>JARZZO010000015.1:17500-2517500 GCA_030544215.1 Zantedeschia hybrid cultivar
GGGATCACTTATGCTCTCTGAAGAACTCTATGCTTATTCAATTTCAACATGTGGTCAGAGAATGTAACAAGGCTGCAGATGCATTGGCAAACTTCTCATGTTCTTCTTATACGTCTCACACTTTTTCGTCATATGCTGCTCTTCCTCCTCATGTAAGAGGAGAATAGGCTATGGACAAATCAGGCGTTCCCTATTTTCGTTTTTGATTGGTTGATGTACCTGGGGGGTTCTTCTTTGCTTTCTTATTTGCTGTATCTCCCAGGGGTAAGGTGGGATGTCCCCCCCTTGTATGTTTATTTGATTCATTTAATAAAATTCCAAGGGCCTGCCCAGGGTCCTAGATAAGTTCTGGGTTTAAAAAAAAAAAAAAAAAAACCCTAAACCCTAAACCCTAAAACCCTAAACCCTAAACCCTAACCCCTAAACCCTAAACCCTAAAACCCTAAACCATTCGGCCGCCGCCCTTCTCTCTCTAGAATTCTAGAGAGAGAAGCTCTGCGGCTCCCCCCAGTGGCCGCCGGCCATGGCCGGTTCTGAGGGGGGCGGGAGACCCCCCACCTCGTTGCAGCCCCCTCGCC
This sequence comes from Zantedeschia hybrid cultivar, assembly GCA_030544215.1. NCBI lineage: Eukaryota > Viridiplantae > Streptophyta > Magnoliopsida > Alismatales > Araceae > Zantedeschia > Zantedeschia hybrid cultivar. Next base: position 18,079 of record JARZZO010000015.1, read on the forward strand.
CACTCCCCCCTCCGCTGCCGAAGCCCCCGCTAACACCCTCCACCGCTCAGCCCCTGGAACCGCCGGCCTGTACCATGGATTCTCCGTCGCCCCCCTTGTTATCTACTGTTAACGCCCTGCCTAACGCCCTGCCTGTGCTGAACCAAGCCCCTGTTGCACCCTCTTCTTCACCGGCATGGAGTGCCGGTTCTGGAGCGAAGTCCTTCATCCAGGTGCTGAAGAACAAGCCCATCTTCCCGGAAGTGCAAATCCTCGTCCATCCCCCCGCTTTCACGGACCTTGGGGAACCGGCTGTTTATTTTTCCCAGGAGGAGATTGCCACAGCTTTGGCTCCGTTCCAGTTCGCCCTGGTGGCGAAAACTCCATTTGGAAGGCCCCCGTTCCCTGAAATCAAAGCCCTCCTCATGCAACGGCTCCGTCTCCAGCACGATTTCATCCTCAGCGCTCTGGATAACCGGCATCTCTTGATCCGCTGCACCGTGGAGGACGACTATCTCCGCCTCCTCCTCCGAGAACAACTCTATGTCAAAGGCTACCTCTTCAAGTTTCTCAAGTGGATGCCCGAGTTTGAGTGCGGAACGGAACCGCCGGTGATCCCTGTCTGGGTGGAACTCCCAGCCCTCAAGCCACACCTCTTCCACGAGACTTGCGTTAGGTCGATTGTTGGGAACCTTGGACGGGTTCTTCAAGTCGCCCTCCACACCGCGCAGCTCACGAACACATCCTCCGCTCGCGCATGCATTGAACTGGATGTCCTTAAGCACCATCCGTCTCGAATCTGGATTGGGATGGGTAACACTGGCTACTTCCAAGAGGTTCGATATCCCCCCCTCCCTTTGTATTGCCTAACATGCAGGCTCCTAGGCCACTCGTCTTCAACCTGCCGTAAAGCTGTCAAGAACCCTAAATCCCAGGAGCCCCCCAAGATTAACAAGCAAGGCTCCTCTTCTCCGGATCCCACCCACCCTCCTCCGGCTTTGGTGAACGAAGACGGTACTGGGAGCACCGCTCAACCAACGTTGATGCACACTGCCCCTACGAACCGCACTGCTGCTGCTCCGGTGACCCGAACACCTCTTCCTACCCATCCTTCAGAAGGACTGATGAAGACCTTGCGCGGTCCTGCGGGCTCCAGGCAACGATGGGTCCATAAAGATCCGCCTCCCACACGGAACCAGCCTCAAATCACTACCTCTAACCCTTTTGATGTGCTTAGGCCTGATACCGGAGATAATGCAGACGAAGCTCGGAAAGATCCTGCTGTGATTCCCCCACCTGTGATTGCTCCATTGGCGCATGCTCCTTCGCCCTGTAACGAACAGCTTCATGGGAGCAGCGGCGCCCTTCCAGGGATGCCTGTGTCTGAAGGAATACCTTGGAGTCGCCTCCGAGTACCTCTGAGCCTCCAGGTAGCACCCCCACCCTGCCGATGATGATCGTGGCTGGAAGGGACGCTCTGGAGTGGCCTCCGAGCACCACCGAGATTTCCCAGCAGCTTACTCCGCCAGATGTTTGCCGTCAACCTTCAACGACCACTGCTGGCGTGCTTCTGGCCACCGAGCCCATGCGAAGCTCCACGTTAGCTCCCATGTTGGCCGACACCTCCATCGCTGCTGATCGGCCTCAGCGTAATACCCTGCATGCATGCACGCCAAGTGTTCGACGCAAGTCTTCGTGTTCGGCGGAGGACCTGTACTCATTGATCCCTGTGCCCATGCACACGGCCTCACCCGGTGGTCACGGTGCTCCATCTCAGCCCAGGGACCAGGCCCGCTTGCCTGTGCAGCAATTTGTTATTACCCCTCTTAATGGGCCGAGCCCAGAACTTGAGGCCTCAAGCCCCAATTGCCAGAAAGCCTCAGCCCAAGCTGCTGTTGATCAGCCCCAACATGATGCCCTGCATGCATGCCTGCCAGGTGTTCGACTTAAGACCCCCTATTCGGCTGTGGACTTGCAATTACCATCCAGTGCTTCTGATGCTCCATCTCAGCCCAAGGACCAGGCCCACTCGCCCGTGAAGCAGTCTGTCACCTCCTCCCTTAATGGGCCAAGCTCAGATCTTGAATCCTCAAGTCTTAATCACCAGCAAACCTCAGGCCCAACTGCTGCCTGTCTCACAGACTTCCTGAATACAGACGGTCAGACTATTGCTGCTGGGAAACATTCTCCTACTTTACAGAGGCTGTCTACCACAAATGCACAGCACCAGCAATCGTTGGACTCAGCTGTTGAAGTCCCAATCACAGAGCAAGCAACTGATGCAATCATCATGCTTGATACTCTTGAACAGGCTACTGGTGCTGGGGGGCATCCTGACCATGTGCTTCACCATGCTGCTCCACACCCCCAGCACCAGGAGTCTTTGGTGAGCAACAGTCACTCAGCTTCTGGTAATATTAATACACCTTTTTCTGGTCTAGATTCTAATTCTGTTCTCATTAGTGTGGGGGATCGAGCACTGGACAACTTGGACCAACTGAAACCTACCCATGACAATAGTGATGCTGCGGGCATGGAAGTTTTCTCGTCTTATAGCGTCGATAATCAGGTGATATCGGTCTCTAAACTTCAATGCAAGCTCAACTCAGAGGACTCCATCATTCCCACTCCATATAGTGCTCTCAATACTAGGGATATGCATACTATTAATTCCCTTGTTCTGGTTGATGTTGATTCAGTTGATCAGGGTCACTTGGAGGATGCTGCTGCTCCTTTGCCGATCACAGAAGTCCAAACGTCTTTAAGAGTCGCTACTCAGGTGATATCTTCCGCTTACTTCCCTAATGAGCAGAATTGCCATGATTTAATCCAATCTGCTTCCCATGGTGGGGCCCATATACCTAGTATTGAGGCATTAAATTTGGATTGTCCCAAACACAGCGATGATGCTAAACAATTACTTGAGATACATAAATTTAGGCAATCATTCTCTGCCACTGATGAATCTCAGACTACTTGTGATGATGGCATACATGATACTTCTAGTACTTTAACTTCGGCCCAACAAAAGAGCACCAGGCTCACCCGTGCTCAGAAAAAGAAATCTAAACATTAATGGTTAATACTTTGGTTTGGAATATTAGGGGTGTTGGGAGCTCTACCTCTCTTCGTCGATTAATTTCTCTGTGCAAATCACATAAGATTAAGATGGCTGCCATCCTTGAGCCTATGATACATTACTCTTCCATGCAGCGCATTTCTCTGCATCTTGGTCTTTCTAAGTTTGTTGCTTCTAATATGGACCATGGCAAGATATGGATTTTTTGGCATAACTCTATGGATATTGATATTCTGCATATTCATGATAATTATATCACTGTCAAAGTGAAGGGTGTTGTTGAGCATATTATTACTTTTGTCTATGCTAGCTGTCACCTTCAGGACAGAATTGGTACTTGGGACGATATTGCCTCTTTCGCATCCTCAGTTGTTGTCCCATGGATGGTGATTGGTGACTTTAATTCTGTTCTGTTTTCTCATGAAAAACTTGGTGGGAATGCTCCTCTTTCAGCTTCAGTCCATGCATTCCACTCTTTTGTGCAGGACTGTGGCATTGCTGATCTTGGCTTCAGTGGTCCTAGCTTCACTTGGCGCAATGGACAACAAGGGATTGGTTGTATTAGAGCTAGATTGGACAGAGGTTTGGCTAACACTCATTGGTTTGCTAAATTTTCTACTTCTATAAATCATCTGCATCATAATTGTTCAGATCACAACCCCCTGCTTGTCACTTATGATTCTCTGAACTCTACTCATCATGCTCACTTTAAGTTCCTAAAAGTTTGGACCAGACATCAGAGCTTTACTCAAGTCGTTAAGGATTGCTGGAGCAGACCCTTGCATGCTTCTCCACTTTATAAGCTCAGTGCCAAATTGAAAAGATTGAGGGCTACTCTTAAGCACTGGAATAAGAATATATTCGGGAATGTTTTTGATGCTGTCTTAAAAGCTGAGAATGATGTTGCTAATCTGCAAAATATTGCTGACTCTTCGCCCTCTGCTGATACTTTGAATGATCTAGTTGTTGCCAAGAGAAAACTTGATGAATTATTGCTCAGACAGGAAATTTTCTGGAGACAAAAATCTCATTTCAGGTGGCTCAAGGAAGGAGACCAAAATACTGCTTTCTTCCATTCCATTGTTTCTGAGAGACGCAGAAAGAACTTTATTCACTCTCTTTCGGATGATAATGGCAATCAGGTTACTGATCAGAATGCTCTTCTCTCTATGGCTATTGATTATTATAAGGATCTGTTCACCTCCCAGCCCCCTTCTATGGATAGTAGTGGTCTTCTTCAATACATTCCAAGCATTGTTAATGATCAAGATAATGCTGCTTTGCTGGGTATTCCTTCTTTGGAGGAAGTGAAAGATTCTGTCTTCTCTCTTTGTGCTGATAGTGCTCCAGGTCCCGACGGATTCTCAGGTGATTTCTTCACTCATTGCTGGGATATTATTGCTGATGATATATTTGCTGATGTTATTGAATTCTTCAAGGGTGGCTCTTTGCCTAAGGCTTTTACTTCTACTCATTTGGTTCTTATTCCTAAGTGCGACAATCCTACCACTCTTAAGGATTTCAGACCCATCAGTCTGTGCAATTTTAATTATAAGATCATCTCTCTGATTGTTTGCAAGAGGCTCTCTATTATTCTGCCTAGGCTTATTTCTCCCTTCCAAGGTGCATTTTTTAAAGGAAGGGACATCAGTGATAATATATGTTTGGCTCAGGAGATGGTGCATAATATTTCTAAAAGAACTACTGGTCACAATGTTATTCTTAAACTGGACATGATGAAGGCATATGATCGACTGGAATGGAGCTATTTATTTGATGTTCTATACAAATTTGGCTTCTCTCATGATTGGATTAATTTGATTAAGAATCTATTTACTCACTGCTGGTTCTCAGTTGTTTTTAATGGTCAGCTTGGTGGCTATTTTAATTCTTCCAGAGGACTAAGGCAAGGTGATCCTCTGGCCCCCAGTTTATTTATCTTGGCAGAAGAAGCTTTCAGCAGGGGTCTTCATAACCTTTTCACCAGAGGCTTGATCACTCCTTTCTCCACATTCAGAGCTGGGCCTATTATCTCTCACTTACTCTTTGCTGATGACACGGTTATTTTTACTAACGGATCTCAGGCTTCTCTTCACAGGCTTTTTGCTTTTATTAATATTTATGAGAGATGTTCTGGTCAGCAGGTTAATAAAGACAAAAGTTCTTTTTATGTGGCCCCTCGCACTATCACTCAAAGAATCAATCAAATTGTTGCTGCTACTCAGATGCCCCATAAGGCTTTTCCGATTATTTATTTGGGGGCTCCTCTATACAAAGGTATTGCTAAAGCTATCTTTTTTCAGCCACTGCTTGACAAGGTGAGAAACAAACTTACTAATTGGAAAACTAAGCTCTTATCTCCTGGGGGTAGATTAATTCTGATAAAGCATGTTTTATCATCTATTCCTATACACATTCTTGCTGTCCTCTCTCCCCCTAAGAGCATTTTGAATGCCATGGAAAAAGCATTTGCTGCCTTCTTTTGGGGTTCTTCTGCTGTTGGTCAGAGAAAACACTGGATTGCTTGGAAACACATGGCTAGACCTATTGATGAAGGAGGGATTGGAATCAGATCTCTCTTCGATTTGAGTACTGCTTTGAAAGTGAAACTTTGCTGGAAGATTTACTCCCATAAGGGAGTTTGGAGTGATTACATCCATTGCACCTATCTACAGGATCAGCATCTATCATTTTGCCCCTTGACTGGTTCTCCCCACTGGAGAATGGTTCTTGGTCATAGACACTGGGTCTTGGACCATACTTGCTGGCAGGTTGGAACTGGTAGGCTTTCTTTTTGGCATGATAATTGGACTGGTCATGGACCTCTCAGGGAGTTCATATCTTCTGATCAATGGCTTTCTGTTGCTCATACTCATAATTGGTTTGTTCAGGATTTTTTGGCTCGCAGACATGACTTTCTACATATGCTTCCTATGGATATTCTACATGTTATCAATGATATTGCTATTTGCTTATCTCATACTAATGGTCCTGATAAACCCATTTGGCAGCCTGATACTCATGGTTATTTTACTACTAAATCTGCCTGGAACACTGTCAGACATACTAGGCCTCAGCTTCCTATCACCAAATGGATTTGGCACGCACTCTTACCTAAAAAGATCTCCCTTTTTATTTACAGAGCTCTTATTGACAGGTTGCCTTTTGATTCAGTTATTCAGAGATATGGGATTTCCTTGGTTTCCAAGTGTTATTGTTGTAGATCTCCTCATCGTGAAACTATGAACCATATTCTTGCTTTGGGTGATATTGCCAGACATTGTTGGAGCTTTTTCAAGCACATTTTCCAGGTTCATGCTCAAGGGACTTCTTTTCATTATATGTTTTCAGCATTCACTTCCAAGGCATCCAATACTTCTCTCTATGGCTTCTGCATGGGTATCACTCCTTCTATTATTGCTTGGACGCTCTGGAAAGCTAGGTGCACTGCCAGGTTTGACAATTCTATTTGTAGTAAAGAGCATATTTTGAGGCAAGCTATTATTCTTATCACTGAGATTGCTTCTTTGTTTCATCCTAAGAGGGCTTCTTCCTATGCTGAGAGAGCATCTTTGCAGGCTTTGGGTTTGACTGATATCTTTTCTCCTGCACCCCCTTCCCTTGTTTATTGGATTCCTCCCCCCAGATTTCATGTTAAACTTAACACAGATGGCTGTTGTAAAGGTAATCCAGGTATATCTGCAGGTGCTGCTATTCTCAGAGATGATAAAGGATCCTTTATTTCTGCTTGTTGTGGCTTTTTTGGTATCACATGCAGTCTTATTTCAGAAATCAGGGCGATGCTTATTGGTTTACAGATGTGTCTTTAGTTGGGAATCTCTTCTCTTATTATAGAGTCTGATTGTCAGGTCTTAATTATGCTTCTTCACTCTGATGGCCAGAAGATACCTTGGATTCTTCATCCTTGGTGGGATCACTTATGCTCTCTGAAGAACTCTATGCTTATTCAATTTCAACATGTGGTCAGAGAATGTAACAAGGCTGCAGATGCATTGGCAAACTTCTCATGTTCTTCTTATACATCACGCACTTTTTTGTCATATGCTGCTCTTCCTCCTCCTGTAAGAGGAGAATTGGCTATGGACAAATCAGGCGTTCCTTATTTTCGTTTTTGATTGGTTTATGTACCTGGGGGGTTCTTCTTTGCTTTCTTATTTGTTGTATCTCCCAGGGGTAAGGTGGCATGTCCCCCCCTTGTATGTTTATTTGATTCTTTTAATAGAATTCCAAGGGCCTGCCCAGGGTCCTAGATAAGTTCTGGGCTTAAAAAAAAAAAAAAAAAAAAAAAAAAAAAAAAAAAAAAAAAAAAAAAAAAAAAAAAAAACCTAAACCCTAAACCCTAAAACCCTAAACCCTAAACCCAAAAACCAAACCCATTCGCTCCTTTTCCTTCTCTCTCCTCAGCTTCTAGAGCGAGAAGCTCTGGGATTCCACCCCTGGCTGCCGCCGGCCATGGCCGGCCTTGAGGGGGGCGGCCGGCCCCCCCCTCCGCTTCCGTCCTCTTTGCTTACCCCCTCAGCCCAGCCTCTACCCTCGCCTCCCTCCTCCCAGCCTCTGGCGCGTCAGACCACGGTCTCCGGCTCCCTTCCACCCTGTTCCTCCTCCTTGCAGGATGCCGCACCTGGGTCGGCTAGGCTGTCTCCTTCGCAGAACCAGGCTCCCACCGCCTCCCGCCCTGCCCAGCTCACGACCAAGGTGCCGGCATGGGGCTCCTCTGGCTCGAAGAGCTTCGCCCAGGTCATCAAAGACAGCAAGCTGCTCCCCGAGGTCGACCTGCCCGTCCATGCTCCTGCCTTCACAGACTTGGGCGAGCCCGCTGTTTTCTTCACTCAGGAGGAGATCGACACCGCGCTTATCCCCTTCAAATATGCACTCGTCGCCAAGACACCGTATGGCCGGCCCCCCTTCCCCGAGATCAAGCTCCTGCTCACACAGCGCCTTGGACTGCTGCAAGACTTCGTCCTCAGCGCGCTCGACAACAGACATCTGCTGATCCGCTGTGCTGCTGAAGAAGACTACCTGAAGCTTCTCCTCCGCGAGCAACTCCTTGTCAAAGGATACCTCTTCAAATATCTCAAATGGATGCCTGATTTTGAATGCGGCACTGAACCACCTATCATCCCAGTCTGGGTCTCGTTCCCGGCTCTTAAACCCCATCTGTTCCACGAACCATGTATTCGCTCCATTGCAGGTAATATTGGGCGAGTCCTCCAGGTCGCCCTCAGCACCTCCCAACTCACGAACACCTCTTCCGCTCGAGCCTGCGTTGAACTCAACATCCTTCAACGCAGACCACCACGGATTTGGATTGGCATGGGAGCCACCAGCTACTACCAGGAGGTATGCTACCCCCCTGTCCCCCCTTATTGCACCCTCTGCAGGCTGGTAGGACATGAAGCTTCAGCGTGCCGTCGATCAGCCAAGAAGAACAAGCCCACGGTGACCCTGCAACCTGTCGTGGAACCCGCCCCGAGCAACGGCCAGCTATCTTCTGCCGGCGCCCCCCCTCGCCCAAGCGAGCCTCTGAAGATACCCCCGTCTTCCTCACAAGCTCCGGCGGCACCCAACGCTGCCCTCAAATTGGTTGTTCCAGGAGCTAGGGTTTCTCAGGCCCCCACCGGCGCTGGCAAGAAACCCCAACACTGGGTTTCCAAGCTCGCATCTCAGCCCCACATCAATATCTCCAATGCATTTACTGCCCTTGGATCGTCTTCCGAAGATCCTGGTGCCCCCGCCGCTGAGATCCCCCAACTGCCTCCCTCTGTTGATCTCGAGCCCCCTACCTCAGACACTCATCGCTCTGATGACGTGCTGTCGCCCTCCACTTTCCCTTCCCAGCTTTCCTTGGTGGCTACGCCTCTCCCAGGCCTTGCTTTACCCCCGCCTATGCCTCTGGAGAAGCCCGCTGACGCCCCTGACAGGCCTACCCCTCAGCCCTCCTCTGTGGCTCTTGTGCAGCAACCCTCCCAGGCCACGCAACCTCAGCTCCCGGCGTATGCCCCGGCTTTACCTACTTCGGGCTCCCTGGACCCTCCCGAGACCCCTATCGCGGGCCAGGCGCCTACCACTCTCCCTCCGCCTGCCACCACCTGCCTGGAGCTCCTTTCAGGTCCTACATCCCCCAGGGCCACGAGGACCCCTATCGCCATGCAAGCTGCCACGTCCCTGCCTGTGGTGCCCACCGCCCCTCCTAGTGATGATCCCCCTGAGGACTTTGCGCCCAACAACGCCCCTATCGGTCTGCCTCGGCTAACGCCTCAGAACCAGGTGCCTCTTCCACCCCCTATAGTTGCTGCTGACACTACCCTCGGAACCAGGCGCCTGCCTTTGAAGAGATCCAGCGCCATGCACGTGGCCTCGTCGACGCCAGCTATACCCACAGCCGCCCACCCCGCCGCTCAGGCCTCTCTCCTGGGGTGCCCTTCAGGTGTTCGTCTGCTGACCACCCAGTTACACGAGGAATGCTTGCATGAGCCTTCACATGGGCCCTGGGCTGATCCCTTCACTGACGATGTCACGCAAGCCCACTTGCGGCTTCAGGATCCTGCTCCTCATCCTGCTTATGGGCCGAGCCCACAACCTGACGCCTCTAGCCCCGCTCGTCAGAAGCCCATGACCCACACACAACAGCTTTCTACAGACGAACAGGGTGCTGCTGGGCCTTGTCTACCGGGCACTGCCACCTCCGAGGACTCCCTTGTTGTCCCCACCGATCCTGGGCCTGCTCCTGTTGCGCCTCCGCCACCAGACACCTCCAGAAACACCCCCAGCGCCATGCACCAGCCCACGCTTTTGCCTCTGCCAGCAACCGTCCCTCCCCTAGATGGGTGCCTCCCGAACCTCCCTCCACTTGGTGGCCCTCCAGGTGCTTGCAGAGTCGACGGGTCCTTTCTGCAGGGCAACTCGATCTCCGGAGATGGCTAGGAGGTCCCCTTGGGCCCCGCACCTGTCCGCCCTTCGCCGTCGGCATGCCCAGGCCTCGAACCTGTAACGCAGATGCCCAGGGCCATGCAAGGCACCCCGCTACCGCTTCCCACCCTCAACTGCCTGCCAGGTGTTCGACCATTGTCCTCAACCAGCACCGACAGCCGCACCACGCAGAAGCACTCCCTGCAGGCACCAGAGGCCCAGCGTGGCCTGTCACCCCCGCTTACAGAGGACCAGCACATCTCCTCTGTGGGGCCCACGCTCCAGCTGCTTCGGACTAGCCTCCTATGTGTCAAGACGTCAAGCAACAACCGGTCAGCAGCTTCGTCGGGTGACTGCCTGGCGGCCCAAGCCCAGCAGCAGGTTCAGTCTTACACTAGCCAACAGGGCCCAGCAATCCTTCCTGGTTTTGGGCCAGCCACCCTGCACGATCAGCCCTCTTCAGTGGGCAACGCTGATCAGCAATGCACCAGTCACTATCCCCCACCCCACGGATCACTGGTATCATGCTCTCCTCAACCTCTTTGTAAATTAAATCTGGAAGACACATCCCCCTTTTCAGGTAGCCCTACAGCTAATGCTCAGGACAACGCTATCATTGAGGCCAATTCACCAAATCACAAAGCGAACCAGGGTGAGACGAACACTGTGGCCGCTCAGGTATCTCACAAGGCAGCCGATGTACCTTTGAGCTTTGATAAACAGGCTGCCTCTGTCACTGCCCAAGGCCCAATATCCCAACCCGATACAATTGATCAATCCATCGGGGATAAGCATACGGCGGTTCACACTTATTTGAATGTCGCGAATCAGGTGATATCTTCAACTTCTCTACCTCTTGTTCAAAATTCTCTGGAATCCCTTCGATATGACTCACATGGCTTAGGTCATCTCTCTAACTTGGAAGCTTTAAATTTGGAGAGCCCTATCCACAGGAAGGATAATCTTATCCTCCTTGACTTACAGAAATTGAAGCAATCATTTTCCTCCTCTGATGAATCTCATGATAACGGTGACACATGCACACAGAACATCCCTAGTAGCCTGCATTTGGACCAACAAAAGAGCACAAGGCTCACACGTGCACAAAAGAAGAAATCAAAGTTTAATGGTTAATATATTAGTTTGGAACATCAGGGGAGTTGGTAACTCTCCCTCCAGACGTCGACTTGTCTCTCTTTGCAGGACGAACAAAGTACAAATTGCTGCAATTCTAGAACCCATGATTCAGAATTCTTCGATGCTTGCTCTATCTCTTAAGCTGGGCCTCTCTCAATACCTCTCTAGTGGTAATACCCACGGTAAAGTTTGGGTCTTCTGGCATAATTCTATCTCTGTGGATGTGATTAATATTCATGAGTCTTTTATTACCCTGAAGGTAACTGGCCAAATAGTTCATTATGTCACCTTTATCTATGCTAGTTGTCATCTTCAGGACAGAATTCACCTTTGGGAGACTATTACTTCTTTGTCTATTTCTGACCCCTGGATGATTGTAGGTGACTTTAACTCTGTTCTTTACTCTCATGAAAAACATGGCGGCAATGCACCGCATCATGCTTCTGTGAATGCCTTCCACTCTCTCTTACAGGATAGCAATCTCATGGACCTTGGCTTCAGTGGCCCTTCCTACACCTGGAGAAATGGTCAGCAAGGTATTGGTTCCATTAAAGCCAGATTGGACAGAGGTTTGGCTAACCCAGCTTGGTTCTCCTCTTTTAGTACTCTTGTGAGTCACTTACATCATATCAATTCTGATCATAGTCCGCTTTTGGTTTCTTATCATAGCACTAATGCCCCGAGACATTCACACTTTAAATTCCTTAAGATGTGGACTAGACACAGGGATTTCATTCGCGTGGTAAAATCATGTTGGCATCAGCCTCTACATGCTTCTCCTCTCTTCAGGCTTAGTGCTAAGTTGAAGAGACTGAGATCCACCTTGAAGACTTGGAATAAAAGTGTCTTTGGCAACATTTTTCAGCATGTCTTACAGGCAGAGGAGAAGGTCAAATCATTACAAATTAATTTTGATAACCATCCTTCTGATCATTCACATTCTGAGCTTTCTGCAGCAAAAAAGGATCTAGATGAGCTCCTCTTACGGCAAGAGATTTTTTGGAGGCAAAAATCTCATCTCAAATGGCTAAAGGAGGGCGATCAAAACTCAGCCTTCTTCCACTCTATTGTTAATGAAAGGCGCAGGAAAAACTTTATCCACAAACTGGTTAACGATCAGGGGGATGATGTTACTGACCAAGATGCTTTGCTTTCCATGGCCATAGCCTTTTATCAACATCTGTTTACTTCTAAACCGCCCACTATGAACAACAGTGGTCTTCTGCAATATATTCCCACCATTGTTTCTGATGCAGATAATCAAGCTTTGGTGGCTACTCCATCTATAGAGGAAGTCAAGGATTCGGTCTTCTCCTTAAGCCCTGATAGTGCCCCTGGTCCAGATGGATTCTCTGGTGACTTCTTTACCTCTTGCTGGGATATCATTTCTGTTGATGTTTATGATGCTGTTAAGGAGTTCTTTAATGGAGGCTTCCTCCCTAAATCTTATACATCTACTCACCTCGTGCTAATCCCCAAAGGAGAGTCTCCTAACACTCTGCAGGATTTTAGACCTATTAGCTTGTGCAACTTCACTTATAAGATAATCTCACTCATACTATGCAAAAGATTATCTCTTGTTCTGCCTGCTCTTATTTCCCCCCTGCAGGGAGCTTTTGTTAGAGGCAGAGATATGGCTGACAACATCTGTCTTGCTCAGGAGCTTACCCATAGCATCTCTAAGAAGGTCAGAGGACACAACATCATTTTCAAACTCGACATGATGAAAGCATACGACAGATTGGAATGGTCTTACTTATTTGATGTGCTGAATAAATTTGGCTTCTCTCCCATGTGGATTAACCTTATCAGAGGACTATTCACCAACTGCTGGTTTTCTGTCATCCTCAATGGTACCGTTGGTGGCTTCTTTACCTCCTCTCGTGGTCTTCGACAGGGAGACCCTTTGGCACCCAGTCTCTTTATCCTTGCTGAAGAGGCATTCAGCAGAGGTCTTCAGCAGCTGTGTCACAGAGGCATTATTACCCCTTATTCTACTTTCACTGAGGGGCCTATTATTTCGCATCTCTTATTTGCTGATGATACTATTATCTTCACTAATGGCTCTCAAGGATCTTTACGCAGACTCATGGCTTTCCTGACCATTTATGAGAGATGCTCAGGTCAAAAGATCAACACAAGCAAGAGTTCTTTCTACATTGCGGGATATACTCCTACTTGGAGAATCAATCAAGTAGCTGCTAGAGTTTCTATTCCTCACAGGGCTTTCCCTGTCACTTATTTGAGAGCTCCTCTCTTCAAAGCTGCAGCTAAGGCAATATACTTCCATCCCCTCTTGGACAAGGTGAGAAATAGACTAGCTTCCTGGAAATCTAATCTCCTTTCGCCAGGTGGAAGACTGATCCTTATCAAACATGTACTATCTTCCATTCCTATACATATTCTTGCTGTTCTCACCCCTCCTAAGAGTATTCTTCACTCTTTAGAGAGGACATTTGCTGCTTTCTTTTGGGGATCCACTTCAACAGGGATGCGTAGGCATTGGATCGCTTGGAAACACCTGGCTAGGCCAACCTCTGAAGGAGGAATTGGTATTCGTTCTCTTCTGGAGCTAGGGGCTGCCCTTAAGGTTAAATTATGCTGGAAAGTATACTCTAAAAAGGGCATCTGGGGTGAGCACATCAATCAAACTTATCTGCACAGGCATCATATTTCTACTTGTCCTATGGTTGGTTCTCCTCATTGGAAGATGGTACTTAAGCACAGACAATGGGTTCTTGACAACACCTATTGGTTAGCGGGCCAGGGCCATATTTCCTTCTGGCACGATGATTGGACTGGTCATGGTCCTTTAAAGGATCTCATTTCCGAGGATCAGTGGACTGCTATTGGAAATACCCAAGCTTGGTCGGTTCGCGATTTTATCATGTCTGGTCAGCATCTATTACACTCCTTACCTTCAGACATCGCTTCTATTATCATGGCTTATATTGGCATCTTTACCACTCAACAAGACCATGATAAGATTATTTGGAAGCCGAATTCCTATGGCTTTTTCACCACTAAATCAGCCTGGCAAGTTGTTAGGCAGCAGATTCCTCCTCTCTCCATCTCTAAATGGATCTGGTGCACTCAAATACCCAAGAAGATCTCCATCTTTATATACAGGGCCCTTGTTCATAAATTGCCTTTTGATTCCAATATTCAAAGAATAGGTATTCCATTGGCATCAAAGTGCGTGTGCTGCTCGAATGCCTCACAAGAGACTCTCAATCATGTCTTGGCTCATGGAGATTGGGCTTCCTACTGCTGGCGCTTCTTTCAGGATAGATGTGGACTTTCTTTTCAGATGAGCTCCTTTCACCACATATTTTGCTCCTTTATAAACTTGGCCTCAGCCTCAGGTACATCTCTTTACTCTTTCATTATGGGTATTATTCCTTCTAATGTGGTATGGTTTCTTTGGAAAGCCAGGTGTTCAGCCAAATATGATGGTATCCGCTCCCGTAAGGAAAGCATATTGCATCAGAGCCTCCACCTTATAAGAGAGCTTGCTGCCATGTATTCCCCAAAGTCCCCTTGTTCCTCTGCGCATAGAGCTGTACTGCAAGCAGTGGGGGTTGTGGATTCTTTCTCTCCCATGTTACCGGTACTGGTAAGATGGATGCATCCTCCTACAGGTAAACTCAAACTTAACACTGATGGTTGCAGTAGAGGTAATCCCGGTAACTCAGCAGGTTCAGCTATTCTCAGAAATGATAAAGGTCAGCTCATTATGGCCTCTTGTGCCTACTTTGGTCACACTCATAGTATCATATCTGAACTCAGGGCGATTATTACCGGTCTCCACATGTGTCTTCAACGAGGTTTCTCCTGTCTTATTGTTGAATCTGATTGGCTCTCACTGATCACTCTCATGACTTCTACTTATCCCACTATCCCTTGGATTCTTTTTCCTTGGTGGTTTGAGTTTTGTTCTCTCAGGGAAGCTATGGATCTTCACTTTTGCCATGCAGTTAGAGAAGCCAATAAAGCTGCTGATGCTCTGGCTAACTTCTCCTGCGACCAGCAAGTTGATCAAGTCTTTTTAGGTTCTTCCGCTTTGCCTACTATTGTAAAAGGGGAAATCAATTCTGATAAAAGTGGTCTTCCCCACCTTAGGATTTGAGGGGTTCTTTTTCAGGGGGATTCTGGGTTTATTGATGTACTCTCTCAGGGGTATGGTGGCATGTTCCCCCCCTTGTATCTCAGGGGAAATCACTTCTGATAAAAGTGGTCTTCCCCACCTTAGGATTTGAGGGGTTTCTTCAGGGGGATTTTGGGTTTATTGATGTACTTTCTCAGGGGTTAGGTGGTATGTCCCCCCCTTGTATCTCCAACTTTTTGATGAAATAAAATCCCAAGGGCCGGCCCAGGGTCCTAGTTAAATTCCTAGGTTAAAAAAAAAAAAAAAAAAACCCTAAACCCTAAAACCCTAAACCCTAAACCCTAAACCCTAAACCCTAAAACCCAAACCCTATTCGGCCGCCGCCCCTCTCTCTCTAGAATTCTAGAGAGAGGAGCTCTGCGGATCCCCACCCTCGGGACCGGCCATGGCCGGCCATGGGGGGGGCCCTCTGCCCCCCTCCCTGCTTTCTGTCCCCCCTCTCCCAGATGATGGCATCGCCAGCCGCCAGGACTGCAGTAGTTCGGTGCCCCCGCTTGATGGGTTTGTCCCTGCATCCCCACGAAGACTTGCTGGCTCGCAACCGACAACCTCGTGTGCGGTGAAGCCTCCTTCGTCGTCTTCTTGCTCTTTTCAGCAAGACTCCAACATTCAGATCTGCAATCGAGAAGCCACGCGCCACCCAACAGCTACGGCTGCCATCCTTGTAGACGCGCGGGCCATGGATGCTACCCCCGATGCTCCTCAGCCGCTTACCTCTCTGGCCGTTCTCCCCCAGGCATCCTCGATCCGTGCTGACCACTCAGATCTCTCTTCGAAATCACCGACACCTGAACCCTACCACGTCGATTTTCAGATCTCTTCCACAGACCTCCTCCCTCGCGCCGCCAAGATCCTGATGGGCGCGAACCTGAAGACCCTCAAACGCGCAGATCCACCAACTATCATGAGCAACAATTCAGGCCCGGCGCCTGGGATCGCCACGCACAAGACCTCCTCCATTTCGGAAGCCACGCACACCAACTGTTCGACAGTTGGCATCACTGGAATTCTCCCTCGCACCGCTGGTGATCTCACTAAGACCTCAATGGGCACGAACCTGACAACACCCTGCTGCACTGTTCCACCGCCCACTTTAATGAGTGCAGCATGCCCTGCAGCTGGAGCCGCCACGCATCTAACCTCCCCCCCTTTTGAGGAAACGCACACCAACTGTTCGACAGTTGGCACCCATGGTAATAAACCCGCTACCGCACCCAGCGCCTCTAACTCAAAAACTTGTCTTCTTGCAGGTAATGCCCATATTAATGGTGGAGTTCAGAAAGACCTCAACGGCCAGGTGTTGCACGCGGCTACGCAGGAGGCCCCTCAAGGCGTTGACGTGTCAGGATTTAAGAACACGAGGGCCTCTACTGCGACTGGTCTTACTGATCCGTCTTTGTTAGGGAGGTCGCTTCCTTGCCAAGACTTGCCTCCTAGTACTGGTAATGCCCATATTAATGGTGGAGTTCAGAAAGACCTCAACGGCCAGGTGTTGCACGCGGCTACGCAGGAGGCCCCTCAAGGCGTTGACGTGTCAGGATTTAAGAACACGAGGGCCTCTACCGCGACCGGTTTTACTGATCCGTCTTTGTTGGGGAGGTCGCTTCCTTGCCAAGACTTGCCTCCTAGTACTGGTCCTGACCCATCTTTATCTCAAGCTTCCAAGTATCATGTTCCTAATACTGTCACCGCACCCAGCCAACAGAAACATCCCATAACAATGCTTCACAAGACTACTCATCTGAACAGGAATCCCCGGACTGCAACTCCTCCCACTGGTCAACCTCAACAGTCCACTGGTAATAACAGACTAGATCATAATTATTCTGGTGTTAACCCTCCTTCAGTTACAGGAAAAAGCTATGCGAAAGCTCTTGCGGAATCAAAAGTTTTCTCCGATGTTCAATTCCCTGTTCATAATCCCACTTTTACGGACACGGGTGAACCTGCGGTGTTTTTCACGTCTGAAGAAATTAAAGCCACGCTCGTTCCCTTCAAATATGCCCTGGTTGCTAAGACACCCTATGGGAGGCCTCCGTACCCGGATATCAAACAACTACTTACTCAACGGTTGGGTCTCAAATCAGAATTTGTCATTGGGGCTCTTGATGGCCGACACCTCCTGCTAAGGTGCACTGAGGAAGATGACTACTTGAAGATCTTACTTCGAGAACAGCTTCTTATCAAGGGTTATCTCTTCCGCTTCTTTAAATGGACCCAAGACTTCGAATGTGGAACTGAA
This sequence comes from Zantedeschia hybrid cultivar, assembly GCA_030544215.1. Classification (NCBI taxonomy): domain Eukaryota; kingdom Viridiplantae; phylum Streptophyta; class Magnoliopsida; order Alismatales; family Araceae; genus Zantedeschia; species Zantedeschia hybrid cultivar. The sequence continues at coordinate 35,614 of JARZZO010000015.1, forward strand.
CCGCCTGTTGTCCCCATTTGGGTGGAATTCCCAGCTCTTAAGCCCAATCTCTTTCATGAACCTTGTATCAGGTCCATTGCCGGTAATATTGGCAGAGTCCTTCAAGTCGCTCTTCGCACTTCTCAAATCACCAATGCGTCGGCAGCACATGCTTGTGTCGAACTAAATATCCTTCAACAACGGCCGACTAGAATCTGGATTGGTCTTGGTGGTGCTTCCGAATATTGGCAACCGATTAAGTATTCTTACATACCTGAGTATTGCACGTATTGCTATTTATTAGGCCACGGAGCTACCTCCTGTCACAAGAACTCCAAGAACATCTCCAACAACCAGCTGTCCAAAGAAGATGACCATGTGCCTACTTCTTCTTCTAATCCACCCCAACAGCACCCTGCTCGGACTACGGGTAAGCAAGACTCTACTTTTCTTGAAAATACTACTATGAAAAGTAAAAGCAAACGGCCACAACAAAGATGGATTTACAAGACTCCTAAGGTCGTCAATAATGCTGTGTCCACTTCTAATCCCTTTGACGCTCTCTGTGAGGTTGGTGATGCTCTTGTAACTTTGGATCTTGACAAAAATCAGACAACTACTTCCATTGATAAACATAAAGCTATTGCAGTGAATAATTCCATGCCACCTATTGAGAATGAGAACCCACATACCATTGGTCATGGTACTTCAGGTTCTGAACAAAGCAATGTGGTTACTCTCCAAAACGGTATCTATTCTAGCCAAGATTCTATCATGATTGGAACCAATATTGACGCTGACGCTACCGGTGATCTTGCTACTTTTATAAAATCTAAATCTATTTCTAACCTTCTTCCTGTTTCCATGATGGATACGAGTTCTAAATCTGCCCAATTTTATGAGTCCAAGGATGAAGATCATACTATGGCGGCCCTCAATTTGGAAACTGGTTCTTCCAATTTTTTTATGTACAGCCACAGCACAAACTATCTGCTCTACTGTGCCAACTACCTCTCTGGCCTCCAAAGAAAGTGCAGAACAGGATTTCAAGGCTACTAAGTCTTCTGCTACTGGCAATACACCAGCAGATAGTAATCAGCAAATTTCTGTACAAACTATACTCAGGCCGGCCCGGATTTCTCAGACGTTTGCGAAGCACCCCTGCAAGGCCATTATTGAGCTCCCTCAAACTCCTAACAGTCCCCTCCTTTAGACCTCGAGATCTTGCAATTAATGGATCTTGTGGTAGCAGACTCACTCCTAGTGAACTTGCCGGTCCCACTATCTGCGTGGATAACTTAGGTGTTGGCCACTGCTCTATCCAACACACAGGTCTGGTTCACAACTCTTCTCAGCTTAATTCAACTAACAATGTTCTTGATTTGGAGATGAGTTCCAAGGAAAGAAGGTTAAATATTGAAGCCCTTGATCTGGTGACTTCACCCATTGCTTCTATGGACTGCAAGTTGCATAATTCCTCCAAGGAAGTTCAGAATTTCCAACAAGCCTTCTCTAAGGACAATAGTTTTCAGATTGTTTGTAAAGTTAACATGCAGGATACTCTATCCTCGGATGATATGTCCATAGTTCGATCGCTTGAAGACATGCCTATTGCGCAAATAAAGAGCGGAGTTCTCACTCGTGCACAACGATATAAATTGTCTTTTTAATGGTTTGCTCTCTAATTTGGAATATTCGGGGAATTGGCAACCCTTCCTCTTTGCGTAGAATGACATCACTTTGTAAATCTCATTCTATCAAAATTGCTGCAATTTTAGAACCTATGATTGACTCTTCTAATATGCAGCGCATTGCCTTTCATATTGGCCTCAAAAATTGTGCTTCTAGTAGTAACAATATTGGCAAAGTCTGGATTTTTTGGCACAACACTATTTCTCTCGACATTGTGATGATACAAGAGCATTCCATTACTGTCAAAGTTAAAGATACAGTTAATTATCTTATAACATTTACATATGCTAGTTGTCATCTCCAAGACAGGCTTTCTATTTGGGATGATCTCACGAATTTATCTTCTTCTATTAACGAACCTTGGATGGTGGTGGGTGACTTTAACTCTGTGTTGTATTCGTATGAGAAATTTGGAGGTAACATCCCTTCCCTTCCTTCTGTTAATGGCTTTCACACTTTGCTTCATAATGCGGGTTTAACAGACTTGGGCTACACTGGTTCACCCTACACCTGGCGCAATGGTCAACATGGTACAAATTGTATCAGGGCAAGACTCGATAGAGGTTTGGCTAATTCTCACTGGTTTTCTAATTTCTCCACTATTGTTACACATTTACACCAATCTTGTTCTGATCATAACCCGCTTCTTGTCAATTTTGATCCTTCTAACATCCCTCGCTCTTATCACTTTAAGTTTCTTAAGATGTGGACAAGACACTCTGACTTCACTCAGGTTGTTAATTCTTGTTGGACCCAACCTATCCATGCATCTCCTCTCTATCGTCTTAGTGCCAAGTTGAAGAGATTGAGGGCTACTTTAAAGTTTTGGAACAAAAATGGCTTTGGCAATATTTTTGCTCATATCCTTAAAGCCGAAGCTGAGGTTAGTAGTCTTCAAGTTATTGCTGATAATGCACCATCTTCTAATGATGCTCTCAGGAACTTGGAAGCCGGGGAAAAAAAACTTAACGAGCTCCTTCTTAGACAAGAGATGTTCTGGAGACAAAAATCTCATATCAAGTGGCTCAAGGAAGGGGATCAGAATTCTGCATTCTTTCACTCTATTGTTTCTGAGAGGCGTAAAATGAATCATATTCATGCTCTTAATGATGAACAAGGTACTCAAGTTACGGATCAAGCTACTCTTATTTCCATGGCTGTTAACTATTACAAGGACCTCTTTACTTCTCAACATATCCCCATTAATAACAGTGGGCTCCTTCAGTATATCCCATCCCTTGTCTCTGATGATGATAATAGCAACCTTTTGACCAAACCTACCTTGGAGGAGGTTAAGGACGCTGTTTTCTCTCTATCCCCTGATAGTGCTCCAGGACCTGATGGTTTCTCAGGTGACTTCTTTACTTTTTGTTGGGACATTGTTGCTACTGATGTTTATGATGCTATGCTTGAATTTTTTGATGGAGGATCTCTGCCCAAAGCTTACACTTCAACTCATTTGGTCCTTATTCCCAAGTGTGATTCTCCTACATCTTTCAAGGATTTCCGCCCAATCAATTTATGCAATTTCACTTACAAGATCTTATCTTTTATTGTTTGCAAACGGCTTTCTACTATTCTTCCTATTCTTATTTCTCCTCCACAGGGTGCTTTTGTGAAAGGAAGGGACATGAATGACAACATTTGTCTTGCTCAAGAGTTAACTCATAGTCTCACTAAAAAAGTCAAAGGCTATAATGTTATCTTTAAACTTGATATGATGAAAGCTTATGACAGGTTGGAATGGCCTTTCCTCTTTGATGTCCTTAATAAATTTGGATTTTCGGACACCTGGATTAGATTGATTAAAAGACTCTTCACCAATTGTTGGTTCTCTGTTATATTCAATGGCACTTTGGCTGGTTACTTTTCCTCCTCTCGTGGTTTGAGACAGGGTGACCCACTAGCCCCTAGTCTCTTTATTCTTGCAGAAGAAGCTCTTAGCAGAGGTCTACAATATTTGTTTCAGAGAGATCTGATTACCCCTTACTCCACATTCATCAATGGACCTATTATTTCTCACTTACTTTTTGCTGATGACACTATTCTTTTCACGAATGGGCGTAAATCCTCTCTACGTAGGCTTATGGCTTTTTTAACTATCTATGAAAAATGCTCAGGGCAATTGATCAACACTAGTAAGAGTGCCTTTTATATTGCTAATACAGCTCCTCGTCGCAGAATCAATCAAATTTCAACAGCTACCAACATTCCTCACAAGCACTTCCCTATTATTTATCTAGGCGCCCCTCTTTTCAAAGGTATTGCTAAAGCAACTTATTTTCAACCTCTATTGGATAAGGTGAGAAAGAAACTTACTTCTTGGAAATCTAGCCTTCTTTCTGCTGGTGGTAAATTGATTCTCATCAAGCATGTGCTTGCTTCTATTCCAATACATATTCTTGCTGGACTTTCACCCCCTAAAAGTGTGTTAAATTCTCTGGAGCACTTGTTTGCTGCCTTCTTCTGGGGCTCCTCTACTACAGGTAAACGGAAGCATTGGATTGCCTGGAAACACTTGGCTAGGCCAACTTCTGAAGGAGGTATCGGTATCAGGTCACTCTTTGATTTATGCAGTGCTCTCAAGGTGAAACTTTGCTGGAAAATCTACTCCCACAAAGGCATTTGGAGTGACTTCATTCACAGCACTTATCTTCGTCATCATCACTTGGCATCCTGTCCATCTACGGGCTCTCCCCATTGGAAGATGGTTTTAAAACATAAGCATTGGATCTTGGACAACACTTGTTGGTTGATAGGTCATGGCAATTTATCCTTTTGGCACGATAATTGGTCTGGCTCTGGTATTCTTAGAGATTACATTTCCGATGAACAATGGTTTGACATTAACTATACTCATGATTGGAGGGTTCACGACTTTTTACTTCACAGATTGGACTATCTGCAGCTTTTGCCTTATGACATATCCTTTGTTATTACTAATCACACTAATTCAATAGTCTGCATACAAGGTCCTGACAAGCTCATCTGGAAACCTGACTCGCATGGTCACTTCTCTACCAAATCAGCTTGGAATATTGTTAGACCTAGAGAGAACTTTCTTCCTATCACTAAATGGGTATGGCATCACCTCTTGCCAAAGAAGATCTCCATTTTTATCTACAGAGCTCTTATTGATAGATTACCCTTTGATAATAATATTCAAAGGATGGACATCCCTATTGTTTCTAGATGTGCATGTTGTTCTTCACCATCTCAGGAAACTTTGAATCACGTTTTGGTCCATAGTGAGAGGGCTAGGTTCTGTTGGTCCTTTTTTCAAGAGACTTGCCAGTTATCGATCCAGGTGACTTCTTTCCCTCATATATTCTCCTCATTTATGGCTATGTCGTCTACCACTTCTGTTTTTTCTTTTTGTATGGGTATTACTCCGTCAATTGTGGCTTGGTTTCTTTGGAAAGCTAGGTGCACAGCTCGTTACGACAATACTTCTTGCAGTAAAGAAAGTATCCTGTCTCAAAGTCTCTTCCTCATCAGAGACATTGCTTCTCTCTACCACCCTAAGAAGATTTCTACTCCTACTGAAAGGACTTGTCTAAGGGCCTTTGGTTTGTTAGACAGCTTCAATACATCCAAGCCCACCCTTGTTCACTGGGCTCCTCCTCCAAGAGGTACATTCAAACTTAATACTGACGGTTGTTGCAGAGGTAATCCAGGTCTTGCAGCAGGGGCAGCTATTCTTCGAGATGATGATGGCCAACTTGTTTTGGCTTGCTGTGAATTTTTTGGAGATACCTGCAGTATAGTCTCAGAGATTAGAGCCATGCTTCTCGGTTTAAAGATGTGTTATCAACAGGGCTACCTTTCTATTATTGTGGAGACTGATTGTTTAGCTTTGGTCTCGCTACTAAATTCCGTTGATAATTCAGTGCCTTGGATTCTCTACCCTTGGTGGGATGAGTTGCTTACCTTCACAAGTTCTATGGATATTCATTTTCAGCATGTGGTCCGTGAATGCAACAGAGCTGCGGATTCCCTAGCTAATTTCACTTGCTCTGCACAGATCACCCGGATCCATTATGATGCTTCAGATCTGCATTGCAGCGTCAAAGGGGAGCTCACCATCGATAGATCTGGTCTCCCTTATCTTCGCAGTTGATGCTTCCCTTTTTGGTTGTTGTTTCTTCTTGTACTCGGGGCTTTGGTTTCTTGGGTTTATTTTCCTATATGTACCTGGCGAGGTAAGGCGGGAAGTCCCCCTTAGTTTTGTACCTTTATTTTGTGCAATAAAATAACAAGGGCGGCCCAGGGTCCTATTGAAGTTCTGGGTTAAAAAAAAAAAAAAAAAAAAAACCCTAAAACCCTAAACCCTAAAACCCTAAACCCTAAACTCGAAACCCGAAACCCGAAACCCGAAACCCTAAACCCTAAACCCCTAAACCCTAAACCCAAAACCCAAAACCCTAAACCCAAAACCCAAAACCCTAAAACCCTAAACCCTAAACCCTAAACCCTAAACCCTAAACCCCTAAACCCCTAAACCCTAAACCCTAAACCCTAAAACCCTAAACCCTAAACCTTAAAACCCTAAAACCCTAAACCCTACAATTTATTTTTGATAACCATCCTTCTGATCAGTCACAATCCGAGCTTTCTGCAGCTAAAAAGGATCGAGATGAGCTCCTCTTACGGCAAGAGATATTCTGGAGGCAAAAATCTCATCTCAAATGGCTCAAGGAGGGCGATCAAAACTCAGCCTTCTTCCACTCTATCGTTAATGAAAGGCAAAGGAAAAACTTTATTCACAAACTGGTTAACGATCAGGGGGATGATGTTACTGACCATGATGCTCTACTTTCCATGGCCATAGCTTTTTATCAAAATCTGTTTACCTCTGAGCCGCCTACTATGAACAACAGTGGTCTTCTGCAATATATTCCTACCATTGTTTCTGATGCAGATAATCAAGCTTTGATGGCTATTCCAACTATAGAGGAAGTCAAGGATTCGATCTTCTCCTTAAGCCCTGATAGTGCCCCTGGTCCAGATGGATTCTCTGGTGATTTCTTTACCTCTTGCTGGGATATCATTTCTGTGGATATTTATGATGCTGTTAAGGAGTTCTTTAATGGAGGCTTCCTCCCTAAATCTTATACCTCTACTCACCTCGTGCTAATTCCCAAAGGAGAGTCTCCTAACTCTCTGAAGGACTTTAGACCTATTAGTCTATGCAACTTCACTTATAAGATAATCTCACACATCTTATGCAAAAGATTATCTCTTGTTCTGCCTGCTCTTATTTCTCCTCTCCAGGGAGCCTTTGTTAAAGGCAGAGATATGGCTGACAACATCCGTCTTGCTCAAGAGCTTACCCATAGCATATCTAAGAAGGTCAGAGGACACAACATCATTTTCAAACTCGACATGATGAAAGCATACGACCGATTGGAATGGTCTTACTTATTTGATGTGCTGAACAAATTTGGCTTCTCTCCCATGTGGATTAACCTTATCAGAGGTTTATTCACCAACTGCTGGTTTTCCGTCATCCTCAATGGTAATGCTGGTGGCTTCTTTACCTCCTCTCGTGGTCTTCGTCAGGGAGACCCTTTGGCACCCAGTCTCTTTATCCTTGCTGAAGAGGCATTCAGCAGAGGTCTTCAGCAGCTGTGTCACAGAGGCATTATTACCCCGTACTCTACTTTCACTGAGGGGCCTATTATTTCGCATCTCTTATTTGCTGATGATACCATTATCTTCACTAATGGCTCTCAAGGATCTTTACGCAGACTCATGGCTTTCCTGACCATTTACGAGAGATGCTCAGGTCAAAAGATTAACACAAGCAAGAGTTCTTTCTACATTGCGGGGTATACTCCTACTTGGAGAATCAATCAAGTATCGACTAGAGCTTCTATTCCTCACAGGGCTTTCCCTATCACTTATTTGGGTGCTCCTCTCTTCAAGGGAGCAGCTAAGGCAATATACTTCCATCCCCTCTTGGACAAGGTGAGAAATAGACTTGCTTCCTGGAAATCTAATCTCCTTTCGCCTGGTGGAAGACTGATCCTTATCAAGCATGTTCTATCTTCCATTCCTATACATATTCTTGCTGTTCTCACCCCTCCTAAGAGTATTCTTCACTCTTTAGAGAGGACATTTGCTGCTTTCTTTTGGGGATCTACTTCAACAGGGATGCGTAGGCATTGGATCGCTTGGAAACACCTTGCTAGGCCAACCTCTGAAGGTGGAATTGGTATTCGTTCTCTTCTGGATCTAGGGGCTGCCCTTAAGATTAAATTATGCTGGAAAGTTTACTCTAAAAAGGGCATCTGGGGTGAGTACATTAATCAGACTTACCTGTACAGGCATCATATTTCCACTTGTCCTATGGTTGGTTCTCCTCATTGGAAGATGGTGCTTAAGCATAGACAATGGGTTCTTGACAACACCTGTTGGTCAGTAGGCCAGGGTCATATTTCCTTCTGGCATGATGATTGGACTGGTCATGGTCCCTTAAAGGATCATATCTCCGAGGATCAGTGGACTGCTATTGGCAATACCCAAGCTTGGTCGGTTCGCGATTACATCACTTCTGGACAGCACCTATTACACTCACTACCCTCAGACATCGCTGCTAGTATCATGGATTATATCGGCACCTTTTCCGCCCAACAAGACCAGGATAAGATTATCTGGAAGCCGAATTCCTATGGTTTTTTCACCACTAAATCAGCTTGGCAAGTTGTTAGGCAGTAGATACCTCCACTTTCCATCTCTAAATGGATCTGGTGCACTCAAATACCCAAGAAGATCTCCATCTTTATTTACAGGGCCCTTGTTCACAAATTGCCTTTTGATTCCAATATTCAAAGAATAGGTATTCCTTTGGCATCAAAGTGCGTATGTTGCTCGAATGCCTCACGAGAGACTCTCAATCATGTCTTGGCTCATGGAGATTGGGCCTCATACTGTTGGCGCTTCTTTCAAGATAGATGTGGTCTTACTTTTCAAATGAGCCCCTTTCATCACATATTTGGTTCCTTCATCACCCTAGCCTCAGGTACATCTCTTTACTCTTTCATTATGGGTATTATTCCTTCTATTGTTACATGGTTTCTTTGGAAAGCCAGGTGTTCAGCCAAGTATGATGGTATCCACTCCCGTAAGGAAAGCATACTGCATCAGAGCCTCCACCTTATAAGAGAGCTTGCTGCCATGTATTCCCCAAAGTCCCCTTGTTCCTCTGCGCATAGAGCTGTACTGCAAGCAGTGGGGGTTGTGGATTCTTTCTCTCCCACGTTACAGGTACTGGTAAGATGGATGTATCCTCCTATAGGTAAACTCAAACTTAACACTGATCGTTGCAGTAGAGGTAATCCTGGTAACTCAGCAGGTTCAGCTATTCTCAGAAATGATAAAGGTCAGTTCATTATGGCCTCTTGTGCCTACTTTGGTCACACTCATAGTATCATCTCTGAACTTAGGGCGATCATTACCGGTCTCCACATGTGTCTTCAATGAGGTTTCTCTTGTCTTATTGTTGAATCTGATTGCCTCTCACTGATTACACTCATGACTTCTACTAATCCCACTATCCCTTGGATCCCTTTTCCTTGGTGGTTTGAGTTTTGTTCTCTCAGGGAAGCTATGGATCTTCACTTTTGCCATGCAGTTAGAGAAGCCAACAAAGCTGCTGATGCTCTAGCTAATTTCTCCTGCGACCAGCAAGTTGATAAAGTCTTTTTAGATTCATCCGCTTTGCCTACTATTGTAAAAGGGGAAATCACTTCTGATAAAAGTGGTCTTCCCCACCTTAGGATTTGAGGGATTCTTTTTCAGGGAGATTTTGGGTTTATTGATGTACTCTCTCAGGGGTAAGGTGGCACGTCCCCCCCTTGTATCTCAGGGGAAATCACTTCTGATAAAACTGGTCTTCCCCTCCTTAGGACTTGAGGGGTTTCTTCAGGGGGATTTTGGGTTTCTTGATGTACTCTCTCAGGGGTTCGGTGGTATGTCCCCCCTTGTATCTCCAACTTTTTGATGAAATAAAATCCCAAGGGCCGGCCCAGGGTCCTTGTTAAATTCCTGGGTTAAAAAAAAAAAAAAAAAACCCTAAACCCTAAACCCTAAACCCTAAACCCTAAAACCCTAAAACCCTAAACCCTAAACCCTAAACCCTAAACCCCTAAACCCTAAAACCCTAAAACCCTAAACCCTAAACCCTAAACCCTAAACCCTAAACCCTAAACCCCTAACCCCTAAACCCTAAACCCTAAACCCTAAAACCCTAAACGAGCCCAGACTGAGGAACGCATCTCTATTACGCAGCTGCCTCCAGCCTCCACTCCCCAACACCAGCAGGCCGCGGGCCGAGAAACATTTCCTGGACAGCTTAACCTTTCTATTGAAGCTCAAGAGCGCATGGAAGTCCCAATGTCTTTTTGTGTCGAGCAACAGGTGTCATCTACTCCTAACCTTCCATGCATGCTCAACTCGGAGGATACCATAATCCCCTCTCCTTTCTCTTGTCATTTGATTAATAACCATGGTCATTCGCTTGTTTCAATTGATGATTCTGATACAGCTCATCAGGAGGCTATGAAAGACATGATTGCTCAGCTGAAGCCCATTCAAGTACAAACGTCTAATAGTGTCGAGAATCAGGTGATATCTCCTTCTACTCTTAAACAAGATAATCACCATGTTATGAGTCACTCTGCAGATCTGGATGCGCTTAGTTTAGAAAATCCATCTCAGACTATAGAGAATCAGCACTTACTTGAAATCCAAAGATTTAAACAAGCCTTCTCTTCCACTGCTATTGCTCATGACAAAAGTAATGTAGATGTGCAGATTGGGTCTAATTCCCCTAATTTGGTTCAGCGTAAGAGCATAAGGCTCGCTCGGTCGCAGAAAAACAAACTCAAATTCAATGATTAAGTCTCTTGTTTGGAATATTAGAGGAGTTGGTAGCTCCTCCTCTCTTCGCAGGCTGATATCTATATGCAAATCTAACAGAATTCACATTGTTGCTATTATTGAGCCCATGATCAACAATTCCTCTATGCAACGTATTTCTTTGCAACTGGGCCTCCATAAGTATATTGCTTCTAATATGGATAATGCAAAAATCTGGATCTTCTGGCATTCGTCTGTGGACATTGAGGTCTTGCATACCAATGACAATTACATTACACTCAAGGTGAAAGATGTGATGGAGCATATGATTACTTTTGTTTATGCTAGTTGCCGCCTGTAGGACAGAATTATCACTTGGGATGATATTGCTTCTTTTTCTTATGCTATTAATCTCCCTTGGATGGTGATTGGAGACTTTAATTCAGTTCTTTATTCTTATGAGAAGCTTGGTGGCAATGCTCCTCTTCCTGCTTCTGTCCATGCTTTCCATTCTTTTATGCAGGACTGTGGACTTAGTGATCTTGGGTTCAGTGGATCTAGCTATACTTGGCGCAATGGTCAGCAAGGGCTTAATTGTATCAGAGCTAGATTGGATAGAGGATTGGCCAACACTCTATGGTTTGATGCATTCTCCACTTCTATCTCTCATTTGCATCATAATTGTTCTGATCACAATCCGCTTCTTGTTGAATACAATTCTAGCAATGTCTCTCACCATGGTCACTTTAAATTTTTGAAAGTATGGACTAGGCACGAGAATTTTACTCTGATAAACCTATTTGGCAGCCTGATACTCATGGTTACTTTACTACTAAATCTGCGTGGAATATTGTCAGACATATCAGGCCTGAGCTTTCTGTCTCTAAATGGATTTGGCATTCTCTGTTACCTAAGAAGATCTCTCTCTTCGTCTACAGAGCTCTTATTGATAGGTTATCTTTTGATTCTGTTATTCAGAGATATGGGATTTCGGTTGTGTCCATATGTTTTTGCTGTAAAAATCATGTTGTTGAAACCATGGATCATACTCTTGTCTTAGGTGATATTGCTACATATTGCTGGGATTTCTTCTTGACTTCATTCAATATTCATGTCCAGGTGAGCTCTTTTGATAGTCTTTTTTCTGTATTCGCTTCCAAGGCTTCCAGCACTTCTCTATATGGCTTTTGCATGGGTATTATTCCCTCCATTGTTGCTTGGACTATTTGGAAAGCTAGATGCTCTGCCAGATTTGATAATCTTGTTTGCAGTAAGGAACATATTTTGAGACAGGCCATCATCCTCCTCAGAGAGATTGCATCACTTTTTCATCCTAAGAAGGCTTCATCACATACTGAGAGGGAGTCTTTGCAGTCATTGGGTTTGATTGATAAGTTTTCACCAGCTACCCCTTCTCTTGTTTGTTGGTTACCTCCTCCCAGATATCATGTTAAACTTAATACTGATGGCTGTTGCAAAGGTAATCCAGGTGTTTCTGCTGGTGCTGCTATTCTCAGAGACGAAGGGGGATCCTTTATTTCTGCTTGTTGTGGTTATTTTGGTATCACTTGCAGCATTATTTCTGAGATCAGGGCTATGATCATTGGGTTACAGATGTGTCTTCATATGAGAATACCTTCTATTATTGTGGAGTCTGATTGTCAGGTCCTCATTATGCTCTTACTTTCTGATGGTCAGAAGATTCCTTGGATCCTTCATCCGTGGTGGGATATGCTTTGCTACTTGAAGGATTCTATGCAAATTCAATTCCAACATGTGGTCAGAGAATGTAACAAGGCAGCAGAAGCTTTGGCCAACTTCTCGTGTTCCTCTCAAATCTCCCAGAGCTTCTTGTCAGCAACTGCTTTGCCACCTTTAGTTAGAGGAGAGTTAACTATGAACAAATCAGGTGTTCCTCATTTTCGCTTTTGATTGGTTATTGTAATTGGGGGGTTTTTTCATTGATTTCTTTATTATTGTATCTCCCAGGGGTAAGGTGGCATGTCCCCCCCATGTATGATTATTTGATTCATTTAATAAAATCCAAAGGGCCTGCCCAGGGTCCTAGATAAGTTCTGGGTTTAAAAAAAAAAAAAAAAACCCTTAACCCTAAAACCCTTAAACCCTAAACCCTAAACCCTAAACCCTAAACCCTAAACCCCTAAACTATGAACCATATTCTTGCTTTGGGTGATATTGCCAGACATTGTTGGAGCTTTTTCAAGCACATTTTCCAGGTTCATGCTCAAGGGACTTCTTTTCATTATATGTTTTCAGCATTCACTTCCAAGGCATCCAATACTTCTCTCTATGGCTTCTGCATGGGTATCACTCCTTCTATTATTGCTTGGACGCTCTGGAAAGCTAGGTGCACTGCCAGGTTTGACAATTCTATTTGTAGTAAAGAGCATATTTTGAGGCAAGCTATTATTCTTATCACTGAGATTGCTTCTTTGTTTCATCCTAAGAGGGCTTCTTCCTATGCTGAGAGAGCATCTTTGCAGGCTTTGGGTTTGACTGATATCTTTTCTCCTGCACCCCCTTCCCTTGTTTATTGGATTCCTCCCCCCAGATTTCATGTTAAACTTAACACAGATGGCTGTTGTAAAGGTAATCCAGGTATATCTGCAGGTGCTGCTATTCTCAGAGATGATAAAGGATCCTTTATTTCTGCTTGTTGTGGCTTTTTTGGTATCACATGCAGTCTTATTTCAGAAATCAGGGCGATGCTTATTGGTTTACAGATGTGTCTTCAGTTGGGAATTTCTTCTCTTATTATAGAGTCTGATTGTCAGGTCTTAATTATGCTTCTTCACTCTGATGGCCAGAAGATACCTTGGATTCTTCATCCTTGGTGGGATCACTTATGCTCTCTGAAGAACTCTATGCTTATTCAATTTCAACATGTGGTCAGAGAATGTAACAAGGCTGCAGATGCATTGGCAAACTTCTCATGTTCTTCTTATACATCACGCACTTTTTTGTCATATGCTGCTCTTCCCCCTCCTGTAAGAGGAGAATTGGCTATGCACAAATCAGGCGTTCCTTATTTTCGTTTTTGATTGGTTTATGTACCTGGGGGGTTCTTCTTCGCTTTCTTATTTGCTGTATCTCCCAGGGGTAAGGTGGCATGTCCCCCCCTTGTATGTTTACTTGATTCTTTTAATAAAATTCCAAGGGCCTGCCCAGGGTCCTAGATAAGTTCTGGGCTCAAAAAAAAAAAAAAAAAAACCCTAAACCCTAAAACCCTAAACCCTAAACCCTAAAACCCTAAACCCTAAACCCCTAAACCCTAAACCCTAAACCCTAAACCCTAACCCCTAAACCCTAAACCCTAAACCCTAAACCCTAAACCCTAAAACCCTAAACCCTAAACCCTAAACCTTAAACCCTAAACCCTAAACCCTAAACCCTAAAACCCTAAACCCTAAACCCTAAACCCTAAACCCTAAACCCTAAAACCCTAAACCCTAAAACCCTAAACCTTAAACCCTAAAACCCTAAACCCTAAACCCTAAACCCTAAACCCTAAACCCTAAACCCTAAAACCCTAAACCCTAAACCCTAAACCCTAAAACCCTAAACCCTAAACCCTAAACCCTAAACCCTAAACCCTTGGAGTCTGATTGTCAGGTCCTCATTATGCTCTTACTTTCTGATGGTCAGAAGATTCCTTGGATCCTTCATCCGTGGTGGGATATGCTTTGCTACTTGAAGGATTCTATGCAAATTCAATTCCAACATGTGGTCAGAGAATGTAACAAGGCAGCAGATGCTTTGGCCAACTTCTCGTGTTCCTCTCAAATCTCCCAGAGCTTCTCGTCAGCAACTGCTTTGCCACCTTTAGTTAGAGGAGAGTTAACTATGGACAAATCAGGTGTTCCTCATTTTCGCTTTTGATTGGTTATTGTAATTGGGGGGTTTTTTCATTGATTTCTTTATTATTGTATCTCCCAGGGGTAAGGTGGCATGTCCCCCCCATGTATGATTATTTGATTCATTTAATAAAATCCAAAGGGCCTGCCCAGGGTCCTAGATAAGTTCTGGGTTTAAAAAAAAAAAAAAAAAAAACCTAAACCCTAAACCCTAAACCCTAAAACCCTAAACCCTAAACCCTAACCCTAAACCCAAACCTTAAACCCTAAACCCTAAACCCCTAAAACCCTAAACCCTAAACCCTAAACCCTAAACCCTAAACCCCTAAACCCTAAACCCTAAACCCAAACCCATTCGCTCCTTTTCCTTCTCTCTCCTCAGCTTTTAGAGAGAGAAGCTCTGGGATTTCTCCCTTGGCCCCCGTCGGCCATGGCCGGCCCTGAGGGGGGCGGCCGGCCCCCCCATGCGCTTCCGTCCTCTCTGCCTGCCCCCTCAGCCCAGCCTCTACCCTCGCCCCCCTCCTCCCAATCTCTGGCGCGCCAGTCCGCGGTCTCCGTCTCCCTCCCTCTCTGCTCTTCCTCCTTGAAGGCTGCCGCACCTGGGTCGGCTGGGTCGCTTCCTTCGCAGAGCCAGGCTCCCCCCGCCTCCCTCCCTGCCCAGCTCACGCCCAAGGTGCCAGCATGGGGCTCCTCTGGCTCGAAGAGCTTTGCTCAGGTCATCAAAGACAGCAAGCTGCTCCCCGAGGTCGATCTTCCCGTTCACGCCCCTACCTTCACAGACTTGGGCGAGCCCGCCGTTTTCTTCACTCAGGAGGAGATCGACACCGCGCTTATCCCCTTCAAATATGCACTTGTCGCCAAGACACCGTATGGCCGGCCACCCTTCCCCGAGATCAAGCTCCTGCTCACACAGCGCCTTGGATTGCTGCAAGATTTCGTCCTCAGTGCGCTCGACAACAGGCACTTACTGATCCGCTGCGCTGCCGAAGAAGACTACCTGAAGCTTCTCCTCCGCGAGCAACTCCTTGTCAAAGGGTATCTTTTCAAGTACCTCAAATGGATGCCCGAGTTTGAATGCGGCACCGAGCCACCCATCATCCCTGTCTGGGTCACGTTTCCGGCGCTTAAACCCCATCTGTTCCATGAACCATGTGTTCGTTCCATCGCGGGTAATATTGGGCGAGTCCTCCAGGTCGCCCTCAGCACCTCCCAACTCACGAATACCTCTTCCGCGCGAGCATGCGTTGAACTCAACATCCTTCAACACAAACCACCACGGATTTGGATTGGCATGGGAGCCACCGGCTACTACCAGGAGGTATGTTACCCCCCTGTCCCCCCTTATTGCACCTACTGCAGGCTTGTAGGACATGAAGTTTCTGCTTGCCGCCGATCTGCCAAGAAGAATAAGTCCCTGGTGGCTCTGCAACCCAACGTGGAACCCGCCCCGGGTAACGGTCAGCTGCCATCTGCCGATGCCCCCCCTCGCCCAAGCGAGCCTCTGAAGATGCCCCCGTCTTCCTCACAAGCCCCGGCAGAACCCAACGCTGCTGTCAAACTGGCCGTGCCTGGAGCTAGGGTTTCTCAGGCCCCCAACGGCGCTGGAAAGAAACCCCAACGCCGGGTTTCCAAGATCACATCTCAGCCCCACATCAATATCTCCAATGCCTTTGCTGCCCTTGGATCGTCTTCCGAAGACCCTGGTGCCCCCACTGCTGAGATCCTCCAACCGCCTCCCACTGTTGATCTTGATCCTCCTACCTCAGACGCTCTGCGACCTGATGACGTGCTGTCATCCTCCTCTTTCCCTTCCCAGCTATCCTTGGTGGCTCCGCCTCTCCCAGGCCTTGCTTTACCCCCGTCTAAGCCTCTAAAGAAGCCCGTTGACGCCCCTGACAGGCCTACCCCCCTGCCCTCTTCTGTGGCTCGTCTGCAGCAACCCCCCCAGGCTACGCAACCCCAGCTCCCGGCGACTGTCTCGGCTTTACCACCCTCTGGCTCCCAGGGCCCTCCTGAGATGCCTACCTATCACGCGTCTCTCAACAAGCCCCTGCCGGCTCGCCAGAGTGCTGATGGGTCCCAAACCATGATCAACCATGGCTTGACCGACACCATTGTGGCCATCGCGGACCAGGAACCTACCACTCTCCCCCCGTCTGCCATCACCTGCCTGGAGCCCCCTTCGGGTCATACTACTCCCAGAGCCACGAGGACTCCTATCGCCATGCAAGCTGCCACGTCCCTGCCTGTGGTACCCACAGCCCCACCTTGTGTTGATCGCCCTGAGGACTTTGCGCCCGGCTACGCCCCTATTGATGTGCCTCGGCTCACGCCTCAAAACCAGGTGCCCTTGCAACCTCCTATAGCTGTTGCTGACGCTACCCTCGGAACCAGGTGCCTGCCTTTGAGGAGACCCAGCGCCATGCACGTGGCTTCTTCGACGCCAGCTATGCCCACAGCTACCCCCTCCGCCGATCAGGCCTCTCTTCTGGGATGCCCATCAGGTGTTCGTCTGCAGACCACCCAGATACAAGAGGGACGCACGCACACGCCTTTTCATGGGCCCTGGGCTGATCACTCCACTGACGCCTCCACGCCAGCCCGTTTGCGTCTGCAGGACCCTACTCCTCTTATTGTTAATGGGCCGAGCCCCCTCAATGATGCTTCACGCCCCGCTCGTCAGAAGCCCATGACCTACGCCGCTGCCTATCACCCACAACAGCCTCCTACAGATGAACAGGGTACTGCTGGGGTTTGTCTGCCGAGTACTGTCATCATCGAAGACTCCCAAGTCGTCTCCACGGATTCTGTGCCAGCTCCCATTATGCCTCCGCCACCAGACACCTCATGGAACACCCCCAGCGCCATGCACGGGCCTACGCTTCTACCTTCGACAACAACAGCCCCCCCCCTAGATGGGTGCCTCCAGAACCTCCCTCCACTTGGTGGTCCACCAGGTGCATGCAGGGTCGATGGGTCCTTCCTGCAGGACAACGCGATCTCCGGAGACGGCCAGGCGGCCCCCTCGAGCCCCGCACCTGCCCGCCCTTCGCCGCCGGCACGCCCAGGCCTCGAACCTGTGACGCAGACGCCCAGGGCCATGCTTGGCGCCACGCTACCGCCGCTCACTCTCAACAGCCTGCCAGGTGTTCGACCATTATCCTCAACCAGCGCCGACAGCCGCTCCTCGCAGAAGCACCCTTTGCAAGCATCGGAGGCCCAGCGTAGCCTGCCACCCCCGCTTACTGAGGTCCAGCACACCTCCTCTGTGGGGCCCACGCTCCAGCTGACTCGGACTAGTCTTCTTCGTGGCAAGACGTCGAGCAACAACCGGCCAGCAGCTTCGTCGGGTGACTGCCTGATGGCCCAGGCCCAGCAGCAGATTCAGCTCTGCTCTAGCAAACAGGGCCCAACAATTCTTCCTGGTAATGGGCCAGCCACCCTGCACGGTCAGCTCTCATCCGTGGGTAACGCTGATCAGCAGTGCACTAGTCGCCATCCCCCACCCCACGGATCGCCGGTAAGTTCTTCTTCAGGCCCAATGGTAAGTCTCAATACTCCCCAGACCTCTACTTCAATTAGTACTACTATCATCCCTAATTCTGTGGCTATCTCGGATCCCATCTCTCATTGCATGACTAACCTTGAAGATCCAACCATCCCGCTTCATGGTAACCCTTTTAATGATGTTCTTTGCTCCCGCCCTAATTCTCTTTATGCCAGTGAGTTGCTTGGTGTAGTGGAGACTATTGCTCCGAATGAGGAGGCTGTCAACACCCCTCCCCCCATAGCTCGAACTTCTTCATGTACTGACAAACAGGTTGTACCCTCTCCTTCCGTGCATGCTGAGCAGCTCCCCAATGATATCACACACTCAGACTCTCATGGGGCAAGACACGCCTCCCTGCTTGAGGCACTCAACCTTGACAGCTCTGCTCACCGACAGGAAAATAAATTTCTATTGGACATTCAAAAATTTTCCGACTCATTCGCTCATGCTGATTTTCCACAGGACTCCAACAATCATGGCCGTCAAGACACTACTTCCACCTTACCTGCGCCCCAGCAAGACATCTCCAGCAGCCTGCTTTTGGACCAACAAAAGAGCACAAGGCTCACACGTGCTCAAAAGAAGAAAACTAAGTTTAATGGTTAATATTCTTGTTTGGAATATCAGGGGAATTGGCAACTCCCCCTCTAAACGTCGTCTTGCTTCCCTCTGCAAGACCAACAAGATTCAAATTGCTGCAATTTTAGAGCCCATGGTTCAGAACTCTTCTATGCTGGCTTTATCTCTCAAGTTGGGCCTCTCCCAATGCCTCTCTAGTGGTAATCCTCATGGTAAAGTTTGGGTTTTCTGGCATAATTCTATCTCTGTGGATGTGATTACTACTCATGCGTCTTTTATCACTGTGAAGATAACTGGCCCAATTGTCCACTATGTCACTTTCATTTATGCTAGTTGTCACCTTCAGGACATAATCCATATTTGGGACGCTATCACTTCTCTGCCTATTACTGCCCCCTGGATGATTGTGGGTGATTTTAATGCTGTCCTTTACTCCCATGAAAAACTTGGCGGCAATGCACCACAGCATGTTTCTGTGAATGCCTTTCACTCTTTCTTACAGGATGGCAACCTCATGGACCTTGGCTTTAGTGGCACTCCTTATACTTGGAGAAATGGTCAGCAAGGTACTTGTTCCATTAAAGCAAGATTGGACAGAGATTTGGCTAACCCATCTTGGCTTTCCTACTTTAGCACTACTGTTAGCCATTTACATCATATCAATTCTGATCATAGTCCGCTGTTTGTTTCTTATCATTGCTCTAATGCCCCTGGCAAATCACATTTTAAATTTCTGAGGATGTGGACTAGACACAGTGACTTCACCCAGGTGGTTAGAGCCTGTTGGTGTCAGCCTTTACACGCTTCCCCTCTTTTCAGGCTTAGTGCTAAATTGAAGAGACTGAGAGCCACTTTGAAGTCTTGGAATAAAAGTGTTTTTGGCAACATTTTTCAGCACATCTTGCAGGCAGAGGAGAAGGTTAATTCATTACAAATCATTGTTGATAATCATCCTTCTGATAATTCATTTTCTGAGCTTTCTGCAGCTAAAAAGGATCTGGATGAGCTCCTCTTACGACAAGAGATATACTGGAGGCAAAAATCTCATCTCAAATGGCTCAAGGAGGGCGACCAAAACTCAGCCTTCTTCCACTCCATTGTTAATGAAAGGCGAAGGAAAAACTTTATTCACAAACTGGTTAACGACCAGGGGGATGATGTTACTGACCAAGATGCTTTACTTTCCATGGCCATAGCTTATTATCAAAATCTGTTTACTTCTGAGCCGCCTACTATGAACAACAGTGGTCTTCTGTAGTATATTCCTACTATTGTCTCTGATGCAGATAATCAAGCTTTGATGGCTACTCCAACTATAGAGGAAGTCAAGGATTCGGTCTTCTCTTTAAGCCCTGATAGTGCCCCTGGACCTGATGGCTTTTCTGGTGATTTCTTTACCTCTTGCTGGGATATCATATCTGTTGATATTTATGATGCTGTCAAGGAGTTCTTCAATGGAAGCTTCCTTCCTAAAGCTTATACCTCCACTCACCTCGTGCTAATTCCCAAAGGAGAGTCTCCTAATACTCTGAAGGATTTTAGGCCTATCAGCCTGTGCAACTTCACTTATAAGATTATCTCACTCATCATATGCAAAAGATTATCTCTTATTCTGTCTGCCCTTATTTCTCCTCTCCAGGGAGCCTTTGTTAAAGGCAGAGATATGGCTGACAACATCTGTCTTGCTCAGGAGCTTACCCATAGCATCTCTAAGAAGGTCAGAGGACATAACATCATTTTCAAACTCGACATGATGAAAGCATACGACAGATTGGAATGGTCTTACTTATTTGATGTGCTGCATAAATTTGGCTTCTCCCCCATGTGGATTAACCTTATCAGAGAATTATTCACCAACTGCTGGTTTTCTGTCATCTTCAACGGTAATGTTGGTGGCTTCTTTACCTCCTCTCGTGGTCTTCGACAGGGAGACCCTTTGGCACCCAGTCTCTTCATTCTTGCTGAAGAGGCATTCAGCAGAGGTCTTCAGCAGCTGTGTCACAGAGGCATTATTACCCCTTACTCTACTTTCACTGAGGGGCCTATTATTTCGCATCTCTTATTTGCTGATGATACCATTATCTTCACTAATGGTTCTCAAGGATCTTTACGCAGACTCATGGCTTTCCTGACCATTTATGAGAGATGCTCAGGTCAAAAGATCAACACAAGCAAGAGTTCTTTCTACATTGCGGGATATACTCCTACTTGGAGAATCAATCAGGTAGCTGCTAGAGTCTCTATTCCTCATAGGGCTTTCCCTATCACTTATTTGGGTGCTCCTCTCTTCAAAGGAGCAGCTAAGGCAATATACTTCCATCCCCTCTTGGACAAGGTGAGAAATAGACTAGCTTCTTGGAAATCTAATCTCCTTTCGCCTGGTGGTAGACTGATCCTTATCAAGTATGTACTATCTTCCATTCCTATACATATTCTTGTTGTTCTCACCCCTCCTAAGAGTATTCTTCACTCTTTAGAGAGGACATTTGCTGCTTTCTTTTGGGGATCTACTTCAACAGGGATGCGTAGGCATTGGATCGCTTGGAAACACCTGGCTAAGCCAACCTCTGAAGGTGGAATTGGTATTCGTTCTCTTCTGGAGCTAGGGGCTGCCCTTAAGGTTAAATTATGCTGGAAAGTTTATTCTAAAAAGGGCATCTGGGGTGAGTACATCAATCAGACTTATCTGCACAGGCATCATATTTCTACTTGTCCTACGGTTGGTTCTCCTCATTGGAAGATGGTTCTTAAGCATAGACAATGGGTTCTTGACAACACCTATTGGTCAGTGGGCCAGGGCCATATTTCCTTCTGGCACGATGATTGGACTGGTCATGGTCCTTTAAAGGATCACATTTCCGAGGATCAGTGGACTGCTATTGGTAATACCCAAGCTTGGTCGGTTTGCGATTACATCATGTCTGGTCAGCATCTATTACACTCATTACCTTCAGACATCGCTTCTATTATCATGGCTTATATTGGCACCTTTTCCACCCAACAAGACCAGGATAAGATTATCTGGAAGCCGAATTCCTATGGTTTTTTCACCACTAAATCAGCTTGGCAAGTTGTTAGGCAGCAGATACCTCCACTTTCCATCTCTAAATGGATCTGGTGTACTCAAATACCCAAGAAGATCTCCATCTTTATTTACAGGGCCCTTGTTCACAAATTGCCTTTTGACTCCAATATTCAAAGAATCGGTATTCCTTTGGCATCAAAGTGCGTATGTTGCTCGAAAGCCTCACGAGAGACTCTCAATCATGTCTTGGCCCATGGAGATTGGGCCTCCTACTGTTGGCGCTTCTTTCAAGATAGATGTGGGCTTACTTCTCAGATGAGCTCCTTTCACCACATATTTGGTTCCTTCATCACCCTAGCCTCAGGTACATCTCTTTACTCTTTTATTATGGGTATCATTCCTTCTATTGTTGCATGGTTTCTCTGGAAAGCCAGGTGTTCAGCCAAGTATGATGGTATCCACTCCCGTAAGGAAAGCATACTACATCAGAGCCTCCACCTCATAAGAGAGCTTGCTGCCATGTATTCCCCAAAGTCCCCTTGTTCCTCTGCGCATAGAGCTGTACTGCAAGCAGTGGGGGTTGTGGATTCTTTCTCTCCCACATTACAGGTACTGGTAAGATGGATGCATCCTCCTACAGGTAAACTCAAACTTAACACTGATGGTTGCAGTAGAGGTAATCCTGGTAACTCTGCAGGTTCAGCTATTCTCAGAAATAATAAAGGTCAGTTCATAATGGCCTCTTGTGCCTACTTTGGTCACACTCATAGTATCATTTCTGAACTTAGGGCGATCATTACCGGTCTCCACATGTGCCTTCAACGAGGTTTCTCTTCTCTTATTGTGAATCTGATTGCCTCTCACTGATCACACTCATGACCTCTACTAATCCCACTATCCCTTGGATTCTTTTTCCTTGGTGGTTTGAGTTTTGTTCTCTCAGGGAAGCTATGGATCTTCACTTTTGCCATGCAGTTAGAGAAGCCAATAAAGCTGCTGATGCTCTGGCTAATTTCTCCTGCGACCAGCAAGTTGATAAAGTCTTCTTAGATTCTTCCGCTTTGCCTACTATTGTAAAAGGGGAAATCACTTCTGATAAAAGTGGTCTTCCCCACCTTAGGATTTGAGGGGTTCTTTTTTAGGGAGATTCTGGGTTTATTGATGTACTCTCTCAGGGGTAAGGTGGCACGTCCCCCCCTTGTATCTCAGGGGAAATCACTTCTGATAAAAGTGGTCTTCCCCCCCTTAGGACTTGAGGGGTCTCATCAGGAGGATTTTGGGTTTATTGATGTACTCTCTCAGGGGTTAGGTGGTATGTCCCCCCCTTGTATCTCCAACTTTTTGATGAAATAAAATCCCAAGGGCCGGCCCAGGGTCCTAGTTAAATTCTTGGGTTAAAAAAAAAAAAAAAAAAAAAAACCCTAAACCCTAAACCCCTAAACCCTAAACCCTAAACCCTAAACCCTAAAACCCTAAACCCTAAACCCTAAAACCCTAAACCCTAAACCCTAAACCCTAAACCCTAGACCCAAGACCATAGACCGTAAACCCTAGACCCTAAACCCTAAACCCTAAACCCTAAACCCTAAACCCTTAAACCCTAAACCCTTAAACCCTAAACCCTAAACCTTAAACCCTAAACCCTAAACCCCTAAACCCTAAACCCCTAAACCCTAAACCCTAAACCCTAAAACCCTAAACCCTAAACCCTAAACCCTAAACCCTAAACCCCTAAACCGTAACCCCTAAACCCTAAACCCTAAACCCTAAACCCTAAACCCTAAAACCCTAAACCCTAAACCCCTAAACCCTAAACCCTAAACCCTAAACCAAAACCATAAACCAAAACCCATTTTAACCTCCTCTCTCTAGAATTCTAGAGAGAGAAGCTCTGGGCTCCTCCCCCTGGCCGCCGCCAGCCATGGCTGGCCCTGAGGGGGGCGGCCCCCCCCCTCCCTTGCTACAGACCACGCCACAGTAGCATCCTGTTCAGCAGCCACACCCGACGACGGCTTCTCCACCACTGGAGCAGTCATCTGCTTCGGGTGCTCCCTTTCCTGGTCCCTTGAAGCACACCACCCACAACCTGGAGAAGATGGTGACAGATCCCCAAGCGGGCACGGCCATGTGCGACCCCCTGGGGAAGTCCACGCTGCGCGAATCCAACCTGCCCTCTGCGCCGGAACGTGGATGGTCTGCTCAAGCAGGGTCGAAGACCTTCGCCCAGATCCTCAGGGAAAACAAAGTTTTTCCCTCTGTGGACCTTCGTGTTCATGCCCCGGCCTTCACGGATCTTGGCGAACCTGCTGTTTTCTTCTCCGCTGAAGAGATTGCTGCAGCTTTGGTCCCCTTCCGCATTGCGTTGGTCGCTAAGACTCCTTCCGGTAGGCCGCCGTTTCCTGAGATCAAGTCTCTTCTCTCACAAAGACTCGGACTTCAGCAAGAGTTCGTCCTTAGTGCCCTGGAAAACCGCCACTTGTTAATCCGCTGCACCCTTGAGGACGATTACCTGCGCATCCTTCTCCGAGGCCAACTCTACATCAAAGGTTATCTTTTCCGTTTCCTCAAGTGGACGCCCGAGTTCGACTGTGGGACGGAACCTCCAATAATTCCTGTTTGGGTTGATTTCCCGTCCCTGAAACCCCACCTATTTCATGAAGCTTGCGTTCGCTCAATAGCGGGCAACATCGGCCGAGTTCTTCAGGTTGCCTTACGCACGTCCCAGATCACCAATGCTTCCTCTGCCCGGGCCTGTGTCGAGTTGGATGTGCTTAAGCCTCGGCCGCCCCGCATCTGGATCGGCATGGGGGCTATCGGATATTTCCAAGATGTTCTATATCCTCCTCTTCCTGCTTACTGTTCCGCCTGCAGGCTCCTGGGACATACTGCGCTGAACTGCAGGCGCTCCCCCAAGAAGAAACCTGACGATGATCCGTCTTCTTCAGGCCCACAGCTTGGGGGATCTAAAACCCTGATGGCATCGGAGAATACTGCCCATGCTAAGAGACCTGGCCTGCATCCACTGTCGACGAAGCAAACCGAGACGACCCATAAGGCTCCTCCTATCAACGGGAAGAACTCTCACAGATGGGTTTTTAAGAACCTTGTTCAAACGACTGCCCATACCTCTAATGCCTTTGAAGCCCTCCAGTCCTGCCCGGAGGCCGGGGAGATCGAGGATTCTGCTGTTGAACCGGCTGATAAAAGATGTCCCCATTCATCCGTTAATGCCTCCAGTACGCAGACTGTTCTTCCCGATGCCCCTATTGCTCCTTTTATTACCACGGCCAAGGATGACCATGTTGCTGGTGATGCGCTGTCGTGCCCAACATCCATGTGCATTAAAATACCTGCGCCTCCCCAGGTTGCGTCCATGCAAATCTTGACAGCGACGGTGCCTTCTCTTTGGCGGCTTCTAATATGGTGAAGGGACCTCGTGCCAGCGAACATTGCCAGGCGCCGGCTTCCACTCTGAGTATTGAAGACCCTCATGGTGTGCATGCCTTGGAGACGGTACAGGTGTCGCTTAGTGCTGCTGGCCCGCCCACCCCAACTGGCCAAGCATCCCTTACAGATGAGTTCTTAAATCATAATGATGCTACGTGTAATGATATCCTTGCTGGACCCATTCCCAGTGCCTCTGCTTATTTTAACTGCCAGCTTATGGATGCTGCTCCCCATACGGCCATGGAGACCTCCCTTGCTGATGCTGCCGATCCTGACTCCATGCATACTGCCACTCAGGTGCCCATGCCGTTCAAAGCTCCTACCGACCTTGATCAGCTTCACAATACTGCTCCACAGTCATGCTCGCCAGGTGTTCGACAGAGGTCCAGGGACCAGGCCTGCTTGCCTGTGCAGCAATTTGTTATTACCTCTCTTAATGGGCCGAGCCCAGCACTTGAGGCCTCAAGCCCCAATTGCCAGAAAGCCCCAGCCCAAGCTGCTGTTGATCAGCCCCAACACGATGCCCTGCACGCATGCCTGCCAGGTGTTCGACATAAGTCCCCCTATTTGGCTGTGGACTTGCAACTTCCATCCAGCATTTCTGATGCTCCATCTCAGCCCAAGGACAAGGCCCACTCGCCTGTGAAGCAGTCTGTCACCTCCTCCCTTAATGGGCCACGCTCAGATCTTGAGTCCTCAAGTCTTAATCGCCAGCAAGCCCCAACCTCAATTGCTGCCTGTCTCACAGACGTCCTGAATGCAGACGATCAGACTATTGCTGCTGGGAAACATACTCCTACTTTACAGAGGCTGCCTACTACAAATGCACAGCACCAGCAATCGTTGGACTCAGCTGTTGAAGTCCCAATCACAGAGCAAGCAACTGATGCAATCACCAAGCTTGATACTCTTGAACAGGCTACTGGTGCTGGGGGGCATCCTGACCATGTGCATCACCATGCTGCTCCACACCCCCAGCACCAGGAGTCCCTGGTGAGCAACAGTCACTTAACTGATAGTCATGTTAACACACTTATCTCTGGCCTAGATTTTAATTCTGTTCTCGTTACTGTGGGGGATCGAGCACCGGACAA
Source organism: Zantedeschia hybrid cultivar (assembly GCA_030544215.1). Taxonomy (NCBI): domain Eukaryota; kingdom Viridiplantae; phylum Streptophyta; class Magnoliopsida; order Alismatales; family Araceae; genus Zantedeschia; species Zantedeschia hybrid cultivar. The sequence continues at coordinate 61,717 of JARZZO010000015.1, forward strand.
TTTGGACCAACTGAAACCTACCCAGGACAACATTGATGCTGCAGGCATGGAAGTTTTATCGTCTTATAGCGTCGATAATCAGGTGATATCTGTCTCTAAACTCCCATGCAAGCTCAATTCAGAGGACTCCATCATTCCCAGCCCATATAGTGTTCTCAATACTAGAGATTTGCATACTATTAATTCCATGGTTCTTGTTGATATTGACTCAGTTGATCAGGGTCACTTGGAGGATGCTGCTGATTCTTTGCCGATCACAGATGTCCAAACGTCTTTAAGAGTCGATACTCAGGTGATACCTTCCGATTACCTCCCTATTGAGCAGAATTGCCATCATTTAATGCAATCTGCTTCTCATGATGTGGCCCATATACCTAGTATTGAGGCATTAAATTTGGATTGTCCCAAACACAGCGATGATGCTAAACAATTACTTGAGATACATAAATTTAGGCAATCATTCTCTACCACTGATGAATCTCAGACTACTTGTGATGATGGCATACATGATACTTCTAGTACTTTAACTTCGGCCCAACAAAAGAGCACCAGGCTCACCCGTGCTCAGAAAAAGAAATCTAAACATTAATGGTTAATACATTGGTTTGGAATATTAGGGGTGTTGGGAGCTCTACCTCTCTTCGTCGATTAATTTCCCTGTGCAAATCACACAAGATTAAGATGGCTGCCATTCTTGAGCCTATGATACATTATTCTTCCACGCAGCGCATTTCTCTGCGTCTTGGCCTCTCTAAGTTTGCTGCTTCTAATATGGACCATGGCAAGATATGGGTTTTTTGGCATGATTCTATGGATATTGATATTCTGCATATTCATGATAATTATATCACTGTCAAAGTGAAGGGTGTTGTTGAGCATATTATTACTTTTGTCTATGCTAGCTGTCACCTTCAGGACAGAATTGGTACTTGGGACGATATTGCCTCTTTCGCATCCTCAGTTGTTGTCCCATGGATGGTGATTGGTGACTTTAATTATGTTCTGTTTTCTCATGAAAAATTTGGTGGGAATGCTCCTCTTTCAGCTTCAGTCCATGCATTCCACTCATTTGTGCAGGACTGTGGCATTGCTGATCTTGGCTTCAGTGGTCCTAGCTTCACTTGGCGCAATGGACAACAAGGGATTGGTTGTATTAGAGCTAGATTGGACAGAGGTTTGGCTAACACTCATTGGTTTGCTGAATTTTCTACTTCTATAAATCATCTGCATCATAATTGTTCAGATCACAACCCCCTGCTTGTCACTTATGATTCTCTGAACTCTACTCATCATGCTCACTTTAAGTTCCTAAAAGTTTGGACCAGACATCAGAGCTTTACTCAAGTCGTTAAGGATTGCTGGAGCAGACCCTTGCATGCTTCTCCACTTTATAAGCTCAGTGCCAAATTGAAAAGATTGAGGGCTACTCTTAAGCACTGGAATAAGAATATATTCGGGAATGTTTTTGATGCTGTCTTAAAAGCTGAGAATGATGTTGCTAATCTGCAAAACATTGCTGACTCTTCGCCCTCTGCTGATACTTTGAATGATCTAGTTGTTGCCAAGAGAAAACTTGATGAATTATTGCTCAGACAGGAAATTTTCTGGAGACAAAAATCTCATTTCAGGTGGCTCAAGGAAGGAGACCAAAATACTGCTTTCTTCCATTCCATTGTTTCTGAGAGACGCAGAAGGAACTTTATTCACTCTCTTTCGGATGATAATGGCAATCAGGTTACTGATCAGAATGCTCTTCTCTCTATGGCTATTGATTATTATAAGGAACTGTTCACCTCCCAGCCCCCTTCTATGGATAGTAGTGGTCTTCTTCAATACATTCCAAGCATTGTTAATGATCAAGATAATGCTGCTTTGCTGGGTATTCCTTCTTTGGAGGAAGTGAAAGATTCTGTCTTCTCTCTTTGTGCTGATAGTGCTCCAGGTCCCGACGGATTCTCAGGTGATTTCTTCACTCATTGCTGGGATATTATTGCTGATGATATATTTGCTGCTGTTATTGAATTCTTCAAGGGTGGCTCTTTGCCTAAGGCTTTTACTTCCACTCATTTGGTTCTTATTCCTAAGTGCGACAATCCTACCACTCTTAAGGATTTCAGGCCCATCAGTCTGTGCAATTTTAATTATAAGATCATCTCTCTGATTGTTTGCAAGAGGCTTTCTATTATTCTGCCTAGGCTTATTTCTCCCTTCCAAGGTGCATTTGTTAAAGGAAGGGACATCAGTGATAATATCTGTTTGGCTCAGGAGATGGTGCATAATATTTCTAAAAGAACTACTGGTCACAATGTTATTATTAAACTGGACATGATGAAGGCATATGATCGACTGGAATGGAGCTATTTATTTGATGTTCTATACAAATTTGGCTTCTCTCATGCTTGGATTAATTTGATTAAGAATCTATTTACTCACTGCTGGTTCTCAGTTGTTTTAAATGGTCAGCTTGGTGGCTATTTTAATTCTTCCAGAGGACTAAGGCAAGGTGATCCTCTGGCCCCCAGTTTATTTATCTTGGCAGCAGAAGCTTTCAGCAGGGGTCTTCATAACCTTTTCACCAGAGGCTTGATCACTCCTTTCTCCACATTCAGAGCTGGGCCTATTATCTCTCACTTACTCTTTGCTGATGACACGGTTATTTTTACTAACAGATCTCAGGCTTCTCTTCACAGGCTTTTTGCTTTTATTAATATTTATGAGAGATGTTCTGGTCAGCAGGTTAATAAAGACAAAAGCTCTTTTTATGTGGCCCCTCGCACTATCACTCAAAGAATCAATCAAATTGCTGCTGCTACTCAGATGCCCCATAAGGCTTTTCCGATTATTTATTTGGGGGCTCCTCTATACAAAGGTATTGCTAAAGCTATCTTTTTTCAGCCACTGCTTGACAAGGTGAGAAACAAACTTACTAATTGGAAAACTAAGCTCTTATCTCCTGGGGATAGATTAATTCTGATAAAGGATGTTTTATCATCTATTCCTATACACATTCTTGTTGTCCTCTCTCCCCCTAAGAGCATTTTGAATGCCATGGAAAAAGCATTTGCTGCCTTCTTTTGGGGTTCTTCTGCTGTTGGTCAGAGAAAACACTGGATTGCTTGGAAACACATGACTAGACCTATTGATGAATGAGGGATTGGAATCAGATCTCTCTTTGATTTGAGTACTGCTTTGAAAGTGAAACTTTGCTGGAAGATTTACTCCCATAAGGGTGTTTGGAGTGATTACATCCATTGCACCTATCTACAGGATCAACATCTATCATTTTGCCCCTTGACTGGTTCTCCCCACTGGAGAATGGTTCTTGGTCATAGACACTGGATCTTGGACCATACTTGCTGGCAGGTTGGAACTGGTAGGCTTTCTTTTTGGCATGATAATTGGACTGGTCATGGACCTCTCAGGGAGTTCATATCTTCTGATCAATGGCTTTCTGTTGCTCATACTCATAATTGATTTGTTCAGGATTTTTTGGCTCGCAGACATGACTTTCTACATATGCTTCCTATGGATATTCTACATGTTATCAATGATATTGCTATTTGCTTATCTCATACTAATGGTCCTGATAAACCCATTTGGCAGCCTGATACTCATGGTTATTTTACTACTAAATCTGCCTGGAACACTGTCAGACATACTAGGCCTCAGCTTCCTATCACCAAATGGATTTGGCACGCACTCTTACCTAAAAAGATCTCCCTTTTTATTTACAGAGCTCTTATTGACAGGTTGCCTTTTGATTCAGTTATTCAGAGATATGGGATTTCCTTGGTTTCCAAGTGTTATTGTTGTAGATCTCCTCATCGTGAAACTATGAACCATATTCTTGCTTTGGGTGATATTGCCAGACATTGTTGGAGCTTTTTCAAGCACATTTTCCAAGTTCATGCTCAAGGGACTTCTTTTCATTATATGTTTTCAGCATTCACTTCCAAGGCATCCAATACTTCTCTCTATGGCTTCTGCATGGGTATCACTCCTTCTATTATTGCTTGGACGCTCTGGAAAGCTAGGTGCACTGCCAGGTTTGACAATTCTATTTGTAGTAAAGAGCATATTTTGAGGCAAGCTATTATTCTTATCACTGAGATTGCTTCTTTGTTTCATCCTAAGAGGACTCCTTCCTATGCTGAGAGAGCATCTTTGCAGGCTTTGGGTTTGACTGATATCTTTTCTCCTGCACCCCCTTCCCTTGTTTATTGGATTCCTCCCCCCATATTTCATGTTAAACTTAATACAGATGGCTGTTGTAAAGGTAATCCAGGTATATCTGCAGGTGCTGCTATTCTCAGAGATGATAAAGGATCCTTTATTTCTACTTGCTGTGGCTTTTTTGGTATCACATGCAGTCTTATTTCAGAAATCAGGGCGATGCTTATTGGTTTACAGATGTGTCTTCAGTTGGGAATTTCTTCTCTTATTATAGAGTCTGATTGTCAGGTCTTAATTATGCTTCTTCACTCTGATGGCCAGAAGATACCTTGGATTCTTCATCCTTGGTGGGATCACTTATGCTCTCTGAAGAACTCTATGCTTATTCAATTTCAACATGTGGTCAGAGAATGTAACAAGGTTGCAGATGCATTGGCAAACTTCTCATGTTCTTCTTATACATCACGCACTTTTTTGTCATATCCTGCTCTTCCCCCTCCTGTAAAAGGAGAATTGGCTATGCACAAATCAGGCGTTCCTTATTTTCGTTTTTGATTGGTTTATGTACCTGGGGGGTTCTTCTTTGCTTTCTTATTTGCTGTATCTCCCAGGGGTAAGGTGGCATGTCCCCCCCTTGTATGTTTATTTGATTCTTTTAATAAAATTCCAAGGGCCTGCCCAGGGTCCTAGATAAGTTCTGGGCTCAAAAAAAAAAAAAAAAAAACCCTAAACCCTAAAACCCTAAACCCTAAACCCTAAACCCTAAACCCAAAAACCCTAAAACCCTAAACCCTAAACCCTAAACCCCTAATCCCCTAAAACCCTAAAACCCTAAAACCCTAAACCCTAAACCCTAAACCCCAAAACCCTAAAACCCTAAAACCCTAAACCCTAAAACCCTAAACCCCTAAAACCCTAAACCCCTAAAACCCTGAACCCAAAACCCTAAACCCAAAACCCTAAACCCTAAAACCCTAAACCCTAAACCCTGAACCCTAAACCTTGAACCCTAAACCCTGAACCCTGAACCCTGAATTCTGAACCCTGAACCCTGAATCCTGGACCCTGAACCCTGAACCCTGAACCCTGAACCCTGAACCCTGAACCCTGAACCCTAAACCCTGAACCCTAAAACCCTAAACCCTAAACCCTAAACCCTAAAACCCTAAACCCTAAACCCTAAACCCAAAACCCTAAAACCCTAAACCCTAAACCCAAAACCAAAAACCCAAAACCCTAAACCCAAAACCCAAAACCCTAAACCCTAAACCCTAAACCCTAAACGCCAAACGCCAAACCCCAAACCCCAAAACCCTAAACCCTAAACCCCAAACCCCAAACCCTAAACCCTAAACCCTAAAAAAAACCCATTCGCCCCCTGGCCTTCTCTCTCTAAAAATCCTAGAGAGAGAAGCTCTGCGTTTTTCTGGGGCCTCGGCCCTTGGCCGCCGCCGGCCATGGCCGGCCTTGAGGGGGGTGGCCGGCCCCCCCCTTTGCTGCCTTCCTCTTCTCAGCCCCCCCTCCCCCAGCCGAAGCCCTCGCCCTCCACTGCTCAACCATTGGAACTCCCTTCCAATGCCTCGGATGTCCCACACCCTCCCGGCCCTTCTGCGTTGCCTCCCGTTGCTCATCCTCCTCCTCCCGCTGAACACCGAGCCACTGCAGTGCCCCCGTCTTCCACCTCCGTGCCGGCCTGGGGCTCCCCCGGATCCAAGTCCTTCGCCCAGGTTCTCAAAGAGCGGCAGACCTTCCCCGCAGTGAACCTGCGTGTCCACGAACCCGCCTTCACGGACCTGGGCGAGCCCGCCGTCTTCTTCAGTTCGGAGGAGCTCGCCATCGCGCTACTTCCCTTCCAGTTCGCGCTGGTTGCGAAGACGCCCTTTGGCCGGCCCCCGTTCCTGGACATCAAGCTTCTCCTCACCCAGCGCCTCGGACTGCAGCAGGATTTCGTCATCAGCGCCCTTGATAATCGCCACCTTCTCATCCGAAGCTCCGCCGAAGATGACTACCTGAAGATCCTCCTGCGCGACCAGCTATTCGTCAAAGGGTATCTCTTCCGTTTCCTCAAGTGGACACCCGACTTCGAGTGTGGGACGGAACCCCCGATCATCCCCATTTGGGTGGAGTTCCCTGCCCTCAAACCCCATCTGTTCCACGAAGCCTGTGTGCGATCCATCGCCGGGAACCTTGGCCGTGTCCTTCAGGTGGCTTTGAGCACCTCCCAAATCACCAACACTTCAGCGGCGCGCGCCTGCGTGGAGCTCCATGTCCTTCAGCACCGCCCTTCACGCATATGGATCGGCCTGGGAGCCGCAGGCTACTTCCAAGAGGTCCGTTACCCCCCGATCCCCCCCTACTGCCTTGCATGCAGGATTATCGGGCACACTGCTTCGGCCTGCCGCAAATTCCCCAAGAAGAACCCGCCCCAGGCGCCTCCGAAGCTCGCTGTCGACAGCCCCCCCCTGGAGCCTACCACTGCCCCTGAGGCCCAACCGGAGCTCCAGACCCCAGATGCCGCCTCACCTGATCCTCAGCCTCAAACGGCGGATGCCCCTGGCCGCATGCGCAGGTTAGTCTCGAAGCAGAAGATACAACCTCAAGGTGGGCACAACAGCGATCTCCGGGCCTCTCTGGCCCCTTCCAAACCCCTCCAAGAACCAGGTAAAAATTCTCAACGTTGGGTGTCCAAAGGAACTGCCATCCGCCAGGTAACAGTCTCCAACTCCTTCGATGCTCTCGGTCACACTTCCGACCTCACGGATAACCTCCTGGAGGCGAACATGTCCACCCCCCTCCCCGCCGGCGATCCTCCTCAACCGACGCCTCCGACCACTGGCGAGGACGAGGCCAACTTGCCTCGGGATGCTCCCACGACAGTTGACACCTACCTGCCGGCGAGGATCCCTTCTTCTGGATCCGAATCTCACCTTCCTTCGCCTCTGGCGAGCTCTGAGGATCTGGTCAGGAAGCGCACGTCACACCCTTCCGCTGCACCCAGCGTTCAGTCGGTGCAGATGATGCAGTCCTCGTCGACGCTGCATACCCCGCTCATGTCTCCCTCGGCCTCCAAGGGATCCCTACTGCCGCCTACCACGGCTATTTCCGTGCTTCACCCCTCTGCCCCTACCCCCCCTAGCCTACAGGCCTGTGACACTGACTCCGCTTTCGTGCAGGGCACTACCACCTTGGTCGATATCCATACTACCCCCATGGGCCCGGCGCCGGCTTTAGCTCCCCTCCTGCCGCTGGCTACTCCAGGGATGGAATACCTAACAAGTGCTACCCCTCTTACGCCCAGGAACGCTTCCAGCGCCTTTCACGGGCCTATGCTACCGCCTACGACAGCTGTCGTCCCTTCCCAAGATGGGCATCGCTAGGAACTCCTCCCACTTGGTGATCCGCCAGGTGCCCACAGGGTCGACGGGTCCTACTTGCAAGACAACGCGATCTCCGGAGATGGTCAGGAAGCCTCCACGAGCCCTCCACCTGTCTGCCATTCGCTGTCGACAAGCCCAGCCATGGAACCTGTGACGCAACAGACGTCCTCGATAACGGCAGATCTGGAACCTGTGACACAGCTGCCCAGAGCCATGCATGGTGCCACGCTATCGCCTCTCACGCCATCATCCTCCGTTAACCATGGCTACACCCAGAGGCTCGCGTTACATGGCTCCAAGGGCCTCGCGCCTGATCCATCCGCGACGCAGACTACCTCTGCCTTGCTTCCGCTGACGGTTTCTCACGCTCACACGCCAACGAAGATCTACAGTGCCATGCATGGCACCACGTCCTCACCTACGGCCCCCGTAGCCCTGCTCCCTGATCAGCGCCCCCAGAATCCCACCCCACTTGGCCACCTGCCAGGTGTTCGACAGTTGTCCCCACTGCTGGGGGCTGGGCCTCTCGAGCAAGCCTCTGCTCTGTTGGGCATGCATCCGGAAACTTCAGGGCCGGATCAGCTAACACGCAACACCCCTGTCATGACTATGAAGACCTGCAGTGCCTTCCCTCAGGATACGGAGATCCCCATTGATGATCAGGATGCCCCCCTAGGCCCCGCTCTCGCTCGCTCCTCACCGCCGGCTGACCAACGCCACGACCCTCTGACGCAGACCACCAGGGCCAAGCATGGAGCCGCACCATTGCAACCGCCGCTGACTGCCTTTCCTGACAATGGGCATTCACAGAGTCTTATTCGACACCCAGCTCGAGCTTCCGATGATGCTCCAACAACCCTTAGCTCGGATCACGGGGCTACTAGGCGGTCGAACGGATCTGCGGGCCTCCACAGCCCTGTTGCGCCTCTGCGGGCCTCCACAGACGAGACGACCCACTTACAGGCCCAAGCCCAAACTGACCAAAGCCAACCGCCTGCTATCATCAACCGGTCAGCAGCTTCGTCGGGTGCCTGCCTGGCGGCCCAAACCCAGCAACAAGTTCAGTCTTGCCTGGCGCCCTCCAATAGCCAGGAGCATAATCCGATTACGGGAGTGCAGGCTAATGGGCCGAGCCCACAACTTGTCGCCTTAAGCCCCTCTCGCCAGAAGCCCACGGCCCACGCTGCTGCCACTCATACCCAACGGCCTCTAACAGACGATCAGCTGCTGGACTCTTCCACTGAAGCCCCAGCTACAACATGCCATAAAATCTCTTCGCCCCCTAACGCCAGCACCCAGGCTGAAGCTACTTCTTGCACGAGCTCTGTTGCGCCTCTGCGGGCCTCCACAGATGAGACGGCTCACTTACAGGCCCAAGACCACAATAACCACAGCCAACCGCCTGCTGTCATCAAGCCCATCGAGCCTACTGCCCCTATGTGGTTCGGCCCACAGGATAATCGTTCCATTACTCCCGGCCTCATACCGACTTCACTGAGCATTGATCATCAGGTAATACTTACTCCCCAACCTTCTTGCGAACTAAATCTGGAAGACACTTCCCCCTTTTCAGGTAGTCCTACAGCTAATGTACAGGACAACACCATTTTTGAGGCCATTTCGACAACTAACGAAGCCGATCATCTATCCACACAAGTCAACAATCAGGTGACATCCCCCCTTTTATTGCCTAATGAACACTGTCTCACTGATGCTATTCGCTTACATTCTCACACTGTGGGCCATGCTTCCTTCTTAGAGGCTCTAAACCTGGACAGCTCTGCTCATAGGGAGGATCATAAATGTTTACTGGACATCCAAAAATTTAAAGACTCTTTTGCCTCTTCTGAGGACTCTCATGCTCCTAACGACACAGGCATACAAGACTCATATCCCATCAAGTCCATGGCCAAGCAAAAGAGCACCATGCTCACTCGTGCTCAAAAGAAGAAAGCAACGTTTTAATGGTTGAGATCCTTGTGTGGAACATCAGGGGTGTTGGTAATTCCCCCTCCAAACGCAGATTTACCTCTCTTTGTAGAACTAACAAGGTGCAGATTGCTGCCATTCTAGAGCCCATGGTTCAAAACTCTTCTATGGTTGCCTTAGCTCTCAAAACTGGTCTCTCTCATTACTTATCTAGTGGCAATCCTTTGGGTAAAGTTTGGCTCTTCTGGCATGCTTCCATCTCTGTCGATGTCATCACTATCCATGAGAATTTTATTACTGTTAAAGTTACTGGCAGCACTATTTATTATATCACCTTCCTTTATGCTAGCTGTCACTTACAGGATAGAATGCACATTTGGGATACCATTACCTCCTTGGCTGTCCCCGACCCTTGGATGATTGTGGGGGACTTCAACTCTGTCTTCTACTCTCATGAAAAACTTGGTGGTAATGCTCCCTCACAAATTGCTGTAGATGCTTTTCATTCTTTCTCTCAGGATTGTAACATGATGGACCTCGGCTTCACTGGTCCTTCCTACACTTGGAGGAATGGTCAACTTGGTCCTGGCTGCATCAAAGCTAGGCTGGATAGAGGGTTAGCTAACCCTACTTGGTTTTCTTCTTTTAATACTTCTATTACTCACCTGCATCACATTAATTCTGACCACAGTCCTTTATTGATTTCTTCTCATGATGCTGACATCCCTAGGAAATCTCACTTTAAATTTCTTAAAATGTGGACTAGGCACAATAACTTTCTTCATCTGGTGAAATCTTGTTGGTCTCAACCTCTTCATGCTTCCCCATTATTCAAACTTAGTGCTAAATTGAAAAGGTTGAGAGTCTCTCTTAAGACTTGGAACAGAAATATATTTGGTAATATTTTCCAGAATGTTATACAGGCTGAAGAGAAGGTAAACGCATTGCAAATCATTGCTGACAATAATCCTTCTAACCAATCCTTTGATGATCTCACCACAGCCAAGAAGGATCTTGATGAGCTTCTTCTACGCCAAGAAATCTTTTGGAGGCAAAAATCTCATCTCAAATGGCTTAAAGAAGGCGATCAGAACACAGCTTTCTTCCACTCTATAGTTAATGAAAGACGGAGGAATAACTTCATTCACTCTCTGGTTAATGATCAAGGCGATGAGATATCTGATCAAGACACTTTACTTTCCATGGCTATCTCATATTATCAAAATCTGTTTACTTCTGAGCCCCCTACCATGGATAACAGTGGTCTTCTGCAATACATCCCTTCCATTGTTTCTGATGCAGATAATCATGCTCTCATGGCTACACCAACCCTTGAAGAGATCAAAGATTCTGTATTCTCTTTAAACCCCGACAGCGCTCCTGGACCCGATGGATTCTCTGGTGACTTCTTTACCTTTTGCTGGGATATTATTTCTTCTGATATTTATGATGCAGTGGTCGAATTTTTTAATGGTGGCACCTTGCCTAAAGCTTACACTTCCACACACCTTGTCTTAATCCCCAAAGGCGATTCTCCCAACACCCTGATGGATTTTAGGCCCATTAGCTTGTGTAATTTTATTTACAAGATTATCTATCTCATCATTTGTAAGAGGCTCTCTCTTGTGTTACCTACTCTTGTTTCACCTCTTCAGGGAGCCTTTGTTAAAGGCAGAGATATCGTGGACAACATTTGCCTTGCTCAAGAGCTCACTCATAGTATTTCTAAGAAAGTCAGAGGCCATAACATTATTCTCAAGCTTGACATGATGAAGGCCTACGACAGACTTGAATGGCCTTATTTATTTGATGTCCTTCATAAGTTTGGTTTCTCAGGTGACTGGATCAACCTCATTAAAGGGCTCTTCACGAACTGTTGGTTTTCGATTATTCTAAATGGTAATGTTGGCGGCTTCTTTGCCTCATCTCGTGGCCTTAAGCAAGGCGACCCGCTTGCTCCTAGCTTATTTATTCTTGCAGAAGAAGCTCTTAGCAGAGGCCTTCAACACCTGACTCAGAGAGGGATCATTACACCTTATTCTACTTTTGTTGAGGGTCCTATTATTTCACACCTCTTGTTCGCTGACGACACTATCATCTTCACCAATGGCTCTCAGGACTCTTTAAGGAGACTCATGGCCTTCTTGAAAATTTATGAGAATTGTTTAGGTCAGAAGATCAACACAAACAAGAGCTCCTTCTGCATTGCTGGATACACTCCAACCTGGAGAATCAACCAGATTTCTGCCAGAACCTCCATTCCTTACAAAACTTTTCCTATCACTTATCTGGGAGCTCCATTATTCAAGGGTGCAACTAAAGCTGTATACTTCCAATTCCTTCTGGATAAGGTGAGAAAAAGACTTGCTTCCTGGAAAGCTAATCTCCTATCGACAGGGGGTAGATTGATTCTTATAAAACATGTTTTATCTTCCATCCCTATACACCTCCTTGCTGTTCTCACCCCTCCTAAGAGTATTCTTCACTCTTTAGAGAGGACTTTTGCTGCTTTCTTTTGGGGCTCGACTTCTACAGGAGCTCGCAGACATTGGATTGCTTGGAAGCACCTAGCTAGGCCTACCTCTGAAGGTGGTATTGTTATTCGATCTCTTGTAGAAGTAGGTGCTACATTTAAAGCTAAACTGTGCTGGAAAGCTTATTCTAAGACAGGCATATGGGGTAAGTATGTCAATCAGGTTTATCTACACAAACATCACATTTCTACTTGCCCTATTACAGGTTCGCCTCACTGGAAGAAGGTTCTTCAACACAGACATTGGATTCTTGACAATTCTTATTGGCTAGTTGGTCATGGCCAAATCTCTCTCTGGCATGATGATTGGACTGGCCATGGACCTCTAAGGGACCAAATTTCAGAAGACCAATGGACTCACATTAAACATGCTCACGGATGGATGGTTCATGATATAATTACCTATGGTCAACAATTCTTGCATACTCTGCCAACGAATATTATTTCTGTTGTCTCTGATTGCATTGGCACTCTAACCACTATTCAAGGACAGGACAAGGTTATTTGGAAACCTAATCCTCATGGCTACTTCACTACAAAATCAGCTTGGCACATTATGAGAAATCAGATTCAGCCTCTCTCAATCTCTAAATGGATCTGGTGTGCTCAGATTCCCAAGAAGATTTCTATATTTGTCTACAGGGCTCTTATCTATAAACTGCCGTTTGACCTCAATATTCAAAGAATTGGTATTCCCTTAGTTTCTAAATGTGGTTGTTGCCATGCTCCTTCCGGGGAGACTCTTAACCACGCTCTGGCACAAGGGATTTGGGCTACACATTGTTGGACCTTCTTTCATAATACTTGCAGAATTTCTATCCAGATGAGCTCTTTCCAACATATTTTTAGCTCCTTCATTGCCCTAGCAACAGGTACATCTCTCTACTCTTTTATTATGGGCATAACTCCTACCATTGTTGCCTGGTTCCTTTGGAAAGCTAGATGTTCTGCCAAATTTGATGGCACTCACTCTAGTAAGGAAAGCATCCTATATCAGAGTCTTTATCTTATCCGTGAACTTGCCGCAATGTATCGCCCAAAATCTTCTTCTACAACAGCACAGAGATCTGTTTTACAAACATTGGGAGTTATTGACAGTTTTTCTCCCCCCCTACCAGTCATTGTTAGATGGATTCATCCTCCCACAGGTAAATTTAAACTTAACACTGATGGTTGTAGTAGAGGTAATCCTGGTATTTCTGCAGGTTCTGCCATTCTCAGAAATGATAAAGGTAAATTCGTTATGGCAACTTGTGCTTTCTTTGGTCACACTCACAGTATCATTTCTGAACTCAGGGCTATTATCATTGGTCTTCAGATGTGTCTCCAACGAGGTTTTACATGCTTGATTGTTGAATCTGACTGCTTGGCTCTCATCACTCTTATGATCTCTACTAATCCTATTGTCCCTTGGATGTTGTTTCCTTGGTGGTTTGAGTTTTGCTCTCTCAGGGACGTGATGGACCTTCATCTTTGCCACACAGTTAGAGAAGCCAACAAAGCAGCTGATGCTCTGGCAAACCACTCCTGCGACCAGCAACTTGATCAAGACTTTCCAGATTCTTCCTTTTTGCCTGTTCTTGTAAAAGGGGAGATCACTTCTGATAAAAGTGGTCTTCCCCACCTGAGGATATGAGCGCTCTATGTTATTTTGGGGGATTTGGGGTTTATCGTTGTACTCAATCAGGGGTAAGATGGCATGTCCCCCCCATGTAATCCTAAATTTTGTGCAATAAAATACCAAGGGCCGGCCCAGGGTCCTAGATAAATTCCTGGGTTATTAAAAAAAAAAAAAAAAAAAAAAAAAACCTAAACCCTAAAACCCTAAACCCTAAACCTTAAACCCTAAACCCTAAACCCTAAACCCCTAAACCCTAAACCCCTAAACCCTGAACCCTAAAACCCTGAACCCTAAACCCTAAAACCCTAAAACCCTAAACCCTAAACCCTAAAACCCTAAAACCCTAAAACCCTAAACCCCTAAAACCCTAAACCCCTAAAACCCTAAAACCCTAAACCCTAAACCCTAAACCCTAAAACCCAAAACCCCAAACCCCGAGCTGCCCCTCTCTCTCTTCGGTTTCTAGTGAGAGAAACTCTGGTTCCTCTCCTTGGCCTTCGCCGGCCATGGCCGGCCCTGAGGGTGGTCGCCGGCCCCCCCCCACGATCCACACCTCTCCACCCTCCCCCCCTGCCCAGCCAGCGCCCTCGCCCGCCCCCCTTCAGCTCTGCGAGCTCCAGGACCAGGCCCCAGCTTCCCTCCCGGCTGGCTCCAACGCTGAACAGGCTGCTGGCATCCCGGCTGCGCCGCCCCCTCAGAGCTCCGCTCCCCCCGCACCTCGCTCGTCCCAGGCTCCGGCTTGGGGCTCTGGGAGCTCGAAGTCGTTCGCTCAGGTGCTCAAAGATCACAAGCTGTTCCCGGAGGTCGACCTCCTCGTCCACGATCCAGCTTTCACTGATCTGGGCGAGCCTGCCGTTTTCTTCACCGAGGAGGAGATCGCCACTGCGTTAGTACCTTTCAGACTCCCGCTCGTTGCCAAAACGCCATACGGTCGCCCTCCCTTCCCAGATATTAAGCACCTCCTCACTCAACGGCTCGGGCTACAACATGACTTCATCATTAGCGCGCTGGACAACCGCCATCTCCTCCTCCGCAGCACTAACGAAGATGATTACTTGAAGATCCTCCTCCGCGACCAGCTCTTCGTCAAAGGCTACCTATTTCGTTTCCTGAAATGGACGCCGGACTTTGAATGCGGCATGGAACCCCCTATCGTACCTGTGTGGGTGGAGTTCCCCGCCCTCAAGCCCCACCTGTTCCATGAGGCTTGTGTGAGATCTATCGCTGGCAACCTCGGCCGAGTCCTTCAGGTGGCCCTCAGCACCTCCCAGATCACCAACACGTCTTCAGCGCGCGCCTGTGTGGAGCTTCACGTCCTTCAGCATCGGCCCCAACGAATTTGGATCGGCATGGGTGCTGCAGGTTACTTCCAGGAGGTACGCTATCCCCCAATCCCACCCTACTGCTCTGCCTGCAGGCTCATCGGGCATACGGCCTCAGTTTGCCGCCGGTCTTCCAAGAAGAACGCATCCCAGGTGCCTTCGAAGCCCAATGCTGACAGTCCCTCGTTGGAACCTACCCCTGCCACGGAGCCTCAACTGGAGAATCAATCCCTTGAAGCCCCTCCACCTGATTCCCAACCCCAGATGGAGGCTGCCCTCGGCGGCTCACGCATGTCACACCTGAGGCAGAAGACACAGGCCAAACCTGCGCTCCAAGGTGACATCTGGTCCTCTACAGCACCCCCCAAACTCCCACCCGAACAAGGTAAAAACTCCAAACGATGGGTTTCCAAAGCTCCACCTCGGCATCAGGTAACGTTAGCCAACTCTTTTGATGCCCTTGGGCACTCTACCGATCCTATGGACACTCTTCTGGAGGGGAACTTCACCGCCCCTCTCCCCGCCGGCACCTCCCTTCAACCAGCAACGCCGGCCACCGGAGAGGGCGAGCCTGACCTGTCTCGCTCAGCTCCCATGAGCACTATTGGCTGCCTGCCGGCCAGGATCCCGGCTGCTGGAACTGAACACTTTCCTTCTTCGTCTTTGAGGAACCCCGAGGCACCTGACCGAACACCCCCTTTACAGGTTTCCCCTGCGCCTACCTTGCAGATGAGTCAGGCGATGCAGCCCTCGTTGACGCTGCTTTCTGCTGTGAGGGATACCTCGGCCAACCAGGGTTCCCAACCCTCCCCTATGTTATCTAACCCAGGTTCTGCTGGGGCTTGTCCGCTGGGTCCTGCCATCTTCGGAGACTCCCAAGTCGTCTCCACGGATCCTGTGCCAGCTCACGTTACGCCTCCGCCACCAGACACCTCAAGGATCTCCTGCAGCGCCTTGCACGGGCCTATGCCACCGCCTTTGACAGCTACCGTTCCTCCCCTAGCTGGGTGGTTCCAGAACCTCCCTCCACTCGGTGGTCCACCAGGTGCATGCAGGGCCGCTGGCTCTTTTCTGCAGGACACTGCGATCTCCGGAGATGGCCAGGAAGCCCCTACGGGCCCTACACCTGTCCGCCCTTCGCTGTCGAGAAGCCCCGATAAGGTATCCGTGACGCATCTACCCAGGGCCATGCATGGCGCCACGCTATCGCTTCCCACGCCAAGTGTCTCCGCTACCGATGAATACTCCCAGAGCTCCGTGTTACCTGGCGGCCCACTAGACGTCCGAGCGCAGCCCCCCTCTCTGGACGAGGAACCCTATCCTTCGGTTCGCGCCCCTGCTTCTACACCCATGACCCAGAACCCGGTCCATGGGCCCGCTAAGATCCAGCGGACTTCAACTATTGGGCCCAAGCCCACGGAGCAGACACGCCCCCCCGGCATCTTACTGCCTTGCGCTGACAAAGCCCAACACTCTCACCTTGCCATTGGGCCTATGCCAGGGCCTTGCTGTTCGCCCCTTTCGCCCGCTGCTGGTCCTTACTCACCGGCACTCGCCCCTACGATGTCTAGTTTACAGGCCCGCAGCGCCGATGGGCCCTTTCCACTGTATACTGTGCTTACCGAAGAGGGACAGGAGTCCCTGAAGCAATCTTCGAGTGTGCCTACGCCTACGCACCGGAACCAGGAGCCCTTGAAGCAACCTTCTGTCGCAGCTGACGCCACTCTAAGCCAGCCCACGAACAGCTTCAATGCCATGCACGCGGACATGACAGCGCCTCCTATGCTCACTACCTCAACGCCACTGATGGTCTTTGCCCCTCGGAACAACCTCACCGCTGCGGCTACACTGCCTGGCACCAGCCTTCTCAACCACCCGCCAGGTGTTCGACCTATGTCCTCAGCCAGCGCCGACAGCTGTCTCACGTAGAAGCCTTCTCAGCAGGCTTCGGAGGCCCACGATCCGCTAGCCTCGTACTTCGGGCAGGCTTCTTCTGATGAAATCACTCGTAACGCCATCGCTGAGGACACCTCGTCGCCTAGCTGTTTACCTCAGCCCACTCTGCAGAAACACTCGCGGGACGACGGGCCTTATTCTCTGGCATCTCCTTTGGGGCCTTCCACTCATGACGACTCAGCTGCCACAACATATCCCAAATCAACCACTCCGAACATCGACAACCAGGTGATATCTGCTCCTCAACCTCCCTGCAAACTTAACTTGGAAGACTATGCTATCCCTCCATCTATTGACATCACCCCATGCTCAATTATGCATCCTGCTAAGCCAGTTCTTTTAGGAAGTCCTGAATCAGCTGCTCAAGACAATCGCTTAGATGCCTCCAATAAGATTTCGCACAAGACTATCCAATCCTCTTTAAACATCGATATGCAGGTGATACCCTCTCCTTTATTACTCATTGAACAGAGCTCTCTTGATGACACTCATCTGGCCCCACATGCCGTTAGTCATGTCTCCTTTTTGGAGGCTCTTAACTTGGACAGTTCTGCTCATAGGAAGGAGAATAAATGTTTACTTGATATCCACATGCTTAAAAAATCGTTTGACCCTTCTGATGACTCTCAGGTTAATTATGACACGGGCATACAAGATAAAACTTCTATCAAGCCCATGGCCCAGCAAAAGAGCACTAGGCTCACCCGAGCACAAAAGAAAAAAACAACGTCTTAATGGTTGAGATCCTTGTGTGGAATATTAGGAGAGTTGGTAACTCTCCCTCCAAACGCAGATTTACTTCTCTTTGTAGGACTAACAAGGTGCAGGTTGCTGCCATCCTGGAGCCCATGGTGCAAAACTCTTCAATGGTTGCTTTGTCTCTCAAAACTGGTCTCTCCCATTACTTATCTAGTGGTAATCCGTTGGGTAAAGTTTGGCTCTTCTGGCATGCTTCCATCTCAGTCGATGTTATCACTATCCATGAGAATTTTATTAGTGTTAAAGTTGCTGGCAGTACTATTCATTATATCACTTTTCTTTATGCTAGCTGTCACTTACAGGACAGAATGCACATTTGGGATACCATTACCTCCTTGGCTGTCCCCGACCTTTGGATGATTGTGGGGGACTTCAACTCGGTCTTCTACTCTCATGAAAAACTTGGAGGTAGTGCTCCCTCACAAATTGCTGTGGATGCTTTTCATTCTTTCTCTCAGGATTGTAACATGATGGACCTCGGCTTCATTGGTCCTTTCTACACTTGGAGGAATGGTCAACTTGGTCCTGGCTGCATCAAAGCTAGGCTGGATAGAGGGTTAGCTAACCCTGCTTGGTTTTCTTCTTTTAATACTTCTATTACTCATCTGCATCACATTAACTCTGATCACAGTCCTTTATTGATTTCTGTTCATGATGCTGACACTCCTAGGAAATCTCACTTTAAATTTCTAAAAATGTGGACTAGGCACAATAACTTCCTTCATCTGGTGAAATCTTGTTGGTCTCAACCTCTTCATGCTTCCCCATTATTCAAACTCAGTGCTAAATTGAAAAGGTTGAGAGTCTCCCTCAAGACTTGGAATAGAAATGTCTTTGGTAATATCTTCCAGAATGTTATACAGGCTGAGGAGAAGGTAAACGCATTGCAAATCATTGCTGACAATAATCCTTCTAACCAATCCTTTGATGATCTTACCACAGCCAAGAAGGATCTTGATGAGCTTCTTCTACGCCAAGAAATCTATTGGAGGCAAAAATCTCATCTCAAATGGCTTAAAGAAGGCGATCAGAACACAGCTTTTTTCCACTCTATAGTTAATGAAAGACGGAGGAATAACTTCATTCACTCTCTGGTTAATGATCAAGGCGATGAGATATCTGATCAAGACACTTTACTTTCCATGGCTATCTCATATTATCAAAATCTGTTTACTTCTGAGCCTCCTACCATGAATAACAGTGGTCTTTTGCAATACATCCCTTATATTGTTTCTGATGCAGATAATCATGCTCTTATGGTTACACCAACCCTTCTGTATTCTCTTTAAATCCTGACAGTGCTCCTGGACCCGATGGATTCTCTGGTGACTTCTTTACCTTTTGCTGGGATATTATTTCTTCTGATATTTATGATGCTGTGGTCGAATTCTTTAATGGTGGCATCTTGCCTAAAGCTTATACTTCCACGCACCTTGTCTTAATCCCCAAAGGCGATTCTCCCAACACCCTGATGGATTTTAGGCCCATTAGCTTGTGCAATTTTATTTACAAAATTATCTCTCTCATCATTTGTAAGAGACTCTCTCTTGTGCTTCCTACTCTTATCTCACCTCTTCAGGGAGCCTTTGTTAAAGGCAGAGACATCGTTGACAATATTTGCCTTGCTCAAGAGCTCACTCACAGCATATCTAAGAAAGTTAGAGGCCATAACATCATCCTCAAGCTTGACATGATGAAGGCCTATGACAGACTAGAATGGTCTTATTTATTTGATGTTCTTCATAAGTTTGGCTTCTCATGTGTTTGGATTAACCTCATCAAAGGTCTTGTCACAAACTGTTGGTTTTCGGTTATTTTCAATGGTAATATTGGTGGTTTCTTCGCCTCATCTCGTGGTCTTAGGCAAGGAGACCCGCTTGCTCCCAGCTTATTTATTCTTGCAGAAGAAGCACTTAGCAGAGGCCTTCAGCATCTGACTCAGAGAGGGATCATTACACCTTATTCCACTTTTGTTGAGGGGCCTATTATTTCACATCTATTGTTCGCTGATGATACTATTATCTTCACTAATGGCTCCCAAGACTCTTTAAGGAGACTCATGGCCTTCTTGAAAATATATGAGATTTGTTCAGGTCAGAAGATCAACACAAACAAGAGCTCCTTTCGCATTGCTGGATACACTCCAGCCTGGAGAATCAACCAAATTTCTGCCAGAATATCCATCCCTTACAAAAATTTCCCTATCACTTACTTGGGAGCTCCATTATTCAAGGGTGCTACCAAAGCTGTATACTTCCAACCACTCTTGGACAAGGTAAGAAAAAGACTAGCATCTTGGAAAGCCAATCTCTTATCGACAGGAGGTAGATTGAGTCTTATAGAACATGTTTTATCTTCCATCCCTATACATATACTTGCTGTGCTCACCCCTCCTAAGAGTATCCTTCACTCTTTGGAGAGGATTTTTGCTGCTTTCTTTTGGGGCTCGACTTCCACAGGAGCACGCAGACATTGGATAGCTTGGAAGCACCTTGCTAGGCCTACCTCTGAAGGTGGTATTGGTATTCGATCTCTTGCAGAAGTAGGTGCTACAATTAAAGTTAAACTTAGCTGGAAAGCCTATTCTAAGACTGGCATCTGGGGTAAGTATATCAATCAAGTTTACCTACACAAACATCACATAGCTACTTGCCCTATTACAGGTTTGCCTCATTGGAAGAAGGTTCTTCAACATAGACATTGGATTCTTGACAACACTTATTGGCTAGTTGGACATGGACAAATCTCTCTCTGGCACGATGACTGGACTGGCCATGGCCCCTTAAGGGATCAAATCTCAGAAGAGCAATGGACTCACATTAATCATGCCCACGGATGGTTGGTTCATGATATAATTTCCTATGGCCAACAATTATTGCACACTCTGCCATTGAATATTACTTCTGTTATCACTGATTGCATTGGCACCTTAACCACTATCCGAGATCAGGACAAGGTTATTTGGAAACCTAACTCTCATGGTTACTTCTCTATAAAATCAGCTTGGCACATTGTGAGACATCATATTCAACCTCTCTCAATCTCTAAATGGATCTGGTGTGCCCAAATTCCCAAGAAGATTTCTATATTTGTTTATAGGGCTCTTATCCATAAATTGTCGTTTGATCTCAATATTCAAAGAATTGGCATTCCCTTTGTTTCTAAATGTGGATGTTGCCATATCCCATCCGGAGAGACTCTTAACCATGCTCTGGCACAAGGGGATTGGGCTACATACTGTTGGACCTTCTTCCAGAATTCTTGCAGAATTTCTATCCAGAGGAACTCTTTTCAACATATTTTTAGCTCCTTCATTGCCCTAGCTACAGGTACATCTCTCTACTCTTTTATTATGGGCATAACCCCTACCATTGTTGCCTGGTTCCTATGGAAAGCTAGATGTTCTGCCAAATTTGATGGCACTCACTCAAGTAAGGAAAGCATCTTATATCAGAGTCTTCATCTTATTCGTGAACTTGCCACAATGTATCGCCCAAAATCTTCTTCTACAATAGCTCAGAGATCTATCTTACAAGCTTTGGGCGTAGTTGACAGCTTCTCTCCCTCTTCACCAATCTTGGTTAGATGGATTCATCCCCCTACAGGTAAATTCAAACTTAACACTGATGGTTGTTGTAGAGGTAATCCTGGTGTTTCTGCAGGTTCTGCTATTCTCAGAAATGATAAAGGTAATTTGGTTATGGCAACTTGTGCTTTCTTTGGTCACTCTCACAGTATTATCTCTGAACTCAGGACTATTATCATCGGTCTACAGATGTGTCTCCGACGAGGTCTTACTTGTTTGATTGTTGAATCTGATTGCCTTGCACTTATCACTCTTATAATCACTGCTACTCCTACTGTCCCTTGGATGTTGTTTCCTTGGTGGTTTGAGTTTTGCTCTCTCAGGGATGCGATGGACCTTCATTTCTGCCATACAGTTAGGGAAGCCAACAAAGCAGCTGACGCTCTGGCCAATCATTCCTGCGATCGGCAGATTAATCAAGACTTTCCAGACTCTTCCTCTTTGCCTATTATTGTAAAAGGGGAGATCACTTCAGATAAAAGTGGTCTTCCCCATCTGAGGATTTAAGGGTTCTTGCTGTAG
This sequence comes from Zantedeschia hybrid cultivar, assembly GCA_030544215.1. NCBI lineage: Eukaryota > Viridiplantae > Streptophyta > Magnoliopsida > Alismatales > Araceae > Zantedeschia > Zantedeschia hybrid cultivar. The sequence goes on from JARZZO010000015.1 coordinate 83,495, forward strand.
GGTGTCTTTGGGTTTATTGATGTACTCTCTCAGGGGTAAGGTGGTATGTCCCCCCCATGTAATTCTGATTTTTGTGCTATAAAACACCAAGGGCCGGCCCAGGGTCCTAGTTAAATTCCTGGGTTAAAAAAAAAAAAAAAAAAAAACCCTTAAAACCCTAAACCCTAAACCCTAAAACCCTAAACCCTGATAGTGCCCCTGGACCAGATGGATTCTCTAGTGATTTCTTTACCTCTTGCTGGGATATCATTTCTGTTGATATTTATGATGCTGTTAAGGAGTTCTTTAATGGAGGCTTCCTTCCTAAATCTTATACCTCCACTTACCTCGTGCTAATTCCCAAAGGAGAGTCCCCTAACACTCTGAAGGATTTTAGACCTATTAGTCTGTGCAATTTCACTTATAAGATAATCTCACTCATCATATGCAAAAGATTATCTCTTGTTCTGCCTACTCTTATTTCTCCTCTCCAGGGAGCCTTTGTTAAAGGCAGAGATATGGCTGACAACATCTGTCTTGCTCAGGAGCTTACCCATAGCATCTCTAAAAAGGTCAGAGGACATAACATCATTTTCAAACTCGACATGATGAAAGCGTACGACAGATTGGAATGGTCTTACTTATTTGATGTGCTGAATAAATTTGGCTTCTCTCCCATGTGGATTAACCTTATCAGAGGATTATTCACCAACTGCTGGTTTTCTGTCATCCTCAATAGTAATGTTGGTGGCTTCTTTACCTCCTCTCGTGGTCTTCGACAGGGAGACCCTTTAGCACCCAGTCTCTTTATTCTTGCTGAAGAGGCATTCAGCAAAGGTCTTCAGCAGCTGTGTCACAGAGGCATTAGTACGCCTTATTCTACTTTCATTGAGGGACCTATTATTTCGCATCTCTTATTTGCTGATGATACTATTATCTTCACTAATGGCTCTCAAGGATCTTTACGCAGACTCATGGCTTTCCTGACCATTTATGAGAGATGCTCAGGTCAAAAGATTAACACAAGCAAGAGTTCTTTCTACATTGTGGGATATACTCCTACTTGGAGAATCAATCAAGTATCTACTAGAGTTTCTATTCCTCACAGGGCTTTCCCTATCACTTATTTGGGTGCTCCTCTCTTCAAGGGTGCAGCTAAGGCAATATACTTCCATCCTCTCTTGGACAAAGTGAGAAATAGACTAGCTTCTTGGAAATCTAATCTCCTTTCGCCTGGTGGAAGACTGATCCTTATCAAACATGTACTGTCTTCCATTCCTATACATATTATTGCTGTTCTCACCCCTCCTAAGAGTGTCCTTCACTCTTTAGAGAGGACATTTGCTGCTTTCTTTTGGGGATCTACTTCAACAGGGATGCGTAGGCATTGGATCGCTTGGAAACACCTGGCTAGGCCAACCTCTGAAGGTGGAATTGGTATTCGTTCTCTTCTGGAGCTAGGGGTTGCCCTTAAGGTTAAATTATCCTGGAAAGTATTCTCTAAAAAGGGCATCTGGGGTGAGTACATCAATCAGACTTACCTGCACAGACATCATGTTTCTACTTGCCCTATGGTGGGTTCTCCTCATTGGAAGATGGTGCTTAAGCATAGACAATGGGTTCTTGACAACACTTATTGGTCAGTGGGCCAAGGCCATATTTCCTTCTGGCATGATGATTGGACTGGTCATGGTCCTTTAAAGGATCATATTTTCGAGGATCAGTGGACTACTATTAGTAATACCCAAGCTTGGTTGGTTCGTGATTATATCATTTCTGGTTAGCATCTATTACACTCATTACCTTCAGACATCGCTTCTATTATCATGGATTATATTGGCACCTTTTCTACTCAACAAGACCATGATAAGATTATTTGGAAGCCAAATTCCTATGGCTTTTTCACCACTAAATCAGCTTGGCAAGTTGTTAGGCAGCAGATACCTCCTCTCTCCATCTCTAAATGGATCTGGTGCACTCAAATACCCAAGAAGATCTCCATCTTTATCTACAGGGCCCTTGTTCACAAATTGCCTTTTGATTCCAATATTCAAAGAATAGGCATTCCGTTGGCATCAAAGTGCGTATGTTGCTCGAATGCCTCACGAGAGACTCTCAATCATGTCTTGGCTCATGGACATTGGGCCTCCCACTGTTGGCGCTTCTTTCAGGATAGATGTGGACTTACTTTTCAGATGAGCTCCTTTCACCACATATTTGGTTCCTTCATCACCCTAGCCTCAGGTACATCTCTATACTCTTTTATTATGGGTACTATTCCTTCTATTGTCGTATGGTTTCTTTGGAAAGCCAGGTGTTCAGCCAAGTATGATGACACTCACTCCTGTAAGGAAAGCATTCTACATCAGAGCCTCCACCTTATAAGAGAGCTTGCTGCCATGTATTCCCCAAAGTCCCCTTGTTCCTCTGAGCATAGAGTGGTACTGCAAGCATTGGGTGTTGTGGATAGCTTTTCTCCCACGTTACCGGTACTGGTAAGATGGGTGCATCCTCCTACAGGTAAACTCAAACTTAACACTGATGGTTGTAGTAGAGGTAATCCTGGTAATTCTGCAGGTTCAGCTTTTCTCAGAAACGAGAAACGATAAAAGTCAGTTCATCATGGCATCTTGTGCCTACTTTGGTCACACTCATAGTATCATTTCTAAACTTAGGGCGATTATCACTGGTCTACAGATGTGTCTCCAACGAGGTTTCACTTGTCTTATTGTTGAATCTGATTGCCTCTCACTGATCACTCTCATGATTTCTACTAATCCCACTATCCCTTGGATTCTTTCTCCTTGGTGGTTTGAGTTTTGTTCTCTCAGGGAAGCTATGGATCTTCACTTTTGCCATGCAGTTAGAGAAGCCAACAAAGCTGCTGATGCCCTGGCTAACTTCTCCTACGACCAGCACGTTGATCAAACCTTCTTAGATTCTTCCTCTTTGCCTTCTATTGTAAAAGGGGAAATCACTTCTGATAAAAGTGGTCTTCCCCACCTTAGGATTTGAGGGGTTTATTTTCAAGGGGATCTTGGTTTTTTGATGTACCCTCTCAGAGGTTAGGTGGTATGTCCCCCCCTTGTATCTCCAACTTTTTGATGAAATAAAATTCTAAGGGCCAGCCTAGGGTCCTAGTTAAATTCCTGAGTTTAAAAAAAAAAAAAAAAAATCCCTAAACCCTAATTAAATAATTGATAACTTAACTTTAACTAATCACTTAATTGATCTTTCTATCAATTAACTGAATCAAGTAAGTGACTAATATTAAAGAGCCCTCTTTAACCTACTTAATTTTTTCGAGTTTATTCTCCTAACGCCTGCTACATTCTAACTGACAGAACTACACTTTAACTAACTATAAATACATAATAACTTCATTATTAAAATTAAGGGGACTTTCTAAAGTCTAGGGTATTACATTTATCGTATATAGTTGGAGATACCAGAGTAACATAAACTAGTAAAATAAAGATATTGAACATATTAAAGATAAGGGATAATTGTATATATAATCTTGTAAAAAAAAATTATAGATTTATCTATCTTAAAAAACAAAGTTATAGATTTATTTATCTCATTTTTATATTGTTAAAGTTAATCTTCCTACATCATAATATTTGTAAAAATACAAATACCATTACAACTAACTTCATTTAAGGATACAACGAATATGCTATTTTTAAGTGTCAAATTTAATGTTTAAATAAAAATATTCCAACAAAAAAGAATTATTTTGATTGCATGTTGTACTAAAGAGAGAGAAAGAGAGAGGGAGAAAAAGAGAGAGAAAGAGAGTTGAGAAAGAATAAAAATGTTTTAATTTTTTTAACTCTAATTAAAAGTTAACTAAGTGGATAAGAGGTATTTAACAAAATGCTAACAGACGGCAATGAAAAAGGTATTTTGTAACACTTGAAATATATCATGATTATTAAAACTAATATAGAAATAAGATAGACACGGTGTAAAATTTTTAACAAAATATATATGTAATTATCCTTAAAAGTAAATTAAAAATTTTGACTTCAAAGGAACAAAAAACATAAAAAGTTATGTTAACGTAGAGGAGTTTTCTAGAGGAAAAAAGGAGTTGTCCTTCTATAGGTCTTACAATGGTGCTCATTTGTTGAACAAGAAGACAGAAATGTGAGAGAAGAGAGGTTGGGAGGGAGAAAGAGGTCAGGGAAAGGCTTGAGATAAAGGGCGATGACTTATGTACGAAAGTACAAGCACGAGAGAGGTCATAAACTTGTAGGGAGAGAAGAGAAGGCCATATTGAATGGCCGAGAGATGGGCATCGTCCTGCGTGAGAAAAGAAAAGCATAGAACATGAAGAAAGAGTTCGACATAGTGGATGACAAAAAAGATCACAAACCCCTAAAACTTAAAGTCATGGAACAAAGTAGATGAGAAAACAACATGAACTAGGGTGAGAAACGAATCTTAAACAAGATGACTAAAAAAGCAGGGTGACAAAAGAAACAAAAAAATCCACCACTTACTTCATATGTATGATAGACTCAAGTGGTGCAACAACTTTGCTGAACATTGTAGACACGCTACTTTTGACATTTCATTTAGTAAATTTAATATCATTTCACAATGCCCTAAAAGGGTCTTTAAAATGATCATTATTTGGCTTTGACCTACATTTTTTTAATCTTTGCCTACACTTGTAATTCACATCACCTAACCTTGACGCGATTAAGCTTTTTAATCCTAGTCGATTTTGAGCCCAATTTTTGATCGAATATCCACTTGTTCTAAATCAGGTCACTCATGATCGACGCGATTTGAGTTTCTATTTCTAATCGTTTTTTGATCTAATTGTCTAATTGATTTGCTATTCTCTTGAATCACGTCACCTTAGGATGACACCTTTCAACTTCTCATAATTATCTTTGAAAATTTTCACAATTACATTTCTTAATTTGGCTCTTCAAATGACGTCTACCAAGGATGACGCCTTTAATGAAAGACGTCAACTTGAGCTAATGTGATTAAGTTATGCGAGTGAAATGAGAAGATTTGATGAACCGTCAGTTGCAGTAGAAAAAACAACCAAAGAAATTAATATGAAAATTGAAAAAAAAGAAAATCCCTACTACTATCCTCATAAGCAATAAGTTACTAACATCTCATGAAGAGACACAGATTAAGGTTCTTAGAGATTATAATGACACCATTGCATACATATATGAGGATGTGTTGGGTTTGGATTATGTCCGAGTTGAACACAAATTGACTTTAAAATCAGGTTCTAGCTCGGTCAAGCAAAGGTTAAGGCATTTCTACCCTCAGATGGCTTTAAAAATGAAGGAAGTGGTCGATAAGCTCCATAAAGTCAAGTTTATTAAAGTCGTCCTTTATCCTGAATAGGTGACAAATATTATCCTGGTAATGAAGAATGACGGAAGAGTAAGAATTTGCATTGACATGTTCTAAAGATGATTTCCTTACCTCACATAGATGTGTTAATCAATAACACAGCTCGATATGAGACTCTCTCCTTTGTAGATGGTGTTGGGATTTCTCGGATTTCTCCAGATCGCTCACGCAGTAGAAAATAAAATAAAACAGCGATCCGTTTTTCCGTTTCAAAAAACTAAAATCGATTATCAGATAATCGAAGTTCTCACCGTGTGCGGATTCGAATCCGCAACCATTCGGTTCCATCGGTGCGACACCGCAAGCAGCGCAAGCGTCCGGCCTCTAGCGAAGTCCACGCGATCCTCCTCGCGACGGATATCCCCACGTTCCTCGTTCTTCGCAGCTCTCGAAAGCTCCGCCGGTCGCCGCAACGATCGCCGCAACGCGCGGACGATTTTTCGTCGAACGGGATTCGGAGAAGCGGCGGAGCAGATCTAGATCTGTCTGGACGCCAGAGAGAGAGAGAAACAGAGGAGGGGCGGCTAGGGTTAGCAGCAGCTTGGCCTGCTCAGCCCGTTCGCTATGTTTTATACTAACCGCGCGGTTTTTCATAAAACCCCTGGTTTGTATAAAACCCACTTATTTATCCATCACCTTGAGAATCATTTGCGTATGACCCTCTAGGCCCAAGTACCAGTCCAGTTAATGGCCCAACAAGCCCAGTGACTCCTCACTGGCTTTATTAATCAATTAATAACCCTTTATTTATTAATTAATCAATCGAATTGATGTCGCACATCGAATTCGACCGGGCCTCCGATCACATTGGGTGCCAAGCAACACCGCGTGAACCCGGAAGGTATTGGGGTTAAGTAACCCACTCTTGGAACATTTCTGCCGACAGTTATCGCGTGGATATAATCCTTCATTCGTACAATGCTCTCGAGTCAACTCAGGGTATGGCGAGCTGTCAAACCCTAACCAGTCGACTCACTTGGATTGGATGCCGCTGATGAATATCGGAAAACTCCTTTTCCGATATTATCGTCCGCCCTGGCCAGGGACTTCCGCGCATCCTTCTTAGAGCATTCTCTCTCTAAGTACTGAGAGCGAATGATTCCTTATTGACACACAATTCCCTTCGACGGTATTCCGCTGTACCCAATCCTTGGCGTATTAGAATCCCGTGGCTAGAGATTCGTAAACCAAGGTCAAAGCACAGAAGTCCACCGACAAGGTGTCCTTGATTCTCAGGTCCGAGGACCATCCACGCAACTGCGACAATAGAATCAAGCTGGTTGACAGTGAGGTACAATACCATCCAGCGATTCAGTCGGATCAGTTCAGTGAACTCATTCTCCAATGAGCACCTACAGATTCGCCTTAGTGTCTCCACACAAGTGACTTATGAGATCAGTCACCCTCATCATATGAGCAGGAGTAATCTGTACTAGTCTAACCGGATATCCGATGTCCTTCTCGGATATCCTCTGACTAGGAACGATTAAGAATATGTGTTTAAGTGATGAGCCTCATTAGTATGATCTCATCATAATCTGATCACTATAGCACATATTCACGGACTTCATTATGAAACGATAATTAATGCGATTTACACATAATGAATATTATGTCATTATATTAATAAATGAACGAGATTTACATAGTCAGATTGGCTTGTAGGCCACCTAAAACTAACAGATGGCTACTACGGCTATAACCAAATTCACTTTGCAAAAGGCAACTAAGAGAAGATTTCATTCATTATACCTTAAGGAACTTATTGTTACATGGTCATGTCATGCGGATTGAAGAACGTTGGAGCTACTTATTAAAGGGCTATGATGGAGATATTTCATGACATGATGCATATTTATTTGGAGGTATACGTAGATGATTTGCTAGTGAAGTCTAGAACAAGGATAGCAGAATATGCTGAAGTGACGGTTAAGATTTTTATAAATATCAAGGGACTACAAATTGAAGATGAATCTAAAGAAGTATGTATTTAGTATCTCTTTTGGGAAGTTGTTTAGGTTTATTGTGAGTAGAAGGGGAATTAAGATTGATGCCAACAAAGCGAATGCTATCATCGACATGCCACCTCCTAAGAATTTGAAGGAGCTTAGAGGATTGATAGGGAGGTTATAATTTTATTCGTCGCTTCATCTCCCAGCATTCTCAACGGTATAGGCCTTTCTATGAGTTGACTAGGCTACGAGTCAAATTTGATCGGAATGCTAAAATAAAAATCACAAAAAATGAGTATTTTAGTTTGAGTTGCATGATTTCTTACATGTTACAGTAGATACTACACATACTCTTTAGGCTAATAAAAACTTTTTGTTTGTTCTTTGTGTCTTTGGTTGCAAGGTGATCAAGAGAATGAGTTCAAGGCGAGAATCAAAAGATAGGATGATCCTCAACATAAAGCATCATTCATACACCGTCAAAGCAAGTGAAAGAGAGTGAAAGAACCAAAGGAAGAGGCTCTTGTTCTTAATCCCGCCGGAGAAGAAAAAGTGAGAATCCATGATTCACTCTGGAAATCCAAAATACACGTGATCACTTTTCTTTCTTTTCATTAAGATTCACAATCTCAGACAATCACACCCTTTTTATTTTCATATTCATCATAATATTTTCATCCATATCTCAATAGTACTCTTTGAGCTATCCTCAAATGTCATTGAGTGCGGCCTAAAAAATATTTTTTTATTTTTTAAAGTCAGTCCCATCATGCCTTATATGTCCATACAACGCAATCTTCGATCACATGACTTAAACATTTTAAAAATAAAAAATAAATGATAATTTATTGGTCTCAACCCATTAAGAATATGTTTTTACTATCCTTTTTTTTTTTAATCCTCTAAGAGCATGTAAGATATGTTAAGACCAACTCTAAAGAAAATTAATTTCTTTTTTATTTTTTGGCTGCACCCAGTGATTACTTTACATTGAGTAATACTTGTTACAATAGCCCCCTTACCCTTACTACAATGGGAGACATTGTACTAGGTAGAAAGAGAAATTATTTTTTGAAATTTTTTAAGATTGAAGCCCATATGGTTGTGTGGATACAGACTGATCTTGAATCCGACAATTTTAAAACTTATAGAAAAATAAAAAAATACTATTATTGGACTAAAAAACCCGATAAAAATATTTTCAGTGAGGCTACCAACACGTGGGACATATACGAATAGGACCGGACCTTAAAAAAATGTTAAAAAATTTAACCTTCTGTAACAACACGAGACAATTGCAACAACAAGCATGACTCCTACATGTTATACATTCGTCTTTGTAAGCAAACAGCAAGACCCCCTCGGGTTCCGATCGCAATTCATACTTCCGTTTTCCTTCTCTACTGCTACCGCCGCCGCTTCTACAGCATACGTAACAAGGCAATCTCCCTTCCTTTGTTACTTATTAGGCGAGGAAGGGTGAGTTTTTCTATCTGACAACAACCAATCATCTGTCAGCGTCGACAGCAGGGACACCGTGCCGCCGGTCTGCTGCCTTCTTGCCAACGACACCGAGTAGGAGAAGTACCCTTCCTTGGTCACTTATTAGGGGAGGAAGGGTTCCCCAAGAGAAAGCCATCGTCTTTACAGTGTCGACGACGGCGATACCGTACCTCCGGTCTGCTGGTTGCCTATTCCTTTTGCGCCTGCTTTCTCCGGGTGAAGATATATATATATATATATATATATATAAACATGGGCAGTAGCAGCAACTGGAACATACAGATATGTGGCAAAAGAGAGGGGACAGATAGATTAAGGAAGGATAAGGGATACAGGAGGGGACCGACGGAACCGGGAATCAGGATAAAAGAAAAAGAAGCAAGAAGGGGACAAAAAAGGAAAAGCAAGAGCCGACGATTGACAGTCATACAAGTATGCAGCCACAACAGTCGCCGCCACCGCAGCCGCCACACCATCCGATCCCTGGAGCGGTGTCGCCCCACCTCTCTCTGGCCAACATCACCTCCGAACAAATCCAGAAGGTATATCTGGCTGTTCCTTCCTTTCTTCTTCTAGTGACATGCCCTTCCCCCCTCTTTCGTTGTTATTTGTTTCTTTATTATTATTATTTTTCCAAAGAAATTTATGTTCAAGGCCTGCCTGCTGAGTCTTGCTTCACAGCCGAATGCAAGTTTCTCTTATTTAGCGCCTGCTTCACTGTCATAAGTTGATCATTACCTTTTAGCCTTGTCCATATGGAATGAATGAATTCCATTTGCACCCTCATCCGGCCACTATCTATTTTTGTTCTTATTCTGGGTTTAAAAAAAAAAAAAAGACCTAAACCCTAAACCCTAAAAAACCTAAACCCTAAACGCAAAAAAAAAAAAAAACTAAACCCTTAAACCTTAAAATCCTAAAACCTAAACCCTAAACCCTATAAACCCTAAAACCCTAAACCCCTAAACCCTAAATCCTAAACCCTAAAACCTAAAACCCTAAACCTTAAACCTAAACCCTAAACCCTAAACCATCATTACTGCAGAGAGGGGATGAAGCTAAGCGTAGATGAGGTGGTGGATTCGAGAAGGGGTGAAGAACAGCATATGTATCAACCAAATGAAAATTTTACTCTCCAAATTGATCGATGTCTTCCACAGTCCAGAAAGGGGGCACTTATAACGAGCACTGAGGTGGCCAGCTCACAGATGTTGGTGCCTTCTTGGCTCTTCTACGAAGATAAAAATAATATACAGGAGAGATTCTCTTTGTACAGTGATGATGACTTTGTACAGTGATGATGATGACCTTTTTGTCTTCTGCTTGATAATTGAGTCTTTATAGATCAGAGGGAATCTGCTTTTGGTGGAGATGTCGACATTGCCTATCTTGTCAACCTTTTTCTTTGATAGTAACGAAGAGTTGCAGCTTCCTTGGAAGGTATGAAAAACCAGACACACAGAGGCCCCCTGATCGACGTTTGGGAAAAAGTGGTATCATAGCCAAGTTTGCTTTATTATCAAGCTCAAGAGTTTTTCTTCTGGATCCTCTTCTTCTTTCAAGTAAGTACCCCCTTCCTTTTCTTAGTCCTCTTTTAGTTTGTCAATCCGTAAACATCTTAGATATTAATAGTATTCATAGTCCGACTCACAAACATCGAGAGATCTTAGAAAGAACCAAAAGGTTTAGTACCTTGATAGGCTCCGAGAGATGTCGTAAAAAAGACGAAAAATGAGGTTCGTTAAGTATAAAATCACTCGAGTCGAGTTTGTATGCTAAGGATAAAACTATGAATTACTATTAATAAGTAAGAGTAGAGTTTACTTGCTAAGACAAAGCCAAAAGAAGACTCATAATTTTGGTATATCAAACTGGGAAAACCCATACCCAGTGCGTAGAGATCAAATCTCCGCCCAGTACCAAAAATAATAAAAAAATGTCAACAAAATTCCCTCACTCCCCCTCTACAATACCTACTCTCTGTATACCTACTCCCCAAACCCCTGAAAATCTAAATGCTAAAAACAGTCATATATATAAAAAATATCTTCTTCCTTTTTTGTATGGAAAAATACACTAATGAATAATATATTACATTAACATTAACTAAATAACAAATAACTATACAACGAGTTCTTTATGATTAATACAATGGAAGAACATCTTAGATTAGTTAATAAAATATTAATCAATCTCCCAAAAATAAGTATTTATGCAACCATAGATGTTGGAGCGCAAAAAACGATAATACATCCTAAAGTCCATATCCAATTCAAAAAATCTCAACAATAAAATTCAGAGGTATCGCTAATCAAATTGAAGAAGTAAATCAAGAAATAATAAACTTCGAATTTTTCTTTCCAAAATATCATCTTCTCAAATTAAAATTTTCAGTAGTTTATATCTCTCCTACATTACCAGTAGATTTTTTAATGGGAATGGATTTCTTAGATAAAACAACTCCATGGACACTATGGCCAAATCACAATGACTTCACCCTCACTCCATTAATATACCTTCAACTCAACTCAAATATTTGTATCAATACCAAGAATATTTCATCAATATGAAGTACATAGAATATTATTTTTCACTTCAAATTACAATAAAAAAAATATAGGTATTTCAAAATAGAAACAAAATTATCTTACTAAACTTACAGAATTATTTATCGACAATCCTTTAAAATGGTTTGAGAGAAGTCCTAGATACTGTAAAATTGAACCCTTAGATAAAACAAAACACATAAGAGTAAATCCTATAGTCTATTCTCCAATAGATGTTACTGAATTTACTAAACAAATAAAAGAACTGAAAGAATTAAAACTTATAGAAACAAGTACCTCCCCTCGTACTAGTCCTGCTTTCTTGGTTAGAAATCATGTAGAAATAAAACGAGGAAAAGCAAGAATGGTAATAAATTATAAAAAAATAAATGATAACATCAAATTCGATAAGTTTTTCATTCCCGCTATTGATAAAATAATACAGCATATAGTCAATGCAAAATGGTTTAACAAATTTGATGCAAAATCAAGATTTTGGCAAATAAAATTAGAAGATAAATTATCTCAATAATTAACTGCTTTCTCAACACCATATGCCGACTTACAATGGAATGTTATGCATTTTGGCATAAAAAATGCCCCTCAAGTTTTCAAAAATGGATGAACTCTATCTTTGACAATTATGAATCATTTATTATCATTTATATTGATGACATTTTAGTATTATCCAAAAAGATCACAAATAAAAGAAAAAAAGAGGAAGAGTCAAAGGGCCCCCACGCAGCCGCATGATCATGCAATCTGACAGCTCACATCAACATGAGTATGTGTAATCTCTTTTTTAAAAAAAATTTGACCGGACACCAAATTAAAGTGATTCTCTAACTCAATGAAGTTTTTAAAAGCAAAAAAATGGATGGCTACTATCGTCCAATCAAACTGACTGGACATGAATTTACAAACACCAAGGAATTGCAGTAAATATTTCTCTTAATACTTTTCCTTTCATCATGGGATTTCCTTTTCTCAACCCAAGTGGCATCTGCTTTGTCTTATTACTTCCTGGAAATTTTAACTATTTAGGAAATATTAATATAAGATATGTTATCTTCTGGTGTTCTTCTACAAACCGATTGATTATGAAAATCTCTTCCCATAGAGGTCTGTTCTGAACCACTTATTTTAAATATAAGACTAATTATCTTTTTCCTTCATGTTCAGAAGCAAACACCGTAAAAAATGATGGTTTAGGTGGAAATGGGCCGGATGTGGACCCAGTGGTCTGGGCCTGGGTCAAAAGTTAAATGCTGGTTGGGCCCTGGTAAAATGTGGGCGTCATGCAGACTATTGTTGGTTGGGCTCGGCCAGGCACATTGGTAGGCCGAACGTGGGGGTGAGAGATATCACATTCAGGACTTGCAATTTTGAGTGATACTTAGCTGCAATGTCCCTCTTTCCTCCAACTGCAATGGGGGTATTGCAGTAGATAAATAATATATATATACATATATATAGAGGTGGATCGTGAGGTGCTCTAACCGTCCATACATTGCAATCCTTGATCGAACTATTCAAAAAACTTTGAACGCCACTTTGATTGGAGAATAAGAGAAGAATAAGGCTTCTTATTCTTATAATAAGATTAATTCTAGTTTGACAAATGTAATGACTTATACCGCGTCAAACTTACTTATACGGAGAATAAGACATTCCACCTTAGACCCAAAAATTTCTTATTCTTCTTATTCTATCATTGGCCCCACAAAACTATCAAAGTGAAACACTCCTTATTCTAGCATACGTTATTATAGACCGAGTAACTTATTCTGCAATCAAAGTGGGACTGAAGAGTTAAAAACCGAGCTCCATATTGTTCATTGGTGCTCGACTTTTAGTTTTTCAGATTTTTCTTGGATCGTCTGATTGTGCATTGTACTGTACGAATTGTTAAGATACTTAGGAGTCAACCCAAAAAAATAAATAAATAATTTTATCCACTACAGTGCTCTTGCGTGCAGCACGTACGAACATTGTAGCAAGTATTATTCTGCAATTTTTACGTAATTGGGCAGGACTTAGGCCTTTTACGGGCCAATTGAAGGAGCGGGACTCCCCCCTATGCGATACCATGGCTCGAAACTGATGGCACTGTGGCGCCTGTAGTGCAGTTAACATTTCTCTTAAAAGAATGGGAGCTGACTGATAAATAATGGGTCCCGCTCATAGTTTGCCGTATTGGATCGACTCGTGCCGACTTAGACAACTCGTGTCATATCAAGATGAACCTAAGTCGGTATAACTTGACCAAGTCTGTATGATTTGAAAGAACTTTTTCATGTAACTCGATCGAGTTGGCACGAGTAAACTTGACTCGCATCGGATCACGAGAGATCTGAACGCAAACCTTAGTCTGGCTTGGGTTAGCGACTGGGTGGAGGGAGGGTGATCGGGCGGTGGAACATCTCACAAAACCTTATCCTCTAAAACTAGAGATGGGTGTTGTAGGGTGTGTGTCGTCGCGTGGGATTGGGGCGGATTGGTGGAGAGAAAGGTGAGAAGATTTTTGGGGGAAGGGGGCGCAAGTTGCTCGCCGTTGAGACTTCTGATTAGGTAGAGGGAGAAGACGGAAGGGAAGACATCAAGAGCTGTTTAGGGAAGCGCATAGCGGCAATGGTCGGTCTATACCTGGCCCCGACCACCGTGGCCACCGGGATCCTCCCTGCTTCCACCTCGAAGACGGCGGCAGTGGCGCCCCACATTCTTCGCCCCAGGCCCAGCTTTGTAAACGCCGGGGGCAATCGCAGCATCATGCTGGGCAGAAAAGCGGCACAGTTACCCGCGGCGCCGGTGGCGACACATGGCAGAGATGACGTCGCAGGCGACGATTACCCTCCCTCCGTCAACCTTTTCAATTTTCTTTTCATCTCCACGGGCAGACGACGAAGCCTCTCGGTTGCTGCCGCCGGTTTACTCTTGGCATCCCTGAGCCTCATGGGGAGACCTCTGGCGGCGACGGGGGCCGTGTTGGAGGCGGACGACGACGTGGAGCTGCTGGAGAAGGTGAAGAAGGACAGAAAGAAGCGGCTCGAGAGGCAGGGCGTCATCAGCTCCTCCGGCAGGGAGAGAGGTAGAACTATTAGTAGGCTCTTCACCTGGTAGCGATCTGGCTTGTGGAACCGAATTGATCCGTGTGCAATTTTAGGATGATGTGGAAGTGAGGGAGGGGCAGGCAGTATCTCCACCGCTGATGGCACTGTGTGAAAATGCATTCCGTTATTTTGGGTGCAGGGTATCTGCAAGAGCTGGTGTACAAGCTAAGCAAAGTGGGTCAGGCCATCGACAGCGACGACATCTCCGCCGCCGGCACCATCCTCGGCCCCGACGCCAACGCGGAGTGGGTGCAGAACGTGAACGCTGCCTTCGCAAAGGTGAGTGCTCGCGGGGGTGGGTTTACCTGCTGCTCCTGCTGACGGTGATTTCAGGCTAATCTTAATTATGGAGTAATAGGTCGCACAGGGGTTGGAGAGATGTGAAGGTAAGTATTACTTGTGTGATGATGTCGATTCTTCTTCGTGTCATTTAACGTCCGCTTAGGGGGGGGATATGCGATGCGTAAGGATACTTGAAAAATGGTGTCAATTCATCTCTCCCGATGATCTAACATGCTGTCTATCTTTCCCTCCGTGCTTCCTGTACATGATCTCAGCTGAGCACCAACCCCGAAGAGAAGATAGAAGTGGACACATTCAACGCCTCCCTCGTCTCCTTGTTTAGCTCAGGTGCATCTTCCGCCCTGCTTCACATAACTGAACCTCTTCTTCCCGCCTGCCTGCCTGCCGAGAGACCGATGTAATATAAAACGGTTTTGCGTTTGCTGTGGTTGTAGTTGTGAATAAGGATGTGGAGTCGTCCAAACTAGCCTTCGTGACATCTGCCAGCGCGTTGGAGAAATGGGTCACCATGACGGGACTGGTGGGAGAGCTCGCCGGTCTCTGAGCGTGAAGGACGAGTTGCGAAGCTCCAATATCAAAGCTTGGGAATGTGTACGTTGTCTCCGAGCACAATGCAAGACACGACATGACATGGACGCCTGCTGTTCATCCATTCGAGAACCGTCCCTCCCTGCATGGCGAAGAAGTGTTTTGTCTGCCCCTCATGTCCAGTTTGGGTGTCTCATTTTCCTGGATGTCGCGATCGCTGATCGGTGTGGGTGAGGGGCCAGGCCAATCTTTTGAAATTCTTTAAAATTTGTTTCTTACATGGGTCTCCGATCACCACCACTTGTAACTTCTTGAATAAATAAAAAAAAGGAAAACTCGTGATTCCGTGCTTGCCGCAAGAGGCAAATATTTTCAATAAATAAATATCTCGTTTTTTTGAACTGAAATAAATAAATACATATCCCGTGTCCCCCTCTTGATCCACTGGACTTTACATCACGGAAATGAGGTTAATTTCCTGTTGTCTAAGGTTAGTTTGGGAATTGCGTAAACCATACCCACGGACTACCTAATGTTGAAATTGGATGAATTCCTTACTTAAAATAAAAATGAGATTGTCTGTATCTGTTCATCTGAACCATCTAATACCTTCAAATATATCAAAATGATGATATATAAATTATTTACTTTTGAAATGACGTGCACGATATATGTACTGATTTATTTCATGTGTCTAGGTCTAAACGAACAGATCCAGGTCATCATAAAATATATTACTGCGACACTCCGTGTCAACCAAGGATCAGATATTGTAGCCTATGTAATCTGGCCTACGGGCTTGAACACATGCCAGGTAAGAGAACGACTGCAGCGTCCGTGTACTAATTTCCCACGGCAGATGTTCCACCAAGGAATTTATTCATCAATACGTCCGATCAAACAATGCTTTAAGTATCCCTGGAGGCTTTGTTCGCCGTGAATATAAGAACCAGGTTTTACGCAGGGAAAAATAATGAACGTCGTAAGCTGCAGTACACCTTAAAATCATGTTTCTGGGTCAAATCAATCGACTGACGCTTGAAATTGGTCGACCTTTTTAACCAAACAATAGTTAAACCAAATTCTCAATTGTGTAGAGTCTGGTAGAATTGGTTGACCGGCGTTTCGGGTCAGTCAACTGTTTTGCACAGTAATGCTAACCTGAGAGAGTTCATCAGAATATTATTATGGTACTTCTGATTTCAAACGCATGCCACTTAAAATCTACACATCTAAATAAATATATTTTTTTTTATAAAAGTTAACTAACTAAGTTACAACATATTCAAAAATCAAGTAAATCGGAGCACTACACAAATTATGGTAATTAAAACACTCATTGATTGTCCTATTTCTAGAGTCAACTGCACACTTATAAAGATAGGGTTGGATCTTACTCAAACTAAAGGCCAAATACCACAAAATTTAAAGTAAAGCAACTAGATATATAGAACCTAAAATATGAAAACATACATGTCATTTTAATTACCACATTGATCACAAATAACATGACAAGTGGAGTCAAGAATATGATTATGGAACTACACACTAGGAAGCATGAGCAATAGGAGATTCACCTCTCAAATGTCATATATTTTGAAAACTAACAGTGTGAATCTAAGGAATACCATAGGAAACATCAATTTTACTACATGCAAATCAATCTAAGATCATTGAACCAACATACGCATAAGGATCTAGGAAATCACTTCATATATCACCCTATCTCTACTTGATCTCCACCAAACACAAAGGGTCTTCTAGATTTCAAAGTGAGTTTAATAGAAGGGGAAGAAGAAGTTCCAAAGATCATCTACCAGTTTTACACCTCTTGGGGTCATCCTCTTCTTAGGATGCACTAAGATCTCCTTCCAATTACTTTAAAAAAGACTTCGAAACTTCAAGGGCCCTCCAAACAAGCCTCCAACACCACTGAAGCCAACATGCAAGCCCCTATTCCTTCCCAAGAATCAAGAGAGTGAGAGAAAGAGCTGGAAGAGAGTGGGATAAAGGAGAGAAGAGCAGATGGGGTCGGATTCCCCGCTCCCACCATATATAAAGCTCAAAAAAATTATAATTTAGCCCCCAAACTATTATAAATAAGTCTCTCATCCATTTCACACCTAATGGACCATCTAAAATCCACGTAAAGGAGTCCAATAACACTTAAAATAGGTCAAATCTCTAGTTTAATACTCAAAACCACAGTAAACCAATTAATGATCTAATCTAAAACATCTCTATTAAATTAACACATTACTTACATCACATCTAGACAATTCAATTAAACATAAATCACTAATATTCATCACAAAATCTATTTAACTTAGTTAATGAGATTAAAGAAATTAAAGTCATTTCAAATTTGATCAAACTTAGTTAAAACTGATAAATCGGTTCGAAAATTATGAATCAAAGAGTCAGGTTATTACAAGGAGCGGCAAGGATAAAAAGCAGGAACCAACCTGCTATGAATGCATACAAGCCAGGCACATGAGAGCAGAGTGACCACAGTTAAAAAAAAGAGTTCAAGAAGAAAGAATACTCAAAGAAGCTCAAGAAATACTTTAATAAGAAATTACTGACAGTTGCATGGGACATTGAAGAAGACACTTCAATTTTATCAACTTCAAAGGAAGAACAAGAAGCTACAAATCTCATACTCATGGCAACTAACTCTCATTACGAAGATGAGCAGGTAAAATCTAACACTACCTTTGAATCATATTCAGATTCAAATGAAGAACTATCTTTAGAATAAGCCTTCAATGAGCTATATAAAAAATTTAAAATCATTTCTAAGATGATGAAGTTGCTTAAAATGAAACTATAAAAAATTGAGTGCTTCGAGCGTTTCCTTAAAATATGAGTAAACATAATTGGAGCAGACTAATTTAAAGTGAAAATCTAAAAACCAACAACTCAGTAAGGCTAATAAAACCAATGACATTAAGTTTGAAGAACTTCATGTAGAACTCTCAAAGATAAACAAAGGAAAGATAGTAGTTAATGAAGATAAAACACATGAAAATGAGCTAGTCAAATAAAAAGAATATTTGAAATCTTCTCTTAAGAAGTTAACTAGAGGTAAAACATCTTTGCATCTTTACTTGAAATGATTTAGGGTTGATAATAGAAAAGATGGACTCGATTATATGCCACCTAAAATCTCTCCACAGATAAGGCCCTAAGATAAATATCATCTCCCTAGTTTTTTAAAACCCTCAACTTTAAGAAGTTTAAAAAGAAAGACTCCTTGCATGGATTGTTGCTCACATTGTTGTAGATTGAGACAGACTTTTAAGACCTGGAGATGAAGGAAGTGGGTCTGGGTATCTAAGGGATCTACATTAGCTTATAA
This sequence comes from Zantedeschia hybrid cultivar, assembly GCA_030544215.1. Taxonomy (NCBI): domain Eukaryota; kingdom Viridiplantae; phylum Streptophyta; class Magnoliopsida; order Alismatales; family Araceae; genus Zantedeschia; species Zantedeschia hybrid cultivar. Next base: position 102,171 of record JARZZO010000015.1, read on the forward strand.
CTCTAAAGGACGCAAAAAGTTTTGAGTACTTAAAACCATCAAGTGATTTTGCAGAAAAATTGGAAGCATCAAAATAGTATACGGATAGTAGGTATTCCAGGCATATGATAGGTAACTGGTCCCTATTCAAGACTCTGCAATCAGAAGGAGGGACGATTACCTATCGAGACAATGGAAAAGGCAACGTGATGGGCAGTGATACAATTAGCAACAAATCAACATATTCAATAGAAGATGTTCTATGTGTTGATAGGTTAAAGCACAACTTAATAAGCATCAGCTAGTTGTGTGACAAGGGTCACAAAGTCATCTTTGAGGCAGCATAATGCACCATAATCATTCATGGCCCACAAAGATAAGAACATGTATGTACTGCATCTACATGAACTAAAGGAGCAAGATGTATGCCTTGCAGCTAACAGTTCTGAGGAAGTTGATCCTTGACATAGAAGACTAAGTCATGCCAGTCATGGTGTGATTCAGAAACTGGTCAAACACGACTTGGTTGATGGATTGCCTAAAATGAAGTTGAAGACTTCTAGCATCTATGCAACATGTGTCGAAGGAAAGTAAACTAAGACCTCTTTTAAGTCTAAAATAGTAGTGAGAACTTCCCAACCTTTGGAGTTTCTTCACATGGATCTATTTGGGTCAATGAGAACAACCAACCTAGGAGGCAAGAACTTCGGGTATGCCATAGTTGATGACTACTCAAGGTTCATCTAGGTTGCATATTTGGAAAGCAGATCAAATGCCTTTGAAGCCTTTCAGAAGTTCAACAGAATTGTGCAGAAGGAGCAGAAGCTCAACATAGTGACAATCAGGTCAGATTATGGAGGAGTGTTTCATAGTGCTGAGTTCTCCAAATTTTGCAATGGGGAAGGGATCCAATAAATTTCTCAGCCTCCAAGACTCCACAACATAACAGTGTAGTAGAGAGAATGAATAGAACTTTGTTAAACATGGTGCGAACCATTCTTTTAGAGTATAATCTACCTAGATACCTTTAGGTAAAAATAATTAATACAACCTACTACTTCATCAGTAGAGCTATCAAGAACACCCCTTACGAGTTGTATAAGGGAAAGAAGCTAAAGATCAGCCACCTGAAACCATTCGAATGCAAGTGCTACATTCTCCACAATAGAAAGGACAATCTTGGAAAGTTAGATGCAAAATCAGATGAAAGTTTGTTCTTAGGGTACATCTCTAAACCTTATGGGTATAGAGTTTTTAATAAGAAAACTTTATTAGTTGAACAAAATTGTACATGTTTTGTTTTGATGAAACTAATACATCTTTTAAAGGAAGAGAAATATGTGATGATAATGATGCAAGAGTAAAAGTATGAACAATATAAACTTGGAACAAGAAGAAAATGGAGATCTACCCTTGGAAGATCTACAGCAGATTGAAGAAACCTATGAAGATCTTCCTTAAAAAAGTGGAAGTACCACAAGGATCATCCCAAATAAAACACTATTAGTGATCTTGAACAGGGAATAAGAACAAGAAGTAAGATTATTCATTATGATTATATTACTTTTGTGTCTCAAATTGAGTCTAGAGTGAAATCTGACATATGAATCTTGGATCTTAATCATGTAAGAGGAACTAAATCAGTTTTAGAGAAATCAAGTTTGGCCTCTTGTACTTAGACTACCAGACTATCCAATAATTAGCACTAAATAAGTGTTTAGAAACAAAATAGATGAATATGGTGTGATAATTAGGAACAAAGTCAAATTGGTTGCTCAAGGATGTTGCCAAGAGGAAGGCATAGACTATGATGAGACCTATGCTCCAGTTGCTAGATTTGAGATTATTAGAATTTTGCTTGCATATGTATCTGCATTTGATTTAAAACTTTTTTCAAATGGATGTCAAGAGTGTATTTTTAATGATTTTATTAAGGAAAAAATTTATGCAGAACAACTTTCTAGTTTTGAAGAGCATATATGTTCAAACTATATTTTTAAATTGCACAAGACACTGTATGATTTGAAACAGGCTCCTAAAGCTTGGTATAAAAGATTAACTGCTTTTCCCATTGAGCATGATTTTAGTAGAGGTAAGGTAGATGTCACTCTTTTCATTCAGAACAACAAACATTATTCTTCAATTGTTCAAATTTATGTAGATGATATTACATTTAATGTTACTAATCAGTCTCTTTATAAGAAATTTGAAAAATTAATACATGGAGAATTTGAGATCAGTATGATCGGAGAACTGAGCTACTTCATTGGACTACAAATCAAACAAATAAAGGAAAGAATTTGTCTCTCAAGTTAAGTATACTAAGGATTTGTTAAAAAAGTATGACTTAATAAGACAAAAGCTCTGACAACTTCTATGAGTACTTCTACCAGGTTAGATGTAGACCCACAAGGTAAAAAGATAGATCAAAAGATATATAGAGGTAATTAGTTCCTTACTCTATCTAACCGCAAGTAGACCTGATATTATCAGTGTATGCATGTGTGCTAGATTTCAAGCAAATCCTAAACAATCTCACTTTATATGTCTCAAAAGGATCTTTAGATATTTGATTAATACTTGTGATTTAGATCTTTGGTATTCTAAAGGTTGTAACTTTAATTTGCTTGACTAATTGGATGCTGATTATGCTAGTTGCAAGATAGATAGGAACGTAGCAATGGTACCTATCAATTTCTTACATATTGCTTAATTTTCGAATCTTCCAAGAAGCAAAACTCATTAGCTTTATCAATAGTAAAGGTAGAATTTGTAGTAGTTGGAAGCTACTGTACTCAATTATAGTGGATCAAGCATCAACTAGAGGATTTCATATACAAGTTTGAAGGATTCCAACACTGTATGACAACTCAAGTGCAATCAACTTAACAAAGAATCTCATTCCGCACTCCAGGATCAAGTAGAATAGATTTTGTTGATACATTGTATTAATTGGCTAATTGATAAGTTCACAATTTTACATAAATAACAGATGAAACTTACACACTTTGCTATCAATTTAATGAACAAAATCATATAAAATGATAGATAAATCAATTATGCTTTCAAACATATCAATTCTGTAAAATTCGAATTTCAAATATCATCACTCTATGGACTGAATAAGGATAGCAATTTCATTCTCAAATAAGACTTTCTCGACAATCATTTAATGTGCATTTGGATGATTTATTGATTGCCGCATGAACTTAACTGTTATTTTATGTGAATGCAGGACATGAACAAACAGATGGCATAGTGGTTGGACTACTTGGATTTCAAGGTAGTAACCAAGGATTGAATCTTGGAAGGAACAAGACCCTATTTTTTTGTCTTAAAAAGGGAACACAAGCCAACTAAGAGAGAGAAGAGAGAATTTCGGAATTTAAATTTCAAAAATAATATTTTTTAAATTTGAATTTTAAAATTTTAAAATCTCAAAAATAACATTTATTCTTCAATTCAAAATTTAAAATTTGAAATATCTCTCTCTAAATTTAAATTTCAAATGTACATTCATGTAGAATTCTCTAATCAAGGGGAAGCTTAATGCAAGTAATTAAGAGCCCATTTATTAGAGGATTTGAAATTCAAAATTTGAATTAAGAATTCTCTTCTATAAAACCAAGAGAGAGAGGAGGAGGGAATCCTGAAATTTAAAAAGAAAGATATTTATTTCGAAATTCAAAATAATCTTTATGGGCTTAAAAGAAGATCCACTAATCAAGGGAGAGTTTAATAGCCTATTTATTACCCTATTTGAAATTCAAAATTTGAATTAAGAATTCGCTTCTATAAAACCATGGGAGGGGGGAGGAAAAAGGGAGCTTTTGTTTTTTGAAAATTCTATCTCTCAATTTCTCTCCCACTTTCTCCCTCTCTTTGCTACAGTACCCGCGGGTACTGTAGCAAGTGAGTGTTGATGATCCAAGTGAGTGTTGCACCTTCAAAAGGCCATGGAGGAAGCTTCTGTAAAGTGCAAGCTTTTGCTGGTGGGTGCGGCAGAAGGGACAAGAACAATTGCTTAAGCAGCCCCTCTTATTTAGGCATCTGTTGAAGGGGAGTCCTGAATTAAGGGGGAGTCTACTGTCTACATCTTGTTGAAGGCCATCCTCCCAATATTCACTTAGTTTTTTTTACCCGCCTTGTCCCCTTTGGATCTTTCTCATCTTATCCTTTTCAACCTTTTTGTGTGAATGACAAAAAGGGGGAGAAAACCATCCAACACTCCAATCAATAAGATTTTAGCATGCTTTATTCCTATTTCTGCTATGCATATTGTTCTTGCTGTTTTGTGAGAAAAAACATCCAACATTCCAATTAATAAGATTGTTATTTTCATTTAGCATGTTTTATTCCTACTTGTACTATACTTACTGTTCTTACATTTTCAGAAGTTTTGTCATCACTAAAAAAGAGGAGATTGTTAAGTAATTTGTATCTTTATTTTTTCCCCATATTTTTGTGACAACACACTATGAAAATGTCAGCAATAAGTAAGATTTTGAGTTTGCTAAAAGCTTGATTTAATTGATCAGGCTTTGACCTTATACACTACTTAAACTCTATCAGTTTTGAGACTTGGTCATTTTTTTTCAGAAAGCTTCCTCGATTGTAAGGCTAACTGAAATATGATCAAGTGCCTATCTCTTAATCGATTAGCAGTGTAAAAGGGCAACTATCGGATCTGACACTTAGTCTTATAATCGATCTCTCAATTTATTCATCGAATCAATTTAGCTTTGCCTTAAGGGGTAATCGATTAGTGAATCGCCAGAATAATCGATTAAGTGAGTAGTCTGATAATCGATTTGTGCTAATTGATTAAGTCTCTCTGAGAGCGTATGTCTATCAGTCTCCTATTCAATTTATTACCTTATCAATTAGTTGACTACCGGATGACTTCAAGTCATTGGCTAATCAATCTCTCCCTCAAATCGATTAGAAGACTTAGCAACCACATCGACTCATTGGTATTACTTGAGATCAATTAAACATTTATCCTTTAATCGGTTAACTATTCCTTTGTTGGATCGATTTACTGTTGTTCTTCGCAATCGATTAATTGTTGTCGATTTTCTAATTTATTGCACATCGATTAACTGTTGTTTCACCTAATCAATTAACCTTTTGTTTTCACTTCAATTGTCAATTTTAGTTTAATCAATTATCTGACTCACTCATCACGATTCGTCGTTGAACACCTAATTGATTGGCAAGCTTTCTCTCACGTGCTTTATCTACTTAGTGTCAAATGGACTGGTTCTTATGTTTTTCTAGCGATTGTTAATTATACTTCAAATCGATTAATTGCTTTTTTTTTCTTTTTGATTGATTTACTCTTTCTGTTCATAGCGATTAACTGCTGTGACCTTGAACGATTAATAGTGTTCTTCTTGCAACAATTAATTGAACTGATTGAAACTATTAATTATGTTATCATTTAAATTGATTGTTGGATTGATTATCTAGCTAACTCCTAATTGATCCTCTGATTTCTCAACACATAAGTGAGTAGAACATTGTTTATTCTTCTATATCTGAAAAATAGATATATATGTAGTTGTGCAGTCTACTTTTTGTAGACTTTCTTCTCTCACCTCTTCTTTGGTCAGTACGGTAGATCGGATCTATCTTATTTTTGGCATGTCTACAGGATAGGTAGATCTGTACGAGTCAATCTTGAAAGATAAAAGATCATAAGGCATAGTTTCCATAAGATATAGACGTGATGTTTGTTTGAAGGTCTCTCTCAAACTGGACCAAGGCAATTTTCTGCTCAATTTATATAGTCTACGTTAGTCTAAGATTGGTTAACATTAAGACACAATCTGATTAACGTTCGAGTTAACCACAAACCGTTAAACTGAACAGGAAGTAACCAATCTTAATAGGCAAAACTCAAAATTGCCTATAAAACCAAGACTACAATCAACAAAAAAAAAAAAGAATGTACTGATAAACATCAAGCCTAGACTCTGTTTCTTTGTCTTCTTATTTTCAAGATTTGAGAGAGAAAAGAAGAGCTAGATTAAGGAGAAGAGCTTGAGAGCTTGTGCCTTCTACTCGTCTGCACACTGAAAGGCTCTCGGTTGTTCTTCAAAACATCAAGATTACTATTTCATTACTTTTTCTTTGGTTCAGTGTCTTGATCTATTGCGTGTTCATTTGCGAACACATGCCAACTGAAAGGCAATCGCATTCTATTTATATTTTTTGTATTTGTATTCCTCTTCAGAGTTATTAGAAGAGAGGGCCTGCAGTTGTGCAAGAGGGTGTTTCCTCTTCATCTTGTTGAAGAGAGGACCAATTAAGGCTAGAGGTTGTAGAATCAGTAAGGGGTTTGTACTTTGTGTTTAGTGAAACTCTCAAGAGGTTGCTTGGACACTGGACATACTTCTAGAGTGATCGAACCAACATAAATCTCTGTATTTCTCTTGTGTGCTTACTTCATTGTTCCCCCTCTTGCTGTGCATTAAATCATGTTGCAATTAGCTTAATTTTAAGTTTTTATAACTCATTCACCCCCCCCCCCCCCTCTCTGGGTTTTCCATAGCTCAATCAACATCTGCTCCCCGATGACTTCTCTAATAACTTGGCTCTAATACCAATTTGTTGTGCGAAAGCATTCTCGCTCTACTCACCGAGACAACACAAGGATTTATGTGGTTTGGCAAAGTGCTTACGTTCGCGGAGCCTTGACTCCTTCACACTATCTTGCTTTAATCTTTTCTAAGAGCATGTACAAGAATGCAGCCCTAGAAGAAACTACCAGCCGTCCTCTGTTGTTTTCCAACTCTAGGACAAGTTTTTCGAAGTTACAATACTTACGTATATATATAACTCCTCTAAAGCAAAGCCTCAAAATATCCCTGCGTCGGACCATATCAGGCTGGACCTGTCTCAAACTCAAAGGCATACTGTACCGTGAAACCTCCCATAACTGTTCCAAACTTGAGACACGCTCTGAATGTGAGACATATCCCAATAGACATGTTCAAATGTTGACATTCACCGATCATGTATTGACATTAGATGTCGACACATGAAATACATGTAAACATATGTTAAAGAGCCAGGCCAAGGTTTGTTGGAAAATGTAGGCATTCACTAATCAAATCTCAACACTAGCTATCAACATTTACTTTGCTGGCTTTTCTTTTTTAATTTGAGCATTTGAGCAAAGCTTTCGAGCACTCATGAAGACTCTGGTCCAAGCTCTCAAGCTCTCATCTACAAGAATCCAAAGAGATTTCATCTCCATGCTTCCAATTGTTCAATCTCTTTTTTTGAAATACTTATATTTTTGCCCGTTTTACTACTCTCCCATCCGGGAGGTACCAAGGTTAAGCTGGTAGCCCTTGTTTGAAGTCCTTTAAGTCTTAAACACTTGGACTGTAGAGAACTGGGCACTGAATTAATCAGTTTATGTGAAGTGTGAACTAGTGACTGGAAATTCCGAATAGTGAATGTAGGCCCGGGTTGGCCAAATTACCACAAAAATCTTGGTGTTCTTGTAGTTTTGCTTGTACTCTTCCCTGTCTCTCATTTTTATTCCATATAATCTATTTTTGTTGAGTTTTATTCATTAACATACAAAATGTAATACGATGTTAATGCATACATGAATATATAAGTATGATTTTCTTTGACGAATTGTGTGAAATAGAGGGAAAATTAAGATAAATAAAAAATGAGCAAGAAAATGACTAAAATGTATCAAATAAATGAAAAGAAGGAAATGAACAATTACTTTGGAATAGTGCGATTTGTGCTAACTTTATTAACATATCTGAAAATGTATGTTATTTTGTAATCTATTAAAAAACAATTATCTTGACTGATTGTTAATTATTGCTGCATTCCTTTCACCATAAAATTTACAACTAATATTTCATTATTTTTGTTGTGATCAATCTTGTTATGCGACGTAATACTAAACACGAATGTGTTCGACAGTGATGTATTCATTTTCTTTACGCACAGAGACAATAATAAACTGCCATTTTCTGAAATTTACGAGTGGCCCAGTGTATGAGTGGCTCGGTATACGAATACATTTGGCATTTTCATGACTTTGAATAATTTACGGAGGCTTATGCCTCAAATTATAAGGCGTGAAGCGGGCCGTTGCCTTTTTATTCTATTGAGAATATCTTCCTGCACTGTTAGAATTTATTACGTCATTTGGCGATATAAGTAAGATAATAAATTTTCTTTGAGTTTTTTAAGATGTCTTACAATTTTTTATAATTTGATTTTTGATCGAATATCTTTAAAAAAAAATTCGAAAATCAAGTTTTAATAAATAGTAAATTTTCATTTTTTTGAAATATTCGATCAAAATTCAAATTATAAGAGGTTGTAGGATATCCTGAAGAATTTCAAAAAATATAAAAATACTTTTTTAACCTTATTTGTACCTCAAGCGATGTAATAACATTTGTTCGGTGCAACAAGATATTCTCTTGTTCCATTATCCTCCTCTTTTCATATTTGATTTTTAAGCACCACTTTGATTGGAGAATAAGAGAAGAATAAGGATGAATAAGAGGAGAATAAGTTTAATTTTATTTTGACAAGCGAAATGACTTATACCGCGCAGAATAACGTATTCGAAGAATAAGGAGAATAAGCCATCCCACTCTAGACTCAAGAATTATTTATTCTTCTTATTCTGTCAGCGAGCCTACAAAACTATCAAACCAAAACATCCTTTATTTTAGTATATACTATTATGTCAGTAGTAAACCCTACGTAATAACTTATTATGCAAACAAAGTGATACAAAACATCATCATTGCCAAGCGTGAGTTGCAGAGCCACACCCGCTTTTTTTTGCGTTTCAAAAGGAGCCTGTGCTCCTGGTGGCCACCGGATGTAAGGAAAAGTTTTTTTTTATTTATGGCATGTTATCCATCACATGCCAACTTTCTTCTTCAAAGTAAGATGGATATATAATAACTCCATTCACACTGTTAGTCTGCTGCACAATTTATAATTGTGGCTAGGCTATAATAGAGTAGAGGGTATAATAGTAGAAGAGAAATACATCAGGTGTTCGTGTACATTTTTTATGTGTATTAAGTTTTTTAATTTTTAAAATTTTAAGAATTATATTTTTAAATTAAAATTGAACTGATTTATACATCTGTACAAGGTACATTTTATTTTGACAATTATTTTAAAAATTTTATCCTTTTAATTATTTTAATTTTTAATATTTTTAAACGTCAAAATAAAATGTACCTTGTGCAGACATGTATGGGTGTGCATGCAACCTTAGGAATCAAGAATGGAAAACGGTTTCGTTACTCTTGCATTTAACTTTATTTTTGATATCACACACATAACACAAGTGAGAGTTACAAATTTTACTCGTACATTTGTCATTTATTTATCTTGAAATTTATGTTCTGTATGTGATATCAAATGCATGAGTTACAAAACCGTCCATAACCATACGGGTAAATGGGGAGGGAACCGGAATCATGAACATAAATTAAAAGGTGGGAGTGGGAGGGACGTGCTGTGCAGCTGACTGCTTGCTGCGGTTAAAAAAGGAAGCACCGGTGGATTTGGAGGGAGTTTTGATTTTATCGTGGCCGCGGTCCCAGCCGCGGCGCGGACGGGCGTGTAGGTAGTGGAGGTGATGGTGGGTATTACCAAGATCTCTCTACTTTGCTTTTCGTCGATTCGTTTGTATGGTATCCCGGGCCGGGGGTTGGGGAGTGAGAGCAGACGGGCAACATAAGTAAAAGGTGCGTCAGTCAGTCGGTCAGATCTACTGATCTAGCAGGGGAGACTTCAGTTTCTCCTTGCCTTTGCTAGCCCCTCTCTCTCGTGGCCGTCCTTTCTCTCTCTGAACCGTGAAGACTGAGAGGAGAGGCGGGGTTCGCTGGCGGAACCTTCCCGGCCCCGGCCTCTCAAGAAGGTTTCTTGGCAATACTCTTCTAGGTCGGGGTGTGGTTCTGTTGTTCTTTGCCCCCTAACATCCGTCCCTCTTCACGCGCGCGTCTGACAGCGCTTCAACCTGGAGATCTGCCTTCGGCTTCGTCCATCAACATCATCATCGGTGAAAAGCCGGCATTGTATTGTATTTGGACCCGTCACCCTCGGCATCCCATCTGGCAGAACGTCCTTGAAGCAGCCATTGCCCGCCCGTGGGTAGATCTGGCGAATGCACTCTATTCGAGGGCCCTAGCACAGCACATCCGCACGTTGCTCCTGCATTTGTGTGTCGGCACGGGCCACCGCATTTTGGAAACGAGATTCGTTTTGTTTCCAAGTTCGTTTCACACTCTACCAATCGATCACCAGGTAGTATTAAGGATTTTCGCCTTTTCTTTTATTTTTCTCTCCTCGACGACCATACGACGCATGTGCATAGGCAGATGACTTGATTCACGTTCAAATCCCCCTTCAAAACAGATGTTTTCATCTGTGACCGTTTTTATTCTTTCCCCCCCCTTATTCTTCTTTTTTGTTCCGCACTTTCTCGCAGGCACTAGACTAATCAATGCTTTCCTTACTACTTTCCTTGAGGATCGAAGATTGAAGATCCATGGCAGCATCCTACATTTGCTTTCATGCCTGAAGCTGGTGTACCTTGAAGTGGCAGCAGCTGGGGATTGATTCTTAAGCGCAAGGAGGAATGGCTGAGACGACCTTTGTTTGCCCTAGTGAACTCCACTTGAAAAAAGAGCTCAGCGCCCTTCGGAAGGCACGATTCCTTCGTGACCCCGAAACCTGTTCATCTTGGAGATCCCCCCTGGCATCTCGCTCGGTTGTTGCTTGCTCTAGTCTGAGCTATGGAAATGCAAACGAAGGGGAAGGATACTCCGGAGCAAATAACTCCAGTGGAGTCCTTCAGGTTGAGCCTAGCCCCAATCTAGCTTTAAGAAGTGGGAACGCTACAAAAAGGGTGTTCCTTTACAACTGGGGTCAGCATTCTTGTAAATCAAGTGATAGTGGCATAAAGCTGGATGGAGAAACCAAGCAAGGTTCAGCTCAGGCAAGCCCCGAGGACAGCCCGGTCAATCCTCAGAAGGTGGACTCCAAGAGCGGCACCTTCCTTGATGAGCCCGTGCCTGAATTTATCATCGAGAGGGCAAGACCTGATACCACTACCAGAAGAATTGCTAGAAAATCAAGAAGATCTGCAGCTTCGAAACGTCGGAACCTCAGGGATTCTGTCATACCGAAGTTGCTTGATCTCCCATCAAGGACTTTTGGAGTTCTTTCTACTCAGCGGTCTGACGATAGTGAAGATTGTAATTCAGAGGATTTGCGCCGTTCAACACAGGAGTTGATTCGCAGAACTGGGTATGCTTCTAGCTCAACCTCACCTTTCCTTTCAGGATCTGGTTGTGGAAATTGGTCTTGTTCGTCCAGAGTATTAAGAAATGCCAGAAAAGAGGAATCATCCTACTCCGTTACTCCTGCATCTACTAGCTCATTCAACAGATATGGACATAGGCACCCTAGTACTATTGGTTCTTGGGATGGTACAACGGCCTCCGCTGATGGAGATGAAAGGAAGCAGATGGAATTATCAAGACGCCAAGGATATGGGATCCCTCACTATTCGTCAAAACGAGTGAAACACAGAGGCTGTGGAGGCTGGTACTCTCCATCTCTTTCTGATACCCTCAAGAGAAAGGGAAGTAGCATTCTATGTGGGAGTCAGGCTCTATGCCACAAGAGGAGAGCTTCTGGTATTCGTAAACAGAAGTTTCTCTCAGGAACATCTCAAGGGTTACCTCTGCTGACAAATGGTTGTGATGAAGACAGATCACTGGTGGACACTGCTAGCGATGAACTGTCAACCAATTTTGGGGAACTTGACCTAGAGGCCTTGAGTCGGTTAGATGGAAGGAGATGGTCAAACTGCGGAAGCCAAGAAGGCCTGGGAATGCAATTACCTTCTGGTGATGGAGAGATGCCCAGCCACGGAAGTTTGAGCCAAAAGTACAGGCCCAGGACTTTTGATGAAATAGTTGGCCAGAATATTGTTGTTCAATCTCTTCATAATGCTATTTTGAGGGGTAGGATTGCCCCTGCATATCTTTTTCATGGTCCACGTGGCACAGGGAAAACATCAACCGCAAGGATTTTTGCGGCAGCATTAAATTGTCTAACTGCTGGAGAAAACAAACCATGTGGATTTTGCCAGGAATGCACTGAATTTGCATCTGGAAATGGATCAAATGTAAGAGAAGTAGATGCCACCAACAAGAAAGGTATTGATAGAGTAAGAAATATGTTAAAAAACATGCATGAAGTTGCATCATCATCACGGCATAAGGTCTTTATCATTGATGAATGTCACATTTTGTCCTCTAAGGTTTGGTCAGCATTCATAAAGTTTCTTGAAGAGCCCCCATTGCGCATTGTGTTTGTGTTTATAACAATTGATCTAGACAACTTGCCACGTGCCATATTGTCTCGATGTCAGAAATATGTTTTTCCAAAGATCAAAGAAGCTGATATAATAAGCCGTTTGAGAAGGTTATCTGCTGAAGAAGAATTTGATGTAGAGTTGGATGCACTTGATTTGATTGCGTTAAATTCTGATGGATCACTAAGAGATGCAGAAACAATGTTAGACCAGTTGGCCTTGTTCGGTAAAAGAGTCACTACGTCCCTTGTTAATGACCTTGTAAGTTTTAATTTCACCATTTCTCTTCAATAGATAAATCTACTGAATAGCACCTTTTTCCTTTCTTGTTGCTTCACAAGTTAAAACTAGTCGATGCTAGTTATCATTATTGCTTAAGTTAATGCAATATATCATGCATGCTGCAATTTATTTAGGTTGGGGTGGTCTCAGATGAGAAGTTACTTGACCTCCTTGAGATAGCCATGTCATCAGACACTGCAGAAACAGTGAAAAGGTCCAGGGAGTTAATGGATTCTGGTGTTGATCCAATGGCTTTAATGTCTCAATTAGCAGGACTCATTATGGATATTATTGCCGGGACATATAGGCTGAACAGTTCAAAGCCTAGTGAATCAGTTCTGCGTGGGCGAATTTGTAAGTACCTCTCATACTGATACCAATAATCTCTGAAAAAAAAACTTGAAAAATCATTGAGTGGATAATGACTTTATAATATTGACTATTCCTTTCCTTATATTTAATGGCTCTGTTTTGGTAAAATTCACTTTTCTTAATGTAAAAGATTGCATAACATGACTGGCTTGCATTACTAGCATCTTACATTTCATTTTTCATATATGGAACCCTTGTGGCTATGAAACCGCTGGTTTCACAGTCCTTTTGCTTCTCATGGAAACTTCCTTGAGATGTTTATGTTGCCAAGTGACAACTCCAGTACAATCCTTTGAGTGATTGGTGTATCTGTTTCTTCTGTCACACAACCAGATTTGGTGATCAACACTAAGACTGGAGAATAGCCTTTCCTCAAAATAAATAGATAGATAAATAAAGAACACCACCTTCTATCTGCGTAGAAAAATACAGTTTCCCCAAGAACAAGGTGTTTTTCCCCAGTGGGGCTGAGTTGTTCATTTCTTTCCCCTGTTGCATGGGATTGATGAAATGAGGTAAAGATTTGCATGTTGGGTACTGAATCATGACCATAATTCTTCTTTCCTAGTTAGGACATCACAAGCTGTAATCTGCTTGCTTGGGGACAGTTCAGTTGAACTATAAGTCTATAACTACATTAAGACATTCACACTTGGATGACAAAAGAAATAAAAAGCTGTAAATACATTTTAGAACTTCTTGAACATCCGCATTAACATAGAATTATGTAGAATATCATCTTGTTCTCATAAGATAAAACTCATGGAACAAAAAGTATGTCATTTTTGATAAATAATTCACTTGAATGTTTTTACATTTTTCTCTTCGATATACTACGTGAGTGGACCCTAAAGCCTAAATTTTAACTCTAAGCCCTGAACCATTAAAGACGTAAACGAAGGCTTTTTCTTCACATAGTTGATGTCTGTATAAGGGCATTATAATTTGGACAACAGCTATTATTTCTCTGGCTGATTCTGGGGGACTTTACGAGGTCCTTATAGCCGTAATATTTTTAGATAGAACTTGAAAGTGCATGATCAATTTCCTATAATTTATTATATTTTTCACTTTCTTAGAGGTCAAATTTACTGAAGTGTGAGCTACTGTTAAGTGAGATGCTGAAACCATTAAACCTATAGGCTATTTCCTCTAAAATGGGATTCTGAAATGATGGAACCCATGAGTTTCATGTCAGGCATGTAGGTAGTGGGATGAAACTGTTGTCTGGGCTATTGGGCTGTGACCCAATTAATCTTAATTTGGGATGCCTTGAATTCAGCCTGACTTGACTTTGGTATAATGCCAACTTGTTATCCCAACCAATTGAGAGACTCCCTTTCTCCACATAAATTGAAGGGGCAACTGCAGTGAAGGGGAGAAAGATGGAGAAGGGCATTATATAGAGTAGGGTGAGCCTCCAGAGGGAGGCGGAGAAAGTTGTCCAAGGTGATCTCATGCTGGGAAAGAGGAGAGAATTATGCGGTGGGTGGCTGGAGAGGAAGGGAGACCAATGCTTCTCTCTATGTCAGCTTCAGATGTGTGCAGTTGTTCAAGGTGACCCAATACTGAAGGGGGAGGGTTTCTCTTAATCTTTCCTCTTTCTTTGTCTGCATTGAGGGGGCCTACGATGCATAGGGGTGTAAACAAGTTGAGCCAAGTATCACTCTATTCAAACTTGGCTCAGTTGTGTTGAGCTGAGTAGAAACTCATTCAACCTTGAATGGGCTTCTCAAGTAGCTGTTCAAGGTCAGCTTGCTTAAATGCTCTGCAAAATTTACACTGCAAGGGAGTACCTTGGATAAGTTTGCCCCTTCCCCTCCTTCCGCAAAAGTCTTGTGGGACTAGAATTGGGAAAGGGGGGCCGGTGCATGCGATGCATGCCTTCCCCTCCTAATTTTAACCCCACATCAGGACTTAATAGAAAGGGTAGAGGGGTCATCATTTACGGGTGGCCCCTCCTCTTTGCTGTAATACATGGCTGTGGCCCCATGGGCCAGGGGCCCATGACTTTAGGCAAGGCACAAGTTACATTACTGGCCTGTAAATTCCTGGCTACAAAGAAATCCAGAAGAGTATTTAAAACAATTTAGGTTTATATAGTTAAATAACTAAAAATGATAAAGGAGCTTTCCGCGAGCTTAAACAAGTAGTGCAACTATAAGCTCAAATTCAATTTGCATATGAAACACACTTAAAAATTTGTTTGAACTCAGTTTATTTAACTTAAGCTGAGGATAAGTGTGTGTGAGGCAAGCTGGAGCTAGTCAAGTATATTGGCTTTATACCCCTGCGATGCCTGAAAAGATTAGGTCAATGGTGCAAATGGAAGGGTCTATCACCCAGTCCCCTTCCATCTTAATGTGTCGATGTTGGTTGTAACCACTTGGTAGGGTTGCCTATAGCAGAGGGTTGGATGTTAGGTAGGCTCGCAAGAAGTTGTCACATCATTGTGTGATGTGGAACAATGGAAGATGGAGGATGATATTTGGGCATCACACCCGACCCTATTGCAGGGAGAATCAACCCCTACCATAGGGTAGTTTTCTCCATCTCAAAGAAGAGCTCTAAAAAATATGCAAAATTTTGCAATAAAATCGTATCATAATATATATAATGTTTAGCGACCTTTCCAAGTCCAACACGAACTACCAAACTCAAACATGGGCTAAAATACCACTAAGTAGATAAACATTGTGAGAATTCGCACTAAAATCCTAAAAATTTGAGAAAGTGACTAAATGGGCTCTAAATGAGCCAAATATAATATCCACAGACTCGTGGTCCAATAAGCTATGCATCAAATAGTTCTAGTGAGTCTCTGAGCCATAGGGATATGTTAATCATAACTTGCTAAGAAAATAGTTAGAGAAGTTAATTTAAAGGCTTTTGAAGAATTGTATCATAATTTGGGAACCGAGAGGGTGAAAAAGATATATATAAACTTGCTAAACTAAGAGACAAAAAGAGTAAGAATTTGAAAAAATGTAAGTACTATAAGTATTAAGTGGCTTACTGAACTTTTCGATAAGATTTTAAAAGAGAAGAGAATATCGAATGACTGGAGAAGAAGTATTGTGATATATTCTTTAAAAATAAAGGAGCTACTCAAAATTACAATAATTACCGTAGAATTAAACTTGAGTCATATTATAAAATTTTGGGAGAGAGTGAGAGAAGCGTCTTAGGCGTATTACTATTGTTTAAGGAAATCAATTTGGGTTTATGCCTAGAAGGTCTACTACGGAAGTTATTTTTCTATTGAGACAATTGATGGAGAAATATAGAGAGATGGAGAAAGATTTATACATGATGTTTATTGATTTAGAAAAAGTTTACGATCGTGTACCTAGGGAGCTAATTTGATGGACTTAGAGAAGAAGTAGGTATCTAAAAAATATACTCATGAGAGATATGTATAAGAGGGCTTCCACGAGCGTGAGAACTATAGCTGGAGAGACATCATAGTTTTCTGTTACTATTAGATTACATCAAGAGTCATCATTAAGCCGTTATCTTTTTACTTTAGTTATGGATGAGACCACTAAACACCTGTATGGTGACATCTTTTAGTGTATGTTAGTGGTAGATAATATTATTCTAGTTGATGAAGATATTAAGAGTTTGAATGATAAACTATAATAATGGAGATCCGCTTTGGAATATAAAGACTTTAGGATTAGTCGAACTAAGACATAATATATGAAATATAATTTTAATAACAGAGAGGTTGACCAAGTAGATTTAGTTACTATTAATGATCAAGTTATTCTTAAAGGTAACAACTACCGATATTTAGGATCTATTGTTAAAGATGATGGAGAGGTCCAGGAAGATTTCACTCATAGAGTTAAGACATGTTGATCGACGGGTCCCCTTAAAACTCAAAGGTAAGTTTTATAGGACAATTGTAAGACCTATACAAAAATTGTATGTTGCTGAGATGAGGATATTGAGGTGGATGAATAGTAAAACTAAAAAAGATAAAATTAGAAATGAATATCTACGTAAGGATTTAGGGGTAGCTTCTATTGACATTAAACTTAGGGAGAATAGGTTGCGATGGTTTTGTCATGTTGATCGTCGCCTAAGTTTAGTACTAGTAAAGAGGTGTGATAGAATTAGAGTGAAAGAGAGTAGAAGATATTGAGAAAGACCTAAGATGGAGTGGTTAGATGTAGTTAGAAAAGACTTGGCATTGCTACATGTTACTTCTAATTTGACATTGGATAGATTAAGATGGTGGGACATGATTCATGTAGTCGACCCAATTAGTTGGGATAAGGTTTTGATGATGATGATGATGATGATTTGATTAGTGGCACATAGTCTCCACTTAATTAAAATTTTCCACATGAATGACTCAAATGATTATAAGTCATTACATAACAATGCAAAGTCTAAGAAGTATGGACTTGTACAAAGGAGTACTCAACCAATATGAGTGAATCTACCTAAGTTTAACAAAGAAGAGAAACAATGCTCCTTCTTCTTGCCTTGATAATAATAAGGGGACAGTATAAAAGAATTCCTTCAAAGCCTTCACAACGTCTCTCCTCGTTTCTTTTTGTTGTCCCCGAGCAGCCTGCTTCTTGGGGTATTTATAGTAGAGGAGGAATGGCCAACCAGTTTGGGGGTGGGTGGGTGGGGAGGGCACCAGTGTTCCCCCTCCCCCTACCGGTGCTCTTCCGCTCCTTTCTTTTTAAATTTTAGGGAGATAAAGAGAGTAATGAAAGAGAGATAGAGAAGAGTGAGAGAGAGAGAGAGAGCAAGAGGGGCCTGGTGGCACCCCCCATTAGTGAGAAGAATCGGTGGGGGGTGTCACTAGTTGTGGGGTTTGACCCACGGAACCCCCCCACCGGTCAGCTCCTCCTCCCCGTTTCTTTTCTATCTTCTCTTTCTTTTTTGTCCCCACCGGTGTGGGGTTGAGAAGGAACCGGTGGGGGGGAGGCTTGATCGATGGATCCCCCTTTCCACCAATAGCTACCCTTCTCCTCTCTTTCTTCTTTTCTTCGGGGGTATTCGAACAGCTACCGATTTGGGGGGGAGGAGGAGGTGTAACAACCCGCCACCTTATAATCGGGAATCCGATTATTAAATGGATACCGAATCATTAATTTGGAATCAAACCAGGATCTAGGTAAGTCTGGGAAATAAACAATAAACTAAGCTAAACATTCACATCGCATTGAATTACAAAGAAAGTGTAAGAATTAAAAGTTATTACAATGCGACTCGACACAGCAAATAATTACATATTCCAACTGAAAAGAAATAATTAAGCGTACATGTCAGAAATAAAATAACAACTACGTCGGGGCATACCCCGGAATAACAGCCGCTGGCGCGCAACTCAAAGCGGTACTTTCCTCGCTAAGTCTGTCTGGAACTCTCACCTGAAAACCGCAGGGGTGAGTCTCAACAAAAAGATTAAGTAGGGATCTTTTGATCCCCACTGCCCACTCACACACCCACAAGTGCAAAAACACAGCTGAAGGTAAAGTAAGCAAGTAAAGCAGTAATTACTACTCCTAAATCTCGATATGAATCACATGCATTCAAAATATAACATGCATATTTCTAAAACCATTCTATCAGGGAGCCCACAACCAACGTCTCGACAAAACACGCCAATCACACAAACAAAGGTGGGAAACACCGACCCGCTGAGACCAAGTAGTAACCCTTCGGATAACACGCTAGCTACTCCAACCTAACAGGTTCTAGGTGGTTACTACTTCTCTCAGCACGAGTGACACTTCACAGGTACCACACCCACACCGGTACTAGCTAATCCCGAGGTTCACCAGGTGACCCTCTCTCACTAGGCGTCACCGGGCCACACCCACACCGGCGCTGTGTTCCACCCACACAAACATAGGGTGATAAAGCGCTACAACTGTCACTTTAGGCCCACGGTCGCACGAAACACAATACGGTGCGATCTGGTCATATAGGAATCCTCATCCTTGAGTACGATTACAATCATGCAATTAACCAAACTATCTAACAATGTAACACATATTAATAACATGAATTAATGTGTTCTGTCTTGAATCGCGTCGTCCAAGGCCGACGTCATTCAAGCCTCTTAAACTGGTTCATAAAAACTTGACTTCGGAAATGGCCTAAAACGCGTCGTCACATGTAGCCGTCTTTTGAAAGGCGTCACTGTCTCTCGTCGCTTGACAGCAATAGAAGCAGGGACAAGCTACGAGGTGATTTCCACTAAAATGCGTCGTTCACGCAAGTCGCCTTTTGAAAAGGCGTCGTTGTCCCTGGACGCTTATCAGTCCCGGGACATGGTCTGTTATTAGGCTAAATCGTGTCGTAGATGGGAGTCGCCTTTCTAAAAGACGTCCCTGTCCCTCGACGCCATTTAGTCCAGACAGACAGGTTCTTCCCTTCGTTTTTCCCAATCCACAAATTGGGATTTCTCCCTCAAAACGAACGAAAAGACAATGAAACTTAGGGGGAAAAGGAGGAGAACCTAACTACCCATTAAAGCACCAAATTTCTCATCTCATGCATTTAACATTTTCACCCCAAAAACACTCCTAAACATACTTCAAAGCGGGAAAACATGCTTTTTTAATGAAATACAATGGGAATCGTCACCCTACCGGTTACTCGAACTCCTCCAAGCTCCAAGCCGCCCACCCGTCTCGTCCCATGCCGCCGCCGGTACCGCCGAGGACGTCGTTACTCCACCGGAACGTCGACCGCCATCCAGAGAGAAAACGCCGTGGAAGAGGTGGTGGTGGTAGTGGTGGGAGTTAGGAGGTCGATGGGGTGGAGAGGGAGACAAAATGGTAGGAGGAAAAGAAGGAGGGGGAAGAGGTGTCGCCGGAGTCGCCGGAGGAAGGGAGGAGAGAGAGAAGGAAGGAAGAAATGAGGAAAAGGAAGGAGGGTTCGCAGGGTAATCAGAAACTGGGTAAAACACGTCGTGCACGTCCGACGTCTTTCAGATGACAAGACCGGGCCGTACACTGACAAGCCAGGGTCGTACTCTGAATGGCGTCGTCCATCCAAGATGCAGTTCAGACAATATGACCGAGGCCGTACTCTCGCGACCCAAGGCCAGCCCACGTGACGCCCACGTGGCACAGCCTAAAACGCGTTTACATTGCTGGACTTCGTTTAAACCGCGTCGAGCAGGTTCGACGCGAAACAGAACAGAGTCTCAGCCCCATCAGGACCTGAACTACGGGATCCGACCCTGAAAACTGACTCGATATCCGGATCCGAAAACCTCAATCCTTACAGGAGGTCCACAAGACCCCCACTGGTGCCTCCTTTCTCTCTCCCAGCTGCCATACCCCTCTCTTTCTGTCAGTTCCCTTGTTCAGTGCAGGACAGGGGACCGTGGGTCCCTCTTTCTCTCTACAACTGCTGCCTTTGTTGTTGTTGGTTGTGGTTGCTACTCCTTGGCCGGTGCTACTATTGTTGTCGTTTTGCTGGTGCTTGTGGACAGCACATGGATTACTTCTGCTATTGTTCGTGCCCCACAAGGTAAACCCTAAACCTTCATTTCATCCCTCATTTATCATGCATGCATGCTTTGTTGCTTTCATGCCTTCTCTTTACATAAAATAAACTCTAGGTTTCACTTTTGTATTCTTTGTATGTCATGTATACATGGGCTGGGTTTTGTTTCTTCTTGAAACATGTTAAATAGAGTACTATTTGTTGGCACCATTCACTGAAACTGTTCACGAGTTACTATTTACTGACATTATTCGTTGACACTGTTCAGGCGCCCACAAGTGGGCCCCACCATATATCGGGCTGATTTTGAAAATATTTGAGTGCAACATAACTAATTTGTTTGATGAAAAGATGCCAGCACACATATTGAGACATATTATTCATGCATTCTTAGTGAATCTTGACACGAGTCTGTTTAGATGATTCAATTGATATTAAGATCTCCATTTTATGAAAAGGTGTGCTGCATCCCTATCGAGGCGTACTATTCATATGCCACTGGTGGGTCTTTGATGGGAATCTGAGTGTTGTGGTGAAGAAGCCAAGACCCATTTTATATTTTATTTGACCCATTAGAGGTCCGCTAAATGTATTTTTCTTGTTTCTAAGATTTTTGGTCAAATTTTAATCCTTTATTTTGAATAAGAGGCATTTAGGTCATTTGATGATTAATGTTGCGTTAGGTTTCTTTTGAGTCTATAAATATGCATGTACTCCTCTTTCGACAATTAATAAAGAATTTTGAGAAGTTTTGAAGTTAGGCAGCCTCTAGGATGGAGTTCCTCCTTGGGTGAGATGCCTTAAACTTCCTTCCCTGGTGCGATGCGAAAAAGATCCTCCTACTACTGATGCGATGTCAGTAGCCTCTCTCTCCAACACCTTTCCTATGTTATCCCGCATTAATTTGGTATCAAAGCCCAAACTAGATCCCTACGCCATCGCCGTTGCTCATCTTCCTCGTCACTGCCACCAACAACCTCTCTCGTTGTTCACTCAAAATTTCTCTCTCACTCTCTCGATATTCACACGTAACCTAAAAGAAGAAGAGTAGACGAAGAAGAACCAGAGAAAAGGGGTCACCGGTGGTCCTAGGACCTCCACAGCCCCCCTATGGCCCTTAGAGCCTCCGCAACCCGGTTGGCACCATTGGCAGCCTCTCGCGGCCATCCACGTATGTAGGAGGTACCATGCGGGTCCTCTACAGGCCCCTGCGGGATGCCTCCCATGGCCTCTCTCCGTCCCTACCATCTTGTCGGGGATCACCGTCGCTTCTCCCCATTCGCACGGTGCTACCAGTGTTGGTGGTTGGCACCACAACCCCGCCTCATCGTTCTCCTCGCCCTCCATCTCTTTGCGAGGCAGAAGAAACGAGAACGGGGCAGCCTCACCGTGCACCCCCTCTCCAAAATCTACTTTAACCTGATGAAAACAGGTTGACTTAGTTGCACCCAAGCATGTGCCCATGTTCAAGACCTAGTTCGAACATAGGTCCAACCGTTGGTCTGAACTAGCTAGCCAACCCATGCTCTAGCCAGGTTCTATGAACCACCTGGTTCAACCAGGTCTGCACCAGGCCAACCTGATTCGAGCCAAGATCACTTGGTCCAGCCCCAGTGTGAACCAAGGTCCAACTGCACCGAGCCATCTGGTCAACCGTTGGTCTGAATTAGCTAGCCAACCCATGCTCTAGCCAGGTTCTATGAACCACCTGGTTCAACCAGGACTGCACCAGGCCAACCTGATTCGAGCCAAGATCACTTGGTCCAGCCCCAGTGCGAACCAAGGTCCAACTGCACCGAGCCATCTGGTCCAGTTGCTTCTAATTGTGGCCAATTGGGTCTGCTACAGTGCACAGGAGGTGCACTATGGATTTCTTGTCGCTCCGCCAATGCCGGGCGCCCGTCCATGCTTAGATTCACATGCCATTCACAATGTTGCCATCATCTCAATGAGATTGACCTCGCTACATGCTCCATTAGCCAGTGATACTTTGTTTTACATGTTGTCCCTATACATTTTACAAGGACTTTGGTGCTCGCTGTTCGAGGCCGTCTTAGACTCTATTTTGTGTGTTGATCTACTAGCAGCTTCCTCACAACAAGGCCAACCCATGCAGTGTGCTGACACCATTGACGTGCATCGTTTTGCATGCCACACCTGCACACACCCCGCAAATGTCCGTTTGCACATCTCGAGGTCCGTGTCAACTGCCTCGACTTGCATGCCAACTTTTAGACAACTCTGACTACATGCACGCTTCTTGAGATGATGGTGACTGACTTCTCAAGCATGCATCTGAGGTTGTCTAAAGACTCTGTGAATCAATTCAAGAGTGAGCTTCGTAGCTTCTATCATACCATATTGGCCCAAACAAAAGAGGTTGTCTACGAGGCTGACCGAACACTAATCGAGGAGTATAAAAACCAAATGGAAGAGGGCATTATAAGGCCGATCTAGCACTAAAAGATGAGTACTTTGGAGAGGTTGAGTCTGAGATGTCTACAACAGATGATGGCCTCCTCCTCGCTGAGAAAACGAGCCGAGGATGGATTAGATAATTAGAGATGTGGTCAATAAGCCAAATGTCGTTCAAGACACCTTCAGCCAATATGATTTTGACCATGTATGGGGCGACTTTGAGGTGCACTTCCCACCTCAAGGCACGATTCTCCTCTGCATGATGAACTAAGAGGCTTCGGTGATGTTTTCTGAATTTGATACTTTCCTTATCTCCCCGTGGATACTCTAACACTTCAAAACTCGAGGACAAGTTTTTACGAACGAGGGGAGAATTATATGAATTTGAGTGATGTGGAAAAGAAGCCAGGAGCCCATGTTATACTTTATTGGGCCTGTTAGAGGCCCGTTTAATGTATTTTTCATTTTCTTAAGATTTTAGGTCTGATTTTAGTCTTTTATTTTGAACAAGGGGTATTTAGGTCATTTGGTGACGAGGGTTGCGTTAGGATTTCTTTTGAGTCTCTGTAAAAAATATGCTTGTACTCCTCTTTTGACAATTAATGAAGAATTTTGAGAAGTTTTGAAGTGATGCAGCCTTTGGGATGGAGTTCCTCCTTGGGTGAGATGCCCTAAACCCCCTCCCCTGGTGTGATGCCGGGAAGGTCCTCCCTACTGTCATGCGATGCCGGTAGCCTCTCTCTCCAACCCCTTTCTCCCCTGCTGTCCCGCATTAGTCTCGACGTAAGTTGAATTGATCCCGAACTGTTGAATTGCTATTGGAGTCGTTTATATGATGAGTAGTGATGCGACACACCTATTGAGGCACACTATTCATACGGTGCCCAACCCTTGCCGGTCCCTGATATGGGCCATGCCTCCTCGGCGCACATCGTTTCCTTGTTTGAATTAAGATTGTGCATTGTGCGCATGCCGAGTTACTATTCATAGCGACGACATGCATGTTGAGGCACTATTGCCGGGTACTATTGGACCAGAAGTCGGATCTTAGTGACCCATGACACTGCTGTAGTCGAAAATCCATATTGGTTCGCTTGCTTTATTACAAACATGTGTGGCACACTTTCTTGGGAACTATTCAGCCCTGGCAACGACTGTCTCGGGTGGGGCCCACATACGGGTAGTGACACAAGGCGGCACTATACCACTCATATATCTCATTAATACGTGAGTCTTCGACGACATGTTGGAGATTCACGACGTCGATCACTTTAATTCTATGTTTGAATTGTATGGACAGTTGGCACAATCTTTGAGGTATAGCAAGACTTGTGATGACCTTCAATTGTAGGCAGACTAAATATCCAGCAGCGATATCATGTGGCTCTGGCATGTAGGCGGGAGAAAGCGAGTCAATTTTATGTTGCTGCAATCACAGAGTATTCTTCATTGAACGATCATCCACAGCTCGCCGATCGTCATTCATTTATGATGTTGGGTCGAGGGGCTACGATTTACGGTGTGGTGCGCCACTCCTACAGAGTGAGAGTGGACTGAGAATATAACTGGATGGCTCGCCATCATTGCATTGGATTGACAATGGGCCGACGAGGGCTTTATATGGAATATAACTTGAAGATGGCATGCGTCATCATCCAAGGCTTGCGACAAGGACCTTGCGACGTATGGAGGTCCCTACTTTAAATACCTTGGAGAAGAAAGGGGAAGAGCTGTATGTATTTTCCACCTATTAACAGGAGGGTATGAGGGGTGTATACATAGAAGTTTACAGCCAATGAAAAAGTGCCAAGTGGTAGCCTATGACTGGTCCTTGGAGGTGGGCCTAGCTTAGGTGACAACATCCCATTGGTTGAAGCTGTAACCTCCTCCTATTCGTCCACTTGGTGCTTGCATGGTGTTGATGGAGCGGCAATGACAAGGCAGAGATGATCCACTCCACTTGACTCCATCGTTGGTCCATGTAGGCTTGAGTGGGGCCCATTTGAATTATTATTTTCTAACCAAAAAAATATTCTGCAGGGAAAATGGGCCGAAGGTGACCCTACAATGTAGTTGGGAAGGGGCAGCATCTCCTTTGGTGGAGCTGCCGCCCACTAGGAGCAGCAACCTTCAAGGCTGCTGCCTTTGGCAGCAAAGAGGGGGGGGTTGGATGGGGGCATTTTTGGGGGTTTTGTCCGGCCCCAATTTCTTTCTTTTTTGGGTAGTTATGAGATTTTTTTTGTATTTATTTTTTATTTTTCAGGGACTTTCTACATATTTCCTCAAGGAATTTTGGTGAAAGGCCCTTTGGTTTTTATAGAATTAAACCTACCATGGCCTTCAAATTTTTCTTGAGAAAATTTTCTGCCAACACCCAGGTGTGTGCTTACTGCTAATTGCATCCATCTTGCTGTGGTGTGTGCTGTCTGCTGCAGTGTGCCATCTATGTAGTTGTTGAACCCGAAATTTTTTTATGCAAACCTATGCCGTTTGAGTATGCATGCATATGCATATGGCATATACTCACATCGATGTGAGCTCACCATAGGAAAGTATATATACATATGCATAACGACATGTTCACGAAGAACTATGTTATGCAAAACAAGATATGTACCTATGATATGAGTGTATATGAAAAAAAAAACATAAAGCCATAGGCTCACATTATGAGGGCAATAGAATAGGAGGCATACCTAGGCCAAAAAGGCCTTGATCGGATTTTTTTAAGGAGGCCTAAGACAGCCCCAAATCACCCTCGTAGGCTTTCGAAATCAACTCCTAAGCCTCCTTCGCAACCCTTGATGGTGAGGCCCAAAGGAAGACCCTAAATGCAGCGACAAAGGGGAGCCAAATGCTGCGAAATAAGGGCCAAGATCAGTCCCGGAATGGACCAAAATCAGTCCCGAAATGGGTCGAAATCAGTCCCAAAACTTATCCAAAATGGCCCCAAATGGAGGCCCAATGGCAAGGGTGAAAGGCCCAATAGGTGGCCCAATAAGGGACCCAATAGAAGGCCCAATAAGGACTCCAAATGAGCCCAAAAATCAGTCCCACAGGGCACCAAAATCTGCAACCCAGGGAGAGAAAAAATCTCCAAAATTCCCAAAGTGGAAAGAGGCCCAGAAATGGAAAAAGAACAAGTGGACCCCCTCTCTTCCCCCCTTTATTTAAATAGGAAAGGAGGAGGGAGGAGAGAGAGAGGTGGAACTGGTGGGGGGACCCCCCACCGGTTCTAAGAAGGAAACCGGTGGGGGGGGGGGGGGGAGGAGGATTCCCTCCCTCCTTTCTCTTTTAAAATTCAAAATTGGGGGAGGGGGAGATTAATTAAAGAGGGTAGAAATTAATGGGTTCTTAAACCATTTTCCCACTTGTTTAAGAATCCCACAAAGACCCCCATTTAATTCTAAACCCTTTTCACATTGGAGCCAAGTTTGGAATTAATGGATTCTTAAACCCTTTTCACATTGGCCAAACCCCCCCAAATCTGAAACCAGGGCTCATTTAAGAGCCCAAAAAAGGAAAAGTGAAAGAAATGGGGGAGGAGAACCCTCCCCCCACCGGTTCCCAACCGGTGGGGGGTCCACGGCCGGTGGCACCCCCCCCCCCCCCCCCCACCGGTTGGAACCGGTGGGGGTGCCCACCGGGTTCCCCCCCCTCTCTCTTTTCAAAGCTCTCTCTCTCTCCCTCTCTCTCACCCATTGGCCATTGGGATTAAAAAAATAAAAAAAGAGAGGGAGAGGAAGAGAATGCAACCGGTGGCACCCCCCACCTTGGCCCATTCCGGTGGCACCCCCCACCGGGCCTAAATTCGGGCCTATAAATGAGGTCCCTTGGCCCCCAATTGCAAAGGACACCAAGGCATTCACACATAGCCACATACACACATTCAAAGGAGTGTGAAATTGAGAGGGAAGGTTCTGCTTGAAGACCAAATTCGGGTTTCTTAACCCGGGTTTGCTGCGCTTTTCGGAGTTCTCTTCCGTTTCGAGGAGTTCTTCTTCCTAAGGTTCAATCCTAAAGGGAAGTTCTGCCGAATATTTTTTGTAAAAAATGCCTTATTATAAGGCGAACTCCTGTCGAAATACTGATATTTCTATGTCTGAAATTGCGTGCTTGTGTGTCATTAAATTATATAATTACTATCATGTTTTGAAATTAACATATATATATATATATATTTAGTTTCATAACTTAAAAATCTGTGCGCATCCCCAATTTAACCTTAACCTCACCCCATAAACATATAAGTTCAGAAATAATCATAAAATCATGTTTAAAGTTAAAAAAATGACCTATAATTAATTAATTAATTAAAAATTAATAAAATTATCTAGAAATTGGGAAAAATATGGAAGAATCAGGAGAAATCTGTAAAAAATCAGTAAAAATCAGAAATGCAGTTTAAAAAAAATTATATTAAAACCAAATGACTCAAATACCCTCATATACTTAATTAATTAAATTAATCATAAAAATCAGTAAAATTAATAAAATAAAATCAGTAAAAATCAGTAAAAACAGAGAATTAAATCTGAAAGGACATAAATCTCTTAAATAGTTAATGATGTACATAAGACCAAATAAAATTATAAAAAAAAATACACCCTCATACATAATAAAAATCTATAAAAAAATCAGATATAACCCTAAAAATACCAAAACCCATTTTGTAAACAAAATACCTTCCAGATAATCAAAATGTCATAAAAAAATAAACTCTAAATATAATAAACCCGGTCTAGGGTAAAATTACTAAAATACCCTTATACACTTAAAAATTAATTTCATAAATATCATAAGGCTTTAAAACCTTTAAAACCTACCCTTATATGCTTATAAGCTATAATATCTCCATAATTCATAAAAATTGTATAATTGCAAAAACACCCCTATGGGTTTAAAATAACTTGGAATCAATCCAAATAACTTGGAATCAATCCAGATAACTTGGAATCAATCCAACTAACATGGAATCAATCCTAAATCATATAAAAATTATCTCAAATCGGGGTGAGGCTAAGGGCTCAACCTAAATACGTCTTCATACTCATATGCATGTGCTGCCTGTAGTAGTAGTGTTGCATGTCATAAGGGCATCATACAGACGGTTAATCAAGGGTTGTTGAGCAGTTGCTCGGCGTAATTAACACTGATCGAGGTCAATGGAGGGAGGTCATATACTCGAATCTTCGCTTGATTCGAAGTGCTGGATTCCCTGAGGGCTATTCCAAGTTCTCATTATCCGATAAAACATAAAACCGACCTAAATTTCTCTAGATAAACAAAAAAAAAATGGATTTTTTAAATAATCCGAATAAGAGAGACGTCTAGGTCAGGTCCCGACGGAGGTTAGAAAATAATCTCCCAAACAGTAGTATGTCTATAAGAAGCAATGAGCTCTTGCTGTTTTACGAGTCAATGACTTTGTCCCATCATTTTCCCCTTATTTAATCAACTAGACCCTCAATCCTAGGCACCTTCAACCTGCTTTGCAGCTTGGCTGAATTTTCAATGATTCTTGCACTACAACCCTGGCAAAATTTCTCCAGCACATTAAAATCTATGATCTCTGGGACACGGATATGCATGTCAGATGCGGTGAAGTTTCACAAATAGGACATGAGGACACAAAGATATACATGAGTGTAATAATGTATGACTATTGAAACTTATTAAAAATATAAATGATATGATTGAAGCACACTAAATGTTAACATACATACAAACAAGTATTATGAAGAAATGTTTAGTAATTATTTTGGAATGTTAAAGTAGAGTATCGGACATGAGCATTGGATGCAGAACGATAGGAGGTGTTTCACCGTGCGATCCTCGGGCGTCTCACCCAATCCCGTCACACGGCTTTTCCAACCCCGTCCCAGGGTCGTCTTCTCTGTTGCAGAGAGAAATATGAGAAAATTCACTAAATGCATGCAAATAATCATCCATAAATTAGAAAAAGATTGTACATGCATATATATATATATATATATATATATATATATATATATATATATATATATATATATATATAGTGTTTAGGGACATTTCCAACTGCAACTCGACTGCCTAACTCAACCATAGACTAAAATACCCCTAACTAGAGAAATATTGAAATTCGTATTAAAAATCCCTAGAAAATAGAAAATCACTCCTAATAATCCTGAGAAAATAGAAAACATGTTAAACGGGCTCCAAATGGGTCCAATAAAATATCTATGGAGTCCTCTAAAGGTAAACTATGCATCAGACAAACCCTGAACTTTCTCTAAGCCACAACAAAACTGGAATAGCTCTCTAACAGCTGTAGAGCGCTCCCTTGCATGTAATGCGATGGATCTGGATCTCCATCAGCATTCAAGTGTCATGTTATGTCCAAGTGTCTGACACGGCTCTCTAATGCAAGTAGAAGGGTCCACTGAATCATAGACTAGAACCCATAACTAATATAAGTGCAGAGTGGTCTGTGAGTACCCAATGTGGGACTATAAGGCTTTTGCCCACCCCTCCAACCCCCACACACACAAAGAAGGAAAATAACACACACACACACATGATGGATCGGTGCTTTCCATTGTTCCCAAGCTGCAAGTCCAAACAGGGGGAAACCCAACCAGTGAACTGGCTCTGATACCCTATTGCTGACCCCAACTGCAAGCCCAGAACACGAGTTAGTGGTGGAGAGGCCAAGAACTAATACAGGCATGGAGTGGCTCTTGAATACTTGGTGTGGGACTAAATAGCTTTAACCAACACTGTAGATTATCCTGTTTCCTTGTTCTCCCGTTTGGGGATGGCTGCTTTCTGTTTTTGGGGTTCAAGTCCATGCCATGTGTTGATTGTCAATCCATATCTAAAGAAGAAATAAAACCAACATTAACATTTCAATCTTCTGAAGGAAATACTTTGAATTTGATGGTAAATCTGCTAGTAAGTGGGCTTTCTGTGCATAGAGTGTTCTGCAGAATATATTCTTGCATAATGTGCATACATGATATAACTGTCTTAGGACTTTCCTACATCTCATGATGTTGCTTTTGTACAGAGGACACCTTTTTGGTGAGAGTATTTTTTTGTATATGGTGGCATCCTTTTTGGGGATGAGGGTTGATTTTCTTTTAACTTTGGCATACTTGTACACTTTTGGTTTTCACCAATGAGTACGGAGTATTAACCATATTCAAAACAGAAAATAAATGTACATCTTGCGCACCTCGCATTTGGACTGTTGCATCCTACAGTCATATCATGCTGATATTCTGGGCAGTGTGCTATCACTTGTTACTTCAATGAGCTGAACACCATAGGAGTTAAATTGACCCTGCCCTTAATATGATGTTTTAAATGCTCTAGAGGACTATAAATGAAATAGACAGGTGCATACAGGGCATATGGCTCGTTGAAATGAAAACCTTGACAAGTTGATTTGCGGTCCTTACTCTGCCGAGGTCCAATTGATTTTAGTGGAGTTTTAACTTGTTGGGGATAGTCCCACATTGGATATTCCATGGAATCACCCATCTATATAATGACATGGCTCCTTCAACTAAGTGCCTAGGTTTTGAGTTGAACATTGAGTGGGCCCAACAAAAGAAAAAAAAAAAGAAAGAACTTTTAGATGGTATCAGAGCCCATGGTTATGAACCGGGCTGCACAGCCCGTCTTTGTAGTCCACGTGACAGAGCCTAAAATTGGCCTGCACGTGAGGGGGCGTGTTAGAATAGTGTCACATTGGAAAGGGACAAAAACAATCAAATGCTTAAATAGATGGTGCCTACTCCATCCAATGCCTTAAGGTTTTGAGTTGGATGGCCCAATAACTTCAATATTCCATGGAATCACCCATCTATCTAATGATGTGACTCCTTCAACTCAATGCTTAGGTCTTGAGTTGAACATTGAGTGGGCCCAACAAAAAAAAAACTTTTACATAGCTCATCCACTTTTCTTTGAGACTCCCTTTTTTCTTGAAGTGGTTGGCGCCACAAATTCCTTAATGAAGAGGAAAACAAAAGATGTTTCTTTCAGACTCCTTACAACTTCAAATAATGTATATACATATTTGACCATTCATTGCTATTTGTGATAATACAAATTTCTACTTAATTGTTTGATGAATATCACCTATTCTCTCTCTGGATGCCACCCTTTCTAATACAATCGAAGACTTCAGTTGAAAGACTATCATTAAAGTTATTTCCTCATCCAAGTATCGGATCATTGATCCTCCATGAATGGTATATTCCTGTATCCATGACTGATCCCTCGCTTTGTTGCTGTTGCTGCTGCTCTCTCTCCCCCTCATCCAGTGACTGATGCCGAATTGGATAGACTACAACAAGCACTCAGGATTCTGTCAGATGCTGAGAAACAGCTAAGGCTATCAAGCGAACGCTCAACATGGTTCACAGCAGCTCTCTTGCAGCTTGGATCTAGCCATTCTCCAGAACATAACCATTCAAGTGGTAGCAACAGCAAACACAGTTCCCAAAAAACAAAAACTAGTAACTGGGTGAAAGGACCTCCAGCCTGCAAGAAGTCTGATGCTTTACTGAAAGCTACACAGTCATGTTTAGTGTGTACTCCAAGCACAGTAAACATGCATAGTGATGTCAATGTCAATCCATCATCTACTTTTCCAATCTGTGTGAAAAATGCTGATTTTTTGCCCATCTGCAGTCAATCAGCTGATAGCACCTTAATGCCAATAACGTGCAGAGAGAAGGATGACAGTGAATGTCTCCTCACAAAGATAAGCCCAGAGAAGTTAAATGAGGTTTGGAAGAGGTGCATTGAAAAATGCCATTCAAAGACGTTGAGGCAATTGCTATCTGCTCATGGACAGCTAATATCAATTTTCGAGGCTGAAGGTATATTGCTTTCTGATACTTACATTTTAGTTACTTTTTCTGTTGGTCATTTAAGATTACATTTCATCATATACTTAGTAAGATGTTGGCTTTTCTCCCTTCCCTGTGTCAGCTCCATAAACAGTAAATTCTCTAATAAGTGAAAATGCATAACATTCGAACTTAGTGCCCATTGCCTTGTGGAATTGATTTCCTTGGAACTGGTTTATCTGTGAACATATAAAAATTTTGAAACATTTGCCATTCATGTTACTTGTGGGAATTAGACTCGACTGGTGTGGCCACCATTCCTATTTAATTCTCACCTCATTTAGTTCCTTAGATATCTCCAGCGCTTGATCCTATCCCTACAATCATTAAATTTTTAGGTGCATGAATTAACCTTTGAACCGTTCTCAAACACATATTTAGTTTGTTCGATTCAGAGATTTCAACAGTGCTGGAGGTAACACTTGTTTTAATGGATGTATTCCCAGCAAATATTAGTGGTCCATGCAACTTTTCTTTTGCTGATGAATTATTAAGTAAATAATAATGATCCACCACCTGTAGGTTAGTGGTGTTATTTGGCTCCAACACTTTATCTTTGATTCTTGCTTCAGGTGTTCTGGTTGTTTCTATAGCTTTTGGTAATGAGCATATCAAAGCTAGAGCTGAAGGATACGTAAGCAGCATCACTAATTCGATGGAGGTAGTCCTAGGACGCCATGTTGAAGTGAGAATAGGATCTACCCCAGATAACCGTAAGGGCAGAATGCCATATTTTACAGACTCTACTGGGGAACAGACAATTATTAGCTTGCTGGATAAAGAAAGAAAGTTAACTGATGGCTCAAATGTTTTGTTGGGTAAAGAGTCATATGAAAAACCCATCTACCTTCATAGGAAAAGCACTGAGAACTGTCAAGGTAAGCCGCAAATAACATTAAATGTATGTGAGAGCTCTCAAGTGCCAAATGCAAGTGTCCAAGGCGCAGGCTCACCAGTCTTTGCTTCAAAGGAAAATGGTAAACTCTGTGGTGCAGAAAACACAAGCGAGATGTCAACGAGAATAATTCAAACATCAGCTGTTGATGAACAAAGGTTGGAAAGTGCATGGCTTCAAACTATGGATCCTGGCTTGGTAAAACCCGAGAGGAACCAGATTCTACCGCAAAATGGCATTAGCTATCAGCATCAGACTGTGTCCAAGTTAGCATTGGCTATACCATCAAAGCATTGGGAGGATGAGTTGAATCATGAGATTAAAGCTCTGAAAGTCAGTGATACTCACAGTCATCACAAGGAAGACTTTATTGGGAGAATTGGTGCCCTTTCTCCAAGCTTATTGCATCGGGCCACTTTTGCAGCAAGTTTTGACAAAGAGAACCCGTGAGTTTTTCTTTCCCATGTTTTTTGAACATTATAGTAGTTAAACCGAAGCTAAGCTAAATAAAAAACCAAAAGGCTTCTGTTAATGCACCAGATTATTAGCTTTCTTATATTTTAATGGTCATAATTTCCTGTAATCTGTTTCGATAGAGAGTATGAATCAGGACCCGGTTGCAATGGGCTTCTCTGTTGGAAAACTAGGACAAGGCACAGACGGAAGGTAGGGAACTAGGCTCCTTAGTTATTTGATTGTTTTGGGTGAAAACTCATTTGGAGAACATAATGATCAAGTATGACTTTTCTAAACTAGGTGACGCAAAGAACTCATGTTAGTTCACAAAGGGTTGGGCATCTTCTGCAGTTTGGACCATGCACTAAGTCAAAGACAACAGAGAGTAGCTTCAGAAGATAAACACATTTCAGGCTGCTGCCTGCTGGAGCTCAAATTGTGTATTTTTTATATATTTCTTCTATATATTGTTTCTGGTTTGAGCCATTCATTCAAGGTTATGATTTATACCTTGATTTGTTTGCCAAATGTTAATTTCTTTGTGCCAATTCAAGCTAACTGCCAAAGAGAAGAATAAGAGATTAAATGGAAAACTAAGTTGACCTAGAGTAGTCTTATGCCCTGTGGAAAGTTTTCGGTTTGGACATGATATAGCATATAATTC
Source organism: Zantedeschia hybrid cultivar (assembly GCA_030544215.1). Lineage (NCBI taxonomy): Eukaryota > Viridiplantae > Streptophyta > Magnoliopsida > Alismatales > Araceae > Zantedeschia > Zantedeschia hybrid cultivar. The sequence continues at coordinate 136,028 of JARZZO010000015.1, forward strand.
TGAGAGTGGAAGCCTTCTTTGTCATCTCTTTTTCTATACCCTCTCAACATAACATTCTATTGATAGACATTGAATATCTCCAAATCGTTGATCAAGAAGTTTGAGGTTGTTTAGTCGACTTAATCATTTTTTATTCTATGTTTTCTTTGAGCTCTAGCTTTTAGATCTTAAGGCCGTGTTTGGATGCATCCTTATCCTAATCTTTCAAGGAAAATAATATATGACTATACTTTAAAACTGAAATATTCAAAATATAATAAACGCCAGCAAAACACCAAAGAAAACCACTTTACATCATCAGGTTGGTCGGACGTGTGCCGCACTCCCTATAGTATGATGTAGTGATCATGTGCCATCTGATTAATCCGAACAATTGGTGGTTATACTAAGACTCCATGGACATTGCAGTAGTTATTTTGATTGAACCAATATATATATATATATAGAGAGAGAGAGAGAGAGAGCGGGGACGGGAGCTACTGTGCGAACCGCATAGGGCATGCAAGTTTGACTGCACGGTTCAAATCTTTCCCATTTTTATGTTGAAAAAATAAATATTATCATAAAATTTTAAATATTCAATTATCTTTAGTGGAGTTATTTTCATCATCCGATCATACTCAACTTGATTGTGGTCGTTCAATGGGGTGTGAGCAATTAGTAATAAATACTACAATCCCAACGGATGCGAACAACTTTAAGGATAATATGACAAGTTTTATTTTTTGATTATTTTTTATATTTTTTTGAAAATCAAATTTACACATACTTAATGGATGGTTACGATTGAATTTTACGATCAAATATAATTGGGCAGTGAAACTTAAGATCCTAAGAGATAGAAACAATCCTAAGAGAGTGTAACTTAATATTTAAAAACTTGTGATAAATTTTATTTATTTTTTAAACATGAGGATGGGTCGAAACAGTGCATGTGGTCAAACTGAACACACTATATATATACCAGTTAAGTGAATGCCCTATCATGCATATACTTTCTAGGAAAGTTACTTGTTTTTATCAACATGTGTGTATATTATCATTCAAAATTGATTATATGATAATTAAAATATAAAATAAAGATCTTTAAAGATGACATGAAGAGGCAAACGAAAATGAACTATCCATTGAAACATCAATAGATTTCTCTTTAAGAAATGAGATATAATTTGAGCTCAAAGAAATAAAATATTATGCAAGGCATAAGCTTACAAGTTTAATATGGAGTCAGATGATGAGGGTTAAAATTTGGCTTCTTGCCCTCCTTAGATTTTGCAAATCTTTTCCAACCGAAACAAAAGAAACTAAGTTGCAAGAGATAGAAAGAAATGTGTCAACTAAACACAGCAAAAGGCAATAAGGGTTAGCATTACTTTAGTTTAGTTATAATTTTATTTAATAAATAAACTACAAAACTAAATATGCATTCTGACAAGTTTAAAAGTGATCACTGGAAACGGCACTTACCATGATACTCCCTTGCTCCCTACACGCCAGTGACGCCACTCTACAAAACTAAATGTGTATTTTGATGGGTGTAAAGATGTTAATCGCTGGAAATGGCACTCTTACCTTCATATTCCTTTACTGTCAATAAGTACTGTTTACTGCAGTGTTGCTGGTATAGGAAGGCAGAGTTTGAATGAATCCCCTTATCCCATTCTACCATCTGGAAAGTTTAATAGAACTTGTCTCCTGTTAAATGTGTCATGACATCATCATATGTTAGCACACATGGAGTCCGGATTAAAAAAAGAAAAAGATTACCTGTCAAACTATTTTCGAGAACGTCAACATACTCTCGAGGATTTCAAGATACTCTCAAAAAGCAATCTGACGAGCAGATTTTTTATTTTTATTTTTAATCCGTCTCCTCTTCCTTTCATGTGCACTACCGTGCAGATGACGTTGGAGTGCAATTAATGGAGATATAAGTCTCATGTAGATTTTTCAAATGACAAAAAAAGATGGAGACTCATTCCAACTCAGTCTTCCTGCATCAGCACCAGTCCAGCAAGCATTACTCTAGTCCCTACACACCACACTACGATCATTACTTTAGAGAGGATACATGAGATGCTAGAGATGAACATAACTATATTTAAGCAGGGGCAGAAAAACATAACTACTAACTCAATCGGCAACATGACCCAAGTACTGTCATGGCACGAAGACGTCTGACGGCACATCAAAAGCTCTGAACCAAAAGAACTAGAAAATCCATTTTCATACTTACGAATGATTAAACAACAACAACTGGCTTTCGCGGAATATGGGGCATAGAAGGTTTACAGACGTCAAAATAATATATCATGAAAGCCATTTCTCTAGTCGAGATGCTTGATAGCAGGATGTGTGCCTAGTGGAGCAAAGAAAAATGTGAGTATCAAGTATAGTCCAAAACGAGGTTGCAAAACCTTTCCAGGGTATAGATGGCTACAGAGAAAAGAATTCAAAACAAATGAGATGTTAAGAATCACGGAAAATTATTTGTAAGGATGAGCAAAAGAAGATGCTAAAGATCAGGTAACCCAAAAATCCATGTATTTCTCTTTATAATTCCATCGAAGGGTCTAAAATCTTACTTCCACTTTGATTGGAGAATAGGAGAAGAATAAGATTTCTTATTTTTAAAATAAGGCTAATTCTAATTTGATGGAGAGAATGATTTATATCGCGTTTGATGCGGCAGAATCCGATTCGGCCCATTGCAGCAGGCCCAAACCCCATTCAGCCCAACAGCAGCAGTACTAGGCCCTCCGGCGGCCTTCGGCCCGCTAGCGGCCCAGCAGCCCTCGGCCCATAAGCGGCCCCGTCGCTCTCGGCCCAACAGGCTTCAGCCCGTCAACGGCCCATCAGCCTACGGCCCGGGAACAGCACGGCGGCCCAGGGCCCAGCAGGCTTCGGCCCGTCAGCGGCCCAACCCCCTCCGGCCCGGTAGCCGAATCCGGCCCACTCCGGTGGCGGATCAGACGCTATGGCGGTTTATCAGTAAGCCTCCTTTTAGTCCTATATCGGCTGCCACCGTTAACCATCCGCTACCCTCCGCTATAAGTATCCTGCTACTTGTGGCCAAGGAGGGTGGTGGGAAAAACGGATGCCCCCCTAAGCTTCCGAAACCCCTTAAAGGACTACTGTCCGAATAGGGTTCTAGCTATTTCCTCTTGCTTCCTGAATCGAATCTTCTTCAGAAGCTAACTTGACCGTCGGAGGGGGTTCCCCAGGGCTGACGCCCGGGACTCCTGCTGACTGGTTCTTCTTCTTCTTTCCCTCCTGCAGGGGCTCGGTTCGAATCATCGCCGACCTCCCCGAGTCGGTCTCGGCCGCTGACCTCGGACTCCTCTCCCCGGTCTCGACGCCGAACGCCGGCTGCCCCGCGCCAGGAGACTCGGTCTCACGCTGAAGTAGCCTTCGGACTCGCCGTCCGAGGGCAATCCCGTCGGCCGCCCCGCGCCAGGAGACTCGGCCTCGCGCTGAAGGTGCCTTCGGACCCCCTCGTCGGAGAGAGAGCCGTCCCCCCGTCCGATCTCGGACTTTCCGGCTTCTGCTCCGACGCTCGTCTACAGCTCCGCCGACAGGAGCTCCTGCTCGCGCCGCGCCTTCGTCCGACCGAAGGAGCAGCGGCTCACTATCCAAGAGCAGCTCCGGCGGCAGATCGCGCCCCCCGCGGGCGGATCCTCTTCACTCTGAAAGAGCCTCGGCTTCGCCCCGCTGTGGATCCCCGTCGGGTCCCCTCGTCACCGCTCGATCCGGACCGGCTCCGGATCCTCCTTGTTTCGGATCCCCGTTTGCGAGATCCGGTCGTGATAGATCCAGTCTACATCACGTGGCGCCCAGATCCCGAACCTCGACAGCTCAATCGCGGTTTCGGCCGTGATCAGCCGGTGTCGGGACGAGGGGCTCCTCGGTTCCATTGGGAAGCGCCATCCCCCGACCTTCCAGGACCTCGTGGCACGGGCCCACAAATACATCAACCGGGAGGCCCTGATGCTGTCCAGAGGAAGAGGCGCCACCGAAGCCATCTCGGCACCTGCTCCCCAGGTGGTCCGACCTCGGCCGGAGGACCAGGAGTCCTCGCGAAAGCGCTATCGCAGGGAGGAATGGGACAGGGAGAGGCGACGGGACGCGCAGCCGCGGTACCTACCCTTACCTGCTCCCCCTTCCCGAATGCTCATGGAGGTGAAAGGCATGCTCCGACGGCCCGATCGCATCAAGACCGATCCCCGCCGAAGGGATCCCGGCAGGTATTGTGAATACCACCGGGAGATCGGCCACACGACGGATGAGTGTCGGCAGCTCCGAGAGGAGATTGACCGCATCATCCGGGAGGGGAAACTGCCGCAGTACCGCCGGGAGCAGCCACCGCAACAGAACCAGGACGCCCCTGCAGCGCCCAGACAACAGCAGCCCTCAGCAACAGAAGCCGCTCCTCCGCCCAAAGCCACCTCGGCCCCGGTTGAATCATCCCATCAAAGACCCAGTTCTGGGTCTATCATGATGATATCCGGAGGACCGGGGGAAGGGTCCAGGCCGCGGCAGCGTAGCACAGTAGCAGCAGTTGAGGGCGAGCCGAAGAGGCCTCGTCTGGAAGACATCACCTTCGGCGCCGAAGACCTGACGGATGTTCAGGTCCCTCATGACGACGCTCTCGTCGTCAACGCTGTAATAAATAACTATGATGTACATAGGATCTTTGTAGATAATGGAAGCGCCCCAAACATCTTGTTTTACGATTGTTTCGAGAAAATGGGATTGAGTGAGGCTAGTATGAAGCCTCATCGGGGCCCTCTCTTCGGTTTTAACGGCTCGCCCTGCCGAGTAGAAGGTATTGTTCGGCTTCCTGTGACCTTAGGCTCCGCCCCCCGGCAATTGACCGTTGAAACGGACTTTGCCGTTGTAAAGATCGAGTCAGCCTACAACGCCATATTCGGCCGAAGGCTCATCGGCGGGGTCGGAGCCGTGCCCTCATCCTTCCATCAGAAGCTGAAGTTTCATACCGACCACGGGATCGGCAAGGCCAAAGGAAACCAAGAAGCCGCTCGGCAATGCTACATGATTTCGGTCAAAGGGAAGAACGCAGCTGAAACCCTAGCGATCGAGTCATCAGCCGAAGCGTCTCCGGGAGAAGCACTCCTCGCCGTCCCTGTTCCAGGAGGCGAAGGACGAGTCCTGATGATAGGCTCCGGCCTGGAGAAAGGTGAAGCAGAGAAGCTTACCGAGTTCTTGAAAAAGAACCTCGACGTCTTCGCCTGGTATCCGGCAGACATGCCCGGGGTGGACCCAGAAGTAGCAGAGCACCGACTCCATACCGATCCCGATCAGCCTCCGGTGAAGCAGAAGCGGCGCACCTTCAACCAGGAAAGGAGAGCCGCCATCCAGGCTGAAGTACAAAAGGGGCTGGACGCCGGACATCTCCGAGAGGTGCATCATCCAGACTGGATAGCCAATGTGGTCATGGTGCCAAAGAAAGATGGCAAATGGCGCATGTGCGTGGACTTCACCAACCTCAACAAGGCCTGTCCAATGGACAGCTTTCCACTGCCTCGGATAGACCAGGTGGTGGACGCCACTTCTGGCCACGAGCTCTTAAGCTTCCTCGACGCCTATTCAGGCTACCACCAGATCCGGATGCATCCGGACGACGAGAGCAAGACGAGCTTCACCACCGATTTGGGTCTATACTGCTACACCCGAATGCCCTTCGGTCTGAAGAACGCCGGCGCGACATATCAGCGACTGGTCAACAAGGTATTCGCCGCGCAGCTCGGCCGAAACATGGAGGTCTATATAGACGACATGTTGGTGAAGAGCCGCGTTGCTGCGGAGCACCTGGCCGACCTGGCCGAGACTTTCTCCGCCCTCAGGCGGTACAAGATGAAGCTGAACCCGGCCAAGTGCGCCTTCGGGGTAGCCTCCGACAAGTTCCTCGGCTACATGGTCACGCATCGAGGGGTGGAGGCTAATCCCGAGAAGGTTTCGGCCATCATAAAGATGCGCCCCCCGGCTAACCTCCGAGAGGTACAGAAGCTGAACGGGAGGATCGCAGCTCTCAGCCGCTTCATGTCCAGGGCGGCCGACTACTGTTTTCCCTTCTTCAAGCTGCTGAAGAAGGCCAACAACTTCGACTGGACGGAAGAGTGTCAGACAGCCTTCGATCAGTTGAAGGCCTACCTCTCCAAAGTCCCCATCCTGTCAAAACCGATTTCCGGGGAGCCTCTGAGCCTATACCTCGCAGTCTCCGAGACGGCCCTCAGCACCGTCCTCGTCCGAGAACAAGAAGGCATTCAAAAGCCCGTTTATTACACCAGCCGAGCCCTTCAGGGAGCGGAACTCCGGTACCAAGCCCTGGAAAAGTTGGCTCTGGCCCTCGTCACTTCTGCAAGAAGGCTTCGGCCGTACTTCCTGGCCCATTCTGTGAAAGTCCTCACCAACCAGCCCTTGAGGCAGGTTCTCTCCCGACCAGAGGTGTCCGGCAGACTGGCGAAGTGGGCAATTGAGCTAGGAGAGTTCGACATCTCCTACGCCCCTCGAGTAGCAATAAAAGCCCAAGCATTGGCAGACTTCATCGCCGAACTTACCCCCGGCGCTTGCGCGACGCCGCAGCCAGAACCCGAGGTGGCCGAAGCCGAGGCTCTTTCAGCACCGGCACCACCGGACGAATGGCGACTCTTCGTGGACGGCTCCGCGTGCTCCACGGGCAGTGGCGCCGGATGGATCCTGGCATCACCCGAAGGGGTCGTGACGGAGTACGCCCTGCGTTTCTCCTTTCCTGCAACTAACAACGCCGCCGAGTATGAAGCCCTCATTTCCGGCCTCCAAGCCGCGAAGAAACTCGGCGCCCGGAACTTGAAAGCCTTCAGCGATTCCCAGTTAATCGCCGGCCACGTCTCCGGGGAGTATGAGGCTCGGGACGCAGTGATGGCGTCTTATCTCCAGGTAACTCGCAGGATCCTCGCTCAATTCGATTCTTGTGAAATCGTGAGGATCCCGAGAGCCGAGAATACCCGGGCCGATGCCCTTTCCCGGCTGGCGTCAACCCAAGACGGGGGCGGAGGCCGGATGATCCTCGTCGAGGAGCTCGCCGAACCCAGCCTCGGCGAAGCCGAAGCCATGCAGATTGCTGAAGCATAAGCCGAGACATGGATGACTCCCCTCATCGCTTTCCTTCTCCAAGGAGAAGTCCCTCCAGATCCTAGGGAGGCGAAGCGCATCCGGCAGCACTCGTCCCACTTTCTCCTTTTGGACGGGGTGTTGTACAAGAAATCATTTGGCCGACCTTTGCTGCGGTGCCTCGGCCCGGCCGAAGCCGACTACGCCATAAGGAAAGTCCACGAAGGGGTGTGCGGGGCGCATGCGGGAGGAAGGGCCCTGGCTCACAAGCTCCTAAGGCAAGGCTACTGGTGGCCCACGCTTCGAGAGGACGCTTTAGCCCTCGTACGGCGCTGCGACCAGTGCCAGAGGTTTAGCTCCCTCACTCATCAGGCAGCCACCCTTCTGACCCCGTTATCTGATCCCTGGCCTTTCGCCCAATGGGGAGTCGACATCCTGGGACCTTTTCCCGTCGCCACCGGCCAAAGGAAATTCCTCATCGTGGCAGTCGACTACTTCACCAAATGGGTCGAGGCCGAACCCCTCGCCTCAATAACCGACAGCAATGCTTGGAACTTCGTGTGGAAGTCCATCATTTGCCGGTTCGGCGTCCCTCGAGCCATCACCTCAGACAACGGAAAGCAGTTCGATAGCCGACGGTTCGGTGATAACTGCGCCAGCTTCGGCATACTCCACAAGTTTACTTCGGTAGCGCATCCTCAAGCGAACGGCCAAGCCGAAGTCACTAACCGAAGCCTTTTACAGGGATTGAAAACCCGACTCGGCGAAGCTAAGGGTCGATGGGTGGAAGAACTGCCGAGTGTCCTGTGGGCCTATCGGACGACGAGCCGAACCCCCACCGGCGAAACTCCCTTCCGCATGGCCTATGGGGTAGAGGCCGTCATTCCCATAGAGATCGGCCTCCCTTCTCCCAGAGTCATTGCCTATAATGCGGAAGCCAATGAGGAAAGTCTGAAAGACCACTTGGACCTCATTGAGGAGGTCCGAGATAAAGCTGGTATCCGACTGGCGGCTTATCAGCAACGAATGGCCAAGTACCATAACACTCGAGTAAAGTCCCGGAGCTTTGAAGTGGGGAATCTCGTGTTAAGGAATGCCCATGCTTCCAAGCCAGCCGAAGCCTCGGGGAAGCTTACCCCCAACTGGGAGGGGCCCTACCGGGTCAGGGAGGTAATCAGACGAGGAGCCTACCGGTTGGAAACCCTTTCGGGCCAACCCCTTCCTCGCACATGGAATGTGGAGCGCCTTCGGCGTTATTACATGTAAGTCAACTCTCCCCAGGCTTTTTAGCCAGAGGCTATAAATAAAGGAACTCGCTTTCTTTCAGAAAAACTTGTCATGGTTTTCCCTCTAAGTCCGTGTAAACCGTACCGGGAGTGGCTTCGGCCATGCAAACCGTATCGGGAGCGGCAAGGTTTTCTCTAAGTCCGTGTAAACCGTACCGGGAGTGGCTTCGGCCATGCAAACCGTATCGGGAGCGGCAAGGTTTTCTCTAAGTCCGTGAAAACCGTACCGGGAGTGGCTTCGGCCATGCAAGCCGTATCGGGAGCGGCAAGGTTTTCTCTAAGTCCGTGTAAACCGTACCGGGAGTGGCTTCGGCCATGCAAACCGTATCGGGAGCGGCAAGGTTTTCTCTAAGTCCGTGTAAACCGTACCGGGAGTGGCTTCGGCCATGCAAACCGTATCGGGAGCGGCATGGTATTCTCTGAAGTCCGTGTAAACCGTACCGGGAGTGGCTTCGGCCATGCAAACCGTATCGGGAGCGGCATGGTTTTCTCTAAGTCCGTGTAAACCGTACCGGGAGTGGCTTCGGCCATGCAAACCGTATCGGGAGCGGCATGGTTTTCTCTAAGTCCGTGTAAACCGTACCGGGAGTGGCTTCGGCCATGCAAACCGTATCGGGAGCGGCATGGTTTTCTCTAAGTCCGTGTAAACCGTACCGGGAGTGGCTTCGGCCATGCAAACCGTATCGGGAGCGGCATGGTATTCTCTACAGTCCGTGTAAACCGTACCGGGAGTGGCTTCGGCCATGCAAACCGTATCGGGAGCGGCATGGTATTCTCTAAAGTCCGTGTAAACCGTACCGGGAGTGGCTTCGGCCATGCAAACCGTATCGGGAGCGGCATGGTTTTCTCTAAGTCCGTGTAAACCGTACCGGGAGTGGCTTCGGCCATGCAAACCGTATCGGGAGCGGCAAGGTTTTCTCTAAGTCCGCGTAAATCGTTCCGGGAATGGCTCCGGCCACGTATATCGATTCTGAAGGCGCCAAGGCATATCTAAGTTCGCGCGAGCGGAAGCGTGAAGGGCTTCGGCCATCCGACAAGCGTAAGAAGCGGCAAGATGCCCCTAAGGGATCATATGAACCACCATAGTAAAGGCCCCGGCCGAATACTGTGACGACGTTCTATCCGAACCGGCATCGGGTTTCGGCCTTACAAGCTATAGCGAACGACGACGGGATCTAAGGCTCCTGAAGGGCTACATTCGGTCGATCGTACGCAAGCAGCCAGGTAAAGCCAAAAACCTTCCTTCCATTTTTTAAAAATAAAGGGAGATACAAAGCTCAGCCGTACGCCTGGCCAAGAGCTTACAAAAGTAAAGCAAAAAGAAAACCGAGGGGAACCCTCGTATCAGTCCTCGACAACCCCCTCCTCCTCCACCTCGACGACGTTTCGGTCAGGAGAAGGAGAGGGAGAGTCGACGACCTGCACCGCTTCGGAAACGGCGCCTTCAGCAAGGGCATCTTCAGCAGCGGCCTCTTCGGCGTTTGCCTCTTCAGCATTGGCCTCTTCGGCATCGGCCTCTTCGGTCTCGGCCTCCTCGGCACCGGCCTCCTCGGCATCAGCTGGAGGCGGGGCCCTCTCCGCCACGAGCTCCTCCCACCAGGATAAAAGCTCCCTGGCTTCCCCGCCCTTTGGCATGGCTTCCCCGGTCAGATCGACGCTCGGGCAGGCCCTCTGGGCGACTGCTAGTCCGAGGTCAAAAACCGCGGAAGAAGCCTGCAGCTGGGCTCGGAGGATCTCCTGGGCATAGTCGTTCCCGGCCTTGTAGTTGGCCACGGCCGACTCCGCTGCCTTTCCCAGTTCCCGCTTCAAGGTCGACACCTCCTCGAGGAGGCGGCGCTTCTCCGAAGCTCGCCGAGCCTCCCTGTCCTGGGTCTGAGCTTTGAAAGTCCGGAATTCGGACTCGACCGCCGCAAGATCGCTCTCGGCCTTCTCCTTGGCCTCAGCGGCGGCACGGGCCTCTGCTGCCCTCTTCTCCAGCTGCTTCCACGCTCGGGCACTCGCAGTCACGAGCTCCTCAACTAGGGGCTCGATGCGAGGAGCCGCCGAAGTGCCTTCCCCCGAACCAACCGGATGCGCCTCGGCTTCCAGAAGCTTACGCTGAAGCAGCTCCTGACGATGCATCAGGACACGGGTCGTCATCGAAGCCTGCGGATCGAGGGCAGATCAGGGTCAGTAGAATCAGAAGAAGAAGCCGAAGATGAGCTGAAACACTTTCGGGGTGCTCACCTGAACCGACAGACGGGCACTCATCTCCGTCAGATCGGTGATGGAGTGGGCCTTCAGCTCCTCGAAGATTGAAGGGAGAGTGAGGCTGTGGAGCAGACGAAGGCACGTCTGCGGGTCCTCCATGCTCTCCCCCGATGCGGGGTGCCGCCGCTCGAGCTGCGCCCGCGGTTCGGCATCTCCTCCATCGGCTCCCGCCGATACGGCCGGAGGGGAGTCACCCCTCGGCATCTCAGGGGACGCCAACCTTGCGGCCCTTCGGGCCCCGGCGCTCCTCCTGATTAGCTGAACTTCCACCTCTCTCTCGGCCTCCTCTACCCGGGGGCGCTTCGACGCTCGGCCGCCTCCCCGAGAGGCAAACTTAGTCCTCTGCTCCCTCTCAAGAGCAGCGGCGACTGCACGACCCTCGGCGGAGGCCGCAGTCCCGAGGCCCCCGCCTCTTGTCCTCGGACCCCCGGTACCTCGGACAGGCCTGCTCACCGCCTGCGGGGCCGGCGCCCGGCGCGAAGCGCGCTGATCCGATAGCTGGTCGAGGAGGGCGTCGAGCTGGGCCATTGCTGCAAAGCAAGAAAGGGATATCAGAAGCCAAAAACAACGATCGAGTAATAGACTCAGAGCCGACTTACCCTCGGCCGAAACCTCGTCAGCCTCCAAAGCCGGAAGAGCTTCGGCCGGAGGAGCGGCAGTCCTTCCCCCGCGGTCCCGCGGAGTCTCCCCGGGAGGTAGGTACGGAAAGACCCGCTCCGGATCACGCTTAGGATCCGGCCAAACCCCGGCACCTATCAACCGCTCCGCATCGGAAAGAAGCACCGAGACGTCGTAAGGGGCCTTCGCCTGAACGTGACCCACGATGGTACTCTGAACGGGAGACAGAACAGGAGGTCCCGAGAGTCCTTCGGCCAGCGGCACCCATTCGGTGGGGAAGGGCCACACACCCTTCTCCTTCTCCGGCAGAGAGACGAAGATAAACTTCCTCTTCCAGCCATGGATAGACGAAGGCTTCCCAGAGAAAATCCTCCGGCCAACCCGGGGGACAAAGCAGTACCATTCCGACTTCCCCTGCGTCTGGATCTTGAAGAGATAGCGAAAGACATTGAGGGAGGGGCGGATTTTCACATGAGCGAAGACGCTCAGGAATCCATACACCGTGCGCCAAGAGTTGGGGAAGAGCTGAGAAGGGGCCAGCCCGTAGAAGCTAAGAAGATTGACGACGAAGGTGGGGAGAGGGAGACGGAATCCCGCCTCAAAGCTATCGACGTAAATGGAAAAAGACCCCGGGCGAACGGTATTTGCCCTAATGGCGGAATCGGGCCGATGGGGGGTCGTCCAAGAGGGAAGCGGAAAGTAAGAAACTAAGTTCCTCACCTCTACGTCCGAAAGGGCACAGCTAGCCCCCGAAGCAACATCCGGGAGGCGGCGTTCCGAGGTGGAAGCCTGGCCCGAGTCCCGAACTTCCTGAAAAGCCTCGGCCCCGAAAGCCTCGGCCCCGGAAGCCTCGGCCTCGGGAGCCTCGGCCTCAGAAGCCTCGGTCCCAGAAGCCTCGGCTCCAGAAACCTCAGTCCCGGAAGTTTCGGACCCGGAGCTTTCAGACTCCCCGGACATCGCGGAAGTAAGAGATCCCGAGGCAAGAGGGTCCGACAGGGAGGGGGGAGTATACTCCTCGTCCGAAGGGGTAATCTCACTAGAAGAGCTCCGGACCATAAAGCCGCGGAGGGAGGGAAGAAGACTGAGGCTTACTCGCAGAAAGAAGGAGAGGATCTCTCCTGAACCAGGCGTCGCCTCAAGCCTCCAGACTACCACAGGCAATGCACTCTGAGGGACGAAGAGCCTCCCCCGGTAGCCGACGAAGCTCGGATGAAGCCTTCAGGAAACTGGCCTCTCGCAGGAGAAGGAAGAAGAGCTCGGGCAGTTGCAGGGGGAACGTAAGCGCGGGAGCAAGAAGAGGAACAGTGCCCTGCAGAGGGCCTGTATTTATAGAGCCCGGTCGATACGCCCCCCGCCGAAGCCGGCGGCCGAGATCGTCCCGCTCGTCCCGTCGCTCCTTCCGGATGCCCGCCACGTGTGCCGTCCTTCGGCAATGATGGCGGACCGGCTCCGGGACTTGAGGCAAGAGCGATCAGCGGCTGACAGCACTCCGACCCTTCGGCTCACCACTCGGATGCCCGCCACGCGTCCCGATCCGCAGGCGACAAAGGGAGCGGCGGCAATCCGAGCGGAGCCTCGGGCAGAGAGCCGGGGCGATCCGCGACCCACGGGCGGTCGGGATCCGTTTGTGTTTTCTCCAGAGCGGCTGGATGCGCGACGCGTGTCCCGTGCTTCCTCGCGAGGCGACGCGCCGTCCCGTCCGTTTAATGAGGCCTGACACGGGTCAGAGGTACCAACCCTTCGGCTTCTCAGCCCTCAGCCTTCGCCGACCCTCTGAGCAAGGACAAAGCGACCGCACGGCCCTCGGCCGACCGAGGGCCTCCTCTTCCAGAAGAAGGGGGAATACGACTCCTAGGAAGACGCCTGCTGTGATTTTCTTTTTTTCTGGCAGTTTCAGGCTATACTCTTGCCGTCTCAGAACTGAGGAAGACAAGAGTGGGGGGCTATGTGATGCGGCAGAATCCGATTCGGCCCATTGCAGCAGGCCCAAACCCCATTCAGCCCAACAGCAGCAGTACTAGGCCCTCCGGCGGCCTTCGGCCCGCTAGCGGCCCAGCAGCCCTCGGCCCATAAGCGGCCCCGTCGCTCCCGGCCCAACAGGCTTCAGCCCGTCAGCGGCCCATCAGCCTACGGCCCGGGAACAGCACGGCGGCCCAGGGCCCAGCAGGCTTCGGCCCGTCAGCGGCCCAACCCCCTCCGGCCCGGTAGCCGAATCCGGCCCACTCCGGTGGCGGATCAGACGCTATGGCGGTTTATCAGTAAGCCTCCTTTTAGTCCTATATCGGCTGCCACCGTTAACCATCCGCTACCCTCCGCTATAAGTATCCTGCTACTTGTGGCCAAGGAGGGTGGTGGGAAAAACGGATGCCCCCCTAAGCTTCCGAAACCCCTTAAAGGACTACTGTCCGAATAGGGTTCTAGCTGTTTCCTCTTGCTTCCTGAATCGAATCTTCTTCAGAAGCTAACTTGACCGTCGGAGGGGGTTCCCCAGGGCTGACGCCCGGGACTCCTGCTGACTGGTTCTTCTTCTTCTTTCCCTCCTGCAGGGGCTCGGTTCGAATCATCGCCGACCTCCCCGAGTCGGTCTCGGCCGCCGACCTCGGACTCCTCTCCCCGGTCTCGACGCCGAACGCCGGCTGCCCCGCGCCAGGAGACTCGGTCTCACGCTGAAGTAGCCTTCGGACTCGCCGTCCGAGGGCAATCCCGTCGGCCGCCCCGCGCCAGGAGACTCGGCCTCGCGCTGAAGGTGCCTTCGGACCCCCTCGTCGGAGAGAGAGCCGTCCCCCCGTCCGATCTCGGACTTTCCGGCTTCTGCTCCGACGCTCGTCTACAGCTCCGCCGACAGGTGCTCCTGCTCGCGCCGCGCCTTCGTTCGACCGAAGGAGCAGCGGCTCACTATCCAAGAGCAGCTCCGGCGGCAGATCGCGCCCCCCGCGGGCGGATCCTCTTCACTCTGAAAGAGCCTCGGCTTCGCCCCGCTGTGGATCCCCGTCGGGTCCCCTCGTCACCGCTCGATCCGGACCGGCTCCGGATCCTCCTTGTTTCGGATCCCCGTTTGCGGGATCCGGTCGTGATAGATCCAGTCTACATCAGCGTTAAAATTACTTATACTAGAATAAGGAAAATAAGCAATTCGACCTTAGACCTAAGAATTGCTTATCCATCCTATTTCACTAGTAGGTCCCACAAAATTATCAAAACTAAGCACCTCTTATTCTAGTATACGTTATTCCGGATAAATAATTCCGGATAATTTATTCTGCAAACAAATTGAGTTATTCTTCTAAACTATCAAACAAAATTTTGCACAAAAACTGGTTTACAAAATGTCGTCATGTAGATGGATGGATATAAAAGAATTCAAACAAGATCTTTCAAAGAATATATCTTTATACATTGGTAGAAAGGACTTGACTTAAAAATTAAGTGGATCAAATAAAAATCTCTATAATGATAGATGTAAAAGAGATACAACCAAATATATCATGTTAATTTTTTGAACACAACATAAAATAGAAAATGGTAGCTTCCTAGTCCAACAGATATAATGACAAAGTTAAAAAAGGAAAATACAAACAACATGGACTTAGAAACAAATATAAAAGACTTTTAACAACATATATCATATAAGTTTCTATAACAAATATAAAATTAAAATAACTATTTCTCAAGACAATTAGAGAGAGAAGATGATTTTTTTTGCAAAGGATGTATATTATAAAACAGTATTTTATAATAAAAACCTATAGACAATACGTATCATAAAAGTTTTCCAAGACAATACGTCCTTGATGTATGACGTTTAACACTTAACCGGAGTGGGAGATGAACATAGTTAACAGGATAAAAAAAATTTAATATTGGTCATGGACAGAAGAACATAGGACAGTTAGTATGCATGAGAATACAAAGAAGAAATCCACGACAGCAAACAAGTGAAGAAAATTCTAATTGATCTCTGACCTGACTATAAAAATTTGTTGAGAGTTCTTTAAAAGAAAGCAGTCAAAGATAAAACGTAGATTAATTATAAATTAAAAAAACATATAAAGCAAATGTTGGGAAAAAGATTGCCTAATACCTGTGTTGTGGAAAATTGACTTTCCCACGTACGCGAACGAATCTGAGAATGCACCTCAGCAACCACACAAGCATAAAAATATTGAACAGAGCAAAATAAAATGCACGATACGACATACATAAGATTTACGTTGAAAACCCTCAAGTCAAGAAAAAAATCACGGAATAAATTTAATCTATTATAATAACAAGAGAAGTACACCAACTCACACTCTGATCACAAACTGAATTTCACTACCTTCACAGAATGAGAAAACCATGCACCTCTCACTGCGATGGAGAAAATCTCAAGAAGATGTTCGAGACGTGAATGCCGAGGAAGGATACCTAAGGAAACTTAGCCCAGACAGAATGAGAAAGAAGAGGCGGTGGAGTGCGTTACTTGGTGAACAAGTTCCACATGGGAACTTGTTACCGCATGAGTCCCACCTCATGTGATGAGGTCTGGAACCACCTAACAATCTCCCCCTCCAGACTTATCAGAGGTGTTCTAACATACAGTGGATTTTGTTCATCTCCAAACTGCTCAAGTAATAGCCATCCCTACCAAGTTCCTGCACCTGTCGTGCTTCTCCTTTGGTAGGGTCTTCGTTAACATGTCGGACGGATTCTTGTCTGTGTGAATCTTCTCTAGCTGCAATGCTTCTTCTCTAGAGCATCTCAGATCCAATGATATCAAATATCAACATGCTTCGCCCTAGAATAAATTGCATTCTTTGCCAAATGTATAGTACTCTAGCTATCACAATACATCACATGAGCTTTTTGACTAAGGCGTATGTCTTGGAGGAACTTTCTCATCCACACCATTTCTTGCAAGTCTATGTCGCTACAAGATACCCTATCTCTGTTGTGGACAAGGCAACATAGTTCTGCAATCTAGACTGCTATGAAATGGCTCCCCCTACAAAAGTAAACACATAGCAAGATATGGACTTTTTGGATCCAAATCTCTTGCCATATTTGCATATGTGAACCCTCCTATCTCTGCTTTGAAGCCACCAAAACATAGACAATAGGGTGCTATCCTCTTAAGATATCTAAGGATCCACTTCACTACTGCCCAAATGCTCTCTACCTAGATTGGACAAATATCTGTTCACCATGTCAACTGCATAAGTTAAGTATGGTTGTGTGCATACCATGGCATACATGAGACTCCTAACTACTGAGGCAAACGGAACCTTCTCTATACTCTTTGCTCATCTACAAAAGATGGACACTACTCACTACTCAACCTAAAGTGACCTACAAGTGGAGTGACAATTGGCTTGACACCTTTCATGTTGAATTTATCAAGCACCTTTTGAACATATTTTTGTTGTGACAACCACAACTTCTTGTCTTCCTGTCATGAGTGATCCTCATACCCAGTATCTATTGTGTTGGTCCCAAGTCCTTCATATCAAAGAACTTACTCATGTCTTTTTTCAGCCTGCCAATCATGTGATTGTCCTGCACAATAATCAACATATCATCCACATATAATAGAATGATAATAAAGTTACCTTCAGACAAACTCCTGATGTAGACACAATGATGATCTATTGCTGACCTTTAGTATCCTTGATCCACCATGAATGAATCAAATTTTCTGTACCATTGCCTTGTAGCATGTTTCAAGCCATACAAGCTCTTTTTCAGTTTGCAAATCATGTGCACTTTTTGTCACACACCATATAAGAAGATGTTATGTAGACTAAATCAGTAGACTACCAATAACACCGGCTAGCCATTTTTCGGAGCTCGAGTTGGAAAGAACTCTGAAGTTAAGCGTGCTCGGTTGGGAGAAATCTCAGGATAGGTGACTTTCCTAAGAAGTCTACTAATTAGTACAGTTGTTGAGTCAGTTAGCTGATTGGGTTGTTATAAATGGTATCAAAGCCTGACACTAGCCGAAAGTGTGGGAGCTAAGTGCCACATAAACTAAAGTGTTACACTATGGGAGCCACCTCTTAAACCCATATAGGATAAAGTGCTACATGATGAGAGCCACCTCTTAAACTTGTGGGGGTCACTTCTAGAATCTTACCTGCCAGGTGATTTGGAATAGTTGTGGTATGGCGAGGAGGCCGTAACCTATCTAAGATGGGTAAATTGTAATATTTCAAACGATTCAATCAGCTAATGAGTCCAACAACTGTGCTAATTGATAGACTTTGTAAGAAGGTCACCCATTTTGAGATTTCTCCTAACCGAGCACGCTTAATTTCGAAATTCTTTCCAACTCGAACTCTGAAAAATGACTAGCCAGTATTATTAATAGTCTACATATTTAGTCTACCTAACATCTTCTTATACGGGGTGTGACATTTTCCTTACAACTTTAAATCCCTTTGACTATACCATGTAGATCTCTTCCTCCAAATCACCACGAAGAAATGTCATCTTGACATCTAGTTGCTCTAATCCAAGTCAAGACATGCCACCAAACCCAATATCACCCTAATGGATGACATCTTCACTACAGAAGAGAAGATTTCATCAAAGTCAACACACTTCTTCTACCTGTAACCCTTCACCTGGGCTTTGTACCTCACTTGCCCTTGACCTTCATGCTTCAGCTTTTAAACCACTTTTGTAGTACATTTCAGACTTTTGGTAATTCTATCAAATCATAGGTGTGATTCTTATGCGAGGAATCCATCTTCTCCTGTATAGCGTGCATCCACTCATTCTTATGAGTATTAACTCATCAAGCAGATCACTTTCCCATGTTGCTCATCAACTGGCTCTTCGTGAGAGGGTTGCTCCTGATCCTCCATGGGAAAGTAATCTGCTTGTTGTTTCTCTATCTCTGACTCATCTTCCTCAGCATATTCTTCAACTCTAGTCTGAGCATCTGGTTGTGCCTGAGTTTGCACCGCCATAGGCATAGACATATCAACAACCTCAACCTCCTAAGACTTTTCAAAGTCCTCAATAGTCTAATCCTCTATAAAGACAACATTAAAGCTCCTGTAAACTGTATTTGTCTTCGAATCCTAGAGTCTATAGCTAAACTCCTCTTCAGCATAACCAAAAAACACATGTGGCATGGCTTTATCATCTAACTTAGCTCTTTGCTCTTTTGGCACAAGCGTAAATGCTTTATAGTCGAAGACCCGTAGATACTCATAGGGCACATTCTCTCTTAACCAAACTCTCTCTGGAATGTCTCCATTCAACAACACTAAAGAAGAACGGTTGATTAAGTATATTGCAATATGTATAGCTTCACCCTAGAATTTGTTAGTATTAGATGGTCTCAAAGCCAATCCGATACTGTGTACATATTCAGATTATTAATAAATGGCAATAATTCATTGTGTGTAATTAATTCGATCTGTGTTTATCGTATCACGATGAAGTCCATGAACATGTGCAATAATCTTCGGATTATGATGAGATCATAATTACGGGACCGAAGACTTATAAACACATATTCTTAATTGTTCCTAGTCATAGGATGTTTGAGATAGGACATCAAACATCCGGATAGACTAGTATAGGTTACTTCAGCTCATATGATGAGGGTGACTGATCCCATAAGTCATTTGTGTGGAGACACTATGCTGAACCTATAGGTGCTCATTAGTGAATGAGTTCACTGAACTGATCCGACTATGAATCGCTGGATGGTAATCACCTCACTGTTAACCAGCTTGATTCAATTGTCACGATTGCGTGGATGATCCTTGGACCTGAGACTCCAAGGATACCTTGTTGGTAGGTTTCTGAGCTTTGACCTTGACGAACGAATCCCTAACCATGGGATATCAATAAGTCAAGCGATCGGGTTCAGGGAAATGCCCTCGAAGGTAATTGTGTGTTCAATACGGGATCATCCGCTCTCGGTTGTTTGAGAGAGAATGTTCCGGGAATGATGCGCTTAAAGTCCCTGGCCAGGGCGGACTCTGTAATCGATAAGGAGTTATCGGATTAAGATTAGCGGCATCTGATTCAAGTGAATCGACCAAATAGGGTTTAACAGTAAACCATGCCCTAGGTCGAATCGGGAACATTGTACGGATGAAGGATTATATCCGCGCGCTAACCGATGACAGAAAGGTTCCAATAGAGGGTTGCGATAACCCCAGTGCCATCCAGGATCACGCGATGTTGCTTGGCATCCAACGTGATCGGCAGTCCGTCCGAATTTATTGTGGGACATTAAATTCGGCTGATTAATTGAATATAAGGATATTAATTAATTTAGTGGGTCAGTAAAGGGTTACTGGACTTAATGGGCTATTAACTGGACTGGTATTTGGGCCTAGAGGGTCACACGCAAATGGTTTTCAAGTCGATGGATACTCCGACAGGATTTCGGATAAGTCTGGGTTTTTATGAAAAACCGCAAACTGACTTCTTATAAAAGAACGGATTCTACGTCCGGGGCCAGCAATCCTGACCTAGCCGTCATTCGTTCTTCCCCACTTTCTCTCTCCTTTGGGCGTGCGGTTCCCAACTGCTCCACCTCCCGTTCGACGGGGATTCTGAATCCGCATGTCGCGGCGGATTACGCGCAGTCAGACGGGATCTTCGAGCGCCGCAGCGAGCGAGGAAGCGAGGACGATCCATCGCGAGGAGAACCGCGTGGATACCTGTAACGACCCGCCATCCTATGACCAGAGACCCGGTCACTAAATGGACTGTAGGTTCATACCAGGATCTTCTACACACATCTGGAGGAGTAAGCGTTAAACAAGATTAAATATAACATTCACACGGACTACAAGGGGTACAGTGCGCAGGAAGTAAAATAATAATGTCCGTACACAGTCCAACAATAATTACATGTCCAACAAATTAATTAAGTACAGGCAGAAATAAAGTACAATAACATCGGGGCATACCCCGGGAACTGAGACAGCTGCTGGTCCGCACACCAAGGAGAACACCACGCGCCGCCACACGCTACAAGGTCTACACCTGAAAACGCAGGGAGTGAGCCACACCAAAATTGGGCTCAGTAGGGATCATCCGATCCCTTGCCTCCCACACACACACCCACAAGTGCAGTAACAAAGGTACAGGTAATAAGGCAAGCAAAGCTGTAACACACTACTCCTAAATCTCGATATGAACCACATGCATTCGAAATGTAACATGCATATCTCTAGAATCATTCTACCAAGGAGCCTACAACTCCCGTTTCGGCAAAACACGCCAACCACTCCTTCGAAAGTGGGAAACACCAACCACACAGCCGTAAGTGGGAAACACCGTCCACACAAGCACAAGTAGGAAACACCGACCCGCTGAGACCAAACAGTAACCCCTCGAATAGCACGCTAGCTATTCCGGCCCAACTGGCTCAGGTGGTTACTCCTTCCCTCAGCACGAGTGACTCTCCGAATGTACCACTCCGACACCGGTACTAGCTGACCCCGGGGTTCACCAGGTGACCCTCTCTCACTAGGCGTCACCCCGCCCACGCCCCCACCGGCGCTGTGCTCACGCCCCCACCAGCACAGGGTGATAAAGCGCTACAATGTCACTCCAGGTCCACAGTAACTCAAAACACCAAAACCCGGCACGGTACGATCCGGTCACGTGAATAGCCCGCGATCGCACTACACACAACGCAGTGCCATCTGGTCATGAAGAAACCAAGTATACTAAGGCATGCACTAACCAACTATCTAGCAGTATGAATACATTTTACTGGCAGGAATTAGTGTTATTCTGTCCTGAATCGCGTCGCCCGAGGCCGACGCCATTCAAGTTCCCTAAACTGGTTCATAAAACAGATGCCACGGAAATCTGGCCTAAAAGGCGTCGACACCAGCGGTCGCCTTTTGAAAAGGCGTCGACACACTATGACGCCATTCAGCTGATAAATCCAGAATTTCAGGAAAACATTACCCAGGGGATTTCTGCCTTAAAAGGCGTCATGGTCGCCCGACGCCAATCAAATCGCGTTGTCCACGCATGACGTCTTTTAGTCCCAGAATCCCGAATTGACGGACCCTCCGTCGGGGTGATTTCCTGCCTAAATGGCGTCATGGTGGCCCGACGTCCTTCTGAAAGGCGTCGTCCACCCATGACGTCATTTAGCGCCAGAACCCCTAACCTGACAAACCTCGAACAGGGAAAGGTTTCTGCCCTAAAACGCGTCGTACTGCCCCGACGTCCTTCTAAAAGGCGTCGACCAGGCACGACGCCGTTTAGCGCCAGAAACCTGGTTCCCTGGTTCGAACCGAGGGTTTTTCCCTTAACCCCAAATGCCCCGAAAAAGCCCCAAAACGGAAAGGAGGAGGAAGAGAAGTTCATCCATCACAACATGCTACGAAACCACGTTCATGAACACGGCCATACCCACAAGAATACCCCCTAAACATGCTCAATCTAGCCCAAAACACATCAAAACACGCCTAGGAAAGCACGAGCAACACATACAAGGTTCGTCCCCCTACCGGATACTTGAACTCCTTCTGGCTCCGTGTCGCCCAACCGCCGCGCCGCAGACCGCCGCCGGTACCCCCGAGAACGTCGCCACTCCGCCGGGACGTCGGCCGCCGTCCGGAGAATGGAACGCCGCGAAGGAAGTGGTGGTGGCAGAGGTGAGAGGTAGGGAGGCGTTGGAGTGGTGGAAGAGGAAGAAGAGGAAGGAAAAAGGGGAAGAGAGGGGTCGGAGGAGGCGGAGAGGGAGAGGAGAGAGAGTGAGAGGTGAGAAATGAGGGAAAGAAAGGAGGGCTCGCGGGGGTCATCAGAAACTACCTAAAACGCGTCGAGCAAGAAGGACGCCTATCAGATGACAGGACGTGCCGTACTGACAGCTGTCTGAAACGCGTCGACCACCACGGACGCCGTTTAGCTGACATGTCAGGCACCGTACTCTGACATTGCAGGGTGGCAGTCTGAATCGCGTCGTCCATCATGGACGCCGTTCAGACGACAAGACAGGGGCCGTACTCTCGCGGCCCGAAACCCGCCCACGTGGCACCCACGTGGCACAACAGCAATTCGTCTAAATGGCGTCCACCTATCAAGACGCCGTTTGAAAGGCGTCGTGATCCTCCGACGCCATTCAGAGGAAATTCACCAGACCCCGCAAGGTCCGACCCAGGGATCCGGCCCGAAAAACCGAACCCGAAACCTCAGTCCTTACAATACCGCTAGAGGTCGGGCATCTGCGCGACTTGCGGCATCGCTCCGACGGAACTGGAAAACGGACGCGGATTCGAATCCGCGCAAGGTAAATCGATCTACATCGGTTTTAGTTTTAACGACCCAAACGGGACAGATCCGATCCCGAACTTCTTTATTCCGCTGCGTTTTAGGATCGGATCCCTACACATCGATCCCAACAGTGGTATCAGAGCCAGGTTCCACTGTGTTTTCGCCGTTTCGGTCTCTAAAATTTATGGTTTTTGAATTTATTCCATGCTTAGATTAATGTTCTTGAAAGATTTATAATCATTAGATGATTACTGCGATGAGATCGTGATTTAAATCTGAAGAAAAAATTATTTTTGGGGGTTTTTCGTCGTGTTCTTCGTGGGACGAAGAACGGGGTGTTTTTGATGTGGACGGATCCATAGAGATGGATTTTAAGGGGTTCTAATCGCTGTAAATCATGCCCAACGACCCTGGTCGAGTTGTTGGTGGCATGGGAAGCCGTGAAACAGCGGCCATGGACCTTCTTCTTCCTCCCCACGGGTTTGAGAAACCTGCAAAAATAGATTTTTTTGGAGGAAAAAGGGGGGCGAATAAACCCCTTTCCGGGGCACCTCCGTGGCCACCACCGGTCGCCGGAGCTCGCCGGTGGTACGGGCTTCGCCGGCGACAAGGTCCGATCCCCGGTCGCCGCCGGGACCGGCGTCGGAGAGGAAGCCCAAAAGGGCACAGCGCCGTCGGGTTCCCTGCGCAGCAGGGAACCCTCGGGCTACCCGGCCAAGCGGCTAGGGTTTCCCTAGCCGCCGACCGGGTCGGCCCGGCTGGACCCTGGCCCGGGCCAGGGGTCCGAGCCAGGGCCGGCCAGGGGCCGGACCAGGCCTGCGGGCCTGGGTCCGGGTCCCTGGCTGAGCCCTGGCTCGAGCCAGGGGGTCAGTAGGGCTAAGCCCATTTAAGGGGGCCCAGTTGATTAAAATTTTTTGTTTTTAAAATCTTAATTATAAAATTGATTTAATAATTATCTGTAAAATATGATTTTACTGTTTTTATTAAATTTAAATTTTGATTGGGCCCTTATTAAGGTTTATTATGTTAATTAATTAACAAAAGGTTGTTAATTGAATTAATTCTAAATGTTAGATTAAACCTTATGCAATCTAATTGTTAGATTAACCCCATAAATATTTGAATTGTTCAAATTGAGCATGGAATATTTCTGAAGCCATTAATTTTAGATTTTAATGCATATTTGATGTGTTATTGATTTGCTTGTTTAAATTAGATTTAAATTAGCATGCTTAAAATAAATACTAAAGTTTTCGAAAATTTCAAATTGTCCAAAATTTTGTTTGGTCCCTAGTTTTATGAAACCAAAATTAATATTATTTTCGAAAATTTTAATTTAGCCATTTGATGCGCTATTCATGTGTGGTTTGTTTAATAAAACACATGGTGGTCATGGACGAGCATTAATTGTGGATGTGGAATGTGATTGTGTGGTTTATTGTGTATTAATAAATAGAGGTATGCGAACCTCTCCCTCTCATATTCCATTGTACTTCTATCTTCCACCTCGATGTAATCGCCATAAGGCTTCCTCTTTTGAATTATCATGTAATTGGGAATTACGATGTAATTTGATCGAGGCGGATGCGCGCGGAGCGAGGATGATCCACAACTGCTGACCAGATGAAAATGAAGGAGTTCATTGCATTCATGGGTTTGCAGACTCATGATATAAGTTGTTATATTGTGTGAATGTATGCGTTTGACTGTCTGGCTCAAGTCAAACCGCAGTGCCGTCCATGACCACACTAATGACATGTATATGATGCGTGTGTTTTATATATGCTAGGTTATTAGTATTAATAAATATATTCGATATATTTAATACTATCACCTAGGATGAGACCAAATTAAATAAGTAAAACCTTCGTTACAAACTCTAAGCCGTAGCGCGAGTCATTGAGAATGTAACGCGTGGCTCTCCATCAATATGATTAATAGAACTTAATTTAGTGGTGGCAGATACTATGTGTTTACCCGAGGTCTGTCATTAACTGATGAGAGGACTGTTGATCATGGCATTAGATGCCTTTGGATAAGAGTAGAGGAACGATATAGTCATCCACGTGTTTACCCGGGAACTATATTTCTACTTTACTCTGTCACGTATTGATGGTAAAGCTTAGACCGGGGATAATGGTCTACTGTGTTTACCCGGGACCATTAAACTTGGGAGCCGAAGTACGATCGGATATTGCAAGGAGTTGCAATTATCATGAGATGATTGCTCTGAGATAGAAGTGTGATACTATGTGTTTACCCGAGGTCATACTGTGATGTTTGGAGATTCTGATCCCCACTAGGAGACAGTCGGCATCTCCCGTTCTGTATATCTGAAGGTTATACAGTTCGTCGAAAATTAGTGGGAGTAAAACTAGATAGTAAAAGACCATATCTTGTTTTAGATAATCTGAATATCTGCTAATTATCAATTAATTATCTCCTGTAGGCGAGAATGTCGCACCATAACCCGTTGCGAGGCATACTTGATGCCAACCGTTTGACAGGCACCAATTACTCAGACTGGCTCAGAAACCTGAAGATAGTCCTCAGGTCTGAGCAGATTGCCTACGTCTTGGATACTGAACCTCCTGCTGAACCAGCATTAGATGCTCCAGAGGAGGAAATGATAGCGTATGAAAAGTGGAAGGAGGATTCCACCATGGCCCAATGCTATATGTTAGCCTCCATGAGCAATGAGTTGCAGAGGCAACATAAAGAGATGGATGCTAGATCCATCATGCTCCATTTGAAGGAGCTCTTTGGTGAGCAGAGCAGAATCGAACGATATGAGATATCGAAGAATATGTTCAAAGCTCAGATGGCAGAGGGAACTTCAGTACAGAATCATGTGCTGAAGATGATTGAGTGGGTGGAGAGGCTGGATGCTCTTGGGGTTACACTTCCCAAGGAGATGCATACAGACCTTGTGTTGTCTTCACTTCCACCTTCATATGCTCAGTTCATCGTCAATTTCAACATGAACAAGATCCAGGCCACCTTAGCTGAACTGCTGAACATGTTAAAGACTGCTGAGGGGAACCTTGTGAAGGATAAACCCCAAGTCCTAATGGTTGGTAAGACCAACAGAAAAAGACTTGTAGTCCAAGCTTTTCGAAAGAATAAGAACAAGGTTCAGAGAAAGGCAAAGGTTGTCAAGAAAGACAAGGGTAAAAGTGCTGAGAAAGGTGATTGCTTCTACTGTCACCAGAAAGGACATTGGAAGAGGAATTACAAGGAATACCTCAAGGACAAGGCTCAAGGAACTGTGAAGCAACATGACGCTTCAGGTATCTATATGATAGATGTAAACTTGTCAATAAGAGATTGTACATCATGGGTATTAGATACTGGATGTGTATCTCATATCTGCAATTCTGTGCAGGCACTGACAAGAAGACGTAAGCTGAGGACCGGCGAGGTGGAGCTGAGGCTAAGTAACGGCGCAAGAGTTGCGGCGATCGCTGTGGGGACAGTGAAGCTCAAGCTATCATCCGGAGACACATTTTTATTAGATGATTGTTATTATGTACCTAGCATAATAAGGAACATCATTTCTATTTTATGTTTAGATAGAATTGGATACAATTTAAATTTTGGGAACAATAGTTGTTCAATTTATTTCAGAAATAAATTAATAGCTTCAGCTATTTTGTCCAATAGATTGTATCTATTGAATGTGTCTCATGATAGTTTACATATCGGATCTTCGATTAAAAGAAGTAAGTATGAAATGAACAAAGCCTACTTGTGGCATTGTAGGCTTGGACACATTGGTGAAAACAGACTCCAAAGGTTGCATAAAGATAGATATTTGGATCCATTTGATTATGAATCATATGCAACCTGTGAGTCATGTTTAATGGGTAAAATGGCTAAGTCTCCATTTAGTGGAACTGGAGAACGAGCCAAAGGCATATTAGAACTCATACATTCAGATGTATGTGGTCCTATGTCAACCCAAGCCATTGGTGGTTTCTCATACTTCATTACATTCACTGATGATTACTCAAGGTTTGGATATATATACTTATTGAAGTATAAATCTGAAACCTTTAAGAAATTCAGAGAATTTAAGAATGAAGTAGAAAAACAAATAGGAAAGAGTATAAAAACCATCCGATCTGATCGGGGTGGTGAATACTTGAGTACTGAGTTCATTAAATACTTAAAGGATAATGGTATCCTTTCTCAGCTTACACCTCCTTATACACCTCAGATGAATGGTGTATCAGAAAGGAGAAATCGCACACTAATGGAAATGGTGCGATCCATGATGAGCATGTCCAAATTACTAGTATCCTTATGGGGATATGCACTTAGCTCGGCTATGTATATCCTGAATAAGGTACCCAGCAAATCTGTTGAGACCACTCCATATGAGATATGGAATGGAAGGAAACTAGACCTTAAACATGTTAAAGTCTGGGGATGTCCTGCTCATGTTAAAAGACATGATGCAGATAAGCTGGAATCAAGAACTGACAAATGCAGATTTGTGGGATATCCGAAGGAAACTTATGTATATTACTTTTATCATCCTGGCGAACAAAAGGTGTTTGTGGCCAGGAGAGCTGTCTTTCTGGAAGAAGATTTTATATTCTCCAGAAGGACTGTGGGAGTAAAGTAATTCTGGAAGAAGTTCCAGACCCACAAACTGGCAATGGTTCATCAGATGAACCGTCAGTTTCTGAACCTGTTCAAAATGATACACAGGAACCTCGTAGGTCTGAAAGAGTACCTAAACCACCAGAAAGATATGTGGGACACATTAATTTGGATGGTTCAAGGATATCCTATAATGAGGATGATGATCCCAAGACGTACCAAAAGGCTATTGAAAGTCCAGAGGCCGAGAAATGGCGGGAAGCTATGAATTCTGAAATACAGTCCATGTACATCAACCAAGTTTGGAACTTGGTGGATTTACCCGATGGTATAGTACCTATCGTCTGCAAATGGATCTTTAAAAGAAAGATCGGTGCAGATGGACGTATTGAGACTTATAAGGCAAGATTAGTGGCAAAAAGCTATCGTCAAAGACAAGGTGTTGACTATGACGAAACCTTTTCGCCCGTTGCTATGATTAAGTCCATCAGAATTCTTCTCGCCATTGTTGCCTACCATGATTATGAAATATGGCAGATGGATGTGAAGACTGCCTTCCTCAATGGAAACCTTAAGGAGGAGGTGTATATGATACAACCAGAATGATTCACATCCAAAGAATCTCCAGACATGGTATGCAAGTTGCAAAGGTCCATTTATAGACTGAAGCAAGCATCCCGAAGCTGGAACATAAGATTTGATGAGGCGATCAAATCTTATGGCTTCATTAAGAATGAAGATGAGCCCTGTGTATACAAGAAAAACAGTGGGAGCGCAATCACATTTCTGGTTCTTTACGTTGACGACATCCTACTCATTGGGAATGATGTAGGAATGATGTCATCAGTAAAGATATGGCTGTCAAAGAACTTCTCCATGAAGGATTTGGGAGAAGCATCTTACGTATTGGGAATACGGATCTATAGAGATAGATCAAAGAAGATGCTGGCTTTAACCTAATCCATGTACATAGAAACCATTGTCAAAAGGTTTGGCATGAAAAATTCCAAGAGATGTCTCATACCGATGAGACATGGAATTTCACTCTCTAAAGGTCAGTCTCCCAAGACAGCTGAAGAAAGGGCAGTGATGGATAAAGTCCCCTATGCTTCTGCCATAGGGTCCATCATGTATGCCATGCTATGTACCAGACCTGATGTAACATATGCTCTAAGTGTTACGAGCAGACATCAGGCAGATCCAGGTGATGAACACTGGAAGACTGTGAAATACATCCTTAAGTACTTGAGAAGGACTAAAGATCTATTTCTAGTCTATGGAGGAGGAGACTTAAAGCTGCAAGGATACACTGACTCGAGTTTTCAGTCTGATCCTGATGACAGCAAGTCAACATCAGGTTTTATTTTCACACTCAACGGGGGAGCAGTGAGCTGGAAAAGTTCCAAGCAGGAAACCACTGCTGATTCGACAACGGAAGCCGAGTATATTGCTGCTGCTGAAGCCGCCAAGGAAGCTGTATGGATGAAGAAATTCATCGGCGATCTTGGTGTGGTGGAAAGCATATCTGGTCTCGTCCCACTGCTGTGTGACAACAATGGGGCGATTGCTCAAGCGAAAGAGCCGAGGTCTCATCAGAAGTCGAAGCACATTCTGCGGCGCTTTCATCTAATCAGAGAGATTATAGCTCGAGGAGATGTCGTGGTGGAAAGAGTTCCCTCAGCCGACAACATAGCAGATCCACTTACAAAGCCTTTGCCTCAAAATGTTTTTGAGCGTTACTTAGAGAATATGGGTATTCTGTATAAAAGTGATTGGCTTTAGTCCAAGTGAGAGATTGTTAGTATTAGATGGTCTCAAAGCCAATCCGATACTGTGTACATATTCAGATTATTAATAAATGGCAATAATTCATTGTGTGTAATTAATTCGATCTGTGTTTATCGTATCACGATGAAGTCCATGAACATGTGCAATAATCTTCGGATTATGATGAGATCATAATTACGGGACCGAAGACTTATAAACACATATTCTTAATTGTTCCTAGTCATAGGATGTTTGAGATAGGACATCAAACATCCGGATAGACTAGTATAGGTTACTTCAGCTCATATGATGAGGGTGACTGATCCCATAAGTCATTTGTGTGGAGACACTATGCTGAACCTATAGGTGCTCATTAGTGAATGAGTTCACTGAACTGATCCGACTATGAATCGCTGGATGGTAATCACCTCACTGTTAACCAGCTTGATTCAATTGTCACGGTTGCGTGGATGATCCTTGGACCTGAGACTCCAAGGATACCTTGTTGGTAGGTTTCTGAGCTTTGACCTTGACGAACGAATCCCTAACCATGGGATATCAATAAGTCAAGCGATCGGGTTCAGGAAAATGCCCTCGAAGATAATTGTGTGTTTAATACGGGATCATCCGCTCTCGGTTGTTTGAGAGAGAATGTTCCGGGAATGATGCGCTTAAAGTCCCTGGCCAGGGCGGACTCTGTAATCGATAAGGAGTTATCGGATTAAGATTAGCGGCATCTGATTCAAGTGAATCGACCAAATAGGGTTTAACAGTAAACCATGCCCTAGGTCGAATCGGGAACATTGTACGGATGAAGGATTATATCCGCGCGCTAACCGATGACAGAAAGGTTCCAATAGAGGGTTGCGATAACCCCAGTGCCATCCAGGATCACGCGATGTTGCTTGGCATCCAACGTGATCGGCAGTCCGTCCGAATTTATTGTGGGACATTAAATTCGGCTGATTAATTGAATATAAGGATATTAATTAATTCAGTGGGTCAGTAAAGGGTTACTGGACTTAATGGGCTATTAACTGGACTGGTATTTGGGCCTAGAGGGTCACACGCAAATAGTTTTCAAGTCGATGGATACTCCGACAGGATTTCGGATAAGTCTGGGTTTTTATGAAAAACCGCAAACTGACTTCTTATAAAAGAACGGATTCTACGTCCGGGGCCAGCAACCCTGACCTAGCCGTCATTCGTTCTTCCCCACTTTCTCTCTCCTCTGGGCGTGCGGTTCCCAACTGCTCCACCTCCCGTTCGACGGGGATTCTGAATCCGCATGTCGCGGCAGATTACGCGCAGTCAGACGGGATCTTCGAGCGCCGCAGCGAGCGAGGAAGCGAGGACGATCCATCGCGAGGAGAACCGCGTGGATACCGCTAGAGGTCGGGCATCTGCGCGACTTGCGGCATCGCTCCGACGGAACCGGAAAACGGACGCGGATTCGAATCCGCGCAAGGTAAATCGATCTACATCGGTTTTAGTTTTAACGACCCAAACGGGACAGATCCGATCCCGAACTTCTTTATTCCACTGCGTTTTAGGATCGGATCCCGACACAGCGATCCCAACATAATTCTCATGCTGAATCCCATGTTTCATACAATGTTTTCTCATTGACCAAACCCTGTATTAACTACCATTGTCTGTGCACACCCTTTTTCAAAGGTTTTCTTGCCGTATGCTCAATAGCTACATGAAAAGCTTTGAAAATATTACTAACTTCACTTTTATTTTTCATTAGAAATGCCCACACCTTTCTAGATGCATCTATAGAAGTAACAAAGTAAAAAACACCACATTTTAACATCACATTTATTGGACCGCACACATCAGAGTGTACCAATTCTAAAAGGTTCGTAGCTCTTTTAGGGTGATTCCTCTGAAAAGAAACTGTGTTATTTGCCAACTAAACAATGACCATAGGAGCTTAATTGCATACCTTTTACTTTTAGAAAGAGATTTTTCTTCGTAAGCAAATCCATCCCCTTCTCACTTATGTGTCCTAGCTGTTTATGCCACAAATCTAATAAACAACCTGTAACCATAATATTCACCTCATCTATGCTGACTCGTGCCTTCATGCTATAAAGAGCGCCAAACTTGCTGCCTTGTGCTAACATAAGCACACCCTTCTTCAGCTTCCAACTGTCATGGCAAAAACTAGTGGAATAGCCATGTTTCTTTAATTTGTCAATTGAAATCAGAACATGTCTCACTTCTCTGAGAATGAGTTGACATCCTGGACTAATCTCTATATAGACATCTCTTATCCCCACAATCCTCAAAATGTCCTTGTTGCCCATATGGATAACACCATCATCTGCCCTACAAGATGAGAATGAATCTCTACGAAGTGTAACATGATAGGATGCTCCTGAGTCACTGTGTCACTATTCTCCACTGTAAGACAATTTTCTCTATTAGATTAGAGGACCACCACTTCTTTATCTAACACGCTACTGTAATTTCTTTGTCTTTGTTATCATCATCTATCTTTTTCTTTTGCTGATCTTTTTCTTCTTTTAGCTTTCTGCATCAATTTTCGTATGTCCATGAATACCACAATAACAACATTTACTGCTAATTCTGGATCTGGATTTTGATTGTGACTTTGATTTTTTATGACTTTTGTCCATGTTTTTTGCTCTGTCAAGATCTTCTATCGCCAAGATATGTGAACCAAAGGCACCCAACGACTTTCTCCTTATCTCCTTGTTCAGGAGACTACTGGTCACATGCTTCATTTAAGCATACATCTGGAGAAGCCTTAGCAACCACACAAGCCCAAAAATATCAAACAGAGCACAATAAAATGCATGAGACAGCACACACAAGATTTATGTGGAAAACCCTTAAGCTGAGGGAAAAACTACGAGGCTAATCCAATCTACTATAATAACAAGAGAAGTATACCAACTCCACATTAAGATCACAAATTGAGTTTCACTACCTTCACAGAATGAGAGAAACACGCATCTCTCACTCTAATGGAGAAAAGCTAAGAAGGCGTTCGAGACGAGAACACCGAGGAGGGATGCCTAAGGAAACTCGAAGACACTCCATCCCCTTCTTCCTCCTCTCTTTCTCTATCTTACCATGGTGGCACCAAAGAGCTACTGTTGTTGCTGCCGTTCTCTTCTTCTTTTCTTCTTCTTCTCACCCTTGATGTTGCCTTTGGTTTGTGCCGAGGCAAAATGAGAAAGAAGAGGTGGAGTGCATTACTTGGTGAACAAGTTCCACGTGGAAACTTGTTATCGCACGGTCCCACCTCTTGTGATCAGGTTTGGAACTAGGGCTGTCAACAGATCTAGACAATATCCAACTCCAATTCATATCTGCATCCGATTAGTCGGATATTTATCTGATTAGAACATCTGATGGATATATGTGAATGTCTGTTTAATTATCCGATTAATATTCGGAGTGGAAATGAAAAATAGATATCCGCTTCGATTATTATATGACCGATTATGTATTTTAATAAGTTCTTCTAATTTTAATGACGTTTATATGTCTAAATAAATGGTAATTTGATATTTGAAGTAGGCTTAAGACGTGTTGAGCGATAATAATGATGTTTACTGTGATTGTTTTAGTGATTTTACTTATTTAGATAAATTGTTTAAGTCATTTGTTATTATCTAAGGTATGTTTAATAAAGTATTTAAGTTATTTGAAATTTATCTACATATTTATAACTTAAATATTTATTAATTTAAATATATGATATTCATGAATTATACAAAGAATAAAACTTACAAGTCATTATTTTACAAGACAAAGTTGAAACTAATCAAATATTCAAATTATTATCTAAATTTGGATATTATCCGACGGAGTCGAATTCTGATAGAAAAAATTATTGTCCATTGGATGATATCTGGAGTCGGATATTTGGATAATAGTAAATGGAGTGGAGTCGAATATTGTGATATCCGCTTCGTGTTCGCTCCATTGACATCTCTATCTCGAACCACTTAATAGTAAAACTGCTATGAAAAAAGATACTACTAATGTGAGAAGATGATGAATCTAGGGCATGAGGAGGCCTGAAGAAGTAAAAAAGAGAGAAAAAAAAGATGAGATTACCCAAATCAGATGATTCTTCTTCATGTGGAGTGAGAGGCGGGGGTCCCATGAAATTTAAGTGGGCCGTGCTGCAGGGACGCTTGCGATTACCTGGGAGAGAGAATCGGGTTAGACGTGCAAACTGGGAAGAATCGGATGCAGCCGCACTTAACCGGGAGAAGTACACGAAGCAGACCGAGAACAACAATCAGACCGGAAGGAAACTCTTTCTTCCATTATATAAGTTATAAAGGGAGAGAGAGAAAGGGTTCTGTTGCTGTTTAAGAACGCCTTAATCGAATTTTAATTTTCAATCTAAGCCGTTGAATCTTCTTTACTATTTAAAGATTGGAATTCGATTAAGATGTTCTTAGAGGCAAATCAGGTTACTGCTGTGATATTTCAGTTGAAACAAGTTCTAACAAGTTAAATAGACATTTTAAATTTTACAAAAATTAACCAAACTTTACAGACACGATTAAGAATCATAAGAAAGGTTTCTACGAAGTTCTGTCAGAATCCGGGTTCATTTGACACGAGTTTAAACTTTGTATATATATCGATTATGAAATAAAGTATTGATACATTGGTATCTCAGATGTTGATTGTAAACCGTGCTTTAAAAAATGAAGAGGATGTTAGGACCTGCACAAGTAAAGATACCGAGGATGCTATCATATCGTATTTATTGACTCACTTATGATACCTTTGATCCCGTGGATGTATCAGTGGAAAGGATCAATAAACTGAGAAAGTGGTATGACAGCAAATTTCTTCAATATAACAGGTTTCGGTACAGCGCTCCACCTATCTTTTGTACGTAGGGATTCAAACGGATAGAATTTGGCACGGAGTTAAGTGAATGTATGATCGTATCCGTTATATCATTGATTTAGAAAAATAATCGGTTAATGGGATTCTCTGCAGACGCTGTGGCTTAGGAGCTAGGAGAGATGTAGTATAGCATTGTCCTATCTCTTAAAAAGACGATCTGTTAACCGTCCGGCAATCGGTCCAATAATGTGGTTATCCCTTTCCATTTGCACCCCCTGGTTGGATGATGATCCTTCCTCGTCTCTGCCCTCGAATCAATCAGCACCGTCCAATTGACAGACTCGGATCCAACGGTTGAGCTCAGACGAAAGAGGGGACGTGTGATGCATATGTCGCTCCACAGCATTTCTATATATCTATCCTACTCCGCGCACACTTTTCTTTCCCAGCGGGAGACGCATCTCCAACCCCCACCCCCATTTCTTCCTTGCGTGATCTCTTGTTTCTCGTCTCCCACTGCTCGCCGGCGCCGCAAGAAGCCTGGAGCCTCGCCGGCCGCTTCATCCAGCGGCTCCGCACGGCCGACAGCATCGCAAGCAGCACTACACCTGCACCCCGCAATCCAAAAGAAAGGGCCGAGGGCAGGGAAGGGCGGGTCGGGCGATCAAATCCCCATCTGCTCCCCCACGCCGTCGTCCAAGGGCCGGGCCCAGGGGCACTCCTTTCTCCCTCTCGCCCCTTTCTGTTTCTTTTCCATTCCTCCTTCACGCCTTGCCCTCTCCCTTTCCGGAGGACAAAACCAGGAGGAGCCCCATGGCATTTTGATTTGGACCTCACTCCTCTCCTCCGCCAGATAAACCACCGCGCCAGGGACAGCGAAGTGATCTCGTCGTTCAGGAGGACGAGATTTGGTTGGGGACAAGCCTTGAACAAGATTTGGTTGTCGGGTCGTCGTAGAGGTACTCCTTTTTTCTTTTTCCCTCCCATCTTGTCCCGCCGTGGTTGGGCAATTTGATCTCCGTTTTTACTCGTCGATTGTATTTGTCATCAAGTTGCTGGCTGGGCGAAGCAATTTCCAAACGTTCGTCGGTGGCCAGTCCAAATTTGGGCGATTTGCTTTCTGATACTCCGGGCATTAAAACTTGCTTTTTCTTTTCTTAATTCCGTTCGATTTTTGTTCTTTTATATTGGCGAATGGACAATACCATTAGCCATCAAGTGGCATCTCCCGGCCAGCAGAAAACTAACACCTCGATTTTTGGAAAACGGGGAGACTTTTAATTTCCCCCCCTCTTTTAGGGATTCAACATTGTTCAAGTTTGACTCGTATTAAAAAAAAACCTACAAAACTATGAGAAAACGTTTTGCTTTCTCTGCTTTCATACTTGATACTTGTTGATTCAATTACTTTTCTCAAAACTTGCATGCTTGCATACCCTGGTTGTTTTTCCTTGAAAAATGAAACAAAATAAGTAAATGCAGGAACTTCTTTAACAGATATTAGTTCGATGTTTATATGAAGGGAGCAGATTTCGTTAGCAGCTGACTGCGCTGACACTACCCCTCGAGTATTTATGCTTTTGCTTTGTGTTTCTGTCAACTTGTTCAGTTGGTTAGTGGAATTGGTTTTTGCAAACGTGTGCTTGTTGGGCCCTCCATCCCCTTTTCTTCATTCATTTGGCCATTTTGTTTGGTTGGTTCTTGATACGTCCTTACTCTTTCATGTGGTTATGACTTAAGGACCCTTGGCCTGAAGGAGGTAGTTTTATACAGAAAGTCAGTTCTATACACTGGGAATCTTCTGGCGACTCTAGAAGAATGTGAAGAACTCTAGGAGGATCTCCAACATTTGATTCTTATCAATGAACCTTCCTTTTTGTCTTGGAGAGGAGGTGAGAATTATATCCTACCACATTATTAATAGGGGTACCATTCTCCACAAAAAAGCCAAAAGCCCTATACAAGGAGCACCCCTACAAAAAAAAGAAAAAAGAAAAGAAGAAAAAAAATGGATGCTTAATATAAAGGATAGAACTGCCCATTTGTTCAGCGTCGAACATGTGGCAGCCAAAATAAAAGCTGACAGTGACAAAGTCTATGCAAATCAGCCTGCCCAGTAATGGTCTCTACTAGCTAACTCCAATTATCTGGTTATCTCTAAAATGTTGGGCTCAGTTTGACTGTGGATTCTGGTGTTTCTCCAGTTAGCTCCATTATCTCTAAAATGTTAGGCTCAGTTTGACTGTAGATTCTGTTATTTCTCATTTTCCAAAATTTTAAACACTTCATTTTCCATATTTTCAAGCACAGACATTGGGCCGACACATTGTTTCTTTTTTATTTTTTAAATCTTTGCTAATTTATCACTTCTTCTTCTTGACATTCTACCAATTGTATGACCAAATAGTTGCTGGTCTTGGTGATAGAAATGATCCCTTGAGCTATCCACATCAATTGAGACCAGCAAAAATCATACGATCCCACAGGAAAAGGTGCAAGCAGTCTACAAGTCTATATTTATCATTCACAGGTTATCTCTTGTTTTCAACTTGTTCAACCAGAGAAGCTCACAGAGCATCTGATCTTTAAGGCAACTTTACTTTCCATATCTAGTCCAGTGTCACAAGAGTGGCTACTATTGAATTAGTACCCTGTGAATAGGTTTGGTTGGAAGATTCCCCATTGTTTTCAGACATGATGGCCTGTCCTGATGAGATCTATTGAATTTTTTGTGGCAAATACTAAGCATTATCAATTCAAGGCTGCTCAATTCCTATGCTAACATATTTCTCATAAGAATACAGATCAAGAGGTCCATCGGTTCATAATCTCGCTACCATATATGTATATGCACTTGCTTCTTGATCACATGTAAGGACCACTTAACACTTATGCTTCTCTTTATTGCTTTCATCCGGTAGACTCAGTTAATAAACTCCTGTTATCTTTCCCCAGTAACTGTGCCTTTCTGCAAGATCCAGGATTTTTCACCCTAATTCCCACCTCCTTTCTTTTCCACACTTGACACCATTGTACCACGTATTTACGTCTACTAAAGGCCTTATCTTTGCATCTCAAAGATTCCCTCTCTTCTACTCAGTCTTCCTCAGGATCTTTGTCTCTGCTTTCAGCAGAGAGACACCATACATTCATGTATGCTAGGAGATACTAAAGGGTCATGTGGTGTCCCATAAAATGCTGTAAAATATATAAAATTCTATAGAGCTGTGTTCTCCTTATGTTTACAGTACCAAACTAGCGATGCAATGGTAACAGATAACCTGATTATTCGACCAAGTATTGGCTTTTATAGGTTAGTTAATGAATAGTCTGTCTAAATTGATGTGCATAATAGATAAGTTGATACAAAACTTTATGAACTGAATGTGTGTAGCATACTGATCAGGTTGTCTGTATCAGAGGATCAGATGACTCAAATTCTCTGAGGTCATGTCGGTTAAACGTAGTACGACTCGGTGCAACTCTCACTTGTCAGGTCGATTCAGGCAAATTTCTTATGAAATTATTTTTTTTGGTGGTTATTCAATTCTATGAGTAATTGATGCCAAGCTGCGACTATGGGCTTAAGTGCTCCTACTGTTTGTCCCCTTGTGGAGTTCCTCTACCCTCATTTGCAATGGCTATCGAGATGTCTCAAGGTCCTGCCAGTCGATGGGAACCCTAATGTTATGGTTGCGAAGAGCATCATTGACAAGGAAATGGGGTGAACAGGGGGATGTGAGGTAGTTGGCATGGAGGAGGAGTGTTTTTTGGCAGTGGGTTGATTGGAATTGGAAGCTTAGGACCTTGATGTGTAGGCTTCATGGTTGGGGATGAGCCGGTGTCACAGGTGTCTCCTTGGAAGCTTCATAAAGGGACCTACTCGGATCCTAGGATCATCTAGGTCCCTTTGCATCTGTGGGGGTCTTGATAGGCTGGGATTCCAATTCTTGGTGGAGAGCTTTGGAGTCCTTGAGGAAGGCAATCTCTACCTTTCTAGCTCTAGGGAGATCATAGTAGTTGACATGGTTCTTAAGGTAGGCATCAGATGATCCGTCTTGATGACCCTGGAGGTGAGGTTGGAATGGAGCTTTTTCCTAATCAAGATCATACCTTTGTTTGTGCGCCTTTGCTGCTGAAAAGGAATGGATTAACGTTTCATGCAGGTGAGGACGAGGTTGAAGACGATCGGTCGATGGAGGAGGGTATGTGACACTTCTAGGAGACCAAAGTCTATTTTCAAATAGTCCAAAAATTGGCTTCTCTGAATTGCTTGGGCTGGGTTGCCTAGACGTTGTGGGTTAGCGACCAGGGCCTAGCTTGTCGGTCGGACTAGATGATTGTGTGTGACCTAATATTGGTCCATGTGGACTCTAGCTTTAACACAGTTAGGCTTAAGTGCTAGGGCGAAGCGGGATGGTGTGGGACCAGATGTCCTTCCATTTTGGTCCTTCCTTGGCCCCCCTTTGAGGACCCATGACTTACCAACATCTATCACCCCCTCTTGGATGTTGATCATCCCTCTCTCCCCCCTTCCCGCCAACGACTAGATTTGTTGACAAAGGGGATGTCTGTGCTAGGTTAGTTAGACCTCCGGTGGGACCAGTGTGGTCTGTGGTCAGCCTTGCCTCTACTAACTCCTTGCTGATTGCATGATTCTTTTGTGAAGCGTGTTTGCAAGGCGTAATGTTCAGAGCTAAGAGGTATGACCCGCCACCAGGGGTGCCTCTTCGGTGCTTTTAACTGGGACACTGGGCAGCTCGATGTAGTGCTGCCATCGTTTGTAGGGTCTACAGGAAAAGCGGGCAGAGTGCGAGGGACTGCGCCTTTGGTTCGAGGGGTTTGAGGGAAGATCGGGTGCCGAAGCAGGGGCCTCCCTTGCCCTCTCCTTCTTCTTTCTTCTCCCCGGCGCGGGAGGTGAACGTCTCCATTCTAGACGGCGAGGAGGAGACGGAGAGGTGGGAGATTTTGAAGTTCCATCTAGTGGTGGAACAGAGCGGAGTTGGGGTGCAGGTGAGGGATTTTGTGAGGGTCTTGCTGGAGGCTTGGGGTAATCTAGGCGAGTGGACGGCCTGGCGTTTGATTGATGGTATCACTTTAGTTAGATGCCCGAGCAGGGAGCGTACGGAGGACATTCTCGAAGTGTGGTGGATCAGCATTGATGGGAGGAAGATGAGGGTCAAGAGGTGGGATCCCTCTGTTGGAGCCAAGGTCATCAAGGGGCCCAGACTTACTTGGGTTGTTTGTGAGGGGATCCCTCTCCATTTCTGGAGGAGGGAGATATTGCTAAAGGTGGTTCAATCAGTTGGCCATGCGGTGAAGTTTGACGAACGGGCCCTTAGAGATACCATGGAGTAAGGGCGCGAGCTCTATTAATTGTGGAGGAGGGGGCGCTTCCTGTTAAGGTACAATTTGAGCATTAGGGGTTTGTCTATGAAGTTTGGGTGTAGGAGGAGGGTGATAGTAGGAAGGGCGAGCTCCATGGGGTGTTGCGGGATGTTTCCTTGTGAGATGGTAGGGTGGCAATGGCAGAGGAAGAGGGCGCCGTAACCCTAGGAGATGTTGTGCGAGGGAAGAAGATGACGGCTCAGCGGGGGCAAGCCGTTGTAAACTGGGTGGTTCATCTGGCGGCTTAGGATGTTGGACCGGATCGGGCGGCTGGGGGGTCAGATGGGCAGGCTATTCAAATTTCAAACCCAATGTCGGGCAAACGTGGCGGGGATTCGATAGGAGAGGCGTACAGGTCCGGTGAAGAGTTCGGGCCAAATGGGGTTCTGGATCTGTTGGTTGCTCTTTTAATAGGGGTGGTGGAGAGGGGTCCATGACTAGGGTTCCAATTCTCTAGGAGCTACCTGTGGCGGCTCTTAAAAAGAACGCGGTGGACCAGCAACAGCATGTGGACGACCACCAACCAGGTGTTTCTTCTCCTTCCTCTCTGGTGCCAACGTCGGAAGATGAGTATGAAGGTGGTTGGGCGGCCTTGTGGGGGGCCCTCTTCGACGACAAGAGAGAAGAGGGCGTCGCGAAGGATACAATCGAGGACGAGGACCTAGGATTGACCATTGCCCAGCTGAGGAAATGAGGCAGGGCTGCTTGGACGGCAACTGCTCATGAGCCATTTAGGGTGTTTTCGACGATCGAGGTGCGATTGCTGGCTGCAGCGGTGGGGATTGACATGGACGGTGTACTGGATACGTCTATCCAGCGTTTGGCCAACCGAGTTAATCGGAGGCCAGATGCCCTGGAGCTAGGATCGATAGGTGCTACCCTTACCTCGTCCACCTCCTGCTCCAAAGTAAATCGCATAATCCTGTAGAAGGTCTTCGAGGAAGATTGATCAAGGGTTTGTATGATTTTGCCCGAGGGTTTAAGGGTTGTCTAGAATTTGGTTGGGGGTTTTAGAGGGCTTGATGTGGTAGTCTCTGTGTGTTTTGTAGGGAGTAGAGTTTGGGGTTGGAGGTTCCCTATATTATGTGGGGAGTAGGGTTTGGTGTTCGGGGTTCTCTGAGTCCTGTGTTGCATTTTTGTTGGGGTCGTGTGTTTGATCCTGTTGAGTCATTGGGTCAGATTTTGAGGTAGGGTTTCTTGGGTTTGATCCTGGTGTACTTGAGGTTATCCTCTTTTACTTCTATACATACATGGTACTATCCACTTAAAAAAAAAACTCCTTGTTGATTGCCCGGTAGACCAGGGACCTACGTGCTCTTCCTTTGATAGTTCGAAAGGGCCCCTTCTTGTTCCTTCCCCCTTTGCTACCATCCTCGATGGCTTTGCCACATAGGCCGAGTGTGTTTTGCAGTCCAATATAGACCTCTGGCTAACCGCTTTCTTCTTCATTGCTATGCTTTGTCTTTGCTATAAGAGCCTACATTCTCACCCTATTCTATCTTGGATTCCCTCCTGAATTTGCTTGGAGTCTAAGAAGCCTATGGTTCTGAGGAGGATCCAAGGGCGAGCTCCTTCTTCAATGGGGAGCATCCTCTTAAGGGGAGGATGAACGAGTGTAGCTGGTTAGATGAGGAGGAAAATAAGGAGCTACCGGCAAAGGTGGGTAGTGTTGCAGAGGAACATGTGAGGGGGGTGGTGAAAGGGTGCATGTCTCGTTCAACATGATTGACAAGGATGTGTGGCATGCTATCTTTTAGATCCAAAAAAAGGTGGCAAGTTGGGATGGCCAAGATTGCTAAGAGGGAAAAGTGAGCTAAGAGGGAGAAAAAGAGAATGGAGAGAGGGACGAAAGAGGGGTTGTTGTTGTTGAAGGGGAGACAAAGAGGATGGTGAGGCATTCTCCTTATGAGGATCATCTCGTGGAATGTGAGATAGTGAGAGGGGTCTATAGGAAGGAGAAGAGGAGGGTAGTGAGGGAGTTCATGAGGAGGTGCAAGCCTACTAGGAGTCCAAGTGTTAGGATGAGGGGGAAGGACATTAGGGTGGTCGACTGTTAAAGGGAGCAGCTTCCCTAGCAGTGGGCAGATTAGGAGGGATCATAATTATGTGGAATGAGTATGTCATGTAAGAAGTGTTTGGGTTTCGATAGGTGGGCCGTTATGTCGTCTTCCTAAGATTTCACAATCTCACTGAGGGCGTTCTGGAATTTCTCAAGATTGTATGGTTCTTAAAGGAGGATAGACAAGAAGATCCTTTTGGAGGAAGTCTTTTCCTTCTGCCATCAAGCAAAGAGACCTTGGATCTTGGCAGGGATTTCAATGCCACTGCCTCTCAATGAGAGAGAAGTGTGAACATGCTTCCACTAGGGGATATGGGAGACTTTGGGGACTTCACTAAGGAGGCAACTCTTATTGATGTTGGTGGCAACCTGGTCGATGGGATCTGGCCTCGCAATCGAAGCTTGAAGTTGGGCTGAGGGACGACCTTCGGATCCTACAAGGAAGTGAAAGGCTAGCTTGGGAGCATGGCCTGAGGAAAACCCTCTGACGATCTAGTCAATGTCAAGGTAATGCTTGAAGATTGAGTCGAGGATGGAACTGGAAAGACGAGTATCGGGGAGGAGGGCGGCAGCCTATACTTACCTTTTTGGGACTCATGGAGTTGATAGTGGACACATTAGTAAGCTGTCCAATGCTGTGCAACCATGTTTGGTGATCTGGTTGGATGGAGAGATGGTGTGTGTACTACTTCTCCACCTCTCTCTGTCGGTTTCCACCTCTCTTTGTCGGTCACATGGACAGGGCTCGGCTTCTTGAGGATTGGACCTCTCGTAAATGGGTTGGTTACGTAGGCTGGCCTAATGACCTATGTAGTTGACTCATGGATCGGACCCAATCCAATTGGCATGTGGATCCAGCCTGCTATACTTTGGACCAGATCACTTGTCCCCTGACCTTTGAGGAAATGTCGAGTATCATAGGTTTGCCTCGATGGTTGCAATGGCATTTAG
This sequence comes from Zantedeschia hybrid cultivar, assembly GCA_030544215.1. Classification (NCBI taxonomy): domain Eukaryota; kingdom Viridiplantae; phylum Streptophyta; class Magnoliopsida; order Alismatales; family Araceae; genus Zantedeschia; species Zantedeschia hybrid cultivar. The sequence continues at coordinate 178,166 of JARZZO010000015.1, forward strand.
GCCCATCACTTCACTTGTCATGTCAAACATGGCAATTACAGGGGAGCCCTTGGGGCGAGTGTTTTGCACCGATGGCCAAGGGTCTCCCTTTAGCTTCTATACAAGGACCCCCATTGAGGCCACTGGACTTATTTGCAGTCAACAGGGAGTCTTGTCAGAACCACTGAGCTCAGAGAGGAGGATGAGTGAGTGATCCCTTGAGCGATTCGGAAAGCCCGACAAATAATCCTTGGCTTTCGACCTTTTCCTCAATAAGTCTTCCCCTAAGAATAATGCAGTCCGAGTCTTCTTCTATAGATTCCTCGTCTCATGGGATTAAACTTGGACAAGAGGGCGAGGTCAACTAAGATATTGGGTTGCCATTTGGGGAGGCTTCAGTGTTTGTGTTTGACAGTATGACATGTGTCAATGTGTCGGGGATGGGCTAGGATAGCGCCAGGGAAGTTTAGGCCCTAGGTTGGGAAGTTCAGCTTCCCAGCACTACTAAAGTTGTTGTGCTGATGACTATTTGTCGGACTGATGATGTGCTTAACCAAGCCTTTTGTATGTACGAAGAATTGTTAAGGGTTGAGTTCATGTTCCCTATTCATCCCTTCGTCGTGGCATCCTGTTGCATTACTCTATTGCCCCTCCCAACTCATGTCAAATGTGTGGAGGTTGTATTTTCTTTATGGTCATGTACCACCTCACTACCGTTTAACCTTCATCAGCCATTTTTGTATTTTGAAGAGGAGTCCCACCCATCATGATTGGATCATTACAGGGCTTCCTTCCGAAGTGCTTGGGTGGAAGAATAGTTGCTTCTATATTCGAACCAGTGACGCCTTGGGTTGTCCTTTCCCCACCATATGGTTGAAATGTTTTTTGCTGAGTTCACTCCTAGCAGTGCTCGGGATTTTTGATGCTCAAGAAACCGACCTTCACTGGGTGAAGGGTGTGGCCATTACTTTGGCTGGGGCGTTACTGGCAGAGGACATGCTTTAGAAAGGTCTGGATTTTCCCTACTCCTCTATAGGGTAAGTTCCGTGCTGACCTTGGGGGGGCTGAGATGTTAAGTGACGGATCATCTAACTCCTTGGAGTTTCTTATGGAGGAAATGGTTGATTTGGAGCTGCTCTAAGAGTTGGTCCACTCGAAAAAAGCGAAAGAAGGCAGCCAGCCTGTTCTCCGAAGCAGAGGATGGCTGTCCAAGGGACTGCCTCGAGTATGGCTCCGCCAACCAAGGCAATTTGGGCCTCTCCTCCGACCAACGCTTGATCGACTACTTCACTCCGACCTCCCTCTACTCTCATAGGAAAAGATAAGGCGGTGATTCCTATGGGCGAGATTCAGATAGACGGGGAAGGGGTCCTTCAGCCTAGGTCCCCTCCCTCAATCTGAACTCTGAGAGCTCATTGAACGACCCGACGGAGCACGACAGCTGTCCTGTGCCGTCGTCCAGCCCTTGGACAAGGCCGATCTCCATTAAGCTCCCATGTCAACCATCATCAAGGCCTCGATAGCTACCCTTGAGAACAAGGGGAGGGAGCAGTGCAAGTGTACAGATGCTTTGCAGATGAAGCACAAGGAGGCCGAGGAGAGGGCCAAGAAAGTTGTGGAAAAGCTTGCCGAGGCTGCTTGCAGAGCTCTGGAGACTTTTAAGAAGCCCTGCGGCTACTGGCGCTCTTAGGCTTGGAGTCTTGTGACGTTGGCCGAGATGTCACTTTGGTGGCAGCTCAGAGGGTCTATCTGGACCTTGTTTCTAAGCTTGTGGAGAAGTCAGGCGGTGACGACGATGATGAGCATGGCGATGCAGTTGGAGATGCTGACAAGGCTAGCAATGGTGAAGTTCAACTGAACATCCGGAGTATAGTAGTTGATTAACTGGGTGATTTGGTGACTTTGGCCTTTTGTTGTGTTCTGCCTACTTTTTTTTTGGTTTGGATGGCTGAGAGGGAGAGAGCCCCTAGGATTATTTTGCTAAGGGGCATTGTCAGCCCAACTTCCCAATTGCCAACTACCTTTTGTACTCTCTCTTTTCGTAATGGTAAAGGACTCATGCAAATATATGAAGGTTATATTTCTTCTTTCTTTCCCTTGATTTGTCATTGATTGGCTTGGAGTGAACGTGCTCTGTTGGTTTGAATGTTCCAAGGAGGGGACTTCGCTTCGCTAGCCTGTGAGATCATATCTCAGGCTGCCCATTAGGAGGATTCGTCCGAGGAATGAATTTTGCTTCCCTAGGTCACAAGATTGTATCTCAGGCCAACCATCGGCAGATTTGTCTGAGGAATGTACTTTGCTTCCCTGGGCTGTGAGATATGGACTTCGCTTCCCTAGGCCTTGAGATTGTATCTTAGGCCTACAATTGGGTGAATTTGTCCGAGGAATGGACTTTGCTTCCTTAGGCCGCGAGATTGTACCTCATGCAGACCATCAAGCGGACTCGTTTGAGGAATGGACTTGTCTTCCCTAGACCATGAGATTGTATCTCAGGCGACCATTAGGCAGATTCATCTGCCAAATAAAGTTTAGAGACAAGAACATCCAACAATGCAAATTAAATTTTTTGGGTATTCAAACTTGAATTGTCATTGATCATAATTGAGCTTACATGAAATAAGGTCGGAGGTTGGCTACATTCCATGATCAAGGAATAGGTCGACCATCGAGGGTTTCCTGACTGTGCGTGCCTCGACCAAGTGCTTCAGTCAGATGACAGGGCCCGACCTAGTCTGGGGTGAGCTTCCTTGTAACCGTGTGTGTGTCGTGCATCAACCTTCTTGAGGACTAGGTCACTCTGGACAAAGATCCTTGGTCAGACCTGAGTGGCATAGTACTGCACCATCCACTGCTGGTATGCTGCTACCTTGACCTGGGCTTTCTCTCGAAGCTTGTTGGCAAAGTCGAGGTTAGCTTTCAGGAGCTCATCATGACGACCTACTTGATCAGATCCAGCCTAGTGACGAAGGGACCGACCGAAGCTTGGAGCCAAGTTTAGGGACAATCTTCAAATCCTAGAAGGAAGTGAAAGGTTAGCCGGGTGTGTGGCCTGGATAAAACCATCCAATGATCAAGTTAGTGACGACGTAATGCTCGAGGATTGAGCCGAGGATGGAATTAGAAAGAAGAGTGTTGGGGTGGGGGGAGTGACAGCCTCTACTTACCTTTCTGGGAGGAGTCTTGTAGCGTATATAATGGTTGCTCGTGGGGTGGTAGTGGATGCACTACCAAGCCGTCCTATGTTGTGCGGGCACATTTGGCGATCTGGATAGACAGTGCACTAACATTTTGACCTCTCTCTGCATCATGTGTACGGGCTCAGCTTCTTAAGGATTAGGCCTCTTGCAAATGGGTTGGATCCTTGGGCCAGACCAACGACCTATGCGGTTAACTCATGGGCTGGACTCTATGCCATGGATGGCAGTACCGGCCGATACCGGTACGTACCGGCCGGTACGTACCGGTATCGGCCGGCACCGGTACCGCCGGTACCGGCCGGTACTGGGCCAGTACCGGCCGGTACCGGACTGGTTTTGGGCCGGTACCGACCGGTACCGGGCCGATACCGGCCGGTACCGGACCGGTACCGGTACCCACCGATACCGGTACCGGTACCGGTACTGCCATCCTTGCTCTATGCAGTTGGCAAATGGATCTGGCCTACTAGGCTTTGGGCCACATTAGATGTAGTCACTACCCCTCCGTCTTCAGGTTAGACAGGTTCTTGGTATCTATTGATTGGGAGGATCACTTCCTCCACATGCAAGTTAAGTGTATGTCGAGGACAGTCTCCAATCACAAATAGCTTCTTCTCAATTCACAAGGCAAGACCTTAGAAAGGACAAGGTTCAGGATGGAAAGATATTGGTTAAGAGAGGTTAATTGTATCAATATGGTCACGAATGTGTGGTCTTACAGTGGGCAAGGTTTCAAACTCATGGCGGACCCACTTCCAAGCTGAAGACAGTGGCAAATGCACTCTCCCAGTCTATGTAGTTAAGTCGAGAGGCAAGTGAGGTGACCAAGGTTTTGCCTTCGAGTGAGGCAACCAAGGTTTTGCCTTAGCCGCAAATGCATACGTGAATGCCTAAGCATTTGAGGCGATGTGCGTTCTTTCATAAATCACCATGAAAGAAGAACATGGTTATATGAGCAAAATGTTCTTTTAAATTCAAGATATTGACATGTAAGACTTTAAGCACTGGTCATATCCAATATGTAAAAAAAGTTCAAGATAGTGACTTGTAACTCTTTATGGCTGGGCTCATGCTAGAGCTCTTAGAAGAGGTGGCTAGTTTGAAGGTTAGTTTTCAGAAGAGTCGGTTTATTGGGATCAAGCAGGATGATAGAGCATCATTGAGGGCTACTCTGATCATGGAATGTCAGAGCGACGAGTTTTCCATTACTTATTTGGGGCTCCCCCTTTCCCCTGGTGGATTGTTGTGTAAAGACTGGGACAAGATTTGTCTAGAGATATGAGTGCAGATTGGCTGCATGAAAGGGTAAGGTCCTGGATCGGGCCGACTCGTACGAGTCGACTTGTATCTGGGCCGACCCGATCCGCTGGCATGGACCGAGTTGGACCCTATCGTGCCGTCTCAATATAGTCATACATACATAATGTCTTATTTTAGATTAAGTTTTTCTCATTTAACAAGTAAAATCACACTTTTATATGAATTAATAGAGTATCTTTCTCTAGAATATAATTTAAACTTATTATTTTTTATTTTTTAAAACAAAAACTCATTGGCTTTACTCGTGCGATTCATGCGAGTCTGTCCGAGTTGGATTGGTATCGTACCGTATCTGAGAAGATCCGATCCGATCTGGTCAATGAGTCGGCGAACCTTGGTGGAGACTTTCCTCCAGATGCTCCCTATTTTTCATAGGCTTGCCAGATTCATGCCGGAGATTTGCACTACATGTTTGCCGCTGTAGGGTTAAGATGAGTCCATTGATCACCTTTTCTCGGCCTGTAATTTTGCTAATGATGTTTGGTAGCTTCTTTTTCTTAAGCTCCGTTGCAACATCTGCCTATTTCATCATGTGGAGAGTCTCATTCTTTCTTGGGGCAGGCCTTGGTCCCATAAAGGGAACCATATTATTTGGTGGCTGATTTTCCATACCACCATTTGGGCATTTTAGATGGAATGGAATAGCAGAATATTGAGAAGGGAGGCTAACACTCCAGAGGTGGTGTCTTTTTTTTTGTTTTTGATAGGTGAGGGAATGGGTGAAAGTTTCATAATCTAGATGATTAAAGCTCCTCCTTTTTTTATTTTCATTTTTTTTTTTTGGGGGGGGGGGTTGACAGAGAGGTATACCTTGTTTGTGTTTTTGTATATGGGGGTTCTTTTTGTCCTTCCATCTCCCTCACACTTGTACATGCCCTTTTTTATTTTATAATATATGTTACCAGCCGCTTTCCACCAAAAAAAAAATCAACAATTTTGACACCAGGGATTTTGTTATTCAGTGGTTTTAAAACTGGTGATTTCAAAACCAATAGTTTACAGTGTTTTATGTTGGATTAACAACTCTGAAGTTTATGAGCATGACTATTCCTCACAGGCTAAGGCGTTTACCTCTTCTAGTTGCAAGTTTGTAGCAGGGACTTGGTAAGCAGATTATTTCTGCATCCTGAGGCACTTAAAATAGAATGGTATATTGAGCTGTCTTGTAGTCAATGCTTCAATTCCACAACCAACGGCCAACGCAATAGAGAGAACTTAGTAGGATGTTATGAATCCCAGATATTCATTGTTATAAAAGTCCCTTAAATGGTTTTGGTTATGAAGTTATCTACATTATTGTTACTAGTGTTATTTGCTGTCAGCTCTGTGCATTTGGCTCTCATGAACAATGAAGTCATTAAAACAACTGGCAGCCATAGTTATTGTGGTCTTCCTATTAAGATATGCCTCACCTCTCACCATCTTAGCCTTGGGTTTATTTTAATACATAGCATCCACTTTTGAGGTGAGTATTGTGGCTGGTCAAGTTGTTGGATGTGGGCTTCACAAGAAGATTATGCTTGATCTAGCATGGTACATCAGACTTGCCTGGAGCCAAAGAGCTGATGTGCTCCAAGCTTCTGTGTTTCTTGTTTTTGACCCTCTTTAAGTAGTGCTGAGCTAATGCTCTTTTTCCTCAACCACAACCTAGACCAGTATTGTCTTTAACAAACATAATTTGCTAAGGTTGCATGTTTGAACATGCACCTTCTTGATCTTCTCTTTAGATGTTCTCACTTTCTTTGCTTATCCTTTTTTTCGTTTAGATCCCAAGGTTGCTTTCTCAGAGGAATTTCACTTTAGATCCTTGGTGCTGCCAGTGCCACCCTTGCATCTAAGTATTCCTTCCATATGACGATGACAAAATCTCAAGCAGTCTATGGCTGCAAGCTGTCTTGGAATAGAATATTTAACTATTCTCAACCATGTTGTACCTAGCTTTGCTAAGGGTGTCAATGGCCAAGCCAGTCTACCATCCTATCTACCTTGGCCTGCTTGGCCTCCGGCTTGGATTTTCCTTCCAGGCACGTAGGCCAGAATCAAGGCACGATTTTCTTTCCATGTAATGATTGGGTCAGGTCCAGGCCTGAAATTACTAGGAGCAACATGTTTGTATAGTGAAACCACTTTATTTTACATACATTAACAAAATAATGCATGACATATTGGCGAAGACCCTAGTCTTTCACATAAAAGACCTGGATCCTAGTTATGTTCAAGTTTGTATGGCAAAAACTACATTTTGCGCAGATGTGGACTTGTTCTTTAAGGCCTATGACATGCATAGGGTGAACATTCAAAGATGGCTGTCCTTTGGCTTAGGATGGGCTGACCAAAGCCTAACCAGTTGTCACACCTAGCATCGACAATGTGAAGTTTTTCCTTATCTTTTATCAACCTTGTGCACCAAAACTGCCTCAGGCTCCTCTGGATATAAGAACTGACTGGTTTTGACCAGAATTGTTAAACTGGACTAGAATCAATGTGAAGGGCCCCGAGTTCCCTGATGACTGAGCAAACTGGACACTTGTTGGGTGTCTTTTTTTTTTTGGGGGGGGGGGGGGGGTTGCCCCCTTCTTGAGTCCCATTGCAGTGCTTGAACTTGGAGAATTTGGTCACAAGAAGGCCTTTTGTCCTTTTGGGAGACAGAGATCTTATGTTGAGGTAGTCCGGGGCCTAGACATGACGGGGGTGGGTAGGTCTGCTTCCCTTGGTTCAGCTCCTTGGCCTCGCAAAGGGTGGAGATCCCTCGGTCTGTCTGCCTGAGGAAGAGGAAGGAGTAGGTTGGCTTGTATGTAAAAAGGTTCTTTTGTGGAGGGTAAAAAGGTTCTTTTGTGGAGGGGAGCTTGAGGAGGATAGGATCTATGGCTCTCTCACGGCAAGATGGTTAGCAGCGAAGGACTGGAAGTTGTGGCGATGCGCGAGTAGGTCCTTCATTTGCTTAAGGAGAAAAGAAGCATTAGAGGTTGCTTCACTAGAGGCATTCTCTGTCCCCCCATCAAACTTGCTCTGTGGAGGCCAAGTATGGGTGTCTTCCTAGATCCTAGGGCGATCTTAGTGCAGTTTAGATTGCCTAGGATTCCCCTCTTCTTGTTGGATGAGGAGTTTCTATCTTCTATGGTGTTTGAGTTCACTACCTTCTCTAAGGTTGAGTTGGTCCACTGGTGAGGAGGAAGTTCTAGTTGTGGAGGTATCGACTAAAGCCAGCTACTTGCAAGAGATTCTGACTGTCTTGGAGGTGCTCATAAATGGTCAATTTCTCTTGGTCCGGGTGGCGGTGGCATCGTCCCTTACGACAATGCAGGTGGAGAGGTCACAAGGCCCGCAAGTGCTAGGGCATCAAGGGAGGCGGGTAGAGGTTGATGATGATGCCAGGGCACATGAGACCTATATGCGTGAACCTGATCGGGGAGATTCATACTTCAAATTCCCTATTGGCTCGGGACCTATGTTATCAAAGGCGATCGCCTTACTCGCCTAGGCGATGAAAAAGGTTGAGGCGAGCCAAGAGCCAAGGTTGCCGACAAAGTTTATGCCAAATGTTTGTTTCTTTTTTAATTATGTGGTACTGTTTTTCTTACTCTTAATTATTCCAAAGTGAATGCCTCTTTTAACAATGTCCAATACCTTTTTTCTCTTACATGCTGCCACATTTTCTCCTTTTTTTCTTACATGTTGCTACATTGTTTTCTTATTTTTTATGATTCCTAAGATCATGCACTGCATATATGAGTGCTTTATATATTGATGATTACATGTTGATCATGATCATTGTTTCTCAAGGTCTTATATATGATTATTTTGGATGTTTTATTTAGTTTTCTTATATTGTCATTTTCTTCCTTCACGGTGTTATATGGGAGAAACACATCGCCTCAAACGCCTAGGCGATCGCCTAGGCATTTTGAGGCTGAGGCAAACTCTTGGTCACCTCGCTCGCTTCTCACCTCTGACTACATAGCTCGGGACATTTGCGAGCGACTTGGGCTCCAACTATCGGGTGGCTGGTTCAGGCCAATTTACTAGTGACTTACCCGATTTTAGTTAGGGGCTGATAAGGATTGTGTTGGGATATGCAATCGGATTTAGGACATCCTCGATTTGGGACCTCATGTGTTCGTACACCTTCATAGCCGATAGAAGTCCATGAAGACACTTACTCTGTCCCTCGCTCCGTAGATAGCGGGGCCACGATTGTTGACTCCCTATCACTGGCACCTCATATGGCAATGGACGTGCAGGCGGAGGAGGGAAGGGAGTGGGCATGGGGGAGTGGGCATGGATGTAAGGGGATCTTCCTAGCATCAAGACTATAAGGATCAATGGGGAGGAGGGGAGAATGAGGCACACATGCATATGCCTCTAAATGTATCCACACTAGTTCCTCACTGTTGGGGATCTCCTCGTAAAGTTTCCAGTCAATAGAACTCTTTCTCTCCTTCTTCTTTTCCCTTCTTGCTGGCTAGAAGATGGGAGAGATCAAACGAGAGGGTCGTCTACACCAGAAGGTGGTGCCTAGAGGATAGAGGGGGAGAGAGAGAGAGTAAGAGGGACGACCACCAGGATTAGCTTGGAACTTAGGGCTCTCTCTCGATCATATATATACACTTATGTTTAGAGTTCTTCACAAAAACGTCAAAGTTATTCCATAACTTATTAAGGTTACGTTTGGTGAAATTGAGAACTTAAATATGAAATCTGAGATTCACATCTTTAGCCTGAATTGGTTGTAGAGAAGTTCTGAATGCTGAATGGAATAGGCTATTTGATAAATACAAAGAAGACGTCTGAGTGGATGACATGTTCAATGTAACTTCTTATTTAATGATAATAGGTAACAAAATGAACATTTATCTTTATGCAATAATTATATATGTATTTTTATAAAAAATAAACTTATTAAGATTATTTGTAGATTATATAAATAAAATGTAAGATTCATAAATTATATAATAGTAATAAATATTAAATATAAAATATATAAATTGAACAAAATTATATAATACTAGATTTAAGTATTTGAATGACATTGAAGTATTATTTAAAATTTGAAATTCATGTCTTAAATATAAGTAGGCAATAAAGAGTCTTACATACCAATGAAGCAAATTGTTTAATAACTTTGAAGAAAACATTAGAGTGGACGACATTATTATAATTTCTCCTAATCCATAATATTTTACATATGCAAACTCATTTATTTTTTGATAATTTAATATGTAATTGATAAAAAGAGTTTTCTACTCCTATAGACTACCGTAGTTATATGTATACTCCTGACTTCCATATATTATTATAAATATCCCTAGTATCTTCAGAAAGGTTATAGTTGTACTCCATCATTAAAATACCATGAACTCTAATAGAATATGCTATCCATCAATTCCAGTAAAGTTAAAGATATATATAGAAAACTCTAATGAATTTAAGAGTATTTATACAAAAATATCCGAATCTTTTTGAAATATTTAGTTGAAGTTCACGGTATTCTCATGGGAAGGATATAACTACAGTTTTTCTCAGGGGTATTTATAGTAGTATATGAATATCTCATGGACACATACAAATATAGCAATTAGAAGTCTATTTACAAAATCTCTAGCAAAAACAATTATGAAATATTTTTATATTTTGGGACCCAGGTGAGCTGGTGCCAGCATCATGCATATTGTAACAGAGCAAATGGTTTCTATGGAATAGAAGAGCTTAAAGCCTCCTATACAATTTCCCCCAAATCAGAAATTAAATGGACAACACCTCCTTTTAGTTATCATGCATCTACACCCTTCAAACCCCTTAAAAGAACACCCAAAAACAAAGGATGACTGCAGAGGTATCATCCAACCTTATCACTGGCCAGCCAAAGCGTGTAGAAGAACCCTTGTCCGCGATGAGGATGCGTCGAAGCTGCTGCTACTTGGAGGAGAAATCACCTCACAGCAGCTTGCTATTTTCCTCTCTCTCTCTCTCTCTCTCTCGGTCTTCTCCAACACCTCTTTCTACTCTTCTCACTCCCCTCTCCAGCTTCTTCTTCTTCATCACCTCCAATTCTCTCTCTTTACTCCCTCTCTCTCTCTCTATCTAAACCTGCTGGATGGGACCAGCTGACCCCCACCTCCTCTTTGTTCCTCTCATCCTTGCTCCCTCTTCCTTTCTCTCCCTCTCTCATTGTCTCTCTCTATTTCTATCTTTCTCTCTCTGCTTCCCTCTCTTTCTTCCACTCTTCACCGCCTCTCTCTCCCTTCACTAAAAGCTGGCCCAGCCAGCAGCCCTGCCCCCTTACATAGGGATGGTAGGTGGTTTGGGCAGGGGGTGAGAGAGGCGGTTGCCTCCTTTGATGGGCCCCCTGGCCAGCCCAATAAACCAGGCCCATTAGGGCCCCAAAGACCAGGCCCATTCAAATCCCAATAATCCTGGCCCATTTCATTCCATTAAAACCTTAAACTTTTAGCCCCATAACAGCCCACTAAAAACCCATATCTTAAGGCCCATTAGATCCATTAGACTTTTTTAAAAAAATGCATTTAAACTCTAGGTTTTCTCATATTTGTGTATATATCCCTGTAGAATTTTTCAGGTCCTTGCACGTAAGGTGGAAAATGGCTGGAAGAGATTTTTCAACATATAAATTGAAGATTTGTTGTATGGAATATTAGAATCCCATGGATGCCAACACATGGATGGCAGTACCGGTACCGGTATCGGTGGGTACCGGTACGTACCGGCCGGTACTGCCCCGATACTCTTTATAGGCATGGTACCGGTGCCGGCCGATACCGGTACGTACCGGTATCGGCCGGTACTGCCAACCATGCCGACATCCATGCCAACATTGCTGCAGGAGAAAAAAGATTTGAAGGATGTTTTATTGGCATCAGTTAAGAGGGGAGTTAGGAAGTTAAAATGCAGTACTCAAGAGAAAAATTGCTGGAAGATTGCAAGTGGTGGATTAGGAGATTGGACGATTGCATCCTTTTTTTCACATGAGAAAACAGATATTTGCTTATCTGAATCCTTTATACCTCAGGATGTACTATCACATTTCATACTTGGTCTCCTCGATATTTGCTTATCTGAATCCTTTATGCCTCAGGATGTACTATCACATTTCATACTTGGTCTCGTCCAATGACTTGTGATGGATGAGAGCAAGAACTGTCACATACATGAGATTGCTTGTGCTTGTCTTCGCGTACTTGAGATTGCTAGTGCTATTCTTATCTCCAACTTTGTCCCTCAGTTTTTGGGTCAAAGTTTTACTTGGTTAACTTCATCAATATTATGTCTTTCTCCATTCTCTTGAGTTGTTTCCCATTTAAGCGCCTCTATTTCTCCGCTCCAAAATTGTGTTTTTTGTGCATTTTGTTATAAACATTTTATTCTCCTTTCTTCCCATGAGTGCGTCAAGTTTTTCATGCAGGCCATGAAGTATGTTCTTCTTGGGTGCAACTCTATCCAAAGTTTATCCCCCTTGACTAAGATGTTCTAACACGTTCCCAGGCATTGTTATGGTCTTGCATTTTGACACATTGATATGTCTTGTCATGACACATTCCTTAAGAATGTCCTACATTACACTTATTATCAAGATCACTTGTTTCTTCATGACCTTGATCCTTCTCTTTCTACCATCTTTATTGGCACTACATCTCCTGCATCAGCTATTTTCATTTAGTCCACCAAGTCTACTGAGTCTAGCTCCCCTCCACCTATTTAGTCTTCTTCATCCAATGCTAAGTCAACTCCCACTTAGCTTATTGAGCAACGATGGCAGTCTTGGACCAGTACCAATGTGTACCACTATTGGTATCAGTCCATTTCGGTGGTACTACACTGGTACTGGGCCTTTCTACATCAGCCCAGTATAGGCTGGTTTTGGCCTTGTTCCAGCTAGTCTCGGCTGATACTATAATTTTATTTTATTTTTAAATTTTGCAATTTTGGTATCGATTGCACCCCCGTATTGGAACTGGTACCAGCCGATACCAGGACGTATAAGCTTGGCCAATACTAGTGTCATATGGCCGATACTATCATCAATGTTATTAAGGCCATATTAGTTCCACCTACTCGTCATCACACTACTATGGTTGTTAGTGGGCTAAGCTATCTGTAGCCGTTCATACATAGTCCAACAACTTTTTCTCATTTTTCGACATAGGACTAATCCATTTCATCCTGCCTCAAACTTTGGACAGAATGGTAGCTTTACATTATGGTCGCTCCACACTAGTTTACCTCATGAGTAGGTCTTTCCTACATGCATTTTACAAGTTATGAATTTGAGTCCTCCATATATAGTCCAACAACTTTTTCCCATTTTTTGATACGATACTAATTTGGTTCATCTATACCTTAGCCCCCGACATAGTGGCAGCTCCACACTAATTTGCCTCATGAATAGCCCTCTCCTATGGGTAACCCCTTCATACTGTCCAGCTCGTAACTAAAGTCACTATAGGCCCACTAACTTCTACATGTTTCATCCATGAACCAACCCATATCATACTATATGGGTCTAGTTCTGATATCACAATGAAACAACATGATCCAACCTTTGTAAGATATTTCCACTTTGGACAAAGTTCGCATGGTTTTGTCTACAAAGTATGTCTTACAAGTTATGGATTCAAGTCCTCTATATATAGCCTAACAATATTTTTCCCATTTTTTGATTTGGGATTTGTTCGATGCAATCCTGCCTTAGTCCCCAAACACAATGGTGGCTCCACACTACCTTATCTTATGAGTAGCCCTTTCCTACTGTTTGACTTGTGACTCGGTCACTTCATTTCCGTATAGGTATGCCCTTTAGACCAAGGGCCTCATGCACCCCCGTCATTCTTAAAACATCTTCAACTTCTAAAGCTCTAACTTGTTAAAAGTAATGATGAGTATGGCGTAATTGATCATTAGTTCCCTCAAAGAGTAGACCTCTAAGGTGATCCATGTTTAACAAATCCTTAAAGTACTACAACATCTCTTCTTAATGTTGGAGTCTTTAACTTTTATTCTCACTCTTAATACATATGAAAGATGTAAATCCTTACTCTTTTTGTCCCTTAGTTTAGCAAGTTTATATATATCTTCTTCGCTCTCTTGAGTTGCTAATGTATGGTACAATTCTTTAAAGCCGTCAACTTAGATTCACTAACTACTTTCTTGGTACTCTGAATCTTTAATACATGCAATTTTTTGTTGGATTTTCAAATCGAAGTTTGAATTATACTTTGTGAGGTATTTCCACATTGTTATATCTGAGCTAGACCTGTACAGTATGATATGGGTTGGTTCAAGGATGAACCACGTAGCATATACTTCATGTATTTCTCCTCTCTTTTCAATCCCAGCTTTGAGGAGGGCTAATGATATGCAGCCTTAACCCTGCTTTTACAGAGAGGCTGTTTTCGAACTTGAGCTCCCGACCTCTAGGTCACAATGAAGGAACCTTACTGTTGCACCAAGGTTCTTCCTTTTATGATGAAAATCTAATCTTCCTTCAAAACTATCGCATTATCTATGATGTAAAACATGTGGTATTGGCAATGTTCTTGGTTAGTCATAGGCGTGATATATTTCATATCACCATTATATGGTGGTCATACGGAACAAGTCGAAAACTCGAAATTTGGAAGAACAAACGTGATCGGAACGAGCATCTCACCTAAGGCATCTCACCTTACCCCATCACAGGGCTCTCCTTTCACGTAGGCCCTCAAAATCCGACCCGTCCAAAACGAGTGCGCATCTTACTCGGGGCTTCTCACCCTTCCCATCTCAGGGATCTCACAAGAACAAAACTAGAATTCTAAAAATTAGATAACTTCTTCTATTCTTCATTGTTCAAATGTGAAGTACATGTCTCTTTAAATAGAAAGCAAGAAGTAGACCAAAGGTCACCTAATAAAGACATCTCTAGTAATATGTAGGGACACCTAATTAAGACTTCATAAGAATACGTAATGACATTCACCTAATGACCCACACTTTTTATTTAAGACTCTTGGAATAATAAAAGACACCTATTAATGACTTTGAAGACCGCATTCTTTATTGCGCTTCAGTTTCGATCTTTTGCATCGCTCGCCGAGGAAGATGAACGTATAGGAGAAAATGGTGGTCCTCCCTCGGGTCTGCGGCAGCTCTGAACGGCTGTGACCATGAACTTATTCCCATTAATTCTCCTCCGGTGGGAGAAAATTCGCCATCGAGTTTGAAATGCTGCCGGAGGTGACGTACAAGTGCTGCAACTGCGGTAGTGCGCAAGCACAGTGGCACACTGAGTGGCACGTTCGACAGTGTACGGGACTGCAGGGTGCGCTTGATAGCATGCAGGCCAGCATGCAGGGCACGTAGGCAACGCCGGTTCGCTATGGCATTTTATCAAACACCAGGTAGACGGTCTTCACAGACTGTTTAGAGAGTAGTGAACTGGAAGAATAGAGTGGTGATGGTGCGGGATAGAAAAGAGAGTACGAGAAAATAGGAGAGAAGTACCGAGCATCTCACTCGGGGCATCTCACCCACCCAATCTCAGGGCTTCCCTCTCTCAAGGATTTCTCAAAACTACTCTCTCTAGGTCCTCACAGCGGAAGAATAGGATGGTGGTGACGCAGATGTAGACAGCAGAGTTGCTGGCAGTGGTGTCGGCCGTTGGTTGCTGGCGGAAGGTGGTTCCTCTCAAGTTTTTTTTTTTTTTTTTTTGGAGTTGCAAAGTAAAGATTGGGAGAGAGAAGGAGAGGGCGGTACTGTTCGCGTGAACAATAATCGCGGTTACTATTCACCGTGAACAGTAACCAATTCTTTTTTCCTTTTTTTTTGGGTTTTGGTTAAAAAAAGAAGTTATTGGGCGAAGAAAGAAGAGGAAGAAGGGTGTAGTGGAGGCGGCGATGGGTAGCTACTGTAGCGGGACAGCAGCGGTGAAGACGAGATGGAATGGTGGCGTGGTAAGGATCGAAGTTTACTCTGATACCAAATTTGATACGGAACGAGTCAAAATTTGAAAGAAGAAACATGATCGGAACGGGCATCCCACTCAAGGCGTCTCACCTTACCCCATCGCATGGCTCTCCCTTCATGTAGGCCCTCAAAATCCACCCTGTCCAAAACGAGTGCGCATCTCACTCGGAGCTTCTCACCCTTCCCATCTCAGGGATCTCACAAGAACAAAGCTAGAATTTTAAAAATTATATAACTTCTTATATTCTTCATTGTTCAAATGTGAAGTACATGTCTCTTTAAATAGAAAGCAACAGGTAGACCAAAGGTCACCTAATAAAGACATCTCTAGTAATACGTAGGGACACCTAATTAAGACTTAATAAGAATACGTAATGACATTCACCTAATGACCCACACTTTTTATTTAAGACTCTTGGAATAATAAAAGACACCTATTAATGACTCTGAAGACCGCATTCTTTATTGCGCTTCAGTTTCGATCTTTTGCATCGCTCACCGAGGAAGATGAACGTATAGGAGAAAATGGTGGTCCTCCCTCGGGTCTGCTGCAGCTCTGAACGGCTGTGACCATGAACTTATTCCCATCAGGTGGCCTTTCTCTTTTTCCAGTTATTCTATTCACTATCTATTTTTCTTTCTACCATGGGGGTTGTTTCCGTTATCTTTCAGGAACTTTTTTTAAAGAAATTATTTTTGTCTAATGCTTATGCATCATTGTGGGAGCATTGGATGTCAGCATGAAGTGCAGACTTGGACCCACTCATGCTCTCTCTCAGGAGTTGACTTTTTCTTCTTCTTTTGTTTTTTAATTTTTTTTTGTTACTTGTAATGTGTCAGGATTGGTCAAGTAAACAGTGGAGGCTCCGTTGGACCTGGTCCAACCCAAAACAAGTTGGACTAAGTTTGTATGAAACCCTATACCATCACTATAAGTTGGTTACAGTCTCTCTACACTGGTCTCATTTTTTTGTAAAATAAGCAGTGCTTCATAGGCTCGAGTCCTCGACTGGCAAGTCAGGCCGAGTCCAATCAAACCAACTCAGCTTCGCAAGGCTTCAAGTAGATATGATTTGGCAAACAAACTAAAGTTCGATGTGGGGCTTGATTCTTGCACTTTGTTTTCTTTGAATATAATGCAAGGTTTTGCTACACAAAGATCATTATCTGAATTTTTTGTGATCAATGTGTCTTCCTTGGGATGCATCTATGTGCATATTCTGTTATCCATGCTCTTGTTCACTTTTCTAGGCCAATCACTTTTTATCTTCCAGATTTTTTTTTTTTAAAGTGACCAGAATTTTTCTTTTTGTGACTGTTTTTAGTTTCATTAATGCTTGCAATGATACTATCACATGACAAAAACAATATCCAAAATCTGGTTCACTTTCCCGAAGTAAAAAGCCATGCCAGCCTTTTGTCATACTTAATTGGATATGTTTTACTGTATTTGATTGGATGTTCTGGTGAAACATATATGACATGGTGTTTGTGGATTTCTGTAGGCTTGTTTCTTTCTTCTGACAGAAGATCATTGAACAGATCTAGAATTGTTGATTTCTTTCTTTCTTTGTTCTGATTAAATCCATTTTTAGGATAGCTAATGGAAAGTACATGGGTTGTAACATTGATTTTATTCTGCATTTGACACTGTTTAATTGGAAGCCAAAATCTGATGAAAGTGATTGGCAGGTTCACATGAAATTCTCTTTAACTCAATGGTCATTGTTTGCTGGCATCTCTGGCCGGGTATTTCATCTGCATGTTGCCCATGGAATGCAGAATAGACCTATTCGGATCGGGATCGGCGGGTCCCGATCTGGCCGGAATCAGCTGATCCTGGCCATTTCTGGCTAATTTCAGCCAACAAATCGGCCGATCCTAGCCAATTCTGGCCAATTTCAGCCAATTCCGGCCAATCCAATCCTGATTCGGATCGGGATTGGTGGGTCCCGATCCGGCCTCTCGATCTGTGCCGGAATTCCATGATGTTGCCTGCATTTGTTTATTTCTTGTGGTAAAAGAAAGAGCTATCTAAGTTTTGCTTCTGCTATCCACTCAAAGCAGAAGGTTTGAAATTAGTGTAAACTTAGAAGTTTCAGCATTAGCATTACAGCTTACAGCATTTTTCAGATTTACTCATCAACAAAGAGATTGAACTTGATTGGTTTGACAACTATGCTTAGGATTTAGGGATTTCCAACCATTTTACTGTTTCTTTTTCCTAGGAAAATGTGTTTTAATTACATCTTGTCAATGGACATCTGAAAATTTGACTTCTCTTTACCTAAGGTGAATTTATTGCATTGCTAGATATATATGGGCTGATTCTGGCATTTCATGGGAGGTGTACAAGACGATGAACCACCCGCAAAGCGTGTGAAAGTTTCTTCAGAAGATTTGGAAAGCCTATCAGATAACTTGTCTCTCAAATTCAAGGAACCCGTCGGCCCTTTGGGAGGTTCAATGGCCAAGGCTTTTCCTTCCGAAGGGAAAGAAGATATGGTCGGCTCTAAAGGAATCATCAAAAGGGTGGAATTTGTTCGGATCATTACCAAGGCTCTTTACTCTCTTGGTTACGAGAGAAGTGGAGCCCTTCTGGAAGAGGAATCAGGGATACACCTTCACTCATCTATTGTAAATCTATTTAGGAAGCATATAGTTGGTGGAAATTGGGATGAGAGTGTTGCCACATTGCATAAAATTGGACTGGCAGATGAAAAGGTTTTGAAATCTGCTTCTTTACTGATATTGGAGCAGAAGTTTTTTGAGCATTTGGAAAGCAATAAATTCATGGATGCATTGAGGACTCTGAGAAATGAGATTACTCCCCTTTCCATTAATGAAAAGCGAGTTCATGAGCTTGCAGGTTGCATTGTTTCCCCATCCCAACGTGCATTACTTGGGTTTGAAGGTCAGAGCTTCGATGGGGCCAACTCACGCTTGAAACTCCTTGAAGACTTGCAGAAGCTGCTTCCCCCGACGGTTATGATCCCAGAGAGGAGGTTAGAGCATTTAGTTGAGCAAGCACTTAATGTGCAGCGGGAGGCTTGTGTGTTTCACAATTCATTAGATGGTTCTCTGTCATTGTATTCGGACCATCAATGTGGAAGAGACCAGATACCTTCTCGAACAATGCAGGTTAGTGCTAACAGCTGATGCAAGGTCCATGGGTTCTTATCTTAAATATTTTCATCCTACTTTCTTGGTTGCCGAGCAACCGAATGCTATCTTGAGAATTCGATTGTTAAATCGCACTCTTTTCAAAAGGCTGATGTATCGCCATTGCCTCGTTCATTATCCTGGACACAAATCATGTACTATGTTTATTTGGATACCTTACTTGACTTTATTTCACTGGAATGTAAAAGATAGTTATTTTGCACATAATTTTTTGTAATCTGATTGAAATCCAAAGCTGTTGCTTAGAATTAATAATTTTCCCATCTTACAAAACTATATGTATTTCCTATTTTCCCATCTTACAAAACTATATGTATTTCCTGTTGTTCTTGTTTAATTTTTAAGAGGATCATTTCTTGTCATCTTTATTTGCAGGAAAATATTCTAGTAACTTAGAAATTCTTCTGCTGTATGCAAATTGCAAAATAAGGGATGAACCAGTAGATGTCTTCTTTGTTATTGAAAAAACTAAAAGAATCTATTAAGAATGATATGTAGCATCAAATGATGTATTGTTTAAGTATTTCTCATAGTTTTTGGAATTGTTCCTTGCTCATATCTGCGGAATAAGTTGATGTATGCTTTTTCCCTGTTTCATTAGCCTCCTGTTGAAACTTCTCGGATCATCTCTCTTGATTTATTACACTACAAGTTTATCCTGATTTAGGACTAAATGAGTTTAAGAGGTATAAATGCTACAACGAAGCCCTCCAAAAGTCTTTTCTCATAGGAGGAGATTCTCATT
Organism: Zantedeschia hybrid cultivar; assembly: GCA_030544215.1. Taxonomy (NCBI): domain Eukaryota; kingdom Viridiplantae; phylum Streptophyta; class Magnoliopsida; order Alismatales; family Araceae; genus Zantedeschia; species Zantedeschia hybrid cultivar. The sequence continues at coordinate 197,552 of JARZZO010000015.1, forward strand.
GTGGGAAGGCCCTGCGGGGGGGGGGGGGGGGGGGGGGGGGAGAGAGAGAGAGATGGCTTTGGCATAATTTTGTCTATTTGATTTATTTGTAGTGTTCAACAAGGAACTTCAATAATAATGTTAGTTCACTCATAATGCAGGTTTTACAAGCACATCAAGATGAGGTGTGGTTTGTGCAATTTTCAAATAGTGGGAAGTATTTAGCATCATCGTCCAACGATAGGTCTGCCATTATTTGGAAGGTACCTTTTTTTGTTGGACTTTGATCCAAACTATGTTTTTTTTGACCTGCATAGAGGCCCAATTAATATGGTTTTATTAAGCTAGTTGCAATTATATGTTTATGCAGATGTCAATTCCTTGTAAATAAGATTGGTGATTTTTGCATATATACCTGCATAATCAATCATTTTGAATTGTATTCTTATAGAGTACCCTTTCAATCCTATACATCCAAAATCAGTTAGATCCCTACCACCAATATGTTTCTGCTTAACTCTACCAGCCATGGATTGGGAGAGGGACTTAACTAAGCTGCCCTCAATTTTATAGGAGAGATAGGAGGGGTTTCATTTATATGCTGAAAACCCTTGTAAAATGCATAAATGCAAAGAAACCTATATAATCATTGTATACGTTAAGAAGGAATCCCCTATGGTCAAGCAAAAAAACACTTGTAAAATGCATATATGCAAAAAAAATAAAATCCTATGTAATTATTGTATATATAGAGAATTCCCATCGTCAAGTCCACCATCAATCACATCACTTACAAATTAGTGCTTATTTCAGAATAAAAAGAAACTTTAGGGAGTTTTCTGCATATATGTATAGCACATGGATTTTTTTTTCCATATACGGAATTTTTAGGGGTTATTTGAAAAATGATTTTCATGTTTTCATTGACGGTAAAACTTTTTTTTTAAATGGTAACACCACAAGCTTATTAAAAGAGAAAAGAAGAAAATTTGTGCATACAGAATTCATGTTCCTTCAAGACAGCTCTATACAAACTATAAAAGAAATTCCACACTAAAAAGTTCAAAAATCGAAGCATTAAGTGTATCTACACTACAAAGTAGATTCTCTCCTGAGAATTCTTCCATTCCTCTCCCACAAATTGCAAGCAGGATCACATGAGGGATCTGCCACTACACAGTCAGATCAGGTCACCTTTGAGGTCCCACCTTCAGATCCAGTCTTGGAGCTGGTAAGCATAATGAATCTTGTCAAGAACCTGTCCCCAAACCTCCTGAGCAAAAGAACACTCTATGAACAACTGATCCTTGGTTTCACCCTCTTCAGAGAGGCACCAAGAAGTTCTAATATCTGGGAAGCTTGCAAGCAATCACAAGTAGGAACTTTTGGGCATCAAGTACGGTTGGACAAATAGTGGCGGGTCCTGCAGGTGGATTTGACGAAAAACCTCCCATTACTCTTCCATGTTCACATCCTAGCATCCAACATGTTGGGAAGAACAGTACAGCATTGAAGGAGCAAAAGTCAGCTCCCCAGTTATCTAATTTATCATCTTGTTTGTCTTCTAAATAATGGAATCCACCCTCCTCCTGGAGGCGGATCATTAAGCACCTGAGCTACGACTGTGAAGGGATTTGTAGATAGTCAGTGGAGCTGACGAAAGCTCTCTTCCAGTGTAAAATTGCAGACATCTATCCTTCCAGAAAAACATACCTATAGAGGCATAGAATGGGGTCTAAACAATCCCCTATCAGTTGTTGAGAAGGCAACCTATGCTTGTAAGGAAGGTACTCCACCTTCCTCCCAACAATAATCACATATCGGTTGTTGAGAAGGCAACCATGTGCTTATAAAGAAGGTCCCTCACCTTCCTCCCAACAAGGCCCTTGTTGGGAGGAAGGTGGGGACATCTCAACAACTGATGTGTCATTATTTAGCCCCCATTCCATGCCTTTATGGTACCTTTAACCATTAGCAAGTATAATATAGGTTCCTGAACATGATACTTCTTGTGCAATAAAGAATGTCATGCCACAAATGAGAATTGTTATTCCATGTGAAATGTGTCATGTCCCATTCCTTGGATCGGTTATAATATTCTTGTGGAATCACATCTTCCCATAGGCTTATGTCTTTGGTACCAAGTTTCTTAGACGTGCCATGTTAAAGTCCCTCATGTTCCTAAATATCGAGCCTAGAGCCTCCTTACTCTTGCACACTTTACCCTACCTTACATCATGGATCCGTTGCACCAGTCTCCAGTCTCACCTTGAAGAGTATGATCTGAATATACTCATGCCTTTTTCCCATAGTCTTCAAGATCTAAAAGTCGACTAGTAGTGAATAGGTTGACCGTCTAGAACAGACTTACAAAGCACCACCCTCCCCTATAGGAGAGGAGCCTTCCAACCTCTGGATTCAAACCTTTGAATGATCTTTACATAGTTTTGATACCGAAGGGCCATGCCGTGAGGGGCAATCCTGGATAGGTGACAGGAAACTCTCCTATCTTACATCCCAATGATCATTGCTGCCAACCAAGAGATATGTCTTCCATGTCAATCACCTTCAAGCACTCAGCTCCTCTAGTATATATATATATATATATATATATATATATATATATATATATAGATAAAGAGAGAGAGAGAGAGAGAGATGCTAGAATGCGAACTACTACAGAGCATGCAACTAAACCACACATAAATTTTGAATATTCAATAACCCCCCTTAGGGTAGTTTCCATCTCTTGAGGCCTTACTTTGACCAAATTGTAGTTCGATCTTGAAACTCGATCTTAGCCGTCTATCCGGTACATGTAAATCTCAATTTTTAAAAATCATGAAAAAATTGTCAAAACATAGAAACTTCGTCAGATTAACCCCTAGGGTTGTTTCCATCCCTTGGGGTTTTAATATTCATCACCAATTTACGAATGTAAAATCGGACGGCTTATGTTGAAAGCCTTACGATCCAACGGTGAAACTTAAGCCAAAAGGGATGCAATTTATTTTGGGGGGAGAGTTGAATATTTCAAAATTTATCATAAATTTTATTTTTTTAAAACATGGGAAAGGGGTCGAAATAGTGTGCTCCACACTATAACATTCGTACCATAGCACTCCTCTCTATTTTTTTTTTTGTGTATATATATATATATATATATATATATATGGCGGATAGAATGCGCCCCGGGGTGCCCCACCTTAAAAATCACCAAAAAATTTTAATATTCATATACCACTATCTAGGTTGTTTCTCACCCTCTTTGGTTTTAATTTTCACCTTTGGATCAAAAAACTTAACCATAGTTGTCCAATCAAATGTGTCGTTGTTTGGAGATCAAAATTAAAATCTCAGGGATGGGATCAATCTTACAGGTTAATTTGACGAATTTCCTGTTTTTTTACCATTTTCAGTATTTTTAGACGTTGATTTTTTATACGTGTCCGATCGGACGGCTTCGGTTGATTGTTAAGATCGGACGGTAAAAGTTAAATCCCCAGGGATGAGATCAATCCTAAGGAGCCTATTTGAATGTATAAAATTTTATAAAAAAATTATTTTTTTTACATGGGGAGGGTGGGTTTTCGGATAGGAGTGCATCTAACTTAGATGCGGCCCGGGCTGCACTGAATCATTTCCCATATATATATATAGAGAGAGAGAGAGAAAGAGAGAGAGGATGGTACTGACCGATATTCCTCAGCATCAGAAATGAAGAGGATGGTATCATCTGCATATGGCAGATGAGTAATCTGAACACTCTGGGCACGTCTGGAAATGTCTGACAAGTCCAAGAGCCTCTGCTTGAGGCACAGTCTGCTTAATAAGTGTATCACTGGAACAAAGAGAAGAGGGAGCATAGGGTTTGCAGTTGAAGGCATCTGCTTCTGTGAAATATGTCGAGGGTTCCCGAGTGATAAGGACAATAAACCTTGACAAGGAGGTAACACAAGCTTTGATCCATTCCACCCATCTGTTCCCAAATCCCATTTTAGTCATCACCTAAAACAAGAAGTCCCACCTCATGCAGTCATGATACTTTGCAGCATGAAGGCATTCATAAGCCACCAAAAAACCAAAAAAATCTCCTAAATCTCTCTTTAGCAAAAGCACCTTGATTATAGTTGATCACTCTATCAGCAGCCTTTTCCATTCTCGTTGCTATTTAATGATAATTTTGTAGACCCCATTTAGGGGGCTAATGGGTCTATGTTCCCAGATATCAGCCCTCTTTTTCTTAGGGATCGACATCAAGAAACTTTTATTAATGTCTCTCGAATGAGCCTTTCCTTCCTAAAATCCAACAATACTTCCAGACTGCCAACCCTGACCATGAAAACATCAACGAAAAACCACCTGATCACAGGGTTGTATCACCTATCAGAGCAAAAACAGACTTCTTAATCTCCTGAATAGCAGTGTTCAGATTTCTCCTATTCTCTGTCATGGAAAGGGTCATGAAGTATCCAATAAAAATGCTTATGTGACAGTCCTGCTCTTGAGGTGAATGTGCTAGAGGGGATGACTTGTTCTTGAATTTGGCAATGGAAAATGCAACTTTCTGCTGGTGAGGTAGCAGTAGGAGTAAATGTGCAGGGAGTTAAAGGGGAAGAACTGGATTTATGCATTAATGGCAGATAAAGGTGGGGAATGGCGATGTGTGAGGGAGATGGGGACATCGATGGAGAGGGTGAGGGTGATCATGAAGGAGAAATGAGGGAACATGGGAGAAGGTCAGGGAGGGGAAGAGTGCATGCAAAAGAAGAAATGCCGTAGTGGGTGGTAGGGTTGATGGCTTCCGGCACGATGCAGAGTGTAGCAACATGGGATCTCCAACACAGTGGCTGGAGAGGGGACAAGAGAAAGTGCTGGAGCATGCTATGGAGGTGTTCAGTCTGCACTGCGTCTTCCAGCCGTCCAAGTGCTGAGGATACTAGCATCCATTCATCAAATCTCAGACGTTCCAGAAGAATTGAAGTTGATTTGGGGTTCTTCCACTTTTTGTATGTCCATTGAGATTGAGTCTTAAGGTATGCCTAACAATAAGGATTTGATTTATGTCGAAGGTGTGCAAGCCTACAGGAAATATAAAGATAGTTGGATTACCATCCCTCTCGAACAGATGAAGAAGACAGCTGAGTCACTGTCACTGAGTTCAAATTCAGCAACACAGGACTTAGGCAACCTAGGTCCAGAGTTGGGGAAGGTTCGAGGCTGTCCTAGTTCTACGTCAGATATTAAATCTGTTGAACCTGATGCAGAGTCTGTTGGTTTGTGTTATGTTGCCGCTGAGGTAGATTTCTACACTCTTTTGATGGATGAACATGAACAAGTCATCATAACATCCGCAGATGATAAATGGAGGGAAGCTATTGCACAGATGGCATCTCAAATAGTAGATGGGCTTCAAGATCAAAGCAAGAAGAAGAATTGTGCCCCCACACGGGTCTAAAAAGAAGAAAGCATGTTTTCAGCAGAAGACTACATCCATCGATATCCAAAAGAGGAAGGACAAAAATATATCTTTGGAAGCTGGAAAGTCCAGTGAGAATCGTGCACTTATTGGTGTTATTACTGCCGAAGGATCTGCTGAAGCTGATCAACGCCGATCCTGTGATTTTGAAGATTCTTATGTATTTGCACCTGGCAAATCACGAAAAGAGGATGCCTCTGTGGCTTTGACTCTTGCTGAGGATTCCGGAAAAGGAGAGAACCGTTACATAGGGAAACCCAGCCGTGAGTCTGTGATTGCAACAGCACTCCTTCCCCACAGTGGACTGTTCTCATGGAAAATCTGCCTCAGCTCACACTTCCCTACTATCTTCGGAAGGTAGGAACGATTTTGGGGATCCTCATGACTGCAGCAGTGACGGCACTATTGGCCGTATTGTACCAGTATCGGCCAGTGCCAGTACGAATACGGGGGGTGAAAGCAGTACTGGCCGATACCAGCAGTTCTGGGCCTAAACCGGGCGGTACCAGTCCAGTCCCACCGATATGTACCAGTACCGACTGGTACCGAGACTCCCATCCTTGGAAGTCCAGTACTACCGATACTAACAGTACTGACCGGTACCAACACTGCCATCCTTGGACTGCACACACACCTATGCAAATTCAGTGAATGAAGATTGTGTTAGTAAGCAGGGAAAGATATCTGTGAATTATCATCGAGAGAAAGTTCTCTTTCAAATTTCATGTGCAATTGGAGCAACGAGGAATTCATAAAGAAGGCTGCTGCTTTAGGTTTTGCAAGTACATCATGGGCAACCTGGTCGATTATGCAAACTATGGTGATCTATGGGATCTGTAAATGACAATACTAGCAAGTGCCCAAAAGGCAAAAGAGAGTTACACAATCTACTAAAGGATATTTCACAACACAGGCCATAAAATTCTTGGACCATGATCTGTAATTCATAGTCTTTTTTTGGATAGTGTTTTCATTATACTGATTATTACTTTTTTCTTGTAAAAGTAGTTACTTGAAGTGTTTGTTAGCGGATGAGGAACCTCACCTCATCCCCTTTGATTGTACTACCTTTGTTTATTTGATAATAAAATTGGTGGTATAATTCACACTTCCACAGTTTATTCAAAAAAGAAAAAAAAATCTGCCAAAGTCTAAGATCACTGAGAAACATTATGTTTAGGCTTGTATATGCCACGAGCATCACGGGGACCAAAGTGATCATGGTGCCTAGGCATTCATGTGGAAGCATATTTGCCATTGGTTACTTTATGAGAAAAGATGGGCACTCTTTTTTAATAGTTTATTTGTAACTATCTTACTGTATGACTTTCAAAAAAAAAAACCTTACCGTGTGAGTATTTTTTGGATCTATATTCTGATGCTAAGTGAGAGCGTGAAAAGCCCCTTCCATTTTCCCCTTCTATTTTACTTGTTTTCTTGATTTTCCCTTTCCAATTTCCTCATTTTATCCTTTTGTTGCAACCAGTCTTTTTTGGTGCATATAATTGTTGTTGCTTCATTGACGGTGCCTACATTGTCACAGGCATGCTTCTGGTTCTACTGCCAGAGCTGATGTTTGAAGTTACTACCATTGTGTGCCTATATTTCTTTTAGACGATATTTTCTTTTAGAAAACTTTCAGAGTCTGTGACAGCCCACTTGTGATAGGTGGGATGGAACACATAAATGGGGTATGGCTGTCATGGATGAGGCAACTTCATCACTGCTTATGCATTGCATATCGACCACTTTTCTACCTTCAATCGTCTGGTCCACACAAGTGAAATTTTAAAATGTCAACAAGGTAACTTAATAATCCAAAACTTACCTGCAAAGATGCATATATTCATGCCATGTATTATCCAAGGGAAGGCAAGAAGAATATCCCCTTGCATGTTTGAGAAGACCCTTAGAAACAATTGTAGAGTTCCCGTATTTGAAGAATATCCCCTTGCATGTTTGACAAGGCCCTTAAACAATTGTAGAATCCCCATTTTTGGTTCCTCAAATGTTCCTACCTTCCTATTGGTCATAAAATTATACAGAACTGCAAACACTAGTCACTCATCTGAACACTCGACAATATAAAATTAAATGTTTTATTAAGATCTTTTGCAAATGTTCCACTGTTCAAATCAAATTGCATATTTGGTATTCAAGAGACGGATGTGCATGTGGATGCGGATTGCTTGACAATGTATGCATCTCTGCAGCTACTGTCCTCTTTCATTTACCTCAGCCTCATTTTGGTTAATTGTTAAATGAAGTTTGACATTAAAAAGACCGCCCTCTCTTTGCACATAGCGAGGAAAGAAATAGGGGGACAAGTTGTGCTTCTTGTCAAGATGGGAGTGTTTACGTCTGTAATGGTCCCAATTTGCAGATCTCCAGTTGTGCATAATTTCAAAACAAAATAATAAGATATGACAATTGTAAAAACTCAAGAGAGTGATCATGTCCATTATGCAACTGCAAAAAAAAAAAGAAAAATTCATATCCCAAGAAAATAAAGTAACTGGCCATATCTAAAAAAATTCGCTTAGATCTATCTTGGTCTAATGAACAAATAACAAACGCTGCAGAAGCATAAGGATCGGTGCGGGATTACTTTTGACGCGTGATTTGGATGATGATTCATACCGCAGAGGTCATAGAAGGGGCTATGAGTCTATGACAGTCTCCATCTAGCTCCACACTCAAAATCCCGGGACCCACGGTGATAGTCTGGGAGAGCGGAGAGGAACCAAAGAAGAGAAGTACATAAAGAAGAGCATAAGTGGAAGAAAAGTTACGGAGACAATAGCAGAACTTCAGTTTTTTTTCTCTCTCTCTCTCTCTAGTTAAATGTGTGTGACAGGAGGAAAGCGAGACGGTAAAATGGGGGGAGGCTGTGCCAACCGCTCCCCATCATTTCCTCCCATGTAGCCCCTTACATGTCCCCCCAACCTTTTGATCCTTATACTTGTTACATGCCCCACGTGAGCACTACATAATGGGCCAAGCCCAGTAATCCAATATCTTCCACTTGCCCATGTAGGGCAATCATGAGATCTCTTTCGGCTGTTACTATCCTTCTGTTATACAGGAAATGGAATGCGCGACCTTACGAGAACTAAAAATCTCATAGTACCCCATGCAACATTATATTCACCTGATTTAACAGTTTAACATCTCTTAAATAAGTAACAAGCAATATTATACCTCAATGTCATGGGATCCTAACTCTATTTGCACAAAGTTGATTGAGTTTCTTGGGGTATGATCGACACAACATGGTGCAATATTTAGATGCCTTCATTTAGCTCTCATGTCAATTCGATTAATCTTGGTTGTTTTTTTAGACATGTCCCATTGAACTATGTCAACTATAGTCCTGAGGAGTATGCTAAAGTAGCGATAACAAGCTTCCTCTTTATAACATAATTCTCAGGTCACATAGAATACAAGTGGCATCAAAGCAATATGATCTAGAAGCTCACACAATGATAAAGTAGAGATCCATTCATCATTCTTACGATTGGTCAAGTGTAACACATGCAGTATAAGATGCATTCTATGGTGTTCTTCCACCAATGTGGGTGTTTCACTTATCTCAACACCAGACGGATATTGTGCAATCACTCCCACTGCGACTAACTTGAGTCTCATAACATAGTCGCTCCCACTGAGTGCCTTGTCTCGAAGCTTATCCAACTAATGTATGTTATATAGGATATAGGGGCGAATGTAATGTTGTATTCGATCTTTAGAGATCTCACCTCGGCTCTCATCTGAGGGTACATTATTATTAATATTTCATGTTTATCTTGTTCGCTCTCCTACCGTCATAAATACTAAATGTCTCATCTTGCTCGCTCCCTCAACACCAAGGTGAATTACCTGTGTGAGAAAGTCAGTCTGAGACTGGCGACGCCTATATGATGTGTAACCAAGCCATCCATTCAAAAACATATTATGGAAGAGAGCACATATTTGTATTAATGTCAACTAGAATAATTTTCATTACAATTTACATAAACACATTGTTCTAATATGGGTTAAGAAAGCCTCTCAACTAGTCTGCTTAATAAGTGGGTCCACTACCATATTATCTGTAGAAATGTGTTGAAGAACCACTAACCCTCTTACAAGCAGTTCTCAGATGAAGTGATATCTAATGTGAATATGTTTGGTCCTCTCGCGATATTTTAGGTCCTTAACATAAGCTAAAGTTGACGTACTATCGACATACAACATCATGATCTCCTCTGGATGGATTGTTATGGCCAATTGCTTCAAGAAACTATGCAACCAAACAACTTCTCGACATACCGATGTACAAGCCACTTATTTTGACCCCATAGTGGATAATCCGATGCATGCCCGTTTTTATTGTTCCAAGAAATGGCCGCGTCACCTAGCATGAACACATAGCTCATAGTTGAGGTCGACTTCCTATCATTTTTATCATTGGCCTAATCAACATCATTGTAACCTTTCAACCTTAAATCACTTCCATTGTAACATAAGGTAAGGTCAGCTGTTTAACGTAAATATCAAAGTATCCTCTTTACTGCTTTCCAGTAAATGAGATCAGGGCTACTCTTATAACGGCTGACTAATCATACAACATAACATATGTCGGGTCGACTACAGAACATAGCATACATCAGACTCCCTATAGCTACCGTATATATCACTTTGGACATTTGATTCTTGTCCTCATTAGTCTGTGGCATTGACTCGCACTTAAGGCACAACTCTTATCAAGTGGAGTATTAATGAGTTCAGCAGGTATCGCTCAAGGATCTTATATAGGTCTCTTGAGACAAACTTAGAAGCCCTTTTAGAGCGATCCTTCACTATTTTCATTTTGAGCACATAATTTGCTTCACCTATATCTTTTATCTCAAAGATAGCCTTCATATCATTCTTAGCTAACAATATGTCGTCAACATACAAAGTTAAGATAAGGATCTTCTCCTATATTTGTTTAACGTACATATAGTTCTTCCTCAGTTATCTCAAAATCGAATAAGACAAATTTCCCTGTGGAATCTCAAATACCACTGTCTAGATGACTATTAAGGCCATAAATGGATATCCCTTAGCCTTAAATTCTTATGTTTGAAACATATAAATTTCTTCGTCTAGTACTCTATTGAGAAATGCAATTTTCACGTTTATCTGAAAAAGTTCTAAATCTAATTGCGGGACAATGACTAGGATCAGGCGAACTAATATGAATCTCACCATCGGAGAGAATGTCTCGTCAAAATTTATACCCTCCTTCTGGGTATATCCGTTTGTCACAAGCCATGTTTTATATCTATCAATTAGTTCATCTATCTTACACTTAATTTTGAAAATCCATTTGTTTCCAATAGCCTTGTGCCCAGACGGAAGATCAACTAACTCCGACACCTTAGTTTTGATTACAACGTCCATCTGATCTTGTTTGGCAACCTCCCACTCATTCTTAGATGATGATGAGAAAGCTCTATTGGGGTTTTAGGTTCTTCATCATTCATAAGTTGAGATAAAAAAGCCTCTTCTTCAATGTTAAAATGATGATGAGGAGTGTGCCCAAGCTTGCGACAACGTACTTGGGTGTCTTCCAGTGATGCCTCCCACTAGACAAAGGAGGGGGTCCACTCCCATTAACATGATCATCTTTATTATCTTCAACGACCACATGGTCAGGAACTAATTCCCTCCCTTCACTAGAAGACGGTAGGAGAACACTAGACTCAGTCAATTCATGGAGATCAAAACTTTTCTTCGAGTCGCTGAGGCTAGGAAATTCTTTCTCTAAAAAACATCTCATGCTTCTTTTTCTGTCATTGTTTTGTCAGATTGTTGTCCATAGATTACATACCCTTGTGAGTTATCCGGATATCGTATGAAGATAAACTTTCTAATTTTGGGATTTAATTTTTCATACTTATGAGAGGTGGCATGGACATTTCCTTCCGACCCCCATGAGTGTAGGTTCTTTAAATTGAGTTTTTGACCATGCCATAACTCATAAGGGCTCATAAGGAGTAGAAGGAGCTGACTACGAAAGTACACAGTAAAGTATATAGGAAGTAGTCAATAAGGCATTCCCCTCAAAGGGATATTGGGAGGTAGACATAACTGTATCACATATAATCATTTATAAATGTGAGGAAATAGGAAGCCCAATGATGAGTCTTTACACTCTTAGGTTCGCAAATGTCGGAATGGATAAGTTGCATAGCTCAGTGGCCCTCTTAACCTTTCTAATAGGCTTTCGGCATGCTTTTCCAACCAAACACAATTCACAAACATGTAGAATGACTTTAGGAAGTGGGCCCAGAAGGCCTTCTCTAGCTAAGCGGGTCATTCTATCATGTCCTATGTGTCCCAGGCGACCATGCTATGTCACAGAATCTAGGTCCTCATCATTAGCCACACATGACATAGAAGAAGTAGAATCATCCATATATGTATCCAACTTAAACAAACCACTAGATAGCAAAGCATGTCCATATAATGTCAAGGCCACTGCCGACAAGCACAAGAGAAAAACCTAAAGATAACAACGCTGAAACTGATATAAGTACGTCATGTAGTATCAAACTGCATCCAAATGTTAGTATGAGCTGGATATACACTAACTCCAAAAACTTCTTCATTGGAGCCATTGCCCTTGTACACATTTTGCGTGCCTTATGGAACTCGCAGATAATCTGCACAACCCATTCAATCTCACATCACATGCTTAGTTGCTTTCGAATCCAATCCACTCAAGAATCAAGATAGGTTTGAGCAACTAACACATGAGATCAAACATGTATATAGAGAGAGCTTGAGTTTAGGGACACTTTTTTTGGTTCAATGCATTCACGAGCAAAATGTCTCACCTTATCGTAGTTATACTACTTGACTTTTGACTTGTCTCTTTTTTCACTGCGCTTGCCTCTACGGCGCTTTAGTGTATGCCCTACTTTAGATGTAGGTGCAGTGTCTTGCTCTTTGCGCTTGTTGCCTTTTCTTGAATCTTTCCTATTTGATGTCTGCCTCTAGGGCAGTGGTGCGGACAACCTCTTCACGCTTTGCTTCCAACTCTACATGGCAAGAAATATCAGAAAAATTCTTAATATTCTCGTTGTGGATGAGGATATGCTTCATATGGACAATATGACAAGGACTTGATCATTGCTTGCAGCTGTTGTTCATCTGTGAGATCATTTCCCGTAACTTTCAAGTCTTGGATCATACTTGACATGACCCTAAGGTATTCAGTTATGGTCTAGCGTGGGTCTTTACTCTTTACAATAGGTCTCAAACTTTAACAAGAGTCCTTAACCTCATAATCAATGTTCCACTAAATTGGAACTTCAATTGTTCTCACATTTCCTTGGTAGTCTGACATTTCAAATTCTCTAATAAGATCGTCATGCATGTTGTTTAACATAGTAAAATGTGCGCTATGATCCTTATTGAACCACTGTCGGTAGGCCTCTTGGTCCCGACGGTGCTAGACAGTGTTACCCTCCTTGAATAGGGACATGTTAGTGGTCAAATGTTCAACAACTCTTGCTCATTCATCAGATATTGGATTTCTTGGTGCAATATGTCACAATTAGTTCTATTAAGTTTATCCCCGTTGGTCAAATCATCAGTCACATTCTTAGTGGTCATATCATATTAATGTAGGGGGTTAAGATAACAGGGTCACATATTTAAAATTTGACTAAAAAAATTAAAACTAATAATCATTAAGTTTACTTAAAAATTGGGATCGAAAAATAGATCTGGGATACTATAATCATCTCCCATTGACATAAGTTAACTTTACCCCATTAGAGTGATTTCGAACAAATTTTCATAATAAGAGAAATGCACATTTCTCATTATTGCCAACTTAATTGCACATGAATATGTAATATACATAGAAATAGCACGGAAAAAAAATAAATTTAAACGTTCACAAAATATTTTTCACTAAGAAAACACTAATGCTATTCCTACAAATTTTAATTTCATTTTTTTACAAATCACATGTTCTTAAAAATAATAGGAGTTTTTGCAAATGACACCCTAAAAGATCTTTTATTTGTAAATAACCTCCTGTATGATTCATATTTTCATATAACCCCTTAACTATCATAATATTTGCATATATAACCCTTAACTATGTGAGTTTACTTTAAATTTCACCTGAATTAAAATATCATTTCCATATATAGAATATGTGAACCTATTAAATAAAAGTACTAATAATACCCTCAATTAAAATACAAATATCTTACATGAAAAAATGCATAAGCATCTATTCATAGGCTTGTATATATTTAACGTCAAAAAAACTTATTTCTATTTTTATGTAAAATAAAAATATTTTAACTTAGATGAAATTCAAGACAAACTACATAGTTAAGGGGGTTATACGTAAACATTACCATAGTTAAGGGGCTTATATGCAAATATGAATCATGTAGGTGGTTATCTACAAATATAGGATCTTTTAGGAGGTTATTTGCAAAAACCCCAAAATAATATTTGCACACAACACTGACCATGAGTTATTATTCATTTTAATGCACGATTATTTAAATTAACATGACAATAAATATTATTGAACATGTAGAATTGATAAATAAAATGCATTTTACAATATATATCATTGTTGTTTTTTAACATTCAAATTATGCAAAAAGACAATCCCTAATTGTTACTTCAAATCCTCCGTTTGTCAAGAATTAGAGGATCTAGAGTGGGTCAAAGTGGAGAATGGTCCTGTGGACCCAAGATTGACAGACTCCCACAACTGAATTATCTAGTCCATGTCCAGACCATCAACCCACGAAGGTGGGAGGAAGCTGGGGTTGTACAAAGTCCATGGACTTGAATACTCAGGCGGATCCCACATCCCCGCAGCTGGCTTGACCGAGCCTAGCCCACGTGGGGCCTGCCAACTCTCTCTGAGCGTAGCTACGACTGGCCTACATAGGGTATGGCTGCCCATACCCCGGGCAGGGACTGCCGTTGCCCCTGCATACTTTTGGGCCTACGCGGCTCCCCTCCCCTCTCACCCCACCGCTGCGTGGGGCGGGCAGCCCATGGCCAGTCAGTCCACCATCAAGGAGGACCAGGCTGACCCGCAGCGTTCCGTCACCATGGATGGTGTCTCGCTGTAATTGACGTCGCTGTTGTCACCATTCCCTTCGTAGAGGCACTCTATCTCGGGCATTCTGTCATCGCACTCCGAACGTGTGCTACACATCCGCCTGAGGGCAGCTTGATACTGTGGCACTGGGAGCTTGCAGCGAGTAGTATGGTTGGCAGTACCAGCCGATACCGGTATGTATCGGCCGGCACCGATACCATACCTGTAAAGAGCATCAGCCGATACCGGCCGATACTGGGCCTACGTACCGGTACCGGTACCCACCGATACCGGTACCGGTACTGCCATCCATGGCGAGTAGCGGGAGGAGGGCTTGCATGCGTCGAGCCATTGTCCGACAAGTCTTGGTTATCATCGGCACTTTACTCTTCATCTCTGACTGCATGATGCTGCATCAAGTGAATTCGTGTGTTCATCCAAGTGCCAATGGACATGTCCCTCATCGCTCTAGATGATAGTGGGAACTGGCCGGCACAATGCAGCAGCCTTCTTCTCACCGTTCTCTGTGACTAGGACCAAATTGCCATGTATCAGAAAATCTCGCTCTGATACCATTAATGAACAAACGATCACAAATGCTGCGGAAGCATAAGGATCGGTGTGGGATTACCTTTGACGTGTGATTCATGTGACGATAAATGTGTCAGAGGTCATAGAAGGGGGCTACGAGAGTCTCCTTCTAGTTCCATGCTGCAAACCTCCAGACATGACTGATGTCTAGGAGAGCAGCCGGAGAAGAGAAATACGTAGAGAAGAGCAGAGGAAGAAAAGTTGCAGAGACGACAACAAGACTTTTGTTTCTCTCTTTCTCTATTTGAATGTGTGTGAGGGAGAGGGGGAGAGAGTGGCGGCAAAATGGGGGGAGACAGTGCCACCCAATTCCCATCAGCTCCTCCCACGTAGCCCCTCATGTGTCACCCCCACCTCTTCATCCTTATCCTTGATTCATGACCAATGTGGGCACTACATAATGGGCCAAGCCCATTAATACAACGTCCTTTGCTTCTTTTTCTTGAAAGCATATTTTAATCTTTGTAAGGGCTCATGCTGAGATCTCCATAGGGATCCCTACGGCCATCCCTCTGCCACCAACCCAATTCACTCGTCCATTTACAAGAAGTGTTTCTTTTAATTTATATCGTGCAATGCATTATTTCTTCTTTGAATTTCATGAGATGGGTCTTATAATGAAATGAGATGCTCTTACTGTAAGTACAAAGAGAAACAAGGGAGCGGAAAAGTTAGTAGGACTATAACATATTTTCTTTAATTTACTTATCTTCTAATCAATTTACATGCTCAAACTGTCCTTTTCTTTTCTTCCTTTATAATTAATGATATTTGTAATTCGCTGGTAATTAATATTACTATTGAAAGAATATGAACTGAGTGACTCAATAGTAACTTAATGATATTTGACCTTTAGTCGGTTACCTCACCAACTGGGTGACTTATCCTTTACTCTAAAGTGGCAAGGATGATCACTCACTAGCATTTGTTAAGTTGGCTGAGCAAGTCGTCCACTGACAGTCCCTTCAGCCTCTACCTATCCGCCCTAGATCCACATACCCACCGAGTGAAGTAGGAAAGTAGGCTGACCTGGGTATGTAGTCTCATGACCATATAGTCCACGTCCCAGTCACGAATGCATGCAAGTAGGGTCTCTATCCTCTACCTAAGTCAAGGTCTCGAGTCTACACTATAACACTCTAAGGAAAAGAGATGCTCCGTGCCTCAACAATACACATCATAAGGAGCTTGTTTGGGTGTTCTCATATTCCTAGAGAACAGATTTTATAAGCCCATCCCGCTATATGAAGTGATGTCACTTCATATCTTAAGAAAATAAATCATTAAAGGTCTTCTCACCTTCAGAATCTTTCATGGAATCTTTATAGGAGTATACAAAGGTGTCCCTCATATGGTTTTTTTGCTCCTTTTTCAGGATCATCATCTCAAGTGTTCATCTTGTATTTCGTGCTAAAGCCATAAAATATAATAATAAAATAATATAAGGATTTTAGAAAGATCCACTTTCTTCATGTCAGTGAAAGTCTTCAAGCTCATGTGGAGTTTGTTCTAGATGTACTTGGTCCATTATCTTTATTTTCATTATCAGAAAAGAGGTCTTGATTGCTCTTTAAGTTTAAAGGTGCATAAAAGGGTCTTTGTAAACTGTCTCCATTGAGTCTCCACTTGGAGAGTTTGTTCAGGCTATGTGCTATGAGAAAACTTCATAATGCATGTGAAGAAAACTAGGTGATACATGTTTTTTTTTTTTGAAATAAATTGTGGTATGTACCACCAATTTTATTAAATAAAGAGAGGTAGTACAACCGATCAACGAAAGTAGGAGAGATTCGTAACCTTCAATAAAGCAAACAGCTACGTTATTACAAAGATATTTCAAAAACAAAACTTCTTACAAAACATGAATAAACCTCGACCAATCATCTAATGGAATACGAAGAATAAATCTGCCCCATTGTTATAGTAGATCTGCAGCTTGAAAACAGTTAGTCTCAACATAGATATTACTTTCCCTGAAGATGTTGTCATTCCTGTGCCTCCAAATACTCCAACGTACTGCATGTGGGATCATAAGTAACATTTTGACCTGAACAGAAGAACCTCCATGCTGCCGATACTTCTTGAAACATGTGGACATTTCCTCTAAATTCTGAAAAATTAGAGAAATATTCATTAGGAGAGCAGCAGTTCTCCATCTCTTTACTGGTGGCACATTGTATGAAAAGGTGATCGACTGTTTGCTTATGCTCTCCACGGAAAGAGTAGAGAATATCTGCATCATGAGCCCATTTACTCCTGAAGACTTTAGTAACAATCCTCCTTTAAGAGAGCAACCACATAAAAGCTCTCACTTTGACTGATGACTTATTCTTCCAAATTTCTGAGGTACGGATTGCAACTGTTTGCATTTATTCAATTCTTCAAACAAAATTATACGATGAATGTGAGAGTTGGGACTCTAAGCTCCCTAAAGCATCCAGACACTTTCTTCAATATAGATGTCAATCCGATGGTAGTTGAATGTTCTCCCAAATCCAGTACTCTTCCACCCCATTTATATGTATCCCAAGCCAAGAAAATGCCTCCTGAGCTGCCTTCTGGTCTTCTAAACACAAAACCAGCATTATACCCAGAACCATAGATTGACCAAAAAAGTCCATTTTAGTCTTGATCAGTAGGGCTGTCAACGGGTCGGAGACGGAAACGGAAGTGACACCTTCCGCTTCCGTTTCCTATAAGATTTATCGGAGACGGAAACGGAAACGGAAGTGAGTGTTTCCGCTGCCGCATCCATTTCCGCTTTTAGGAAAAACGGAAACGGAAACGGAAATAAACCGGAAGTTATCGGATCTTCGTCACTATATTAAATCACCTCCAATATTCAATTTTTTGAACTTTCTTCTAATAATTTAAAATTCTAAATTCACAAGATTTCAATTTATGTAAATCTTTATAATATACAAATTTAAAAATTCAAAGTCTACTTTATCTATTGTTCTGAAATTTCTAAAAATTAAATTAATATATTGTGAATTCATATAAACCATTCACCATAACCACACTAAATTTCAAAATCTTCAAAACCATACAATCTATGACCACATAATCCACACAAGTTATAAGTAAATCCATAAACTTATAAATTACATAAGTCCATATGATCCATAACATAACATCAAATACAATAAACTCAAACTCATAAAGTTTTCAAATGACATAATTCTAAAATAATCTTCAATCATAGCTTCATTTTCAACTTCACAATCTTCTAGACATAATTATCCCTGCATAGTGCACACATAAATATTTCAATATCAAATTAACATAATAGAATAATTTGTAAGCATAGAGCATGAGTAGAATGTAAGTAAACCTCTTTATATTTTACCTCATTCAATGAATACTTGTTGTCAATAATCACATGATCAATCTTCCATATCATTATGAACTCTACAAATGAAATAAAGAAAAAGTTATTATCAAAGATACTAGTGAAAAAATAACAAATGAAATAAAAAATTATAGTATTATTTTTGACCTAAATGTGTCAAGATCATCATCATTATCATTGTAGGGAGGTCCCTCCACTATCACCATACTTTCTTCCTCCTCATCTTAGGTGCGCTCAACATCTATACTTGAAGCCATTGGTATAGTAGAAAAGATCTCGGCCATTGCATTATATGATGTCACTAAATAAATTCAAACAAATTCAATCAAAGTTAAACTTAAATACAGTCCGTCTTATCCAATCTAAATACAAACATAATTTTAGTACCTTGTAATGTCTGTCTTATCCAATCTTGACAACAAATCAACTATTCAACGGTGTCGGGCTTTAAAGAACTTCTATAAGAATTTAGAATCCTTCCTCCAGTGCTAAAAGCTGACTCAAATGCAATGGTTGATATTGGAATGCCCAAGATATCACGAGCCATTGTAGCAAGTATTGGATATTTTCCTTCTTCATCTTTCCACCAAGCTAAGATATCAAAAGGTTCACCATACTTTTCAAGGATCTTTTCATTGCTTAAAACTGGAGTATCTAAGTACAAGTCCAAATCTGATTTCAATGGTTCATTTGAAGAATTTTGCTTGAGGAAACGATCAAGCTCCAACAATTGACTAGCTAGTATAGGACAATGAGGAAGACCTCTTAATCCAACACCTTGGCTATTAACTGAAGTACTTCCACTACTACTCGCAACATTGGAGAGAGATGATGCATTAGATCCTTTTGACACTTGATCCACATAGACATTATAAAGTTTCACAAAGGAGTTGCGAATATCTTGAATTTTCCTTGCAGCTTCTATTCCACAATCATCATGGTAAATCTTTTCAAAGAAAAACTCAATTGTCTTCGTCTTATATCGAGGGTCTAAAATACAACCACAAGACAACACTAAGCTCAATGTACTCCAATACTTGTTGAACTTCTCAAGCATGCAAGTAGCCATAGACTGAATAAATAGATGTGAAGAATGCAGCCACTTCTTTAATGTAAAATGAATGAGACACACATCATTAAAATAAAGATTGGCAATGGGATAATTTGTTCCTGAAAATATTTCTGTTATTTCATAAAATATTTGTAAACAATCTTTTGCAAGTTTCACATGCTCCCACTCTTCAGAAGATGGAGGACCTCTGTAATCATCATCAAAATAAGACAAACGATCAAATGCACCACGAAATTCATATGCAACTTCAAGCATTTCATATGTCGAATTCCATCTAGTTGGAACATCTAAAATGAGCTTTTTCTTAGGTGCATTTGCTTGTTCTGCAGCTTTTCTGAAGTATTCTAATCGCATACCTGAACATATTCTAATCTCCACATTGCATCTTTTGATAAACTCCTTGACAGCTAACTGCTTCCTCTTTGCATTAAGACCTCTCACATTCCATGCTGCAAACTTCATGGATTCTTACTAGAGGCCCTGCTCTGCCTTTTCTGTGTGACTGTTTCACCTACAACACTAACCCCAGAATGCTCTAATAAACTCTTCAATTCTCGAGTACATGTAGATTTAGAAACCTTCAACTGATGGCCTTCTGAGCAATCCCTGCATAGCCTTCTATACTGACCCACCTTATTTTGAATATCTATGCCCAAAATGCTGCCCTTTCTTGGATCTGCAAATTGGACCACTCGTCCAATATGGAAACTTGTTTACCCTTATCAAACTGCACCTCATTGCTTTTATTAACATATGCTTGCTGATTTGTCGCCGGCTCCGATGCTCGTTGCAGAGCGGAAGATGGTAGAAGAAGTGGGGAATCAGGGGGAATATTCTGCGAAAATAACATCGTACCCGGACCTTTCGATGCTGTTGGTGTGGACAGAACCTTTGAAGCTGTTGGAGAGGACACCGAATCGCCCGCTTCCGCAAACCGAGATCCTCGTTCATTTGAGGAAACTTGACGTTGTACGCCAGCATTACCCTCCATCCCACTTGAGCTCCCAGCTTCAAAATCTTTTGAAATCTCCGGGGATTTAGCCGCCATCAATGGATGTTTTCTCCGTCTGTAAACCCTAACCCCCTTCTTCTCCCCTTCTCCAGCTCACTTCGCACCACAGCAACAAGCTTCTGGGCGAATATATTGATAGCATCCTGCCATTGCCAAGCCTCCTCATTTACTAAAATGCCCCTGTTAAAAGAGGGCAGCTCATGAGTGCATTCTACCATCCCTTTCTCATTAGTTGGACAGATAAGAGACCGGCTTGCACAAACCGGTTCAACCGGTTCAGAGAACTTAACATTTGGTTCAGGTGGCTGTTCTGCTATCGAGTCGACCAGGTTAACTAGACAAATCTGATTTATCAACCATCTTGATCCTTCCAAAAGCTGAAGTTATCACCTTGAAAACTTCAGTATCCCACAGATGCCATGGGATCCCTTTCAACCTGCACCATTTATGCTGAAGAGAACCAACCTTATGATCTGACGGCAACCATGGCTTCCAAGAGATGGTTTTGTCCTGCCACTCCAGTGACTTCAATTATATCAGAGCTTTGAAAACACCTTCTGGGAGACAAAGAATAAGCAACTGATGCTCATCAACCCTGCAAATATTCCAATACTGAACATTTGGCCACCTCTTTTGCTGAACACCCAAAACATCATCCTGATGCAAAATGCTCAAGGAAGAAGCAAGCAGACTAGAAATGCACATTTGCCAGTTGGAACCGTAATTCAGGAACCATAGAACCTCAACACAATCACCTTTATACCTACCATCCTTCTCTGAATGAGCACTCTTGGGCATCTCCTCTGTTCTCACCTTCTTATCTATAACTACCTTACCTAGAGGTTTTGCAGAGATATCCTGCCGCCTCCATGTTTGAATAGTGTGGCAAGAAAAGCTTCGATGTCCGACACCCCAATATTTCCAACAAACAAGAGCATTGCGACAGACATTGACCTAATGATCCTTAGCCAAACATCTAAAACATCTTCCCACAGACTTCCCACTGCTCCTTCTAGCCATGTATTAGTGTCATGATTTTTCTACTCATTTTCATTCATAAAGAAACTCACTAAATCATGAAAGAAAACCGTCATAGGGTCATTCAAACATCATTTGTGTTAACAAGAGAACATATGTGCATGGAGTTTTAAATCTTTCTCGATAAGAACACGTGTATGACGTATAAGAACACTCTTCTCTCACTCTCGTCTCTATCTCTCTCTCAGTCTCTTTAAACTCTTTCATTTTATTCTCACTCTTCTTAATGCTTTGTCTGTTCAACTCATTGTAGGGTGGTGGTAGGTAGAGTTTTTCATCATGTTATTCCCTTAACCGACCCTTGTTATATCTTCTTTCTGTTCTTTCACCTCTCTTTTCCAGTTTCACTCAACCCGTGTTCTTTGTTGCAACTTGGTTTTTTCTTACTCTATAATGCTACTCATATAACATAGCCTACAATGAAATGAAAGGAAGTTTTTCCGTATCTTATGTCCATGGTTGGCAGTATCGGCTGATACCGATGTGTATCGGTATTGGTGGGTACCGATACGATATTGAGGGAAGCCCCGATACTAGTCATTTGTATTTGAAAAAAATTAAAAAAAGGACTTTTATTGGCCAGTATTGGGCTAAATTTACCCGGTACCGGCTGATACTGACCGATCGCCCGATATCGATACCGGTATGTATCAATATCGGTACCCTCTGATACCGGTACTGCCATCCTTGCTTATGTCTAACATTGTGATTTTTCATCCCCAATATGAACACTCTTGGTTAGGATATATTTTCCTATTTTTTAAGATTTTTCTTAGTGCTTTTTTTTGGGGGGGCTAGGAGTGGCCGATCAGATCAGCGCTATAGGGATATGTGGCCTTCTGGCATCTGTCAGCCAAAGTGTGTAAATGGGAACACAATCCCGACTTGCAAGAATTCAATGGTATTGATGGGATTCGTATTGATGGATCTTTTGCAAAGAATATTGAGTCCTTTGTGGTCAATAGCTGTCAAAATAATGGCATTGTAATTCTGTCCAGTAGAATTGCATTTAGCTATTTTATCTAAGTTTTTTTAAAGTAATGAGGTGTTTAAAGTAATATTGTGATTTGATGGTCAATTTGGCAGTTCTTTGCCTACCTAACATTTATGCAGGTAGGCATATTCTATCCCTCTTTTGGAAGATTAGTTTGATGTCCTTTCACTTCATTTATCCAAATGAGAAGTAAATATGTTAATGCACAGGTTCATGACGATGGTGAGGTATCACTGAAGCACAGGTTGAATGGGCACCAGAGACCGGTCCTGATGGTTGCTTGGAGTCCTGATGACCGTCTGCTTCTGACATGTGGAATGGAGGAAGTCGTAAAATGTTGGGATGTTAGCTCTGGATATTGTGTCCATGTGTATGAAAAAAATGGTCTTGGCCTGATTTCTTGTGGCTGGTTTCCTGATGGCAAATGGATTTTTTCTGGAGTTACGGATAGGAGCATCTGTATATGGGACCTAGATGGGAAAGAAATGGAATGTTGGAAAGGACAACGTACTGTCAAAATTGCAGACATGGCTGTGACATCTGATGGCAAGTTTATTGTAAGCATGTGTAGGGACTCTACAATTCTTTTGCTTGAGAGAGAAACAAAGACTGAAAGGTTTATTGAAGAGGAACAGACAATTACATCATTTTCATTGTCAAGAGATGGCAAGTTTCTATTGCTAAATCTTATAAACCAGGAGATTCATTTGTGGAGCATACAAGGTGACCTGAAACTCATTGCCAAGTACAAAGGTCACAAACGCACAAGGTTTGTAATTAGATCCTGTTTTGGGGGTTTTGAGCAGGCTTTCATTGCAAGTGGAAGTGAGGATTCACAGGTATGAATTTGTTCTGCAATGGTAGCTGTTTTTTAATGTTCAGTCTAATTACTTGTGCGGTCATTTGAAGTAAAGTCATCCAGTCTGCTGGTGGCATTTTGAAGTCTTCTGATTGGTTTTTTGTGCACCCATATTAATTTCATGCTGCTAAAGTATTCTTGTGGTCCTGAAGAATCTGTTTGTTAAATCATGAAGTAATCTCTGGTGTTATGTCTTGTTATGTTTGAGATTTTATTTGTATAGGTGATTTTTATTTTTGTTTCATGCCCGTTAGTTTTTCTAGAGCTTATTTTCTGAGTGGATACAATGGAAAATCTAGTAGTAGCAATTAAGGCAGGGAGGAGAGTAAAGGAGGAGAAGGGCAGGGAGAAGGGCTGATTCCTAACCTGTTAGGGGGAAGGGCAGGGAGTAGAGTAAAGGAGAAGAGCTGGATATGTCTTGGGGGAGGATGAGGTCATATCAGAGGATGAGTTGCTTGAGGGCAAACCAGGAAACAGGTGAAGGAGTTGTGCTTGGTGGTTGAGGGGGTCACGGGGCAACACTTCAAGGACTTGGCCTTGAAGTTGAGCATTTCATATGAGGGGCTAGATAAGGAGCTTAAAAGAGGGGTTTCTAATATCAAGAAGAGACGGTTAGCTAGACTAGCACGATGGTCGAAAGGGGATAAATCAGTGAGGGTTGGACAAGGGGAAGGGGTTAGACAGAGAAAGGGTTGGAAGGGGAGGGGTGAAGTGATAAGGGGGAGCGTAATGTTCGGTGTTCCCAACGAGGTTAACTTTGAGGAATGTTAGGGGTTGTAGGGAGCGAGAAAAGTAGTGTGGTGAAGGAGCTTTGTTAGAAGGTGTAAGGTGGATGTCCTTGTGTTCAAGAGACCAAATGTGAAAATGATGGGAAGGATATTATGAGGGAGATCAGAGGGGCTAGGTTGTCTAAGGGGTTGTTCTTCTTGCTTCAGACAGATTAGGTGGTATCATGATTCTTTGGAATGACTTCATTCCGGAAGAAAAGGAAGAGCATCGTAAGGTGGGGCAGAGCACCATCTCCCTTACCTCTAGTACCATTGAGGATGGATTGTCTGGGACTTTACGAGAGTCTATGGGCCACAAGGGAGAGGTGAGAAGAAAGAGCTGTGGGAGAAGCTGCTGGGGATGCACACTACCTCTGAAGGCATGGTGTTTGGGAAGTGACTTCAACGCCATTTCTTTGCCTGAAGAGAGTTCTAGGGCCTCTTCAGCTTTAGCAGACGTGGAAGACTTTCAAGTCTTCATCCAGGAGGCAGCTTTGATCGACATCCCAACGCCTAATGATTGTTTCACCTCGCCGAACTTCAGAGATAATCCCTCCTCTTGCCTAGTTTCTTGGTGTCATTGGAATGGGAGGATGATTTTCCATCCATGAATGCTTTGTGCCTCGCCAAGCCGATTTTTTATCATAAACTCATTCTTCTCAGAACTTGCAACAAAGAAAGACAGAGGTCCAGGCTCCAAATGGAATTTGGGGAGCAGAGGTTAATGGGAGGCCAGCCTTGGTGTTTCCTTTGCACATTCTTTTGCGAGTGTCTCTGTGTAACACCTTGTAAACCTTCTTTTTATTAATACACTTAGTGGTTCCATCTACTTTAAAAAAAAAAGAGAGAGGGGGAAGCCATGGCCTGGGCGGTTAATAAGCTAAGGACTTCGGCTAAGGAGTTTTCTGTGAGGGCCATGGGGTCTAGCAAATCTCTTCCTAGTGAAGTAGCTAAATACGACATCTTGGGTTTGGTGCGATCAAAGAGGTAGGACTGATGGATGAGGAAGAGAGGAGGCTCAGTAATAAATTAAAGGCAGATTCTGAAGATATTCTGATGAAGGAAGAAAATTACTAGAAGCAAAGGTCTAGAAAAAGATGGGTTAAGGAAGGGGACAAGAATATAGCTTAATTTTAGAAGGTTGCCTCGGGGAGGAGATCTCGGTTGAACATGTTGAAGAACATTTTGATGGAGACAGGGTCCTTTCTTCAGATAGGGATATTCAGCAGCGTGCCAGAGATTTCTTTGCTAACCTCTTTTAATAATAAGATAGACCCAGACCAGTTGTAGCAGAGGGCCTTCTTCCTAGGCTTACTTAGGATGAGGAAAGGGGGCTCGCCAACCCTTCCTATGTGGAAGAAGTGAGAGTGGTTGTCTTTGCATTGAATGGCACCAAGGCACTAGGTCCAGATGGTTTCCCGCTTTGTTTCTACCAACATTGTTTGGAGATTATCAAGCATGATATTTTGCAGGCAGTTGTGGAGTTTCGGGAGGGGAGAGCCTACTTGGGTGACGTCAACAAGACTCTGCTGGTGCTCATTCCTAAGAAAATTGGTGCTAACAGGCTGTAGGATTTTAGACCCATTAGCCTCCTTAGTGGAAATCTATAAAATTATTGCCAGAACTTCTTGCCACCAGGATGGAGAAAGTGGTAGACCGGATCCTGAGTGCAACTCGGGGCTTTCATTCAAGAAAGGCACATATAAAAGAATTTCTTGGTGGCTCACAAGCGTTTGCATGTTCTGAAGACCCGAAGGAAGAAAGGTTTGGTTCTCACGCTGGACTTGGAGAAAGTGTGTGATCAAGTTAACTGGGGTTGTCTTTTGCACATCTTATCCCTTATGGGCTTTGGGGACCGATGGGTGAGGTGGATCTCGGCCTGCATTTCTTCTGCTAGTTTTGTAGTATCGGTCAATGGTGAGCCTTCCCCTTTCTTTCATAGCGGATGGGATTTAAGACAAGGTAGTCCTCTGTCCCTACTGTTTTTTGTCCTAGTGGCACAGATTTTGAGTCATATTTGGTCAAGGGCTAAGGAATGGGGCTTATTTTTGGAAGGTGGCAAAAGCCACAATTAATATATTAGAAAATTAAAAAGTACAAAAGGAGGCTATAGCCTATAGAGGAGGTAGCCAAAGAGGGCCCAAATACAAGAAGTAACAAACCCTGCTAAAAAGATTACAAGGTAAATTCTCTCCACTTAGACGAAGAGTATAACAAGTGGGAATCATCAGGTTGCTGGGAACAGCAGATTCTTCAGTTCTTGACCAAGTTGATTGAATGATTGATAATGTTGGGTGCTGGAGAAAAGGTATGCTTGAAGCATCTAGCATTGTGTTCTTTCCAAGTAGCCCAGAGAATAGCACCCAAGAGCATTAGAGCATAGACCAATTATCATCATCTTCCTTGTGATGTTGAATGGTATCCCATAAAGTGATCAAGTTGTGGAGTGATGAAATTGTACCCGATTAAATTCAAGGCAGGAAAACAGTATAGTCCAAACATAAGAGAGGATTCCACGGTTAAGAAACACATGTTCAGAGGTTTCCTTAGAGGTTCCATAGAAGAGACAAGAATCTTTTGTGGTAGGCTTGAATTTCTTGACATAGACCAAAGTTGCTAGTATATCTTGCATGATCTTCCACATGAAGATTTTATTTGGCCACACCTCCTTCCAAATGAATGGAGCCCAAGGGACTGTGATACCTCCAAAATCGAGAATCCTAGTGATGGATTTTACAGAGAATTGCCTCCTAAGATCCCATTTCCATATTCTTTTGTCTTCGTCCTGCTCTGAGATGTGGTCTGATTGAAGAGTGTTACAGAGGTTGTGGAATTCAGCGAACTCTTCATCATTAAAGTTCTTCTAAAGTGTAATTCCCAACCGTTGTTTGTATTTCCCTGAAAGGTGTGAAAGATGGAGATTTCTTTTGCTGTTGACAGTGAGAAAGCCCTTGGGAAGTGATCTGCCAGTGATGAACTGAGCAACCAAGCATCTGTCCAGAATTTGAAGTGCTTACTGTTCCCCAAAACAAAAGATGTTACTGCATTAACAATATTCAAACAGTCAAAGATGGCTCTCCGAATAGAAGATACGCGGCTTCAAGATGGACATAAATCCCAAGAGAAGGAAGAGTGGAAGTATTTTTGATTTGACAATAGGTCTCCAGAGCGCAGGTTTATCGATCCCAAGAAGCCATAATCATTTCGAAAGACGGGCAACATTTGTGGCAGCTACAGGTATTAGGCCTAACCCCTCCTTCGCTGACAGGTCTGCACACCTTACTCCACCTGATAGGGTTATAAATTCTTTGGTTGGAGGTGGCACCTCCGTAGCAGCCTCATTCTTCTTTCAATGGCTTTAGGCATTTTGTAAATGGAGAGATAATGGACAGCCAAAGCCGAAAGAACAGATTTTGATGAGATCCACCTGCCACCATCAGAAAGAACCTTGGATTTCCAACCAGCAAGTTTATTGTAAAAAAAAAATTATGATTCCAGTACGAGAGCTTTAAAGGTCCATCAAAGAGGGAAGCCCAAGATACTTAAGAGGAATTGTAGAATTTGTTCCACTGCATTCTTACAGTGAGGTGGGTTGCAAAGGCCTGCCAACTCACTTCTATTGAAGTTAATCTTCAACCCTGATTTGTCTTCAATAATTTTGAGGACTTTGATGCATCTGATATTGTTGATATCAATGGGTGAGAAGATCAAGGTGTCATTGGCAAATTGGAGATGAGACATGAGGATACTGCTTCTTCATATATTGAGTCCTCTGATAATCTCAAGATCCAAAGCTTTGTTCCAAATGGTACTAAAAACTTGGCCTACAATGAGAAAGAGCAAGGGAGATAGGGGATCACCTTGCCTGAGTCCTCGAGAGCTGGAAAAGAAACCACATGGCTCACCATTAACCATGATAGAGAACTTGGCTGTAGATATGCATGCCTTGATCCAATTGATCCAAGTGTTGTCGAAACCCATAAAGCTCATAACTTTGAAAAGGGATGACCAATTAACCCTGTCAAATGCTTTTTCAAAGCCAAGCTTAAGGACCAGAAAACCCCTCTTGCAAACCTTAAGATCATGAATGGATTCATGAGCAGCCATAAAATTATCAAGGATGTTCCTGCTGGGGACAAAAGCTGACTGGTTATGGTCAATCAGATTGTGAATGACCTTTTTTAACCTTGTAGCAAGAACTTTTGTGATAATTTTGTAAGAACTATTCAATAAACTAATAGGTCTGAAGTCTCCCATGCCTTTAGCATTGTCCTTTTTGGGAATAAGAACCATATGAGTGGCATTGAGATGTTTGATTGCTAGAGAGTTAGAAACAAAATTCTGAATGGCCTACATAAGATCCATTGTGATAATTTCCAAAAAGTGTTGAAAAAATCCCATGGAAAATCCATCTAGGCTGGGAGATTTTTCTGCTTTCATGCTGAAAACAGCCGCTTTGACTTCTTGTTCATTAAAAGGGGCTGTAAGACATAAGCTTCCTCATCTGTTAAACTATGGAAATGGTTCTCATTAAAGGAGGGCCTGTGAGTTCATTAAGTTTGCCTTTATGTCTGCACCATTCTCTTCTTTCAGAATCCAAAAGAGGTTGGATGTCACTCTTTAAATTCAGCTGTTCAATACCCTTTAGCAAATTCTGCTTGTTCTGATTTTCACTTCCAGTAGTTGATTTGGACCACATTTTCAGCCGGTTTCTGATCCATTTTATTTTGTGGGATAAGTCGCTACAGGAGTGGACTGTGAAGGGGGCTTCATTCCCTCATTTAGAGACAAGGTCAGTGAAATCAGTGTGCCTAAGCCAGGATAACTTAAATGTAAACAGTCGCTTGTGCTTGGAAGAAGGAACACAAGCAAGACTAATAGGAATATGACCAGACATCATTCTTGGAAGGCCTTTAGCAGATGCTGAAGGGAATTTAGAATGCCAAGATGTACTGACGAAGAACTTTTCCAGTCTTGGCATAGCTTGGGACTCTTTCACAATTGGACCATGTGTAGTGCAGGCCTGGAGTATTCATTTCAATAAAACCATAATTCTGGATCCACTCTCCAAAGGAGTCCATTTTAGGTTCCCATTTCTTGTGATTCAGTCTGTCTAGATGAAATCTGACTGCGTTGAAAGTCACCAGCTATGCACCAAGGATTCGGGTGAGTACCATTGATAGAACTGAGTTTCTGAAAGGAGGAGCCCATAAACTCCCGTGAATATCCAAAGAAACGTGGATGAAATGGAAAAATCAAGGACTTTATAGTGAATACAAGCCAAGGGATCATAATTCCACACTAAGAGAATGCCTCCCTTCAATCCTAAGGATGGTTTAAGAGCCCATTTTTGCAGTCTTCTACCCCCAATAGAACGAGCTAAGAGTATCATCAAACTGATTCATTTTAGTTTCCTGTTTACACAAGAGATCCACTTTGTATTGGTGGATCAGGGATTTGACTGCCCGCCCTTATTAGACTACCATTGAGGCCTCAGATATTCCAGGAAAGAATGTTCATTGAGTAGAGATAAAGCCCATGCAAGATAAGACCACCAATACATCACTAAGAATGAGAATGCCTCCTTATTCTATCACCATCTTCTAGGTTGTTGTTCTGAATAAAGAGAAGTTCTCTCTTCCCAATCCTCGAGCCTTTCCCATGTCCTCTCGTTTTGGCTGAAAGTTGAAGGTTAATGATCTTTCTTGATCTTTTGAGCAAGGATCTAAAAGTATCTTCTCGGCCATCATAGGATATACCCACAAGAGCCCAATATGCCTAATGAGATCATCTGACCACTCCATGCAGTTTTCAGGAATGAACTGGATGGGACCAGCCTGATCGCCGGTAAAAATAGTATCGACGTCATAGAGAACGCCTTGGGCATCATCATGGGGTAAGCAGAGGTTGGAAGAGCCAGGGTAACAGGTACTCTGAATCAATGCCCAATTATCATCAAGGGGAACGTTGGTTCCCGTTACCGGAGGGATCACTGCATGGATGTCTTCCGGAGAGAAAGAGGTCTAAGACTTAAAAGGGCTCTCTTCCCAATCATGGGGTAAGCAGAGGTTGGAAGAGCCAGGGTAACAGGTACTCTGAATCAATGCCCAATTATCATCAAGGGGAACGTTGGTTCCCGTTACCGGAGGGATCACTGCATGGATGTCTTCCGGAGAGAAAGAGGTCTCAGACTTAAAAGGGCTCTAAATAGAGTTGTAGGAACCCAGAAGGAATAATACCTGCATCATTGGAGAAGATAAGAATCTTCAGTGGAGGGGATGCAATTGAAGCTGTTGTGTACCACGATCTGGAGAGAGGCAGCATCAGAGTTGTCGCGGCGAAGAAGATGAAGTGGTTTAGATGGGTTGAACCTTGTCGAGGAACTCAAGCGTGGCGAGTCAAGGCTCCGGTTCAAGGTGGAACACCGGTTCAATTTTAAGTTGTGATCCAGACCAAAAGAGACCCAGTAAGACGCCCGAGACCGCACCAGATCCGAGCATGCCTGTGATTGTATATCTTCCTCGCCTGAACAGGGTGAACCCTGTAGAGAGGAGGACCCAGAGACAGTCTTGGGAACCGACGAGATCCAACCTGCAGCCTTTGCCTCGAGGAGAACAACCTCGCATGGAAAGGAAGGGTTGCAAACTGGTTTCGAGGGCCTCGCAGCTGGTGGCACCGCCCAGGACTGACGAGGGAGGCTCGGGAGATCAACCAACACCTTGAGAGAGGCAGCACGACTGCGGGGAGGATCGGCCGCAACCCATTGACTTGCTGGAAACAACTCAGAAGAACAGTAGAACTCAGAAGAGACGGAGGGCTCCATTGGAGAAGATGACGATGGAACCGGAACAGAGCAATCATGAGCTCCCCTATATTTCTTGTACTCAGCAACAACTTCGGCCTAGGTCCAATCCTGAGCAATTGTGACACTTACTATTAGGACCAGAAGCCGTCTCCTTAACAATCTTAATCCTGAAGTCTTGTCTGGCAAGATGTATGGTGACTCTGTCAGGGATGAACTCCAATCTGCCTACTTCAACCAGGATCCGGGCATATTCAAGCATGGTGCTGTCCAAAGTCCTGGCATCAACTCCTCTAAGAACTCCGAAGTTCGCCACGATGGCTTGGAAGGTGTCCACATTTCAAATGTGAGTGGAATGCCGTACGGCCAAGTCCAAACCTTGCAACCTTCAGAAACTGGCACTGTAGAAGTGAATGTAGTCCGTGGAGTACAAGTGAAGGCCATATTGCCCCATCTTTTACCCTTGGTCATCAGCAATGGAGAAGGTTAACGAGGGATTGTCTGAGAGCCAGTTGCAGGGAATTGGAAGGTTGTGAGGTCTTGAGTTAAAAGACCAGGCAATCTTCGAGCCAGGTGCAAGCCTCTGCAACCGACAGGGGATCAGGGAATGGAGATTCTACTCCGCGAGGGGTAGGGGGCTTGAGCAGGGTTAGGAGCTTGAGTGAAGAGCCTTCGACAAGAGGAACTGATGCTTTGTTCTATAGAGAAGACACCTAGGAGCCTCTCTGCATTCTCTGGCCTAGTGACCCTTGCCCAAATACCTGACGCAACATGCAAGTGTCCCTCCTAACAGGAAGAGAAGAAGGATTCCACTTACCAGTGAAGGAAGAAAAGTTGCTGGACTTCCTCCTGGAAGGGTTTGCCAACCCCCCTCCTCCTCCTCCTGAGAACTGTTGTCCACTTGCCTTCCTCTCCTGGAGCAACAGTAGTCTCTCTTCTCTCACCTGCACTAGCCATCCTGGAAACCTCTGCACAGCTCCACTCAGTTCAACTGGAGGAAATGGGGCTCATATCAGGGTTCCGAGTCAATTCCTAATGCAGGCTGATCTCCCACCTACAATATGCAGATGACACCATTCTATTTGTGGAGCCGTCCTTTTACCAAGTGTGTGTGATCAGTCATTTGTTGCAGTTTTTGGAAGATATTAGTGGGCTGAAGGTCAACTTTGATAACAGTCTCCTGTTGGGCATCAATGCGGATCAAGGTTTCCTGTATAGACTTTGGGCCTGTCCTAGTGATCTCTTTTCCATCACTTACTTGGTCTCCCTCTCTCACCGGGTGCCATTCATGCCTTGGTTTAACGTAATATTTCAGAAATTTGAAGCCAGATTGTCATGGTGGAAGGGCAAACTTCTATCTTATGGGGTAAGACTCGTACTTTGCAAGGACATGTTGGATAGTCTTCCCATCTATTACCTCTCTCTTTTCTGAATCCCCAAGTCTATGGTGAAGAAGTTCAAAGCAATCCAACGTAGATTCTTTTGGCATGAGAGCAGTGCCAAAGTCGAGGGTTAACATGATATCAGATGGTCTAGATTGTGTATAGATAGAGAAGCTGGTGGGCTGGGTATAAAAGATATTAGAGACTTTAACTTGGCACTACTAAGCAAGTGGCTTTGGCAACTAGGGGTAGAGGAAAGAGGTCTCTGGGGGGAGGTCATCAAGCTTATGTATTACAAGCAGGCCTCGTTCTGGGAGTTCACTCGATCAGCCCACATCTCCTCGATTTGGAAGGTGATTCTCAAGGCTTCATACCTAGTGTTTGTGGGCTCCCAGCACATTCTTGGCAGTGGTCTACAGTGGCATTTCTGGGTGGACAGATGGTGCGACAACTACCCACAGGGGAGAGGTTTCCCCTAGTCTTCAGGTTGGCCTCTATGCCGGAGGCTAAGGTCGCAGAAGTTTGGGATCCAGGAGGCTGGCTGCCGTCATTCAAAAGGAATCTCAGAGATAGGGAGCTTGATCAACTGCTTGGACTCTTACATCTGCGCCAAGACCTTGGCATTGACCCTTTTTTGTGGACTCTTGGGGCTGGTGTTGGGAGTCCAATAAGTATTCTGTCAGATCGACATCCAAGGCTATCCATGACAGGGGCATGACTTTTCCCTTCTTCGAGCAAGTGTGGAAGACTAGGTGCCTGTTGAAGGTTCAGATTCTAGTATAGCGGATCGTCTGAGGCTTCCTACTTGTGATTGTGTTTGGCCACCTTCTTGCTAGGTGTTGATGTCTCATTCTCCTTGCGTGCCTAGACTTCTGAGACCTTGGAGCATCTCCTTCTAGCTTGCCCCTTTTCCATGCAAGTCTGGAGTCACTGTTGGCCAACATCTATTCTGTGATGGACATGCCATTGACAATTGTAGATTTGATGGAGTGTTGGATGAAACAAGGGTGCCTAGACTGCAAAATTTGGCGATTGATCCTTCATGCTAATCAGTGGGCTCTTTGGGGAGCTAGGAATTCAAGGATTTTCAGCAGGGAGTGCAGGTCAGTGGAGGGTTTAGTTTCTTTTAGTTGGAATAGAATCAAGGACGGGAATGCTTTTATGTAGCTTAAATGCTCCCCTCTGTGCTTGTTGATTCTTTTGGGGGTCATTATTATCTACATGTTCTTGGCGTTCCTTTATAGGGGGCTTTTGGGTGCTTACGATTGTACATTCTCTTTTGATTTAATACAATTTGTGATACCATCCACATTCCATACAACATAGCAGTTTGAATTTGTCTGTAACGGATTACTCTGAGAAAATGAAATAAATAATTCTAATAATTACTATTCTAAATTAGTTATCTTATATTGGAAATTTAGCGGTTGCCTCTCACTAATTTTTTGATCTGCTGTATATTGTTTTTACCATAAATAAAAAACAATCTTTCCTTTTGTCTTTCTCTGGTTTTGTGCCTGTGACAAAATTATTGAGGTATGTTTACCATGGAAAATTATTTGTTTGGTTTTCTCTCAAGTAATTCGAAAGACATTTCCATATGGATTTGTCTTTTGGCTTGTGTTGGAAAAAATGCGACCGAAGCCTGTAATTTTACTACAGTATATAGCAACTGAACTATGTTTATCAGATGCCGGGCTTTTCTAGAGTTGGATCCCCATCATTTCTTTTTTCAAAAGCACAAGTAACCTTTTTTTGATATTGATTATTGCTCAAATCCACAGGTATATCTATGGCACAGGAGCTCAGGTGAGTTCATAGAGGCATTGCCTGGTCATTCTGGTGCGGTTAATTGTGTGACCTGGAACCCAGTAAATCCACACATGCTTGCGTCAGGCAGTGATGACCGGACAATTCGTATATGGGGATTAGAGAGGACTAGTGTTAGGCACAAGGACACACTTAGCAATGGTGTAGTCCACTGCAATGGAAATAGTAAATGATAATGATATCCTCATTTATCAATGTCCTGACGACACTGTAAATTCTTTTTTCCTGTTCACTCTTTAGGCCTTCATAGCGGGAAAAAATGGTGTGTAAAATATATGGTGGCAATTTGCTTAATAAAGTACTATGTATGACCATTTTTTGTTCAATTTACTTCTTAATTCAAGGCCCCGATGTAGTATCTTGGTATTTCTAGCTTACAGAGGAAAAGTTTATTTCACATAATGATGAATGCTGTAGTATTGGATGGCTAATCGCATTATTGCACTAACCGTTGCTGGAAAGTTGGGACTTTGAAATACATCTGACATTTCTTTTGAGGAACAGGCTGCATGTCTCGATTAACATTATTGGGTGATTCAAACTTAAAATGTCAAAACTTGATTTAAGTCCTGCATATGCAACCCTTGATGAGAATTCTTCAAATTAGACACACTATCATGTATGATGTAATAGACAAATAATTAGAAACGACATGTTCTTTTGGCTAATAATAATAATTTTTTTTATTTTCTTTGTTTTTTGATAAAATTAACCAAAATATTTGTGAATAAATTATTAAAACTACAATTATTTTAAAATGTAAATTTTAATTTTAATGTATTTAAAAGTATTTGTATACGTACTCACAATGTTTAATTCTGAAATTGCGAGGCATTTTGCAATTGAGGTTTTGTTGTTGTACAGGTGGTATTGGATAGCTCTATCCGTATTTTGATATTGTTGTTCATAGTTGGTGTGATATATTCACCTATTAAAATGTGTTATTAAAAAGAATCTAATACATGTGCATACCTATCTCAAAAGCATTCGAATTTAGACTCAAGGCTCCATCTCCCTTCCTTTCTCTGCTCACAACTTCCCTTCCCTTCGGTCACCCTCGTGCATTCATCCATTATTAATTTCAATATTAATATTAAAGGTTATAAGGCGAAAACCACATTGGAGCTAATATTCTAACAAATAGGGCATTGGTTTTGATGAGACCCATCAATGTTGGGCTGAACCAAAGCCAACTTGCCAGCTAGGCCGGCTCCGGCTATAGATGCACCCCCAGGCCCTTCCAGCCCGACCCACGGGTCCAAGTTGTCGTAGGTCCACTCCAAGGCCTCAAATATATGGTAGGCGTCTATTGATGAGAATAGTTGTGTGGCTACTACACCTCGTCC
Organism: Zantedeschia hybrid cultivar; assembly: GCA_030544215.1. Classification (NCBI taxonomy): domain Eukaryota; kingdom Viridiplantae; phylum Streptophyta; class Magnoliopsida; order Alismatales; family Araceae; genus Zantedeschia; species Zantedeschia hybrid cultivar. The sequence continues at coordinate 233,170 of JARZZO010000015.1, forward strand.
ACAAGTACAGCAGCAAATGACCAATGGGGATTGGCCCTTTGGACGCCACATCCTCAGCAGTCGGACCCTATATCCTCTCCACAGGAGGTAGGTAAGTAAGATCCGTCACACTAACAGAACCTAAAAGAACTAATCTCAGACATAACCTCCGACTTAAGCTAGGACTTACTTGACCGTCAAAGGGTTTCCCCCAAGCTCATCGCCTAGATACCCGATTTTGGACATCCTGGTGGTCCTAAATTGAATGTTCCCATATGACTTAGGCCTCTTGAACCCCAATTCACCATCATTCAGTCCAATGTGGTGCATAAATATCTAAATTCAAGCTCCATTTCAAAACCTTCCTATTGGGATAGGCCCAGGATTTAGACGGCTGTCCTTGCTGCGGTCCATTCCCTGTGGATGGCAATAGCAGTTGCCATCTAGTTCCCTGGACGGCAGAGTTGACCACTATCCAATGTGCACTTGGCGGCAAGATTAGTTGCCATCCATTGTTCTGGATGACAGACTTGACCGCCGTTCACTGTGCCTTTTCTAATCAATCCGTAGTAACCCACATTCTCCTCCATTCCGGACACCACCACAATCGTGACATCCCCCCACTCCATGTGACCACCAAGGCCACGAACCACCTTCTCTTGACCATCTCTCATTGGTCCTTGGCGAAAAACGGGGATTTAGACCCCATAATTCACTATTTTCCACCTCCTTTATAAATACCCTATGGAGGGGGTTTGGAGCTTGGAGGTTGGGGACGCTATGTCTGACACAAGGAAGTTCTTAGGGTAACGTTCAAGCCTCAGTTGGGCTTGATTTCTCCAACCTCTCTCTCTCTCTCTCTCTCTCTCTCTCTCTCTCTCTCTCTCTCTCTCTCTCTCTCTTAGTTCTTTGATTTATTTATTTTTTATGTCCTTCATGATTTCACCATAGTTCATGCATATTCTAGCTAGGGTTTTCACTTCCACCCACATGCACACATCACATGCATGCACATTAGTGTCCTTAGAACCCATTTCAACGAGGTTTTAAAAAATTCTAGCTAGGGTTTTCACTTCCACCCACATGCACACATCACATGCATGCATGTAAGGTCCTTAGAATTCATTTCAATGAGGTTTCAAAAAATAAAAAATAGGGAGGTGAGTGGTCATAACACTTGGTCACTCTCCTCCCAAAACCCTCATCGGATGTGTCAACCCTCCAATTCTAGTTCTATAGTTAATTTGCATGAATAGTTACTACTAATGTGTTAGCTCTAATGAGGTTTGTTCTTGTGTTTTCGTCGTAGCAATTGCTTGAAGCTTGGTGCTTGGAGCCCTTCATCCTGGCCAACCAACGGTGAAGGAGAGAGAAACCCGCAACACTATCCTGCTTCGTCACATTGTGCTATCACACATTAATCCCGTGGAATACGAGAAGGTATGTATGTTCCTAGCGATCACTTAATTTCTTAATTCATCCCGTGTGCTAATGTTGCAATGAATGGAGGACTTTTCGTGGGACTCAATGGAGGCGATGACACTCGGTGGCACGCAACCCAAAGTACCACGAAAAGGGCATTCTCGGTGCCTATAGTAGGAACTTGGACCATGATCTAGAAGATGGCACCTCATCCTAGTCGACCAGGAACTGAGGTATTGAGTTATCATCATTTGTGCCATCTGTGGAAAGGCACGCTCAAACTCAATGGTGAACCTTAGGGTACCCGTACCGAGGAGGAGGAGGAAAAGCGTTCCCCAGAATCACCTCCTCTAGAGGCCCAAGCCCCTATTAATCAGAAGTTGTCCTAGGAGATCAGTCGCCCATATACTAAGCTCATTGAGATGGTATGTAGCTTGGCGACTCTCCTGGGGATCATGGCTAGGGATGTTCACGATTTAGTTTGGTTGGTTTGAGGACAAAATTTTACAAACCAAAACAAAACAAATCGCAGAAGTTCGAAAACGAATCAAACCAAACCGAAATAATTCGGTTTGGGTCAATTTGGTTCGCAGTTTGGGCCTTATGATGGGCCACAAAAGTTAGATAGTCCACTTCAACACTATTTTCTAAAAACCAATTATTCAAAAAATGTTATTTGAAAATTATTTACAGGTTTGGGTCTGAGATGGGCCATCATAATTGAACATCCTACTTTATTAAGGACTCGAACACTTTTTTTGCATAAGATGGCGATCTGAAAGATATTATTAGGAAATAATTTAGGATTTTGAACCTTATAATTTACATAAACTCATATTATTAAGGACGTAACATCTTTTTTGCACAAGATGATGATCTAAAAGATATTATTTGAAAATAATTTAAGATCTTGTATCTTATAATTGACATAAACTTACACTTAGCCTAAGAATTTAACACTTATATTATGCCTTGGTTTGGTTTATGAACAAAGGAAACTAAACTAAACTAAACTTATTAATTTGGTTTGATTTCTACCCAAACTGAAATTTTTAAAAGTTCAGATTGAACCAACCGAACCGAATTGACTAGATTGGTTTAGGTTTTCTGTTTGAACCGAATAGTGAACATCCCTAATCAGTGGCCCACTTGACCCAATGGATCGATACAAGTTCCCAGCTGACGGTTTGGTAGTCGACTACCTTTGAGCATGCTTCCTTTCACCTGGCAAGAGCTCAGCAAGTCATCATCACAGTAGACTAGCAACTATAAGAGACCGCAGTGATTAGAGAAGTAGATGGAACAGGTGCTAGGGGATCCTCCTGTTCCACCCTACCTTGGCATGATAGGCTTGGCACTAGCAGGTGTCTCAGCCCAGTAAGCCCAAACTATCACCACTCGTAAGACAATCGAGGCGGCCATGGACCAATGCTTCGACCGACTTCGAAGGGAAATCACCGAAATCACTAGTCTCCGCCCAAACAATGCACAACGTCAAAGCTCCCCATCTCGAATGTGGTGCGCCAAGCTTGACACCCAGGAAAGCTAACTACTGCATTTCCAGTCAAAGTCGCAGCGCTCACTACCCGCATCTAGGCTCCGGACCGGATCTCTGCACGGATGAACATGGGGAAACTCCTCTTGAATGTACAGACGGACGTAATATGATTGCGACCCCACCCGATACATGAGAACCACAGAAAGGCAGTAGACTTAAAACGAATAAAAGCCAGCCAACCGACTCCTGCCCCATTTGAGCCTTTCTGCCGGTGACGATCAAAAACAGGCTCGAACTATCCGGGATTGAAGAACCAATGGCATCCATCCACAAAGACTATAACAAAAAGGTACTTGGTACCGGCTGTTACATGTGTTCCCTAGCGTAGTTAATAATCCCGACAGGAACATGAAAACCACATATACAGCGCAACTAGTTAAATGGCATTAGTAGCTAATAGAGATTCATTAGCCCTCCATTTTGTGTCATTACCAGATGGTTTCATTTTTACCAAATTTTCAGGATCCAAAGCCCCAGCGCATCTTGGTTCGCAGACCATCACCCCGCCACCCACAGAAAAGCATTTTTAGTCCCGCGCAGGGATCGCAACCAACCGCCTCAGAATGAAAACCTCCCAAGCTCATAAAGAAATTTAAAAAAAAAAAAAATACATCCATAAGATATCCAATGTGCGCTTTGTCTTGTTACAAAGAACTCAGGTGCGGAGTGCACCACACCAACAGTCACAGGCACACACTGCCATGAAACTACCCTATAGAAGAAATACGTATTTCAGTCATTGTTTCCTTATAGAATGTGCAACCGTAGGAACCCTCACCTGATGGATCAACATGGTGCCTCTTGCTGCTCATCAGATTTGTTGTTCACTTTGATCTCCAGAAGCCGCTCAATTGGTTGCCGACAAATAGGGCAGCGGTTCGTCTGAAACCCTAAGACCTTCGCACATTCGCCACACATGCACTGCATCCAACATAGATGACATTGATGCATCCATACATCAGATAGCAGTAATATGATTTTTTTCCTACTGCAGCCCCTTTCTATACAAAGAAAGGAACATAATCTTTTCAGGAAGTGGACCACACCATATTATTATTCAGAAGATGAGAAATAATAAAGGACAAGGAATATAGAAAGCGTGTCACAGATGCCAAATGAAGGGGAGAATAATCAGCTGATGCATGAGAACACCGAATGTAACTTCTAACTACACCTTACAGATCAAACTTACAGGTATCATTACAAACCACAGCAAAAAAAGGAGAGCCAACACGCAGGCAGGCACAACAAACCCTAAATTTAATGCTAAGATACATGGATATCTAGACCTGTTTTTATGGAAGACAGAAAACCCATCAAATTTATACTGGATTTGCCATCACCCTCAGTCCTAATGTCATTTTGTGCTCCAACGAATACCCACCATCCAGAAAAACTGCTTCAATTTAAATATCAATCGCAATTTAGGCACTTGCAACTAAACAAAAGGTTACCTCTTGTTTTGTATGTGCAAGTGCCAAGCGCAAATCTACCCTGGCCATTTACAACACCACCTACATTAACTCTCGTTATTGTGCAAGAACACAAGTCACAGATATTGCAGGACACAGATCCAACAAATAAATGTCACAACACATCGTAGATGTTAGAAAATTCCTTTGCAGGAAACTAGCTGGAAAAAAAAGAACAAAAACAAAAACAAAAACAAAACAAAACATAAACAGAAGGCAACACCTTTCAAAAATTAAACTCCAGGAAAAAAGAATAGCTGAAATTCAAGAATTGTAAGAACTTGGTGCTCTTATCATCAGCTAATAATAGGAAGTAAAATAAGGGGGTACAACTAACCATGTGTCTGCAAGGTAGGACAGTTGTGTCTCGTGGTTCGGATAAGCATATAACACATTCTTTCCCAGGATCATTCCCATCAAACTCACCTTCAACTGAATTACCAATCCCATAGATCTCCTGTAATTCATACCTAGTACCATTCACCCACAGGATCTGTTTCACGACCCTCACTTGATACTCACCATTGTCCTTCTTATCAAACACAGCTTGTGTGATTTGTGAATTTAGACTTCCCATCTTTTGGGTGTCACCAACAAGACCATGTTCACCAGATGGAGACGCTTCTGCTTTCACTGCAAGGGGATACACTTCCATCTCACCCTCTTTAAGCAGCTCGGATTCCTCCAACATTGAGAAGTCAATTCCAGTACCAGACGGCTGCCTGAACTTCTGGCCTAAACCCTCCTTGAAAGAAACTGTAACTGGTTTCAGCAAGTTCTCTTTCACTGATGTCAGGTTACAGTCAAACCCTTCCTTTGCAAAGAAAATAACGGTGATGCTGTTCCAATGAAGAGAGAAAAAAGAAAGCTCTGTCAAGCAAAATTATAAAGCATTCAGCATCAAGTGAGAAAATAATAAGTGTTTGTACAGTCATAGAAAATGAAAATGGAACCAATGTTTTATGTCCATGACTTCACTCATTTCTTATATTCAGATTTCTATTTTGTAGTTGTACACTAACGTTAGTTGTTATGTAGGCACTTGCACCACCATAAGTACAAAAAGAACAATGTGACACAGCAGCAGCAGGAATAAGTGTGCACAAAAACAGTTGTCACAGCAGCAATAGTGGCCTCCTTTATTCTGTGCAACATGCAGAACAGCATGAGGAAAGGTAGACTAGGGGTGCAAACGAGTCGAGCGGAGTCGAGTTTTACCTTTGCTCAGACTCGGCTCGACACCCTCACGTGAGCTTGAACTCAACTCAAACTTGATCAAGCACACCAACTCACCGTTCAAACTCGGCTCGATATAAAACTCGACGAGCTCGAGCCCAACTCATGAGCTCTAACCCCACAAAGCAGAGTGAACTCAGTTCAGCAGTTTGATCTCGACTCATTCAAAAGCTAAACGAGCTCAAGCCAAACTCGCAGGAAGTTCAGACCCCCCCCAAAGCAGAGTGAACTCGGTCCGAAGTGTTTAACATTTATATTATCAAATAAAAATTTTCACCGGCTGTCACTGTACCGTATCCAGCGTCTTATGCCAAGGCATGTGCCATGAATCATCCCCAGCAGCTAGGGGTGTTCACTATTCTGTTCAAGCCGAAAAACCAAACCGAACCGACCAAATCGGTTTGGTTTGGTTTGGTTTGAACTTCTGAAAATTTCAGTTTGGTTTAAAACCAAACCGAATTAAGCAATTTGGTTTGGTTTGGTTTCTCTTGTTCATAAACCAAACCAACCCGAATAAACCGAATTACATTAAAAGGGTATAATATAAGTATTAAGTTCTTAGATTAAGTGTGAGTTTATGTAAATTATAATATATAAAATTTTAAATTATTTTCAGATAATATCTTTTAGATCGTAATCTTGTACAAAAAAGTGTTAAGCTCTTTATAAAATAGAATGTTTAACTATAATAGTCCATTTCGAGACTTAAACCTCCAAATATTTTTTAAATAATATTTTTCTTAATAATTATTTTTTAAAAATAATGTTGAAGTAGATTATTTAACCATAATGGCCCATTATAAGGTCCAAACCATAAACCAAACCGTGGTTCAGTTTCAAACTATTACGGTTTGGTTTGGTTTGGTTTGACTCTCTACTTCGGTTTGGTTTGCTTTCTAAAATTTTGTCCTCAAACCAAACCAAACCAAACCGTAAACACCCCTACCAGCAGCCATGGCGTTGTACCAGGAGCGTGGTACTCGATCCCTTTTAAAGAAATTTACCCTCAGCAACTTTCCAGAGCATCCGATCTTGGATTATTTGAGAACCACAAACGCCTGTGAGAGTAACCTGTTATCCCTACCATTCTTCCCATGTTAATCATTCTTTAAAAAATAATTATTCTTTAACCATTAATCCCTCTAATGTTTATTTTTATTTATTGCATCTCATAAATCTTAAATTATTTGATAGAAATTTTCACAAAATGCCAAAAGCATTAGTAATCAGCGTTATTTATGAATAGAGCAATTAAATGAGTACTTCAGTAAAAAAAAATCATAAAATGCTAAATATATTAGCAACTAAGTTTATTTATGAATAGAGTAATTAAATGAGTTCTTAAACAAGTTTTAACAAGTGCTGAAGGATTTAATAATTAATAAATATTTAAATAAGTTTTTACGAGTTCTTAACAAGCCTTTAACCGAGTTCTTAACAAGTACCTAAATGAATTCTTAATAAGACTTAAACGATCTTGTTCACGAACATAATCGAGCCGAGCTCACCTTTGTTCAAACTTGAGCTCATTTATGAACTGAGCCTTTTTTTTCAAACTTGTTTATTTAACTTAATAAACGAGCCAAGTCGAACCCTTATAGAGTAGTCTTATGAGTTGTTCGTTGAGCCTATTGGTTCGTTTGCAGCCCTAAGGTAGACATCTTACTGAACACTCTATACCCCTCGGTCAGACAGGAAATGGTTTAAGAGTAAATCCACAGGTTTCTGACTCTGCACAACACCCAAGCTGAACCCCACCCATTCACAGCCCATTGTTTTCAAATATTTGCGTATAATTTTTAATTTGAAATGAGCTATTATATAACTTAATGGAACATATTAAAGAAATAAGAAACCGACATCTCCTAGAAATGTCCCTGCCCTTCCTCTCTTTCTTCATATGACTTAAAAGGAAAAGATGAACGGGAACTTGTCAATTAAAAAAATATATATGAAGGCCATGGTTTTCAACCTAGAATCCTATGCTTACTACAACGATTAAGCAGTCATTTTGGGAGGGAGAAGCGGAGAACAGAAACTGGCTTGAAGACCAGATCTAATAATCAAGAGGATTGATGCAGCTGAAATCCTTTGAAAATCGACATGTGATCAGATCACTTGAAGAAAACCAACATGAAATGGCAGATTTGGTTTGAAATATGTCTTCCTTTTATTAGATCACCTAGTTCTTAAAAAAAAACATTGATTGCATCACAGGATGGCACCACTATCATGTCCAACAGACGTGAAAATATCAACAGGAGATGGGACACGTGATCAGATCACTTGAAGAAAACCAACATGAAATGGCAGATTTGGTTTGAAATATGTCTTCCTTTTACTAGATCACCTAGCTCTTAAAAAAAAAAACATTGATTGCATCACAGGATGGCACCACTATCATGTCCAACAGACATGAAAATATCAACAGGAGATGGAAACGGAGCATGGTCCAAGCATAGTTGTCAAGGCTTACGCCTAGGCGACGCCTAGACACCAATTAGGCAACAAGGCTTATTTTCAAGGCCTAGGCAGTTAAATGTCTTATTGGGCCTTAAAAAATGCACACCTAGGCACCGTTTAGGCGCGCTTGGGAGCACCTAACTTGCCTAGGCAACGTGTAGGCTAGTTCATGGGCTAATCAAATCAGGTTTATTGGGATTGAATTCTAAGATAAATAGGGTTGTGTGGATGATTGGGCCCTAGTTTTTTATGCCCCTTCATCTCGTCTTCCTCATTATTTCATGACATGACATCTTCCTCACTAATTGTGGCATCGTCCCTGTTCGGTGAACAAATCTCGATGTTAATGCTAAGGTATTATGATTTATTTTTTTGTCTCTTACTACGATGGCCACAATGAGGCAACAAGTCCCACTCGCCCATGTCCACAAATTTGGAACCCTTTGTGCCCATTATTAGCATCCTCTAACCCTTCATGGGTTTTTCATATGCCTGCCCTTTCTTCTCCCTTCTCTTCAAATGTCTGCTTCCCTATTTGTGAGTATTTCTCCCTCCTCCTTCCTCCCACCACTTGTGAAGGTGCCACCTAGGCACCGCTTAGGCAGGCACCTAAGTGCTTAGGTGCTCAAGGACCCCAAGTACGCCTTGGATCGCCTTACTGCCTTGACAACTATGGGTTCAAGTAGATGAGAGAGTAGGAAAGGGAGGGAGGAAGATGGAAAGGAGGGGTAGAAACAAAAAGGAAAAGGATTAGGGCGTGGGGAATAGAACAGGGTCTTCTATGTAACAAACTGGGATGCCGGATTGTGGATTGTTTAAGAGCACTTGTTTCAGGGTGTGCAAGGGAGAGGGACACCTGCTATAGGAGTGCAAAGGAAAATCCATGAATGAGAGAGCAAAGAAGAAAAAATTTGGCAGATGTTTCTGCCCTTCATGGAGGCAGTTGTCCTCAAGATCATCCCCGTTAAAGGACATTGACAGGGAGAGGACAATCACCTGTCCCCCTCAAGTCTGAGAAAGCAGATCAATAGCTGTCACTTTTAATGGTGAGCACAAGTAGGACACTTGAGAATATCTTGATCTGGGGGAAGTAGGCATTGTCTCTCGCAGACCACCACTACTGTCTCTTGCATGCCAAGGTTTTCTCCTGCAAGGCCTCCCCCATGCATCCTCATATCCATGCCCAAATGATGGTGGCAGCATCTACTGCTATTGCCTTTCCGGCTTGCCCTTGTCAGGAAACTTTGTCATGAGGTTCTCCGACATCCTCTGCTGCTGCTCCTGTGGAGTGTGCACAGCATTTGAGGCTTGGAGATTTGGGTCCAAACAAGGATGCCGAGAGCAACTAACAATGAAATTAGCAAACTAACATTTGTTAAAGACATCTTAATCGTTTTTAGAACTGATTAGAGTTCTGCCCAAGAAGCAAATAACTTGAAATATGACATTGCTTTAAAATTTAGAACAAAATTTGAATGTAATAGCCCAGAGTAGTTTACTTATCATGTTGTCTCCCTAACATGTTGGGGTGGTTTACCTTATATGTGTGATGCGGGACAGCAGAAGGGGGGGGGGGTGTCGGATGAATGGCTCAGAGGCCTAGATAGAGGGGAAAAACACAGTGGGGAAGCGGAGACGAAGCTGGACAGAGGAAGAACAAGAACAGGGGATGGAGAAGAAGAACCTGGGGCTTCTCACCCCTTCACAACGACCCTTCACGGGTCCATTCCCACAAAAACGCACACAGCCGCTGCTCTTTTTTTTCTTTTTAATCTCCATTGGGTTTTCCAAAAGGGAATACATAGATATATATATAGGCCCCAAAAGGAAGCCCTAATAGGAAAAATTACCAAGTTACCCCTAGGACTCCTAAAATGGCAAAACCATCTAGAAAAATAAGATAAAAATTAAAAAATATAGAAAAGTACATCAATTGGGCCTTTAATGGGCTAGACAAAATAAACAATGGACCTTTGACTCCGTTTCTCCAGTTCTTGGGTTCCCATCAGTGTGTCTAGCTTGGGAGCAGCCCCAAACCCCAGTGACAGTGCGGTCTGACTGGGTGTCTAGCCTGTGAGCTTCCCCAAAACCCAGCCGGCATTTCCCTCGAGTACTATCTCTACTTTAAAAAAATGAATGTAATAATTTTGAAAGCAAAATAGTCTCACAAGATAAATTTGTCTCATCTACATTGCCACTCTTGCCGCATGGGTGATAAGAAAAATGCAGCAGAATGAACTGCTAACTCCTAAGTAAAAACAAGAAAGCATAGCAAATGGGACTACAAGAGCTTGGTTGATAGAGAGAGAAAGCGAAGGAGAATCTCTCTCTCCAATCTCTCACAGCACTATTGAGGATAGAAAGCCCCTTGACAACTGGTAGCCAGGCCGATGAGTGCCCAAAAGATTGTGCAATGATAGGACATCTTTTATGACAAGATCAAGGGAGAAAATACCTGAGATCCATAGAATGTTTCCACCATTCTTTACTTTATTCATTATTTGTGTAAAAACAAAACAAAAGGAAAGCCCTTTGATAGAAGCATGGAATGGATGTTGTGGCTTTGATATCATACTTGTGGATTAAAAATAGTAATGTAGATCACAAATATTTTGCAGATTATAAAAGAAAATCATTTTTTTTTCAAACTCATGCATTAATATGATGGAACGCTGATAAAAGTAGATGATGACATTATATCAACAAGGATAGAACATGTATGAGAAAGAAACCAGTGGGCTTGGCTTCAAAAACACGATTCCAATTTGGCACTTCTTAGCAAATGAACATGGAAGCTTAGCACTGAGGAGAGGAGGTGGTGGTTGGAGGTGATTCAACCGAAATACTACAGGAGGTCCACGGCGGGGAATGTGATTCCCTCCTCTGTGAGCAAAATTTTCCATATGGAGAGGCATTTTGCAGGTCAATGATGTCATAAAAGCAAACATGCAGATCCAAAAGGGCACTTGGAAGATAAATGGTGTGGCAACTTTTCCCTGAAGAGAGATTCCCACAGCTCTAAGAATCTCTCTTTGACAGGTGGACGTGGTAGCTAAGTTCTTTGAACACAAAAGTCCAAGAGGAGAGTGGACACCCATCATCTTAAGGGAAATCTCAGCAAGGAGGAAGTTTTCCACCTTGAGAATATACCTTACCTTCTTCATGACCATCACATTAACCCAAACAGAGCCGACAGATGGAAAGTTCTCAGGCAAGTCTAATTACAGCTTCATCCACGGGAGGGGGACCCACTCTCATTATGAAACCAGTGTGGTTCCCTCAGAGCCCCTAAGTTAAGGATCCTTATGTGGAGAATTGTACATGATAGACTACACATTAAATATCGGCTGGTTCAGATTTTGGAGGGTATCACCATAGGTTGCTGCCCATGCAGGGAAGAGGAGGAATCCATTGAACAGCTGTTCTGCTCTCTTAAGCACAAGATATGGGTTTGATTTTTCACAAGCTTCAGTGTCATCACCACTTGCTGGATAGGGTGGAGGAGCTTCTCTTCAGAGGGAGTCAAAGATGGACACTTGTGGATGACCATAATGTCTGGTGGTTGATGCTCACACTTGTGGATATCAGGTAGTCACACACATTTTAGTGGAAGTGCTAAGACTTGCACATACGCTTTCAAGGATATGTTTTAGTGAACATTGTGCAATATTTGTTTGGTCCAATAAGCACACAAATCCCACATGGACATGATGAAATAATAACTTTCTAAAGTTGTACTTCAGGATGCATATTATGGTAAAAGAAGAAGAAAATAAACCATAATAATCCTCTCATCACATGCTCTACAATGATTTAAATTGAAAGACACAAAAAAGGGCAATGAAAGACACTGCAACAGGGTAGCCAAATTCACAAAAACATTTCTTCGGCAAGTACTATCCATTGGCAAAGGATGAACGCTGAAGACAATACAGTAAAATGATATGAGAGCAAAATATGTTAACTAGACAAGATGTGCCAGCGACGCAGCAATGGAGAGTAACAAAACTTCCCCCACTCCCACATTGTCAGAATCTGACTTTCCCCTAGTGTTTAATTATGAAGGCATGTTGTACGCGCATCTGCACTCCTAGCAAGACGAAAGATATGAATTTAAACTAGCGACATTTCCAAACCAGAAGACATGAGAATATACAATGACAGCCCATGAATGTAAAGGCCAGTTGTATACTTGTCCCAGGGAACAGTCTATTCAAATTGGCACAAAAACATAAGAGGAACACCAGAAACAGGGTTGACGCAGGGACTCCAGGACTTGTACATTCTCGGGATGATCCCCCCCCCCTCCCAAGCTGATCTAAAGATCAAACGTTTAAAGCAAAATAGCACCCAAGGAAAACAGAGATTTGAGCTATTTACACGGGAGATGATGAGAGATCTGCTAGATCTGACAAGTCACTGGAATCCCCCCAATCAACGGCATAAAAACAAAGAATCTGCATGCAAAAACAAAGACAGTGGGCCGAACAGTGGAATATATGCCAGACAATGCAAAAACAGATAAAGTGCACCAGCAAATCTTAGAGAAAGGGTTGATTGATTGAATGATTGAGAGAGAGGAGCAGAATATTGCGTAGTTTACCTCCCCGCGATTGTGGCATCAAACGTGAATGCAACGAGGAAGCGGCCGGGGTTCTTCTCGTCGGGTTCCACCCTCAGCGTCTCCTTCTTTAGGTTGACGTCATTGCGTATCGTAATGGCCTTCTGGTGCTCAACATAGGGCAGCGTAGGAGGGGGTGGAGGGGGCATGTACCCAGGGACCCAAGTGGGATGGGGGACATGATGGCCGTGAGCCGGAGTGGGGCCGTTGCCGCCGCCGCGATGGTGGTGGTCGAACGGGGCGGGGAGCGGGGAAGGGATGGCCGGCGGTGGAGGCGGGTAGTAGCCCGGATACTGGTAGTACTGATGAGGCGTGTTGGGGCCGGGGTACTGGGCCGGGTAAGGCGTCGCTGCGGCGAACACGTAGCGGTTCCCGGTGACCTCCTGCTGGTGCGTGGGGGGAGAAGGAGGTGGTGGGGGCGCCGGAAATTGCTGCTGTTGCTGGTGCGCGGGGGGAGGAGGAGGAGGGGGGTGCACGGGCAGGGGGCCGTGGGAGCTGTTAAGCCCGGGGGCACTCCTCCGCCGTCTGGCACCGTTGGAGGCACCGCTGCTGCCAATATTTCCCATTTTTACTTAGTGGCGGCTCTGGAGACTGCTCCCTCCTAGATATGTGCGCTCTCTCTCTCTCTCTCTCGGACCAAAGCCCAGAAGTGGCCGACCGATCGCGTGGAATTCACACGGGAGCGAGGCGGGCGGGGTGGGAGGCGGGGGTACACAAGGTAGAGGATGCGAGCGAGAGAGGTGATGAGGGCGGGCGACGTCGTGTTCCTCTTGATCAGGAAGGAAGGATGGGGAAGAAACGTGGAGCAGGAAGGAAAAGGAGACGCGTCGGCGGCAACGGCACTTGCTGGCGCTGGCACGTAATAATTCAATAATTATACACGATGGAATGCGACCGACGAGATGAAGGTGGTATTTTTCTTTTTCCACGCGGAAATTAATCCCAAATGAATCTTGTGTGGCGGAAGCAGCGGAGGAGGAGAAAGGCGGCCTCTTCCAGAGTACCGACACAGAGAGAGAGAGAGGGAGAGGGCACCAAAGGGCAAGGAGAGAGAGGGAGAGAGAGACTCGGGGAGGACGGGAAAGCGGAGGGTGCGCGCACGGAGCCAAAGCACGGCACCCACAAGCGCAGCCCACCCACCGCACTCTTGTGTCTCCTGTTTGGTTCTTCTTTGCCCCCACGCATCTCTTTTTTATTTTTAATATTGCTTTCGCTTTTTCCTCTGATGGATGGGCTGTGATGAGCAGGTTGCCTCCGCACTCATCCGCGCATCCCATCCCATGGTCCCATCTCACCCATCTCCGTTTTCCTTCCATGCCAGCAAGCACTGGAGGCGAGGTCCGTGTGAGAGAGAGATAATACAGCTACAGTCGCGAGTCGCGAGTCGCGAGTCGTGACCCAACCCAACCCAACGGATAGGAGGGAATAGGTGCTGTGCTGGATCCACCCGGTATGCAATTCTTATTAATGTATTGTTTTCGTTCCAGATCTTTCCGACCATTCCTCGTTTTCGTTTTTTATGACGGATATATAAGAGACTAGGCGAGTATATGTATTTCACATTCTTCGCCTGCGAAACAGTAGCCCATTTTAATGATAATACTTACATGGGGGTACTCTATCGTTACAACTTTACCAGTCCATCAGAGTAATCTTTTGGTCCTCCTTCAGTGCCTCTTAATTAAAGAAGCTCAGAACTAGCTGCCTAGGACAATTGGTTCATCACCTCCCTTGCAAAAGGGACATGTTCGATTCTGGTTGAGGGCCATGTAGCCCCTTGGTGTTGTAGGAATCTTTATCTCTTCATATGTAGGGATTACTTCTTCAAAAATCAGACGGATTTGGAATCTTCGTCTAATTAGGCGGATCTATCGACCGATCCGGAATTATATTCAGTTTTGAAGGATTATTTCGAATTCCCGATTAAAATTTCGATCGTTTGTAAACAGCTGTACATAACCGGCCTCTGGGCCTCTTCAAGAAAAAAAAAAAATTAAAGAAGCTCATAACTCAATATTGTTACATGAAGAACCCTTAACGACTGTTACATGTGTTATTACCTTATTATTCTTACTAGTTAAATTTATGCGCTTTGCGTGTGTGTCTTCATGAAAGAAATTTGTATAATAAAAATTTCAATAATATTAATGCTTCAGATCGGAGAAAGCTTTCTCTATAATCTAAAACTTGGCCATCTTTTCCATATCTTCCCCAATAAGGTGATACGGAGTTCAGATCGGATAAGCTTTGCCGAAGAATCCGGCTGTGGTGGTAGCATAATAATTACTCACCACTTGTATATTAAATAGAATTACACTGAACCAAGTCCACCAGGTTTTCCAGGGTCTAAAACTACTCAACCTGAAATAGCTAATAGAGTACATTAAACCAAGCCCAACCGGTTTCCCAACTAAATCGAACAAATGAATATAAATTGGAGGACGACGAAGAGAAGTCAAGTAAAAATATCTATAATAAATGTTTTATTTTCAAGGACGCAGATGAGGCAGCAACCTGATTGAAAAAGAAGAAAGATCTAATTTTGGATAGGAAGACAATTCTGCATTTCATAATAAGATTAAATTTAAAAGTGTGAAAATATATAAAAAAAATCATTTTAAAAATCAGTAACATATATAGTTTAATAGAGATAAGTCACTTTAGAAATCAATAATTTATTTACTCTGACAGGAAAAACGTCAAGTAAAAATATATGTAATAAATGCTTTATTCTCAGAGACGCAAGAGAGATCTAACTCTAGATAGGGAAGACAAGACGTTTTATTTTGGACGAGCAAAACAGTGGCAATTTATATGCAGCCCTTGAACATGTCGAATAAGCTTTATGTTTTACACAGAGACATGGGAAGACGATTTGATGAAAGAAACGAGGAAGAGGACAATCAACGAAAGAAGCAAACAAAGAGAACAATGAGAAGAAAAATAATATATAGAACCAGAATACACATTCCTACCTGGATTAGGGTTACGTTACCCGTCTCTTCCATGTCTTCCCCAAATACCGGTGTTGCATAGTTTAGATCGGAGAAAGCTTTATTCAAAATCCAAAACTTGACCATCTCTTCCATATCTTTCTTTCAGATCGGATAAACTTTACCAAAAAGTCCAACTCGTCACTGTAGTCTCTTCCATGTCTTTCCTAAATACAGGTGTTGCATAGTTCAGATCGAAGAAAGCTTTCTCCATAATTCAAAATTTGGCTCTCTCTTTCATATCTTCCCCAATAAGGTGCTACAGAGTTCACAACGGATAAGCTTTGCCGAAGAGTCTAACTCGCAGCCACTGTATAGGGTTTAAAACAGGGATATAGTGGTAGGCTGGTAGGATAATAATTACTCAGAGTGGTAGCATAATAATTACTCGCCACTTGTACATTAAATAGAATTACACTAAACCAAGCCCACCATGTTTTCCAGGGTCTAAAACTATTCAAGGTGAAATAGCTAATAGACGTACATTAAACCAAGTCCAACCGATTTCCCACGATTTAAAATTAAACCGGATAAATGAATATAAATCGAAGGACGACGAAGAACCGCACATTTTGTTTCATATATATAAGTTATATATTTGATCAAATTTCCGTCTAGTTCAGATACACAGTGGGCTTTCCAACGCCGTACGTAAACTGTACTTTTGTCTTCTTATTTAACGCTCGGCCTTCCATAACAAACTTCTGGGGCTTGCGGTACAATGCATAAACTTCCAACGCCGGTGCTTTCAGGCCGGTTTGTTAGCGGGATAAAGGTCATTCCACTTATTCGATTTGAGAGTGCAGATGCGTTATTCTTTGTTATTCTGAACACGAATGCATTATTTCATGAATAATTGAAATAAAACATTTCTTATAAAAAACAAAAACTAGTTATTCCGTAAATTACTTATTCTATTTAAAGTAAAAAAAAATTATATTAATAATAAAAAATCTAAAAACAAAAAATCCAGAATAGCGCGTCCTCAAAACAAACCAGCCTGAACGCCGGAAAACGTACTTCTGCCGCGCAACGAAAACAGCAGGCACTAGTGGAAGCGATGAGATGGAACGCAATTGCATTGAAGCGTGATGTGACGGGGACGGGTGGGTTTGGGGGAGGGTCAATGGTCGGAAGAAATGCTTTGCTGCGAACCGGGGTTTGCAACAGCGCTGAAAATTTTGAAGATGAGAAACTATATATTAGTTATATACATTTTCTAAAAAAGATTGTTAAATCGATAAATCATTACAAGTCCACATCTATATTTTTTAATTGTAATTAAATGATTAAAAATATAAAATCATCTTTTCACACGATTCAAAGCATCAGATTGTAAAAAGAGATACCACTGCATTGGAGGTTTACAATGTTTGCAGCGAGAAGCATGTCCAAAGTGAGTATCTGAATGGCCCAGCAAGATTCTCACGTCACGTGCAACGGTTGGCCCATTTCACATATAAGGGACATTTTACCTTGATAGTAGTGTAGAGTCCACTTACAGAATAGGTAATTTTTAGGTCTAAGATGAAATTATTTAATCTCTTTATCCAGATAATAAACAATTATGATGCGGTATAATTTGCTCTGCTTGTCAAATTAGAATTAGTTTTATTCTAAAAATAAGACCTCTTATTCTTCGCTTATTCTATCAAAGTAGTGTGCCGGTTACCACCCCATTCCAGAGACAAGTTTGAAGTGCGCGACCCCTTCATGCCATGCACTTTTTATATTTTGGCGTAGCATACAACACCTGCTCTCTCCCCTTATATGTACTCTAAAATCTCGTTAGAAAAAAAGATATTTATTGATAAAGCAAATCTTCCTTCTACTAATGAGTTGCTTTTCCTCTCTATTGAGATTTAAGGGCTAGAGAATAGTCCAGGTGATCTCAATCCCTCTCTGAGGACCTATTCTCTAGGAGCAAAGATAACTTATGTCGGTACTTTCAAAAATACATAATTTTTATATCTTTTTTTTGGTATGTTGATTATATCCACATGTTAATTCACTTGTTTATTAAATTAATTCTTTTTTGACTTTCTAATTTTTATATCTTTTTTTGCGTGTGACCCTCTAGGCCCAAGTACCAGTCCAGTTAATGGCCCAATAAGTCCAGTGACTCCTCACTAGCTTTATTAATTAATTAATAATCCTTTATTAATCAATTAATCAATCGAATTGATGTCGCACATCGAATTCGACCGGGCCTCCGATCACGTTGGGTGCCAAGCAACACCGCGTGAACCCGGAAAATATTTGGGGTTAAGTAACCCACTCTTTGAACCTTTCCGTCGACAGTTACCGCGTGGATATAATCCTTCATTCGTACAATGCTCTCGAGTCAACTCAGGGTATGGCGAGCTGTCAAACCCTAACCGGTCGACTCACTTGGATTGGATGCTGCTGATAAATATCGGAAAACTCCTTTCCCGATATTATCGTCCGTCCTGGCCAGAGACTTTCGCGCATCCTTCCTAGAGCATTCTCTCTCTAAGTACCGAGAGCGAATGATTCCTTATTGACACACAATTCCCTTCGACGGTATTCCGCTGTACCCAATCCTTGGCGTATTAGAATCCCATGGCTAGAGATTCGTAAACCAAGGTCAAAGCACAGAAGTCCACCGCCAAGGTGTCCTTGGTGTCTCAGGTGTTAGAATTGGGTGGCCTCAAAGTCAATCATTGTACATTCTAGTTCAAGAATATTAAAAAAAAGCAATTATTTCTTCATTTAATAGTTCTCGCAAACGACTATCGTAATGAAGGTCCATAGACAAATGTATGGGATATTGAATCATGATGAGATCATGATAGTGAGATCAATATCCTAAGGCAATTGTCTTAAATAGTTCTCGATCATAAGATATTTGACATGGACATTAAATATCCAATAAGATCGACACAAGTTATGTCTGCTCATATGATGAGGGTGAATGATCTCACATTCACTCGTGTGGTGACACTAAGACAAACAAGTGGGTGCTCATTAGAGAATGAGTTCACTGAACGGACCCAAATAAGAATTCATGGATGGTAATTATACCTATTAGTCAACCAAGGAATTCAATCGTTGCAGTAGCACAGTTGGTCCTTTGACCTGAGTCACCAATGATACCTTGTTTGTGGACCATTGTATCTTGATTCTCGGACTCGTGGACTTTAACCATTAAGTCCATCATAATCGGTCCTTCAGATACAGTGGAAAGCTTGCGAAGGTAATTGAATGAACAACAAGGGATCACTCACTCTTGGTATAAGACTAGAGAGAGAATGTCCTATGGATGTATACACAGAAATCCCTGGCCAGGGTCAAATGAAAGAGATGTCTTTCTAGATATTAAGTGTGTACTAGAATCCATCTGGATAATGCGATAGAGGGTTTGACTATAAAATCATACCCTTGCGTTATCGGGACATTGCATGAGTGAAGGATTATATCTGTGCGGCATCTGCAGACGGAAAGGTTCAATTGAAGGGAAAAGTATCCCTTATATCTTCTGGGATCATGAGGTAGTGTTTGGTGCTGTTCATGATCAGAAAGCCAAGTGATTTGATCATCAGATGATAATTCACTTGTTTATTAAATTAATTATTTAACATATGATGTTTAAATGTTAATTAATAAATATTAAACTCAAGAAACAGTTCTAAGTTTAATGGGCCTGCAACCGGACTGATATATGGGCCTAGAGGGTCACACACATAAGAGTTCTCGTTAGACAGTGAGAGATGTTAAATTTCATGCTTATCTGGGTTTTTGTGAAAAGCTGTAGGATAAACATGAAGATTTAATAGAGAATTATCCAAGGCCAAACTCTTAGATAATCATGAGGATTAACTCTTGTGCTTATCCTTATTTCTATATAAGGAGGGCCAAGGGGGAGTGGTAAAAAGTTGGTTGGACGAATTTTACTCCCCAGATTCTTTCTCTCCTCTCTCTCTCTCCTTCTCTCTCTCTTGGAGTGGATCTGTCTCTCTCCGCGCATGGTGGATCTGAGATCTGGTCGGAGCACTCAAGTCGAGGAGGAAATCGCGTCTGCTGCGGGAACTCGTGTGGATACCTCTAGAGATCGTGCGCGTGCGCGATTACCGAGTCGGCATCATCCACGGGAGATTCGAAACCCCGCAAAGGTGAAAAACTGTTCTTCCCGCTTAGATTTTAATGTCTGTTTTACGACCCCAGCAACCGATACAATATAATCATTTTTATTTCCGCTGCGTTCTTGGCAATTCCTTACATCATGTCCGAGGACCATCCACGCAACTGCGACAATAGAATCAAGTTGGTTGACAGTGAGGTACAATACCATCCAGCGATTCAGTCGGATCAGTTCAGTGAACTCATTCTCCAATGAGCACCTACAGATTCGCCTTAGTGTCTCCACACAAGTGACTTATGAGATCAGTCACCCTCATCATATGAGCAGGAGTAATCTGTACTAGTCTAACCGGATATCCGATGTCCTTCTTGGATATCCTCCGACTAGGAACGATTAAGAATATGTGTGTTTAAGTGATCAGTCTCATTAGTATGATCTCATCATAATCTGATCACCATAGCACATATTCACGGACTTCATTATGAAACGATAATTAACGCGATTTACACATAATGAATATTATGCCATTTTATTAATAATGAACGAGATTTACATTGTTAGATTGGCTTGTAGGCCACCTAAACTAACATATAGTTCATGGTAAAACATGGAGATCAACAAAGAGAAGTTCAATCTTTTCTTTAGTAGAAACATCAAAGCATCCACCAAGGAAATGTTATGTAGGAAGATAGGAATTAGTCATCTAAAGAAGACTCTCTTTATATTAGGATCACTACTGGCATTATAAGAGACAAGGGCAAGCAATACAAGTTTATCATTGACAGAGTGCACACCAAGATAAGTTCATGGAATATCATAACTCTTTCCTCAGTAGGCAGAACTACAGAGTGCACACCAAGATAAGTTCATGGAATATCATAACTCTTTCCTCAGTAGGCAGAACTACCATGATCAACTCAGTCTTGAGTGTCATCCCAGCTCATGTGACGTCCACCATTTTCCTTCCAAAATCTATTCTAGCTAATGTCAATTCCATTCTCAATAACCTCTGGTGGGACCATACTATAGAAAAGAGGAAGCTACACTTATGCAAGTGAGATAAAGTCAAGCAACATAAATGTTGTGGGGGGGGGGGGGGGGGGGGGGGGCGCATCAAGGACGTAGAATCCTACAACCAAGTTACAATAGTAAAGCTCATTTGGAGATTTATCAAGCAACCCAATTCCTTATGATTCACTATCTTGACTACCAAATACTTAAATAAAAGATCTTTTTGGGATGTTATCATAGATTCAAAGTGTTCTCATATTTGGAGGGCCATATTGAAGATGAGAGGACTCATCAAGAACTGCATATCTAAACAAACCCAAAGTGATAGGGACATCAACATGTGGAGGGGGCATATGGATTCCTAATCTACCTTTTCCCTCATATTCCAAAAGATCCCCTCAATAGTGATGCTCCAACTAGGGTATTAGAGACATTCCTATCATGAATGGGATGTTCAGAAGCTACAGACGCTATCTAATCTTACTAATGTACAAGTCATCAAGGATATTGTGATCCCACAACCTCCAATACCAAAGGGAGATCAATGTATCTAGTCACTAACTCCTCATGACAACTTCTCCATCAACTCTATGATACAAATATCTAAGATAAGTCAAAATCCCACCTACTTCATCTCCTTCACCAATATGGAGGATGATTTGGGACCCAATCATTGTAAGAGTCCAAGAATTATCCAATTCATGTGGAAATGCGTCATTGAAGCAATACCATTCATGCTTGAGTTTCATAGATACCTTCCACAAGTGGATACCAAATGCCTAGTCCACAAAGAAGTAGAAACTATCCAACATATGCTTTTCAATTGTAAAATTGATAAACTAGTCTGGCTAGTTTTCCCTTTGGGATACATAATAAAGGCTTATCTACTATCCCTTCTTGACAGAATTTCTGACTAGCTACTCACAGCACAAAAACATGATAGAAAAGACCTATCCACAATTTGCATTTGCTTCATTATTTGCAGCCATATTTGGAAGGCCATATGCAATCAGGTTTTTAGGAGAGGTAACTCCCAGTTTATCAACATTATGCATAGAGCAATGAGAGATTTTAAAGTTTGGTTCCAATCCCATGATCACAATAAGCAAAAATCCATTTCTCAATCCTATTGGTCGTCTCCCTCCATTATTCTTAAAATTTCAGATGGCAAGTTCTCTAGAGCTTACACTTCTACCATTTGTGATTCCAATCCTATTTTAGCTAAAGGCAAAGCTTTGCTTAAGGCCATTCCAATCCATGAAAACACAATCTAAACAAAACAACGAATATGCTAAAGAGAACATGTGATCACCACCAAACTAATCAAACTATAATAAAAACTACCTTATACTTCAATAAACCTGAAAAATAATAAATACCTCCATCGTAAGAGACCGTGAATCCACCTTCCTCCACATCGGCCGGACAATGTAGAATAGCTTCCTTCCAAGAAATTTCTACCTTCCCTACAAAAAGTACAAATAAGAAACCAAGAAAAGGGATTAGAACTTGTGAAGTGTATAATCATGTTCACCACATGCATGCTAAACCACAATTAATGTGAAACAAAACATGTGCAATTGGGTGGTTGCATGCATGTATGATTAAAAATGTGGAAAGAAACTAATTATATAATGCTATGATGATGAATCAAACTAAAATAAAGATAAAAAAAAGAAATGGATGAGAAGTGGAGTGGAATCTACAATGAAGACAAGCCAAGAGGATGAAGATCTCTAAGCTAGAGGGCTCCTCTCTCCTTCTTCAAGGCAACAACAATAGGAGGATGTGATAGCAATGCTCCAGCAGCCTTGTGATGAGGTAAGATGAGATTCCTTAGCTAGGGTTCTCTCTCAAGGACTATTTATAGAGCTACACTCATACTTCCTTGAATTAAGAGATAAACTCTAGAAAATTAAGGATAAGCATGGTAAAAATGTGAATAAATGTGGTAAAACTCTCTAATAATTATATGCTCAAGGTTAGAGACCTCTAAAGATAAAGATCAAGCAATTTTGCACACCTAGGATTGAGATAAACTACTTACAAAGATAATCCAAAGAAAACTCCTCTTTTTGGATGGAAAGCTGACAAAAAGACCAATCAAGTAGACGTTTATCTCAGTGAGCGTCCAGCCAGTGAGACTATAACTCTAAAAAATTGATAAATCCTAATTCTATGAAAATCGATAAAGGCGTCCAACTCGCGAAACATATTGGGCATCCAACTGGCGACGATATTACAAGCTTTGGTTGCTTGCTTGGCGTCTCATTATCGAGAGACAGTGCCAGAATTCTTTTTTTTTGACCTAATACAATGCATGAGAATCTCATTTAGTTGATGAGTACTAGGAAGCCTTCAAGAGATTCTTTACAGCATGAAATACCACAAAGGAAAAAAAGATTGGTTTTGTCTAAAACTCAACCTCAGCCAAGCATATGACAAATTGGAGTGGTCCTTCATTGAAGATTTCTTACCAACATTTGGTTTTAATCCCAGCACCATGAGGCTTATTATGACATGCATCAGAATGGCATCCTTGTTAGTTCTCATCAATGGGAATCTCGAAGGACACATCAAACCTACTAGGGGTATCCGTCAAGGTTGCCCACTTTCACCATATATTTTCATTCCCTGTGCAAATGCACTCAACATGTCGATGTTGTAGGAAAGAGAAGTAGGTAACATGTAAGGCATCAAGATCAACATCAGAGCCCGATCATATCCCACCTAGCTTTTGCAGACGACCTAATATTGTTTGGCGAAACATCAGAGAGAAAGATTGAAGCCTTTAAGAGAAGTTTAACCAGGTATTCAATTGGCCAAGTTGCTCATCATTTGTCTTGTCTCTACTCCTCCTTTGTATCTCATATGTCGGGCCCTCTATGATATCAGGCTTAATGTGACTGAGGATTCTAAGTCTCACATTGGTTGTGTATGGATGAATTTTGATATTAAGTAAATTGTAACGACCTGCCACCCTATAATCGGAAACTCGATTACTAAATGGGTATCGGATCATTATCTACAAGTTCACACCTGCATCTCATACGACACGTCTGGGGAAGTAAGCGTTAAACAAGACTAAATATAACAATCTCACGAACTTCAAAAAAAATACAAGTACGCATGAAGGAAATTAATAAGGTCCGTACACAGTCCAACAATAATTACATGGTCTAAGAAATTAAATAAGTACAGGCAAAAGCAAAGTAGAACAACATCGGGGCATACCCCGAAACTGAGATAGCCGCTGACCCGCACACCAAGGAGAACACCACACGCCGCCACTCGCCAATAAGTCCACACCTGAAACCGTAGGGAGTGAAGCACACCAGAATTGGGCTCAGTGATCGTTCGAAATTATGTCGTTAAGCATATTCGAACATCAATCTTAAAATTCCAATTTCCACATATAATTATTTGAAAAATAGCAAGTGGTGAGATTGGGTCGAATCCACAGGGAAATAGATTTTTAAAGTTGAAAACTTTGAGTTTTTAGAGGAAAAATAAAGAAGAAAGAAGAGGGAGCATGATGATTTAATTTGTTAAGAATTAAAATTAACCGGACTTACTATGAACTCACAAAAAGAGCACTCCTAAATGAGCATAATCAGACCATTTACTGAACTAATACTACCTCTAAAACACTAATTAAAAGTAGAATATAAATTTTGAGTAGTGTCAACAGAAGAAAAAATAAAAGTTGTAGAACAAAAAGATGGAGAAAAGATAACTTGTTTCAAAGGAGCTACTGTCATTCATTATCAGAACAATATGAAATTTTACAGAAACATTGAAAATCAAAAATTAATATAACTTTTATAAGAAAACTTTTACAAAAAATATTCGAAATATAGTGTAACATTGAGAACTCAAAAACTAGAGAGAGACAGTGGAGCGAGAAAATTGATGTTTGCAGTCGCCGTAGCCCTTCGCGCGGATCCTTGGTAGCCTTGGACTCCTTCCAATGGTTAGTTGCAGTACCTCGAATCCACCTCTTGCACTAATAGTTGCTTGTTTGAGAGAGATGTAGAAAGAGAGAGAGAGTGAAAGAGAGGAAGAAAGTGGGAGATAAATTGAGAGAGAGAATTATCAAAAAACCAAGCTTCCTTTTTCCTCCCCCCTCCCATGGTTTTATAGAAGAGAATTCTTAATTCAAATTTTGAATTTCAAATAGGGTAACAAATAGGCTATTAAGCTCCCCCTTGATTAGTGGATCTTCTTTTAAGCACATAAAGACTATTTTGAATTTTGAATTTCGAAATAAATATCTTTCTTTTTAAATTTCAGGATTCCCTCCTCCTCTCTCTCTTGATTTCATAGAAGAGAATTCTTAATTCAAATTTTGAATTTCAAATCCTCTAATAAATGGGCACTTAATTGCTCGCATTAAGCTCCCCCTTGATTATCCATGAATGCATATTTGAAATTTAAATTTGGAGAGGGATATTTCAAAATTCGAATTTTGAATTGAAGAATAAATGTTATTTTCGAGATTTTGAAATAACATTTTTGAAATTTGAATTCCGAAATTTCCTCTTCTCTCTCTTAGTTGGCTTGTGGTTCCCCTTTTAAGACAAAAAAGAATACAATCTTGTTCCTTCTAGGATTCGAACCTTGGTTACTTCCTTGAAATTCAAGTAGTCCAACCACTATGCCATCTGCTTGTTCATGTCCTACATTCACATAAAATAATAGTTAAGTTCATGCGGCAATAAATCATCTAACTACACATTAAATAATTGTCGAAAAAATCTTATTTGAAAATGAAATTGCTACCTTTCTTCAATCCATGGAATGATGATATTTTAAATTCAGATTTTTTTTCAAAATTGATATGTTTGAATGCACAAATGATTTATCTATCATTCCATGTGATTTTGTTTATTAAATTGATAGGAAAGTATGTAAATTTCATCTGTTATTTATGTAAAATTGTGAACTTATCACTCAGTAAGGATCATCCGATCGCCGCCTCCCCCCCACACACACAAGTACAGTAATACAGAAAAGAAGGCAATTTGATTAAAGCAGTAAACACAGTTCCTAAATACCGATATGAGACATATGCATTCACAATGTAACATATACAGTTCTAAGCAATTCAAGTAACCCAACTCAACACCACAATTCGTAATCAAAGATCCGGCTAAACACTCAAACCACACTGTCGACCGCATACAAACGGTGCCTCACAACACCACCAACACCCACGCACGTCCACCCCTACGATGTTTCGGGCACCGTAGGGTGAGGCAGTGAGTCAAACTAGGACTAACTTGGACTAATGAACCACCACGCCCAGTTACATGTACATACAAGCAGTCTAGACCACTGTCCAATCGACCGGACTTCCCTCAACGCTAGGCTTCAGCGCTTCAAGAGGGCCCTAAGGACCGGTGAAACCCCCTCAAGCCGAAACTATAAGGACTACCCGTAACCCTAACCTCCCGGGTCACATCAGGCCAAAGGGTAAAGGGTACCACTCGTAACCTCGATATCTCATGTTACATCAGGCCCAGTGGCGAAAGGGAAAACTCCAGCAATACCACACCTGGCTCCACAGTAAGAAACACACCGGAAACTGCCACGACAAACTAGGAAAACACCAACCCGCTGAAATCAAACAGTAACCCCTCAGATAGCGCGCTGGCTACTCCGGCCCGACTGGCTCTAGGTGGTTCTGCTTCCCCCGGCCATAGGTGAAACACTAACATATACCCCTCCCACATCGGTACGGCAACAATGCCACCTAGACACCGTGTCCCTCCCACACCGACACAAGGTGTCAAACGCAAACCACAATCGCATAAACACATGTACACGCAATGTGATTCCGATTATATATAAATCTTCGGCCTCGATGTACGATTTCAAGCATGTATTTAATGAAGTTCTGTCTTGAATCGCGTCACCTAAAGCCGACGTCATTCAAGATCCCTAAATTGGTTCATGTGAAAACTGGTCTCGAAAGTTGGCCTAAAACACGTCGTGCATGGCAGTCATTTTTTAAACGGCGTCGCTGTCTCTAGTCGTCTAATCATGACATAAACAGATTTAGACCTCTGGGCGGTCTGAACTAAAACGCGTCGTCTTGGGAAGCTGCCGTTTAAAAGGCGTCGCTGTCTCCGGACGCCATTCAAAATAAAACTCTATTCTCTCACAGAAACCGCTTCAGGGACAATTCTGGCCTAAATGGCGTCGTCCTAACCCATCACCATTTTAAATGGCGTCGCTCTAGCCCGACGCTATTCAGAACCCGAAATCTGGTTTCATGAAACTTAATCCGAACCTCAAAACAGGGTTTCCTCTATCCCAAAATCACCCCAAAAATACCCAAAAATAAGAAATGAAGGGGATAATCCAATTTACCACATGAAACATACTAATTCCCATTTCATAAAAATGACCATTTTCATTAAAAAGTCCCTTTAAACATGCTCATTCTACCCAAATCTTCATACACGTCGCATGCTTCAAAGCGGGAAACACGGATGACATAACCAAATTACATGCAAGGATCGTCCCCCTACCGGTCACTTGAACTCTCCCTAGTTCCGTGCCGCCGAACCGCCGCACCGCAAACCACTGCCGGTACCGCCGTAGACGCCGTCACTCCGCCTGGACGTCAGCTGCCGCCCGAAAAATGAAGTGTCGCGGAAGAGGTGGTGGTGGTAGTGGTGAGAGGTAGAGAGGTGGTGGAGTGGTGGAAGAGGAAGAAGGGGGATGGGAAAGGAAAGAGGGAAACAGAGAAGGTTGGAGAGAGGGAAGAGAGAGAGAGAGAAGGAGAGAATGAGAGAAAGGAGAGGAGGCTCGCAGGGTCAAATTGAAATTGGTTAAAACGCGTCGTGCTAGACAGATGCCTTTCATCTGACATGACGGGGTCGTACTCTGACAGAATGTCTGAAACGCGTCGTCCATCCAAGACGCCGTTCGGATGACAAAACCGGGGCCGTACTCTCGCGGCCCAAAGCCAGCCCACGTGGCACAACAACAACCCAGTTAAATGGCGTCCACACAGCAAGACGTCATTCTAAATGCGTCGTGCACACCAGACGTCGTTTAGAAGGCACACCCCAGACCCATCAGAGCCCAAACTAGGGAGTCCGACCCGAAACCGACCCTATAGCTGAACCCGAATCCTCAATCCTTACATAAATGGTCCTCTATATTGTCTATTGTAAGATGAAAGGTCATGTATTTGATTTTCTGTCGAATTGTTCGTATGTCAAAGTTTTTTTATGCCTATGTTGGGTTGTTAATGGATATTAGCTTAGGATATGGAAGAATAAAGAAATGCTATGTCTTTTATTCCACTTTTTAAGAGCTCTACTACCAACACCTTTTAAGCCCTCATGCTATCAATCTTTATTTGATTTTCTTTTATATTATTCACATCACTTCTATGTCTAGATGTTTTGTTGGTCATTTGTATTCTTTTCCGATCTTACGTTATGTTCTATTGGTTGCAGTACTAAGTCCATGAGGAATGATGGAGGTTAGAAGTCAAGAAGGCATTGAAAACCTTGGGCTGAGGGAGGAGCATGTTTATTTAAACTATTTTATTTTATTTTGTGATATTTAACATTTAAGGATGGTTGTATACTCTTGGTTCTAGATGTTTAAGTCTTTGTTCAGACAATTTTATTTTGGGATATATACTCTTGTACCTTTATTTGGGAAATGAGGTACGACTTATATTGTGAACTATTTTTGTCTATTTTAAAAAAAAGTAAATCTTAAAATCAGGGTTTGCTTGTTAAAATTATTTTTTGTATTGAAACATCTAAAAAATAAAAATATTAAAAGTGAGGTTGTTTCTTAAAATATTTTTCTTGTGTTGAATTATTTAATGAACGTAGGCTTATGTTAAAAAGTAAGGTATTTTTGTAGTCATTTATTTTTTTCCACGTTCATTTTTTTTTTTTCTAAAGAAATAGAGTTTTTTTGTAAGCATATGCTTTTTCTAAAGAAACAGAGTTTTTTTGTAACCATATCCTTTTTGGTCAAATAGGCACAGTTGGCATGGCCCGCTAGGTTCCCACGGGCTTCATAACCACCCAATTGGCTGGGTTGGGTTTTTGAACGTTCTGGCCCGTTGGGCTTGGGTTGGGTTCCAGTAAATCTAATGTAATTATGGGCCAGTCGGACTTTAGTTGGGCTGGCCCAAGCTCAGCCCGTTGACACCTTTAACTATAAGACCAATCACTTTTATCTTATGAGCAAAGTAACATGTGCTAGTCTTATCAGATATTTGACGTCCTTCTCAAATATTCTCCGACTTGAAACAATTAAGAATAAGTATTTATAAGATGTTAATCCCATTATTATGATCTAATCATAATTTAATATCTACTGCACATATTCATAGACTTTATTATGAAATGTTACATCAAATTACATATAATCATTATATCGCATCTATTGTTTTTAATAGAACAAGATTGTACAAGTCATGTGATTGACTTGACGGACATACATAGCTAACAACAGGTATTCGGCCTCAGTAGTATCCATATGGTCTTTTGGTTAAAGAATTATCCTCGACTCGTTAATGGGATCCGCTTGATCCCTTATCCTTCTTCTCGTCACAAGTGCCCGTGGCATGCGGACAATGTCTTCCTACAAGCATACACGAAGTGAACGAGGGAGACAAAAGGTCAGGCGCCCCCTATTAGAAATATGTGCCCTATAAGTCAATCAAATGCGATATGATGGACCTATCTTTTATATTTCTTATTCGTTATAAATGACATTTTATTCAGTTATTGTGTTATTTATTAAAGGTACATGTGGTTAAGCGTTTAACATAATGAAGTCCATGAGCTTTCTACAATGAAGATTTGATCGTAACGGGATTATGATAATGAGATCAATCTTTTTCGAACAAAAGTTCTAAATATTTATAGTCATAAGATATTTAAGAGGGAGATCAAATATTCTGACAGACTAGTACACACTATGCATGCACATACGATGAGGGTGATTAATCTCATAGTCGCTTGTGTGGAGACACTAAAGTGAGCATGTAAGTGCTCATTGGAAAATGAGTTCATTAAACCGATCTACTGACAAGTTTTCAAATGATTATGATACCTAACTATCAACCGAAAAACTTATAGTCATAGTGGTACAATTGATCCTTAGACTTGAGACATCAAAGATCTCTCGCACGAGGATCGATGTATTTTGATACATGTCTTATAGACTCATTCAATGGACTTAAAATATCAAGTCTTCGGGTGTGTTGTGATACATGTAAAGGCAATTGTATAGTCAACATGGAAACATTCACTCTCTATATCTAGAGAGAGAATGTCCTATAGAGTCACACTAAAAAAAAAAATCTCTGGCTAAGGTTGAACAATTAAATAAAAAGAACTTTTGATTTAACTATTTGAGAGTGAGACTATCATATCACTTGTGATAATTTAACAGCACAACCGTACTTGGAAAGTGATCAAGGCCATTGTATGAGTGAAGAATTATAGTTGCATGATAATTGTGGACTGGTTCCAATTGAATTATGAATCCCTTGTATCATCTAGAGGTCATGGTACGTTGCTTGGTACCAACCATGATCTTTGAGTTATGGTTCAATTAAGAGTTAACTGATCATTACCGAGTTAATAGATTATCAAATAATTAAATAAGTGTTATTTAATTATATGATAATAGATTAGATTAATGAACTAATTAATTTAATCATAAATATTAAAAGTAGTTTTAGTATTTAGTGGGATTATTGCCAGCTCAATATTGGATCTAGAAGGCCATACACTCGAAGGCAGGGCCATAAAAGCAAAATAGGATTTTTATGGATTAAATAGAAATGTGAGTTTTCTATAAATATGAGTGTTATGCCCTGCAACATTACAATCCAATAGTAATTGTAATTTAATCTAATTAACCAAGTTAGAGTCTATTAGGGAGTTTGAATAGTTGTAATTTAGTCTAATTAGTGAAAGTCTATTAGCCCACTTAAGTAAATTAAAATAGTTCACTAACTTAGTTAAAAAATTGAGTTTTGATGTACTAGACAGTAGTATAATAAAATGATGATAACTTTTTACAAAAAACTTAGATTTAGGTATGATTGGTGTCGTTGGAAAGAAGAAAAAAATATTCATAATGTTGTAGAAGATCATTTGTATTAATTCATATATTTTAAGAGTCAAAAATATCAATGATCGATTTTAAAAATGACTACTAATGAGAAACAAATCTTAATAAGACTAAGATTTGAATTAGGAAATAGTGAAAAGTATAATTTAAGTTAACCACGACTTAAAAAGTTTTGAAAGAGATTTTTTAGTTAGATTAGAAGTATAATACAATAAATTTAAGTATGTTTATAATTTTAATTTGTTGGTAGAAAGTCATAATTAAAATCATTCGAACGAGAATTCTACACACAGATTTATTTGACATAGTCCTAATTTTTTAAGCATAATTTTACTTAACAAATTCTAAATTTGGTGAAACAACTTCCATTAGAAAAGTTAGATCACAATTCTGTAAGTTTTATGCAGTCCATATTTTTAAAATATGTCGTTTACTAGTTTGATTAAAATATGTCGTTTACTAGTTTGAGTTGGGAGGTCTTTGGACAAGAACAAAATCTACCAAAAATTTGAATGAGTTCTATTTTGAGTTGGAAGTTTATCTATAAAGAAAATGTTTGTCTTAAGGCACCTTCGATCGGAGAAGGGTAAAGAGAGTTTGAAGAGGATTAAGAGGTAGGATTTTAGTGAATTGAGAAGTATACACACAAAATATTAGTGAATTTAAAAGTATTTATGCAAAATCATTAGATTGAAAGATATAAGTACAACTTCTTAAAGATTTTAGGAATATGGATGCTAATACATGAGTATTAGGGGTATACATGCAAATATAGTATATCCTAGAGTTATATATGCAAAAAATCTTTTTAAATAAATATTTACTTTATTTGTAAAAAATAAAAAAAATTGTCATATACTGACACGCAAGTTAATTAGTTAACTACATTTACACAATAGCAAATTAGAAATAACATAATTTCATTTTGCGACAATGCTGTCAAGTTTGAATTAAAAAAGTAAGAAAAATGTTTGACATGTGAGGTAAATTATATCGACTTTCGTATATTTTTTTCCGTATATAGCCCACATGTTACAATACAAAATTAATAAAAATTAGTGATCTGGCATGGAAATTAAAAGAAAATTACCGACAAGACTATTTTCCACAGCGGTCTCGTTCGTTCGGAAGTGTCGCGCCCGCGACCTGAATCTTAGGGCGCCCGAACCGTCGGCCGTCGGTGGTGCGACTGCGGGGGCGCGGGGAAGGCTGCCGGAGAGAAGATCAAGTGCGCCTGCGTAGGAGACGTAACGACAGCGTACTGAGTAGCTCTCTCTCTCTCTCTCTCTGTCTCTCTCTCTCTCTCGGTTGCGCACGAGCGGACGGAAATGAAGCGGCGGCGGAGCGGGCATGAAGGTGGTTGTTTGTTAGAAAGGCGGTGCGAAGGGCAGGTGAGTGAGGAATGAGCTGGGCGCCGGTCGAGTCCCTTAGGAAGAGGGGAGGCAACGGCCGTGATGGTGTCTGCAGTATCCTTCTTTTTTATGTTCTCTTCTTTTTGGGTTTTTTGGGGAGGAGGATTGCGGGATTGGGGATTGGGGAGGTGGTTGCCACTTGGCAGTGCTGGTTTCATGGATCATCGACTGTTTGCTCCAAGGGACACAACTGTCTTAAGGAGAAAAGGATGGTACAGACGTATCTCAAAGCACATTTGCGTGAATGGTGGGTTGATGTGGGAACTTTGGAGCTGGTCAGGAGAAAATGCGGAACTTTTGATTTTCGAATATTAGGTGCTGTCAGATAGGAAGCTGACCGAATGTCAGTTGTTTGCTCCTATTTTACCTGCAAACAGTGGAATTATTGATTCCCCTCCGCAACACCCGCCCCCCCATGTTTCAGGCCTGCATTTTGTGTCACGCGTTCCACCCTGTTTCAGCAGGTTTTTATATCAGGACTTGTTTTGACATGAAACATTTGTTATTTCTCCTTCCCTGTTTTACGTGCTATTGTCTTAAGGCCAATGCTTAGCTTATTGATACTCCCTCACTATCTTTCACAACAGAGCCTGCTTGATCCTTTTAAGCTGTCAAGATGATGAGGGCTTCCTGCGACTTTCTATCTAGGT
Organism: Zantedeschia hybrid cultivar; assembly: GCA_030544215.1. Lineage (NCBI taxonomy): Eukaryota > Viridiplantae > Streptophyta > Magnoliopsida > Alismatales > Araceae > Zantedeschia > Zantedeschia hybrid cultivar. The sequence continues at coordinate 266,217 of JARZZO010000015.1, forward strand.
AAGAAACCACAGTAGTCTCCACCACATTTGTTTGTTGCTTGCATGTCTGGAGCTTGTCATTTGTTCGACTTTTTCCGTTCTTGTTGTTTTCCCAACTTCCTTAGAAATTTGGCATCTATGGGTGAATCTCGATCTTCCTTAGAGCATCTTTCCACTAGATATCATGTTGGAGATAGATAAATCATCTTTAAGCTATTGGAGACATTAATGCAATACTTAATTCTAGTGGCTTCTTGGACAACATGCTTCTCTCTTTAGTAGGACATTTTTTAATTAAATTTTGCTGTGATATTTTTGTTTATTCAACTTTTTAAGTTGTTCTCTTCATTACATGGGTTTTCATTTTTTTTTTTTTTTATCAAGACTGTTTTCATTTTCTCGTACTAACTGTCTTCTTATTGAAGGAATGTAGGTTGGGAGGGGTTAGCAACAGTTGTCACATAATTTGTTAAGCAAAGCATGTTGGAAAATCACAAAGAAAGATGATGGTTATAATACATTCATAGGTGTCTCATCTAGGTAATTATCTTGATTAGGAAAAGGCCTCTTAGAAACTAGGCAATTAAATCACTATTTGGGTTAAAAGTTTATATTGGAGGAGTTTTTTTTTCCTGAAAAATGTTGTGGATTGTACCAGTAATTTTATGAGATAACAAGTAGACGTAATACAATTGAAGGTTGAGGAGGAGAGACTCCTCTCCCAACCCCCCCCCCCCCCCCCCCCCCCCCCCCCCCTAAAATAAAATAAAATAAAATAAAAATACACACACACACACGCGAAGAAAGAAACACCCAAACTACTATAAAAATAAACTACAGCATGTTATGCAACACCTAACACAGAATTATAGTTTTGGTTGGATCTGCAGTTCATAGAAACAGTAGGATGGTTATCCTCTGTTGCCTGAATTATTTTAGCACCACAAAAAGACACAATCATCTGGCATTGAATGGGAGGATGAAAGGGGGACTATAGATGATCTTTCCGCCCATTCTTCCAGTCATCAGCGTTCTACTGCCAGGCAATGAAGGGGCACTGATGGCTGTTGCAGAAGAGTGTGACAACAAAAGAGAGCAGTTCAAGAGCTTGTTCCACATCTTCCTCCGAGAAGAGTGAAATCATCATTATGTTGAAATGGTATGTTATAGGAAGTGACTGAGGGTAATCCAGGGAGAGAGATTATTAACAATCAGCAGGCTACCTTGGAGGTTGATGACACTTGTGCAAAATTTTCAACACATGGTTGATCTAGTAGTAGAGCGGAGGGATCATTTGTATGAAGATAAGTGCTTGTCATTGTTGTTTAGTAATACATGCTTGCTTTTGGCTGGAAAGCTTTTGGGCACTTTTGTTAATCTATTGTTGTGATCATGTGACCATCATTTAGTCAGTGGGAGTTGGGGTTGGTGGGTGACTGGGTGTGCTATTTTCAGTTTGAGGCTTGAGCTTGGAGTTTTTGGGTGAGGAATTTCTCTTTCCTTATGAGCTTGCTTCCTCCGTCTCTTTCTTAATAAAATTGGCAGTGGAAGCCATAACATCTTTTGGAAAAACAAAAGAAATTGAAGAATATATGAAGATGCAGCAGATTTTGTCTCAGATACAGCTGAGCAGGCAACAAAAGGATCAACTATGGAGATGGGCGACTAAATACACTTTTAGAACAAGACCATTCTTAAGGGTTTTTAATGACTGCAGCATAAGCATGTGGTGAATGAATATAAGGTGGTCAAAAGTTCTCCCTTCGAAGATAAGATTGTTTGGCAAAAAGCTTCCTACATGTGACAGAGTCAAAAGTACTTAAAACATTCTTTCACATGGGAGAGTTGTGTTTTCTGTGGAATTCATGGGGAGAATCTAGACCATTTCCTCCGTGCTTGTGGCGGTGTCGGTTTGCAGTGCAAGATCTTAGCACATTGGGAGTTCATTGACAGAGTCTTGGTAAAACTTGAGCTTATGAGGTCGTGGAATTCTCTTGTTCAAATTCTGCTGTAACAAAGGAATGGACTGTTCTGTTTCCTGCAATGCTATGGTCTATTTGGCATGACAGAACTAAGAGAAGGTTAGAGAGAATTTTAACAATCCATTGGATGTCCTCAGAAGAGCTATGGAGTGGACAGGGGACTGGTGTAAGGCAGTGGGTGTGGATATTTCTGAAGACCCTTTCTACTCAAGAATGCATCTCCATGGAGAAATTTTATCTTTTAAGCTCTAATATTCTTTTCCTTAAGATAACCTCTGTTATACTAGCTGAGTGGAATAGTGATATCCAATGACTTTTTGGCAGCTTCTGTGTAAAACCCTTCCTAATCAGGTTAGATTGAGATGTTGGTATCTCTTATTGTGTTTTGTGTGGGTTCATCTTTGCAGTGTGTTGTACTCGTGTTTTATTTCAATGAAATCTGACACTTAAGAATGGAGGCTATATGTTGGGGAATAATGTTTTGATGGAGAAGAGAGAGCTAGTTGACATCGGCATGAGGAGGTATTGAAACAAAGATAAGTTCCATAAATAAGAGGCACGCCTTGTTTTGTCAGGAAAAAGACATGGAAATGGACTGAAAAATCAGGTTGGTCGCTAGAGTCAGTGTTATTATTCCAAAGTAAATGCAGTTAGAGATAATGTTTCAAATAGTTACTAGGAAACTCATTTGTACCTCAAAGTATAGTGAATTTTACTTCCAGTTTCTCATTTTATCCTAATTTGTAATCCAAAGTGTTACCAAGCCAAGTGTTTCTTACGTTCACTTCGCCATTCCCGCTTTCATTCCCTATATTGCTAACAGTGAACAAACCAATTATTTGGAAATTCTCCATAGGTATTCAAATGAGGTGCATTGGGCTAAAGTTAGAGGGATGTTAGGTTCAGCTGAATGAAAGAAATTATTTACTGTTGCAAAACCATATGGCTTGGCAGGTTTGAAGGTCTGTATTCCCATGAGAATGAGGGTCAATGTTAAGGCTGTGATGCGGCAGAAGCATAAGATGCCTAAGTGGATAAGTATAAGAGTATTTGTATGAAGTTTTATTACATGCTAGCTTTTTGACCTTTGGCTGCTCAGGATGATAGGTTTTCAGCTAAAGGAAATGAATGCATCAAGAATATTTTATTGGTGTGTCCATTATATGATAAAATGCATAGGAGATATGCAAAGTCACTTTCCAAAAAAGTAGTGATAGAATTAAAAGAATTGGGAGCAACTTTTGGGGTGTTCATAACGGTGTGTACTGTAGGGGTTTGTTTTGTTTTGGAGTTTCTTTTTGTGGGTGGGTCTTTGACACTGTGGGGCTATTTTAGGGTTTAATTATATTTATAAAATTTGTGTGCTAGAATATGTCTTTTGGGATATAGTTTGTGTATATGGATGTTGGGTGCAATCATCTTCCATGGTGGGGCTTGTTTTAATTTCTCATATGAAATGCTATTCTTCCAAAATCTCTTCTGTTGCTACACTGTAGTTTTTAGATATTACCTGCAAATTACTTTATTATGCATGTGGAATCCTACAAACAAAAACATCTATGCAAGGTTATGCCTGCAGGAAGGTTCAGTTTTGACTTGAAATTACACAATTAATGTATGGCCAAGCAGCAGGGCTGTTTATAATATGCAGTCTGTTGTCACCAAAATTTTATCAAGTCAAATGTCAAGAGGACTTAGTGAATCGGCCTGTTTTGAGTTCAAATGGGCCTAGATACGAAGCACAGTTCGGGCAGGAGGAGCCTTTGTCCTTTAGGCCTGTTTTCCTGCCTTTAAACAAGGCCACAATGCATGGTTATAGGCCCAAAAGCTGGTGGCCAACCCATGGAGAAATGGGCCCTGTAGAAAAATTAATTGGCTGCCCATGTCCCACACATATGCTTTCTGCCTAAGAAATGGAATGGAGAAGAAAAATGGGCATTTTCCATTTATGCTCAAAAGAGCCTCCCTAAAGGATAAAAAAGTAAAAGATTTCTAGAAGATGGGTAGGTGAAAAGGCAAAAAGCAAGGAGAATAGCCTATAGAAAAGGGGCAAATGTCCTAATTCTATTGGCCTACTAAGAGAAATATCCCATTTTAGCCAATCAACAATGCCCATGTGTATGTTTCCTCTTGATTGCTTATTGATAAGGAGAATATCCTGTATCCTATAATTCTTTAGGGGGCCGTTGGTGAGGGGAAGCTATAAAAGGAGGAGGTCTGCCCCATGAAGAATTTGGAGACGGTTGGTAAGAAGAAGGAAAAGAGAAGAAGAAGAAGAAAAGAAGAGAGAAAGAAAAAGAAAGCGGAAAGAATGATGCTGGTGAATCAGAAATGAGGAGTGGAGAGAGTGGGGGAGGGTCTCCTGGCGAACGTTCTTCTGGTAGGGGGGAAGGTTGGGTTACAGTGCAGGGGAAGGGGCCTCGCAGCTTTGGTCAACGGAGGAACCTAGCTTCGGTTGCTCTTCCTGTGGGAAGAGATGTCTGTATTTGTTGTCTGGGTAAGGGTCATCATATAGCTGGGTGTAGAGAAGCTGTCCGGTGCCTCCATTGCAAAGGACCTGGACATAGAAGAAGGTTCTACCCTTCTCTCTGACACTCTAATAGGAAGACTGAGGTGGGCGTCAGGATGTTGATTTTTGGTCAGGATCCTAACTCGGGTAGCAAGTCTCCTCCGAAGGTCTACCAAGGTGTTGTGGAAATCGCATGGTCACCAGAGGTTGTATCAACAAAGCGAGCTCTGGAGAATTGTGTTGTGGTTTCCTTCCGGAAGAATCTCACTGGACTTGCAATGGATTGTGAGGAGGCAAGAGCCAGTTTGCAGAAGCTCTGGCCGGAGGTGAGGGTATGGTGCATTTGTAGACTAGATTCTCATTCCTTTTTAGTTAGCATAGACTCACATTCGTGGAAGGATCTTGCATGCTCCATTGGAAGGTTAGAAGTGAAGAAGGATACTTTTGTGGTTTTTTCACCTTGGAGGATAGATGTTGGAACTTTCCCAGCTGAAGACGGAATTGATCTGTGGTGTAGACTTCACGGGGTGCCTCTTCATTCATGGAACATCAACACGTTTCAGACGATCTGTTCCAGATTTGGGAGGCTTAGAGAAGTGGATGGTAAGGGACTCAAGGGGGATAATATCTCCTTTGTGCGGGTGAAAATCTCCGTTGAGCGGATGGCATATATTCCTGATAAGATCAAAATATTGGTAGGGGTGGGGTCTTTTGGGTTCGTATCACAGTGGAAGAAGATGATAAGGGTAATTCTGCTGAGCAGGAATGGTCTTGGGCTGATGTGGTGGCGGAATATAGAAGGTATAGGCTCAACAGAGACGGCGGAGCTGTAACAGGGGAGCCGGAATTCGGTGTCTCTTCAGTCCTGGGTGTTTCCGGTTCCGAGTCTGAGAAAGCCCCGATCCAGACGAACTCAGTTGAGATGAGTCAGAGGGAGGTGAAGAGGCAGGTAGGTTCAGGAAGAGGCCTGCAAGTTTGCGGGGTTCCCAAGCTCCACAGTGGTAAAGGGATACTGGGGTTTCCCCAGAGTCCCAGACTCCTTGAGATGCCCGGTTGTGCCGCACTCTGCTGAAGGGAAGGGTGCCAGTTTCTTTTAAGGGTTGGGATGTGGTTCCGAGGTGGCGAAGAATATTAAGGTTTTCCAGGGTTAGCACTGGTGATGGTTTATCGGGCAAGGAAGATGAACATGTGCGGACTCGGGCTTCCGTCGACCCGATTTTGTTAGGCGATCCAATTCTTAAGGATCCTAACATATCGGATCCTGACTTATTATTGAACCGGGGCCTGACTAGTTCGGTTCAATCGCTCATACCTGAACCGCAGCCGAACCATCGTCGTCTTCCCCGAGTGCCTGTTACCAACGCTCTTTACGGAGAACAGAGTACCGGAAGGGAGCTTACTCAGATTAGCAGAGAGAAGATTTCTCCCTTGTGTGCTCAGACTGGTGATGTGCCCTACTCGAGGAGTGGTCGGGATGATCAAGTGCTGCTATGGACTGTTGGAGGGAGGCCGGGGAATAGTGATGGTCTTTCGGAGGTTCAACTCTATCAGGATGCAGGGGAGGGGTGGATTTGTGATAGGGTGGATGGGGTTTTTCAGGAAGAGAAAGGAGCAACTGTTTCGTCTAGTATTCAAGATGTGCTGGAAGCAGAGGGCTCGAATAAGGCTCTAGGCGATAGGAATTTGCAGGATGAGGCACAGTCTGCCCAGATTGTGCCGTATGAAGCAAGTGATATGCCGTTGGCAGTGAAACTGTGTGCTTATGAAGAAGTCTGGAAAATGAAATTGTTCAGTTTGGACAGCGTATTGGTGTATCCTTTGAAGGAAGGGAGGTTATGGTTCTGAGTTTCCTTAAGAAGCTGAAAAGTAATGATATTCTACAACATTCAGTTAAGAGGAAGGGTACGGGTGGTGGAATTAAGATCGGGAAGAGAGAAGCAAATTTTGTGAGAAATAATGAAGTTCTGGACAGTTTGAGAGGGAAGAAGATCAAGGAGAAAGGGAAACAGATTGTTACATTATGAATATAATCTCATGGAATATTAGGGGACTCAATGGGGACTTTAAGGTGAGAGCTGTAAAAGAGTTGGTGCATTCTCATCATTTGGACTGCATCTGCCTGTAGGAAACCAAGATGGTCAGTTTAGACAAATCCTCCTTAACTAGATTAAGTGGGTCTGTTTTAAATGAGGTTGCAGTTTTTCCTGCAGATGGAGTTAAAGGAGGGCAGTTGGTGTTATGGAATGGGAATAAGTTTGAGGGTAATGTCTATGATGTAGGCATCTTCAGCATTTCGGTTGCTTTCAAATTTAAGAATAGGAGCTCTATCAATGATTGTTGGGTCATTACATCTGTGTATGAACCCTATACTGATCAGCAGAGGGACAGTTTTTTCCAAGAACTGTATAGGCCCGGAAGCCTGGTGTATCTTGGGAGACTTTAATTGTGTAAGGTTTCCATGGGAGAGGACTGGTAGACAGATATGGAACAAAAGTATGGAAATCTTTAATCAGTGGATCAGAGATGTTCAGCTTATAGATTTGGAAATCCCAAACATAAAATATACCTGGTCTAATCTACAACAAGTCAGTATTCAGTCAAAGATTGACAGAGTTTTGATTTCATCTGATTGGTTCAGGATGTTTCCTTTGTCACATGCGAAAGGGTTGTGCAGGTCTGTTTCTGATCATATTCCTTTGCAAGTTATGATGGATGATAAGAGCAAGAGCTTCAGAATTTTCAGATATGAACTGAAGTGGCAGAAGGAAGTTGGATTCAAAGAAATGGTTGGCAATTGGTGGCATCAAGTGCCGGTGGCAGTTTCTGCAGTGTATAATTTTATGGGCAAACTTAAATGGATCAGGAAATGTTTGATACAATGGGCTAAACAGAAATTTGGAAGGGAAAAGGAAGAAAGGTAGAAAATGAAGAGCAATATTGAAGAACTGGAAATGAAAAGTGAGTTTTCTGATCTATCTAACCAAGAATTGCATTCTTTGAAGGAGTTCTGGAAAATTTATAATGAAGAACTTTTGAAGGAGGAAATTGGTTGGAAACAAAGAGCTAAGGAGCATTGGTTAAAGGAAGGTGATAAAAACACTTCTTTTTTCCATGCGATGGCTAGTGCTAAGAAAAGATACTTGTTTATTGACCATATCAGAGAGGATGAGAGTGTCATTGAAGAACCTGAGGAGATCAAGAGCAGATTTGTGACTTTTTTCAAGAACCTTTTCTCAGAAGATTTTCAGTTGAGATCCCACATACAAGATGACTTGCTCCCTAAGTTAGAAGATTCAGATGCTGAAGAATTGAGTGAACCCCTTTTGGAAGAGGAAGTAAAATTGGCTGTCTTTAGTATGGATCCTAATAAAGCATCGGGATCCGATGGTTTTTCTCTTGGGTTTTATCAATTTTTTTGGGATGCTATTAAAGAAGATTTGGTCAAATTTGTGCAAGAGTTTCATGACAGGCCGGAAAGGATTCAATCTGTTAATTCTACATATATTATTCTTATTCCGAAGTCAGAGGGAGCGGAAAGAATGACTGATGTTCTTCCCATCAGTTTACTCAACTAGTGTTATAAGATTATTTCCAAGATTTTAGCATCTCGGCTCAAGAAGGTGATTCATAAGCTTGTGGGTATTAATCAATCAGCATTCTTGCAAGGCAGATTCATCTTGGATAACTTTATGGCAGCTTATGAGGTTATTCACCATTACAAGTACATAAATAAGCAAGGTGTGCTGTTAAAGCCCGACTTTGAGAAGGCTTATGATAGAATCAATTGGAATTGCCTCAATAAAACTATGAAGCTTATGGGATTTAATGAAAGATGGATAAGATGGGTCATGAGTTGTATTTCATCCTCTACATTCTCTGTGTTGATTAATAGAGAGCCGTGTGGCTACTTCAGTAGTTCTAGATGACTTAGGCAGGGAGACCCGATGTCATCATTTCTTTTTCTGCTTATTGGTCAGATCCCTTTGGGATAGTGCAGCTCAACATGGCCTGATTGAGGGGTTCAGAATTGGCAGGAGCAATATACACTTATCTCACCTTCAGTTTGCAGATGATACGTTGTTGTTTTCTTCGAGAAGTAAGGAGGATATTCAGAATACCAAAAGATTGCTTATTTTGGTAGAACTTATCACGGGGCTGAGGATCAACTACGAGAAATCAAAAATTGTTGGTTTGAATGTGCCACAACTTAGTCTTCAGGAGATTGCGAGTTCCTTAAAATGCAGAGTGAATAATTTTCCTATTAAATACTTGGGCTTGCCCTTATCGGATGGTGCCTTAAGGGTGAGGGATTGGGATGGATTAATTAAGAAATTTGAGAATAGATTAGAAGGGTAGAAAGGTAACTTTCTTTTAGGAGGAGGGAGATTGATATTGTCAAAATTGGTTCTTTCGTCTTTGGCTATTTATTATGCTTCTATCTTCAAGATTCCCCGGTATGTGGAAAAAATTATTGAATCAGTTAGAAGCTCCTTTTTTTGGTCAGGAGGAAAAAGGGAGAAGAGAGGTATGCATTTTATTAACTGGAGTAATGTATGTAAAAGTAAGGAGCAAGGTGGAATTGGTCTATGTGGAGTGGCTACTTTCAATAAAGCTATGCTAGCTAAATGGTTGTGGAGAATGGGAGAGTGTCCGGATGCTCTTTGGGCTGTGATTGTGAAGGATATGTACTTTCATTCCGAGAATAAATGGAATTATTATCCTTCGACCAATTACAACTTGTCTTAAGTCTGGAAGAATATTGTTAGATGTGCTGACTTTATGGAGATCTCGAGTGCTATCCAGGTGGGAAATGACTGTGATACATAGTTCTGGAAAGACAAATGGTGCTCCAGTTTGGTCTTTTCTGAGCATTTTAGCAATTTATTCAACATTACTCTTAACCGGGAAGCTACAGTTGAGGATGTGCTATCTCATATTGATGCAGGTCAGATTAATTTACTTTTGAGAAGGGACCTTACTGATGTGGAAATAGAAGAACTTTTAATGCTGCTTAATATTACTAATGAATTTAGAAATTCTAGTGAGGTGCAAGATAAAAGAATTTGGAGATGGACTAACAATGGGCAGTTTTCGGTTAAGTCCATAGTCCAAATGTTGAGTGATGGTGGTACTAGGGTGTGGTGGAAGGAGTTAGTATGGTCTAACCAACTTCCAAATGAGATCAAGGTGTTCCTATGGAAGCTTGCTTGGTATAGAATTCTTACGGGAAGGAGGGCTAAGAAGCTTCATCTTTCTGGGAACTTCTTTTGTGTTTTCTGTGCACTCTTTGAGGAGGATCAAAAGCATTTGTTTTGTGGTTGTGGCATTATTATCATCCAGTGGAAGACTATCTGCAGGTTATTTGGTCTCAATTGGGTGGAGCAACCTTCTGTGTTGGATCTCTTAAACTGGTTGAGCACTGTTTGTCCCTATAAAGACCTTAAACAATTGTGGTTCTTCATTTGCCCGGCCCTTTTGTGGGCTATCTGGTGTGAGAGAAACATAAGGAAGTTCAGGAACCAATTCAGCAGTGCTAATGAGTTGCTGAAAAGTACATTTAGATGGGTGGAAGAGTGGGGAAGGGCTGCTGGTCTCTTCAAAGAGGGGAGTTCTGTAATTTTTGACAAGGCCAGAAAGTGGAGTGAATTGATTTCTTGAAGGGTTGTTCTTATTGTTTTTCTGTTTTATTTGCTTGATAAAACAGGTTATGTAATTTTTTCATCTCTTCAGCATTAGATGGGGACCAGGACGGGGTTTGTCCGATCCTGGCTGTGATGCCTCATGGGGCTTTCTGTGTAACCTCCTCTTTTATTCAATGAAATTGTGACTTAATGTCACCTTCAAAAAAAAAAAAGAAGAGCTCCATCTTCTTCTCCCAACCTGCAGAAAACCAAAAAAAAGAAGAAGAAAAAAGAGAGAAAAAGAGTGAAGGAAGAGAGAAAACCATCTCCCACCCAAGCCCTTCAAGAGGTTAAAAGAGAGATGTGAGGGGTTTTTGAATTTCTTAGTGTTCCTGTTTTGTATTTCTCTTCAAGTTTCAATAGTATGATGGTCTCTTCCATCTCTCCCATACATATCTCCCATTTATATGCTTCTTTTTGATGAAATGAAATGAAAAATTTATGTCCTTGTTTTGAGAATTTTTACTGATTTTTCTATCTTAATGGGTTGTTCATTCTTCATAGACAGTTTTTCTTGTGGGGAATGGCTAAATGACTTCCCAACATCATGGGAAAAGCCTCCCTTAGTCCTAAAACCCCTTAAGTGCCTCTTTGAGAGGCCTAGTACCTGAATCTATCCACATTTCTGTTCTGCAGATTTCCACAGTTTTTGATTTCGGGAGTATTCTTTGGGGCTCTTAACTCTCATGGGTTTGCTAGAGGATGTCCATGATATGGGCTATGATCCCATTTTAGCTAAAGGTCCTTATAGGGCTCTTGAAATTTCTATATTCTTCAGCATATAGGTATGCATTCAAATTTTGGCTCATTTTCAATTTTTTTTTTAATCTTATTGGGTGTTCTTCTTGCAATGGGCCATGGCTTCGGCCATGGGGGTATCCGAGAGAGTCCCTCCACCTGTTGGAGGTGGGCTTTCGAAGGCACATACTCCCCAACATTTGCCTTTCAATGGAGACCATCTTATATTGTAATCCAGATCTGCATCTTATTATTATTATTTTCTATTGAGATGTAATGGTCATCTCCTCGGAAGTTTGAATGAGGCTTGGTGAGAAGTTACATCCAGCAATGACTCAAGTATTTCTACAAGTTTTAAGCCCCTCTTGCCATGAATTCAGAGGATTTATATCTCATTTTTTTAAGCTATGTTCACAAAAAATCAATGTGCAGATTTGAGTCTGTACCTTCGCTAGGTTGCTTATGTTTGATGAAAAAATGATTTGGTTCCTTTTTAAACCCTGTTTTGAGTTCCTTTCTGCCTAGGGTAACCTCCCTTTGACCTAAGGATGGTATTTAAAGTTCCCAATTCAGGTTTCTCCGAAGTATGACCGAAATCTTTGTTAAGTCTTTTACAAGAGTTAAGATTTTTTCGATGATTTTCATGAGAAGCTCTATAGAGGGTGGTCTAGCAATTCCAATGCTAGAATAACCTGTTAAAAGAGCCTCTAAAAGAAATCATGTTGTCTTAAACCTCCACTCCATGTGGCTAAGTTAGGATAACATAACCCAATGTCCCGTTCTAAGTATAGGAGGAGTTATTAACTCTCTCATGTAGGGGCATATTGAAATACTCTCTGTGAGTCTTCTTGCACCTTGAAGGCATCGAGGGCACCCTCTAGGGTGAGTGATTGCACTCAGCGATTCCCCCTTGGTAGCTACCCTCTACGGTCGTTGGTTCTACGTGAGCTCTATTGGGGAATGGCATGGTTGGCAGTACCGGCCGATACCGGTACGTACTGGTATCGGCCGGCACCGGTAGCGGGCCGGTACGTACCGGTACCGGTACCCACCGATACCGGTACCGGTACCGGTACTGCCATCCTTGGGGAATGGTCTTTGGGTCCTTCTCATAATATGGCTTATCATGAATCTTCTGGCTCCCCCATTAGTGTTCGCTATTGAGAGATGGACAATCAACTTAGACTATTATATTGGATATCTCAGATGTCTAATAAGATGTCTAAGATTCATGAAATGCCTATATTATTTGAAGGTCCATTATAAGGAAAATCCTCCCAAAAGGCTTGATGTAACCATTCAAATTTCTGAGACCTTCTAGTCTTATATTTCTGAAATTTCTGGTGATTTCTAATCACCTCACATTAAAGAAAAATGGAAATTGGTTGACTCAACATTTTGAGTCTGCACCCCCAGACCTACGAGGTTTTAGAAGGGATTGGGTACAAATTGTTTCCCTTGATTTAAGATTCCTTATTTTGACTGTACTAACCCTCTATTAATTTGATTAACCCCACGACTGAGCAGGTTTTATCTAAGCTCAGTGCGACTTTATGCCTCTGCAGCATTGATGCAGACTCAATACTTAATTCCCAAAGAAAACAGATAATTAATATGTAAAGAAATCACTTGAAACATAAAAAATGATTTAAACTAGCTAAAGACTGATGAGTGACTTGCTAAGGTTACGGTGGCACAGCATGAAAGCCACAAGCTCTGGTTATATCCATTTTAGGCTTGAGTCTGCGACGCCTTACAAGTTGAGTCTGTGCCTCAGCCGCAGACTCATGTTCAAATAGAACTACCTATGTTTCTTTGAAAAAACGGGTCCCTTGGAACAAAATACTTTGATGAATAATTGACCCATAATTAATGTGTAATAAAAAGGAATTTGAATCTGAAATTCATTTTTTCTTCATAATCTGGTTTGAGTCTGCACCCCTGTCGCAGACTCACACTTAAAGGACACGAATGCCTTAAGAACATAACTTCCCTTATTGAGTTGAGAATTTACAAAGCATCTAAAGGTTTAAATCTCTAACAAAAGATAATAAAATCGAAGGTTTAACCATTTTTACAAATATATTTGAGTCTGCACCTTTTTCATAGACTCACTTAAGCAAAAAATGAGAAAAAACATGTCTTTTCCAAAAACACTTCATGAAAAATAGTGAAGGTGATCATAAACAAGTCATCATATATAATAAAGTTTGATTACATGGAAGATTTGACTCAAGCCAGCCACTGTTTGATTCGCAAGATAAAAAAACCAGTTGAGTTTGCGGCTGTTACAGTAGAGCGCAGACTTAGCCCTTTCACTTGCTATTTCTCAAAAATCTAAATTTCTCTAATTCAAATGATACCTAGCCATCTGATGAAATTTGAAACATCTTTTTAAATCCAAATTCAATTCCAATCTTGAAAAGATTTGCGATGCAGCACTCAAGCATCTTGTGGAATTTGAGTGTGCACTCTTTCCTCCAGCATACTGTAGACTCAACCCCACCCATACTAACGAATATTGGTTTTGAGCTGTTGCAACCCCATCTTCATGCCTGAAAATCACAATTAAATGAACTTAATGAGTGCTCAGCATAGGTGCTTCAACGAAACAAAATAAAGATCAATGTTTGCCTTTCAACTAACTTGAGTCTGCACCTTTATAGCATGCAGCAGACTCAACCATTAAAATGCTCATCTTGTCAATAAAACTTTAAAGCCCTTGAATCTTTGCTGCCTAAATCATCCCATAAAACTTTAAAAAAGAAACAAAATGCTTTTTGCACAAGTTTTCGTCAACACAAACCCTTCAAAACTTAATTTAGCCATTTTTAAGCTGCACAAGGTTAATTTTACTTGTTTTAACAAAAAATAGAGTTCAAACCATCATTTATTCAAGATTTTGACGCTGCAATTAAAAAACCAAAGAAATCCAAGCCTATTCATCTTCATTTCAAGGAAAAGGAAGCTGAATAAAACAAATTCCCAGTTGAGTCTGCGCCTGCACGGTAACCTGCAGACTCAACTATGCAGAACCAAATGAAATAATTTTTTTTCCAAAAAACAAAGCTGAAATTTGCAATGTTTACGGGATCAATTTATCACATCTAAATAGAATTTTCCTTATGTTATCTCATATTCACTCGTAGGGTGTTATGCCAAGTTCTTCTGACGATTAATCGAGGGTTTTCCTCTTCGGAGGATGTAATTAACGCTATTCATTTATGGATAGTGGGATCGGATTGAACAAACAAACACAATCACTCGAACAAGTCAAATAAAGCGCATCAACAAATCCGAAATCTCTAAATAACAAAAGATCCCACAACACAGTCTTTTGGTGATCTTTTCCCGAATACAGTCTAAATATGATGTGGGCTCTTTTTTGTGCCTGTAAACTATAATCTCCTTTGGATAGCTACAATTTCACTATCGAAGGGCAGCCTAGTGCCACAAGGTTCCTGCTACTGCGAGATCTGGGAAGCGTTAATTGTATGCAGCCTTACCCCTTGTTTTATGCAAAGAGGCTGCCCCTTGTTTTTTGCAAAGATGCTGTTTCCTGTTTGAACCCGTGACGTCTAGGTTAAAATTGATCGACCTTATCGTTGCACCTAGGTTCCCTTCCCCCTCTGCAGTTCCACATGTCAGTTTGCATACATGGTCACTTGAATTACAGAAGACTACACATTATGTTAGTGGTGTTTGCGTGCAAGTTAATCTGCATAGGAGACATTATCCTAGATGAACCAATGTTCTTTACCACCCATGTTTGTGGCTGGAAGCTTGTCATACAGCATTTATTGGAACCAATGCTTGAAGTATGGTTATTTGTGATGGTAATTGAATTTTACTTTGTTGCTTTCTGCTTAAGCATTTCGATTTATTTCCTGCAGGCTGAGTAGAAGTCCAGTGATTGATAGGGTTTTATGCCGGCAAGGCAGTAATGCTAAGGAAACATCACTATTGTCCTGGTTTACATTTCAGAATGACTTTTCAACTTCTAGGCATAATTTCGTCGGGGATGGTATGGTTCAGTCAAAATCTTCCGATACAGTTACAGTCATGTTACATGGTTTAATCATCTGGACTCAGTTGACTGACTTGTGAACCCACAGAGACTGTCATAAGCAGGACATATGCTGACTTTTCTATTTTCAAGGGGAAAGCTGCTCTTACTGTGTCCCCTTTGCTGCCAGAGTTTAGTAAGATGGATGTATGTGTTTGGTTTACTGGTTTTGATTCAGAATGCATCTAGAGTACTGTCCTCCTAACATCACTTCTTCTCTTGGACAGTCAGGATACTTTAGAATTGATAGGAAAGGTGTGGTCTTGTTCAAATTCATGCCTGCTATCGGTGTACGGAAATATGATCCACAAAGAAAACAGGTGAATATTGAAGAAAATGCCATTAGCTTATGACATCACCCATATTACTTTCACTCAATAATCACTGAATAGAATTGTTTCCGAGATGAGTGTTTAACCTGGTTATATATTCATCTATGCATTTTTAGTAATTGTTTCATCTTTTCATTGTTTGTTCTTTTTTTGTTTGAAGTTTCACATATTGATGAGTGGCTATCATTGTTCTCCATTTTTTAGGTGTTTGCTTTATCACCTACAGAGGTTGGATGTTTAATTAGCTTAGGCCCTGAGGAATCTTGTGAGTTTTTCCATGATCCTTCTATGAAATCAAGGTTTGTCAGCTTGTTGAATACATAACATCCAAGGTGCTTGCGTCAGTTTTCTTGGCTTATGTATTTCAGCCTTTTACTAAGTAAAAATTGTTCGCCTGATATTTTTCTGGTACAGTCTTGAAGGTCAAATAAAAAAGACACTGACAGTAAACCCCACAGCCAATGAAGGTGGCTATTTTATTACTTTGAGTAAGTGTTCTAGCTCGTGCATATTCTTTGATCTATATTTGCTCATTAGTTTATCTACTGTCAATCTTTTTTTGCCTTCTCTGGTTTAAATTTTAAGAGGAATATTTATGTTAATGCTTGTCCATAGCTAGGTTGGATTATATCATTCTGCAAAAATAAAGATACGCTGCAAACTGCTTCTGTATTCAAATTATCTTGTAATAGGAAGCACAATGGTCACTGCACTGCAGTCTGTGGTTATAAAACAGTTTAGCATTTAACTGGTAGCTCAGTGGCTTATAATTATGTCTTTGTAAAATAATTTGGTATTTAATTATTATTTTGTAGCTCAGCATGGCTTATAATTATGTGTTTGTAAGATAACTTGACATTTAGTTATTATTTAGTTGCTCAGCCCCATGTGGTCAGACTGTTGCTGTTGAAAAGATATTATTTGTACCTACTAACAGGTACCAATATCTAGTTGGCAAGAACCTAGCCTTGGCCTAGGTTGAGGATGTGATGGAGATTTGAGGGGACATACAAATGGTGAGAGATACTAATCGATGAGGATGTGGATAGGATAGCAGTGGAATGATAAGGAGTTGCTGGGTAAAGTAGGAACATCCATGGAAGGAGTGGAGACAAAAATGAATTGGGTGGTTTTACTGCATCAAGCAGATTCATATTAAAGTTATGTTAGGAGGGAATGAGATCCACTAGAAAGGCAAGGGGCAAGTGTGAGAGCTAGGACGGGCCTGGTGGTGACGCACAGAGGTATATGAGGGAACATGCACAAGGTGAAGTAGACTGAGGAGTCCTGGTATGCTAATGGTGGAGAAAGGATTGTTGCTTATAGTGTATAGGAGCTCTGTGATATGCATAAAAGTATGTCAGTGACTTGGTGAATAGGAAAAATTGATAAATTTGTTGGAACATTTTCTAATGAAGTGGGAGTTGCTAAATAATTGAGGAGAGCAGCGTCACTTGTGGTGTGGGGCATCTGGTTGTATGCTTGTACCATAGTATTGGAGAACATAGTTGGAATGATTGGTTGGTCATGCAGGATTCATGAATCGGTTGAACAGAACAAAGATGAAATAGTAAAAACTCTCTATTCAATGTCAGGGCTATAGCCGAACCTATATACAAGATATACAAGGCGCTTCCAAGTACAAATGTAACTAGGACAGCTCCCTAATACTAGTGCAATCAACACTTGGGATGGTCACAATGATGGTGTGGCTGCTCACAACAATGGTAGCTGTGTGGAGTAGTAGTGGGAGGGGGGTTGGGGACCGCTAGGGAGGATTTGGAAGGAGAAAATATTAGGATTCATAAACATAGGGTTCATAAGTGCAATATGTATGCGTGTATGTATGTAGAAATGGAAATGGGTAAGCGCATGTGGAAACAGCTGATTCCATTTTCAATTCCCATAACCATTGTGGCTCCGATTTCCGTCTCTATAACCTAGCAGATCCTTCTTAGCGGGTTTTGGACCGTTAACAGAACTGCGCACATATCAGATAAATGGAATTTGGATATCCATTTAAACAGAGCTGAACCTAGGGTTATGGTTGAAGTAAAGGAAACTGCTGAAGATGAAAGTTCGCAATCAATAAGAATAGTTGTAAAGCATGGAGTATATGAGCTCTGAGAATGCCAAGAACAGTTCTTGATAAACTTAGCTGTCCTCATTGTCGAGAGTATCAGCAATATGGACATTGGCTCATGGAAAGAGCTACTTCTCAGGGGATATTAAGTAGATTATAGAGTGCAGAAGTTGCATTAATACAGTTAATAAAAGCGACCATACAGAAAGAAGCCTAGTGAAAGGAAGGTGCAGAAACTCTCAGACAAAGCCCTAGACTAAGGCATAGATTGCAGCAATGGAACTGGCATGATGAAAAAAAGACCCCTGGAATGGTTTAGTTTATGTTACAGCAAGCTTGGAATAAGCCACTTGACAGCAACATAACCTTTGGTACCTCACAAGCTGTAAGCCAAATAGGCAAACAGCAGTGCCAGTACAAATGACATGTCAAGACACCCTAGATAGTCGAAGGATTGAACTCTTGGATCAGTTTATGCTACCTAGTTGATGTTATCCATACAGATGCTGACAACAGCTGTATGGTCACTGATGGTGGCTAGTGCACATCAGCCTTGAACCAGCTGAAACGGACTGAATAAGCAGCAAAAAGATGAGTTGAACCAACTTTTAAAGAGGGGAATAAGGTCTTATATGGTCAATGAACTGAATGAACCATTATGAACCACCAAAAGAAGACAGGGTGGAACTACCCAAATAAAAGCCTCAAACCAGCTTGGGAAGGCCTTGAACAAGTTGAGAAAGGGCCACACGATCTTTCAAGTTAAGTGAGGATCCAAGGCTTATTAGACTTATATCGGTGAATGGGTCTGGGGCTCTTTCCCCTCTTATCCAATAACAAATGTTGGAAAGAAACCTTGGAGTGTAAAATGTAAAGGCTTTCAAGTGTTGACGACTGTTGGTTGCTAATTGCTGTTGGTTGGTGGGTGTCATGATGTGGCCTGAAGCTTCTAAGATAATGATAGCAGCTGATGACGGTGTTGAGAGTAATGACAACAATTGTTGCACCTGATGGCAACACAGTGGCTTCACCATAACTGCATAACTGCAAACCAGGAAACCAACGCTGGCAGAAAGAGGCAAAGGCAGTTGCAGTATTAGTAGGGATTAGTGGCAAGAAGGATAGCTGATGGTGACGTGATGGGAGGTTCATTGGGGATCATATCCGGAGGTTGTTTCCTTCAGCGTCTCTGTCAGAATGGTGGGTGTCCCAGTGGTTTTCTGTGATCTGGCAGGGATTCAATATCTGATGCAGGTGGTTGGATGCTGGGTAGAACACTATCTCAGGCTGTCGATGAGTGGGAACTTGCTTGTGGTTGCAGGGTCCCTGAAGGTTTTGACCAACGGGAGATGCCGAAGGGCATCATGGTAGATGTGGATGGAAAGATCTTCCCAATTGCTGTCCAGGTTATGAAGTCTATGCCGCCGCCATCGCCCAAGTTAGGGTTCCCTTGAAGTGGTCTGCAGGAGGAAGCCAAACATGTGCCATGAGTACGTGGCCGAACGGGGGAAGCTAATTCAAATTTTGAATTAACCACCTGGCCTGCCCAAGGAAACTTGATGAACCTGGTTGGCTCACGCACTAGAGGGTGCGAATTGCATGGAGTTGGCGAATTGGGTGAGGGCGATGTTACCTATAATTTACCCGACACATTGTTTTGTGCCGGACCCGATCTTGGACCTGATGGGCTGTCTCTTCTACACCCAACAGCCATGGTGGAGCTCACAGGCTTGGTGCAAGGGCACAATGAAGTCATGAAGCTGCTCCGGACTACTTCTATTACCTCCGGGCATGCCGTTCAGCTGGGTAATACTACTCTCGCTCCTGTAGGGAGGTCTCTGGTAGCTGCAAAGATCTCTGAAGTGATTCCCGTGCAGTTTTTCAGCCAGAATCAAGGGGAGGCTCTTCCTAGGCTTCTCGTGCAGATTCCCTTCCACGCTTCTCCTGTTGCCATTCCTTGTGGTGTCTTCTTGGAAGAATTCATGGAAGTGGGCCCGCCGAACAGCCTGGGGACACTTGCAATGTCGAGTCCTCCGGATAGGGGAAATGGTCTTGAGCTGGAGCATCCAACTTCTATAGGAAAGCATTAGCAATTGACCAGCCAGATATTGTTTATGCCCAATGGAGATGCCCAGGCCTTCGAAGAGTTGGGTTCTTAGATTGTTAGTCTAGAACAAGTGGTTGAAGTTACAGAAGGGGTTGGGGGGAGGGGCTGCAATGCCTCACCTAGGCGTAGACTTTCCTTTAGGGAGAAGGTCTTGGAGGAATCAGAGGGCTTGTAGTTTGTTTCGGAGACACCATCCCTAGGAATTGGTGGGGACCATGCTTCCAAATTAGGGGGGTGGGGGGTGGGGATGGGCTGGACAAGGAGGAGGTTAGGGAGGTTTTGGTAAAGAGTAGAGAAGTTTATGGGGAGCAAGCCAAGGAGGTGGCAGATAAGATCAGGGTTTCTTTCGAGAGGTGGACAAGGACATTCATTGTTTTGAATAAAATACGAAACAGGTGGCTTGGGATGGCCAAGGGTGCTAAGGTGGCAAGTCTTGAAAGACGGAGGGTAAGGAAGAGGCTGAGGTTCGAGGAGGATATAAGGGGGGAGGGGATGCAACAATGGCTTTCTTATCCATGAAGATTCTCTCATGGAATGTCATGGGGTTAGGGAGTAGGGAGAAAAGGTCAATGGTGAAGGAAAATTGATTAGGAGGCACAAGGTTGATGTTATTTGTATACAAGAAACAAAGTCTGAGGAGGTAGTAGAGGCTTGTAGGGATATGCTGGAATCAGATTGGCTAGAGGGGTGGTTTCTCTTACGGTGGAGAGGTCAGGTAGCATTATGGTGCTTTGGAATGACTTTATGCTTGAGGAGGTTGGCAAGCTAGTGGAGGGATTTGCCATCACTATTACTTTTAAGTGTCGGGAGGACGGCTTTGTATGGGACTTAACTGGTGTTTATGGGTCACAAATGGAGGGAGGAGAAGAAGCTTTTATGGGATGAGTGTTTTGAGGGCATGTACAAGCAAACAGAGGTGTTTGGCAGGTGAAATCTCTATAGTAGAAAGGTTAGGCAGATCTTCATACACCGGAGTTATGGAGGATTTTCAAGAGTTCATTCATCTCGTAGCTTTGATTGAAGCCAGTTTTTCGGTTGGAGAAATTTTGGATTAAAGAAGAAGGTTTTATGGGCATTTTTAGAAAGGTTTGGGCTTCAGGCACTTGGAAGGCTACGACCATGGGCACTTTTATGAGCAACCTTAGAACTCTTGCCAGTGAATTATCAGTTTGGGGGATTTCCAAGAAGCTCCTTGGCAATGAGGAAAAAGATGATATTCTTAGGCAACTACAAGGTATGAAGCCGTAGAGGAGGCAAGATAGCTTGATGATGATGATAATAAAGTAAGTTGGCGTCCATTAAAGGTAAAATATCAACAAGTCTTGTTCAAAGACGAAGTATACTGGAAACAAAGATCTAGGCAGAGATGGATTAAAGAAGGCGATAGAAATACTGCCTATTTCCGATTTTCCACATAGTTGCCTCAAGAAGGAGAAGGACTAGTTACATCAGTTCTCCTAATGTTGAAGGTTAGATTATTTCACATAGGGATGAAGTTAACATGCATATCATCTCCTTTTATTTGAATCTATATTCTGAGGACTTTGAGAGGCCATTTGTTCACACAAACCTTCTTCCTCATCTCTCTAATGTGGAGAGCGAAGGTCTTTCTTTGCCTTTCGCTGTATAGGAGGTACATGTTGCTGTATTTGCGTTGCCAGGGGACAATGCACCAACTCTCAATGGTTTCCCGTTGTTTTTTTTTTCTAGCATTGTTGGGAAGTTGTTTATCTTTTGTTGATGTAGTCAGTGTTGGAATTCCATGAAGGGAAAGCTCATCTGAGGGGTGCCAAAAGGTAGGCCAAGTGGCTTCCTCTTCTCATTAGGAAGAGAAGGCTGTCCAGTTGGGGGGGGAGGCCATCCAGTGGCACGCCCCATCGGACTCTCTCCTTAGTTTCTTCTTCTTTCTCTTCTTTCCTTCTCTTTTTTTTACCCTTTCTAGAAATGCGCCCCACCTATCCAACTAGTGGGGGGTTAGATACGGTTAAGGGGGGGGGGGGATCCGGTGGCACCCCCCAATGGATCCTTTCTTTCCTCTCTCTATCTTCTCTCTCTTTTCTTCTTTTTCAGTTTTATTTTTGTTCTCAAAAATAGCCCCCACCATCTGGTGGTGAGTTCTCCTCTTCCCATTGGGGGGAAGGAGATCAAATTGCTTTTTTTTTGGGGGGGGGGGGGATGGGGGAGGGGCCTACAGAACCCCCACCGGACTTCTCCTTCTCTTCTTTCTTTTTTCCCCCCTTTCTTTCCTACCCTTCCTCTCCTTTTTGTGTTTTTGGTCCATCCTCTGGGGGTTCCCACCTCCTTTGGCTCTTTCCTTCTCTTCCACTGCCCTATTTGTCAGACTATTTCGTTGATTCTTCTACCATGGATTCTTTGAAATGGACTTGAGAGGCACATGGGATCTTTTTTATTAGGTCAGGTTACTAGGTTGTTGTTGATGGGGGCTGAGGTCCTCCATTCTTTCAGCACATTTGGCTTCCAAAATCGCCTTTGAAGGTCAAAACACTCATCTAGAGGATCTCTAATGGGTGACTGCCCACTGTTGATAGATCGCTCCATTTTTGGTGTGATTTTTCCTCTATCTGCTCCTTATGTGGCGAAGAGGACGAATCTCTGGACTATATATTTGTCACTTGTCATTTTGCGAAGGAAGTTTGGGGAGCCATTTTCGCCAAGGTGCACCTTCTTGTTAGGCTTGTGGAGTTCGTAAACTCCCTCCTTCGATTATGACCACATGGCACGAAAGGATGGAGTTGTTTGGTGGTTGATTTTACTTGCTACTCTATGGGCTATTTGGGGGAGAGGAATGAGCGTATTTTCAAGAAGGAAGCTTCAGCTGCGGATAGAGTGATTGGGTTTGTGTGTGATAGAGTTAATAGAGTGGGGACTTACTTTTTGTACACCACACATTGTTGCCTCTTTGTTTTTTTTTTTTGAATCTTTGAGGGAGGTTTAAGGGGGGCACTATGTTGGTAACTTCTTGTACGTGGGCATTTTGTGAGCTGCATTGTAAAATTGTATCCATTTTGATCTTTATTAATACATACCTGTGGTACCATCCACTTTCAAAAAACAAGGATAGCTGATGGCAGGGATGGCAGCAGTGGCAGGTAGGAGTTGGAAGAAGAACTCCACTGTCAGGAAACACTATTGGAGCTGTTGTCTAAATGGTGCTCTCTTGAGGTTCTGAAGTGTATGCCTCAAGGTAAGGTGCCACCAGAAATCCCTTATGCCATACACCTCTTGAGTGGGCTGACACAATTTTCATGATGGGGTGGTTTGGCTGTTTGGGGCAGTGTCATAGTGAGGCATGTAAGAGGTGCAAGTCTTCTTGCAGCCTTTATGCAAGCCTCCAGATTTAATTATAATAAAAGAAAATAGGAGTATGTGACAAGAAAGCGTGGATGGTTCGAATGTTTGGGGCATGTATCGTGACTAATGTTGCTCATATTCTGGTCAATGGAACATGTCAAAACTGTCCTTTTTTACATTCCTTGTTCATATACTACCGGCAAAGAATACCATAGGTGTAATCTTTAAAACATTTCAGAAGGTATTTCCCAAATATTTGAAGCTTATGCCTTAATTATGTCTTTGAGGCTTATGCTTCTAGAGCTATGTTATCAAAGGCAATCACATTGCTTACTAGGCTATGAAATAAGGCAAGACAAGTCAAAAATGCTGCCTCTCCTCGCCTCGCCTCGCCTCATGTTCGTCTTACTCATTTAGGTGTTTGCTTATGTTGTCCATGCCAAATGGCTCTTTTTTTTGGGAAAGTGGAAAGGTTCTTAAGTTTACTGAAATTAGGTGGAAAGGTTCTAAAGCTAAAGAAGTTGAAGATTTCAAACTTTGGTATGTTGGCAAAAGTAATAATAGAAATTGTGTAACCATTATCATAGATAAAGAGTTAAAAGACAAAGTTTTAGAAGTTAGAAGGGAGGGGGATAGACTCATACCAGTTAAACTCTTAGTAAGTGAAGATGTTTTAAATATAATTAGTACTTATGCACCTCAAGTAGGATTTAATGAGAGTGTTAAGAAATAATTATGGGAGAATTTTGATAAGATATTCCAAAATATCTCTAATGGTGAAAGGACTTATTTTAGGAGAGATTTAAATGGCCACGTAGAAAAGAATAATAGTGGCTATGAGAGGGTTCATGGAGGTTTTGGTTTTGATG
This sequence comes from Zantedeschia hybrid cultivar, assembly GCA_030544215.1. Classification (NCBI taxonomy): domain Eukaryota; kingdom Viridiplantae; phylum Streptophyta; class Magnoliopsida; order Alismatales; family Araceae; genus Zantedeschia; species Zantedeschia hybrid cultivar. The sequence goes on from JARZZO010000015.1 coordinate 289,875, forward strand.
ATAGCAATGACATGGGTGATGCCATTCTTGACTTTGCCTTTGCATATGATCTAATAGTTACAATACTTATTTCAAAAAGAGAGATGAACATTTAATAAGTTATAAAAGTGGAACGCATAAAAGTCAAATAGACTATTTTCTTATTAAAAAAGTTGATTGATCATTATCTAAAGAATGTAAAGTCATACCTAGGGAGAGTCTAGCCCCTGAACATAGGATCTTAGTGATGAATGCTTATATTCAAAAGTAGAAGAGAAAGGATGTAGTGAATAGTTGCCCTAAAATTAAATGGTGGAATTTAAAAAGAGAGAATCTAGATGTCTTTAAAATCTGCCTATTAAAAGAAAATATATGGGATTTTGAGGGAGAAATTAACATAATATGAAATAGAATGGCTAATTGTATAAAAAGAGTAGTTAAAGAAATCTTAGGTGAATTTAAAGGTAAATGAGTTATTAAAAAAGAAAGATGGTGGTGGAGTACTGAAATTCAAAAGTCTATTAACAATAAGCGAGAATGCTTTAAAACATGACAAAGGAGTAAAAATGATTAAACATTAAAAGATTATAAAATTGCAAGAACAAACACTAAGAAAATAGTTAGTGAAGTTATGTTCAAGGCTTTTGAAGAACTATATTATAAGTTGGGAACTCTAGAAAGTGAAAAAGATATCTTTTGACTTGTAAAACTAAGAGACAAAAGGAGTAAAGATCTTAATTATATTAGATGTATTAAGAGCGAGAGTGGTAGGATTCTAGTACAAGATTGTGAGATTAAGGAGAGATGGAATGCTTATTTTGAGAAATTGTTTAATGATGATCAATTCAGAGGCTATCCTTGTGAAGAAATTAATAATTTCAGTGGACAAATTAATTATCATTATATTCGATAGATTAGATTTTCAGAAGTTAAAGATGTTTTTAAAAGGATAAGAATGGGTAACGCCCTTAGATTAGATGGGATACCTATCGAAGTATAGAAAAGTGTAGATAATATAGGTATTAAGTGGCTAACTGGACTTTTCAATAAGATTTTAAAAGAAAGGAGAATGCCAGATGATTGGAAAAAAAGTATTGTGGTTCACTTCTTTAAAAATAAAGGGGATATTTAAAGTTATAATAATTATCGTGGAATTAAACTTATGAACCACACTATGAAACTTTGGGAGAGAGTAGTAGAGAAACGTCTTAGGAGTGTTACTAGTGTTTCAGAAAATCAATTTAGGATCATGCCTAATAGATCTACTACAAAAGCTATTTCTTCGTTGACACAATTGATGGAGAAATATAGAAAGATGAGGAATGATTTATACATAATTTTCATTGATTTAGAGAAAGCTTACGATCATATACTTAGGAAACTAATTTGGTGGATTTCAGAGTGGAATGGAGTATCACAAGCTTATATCTATGTGATTAGAGATATGTATGAGAGGGCTTATACTAGTGTAAGGTCTATTGCTAGAGAGACGTCTGAGTGCCCTATTATTATTAGACTACATCAAGGGTCAGTTTTAAGTTCTCATCTCTTTATTTTAGTTAGAAATGAAGTTACTAAACACTTATATGATGACATCCCTTGGTGCATGTTATTTACATATGATATTATTCCGATTGATGATGATATTAGGAATTTGAATGATAAATTAGAACAATGGTGGTTTGTTTTGAAATCTAAAGGCTTTAAGATCGAATACATGAAATATAATTTCAGTGATAGAAATGTTAATCAAATAGATTTGGTCACTATTGAATGTCAAGTTATTCTTAAAAGTAGCAGCTTTCGATATTTAGGATCTATTATTCAAGATAATAGAGAGATCCAAGAAGATGTCACTTATAAAGTCAAGACATATTGGTTGAAGTGGAGAAGTACATCTAGAGTCCTTTGTGATCGGCGGGTCTCCTTAAAACTCAAAGGCAAATTTTATAGGACAACTGTGGGACCTGCTATGTTATATAGTTCTAAGTGTTGGGCTGCGAGAAAGGATCATGTGTAAAAGTTATATGTTGCTGAGATGAGGATGTTAAGGTGGATGTGTTGTAAGGCTAGAAAGGATAAAATTAGGAATAAATGTATATGTAAGAATTTAAGTGTAGCTCCTATTGAGGTTAAGCTTAGGGGGGAATAGGTTGCGATGGTTTGGCCATGTACATCGTCGTCTAAGTTTAGCACCACTTAATATGTGTGATAAAATTAGAGTTGAAGAGACTAGAAAACATCGAGGAAGACTTAAGATAAGATGGTTAGATGTTGTTAAAAATGACATGACATTGCTATATGTTACCTCAAGTTTGACATTTGATAGATTAAGATGGCGGGACATGATTCATGTAGCCGACCCATATAGATGGGATAAGGCTTTGATGATGATGATGATGATGATGGATGGTACCACATGTATGTTAAGAGACAAAAAATGGAGATGTACAAGTACATCCTTCACAGCTTACAAAGGTTCCAAAAGAAAAAGGACACCAAGAAGGTGTAAGAATCACCCTTGCGTCAAACAAACATAAAAGGTAAGAGTTATTTGTAAGCCCTCTACACATAGAGATGGTCCGCTGCCTGACTCTTGTACAAATGAACCTCACCACACTTAGAAACTAGAGCCTCTTTTCTGAAAATCCTTCTAATCTGTCTCACCCTATACACCCAAAGTGTTGCATGGAGAGCCACCAAATCTGAGCATATCCCAAGACAAGAATAGAGTACATGTGGAGTCCCCAGAGGAATATGGCTTCCCATCTTGTTAAGAATCAGCTGTCACACCTCCATTGCAAAAGAGCAGCCAACGAAAAGGTGGTTTGTCATATTTTCTTGCTCCGCACACAATGGGCAGCAAGTGTACAATTGACCCTAGTGTCGGGCTAGTCTGCCTATGGTCGGCAGCCTCTTGTGGTTTAGACTCCACATGAACACCTTCACTTTGAGGGGAGATTTGGGTTTGCAAATGAGAGAAGCAAAAAGGTGCCTCAAACCACCATCGATAATAACCATGTAGGCTGATCTAACCGAGAATCTCCCCTTGGTCTCCCACCTCCAAGATGACCTGTCCTAGGATGATGAGGAGGGAGTGAATGCCTACAGGAGGAGGAGGAGCTGAGTAAAGTCTTCCACTTCTTCATCCTTGAACTATCCCCTAACCTGGTGTATGGCCTCACTACTAAGGAGGATCTGAACTCGGAATCCCGAGTAGTGAATCCGTTACCCGGACAGAAATCCGGCTTTCCAAGATCTTTTAACTGAACATAGGCACAATCTTAAGTAAACAATTGAACAGTTTCATCACAAAGGAAGCAGCATACATCATCTGAAATTTCATTATACATGATGTAGACTGGATCTATCACGACCGGATCCCGCAAACGGGGATCCGAAACAAGGAGGATCCGGAGCCGGTCCGGATCGAGCGGTGACGAGGGGACCCGACGGGGATCCACAGCAGGGCGAAGCCGAGGCTATTTCGGAGTGAAGAGGATCCGCCCGCGGGGGGCGCGATCTGCCGCCGGAGCTGCTCTTGGATAGTGAGCCGTTGCTCCTTCGGTCGGACGAAGGCGCGGCGCGAGCAGGAGCTCCTGTCGGCGGAGCTGTAGACGGACGTCGGAGCAGAAGCCGGAAAGTCCGAGATCGGACGGGGGGACGGCTCGCTCTCCGACGAGGGGGTCCGAAGGCACCTTCAGCGCGAGGCCGAGTCTCCCGGCGCGGGGCGACCGACGGGATCGCTCTCCGACGAGGGGGTCCGAAGGCACCTTCAGCGCGAGGCCGAGTCTCCCGGCGCGGGGCGACCGACGGGATCGCCCTCGGACGGCGAGTCCGAAGGCTACTTCAGCGTGAGACCGAGTCTCCTGGCGCGGTGCAGCCGGCGTTCGGCGTCGAGACCGGGGAGAGGAGTCCGAGGTCGGCGGCCGAGACCGACTCGGGGAGGTCGGCGATGATTCGAACCGAGCCCCTGCAGGAGGGAAAGAAGAAGAAGAACCAGTCAGCAGGAGTCCCGGGCGTCAGCCCTGGGGAACCCCCTCCGACGGTCAAGTTAGCTTCTGAAGAAGATTCGATTCAGGAAGCAAGAAGAAACAGCTAGAACCCTATTCGGACAGTAGTCCTTTAAGGGGTTTCGGAAGCTTAGGGGGGCATCCGTTTTTCCCACCTACCTCCTTGGCCACAAGTAGCAGGATACTTATAGCGGAGGGTAGCGGATGGTTAACGGTGGCAGCCGATATAGGACTAAAAGGAGGCTTACTGATAAACCGTCATAGCGTCTGATCCGCCACCGGAGTGGGCCGGATTCGGCTACCGGGCCGAAGGGGGTTGGGCCGCTGACGGGCCGAAGCCTGCTGGGCCCTGGGCCGCCGTGCTGTTCCCGGGCCGTAGGCTGGTGGGCCGCTGACGGGCTGAAGCCTGCTGGGCCGGGAGCGACGGGGCCGCTTATGGGCCGAGGGCTGCTGGGCCGCTAACGGGCCGAAGGCCGCCGGAGGGCCTAGTACTGCTACTGTTGGGCTGAATGGGGTTTGGGCCTGCTGCAATGGGCCGAATCGGATTCTGCCGCATCACATAGCCCCCCACTCTTGTCTTCCTCAGTTCTGAGATGGCAAGAGTATAGCCTGAAACTGCCAGAAAAGAAAGAAAATCACAGCAGGCGTCTTCCTGGGAGTCGTATTCCCCCTTCTTCTGGAAGAGGAGGCCCTCGGTCGGCCGAGGGCCGTGCGGTCGCTTTGTCCTTGCTCAGAGGGTCGGCGAAGGCTGAGGGCTGAGAAGCCGAAGGGTCGGTACCTCTGACCCGTGTCAGGCCTCATTAAATGGACGGGACGGCGCGTCGCCTCGCGAGGAAGCACGGGACACGCGTCGCGCATCCAGCCGCTCTGGAGAAAACACAAACGGATCCCGACCGCCCGTGGGTCGCGGATCGCCCCGGCTCTCTGCCCGAGGCTCCGCTCGGATTGCCGCCGCTCCCTTTGTCGCCTGCGGATCGGGACGCGTGACGGGCATCCGAGTGGTTAGCCGAAGGGTCGGAGCGCTGTCAGCCGCTGATCGCTCTTGCCTCAAGTCCCGGAGCCGGTCCGCCATCATTGCCGAAGGACGGCACACGTGGCGGGCATCCGGAAGGAGCGACGGGACGAGCGGGACGATCTCGGCCGCAGGCTTCGGCGGGAGGCGTATCGACCGGGCTCTATAAATACAGGCCCTCTGCGGGGCACTGTTCCTCTTCTTGCTGCCGCGCTTACGTCCCCCCCGCAACTGCCCGAGCTCTTCTTCCTTCTCCTGCGAGAGGCCAATTTCCTGAAGGCTTCATCCGAGCTTCGTCGGCTACCGGGGGAGGCTCTTCGTCCCTCAGAGTGCATTGCCTGTGGAGTCTGGAGGCTTGAGGCGACGCCTGGTTCAGGAGAGATCCTCTCCTTTTTTCTGCGAGTAAGCCTCAGTCTTCTTCCCTCCCTCCGCGGCTTTATGGTCCGGAGCTCTTCTAGTGAGATTACCCCTTCGGACGAGGAGTACATTCCCCCCTCCCTGTCGGACCCTCTTGCCTCGGGATCTCTTATTTCCGCGATGTCCGGGGAGTCCGAGAGCTCCGGGTCCGAAACTTCCGGGACTGAGGTTTCTGGAGCCGAGGCTTCTGGGACCGAGGCTTCTGGGACCGAGTCTTCCGAGACCGAGGCTCCCGAGGCCGAGGCTTCCGAGGCCGAGGCTTCCGGGGCCGAGGCTTTTCAAGAAGTTCGGGACCCGGGCCAGGCTTCCACCTCGGAACGCCGCCTCCCGGATGTTGCTTCGGGGGCTAGCTGTGCCCTTTCGGATGTAGAGGTGAGGAACTTAGTTTCTTACTTTCAGCTTCCCTCTTGGACGACCCCCCTTCGGCCCGATTCCGCCACTAGGGCAAATACCGTTCGCCCGGGGTCTTTTTCTATTTACGTCGATAGCTTTGAGGCGAGATTCCGTCTCCCTCTCCCCACCTTCGTCGTCAATCTTCTTAGCTTCTACGGGCTGGCCCCTTCTCAGCTCTTCCCCAACTCTTGGCGCACTGTGTATGGATTCCTGAGCGTCTTCGCTCACGTGAAAATCCGCCCCTCCCTCAATGTCTTTCGCTATCTCTTCAAGATCCAGACGCAGGGGAAGTCGGAATGGTACTGCTTTGTCCCCCGGGTTGGCCGGAGGATTTTCTCTGGGAAGCCTTCGTCTATCCATGGCTGGAAGAGGAAGTTTATCTTCGTCTCTCTGCCGGAGAAGGAGAAGGGTGTGTGGCCCTTCCCCACCGAATGGGTGCCGCTGGCCGAAGGACTCTCGGGACCTCCTGTTCTGTCTCCCGTTCAGAGTACCATCGTGGGTCACGTTCAGGCGAAGGCCCCTTACGACGTTTCGGTGCTTCTTTCCGACGCGGAGCGGTTGATAGGTGCCGGGGTTTGGCCGGACCCTAAGCGTGATCCGGAGCGGGTCTTTCCGTACCTACCTCCCGGGGAGGCTCCGCGGGACCGCGGGGGAAGGACTGCCGCTCCTCCGGCCGAAGCTCTTCCGGCTTTGGAGGCTGACGAAGTTTCGGCCGAGGGTAAGTCGGCTCTGAGTCTATTACTCGATCGTTGTTTTTGGCTTCTGATATCCCTTTCTTGCTTTGCAGCAATGGCCCAGCTCGATGCCCTCCTCGACCAGCTATCGGATCAGCGCGCTTCGCGCCGGGCGCCGGCCCCGCAGGCGGTGAGCAGGCCTGTCCGAAGTACCGGGGGTCCGAGGACAAGAGGCGGGGGCCTCGGGACTGCGGCCTCCGCCGAGGGTCGTGCAGTCGCCGCTGCTCTTGAGAGGGAGCAGAAGACTAAGTTTGCCTCTCGGGGAGGCGGCCGAGCGTCGAAGCGCCCCCGGGTAGAGGAGGCCGAGGGAGAGGTGGAAGTTCAGCTAATCAGGAGGAGCGCCGGGGCCCGAAGGGCTACAAGGTTGGCGTCTCTTGAGATGCCGAGGGGTGACTCCCCTCCGGCCGTATCGGCAGGAGCCGATGGAGGAGATGCCGAACCGCGGGCGCAGCTCGAGCGGCGGCACCCCGCATCGGGGGAGAGCATGGAGGACCCGCAGACGTGCCTTCGTCTGCTCAACAGCCTCACTCTCCCTTCAATCTTCGAGGAGCTGAAGGCCCACTCCATCACCGATCTGACGGAGATGAGTGCCCGTCTGTCGGTTCAGGTGAGCACCCCGAAAGTGTTTCAGCTCATCTTCAGCTTCTTCTTCTGATTCTACTGGCCCTCATCTGCCCTCGATCCGCAGGCTTCGATGACGACCCGTGTCCTGATGCATCGTCAGGAGCTGCTCCAGCGTAAGCTTCTGGAAGCCGAGGCGCATCCGGTTGGTTCGGGGGAAGGCACTTCGGCGGCTCCTCGCATCGAGCCCCTAGTTGAGGAGCTCGTGACTGCGAGTTCCCGAGCGCGGAAGCAGCTGGAGAAGAGGGCAGCAGAGGCCCGTGCCGCCGCCGAGGCCAAGGAGAAGGCCGAGAGCGATCTTGTGGCGGTCGAGTCCGAATTCCGGACTTTCAAAGCTCAGACCCAGGACAGGGAGGCTCGGCGAGCTTCGGAGAAGCGCCGCCTCATCGAGGAGGTGTCGACCTTGAAGCGGGAACTGGGAAAGGCAGCGGAGTCGGCCGTGGCCAACTACAAGGCCGGGAACGACTATGCCCAGGAGATCCTCCGAGCCCAGCTGCAGGCTTCTTCCGCGGTTTTTGACCTCGGACTAGCAGTCGCCCAGAGGGCCTGCCCGAGCGTCGATCTGACCGGAGAAGCCATGCCAAAGGGCGAGGAAGCCAGGGAGCTTTTATCCTGGTGGGAGGAGCTCGTGGCGGAGAGGGCCCCGCCTCCAGCTGATGCCGAGGAGGCCGGTGCCGAGGAGGCCGAGACCGAAGAGGCCGATGCCGAAGAGGCCAATGCTGAAGAGGCAAATGCCGAAGAGGCCGCTGCTGAAGATGCCCTTGCTGAAGGCGCCGCTTCTGAAGCGGTGCAGGTCGTCGACTCTCCCTCTCCTTCTCCTGACCGAAACGTCGTCGAGGTGGAGGAGGAGGGGGTTGTCGAGGACTGATACGAGGGTTCCCCTCGGTTTTCTTTTTGCTTTACTTTTGTAAGCTCTTGGCCAGGCGTACGGCTGAGCTTTGTATCTCCCTTTACTTTAAAAAATGGAAGGAAGGTTTTTGGCTTTACCTGGCTGCTTGCGTACGATCGACCGAATGTAGCCCTTCAGGAGCCTTAGATCCCGTCGTCGTTCGCTATAGCTTGTAAGGCCGAAACCCGATGCCGGTTCGGATAGAACGTCGTCACAGTATTCGGCCGGGGCCTTTACTATGGTGGTTCATGTGATCCCTTAGGGGCATCTTGCCGCTTCTTACGCTTGTCGGATGGCCGAAGCCCTTCACGCTTCCGCTCGCGCGAACTTAGATATGCCTTGGCGCCTTCAGAATCGGTATACGTGGCCGGAGCCACTCCCGGAACGATTTACACGGACTTAGAGAGAATACCATGCCGCTCCCGATACGGTTTGCATGGCCGAAGCCACTCCCGGTACGGTTTACACGGACTTAGAGAAAACCTTGCCGCTCCCGATACGGTTTGCATGGCCGAAGCCACTCCCGGTACGGTTTACACGGACTTAGAGAAAACCTTGCCGCTCCCGATACGGTTTGCATGGCCGAAGCCACTCCCGGTACGGTTTACACGGACTTAGAGAGAATACCATGCCGCTCCCGATACGGTTTGCATGGCCGAAGCCACTCCCGGTACGGTTTACACGGACTTAGAGAGAATACCATGCCGCTCCCGATACGGTTTGCATGGCCGAAGCCACTCCCGGTACGGTTTACACGGACTTAGAGAGAATACCATGCCGCTCCCGATACGGTTTGCATGGCCGAAGCTACTCCCGGTACGGTTTACACGGACTTAGAGAGAATACCATGCCGCTCCCGATACGGTTTGCATGGCCGAAGCCACTCCCGGTACGGTTTACACGGACTTAGAGAGAATACCATGCCGCTCCCGATACGGTTTGCATGGCCGAAGCCACTCCCGGAAAGGTTTACACGGACTTAGAGAAAATACCATGCCGCTCCCGATACGGTTTGCATGGCCGAAGCCACTCCCGGTACGGTTTACACGGACTTATAGAAAACCATAACAAGTTTTTCTGAAAGAAAGCGAGTTCCTTTATTTATAGCCTCCGGCTAAAAAGCCTGGGGAGAGTTGACTCACATGTAATAACGCCGAAGGCGCTCCACATTTCATGTGCGAGGAAGGGGTTGGCCCGAAAGGGTTTCCAACCGGTAAGCTCCTCGTCTGATTATCTCCTTGACCCGGTAGGGCCCCTCCCAATTGGGGGCAAGCTTCCCCGAGGCTTCGGCTGGCTTGGAAGCATGGGCATTCCTTAACACGAGATTCCCCACTTCAAAGCTCCGGGGCTTTACTCGAGTGTTATGGTACTTGGCCATTCGTTGCTGATAAGCCGCCAGTCGGATACGAGCTTTATCTCGGACCTCCTCAATGAGGTCCAAGTGGTCTTTCAGATTTTCCTCATTGGCTTCCGTATTATAGGCAATGACTCTGGGAGAAGGGAGGCCGATCTCTATGGGAATGACGGCCTCTACCCCATAGGCCATGCGGAAGGGAGTTTCGCCGGTGGGGGTTCGGCTCGTCGTCCGATAGGCCCACAGGACACTCGGCAGTTCTTCCACCCATCGGCCCTTAGCTTCGCCGAGTCGGGTTTTCAATCCCTGTAAAAGGCTTCGGTTAGTGACTTCGGCTTGGCCGTTCGCTTGAGGATGCGCTACCGAAGTAAACTTGTGGAGTATGCCGAAGCTGGCGCAGTTATCACCGAACCGTCAGCTATCGAACTGCTTTCCGTTGTCTGAGATGATGGCTCGAGGGACGCCGAACCGGCAAATGATGGACTTCCACACGAAGTTCCAAGCATTGTTGTCGGTTATTGAGGCGAGGGGTTCGGCCTCGACCCATTTGGTGAAGTAGTCGACTGCCACGATGAGGAATTTCCTTTGGCCGGTGGCGACGGGAAAAGGTCCCAGGATGTCGACTCCCCATTGGGCGAAAGGCCAGGGATCAGATAACGGGGTCAGAAGGGTGGCTGCCTGATGAGTGAGGGAGCTAAACCTCTGGCACTGGTCGCAGCGCCGTACGAGGGCTAAAGCGTCCTCTCGAAGCGTGGGCCACCAGTAGCCTTGCCTTAGGAGCTTGTGAGCCAGGGCCCTTCCTCCCGCATGCGCCCCGCACACCCCTTCGTGGACTTCCCTTATGGCGTAGTCGGCCTCGGCCGGGCCGAGGCACCGCAGCAAAGGTCGGCCAAATGATTTCTTGTACAACACCCCGTCCAAAAGGAGAAAGTGGGATGAGCGCTGCCGGATGCGCTTCGCCTCCCTAGGATATGGAGGGACTTCTCCTTGGAGAAGGAAAGCGATGAGGGGAGTCATCCATGTCTCGGCTTCTGCTTCAGCAATCTGCATGGCTTCGGTTTCGCCGAGGCTGGGTTCGGCGAGCTCCTCGACGAGGATCATCCGGCCTCCGCCCCCGTCTTGGGTTGACGCCAGCCGGGAAAGGGCATCGGCCCGGGTATTCTCGGCTCTCGGGATCCTCACGATTTCACAAGAATCGAATTGAGCGAGGATCTTGCGAGTTACCTGGAGATAAGACGCCATCACTGCGTCCCGAGCCTCATACTCCCCGGAGACGTGGCCGGCGATTAACTGGGAATCGCTGAAGGCTTTTAAGTTCCGGGCGCCGAGTTTCTTTGCGGCTTGGAGGCCGGAAATGAGGGCTTCATACTCGGCGGCGTTGTTAGTTGCAGGAAAGGAGAAACGCAGGGCGTACTCCGTCACGACCCCTTCGGGTGATGCCAGGATCCATCCGGCGCCACTGCCCGTGGAGCACGCGGAGCCGTCCACGAAGAGTCGCCATTCGTCCGGTGGTGCCGGTGCTGAAAGAGCCTCGGCTTCGGCCACCTCGGGTTCTGGCTGCGGCGTCGCGCAAGCGCCGGGGGTAAGTTCGGCGATGAAGTCTGCCAATGCTTGGGCTTTTATTGCTACTCGAGGGGCGTAGGAGATGTCGAACTCTCCTAGCTCAATTGCCCACTTTGCCAGCCTGCCGGACACCTCTGGTCGGGAGAGAACCTGCCTCAAGGGCTGGTTGGTGAGGACTTTCACAGAATGGGCCAGGAAGTACGGCCGAAGCCTTTTTGCAGAAGTGACGAGGGCCAGAGCCAACTTTTCCAGGGCTTGGTACCGGAGTTCCGCTCCCTGAAGGGCTCGGCTGGTGTAATAAACGGGCTTCTGAATGCCTTCTTGTTCTCGGACGAGGACGGTGCTGAGGGCCGTCTCGGAGACTGCGAGGTATAGACTCAGAGGCTCCCCGGAAATCGGTTTTGACAGGATGGGGACTTTGGAGAGGTAGGCCTTCAACTGATTGAAGGCTGTCTGACACTCTTCCGTCCAGTCGAAGTTGTTGGCCTTCTTCAGCAGCTTGAAGAAGGGAAAACAGTAGTCGGCCGCCCTGGACATGAAGCGGCTGAGAGCTGCGATCCTCCCGTTCAGCTTTTGTACCTCTCGGAGGTTAGCCGGGGGGCGCATCTTTATGATGGCCGAAACCTTCTCGGGATTAGCCTCCACCCCTCGGTGCGTGACCATGTAGCCGAGGAACTTGCCGGAGGCTACCCCGAAGGCGCACTTGGCCGGGTTCAGCTTCATCTTGTACCGCCTGAGGGCGGAGAAAGTCTCGGCCAGGTCGGCCAGGTGCTCCGCAGCAACGCGGCTCTTCACCAACATGTCGTCTATATAGACCTCCATGTTTCGGCCGAGCTGCGCGGCGAATACCTTGTTGACCAGTCGCTGATATGTCGCGCCGGCGTTCTTCAGACCGAAGGGCATTCGGGTGTAGCAGTATAGACCCAAATCGGTGGTGAAGCTCGTCTTGCTCTCGTCGTCCGGATGCATCCGGATCTGGTGGTAGCCTGAATAGGCGTCGAGGAAGCTTAAGAGCTCGTGGCCAGAAGTGGCGTCCACCACCTGGTCTATCCGAGGCAGTGGAAAGCTGTCCATTGGACAGGCCTTGTTGAGGTTGGTGAAGTCCACGCACATGCGCCATTTGCCATCTTTCTTTGGCACCATGACCACATTGGCTATCCAGTCGGGATGATGTACCTCTCGGAGATGTCCGGCGTCCAGTCCCTTTTGTACTTCAGCCTGGATGGCGGCTCTCCTTTCCTGGTTGAAGGTGCGCCGCCTCTGCTTCACCGGAGGCTGATTGGGATCGGTATGGAGTCGGTGCTCTGCTACCTCCGGGTCCACCCCGGGCATGTCTGCCGGAGACCAGGCGAAGATGTCGAGGTTCTTTTTCAAGAACTCGGTAAGCTTCTCTGCTTCACCTTTCTCCAGGCCGGAGCCTATCATCAGGACTCGTCCTTCGCCTCCTGGAACAGGGACGGCGAGGAGTGCTTCTCCCGGAGATGCTTCGGCTGATGACTCGATCGCTAGGGTTTCAGCTGCGTTCTTCCCTTTGACCGAAATCATGTAGCATTGCCGAGCGGCTTCTTGGTTTCCTTTGGCCTCGCCGATTCCGTGGTCGGTATGAAATTTCAGCTTCTGATGGAAGGATGAGGGCACGGCTCCGACCCCGCCGATGAGCCTTCGGCCGAATATGGCGTTGTAGGCTGACTCGATCTTCACAACGGCAAAGTCCGTTTCAACGGCCAATTGCCGGGGGGCGGAGCCCAAGGTCACAGGAAGCCGAACAATACCTTCTACTCGGCAGGGCGAGCCGTTAAAACCGAAGAGAGGGCCCCGATGAGGCTTCATACTAGCCTCACTCAATCCCATTTTCACGAAACAATCGTAAAACAAGATGTTTGGGGCGCTTCCATTATCCACAAAGATCCTATGTACATCATAGTTATTTATTACAGCGTTGACGACGAGAGCGTCGTCGTGAGGGACCTGAACATCCGTCAGGTCCTCGGCGCCGAAGGTGATGTCTTCCAGACGAGGCCTCTTCGGCTCGCCCTCAACTGCTGCTACTGTGCTACGCTGCCGCGGCCTGGATCCTTCCCCCGGTCCTCCGGATATCATCATGATAGACCCAGAACTGGGTCTTTGATGGGATGATTCAACCGGGGCCGAGGTGGCTTTGGGCGGAGGAGCGGCTTCTGTTGCTGAGGGCTGCTGTTGTCTGGGCGCTGCAGGGGCGTCCTGGTTCTGTTGCGGTGGCTGCTCCCGGCGGTACTGCGGCAGTTTCCCCTCCCGGATGATGCGGTCAATCTCTTCCCGGAGCTGCCGACACTCATCCGTCGTGTGGCCGATCTCCCGGTGGTATTCACAATACCTGCCGGGATCCCTTCGGCGGGGATCGGTCTTGATGCGATCGGGCCGTCGGAGCATGCCTTTCACCTCCATGAGCATTCGGGAAGGGGGAGCAGGTAAGGGTAGGTACCGCGGCTGCGCGTCCCGTCGCCTCTCCCTGTCCCATTCCTCCCTGCGATAGCGCTTCCGCGAGGACTCCTGGTCCTCCGGCCGAGGTCGGACCACCTGGGGAGCAGGTGCCGAGATGGCTTCGGTGGCGCCTCTTCCTCTGGACAGCATCAGGGCCTCCCGGTTGATGTATTTGTGGGCCCGTGCCACGAGGTCCTGGAAGGTCGGGGGATGGCGCTTCCCAATGGAACCGAGGAGCCCCTCGCCCCGACACCCGCTGATCACGGCCGAAACCGCGATTGAGCTGTCGAGGTTCGGGATCTGGGCGGCCTCGGTCCGGAACCTGGTGAAGTAGTCCTGGAGAGTCTCGGCAGGACCTTGCCGAATAGCCAGCAGACTGGCGGAGGTCTTGCTCTGCCGGGTGGCATCATAGAACTGGTCGATAAACAACTGGCCCAACTGTGCTAAGGAGTGGATGGAGTTGGGGGCCAGCGTCTCGAACCAGGTGAGGGCGATCTTTTCAAGGGTGAGGGGGAAGAGACGGCAACGGATTGCCTCGGAGATCCCCCGGACCCGGAGGTAGGAGTTGAACTTCCGGAAATGACAGACCGGATCTGTCATCCCATCATAGGGAGGGCCCTTCGGCAGCTTGAAGTCGGGGGGCACCTCGGTGGCCAGGAGCTCCGCCGTGAACGGGGTCTGCTCCAGGATGCTGCTGGCGAGGGGCGCCCCGTGAGGCCGGGACACCATCTGCTGCATCTCCTTGCGCATCGCCGTCAGCCGCTGGTCCAGGTCCGGGGCGGCCGAGGTGGCGATGGATGGCCCTCCGGTGCGGGCCGGATGGTACTCCGACGAAGCGTAATCCTGCTCCGTCGGGCGATCGACGCGGGGAGCTCGGGCAGGCAATGCCGAGGGCTCGCTGCGCGCCGCCGCAGCTTCGTAGAGAGAGGCTGGCGCAGGCACCGGTCGGAACCGGGCGTCTTGTACTGAGTAGAGTGGGGGGAGCGGTGCCTGCTGGGGAGGCTGCCCCGTCAGTCCCATGCGCTGGGCGATGGCAGATACCATCTCCTGAAGAGGCGCTAGGGACGTGACGGCAGCGGCCAGCGTGGCCACCTGCTGCTGGAGTACCCCCACTCGGTCTTCCGAGCCGAAGGACTCCGGGATGGTCGGCAGAGGCGGGTTCGGCGGAGCAGACGGCGCGCCTTCGGAAAGCGGCATCTGTGCCGAAGCCTCCCGCGCTTCCGCTTCGCTCTGCCCGGATCGTCGGGTCACAGGTCGCTGAGACATGACTTGTTTTGTTGGTTTCCCACAGACGGCGCCACGTGATGTAGACTGGATCTATCACGACCGGATCCCGCAAACGGGGATCCGAAACAAGGAGGATCCGGAGCCGGTCCGGATCGAGCGGTGACGAGGGGACCCGACGGGGATCCACAGCAGGGCGAAGCCGAGGCTATTTCGGAGTGAAGAGGATCCGCCCGCGGGGGGCGCGATCTGCCGCCGGAGCTGCTCTTGGATAGTGAGCCGCTGCTCCTTCGGTCGGACGAAGGCGCGGCGCGAGCAGGAGCTCCTGTCGGCGGAGCTGTAGACGGGCGTCGGAGCAGAAGCCGGAAAGTCCGAGATCGGACGGGGGGACGGCTCGCTCTCCGACGAGGGGGTCCGAAGGCACCTTCAGCGCGAGGCCGAGTCTCCCGGCGCGGGGCGACCGACGGGATCGCTCTCCGACGAGGGGGTCCGAAGGCACCTTCAGCGCGAGGCCGAGTCTCCCGGCGCGGGGCGACCGACGAGATCGCCCTCGGACGGCGAGTCCGAAGGCTACTTCAGCGTGAGACCGAGTCTTTTGGCGCGGTGCAGCCGGCGTTCGGCGTCGAGACCGGGGAGAGGAGTCCGAGGTCGGCGGCCGAGACCGACTCGGGGAGGTCGGCGATGATTCGAACCGAGCCCCTGTAGGAGGGAAAGAAGAAGAAGAACCAGTCAGCAGGAGTCTCGGGCGTCAGCCCTGGGGAACCCCCTCCGACGGTCAAGTTAGCTTCTGAAGAAGATTCGATTCAGGAAGCAAGAAGAAACAGCTAGAACCCTATTCGGACAGTAGTCCTTTAAGGGGTTTCGGAAGCTTAGGGGGGCATCCGTTTTTCCCACCTACCTCCTTGGCCACAAGTAGCAGGATACTTATAGCGGAGGGTAGCGGATGGTTAACGGTGGCAGCCGATATAGGACTAAAAGGAGGCTTACTGATAAACCGCCATAGCGTCTGATCCGCCACCGGAGTGGGCCGGATTCGGCTACCGGGCCGAAGGGGGTTGGGCCGCTGACGGGCCGAAGCCTGCTGGGCCCTGGGCCGCCGTGCTGTTCCCGGGCCGTAGGCTGGTGGGCCGCTGACGGGCTGAAGCCTGCTGGGCCGGGAGCGACGGGGCCGCTTATGGGCCGAGGGCTGCTGGGCCGCTAACGGGCCGAAGGCCGCCGGAGGGCCTAGTACTGCTACTGTTGGGCTGAATGGGGTTTGGGCCTGCTGCAATGGGCCGAATCGGATTCTGCCGCATCAATACACATGTCCATAATTATGCATTGGAAATATAAAGTACAATAGTACAAGGAAACATAACCATATTACAACACTTTAATATCACACAACTGACCAAAAACTTCGAAGGGCCTCCTGATTGAACACTTCAAATCAAACTGTCCTTATTGTCTTTCCTCCTTATCTGAAAAATATGTTTTAATCTTTTATGGGAACTCGTAATTGAGATCTCAGAAGGGATCATTTGCATCCCTACTGTTATCCATCACACACCACTTCATCCTCTCACCCTTTCATAAAGAGCATTTATTTCATCATTTAGTAGCATGCATGATCTTTTCTTACTACTTCCATAAGATGGTTCATGCAAGCATGTGAGATGCAACTCCATAAGTGCGAATATGAGTAGACGGAAAGACTAACAAGAATGTAACATAAACTCATTAAGCTAATCAATCACTACTCAGATTTCATGCTTAGGTTTCTTTTTCTTTTCTTCTTTAATTAGTGGTAACTATAAAGTAATGGTAATTAGTACTAAAAAAGGAAAAGATAGGAAACTAATCATTAGAAGTCATATTCTCAGGGCCTCAAGAATGAGTTACATTCTTTCTTCTTCTTGGATCGATCCATAATTAATAGTCCGTTGCCACATCGACGGGTGACTTATCCTTTAACCCAAAGTAACGGAGATAACTACTCCACTAGTGGTCATAGTGGCCGACTAGGCATTGACTGATAGTCCTTTTGGCTTCCACCTGTCTGCTCCAAAAGGTTTTCGATAACCCATTGGATGAGGTGGGAAAGTAGGTTGAGCTGGGTCTGCAGTCTCCTGACCACAGCGTCTATGCCTCAACTCACGAGTGCACTTAAGTAGGATCAATCCTTTGCCTAAGTCGAAGTCCTGAATCTAGACTCTGAAACCTTAAGAAGAAGGGATGCTTCGTGCCTCGACACCACACATCATAAGGAACTTGACCCAGATGTTCCTTTTTCTCTAAGGAACAAATATGGGTCCCTCCTGTTAATAAAGTGATGTCTCTTCAATTTTAAAAAATAAAATATCGTAAGTATCATCGTTCATCTTAGAAGGCATTTTTGCATTCAATTTATTTCAGAAGGTCTTCATGGGAACGCATTAGAGTGTACCTCTTAAATTTCTTTTACCCCCTTCCTGGGGTCATCATTATCGTAGAGTTTCTTTCATCTTTCATGTTAATAGTAACAATATAATTCTAAATAACATATGGAGCGTGAAGGCTCCAAATCTTTCATTTCATGAATAGTTCTCATGCTCATGTGAGCCCTACATAGACTTGGTCTATCGAGTTCTTTTTTATTTCTTAAAAAGAGGAATTTCAGAAGTGTTTAGTATTTAAGTATGCAAACAGATTTTTGTGAAGTGATTCTCCAATTAGGAGAAGGTTTCATAACTAGATTCACGGGAGGTTCATCATAAAGTTTAATGTTCTTTTATTTCATGAACAAACTCTAGCATGATTTCTAATAAAAACATCATATAAAACATGGGAATCATGTTGAAAACAGTCATGTATTTGCATGGTGTTCTGTTAAAAATGCGTAGTCTTTTAGTGGTGCTTAATCTCTTCACAACTCAACTCACAAGCTTCCTTAAAATAGAAATAAAAAGATATGATTTCTCCCTGTTTTTCATGCCTTTACACCCTCTCAAAACCGTTGAAAAACTCAAAATAAAAAAAAGGATACGTACGAGATATCACCCTACTTCAAACTAGGTGAGCCTAGCACGTGGAAGAATCCCTGCTTGTGGTCGAGATGAGTTGGAGCTGCTGCCACTTTGTTGGAGGAGAAACCACCCCACAGCAGCCTTCTTTCTTCCTTATTTTCTTTCTTTCTTTAAGTCTTCCCCAAGCATTCTCTCTCTCTCTCTCTCTATCTTACTATTCTTCTCACTGTACTCTCCAATTTCTTCTTCCTCACCCTCGAATTCTCTCTCTTTCTTGCTGTTTTCCCCTCTTTCTTCTTCTTCTTTCTCTCTAATTCTCTCTCTTCTTCCTCTCCCACCACCTCTCTCTTTTCTCTTCCCTCCCTCACAGCCTCTCTCTCTATCACTCCCTCTCACCCTCTTGCTCTCTCTTTCTTTCTCCCACTCTTTCACTGCCTCTCGCCCTCACCCTATGCTGGCCGGACCAGCAGCTCTCCTGCCCTCCTTATATAGGGGTGATAGGCAGTTGGGCCCCGGGGGGGTTGGGGGGGGGGGGATGGAGGTGGTAGCCTCCTCCCATGGGCCCCCAGTAGGCCCACTTAAGCAGGCCCACTAAGGCCAAATAACCAGGCCTACTACCCTAACTTTTAGGTCTACTGAACCCATTAAAATAGGCCTAGTTACAGCCCATTAAAGTCCAATAAAAGCCCATAGTTGGAGGTCCATTAAACTTATAGGAAAAATTTACATTTAAACCTAGGTTTTCCGTAATCATATGCATACGCCTACTGAATTATTGCAGGTTCTTACACCTGGGTTCCCAAAAACCCTGGCTAATAGGAGTCAATGGCATGTCCACCAACGGTTTGGGCTGGGAGGTAATGGCAAAAAGCCCTGGGAATCTGTCACAAAGAGGGGAACCCAAACACCAATTATCTTTAAATAATAATGAGTACCCGCCTATGGAACATCAAAATCAATCGAGATACCCCTCCATACTTGCGACGAGTGATGCAACGAAGACTGCCACACATCCCATATTCTGGCTGTGGTATAGTACCTTAGTCCATACTCCATAGACTAGTCTCACCACTGCCTAGCTTCAATCATTTGGTGACAAGAGTGGTGTTGATCTCATCCATGCTTTTAATCTCCATAATAGAGAAGTAAATGGGAAGGCTGTCCAGAAGTGAGTTGTAGAGCATCGATCTGTCTCCATAAGAGAGAAGTTTGCTCTTCCACCTTGCCAATCTATCCTCAAACCATTAAATCACCTTCTGTCAATCTTTGTTCTTGACATTAATTGGGGTAGACGAAGGCCCAAGTAAGTGATGGAACTCCCCTATTTGACATCCCAAGATGGGTGCCACCCTTTAGATGGATGAGCTATCCATGTTCACATTAATAAGGTGACTCTCATAGAAATTCACTCGTAAGCTTGACACCTCATCTAGACACTCTAGAATAAGACTGGCCTTTAACAACTGTGCCTCTCTTCTAGAGAAGAAGAGAATAGTGTCATCTGCATACTGCACGCGAGTGATGTGCCTACTTTAGGGAGATAACCTGAAGCCAGATATCAAAGAAGTTGTTGCCACCCTCTCTCACATTCTGTTAAGGATTTTGGCCACTAGAACAAATAGAAGAGGGGATAGGGGATCCTCCTAACAAAGACCCCTGCCATTCTGAAAGGAGTAGGGTTCCCATTGATTAGGATAGCAAAGGTAGCTGGCATAAGACAACATTTGATCCAACCCCCCCAAGTATCTCCAAACCCCATCTTTTGGATGACTTGAAACATGTAGTCTCAA
Source organism: Zantedeschia hybrid cultivar (assembly GCA_030544215.1). Taxonomy (NCBI): domain Eukaryota; kingdom Viridiplantae; phylum Streptophyta; class Magnoliopsida; order Alismatales; family Araceae; genus Zantedeschia; species Zantedeschia hybrid cultivar. The sequence goes on from JARZZO010000015.1 coordinate 309,308, forward strand.
TTAACCCTATCGTATGCCTTCTCAAAGTCCAGTCCAACTTGAACACACCTCCTTTGAGATTTTAGTGTATATAAGCACTCATAAGCCACAAGGAAGTTCTTTTGAATTTGCCTCCCCTTGATAAAGGCACCTTGATTGCAAGGGATCATTGTAGTGACCCAATCACGAGCTGTGTAGGAGGAGAGGGTTATCCGTAGAAAAGGGCTACCTGCTAGGTGAAGCGGTATGGAGCTACTACTGCGTCTGGGGGTTGGGACGGGAATGAACCATATTAGCCTTACATCGAAAAACAAAAAAAGTTGTTGTGCCATGTACGTGGGATTTGGATCTAGAACTTTTGAGGTGCCTCTTGGGGACAAAATCGTGCGGGATTGGCTCAAAACTGACAATATCTCACAAGGGTTAGATCAGGTTGTTATAGTCATCTTCTTAATTATCCTCTCGAGCCTGATAGCCAACACTTTGGGGATGATCTTATAGACACTATTCAGTAAGCTGATGGGTGTATAATCATTGAGAGAAGTAGCACTTGTCTTCGTAGGAATAAGCACTACGAAAGCCTTATTAATACCACCCAAGTAAGACCTCCCCGTCTAGAGCTCCCATATGGCCTTGCAGATACAGTTTTTGACTATGCTCCAACGGTGCTGGAAGAAGCTCATTGGGAAGCCATTAATACTTTGGGCTTTATTCCCCCCAGAGAAAAGACTGCTCCCGTGATCTCTTCCTTTGAGAAAAGGGGCATTGAGGGTCCTTCTCTCCTTTGACAATTGAGGAAGCAGGTCATCACGAATGGAAGGTCTCCTCGTCTCCTCTGTGAAGAGTCTGGAGTAGAAGCTGATCGCATGCCTCCTAAAGAGTCGGGCTTTTAACTTGGTCCTATGAGACCTATCTTCCTCATCCACAAGGCCTGCCTCTTCCAAAGCATCATGGGCATCAAGGTGATCAAGGATCTCGTCCTTGGCAGCCTTCCCAGGTAAAGTCCTGCTAGCTCCCCAATAGATAAGGAGTGAGCCAAGGACTTTAACCTTAGAAATAGTGTGGCCATCACAGAGGCCCCTGCCACCTTCATTCCCTGCCGTGGCGTGGAAACAAAATCTAGAAATCTATCCTCCCACCTGAAATACTCCATTCTGAACATCCTCTGATTCTTGCTGCTCCTATGAGCAAAATGGATTTGTGATCAGCGGTCATCCAAATTTAGGACAAATGTATTCCATTAATTGATATAAAAGTGTGAATTACCTATCAAATTGAAGAAAGTCCAATTTATAGTTGCAGGGAACGGTAATAGGAATGAGATGTGAGCAGGAGGTCATCTAGTTTGCCATTCAAGTTTCCCTTGGGAGTAGGAGTGTGAACAGGGAGTGGGAGTAGGAGTGCTCTTGGGAGCGAGAGTGATGGGAAAATGAGTGAATCCTGCTACTAAGGTCCAATTACTTATCAATTAGAGAAAAAAGTCTGATTACTTATCAGTTGGAGAAAAAAGACTCCAATTACTCAACAAATTAGAAAAAAAGTTTACTTAGTAAGCATTTAGATGAAAAACTCATAAAAAACCAACTCAATATGTATGTAAATGAACCCATGATTGTGAAATGTAGTTAAATTTAGTGAAATATACTTAATTTTTATTCATTTATTACATTATTTAAGCATCCAACTTGGGCAATACGATGCGAGTTGGATCACAGCAAACGACGCTGGATTGCCATGAGTTGCATTATATTAGAGCGAATTGTATGTGACTCATGCGATATAATGCGAGTTAGATCGAGTCAAATGCGACTCAGTGAGTCGATACATATATGTGGATTGGACTCGCTTAGATACAAGTTGACTTTACGAGTTGGCACGAGGCAGTCCAAGTCCGCATACCATGCTCCAAACGATATTTCTGCCGAAGGGGACCTGACCAAATAAGTTGCTCACAATTCGGTGTTCCTTGATGCCTTCGGGGACGGGGCTACCCATGAAGGGGACTTGGGGGATATTGCCTTTTGCTCTTGGGAAGCCTAATTTGGGTCAAATGAGGCATCTATACCATTGTCATGAGTGTCTTGAGACCTGTTCAAGAAATTGATTAACAGCCCTTAACAAGGTGGATGCAGCGGATAGTGCGAACCCTTTATTTTCGGACTTGTGAAGGTAGAGATCAAAACCCATGGAACTGATTCCGGAAAATCCAAAATGATAAAGTATAGGGGTCTGAAGGTGCTCTCTTCATTGTAGACTTTGGGGACCCTATCCACTGTGAGTACACTTCCCTTAGTCCATTCTAACAACCCAAGATTCAAGCTTAACATTAGGGATGCAAAGAGATGCGCAGCTTGAAGAAGAAAACTCATATTCAGCATGTTTCTGCACATACAGAAATGGAAACCAAATATGCACTAGAGCATTTATTATTGGATGGATAAACTCTGAAGATTACTGCCCATAGTTAGACCATAATACTTGGAAGCCATCCCATGCAAGAAACTGGGTGTCACCCAAGGATGGCAGTACCGGTATCGGAGGGTTCCGATACCGATACATATCGGTATAGGCCGGTACTGGCCAATACAAAAATATTAAAAAATGTTTTCTTAATTATAAAGACCGGTACCGATAGAGAAACAAAAATTGCTGACAGAAAATTCAGAAGATGAGAGGGGAAAATCCCATGACCACCAGAGTGTTTTATGGTTTTGTTTTTTTTTTTTTTTTTGGGGGGGGGGGTGGTCATTTCGCATAAGGGGTCATCCTTAGAATGTAATCCATAGCCCCTTACCGTGCCCTTGATTTGTCATTCAGAGCATATTCAGATTGAAGCAGCAGAAATCTGAAAACAGAGAATATGAGGACTGGACACTCAGTTAAGTGATTATTGGATGATGACAAACTGTTGAGAACCCGACTCATGGATTAGGAAATTCCCCTAGAGCCCATCCAAGAAGTGAAAAAAGGTTATTTCAAAGGGGAATTGACAGCAAGGATAGATGAGAGATTGAGAGGGAAATTGGTATTCAAAATTTCATTAGGAATACAAGACATGAAAACCAGATCTTCTTTTAAAATTATTTGGATGATAATTCAGCTTCGGGAACTTTCTCATGAACTGAGAGATTTCAAGAGCTACATCCATGATGAAATCAATGATGAAATCAAAACTGAGAGATTTTGGGAACTTTATTCTCCCGCTTCTGCTCCACATCGCCCTTCGTTTTTGGATTCAGGCATTATCTCTAACATGATTTTATGCTCCCCCTCTAGTGTGAAGCATTGTTCTTCGATTTTTTTTTTTTTGTTGCTTTGCTGCTGGGATGTGTGTTGCAGAATCTTCGGATTTTATCTTTATCTGCTAAGAGTCTGATGCGTGTCTGGGCTGGAGGTGAACCCTAGCCTGGCTCCAAGGTGTGTTGGTGGTGGCCGTGTTGATGCAATAGGGGAAAATGGTGCTCTTTGAGGGGCACTGGCCTTCAGAGGCATGGAAGGGAAAGAAGAAGATAGGAGAAGAGTTTAGGACTGAGATGATCTCAAGGATGACACTCATGGCAGATTGTGTTTTGATCTTGCTTCTATCTTATTCCACTTGTAACCCATAGCAATTTGGGACTTAACCTAGGTTAACCCAAGTTGTTCAAGTGGGGTAAATCACCACATATCAAATATGGCCCGACAATTTTTTCTGTTTTTGGACGTTGGACTAATCTGGTTCATTCCCATCTAGCCCCCAGACATAATGGTGATTCCATACCATGGTGTTATGTGTTACCGTCTAGCACTCTCCTACAGTAGTCCTTTCCTCCTACCCAGCTCGTAACTGGGTTACTACAGAATGTCAGCAGCAGCATCTAAATATGATGAAGATGGCTGTGGTCATAGTGAGGAACTGAGGATGCGGCAGATGATGTGGACGGGACTCTCTAAGCTACAACCAACTGCCTGGTGTCAATGGCAGCAATGGCAGCAGTGACAAACAATAATCAAAGAGAGTGATGGCGAGGATGATGAATGATCCGGGCAAGGAAGGTTGGGGAGGGGTCCAGAAAAGCTGAGGTTTTGGCAGAAACCTGCAATGATTGACAATCAACCTTTGATGGCGCCCGATTGTCACCCGAAACAGTACAAGTCTAGAAGGCAGGTAAAATGACGTGCCGTACAACCAGTGACTGTCATTATGGCTCTAGTACTATGTTCAAGACTGAACCGCTGATCCAAAACTCGACTTAGTTGGTGAAGAGGTTTAGAACTAACAATCATGGAGGGTTCTTGACTTCCTGGTATGGGGGTTAAACGGCTTACAGCTTTCGCCAATAGCACTAGTGGTGCAACATCTTCGTATTAAGGATGAAGTTTCCTTTTTCTCAGCTGAAGCTTCCTACTTGAAATGAATTGTGGGTTTCCTTCCAATGTGCCAGCCCTTTGGCTACCTGCGTAGAGGGTAAGCAGGAGGCTTGCAGCACATGGCAGCGTCATCCCATTTCGAAGATCCAAATATGTAATTTTAAGAGGGTGGAAGCCCTAAGGAACAAGTGAGAACTCTGAAAGGATCTGTTTATTTGGTGTGTTGGGGACTTGCAATGGGAGGCTGTTGCGGTGTGTTTTTGAGTGATTTAGAATTTGGAATTATTAATGCGCATCATTCTAACTTAATCATGCGAGTGTGGATTCGTTCGACCCGATCCCGCTATCCATAAATGAAGTGTTAGTTTCATCCCCTTAAGAGGAGAAAACCCTTGATTAATCATCGGAAGAATTCGGCATAACACTCCGTAAACTGATGGAAACACAAGCAGTAAATGCATGAAATAAGAACAAGATACTTTGGACTTCGTTCAAGAAAGATTTATCTTGATATCTTCTTTGAACAAGTTTACATGGTCCCAAAGACTTTAAATGATTGAATTATGAAGTTGTTGGCGCAAATCGGACTTCAAATGACCCTTACATTATTGATCTCATGTTCAATTTATCGTTCTGAAATGGGGACTTCAGAGTCAAAATAACATTCGAAACTTATGAATTTTCACTTTAAGACTTCAAAGCACTTGACTTTAGCTTAAAGATGGATTTTAAATAATCAATATGGAGCAATTTAGGGGAATTAATTCATCAGGTTAAAGGCACCAAGAGGTTTTGCGTGCAATGGACTCCAATTTAAGTGGCTTCTAAGAAGAGCTTAGCCAAGCTAAGCTTCTCGCCTTTTGGCATCCTTGATGCCTTCAGAATGGCGAATTTTTCCTTGGGACATGCTGCACATTCCTACATGAAAAGGATTGCGATTTCCAAAAGATAGGCGTGGTTAGCCAGTCTTGGAGTATCCAAAGTGGGTCATGCTAGACTCAAAGAACTCAATGGGATGGTGAGAGCCTAAGAGTGAGCAAAGAGTTCATCTAGAAACCTCTTTGATAAGAAAAGATGACACTTGCAAGTCACCCTCCCCATCCATTAACCTCACAAATAATGAGATCTGAAAATCATGTAAATCATAATTGAATATTTAAAATATGTAACAGAGGATTACTCCCATATTTTGGTTATTTATGAAGTAAGCAAGAGCTTAAGAACTCATGCATGACATAAAAGGAGGGTCTTTTGGCCACTTTAGATAAGCAAGACGCAAATGGAGAATAATCAGATCCAAACAAATATGCAAATAATCCGACTCTGAAGTGGGGCCAACAGGGTTCAATACTTCATTCTAGGACCATAGAGAGCTGCAAATGCGTAGGGGAGATCATCTAAATATAATCACTCCTGCAAATGACCTCCATATTAAGGTCATGATCAACGCTGTGAGCTTTAGCAGAACAAAGAAAGAAAACAAAATAAATAATACATGAGCCTCTTTCTCTTAATTAGATGCTCATGGCAGTGATTTAGGTCCCCCAAGACCATCATAATGATCATGGAAAAGCTCCTTGTCTCATCGCATCGTAGCCTTCATATTGAGAAGAAGCTCAAGCAAGAAAATAAAGGAAGCATGAAACTTTGTTAACATGAAGCAGCCTATAACTTGAATCTGATACACTTGAAGCTTAATGACAACCTAGAGATATTCCCATTAACTAAGGATCTCTAAGAGGTCATTAATAAATCCATAATCTAGCTCAAATGTGGCATTCACCACTCTTAAGCCTGCAACTAATCCAGAAATTCTGAAGAGTAGTAAATAGAAAACCAGAGATGAAATGAAATCATAGCACTCTGCTATTGCCATGGAGGGGGTCCCAGGTTGGAGCAATAACTCTCACAAAGCCTCTCCCTCATCTGAAATATGCACACAGGGGTGAGTATTTCAGTCTTCGAAGGGAGAATGCATAATAGATTAAAACATGCTTTGCGATGAAAGGATGAACAACCAATGTAATATTTATGGACCGATGCAATCTTAGGAGGCCTCAACTTTTACGAGGGTGACTTCCATGAAAAGGAAGCATCCTTTAACCTTTTCCAAACCTATTGGAACTTAAAAAGGAAGCAAAAAGAAACTTAAAAGGAAGCCAAACATTTCAGTCCATGCAACAGAGTACCGTAACATTCATGAAATATCACAAGAGAGACATAAAGAATAAGGGAGGGACAACATGAAAACATTATTCTCATTAATATCTCGAAGAGACTGGATACATTAAGTGAAAAAACAAACAAAACATGTTCTATTTCCTGCATTTCTAACCTCAGAGCACAGAGAACAGAAAAATAGGCCGACCCCAAACTCCTCTCTCCTCTTCTATCTCCTTCTCCTTTCTCCTCCTTCAGTGTTTGCGGGAAGATTTGTGAAGAAATGGGGTATGGAGAGGCCAGTGGGTAGGTGTGCCACCCAGGATTCCCTCTCAACTGGGCCGTCCTCCTTCCCTATGACTCAAGGTAAGTATCTTCCTTCCCCCCTCCTATTTTTACAGGTATTGTCAGAGGTTTTTCTACTGGTTTCTCCCTGTTCTAAGGCTGGAGAAGGAAGAAGAGGTGGGGAAGATGCTTCGGGATCTCTCCTTGGACCTTACAGCACGCTCTCAAATTCTTGGGGAATAATGAGCTTGATGTCCGAGGCCCAGCTGCTGTGCAGGGGACTCCTTTTATACCCTTTTTAGACAGGGCATGAACATTCTATTTGCACTGATGCTTTGTCCTTTTCCAGGCGGTTCGAGGGTACATGCCTGGGCTTCTTTGGGCCTTCTAGAAGCTTCAAAGATGAATGTGTTTTGGAGACTAATGAGCCCATGTAACAGGCAGGCCTGACAACATGTATAAACCCAATTGCTTTGGACCTGGGCTTTTTAAAATGGGCTCATATTTTTACTGTTAACAGAGGAATCTGAGAGAGAAGTGGATAGGGTTGCATGCTACATTTTGGTTTTGATGGAATGAAGCCTGCAAGTGTCCTAGTAGAGGTTAAGACCGAGGCATAGGAAATTGCATAACAAAGGATTCTGAGGTTGTAGGAGGCCTATTGTGAAGTTCCACTTTGGTTGCACTAGTAGCCACTATGTCTAGGACCTAGGTGAGTAGTCTTTAGTTTGGGGATGGGTTCCTCTTGTGCCCTTGAATGATGATGCATGTTTGTTATTATTGTACCACTTATTTCATTTATATTCTCTCTAAGGTACATTTCCATTTAAATCCTGATGCAGATGTTACCAACGTTAGTCAGAAAACGTCAGAACGCTTCTCTTTACCTGTCACGAAGGCTGAGTTTGCTGTCTTGCGCACATCTTTTAGTGTAAGTTCTTGAACGTACTACTCTTTATTGGATCAAGAAGAAGCAAATGTCTTTTTTCATGATCATTGGCATCTTTGTGCATTTACATGCATGTCTACATTCTTATCACGTTCAGAGTTCACAGAATGGTGTCTGCACAAGGCAATAGTCTTTCATTTAGGGAACTGTCCTTGACCATTTTGAGAAGTTACTTCTGAAAGGTTCAGCATTTTTAGAAATTTCAATTCATTGGGAAATAAAACGACATTTTTTTTTTCCTGACTTCCTGGTTCTGTTCCATGAAATGAGCTGAAGATTAGCACCCAGATGGTTAAATAGCAATTTGCAACAGGTGAACATAGCATGAAGCATAAAATTTGTGAACCCTTTCCAAATGAAGATGAGATCATGGAAACGGGTAGTCTATAGAATATCAAAAAAAGTCTGAAAAGATCGGTCTGCTTTTCCTAGTAGGGTTTCTTCTGAGAGAAGGTGTCCGTTTTTGCAGTTCATTTTGCCGCACATAATGGGCTGGGACCGCTACGTATCACCGCAGCGGTTAATTGCTGGATCAGATCCATATAAGAGGCCGTCAATGCAGCTACACCCAGAATTGGAGTGGGACAAGTAGATCCTGACAAGTGACAATGTCGTGCTGATCTCTGTGGGCTTTGGCTGCTGGTTGCTTTTTGTTCCTCGAAATCTGCTGCCTTTTTCTTGCCTTGTTGAGGTGCATGTCTTTTAAGTAGGGATCGTATGGGACACAGTGCAAATCATACTCCGCTCTTCAAAATCTGAATGCTTTTGTATGAAAGAACTAAACGGTTCCCTTCGGAGAGCTTTCCGTGTGATGATCATCAGAAAGTGCATTCTCCGAGCATCTCATAAGACATCCTCGCCCAAGTGAGGGATGTTGTCAACCGTTAATGTCAAAATAAACGGGAAATTCTCTTCGCTTTTCTTACCCATGCGAAGAGAAACTATGGTTGGAACGAATTGGCAATAGATAAGATTACAAATGCATTTTGGTTAAACATGTTTGATCAATAGGATAAGGAAAATTTACCGCAAACCGGATGCTAATGGGCAAGGAAAATGGGATATGTTTATTTCCAACCTTCCATTTTTACTTTCGATTTTAAACCACAAGAATCACCTCACCTGCTGTCTTAAATCATTACTAAACACGACAAGGGTCAAGGGTAGGCGAATTGACGGTCGTGTAATTCCGAAATTCACAAGAATTTGCACTCGTCTCCTTTCCGTAAAGATTTACTATAGTGTCATGCATTTCCGGACCAATAGGTGGCCAACGTGCATAACGGGCCGGGCCATTTGAGTCTAGAAAAGCTTACCTGGTGGATTGCCCGATTCTATGGCCCATATATCTCCGTTGCTACTCGGGTTTTTTTGTTATAAAATGTTATGAAAATGTCATCTCTATTGGCACGCATGTTATTACTTAAGAAGATGTTGTAAAAATGTTATCGTGATTAAGTTTTATATGGCATTTTTGCAACATTTTACTTTACTAAAGGTAGTGTTATGTATGCTAATATGTTCAGAGGAATGAATTTTTTTGTCAATTCGATAACTTATGTGCAAAAAAAATCCTTGCTACTTTCACACGCAACGCATTTACTCAATTACTCCCGTGTCCACGCGCTCGCTCGCGCTAATTTGTCTGTTTGGTCGTTGCACGGGTACCTGGGCGCACGTGAACGATGTGAGTCACTGGTTGCAATCCCGTGCGATCTACGACTAGTTAATATATTTGAATAAAAAATTATAATTAATATAAGTGAAGTTAATCATTTACATTTTTTGAAGGAATAAATAAAATAATTATAGAATGATATATATTAAAAAATACTAATATTTTTTTTCTAAAATATTAGATTAATTATTTTGTAAACATAGAAAGTTCAGAACTATTGTATTCACTTAAAATATAGATTTAGAAATAAAACTAAAAAGTGAGTTGAAGGTTATTATTATTATCGCATGAGATTATCTTAATAAATGTTGTGTTGAAGTATAGGTCGAGAGAAAAATGAGAGAGAGACTAGTCTCATTAATAACGAAATTAGTTATTATTATCCCATGAGACTATTATAATAAATATCAAAATTTATTATTATTATCTCAAAAGATTATCAATATTAATAACAATAATAACAACAACAACAATAATAATAATATGTGTGAGAAAAGAGAGAGAGAGAGAGAGAGAGAGAGAGAGATTGGTCTCATTAATAATAATAATAATAATGATGTTGAAATTGGTTATTATTATTTCAAGAGATTGCAATAACAACAACAACAACAATAATAATAATAATAATAATAATAGGGGATAGAAAAATTAGAGATATAAATATTAATAGGGAGGGGATAGAAAAATTGGAGACAAAAATATTAATAGGGAGAGAGAAAAATATGAAAGAGGAGAAAAAGAGATAATAATAATAATAGTAATAATAAATATCAAAATTAATAATTATTAACCCATAAAAATAAAAATAAAAATAATAATAATTTTAAAATTAATTATTATTATCTTATGAAATTGCAACAACAACAACAACAATAATAATAATAATATGAGACAAAAAAATAAGAGATAGAAACATTAATAGGGTGAGAGAAAAATGTGAAAGATGATAATAATAATAATAATATTTAGGCAGAGAGAGAGTGGGGAGAAGGAGAGAATTAATGAGAGAGAGATGGGAGAAAGAGATAATTAATGAGAGAAAGGGAGAAAGATGGTGAAAGAGAGAATTAATGAGAAAGAGGAGGAGAGAGAGAATTAATACGAGAATTAGACAATAATAAAAAAAGAAGAGAGAGAAAAAAATTAGAAAAGAAATAAAAAAAAATCTGATATTAACATGTAACATCGGATAACTCTATTATATGTATATAATATAGATATAGATATAGTATAAGTGCGGAGATTGAAATAACGGAAGGCGCTGGCTGAGTCCCTACGACCACGAGCACGACTCGATCATCGGAAGGAACTCTGTATATACATAGAGAGAGAGAGATCAGAGCGAGGTGGAGAGAGAGAGAGAGAGAGAGAGGGATAAGAGGGCAAGAGGAAGCAGCGGTGCTGGGCAGGCCGAGGCGGAACGATGCTGAGCTCCACGGCGGCGGCTCCTTCAGCGGTAAGTTGTGTGCGCTCTAACAACTAACGCGCCGCGCTGCGAGAGCAAGGACAGACAGATCCGTCTCGTCTCCCCCCTCGTCCTCATCGTCATCGTCGTCGTCCCACATACATCATGTAATATGAGATCTCATCCGACCCGACGGCATTGGATCTGGCACGCGGGAGAGCCGCAAATCAGAGTAGAGATCTCGAATCACACACTGGACTGGGATGAGTAAGTGGCGGAGGCGTCGGATCCACCCTCTTCCCATCATCATCATTTATCAATTTATCCTCCACAATCCAATCTGCCTGGTTTTAGACACGTCATTTGTACTGCCTTCAGTACAGTATGAAATAATGCGCGAACATCAAGGGTTTTGGGCATTGTTAACGACTTCCGGAAACAAAAATTGAGGTCGGGGGGTGGGGACCTCTTTTTAACCTTCTCTTGCGGCATCTTTTCTATAAATGTAACTCAAAACTATACAGGGGGAATGTGCAAGAGTGAGAAATTAAAACCCTCAGAGGTTCCTTCTATACAAGAGCCGCCCAAATGGTGCAACACTCAAGATCCTCACATTTGGTTTTCACCCACTCCTGCGCTGTCGTACATAGGGACCAAAAAGATCATGATCTTATGGTTATGGTAGTTATTGATATTATTGTGTTCCCTCACCACCCTCTACAATTAGTTGGTGCATCGTGAGACAAGTCTTTCTTCATGCCATCTGTCTGTCTGTGGTTTGTTTCATATCTTTTATAGAACATACCATTGGTCTCTCACTTCATGCTTGCTATCTGTCACCTTTCTTTTTGAAAATTGCGATTTTCTTTCTGGACACTTTTTTACTTCTTTGGATACTGATGTACGTCTGAATTAGCTGAGCCCAATTAGTACCTTTTAATGATAGGGCTCCAACTTCTTTTCTGGATTCACTCATCTGTGCAAGGGCCTTGCTCTAGTACTCGTTTGCGGATATGCTCTACTTCAGATTTTCCCATCAGCAGTCACCTATCTCACGCTCATTCCTGCAAGGTAAGGTTCTCAATAGTTTTCTCTTTGTTCTCTAAGTAATTCAAAATGTCCTAGGATTGCCTAGTTTGTCAATTTGGCACTTATCAAAGGGATTCAACAACAGCCTGAATGATGTGCTAGGTTGTTGATTGCTTCATGTTCCTTCCCCGGAATCTGGTCCATTGCTGATGGAGCTTTATATTGATGATACACAAGTGCCTCTTACATATCCACCTGCATGAGCTTTCAGATATTCATCTGTGAAGTTTTGTTGAACATACAAGATGAGAACGACGAATGCTGCATTATGCCATGCATTATCCATGCCATTGTGTTTCTAGAATCTCATCTTGGACCCACATCCATGTCTATGTTTGGTTATGGGGATTCAGAGTCCTGCCAAATCATGAGACATGCTGATTCACTTGAGTTAGCATTCACAAATTCTCTACATTAGGTGCAGAGTTTCTAAAATCTCCGTCTCACTGATCGATATGCAACGATTCCACATGGGTACATATCATTGACTTGTCAATGAGGCACCATTTTCTCCTAACTTGAATGACTGTTTGCATAGGCTTTGGATGGGCTTTGTTTCCTTTTCCCATGGAAAAGACAAGGTTGATTGCCATGGGCAGCAGGTTTTATCATTGTGGGTTTTATTGCAGGAGTGGGCATGGAAGAACGGGGAAGAAAGCTAGAAAATAAGAAAGTTGGTCCAGTTTTAGATCTGATTGGCAGTAGCAGTGATTTTGCAGCAGGCTAGGGCCAATCAGTTCGGGCTATGCCCGTGAATGATTTGCAAGGATCTCAGGTTTGTGGTGAAGGGATGTTGCTGTTGTTAGGGACATAGGGCAAGAAATGAGTTCTGTCGATAGAATCAAGCTTGTTATTGTGATACCAGCTGGTTCTAGAGGCACATTCCATACAAATCTTTGAGCAGTGTGGAAGAAGAATAAGAATGAATAATAAACTCCTCCCAGAAAAAGAAAAGAAGAATCTGGAGAAAGTGATAAACTAATGAGGAGCTTGGAAAGATAAACCTTCAAGCTGGATCCACCATGTCCTCACTTGTAACAGTTTCGCACTACACGGCTTTGCATTGGAGTGGGCTGGCTAGCCTCATGCCATGTGTCAGAAGAAAGGACACCCTGTCAGAGAGAGAACCTTCTCTAAAGCCTAAAACAACATTCTCTTTTTTGTATAGGAATCTCTCCTATCCTTTTGATTGTACTTCCTCTATTTACTTTTAATAAAATTGGTGGTAGAATCCTCTCTTTTCTCGAAAAGAACCTGCTACGTAAATAATGGAACAAGAATAATCATTTATACTGTACTAACATCTGCATGTGCTCTGTGTCCATTGAGGAGCCATATTGCACTTGGTTCCTGCCCTTCACTGAATCACTGATGGTCACATGCTATATCCTGCTCCTCTGTCATTTCTTTGGAAACAGATAACATAGTTAAAGAGGGAATAGTCTTTGTTTGCTAGACAACTTCTGTGTTTAGTTTTATGGAAGAAATAAATGATCATACGACCTACATGATCTGTTCTATATGCTCGTACTAGTGTCCTTAGGTGCTAAGGAGACAGCCTATTGTGTCTGGTTGATGGAAGTTGACCGCAAGTTCAGAGCATGATTAATGGCTGATACTTCAAAAGAATACTGGTTGATCATAGTCTTGGTCATGATTGGGACAGTAATCATTCAAATTACTTGGTCCAAAAGATGGCCAGTCAGTCTTGAATCAGTCTATTACATAGTTAACATAAAAATAAAGATTAATAAAAGAGAAAAATGAGAAAATATAAAAATATAAAAGATCGAGATAATGTAAAACAAAAATTTAAAATATAACGTGAGTCAGTGTTACATACCATATATGTAATTGCACATAAAAAGGCTTACATAACTATGTATTGTTTGACAGAGGTACTAAGCATGATAATTCAAGTTGCTAATGATGCACATAGTATTTTGAAGTTGGGTTCATAACTATATGTATAGTTATCAAACAGAAGATCTCTGAGCCCCTACCCAAGAGCCATCTTGAATTCTTGATAAGATAGTGTCGGACTGTAACTCTGATTTCCTATCTTTCCCTTGAGTTCTGCTACTGGTAGATCTCTTGTTTGATTACAATCTCCCCATATTCAGCTTCAGACTATCTCCAAATTGGCTTTCCTTTTCAAGCAACCTTGCCTTCTCTAGTGAGTCGAATCCCTCTAGCTACTTCTGGAATTTGGCTTCTGCCATTTTCTCGGGAAAAGTTTTGTCAACTCCTCACTAGACAAGATCTGACCAAGCTTCCTCAATTGCCGATCATTCTGGCCATTGCCAAATCTTTTGTAGCTGGTTCAGTCCAAACCTTCTTAACCAGCTCCATACCTATATTCCATCCTGAAGATGGGCATTCTTTTCAGCTTGCTGCTTGTCAAAAGAATTTTGCAATTGGACATTGTCCTTGCCAAGCATTAAGCTTCTAGCTTGGATAATGGATTTCCTGGTCTGTTTTCTTGAAAGTGGATGGATTTCCTGGTCTATGCATACCAAAAACCTGTCCAATCTTGAAAGAATAACATAACTTCATTCATGTCATCCGTTAGATCATGGATCAAATGGATGGTATCTTGTGAAAAGTAAAGAGAGCATATAGCTCGAATGACCCTAATGCTAAGGTAGCTGCATCACAAACACCGAGCTACAACTGCTTTCCCCCTACTTTCATATCCTCTCTCAAATGGTGCAATTTTTCCCCTCCTTTCCTCATCTCTGCCCATCAAGTGGCACACCTCTGGTGGGTGGCACATTTCTGGTGTCAGTCTTTTGTTCTTCCCTCTTTTTCTCTCCTTTCTTGGGCACATCTCCAGCAGGCAGCATGTTGCCAGCACTGGAATTCTTCATCCACTATTTCCTCTTCTCTCTCAACTGTCTCAAGTAGCACTAGTTCATTGATGGGGAGCAATTTTGACAGGCTGACAGTGGGCTATCAAGCGTCTTCAACTTCCACCATTTCAAAATTCCATAAAAAGATGCATGAGAGAATCAGGCTGCACCGTTGAATACTGATAGATTTGTACATAACCACCCACATTGCTGATATAATACCACAATGGAGAAAAAGGTGTTCTGGTGTTTCCATCAGCGAGGCACAAAAGATAACGAGAAGCCCTGATGTTCCTTAAATCTGCAAACTTGGCAATTTGTCTTGAATAAGCTTCCATATGAAAATTTTTATCTTTATTGGCCATTCCTTCCTCCAAACATACATATAGCATACCATGTTGCATCCACCGGTTAGGAGAAATCTGACCAGCGATCTTATAGAAGATTGTCTTCCTGGTTCCCTTCTCCAGATCTGACAATCTTCAACATGGTAGTCAATCCCGTCCCGTCCTGTCCCGGCTGAGACGTCCTGTCCCAGTGAGAAATTGGGACGGGACAGTTTTTTGCTTGTCCCGGTCATTGTCCCGCACTGTCCCGGCGCGTCCCGGCTTGTCCCGGTCTGTTCCGGACCGTCCAGGCCTGTCTCGGCCTTCCTAGCTAGAATTTGTATTTTAACATGAGAATTTCCTAACCACTTAAGCTCCTTGTAAATTTATTTTAGGGGATTCATTTGATGAATATGCTCCTTTATAAAACCACAAATCCATCCTAAATGTTTTATTTCATTAATTTTGTTCAGTTTCTATGTTTATATGTTTACTTTTCACATTATGTATTTTATACATATGTTTTATATTTGTTGGAATATGTATGAAAATTTTTTCGTGATGAGACACTAAAATTTTGTGGGACACTGGGACGTCTCATCCCAATAGAAAAATGGGTCAGGAATCGGGAGGAAATTGACAACTATGATCTTTAATGCCAAGCCTCACCTTTTGAACACCAAATGTGTAAAAGTTCTCCGAACTCAGAAATCTTCTCGTCTATGAAATTCCTATTGAAATTGAGTTTGTACACATCCAAAGATGCGTTGTACATAATAACATTAACTGTTACACCTTTATTTTTTTGGAAGGCAGCTAAAAGCCACGTTTCATCCTAATAGAATAGGAAGAAATCTACCAAGATAGTAAAGGCCTTCTATTCCCTAAAAAAACAATGGTTGAACCGATCCGATCCCGTGCCCCAATCCTCCGTTCCGCAACTGGGATTGGGAGGATGTGATGGGATTGGACTGGATCGGCTGATTTGATCAGCAACAGCTAGTTTCAAACTAGCCGTTGTCACAATGGCTAGCTAGGAGCTTGGGGGTCTATATAAACCCATAAGCCCATTTCCCATCCCCACCAACACTCATTCCCATGAGTAATACCTGTTGCAATGCCCCCCTTGCTGCAATTGGGGGGCATTGCAGCAAGTTTTTTTTTTTTTTAAATGTCAGGTGAGACATGTCCTACACGTCCGTACAATTTGATCTCCGATTGGATGATCTCAAAAAATCTGAAAATCAAAAACCGTTATTGGGATCGACCCATTAGGGGTAATTTTTACTATTTGCTTGGACTCGGTTTTGATTTTTCAGATTTTTTTGGATCGTCTGATCAGAGATAGGGTGTATGAACTGCTAGTAGATGTTGGACCTGACCTAAAAAAATTTCAATTTTTTTTTAAAAACTTGCTGCAATGCCCCCATTACATAATGGAGGGGCATTGCAGCAAGTGTTACTCCATTCCCATTTCTCTCTCTCTCTCTCTAAGCTCCATTTTCTCTCCAAAGCTCTCGTTTGGTGTAATTGAGCTTTGAGGGTTATTCTCTATAACGATTTGTGGCATTGGGCGATATCTCCGTGCTTTTTTTTTTTCCTTTCTAACTCTCTCTCTAAAACTCTTCCTCTTTATTCCCATTTCTAACTCTCTCTCTCTCTTTCTTTCTTTTCTAAAATTTTCCTCTTTCAAGTTTTAACAAAACTCAAGTTTCTATCGCTCATTTTTTCTACCTCTCATTTGTTGCCTACAATTTTTACGTCTCTCTCTCTCTCTCTAAATTTATATTTCTACCTTAAACTTCCATTTTTCTTTTTTAAGAGGTCTATGTTAGGGCAAAATGAAGTAACGTCTGATTTTATGGTCACATCCTGCGAAATCCAAGTGGGTAATGGCTGTGATACACAGTTTTGGAAAGACAAATGGTGCTCCAGTTTGGTCTTGTCTGTGCACTTCAGCAATCTATTCAGCATTGCCCATAATCAAAAGGTTTCGGTTGAGGAGGTATTATCTTACAGTGATGCAAGCCAGATTAATCTATTGTTGAGAAGGAACCTTACTGATGTGGAAACAGAGGAGCTGTTATCTCTGCTTAATCTAATCAGTGGAGCCAGGATTTGTGGAGAGGTGCATGATAAGAGAGTTTGGAGATGGACTAAAAATGGGCAGTTTTCGGTAAAGTCCTTGGTTCAATTGTTGAATGATGGTGGTATTAGGGTTTGGTGGAAGGATCTAGTATGGTCTAACCATCTGCCTAATAAGATCAGAGTATTTATGTGGAAGCTTGCTTGGAATAGAAGTCTTACGGGTATGAGAGCTAAGAAGCTTCATCTCCCTGGGAGTCCTTTATGTGTTTTCTGTGCACTCTTTGAGGAAGACTAGAAGCATTTATTTTGTGGCTGTGGTATAATTTCTATTCAATGAAAGACTCTTTGTAGATTATTTGGACTTGTTTGGGTGGAGCATTCTTCTGTGTTGGAACTTTTGAGCTGGTGGAATATTGTCTGTCGTTCTAAAGATCTTAAAGATATGTGGTTCCTCATTTGTCCGGCCATGTTGTGGACTATTTGGTGTGAGAGAAACATGAGGAAATTCAGTGATCATTTCAGCAGTGCTAATGAATTACTGAAGAGTACATTTAGATGGGTGGAAGAGTGGGGAAGAGCTGCTGGTATTCTTAATGATAGGTGCTCTGTTATTTTTGTTAAGGCCAAACTGTGGAGAGAGCTGGTTTCTTGATGGTTCTTTTTAATTTGTAACTCTGTTTTATCTTCTTGATAAAAACAGAATTTGTAATTTCTTTTGAGCTTTTATGGGGACTTGGATGGGGGAATGTCCTATCTAGGTTGTGATGCCTTCTTGGGCATTCTTTGTACTCTTCTATCATTCTTCAATGGAATTGTGACTTTATGTCACCTTCTAAAAAAAAAAACATATGTCGCTTCTTGCAGCAACTTGGGATGAAACCATTGCACCCCCGTAGACATGGAGTAACGAAAGGTGAAGTTTAACTATTGTAATAGGATAATTTCAGGTGGAGTCTTTCGTCTGAAACAATATCTGACATGCGACAAAAGAGAGGTAAAAGCTTGCTTTAATGCACCACCAGAGGTCAAAACTCAATTCAAGAACTACCTGCAACAGCGGGATGCTGAAAGAGGAGTAACATATGTTGTAAGGAGTTGAATTAGAGAAGAGATGACACGTCCTTTTGCCACCAAGTGCATATACCCTTCGAGAGAAGAACCCTAAGATATAGAAGAATGAGGTCTACAACATTTGAGTGCTTATCCTTCTTTCCTTAGAGTAAATTTCAATTTTAATAAATTATTTCTCTTTCTTAAGATGAATTGCAACGTGCAATGGAAGAAAACAAAAGATCCTTCGTTGAGGAGGATTTATATAGATGCACTGTTCGGGATGTTGGACAAGGAAGTGGGTCCGAGTAAGGATCTAATGAAGAGGAAATTCACAACCTAACTAGGGATAATGATCCTAAGATAGGTCCTATAAACCCTTTTTTGACATGAAGGAGTGGACAACCATCTATTACGGTTGTAAGACCTAGAATTTTTATAAAAACCCCTTAAAGAAAGTTCATTGTGTTAAGGGTATATGTGTAAATGGTGATAAAGTATATACACAAATATAAATTAATAGGGTGTAGGAACGATTCATAGAAGAAGTAAAATTTGTGGGCCTCGTTTAATGGGCCTTAGTGGATTAAAAGGGAGAACTATTAAACCATTGTATATAGGGGTTCATACTGTCTTGTTATAAGTGTAGATTAAGGTTCTTATTGGGCCTATTAGTGGGTCTTTTAGTAGGCTAGCTCAAGCCCAATAGAGGGGGACACACCTGTCCTTCTTCTTGAACCTTCTCCACCTC
The DNA here is from genome assembly GCA_030544215.1 of Zantedeschia hybrid cultivar. Lineage (NCBI taxonomy): Eukaryota > Viridiplantae > Streptophyta > Magnoliopsida > Alismatales > Araceae > Zantedeschia > Zantedeschia hybrid cultivar. Next base: position 328,270 of record JARZZO010000015.1, read on the forward strand.
TTCTTAAAGCTTTTCTCTGGCCCCAAAGGAGCATAACATGGGAACAAGAAAGGAGAAAAAGGAGAAAAAGAGAAAGGGAGAGCCAGTTGCAGGGGGAGAGAGAGAGAGAGAGAGAGAGAGAGAGAGAGAGAGAAAGAGAAAGGGGGAGAGAGAGAGAAGTACCTGCTATAGTTCGCTACAGTGCGTACATAGTATGATGGCTATTTTTTTGAGACTTAAAACAATAGTTTTGGGGTCTTTTTACGGTTTGTTAAGAAGGTAGGAGATCTACTTCTTGTCCTTCTCTATGTGCCTATAGTTCTTTACTTTTTGGGGTCCTGTTACTAGAGTTTCACCTCCCAAAATAGGGAGCATGTTGCCAAGGTTTTATGAGGGTGAGTGTGTGAGGTTGTAGCTGTGAGTGCATGTGTATATATGTGTGTAATATATGTACAATAGGGTATGCGTGTGTGTATGTATGTGCAACAAGATGTGTGTGTGTGTGTGTGTGTGCGCGTGTGTGCAACATGGTGTGTCTGTGTGTGTATGTATGTACAACATGGTGTGTGCGCGTGCAACTGTATGTGTATGTGTAGTGGGGTGTGTATATAAGAGTGTCTAGTCGGGTGTATGTTGTAACGACCCGCCACCCTATAATCGGGGATCCGATTACTAAATGGGTATCGAATCATTAAAATTTGGAACCAAACCAGGATCTCGATAAGTCTGAGAAATAAATGATAAACTAAGCTAAACATTCTACATCACATCGAATTGTAAAGGAAGTGTATGAATTAAAAATTATTACAATTCGACTTGACTCAGCAAATAATAACATGTTCTAACTGAAAAGAAATAATTAAGCGTACATGCATGAAAGGAAAATAACAACTACATCAGAGCATACTCCGGAACAGTGGCTGCTGGCACGCAACCCGAGACGAAATCCTCTATGCTACGCTTGCCTAGAACCCTCACCTGAAAATCGCAGGGGGTGAGTCTCATCGAAATGGACTCAGTAGGGATCCTTCGATCCCCACCGCCCACTCATGCACCCACAAGTACAACAACACAAATATAGACAATTTAAATAAATAAAGCAGTAAACACAACTCCCAAAGATTCTCAAATTCTGATATAAAACATATGCATTCGTAAAATGCAACATGCACAACTCTGAAACCACTCCACCACGGAGTCCACAACCAGTGTCTCGGTTAAACACACAAAGCACGCGGTCGAACGCGGAAAACACCGACCCGTTGGGACCAAACAACAACCCCTCGGATAGCACGCTGGCTACTCCGGCCTGTCTAGCTCTAGGTAGTTTTACTTCCTCCAGTACGAGTGACACTCCGAATGTACCACTCCCACACCGGTACTAGCTATACTCCGGAGTACACCAGGTGACCCTCTCTTTAGGCGTCACCCCACCACTCCCACATCGGCGCCGTGTCATTCCCAGACCGATACAAGGTGCCTAAGCGCTAACAACTGTCACTCTAAGTCCACGGTCGCACAAAACATAATATACTGCGATCCGATTACGTAGAAATTCTCGTCCTCGAAGTACGTTTTCAAGCATGTATTTAACCAAACTATCTAACAATGTGAATACATGTTAATTGTATGAATTAATGAGGTTCTGTCTTGAATCATGTCGCCCGTGGCCAACGTCATTCAAGACCCCTAAATTGGCCTCGGAAGATGGCCTAAATCGCGTCGTCCCTGGCAAACATCATTTAAAATGGCGTCGCTGTCCCTGGCAGACATCATTTAAAATGGCGTCGCTGTTGCCAAACACTATTCAAGACAGAGACAGAATCCCGCTGATCTGGCCTCGGAACAAGCTGGGCTAAATCACGTCTTAGGTGGCAGCCGCCATTTAAAATGGCGTCATTGTCGTCAGACGCCATTTAGCACTCGCAGACAGGTTCCTCCTTCGGCCTCTCCTGAGTCACAAAGTGAGATTTCTTCCCTAAATCGCACAAAACATAAAAAATAGAGAAGGTAGGGGATAAGCCTAATCATTTTCATAAAGAACCCCCTTAGAATATGCTTTCTACCTCAGAAGCACCCATATATACTGCATACTTTCAAAGCGAAAAAAATCATAGTTTTAAACAAAACAGAGACATAATTGTCACCTTTCCGGTTACTTGAACTCCTCCGTGCTCCTAGCGCCGAACCGTCACGCCACAAGCTGCCGTCGGTACCTCCATGGACGCTGTTACTCCATCGGGGCGTCGACCGCCGTCCGGAGAGAAATGCGCCGCAGAGGAGATGGTGGTGGTAGTGGTAGAAGTTAGGAGGTTGATGTGGTGGAGGAAGAGGAAGAATGTGGAGAGGAAGGGAAGGAGAAGGGGAAGGGGGTGCCGGAGGTTCGGAGAGAAGGGGGAGGAAAGAGAGAGAAGTGGAGAGAATGAGGGAAAGGGGGAGGGCTTCGGAGCGTCAACCGAAACAAGCCTAAATCGTGTCGTCCAAGATCGACGCCAATCAGACGACAAGACAGAGTCGTACACTGACAAATCTCTAAATGACGTCGACCATACATGACGCCATTCAGACGATAAGACCGGAGTCGTACTCTCGCGGCCCAAAATCGGCCCACGTGGTACATTTTAAAAAACGTCCCCCTAACCCGACGTTGTTTGAACCGTGTCAAGTAAGCTCGACACGAAAAAAGAGCCCATGCCCCTGCCCTTTAAGAGCCCAAACCAATGGGTCCGACATTAAAATCGACCCGATAACTGGATCTTAAATCTCAGTCCTTACATATGTGCAGTGAGGTAGGGGTGTGTGTGTGTGCGTGTGATGTATGTGTGCAGCTGTGTGGAGAGGATATGAGTGTGTTTGTGAAGTGTATGTTTGTGCAACTGTGTGGAGGGGTGTAAGTGTGTGTTTAAGAGGTGTGTGAGTGTGCGTATATATAGTTGTGGAGGTATAAGAGTGGGTGTGACATTGATGTTGTGCAAGTATAAGTGTGTGTTTAAGAGGTGTGTTAGTGTGTGTATGTGGTTGTGGAGGTGTAAGAGTGGGTGTGACGTTGAAGTTGTGCAAGTGTAAGTGTGTGTGTGTATGTGACTATATAGGTAGGTGAGCAACTGTAATAGTGTGTATAGAAGTATGTATGACTATGCTAGTATGTGTGTTCAGCTGGGAAGGTGTAAGGGTGGCTGTACATGTGTTTATGTGTGAGTGGTAATGAAGATTTATATGTATGGTAGCTATACTAGTGTGTGCATTTGTGAAGAAGTATATGTGTGCAGTGTATGGCCTGTTGTTTCTAATGATTGTTTTAGAATGTCCTATTATAAGTATGGTTTAGGACTGGACCTATTAGTGGGTCTTTTAGTGGGCAAGCCCAAGCCCAATAGAGGGGGACACAACTTCCCTTCTTCTTAACCCTTCTTCACCTCCTTTTGAAGCTTTTCTCTCGCCCCAAAGGGGCATAACATGGGAACAAGAAAGGGGAGAGAGGGAGAGAAAAAGAGAAAGGGAGAGCCAACTGCAGAGAGAGAGAGAGAGAGAGAGAGAGAGAGAAAGAGAGAGAGAGAGAAAGAGAGACTTGCTATAGTTCGCTACAGTGTGTACAGTGCGTACACAGTGTGACAGTTGTTTTTTGAGATTTAAAATAGTTATTTTAGGGGCTCTTTTGGATTTGTTAAGAAGATAAGAGATCTACTTCTTGTCCTTCTCTACACATCTATAGTTTTCTTTATTTTTAGGGACCTTGTTACTAGTTACCTGCCTAAATAGGGAGCATATTGTCAAAGTTTTATGAGGATGAGTGTGTAACGTTGTTACTGTGAGAGTATGTGTATGTATGTGGATACATGCAGCAGGTTGACGTGGCTATGGGGGCATATGTGAGGGCGTGTGTATGATATAGAGCATGTATATGTGCATGTGACTACGGAAGCATATGTGTGTGTGGCTGTGTATATATGTACAACAGAGTGTGTGTGTTCTATATGTATATGTAGTAGGGTGTGTGTGTATGTGTGTACAGTAAGGGGTGTGTGTGTGTGTGTGTGCAGTTCTGTGTGTGTGTGCGCGCGCAGCTGTATGTGTGTACGTATAGTGGGGTGTGTGTGTCAGAGTGTGTAGCCGGGTTTATGTACAATGAGGGGTGTGTGTGTGTGTGTGAAGATGCATGTGTGTGTGCAGCTATGTGGAGATGGTATGTGTGTGTTTGTGAAGTGTATGTTTGTGCAACTGTGTGGAGGGGTGTAAGTGTGTGTTTAAGAGGTGTGCGAATGTGTGTGTATATAGTTGTTGAGGTATAAGAGTGGGCGTGGCATTGATGTTGTGTAAGTATAAGTGTGTGTTTAAGAGGGGTGTGAGTGTATGTATGTGGTTGTGGAGGTGTAAGAGTGGGTGTGGCGTTGAAGTTGTGCAAGTGTAAGTGTGTGTGTATGTGTGTGGCTGTATAGGTGGGTGAACAACTGTAATAGTGTGTATAGGAATATGTATGACTATGCTAGTATGTGTGTTTAGCTGTGAAGGTATAAGCGTGACTGTGCATGTGTTTGTGTGTGAGTAGTAGTGCATATTTGTATGTATGGTAGCTATGCTAGTGTGTGTATTTATGAAGAAGTATATGTGTGCAGTGTATGAATTTTTGTTTCTAATGGTTGTTTTAGATGATTTGGGCCTAATATTCCTTTGGTATATCAAACTGATATTCCTAGTGTGTAGAAGTTTACCTCCGCCTCTTATCAAGGAGTAGTATATAAGGTCTTGTCCATTAAAGTGGTTTCATGAACTATTGTTCTTTATTTCATTCTTTTGTTAACTGCATACCATGAGGCATAAATTGCATTGTTGTACACATTATGTGACTTATTTTTATAACTATGAAGCATGCCTATATATAATGGCATAGATTGCATGTAACTATTAAGTATTACTGTATATCTCAAATAAGCACCAACTGTGGTCATAATTGTATGACTGTATAATTGTTCCATTGATTGACTGTAAGACTGTAACTGCGGTTATTACGGTGATTGTGGAACTATTATGGTTATTTTGGGCAAAGCGACACCTCATACTAGTTGTTATGTTCTTACTTACTGTGGACCCTTGTCAGGACAAGTGTTGGAAAGTTAGCCTATTTACTGTGGAGGTATGTCAAGATCTCGGGCAACCTTTACTGTGGAGATACGAGTCCAATCTCGGCTTACCTGACTAGGATAATGAGAGAGAGATACTCGCTTGTGTGCAGCTGTGGTCGATCTCTAGACTTCACGGTTTAGTTAGTCGTCGAGGTCAGTTAATCCAACCAGCTTGCCTCACCTATTATGGAGTTAGCACCCTATAAGGTGGATAGGCAGGTAGATTGTACTGTTCTAGTGTTGTTGGTGACCCTGTCGCTGGTAGCCCTTTATTGTTGATAAATTAGACTATATGTTAAATGTTTTAGACATATTTATAATTCATCGCATGACAGTCTTAAACTGTGTGGTTGGGTCTTTTCCAGCAGTTCCTCTATAACGTGTCTGTTGTAGATGTGCATTGTTTCATTGTTCATGCATATACAAATTTATGTACAATGTTTCTTTATCAGTTTAAATCTTGCATCTCGAATCGTAGAGAATGGCATGAAGCAGGAAGGATCCTATATGAGCCATGGGACTCATTGCCGCCCTTTTTTTTGTTTGTTTTGCTTTACGTGGGTGGCATGGTCACGAGTTGGAGGTGGTGACTGTTAGAGGCATGGTGGCAGTTGGCCATTGAGAGATCACTGTCAGTATTATAGTTGTATTTTTGTTTGATAATCTTTCTTTTTGGGGACATATTTTTGAAGGATATGTACACTACTGTGGAAGAAATGAATACAATTGTTGTGAGTGAAATCTTGGGTGCTTACTTATTATTTGTCTTGTGTAGTTATTTCCTTCATTTCATTCGTACAGATTTTCCAAACCAACATAAGTGTAAGTGAGGGTACTTGTGTTTGCCCTCACAGTTGGTATCAGAGCAAGGTTTGGCGGTCTGTACGGCTGAGTGTTGGATGATAAAACCCCACTAGGATTCCGAATGATACATAGCTATATGTTCCTGATTTGGATGTTTGAGTTGACTTTAACACCCAAACTCCTGCATGGAATGCAAATGGCAAGAAAAGCTACTAAGAGAGCTAGGCCTCAGCATGCCAGGCGAGCAGCGGAGCTTGAACCACTAGAGGAGAATGTGCAGCCAGAGCTGGAGGAAGAGGAAGAAGTAGAAGAAGAGAGGAGGATGAAATGGAGGAGTTGGAAGAAGAAGAAGAAGAAGATCTTCAGTCAGTTTGTAAAGGATGCATGAATCAACCACCAAGAAGAAGAGAACCAGACATGGAAGTCTAGTTCAGAAGAGCTTATCAACGTAGAAGATTGGTGGAAGAACAGGAGCATGTGAAGCATCATGTCTGGATTGAGCTGTTCTTGAAGCTCAAACGGCCTGCATTTAAAGGCTGTAGGGGCCCTGAGGAAGCGGAATTTTGGTTAGAAGAGATGGAGAAGATTTTTACAATGTTAGATTGTCATCAGTCTGAGAGGGTGAAGCTGGCAACTTTTAAACTACAGGATAATACAAATAAATGGTGGCAGACAGCAAGGAAGGTTGCATTTAAAGATATGGCACTCAGTTTAATAATGTGGAATGGTTTTGTTGAAGCCTTTAATGAACAATATTTTCCATTTCATGTTCAGCAAAGAAGAGAACATGAATTTATGGATCTTATGCAGGAAAATATGGCAGTCCAAGAATATGAAAGAAAGTTCACAGACTTGGGCAGATTTGCTCTACATATTGTTGAAGATGAGAAAAGAAGAATCAAGAAATTCAATTTGGGTTTGAAGGATCCCATCAGAATGAGGATCACACCTTCAAAGGTTAAAACATTGGCAGAAGCCATACATGATGCATGTGCCGTAGAAGAAGAGTATGAAAGGTGGTCCAATAAGCAGAGAGCACTGAAAGTATTGATATTCCACTCCTCATTTTCTCTTACCCATTCAAGTTTCATAGCAAGATTGTAGCAAGCATTTGTGTGATGAGGAGCTTTATTCCACCACTTCTTAATTGAATCTTCAAAACCTTCATGCCTAACATGAGCAAATCCATATCTAAACATTCTATCTCTTCTCTTCCTATCATTGCCAGAGGATAACATCAATTCATTGCCAGAGGATAGCATCAAAGGAATATGATCTGATAATACTCTATGGAGGCCTTTAGCTAAGAACCTGCCAAATTTCTGTTGCCACTCCACACTAACTAGGAATCTATCCAATTTAGACTTTGCTTTCCTATTAGACCATGTGCATGAAAGTGAAGAGAGCTCCACCTCAATTAGCTGAGCAAAAGATATCCAATCTTCAAACATTTCCATTTTCATAGTCCACAGTTTCTGATTAGATCTTTCGCCTGCATACTGAACAACATTGAAACCTCCTCCTATACACCAAGCATCTGAACATGTAGTTTTAAGAGCTTTCAATTCTTCAAAATAAATCTTTTTTTTCTCTTCCGGATCCTGGGGCCCATAAAAAACTGTGAATGTCCACGAGAAATTCTCTTTTTTTTTTTAATGCTTGAAGTCAACTTAAATACAGCATTTCCCAATTGAGATACTACAACATTGAAGAATATTTAGATCCCAAAGAATCAAAGTACCTCCTCGTCTTCCCTCTGCTGGCTTAGCAGTCCACACTTGCAATTTATTGCCTCCTAGGTTAGATATATCTCGAGTATTGAAATCTACAATCTTGGTCTCCTGAATACAAGAAAGATCAACTTTATGTCTCTGAGCTAAAGATTTGATCTCCCTTGCTTTGTTGTTCCCATTCAATCCTCACATTCCAAGAACCTAGATTCTTCTGGATTGAGTAGATTTTCCCTTCTCCATCATCTTGCTAGGTCTCAAACCCTCTAGCTGTAGATTGTTCTGAAGATAAGCTAATTCCCTGTTACCTATTTCGATTTCTCCTCCACTGCCTCTTCTAACTGAGTTTAAAGCAAGATTAAGGTCCCTTCCGATTTTTCTGAGAAACTTTTTGACTGTCTCTTCCTTCACATTGAAAGAAATGCCTACAAGACTTCCTACAGCCCTGATAATATCATCAGACCAAATTCCACCTTCGATTAATGACTGCCGTAGGCAATGATTCTTGAACAATGTTATCATCAAAAACCCCATTGCTGTCCCAAACAGTAAGTCCCAACTGTTTGACCCCACTCTAGTTTGTAATGATAGTGTCTCCTACAGAAACCGAAAAACCCACATCAACAGGAATGTTGCTTATCTGCTCTTCCTGAAAATGAGTCACCAAAGGCAGCGTAGGATCATCTTGCCCCTTGGATGGATAGAGCATCTGGAAGGCCTTATATTTTTCATGGAAGGAACCTTATCAGTGTTCGCTTCCCCAAGAAATCTGCAAGTGACTTCCGGCGGCAAATGCTTAGAATGACATTCCAGCAAGCAATGGGAATGGCAATGGTCTGACACAAAATCTTCTCCAATGTCCAGGAGAGGAATCACCTAGCCTGAAATCACTGTTGTCGCATCCCGGTGAGGCTGGAGCTGTTCCTTCCATCTCCCCGTCACTGGCCCGTATCAAACATTCTGGTGTTGGACAGGAAAGGACGTGTAAGAAAGACTAACTTCATCGGGCCTCTGAAAACTGACGCGATACCCGAAAGAGGATACCTTGATGACTTACCCGATAATTGATCGAGCGGGTCCAAAGAACGCCCACTAAACTTACCTGACAATTGATCGAGCAGGTCCGAATGACATCCAGTTGTGACTTAGCTTTTAAGTTAGCCTTCAGATCTGACCGGATACCGTCTGATAATCGGAACTATTACGCCTTTATTAAAAGTCAAGATGTACAGTTTCGAATCTTCTGTTAAAGGGAAGCTGTTGGAGCCACACATTCTTCCAAACCCTGATAGGCCGCCTGCCATCCAATCTGAACGTACTAGATGATTTTACAATGGCTCCCTAGGGGAAGATACCTTTCTGAATGGATAGGACTCTATTAGTTAATGAAGAATGCACACTCCAGGGGTGACATCTAAAGTAGTACTTGCTCCATACTATTCTTTTCCAAAGAGAGTTCTGGTTATCCTCCAACCTCGTTCCCATTTCTGACAGGTTGATTCATTTTGGCTGCGAGGTTTTCCCCATCTGTTCTCTTTGTGGAGATGCCAATGAAGACATTCAGCATCTTTTTGTGGGCTGCAGCTTCTCCGTGGAAGTTTGGAATGAATTATTTACTAGCCTGCACTTGAGAAAGGAGATTGGGAACACAGTGGAAGAGTTGGTCTATGGTTGGCACCGTCTCTTTCCCTGTAAGGGGGACCATTTCCTATGGTGGCTGATTCTGATGTCACACTTTGGGCACTATGGTCAGAGAGAAACACGAGGATCTTCAAGAAGGAGGCAGCCTCTTTGGGTAGAATTGTCTCTTTTGTTTCTTCTAGAGTGAGGGATTGGATGAGAGCATGGTGTAAAGATTTCTTGGATTCCTCCGCCTTTTTTGTGCTTTTGTAGGATTCTTCTTGACTATCATCCTTGGAGTGTTTTTTGAGGGAGTGATTTTTTCAGAGCTCTTTGTTTCCCTTGTATTTTTTTTTTTGCATTTAATATATACCGGTGGTACTATCCACTTCAAAAAAAAATTGATTAAATTAACAAAAACAATAAGATGAGGGTGAGAGGGGTTGCTAGAGCATATCGCCACCCGTCGCCAACAGAGTGCCACTGGGTCATCTGGGTGGGCGGTCTCCTAGGGTGGGGGAGAAGCCGTTGGGTCCTACTCCATGTGTTCGATGCCTTAAGCGTGGCCGCGGGGCTCTGGAGTGTAGGAATTTGGTGACTTGTCTCCACTGTGGGAAGCCTAGGCACACCTGGAGGTTGTGTGTGCCGGGGCCCAAGTCCTACACAGAGGCAGTAAGGGACAAGGAGAACGAAGTTCCCTGGGTCCAGTCCGGTCAATGCTTCAATTGCCTTTAGACTTCCTCGGGCCCAGGTTTCTTCGGCTGCGCCGATGCGTTGAACTCAAGTGGGTGGCAATAAAGCCAGCAGGTTAAAGGCCGTCCGTGGAGCGCATCTTAAGGGTTCTCAACCAGGGGGCAGTGGCCTCAGAGCCTTGGGAGGTCAGGGACCTGGGGGAGAGTTTTTGGCGTTGGCTTCGTTGAAGGAGGAGGCTAGGAGGGTGGTTGCCTCCGGCTTCGTGGCAAGGGGTTCCTTCATATTGCAGGCTACTGGGTGGAGCCTGGCGAAAGGTTCCCATCCTGGCATCCCCTCAGTGGATGTTTCCGTCAGGGTTATTGGAGTTTCAATCGTCTTCTGCGACTATGGGGTGATTCAAAGCTTGTTTCAGGCGGTTGGGCTTTGGCAGGAGAACTCCATAAAGCTTTGGAAGAGTGGGGGCCTGTTAGTGGTAGATGGGGTCCTTTAGATTCCTCAGGGCCAGTCTGTTCTGAAGGGTTTGGTGATCCCCGTTGAAGGTAGGGTCTTCCTGGTCACAGTTCAGGAGCTGAAGCCCCGCAGGATTGCGTCGTCGCCACCTATAGGGTTTCCAGGGTGAAACTAGGAGGTTGAAGAAGAAGGCCATGGGGTACGTGGAGGCATGATGAGTGCTACTTCAAATTTTGAAACAATGGATTGGCTCGCCTTAGGGCCCCTTGGGGATCCGATCGGCCTCCAGTTGGTCTGGATGGGCCTGCCTTATGTGAATCCGGTTTGCTTACTGCGACCCGCAACTTACTTGACACTGTGTTTCAGTGTGGACCCACGACGGGACCCAGCGGAGCACTTTGTCCTTGCCCAATACCAATGGGAGGCCCAATCGACTGCTCTACTCTGGCGATTGAGCTCTTCCCCGACCACTCTCGACCTTTGAACATTCTTCAGAGGCAGGAGGACATTGGGCCTAGCATCTGGCACAGGGACTTGCAACAGTCGGAGAAGCGCTTCTCCTTTTCCTTTTGCAGCGGCTCTGGCACCGGAGGTCATGGTGGAGAAGTCTCCTCAGTGCCGTAGTTTCTCCATCCTCTCACCTCCCAGCAAAGGATGTGGGAACGCTGTGCTACCTAGGGCCCTGGGGGAGGGTCTTCAAGAAAGGATCCTCGATGTTCAAGCCCAGTTTGTACTCAACTGTGGGGAGGATAAGGAGTGTGAGGCTGCAAGTTCCATGGCAGGGCTCTGTACGGAGGGCAATGAGGTACTTCACAATAATGGCTGTCCTACCTGGGTTAGGCATCTGACAGGAAGGTGGACGGCGGAGAGGAAGATTGCTTGACCTTGCCTGGGGATTCTTTCCAAGCAGAATGGCAGGTGTTCCAGATACGGAGGGAGGTGGTGCAGGTGTGATGGGAGAGGAGGTGGTCTTGGAAACCCCTATTCAGGCTAAGGGGGCTGATGATCCCAAAGGCTTTAAGGGGCAGAGAACTTTAGACAGGGAGTAAATTCAGGAGCTGTTGGTCTTTGTGGAGAAATTCATGGGTGAGAAAGCCAAGGAAGTCACAGACAGGATTGGGGTGTCGTTCGTGGGTGTGGAGAAGGACATTCACTCCGTATTCCATACAATACAGAATCGGTGGCAGTTGGGTTTGGCCAGGAGCGTGAAAGGGGGCGAGAGGGAGGGGAAGGAGAAGACAAAGGGGGATTGAGGGGAGTAGGGGTTCTTCTTGTTTGTTCCTCAATGAAGCTTCTTACGTGGAACATTAGAGGCTTAGGGAGCAGGGAGAAGCGGGCGGTAGTGAAAGACTTAATCAAGAGGCACAAAGTTGATGTTTTGTGTATCCAAGAGATGAAGTCTGAGGAGTAGGGAGTGGAAGGTTGGAGAGACATTAGCGGGCATAGGTTGTCTTCTAGAGTTATCTCTCCTATAGAGGGGAGAGCCAGGGGTATCATTATGTTATGGAATGATTATTTACTTGAGGAGATTGGTAGTAAGGTGGGGAGACATGACCTCTCTATTTCATTTAGATGTAAAGAGGACGACTTCCTCTAGGATTCTCAGGTGCGTACGGCCCTTAAAGTAGACAGGAAAAGAAGGTGTCATGGGATGAGCTGTTGCAGTGGCATGAGTTGTCTGGTAGGCCGTGGTGTGTTGCAGGACATTTTAATGCTATATGGCATGAGTTGTCTGGTAGGTCATACTGTGTTGTAGGAGATTCTAATGCTATAGTCTCTCCGACAGAAAGGTCAGATTCTCCTTCTATGATTGCCATGCAAGATTTTCAGGACTTTGTTCTTCAGTCTGCTCTCATTGATGTGCATATGGATAATGGCTTTTTACTTGGTTGAATTTGCGGTCACAACCTATCAGTTCCAGATTGGATAGATTTTTTATTACTGCCAATTGGGAGGATCATTTCCTTAATCTTAAGGGCTCTTGTCTTCAGAGATCCGTGTCGGATCATAAGCAAATATTGCTTGATGGCAATTTTTACTTTCATTGAAAGCCTTTGTTTAGGATGGAAACATACTAGTTGAATGAGGGTTTTAAGGAGGTGGTGTCACATGTGTGGTCTTTTGGGGGAACTAAAGGCTCTGCTATGGCTACTTTGATTCATAAGTTTGGGAGATTCGAGCAAGAGCTTTTGGCTTGGGGAGCTTCTAAGAGGCTTCCTAAAATTGCAGAGGAGGATGACATTCTCAGTTAGTTGCAGGGTTATGAGGCTTTGGAGGAGATTAGTTTGACAGATGCTGAAGACAATAAGAAATCCGATGATTTGAAGACTAAGTATCAGAACATCTTGTTGAAAGAAGAAGTTAACTGGAAGCAACAATCCAGAGAGAGGTGGATCAAGGAAGGTGACATGAACATTACATTTTTTCATAAGGTGGCTTCTAGCAGGAGAAGGATAAATCATATTAGTTCACTTAAAGTTGATGGGCAGATTATTTCTTAGTGACAGGCAGTGAGGTCGCACATCATCTCCTTCTATTCTCGTCTTTTCTCGGAAGAGGATCTTGTGCGGCCATCGGTGGATGCTAGTGTTCTCCCTCAGTTGTCCTCAGTTGAGAGGGAGAGCCATTCTACCCCTTTCGCAGTGTGGGAGCTTAAGGAAGCTATTTTTGCATTGCCAGGCGATAAGGCCTTAGGCCCAGATGGCTTTCCATTGATGTTTTGTCAGTCATGTTAGGAGGTAATACACCCCCTTCTTTTACAGGTTGTGGTGGAGTTCCAGGAAGGGAGGGCACACTTGAGAGGTGCTAATAGAATTTACATTGTCCTCATTATGAAGAAAGCAGGGGCAGATTCTTTGGGAGATTATAGGCCTACTAATCTTCTTAATGGAGTATACAAGATCATTGCTAAGATGTTGGCACCCAGGCTTGTGAAAGTTATGGACAGTTTGATCAACAATACTCAAAGTGCTTTCATTAGAGGCAGACAAATTCAAGAAAGCTTTCTGGTTCTCATGAATGTTTACATAGCATGAAATGTTATAGGAGGAGAGGTCTGATTCTAAAGTTGGACTTTGAAAAGGCTTATGACGGTGTGAACTGGAATTGCTTGTTTGACACCTTGGACGAGATGGGTTTTGGGGATAAGTGGATTAGATGGATCAGAAGTTGTGTCACTTCTACTTCATTTGCAATTCTCATCAATAGGATGCCCTCTCCTTTCTCTTTTAGTGGTCAGGCCTCAGATAAGGGGACCCTATGTCACTGTTATTGTTTGATTTAGTAGCAAATGTTCTTAGCAGAATGTGGATGAAAGGGGAGGAAGCATGCTTTGTAAAGGGCTTCCTAGCAGAGCCAGGAGCTATGAGGATCTCCCACCTTCAATATGTAGATGACACCATCCTTTTCATTGGTGGGGAAGAAGAGCAGCTGCTTAGGGTCAGGCTTATATTGGAGCTGATTGATGAAGTCACAGGTTTGAGGGTGAATTTCAAGAAGTCTGTGGCTGTTGGAGCATCTTTCATTTTGGGATGTTAAAAAGGTTCCTTTCCTGTTTCTTACTTAGGGCTGCCCCTCTCGTCGGGAGATATTAAAGCCAGAGACTGGCAACCCCTAGTTAGTAAGTTTCAATCAAGACTCTCTGGATGGAAGGGCATGTTGTTATCTTATGGAGGCTGGCTAGTTCTGTACAAAGCAGTGTTAGACAATTTGCATATTTACTTTCTTTCCATTTTTAGGATTCCAGTCTCTATAGCCAGACAATTGGAATCCATTAGATGCAAATTCTTTTGGAAAGGATGCTCTGTTGAAGTTAGTAAAGGAGGATATGATAATGCTTGGGGGCGGGATTTGTAGGAGAAAACAAAATGGTGGCTTAGGCTTGAAGGACATTACATCTTTCTAATCTAGCTTTATTGTCTAAATCAAGGAAGGCAAACTCAGAGATCAGACTCAGATCAGTCTCGGTCTAGATCGATTAGATCGGCCGATCCGATCCGATCCGAACCAATCTGGTCCGGATCCGCACTTTCTAAAAAAAGGTTAAATTTTTTAAAAATATATGAAAAAATTATGAAAAGATAAAAAATAAAAAAACTCATAAGTTTCTCAAAGTTAATAATATACATGACACATGTAGTATATGAGTGATGAAACTCAATCATTCTCATTAAAGTCATTAGAAAAAAGAAAAGACATATCATCATCTCCACTAAAATCTAACTCAATCTGGATAGGAGGTGGGACATATGGCTGTCTCTGAATATATCTAACCATCTGAACAAACTATGGTGTGTGCACAACAATACATGGAATATAAAACTATAAAAAGAATGCTCGCAGAACATCCACAATCTCCATCCTAGATCCTCCTACATAGATGAAGATGAATGCGTTGGTGATGTAGGTGGCTTGGCTATCGGCTGTCTATATACTGTACTAGATGATCCTTTTTCTTGACGTAGAAATTTATGGAACTATACACATACATCATGGGGGACTGAAGGACATGGGATGCTACCTCTACGTATCTCCGTAAGATGTTATGCGAAACGATGTGAGAGAAATATTAAGTAGATAAAAAGTAAAAACATTAGAGAGAGGGAGGAAAATATATTAATAATAATATAGAATTATTATACATTAGATATAAAAACAACTTAGAGAGAGAGGGAAAAAACTTTGAGAGATAGGGAAGAGAGAGAAAGTACTTAGAGAGAGAAGTGAGGAAGTGAGTTGGTGGGGATGGGGGTGGACCTTGGGGGGTTTTTATAAGGCCTCCAAGGCCCTTGCTAGTTGTTGGGCTCGTTCCCAACCACTAGCTGCGAACTAGCCATTTCAGCTAGTTCGCAGCTAGCCGTTAGGCTACGGATCGACCGATTTGACTCGGATCGGTCGATCTGATCGGAGGATTGGCCGATCCGAACCGATCCCAATAAGGGAACAGGGGGTCGGGGCTCAAGATCGGTTTAGTCCGGCTGAAAATTGATCAGATCGTCTGGATTCGATCCGATCCGTGCCAATTCTGCCTTCCTTGGTCTAAATGGCTGTGGAAGCTTGGAACACACATGTCGGGCCTTTGGTTAGAAGTGGTTGAAGACAAGTATTATTCCAACTGTGGAGTTTGGGATATTCAACTACAGGTGGTATATAATGTTTCATCTGTATGGAGAGGTATTCGTAAGGCTGAAAATATCATCAAAGCTGGGACTCAGGTGTCCTTGGGTGATGGTTATACATGCTTGTTCTGGGCGGATAGATGGTGTGTGACTCAACCTCTGTATCAGCTTTTCCCCAGGTTATTTGCTATAGCTTTGCATCCCTTGGCTCCTATAGCACAATATTGTCAGATGTCTCAGTTTGGCACAGGAGTGTGGACGCCTTGCTTTAGATGCAATCTTAGAGATGACGAGCTCCGGGAGCTGGCTTCTATGTGGGATTTGCTGGCTGATTTGACTACCAGTCCCTCTGGGCAGGACTTTTGGAGATGGACTTGGGACAAGAGAGGGACCTCCTCAGTTAGGTCTGCTTATTGTGCCATTGTTGACGGGGGAGAGAGGTTCCTTTTTGTTAAGCATATTTGGAAGACTAAGTCGCCCCTGAAGGTTGAGATCCTCATTTGGCAGATAACTCATGGCAGGCTTCCCACGGCTGACAGACTTACTCGTTTTGGATGTGATGTACCAGCAGTGTGCCCTTTGTGTGGTGCGGATAATGAAGATTTGGATCACATTTTCCTTGAGTGCAGTTTTGCTAAGGAAGTGTGGACTGCTCTTCTGGCGAAGGTGCATCGGTCTCTGAAGGTGCTGGATACTGTCAATTAGCTGCTATACTCTTGGTCTCACTATGTGGTCCAGGCTCAGGACCGGCACTTATGGTGGTTGATTCTCCACGCTACTCTGTGGGCCATTTGGGGGAGAGGAGCATGAGGATTTTTAGGAAGGAAGCTATGGTGGCTGACAGAGTGGTTGCTTTTGTTTGTGACAAGGTTAGAGAGTGGGGCAGACTTTTGTGTACACCTTGTACTCAATCTTCTATCTTTTTTGTATGCTTAGGGGAGGGTTGGGATTACCCAAAATGAAAACTTCGGTGCACAGTCATGGATGATGGTGCAAATTGCATGTCAGTTGGGCTCAGTTTATGTTAGTTTATGAAAAATGTCAAAACTGAGTTAAGGATTGGCCAATTTTTGGGCTTTTGCCTCAGTTTTTTTTTTTTTTTTTTGATGTTTTGGTCTCAGTTTCACATAATTAATCTCCAAGGAAAGACAATTCCCATAATTGCATATATTGATGCTAAATTGCATATTGACTAGGGTTATAGAAGCCTCGAGAGAGATCCTTGTTTTGGCCCTTTTGGGACCATTCTGTTGTTTTGGCTCCAACTTTGTGGATTTTTTTTAAAGTGGAGGGGATGACAAATGTGTTAAAATTCAAAGCAACCGAAGATGTACTAGTATGAATAAGCATCCAATCCTGTGCAGCTGATTTCCCAGGTTCAAAAACTCTCAGTATTGCAGGATTAGCTTAATTGCTTGTTTATAGAGTTCAGTTTACACTAGCTTATATGCAAAGCCACATAATAGCAGCTTAGCCTGGGGTGACTTTTGTGATTTCTCCTCTGTTGTGTTCAATTGACATCCAATATAGAAAGTTGCAAATGATTGCATACAATTATGCTTAAAATGTCATTCTTACTAAGTGTCGCTGTATGGATTTAAGGGAAACCTAATTGGAGCCCTAGGTTGGGCCAACATTGCATCTTTTGTCTCAATTTTATGCACTTGCACTTGTTCTCCACTTGAAGATAATTCTACATGCTTGCACATGTTGATGCCAAATCGCTTTCTAGTTGAGCTCACTTTGTATTGATTTATGGAAAACCCCTATATATTATTTGCATACTTTTGTTTTTTTTGCATCAAATACTGCATTTGTTATTCAAATTCTTCTTCCGTTGGTGGGTCATGTGCTGCCAGCTATGATCTGCTTTGTTCCCAAGAAAGGTAGAGATTCTGCATCATTCCATGAACTCTTGGCAAGTGCATGACGGGCATGAGGCATGAGAATAGCCAATTGAGCATCTCAAGTGTACTGAACTTACTTTTTTAATAATATGTTTAGAAGGGAGAATATTGTGGAGGTGGACCAATTGACCTCATGGTTCTTAAGCATTGGTATGTCCTAGAGTGCACATTGGTGCATACCAAGGTTGATTCTCATGACCTGCAGCTCACATCTTGGCACAGTGGAGCATGTAAGGTGCCTGCTGTTCAAAA
The DNA here is from genome assembly GCA_030544215.1 of Zantedeschia hybrid cultivar. Taxonomy (NCBI): domain Eukaryota; kingdom Viridiplantae; phylum Streptophyta; class Magnoliopsida; order Alismatales; family Araceae; genus Zantedeschia; species Zantedeschia hybrid cultivar. The sequence goes on from JARZZO010000015.1 coordinate 345,942, forward strand.
ACAACCCACTAAATTTCCTGTCATTCATAAACCAAACTGGATGTAGCAGGAAGGATACCCTTGCGGCCAGCAGGTGCGAAGTGTGGTAGGCTGTGCCCCTCTAGCCTTCATCAGTGCAGAATGCTTTGGAAAGGTGATAGGGTTATATTGTGTAGGGGCCAAGGGAGCCGGAGGGTTGAAGAGTCTGGTGAGATTGCAGTTGATGGAAACGAAAAGGCTTTCTCTGACTCTGAGTGGTGCATGCATACTTGGAAATTTATCCTGTTTTTCTTTCCAATGGCTTGACCCGTTTTTATTTTGTTACATTCATTTCATTTTCTTTGTGCACTTTCAGAATACACTACACAATATATTGCCACCTATGTTTTGTTCACAATTGAGTGATAAACCTATTTTTGTGTAATTTATTTTGTAGGACGATCCCTTTTGCATGGAACCTTATAACAGCTGGTTATATCGAGCAATCACTACCTGGAGTATGCATTTTATTATCTAATCTGCATGGATGCTGTTTATATTACTAATCTCTATTCACTTGTTTTTGTCGTATCCATCTTTCATAGTATCCATTTGTTTCTTTGGCAATTATATGAAAAACCAGATTGAGGGCTTCCATTTTAATTTATTTTGATCATTTTTTATGTTTTATATTTGAATTTAACTTACCCAGAGACTTTTGATCTAACAATAGGTATTAAAGGGAAGTTAAGCTTGTTCTATCGCCAGTTGTATGCTGGGATCTCTCAGGGTGTCAGTGACTCAGATATTTATTCCATGAACTTGTAAGGGGATAGAGAGCCAAGGAGCTTATCTTCCTTGTGGTAATCTCAGGGGAAAAGAGTAAAGCGGCTACTGAACTTCTGGCTCATCAGCTTGCTGTATGGTTCTAGATCATTCTTTGCTAGAACCAAGAGATGGAACTTGTTAAATTCATGGGAGAATTGGTCATATTTTATCAAGTGGCATTCTTTTAGAGATGGTCATGGTGTGCCGAATTGGCCGGGATTGGATTGGATCGGCCAATCAGTTTTTCATAGAACTGATCTGATCCTGGTCCACCAATCCAAACCTGGATCAGCTGGGATTGGTCGGATCGGCCAATCCAAGGGAGGATTGACTGGTCCCAACTAATCATTTGGTCCCCAATGGCTAGTCAAACTAGGCATTGGATAGGGACTCCAATGGCTAGTTGGGGGTTGGGGATGGGGCTATAAATAGTTCCCATTTGGCTATTCCCACCCCCCTCCCAACCCATTCTCACTCCTCTCTCTAAGCATTCTCTTTCTCTATCCAACTCTCTTTCTCTCCTCTTTTTTCTTATTTGTTATTATATTCAGCTTTAGGGGGTGGCTTCATGGTGATCGGATCGGCTCCAAAGGAGACATTCTAACGACTTCATCATGGCACAAGAGCCCATTAGATGCAATCATCATCATGGCTGTATGCTATGAGTCCATGACGAGGCGAGAATGTCTTTAATGATACCCCATGGCGATTGGATTGACTCCAATGTAGATATTCTAATGATTTGTTCTAGGTTTGTTTATTGTATGTCTTATCATTATAGTAGATTGTTGCAGTCTTGTAATTTTTACATTCATTTGTTACGGTTCCATATTTGTCCTTAGCAGTATCACAAAAGAATTTGGATTGATACATTTATAATGCACAAAGTTGGTGAATTATTTGTGTCGAACAATGATCACATTGGAACCAAATGATTCATCAGTTTCGAGTGTTACATATGTACAAATTCATATTGTTTTGTGAGACTTAATATTATTAAGGAAGGATAAATATTAAGTGAGGCAAAGGAATGTAAATTTTGAGTATTGGAATTCAGTAGGTTTTTTCCCTTTCAAATTCTCCCAAACATTGTTGATTTTAGTATCATTAAAGACATTCTTGCCTCGTTAAAAAATCCCAAGCAATTAAGAATCCCAACCAAGTTAAAGAATCCTAAGCAATTAAGATTCCCCCTGACTGACCCTCTGATCTCATTTCTGTTCTTTGACTTGGTTGAACAGAGCAGTGAGTGTGAAACTCAGTAATAGAGGCAGAAGATTTTTCTTGAGGGGCATCATTTTAGAGACTCAAAAATATAAAAGGGTTATTATCACCACCATCACCGACACCACCACAGCCATCATGAGAGCCTTATCCCATTTATTTGGGGTTGGCTACATGAATCCTGTACTGCCTCTTTAATCTATCAAGCCATGCTTGTGGTTAAACTTAAACCTAAACCTAGGAAGGTCACGTCCTTGCTTATTTTAGGCTTTCGCTTGAGTCCTTTTGCCATCTTCAACTTCAATTTCATTGCACCTTCTAACTGGCATGGAACTTGGTCAACGGTGCACATGTTCAAAGAGTGTAAGCATATTCTAAGCTTAGGTGTAACTGTAACATCAACTGATGTTAAGCTTGCCTTCCCTCTTCTCTGCCACTGGTGAAACCATTCTAGGGTCTGGAGGTGTCTTATAGACCTAATGTAAAAATACTACTGCACATGGATGATTCCTTGATCTTCTGTGGAGACATAGGGAGAAAATTACAGAATGTGATTTTGACTTGGTTTTGAGGATATACATGGATCAGTCTGGGTTGGTATGGTTAAGCATGAAAGGGGAGATTGATATGGTTGTCTTCCTATTGATATGCAATGCTGAGGTTCTATCGCTATCTTTTGTTGCTTTGCATTCAAAGAAGGCTTGCATAATGCGTCGGTGGGGAACTTGTCAGGTTCAATAAAAAGTTTGCTGGATGGGGAACAAACTGAATAATTTTGTTCAAGTGATCAGTCATCTTAATGCAACACATATTGTTCTTATTCCCCAGAAAGACAATGCACAAAACATTGGAGATTTTAGACCGATTAGCCTTTTGGATAGCTCCTGCAAAATCATCACAAATATGCTTGCTACCAGGTTGAGAAAGGTTATAGATAACCTGATTGACCATAACCAGTCTGCATTCATATACAGGAGAAATATTCTTGATAACTTCATGGCCGCTCATGAATCCATCCATGATCTTATGCTCCATAAGGAGGACTTTTTTCTTCTCAAGCTAGACTTTGATAAAGCCTTTGATAGAGTCAATTGGCCTTGCCTTTTTAAGGTTATGAGCCTCATGGGCTTCAATAACACTTGGATCAGCTGGATTAAGCATTGTACTTCTTTGGCCAAGTTTTCTATTATGGTCAATGGTTAGCCCTGTGGTTTCTTTGGCAGCTCAAGAGGTCTTAGGCAAAGTGACCCACTTTCACCTCCTCATAGGACAAGTCTTCAGCACAATTTGGAACAAAACTCTGCAACTTGGGATTATTAAAGGATCCATGTGCGGAGCAGCAATATTCTCATTTCACATCTCTAATTTGCTGATGACACCTTGGTTTCCTCACTGGTTGACATCAGCAATGCTACCATCCACATTCAAAAAAAAAATGCTAGAAATATCAAAATCCTGCTCAAAATCATTGAAGATACATCCGGTCTTAAGATCAACTTCAACAAAAGTGAACTAGCTGGCCATTGCAACAAGGCAAATCTTCAGACTGCTGTGGAATGAATCCTTCATTGCTCTTGGGGATCTTTTCCACTAAAATGCTTGGGTCTTCCTCTTTCAAATAGACCTCTCAAGCTTTCTGATTGGACTTCTGTGCTTAAAAAATTTGACAGAAAGCTTGCTGGTTGGAAGTCTAAGCTTCTTTCAGATGGAGGAAGATTTGCTCCTCTCCAAGTCAATTCTGTCCTCACCGTCTACATATTATCTTTCTACATTCAAAATGCTCAAATCCATTGGAAAGAGAATCGAAGCTGTTAGACATATCTTCTTATGGAAAGGCATGAATCCCAATAACAGAATCTATAATCCGATCAGCTGGAAAAAGGTATGGAGGAGGGGCTTGCCTTACGCCAATTTCTTCCATGAACATTGCTTTTCTCCTGAAATGGCTGTGGCTTTCGGGAAATGACACTAACTCAGTCTGGATCTCCATCATTAGATCAAAATATTTTTGATCGTACACATCTTGGGACCTTTCTCCTTCTCGCAGGCATGGTGAATCATCTATCTAGAGAGCCATCTTTGAATGCAAGGGAATTGTAGGTGCAGCAACCTCCATCATCCTAGGGAGTGGCAAACACATTAAATTTTGGACTGATGCTTGGTGTCTAAACTCCTCTCTAGCAGATTATTTTCCCAGAATTTATTTGCTTTCCACAGAGGGGTAATACAAATGGTTGGGAGCTTCATTTCATAAGGAATTTCAATGAGGATGAGTTTTCCGAATACCTAATTGTGGGAATGATATTTGTAAAAATATAAGAAAGAGTTTTATATTTTTTAATATGAATATTCCATTTGATTCGCGACTCATGAATGATGAGTTAAGTGTTGAATCAAGCGTGTGGACTTGAATTTGGACCAGTTAAGTCACTGGAAACCTTTAATTAACCCCTTTATGCATGATACTGAAACTAACCATAAAATTCGTGCAAGAACTGAAAGTAACATAATGCGCAAGAGTGGCAACAATGAAGAAAAATGAACTGATCATTCATTGATTATGAATATTACAGATTACAATGGTGCTCGCCAAAATGGGGGAGCATTACATTGGCTATAATGTCGATTATCAAAAATTGAACTATTGCATGAATAATTAAATGTGCAATTGCTACAACCAATGTGACAAATTCATGCCCACAATCATAGATGCCATATTTGGATCATTGATCTTCTAATCACAGTCTCAATTGGGATAATCAGACCGTCAAATTTGTGTCTACAGTCACGATCAATATAATCAAACCCTTAGACTTGTGTTAACGGTCTTGGTCGAGACGATCGAACCTTTAAATTTGAGTGTATGGTTGAGATCGCTAAGATTAGACCGTTGGATTGAAGTTTATGGCTGAGATCAAAGAGATCACACCGTTGAATTGAAGTTTACAGTTGAGATCCAAAAAGATCAGACCATTGAATTTAAGTTTACAGTTGAAATCAAAAGATTTGACCGTTGAATTTGAGTTAATGGTTGAGATCAAAAGATCGTACCGTTGAATTTAAGTTTATAATTGAGATCAAAAAGATCAGATTGTTGAACTTGAGTTAACGATTGAGATCAAAAAGATCAACATGTTGATTTTTAAGTTTATGGTTGAGATAAAAAGATCTAACTGTTGAATTTAGTTAATGGTTGAGATCAAAAAGATCAGAGTGTTAGATTATGATAACGGACCTGATCGAGCGTGATCAGACTGTTCGATTATGGTAATAGACTTGATCAAGCATGATCAGACTATTGAATTATGATAACGGGCCTATTCGGATGCGATCGGACCATTGGATTTTAGTAATGGACCTGATCGGACATGAACTAACCGTTGAGTTTAGTAACGGACCTGATTGCATACGATCAAACCGTTGAATTTAGTAATGGAACTGATCTAACACGATCGGACCGTTGATTTTTAGTAACAGATCAGAATCATGCAGATTTGACCATTGGATCTGAAATACAGTCGGTATCATGAAGATCCGACCATTGTATTTTAAGATCATGTCGAGATCATAAGGATCCAACCATTAAATCTAAAGTTTGGTCGATATCTTGAAGATCTAATCGTTGGATTTTAAGATCGGATCAAGATCTAGAAGATCTGACCGTCAGATCTGAACTTCGATCGAGATCATGACAATCAGACCATTGGGTTTTTTAAGATCAGGTTAAGATATGGAAGATCTGACTGTTAGATCTAAACTTTAGTCAAGATCGTGACGATCCGACCATTAGATTTGAACTTCAGTCGAGATCGTGAAGATCCGATCGTTGGATTTTAAGATTAGGTCCAAATCTGAAAGATCTGATCGTTGAATTATGAGATCAAGTAAAAACTAGAAGATATGACCGCTAGATTTTAACTTTGGGCGAGATCGTGGGAATCTGACCATTGGATTATGGGATCGGGTCGAGATCACGAAGATCCGATCGTTAGATTTGAACTTTGGTCAAGATCGTGACAATTCAACTGTTGGATTTCAAATTCGATGGATACCGTTAAGATCTAATTGTTGGATCTAAGATTCGGTCAGTATCTTTAAGATCCGACCGTTGGATTTGAGATTCAGTCGAAATCGTTAAGGTCCGACCATTAGGTTTCAAATCCGGTTGATATCACGATGATACGACCGTTGGATTTGAAGATCAAGCTAGAGTCATATGACATAATTGCCTGATTGATGTAATCAAATTAGGGTTCTTAATGGACCATGACATGATCGATATGATTAGGTCACTTACTCAATGGACCATTGATTTTGTGGTCTTGATTGATCACACACGATTAATCATATGTGATTAATATGATCATATGGCACAACTAATATGATCATACCGTTTATTTCATTCCATACTATTACGTCACAACAAACATGAGATTAAGACATAACGTTTTAATGGACGTAACAATATATGGCCAATGTAGGGTTAAGGCTTAACTAAACCCTATAAACAATACTTATCAATGTAGGACTATGTCCTAACACTTAACCAAAAAGGGAGAGTGGGGACTGCTTACCACTCATGTGCAAGGAGTCTTTAACGTTGACCCTTGTTCTCCCCCTCCCCAAATGGGATCCCCTAGGGGGTTATTTATAGCCTCGTGTATAGGTGGTTAGAAAGCTTGGGCTTCACCTTCATTGGGTGGAGGTTCACTGCTCTCATCTTCCACTCACTGTTCAACCCCCAAATGTTCCATGACAGAAGTTTCATGGTGTATGAGGAATAATCTCCACCATTTTCCCTTTCTTCCCTCTTAAAGTATCAACTACCTAATTATTTTTATCAAAATTAATCTCTCTTTTATCAATCCTACTACCACCACCTTGTCCTCTCTTTTTAACTGAGTTCTGAAGGACTTCACTGCTTCTCAACTTCTTCAGGAGGCTTTTGACCATCGCTTCCTTCCCCTGGAAAAATACCCAAGTGGAAAAACCAATCTTTCCATTTCAAAATCAAGTTTCATCTTGATTTCATAGGGTCCTAAATTGGAGTTTTGCCTGCAGCTTATGGGTTTCACTAGTAACTAATGGTACAAAGGACACTTTCTATGCATCATAACCTATGTATGCTTAGCATACCATTCATATTAAAAAGCCAATAAGAGTCCCTTGATTAAAGTTGTAAGGTAGTGTCTCCACGTGAGGGGTTTAGCTTACCAACCACCAGCGATCAAGCTAAGTGAGAAGTTGATATATGAAAAATATCCAAGTGGTCCTGTCTATTGAGTTTATAAGTGACCTGCCAGAAGCATGGTTGGCAGTATTGACCGATACCGATACGTATTGGCTGATACGTATCGGTATCAGCCTAGTTCGGTACGATACCTGTAAACAGGTACCGGCCGGTACCGGCCGATACTAGGCTGGTATCGGCCATATGTACCGGTATCGGTACCCTCCGATACCGGTACCGGTACCAATACTGCCATCTTTGGCCAGAAGTGGCCTTGGGTGTGTCAAGTGGCCAGTGTGGCCTGGTGCTTTTTTGTTCCCAGCAGAAGTTGGGGACATGTTTCTGTGAGTCTGCCTCTTTCTTGTTTTTAGGAACAATGACACCTTCCCACTATTGTACTTTCCTTCTATGATTGTGGATGAGACCTGGGACACTTGCCCACCTACAGCTGCAGGGGTCAGGTCAACAGCTTGGCAACCCTTTATGACTTTGGAGACTAGGGGTCTAATCTTGAGCTTACTGTCCGTGGGACAGCAAGTAGAGTCTTGCTTGTGTGCATATGTGGTTGGGTCCAAGATACCACGGTTCCACAAGGCATACATCCCAACCAGTTCTTTACCGGCTTGCCTTTCAGGATGGAAGGCATTTTGCTAGGGTGGACAAGCGAAGGCCTAGTAGCATTTGCTAGACAGCTGCTATACTGAGGCAACTTCCACTGTGATTACTGCAGTGGAAATCCTGTAGCTTCTTAGAAGGGTTTAGGATTGATTGCTTTAATACTAGAGATGTAAATCAACTACTAGAATCGAGTGTCAGTTAGTACCACTGGTTTGAGACTAACCAACTTGTATGGCAAAGGAATTAGGCCAATCTTTGGTGGGGCTCGATGTGTCGAAACGAAACCCTGTTTGTGATGCCACTGCAAGTAGCTGTTGCATGGTCCAATCCTAACTTTCTGTGTGCCTTTATTTAATGCTATAAGAATTGGGTTAAGGGTTTACGATTGACTCTGCGCAATGTCAGTTGACAACAAAAATTCATCTTCATCGGCAAGATTTGCTCCTCCAACAATCACCATAGCCACCTATTTACTAATCCCCACAATAAACAGTTGCACTTTTCTAACGTCTTTGAATTGACTTCAATAGGCACTCATATCTTTCCATGCAGATGCTCCAAATGGTGGTGCAGAGCATCATCCACAAAGCCTTCTTCTCAGTTTGTAGAGACCATTCCCTCTTCCACCTGTGCAGGCCGGTGCCAATTTGAGTGGGTCATCAAGCCCACTCCCATATCTGCTCTGTAAAAGGCCAAAAAGAAATTTCTTCTTACCCTGTCAAGGAATGGAATGTTGACAAAGCAAACCACTGTAAAATTATGTAATGTTGCGAGAACAAATGGAATGTTGACAAAGCAAACCACTGTAAAATTATTCAGCTTTTTGGTTGCTGGCAAAGCCACAGGTATTAAAAATATAATTAAAAGCAAGAGTACAATGGAAAAAGGCTACAAAGGAGGTAACCAAATAGAAGGAAAACATAAAAAGAAGCCGTGAAGGACCCAATTACATAAAGACCCCCCATGAAAACATCATAGAAGTAAATCCCGCTATTTGTACAATGAGTGTAAAATAAAGGATTGACGCTCCAGGTCCTGAAGGCTGCAGATTCTCCAATTTTTGACCAGCTGAATAGAATGGTTCATTATATTGAAGGGCGAGGGAAAAGCTTGCTTGAAGCACCAAGCCAATTTTTTGAAAATGCCTAGGCAGAGCGAGTCGGCCAACCTCGTTATTGCCTAGGCAGGCTGCCTAGGCGGCGAGACGGGCACCTCGATTCTGAGCCAGCTATTTTTTTCAGACCTTTTTTTTTAGTTCTTATACTTTCTATTAAATGATAATGCGATTGACCATAGACATCTCATATTTACTTGTATAAGCATCATAAAATAATAAAATATCCTATTCAATTATAAATCCTATTTTTTTGCAAGTCAGTGACTATTCTTTGAAAAATAATCTAGTACTGAACACAAAGTTGCTATGCCAATGTCTACAAGCATGCGAGAATCATATTTAATTCCCCGTGACTGTTGCTGATTGCAGTTTTTTACGGAGGAGGGAAGTCTCCGCATGTGCAGTCCCCGCTAGTTGCTATTAGTAGGGCAGCCAAAGAGTTGTGTCCTAGGCAAAGACAAAGGGAACCTTTCATCGTGGCCCTTGTGGGCATGCCACATGCATGAGATGTATTTATACAAAGCACAATTTCCAAGTCCATGTATGAGATATTTGTAGAAGCATAAAGGTCTTTAAACACAAGGTGAAGACATCCAACTAAAATCTCATAAAAGAAGACTAGTCGGTTTCTGCCTAAGCAGGAATGGGTTGTGAACCGCCTAAGCGGCCTGGCTACTTGCCTAGGCGGCCGACTTTTAAATCACTGCACCTAGCATTGCACTCTTCCCAAATGAGCCAAAGAACACTTCCAATAGCATTGACTAGATATCCAGGTCAGTCATCCTTGCGGCTTTGAATTCCATCCTAGGAAAAGGATAAAGTGGAACTGATCCCGTGTCATTCCAAGGCATGCAAAAAGGGTTGTCCAGACAGTGGAAATAATGCCACAGTGCAGAAACAAGTGTTCAGATGTTTCCTTAATAATACCACAGAACAGACGTGTCTTTAATGGAGTTCTTGAACGTCTTGACGTGAACTAAAGTTGCTAATCTGTCCTGGATCAATTTCCACATGAAAATCTTATCTTTGTCGGCCAGACTTTTCCAAATGAACTTAGCCCAAGGGACTCTAAGGCCTCCATAGTTGACAATTCTAGTAATGGATCTAACAGCGAAATGCCCATGTGGGTCCCAAGACCAAGTCCTTTTATCCTCTTGCTGAGAGAACGGAATGAACAGAATGAACAACATTACACAAAGTTAGTGTTGAAACAAAAAAAAACAGCAACAGGAGCAGCCCAGCAGACAGCGGCAGCAGGAGCAAGAAGAGAAGTGCGTCCCGGCCCCCCTATTCTATTCTTACAGAGAGAGAGAGAGAGGGTGGGATGGGGCCTGCGCTGCAACAACACCCCCCCCCCCCCCCCCAAACCAACTGTCCTAGGACAGTTGGGAACCAGAAGAAAGAGAGGTTTTATTAGAGGATGTTACTATCTTTATATTGTACTAAATGAAAGAGGTTATAGAGCAAGAGGTTTTATCTAACTTTTGCTTTTGCTTACATGTCTCCATCGGATGGGAGTATGTGTGAGCAGGACCTTCTTTAAACCACCACCCGGTGCGGGTGGAGGATAAGACATGGTCAAATCCCTGCGCATAACTCTTTTAACTCCCACCCGGTGAGGGTATGGCCTTCACTTAAACTTCTTGCACAGGAAATGAGCATAGGGTCAAGTTCGCTCTCTTCATATGGACTGCATTTGCTTACAAGAAATAAAGATGGCTACAATTGATGATCAAGTGCTGAGAAAATTGGGAGGTTCTGATTTGAACAGCTGTGCTTTTTTTCCTGCTGATGGGGTGAAATGAGGGCAACTAATACTCTGGAATGGCAGCAAATTTACGGGCACCATTTCTGACATTGGTGAGTTTAGTATCTCTGTTTTCAGTGTTTGCCTCTCCAGTAATTCTTCTTCAGCAATGTGGGTTACTTCAGTGTATGGGCCTCACATAGAACAAGAGAGATATCTTTCTCTATTGGAGTTAAGAAGACTGCATGATTTATTTTTGGCAGCTTGGTGCATTGTGGGGGATTTCAATTGTGTTAGATTTCTTTGGGAAAGGACAGGAGTTCAGAAATTGAGCAAAGAGATGGAAGGCTTAAATGATTGGATAAAAGACAGTCACTTGATAGATCTGGAGATTCCAGACAGAAAGTTAACTTGGTCAAATATGCAGCAAAATTCTAGACAGTCGAGGATTGATAGAGTACTGATTTCTACAGAGTGGTTTAATATGTTTCCATGTTCTCATGTCAAAGGTTTGAACAGAGTGGTTTCTGATCATATCCAATTGATGCTGATAACAGGGAAAGAAGGCAAGAAAGTGGGATTATTTAGATATGAGTTGGCATGGCATAGACAAGAATGTTTCAAAGAATTAGTGGGCATGTGGTGGAGAGAAGCTCCAGCAGCTGAGTCAGCTGCTTCCTCCTTTCTTTTGAAGCTTAAATAATTGAGAAGTTTGAAAAAATGGGCCAAACAGACATTTGGGAGAGTTGAGAGAACACAAGAATTATTGCAGTCAATTCAAGGATGGCAGTACCGGTACCGGTACCGGTATCGGTGGGTACCGGTACCGGTACGTACCGGCCGGTACCGGCCCAGTACCGGTCCGGTACTGGCCGATACCCTTTAAATTAAGGGTACCGGTGCCGGCCGATACCGGTACGTACCGGTATCGGCCGGTACTGCCAACCATGAGTCAGTTGAACATTTAGAAGTTCGAAGTGAACAGGGTCTGTTATCTGTGGATGAAGAGCAGATTTTAAGAAGCACAAGTTTCTCTACAATGAACTGCTGATACAAGAAGAGATCAAATGGAAGCAGCGAGCTACAGAACACTGGCTCAATGAAGGAGACAAAAACACTGCATATTTTCATACTGTGGCTAGCGCCAAAATAGACAATTAAGAATTGAACACATTAGAGAAGGGGATGTGCTGATTGACGAGCAAAAAATTATCAAGGAGAAGTTCATTACATTTTATGAAGCTTTGTTCAAGGAGAACTCTACTTGGAGACCTCATCTGGAAGCAGGATTAATTCCCAAGTTAGATCATATTGATGCTGAAGCTGTATGCTCTACCATCTCCGAGGAAGAAGTCAAAGAAGCAGTATTCAGTATGAATCCAAACAAAGCGCCTGGTCCAGATGGGTTTTCAATGGGTTTGTATCAGTCATTTTGGGAATTGATAAAGGAAGACTTGTTAAAGGTGATGAAAGAATTCAGGATACACCATCCAGTATCAACTGCCTCAATTCAACTCACATTGTGCTGATTCCTAAAACTGAGTGCGCAGAAAGGATGTCTGAATTTCGGCCAATAAGTTTAGAAAGGTGCTTGTGCAACTTGTTGATAAGAATCAATCTGCATTTCTGAAAGGAAGATTTATCCTTGACAACTACATGGCAGCATATGAGGCAATCCTTTTCCAGAAAAATAGAAATAAACGAGGGGTGCTCTTGAAGCTTGATTTTGAAAAAGCATATGATAGAGTGAGCTGGACTTGTGTCAGAAGAACCCTTGAACTGATGGGTTTTCAGCAGAAATGGATTGAATGGCTTATGAGTTGCATTTCATGTGCGAGGTTTTCTATCCTTCTTAATGGTGAACCTTGTGGGTTTTTCAAGAGTTCAAGAGGTCTTAGACAAGGGGATCCAATCTCTCCACTTGTCTTCTTGCTGGTTGGTCAGATCTTGAGCTCTTTATGGGAGAGAGCAGCCCACAGCTGAATCTTGTTGATGGTTTTTGTATAGGAAGGAATGGGGTGCAGCTTACACATTTACAGTTTGTTGATGACACCGTGCTATTTACATCAGGGAAGGAAGAGAACATTCACAACATCAGAAAATTGTTGGAATTAGTAGAATTAATTACTGGGCTCAAAATCAACTATGAGAAATCAGAGGTGGTAGGGATTAATATGGATCACAGCAGATTGGAGGGGATTGCTAGAAGTATGGACTACAAGGAGTCTCAATTTCCAATCAAATACCTAGGGCTGCCATTAACTGATGGGGCAATTAATGCGAGAGATTGGGATCCACTTATTAAGAAAATTGAGAGTAGATTGGATGGCTGGAAAGGGAAATTACTTTCAGCAGGTGGCAGATGGGTCCTCTCCAAATCAATACTTTCCTCAATACCTATGTACTTTGTCTCTATTTTCAAAATACCGAGAAAGGTGGAAACGATCACAGAAGCAGCTAGAATTTCCTTCTTCTGGTCAGGAGGTAAAAAGGATAAGAAAGCACTTCATCTTATCAACTGGGAGAATGTGTGCAAAAGCAAGGAGCAAGGTGGGGCAGGCATTGTTAAAATTGTAACTTTCAATAAGGCCAGCTTGCTAAGTCGTTATGGAGGTTGGGAGAAGAATTGGAAGCCTTATGGGCTATGATTGTGAGGAAAAAAAATACTTTGTTCATGTTAATAGATGGTGCCTTTACCCAACCAGGATCCATAATTTGTCATCAATTTGGAAGAATATTGTCAAAACTGCTGATATAGTTTCAGTTGCATATAAGATGCGTCTAGGGAATGGTGAGCAGATATTATTTTGGAAGGACAGATGGTTCTCTGATTTAAATTTGGCAAATCAGTTCAGAAATTTGTTCTCAATTGTCAGTATGGTTGGCAGTATCGGCCGATACTATGGTTGGCAGTACTGGCCGGTACGTACCGGTATCGGCCGGCACCAATACCATACCTATAAAGGGTATCGGCCAATACTGGGCCGGTACCGGTACCCAGTACCCACTGATACTTGTACCGGTACCGATACTGCCATCCATGGCCGATACTGATATGTATCGATCCGGTACGATACCTGTAAATGGGTATTGGCCGGTACCCGTCGATATTGGGCCAATATTGGCCGATACATGGATGGCAGTACCGGCCGATACCGGTACATATCGGCCGGTACGTACCGGTATCGGCCGGTACCGGTACCCGATACATGTAAAGGGTATCGGCCGATACCGGCCGATACTGGGCCAGTACCGGCCGGTACGTACCGGTACTGGTACTCACCGATACAGCTACCGGTACCGGTACTGCCATCCTTGGGCCGATACGTACCGGTATTGGTACCCTCCGATACCGATACCCGTACTGCCATCCATGATTGTCAGAAATACCAAAGAGACAGTAGCAAATGTAATCTCTAATATTAACAGAGGACATCTGAACTTATTGCTCAGGAGGAATCCCACTTAAGTGCAGTTTGAGGAATTCATCTGTTTGCTCAACATTATTAATCAGGTTTAGTTAGTCTCTGATCCGCATGATAAAAGGGTATGGAGATGGAATAATAATGGTGAATTCTCTGTAAATTCCCTTGTGAAGATTCTTAGTGATGGAGGATGCAGAGTTTGGTGGAAGACATTGTTTGGTCTCAAGGTTTACGAAACAAAGGATTAGCAGAGATATTCATCAGTTCCTGCACAAGGTGTTTGTTTTGTGCCTCTTTTGAAGAGGATCAGAACCATCTTTTTATTGGGTGCGGTATTATCAGTGTTCAATGGGAAATCTTGTGTAGGCTTTTTGGTATTAGGTGGATGGGCCAATTTTCAGTTATGGACCTAATTAGATGGTGGGATCAAATGTGCCCTTTCCCAGCACATAAGCGCATGTGGTCTCTGCTTTGCCCTGCTATGCTATGGTCGGTTTGGCTAGAGAGGGATTAGAAGGAAATTTAGAGAAGAGTTTGCAACAGCAATTGACTTGATGGGGAATACTCTATATTTTGCTCTTGACTGGGCAAAAGCTGCAGGATTTGCCAAGACAGCAATCAGGAATTATTGAGAAAGGCGAGTCAGTGGAAGATGATGATCTCTTAAAGCTTTTCTGGGTCTTTTGCTGTTGTATTTCTTTGGCTGTTCTATTTCCTTGATAAAATGGTATTTGTGTTGTAATTGGTGTGAACCTCTACATCCAGTTCAACTAGGGGGATGAGACGGTTTTTTTCCTTTGGGTGTTGGCCTTCTACTTATTTCTTTACTCATTGAAATTGTGACCTTCGTCACTTTTCCCCGAAAAAAGGAAAAAAGCTCTGCCAATCTACTTTTGCCACCAAGCTCAATAAAGACCCTTTTCTCTCAGTAACTCCCCAGAAAATTATAAAGAACACTCAATATTTAAGAAAAAACACTGAAAAGTGGATTTATCGAATAAATGTGCACTCGTGTGGGGGTAAAAAAATGATTATTGACATTAGGAGGGTTAATTTCTACATTCAGTAAATTGTGGGGATGATGTCAAGAAGTCCCCATACATTTTCTCTTAACCTATTGTGATCTCACTTTCTCTTGATATTGGATCACTAACTGGCTCACTGGTCAACCAGATTGACTTTGCGCTGAGGTCAGTAGCTTGTTTCTCCTGTTATTTCAACAGGAAATCATGTCTTTATGCAATTATATGTTTTATTTGATGCCAAAGTTTAACTCTGTTCCCATCATTGAAATGAATAAATGATAATATCTATTCCGTTGTGCAAATTGTGTCAGGTGATAATCAGCATGCTTGGGCTCTTATTCATTGGGAAGTTGCTAGAACCTATTTGGGGTTCGAGGGAGTTCATGAAGTTCATTTTGATAGTAAACTTTTTAACTTCTCTCTGCATGTTCGTTACTGCGATTGCATTCTACTACATAACAAGACAGGAAAGTTACCTGTAAGTGACATTAGTCAAAGTTATTTCTTGTTCACTTTGTAGTCCTTCATATGGTTATCTTCTTGGCTTATCTTGCAGACTGGAGTTCAACTTGGCTGTTTCTTTTCCTTTTTATCATCATATATCTACTTACCCATTACATTTGTCAGCTATACACACATTTCTGGCTTCTTTGGGGTTCTCTTAGGCTCCATTTGGTAATGATTTTGAGACTCTAAATTTTGGAGGAATTTAGATTCTGAGAAGAGCCACGCCATCAATTCTTGAATTCAAGTTTTAGGAGAAGTTGTTTACTTTTTAGAATCTCATTTGGAAAGACCATGAGAACTAAAATTTGAAGACACATCAAAAGGCACTTTCATCGTCATATTACTCCCTTTAGAGACTTTAGGAGGATAAAAATGGTAAGAAAGAGGGTGTTACTTTTTAAAATCCTCATATTCCCCTCCTATCCTCTTTTAAAAGATATGTTAGGAATCGAAAAGAGGCGCTTTATTAACGTGGAACAAAATCTGGATTCTTAGAGAATCCATCTACCTTTTTTTCATTTGAAAAAAAAATTGAACTTTTCAGATTTCTGCCAAATCTGAGGACCGCGAATCTGAGGTAGAATCGTTACCAAACGAAGCCTTAGTATTTTGCCTTGCAGATTTCTTTTTAACCTTGGTTGCAATCTTCTTCTTTACTGTTTTTTCATATGGTTCTCTTTTGTTTTCTCTTGCAACTTACCTTCTTTGCCTCTTTCTGCAACTATAGATTGGAGTATCAGTTAACCTTTTCCTTTTCCCTCTGTCAGCTATACACCAGTTTCTGGCTTCCTTGGGGTCCTTTCAGGATTTCTCGTGGGCATTAAACAAATCATGCCTGATCAGGAAGTCAGTCTATTTTTCCTGTTGAAGATCAAGGCTATGGTATTTTGCTGCCTAAACAAATCTTTGATTATTTGCTATGTACTAGTGTATGTTTAGGCTTTTGAAGAAAATTGGCTAATGCTGCTTCAGTTGTGTTTTTCTACATTCCCCAGTGGTTGCCATCCCTTCTTGTATTGTTGTCAGTGGCTTTAAGCTTATTTACAGTGGAGGTATTCTCATACATTCCAACTCTAATATTTGGCATTTATACAAGTTGGATTTATCTGCGATACCTCCAAAGGAGGCCAGAAACAGACCTTAGGGGTGATCCAAGTGATGACTTTTCCTTCTCTAGCTTCTTTCCAGAATTTTTGCGGTAAGTCACTTTCTTAATTTTCTGTGGTTGGGTTTGTTTTTATCTATTGCCATTATTCTTATGATGTGTCTTCTCTGTGGTTTGAACTTGAAGACCGATCTTGGATCCTATTGCATCAGTTTTTCATGCGCTTTTATGTGGAAGATCTGAAACTTATGTTGAGTCAAAGGGTTATACACTAGGAGGATCCCCATTGCCTGGTTCTGACCCCATTGAAGCGTCAAGGAGAAGGTATGGCTCTTTATCACTCTATATTTGAAAAACTATCTGTTGCTGCATGTTCTGTTTGACATCAGGTCCAACTACGTAGTCAGAGGCATGAGGCGACTGGGGGGTCGCCTCAACCTCAAATGCCTAGGCGACGGCCTAGGCGTTTGAGGCGACATAAGAAAAAAAAAAAAGATATATAAACAATTCAAATATTTATATAAAATGCCAAAAACATAAATAAAATCAATACAAAATGACATATTCATTCACTCAAATATAACCAAATAATTTTAAATCAAGCCAATTGAAATAACATTTAATCGATCAAAGATGTAATCAACAAATTCATGGAAAGAGACAAGGAGATTGAGAGAGATAGAGAGAGGGAGAACACTGGGGAGAGAGTGAGAGAGAGGTGAGCGTTTCGGCCCTTTTGATAGAGTGAGAGTGAGAGAGATGGATAAAGGTAAGGGATTTGGCCCTTTGAAAAACAAAGAGAGAGAGACAGAGAGTCAGAGAGATGAAGAAAGGCGTGGGCTTTGGCCCTCTGATAGACAAAGGGAGTGAGAGAGAGACAGAGGGAGAGAGTGATAGAGACAAATAGAGAGTGGGGAGAGGGAGAGACAGATAGAGTGAGTGAAGTGAAGACTGGAGAAAGATAGGGAGAGAGAGAGAGGGTGCGGTCAAGAGATAGAGGGTGGGGGGAGAGAGTGTGTGAAGTTGGGGGAAGAGAGAGAGAGGGAGAGAGAGAGAAAGAGAGAGAGAGCAAGCTTGGAGCTTGCCTGACGGAGCCCTCCTTAGAGGAATCGCCGTCGCCGAAGGCACCCGTCACTGTCACCAGAAGCATTGAGGGGGCTTGCTGTTGCCAGATTGGAGAGTCGTCGTCCTCGCCAGGAGGCAGCATGCAGGGGGCTGTTGAAGGATTCACCGTCGTTGTCGCCAGACTGGAGCACTGTCGTCCTCGCCAGGGAGGCAGTGTGGAGGGGGCAGATGGCTTGAGGTTAGGGTTCAATCGGGGGTAGGGTGGGGGGTTAGTGGGTTGGAGAATTATATAGGGCGGGGCAAGGCCGGGCCTATCCAAGTTACTGCCGAGGCGAGCTGGGTGAAGAAAGGCGCTCGAGGCACGCTGAGGCAACCGCCTCCGTGAATGGGGTGATTCCGTCGATCGCCTAGGCGACGAAGGCCAAAGCGAGGCGGCTTACCATCGCATCGCCTCGCCTCGTTGCCTAGGTGATCACCTCGGACACCTTTGATAACATAGGGTCCAAGTTATTTTTTTGAAAGTAGGTTCTTAAGCTGATAGAAGCTGTGAAAAGGTTATGAATGGATGTTGGCCAATGGCTAAACTGCTTGTCCTCTCAAGTGGCAGTGAGTGGGCTTGTTAACCATTGGAGGTTCGAACATAAAATATGTCGGAGATACCAGTAAACTACATTCTAGCCAATTTTGTTGGTTTACGATATTAGATCTTAATACAGCTAGTCATTTTGAAGAAAAAAAGGTGTAAACTTCCGAACAAGTAGTATGCAATTTAAGAGAATAAAATTCTGTTTCATGATATCATATCAAAATGAACCTGAATTCTAGACCTCCGACCCTAAAAATATATTGGATAAAATTTATGATTCAATGTTATGATTAATTATGCTGATGAAGATACTACTTAACCTGTGTTACCCCCAAAAAAGGGAAAGAAAAAAGACGAGCTAGAAAAGATGGGGAAGAAGAGTAGCTGCGCATGGTCAAATCCCTGCAGTAGCAGTAGAGGGAGATGAGAAAGGAAGCTGCAGCAACGGACACCCTCCCATAGTTGGGTGTAAGTTCTGCAACATGTGAGCCCCATATTCAGGCAGAACTTCTTGTAAAAGTATAGGCAATGGACTACCTAGGTTTAGGATCATTACAAAAAAGACGGGTTGTCTTCCTTGTTTTCAGGACGTGCCTGTACCCTTTGCCCAGTAGTAGAGCCGAAGGTTCATTGTTTGGCTTTTATTTCATTTCGGAACAGTGATCAGAAAGATGTGGAAGCATGAATCTGTAAAAGCACTTATCAGAAGAAAATTTATATCTAAAGTATTCAATAACTACTGTTGTCTCTGTACTTTTGTTAGTGTGCAAATTTGTCATTCAGAAGATGCTTTCTGGCACAAAAAAACATAGGTAAAGGATAATTTTATCTGGAACATGCTGGATGCATCTGGGATTGAGTGTTCAGTAGTACAACTTCGTGTTGCAACCTTCGCTCTTCAGTTTCCTTTGTGTAACAGTGACTAGACTTACTCATCTGTTGCATTTGCTTTTCATCTGAACAAATCCAGAGAACGGGGGGCAAGAGCATTGGAACAGAGGCTAGCAGCGGACATATCGTCTACGGCTGGGACAGTGGGTGGGGCGTCACATGGAGATGTGGAAAACGTTTGAATCTTTCTGCTCATCTTGTTGTCCCTCTTAGACTAACTAAATTTGAACTCGACTGGGAAATTTCTGCCGTGCTTTCGGCTGGCACACGTTCTGTAGCAGCGATTCCATTTACAGGTCATCTCCATTTACGCAGCGCCGCCATCAGCTTATGTTTAGATACATGTCTCTCTTTAGAGTAATACGTGCTGCAACGTGGATGCTGCTGCAATGCCTGTGCACAGCCATCTGATCAGTTTTGACCGAACAGCTGTTGGAGCATACATATATTTTTTATTTTCCAAATATTCAGGATGGAGGGTGCAATCCTAAGGCTGACTTGTACCATCTAATTTTTGTTTGGATGGTCCAAAAATTTTAAAAGTATTTTTTTGTCTTTTTTGTTTTTGTTTTGAAAATTTTTAGACCGTCGAAACAAAGATCAGACGGTATAAGTCAGCCCCTTAGGCTTGTCCCATTACAGTATCAGTCAGTCTGTTTAGGGTTGTGCCCTCCTCCCTGGATTTTTAAAAAGTAAAAATATAAAGCACATATTTTCCTCATTGGCCTGCATTGCTCAAGTATTACTCCCGTCTTTATTTTTCTCTTGGAATATATATATATATATATGAGCAGTGGTCATGGCACCTGCGATGCGCAGTTGTGAGATCTCCCTCACGCGACTGAACAACTCAGATCATAAGAACATGTAACTTAAGCAGTCTCTGAATTTAATATTTTTCTTTAAAAATGAGATGACAGTGCATCGGGGTTTTGCACCCTGCCCGTCAGGGTACAGCATTAAGTATTCCTCAAACCTCTACGAAATGCACAATCCGTTATTTCTCGAACCTTTACTGAACGGTTTTTTTTGTTTTGGACAATAAGAAGTCATTCAGTAAACATAGAACAGGAGGTACAAAGTCAGTGAGGGGGATACATTAGCCGCCCGGCATGGTAAAAGGAAGCGGCGGACAGTACATACAACAACATCAAAATGCAGGGGGAAACACAAGATACCAAGGTTAAAGGCCTCCAACGGAAAGAAGGCAGGATGCCGTGAAGAGCGGTGAAGTGGCGAGGGCTAATAGGAGCACGCTCGGAAGATTTGCTTTAGTCTTCGTTGGAGAAGCCGGCGGGGTAAGCCAACGAATGTTGCAACATCAATCTGGCAGCTAAAAAGAGGAAGAACTCAGGGGTGTGCACCAGTAGAAGATGCACGGAATAAGTTTGGGGACTAAAGCTCTATCCATCATCATTGAAATCCCAGTACGGATCGATCTAGAGGCAACCAAACCAAACCGAATTTGCCAGATAATCCTTCAGACGTTGATGTGGGGGGAGAAAGATGCTGAACCTGCAAGGGGACGAAGGCACAGCACAAACAAGAGGAAGGCCAAAGAGAAGATAGCCAGAGAACTATGGGGGGGAGACATAATGAGCCTATGGCCGGAGATCCGGTGGTGCCTGAAAGGCGCTGGAGAGTCCCACGTATGGGCAGCAAAATATGGTCAGACCAAAGTCTAAAACCGGGCCAAAAAAGACTAAGGGAGGCCAAAGGGGAGAAGGAGAAGGACGATGGAGATGGAGGGGTGAGGGTACCTCTACGGTGAAAGGAGGAGCTGAGCAGATAACAAAGGCGAGAAAGATTAGTGGCGGTGAGGAGCGAGGAACATGGGGAAGGAGAACCAGGGGAGAGGTACACATAGAGGTGGGAAAAACAAAAATGCACAAGGTGGGGGGGCGGGGGGAGAGTTCTAGAGGAGACTCCCCTCGCCCGGTCTTCTATCATCAGAGTGCTGAGTCTGCCGAAGGTGGCAATCGTTCCGCCGTAGTTGACGAGCAGGCTGCTGAGTAGGTGAGGCGTTCTCACCTCCCCCCGTGAGATGGACGTACATCGCTTTTGATGTTGCGAAATGCGCTTCCCGTTAGAACTTACCTCAAATGCGCAAAAAATGTGAAAACTATTTTAACCGTTTGTTTGTCTTCTCAAGAAGAAATTATAGGTTCTTGATTTCTCAGGTGGAAGTAGTGAGTTATAATTAACTTTCTAGGTTTGGGAAAAAATAGAGTTGTGAAAGTGGTGTCGGCTGGTATGGTAATTATAACTAATTGGACCTGCTCCCATCTAATATTTTTGAGAGTAATACTTACTGTACCATATGTGGTGCAACAGCGGATTATATTGTACACCAGTGCAACATCTTATCCTATGAGTGGCAAGTTTATGATGTTATATTCTTAATTGTCTGATCAAAAATTAAATGATGGCTAGAGACCTCTTCCAATTCGGTCCACTTTTGAATGTAAAAGCGAGAGCTGACTACCTTCACAAAAGAAAGAAAACCGAACATGAAATAGGTGAGGACTGAGGAGGCGGAGGAGACGACGTTGTAGACCCATGTGGTGGCAATGATGGCGTGGGCACCCCGCTCCTCTGACCTTGAGGAATTCCTCTCCGCAGGGAGCGCCGGTTGCTGCTGCCACCACCGCCTCGGTGTTCGGGGTCTTTATACACTACACTGGGTTTCTAATAAAACCGACTTGCGGCTTAAGCATGCACAATTGGTAATGGGACATTAACCTTTCTCCCCTGTCTGCCTTGCCTCTCAATCACACAACGCGTAACATAGACTGTCAATCTAGGGCGTCTGTTGAGTGAGTGTTAAGTTCACCGCTCCCTCGCCATATTTAAGGGAGGTTCCCGTTTCTGCACTTGATCCTCTTCCAAACCGTGGTCCTCATATATATGTAGTTAAGTTAAGCTGGAGAAGGGAAGAGGAAAGCGTATGATCGAGAGCTTCCACTTCCTACGGCAATTATTCCACAAAGCGTATCGATTCAACACAAGCTAGCATACATATGCTGGGATCTGTGCCCGTTCAAAGTCCACGCCCACACAACCTACACGCACTGCCTTTCTACATGTATGGTTAATTTGTAATAGGACGACGCCTTCACTATATATTGCCATCAATGGCCCCCGTCGGCATAATTAGTTCGGATTAGTCGGCCTTGCTTAATTAATTAGAGTGATTAAAGTGAGTTGAGGGAATAAAATGTGGGTGGGGAGGAACGCTGACCTAGCGCTCCAGCTGGCTAGCTAGCTGTGTGCATCTGATCCAGTGCGGAATTCCCTGGGTTGGCAACGTACAACTGGGCACCACCAATCCATCTCCGATCCATACTTGGCGCGCGGAGCTGCCTCATGCAAGCTAAAAGTCAACCCCCCCGGAGAGTGGCAGAATCCACTATAAAAGCCCCCAGGCGCCCACCTACCTCGTCAGCGTCATGATATGTACAGGCTGAACCGGCCAGTTGTCTCGACTCAGCTCAAATTCAAAACGCCATCTCTCTCTCTCCATTCCTTGATTTGGTTAATTAACCTGGCCCTCATTAGTTTGTGTCGTAGAACTAGGCGACTCAACAACAAGCTAGCCAGCTAGGGCAGAAGCGGCGGCCGCCATGGGCGCCAGGTCGACGAACATGTGGCTGGCCCCGGCCGCCGGGGCTGTGGCCATCGTCTTCATGTTGCTGGCGATTAGTTCGTCGGCCCAGGCCCAGGGGCAGGGCAAAGGCAAGGGCAGTGGGCGAGCGCGGCTGGACGCGGCGTCGACGCACTACCTGGTGCTAGATCCGTCACGGCGGACGGGGCAGGAGAGGGTGCTCTGCCTGGCCCGAGGGCGGTGCTACCTCAACATCCTCACCTGCTCCGCCCAGTGCCCCCAGCGCAAGCCCCGCCGCAACCGCATCGTCAAGGGCTGCTTCATGGACTGCGGCAGGCGCTGCGAGACCACCTGCAAGTGTAAGATTTAACCTAGCTATATAGCTATCTACTTCATTTCTTTTTTTTCCTTTTTTAGCTGAAAGCTAGCTACTACATTTCATTCATTACTTGGACTAATAAAATTTACAACTACTCTGAAAAATGATTCAATGAACTCGAGTTCACTGAATCCTTCTGCAACGACATTATACTCTCACTCACCCACCTACTCCAAAAGTACTGCAAGTGTTTTAACGCCCGCACTTGTTCCTAGCTACATGCGTCTTCTCCTAAATATTTCTCTTCTTCTCCGGCCTGTTCCTGCGACCATGCACGATCGCCCATGACACAAGTGGTGATGTGATCCTAATTAATTCTTGCATACAGATCGGAAGCCCAACTGTGAAGGTTACGGCTCCATCTGCTACGACCCTCGCTTCATTGGCGGGGACGGTGTCATGTTCTACTTCCACGGCGCCAAAGGTGGCGACTTCGCCCTCGTCT
Source organism: Zantedeschia hybrid cultivar (assembly GCA_030544215.1). Classification (NCBI taxonomy): domain Eukaryota; kingdom Viridiplantae; phylum Streptophyta; class Magnoliopsida; order Alismatales; family Araceae; genus Zantedeschia; species Zantedeschia hybrid cultivar. The sequence goes on from JARZZO010000015.1 coordinate 369,696, forward strand.
CCGACGACCAGCTCCACATTAACGCCCACTTCATCGGCATCCGCCCTCCCGGCCGCGCCCGCGACTTCACCTGGGTGCAGGCCCTTGCCGTCATGTTCGAGTCGCACACCCTCGAGGTCGCCGCCACGACCGTGTCCAAGTGGGACGACGCGGTAGACGCCCTCTCCTTCCGGTGGGACGGCGAGGAGATCTCCGTCCCCACAGACACAGACGCAGAAATAAAAATAGACGCCGCTGAATGGCGGGCGGTGAGCGGCGAGGGGAGGGAGGTGGTCGCGGAGAGGACGGGGGCGGCCAACAGCGCGCGAGTGAGCGTGGCGGGGGTATTGGAGATGGACGTGAAGGTGCGGCCGATCGGGGAGGAAGAGGACCGGGTGCACGGGTACCACCTGCCGCCGGGAGACGCGTTCGCGCACCTGGAGATGCAGTTCAGGTTCACCAACCTGACGGAAGGGGTGGAGGGGGTGCTGGGGAAGACCTACCGGCCGGGCTACGTGAGCCCCGTCAAGAGGGGCGTCGCCATGCCCATGATGGGCGGCGAGCACAAGTACCGCGTCCCCTCCTTCCTCTCCGACAGCTGCCTTGCCTGCCGTTTCTCGCGCCCCTCCACAGCCACCACCAACGTCATGGCTGTCCATCGCCAACCTTCTTCCGCCGCCGGCAGCGCCGTTGTTGCCCGGTACTGAAGATATTAACTTAATATAATGAAGATGTAATCGAGGAGACCCGGATTAAAAATTGAAAACAGTTCATATATCGATCGGTGGCTGTGTGCAGATGGCATGCATGCAACAATGGCGACTGGATATATAATAATAATAATAATAATAAATATGGTGTAATGGCTTATGCACGGTTGCTAGGTTGCGACCTAACGACCTCCTTTAATTTTTTAACGAGCAATGCGACAGTGACGGAAAATCTTAGCTTCTTTACCCCCTAGAAGAAGAAGAACACGGGTTAAAGGGTTTTTTGTAAAATTACTAAGGAGTGGATTAATGATGGGAACCTCAGTCAGCCGGGTAAGAAAAACGGGACATTTCTATTTGCTTAGTATTTTTCCTTTTTAATTTCGGATCTGTGCAAGTACAGTCTATTTTTTTAGGGTAACACCAGGGGTGCAGCAGCAAATTTCTTCTACAGGCCGATCTCAGATCTGATGATTTTAAAAAATAAAAAAATAAAAAATCACACCTAATAAAACAATGTTTTTTTACTGTTCATTGGGTTCAATTTTTTATTTTTAAATTTTTTTTCAGTCATCCGATCAGAGATCGAATTATATGGGCATTTAGAACATCATGAGATTTATTTAAAAAATTAAAATAAAAAAATAGCCACACTTCTTGCTTTTTTTACGCTTATATTTACTTTGAGTAATATTTTCTGCACTGCCAGTACGATTTGAACCGCCCCTCAATATAGTGGGTAAATAAAAAAATTATTTTTTGAAATTTTTTAAGGTGAGCCCTGAGGTGCCCTAAATATTTGTATAGGCTGATCTCCAATCGGACGATCCAAAAAAATCTAAAAGATCAAAAACCATTGTTAGGCTCGATCTATTAAGGATATTTTTTACTGTTCATTAGAGTTCGATTTTTTATTTTTCAGATTTTTTTCGATAGTCCGATCAGAGATCAACCTGTATGGACATATAGAACACTTCGGGGCCCACTTTAAAAAAAATCAAAAATTAATTTTTTTTATTTGCCCACTGCACTAATAGCACCCTCAAATCTCAATATAGCAAGTATTACTCATTTACTTTTGCCATTTAATTATGAGTCCGCTTCTTATAAGTGAAGGCGAGGATGAGATTGGATAGGGGGAGAAAGTCTTTCATAAAAATACCTTAGGATGAATGGAAAAAGTTTCACGTGAGAAGTTGTTTTTAAAAAGTCATAAAATGTACATTATCTTTTTAATATATAAATTATAATTTTAAGGTATAATATAAAAAATAATGACTATTTAACATAAAAACAAGGCAGTTCCTTTTATAAAGGTGTGCTTTTCTTGAAAAATATATGATCAACAATAATTTTTAAGTTTAAGAAAAATTTAAACATTCTTCCAATAGATTGGGATTCATTTGTGAAAAACATGTTAAGATGAAAAAGCGTGATTAAGTCATGACTTTTTCAAAAATTGGTAAATTTACATTACGCTGGTTAGCAATAGATTGTCAGATAGTTCACTGTTAAAGTGAGATATTATATAACTTAAATTTGAAGTATACATTATCTTAAATTTCAATTAAAATCAAATTTAAACTAAAAAAGATATTCTTTAAGAGAAACAAAGAACATACTTAAATTTAAATGTCTCATGATGCAAAATATAGCATAAAATAACAGTTTATCTAAATCACACTTAAATAGACTATATAACGCGGCACAAAGTTAGAACTGTAGTTGAGATTATGTTTAACAAGTGTCGCTTGGTATCAAGTCTAAGATTCAAATCCGATAACTGATACATATAAAAAACCTTTTTTAAGGGTCATTATCGGATAACAGTATCTAAAATGGGACTAATAGATTCCCTAGTTGTTAAAATTAAAATTGAGCTCATCTGCATCCGCTAATTTATAGGTGACGAAAACTGTTCCCATTAAACTCATGAATGATCAAATAATCGGGTTATAGGTTACCATTGACATTCCTTAGTTCCAATATTACGAAATCAGCTCATAGCCAGTGTTATGTCTTGTAACATAAAGGGAAGTGCTTGGGTCTGGCCTCAGCTGTGTATGAAAAATTTATGAATTTGTAGAAGCACGATTCTCTCCATTCACTGCAATTAGTTTTTAGTTTGATGCTCTTACATACCATTAGAGCAAATCAATGTCCAATGCTCTTGTTATAAACTTACCTGTCTCCCAACAGCCCTGCATTGCAAGCAGGCATCTGTCCGATCAGTTTCTCAATTTCGACTGGGTGGCTGCAGTAGCGGGTGCTTTTTTAATTTTTTTAAAAATTTAGGAGAAAGGTAAAACTCTAAAGGAGTCATCTTGATTTTTGATTGAACAGTTAATTTTTTTTTAAAATTAAAATATCCATCTCTTACGAATTTAAAAGAAATAAAAAATACACTTACTATGATAGATGTCCGATCGTACCCAATCGGAAGGAAGCAGTGTTCCAGTACAAATGGTATAGCAAGTGTTACCCCCATTACACTGTGAATGGCCGAAGGGAAAGTGTTGAGTATAATAGAACTATACTGTGTCAAGGTCTCTTTCAACGCCTATGATAGGTATGCAGAAATTCACTCAAAATTCTACTAAAATTCATTAATAAATTGAAAAGAATCTTACAATGGTATTTTCATATTTAAAGGAGAAATACACTCTAATGGACTCCTAAACATAACCGTCTTATACTAAAATACTCCTAGACTAAAAAATAATATGAAAATCACACAAAAAAACCTTAAAAACAAAAATACCTAAATCAGCTCCAAACACCCGCATTTCAAGTATTATCCAAAGTATCTCCAAGCCACCAGGGAATTGATGTAATCCTTCGACGATGATAAACACGCTCCAAGTTGAAATAGACCCGAGCCTTGATGTCCTTGCAAATCCTCCCCAACTGGGGGGAATTCAAGCATGTCGAGTAAGGTGGCGCTGCTTGATATCATCCCATTGTTTGTACTGCCTTGGTGACATTGGTGCGTCAGTTATGGATCCTCATCATTCTCCCACAATTTGAAAAAATGTGTCTTCGAGTTTTGTAGTGTCGAAGGACCATAATAACAATGGTGATTGATGAAAATGGCATCAGAATCCTCGAACCAATGACTAGATCATGCTACATAGACTATCATTTTGCGTGGTCATCAAGTGTTGTTGTCACCTAAAAAATGAACAAGGCAAAAACCCCAAAGATCAATCAAGAAGGCTCAAGTCAAGGAAAATTGAATGGCACAACCGAGCCCACTATTTCAAGCAAAAGAAAGCCCAAAGATTGTTCAAAAGGCATAAGATCAAAAGAGTTTAATGGGCAGCAACCAAGCCCATTCTTGAAAGCCAAATGAGGTTTAAATAGGATCACTTTGGGTCCAAATGAAGAAGAAATCTAAGGGGCAGGCCCGGGTCTATTATCTCAAGCAAGAAGAAGCCCAATAAGGTCATTTTGGGCCAAAAAGTGAGGGCAAAGGTCCAATTTCGTGGCAGCCATTAAAAGGCCCCAAATGGTCCCCTCCATATCATATTCTCACCCCTTTGGCCCATGTTCAAATATGCCCAAAGGTGGATAAGAAGAGAAAAGAGTAGTCCCCCCTTCAAGATTCTTCTAGAAAAGAGTAAGTGAAAAGCAAAAAGAAAACTAATGGGATTTCTCCAAGTGCAAAGGCCCTATTGGATGGCTCCTAAGTGGGAGATTTTCTCCCTAATCCAAGCTAATGGATACCTAATATACCCACCAAAAGTAATTTAAGGCTATTTATAAAAGAAACCTCTTCTTCTCCAAGCAAGAGTTGGAGACAAAAACCCACAAAAAAGAAAAAGAAGAAGAAAAGAGAGAGAGCTTGGAGGAGCACGTCTCTCTCCTCCTTCCCCTCCATTTCCTGCATCCTAAGAGAGAAAAAAGAAAGAAATAAGAAGAGAAAAAGAAAGGAAGAGAGTTAGAGAAGAAGAGAGCAAAAAAGTGGGCTTCTAGAGTCATTCTCCCTTCTCCGCCCCTCTCCAAGGTAGAGTGGGGGTGAAGAATGGATTTATTTCTATTCTTCTTTCTTTCTTAGAATGTTTTCTTTCCTTTTGATGTTCATAAGAGCTTCTATCTCCCCCTTAATATTCATCTATGATAGTGAAATACAAAGAAATACAAGTTCAGATTTCCTGTGTCTGTTTTGTGAATATGTTGGTTATCTTGCTTCTATGCTATTTTTTTCTTCATAAGGCTTGTGTTTTTTATGTGGGAAGGGTAGAGAGACCTTTATAGTTTATAGAAATGGTCTCCTCAAGCCACAAAACTCCCTAAAGATGGAGTTATGGCCCCAAATCTAAGGTGCTGTCCTAATTTCTTGAACTTTACGTTTTCTGATTTTCATTTTATTTGTCTTGGGTTTGAGGGTTTTTCAAGGTGGTTTGGCCTTCCATATCCCTTAAGAGCACATCCCCTCCATGGATGATGCTTCCCCAAGGTCAAACATCAAAATAAATCATCCAAAATCTATGAATCTTGTAATCTATGTTTATGTTTTTTTTTAAGTTGTAACCGAATCGATTTTGATGTGATATTTTCCTTCAATGGCTAAGGGTTTAAGCCCTAGAGGTTCTCAAGGAGGCATCCTCACTAGTTGAGGATGAATTTCTTTGGGTGTAAACCCTCTAACATAAAGTTAAAAGGAAAGATCATTGGAAAAAGATAAAAACAATACTTAAGTTTCATAAGTTTCATATTCAAGTTCTTCATGATATTCTTTAAAGAAATGCATTTAAAATATATTTTAAATAAATATTTTGGGTTTTATACCTTTTACACTTTATTTTTCATCATTTGGGTTAGGTTTAAACCCATTTTTCATCAAAAATCCGATTTTCAGCTGAGTCTGCGCCTGTGCGAGCTACAGTGATTTGAGTCAGCGGTCACTGTTCTGAGTATGTGCCTCCCTGCGCAGATTCAACGCCTGTTGCAATCTTTTGAGTCTGCGCCTCTTTAAACTTGGGTTTTGAGTGTGAGGTGATTCTTTGATCCTCCCTCACTCTATCCAAAGGGTCCTTAGGCCTAGGACTGTCTCTTTTAGGCCCAATGAAGGTCTTTAATGGCTTGGACGTTGGGTTTTTATCAAGCCCTTGATGTTTTAAGCTAAAATCTTGTTATATGTTTTAAAATTTTAAGTTTCTTCCGATGTTTTCTGAAGGAAGTCCCATTCTAAGGGTGCCAATAATCCTAATGTTGGGTAACCCATCAAGGGCCCTCATACAAAGAACATTACTTTTATGCTCCCATTGTTATGGGTTCATTTAGATGATATGTCTCGAATGTCCCCATAAGTTGGTGGAGTTCCTTGCTCCCCAAATGTAGAGATGGATTGGTTTACTCCTTGTGGGTGACCCTTACATCTTGAAGGCATCAAGAGCACCCTTTGGTTCATGGCCATATGTGACCATCTAGGAGAATTGGTAGAGTTCCTTGCTCTCCAAATGTAGAGATGCTTTGGATTACCTCTTGTGGGTTCTTCTTACATCTTGAAGACATTAAGGGCACCCTTTGGGTGTGTAACGACCCGCCATCCTATGACCGGAGACTCGGTCACTAAATGGATGTCGGCCCATTAACTGTAGGTTCACACCCGGATCTTATTCACACATCTGGAGGAGTAAGCGTTAAACAAGATTAAATATAACATTCACACGGACTACAAGGAGGTATAGTGCGCAGAAAGTAAAGTAATAATGTCCGTACACAGTCCAACAATAATTACATGTCCAACAAATTAATTAAGTACAGGCAGAAGTAAAGTACAACAACATCGGGGCATACCCCGGAACTGAGATAGCTGCTGGTCCGCACAGCAAGGAGAACGCCACGCGCCGCCACTCGCCACGAGGTCCACACCTGAAAACCGCAGGGAGTGAGCCACACCAAAACTGGGCTCAGTAGGGATCATCCGATCCCTAGCCTCCCACTCACACACCACAAGTGCAATTACGAAGATACATGGGAACAAGATAAGTAAAGCTGTAACACATTGCTCCTAAATTCTCGATATAAACCACATGCATTTGGAATATAACATGCATATCTCAGAAATCATCCTACCAAGGAACCTACAACTCGCGTCTCGGCAAAACGCGTAAACCATGTCTCCGAAAGTGGGAAACATCGACCCGCTGAAACCAAACAGTAACCCCTCGGATAGCACGCAGGCTACCTCGGCGGCTACTCCTTCCCCCAGCAAACACCGACCCGCTGAGACCAAACAGTAACCCCTCGGATAGCACGCTGGCTACTCCGGCCCAACTGGCTCAGGTGGTTACTCCTTCCCCCAGCACGAGTGACACTCCAAAGGTACCACTCCGACACCGGTACAAGCTAGCTAACCCCGGGGTTCACCAGGTGACCCTCTCCACTAGGCATCACCCCGCCACTGCTCCCGTCAGCGCTGTGTCCCTCCGCACCGACACAGGGTGTAGAACGCTACAACTGTCACTCTAAGTCCACCGAAACAGAAAACACGGCACGGTGCGATCCGGTCACGGAGGAAGTCCACAGTCGCACGACATCCAACGTAGTGTCATCCGGTCACGAAGGGTTCATCGCATCGAGTACATTAACAGCATGCATTAACCAACTATCTAGCAGTGTAAACACATTTTACTGGCATGAATTAGTGAGGTTCTGTCTTGAATCGCGTCGCCCAAGGCCGACGCCATTCAAGCTCCATGTACAGGTTCATGTAAAATAATCTTCAGAATCAGGCCTTAAAAGGCGTCGACCCCAGTGGTCGCCTTTTAAAAGGCGTCGACATCCCCAGACGCCATTCACACCGAAAAATCCAGGAATTCCAGAAAACATTAATCAGGGGATTTCTGCCTTAAAAAGCGTCATGGTTACCCGACGCTATTCAAATTGCGTCGCCTACCCATGACGTCTTTTATCCCCATAATCCTCGAACTGACAGGCCCTCAGTCGGGGTAATTTCCGGCCTAAATGGCGTCATGATGGCCCGACGTCCTTTTGAAAGGCGTCGTCCATCCATGACGTCATTTAGCGCCAGAACCCTTAACTCGTGAGACCTCGAACGGGGAGGTTTCTGTCCTAAAAGGCGTCGTACTGCCCTGACGTCCTTTCTAAAAGACGTCGACCAGGCACGACGCCATTTAGCGCCAGAAACCTGGTTCCCTGGTTCGAACCGAGGGCTCTCCCTTAACCCCAAATACTCCGAAAAAGCCCCAAAACGGAAAAGGGGAGGAAGAGAAGTTGATCCACCATAAACATGCTACAAAACCACGTTCATGAACACGCCCATATCCACAAGAACACCCCCTAAACATGCTTAATCTAGCCCAAACACATCACGTCAAGCCTAAGAAAACACGAGCAACACATACAAGGTTCGTCCCCCTACCGGATACTTGAACTCCTCCTGGCTCCGTGTCGCCGAACCGCCGCACCGCAGACCGCCGCCGGTACCCTCGAGGACGTCGCCACTCCGCCGGGATGTCGGCCGCCGTCCGGAGAATGGAACGCCGCGAAGGAAGTGGTGGTGGTAGAGGTGAGAGGTAGGGAGGTGTTGGAGTGGTGGAAGAGGAAGAAGAGGAAGGAAAGGGGAATAGGGGGTCGGAGAGGGCGGTGAGAGCGAAGAGAGAGAGAGGGGAGGCGAAAATGAGGGAAAGAAGGGGAGGCTCGCGGGGTCAATCTGACACTGACTAAAACGCGTCGATCGAGACAGACGCCTATCAGCTGACAGGACGGGCCGTACTGACAGCGCTCTGAAACGCGTCGCTCACTACGGACGTCGTTCGGATGATGTGACAGGCCGTACTGACAACGCTCTGACGCCGAACACTGACATCACAGATGTCGCAGTCTGAATCGCGTCGACCAGCATGGACGCCGTTCAGACGACAAGACAGGGGCCGTACTCTCGCGGCCCGAAACCCGCCCACGTGACGCACACGTGGCACAACAACAAGCAGACCTAAATGGCGTCCACACAACATGACGCCTTTTGAAAGGCGTCGAGCAGTGCTGACGTCATTCAGTCAGAAATCTCAAGACCCTTCAGGGCCTAAACGAGGGGATCTGGCCCGAAACCGACCCGAACACTGAACCCGAAACCTCAGTCCTTACAGGGTGAGTGGCTTGTGCTCGGCACCCCCCCCCCCCCCTTTACAGCTACCCCTATGGTTCATGGCCATTACATATCCCTTTTAGGAGAATTGGTCCTTTGGGTCCCTTCATGACATGATCTTTCATGAACATCCTAAACTTTTATTGGGTTCTCCTAATGAAAGGTTGAAATTCATTTTGGAATCATTATATTAAGCATTTTTAATGCTTTATAAAATGATCCAAGAAGAATGAGATAAATATGAAGAAATTATGTGATTTGAAAGAACCCAAATAAAGAACATTCCTTGAAAAGGCTTTATGTAGCCATACTCAATTTCTGAGATTTCTCAGTATTCTCCTCCCTAAATTTGTGGTGATTCTTGAATCACTTCAAGTTGAAAGAGGTATAAACCTAAAATTATACTCAGATTTTTTAGTCTACGCGTCCATAATCATGGAAATTCAATTGGGAATGGGATACAACTTGTTTCCCTCGACTCCGGATTTCATATTCTAACTTTACTGGTTGAAACTAACTCCTTGATGGATTTAAATGCAATTGAACTGTGCAGAAAACCCCAAAGATCATTTTCAGCTTGAGTTAGCACAACAGGTTTAAGTCTGCGCACCCCTGCGCAGACTCAGCCCAAAACTGCCAAATGATGCCTTGCATGGACTCATAATCCTATTTATGGTTCAAAAGACTCAAATAACTAAAGTTTATTCATAACCCACTCAAAAAAGGTTTAAGATAGTCATTCTCTCTTTTAAATAAATACAAAACTTCAAACTTAAGTTGAGTCTGCGCACCTGTCCTAGGCTCAAAATATAAAAAAGACTATTTAAATAACTCAAATATAAAGTCAAATCTTCGATAAAAAATTATGCTTCGTGGCACACAAAGCAAGTTTAACAAACTTCTTTTCAAAATAACTTTTGAGTCTGCACACTTTTACATAGACTCATTTCAAATAAAAAATCAAATAAACAACAAATCAAGTTGCACAATTTTTTGAAATCACATCTCAAATACTCCATTCATTTAAATAAATAATTCATTTAAAAAAAAGATCCAAATTCCCTAAAAAATAAAGAAAAATTACAAGTTCAGTTGAGTCTGCGCACCCCTGCGCAGACTCAAACCCATTCTCTACAAATCTTGCTCCTTGATCTATAAAGCTTCCACCATTTGAAAAACCACTTGTTGTAAGCTCTCCTAACACTTTAAAAGTCTTGAAATTCCCTTCAACTTCAGAAAGCTTCATCTTCATAAGAAATTCCACTTGAAAATCTTCATTAACTTGAGTCTGTGCATCAACCAAATGGCTAAAATCTCATCTCTTGGCCCCTAAAGTTTGTGCTCATCTCCAAACCTATAAATCATCAACAAATAAGACAAAAAATCAAGTTATCCAATCAGAAATCCAACACAACAACTCACATAAGAGAAATTCATAGTTCAGACTTGAGTCTGCGCACCCCTACGTAGACTCAACCCTGAAATAGATAAAAAATGAAAAATCAACTTCCAATCCACTCCAAGATAATCTAAAGCTCTCTAAAAATCAAGTTTATTCTTATAAAGTAGGAAATCAAAGAAGAACACCAAGTTGTTCTTAAAAAATAACAGAAAACCATCTGAAAATAGTTGGTAACAAATGAGTCTGCGCACCCCTGCGCTGACTCAGCTCAAATTCCTTAAATCTGAATTTTCAGCCTCAAATGCTTTCCAAATTAAACCAAAAAATTCAAATAAAAACTTTATACTTCCTATAAGTCAAAACCCCTAATAAAATCACAAATTGCCCTTATAAAAAAATAAAAAATATTAAAAGAAGTTATATGACAATTAAGTCTGCGCACCCCTACACAAATTCAAATCTTAATTCTAAAAATCTGAAATTTAGCCATTAAATTCTCCTCAAATCAAGCCAAAATCCTAAAGAAAAACCTCATAATTCCTACAAATCAAAAACTCAAACAAAATGCTAAGCTTCCCCTTGAAATTACCCAAAAAATGCAAAGAACAAATTAGTGACAAATGAGTCTGCACACCTCTGCGCAGACTCAACCCTTAATTGATAAAATCTAAGTTTTTAACCCTTAAAATTTCATAAATTAAATTAAAAACTCTAAGATAAAAATATATACTTCTTGTAAATCAAAAAATTAAATAAAACTCAAATTTGCCCTTTGTAAAAATATAAAAAACACCTAAAGGAGGTCTTAGTTCAATTGGGTTGGCACACCTTGCTCATCCTTCCAAACCTACAAATTCAAAACATAAAAAGTATAAGTCTTTGAAGTGTTTTTCATTAAAATTAACTAAGAAAACATAAAAAATATTTTTCATACTTTGCAAATCAAATCCAAAGCCTTTTCACTTCAAATATGAAAAAATGCAATAAAGATTGATAATGAGTCCTTCTTGTTAATAAAAAGCAATCAAATTGACATTCAAATTCTAAATCATAATTTCTATAAAAAATGTCATTCATTTCAACCAAAAAATGCCATAAAAAGGATTTCTACTCCTCTTATAAATTAAAAATCAAAATAAATTCAAACATTCTCATCAATAACAAATGAGTCTGCGCACCCCTACGCAGACTCAGCCTTAAATTCATTTCCAAACATAAAACTCAACTAAATCTCATATGTACCCACATATATTAATCCAAAAAGACTAAAAAATGTCTCTCATCATTATCCATTAACAAAAAATCAAGAAATCAAATATTTTGCTATATTTTTCAAAGAATAACCAAATAAAATCAAAAGCCAGCTGAGTCTGCGCACCCCTGCGCAGACTCAACTCTAAAACTAAAAAATAAGTTTTATTCTCAAATAAAAACTGAAAGAAATGCACTCATTTTCAAATACAATCTTGTATATTTTATTTATATCATTTTAAAGGGTATTATTCTAATCTTCCGACAATTAATCAAAGGTTTTCCTCTTAGGAGGATGTAATTAACGTTATTCTATTTATAGGTAGCGGGATCGGGTCTAGGAACTATGCAATCATCTGATTGATTCAAGTCAAGCGCATAAATACAAATTTACAAATCTAAATTAAAAAATGAAGATCAAGTGCATTCCAAAAAATGTACGACAAGTGCTCACCACACTAGATCGTAAGCATGATGTTTGGTGGGAAGGTCTATGACCAAGATGATATCAATTTTGTAAGGATTTGAGGCGGGATGATGAAAACACAACAAAAATAAGAGATTAAAATTTTGTCCGCCCATTCTTGATCTGTTTCAATGGTTCTAATCTATGCAGTGATCAAGCATCACTTTGCGCGAGTCAAATCTGTGACCGTGGAGTTCCGATGGAACGATGCTACTAGCCGCGAATGTGCCGGCTTCCAGTAGTTTTCATGTGATCCTCCTCTTGATAGATTATCCTTGCTTCCTCATTTGGTTCAGCGTGTTCGCTTACATTCCTTCTCCGTGAAGTGCCCCATCATGCAAACACTGAATTCCCGACAATTGAAAGTGGGAAGCGACGAAGACGGAGCAGCAGGGAGGTGTGTAACGACCTGCCACCCTATAATCGGAGATCCAATTACTAAATGGGTATTGAATCATTAAATTTGGAGCCAAACCAGGATCTTGATAAGTCTGGAAAATAAATGATAAACTAAGCTAAACATCCACCTCACATCAAATTGTAAAGGAAGTGCAGAAATTAAAAACTATTACAATTCGACTCGACTCAACAAATAATTACATACTCCAACTGAAAAAGAAATAATTAAGCGTACAGGCCAAAAAAAAAAGGAAATAACAACTATATCGGGGCATACCCCGGAACAGCGGCTGCTAGCGCGCAACCCAATGCAGCACTCTCCTCGCTACGCCTGCTTAGAACCCTCACCTGAAAACCGCAGGGGGTGAGTCTCATCGAAAAAGACTCAGTAGAGATCCTTCGATCCCCACCACCCACTCACATACCCACATGTGCAATACACAAATATAGGCAATTTAACTAAATAAAGCAGTAGTACAATTCCTAGATTTCGATATAAAACACACGCATTTATAACAGTAACATGTACGATTATGAAACTACCACGGAGTCCACAACTAGTGTCTCAGCTAAACACACGTCACACGGCCGAACGCGGAAAACACCGACCCACTGAGACCAAACAGCAACCACTCGGATAGCACACTGGCTACTCCGACCTGACCTGGATCAAGGTGGTTCTGCTTTCCCCAGCACGAGTGACACTCCGAATGTACCACTCCCACACCGGTACTAGCTATACCCTGGAGTATACCAGGTGACCCTCTCTCTAGGCGTCACCCCACCACTCCCACACCGGCACCGTGTCACTCCCACACCTACACAGGTGCCTAAGCGCTAACAACTGTCACTTTAGGTCCACGATCGCACAAAACACAATACAGTGCGTTCCGATCACGTAGAAATCATCGTCCTCAAACATGATTTCAAGCATGCAATTAACCAAACTATCTATCAATGTAAACACATGTTAATTGCAGGAATTAATGAGATTCTGTCTTGAATCGCGTCGCCCGAGGCCGACGTCATTCAAGACTCCTAAACTGGTTCATGTGAAAAAGGGCCTCGAAATATGGCATAAATCGCATCGTTCAAACAAGTCGCCGTTTAAAAGGCGTCGCTATCTCTAGTCGCCTAATAACGACAGAAATAGAGACAGGCCTCGGAGTGATCTGAAGTTAAAATGCGTCATGCACGGAAGTCGCCGTTTAAAAGACGTCGCTGTCTCTGGACGCTATTTAATCTAAAGACAGAGTCTGTTATCTGTGGTTAAATGGCGTTGTGGGTGGAAGCCACCTTTTAAATGGCGTCACTGTCCCCAGACGCTATTTAATCTAAAGACAGAGTCTGTTATCTGTGGTTAAATGGCGTTGTGGGTGGAAGCCACCTTTTAAATGGCATCACTGTCCCCAGACGCCTTTTAACCCTGACAGACATGTTCTCTCTCTGCCTTCCCTCAAGTCACAAGGCTGGATTTCTCCCCCTAATCGTACAAAAAACACCACAAAATAGAGGAGGGAGAGGAGAACCTAAATACCCATTAAAAACCCACATTTCCTCATTACATGCAATTAATATTTTCACTCCAAAAATCCCTTAAACATGCTCCAAAGCGGGAAAAAATATGGTTTTAAATAAAATACAACGGGGATCGTCACTCTACCGGTTACTCGAACTCCTCTGAGCTTCAAGCCGCCAACCCGCCTCACCACACGCCGCCGCCGGTACCGCCGTGGACGCCGTTACTCCACCGGGATGTCGGCCGCCGTCCGGAGAGAAATGCACTGTGGAGGAAGTAGTGGTGGTAGTGGAGGAAGTTGGGAGGTTAATGGAGTGGAGGGAGAGGAGGAATGAGGAAAGGAAAGGAAGGAGAGGGGGAAAGGGGCGCCGGAGGGTCGGAGGGAAGAAAGGAGAGAGAAGAGAAATGAGAGAATGAGGGAAAGGAGGAAGGGTTCGCGGGGTCAAACAGAAATAGGAGAAAACGCGTCATCTAAGTCCGACGTCATTCAGACGACAAGTCCGGGCCGTACTCTGACATACCAGGACCATACTCTGAATGGCGTCGACCATACAAGACGCCATTCAGACGATATGACCGGGGCCGTACTCTCGCGAAACAAGAACCAATGCCTCAACCTCATAAGGGTCCAAACCAAGGATCCGACCCCGAAATTAACTCGATAACCGGATCCGAAATCTCAATCCTGACAAGGTGCCTCTAGCTTGGCGTACTAGAGAGAGAGAGAGAGGCAGCCCGAGAGGGAGCTTGGACCTTGGCCCAGGGTTCCCTCTCAATATATATTTATATTAATGCGAGCAATTTTTCATAACAATATCTGAATTAATGTAAAATCCACTTAAACACAGGTTTTGTGCGTGTGACCATCCAGACCTAAGTACCAGTCCGATTTTCGGCCCAATAACTATAGTAATATTTTACGGGCTTAAATTAATTAATTTAATATCCTATATTAAATAATTAATTCAGCGAATTGATATCGCACATACTAATTTGTTAGGCTTCCGATCAAATTGTGTGCGAAGCAACACTGCATGAATTCAGAAGGTAATATGGTTTAGCAATCCGCTTAAGGATCCTTTTCATTATCAATTATGTGTCTATAATCCTTCATCCATGCAACACCAAGTTAACTCAGAGTATGGTTAACTGTCAAATCTTAATCGGTCTACTCACTTGGATCAAGTGCCAGTGTACGATATCAAAAAAACTTTTTTTTCTGATAAAGTGACTGTCCTGGCCAGAGACTTTTGCGCATCATTCTCAAAGTATTTTCTTTGTAATTACCTAGAATGAATGATCCCTTATTGAGCACTCTATCAACTTCAAAGGTATTCCGTTGAACCTGATGATTTGACTGATTATGACCCATAGTTAAAGATTCATTAGTCAATATCAAAATTCAAAAGTCCATCGACATGATGTCTTTGGTATCTCAAGTTCGAAGACCAATCATGTAACTGTGACATTGAATCAAACTGGCTAACAGTCAGATAAGTTACCATCTAACGATTCAAGTTGGATTAGTTTAGTGAACTTATTCACCAATGAGTGTCTAAAAGTTCTCCTTAGTGTCTCCACACGAATGACTGTGAAACCAGTCACTTTCATCAAATGAACAGGTGTAACTTGTACTAGTCTTACCAGATTTCTGATGTCCTTTTTAAATATCATCTGATTCGGAATAGTTAAGAATATGTGTTTATAAGTTGTCAATCTTATTATTATGATTTTATCATAATTTGACAACTATTGCACACATTTATTAACTTCACTAAGAATTGATAAAAAAATATATATGATTTACACATAATGAATGTAATAACATTATAATTATTAACTGAACAAGATTGTGTAATGTGCATGATTGGCTTCTACATCACATACAACACTAATAGGTTTTGCGGGTCCAACGGCTCTTTTAATAAAGAATCTTCTAACAAATGAAGATTGGCTGCAACTATGATAGTTTGATGTCAGACAGGTGGATCAATCAGGGAAAGAGAGGGCACTACTGTTATTATGGTAGGAGGTATATCAAGGTCTGACCTCATAGAGAATAAAGATAGAAATGGAAAGAATGCGCTGCTGGTGGTGTCCGACAAATCTGAATATTTGTTGAATCAGCACCAAACTTTGCGATCTCACTTGCAGGAAGGGACTTTGCTATACTTGAAAGGTACTTGATCGGAAAATTGAACTTTCACTTTAAGTGAGGTGATTGGAGAATGCACTATTGTTGCTCGAGATTCACAGTGGCTTGTCATTTCTTTCATCCAGTCTCTGCCAACTCTCATTTATGATCCTAACTTTGGAAAGATTACATTGTGCCCTGTCAAAGTGAGAAACTTTCCTTGAAAGTCCCAGAGAATTCAATAAATTGCTTAGTCACCCATCTAACACAAATTCTCTTGAAGAGAAGGACATCAATGGCGTAAGAGCAGAACTTAGGTGCAGGGATGACCCAATAACTTCCCTTTGATACCAGACTGATGCAGGACAAGCAGCAAGATGACAGTGTGAGACAGTAGGCATGTAAGGGGATGGTAGTAGGGGTGATACTTGCGTGTCCAACCTTATCTCATGGTTGGTGATACTTGAATGTCCAACCTTATCTTACGGTTCCCTTCTCCATCTCAGAGAGCTATGCATAAATTCACTCAAAATTTATGTTAAAATTCATTGATAAATTGAAAAAAAAAAAAAAATCTTACGGTAATATTTAAAGGATAGATAACCCTAGTCGACTTCCTAAACATAATCCTGGACTAAGATACCCCACAACTCGAAAATAGTGCAACAATCGCATAACAGTATTTCAAAAATCGAAAAAGCATTTAACCAGGTTCCAAATAGGTTGAACAAAATATCAATGGAGAACTCATTGTGGAAGACCTACATGTCAAGCATCATCCAACGTGTCTCCGAGCCATGGAGAAATCAGCAGAGTCTTCCAACAATAATAAATGCACTCAGCGTCAAAGCAGACTAATCTTTAGTGTCTTCACTAATCTTGGAGGAACTCGACCCCCATCAAGTAAGGTCACTGCTGCTTAATTTGCTACCACTCCATTGTGTATCATGCGTGGTGACATTGGTGCGTCGGTTCTGAGTTCCTGTTATATTTTGACAAGATTTTTATATAGCTAGGATTTTGTAGAGGAGGAACTACCAAGGGTGTGTCATGCCACTTCAAGCGATTCACCACTATAGTATAAACACTAGCCTCTAGCTGCTCGGCCTAAATTGAACGGATCATTCTTTTTTCGTGAATAAGCACATGATCCAAGACAATTATATTTGAGTAATAGCTAGTTTTTATTCCTTTTATAACTCTCTTAGAATTTGTTATAACTTAATAAATACGTGTAAAAGAAGATAGTTAATGTTTTTATAACTTCTAAGTTAATAAATCATAAGTGAATAAGATGAAATAGGATGGATTATATATATAATTCCGTATAATTCATTTTGATTGTGTGAATTCTTTAACCCGAATGAGAATGGCTTGTTCTAAAATAAGAGGAGAATAGGTAATTTGAGTAAAAAAAACTTAAATTACCTATTCTAGTTAGGATAAGCATTAATGAGACCTCTTTTTTTATATTATATTCTTTATTTATTTTACATAATATATTAGAATGACATATTCTGGGTAGAATTAGATTGAGGTTATCAAACTAAAATGGAACTTGTTCTAGAACAAATATTCCTAGATTGTTTATGTCAAAAAAACTATCCGACTACCAATTGGTCAGAGCATTCAAAGAACTAACTCAAAATAGACTCCATCCGTACTTAGTTTTAAGTGACTTGACTTCGACTAGGCAATAAACTCAATAATAAATAAACCAACTAGATGAGAATGAAGGTGGCCGTTGTTTTTTTGCTAATTTTGAGAAATACCTATGTATTGCATTGTACCGTAATGTTGTCGGATCACAGCCCCTTGTGATCTGAGCGGTAAGATCACGCAGAGGTATAGTCACCTTTTTGTTTGAATTTTTTAACTGTCCCATCAAAAATTAGATGGTACTAATAGATTCCTTAAGGGTCTGTTTGATTTCAAGATAGGGAAAAGGTTAACCCGGGTTAGCCCAAGGGACTCTGATCAAGATAGTCTTGATTTAATCTACTTTTGACTATTTTAAGATAAGTAGTTCATATTTCAAAGTGGAAGTTAACTTAGGATAAGTACATAAAATATTTATTTAAATAATTTATATAAATAAGTTATATTATTAAAAATAAAAAATATAATAAATTTTATCATTATCTTTTCCCATAATTATTAAGTGTGTTTTATATACTAAAATAATATATAATTATTAATGTTAATTGTTATTCAAATTTCTTGTCAATAAATGGAGCATAAGAAATTTATCTTAATAATTAACTATGATTAATGTTAATTAATATTAGTTAATCAAAATAATATTAAATAATATTTAATAATTAGTATATTACTATTTAAATTAATAATAAACTATGATTAACGTTAATTGTTATTCAAATTTCTTATCAATAAATGGAGCATAATAAATTTATCTTAATAATTAACTATGATTAATGTTAATTAATATTAATTAATCAAAACAATATTAAATAATATTTAGTAATCATACTAATATTTATTAATATTAATATTTATTATTAATATGAATTAATTGTTATTAATAATATTTAATAATATTATTAATAATAATTAACATTTATTACTTAACATTTTTAATATTTAATACTATTTAAATGGAGCATAATAAAATTTATATTAATAATTAACTATGATTAATGTTTACTAGTATTTATTAATCAAAATAATATTAGTTATTTATTAATCATAATAATCTGTATTAATATTGTTTAGTATGTATTAATCACAATAATATTTTATTAATATTATTAATAATAGTTAATATCTATTACTTAACATTTATTGATATTTAAATAGAATATTAATATATAAGCTAACCCTTTCTATCCCATCCCTGGGGGTGGCCGGGCTAAAGCCTGGTTAGCACTCATTTAACCTATTTTTAATTCGGATAGATTAATCTTGCAATCAAACTACAACATGGGCTAAAAGTAAGCTAACCCGGGTTATTCACGGGCTAACCCGCAATCAAACATAGCCTAAGAGTTGTCCCCACTCCATAGAGATCTAATGAATAATAAAAAAAAAAAAACTTATCCCTTGACGTAGCCATCCGATCGGTTCGATCTGATGGGCCAACTCAGTTTAGCAAGCATGCTGGGTAATCTTTGATATGATGGACGCCGATGGGCCAGTGGACAAACCCAACAGAAAGAATTAAATTCACTTGTTCGATCGTTACCCCCACGAAGTGTGTTCCATCTTCGATGTACACATGCTGCGTCGACGTTCTATCTCACTGGCGATCGAGACAGAACGCAAGGGGGCAGAATCGTTAATTACTTGTGAGGATGGTGCTGGATATGAAATGTGTAACGATAATATTGCTGGACGCGCGCGGGAGCCGGACAAAAATTGGAAAAGATCGATAATGCTGGCTGGATGTGACATGGGCCAGGGCATATATAAAATTAGAAAAGAACTGGTGATGTGCTTCTTGCTGTTTTTACATGACATGCATGCTCTCTCTATATATACATATATGACATCATCGTTCATCACCCAAACGTACGTTAAATCACGCCATCCGCTTCGTGCTAGCTAATTGCATATCACTGGAAGTAGCGCCTTGGGCACTCATCCTTTTCCATACAAATGACAGCATGCATGATGCGCAGGGACCCCGCGGTCGATCATCAGGGTATACGTACGCACTGTCACCAAATTAACGTACGTACGTGTTGATCAATATTTACATCTTTTTATCTATCCATCTATATATATATATATATATATATATATATATAGAGAGAGAGAGAGAGAGAGAGAGAGAGAGAGTTTGTACGTATGAGGTGTGAGGATAATGCCGGGTAACATATGGACCAGACAAAAGTTAGAAAAGATAGTACTGCCTGCCAACGAGGTGGTGATGTTGTTATTGTTGTTTTATATGGTATTATGAACATCCAATCATGCAATCCGGTTAACGTTCCGGCCACTGCATCACTAGTTAGTAGTAGCGTCCCGGGCACTTAAACTAGCCTGACATGTACTTTGCTGCCTCTCCCTACGTCCCTTTCCATGCAAACAGCGACGTGGGGGTATATCGGTAGGTATTAGGACAACCTTTACCATCCCATCTCAATTTTAAATATTAGGAGCAGAGAGAGAACAGGAAGAGGGAAGATGAGATCACGTGCACGCATGCGTCCCATTACATGTGTCCGATCGAGTATATGCCTAGGCACATGAATGTACACGAACCTAGCTAATAAGATGAATAGAAATGATGCAACGCATACCGTATATATGCATGCAATTATCCCCCACGGTTGATCTCTATATAATTTTAGTGGCATGTGTTAAGATAGGTCTATATGGAAAGAGAGACAAAATCGACAATACTTAAATATATAATATCAGAACGTACCCATATATAGTTTGTGAATGAGGCTGTGCATCTCACATTTGTGATCTACGTATCTGACAGAACTTAAAATTAAAATTACACATGAAGAGATATCTTAGAATAGTCTCACATCTTTTAAAAAAAAAAAAAAAAAAAGACTATTATGATAGAAGGGCATACTTCCGTTGTCCCTTTTTTTAAAATATTTTTTACTCACAAAAAAAGAAATCTTCTCATAAAATAAAAAGTTTTCCGTAACACCTTAACCTACTCATTGACATGCAAGAGTGCCGAGGACCAAGTCCCACGAACTCGGAGGTTACAACACTCCTATCAAAGCTGGGTCAGATTGGCCCAGAACCCAATTCACTAATTAGGAAGGTCGCTCAAACCAAAATGTGGCCCGACCCCCTACCAGCCCAATGACTCAGTCGAACTTGGTTAGTGTTGGTCCTGTGTGATTAACCCATTTGACTAGAGGGGAGGGGGCCGCTAACTTGACTCGATCCGAGATGGGCTCGACTTAAATGCTCTTCGTGGGTCCAGACTGGCCCCATTAGTTTCATGTGTGACCGTGGTCTCACTTTGATGGATGCTTAATTTCTTTACGTTTCAATGACCCCACCAGAACTATCTCAAAGAGTGAAAGCAATATTGCTATGCCAAAAATATGCTAGAAAACTGATCAAGAAGCCATTGAACAGAAGATGCGTAGATAAAAGCCGCAAAAGGACCCTAGCTCGTGAAGGGAAGCAAGAAACTTACCAGAGGATCAGAGTAGAGGACATTTTCTTTTCTGTTTAAATACATTTTGATTAGTTTGTTCCTTTCTTAATGCGAGGTTATTATAATACGTTTTCTCTGACATGCGAGTTAATTTAGGCTCTATTAAATATATAGACTGTACAAATATGAGATGTCACTCGGTTCGTAAGTGGTTCATAATTATGAGTTCTTATATCATATTTAAGTTGTTGAACCGTCTAAGCAAGAAATTGAAGTATAAGATGAAGAAGGCACCTTTCATTTAAATATTATTCAATATTTCTCATTTTTAATATTGTGAAACTATTCTAACAAATAGAAACACGCGCTCGTAAACTGCGGTGAGGATCCATTAATTTCGATGATTTGCCATTTCATAACTGTCATCTAATCGTAGATACATGCCTATATATATATGAAGGCCTATTCGTTATCCACAGAAAATAACATACATAGAGACGTTGAAGCCAAGGTTCCAAACTTGCAATATTGATAAGTAACGTGGCATGCCGATTGCCAATTGCCAAACATTTGCCAGGTTAGCTGGATAAGACAGATGCACATCAATGCCATTGCATCTAATTGTCTGGATCTTTTTTTATCAAAAATTGCAATCAATAAACGTACGCGTCTTGATTCTAACTTAACTCAATTTAATTAAAGCTTAAGTTAAAATGACTCAATTTAAATTCGATCTGACCATCAAAATTTTTGACCTGAGCTTACTTGTATAAAAAAAATCACGTCAGCTCAATCACTTGCGTTTTGCCATAATTATTTAGATGTCGATATATAAAGTATATAAATAATATTTGTCAGTCGCTGTTGGATATGATTGCAGATACATTTTAGCTAAGTTTTTGTTTGTTAAAGTTAACAAGTAAGAAATAATATTTGAGTTCCTCTAAATCCATGATCATAAACTTCTTTTAACATGGCTTGTTCTAGCCTTGAGACTATTACTCGCGACTTGCCTAGTGGCTATTCAGGTGTATGCATGTGTGAGGGTTTGTTGCAAGATTATCATGTTAGGATGATCGATGTGTATCTTCTTCTACGATTCCAAGATATAATCTTATACGCACAGCACAGTGATCTGGTATCTGCGATACCTAAGATTAAATGATCCATAATGCATGGTTTATTTTACGATTAGCACTACATGATTATCATTTGTAATTTTTTTATAATGTCGGATGTATTATATATGATACAAGCACGGCACACACACATATATATATATATATATATATATATATGTATATGACATGCTTACATTGGACTGCTGCATGAGCCGATGCGCATCCTCCCCCCGCTCTATTTGGATCAAGCGCCTCACATTGTTGTGCGATTAGAGGGTTGTTTGTTTTAATGTAAAATTTGTAAATCATTGATTTTAAAATAAGTAAATTTCTTTTATTTTAGAATCAGGATGTGTTTATTTGATTGATTGTTTGTAAAAGAAATTAAAGAAGAGGATGCCTCAATCTTTTCGTTTTAGTGTACAGTGGATCTTTGCTGTAGACTAAAAACAAAAAGAAAATGGACAGGTAAGACTCAAACATGATTTTACTTTACATTATTCCACACAACTGAAAGTACCGTAAATTGAAACAACTGTTTCAAATTAAGTTATTTTTACGCTAAAACAAATAACCCCTGAGATGCAGGTAGTAGCTAGTGCACTGCTCATCGATGGCGCAGAGGGTGGAGAGCAATCTATATAGATGCACACAATCTACCAATACTTCAATAGCCAGGCCAAGTCCAACTAAGTATCGGTTGCCGTTGCCGTTGCCATTGCCAATCCGGTCATATAGTCTGTCAATCCTTAATTTGATGTGCTTGGTTTGGCATGGGGTTAAAAATTGGAAGTGGCAACCACACTACCACATCATGGAGAAGCAACTTCAATATAATCTTATATCGTTGCAGCCTCCTCGATTATCTTCAATTGTGCATGTGGTGGACCATCGTTCTGTGACAGGCCAGCTTGGATGAATCAGGCTCACGTGGGGAAGGAAAGGTGTCTGCCACAGCTGGGACTGCCGCTTACGTGAATTAATTGTGGGCAGTTGGTTTCACGCTTGCCTCTTCCATGAGAGGTCTCATGTTCAAACCTGGTTGGATCCTAATAACTCTTCAATCATGCAGCCTCTTACATGCTGTTGGATCTTTATTCTTTGTTCGTGAGATTATTTTCTGAGAAATCAGTTCGACCTGGAATTCTAGGCAGACTTTTCGGATTCATCTCCAAATTTTGGAGGATTTCTCGGATTCCGCTCATCTCGTTGTATATATATACTTGTAAATACTTGACCACTGTGCCTCCTTCAAAAAAAAAAAGGGACTGCCGCTTACATACAGTGGAATGGCTTGAGGATGGGTTCAGTACCCCTTGACGACTCGACCTTATACTTGCTGGGGATCATCAAATGTTCATAGAATAAAATAATGCGTGATTTTTAACCTCCTCAAGCTGTGATTAATTTCTCGGAGCTTTGACAACCAAAACATAATCTTCATGAATGAAATATAATTTATTAAAAAATAAGACTTCATAAATTCAAAAGGCCATGATCTAATTTATAATTTATTTTTAAAAAATTAGCATCTTAATTTTTCACCAACCTTTCAGAATTTCTGAGGCTTGATATCCTTTTTGGCGCCGATCTCTTTCCCAAATCACGGCAGAATAACATTTATTAAGAGTATCAATCATAACATTGAGTCAAGTTTAAGCCCATGGTTGAACTTGAGTTTAATTAATTTCTTTTTGTGGAGTTAAATTCAATCGTGCGGAGGCTTGGCTCTATTAGGCTCATTTTCACCCCCTACAACATTTTCCATAAGATTTGGCACCCGAGTAATGGCTTCACAGTCTTGTATAACAAGATGTGTGGAGAAGAGATGCCTTGCCATTGGCCAGGGATCTAATTGTACTAGCTAACTACTTGGCCCTCCCACTCGACTCCGCCACTGAAATATCCATGCATCCTTGTGTCATTTACACACGAGGAAACACTGGTGTGGGTGGGTGTGTCTGTGGGAGGGAGAGAGGGCTAGCTACCTACAAATATTGCCTGTGCATACTCTAAACGCCATATATTATCAACTTTCATGTGACTAATAGAGTAGTAACAGGATATGATATAGAGATGCTGCAACCAACATTCGAATACTTGCATTCATTAGGGACAAGCATTTTTCAGGTTTGGATAAAGCAAGCCCACATCTACACCTTACATTTATCAGCTGGATTTGGATCAGGATCCAGGTCACATGAAGAGGAGAGACCATTGGTGTGGGTGGGTGGGTGGGTGTGGGAGAGAGAGAGAGAGAGAGAGAGAGAGAGAAGGCTTTGGCCGTGTTTGAAGTCTCTTTCTCATCTCTTCCCCATTAGAGGGCCGGGCATCCCTTCCCTCCGACCGCATTCAAGTGTTACCTGCAACTTTGATGGTTGAGGTGGGTCTCTCAGCTGGTCCCATCCCAAGACTTGTTTTTTTTTTTTTTTTTTTGAAGGGACCAGAAGCCGATTATGTACAACTTATTTACAAGCGACCGAGATTCTAATCGAGAATTCGAGATAATCCTCTAAAGATGGAGATAATTCTAGATCGGTCGATAGGTCCGTCTAATTAGGCGATGATTCTAAATCCGTCTGATTTCTAAAGAAATAATCCCACGGACCAAAAAATGAAGATCCCAACAACACCAGGGATTACATGGTTGAAGTTTTTTTAAGCCCAACTAGAATCGAACTTGAGACCTCCCTTTTGCAAGGGAAGTGGTGAAGCAACTGCCCTCGACAGCTGGTTCCCATCCCAAGACTTGTTAGCGTGAACTGAGCTGACTGGGCACATGATCGTCGGTGGAAATCCTTATCATCTATTTATATTTGGAGCTTTTACGTTGCAGTCCCTGTATCTAATTCTAATTTACTAAAAGAAATTTTAACACCATTCCAAAATAAAGTCCCTGCTGTCCAGGGATCGATGCAAATTAAAGGACACGTATCAGGACAACCAGTGACCTTATCCTCATCGTTATCCTTTTCTGAAGATGTATGCTTATACTATTATCCTTATATACTATTATCCTCTAAACTTATCACAAATTATCTAAAGCAGATATGTAAAGGTTAAATTGTTAGATAATATTATGCATGGACATGAACTTCTTATGCTGTTTTTAGGGAAGAAAATAGTCCTACTTTCAAACAATATGCATAAATACTTTTTAAGTATTCCTTATAGTTTTCACTTATGAAGCGTAATGCGTTAATTAAAGAAAAACGACCGGATGAATGCATGATCAGACGTTTATTTTCTACGAAAGGTAGGAGTAGTTTTCTTATCCTTATCCTTTAGGTTACACCCTTTTAAACTCTTTAAAAGTAAACAACTAGCCTAATATGTGGATATTGTTTACATTTCTGTCAATTTCTTAACAAGGACTAGTACAACCTCCCCTTTTCCACACTAGATCAGCGAGAGAAAGAGAGAGGTTGAGTTAAACATGACCTCATCATTTTATTGAGAATGGTTAATTTCATATTGACTATTTTTACTTGTTAAAAAAATCCCATATTCACTACTTTTACATGCCAAACTCCAAAACGTGATACTTGATTGCATAGTATCCTATATATCATCCTAATATGCATAACATTTTAAAATGGCCACTTCAATTCAGATTGTCAATTTAACGGCGTATATGATATGTATCAATATTTCATATATACCATTGAAAGGGAATATAGGACAATATATAAACAAACACGACATTTTGAAACTTAGCACGTAAGAGTGGTTAATATGGAGTTATCCCCAATTAGAAATACGGAATACCTTTTTTAAGACTTTGACTCGTTCAAAGAGTTTGTTTTAGATTGGAAATAGAATTTAAGCATTTATTAGGGAAAAAATTAAGATCGTAAATAGAATTTAAGCATTTATTTAGGAATTTATTCCTATTATATTATTCATACACGGACCGCCTACTATACTGGGGGGTTAAGGCAGTCCAATTTAGATTGTAGGTTCGTTTGTTTTTTTATTTTTGTCAATTTTTTTTAATTTTTTTACAGCGTCAGATCAAAAATCAGACCGTCCATTCGAAGAGTTTGGGTCGGCTCTTAGTTGATTGTATATTTTAAAAAAATTCTTTTTATTATTGCACACAAATTGAAGTAGGTACTAAAAGTATTTTCTTTTAATATACAGCCAATTCAGGACTGATCCGAAAGTTTAAGATGTACCGTCTGATTTTTTTATCTGATATTTAAAAAAAATAAAAAAATCTGACAAAAAATGAAGAAAACAAATGAACTTACTCTCTACCGTCCGATTGACCGGATCAAACGGCCTGACCCTCCTCAGTGCACGACAAGTGTCCTATACTGAGAGGGGATCAGTGCAGCAAGTATTACTCCTTTCAACAACGGAGAACTCAGTAAGGAAAAAAAAAGAAAAAAGACCGAATCTCGAGTACGAAGACTGACTTCGGCTCTCAGCTCAGCCAGGTCATTGCTTATTTTGTTGAGAATGAGATCTTTAAGATTTTTTCTGTTGGAATCTTTGTATATTTTTAAATGTGTAGTTTTTGGTGTCCCTTCATGTTTTTCATAATAAATAATTTATTTATATCTATCTTTATATATATTAAAAATATACGATAATATGGAGGAAGAGATTCCCATTAGGATGCAAATAGTAACAGATGATCTTCTTAAACTGATTCGCACGGCAGATAAAGTAACGGATATAATTTTTTTTTTCTGACTGAGTATGTGTGATATATTGAGATCTGATTGATAACATTTTTAAATCGATTAACTTAACAGATGCAAGTATGAATCCTCCTTAAATCTGTACCAAATCCGATCTATTTGCATCTCTACTTCCCAACTCCTGAACATCTAGTTCCATTCGAATACATATCAATGTGAAACCTTTTAAATCCCATCAGCTGACTGACAATTGCATGGTGCAGGCAGGCAAACGCCAGAACAGGAGTTAAGAGTTGTGGATTCGGAGATGGAGAGAGAGGAGAAGGGGGTAGATCAGCTGTATTGCGCTAGGAGCATGTGCATCATGCACTGCTTGTTTAATTAATTGTGGTTGTCCGTGGATTGGTTGGCAATGGTAAATTTCCACGGATGAAGATAGACAAAAGTCCGTGCGGTGTAGTCCAATGGGGCTGGGTATAAGCCTTGGGGAAGTTTTTAACGAGTTCTGCGGTGGCCTTTGGGATCGCTAGTTGTTGGATTTCGTCCTTAACTGTTTAGATTATTGCCCAAAAAAAGAAGATAGACAAAGATTCGGTTGTAAGCGAAGGAGGCATCCTTGACTGGACATTTCGCACAGGTCCAGAGGGAGCTACGCAAATGCCATAATATAACAAGCACGGTACACGGAGAGTAGGGATGTCGCGGAGTTTGATAACATTATTATTATAATATGTGCGTACGTGTGAGAAGAGAAAAGAGAGCTTGTGGCTTTCTTCCTCCTCTCATAATTAATTATTAAGTGATATATAATAGAATAGAATAGACAAGGCAGGCATTTGTTCGGACCGCTCACGCGACCACCCAAGACCCTGCCCGTCATGCTATAAAGGCAAGGGATCTGATCCGATCTATATGCATATACATCATCGTCGCGAGTGACTGCTGGCTGAAATAAAAATGTATACGCCATCTTGTTTGGAGTCGCGTGACCCGCTGGTTTCCGTGTCGAGCCCCCGCGGGCGACGGCGACCGTTTCGTTTCCTTCTGATTGATTGCTAGATCCTGGTTTCCTGCTTTCCTCCTTATAGAAAAAGGAAAAAAAAAAGGTCTTATTTTTTTCTTCTTAGCATTTTTCTATACGCATTTCTTAGAATCCTTTCTAATTATGTCTATACCGATCCTCGTCAACATTAATATTGTCTACCACCGCCATCACCATTCCCTTTTTAGGCTTCTAACGTATAATTAAAACACATGAGTGGCTAACTCGCTCTCTCTTGAATTAGTTAACTATTTTAGAGTTTGTTCTCTTAATATATACATATGTATCATATAGTAAAGTCTACCTCTCAGTAAGATAATTTCAGTGTTTCATAATTATTTGCATCTTCGGCTGAATGCTTGGGAAATACTTGCTTCATTTTTACTATCTCTTAACCGTGTGGATATGACCATAATATTTTAATAAATCCTAAAAATAGAAAAAACAACATGATATTTATAAGGAAAAATTAACCATAATATTTTAATAAATCCTAAAAATAGAAAAAACAACATGATATTTATAAGGAAAAATTAACCAAGGGGCCTTGTCAGAGAAGGGAACTTACTATTCGGTCTCCAACAACAAACACTAGCATGGTAGGTCCTTACTTTATGCCTGGACTTATTTTCCAATTCCTGTACCTGACTCTCACTACTTCTACATGCATAAAACCCTAATTTACCCTTTCTTTTGCATTGGCCAGAGAGGGATAATGCCCTTTGGTGTTCAGGTGATCTACAGGCCAATACTTTTGAATTTTTACATCTTTTGGGACCTCCGATTCGAAAAATGAACGGTACAGTTAATAAACTCGAGTTGGCCCCAATCTTATACCATATTTCTATTTTTTTAAAAAAATTACACACGTAAATCGAGACATACATATTGTTTTCTCAAAAAATAAATATACTGCGAGCGAGCTCGGGACCAATTTGAGCTTACGAGAGATATTATTCCATTTTTTATTAGACACTCTAAAAAATTAAAAAATTATAACAAAAATAATAAAAAAGTAAAACCAACTAAGCCTCATGCTGGATGATTAATCTGATTTTTTAATTTTTATTTTTTTTTATATTTTTTAATTTTTCTTAGAGATCAAAAATCAAACAGTGTAGTCAATAAATTCAAGTTAGTCCCAAGCATGTTGTAGAGTTTTTTTCTTTTTCTTTTTACACACATAAATCGAGACATGCACAATTTTTTTAAAAAAAATAAATATAAAATAAATTCGGGATCAACTCAAGATTATTGGTAATATCATCTGTTTTTTTGTCAGAGCTCTAAAAAATTAAAACAATTCTAAGAAGAAGACTAAAAAAAATCGGCCTAAAGAGTACCGTGGCATATGACTAGATCAATGTTACTAATAATATGCAACGCATAATCATTTATCGGTGACGTGTAATGTAACATGTTTTTTTAAGTGATAGAAAGGGAAGAATGTTATTTACAGAGAGAGAGAGAGAAGTAGTTAGTTACAGGAGAGAAAAATAAAAATTTATTAATTACCATAGTAGTAACCGAACAAGTAAATTATTTTGCAGGAGATTTTTGAAAATTTCATCTCTCTCCTTTAAAAAATAAAACAAAAGAATCTAAATTAAGTGTGAGTAGTAACTTTATTGTTAAAATAAAAATTGAGAGAGGAAAAAACCAAAAATAAATGTAACCAAACACTTTGTTAGTTCCACTTAGGTCTGGACCGAAAAAAGGTTGTACCTATCTTGTAACCGGTAATTGATTATAAATCATATGCTACCCATGATATTACCCTGGTCACGCGCCTTTGGCGGGTTTGAGGGCTAGACCCTTTTTTTAAATTTCTTCTTGCAAATTTTTAATGACAATTGGCATGAGTGAGGAATACAGTCAGACAAAGGGAAGATGTATGCAGCCAACAGAAGCAACTGTTGATGCATGTGATAAGCTATCAAGTTGTCGTCTTCTCATTGGCGAGTTAGTGTAGCATATTGATGGTGATTATTTGTAATTATTCTCTCACGCCAATGCAAAAGGAGGGCTAAAATAGAGTTTTATGCGTGTGAAAGGTAGGGATTGAAAAACAAGTTTCCCTCTCTCTCTAAAAAGACCTCTGGCTAATTTATTCTATTTATAAAAGTATAAAGCATAATAAAAAAGAATTTTATTTTGGATGTATAGTGTATAACCAACCCATCGGCCAAGGCGAAGAGAGGCAGCTGTGGGCCTCCACGGGTGCCTGCCTACCCCCCCGTGAAAAAAGGAGGACTTTTGTTGGGTCGGGGACAGAACATGTAACAGCCTTCATGCAGAGGAGAGAGAAGACGAGTAGTAGCAGATGGAGGAGTAGTCCGCGTGGTGGCTGGACGCACCACCCCTCCCGAAACACTTTTTCCCCCGCTCCATTAGCGGCGCCTCCCATATCTTGCTCCTTGCTCCCGGTCCCGGCCCATCCCCCTCTTTCTCCAACTCCGTCCATCTCTTTCTATATGCTTCTCCCTCGTGACATCAACGCCCTCGTGTTGCTTCTAATCGGAGGAGCTCCCCCGGCCCGGGCAACTTGGTGCGTACACGCGTGTTGCCGCTGCAAGGACAAGAAAGCTAAAAGGCAACGCCCCGGCCGGAGGCTGCAGAATGAAGCATCCCCACAGCAAAGGCAAAGTATCCCCATCTATAAATATCAGCTAAGCTAGCGCACAAGAGGAGGCGACTCATCAAACAGGCGACACGGAGCGCATCTCAACTACCTACCTTGCCTTGCCGAGCGGTCTATTTCTTTCTCCGGCTGGCGCAAATGGGAGGCAAAGGGATCCACCTTTGCAGCGCCGTCGCGTCGTCCTTGTTCCTCCGCCACTCCCCGCTACTCTTCCTCCTCTTGTCTTGGGTTCCCCTCTTGCTCTTGGGTGAGGCCGGAAACGTCACCTACGACCACAGGGCGCTGCTCGTCAATGGCCAGCGCCGGGTGCTCATCTCCGGCTCTATCCACTACCCTCGCAGCACCCCTGAGGTCACCTGCTGCTGCAGCTTCTCTCTCTCTACTATGCTCTCTCCCTCCCTTCACCTTTCCTTCACTGCTGTTTGCTGCGGATGGTAAAGATTGTGTCCGTCCGCGACCATGTCTCTCACTGTGCATGTATTGTTCTCGCCTCCGTGCAGATGTGGCCCGATCTCATTCGCAAGTCCAAGGACGGTGGTTTGGACGTGATCGAGACATACGTCTTCTGGGACCAACACGAGCCCGTTCAGAACCAGGTTGGTGGCGCTAGTTGCTGGTGGTGACGGGGGTGGTAGAGCTGCTGCTTGCCGCCGCCACCGCTGCCAGATCAGTTATAATCCAAACGGCAAACAGCAAACTTTTCCCTTTATTTTTATTTTTGGCTGGGCATTTTACTTACTAGACTGGAGTTAGGACCTTGGTTTGATAATGTTTCCTTGTTGCCAGTATGACTTCCAAGGAAGGAAAGACCTGGTGAGGTTCGTGAAGACAGTCGCGGAGGCGGGGCTTCTTGTTCATCTCCGCATTGGGCCCTATGTGTGTGCCGAATGGAACTACGGGTACGTCGGGTGGGAGGGCGGCTGCTCCTCCACTCTCACCATCCCCTCTTAATTATGATCGTCTTCTCACTCACCTTCCTCTGTTTGTCCTCTGTTCTGGTTCCCCGCGCTTGTGTTCCCACGGCTGACATACATAATAACCTTCTTGCTTGTTCCACCTCAACTCGGCAGAGGCTTCCCTGTCTGGTTGCATTTCATTCCTGGAATCAAGTTCCGCACAGACAACGAGCCCTTCAAGGTCTCTCTCTCTCTCTCTCTCTCTCTCTCTCTCACACACACACACACACACACACACACACACCCACACACCCACCCCCCATGCGCATGCACAATTTTACTCGTTCAGGCTTAAATGTAATCACACACAAAGACACAATCAGAGAATGCCTTGTTGTTTACTGACAACGTTTGGCCATTTTGCTGCTCTATCATCAGAGGGAGATGCAGCAGTTCACGACAAAAATCGTCGAGATGATGAAGCAAGAGATGCTCTTCGCGTCTCAGGGCGGGCCCATCATCTTAGCACAGGTTGTTTTCGTGTCCAAAACGTCTATCAACTTCCCCTGCCACAAGAGGCTTGTTGGGCCGCTGTTTGGATGTCTGTGTGCTGTTGTGCTTCTTCTACATGTGCACGGCTCTGCCACCAGCCTACCATTTTTGCTTCATCAAGCTGACACTTATCTCTTTCTGCAGATAGAAAATGAGTACGGAAATATTCAGGCATCATATGGTGCAGCAGCGAAATCATATGTCAATTGGGCTGCATCAATGGCTACCTCCCTAGACACAGGTGTTCCCTGGGTCATGTGTCAACAGGCGGATGCCCCCGACCCTACAGTGAGTGGAATCCTGTCGACTGCTTCCTGTAGATTCTTTCTTGTTCTACTCCATGTACAAGGTGAAGAAATTGGGTTTTGCGCAGATCAATACATGCAATGGATTCTACTGTGATCAATTCATTCCAAACTCCGTCAACAAACCAAAGTTATGGACGGAGAATTGGAGTGGGTGGTAAAGTTTCTTGCATCTATCCATTTTTCCACGGTCTAGAAACTTCGGAGCACTCTATTATATTGAGAGTTTGGGACATGTACATAGTTGCTTCTCTTGGGTTGTTTTTGCTCATGCAATCTGCCTTTGCTTGTCAATAGGTTTCAAAACTTCGGTGGGGGAGCACCATATAGGCCGGTTGAGGACTTAGCATTTGCTGTTGCACGATTTTTCCAGAGAGGGGGGACCTTCCAAAATTACTACATGGTATGGCATCTATGTCAGCTCAAACCATTGACCTTTTCTTACACACATGAAAGCCTTTTTCAACAGAATTATATGGTTTTGTGTGGTTTTTGTTCATTTCTCTATTAGTATCACGGTGGAACCAACTTTGGTCGCACTTCAGGAGGACCCTTTATTACCACAAGTTATGACTACAATGCTCCTATTGATGAATATGGTATGTTTGTGATCCATCAAATTTTGGATGACATTCAAGTCTGGTTGGCTTTTCTTTGACGTCTGCGGCATCTTCATTCCTTATTTGCTGGATTAGATGTAAAGACTTTTATTAGTAAGAGCTCTGTACGTATTCTATATGACAAACCACTCTGTAAAACATACTAATCAGACGGTTAACAATGTGGAAGTCTTTACATTTGTGTTCTCTGTTGAACTTTAGGCAAGTCATTTTGTAACAATTGGGAAATAAATCATTTTCGGATGTGGAAAGAAAATGTTAAAGCCACCCATCCTGCACTTATGCGTCGCATATCTTCAAAGTGCGATATAAGCTGTTTTATCCTCGCATTCATTTTTAAGAAGATTTTTTCAGTCCCTTTTGCTTTCTGTTGTTTTTAATCCTTGACTACAGCTACGAATCTTTATTGCAAAATGGTTGTAACTCATGTTTGATATCAATTGATTCTTAAAACATGACTACTGTGTATTGTTCGATAAAGGAATCCTATGAGGCAGCAGAGTAGTGCCACCTCTTTATATCTAAGAATTCATCATTTGAAACTCTAGAGCAAGTAATAGGTCTTACCTGTTGAAATTTGACCAGGTTCTTTTGTTTTAGTGGTTTGTCTCTCCATTGGAAGTGCCTCAAACTAAGGTGCAAGTTTGCTTAAATCATAAACATCTATTGTGCATTACTGAAAGCATGAGTTGGGGTATGTGACAGATGACAGAAGTCAGATTTGTTAGTCTATATTACCGAAAGATTCTAGTATCCAGAAACTAGAGATATCTACAGTTCCTGAGTAGTCAGATTTTCTGAGGGGAGGCGGGGAGATCCCAAGTCTTCTCCCTGCGGGTGGAGGAGGCAGCACCCTACCAACTTGTCTGCAACTGGTAAGGCTTCAATCATGTGTCCTCAGGGAGCACACAAACTTGTAGCGGTACTAACCCATGGGAGTAGGTGGACATACTGGAGATCCTGGTGAGATATTCCTGAACTAACAGGAGTATTGAAATTAACATGTTAAACAAGTAAAAAGTCTTCTTTATAGACCATAAGTACCATGCAAATTCATTCATAATGTTGTTTATTCAATATTCCTGTATGCTAGCACATCCATTCTGATGCTTAAATAAAAGGTTGCCTACTTATATACTGTTCTTCATTTCTGCATTTGACATCGGGGCCTTTTTGAGAGATCGGTATAGTTTAGCACTCTGCAAGGGGTAAAGAATTGTCAATGATTCATAGCATTGTTGTTCAATATGCTTCATATTCTAACATATCTATTTGATGCTTAAACAGAAAGTTGAATGTGATTAAATTTTACTCAATGTCACTTTCCAATTGTCTCTGTAGGAATTGTTAGACAACCAAAGTGGGGCCATTTAAGAGAGTTGCATAAAGCTATAAAACTTTGCGAGGGAGCACTAATTGCCACTGATCCAACATACAGTTCCCTTGGCCCAAACTTAGAGGTACGTTTACTTTGTAGTGCATCTAAAACTTGTGGTGCATTGTCTATTTCTTTTTAATATCCATGTTGCAAGTCTTTTTTTTACTCTTCTATGTATTTTGGAAACTCTTTAATCTAGGATTTGGAATGTAATATATTTTTGGGCTGGGCAGGGATGCCTTGAAAATGACATAGTTGTCACTGAACTTTTCATCCTTTGAAGCTTGTAATAGTATCTTGTTCTAACCGTGCATCTTTTGTTCGCTTATTCATAGTAAAAGCAAGTAGATATGATTTACAGTATTTCAGATTAACAAAATACAATTTGCAACATTGTTAAGTCGTGCATAACATGTGATGACACAGTGGTTCCAGGGGTTTATGCTTGACATCTGAAAGAAAAAGGTCTCTTTCAAGGCATACTCCATGACGTGTTTAAGTTTTACATCTCAATAAATGAACTGCTTCAATTTACATACACACAATGTATATGGGTAAATAGTTTTTAATGCTCTATTTTGGTGATGGTTTGGGCATTGTGGTGGGGAGCGCATGATACAGGATGTATCATGTGATGACACAGTGGAAAATTGAAAGAAGAGAAAATAAAGCCTGGAGAGAACTAAGAGCAATGGATAAGGATAAAAAGAGAGATAAGAGTGGGGTTTGCCTTTAAATAGGATAAGGGAATCCACATCTGAAGAAGAAATAAAAATAGCAACGCTTCCATTTCCTTTTTTTATTCTTCCACTGTCTAAGCTCTTATTTGTTCCTCTTCTGAGTCTTGCACAGTGCATTCACAAGACCCACCCTGTATCAGCTCAAAACTTGGTAGTTTGTACAAATTATAGTGGGAAGATTCTCATCTTTAAGCTTCATATATTAGGAATGCAGTGTTTGGGTGATTTATGTGGATGGATAACTTTGAAGCATCCATTTTGGTCATAATACTCAACCTCGTCCCGTCCCGGCTAGAATTGGCTGGGGCATCCTGTCCCAGTGAGAAAACGGGATGGGACACTTTCCTGTCTATCCTAGTGAGTGTCCCGGCCTGTCCCGCTCTGTCCTGGCCCTTCCTGACCTGTCCCAGCCAGAATTTTATATTCTTGCCTGAGATTTTTCACTCTCCTTAAGCTCTTTGTATGACTTATTTGGGGAGGGGGGGGGGTGTTATTTCATGAGTATGCTCCTTTATAAACCCATATACCCATCCTAAATGCTTTTGTTGCATTAACTTTCTATTATTTCCACGTGTTATGTTTATTTTGATATTATTTGTTGTATATATATGTTCTATATTTCTTGGAATTATATGAGAAATTTTTTGAGATGGGATGTCAGTATTGTCCACGACATTGGGATGTACCATCCTAGCAGAAAAATGGGATGGAGTGCCAGGATGGAATTGACAACTTTGATTTTCGTGATTTGTTGAGGAAAGGTGGCAACTTACTACTATCCATGTTGAGGACCCCCAGCCTGCTGAGATGAGGATGTCCTGTGGTGTCTGCACACTTCCCACCTTTGCCTGTTCTCCCATAATGGTTCAAAACATACTTTTATATTTGCACATTCCTTTTTATATACTATGCATCAAAGTAGCATTTTTTTTCTCAATTGTTTGAAAAGGATGTTGCATGTTTTAGTGCTGTTACAAGATAACATGGTTTTCTTTCTGTATTAGGCCCATGTATACAGAACAGAAACAGGTGTCTGTGCCGCTTTTCTTGCCAATATTGGCACCCAGTCTGATGCAGTTGTTACTTTCAATGGAAATTCATATCGATTACCTGCATGGTCTGTGAGCATTCTACCTGACTGCAAAACTGTTGTCTTCAACTCAGCTCAGGTTCTCCTTTGATCACTTATAATTTGCTTATTGTGGTTCTTTTCAAGGGACTTGCCTTGTTACTTTATTTGAAATAGTGACTCCTTATGTATTACTGATTGATTGTCTCACAAGGTACTTCCTTTCCATAGTGTGATTTTTTCCAGCATACATACGTGTATACATGTTTTTTTATTCTTTATGCAAGGACATATAAAGTGCACGGTTAAGTGTACTTGCATCCTGTGACTATCTAAGACCAAGAGTTTTATGATCGTGAGACTGATGTTAGAAGCATTATTCGGTAGGACATTATCGACAGAATACCAACTTTTAAATGATATCCATAAAAGGAACCACTTTGATGATGAATTTGGTGTGTGGTATTGGTGCATGAAACAGAATGACAAGGAAAGATAGGAAAATATACAATAAAATAACCCCAAGTTCCTCTTAAGTCTATTGTGAAGAAAAAAGCAGCACACTTACCTACATCAAGAAAGATGCATAAATTCAACAAAAGATAATACAGTAATGTAACATAAATTAGCTTTTTCTCTTTTTGTGCTAAAATCATGTGGCACATGCAAATAACTAGTTGAAGTGAAGTGGGCAGATGTAATTAGAACCAACTGATTCTTATCATGATGAACCATCTCCATTATGTGCTGTTTTTTTGGACGCCCTGTTTAATGTGGGACAATATGTGTAGGAGCTGTGATACAGAACGCTTTACCATTGCTCTCAGAAAAAAAAGGATATTGGTTATGAGGAGGGGTCCATTGCCACCAGTGCCACAATAAGCACCATGCCACCTAATCCAAAACTAGACTATTCGAATTTTAATCTGTCACCGAAACCACCAAAATGACTTTAGCTATTAATATAACTATTAATAGTAAGCACCATACCACCTAATCCAGAACTAGACTATACAAATCTTAATCTCATTTTAACTGTTAAAACTAGACTACTCGAATTTCTGGTTGACTTAAAGGTTCACATCAATAATATTAGTTACGACCTTCAGATGGAGGAAACCCTTGATTAATAGTGTAAGATGCTGATGAGGGAAAGCAATAAGCATGGTCCCCTTTTCAAATACAAAAAATAAGCAGCTGAAGCTGAGAGCTAGTTCTGTTTAACGTGAAGTTGCTCCCGAGAAATGGGATTCTTTTAAGTCAACAAGCACCAAGTAATCCCATTTTTGTACGCTGACCTAATTAGAAGTGATGTTACTGAGGGCAACTTCAGTGTCACCTATGCACGGGGAACTTCAAGTGTCAAATGTGCAGGTGGACTTCAGTTAAGTTGGCTTCATATAAATTGCTTTAGACAAATGTGATTTTGTGTTTTCAACTGGGAGTAGTTCACTGGATGGAGGTTACAGGGTAGTGAAATGCCAATGACATCGCATGGACGTGACATCCTAGTCAAAAGGATGCTACAAACGTAATTATTTTCCTAAATGTTTCTAAATGGCGTTATTTTGAAATGAACTACAACATTTATGTGTCCAACATCCAATGAGTTATTGGATTCCCCTTGTAAGCATTTTCCCAATTATCATCTCCTGGATTCATGTCTGATTTTTCTTTGAAATCACTACAATTTTATCAGCTATTACATAATATACCTATATTTGTGGGAGAATGAAGTTGGATCAAGTTCTATCTCTATTCATTGGAACCTTCCTCATCCATCAATAATGACCATTTTTTTACAGGTTAACTCCCAGGTGACAAATGTGGAGACAAGATATCTGGAATCCCAACTTCAGGATCCAAATGAAGTTATTGACTCATCCAAAATATTTCAGTCTGATTGGAGTTGGATTGATGAGCCTGTCGGCATTTCAAAGAGCACTGCATTCACAAAAGATGGATTATTGGAACAAATAAGCACAACTGCTGATTCTAGTGACTATTTGTGGTATTCAATTAGGTAACAGGAAGTTTTCTTTTTCAATTATTCAAACTTCTGGCTATTGCTTGTTAATTTGAGCTTGCTCTTTTGATGAATACTGCTTTCCTCGATATTTTCGCAGCGTGACAATCAATGGAGCTGAGCTGTTCCTTGTGAATGACAACCAAACTGCCTTACATGTGGAGTCACTGGGTCATATCCTCCATGCTTTTGTCAACGGGCACATTGCAGGTGATGCAAATAAAATATGCATTAAAGCTTGTGCCTTATATACAGACAACATTAGAAAGCAATCTTTTTTAGCAGTTAAGCTTGGATTCTGTCAGAGCTATTGTCCATTGTGCTTCAAATACTTAGTTCTCTTAAAAGTAATGTTTTAGCCGAGAAATCTGATGTACATGGACCTAATATATTTATGCATGTTTCTATGTTGCTTTCACAGGGAGTGCATATGGGAATGGTAAGCTTACCCTTGAAAAGACAGTAACATTTTCTCCAGGGAGCAACAGCATTGATCTTCTAAGTGCAACTGTTGGCCTTCAGGTGTGTTGTCATCTTCTTTTTTGATGTTTACGTTGTGGCAAGACAGATTTAATGAAGCAACCTACCAGATAACCAAGTTTAGCTCGATATGATGATTAACAGGGCATATAGCCCATTTGTAATATATTTTTGGGTGAAATAATTTAGGGCATATATCCCATTTACTATATATTTTCTTCTTTATGATTCCTGGGTCCTTTCAGTTCCTTTAGTCTATACTGCCTGAAATTGAATCTTTGTCAGATGTTTGTGTAAGTAGCAAAATGAGATAAATTTGTTTAGTCCATACACTTCTACAAGAAATTCTCCTCTTCAATTCTTTGAAGAGAAGTACTTCACATTGGCATGATTACTTTGGGCTTTTTTAGGATGTTTGTCCATTAAACCTGGACTCATTGGGTGATTGAAGTCCAAATTAAACTACTTATGACACCATTACTGCTCGTAACATCATTCTGTAGAATCTGTACTCACCTTTACTTCTTTTGCTAGAACTACGGCGCATTCTTTGATACACGGGGTGCTGGCATTACTGGTCCTGTTAAGCTGAAGGGCAATAATGGAACAATAGACTTATCGTCAAAGATGTGGACTTACCAGGTTTTTTTTCTCTTTCCTTGGGATAAGCTTTATGCATTGCACTACAGACAAACAATATGGTATCTTTTTGCAACTTAGACTCTGAACATTCTATTTTGTTTCTTCCTTATCTAAATGTGACTGGTTTAACTTTGCTTAAACGTACTTATAGGAACAGGTGAACCTGCAACAGTAAACAGATACCATATACTGGCTTCTTGTTATATTAAAAAGGCATTCATAGTGGTTGTCACTTTTTTAGATATTATTCAAGTATTAACAATTGCATACCAATTATGTATACACCCGATTTGCAATGAGGATGATGCTTCAGTTTGTAGGTGTTTTAGGGGGAAACCTTTCAATTTCCAGCTTTTACTTATAATGAGATAGTGTGTTTTTCAAAAGTCTTTCTCAAACTATGTGAAGCTATCTTTGCTTTCCTTCTTCATTATAGTAAATTGTCAATTTCAGGTAGGACTAAAAGGTGAAGGGTTGCGTTTCTATAAAGACTATGATGAGGTTTCTTCGCCATGGTCATCACCCTCTACTTTGCCAACAAATAAGCCATTGGTGTGGTACAAGGTAAACATAGATCATTGTAATTTTCTCATGTAATTGTTTGACACTGGGACTTTCAGGTTAGGTATCTGGTAAGATAATAAACGAAGTTAAATAATAAAATACAATTATGATTTATACTTGAATTTCAAACATTATGTAAGAAAATTGTTTGGACCTTTTTCTAACACAATTTTACTAGGTCGCTTCTTATGTTCACAAATATCTGACCACATCGGGAGAAAAATGTACCCGGGTGAAATTGAATATGTTGATGCAATCGGTTATACTCTTGTTTTCTATTTTTAGTTATGTGAATGAGGGACAAAAGTATTTTGTTTGCGATTGAAAACTGTCATAATATGTTGATAAGTGACTACAAATCAAGATGAGGTAACCTTCAACAATTTAAGGTGCCTCTTCGGAGTCCTAACAAAATTGGAACCGACACATGCTTAAGATACCATTTTCCCCAAAAAAGCTGTTGGACAGTGCTCAGAGTCGAAGATGCTTCATGGACACCATGATACTTCTATCTTGAGAATAAGAGGTTGACAGGGCTGAGGGAGGGGTGGCATTACATGCATACTTATTAACAGTGAATTAGACATCCCCATTTGGAAAACATTATAACTTGCATTTCCTTGAAAGCTACTCCTTGTCGGGTGAGACTAGGAGCAGCTTATCCATTCTGAGGACTTTGTAGGCAAAAAAATGGTAGCCAAAAATTGACTTGAGAGATGCTTCAACATCAAACTGTAAAAGGGAGGTAAAGAAGAGGTGATAGATGGATGTTGAAGTTCTTTAAATTTTGTTTTGTTTTACTAGTCAAAAACATATATAAAGATTTATACAGAACAATGACAAGAAGAAAGTCCTGTATAAACTTTGAGTGACCATTTTACTCCATCAGTAGAAAAAGCTAAAAGTGCGAAGAACAAATTTATTTGAGCATAATTTTCTGGTCTTTCTATTCTTCTTAGACACTTGCATTTTTCTAAGGCCAGATCAAATATATATTTTATGTATCACTTTAAAGCTACAGTCAGTATAAAATTAATACTATTTTTTCCTATTTCCATGCAAATATAGCTTTTCTTGTACTATGTCCCTTACCTCTTTACTTTGGTTATAGATGAAGTGACAAGACATTTACCTAATGGTATCTCTTGGTGTATGTTATTTGTAGACAATGTTATTTTAATTGATGAGAATGTAAAGGTTTAAATGATATATTAGAATGGTAAAGGGATGCATTGGAATGTAAAGGTTTTAAGATTAGTTGAACTAAATCAAATTGTCGAAATATATGAAATGTAATTTCAGTTATATGTGGGTAGACCAAGAGGATTTGGTGGTCAATGATCAAGTTAGGGATAAGGCAGTTGATTGAAGTGGAAAACTGAATCTAGAGTCCTCTATGATCGACAAGTTCTCATAAAGTTCAAAGGAAAGCTTTATACAATTGCTATGAGACCATATGAGACCGAGTATTGGGCAACAAGGAAGGAACATGTACAAAAATTATGGAGTAAAGATGAGAATGTTGAGATGGACATGCAAAAGGATTAGAAATGAAAAGATTCGGGAGGAACATATACATGAAGACTTGGGTGTAGCTTTCATTGTCGCTAACTTAGAAAAAAATTGCAGTGACACAGTCACAAGCCGGGCAAGAGGAGGGAGCTACCTAGAGGTGGGCTACTCATAGAAAAGGGCTACTCACATGTTTAAAGTAATGTGGACCCACCACGGTGTGGAGCAACCATGATGTGAAGCTACCACT
The DNA here is from genome assembly GCA_030544215.1 of Zantedeschia hybrid cultivar. Taxonomy (NCBI): domain Eukaryota; kingdom Viridiplantae; phylum Streptophyta; class Magnoliopsida; order Alismatales; family Araceae; genus Zantedeschia; species Zantedeschia hybrid cultivar. The sequence continues at coordinate 411,254 of JARZZO010000015.1, forward strand.
GTGTTTGGAGGCTAGGACGACATGAACCAAATTACTTCTATATCTAAAAACCTCCTGGGGTCCATATCTATAACTTGTAAGGTACCTTTTAGGGACAAAACCGTGCTAGTGTTGAGCTACTAGGGTGTGGAGCTGCTTATGAAGTTTGGGACTGGGACAAGGATAAATGGGATCAGGCTCGTATTGGAAAGCAAGATAAAGATATTGAGCTATACAAGAAAAACTAAGATCTATAGCTTGTGAGGTGTTTTTTTAGGAACACAAGTGTGCATACATGGCCTAAAGTGAACGATGCCTTACAAAGGTTGGATCGGGTTGCAACAGTATGGTATCAAAGTGGAACTTGCATGGTACAATATGAGCTGTGTGATGTAGACAAATGATAATTTCTCTTTTATATGTGTTTTTTTGTATATTTGCATTGCTTCTTTTTCTTACTGTGAGAAACTGAGGACTCATTAAATATTGTTACCGTAGACGACCTTTGATGCTCCTGATGGCAATGATCCGGTTGTGATAGACTTCACTGGAATGGGTAAGGGTGAGGCATGGGTCAACGGACAGAGTATAGGACGGTACTGGCCCACATACTTGGCAGGGCCGAATGGCTGCACAGATTCCTGCAATTACCGTGGAACTTATGGGTCAAACAAGTGTGTCCGCAACTGCGGAAAACCATCTCAGACGCTGTAAGAAGTCGATGCTTTTACCCTGGACACACACACATCGTATGTGCTTCCTCTCTTGTAAGTTTGATCCTGCATTGTCATTATATATATGGGCTTCCAACAGGTACCATGTTCCACGCTCATTTCTTCGACAGAGTGGCAATACCTTGGTTCTGTTCGAGGAGATGGGTGGCGATCCAAGGCAGATATCTTTTGCTAAGAGGCAGTTGGGAAGTTTGTGTGCACATGTATCAGAGCTTCACCCGTCCCCTGTGGGTACGTGGAGTAGTTCAGAGGGACGTGCACAGAGCAGGTCAGGGGCAGTGCTGGAGTTGGAGTGTCCACACCAAGATCAAGTCATCTCGTCCGTCAAATTTGCAAGTTTTGGTACTCCGCAAGGCACTTGTGGAACTTTCAGCCACGGTGATTGCAGTAGCGGCGAAAATGCCCTCGCCATCGTGCAGAAGGTACGCTCCCTGGCCTAATTACTACTCTCCCCAGCTACTTGATTAAACTACCTACCTACGCTTATTAAAATTTGTTTTTCTATTTGTTAACCAAAACCAATGTTCTTTCTTTCACCTATTAATCATTGTCAAATTAAATTTCAGGCTTGCATCGGCGTAAGAAGCTGCTCCGTCCAGGTTTCAACCAAAGCTTTCGGGGAGCCATGCGGAGGAGTCGCCAAGAGCCTTGCTGTTGAAGCTGCATGTACATAATCCAACGGTAGAATTGTTATTCTTATAGTAGCAAAAGCCAGGTAATTAAAGGGCGATCAGCCAAAAGGGTATCATATCATAATAAAGCCTCTGGCTCCATAAGGGCGAAGCTCCCTAATGCATGCATGCCCAATCAGTTCAAACTTCCCTACTCCACAGCAGCCTGACGGTGTATGCAAAATTGCCACCACAGGCTTTTGTGCACCATAATACCCAAAATAGACAATCCCAAATGTTTGGTAAGCATGATCGCTTAAGTTGGCGCAGAAGTTTCCAATTTTCTGTTGCATCTGTGTTTCCGAGTGCAGTTTTAAAGACGTCTTGAAATGTTGTGTTTGGGACGTGAACAACATTGGAGTGTTCGATTTCATCTAACCGGGATATATAGAGTTGTTCCACTGGTCAACGACAAGTCCAGGTCCAAATTAAACGCTTCTGTCTAAGGCAAATTTAGGTCAAAAAAATGGTACTGTATATCCTAACTACTGAGAAGTACTTAATGAGTCTGGCGTTGGATCATTTGACCTAATCTAACTGGAACCAGAGTATATAATTTAACAATCTTTACCCTAACTTAACTCGTTAATAGAGCGCACTTCGAGCGGTTTGGCTTCAAAGCACTTACTTCTTGTTTTTTTTTTTTTTTTTTTTTTTTTGGGGGGGGGTGTCTAAACCTCACCTTCCCATATTTAAAAGCTAAAAGTATAATAAAATTTAAATATTCAATTATCCCCTTAGAGTTATTTCCATTCTTTTGGACTTAAATTTTCATAGTCTACCATGAAATTCAACTATACTCATCCAATGGGGTGTGCACAAAATAACTGAAAAATAAAAAACAGAAAACATTTTACCCTTGGGATTTGTTGTGATCACTTGAGATTTTAATTTTAATTATCAATTAAAGGTTTAACAACCCCCCCCCCCCTACGGTGTCATACGGCCGGACCATACAGTCGCATGTAGCATCTCTCTCTAGAGAGAGATGTTAGAATGCGGTTTGTCACAAACTACAGTGCGTGCGATTAAAATACGTATAAAATTTTAAATATTTAATTATCCTCTTTGAGATCGGTCTCATCTCTTGAGGCTTTATATTTCGATCATGAAACTCCATTGTAGTTATCCATGAAGTGCGTTAAATCTCAGTCTCAAAGAAATTATCTTATTAGTCCTTAGGGTTGTTCTCATTTCTTGGAGTTAAGTATTCATCACTCGTTTACACATGTACAATCGGATGAGTAAGATTCGGACGATTACGATTAAATGTCTTACGATCGGATAGTGAAAATTAAGTTCAAGGAAATGAAAATAATTTTAGAAAGAATAATTAAATATTTAATAATTTATTATGAGTTTCCCTTTCTAGATGGGGATAAGATAGAAACAATGAGCACCATAGCAAACGCATTATATCACTCCTCTCTTTCTCTCTCTCCATATAGTAATAAATACCATCAGCGAGTTATCCACTATCGCCGAAGATAATATTGACATATCAAAAACCTGAAGATACCAAAGTATCAGATCCTCCTTCTTCCTTCTCTTATCTTGGCACTCTAGGAATATTAGCGGTGTTGTTTTGATGTATCAATATTATTTCCAATTATAATTCTTTTTCTTTGGCCTTTTGCCCTTACGAACAAAGTTGAGAAGAGCAGCAAAGTTAAAAAAAAAAGAAATTGATCCTTATTGTTGCATATATACTCTTGACTTCTTTTCGAATTAATGGTATTTTCACTGAAAGTATATAATTATAATCTCCTAAAGATGTCAGGACCATTTATAATAATATCTGGAACTCAAAGATATAAGTACAACTATGGTCGTCTACGTGAGCATGTGTACAAGAATTCCTATAGTGATAGAAGCTGATACATGCACAATCTTTTTTTAAGGTCGAAAATATGTTATTATATTTAATGTGCAATTTTCTATGCATCGACGCCTTATTTAGACTGATTTACCGCTACTTGTTAATGCTCCTCTGGTCTGGTTTATGTACAAAATATAGAATAAACATCTAAAAAAGAAACATTTTCACTTTGTCCAACAAACTAAGATTATCATAATGATGAAAATATATTCCCATCTCAAAATATATATGAAATACATGAAAATATATTCCCATCTCAAAATATATATGAAATACATGAAAATATATTTTGGATTTTGATTCATCGGAACCAAAATGAGATTGCATGAGCAGATCGGGCACGAGGAGGGGTCTCAATTTTTTTAAACTAAAAGCACCGCCGGGCAAGAGCTTTAAACCCTGGCGTAGGAGCGTGCTGGTGTGTGGGCGTCTATATATATATGGACCGGCGCCCCTCCCCCTTCCCATTCGAGTCTCTGGGGCGGGCCGGGCAACAACTCAAGAGCAGAGCGAAAAGTAGAGGGAGAGGAGTATGGCGGAGCCGCAGGTCGCTCAAGGGGGCGGGTCGGCGGCAGCAACGACCACCACGCTTGTAGCAGTTCCCGTAGGCGGTGAAACTGACGAGGAGGCGGGTGCCGCTGCCCCGGCCCCTCCGCCGGATTCCCAGCACCCCCACGGCGTGGATTCGCCGCAGATCAAGCGCAAGAGACAGGACGAGGAAGCAGCCGAACCGGAACAAGGCGCTTCTCCCGCCTCAGGAGACGACGCAGCAGACAAATCCAAGGCAGGGGAGCTGGGCGCGCCCGGGGAGCAGCCTCCGAGGCACCCGCTATGGAAGACGAGCCTCTGCTCCTATTTTAGACGGCGGACGGCTTCCTGTAGCCACGGCGACGCCTGCCGTTATGCGCACAGCGAAGAGGAGCTCCGTCCCAGGCCCGACAACACCTGGGACCCGAATTCCCAGAGGGCCAAGAGGCTGAAGAATGCCGACGGCAAAGCAAATGCTGCTGCTGGCTGCGATAGCTTGGCGGCAGTTGACGAAGCGGTGGACGGCCTCGGGTGCTCGGATGGAGGAGGCAACAGCACAGCCCTCGACAAGTGCCTCATTGGACTCCCAATGAAGTGGAGCACTGACAACTTGAACAACTTCCTCCAAAGCCAGGTAAGTGTCTCCAACTTGAGGAACATCATAATACAAACGGAAGGAGAGCTTAGGGGCTTCCTTAAGGCTGCGCCTTTCGCTTGCTTTACTTTGGTGGACCTTTCTTCCTCCCCTTCATTTCCACACTAACAAACTGCTAAGTGATTGCCGATGAGTTGTATTGAATCCATGGGCAATTGGGCATCCTTCTTGTAGTGTCTTCCCCTTCATTGCCTTCATTTGTTTTTATTCTTTTGGGGTCAGCCTGGCACAGTGGCGCCCCTTCATGCCTTCATACATTAAAAACGAAAGGAAACATGTATTCTCACGGCATGAGAGGAAGTGAGTGAGTGACCGCTACGCAGTCTGATATGTATGGTTATTTATTAACATTATGAAGCGTTGGCAACCTGAAAACCAAATACACCAAAAAAAAACAGCTATTGGTATGCCACATATTAGTTTGCCCAATGATATAAATATGTCTAACTCTTCTATCCAGTGATAAGAGTCTTTTGAGTTACTTACCTATGATCCTTATGATCTTTCTAGCGTTAGTAGTCTAAGGTGCATACATATGTATGATTACATGCTGCATATTGATGTTCTCAGTCGTCTTGCAGTAAGCCACTGCTAATTGTACGACCCTGGTATGAATCACATCAAAGTTACCAAAGTATCATACCTGTCATGTAATGTCATAGGGCTTGAACTCACTATTAATGTATTCTTTGTTAGCATATAGGAGAAGCTTTAATGGTGCTACCTTCTCATCATCTCACTTAGTTCATGGTGAAAAACACCTCAGATGAGATCCATTTCGATGCTGATAAGTTGGTTTTTTTTTTTCTTTTTTCTGAATATAAAATACATTGACATAATTCATTTCTTCATGTCTCTTGAGTGCTGGGATCAGCTCCATGTTCCTAATCTCAGATGATTGGGATTCATTCAAATGCAACTCACACAAACATACTTGGCATCGTAATCCTTCATCCCCGAGGCTTGAGCTGACATGTACTTTCACTTTGCTTTTGGTCTGGTTATCCAGCCCCACTCATATTACTGTCATCATCATAGAACTGTGTCACATCGGTCCAGTGTCTGTCTTAAAGAGCTACATAGTTGTCTGAGTGGCTGACAGCCGGATGCTAACTTTCATGTGTTATGCCAAAATCAGGACCGAGAAGGATGCCTTCAGGAAGTGTTGAAAATTAGTAACCTATGTTGATTAATATCATGGTACAAGCATGAAATGTGTAAAGGTATACCAAGGATAAAATAAATTGAATTAACTTTAGAAAGATATAGCATAAAAGAAATAAAATCAAAACAAAATGAAAGCGAGGGATACCTACAAAGAATGCATACGCACAAGATTAAGTTAGTATCCATCTTGAGGCATTGTATCTAAACCCTTACTATTTGGGGTCATGCATAGGAATCTTGTTCCACCACTTTAACTTATCTAAACCGATGTTTGTATCTTGTAGTTAAACTTACGAAGGTTATGTATTTTCTTACCATGTCAAACCATCCTATTTTACGCCTTCCCCAAGTCCTTTTGCCATCTTCCACTGAGATTTGATTGTACCTTCTAACTAACACATAACTTAGATGATGTTGTACATATATAAACCATCCCAAACCATTTTTTTTCTAAGCTCAACGTCTATTGGAGCCACACCTAAATCTCCACATGTACATTCATTTTGAATCTTATCCTTTCTAGTTTTTTTGCTCCGTCCTTCTACGTCATCGGCTTTGCCACACATTTTCCATAGGTGTTCCTCTCTCACAAGCTAACAATCATTCCCATACAACATGCAGGTCTTACGATGGTTCCATAAAACTTCTCTTTGGGCTTTAAAGGGACTCATTGACCACACTTCTCCACTTTAACATCCTACATTAAGCCTATATAGGGCACCCTTTTGAATCCCCCCATTATAAACCCTGGATATCGAAAGTTACTAATTTTATGAATAACTTGACCAACAATCATGAGATTCATAACCAAATTCTCTTGGTCCACCCTCATGCTAGCTTATACGTCGTATATTCTAACTTATTTCAATTGATTGTAGAAACTTTGGATTCCAAAGCACCTCTCTAATGTTCTAAGTTAGCATTTATACCTTCTATTTTCTCATCAATTAAAAAAAATATCATCCATAGATAACATATAGTATTACGCAATTGTAAATGATTAGTCAGCTTAGTTATAAATAAAGAGTTACTTAGTAACAAAAAACTCAAAGTCTTTTGATGCAGGAGGGGGTCTACGGATAATGCAAAGTCAGCACCTTTTTGGCTTGGAGACACGTCTTTTGGTTCTTGGAGTACTTTATATTTTATTTGAGCATTGTAGACATGAATAAGGCCCATTAGAGGCCCATTTGGTGTCTTTTCTATTTTTATTTATTTTTTTACATATTTTTTCCCATTTTAGGGGTCTTAGGGGTATCATGGTCTTTATATATATATATATATATATATATATATATACCTACCAAAAGGGCAACCGAATGATTGCTAATGATTAAGAATGGAAAGTTATGGTGTAGCCGCCGGTTGTGTACATGTGTGTGAAGCTCGTGAAGGGCTAGTGTGGAAAGGGGCAGGGGCCCTAGTTCATCTTCTTCCTCTCATTCCACCCCCCTCCTCTTCTTCCTCTGTTCATCCTTCTTCTTTCCCCTTTCGTCCTCCTCCTTCTTGGGTCTCCGAGCCTTTCTCCAGTCGTCCCCTCTTTTTTGTCCCGTATCAAATAGTATCAAAGCCTGAGCTTAGTTCTCCACTGTGCCGCCGCTCTGCCACTGTAGTCGACAACCCCTGTCAGTGCCACCGCGGCAGTCGTCGCCTTCGACCAGCGCCATCTTCGCCGTCCTCCAGAGCAGCAGAAGAAGAGGCTGGAGGAGCCGGCCTGCCAAGCCGACATCGTCGCCAGTCTCGTCGGTGATCAGGTGGGCTGCCGGAAGCCCACGTGGCTGCTGCTGTTACCGCTGCAGCATCAACTTGCACCGCCATCGTCGGCCTCCATCGGCTTCTCCGTCGTCGTCCACAACATCCCTCGCTCTCTCTTGCAGCAGAGAAAGAAGAAAATGGAAGTACAAGAAGAGAAAGGAGGGAGGGTGCGGGCCCCCAGTTCCGTTGCCACCGACTGTCATTGCTTGGACCGGTGCCATCCGCTGTCGCCAACAGTCCCTGTGGCCGATGCCGGCGCCACCATCGTCGGCCTCCGCTGACGCTCTCGGTGCCCTTGTCGTCTCTATCAGGCGCTGCTTCTATCATCTCCTCTCCCCCACTCCCTCGTACTCCCTCTCCCTGCGGTAGGGTTCAGAAGGAAGGAGGGTAGGACTTGGAAAGAAAGGCCCGAGCCCTATTAAAGGAACCTGGTCATACCAGATTTGACCCGGCTTGAGCCAGGCCATCCTGGTTCGAGCCAACCAAGGACCTAGTGGGTCCGTCCGAGCCTTTGGTGGTACCTGGTCCGAGCCAGTCGGGGACCCAATAGGTCCGTTTGAGCCCTTGTTCTGGGTCCATTTAGACTCCGATTTGTGTGCCGTCGGCGCCATTGGTCTCGTCTCAGTGAAGCCAACCAGTTACAATGTGCATCAGCCCCGACAATATCTCGTTTTGCTTGCCACCATTGCACGCACATCGAGGTCATCTATTTGTGTTCCGTTTCTTGCACTGGTCGCACCGTTGGCTTTGTCTCAGCAAGGCAGATTTAGTTCCAAAGTGGTGCTGCCCCTATGGCGCCTTGTTTTGCATGCCACCAATCGATTCTATCAAAATCAGAGTCTCGGGATAATCTCTTGCAATATGTCTTCCATCTATTTTCATTTTGATGTGTTCTTGCCGAATCGAGAATGGACGACATTGATTTTAGACGAGCGAGTGAGTGATAATGTCATTCCCCAGTCTATTGTTGATTCACTATTGAGGACAGGCGAAATTTTTGTAGAGAATGATAATAGAGATTTTATGGAATTCTATCGGCGGGTTGAGGGTGTCATTACCGGACACTCTACTACTTGTGTGGATGGAGCTTGGTGCACTATAGATCCATGGGGTTCTTCTATTTGCTTGGATCGAGATTGGCTATCAGAGCGCCATGTTATAATGGATTGTGATAGATGTCGATGCTCCCTCTTGCACCCCTATTTTGATGGACGTGAGTTCACGTTTTCGAATTCTTCACTTTATTCTCCTAAGGCAATGGAATCACAGTCAAAGGTAGTTGATACAGTCTTGCCAGTTATAAATGATGATCAATCAGATACGTCGATTCATACTCAGGGTGCTAGTGTTGATCTTACGACTGATGATGTTTGGGATGCTGCTCTATTTATTGAGTCTGGACTTCATTTGATGACAGACGATATGTTTGAGACCGGTTCAGTATCGTTAGTCATCAGATATTGTTGTGTGAGATCAGAGTTTGATTATTGAGACTGGATTTGATTTCTTAGATGACATGGTGTTCGAGGTTGATCCACTGCATGCGATTGTCACTTGAGATCATGCATTATTTGTGAGATATGGGCTAGGTTGTATTTCGGTTGATGTCTTTAATGCTTCTTTTCCTAGTCTGCCTATTCAAGACAATGAGCTAACAGTTTATCAACCAGTAGATGTGTTTGATTGGCAGCACCCTCTAGATGATTTGATATGGCAGACGTTTTGTGGTTCACATGCAGGCTCAACACACTGGTTCAAGATTCTTGATATGATCATTTGCTTTAAGTCCCCATACTTGATCTAGATGTCCGCATCTTTATACTTGGGCATTTCAAAATTCGAGGGCGAATTTTTTTGAACCAGGGGAGATTGATGCAGGAGCGGGTCTATAGACAGTGCAAAGCCGGTACCTTTTAGGCTTGGAGACACATCTTTTGGTTATTGTAGTACTTTATATTTTATTTAAACATTGTAGACATGAATAAGGCCCATCAGAGGCCCATTTGATGTCTTTTCTATTTTGCTTTATTTTTCTGCATATTTTTTCCCATTTTAGGAGTCTTAGGGGTATCATGGTCTTTTCGTGTATTAGGGCTTCCTTTTTGGGGCCTATATATATATATCCTACCAAAAGTGCAACCAAATGATTGCTAGTGATTAGAGAATGGAAAAGTTATGGTGTAGCCGCAGGTTGTGTGCATGTGTGTGGAGCTCGTGAAGGGCCAGTCTGGAAAGGGGCAGGGCCCCTGGTTCGTCTTCTTTGTCTCATCCCCCTCCCCCTTCTTTCTTCCTCTATTCATCCTCCTTCTTTCCCCTGTCTTCCTCCTTCCTTCCTCCAGTCGTCCCCTCTTTTCTGTCCTGCATCATCTCTCCAGCAATAGTCCTTACACCAATTAAGGATTTTCATACCTATCTTTTAACCACACCAACATATCCTTTGGAGACCCTTTTCCTCTGTAAAGTCTGCCAAATTAAATCTCTTTGGTATTTAGTCATAATTCTTCTCTAAATAAATGAAGACTATATAGTGATCTTTCCTCCTCTCTACATGCATCTTCATGTATATTGTGCTTCAAATGACTTTGGTTGGTTCTGTTGTATTGTCTTGCTTGGAAGAAAATTTAGTCTGATCATGCATTTTTCTTGTAGTTCCTATGGGAATTAAAGGTGTTATAGGTGTTAGTTGGGTGCTTTCTTTGTTTATACTTCTGCTTATCATGTATACTAGTCAAGTGTATGCCCTATTGCACGTGTGTATCTTTGGGAAATTATTTATTTTTGTCAATATTTACGTACATTATAACGCAACATCAATTAGTTGATAATTATAGTAAAAAAAATTTCTTAAAGCTATTAAGTGGAACCAAACAAAAATGAGGTGTCCATTGAAATCTCAATAGCATCCTTTCTAAGAAGAAAACTATAATTTTGACCTCAATGAAAGAGAAACTTTGCAAGTTATAAGTTTGCTACAGTCAAAAGCTTGAGGAGATCCTCTCATCAAGGTTGTTCACTAAAAAAGGTCTAGAAAATTGTGCCAATAAATTGCATAAATATATGGTCAACATTTCAAGAAAAAATGGATAAAAAAGTTATATGTAAAATTTTGTAATAAAAAAAATACAATTAATGTTAATTTAGATATATTAATTTAGATAGTCTAGAGGACAACTGATTATTGATTAACAAATTTGTTGGCCACTGATTTTACTTGTCATAAGCCATAATGGCCAATCCTACCAATTCCCATTTCCTGCAATGTGAACCAGCATAATAACATGTCCTAATTATGAGATGGGATTCTATGGTGTCGTTGAGGTATGAAAAATGAAACTTTTTGTTGGAAGTTAGATGACTCATATGCCCTTAAAAAAGAACGATGCTATTCTTCTTCCCATAAAAAGGGTGATGCGATTTTCACTTCCTTAGAGTACTCTCTTAAGGTATTTCTCTAATCGTCACCTTCTGTCAAATGTTCTGAAAAAAAATATATATATATCTATTGTGAAGGTGAGGAATATCTTAAGGAAATACAAGTAGCATTTGCCTAAAATAAAAATGATAATTCTACTCCCCAACTTGACAATAGTCATATATCACTTCATTTCACTTATTAATATATTGAGGTGGATCATTCAGAACTAACAAACATGTGGCTCAGTAGTACCTTGGGCCTCTTCTTCTCGGGGAAATCTTGGATTCAATTTTGTCATTTTGCAATGTGCAGGAGTGTAAAGATTAACTCGCAGTTTTGAAGAGACATATGCCTCCTATATTAACTTTCGATTGGAGATGGATTTGCATGCCTACTTGGCACCCATGGAGATCTCCACACACATGTACCTGGTACCAAGTACCCCTGCCCCATCTTTTTCAAAAGAATGTACAGGTTGCAAATGTTGGCAGTCATATGTCTTAGCATAGAGTTGGTATTAGGGTGGAAGAGGTAGAAGGTGATTGCTTGCCATCAGAAGGTGATAACTTGCTGTCAAACAAGAAATGAGATCCTCTGGACCTCCCCCCTCTGGACCATTGTGTGCCCCTAGATTCATGAGGGGGAGAGGTGATGGGGTACACCCCATCATTTCAGGATCAAATGACCATTCACCCTCCCCCTCGCAAGTCTGAGGGCACACAATGGCTTAGAGGGGGAAGGGCCAGAGGATCTTGTTTTGTCAAACAACTAAGGAAAAACCTATTCTAAAGTCCACTGGGCCTACAGGCAGAAGATGTAACATGTGGAGGGCTAACAAAAATTCAATTTCTGATCAAGGTGCAAATAAACCTTCGGTGGAATCTGCAGCAATAGTCAAATCAAAGGTTTTGTAAGCAGAGATAAATTGGAAGAAACAAATGAGATGGAGGTTGGGAACAATTACTTGTGAAAAAGCCCAGGCAGGAGGGAGGGAGAGAGTGGAATCATGCATTATTTGGGAAAAGGGGGGTGAACCAGGGGAGGAGAACCGGGTGCACAATTGAGAAAGCAGGATGAATGGGTAATGTATCTTGCTGAGCCGAACGAAAACTCAGGCCTAGATAATAGGTTATAGATTTCTTTTCTTTACAAAGGTGCCACTTTGCCCCCTTTGAGAAAATCACAATCATATTGATCACGTGATCACATATCTTGTATTCTTTTCTACTTCATTCATTAAATTTGATACTTGAGATGTTCTTGAGTAGCTTTAACTCTTTAAGGTCCTCTTTGACAATCGAATAAGCCTAGAACAGGATTGCTTACTTGCGTTTCTCAAATTTATTCACTTTGATTGCTCGAGTATTATTTCAAGGGAGAGTGGCTTATTTCAAAATAATCTGGAATAAGCAATTCAGCCAAAAAAGATTTGAGTTGCTTGTTCCAGCTAGAATAGGTATTAGTAATACCTTTTCCTAGAAAAACAAGTTTTTTTTTTTTTTTAAAGTGGATAGTACCACATGTATTCTAAACAAAATATAGAGAGTACAAAGGTGGAAGATATAGAATAAAAAGTCTTCCTATACAAAGTCACCAAGAAGGTGAAAGATACCATCAACTCTCTCCAAGGAGACAAAAAAGTGAGTTAGAATGGTCAATATTTTACCAAATTGTTGCCCACTCCCTGACTTTAGACCTAATAAAAGACATTACATGTTCGGGGGTGAGCCTCCCTCCTGAAAACCCTATTATTGTGCATAGTTGTTAAGGCGGTAAGGCGACCCAAGGTGTACTTGGTGTCCTTGAATGCCTAAGGTACTTAGGTGCCTAGGCGCTGCCATTACAATCAAGTGGTGGGAGGGAAAGAGGGAGGGAGAGATACTCACAAACAGGGAGACAAACACTTGAAGAGAAGGGAGAAGAAAGGGCGTGCATATAGAAAACTCAGGAAGGGAAAGAAGATGCCAATTGCCACAAGGAACTCCAAATTTGTGGACATAGACAAGTGGTCTTGTTGTCTCATTGTGGCCGTCATAGTGAGAGGAGAAAATATAAGAGTACCTTATCATTAATACCAAGATTTGTTCGTCAAGGAGGGACGATATCATAGACAATGAGGAAAATGAAGCATTGAGGAAGATCAAATGAAATGATATAAAAAAAATTAGGGCCCATTCATTCATACAACCCTATTTATATTAAGATTGGGTTCCAATAGACCAATTTTGATTAGCCCATGAACTATCCTAGGCATCGTCTAGGCATGTTAGGTGCTCCTAACTGTGCCTAAGCGGTCCCTAGGCGTGCTTTCCAATAAGGTGTTCAGCTGCCTAGGTCTTGAAAATAAGCATTATCACCTAGGCGTAAGCCTTGACAACTATGTCGTTGCATTCCATCCGCAAAACCCTAATGGTCTCGTGAATGATCAGCCACCAAACAAGATGGCCAGCTTTTTGGGGCCAAGGTCTCTCCTACGAACTAAAGAGATGATCAACATATTCACTGAAGACAACATCACTGTGCAGCTTCTGACCCATCAAGCGCCAAATCTTAGAAGAGAGAGAAAGAGCAGGCTGAGAACAGGTGATCCCTCGATTCCTCATCCGAGCCACAAAAAGCACACAAAAACGGAAGATCAAACAAGAAGTGAGTAGCCTGTCACATGTTAGGAGCTTATCAGTTGAGGCCCTCCAAAGTAGGAGCCTGTGACTTGGGGGGGTGCTTTTGGCCTTCCAGACTGCAAAGAAGGGGTACCAGCTCCCCCCGTCTGCAAGCAGGGAGTATACTGATCTAACAGAGAAGTGCTCCTGGACATTTTATCTCCAAAACCACCGATTATAGGGCTCCAGGTCCAAAAGGCTGCCCTGTAAGAGGCTGAGCAACAGAACCAAGTCACCCAACTCCTCTTCTCTTATGAGTCTTTTAAAGGATGGTCTCCAGCATGGTTGTGGAACAGCTGTCTCAAACACCTGGCATACAACTGCGAAGGGGTCATGAATGATGGCAAGTAATCTTGGGAATAGGTGATGCCAGGACATACTCTTGCTCCTGTTGCCCGACTTTTTTTTTGAAGGCAGCAAATGCCGCTTTCATTCATTGATAGAAAAGAAGCTTACATAGACAGGAAAAGAAGAAAAAAGAACTCAATATATGTCTACTAAGATAGTAGACATAACATGCAACACAGGACCCTCTCAGCACAAAATAAAAACCCCAAAAGGAAAAATCTGTCTTCACAAACACCCTATCAGGTAAAGACAGATTTCCATCGTACAAGTTTGGAAATAATTATAGAGTCTGAGTTTTTAACCCCATGTCTTCTAAAATTCCATTCTTGAAAATAGAAGATGCAGTTCCCAATAATCCCTATTGGACATGAAAACTGGCTGTTAAACATCCTGGAGTTTCTCTCTCTCCATATGGCCCACAACATTAGCAGGTAGCAAAGAATCCCACACTTTATGTTCCTGCTGAAATGGACAAATCTGTTTCCAGGTAGAAAACAAAGTGTCAACCGACTGAAAGTAGCCTCGATTCCTGCCTAAAATTTTGAAAAAGGCCTTCCAGATAACATCCACAATGCCATAGTTAATGAATAAATGATCCAGTGTCTCAACGAAAATTCCACAGAATGAACAGAGTCTTTTATATGGAGTCAAGAACCTAAGTTTATCACCCGTAGGTAGTCTGTCCCAAGTCACTTTCCACAAAAAAATTCTGATTTTAATTTGGAGGGATTTATGCCAAACTTGAGAAGTCCAACTGACCTTGACTCCTCCCGAAAATAAAATCTTCATGCAGATCTGACCGAAAATAAGCCTTTTGAGTCCCATCTCTAACACTTGATATCTTCCCTCTCATTTAATCCAGGAAAACCTTGGAGTAACTGATTAAGTTGAAAGGATTCCCTTTCTTCTTCTACAAGGAAATTTCTATGGAATCTAAAATCCCAGAACTTCCCTTGAGATGAAGAAATCTGCAACTCACTGATAAGTGCACTTTTATTGGCTGCAAGAATGTATAGATTTGGAAATCTATCCTTGAAAGCTCTCCCCTCCTTTCAAGCATCTTCCCAAAATTTAACGGTTTGACCATTACCCACAACAATGGAAGTGGAGCATTTGTAGAAGTCCAAATTATGTATAATATGCCTCCACACATTTGACACTGAACCTCTCATCTGAAAACCGTTAATCCGTCCTTCATTATGTAAAAGATATTTGCTTTGAATGATTCTAGCCCAAATGGAATGATCATCCTTCTCAACTCTCCACATCCATTTTATCAGAAAAGCTTGATTAATACTCCAAATTGAAACTAAACCTGCTCCCCCTTCCTCAATATTCCTGCAAACAAAATCCCATCTAATATGATGACCTCCTTTCACTTATGGCTTCTTACCTTTCCAAAAGAAAGCTGCTCTAATTGCGTCAACTTCTTGCACACAGTTTTAGAGATAGCAAAGATAGATAGAAAATAATTGGCCAAGGTAGAGAGCACTGTTTTGGATAAAATCCATCTCCCCCCGGAGAAAGAATGGAACCTTTCCATCCCTGAAGCTTAAGTTCAAACCTCTTGATCAGAGAATTCCAATGAGAGCATTTAAGCTTCCTATCTGAAATGGGAAGTCTGAGATATGTAATAGGAAAAGAAATAGATTGCATATTAATCAAATCTAAATCTCTGTCTGTTTCTCCTCTGAAACATTAACTCCCACTATTTCACTTTTAGAGAAGTTAACTTTGAGCCTAGTAACAGGTTCAAGGATTTTCAGCAAAATCTTCAAATTGACAATCTTATCTATCATCATGGAAGAGAATAGAATAGTATCGTCTGCATATTGAAAGTGAGAAATCTCTTCTTCCATTCTTTTAATCTTGATACCTTCAATAATATGACAGTCCTTGGCTTGATTCCACATAGAACTCATGACCTGACCTACCATAATAAATAGAACTGGTGATAATGGATCACCTTACCGCAGACCATGTGAGCTATCAAAGTAGCCATATACAGCTCCATTAATTAAAGTGGAGAATTTTGCCGTCCCAATATAGCAAGCTATCCAGTCTATCCATTTTTTATTAAAGCCCATCAGCTGCATAACCCGGAACCCAATTTATTCTATCAAAGGCCTTTTCAAAATCAATCTTGTATACCAAACATTCCTTTTTCCTACTTTTTTAATCATGAATACACTCATGAGCTGTCATGAAATTGTCAAGTATAAATCTGCCCTGAATAAAAGCTGCTTGATTCGAGTCTATCACCTTCCCAATCACAAGTTTCAGTCTAAAAGTCAAAGCTTTAGTGATGATTTTGTAACTTCCATTTAGTAAACTAATAGGTCTGAAGTCACTTAAACCTTCTGCATTTTCTTTCTTAGGAATAAGCACTAAAAATGTTGAATTGAGACACTTTATCTTCCAAGGTCTCCTTTCAAATTCTTCAACCGCTACCATAATATCAGCCTTGATGACTTTCCAAAAATGTTGGTAGAATCCCATTGAGAAACCATATGGTCTCGGAGATTTTTGAGCATCCATGCTGAATACAGCTTCTTTAATTTCCATTTCGGAGAAAAGTCTAATAAGATTTTCAGCCTCCTGTTCTAAAATCTGGTTGAACAAATTACAATTAATCCATGGTCTCCATTCCTCTTCTTCTTTGAACAAATCCTCAAAGTATTTTGCTGCAGCTGCCCCTTTGTCTTGATCCTCCTGTAAAAAATGATTCTCAACCTTCAGATGGTCTATTTGATTTCTTCTTTTTTTTCCCACTAGCTATTGCATGAAAATAAGAAGTTTTATTGTTTCCTTCCTTTAACCATAGTTCCTTAGCTCTTTGCTTCCACTTAATCTCTTCTTTTAGGGACCAATCAAGATATTGTTTTTTTTTTTTAACTCCCATAATAAACAATCATCCTTAGATAGCAAATTATGATCAAACTTAATATGAAATTCCTCAATCTCTCTGAGCAAATCTTTGCGAATCCTAGCTGCAGCTCCAAGGGTGCCCTCACTCCAAGCTCTCATCTTGTTCTTTAACCATTTGAGTTTTGTAGCCAAATTGTAACAAGCATTTTGATTGAGTAGGGGCTTCTTTCCACCATGAGGATACTAGGTCAAAAAAACCTTCATGTTTCAATCAAGCCAACTCGAATCTGAAAAGTCTGTTGTTGTTCCTCTTATTATCTCCAACTGAAATTAGAAGAGGAGTATGGTCTGATAAAACTCTAGGTAACCCTTTCAAAGAAAAATTTCTAAACTGCTGTTGCCATGCTGGCTTGATGAAAAATCTGTCGATTCTTGATTTGGATCTAGCATTGGACCAAGTAAAGTGTACTGTTGTGGAGTTCACTTCAATAAGTGTAATGTTGCCCGACTTTGATTTGGGATTCCACATATAGGATGTCTGAACAGCTGAGAATGCCCTTCCAAACCCATGATACATTGTACGTGGTTGGGAGGGAAACATCCAACACTCTTTCATGCCCATAGTACTTCTGTGTGATGGTATCCCACCCACTATAAATTGGAGTCGGTAGAGACAAGTTTCTACAACCATTTGGTGAGGAGGGCCAAGTTAAAACTATGAATGTCTTTCAATCCCTAGCTCCCGTTCTTCTCCTTCCTTCTACACATCCTACTATGGCAAACATCGTATCCTCCCCTCTTAGGATCTCCACCACTATGATAGAAAAACCTAGTTTGAATAGAATTCAACTTGGCAACCACAGTCCTGGGGATCACGAAGATGGATAAAAATAGATGGGGAGGCTGTCTAGGACTTAACTGCACAAAGTCAGAGGTCCTCCATAGGAAAGAAGGAAAAGAAGTCTACTTTTCCACCCTGCCAACTTATTCTCAAATCTTTGTATAATGCTGGACAAATCCTTACACTTAAGGCCTCAATTTGATTGCAGAATAGGTTACTCTGGAATTATTTATCCAGAATAGCGTATACCAGAATAAGAGATGTTTCGGTTTGATAGTTTTGTGGGGCCCGCTAATGGAATAAGAAGAATAAGTAATTCTTGGGTCTAGGGTGGGATGGCTTATTCTCCTTATTCTCCGAATACGCTATTCTGCACCGGTATAAGCCATTCTGCTTGTCAAAGCAAAATTAAGCTTATTCTCCCCTTATTCTCCTTTATTCTTCTCCTATTCTCCAATCAAAGTGGCCCCGGGTCTAAGGCTAAGGGGTAGGCTTAAATAGGAGATGGGAAAGTCTCTGCCAAGACATCCCATAATCAAAGTGGCCTTGCATGGCTCCCCCTCCTCCATATTGGTGATATTGGTGCTAATAAGTTGGTTCTTTTGAAATTTGGCTTTCAGCCCCTCCACCTCTTTTAAAAGGTCCAGAATGAATCTAGCCACAAACAGTTGATCTCGTCATCCGAGAAGAACATAATAGTATCATCCACATATTGGAGGTGTAAGAAAACCTTATTAGGACACTTGAAATCCTCTGATTAGCCCTCCAGCCACTGCCTTGTTCCACATTCTACTCAACATATGTGCCAACTAGTATGAATAGAATGGGCAACATGGGATCGCTCTACCGCTATGAAAGTAGGGGTAGGTTCATGTTTGGAACCTGACCTAGCTATCTCTCATATCGGATTTTTTTATTAAATCCTATCGTTTTGGTCTTTTTGTTTTATTTGGAGAAATATAGGTCGATTTTATTTATTTTCTTTTTTGGACTATGAGAGCTTGGGATTAGCCCTCAGGGAGTCCGGGACTTCTGATCAGACGAAGATCCGAGTATATTACCTCTCTCTACTGACCTCGGTCAGTGTTACGTTAAGCAACCGCTCGACAACTCTTGATTAACCGGCCGTTGATGCCATTGTAACATGCAACACTACTACTACACGCAACACATACATATGAAGATATGTTTTAGGTTAAGCTCTTAGCCTCACCCAAGTTTAGGATGGGTTTATGATTGGTTGGAAGGCTTTTAGAAGGTTCTGGATTGACTCTGAGTTATCTGGATTGATTCTAAGTATTTTAGACTCATAAGGGTATTTTTGTAATTATGCCAAGTTGGAGGGTATAGGGGCATTATGGTCACTTTAGTGTATGAGGTGAGTTTTAATGATTTAAGAAGATTTCAAAATCTTAGGAGGTATTTTAGAGTTATTTTAAGTGTGTTTGAGTTGTAAGGGTATTTTGGTAATTTTATCCGGAATTGGATTTCTAAACTTAAAGTCTATTTTTGTAATTATGTTTCATTAGGGTGATTATGGTCATTTTAAGTTTTTTTTTAACATTTTAGGGAAACTTAAAAACCCTTAGGATGTATTTTAGGAAGACATATTTAAGTTATAGGGGTATTTTGATAATTTTACCTCAAATCGGATTTATTAGACCTAATCTATTTTTATATTTTTATGAGATTTTTACTTATTTTTATCATATTGAGGGTATTTTGATAATTTTATCCATCTTATTAGGGTTTGGAGGGTATTTTGGGCATATGAGAGGTTTTGATATTTTTTAAGAATTTTCTGTGATTTTTATAGATTTTTATTATGGGTGAGGATATTTTTATAATTTCATTAAGTTTTGGGGGGCATTTTTGTCATTTCGGAAATTTTATATGTTTTTATATTTGGTTCTCTATTTTTTACTGACTTTTACTGTTTTTTATTAATTTTTTTGATTTTTATTAATTAATTGGATATATGAAGGATATTTAAGTTATGTTTATGGGTTTATGTAATTTCCAGATTTAGTTTTCTGATTTTTACTGAGTGTTATTGGTTTTTACAGATTTTTTTTTATTTTTATATTGATTTTACTGATTTTAAATAATTTTCACAGATTTTATTAATTAATTAAGTATGAGGGGTATTTAAGTCATTTTTTTAACTTAAGTATACTATTTTATGTCTTAATATTTCATTATCGAGTTTTGATTATGAGTCTAGGTTTAGTTATGTGTGGGGTGAGGCTAAGGGTATTTTAGAATATTTAATTATATATTTATACATTTTAATTAATTATTAAATTATTTAATAAATTAATTATGTATGTGAAAATATAATAACATAATGTTACTTAATTAATAGGTTTATGAACACACATGCACACACATATGCTCAAAGAACAATATTGGCATTTCATTCATTATTTTGGCATAATCCCGTTTTATGGAATGACGATTTTACAACATAAATTCAGCAGAGCTTTCTCTTAGGAAAAAATCTTAGGAAGAGAGCCTTCCAAAAGAATATCTCCTCCAAACGCAGCAAACACGTGCAAAAGCACTTGGTTTGGTCTTCAAATGGACAGAGTTTCCTCTTACAAATTTTGGGCCAAAATGGGCATGCCTTCATCTTACCCTTTGGGGGGTATTTATAGGCCATGGGGGCCTAACCGGTGGGGGTACCCACCGTGGGATTTTGAGGTGGGGGGTGCCACCGGAGATTTTTTGAGAGAGGGAGTGAGAGAGAGAGAGAGATTAGAGAGAGGGGGGGGGGGGGGGGGGGGAGGAGGGGAACCGGTGTGTGCCCCCACCGGTTGGAACCAGTGGGGGTGCCACCGTTTGGCACCCCCCCCCCCCCCCCCCCCCCCCCCCCACCGGTTATGGAGCCAGTGGGGAGGGCCCCCATCGGTTAAAGAACCGGTTGCTACCCCCATCCCTTTTTCTTTCTTTCTTTTTTTTTTAAAAAAAGGTTCCAACAAATGCTCTCCACGGGACATGTGCCGGAAGTGAAGACGACGGTGCATGTCCCGTGCCCCATTTGGCTATAAGAACCCTCATTTTGCATGCTTGAAAAGTTCTTTCATGCGGCATGCCGGTACTGTCTTGATGAATTCCCGTATCTTGCCTTATGTATTTGCGGCTATTGGTGGAAGTCAAACGCCGTCTCGTATATGCCAGGCGACACATCGCTTCGGCTTACTATGCATATGCTCTATCTGAGTTTATCTGGGTCCCGATGACCCTTAATTTTGGTACTTAGACACCTCAAGATACACCCAGGAAGTTTTGTTTTCCTAACTTTTCGACTTTCCGGATATATTTGCAAGTGTCCAACCCCTTTGATTATGGGAATCCTCTTGGCCTTTACGACTTGGAGGTTCTCCGAGAGCTGATGCCGCTCAAATCTTTCGACGTTTGCTCGAATTCTGGAGGATCTCTTTGCCTTCATGACGTGGAGACTCCTTAAGAATACCCGTGCGAGTCGTTCAATTCTTCCGGCATTTGCTCTATCTTGGGGTATCAGTACCTTATCTCGGCATTTCCAGGAGCTCCACACGAAGCGTTATGGACTGGCCTAATATTTAGTGCATAGCAATTTGACTTTGTCCTACGACTTCATTATGACTTGGTCGATTCTTTTTTTTTTTTTTTTTTGTATCTCGAGACTTTTATTACAGCTCTCTGGCGTTGATTTCCTCTCTCTATCTTCTTGTGCTTATTGTCTTTGTCCTCATGGCTCACAAGGGAGTTCCTTCCATGGCGGGACACAGAGAGGACGATATTCTAGTCCCACCAATTGTCGAATAGTCTTTCGCTAAAGCGGGCCAAGATTGAGACTCTCGAGACAGCCAATGCAATTCAGGTTGCATAAACTCCTACCTCCAATATCAGAAGGGTATTGTCCTTTCTAGTATCGCGGACGCCTAGATTGTTGCTCTGCGCCTGCAAGCACATATTCTTGAAGCTTTGTTTGGAGGGATAACTCCTATTTTGTGGCAGCAATCGACCATCGCTTCGACTAGCATTATGGAGATGGAGCCGAATTTCTTCAAAGGCTTGAAGTTTTCGATTTGCTGGTAGACAGTCTATTACAGTCTCTGGTGGGACGTGGTTCTTTCCTGGGCCAGAGTTGATATGCTATTTCTCTATCGTAGTTCTTATTGCCTCTCCTTTTATCGAAGAACTTGAGCTACACCTAAAGCTTGTCTCGAGCTCTGCCATTGCTTCAATATATTACAAATGTTATTATGAAAATCAATGCTAAGCTTGAGTGGTATGGACCCTTTGTTATATGTTGCATGTATCTTTTTTTTTTTTAATAACTAATACTAGCGCCTTTTCAGGTTTTCGTCAGTATTAGCCTCCTCTTATTTTTGCCTGTGCGTCTTTGCGGGTTTTCACACAGCGGGATTATTCGATTTTGCCTAAGGTGTCCTTTCGGATTTTCACCTTAGCTGGGTATAAGACTTTTTTACCCTTAACCGATCCCTTTGAGGACAAGATCGATTAAGTCCGTCGGGGCACCTCATTTTTAAGTCTTTTTTTTTTTTTTTTTTTAGTAGGGAATTACGGCTTCCCTGTGAACTGCTAAGGAATTTCTGTAAGGAACTGAGTCTTCCCTGAGAACCGTTAAGAAATTTATGTAGGGAACTGAGGCTTCCCTGTGAGCCGCTAAAGAATTTCTGTAGGGAACTGAGGCTTCCCTGTGAGCCACTAAGAAATTTATGTAGGGAACTGAGTCTTCCCTGAGAACCGCTAAGGAATTTCTGTAGGGAACTGAGGCCTCCTGTGAGCCGCTAATGAATTTTTGTAGGGAACTGAGTCTTCCCTGAGAACCGATAAGAAATTTCTGTAGGGAACTAAGTCTTCCCTGAGAATCGATAAGGAACTTCTGTAGGGAACTGAGTCTTCCTTGAGAACCGATAAGGAATTTCTGTAGGGAACTAAGTCTTCCTTGAGAACCGATAAGGAATTTATGTAGGGAACTGAGGCCTCCTTATGAGCCGCTAAGGAATTTCTGTAGGGAACTGAGTCTTCTCTGAGAACTGCTATGGAATTTCTGTAGGGAACTGAGTCTTCCCGGAGAACATCAGAGTCGGTACCCGATTCGACCCGGCTTACGTGTACCGCCGTCGAGGACATCAACCTTGACTCCAGCGGCTTGGCGAGGACACATTTTTGGATTAAGTTACATTTTGCCATTTTTGCCATTTTTTTGGACATGTATTCAGCCCATATGAGGCTCGTTTAGGCCTTTATATTTTTCTGCTATTTTCTTCACATTTTTTTTCTCATTTTGAGATGCAAAAGGGCATTCTTGTCTTTTTGTTCTCTAAGGCACTCTATGGAGCCCTCTATATATACTTGTACATACCTCGTTTTGGGGGTGGATATAAAAAAGAGAAGGGAATAGAATGTTCCAAAAGTGTTGAGTAGTGTGTGCGTTGACCCCGTGATGGGGCTTTGTGGAAGGGCGTGAAGCCCTCGTCTTCTTCCTTCCTCCTCCTCCTCCTCCTCCTTCCCGGCATCTTCTTCTTCTACCTTCCCTCCCTACCATCTTCTTTACCTCGGCCTCTGAGTCCCTCCTTTGGCTCCCTATTTCTGTCCCCTACCAATTTTGGTATTAAAGCCTGGTTCGATCCCCACGCCATTGCCGCCGTTCACCTTCCTTGCCTCTTTCATGCGTCGTTAATGCCGGCGGCCCCGACCACAGCCGCCGTCTTCATTTCCACCACCCACAGCTGTCGACAGGGTCGTCGTCTGATCCCATTAGGGTCGCCATCGCCCTCTACACCTCCGCATGCCATCGTCGTTGCCGCCCCTACTTGCTATCGTAGCTGCCACCTCCACCTCATCCCCTCTCTCTCACAGCAGAGCAATAAAAGGAGGAGAAGAGGTCGCCGACCCTCATCGGCGTCGTAGCCGCCGTCGCGGGCCTTCACCAACACCGACGTTGCCAACCCCGTCCCTTGCTATCACTGTTGTAGCTGCCAGTTGCGGTTGTTGCTACTGCTACCGCTGCCGCTGCCACTTCTGCAGCTTGTCGTAGCCGTCGCCGGCATCATCTACCACCGGATCTGCCGCGCAGCCGCTCCTTCCTCTCTCCCTCTCTTTCACATTTCCTATTTAGGGTTGGGAGGGGAGGAAGAAAAGGGGGCACGTGCCTCTTTAATCTAAGCTGGTCAAACTAGGTTTGACCCAATCCGGATCCATGCCCTGGACCGTACCCAAGCCCTACTAATTTGAGCCCAAGCCCAACCCCTTTGAACCTAGGTTGAACCAGATTACTTCAATTGGGTTCGAGTCACCTTGTCCACCTGGTTCAGCCTAAGACCGAGCCAGGGTGCAGCCAGGTCCGAACCAAGACTACGTTGGGTCTGGCGTAATGCACCTAGCGGTGCAACATGAGCCATTAGTGCAACGCCCTCATCCCGGGCTTGTTCAGACTCCGATTCGCATGCCGTCAGCGGTGTTGGTCTCACCTCAGTGAGGCCCATCCAGTTTCAACAATACGTCTTCCCCGACTATACATCATTTTGCGTGCCAATTCTGTACGCATACCGAGGTCACCTGTTTGTGCTTCATTTCTTGCGCCAGTCGCACCTTAGCTTTGTGTGAACGAGAATGACTCAGCTTCAGCGTGGTACTGTCCTGAAGTTGCCTTGATTTTCGTGCCCCTCTCTCACAGTGGGCAAGTTAGTGTCTTGTTATCCCCTCCTTCACAACTTGCTCGTTCTATATACGGTCGAATTTAGTATCGTGCTTGTGCGAGTTTAGGACGTCTAACTTGATTATATCATTTAGTGTTGCACTGTTGGTTTGTGAGATTGAGAGCTACCTATCCGACGGCTCTGAGTTGTGATGTTGATGTTGATGCTACTACCTTAGACCTGTGGTAGTCCTCACTACCTATGTTCCGGCTCGTTTCCTCGCTGTAAGGACGACTCCCGAGTTAGTTACTTCTTGTCGAGTTAGTTACTTTTTATTATTACATGATTGTTAGTTACTTTTTATTATTACATGATTGTCCTTTCTGGACGACGGTGACTATTTGTGCTTATGTGCTATCCTTGGTTGTGTTCATGGCCGATCTCGATATGTGTGGACATTTGGACCCTTCTTGGTAGTCGTTCATCATATTCCATATTTATGTTGTTTGACCATCATTTATAACATGTATTTAGTTGTTTTGTTGTCATTTGAGCATCACTTAGAGAGGATGTGTGGTTTTATTTTGGTGTCCTTGATTTTCATCATGCTATTTTAGTGCCAGTTTAGCGAGTCTTACCATATATGCTCATTGTTCTGCATCATCATTGTTAGTGTCGTTCAGCTGCACTTACTTTGTTGTGCCACTTGATCTCTGGTGGATAGTTGCATCCGAGTTATGTGCTAGCTTTTGCTTTTGTCACTTCACTACACATGACCACACGTAGCGGTGTCGAGTTTCGTAGTTCCGCACCGATGTCAGGATCACACATTGATTCTCGTACGATCCCTGAGATGACAGAGATGTTCGGCTAGCTCATGAGCTGGATGGATCAGTTGGACCATCACCTTGATGAACGTCTTGGGCGCTTTGGAGAGTCTTTTAGGACCATACAAGACAGACTTGCTGATTTCGATCGTACGGTCCAAGGTATGGCGGGCTATGATCCCGCTCTTTCGGGACAACATCCAGGCCAGGGTCTAGTGTGGGAGGCAGATTGCCAGGACCTGAACCCAGGCTCGCCCCAACACCCCGTGCACCCTCTACCGCCTTCGGCGAACCCACCACCTCCTATGCGCCTACCTCCTAGAGCCGATCTTGCTTTTGAACGGCGAGGTGAGGATCAGGGGCTTGATGATGATTTTACCAATGAGATCGGTTATGTCGACCGATTTGATGCACGTAACTATAGGAGGCATGACATGATGCATGCTTAGGACTGGGGTTATGAGATGAGGCGTCTGTGGCATCAGGGTGACCGTTATAATCACGGTGGTAGGTATGAGCGCCATGATCAGGATGACCGATTCGATTGGTATAATCGCTTTGACCAGTACGATCGAGATGATCGATTCGGTCGACATGGCCGAGGTGACCGCTTTGATTATTATGATTAGGGCGATCGATTTGGTCGTGATGATCGATTTGTTCGATTTGGTAGAGCGAGTTTTGGGTATGATCATAGGCGTTCCCTTATCCAAGAGATCGAGATGATCGTGACGGATTTGGAGATGATTGGAGGCGCCACAGATGCTCTGGAGATGGGTTGGCTATGATGAGCGGAGGCCTTATTTCCATCGTGACTTGGGTGACTAGGATGATCGTCGGGCTGCTCGTACTGAGACTCTTAGCTCTGACGGGTCCCTGGACCCAAAGGTATATCTAGATTGGGAGGCCATCATGAACCGCTACTTTTATTGGATGGGTATGTCCGATGAGCGCTGAGCTTGCTTCGCTCTGATGAAGTTGATAGGCCAAGCTCATACCTACTGGTCTAACGTTAAGGCTCTACACGAGCAGAGGTGCCAGGAACCCATTGAGTTATGGGAAGACATGAAGGTGTTGCTTCGCGAGAAGTACCTTCCCTCGAGTTACTGACATCGTCTCATTGATAGGTGGCAGAACCTCACTCAGGAGACTCGATATGTTTCAGAGTACATTGCTGAGTTTGATGAGTACCTGATGAGGTGTGGCGCTCGAGAGGAGGGTGCGCTGACTCTTTCTCGGTTCCGGAGAGGCCTGCGTTGTGTTTATCAGCAAGAGTTGTTCAACCACTACGTAACGACTATTGAGCATGCCTATTAGGTCATGCGCGAGATGGAGCAATTCAAGTTGGAGATGGCTTCGCCCCCACGTGCTAGGCCACCTTACCAGCGTCCTTTTGATCCGTGTGTCACGTTGGGATCCCAGTAGAGGGGTCCAGTTGCCCGTTCGATGGAGCCTAGCCGCCAAGATCCTCCACCTCTGCGCTTGTCTCGATTTCTACTGCAGAGAGACCGACACCTGCTCTACCTCTACCTCCCGTACGTCTCTGATTGGTGCCCCACCTGATAGGCGGGAGGATAAGGGTAAGGCCCTGGCTGTTAGTGGCCCATTACACGATGGTGGGTCCTGTAGGCGATGCTATCGGTGTTAGGAGTTGGGTCACTATGCCTCTCAGTGCCTCAAGAGGTCTCTAGTTATTGAGGGCATTGATCTTAAGGAGTCTTTGCCTCTTGTAATGTAGGATGTGAGCTATGAGGTTGGAGCTGATTTAGTTGTCGAGTTTTAGTCGGAGGAGGATGATATGATCGGTTGCATTCGGACTGAGTATTTCAGAGTGGAGGATATTAAGGATCTGCTTGATGGAGGTAGATTAGTTGTGATCTGTTATACTTTGACTCAGCCTCGAGAGAGTGATGATTGGCGCCACACTTTCATCTTTCACACCTATTATCACGTAGATGATAAGGTGTGTAAGGTGATCATTGACAGCGGGAGTTGCATCAACGCCATCTTTAGGAAGGCTATTGAGCGCCTTAGGTTGATTTCTATTGATCATCCTCGCCCCGACCGTATGTCATGGGTGGACTCTACGTCCATTCCGATTTAGACGAGATGTCTCATTCCGGTACATTTGCACCCATACACGGATCAGATTTGGTGTGACATTTTGCCGATGGAGGTCGGGAGCCTTATTCTTGGTCGACTGTAGATCTATGACATGGATGCTGTCCTCTATGACCGGTCCAACATTTGTGCGTTTTCCTTTGGCGACCTACGCATCATTTTACAGCCTTCCCGACCGAAGTCAGCACCATTGCAGGAGACCACCCTTCTAGTACTCATGTTTCTCCTTCTACTCCGTCTACTTTCAGTGCCGCTATCTCGTCTGATGCTACCCATTCCAGCACTACTACTTGTGGTGCGGTACTACTGAGCACTTCCACTTTACCCCGCTTGACTCAGTCGAGCGTTTTGTCTGCTCACGAGCCTTCTATCTTTGGTGCACCACTTATAATAACCTTACAGCTGATTAGCGCCAGGGAGTTTGAGATTGATCTGTCTGAGAGCAAGTCTATATTCATTTTGGCGGTTAGAGAGGTGAGTGATGAGACCCCAGATGTGCACCCCGCCGAGTTCACCTCTCTATTTCTGGAGTTCTATAATGTTTTTCCTAAGGACCTTCCAGACTGTTTACCACCCATGCGTGACATTCAGCACGCGATCGATTTAGTTTCGAGATCTACCTTACCCAATCTGCCGCATTATCGTATGAATCCTGTTGAACACGCGGAGCTTCGAAGGTAGGTTGAGGGGCTCCTAAGGAGAGGCTCAATTCGGAAGAGTTCGAGTCCCTATGCGGTCCCCGCACTGTTAGCTCAAAAAAAAGATGGCACCTGGAGAATGTGTGCGGATAGCCGTGCCATCAACTGCATTACAGTCAAATACCATTTTCCAATTCCATGCTTGGACGACATACTTGACATAATGACTGGAGCCACTGTATTCTCAAAGATTGACTTGAAGAGTGGCTATCGCTAGGTCCAAATTCGACCTGAAGATGAGTGGAAAACGGCATTCAAGATGAAGGACGGATTGTACGAGTAGTTGGTCATGCCTTTCGGGCTGTCCAACGGCCCCAACACTTCATACGACTCATGATTTAGGTACTTAGATCCTTCATTGGCACATTTCTGGTCGTGTACTTTGATGATATTATCATTTATAGCCGTACTTGGAAGGATCATATAGAGCACCTGGGTCAAATGTTCCTCGTCCTTCGCTGCGAGAGCTTATTTGGAAACCTCAAGACGTGTTCTTTCCTGACAGATCATGTGATCTTTTTGGGGTTCATTGTGTCATATGAGGGTGTATTTGCCGACCTGGAGAAGGTCAGAGCGATAGTAGAGTGGCCCGAGCCGCAGAGCATTCATGATGTACGCAGTTCTCATGGCTGGGCGACCTTCTACTGTCGTTTTATCTGGGGGTTCAGCTCAGTTATGGCTCCGATCATTGATCACATTTGTAAGAGAACCTTTTCCTAGTCAAAAGTCGCATCTTCGCCCTTTCGAGACATCAAGGAGCACATGACCTAGGCACCTGTTTTTCGACTGCTTGATTTATCGAAGGTATTTGAGGTCTCATGCGATGCTTCTGGTGTCGGCATAGGTGGAGTCTTGAGTCAGGAGACCATCCTATTGTATTTTTCAACGAGAAATTAAATGATGCCAAGCTAAAGTACTCCGCCTATGATAAGGAGTTTTATGCGGTAGTCCAGGCCTTGAGATATTGGAGACATTATCTATTGCCGCAGGAGTTTATGTACTCCGATCATAAGGTCCTAAGGTTTCTTCACGCTCAGAAGAAACTTAATCGGAGGCATAGCCGATGGATTGAGTTTCTTCAGGCTTACACATTTGTTCTTCGTCATAAGGCGGGTGTGGAGAACGACATGGCTGATGCGTTGAGCTATCAATCTTCCCTTTTATCAGTTGTCAGCACTAAAGTCACGGGATTTGAGAGACTCCGGGACGAGTACCCCAGTTGCCCTAATTTTAGTACGATTTACGTTGCCCTTCAGTCGGGACCCTCTAGAGAGTACTGTGATTACATGCTTCAGGAGGGTTACCTTTTTTGTGGGTCAATATTGTGCATCCTGCGGATTTCAATCTGTGATTTTTTGATCTGAGAGGTTCATGTGGGTGGTCTAGCCGGTCACTTTGGCCGGAATAAGACAATTAATCTTGTTGAGTACCGGTTCTTCTGGCTGAGCCTGAAGCGCGATGTTGCTCGTATCGTG
Source organism: Zantedeschia hybrid cultivar (assembly GCA_030544215.1). Lineage (NCBI taxonomy): Eukaryota > Viridiplantae > Streptophyta > Magnoliopsida > Alismatales > Araceae > Zantedeschia > Zantedeschia hybrid cultivar. The sequence goes on from JARZZO010000015.1 coordinate 440,528, forward strand.
GCTCCGTGTTGTACATGGGCTACGGTAAAGTAGAGGAAACAGAATACTAGTTTATACTCCTCACTCCTCGTGCTTGATCGTCCGTGACAGGATGTTAGCATGGATTTTGTCTTAGACCTACATCGTACGGTTCGAAGGCACGACTCTATCTTGATTGTTGTCGATCAACTTTCAAACATGGTATATTTTGTTCCCTGCTTGAAGACTTCTGATGTGTCTAGAGTGGCCCATTATTTCTTTGAGGGTGTGGTTCGATTGCATGGCTGCCTAAGATCATTGTCTCAGATAGGAATGTTCAATTTGCTAGCTATTTTTGGAAGATTCTTTGGCATTGATGGGAACCAAGCTTAAATTTTTCATTGCCTATTAATTGATGGTTAGACTAATGTAGTCAATAGGAGCCTGGGTAATCTTCTACGTTGTTTGGTTAGAGAGCATGTCCGTAGCTGGGATCAGGTCTTGTGGCACGCAAAGTTTGCATACAATAGTTCTGTCATAGGTCTATTGTCATGTGTCCATTCGATATTGTTTCTGATTATAGATCTAGAGGACCCGTAGACCTAGTCCCACTACCCATTCAGTCCCGTACTTCATAGTCAGTTGAGTTCCTTACCCATCACATCAGGAGTTTGCATGATAGCGTACGTCAGCGTATTAAGATCACTAACGTACGCTACAAAGAGTTGGTTGATGCTCACCGGCGACCGCTTGAGTTCCAGGAAGGCGATTATGTCATGATTAGGGTCAGACATGAACGGTTCCCATCCGAGGTTGTGAAGAAGCTGCAAGCTCGAGGAGTCGGTATGTTCAAAGTGTTGAAACAGGTCGAACCGAATGCGTACGTAGTGGATCTTCCCTCGAACTACGACATCAATACCACTTTCAATGTCTCAAATTTGGTAGCCTATCGAGATCCGACAGTGATACCTAGTGACCTATTTAAGTCTTCTCCTCCCCTTGAGAGTGACCCCACCCATGAGCGTCCACCTACAACCTCCGTTCCAGTACGGCTAAAGCACATTGACCATATATTGGATGAGCATGTTGTTACTTCTAGAGATAGGGCCTACCAGCGCTACCTAGTTCGTTGGAGAGGACGGCCGATAATCGAGGACACATGGGTCACACGTGAGGAACTTCAGCAAATTGACCCGGACCTTTTGGAGCGGTACTTGAGCGGGTGTGACCTTCACTCGACAGGGTCGAGTTCCTCCCAGTCGGGGAGGATTATGTGAGGACACCAGAGTCCGTACTCGATTTGACCCGGGTCACGTGTACTGCCGTTGAAGGACATTGACCTTGACTCCAACTTCACTTTGGCTTGGCAAGGACACATTTTTGGACTGAGTTACATTTGCATTTTTTGCCATTTTTTTGGACATGTATTCAGCCCATTTAAGGCCCGTTTAGGCCTTTTTATTTTTCTGCTATTTCCTGCACATTTTTTTTCTCATTTTGAGATGCAGGGGCATTTTTGTCTTTTTATTCTCTAGGGCACTCCATGGAGCCCTCTATATACACTTGTACATATCTCGTTTTGGAGGTGGACAAAAAAAAGAGAAGGGAATAGAATGTTCCAAAAGTGTTGAGCAGTGTGTGCGCCGACCCCGTGATGGGGCTATGTGGAAGGGCATGAAGCCCTTGTCTTCTTCCTTCCTCCTCCTCCTTCCCGGCATCTTCTTCTTCTTCTACCTCCCCCCCCCCCCCCCCCCCCCCCCCCATCTTCTTCACCCCGGCCTCTAAGTCCCTCCTCCGGCTCCCCATTTCTGTCCCACAGCAGGTGGGCCCTTTTGTCTTGGCTAGGATGTTTAGTCCAATATCAATTTATACAGCTTTTCTTTTTTTAACTCCCTATAAACTTCACAGGCTCTTCAACATTTAAAAAAAATGCTACAGGTTTGTCCCTTCGCAGCATTTGAAACTTGTCTATTTGGGCGGTATTTCTTGGAGTTTAAAATTTAAGTTAGTTAACATTTTGTTTCGAGCTGGCTTACGGGCTATCGAGCTGTGCTCTGCTTAGCTCATGCTCAGCTTGTTTAGACTTTAGAGAAGCGAGCTTTGTCTTTAGCTCGAGCTCGGCTTGTTTCTCTCAATGAGTTGAGCCGAGCTGCGCCAAACTCGAGTGAGCTCAAGTAGCTCGCAAGCCATTCGGATCGTTGCCTGCCCTAGGTCCACCTGTCTCCAAAACCCATCTTCCCCATGACTTGGAAAAGGCAATCCCAAGCTCCCAGCTGACTTTATCATTGGCTTTCTCAAAATACAGGTTCAATATCAACCCCTTTCTACGATGAAACTTCATGGAATGTAAGCATTCAAGAACTAATCACCCTATCCACCATTAACTCCATACTAGAAACCATCACTTTTGTAAGGATCTTGTATGTTCCGTTCAGTAGACTAATAGGCCTATAGTCCCTCAAGCAGTCAGCTCCTTCCTTTTTGGGGATAAGAACTAGGAAGGTGCTGTTGATACCCCTAAGGTGAGCTCTCCCTTCTCGAGTCCCACGGAGCTTGGAGGATGCGTTGCTTAACTGTGTGCCGATTATGTTGAAGAACACCACATGGAAGCTATTAGGGCTAGGAGCTTTGTCACCATCCATAGCGAACACAACCTTTTTAGTCTCTTCCTCTGAGAAGGGAGAAGAGATACACTTCCTCTCCTCAGAAGAAGGAGAGGGCAGAAGGTCATCAACAAAAGAAGGTTGCCCAAAGGGATCCTCAGAAGAATGCCTGAAATAGAAATCGTGGACATGCTGCATGACCTGGGAGGCATTAGAGAAGACATAGTCCCCTTCCTTAAGGCTTTTGATATGGTTCAGTCTCTTTCTTATCAAGGCCAATCTGTGAAACCAAGCAGTATTTCTGTTGCCTTCTTTGATCCATTTCTTTCTTGCCCTCTACCTCCAAAAGATCTCTTCCTTGAGAAAGATTTCATTGAAGTCTGCCATGAGGGTCTCTCTGCGTTCCTTATCTTCAACATCCAATAGGACAACTTCCTCCAGGGCATCTAAGGCATATAGCTGCTCTAGGATAGAGGCCTTTGGTCATCTTCTCTGGCAGGGTCTTCACACTTCCCAAGAAGTTAACTCCTCAGTGAGGGTCTTCAATTCGCAAAGCCTGGCCATAGCGTTGGTATTAGTGGTACCTATTTTTATGTATTCCATTTTTTAACCTTTTTCAACCAACTTATTTTTCTTATTTTAGTCAGAATACAATTCCCTGTGCAATTGGTTCATCTTTAACATGACTGGAAAGATACAAGGTCACAAGTATTTGCTGATGCACAAGAATATGTGTGCGCATGTGCACCTGTGAGATCTCTCTTATTCTTATATAGTAGTATTACTAATCCGTTGCTTCTCCGCTTGGTATGTATACTTAGTTTCTTCGTCAACCAAGGAACACCAGTACCCCTTGCATACTTTAAACTTGTAGCAGTTCCTGGAGTCAAGAAGGAATATGTACCATGTAATAATCTCACTTTTATGTGTTATGAAATCTTTATGGCCTTCCAAACCTGGTATCCAATTATCACTTGTTTTATAAACTGCAAGAAGCAGGATGGCCATTTTAGCTCCTCTCGGGGAATTCCACGTGAGAGAGAAAGAGATAGAGATAGAGAGAGAGAGAGAGAGAGAGAGGAGTTTATGGCAAACTGATATTGCTCATCATCAGTTAACCATCGCCCTTATTTTTCCTGTTAATGGTCATATTCAAAGAACTAATTTAGCACGTTATACGTGATCTATTAGAAATCCATATTCCCATGTATCAATCAGGAAGTGGAATACAGGTCTTTGAAATAGAACCAATAATTTGATTAATTTTCAATTACATTTTGCTCTAGCCGATTTAAGGGGTCATTGCTTCATGAGTAGATATGCTTCACTTGCTGTGCATGTGTAGCACTAGGCTTTATTACTATTCTGCACTGTGTGCGCATTTGCTAGCATTCTGAGGCTTTCATCATGACAAGAGCCTTTACCTTAGGAATACCATGCAGCCCAACTTCCCGTCTGTTTATTTCTTAAAGACCGATTCACAAATTTTCTCAACCATACCATGCCAATATTCCTTGTATACTTCCGTTGTTGAGCATAGACTCTATTCCACTTTTGTTGCCAATCCCTGGTCTGTATGGGACTTTAGCTCTTTTAACTTGCACTACCAGTTCCAAAGCTGGGAAAGGGAGGAAGGTTGGCAAAATAAGTAAAAACTTCTGATATTATCTCTCACATGGATCCTAGGTGTTTTAAGGGGGAGGTTGGCAAAAGAAGTTTAGCTAGTTTCAAAACTTCTACCATTATTCTCTCACATGGATCCTAGGTGTTTTAAATATTTATGCATTTGTTGCTTTTCATTCTTTTTCTTTTTGTATACTAGCTGGTGAAGGATGATAGGTGGAATCATGTCTGTTGTGCCTGAATTCATCATTTTTTTTTTAAATTTGCAGGCAATTCCATATAAAACAGCAAAAAAAAAGAAAGGAATGACTGTAGGTTTCATTGGTTTCACAGATCTAGAACAGGTCAAATCTGCAACTCAGGTACTGTATGTAGTCTGTAAATCATTTTTTAAGTCTTTTTTTATATACAACAATAAATGAATATTCACATTATTGTCCTTTTATTGGTAGGAGTTGAATGGGAAGTCCATCAGTGGAAAGCATATAGAACTTGCTGAAGTTAATCGTAGATTTAAGGAGAAGCTTTCATCTGCGCCATCAAATGATCAGAGGGATTTGCTATCTTCTGATAGTCAGTCTAACAAAGATCCTTCGGACCCCACAAATTTACTCGATAGTGATGCTATCGAGGAAGACAATTATTTAGCACAAGGTTATATTGCAAAAGCAAGAACTGCTCGTGATGTAGTCACTCCACTTGCTGACATGTCATACAGTGATCAACTAGAGCACAAGAAGAACTCGTTGCTACAGACTCTTAAAAGACTTGTAAGAGAAATATCTATTTATTTTCCGGAGATTTGGTGGTATCACAATTCATTAAGTAAAAGGAGAGTGCACAAATGTGGGACAGAATGTATGGCCCCGCGCGCCCCCCCCCCCCCCCCCCCCCCCCCACAAAAAAAAAAAAAAGAAAATAAAAAAAAAGAACCCTCAAAAGTTGACTACCATCAACAGATGGTGCTCCCACAAAACAACCCACCATTTACAGAAAGCACTCCACAAACAAAAAACCAGTCACACGAAGGAATTAAGGGTCATTCGAGTGTGCGATATACAAAGAAATCCCAAAAGGGGAGATGAATTACAATCTGCTCCTCCCAATGCAGCAGCCTCATCCCTGTCATGTTCACAAATGCAAGGCATCAGCTGCTCCCATGTCCTGCTCTTTCTATGAAAAAATCGGAGGTTCCTCTCACTCATAGCGATCATATAATTGCAGGACAGAACATCCACCACACATGCTTATCTGTCTGAAATCTCCAGGATTTGTGCCAACCATGCATCATCTGCAACACATCAGAAAATGGTGCCAGTTGAAGCCTCAAAGCAGGTTTTTCCACACTTCTTAATGTGAGGTACACTTTCTCAACTAGTGAACCCATGCTCTCATCCAGATCATCACATAAGTAATAGGAAGTCCTCACACCTTATATGAAGGAGGTCATATAGACACAAGTGGGGAGACAAGCGTGAGCAACTCTTCATATCAAGAACTTGAGTTTCATGGACGTTCAAGGCTTCCATATCTGATGAACTCAGCTAGTAGCTTAGTCTACTAAACTATTTGTTCCTCAAGTTTCTTCTAGAGGTAGGGCCCACCCTCCTCTGCTAATCCCATGACCTTTGCTAAGATTATATCAAGAGTTGTGCCCATGCTAAAGAAGCTAAGTTATAGCTCTACTTAGGGTCTATAATCCCACCATCTATCTTGCCAAAAAAGAATATTCTCTTGTCAATCAGGAGAGAGATGCTTTCTGTAATCATGTCCTTAGTACTCAGAATGCCCTCCAAAGGTTCGAGACATTAGATATGTTGCTATGGTCAATGTCCCAAACTTTGGATTTCTTGTAGTACTTTTGAGTGATCTGCCATAAACCCTGGCCCTGGTTCCCAAATTCCAAAACCACTTAGACATCGAAAAAGGTTTTAAAGTCCTAGACATTTTTCATGTCAAGAACCCCTTCCCCCTTGCACTTACAAATGCTAACCCATGTGCCAACTCATGCATTTGTCATTGGACAACAATCTTGTTTTCCAATCAGCCATTCTTCTGTCCACTTCCTGAATTAAGCTCTCCCAATCTTTGACATGAATGGCACCCATTAAGAGTAGGAGTCCTAAGTGATAGGAAAGACTTACACATGCATCCCATAATCCCGGGTGCCCTCATCACCGTAGATTGGTCCATACTTGCCCATATCATCAATCTCTTTTTTGTAATTTGCCCTTAACCTAGTCCCCATTTCGAATACAGTAAGAAATCGTCTCGCTACAGATTCCTGCTCGTCCTCATCTGATACAAAGGCGATGGTATCATCAATATGTTGGAGGTGAATATCCTGTACATCTTGCCCATATATGGAGAGGTCTCTAATAAGGCTAGCATACTCAACTCTCTACTCATCTCTTGAGAAAACCATGGCAAAAACTAAAGGGGAGATTACGATATCCTTGTATTTCTTAGAAAGAACTGAGTTTACGATATTCTTATATTTCTTAAAAAGTACTGAGAATCTTATGCTTTTGGCCATTCAATGTGACTGCATTAATGTTCATACAAACATTCCAAAAGTGTAATGCACATGCAAGGATTATGTTCTTGGATCCAGTGCCATTTGAGTGTTTTGGAAACAAGAGGAGATTTATATAGATCTCGAGGAGACGTCTAAGGGATCAAAAGATACTCTCTCTCTCTCTAGACTTGTAAGAGATCATGACACACACACACACACACACACAAACACGGTCTCTCTCTCTCTCTCTCTTATTCTTGATCTCGATAGAGATTTCATCCCGAGAGGTAAAGATCTTGGAGAAATCTTGAGAGAGGGCAAACCATGACCTCTCCACCTTCCACAACTTTTGAATCTATTACACGACGAACTCATTCCAAAGAGTAGGAATACATCTTGAAGCTCCCTCAATGGGTGATTTTTGTTGCTTTGGTCAGCCTATTGCCTCTAACCTCCCTCACCAAACCCTCCCCTATGATCGTATATTTTGTCTCCTACAGACATACCACACCGGTTTTGCACCTTCTCATTGCCACCCTCACCACTCTTCTTCTAGCATCCTCCTCTATTCCCCTAAAATTTCATGTTGTCATCCACAATTTCACTTAAAAGAGGTTATTAACTTATTATACCACCCTCTTTCTCTTCTCCTTCTTGACCTTTTTACACCCTAAGCTCCCTCGCGTCCTCCCTCTTCTTTTACTTTAACTGATTGACAATTCATCTCTCACATTCCATGCTATGCAGAGATTCTATTTTTTCCTGATTTTATTCAAGTGCTTTTTCAAGTTAGACTCTAGTCATGGGAAGGAAATCTCAATTCTCATGGCCAGCCTCTCATCTGCTATTTATTGATCTCCTTTCCCTCCTTATCCACTCAGGTAGACCCTAGTTTGATGCTCCCTTCACCCTACAACCCTGCTGACAAACATTCCTCTCTACTGTCCTCCTCCTTCAAGTGCTTCCCTATGTTGTCATCTTCATCTGTTTGCTCATCACTCCCTTAAGTCCATCTCCTCCACCACTGATCCACCATTGTCCATGTTAATCTTGATGTTAGGGACAATCATCAAAGGAGCAGATGCTGAAAGACTCTCTCCCTGGTGTGACGCATATCTCTCTCAAATGGCAGAGTGATTAACCTTCCCTCCATTGCTGGCTTAGTTCCCAAAGTCAGAGGACACCTGGCAGTTTTGGCACCAAAATAATACTGCTCCATACTCAAGAGTAGAGGGAGGACTACTTGAGAAGATGGCTAACTTGTCGCGGTAGGATTTCTTGCACTAAGTCTGATGGATTAAACAAGCCCAAGGAGACAACCTGGGCATCACAGCCCCTGAACCACTTGCGCAGGTTTCCCCTTTAGCCTTAAGCTCCCTATATATAGGTATCAAAAGAGAGCATTTGGTGCCAAACCTGTATGGATGGCCACATTGCCAACACAGAGACCTTTTCCCATCCTGGAGAAGGCCTCCACCGACAGCTAAGCTAGCATTATCAGGCGAGGTTTTCAACACCCTGTAAGAACCACTGAATTGATAATAGAAGGTTGTTGGGTCTCAGTGACCCGATATAGGTATCTGGTGCTCTTAAAGGAGATAAGTCACTGAATATGATCCAGGTGTAAGTCATCAGGTATGATCCTCTGGGGACCTGATTCCCGTATAGCCTTATCAGATGATCTCCTGTTCATCAGACTGCTTGATCTCTGCTCCCCAAGTAGGCTGGTCACAATGTCAAGCTATCTACATTTCTGTATGGTGCAGGTGGTTCAAAATTTTAACCATGCGCTCATCCTCCTCTGACCAAAGACTACATACATGAAGGTTGTGCACATGATCCTACTCCTTCCCCTGCCTCGCCATGGGGCCTTCTATGGGCTTGAAGCGCTGGCTTACCCTTCCTTGATTCCAGCCCTGACCCTTCACCCCTCTCTAGCACCTCCATATTGAGGAGGGAACATCCCGGAGTATTGTCCATCATTACGAAGCAAATAAGCTGGTTGCCTAGCAACTCCTGGTCGTAGAGGTGCAAAGCTATCCAATCAGCTTCAACTTGATGTAGGTTTGCTTGGAGTCATTGCCACATGAGATTCCCATTGGACCAGTCAAAGAATGAGGCTGGAGTTCACAACCGCTCCATCCACCCCAGCCCTCTCCTCCTCTTCCCCCTAGCAAATGACGAGAACAATCCTGGAAACCACGATGGTGCTCCACCATCCGACGGTCTGCCATCTCTCTACAAAGAGTTGTCGAATGCTCTCTAGAGCCCCTTTGCCCTCTTACACCATCCGGTTCATGCAGAAGCTCAACCATAACCTCTACTGACAAAACATCTCACTGGGAGGCAGTTCCACCACCTTAGCAAGGCCCTAGGGATGAAGCTACTAATTCCTGGAGACCCTACCCACCATCTTGGCGAAGGACCCGGATGGAGGAGACACGTGAAACAGCCAATCCCGAGTGTCACACAGTTAGCATTGACGGTCACCAGTGCTGGAGCACTCCACATCTCCCTCATTATCAGAAATCTCCACCTACTCCAATCAAATTGTACTTTGATAAAGATTATCTCAAAGGTGTCATATGAGAAATAAATTTCATTAACAAACTGGATCCTGTAATTGAAGTTACTTCCGTTGTGACATAATCATATAGTTCATTGCCTAAATGATCATTACTTTGAATATTTCTTTCTGAATTTTGACGTTGTCAATTTCTTTTATCGAATTGAGTTGATGTGTATATATCTCTCTCTTGTAGACTCGTAATGCACGTAAGGCTTGTCCCAATGATGTTGCTCTTCCGGAGTGGATTTTTAAAGCAAGAGATATAGGCATGTACTCTTCCTTTTTTGTTGTTTAGATTGTTAAAGCATTCTTCTATCCAGTAATTCTCTAATTGATAATTGTAATTGTATAATGTTGAGTTGACAGAGTTTTAGTGGGCTGTACCTATGTCTTATGTGGTTCAAATGAGAGAATAGACATAATATTTTTGAAGGAACTTAACAGTCTGTGCTTGTGGATGTGATCTGGTAATGGGGAAAAGTAAGAAAGGGTGAATCGGAGGGGAAAAGTTGAGATTTAATTTCTCCCTGCCTGATAAGTTTCTCTTGAAGGCCTAAAAGTAAGGCCTAACTCTGACACCTCTAACATAGAAACATGGAACCCATGCAACCTTATAGTGCCTCCTCTCACCTTATCATCTTCTCACCTACTGGAGGTAAGGAGGGAGGTGACCTGTCCTCAGTTGCACTTCTCTATCTTTGGTTGCTTATTAAACTTTGGATGTGAGTGATGGTTTTCAATCATCTTGAGCTATGTCGGCTTCCAAGTGGGATAAAGTTTTATCTCTCGTTTATTGTATCTTTTTGGCGAAGATGTGGGAAATAATAGTTCTATATTAGGATAGCTATGACAAAGATTCATGTTGTTTGGACTGTCATGGTAGAGATTACACAACTTTGGTATCCTTGTGAGTGCACTTTGTGGAAGGCTTTCTGTATCCAAGTGTTGGATGAAGAGGTTTGCATTCTTGGACCTTTTTCCTAGTTTCTTCACTTCCATTATGCATGACTCCTCATTCCAGCAATTTCGCTATGTTTCAAGCACATCAAAGTGAGGCCATCTGCATCTCTTTGATGTTTCTATTCTGTCATTTGATCTGTGGAACTGAACTTCGCTGTTAGAAAGAGAACGATTAACATTTGCTTTTTGACGGGTATTAACTTGGCTTAGCAAACAATCTAGATTTAAACGGTTAAAGGAGGCTTTTATAATATTGTAGATAGTGGAGATTTACATTTGAGTTGAAACAGGATAATACTGTATAGTAGACTTTTCCTTGAAGCGTAATAATATTAAAAGCTTTAAAGAATGGTTCATGCCATTGATTTTGTGAACATGTGCTGGTAGCCACACACTCATTGTGCTTACGGTTCCTAAAAAACATGCCACCCTGATAAATCTCCATTTCCTTTTTCCTTTTCTCCCTCCATAAGAGCAGATTCCATAATCATAAATTATATTGCTTAGATGCCTTGGTCACTAAGGTGGCATTTGGGATGAAGGGTGAAAAAAATGAAAATTTGAATGTTGGCTTTTGGGAGTTTGTGGGACCCACATTAATAATGAGAAAAATTTTCCAAAATCTCAAAAGCTCACTCCCATGAGCTTTTTCTCTCTCATTCTTCTCTCCCTCTTTCTTTTTATCTCTTTAGAATGGGCATGGAAAAAGCTACCTTGGATTTGAGAAAAAGGTGCATTTAATGCACTTCCTCCTCCCTTGACCCTCACTAATCATTGGAATCCATCTCCAATCTTTGTTGCTAAAAAGAAATTGTAAGGGCATATTTGACGATCTTCATTAACATTTGTGTATTTGCAATGCACTCTCAGGACATTAATGAGAGATGTAATAAGAATTTGACTCACTGTAAATTGAAATGCTGGAGCTTAGAAGGTATATATTTGGATGCTCTCGAAAAAAATATTATAATCAACTTTCGAGTAGTGGGCTCTATGATCCTAAAAAAGAAATAATCCACAGTACAAATATTATATTGTATGTTTGTTTGCCACCAAAAGATAAAAGCCAAAGCTTGCGCTATCAATGTCGATCTCTGGAAGATAACTGTAGCAGCAATACTCTACCTTATTATAATATTGGAGAGGATATTCAGAATATTAAAATTTTGTTGGTCTTGGTGGAAGCTATTACAGGTTTGAGAATTAACGATGAAAAATCTGAAATTGTAGGGATACATGTGGCACAAGACAGACTACAAGAAATTGCATATTCCTTGCACTGCAAAATTAGTTCTTTTCCTATTAAATATCTCGGATTGCCTTTATTGGATGGGGTAATTAGGGTTACGGATTGGGATGATTTGATCAAGAGATTTGAAGAACGGTTGGAAGGATGGAAAGGTAGATATCTCTCTGATGGAGGGAGACTGATTTTACCCAAATCAGTCCTATCTTCATTGGCCACTTACTATGTGTCTATTTTTAAGATTCCAAAGACTGTGGAGAAGATTATTGAATCAGCCAAAAGCTCTTTTTTTTTGTCAGGAGGAAGAGAGGTTTTCATTTAATCAAGTGGAATATTGTGTGCAAGAGCAAGAAGCAAGGAGGTGTTAGTCTATGTGGAGTTGCCAGTTTCAATCAAGCCTTATTAATGAAATGGTTGTGGAGAAGGTGTAACGACCCCTTGTCGGTCGGTTCAGTCATGCTGGCTTACTACGAACCAAAGGGACCCGTTAACAGCGGGAACAACCCGAACATGTCTTGTAGTTAAGGTTGAGCACTTTGCATGTAAATAGACAAGCGGTTGATCATAAGTCATAAAACTCTTATATTGATATCATATAATACATCGCAGTACATCAAGTCCAGGGGTACAACTTGTAAATTATATAGGGACTAGACTTACAAAAACAAGCTTTGCTCAACTAAACTAAGACTATAGAGATTCCTCGATTGCCCCAGGAAGGTCCTCTCCTGAAAGGGGGTTAAATAATGTGGGTGAGTGTACCGACTCAGCAAGCACATGATACCACTATATGGCTATAAAAAGACAACATGATAATACCATATAATCATGTCATGATAGAACATAACATAGTAAGCTTCAGCTAACATAGGGATCATGGCAATCATGGTATGGTCGAAAGATCATTGTGTAACATGGCATGGCATGGGTATAAACATAAAGATTATAGTATGGCATGGGTATAAACATAAAGATTATAGCATGGCATCATGGTGTGGCTTGACTTGATCTTGCATAGCATCATAGCATGGTTTGGCTTGATCATGGCATAGCATTAGGTCATGGTTTGACTTGATCATGGCATAGCATCGTGGCATGGCATATGTACAAGCATAATAGGGGCATGGCATAAAATCATGGCGTGGCAACATAGCATGGCATAACATGAATCTTTATATTCTCATTCAGCACTTCTTCATCGAATTTAACTTCTTTTTGGTGATTGAGGGACACTTCTAGAAGCCTTACAAATTACACTTAAGACTTTATGAAAATCATCTATTACATCATAAGACATGAACTTTTTGAAATTGCGTTTATACTTTTCCCGTATTTGTAAATATGACCTTTTTATAATTATGTATATGTTAGCATATAACTGTAATTAGGAGTGTAAATGGGGCGGGTTTGGGTCGGGTCAGGGAGGATCCGAAATAAGATCCAAAATCCAAGATCCGAATCCAGATCCGACCCGAATTTCTGAGACATTTTCGGATCTAGATCCGGATCTGATCCGGATTCCAGAAACGGGTTTCAGATCTGATCCGAAAACTCATGAAATTTCTTTTTGCCATTTGATGGATCTGGATCTGAATCTCATCTGGGTTTTCGGATCTAATTGTTTGCACTTTTTTATAAACCCATATTTCAACCATTCACACCTGTTTGTAAGCACAAAATTTGAATCTTTTACACTAATTTGCAAGTCCAGAATCTGAAATGTTTTACACATGTAAGTCAGAATCAAATCTCATTTACAACCATTTGTAAAGCCCAGAATTTAAGCGGTTTACACATGTTTACAATCAAGAGTGCAGATAAACTGTGCAATAACCCTATCATAGAATGAAGCCTAGTAAACAAAACACTCAAGGAGTTCATATTTTCTTCATTTCCTTCATATCTTTAGATGTCCAACAAAATAAAGGCTTTCAGCTCCTACACGTGACAAATGTGCAAAAATTCCAGCATCCTTCAATTCCAAAATCATCCATAGTGCTTGCAATTACTTCATTAATCCAGTTGGTCCTTCCATTTGCATGAAGAAACAGAGACTCCTAAGGAAAGATCACAAACCATCTTCCTCCAACCTTCATACCATAAAACTATCAAAATCCATTTCCTCCAACCTGATTAAAAAAAAGAAAAAGAAAGGCCTATAGGTATATAGCTGCACAGTTATAGAAAAAATAGTCAAATAAAAGGAATCCATGCTACCAGAAAATCCAATCTTTGAAAAAAGATTAACAAAGTACAACCAGAGTCCAATCTTTAAATATGAACTCCTGGAGTGTTTTGTTTACTAGGCTTCATTCTATGATAGGGTTGTTGCACAGTTTATCTGCACTCTTGATTGTAAACATGTGTAGGAGCTGAAAGCCTTTATTTTGCTGGACATCTAAAGATATGAAGGAAATGAAGAAAATATGAACTCCTGGAGTGTTTTGTTTACTAGGCTTCATTCTATGATAGGGTTGTTGCACAGTTTATCTGCACTCTTGATTGAAAAAATTCTGAACCTTCAGAAAAATAGAAATCACATATAACATTAGAATTCTGGAGATTCACTAGATACCCTGTAACGACCCGCCACCCTATAATCGGGGATCCGATTACTAAATGGGTACCGAATCATTAATTTGGAACTAAACCAGGATCTAGTAAGTCTGGGAAATAAATAATAGACTAAGCTAAACATTCACATCGCATTGAATTGAAATGAAAGTGCAGGAATTAAAATTATTACAATGCGACTCGATACAGCAAATAATTACATACTCCAACTGAAAAGAAATAATTAAACATACAGGCCAGAAATAAATAACAACTACATCGGGGCATACCCCGGAACAAATGCTGAAGGCGCTCAACACGCGGCCGCACACGCCGCTCTAGGTCTGCTGGGAGTCCTCACCTGAAAATCGCAGGGGGTGAGTCTCAAGACAAGACTCAGTAGGGATCCTTCGATCCCCACTGCCCACGCACACACCCACAAGTGCAAGGTACGGCTAACGGTAAAGCAACGAACACAGAAGTAAGTACACTACTCTTATATCTCGATATGAACCATGTGCATTCGAAATATAACATGCATAATTCTAGAATCATTCTATCAAGGAGCCAACAACTCGCGTCTCGGCTTAGCACTGACCGAAGGTGTCTCGGCTTAGCACTGACCGAAGGTGTCTCGGCTACACAACCGAGAGTAGGAAACACCGATCACACAACCGAAGGTAGGAAACACCGACCACACAACCGAAGGTAGGAAACACCGACCCGCTGAGACCAAACAGTAACCCCTCGGATAGCATGCTAGCTACTCCGGCCCAACTGGCTCAAGTGGTTACTCCTTCCCTCAGCATGAGTGACTCTCCGAATGTATCACTCCGACACCGGTACTAGCTGACCCCGGGGTTCACCAGGTGACCCTCTCTCACTAGGCGTCACCCCGCCCACGCCCCCACCGGCGCTGTGCTTACGCCCCCACCAGCACAGGGTGATAAAGCGCTACAATGTCACTCCAGGTCCACCGTAACACAAAACACCAAAACCCGGCACAGTACGATCCGGTCACGTGAAAAGCCCACGATCGCACGACACACCACGCGGTGCCATCCGGTCATGAAGAATCCATCATTGTCGAGTGCACCAAAACATGCATTAACCAACTATCTAGCAGTATGAACACGTTTTACTGGCATGAATTAGTGAGGTTCTGTCTCGAATCGCGTCGCCCAAAGCCGACGCCATTCAAGCTCCATGTACATGTTTATGTAAAACAGTCTTCGGGCCGAAGGGGTCTCGGCCAGGCAATTTCTGTCTAAAAGGCGTCGTGATGGCCCGACGACCTTCAAAAAGGCGTCGTCCATGCACGTCGTCTTTCAACCCGCCCGAAGGGACATCGGTCCGAAGGGATCTCGGCCCGCTATCCGAAGACAAGCCCGCCCAGGAACCCAAAATCTGCCATGGGCCCGAGGACTCCCTTTCAACCCATAAAACCCCAAAGTTACTTAAAAACAGAGGAGAAAGAGGGGCAATACAATTCATAGGAAAATCACATTCATAGCAAGTCCCCCATATCAATCAAAAGAACACCTAAACATGCTCATTCTTCCCCCCAAAACCAGAGATCCATAATCATGCTTGAACGGTAAAAACTTGGTTAAAATGCGATGCTATGGGAACCGTCACCCTACCGGACACTTGAACGCCTCCGAGCTTTAAGCCGTCCACCCGACTCGCCCCACGCCGCCGCCGGTACCGCCGTGGTCGTCCTTGCTCCACCGTGACGTCGGCCGCCGTCCGGAGAGTAGAACGCCGCAGTGGAGATGGAGGTGGCAGTGGTAGGAGCTAGGTAGAAGATGGAGTGGAGGGAGAGGTGAAATGGTGGGAGGAAAAGAGGGAGGCGGAGGAATCGCCGCTGAGATCGCCGGAGGGGAAGGAGAGAAAGAGAGAAGGAGAAAAATGAGGAAAGAAGGAGGGCTCGCGGGGGTTAACCAGGCCAAAACGCGTCGACCGAGGCAGACGCGGTCCAGCCGACAGGACGTCTGTCAGGTGATGTGGCGGCCGCAAGGACAAATTTCTGAAACGCGTCGACCGAGGCACGCCGTTCAGCCGACACGTCAGGGCTGCACCCTGGCACGACAGTGCCGTACGCTACGCGGCCCAAAGCCAGCCCACGTGGCACCCTCGAGTCGCCGATCATCCCGAGTCGGTCTCGGCCGCCGACCTCGGACTCCTCCCACTGGTCTCGACGCCGAGCGCCGGCTGCCTCTCGGTCCGAAGGACATCCGGTTTCGTACCGCCCGAAGGGGTCTCGGCCCTGCTTCCGAAGACAAGCCAACGCCCGACCGAGTCACCCTCGGCCTCGGGCCTTCGGCTTCGCCTCCGTCGCCATCCGGATCCCCGTCGGGCCTCGTCACCGATCCGACCCAGCCTCGGATCCAAACTTAGGGTTCCAGCCTCGGAATCCGGTCGTGATAGATCTAGTCTACATCATGTAGCCAGAACTACAGGGTCCGACCCCGAAAACCGGATCCGAAGGTCTCGATCCTTACATACCCAGTTAAATCTGATAATGTGGGCTTCTTTCACAAATAGATAACTATTCCAGGCCACTGTAATATTTGACCTATTGGCATCCCTAATCTGCCCCTCTTTACCCTTGAAGGGGACCAGGTCAGCAGTCTGGCCAACACATCTGACGTTAGGGAGTCTTTTATTTTTTTTTCTGTTACTTGTGGATTGGATATAAGATTGTTCATGATTACAACCTGTTGACTGGTCTAAGATCAGTATTAAAGAAGAAATCATTGTAATCGGCACAGTGAAGGCTGTACATAGATATGTATCCTCCAACCCCAAATCTGGTTTCTACCCAGGACTTTGGTCCCTCCAGGTGCCATGAATCAGGTTTCTACCCAGGACTTTGGTCCCTCCAGGTGCCAAGAATTTCTAAGTAAGAAATTATTCAGCACAATTGTGACAATTCTACTTGCTGTAAATAATTGTTTAGATCCCATGAGACAAAATTTTCTGGACATTTAAAAGAAAAGTAAAACTTGAACTCAAGACCCTCTGCACATATATGTACCAAAGAGGAGAGCCTGTACCATTGACAGCTCTTGGGGGGTGAGTCCTATCACATCTCAACCCTGACTGCAAATATTAATCAACTTCGTGATCCGCCCCACCTCCTTACCTCCGGAGGAGGGGACCAGGTCAGCAGTCTGGCCGCATCATGGGTATCTTAGCGAGTCTTCTTAACCTAGTTTCTTGTAGATAGGATATAAGATACTTCCCCCATCATTACAACCTGCTGACCGTTCTGATCAGTATTAAATGGTCAAAAAAAAAGAGATCAGTATTAGAAAAGATTGTAACAGGGAGTATATTAGGACTGTACATAATAGACGTACATGTATCCTCCAAGCCCAGATGTGGCTTCTACCGAGGACTGCCCTCGCTCCAAAATTACACAGTACAGAGACAGAGACACACCCAATGTCAGATGTGGTGGCCAGACTGCTGACCCGGTCCCCTTCAAGGGTAAAGAGGGGCAGATTAGGGATGCACTGCCAATGGGTTGGGTAGAGGGGCTCATGGATTACCTTTTGTCTTGAAGCCTCTGTAATATCGAGCCCCTCTGTGTACAAGCAACAGTTAGAGTACTCTAGTGAAGTCTAAGGCAGGTTGTCTGGTGGCTGAAGAAGGAAGGCAGAGGGAGAATTCTAGTGGTCAACGATGGCAGAATGCTATGGCCAAATTACAGGCTTTGCATATGTTTATATATTGACTCTATTCCTCCCTGTTTTAGTTTCTAGGGAAGCATAAGCCAAAACCAGAGGGTCTTTGTTTGTTTTCATGTATTTTATAAGGATTCAAAGAAACTACTCTCTAATTTTCAAACATACTTATCCTTAGAGAAGAACAATACTGTTTCTGAAACACAATATCAGAGTCTTTAAGATATTCTGGTCGACCCAGGGAAAGGAATGCAAACTTCCAAGTACAAGCAAAGTTGCACGAACAAGAAGTTTCTGATTTTGAAAAAAAAATTGAAGATTGATCTAGAAAAATTACTGTAATGAAATTTACCTTGTCTCTAACATGGTCAGGAGGAATGCAACACACAAAACCCTGAAAAGGCAAAGACCATATAGATCAATACTTAAAAGAAAAGACAAAGAAAAAACTTAAATTGAGGAGAGAAACGTGAATTAAAGGTAAAGAAAAAGTACTTAGTCAGAAGATGAAGATATTTCAAATGTGTCCTCATGAGTAACTTCTATTACATCATCCTCATATTCATCAAGTAACTTATTGCTTGCAAAAATAGAAGCAAGTGCATCTTCCTCTGACGTATCAATTGAAGAGACATCATCACGAAGCCAATTTTCAATGCATATCAAAGCTTGTACAGTAGTAGGATCTAATGAACTTCTATATTTGTTTAACACCCTACTTCCAGTACTAAAAGCCGATTCTGATGCCACAGTAGACATTGGAATTGCCAACACATCATGGGCCATTAATGAAAGCACCGGATATTTAGAAGAGTTAGTTTTCCACCACTTTAAGATGTCTAAATTATCCTCTGCTTTTGCTGGTTCTTCCAAATAAATATGTAAATCAGATTTTTCTGATGAGACCAAGGATGATTGATGTAAAAATTGATCAAACTCCATGTACATAGATTTCAATGTGCTTTTTGAGAGGAGCTTATTGTTCTCTTTGACATTTTAGTCATACAAGAAACATTGATACCTTTACTATCAGATGAGATATCATATCCTGTAGGCACACCAATAGCATAGGCATCATAAAGGTTTTGCAATCCCATTTTCACTTCTTCCACTTTCACTTTCGCTTCATTACCATAAATCTTTTCAAAAAAATATCTCACCATAAACATCTTGAACCGAGGATCTAGAATATATGCAATTGCAAGAAGTATATTTGTTTTTTTCCAATATTTCTCAAATTTGAGAAGCATCCGTGAAGCCATTAAAGAAATGAATGACTCTTCATGACAACACCATTGCTTCAAAGACACATGAATTATACATATATCACCGAAGAACAGATTAGCAGTTGGAAATTTACTTCCCGAAAGTCTCTCTGTCACTTCATAAAAAATAGTCAGACACTCCAAGATAAGTTTAATATTCTTCCAATCATTTGTCGAAGGTGTATGAACATAAGCCGAGTCATACAAATGTAAACATGAGAATACTTTTTCAAACTCAATAGCAGTCTCTAACATCGCATATGTAGAATTCTATCTGGTAGGCACATCTAAGATCAACGACTTTTGAGGACCCTTTTCCCGTCGTACAACTTTCACAAAATTTTCCTTCCTTAGTTGTGAACCTTTCACATACTTCACACTTTCACGTATCTTGACAATAACATTTTCACTTCATTTCAAACCATCTTGAACAACTAAATTTAGTATGTGAGTACTACATCTGACATGGAATAAAGATCCATCAAGAAGCAAGAATTCTTTGAATGTAGAGTCATTAAGGAGTATCTTAACAGTCTTATTGTTTGCACTAGCATTATCTAGTACAATAGAAAATATTTTTTTATGAATGTTCCACTCTACTAACTTATCAATCAATACTTTTGTTATTTCTCTATGTCTATGGGCAGCCTCAACATATTCAAAATTGAGGATCTTTTTTTTCAAATTCTAATCATCATCAATATAGTGGCAAGTCAAACATAAATAACCATAATTGCCGATGGAAGTCCACATATCTGATGTCAAGCTCACTCGACAAGTAAGATTCTCAAGTGATGAATACACCTTTTCTTTTTCTTTGGCATACAATTTTATACAATCCGATTTCGCTATATTACGCGATAACAAAGTGAATTCGGGCTGAGCATTCGCTAAAAATTTTCGAAAGAATCCATGCTCAATGATAGAAAATGGATATTGGTGCACAATGACTGATTTTGCAAAATCTTCCTTACTTTTCTCATTATCAAATACAAACATAGGCTTCTCCTGAACAACTCTACTAGCTAATTGTTCTGCATCTTTTCTGTTTCTTTTTTATCTTTGAGTATCAGGACATCGTTGAGTGTGGTTATCCAAGTGTTTTGTCCCACTTGTGCTACCACCAACTAGCTGTTTTTGACAATACCGACAGATGGCAACAACACTCCCATCGTCATTTACAACTCTCTCAAAATCCAACCAAACTTTAGATCGCAACTTCCTTCCTATCTGTGGATGTCTACTAGAAGATTGTTCAATATTTATTTCCACATTCTCTACATCAAAATCGATGCTTTCCGAAATACTTGCCATATCTTTTAAACACCAAATACCCCTACATATCCATCACAAAATTAACATCCCAACATTAAAATATTAATTACATGACAATATTACAAAATTGACTATTAGTAGATCTAAAAGAACTTAGTGAGGCATGAAATCTTTGTAAGAAACATGCATATGTGGCAATATTTAAAAGAACTTAGTAGATCTAAAAGAACTTGCATCATAATTCAACACAGATGAGTGTAACATCATGTGTACAATTATATTTCCTTTTTGTAATTTATTAAATCTCTGTAAGAAATTCTATACCTATTTTGCTAATCAAAATTTAAGTCTAGTCGTAGACAAGTACATTTTTGTACATTATAACCCTGCCATATTTAACGAGCTATGGTCCAGTCGGGTGAACGGAGAAAACCGGGAAAGGTGTGTGAGTTTGGATTCTATAACTTTGTTTTGATATATGTAGGCAAGAAACATGCAACATATCTATGTCCTGAAAGGCATGGTTTATATCTGGGAATCGACAGTTGGGCTGAAATGTCGAGGCAAGGTTATAAAACAGGAGGGGCTCCTAACATGGTGGAAATTAAGGAAGGTGAAAAATAATTTATCACATTTTAATGGGGGAGTCTTCTGATTGGATTCAGATCACCTGATAATATTTGCAGATCCTACAAGCAGAGAATTATAAAGAAGATACACACATGAAGAATGCTCCTGGAGCTCATTAATTTTACTACTGACAGACATAGAAAGATGCTTAAATCTCTTAACACACTCAAGGGTAGAGTTCAATGATAGGCCCGCAAGCCCAATCCGGAAGTTATCTTGTACCCGCTGAAACCTGCCTCAGTAAAAAGTTTCTGCCACTCTTGTTCACTCCGTTCCTTTCCACCGTTGTTCGCCATCATCAAATGCAGACAAAAAAGAAAGAGGGATATAAACAGGAAGAGCGCCGACCTTTAGCAGAAGATGAAGGACGGAAGGCCGAAGGCCGAAGACGAACGCGATCTTGGGAGGAGGCGGAGACGAGCGACAACGTGTGGGACGAGCAGGGGTAGAGAGAGAGGTCGGAGCATGCGCCATAGAGGTAGGAGGGACTTGCGTCGAGGACGATGATGACGAGGGGGTCAACGGCCGGCCTGGTCCAACACTTGCCACCTCCGGCGCCGCCCAGATCTGCAGCAAACGTGATGTTGGGAGGAGGTGGAGACGAGAGCGGCGGTGTGGGACACAAGGAATTCCGGACTGGATCGGGTCCCCGAATCGGGACCCGCTGATCTCGATCCGAATCGGGATCGGATCGGCCGAAATCGGCCTGAATTGGCCAGAATCGGCCGGGATTGGTCAGAATCGGTCGAATCGGGACCTGCCAATCCCGATCCGAATCGGCCGATCCGGATCGGGATCGGCCGATTCTGCATTCCATGGTGGGACGAGCACGGGGGGAGAGAGAGAGGTTGGAGTAGGTATTGTAGAAGGAAGCTCGGTGCGGCCCGTGTGCCGTCGTAGTCGCTGCGGCGCCGTGACCAAGGATCGTCACGAAGAAACCCTAGGCCGCACAGAGAGTGAGGAATCGGGGCAACGAAGCCTGATCCGAATGGTGTCTCCCAGGCGATCCGATCTCTGCCCCGTCTGAGGTAAGTTCAGGTTGACCCGAAATGTATTGCCGGATCAAGAAATGGTGATCCGAGTCCGATTTACTACGTGAATCCGGGTCGGGTTATCGGATCCCGCCGCTCCATTGACCGTCCTAACTGTAATCTTGTATCCTTATATCTTCTCTCCCTTAAACAAAATTCGTCCTCGAATTTTAAATCTAACTAAATAAATTGCTGAATATGGTGAGGATCTTACCGAAAAAATGTAGGCACATGCTCCTCATTTCTTCTTCCATTTCCCATGTAGTTTCTTCTATTGACTGGTTTCTCTATAGGACTTTCACGAAAGGAATTGTCTTATTTCTCAGCTCTTTTGTCTTGAAGTTCAAAATTTGCATAGGTTGTTCTTCATAACTCAGATTTGGCTAGATCTGGAGTTCACCATAATCTATGACATGAGATGGGTCATGAAGATATTTCTTAAGCATGAAGACATAAAAAATATTGTGAACTCCTTCCAGAGCAGGTGGCAGGGCTAGCTGGTATGTTGCGTCTCCAATCTTCTGCAGAATTTCGAATGGACCAATATAGCGAGGTGTTAGCTTGCTTCGTTTTCTAAATCTGACAACTCCTTTTGATGGGGAAATCTTTAGAAAAACATGATCCCCGACTTCAAAAGAAATATATTTTCTTTTCTGATAGGCATAACTCTTTTGTCGATTTTGTGCAGTTATCAACCTTTAACGGATAAGTTGGATGTTCTCTGTGCTAGTCTTTACAATATCTGGTCCTATCATTCGTCTCTCTCCGGACTCTTCCCAACATATAGGGGATCTGCAGGGTCTCCCATATAGAGCTTTAAACTGAGTCATTTTAATATTGGCATGGAAGCTATTGTTATAGGCAAACTCGACCAACGGTAAGTTTTTATCCCAATCTCTTTTCCAATCTAGACTACGTGTTCTAAGCATATCTTCTAGTGTCTGGATAGTTCTTTTGACTAACTGTCAGTCTGAGGATGAAAGGCAGTACTGAATTTATATTGAGTGGCTAAAGCTTCCTGGAGTTTCTTCCATATTCTAGAGGTAAATCTAGAGTCTTTATCAGAGATAATTGACTTGGGAACTACGTGTAGCTTAATGATATTGTCTATGTATAACTTGATTAAATTTTCTACTGATTGTGAAATCTTGATTGACAAGAAATGGGCAGATTTTGTAAATCTATCTACGATTACCCAAATGGCATCATGGCCACGTGTTGTTCGGGGAAGACCCATGATAAAGTCCATGGTGATATGTTCTCATTTCCACTATGAAATTTCTATCTTTTGAAGTAGTCCAGAGGGTCTCTGGTGTCTGCTTTAACCTGCTGACAGACTAGGCATTTAGAAACAAAATCAGCAATATCTTTCTTCATACATGGCCACCAGAAGGTACGCTTCATATCTTGGAACATCTTGGTACTTCCAGGATGAATAGTGAACTTTGACCTATGAACTTCGGTCAGTAGTTCCTTCCTTAATTCTTAGTTCTCTGGAAACATAGTCTGTTTTGAAAATATACCACCTCACGATCATTTGTTTTAAATCCAGTCTTATTAGTTAATTCTTGCAACTTAGGGTCATTTTGTTGAGCTTCATAAATTTTCTCCACAATTGCAGATTAGATGGATAACTGAGATAGGAAGGCAATAACTTCCTCAATCATCTTCCAATATGTGATCATCATCAGTCGTTTTTTGCTGAGAGTATCGGCTACAATATTTGCCTTACCTGAGTGATAATTCATTTCAAAATTATAATCTTTTAAGAATTCTATCCAACGTCTTTGTCTAAGATTGAATTCCGTCTGAGAGAAAATATATTTAAGACTCTGATGGTCTGTGAAACTTGAAATTGCACTCCATATAAAAAATGCCTCTATATTTTGAGTGTATAAACTACTGCTGCTAATTCAAGATCATGGGTAGGATAATTTAGCTCATGATCCTTTAGTTGACAGGATGCATAAGCAATTACCTTACCATGCTGCATAAGCACACAACTGATACCTTGTCTTGAGGCATCAATATAGATGACAAAACCTTCGATTCCACTAGGCAGGGCCAGGATTGGAGTTGTATTTAATCTTTCCTTTAGCTCCTGGAAACTCCTTTCACAATCTTTTGTCCACATAAATCTCACCCATTTCCGGGTTAACTTAGTAAGAGTAGCAACTAGAGTAGCAAACCCTTCTATAAAACGTTGATAGTATCCAGCTGGACTTAGAAAACTCTGAATTTCAGTTAGAGTCTTGGGTGCTTCGCAATTAAGTAGAGCTTGAATCTTGGCCAGATCAACAACTACACCTTCTTTAGAAATAATATGGCCAAGGAATTGAATTTGTTGTAACCAGAACTTACACTTACTAAATTTGGCATATAGTTTGTGAGTTCTGAGAGTTTCCAGAATAATCTTCAGATGTTCCTTATATGCTTCCTCAATAGGAGAATATATCAGGACATCATCTATAAATACCACTACAAAATGCGGCAGAGTAAGATGTTGAAGAAGAGAAGAGAGGAGAGGGCTTTAGCATGTCATTGACGAGAGTGAGCCCGTTTTCATGATTGCGGTGGGAGAGGTTGTTGATGAGATCCCCTAGTGAGCACCCCGCTAAGTTCACCTCTCTTCTTTAGGAGTTCCAAGATGTCTTTCTTGAGGATCTTTCGGAGTGTTTGTCGTCTATGTGTAATATCCAGCACGCCATTGATATGATTTTGAGATCCACGTTGCCCAACCTATCGCATTATCGCATGAACCCCACTAAGCGTTCTGAGCTTCAAAGACAGGTTGAGGAGCCCTTAAGGAGGGGTTCCATTCCTGAGAGCATGAGTCCTTGCGCAGTTTCCACACTTTTATCTCCAAAGAAAGATGGCACCAACTAGCTTACTCCTTACTTATTGTTATACTACTTTAAACAGAGAGATGTGGAACTCTTTTCTTCTAATGGTCTTATAGCAATCTCTTTAGCACCCCCTTTCCTAAGATGCGTAGCACTTTTCTTTTGTTACAGAATGAATAAGGCAGGAAAAATCAGATAAAAAGGAAGAGGTCCTGGGAGAAGAACTAGGGGTGCACATTCATATTCATATGCCCAACTAGGAATGATTGTTGATAAGACGAAGCAGTTTCCTAATCGCAAGGAAGATCGGAATAGTAGACGAGTTGCCTATTTCTTTTGTGAACAACTTTGATGTTAGGAAGAAGGGCAAGGCAATTCAAACTCACTACATACTCAATTCCATTGAGAACCCATCCTAATTGGTGTGAGGAACTTTCTCTTCTTGTATGTGGACAGTCGCGCAATTAACTACATCACCATCAAGTACCGGTTTCCCATTCCCCACCTAAATGACATGTTTGATATGATGGCGGGAGTCACAATATTCTCCAAGATCGATATGAAAAGTGACTATCATTAGGTTCGGATTCAACTTAGGGATGAGTGGAAGATGGCTTTCAAAACGAAGGATGGGCTCTATGATTGGTTGGTCATACCCTTCAGACTGTCTAACGTCCCTAGTACTTTTATGCGGTTGATGACTCAAGTACTGTGACCCTTCACTGGTGTCTTCCTGGTCGTTTACTTTGACGATATCCTTATTTACAGCCATAGTAGGGTGATCATCTAGAGTACCTGCGTCAGGTCTGTCTTGTCCTTTGTCTTGAGAGTCCGTGTGGTAACCTTAAGAAATGCACTTACTTGACCGGCCGAGTGATCTTCTTAGGGTTCATTGTTTTAGCTGAGGGTATTTCTGTTGACCCAGAGAAAGTCAGTGCGATGGTAGAGTAGCTCGAGTCGCAATCTATCAATAATGTGTGGAGTTTTCATGGTTTGACGACATTCTACCGTCGATTCATCTGCGGGTTCAGCTCCATTACGGCTCCGATCACTGACTGCTTTAGGAAGGGAGCTTCTCTTTGGACGAAGGCCGCAGCTTCGACCTTCCGTGATATTAAAGAGCGCATGACTCATGCACTCGTTCTTCGTCTGTCGAATTTTTTTAGAGGTGTTTGAGGTCTCCTGTGATGCTTCTGATGTCGGCATAGGTAGGATTTTGAGTCAGGACGGCCACCCCATTGTATACTTCAGCGAGAAATTGAATGATGCTAAACTGAAGTACTCCACCTATGATAAGTAGTTTTATGATGTAGTTCAGGCGTTGAGATATTGGAGACATTATTTGCTACTCCAGGAGTGGTTCCTGTATTCAGACCATGAGGCCCTCAGGTTCCTTCATGCCCATATGCCCATAAGAAGCTGAACTTGAGATATAGCCGATGGATGGAGTTTCTTTAGGCCTACACCTTTGTCTTGAGATACAAGACGGGTGTAGAGAACCGTGTGGCTGACGCGTTGAGTCATCGATATTTACTCTTATTTGTTGTTAGCGTGGAGGTCACTGGATTTGAGAGACTTCATGAGGAGTATTCAACTTGGTCTAATCCACGTCTCTCTTCTTGTAGGACCCTTGTGAGAGTTAAGTGATTATATCTTACAAGAGGGTTATCTATTCTGTGGAGATCGACTCTGTATCCTGCGGACTTCGCTCTGTGATTTTCTCATTTGGGAGGTGCATGTTGGTTGTTTGGCTGGTTATTTTGGCCGGAACAAAACCATCTAATTGGTTGAGCACCGCTTTTTCTAGCCTAGCCTGAAATGCAATGTGACATAGTTGTCGCCCAATGTCGCACTTGTGCTACGGCAAAGCAGAAGAAGCAGAATACTGGCTTATACACTCCCCTTTCCGTGCTCGACCGTCCATGGCAGGATGTTAGCATGGACTTTGTCTTAGGCTTGCCACAAATTGTCCGTCGGCACGATTCCATTCTTGTTGTCGTTGATCGATTCTCCAAAATAGCTCATGTTATCCCATGTTCTAAGACATCTGATGCATCTCGAGTAACTCATCTTTTCTATGAGAGAGTTGTTTGTTTACATGGGCTGCCGGAGACCATCGTCTTTGACAGGGATATGCGATTTGTTAGCTATTTTTGGAAAACCCTTGGCATCTCTTGGACATCAAGCTCAAGTTCTCTACTATTTAGCACCCCCAAACTGATGGCCAGATAGAGATTTTTGATAGAAGTTTAGGTGATTTGCTGCGTTGTCTAGTTGGCAAGCACACACATTTGGGATCAAGTCTTACAATATGCTGAGTTTGCATATAACAGTTCAGTTAATAGGTCTACAGGCATGAGTCCATTTGAGATAGTTACAGGTTATAGACCTAGGGAACCCATAGATCTTATTTGCCTATTTAGTCATGCATTTCTGAGTCTGCACAGTCGCTAGTTGAGCATATTAAGAGTCTTCATTCTAGCATCTGTTGTCACATTGAAATCAGTAATGAACATTAAAAAGATGGTGGATGCACATCGGCAACAACATGAGTTTCAGGAGGGTGACTACGTGATGATTAAGGTCAAACATGAACGGTTTCCATCTGGAACCGTGAAGAAGCTGTAAGCTCGAGGAGTCGGTCCATTCAAAGTGCTAAAATGAGTTGGACCGAGTGTGTACATTGTTGACTTAATCCCGAACTATGGCATCAGTACCACATTCAATGTCTCAAATTTTGTAGCCTATTAGGATCCAACAGTGATTTCCAGTGACCCGTTTGAGCCTTCTCCTCTCCTTAAGAGTGACCTCACCCATGAGTTTCTACTTCCAGCCCCTTTTCCAGCACTGCATGAGTAGATTGACCATATACTGGATGAGTATGTTGTTACTTCTAAGGATGGGGCCTATCAGTGCTACTTGGTTCACTGGAGTGGGAGGCTGTTGATCGAGGACACATGGATCACCCGCGAGGAACTGCAACAGATTGACCTAGATCTCTTGGAGTGCTATCAGAGTAGCCTGGACCCTTACTTGACAAGGTCGACTTCCTCCTAGCCGGAGAGGATTGTTGAGGACACTGGGCATGACTCCATTTTGATCCGGCACAGGTTTACCGCCGCCGTAGGACATCTGTAGTAGATCATACAGCTTTATGGCTTGGAGATGCTTATTGACATTTTTTGCTATTTTATTTTGGGACTTTGGGCTTGAGAGTGATGTATTTGCTTTTATATTTTGGGTCTGTAGGTTTGTGATCGGCCCGTTAGTGGCTCATGTGTTTTTCTGTTTTAACGGGCTCATGTGTTTTTCTGTTTTTTTTTCTATATTTTCTTTCTACACTTTTTCTGCTTTTAGAGGTACTTTGGTCATTTGGGGACCTAGGGCTTCCTTTTTGGGAGCCTATATATACCTATGTATGCCATATGTGGAAACCTAGTGATTAGCTAATGATTGGAGAAAGGAAAGGTTCCTGGCCGCCACTGTGTCTGCTCATGTGTGAGGGCCCATGAAGGGCAGGTTTCTTCCTCCCACCCCCTCCTCTATTCTTCCCCTGCATCGTCCTGTTCTTCTACCCCCTTCGTCCTCATCCCCTGGACCTTCGAGCCCTTCCTCCAGTTTCCTCCATTCCCTGTTCCCCATCAGTAAGTCGTTTTATAGTTTACTGTTCCTGTACCTGGATGCAAATCACCTCAGGTAGAAGCTGGTTTCATCATTGCATCTGGTGACAAGTTTCATCCCGTTAATGTTATTTTTATGCGGGGATGGTTGGGAGTTTGAGAAGAATTTGTCAACTGAATATGTCACCCGCTTATCATCTACCGCATCATATTTTATGATAATCTGCCTGGTTATGCTTATGCTTATGTCTAAGATCGTGCATGTGCTTTCATGCTCTCTTTGCTTTTCAAGGCAATGTACAAAATCTACTGAATACTATTCTCAGATTTATCACAGCCAGTGCTTTAAACATGCTGCACTTTCCTTTTTTTTTGGGGGGGGGGGGGGGAGGAGGGGGGATTCCGTGAGGTATATTCTCTTATAATGTGTTGGTGACAGGTCTTACACTTAAACTTTGTTCCCCCAGACCCAAAGAGAATTGTTGTTTGTCATTTAATAAGGCATACTTATTTCTATTAGTATATTTAAAGTTGCCATTATGACAGTTTTTAATGTATTCTTCTAACTGTTGTTTTTGTTTTGTAAATTTAGGTGGCCTTCCCTGCAAATTGGAAGGAATACTGGAATCACCACTGACAAGTGGGTATCGTAACAAGTGTGAGTTCTCTGTAGGCTTTTCACCTCAGGGCAAAAAGACAGTCGGGTTTATGCTTGGAAACTTCAGGTCGGTTACATGTGTATGTCACACATAAATCATAGCTTGTGGATGCATAAGTGATCTCTTGTGGTATTTCAGGGAGGGCATGACAGCTGTTATGGAGCCTATAGACTGCCCTAATGTCTCCTATATTTCCTGCAAATATGCTTCGATCTTTCAAGAGTTTTTGCAGTCCTCAAATTTACCTGTGTGGAATAGAATCGATAATGTTGGATTCTGGCGTCAGTTCACGGTAAGCTTGCTTGGTGGCAGTTTTCCTTCTATGGTTCTCTTTCTTACACCTCATTTTTTCCTGTCTATCATCGATAACATTTTTATAAGATTTGTTAAATGTTTTCCCCATTTCCTAGATAGTGATCATGAAGTAATTACTATTCTTTGAGAAGGCATCAAGAATTTTTGTTCCACTTACATAGGCTTGGTTAGTCTTAAGAAATTGATCAGTTCTTTAATTGGCATTAGTGATGATGCTAGTATCTATAACCCTTTGTCATTATTAGTAACTTAAGGAAAATAATATTATTGAAAGACCTTATATTAGGTTCGAGAAGGAAGGAAACTACACCAGGCTGCCGTGTTTGATGATGTGACAGCTGATATTGCAGAGGTCATGCTTATTGTACAGGTTTGTCACTACATCAAAAATGTTGTGGGAGATCATTTATTTTTTTATACAGATTTTTATTCTTTAAATTAGAATAAAAGTACAGTCACCAGCCCTTGCCATTTTTATAGTGCTAATTAACACCTACAGAGTGCTAATAATTTTTGACTTTTTCATTGTTTTAATTATTATTATTGTTATTTGATGTTCATTTTGTACGCACATTTTTTCTCTTGGACATTTTAGTTCCTGCTTTTTCTTATTGTTAAGCATTTTTGTCACTTGAGACTATCACTGCCTGATGTCTTCTGTTTGTTTGGGGAACCTGGGCCTAGCTATCTCTCCTATCAGATTCTTTATTATTTATTTGTCTTATTTGGAGAAATGTAGGTCGGTTTTATATATTTTATTTCTTGGACTATGAGAGCTTGAAATTAGCCCTTAGGGAATCCGGGACTTCGGTTCAGGAGAAGATCCGAGTATATGACCTCTCTCTATTGACCTCAGTCAATGTTAATTACATCGAGTGACAGCTCGACAACCCTTGATTAACCGTCCGAGGGATGCCCTTTAAGCCATCTATACTACCACACAACATGCATGCAAGTAAAAGTAGCTTTTAAGTCCTTGGCCTCTCCCAAGTCTTTAAAGTATTTGGATTAATTCTAACGTTTTTAGAGTATTTTGGATTTATTCCAATATTTTAGGATATTTGGATTTGTTCCAAGGTATTAGAACGAATTCCTAAGAGCTAGGATTCATTTTAAGTATTTTGGGATGGATTCCCGGCTATTTAGGATTAACTCTAAGCATTCCAAACCCATAGGGGTATTTTTGTAATTATGTTACATTAGGGCCACTATGGTCATTTTGGGTTTGTGAGATTTATTTTAACATTTTAGGGAGGCTTGACAACCCTAGGAGGCATTTTGGGATCATTTAGGCATTTTTTGATTATAGGGATATTTTGGTAATTTTACTCCAAATCGGGTTTCTAGACTTAAAGTCTATTTTTATATTTTTCATATATTTTTCTGGAATTTTCACTTATCTTTATTACATTGAGGGTATTTTGGTAATTTTACCTGTCTTTCTTAAAGTTTGGAGGGTATTTTGGGCATAGGAGAGGTTTTGATATTTTTTAATAATTTTCTGTGATTTTTACAGATTTTTATCATGGGTGAGGGTATTTTTGTAATTTCACTAAGTTCTGGGGGGTATTTTGGCCATTTCGAGAATTTTATATATTTTTAGATTTGGTTTTCTGGTTTTTTATTGAACTTTACTGGTTTTTTTATTAATTCCACTGGTTTTATTAATTGATGAGGTATGGGAATAATATTTAAGTCATTTTTTGTGTTTATGTAATTTTCAGATTTGTTTCTTTGTTTTTTACTGGTTTTTTTCTGAATTTTACTGGTTTTTTGTTAATTTTCACGGGTTTTTATTAATTAATTAAGTGTGAGGGGGTATTTAAGTCATTTTTAACTTAAGTGTATTGTTTTATGTCTTTATGTTTCATGATTAAGTTTTGATTATTAGTCTAGGTTTAATTATGTGTAGGGATGAGGCCAAGGGTTATTTTAGAGTATTTAGTTATGCATTTATTTTAAGTATGTGTTTTGATTTGTTATTAGATTGATTAATTAATTAAAAGTGTGAAAATACACTAATATAATATTACTTAAGTAATGAGTTCATGAACACACATACACACAAGCACAAAGACATTGGCATTTCATTCATTATTTTGGCATAGTTCCGCCTTATAGAAGGGCGATTTTATAACATAAATTCGGCAGAGTTTCTCTCAGGAAAACCTTAGGAAAAACCCAGAAACGAAGCCTCCTCCACGCGCGCCTTGAACTTGTGTGAAAGCACTAAGTTCAGTCTTCCAAATGGCAGCACTTTCCCTAGGGCTTTTTGGACCAAGGAGGCATGACCTTTGGGCTTCCCATGGGCCTCTATTTATAGGCCATGGGAGCCATGCCTGGTGGGGGTACCCACCTCAAAAATTGGAGGTGGGGGGTGCCACCTCAGAATTGCTTTGGGAGAGAGTAGAGAGGAGTGAAGAGGAGAGAGAGAGAGTGGGAGGCCCGGTGGGCACCTCCCACCGGTTCCCAACCGGGGGGGGAGGGGGGCACCGGTTGGGAATGGGTGGGGGGTCCCCCCACTGGTCTTGGTCAACCGGTGGGGGTGCACCCCTCTTCATTTTCTCTTTTGTTTCCCTCCTTTTTCCTCAATAAATGGTCCAGTAATTCCCTTCCCTCTCTTCTCTTTTGGACGTGTGAAAAGGGGTTTCTCCATGATTAAGTCCCTTTAAAGTTGAGTTAGTGGAGACTCCACTAATCATGGGACAACATAAAAGAAATCACCCATTAATCACCCCCTTTAATGCCTATTAATCCCCTCCCCCTCTTTAATTTATTTTTTTTTAATTTCAAATGGGGAGAGGGGAGGATGGACCCCCCCCCCCCCCCAACCGGTTCCCTCCTCCCTCTCATCCTATTTTAATCCAAGGAGAGAGAGGGGGGGGACCACTCCATGGCATTTTCTTGTACTTGGCTTGCAGATTTCTGATTTTTCTGTCCTTCGGCTGTCCTCCCATTTTTTTAAGGGTTTGGGCATACTTAGACCAATATTTAGGCCCACTTTGGACTGTCTTTTGGACTCACATTTATTGGGCTGCCCCATGCCTGTTATTGGGCCTTCTTTTGGGCTGTTTTAAGCTCATATTTGGGGTGTATTTGGGCCTCCATTTTGCTGCCGTTTAATTTCGGACTTTTGTATTGAGCCCATTTAGTGAAGTAGCCATTTTCGGGACAGCATATTGAAGGCTTCTGGGGCTGTTTTGGACGGCACATAGAAGTCATTTCGGGGCTGTTTTGGGCAGCACATAGGAGTCATTTCGAGGCAATTTTTGCCAAGGTATATTCCAGCTTCTTGTCTTTTCCTACGCCTGCATGTACATAGCACATGTTCGCATACATATAGACAGGAGGATTTTCTTATATCAACATGGACCCTCATATAAATGAGCACATGTTTCTTTTCATATTAACATAAGCTCACATATGTGTGAGTATATGTTATATGTTGCCTTTTGTATTGCATTATTATATGCACACACATATTGGTTAATTTCATCATGCATGGAATTTTTTTGGGGTCAACATCTTCTCAAATGCTTAGGTTTAACTCTTACTAAAATCAGAAATGACTAAAAGTACCAAGATGGGGTACTCCTTTTTAGTACGAGGAATCCATCCCACTGTTGTATAATGATTTCATGGCCAATTGTCTAGCATGAGTAATTAGTTCATCTTAATTTGTCTGCACAAGATGACTCTTAGCAGAAAATATTGGGCGTACAATGAGGTGCAAACAGAATTTAACTCAAGTTGCACACTTTCAAATATTGGCATGCAATAAGTTTTTTCTTTGTTTTTTGGAGAAGGTTGTGGTTTGTACCATCAATTTTATTGCAAAACAAAGGAGTTCTTGGACCAAAAGGGGAAGAAGAGAGGTTCCTCTACCACCTCAAAGGCATCAACCATAAGAAGAGTGAATATAGAATTACACTTCTTGAAATGGCAAAAATGTATGCAAAAACACTAAACTGTTCCTTGTCCTTTTAACATGTTGCTTCTGCGTGTGCAGGTCTGCACTACAGGTATCAATAATAATGTAATAGATAGTGAATTCAAGAAGATGAGTGAGGCTCTTGTACGAGGAGCATCAGAATGTTCACCTCCACTGCCTCTAACATCATTAGTTGTTCAGGTGGCCTTTTTTTTTTGTCTTGTGTGCGCAACTTGTTTCATTGCTTATTAGTATACGAAATTCCATTTTCCTTGCTGTATACTCTATTGCTGTTGATTCTCTCAAGGGTATATACCATTCTTTCGTATCAAGAATAGTTATTCCCCACATGTTATTTTAAACTCAAAATAACTTCAATTTGACATGAAAATTGGTTTCAGTTGATGTGATTTATTTGTTCAATTGTTTTAGTATATTTTTAGACATTTTCACTAGCAGCCATGTCAAATACATCTTCTTTTTATCTAACTAATGAGAACTGATAAACCATAGCTAAAGAATAATTATTAAAAGCATGAATGAAAAGGAAAAGAGCATGTTAAAGAAGTAAAAAGAGAAAATAAAGAGTAAGAATAAGCAGGGGGGGTTGATAAAGTGGCAATTACAACACTGCAAGGAAATAAGAAGGAAGAAAAGAGTAAGAATAAGGTGGGGGGTGTTGAATGTTGCTAAAGAGGCCATTACAACACGGCAAGGAAATCAGAAGGAAGAAAATAGTTGCAATAGTAATAATGGTAGCTGCAGCAGAGAAAACTGTAGCAGGAGTGGATAAAGGAATATGACGCTGCACTGCTGCAATGACAGTGATAGTAGGAAAATAAAAAGAGGAAGAAGAATATGGAGTGGAGTCATGGTGAGCAACAGCGAATAATAAGATTTGTAGGAAGAAGTTTAGAAAAGAATTAGAGTTAGCCCATGTTTAGTTCCTTAATAGGTGCCTTTTCTATCTTTCTAACAAACTCTAAGTTGTTTTCTTGAAAAGAACAAGAAAAAAAAAATGAAGGAAAAGATCTATGCTGGGCTTAAACATAATGGAAATGCAGGAGTGTAGGATTATCAGAGCCAACAGATGGCGCTGCCTCACCTGTTCGTGTAAGGCATTAGGAGGCTGATCCAAAACATTTACAATCATTTTTTTTTTTTACTAAGAAAAGAAAGAAAGAAAAAGGCCCATACTGAGGTTAAATACAATGGAAATGATGTATGACTTTTAAAATCAACAGAAACTGCCCCTGCATCACCTATTTATGTAAGGTACAATAGGTAGCTAATAAAAAGGAAAGAATATACGCTGAGTTTAATACAACGGAAATGTTGTAGGACTTTTAGACTCAACAGCATCTACCCCTGCATCACCTAATTACGTAGGGCAGAATAGGAAGCTGATCTAATACACTTGTTATGGAGGTTACTAAATTTCCATGCAAGGTAAAGTTGGACGTCTATTTACATCACCTAAAGAGCACTTAAGAGATCTTTCTTTTGTGACAATTCTGTCATTTCTTCCTTACATTTCTTCCTGGGCTATTGTGGTCTTTCTTTTCACTACTTCAGCTGCCATGCCCATTTCTCTGTACATGTTGCTGAATGGGAATCAGTATTTTCTTTGTCCATGTAGTGAATATTTTGTGCTCCTTTGCTTGCTAAATTTGCTAGGTGGTTATTTGCGTAAG
Source organism: Zantedeschia hybrid cultivar (assembly GCA_030544215.1). Taxonomy (NCBI): domain Eukaryota; kingdom Viridiplantae; phylum Streptophyta; class Magnoliopsida; order Alismatales; family Araceae; genus Zantedeschia; species Zantedeschia hybrid cultivar. Next base: position 475,513 of record JARZZO010000015.1, read on the forward strand.
TAATGGAGTTGTATTGATTCACACTAGTCCTGGAACTTACTTTAGAATTTGTTGATGGAATAAATTTTTAAAAAAATACTTGATATATTGATACCAACAATTTCTATCCAGGATCACAAAGGGATATCTAATGCTGCACCAGCTGACTGCCCATTGCTTCCTCTACCAATACCAAATGTGGGAAATACTTTGGCCTTAGAAAATGAAGGAAGCTGTGAAGCAAGGATTCATGATTACATAAACAATCTTCGCTTTAGTATATCACCAACAGCATTTTTCCAAGTTGGGACCCACTCTATTATTACCAATAGAATTATCTTATGTAAAATGTTTACTTCATTTGATACTCACAGGTCTGCAGGTTAACACTCTGGCTGCAGAGAAATTGTACTCTCTTGCTGGTGACTGGGCAAAGCTGAGTTCAGATGCATTACTGTTTGATGTATGTTGTGGGACAGGAACTATTGGGTTAACCTTGGCACATCGTGTTGGCATGGTAATATTCAAAAATCACGTTCACTGTATTAATTTTCTTTTAAGGCCATTTCATATTTTTCTCATTGACTTGGGTATGAAGAGAGATGTCCGCTCATTTTGTAGGTTTCTTGTGCGGTTATTTGCAGGGAAAAGTTTATACATTATATTTCAGTCAAATCATGCATCCTTCATCTCATGGATGTCTAAGGGCAACCTAATTTTCCCTAGAACACAAACCAAGAAATCTAATGATCTGGAATGTTGATCGCGATTTTTGAAATGTTTTAGTTCCTCTTTATCGGAATGTAATTTATACCATCCATTGTTGCTAAACCACCATCAGTGTCTGTCTCTCTCCTCATTTATGATGCTTGTCAGTTGGGAGAGAGACACGTGCATGGATTTTTTTATTGGTATTTAAGGCAATACATGTAGTAATCCTTATTGGGCATCTTTTTTAGTTCTCACTAGAAAGGTGCAGTTACTGATTTGTATACAGATTCAAGCGTGGAGCAGTTTTCTATGTTTGACACTTTCATTCAAGCATGGAGCAGTTTTCTATGTTGGACACTTTCATGTACTGTTATGAATTATGTCTGTTTCCTTGCACATTAACCAAATTTTGTACAACCTCAAATAGTGGACCTCTAAAGCCTGTTGTATCTTTCATATTGTACATGATTATTCAAATAATTTTCTCATCCTACTTCTATGCTTGCTAGGTTGTTGGCATTGAAATGAATAATTCAGCAGTTTCAGATGCCCAAAGAAATGCGGAAATTAATGGAATAAAGAACTGCAGGTTCATCTGTGGGAAGGTAAAGATTCAACCTTTTTGTTGGCTAAATGTTCAACCTATAATTTTGTTTACCTGTAGACTGGAGTGAATTGTTAGATTCTTTTTTAGGATATAATGGTGATGGTGCCGATGGTGTTGAAATTTTCAAATGAGGAGAGCATCTATATTCATACCTCCCCCTAGTTGTGTTTTTTTTTCCAATGAGATTAGGCATCTCCCGTGACTATTGGTCTAGAATACCTATGGAGAAATTTCCTGTCTGCAACCAAGGACCATCATGCCTTACACCAGCCTTAGTTTTTCCCAAGGATTGCATAACCGGATCAGGCCCCGGGTTTGGCTGGGGCCAATCCATCCAGATCAGAATCTGGAACGACTTGGAATCTGCTTATCGGAGACCAACTTCAGCTGATCCATGACAAACAGTTTTTTCTTCTTTCTTCTCTAATAAAAATAGGGATAGATTTTCCCGATTGTTATCACATATAGCATGAGCTTATCCCACAGAACATGGTTTTCCCATCATGTTATTCAGATGATCTCAGGTTTCATAGACCAGATTTACTCTCCTAATAAAACCTGGAACATGATACTGTAACTCCTCAAGAACTTTGATTATTCATATTAAAAAGCGACTTCCTAAAAACTAACATATATGGTCAGTTTGCTGCTGTGCATCCGGGTCATGGATGGCACTACCGGTACCAGTACCCATATTGGTGGGTACCAGTACCGGTACGTACCGGCCGGTACCGGCCCAGTATCGGCCGGTATCAGCCGATACCCTTTACATGTATGGGGTACCAATGCCGGCCGATCCCGGTACGTACCGGTATCGACCGGTACTGCCATCCATGATCCGGGTATTTGGAGAATTCATTCCCCGTTCACATAAATGTAACCCAAATACTTTAATAAAGTTTCATCCAAAAATAATTTGCTCAAGCCGCCTCAATCTTTCTCGTGAGCATAGCGTAAAGCTGGCATGTGCCTGTGCAAGACTTTGACTGAACTCCTGAAAGAGGCCACCTCCTGGCTGGCAGGTGCATCTCCACTTCGCTTATAAAATGATCCCTTCAGATTCAAAGCATAAAGCTCATCCTTCTGTCCCGCTTGTTGGATGCATACTGATTAATTATCTGAAAGCGACTACGGTTAGCTTAGTTGTCTGATAGAGACTATAGCTAGCTTCTCTATCCACCAACATCAACCACAAACTAGTCCATGAAGGCATTTAGAGTATCAGGGAATAGTTGGGTAGTGGTTCTTGGAAGATTGAAGTTGAAAGAATAAGATGGGATTAGGCTGGGGAAGTGCATGTAACTTTTCACAAGGCAAGAAAATGCATCCTCTCCAAGGCCAATTCCGTATATTCTTCTTGCTAGCGTATGCAGATGAATGTCAATAATGAAATCCAGACAAAAGTTGGTCATATTAGGGTGCATTCAGTGCTTCATTGCCCTAGGGGGGGCACCAAAGTCTGTCATCAGATCATGCTGTGATGATGTGATCTGTAGAGTTCCTTGCCCAGTGGGAAATCGCCGTGTAGGATGCACAGGATTTGCGTGCTGGGTGAAAACTTCACCCAGCATGTGTGCCTTGTGCGTAGGAGAAAACTGCTCATTGCAATTTTTTTAAGACATCAGATGGGCATCCGGTGGTTCCATTTTGGGATACTGTCAGGACATTCATCTACCATGGCTATATCCATTTTGTGTGTGTGCATGTGTTTATGTGCGGGTGGGCATGCATTAGAATCATAAAATATTGTCCAACTTCATCCAACAGCGGAAAAAATTGCAAAAGAATGGAGAAAAAGGATCCTGCCTCAACTTCCATCTGCACTGGGTGGAATTCACACTCGTGTTGTGCAGTTCCCGCCTGGCTGGGAAATGCCTGGCACTAACTGGGCCGTCTGATCAACAGCCCAGCATTGATCAGATGACTCAGCAGTCAGCACCATTTGAAGGTCCTTTTCCCCCCAAAACACATGGTTCCACATACTGTTCCTTCTTATCACCCACCACCCCTACCATAAATTTTGGGTACCGAAGGTGCCGCAGCATACAAATTTCTAATTAACTATAATTGTTTTAACTATCAGATCTTCTTGTAAGATCAAACTGCTCAAAAGATGGTAACAGGAAAGACCCTTCCCTATGTTAAAAAATAAAATAAATAAATAAAAACCATCAAAAAAATTTAAATATTCATTGCCTCCCAACGGTTGTTTCCATCCATCCCTTGGAACTTAATATTTGATCGTCCGATCATGAAATTTAACCATGGCCATCCAATCGGGTACCACGTTCGAATTTTATGATCAATGGTGTAAACTTTTTTAAAAAAATAATAAAAAATAGAAAGTTATATCAGGTTCGTTCACCATTCCTTGGCATTTTAATTTTGAACACCAATTAAGGAGTTTAAACTATGTGCCGTCCTGGGGTCCGATCCGGACCACCGATCGGATCCAGAAATTGATGACTGAACATATTCCTTTCCATATTAAAAATGCTATAGTCCAAGGACCATTCTGAGGTTCCACTAATATTAAGTAAGGTTTATGTTATGCAGTGATTAACCTTGAATAATATCTAGGCTGAAAAAAAAAGGCAGTCCTGAGCATACTGACTTTAGAGCCCTGAGAGAGGTAAATGGTTGAGCATCGCTTCTTGTCAATGATGTTGAAAGTAGGAACATGATCCTCTTGATATTCGTTGTAGAGTTTCACACGTTTGTTTGAATTGTTTTTTATGTACTAGTTCATAACGGGGAAAATTAGCCTACCAGAAAGAATGCTGATTGCGTGCACTTTAACTTTGCACACGGCCATAGCCAATAGAAGCAGGATCCAGTGACTTTGACATGGAATTCTACACCTAAAATGCTTTTTCCTTACTGTTTCTCCTTTCATTCCCTATGAAATTTGAAGGGCTTTTAGCAAATAACCCCCTAAAGAAGCTTGTATATGCAGAACCCCCCTGTAAACTGCGTTTATGCAAAACCCCCCCTATAAAAACACTGTATACATAAAGAACCCCCTATCGTCAAACAAAAAGCCTTGTAAAATGCATATATGCATGAAAAAAAAAACCAATGTAACCATTGTATCCATAGGGAATTCCCTATCGTCAAGACTACCGTCACTCACTCATTTACAAATTAGGGTTTATTTTAGAATGAAAAGTCTGCATATATGGATAATGCAGGGAGTTCTTTGCATATACAAGATTCTCTAGGGGATTATTTGCTAAAAACCCCAAATTCAAATTGTAGACCTGAAAATTCTCATCAATCCCTCTAGTCTCATTCTTATGGTTGCCTCCTGCGTCTAAGTATAGGCCTCTGTAATTACTCGTCCTTTTGTACTGTTTATATCTTAGATGATGCCCGTGGATTATATTTTTGATACTATATTGGGAAGATAAATGTTCTATTGTTTTTAGCAGTTTTTTGGTTGATGTTATATCGATCCATTCTTCAACTTTGTTGATAACAGGCAGAAGATGTGATGGGAGCTCTACTAAAAGAGTACCTAGATGTGCCATTAGAAGTGTGCAGTAATTCTGAAATTAATGAAGGCAATAATGTCTATAGATTTTTTTGATTCTGCTGCTTTTACCTGGCAATAATGCTTCTAACATGGATATCCTTGTTCTTTTCCAGAAGTTAAAAGTAACAGTGGAAATTTGCAAGTTACCGTTGCAAGAGGTCTGGACTTGGATGTATATTCCAACCACAGAGGAGACTCTATGTACCAAAATCAACAAAACAGTGGTGGTGCTTCAATTTCTAGTGAAATCTTAGAGCAACAATCTGATAATGACAGTCAGCTCAACTGTGTCACTGGGGATGAGAAAGAGGCAATTGCTGTGTCTGTGCGGCAGTTTAGAAATGTCGTTGCTATCGTTGATCCTCCACGTGGTGGACTTCATCCTAATGTGGGTAACATGCATTTGTTACTATGTTTTGCTAGTAGACATCCTTTTAGATATGTAGCATGGAAGGTGTTGCCATTGGTTTCTCTGGAAGTTGTTATGACCTTTTTAATGAGGGTATTTAGACCTGATTATTTTAAAATTTCCCTGTTGGGACAGAGTCCCCTTTTAAAGTCTGACACTACTCCATGACTTTGGTTCTTTTTCTCTTTTGGGTTCTCTGTTCCCTGCTACTGCCACTGAGAGTGGCCAATATACCGTTTTAGATGCTGTGGTGGGTATATCATCCATGCACATGCTATGAACATTGAGCTTCAATGAAGTGCTTTCGATTCACTTCCCCACAACTCTCGTTACTGTCAGCCTCTTCCTCATCATGTTGTTTGATGTAGTTATAATTTCACCTTTTGAATAACTATATGATCAGCATGTTGATTCTGACAATTGTGTGATTTTCAGGTGATCAAAACTCTAAGGACCCATCCTCGTTTAAGGCATCTTGTGTATGTCCTCTCTCCAAAGCTCATTTGTTTCTTCGCCATTTTAGATAGGTTTATGGATGTATATCAATCTGTACTTTCCATATATTTTCAGTCCATATATTTTTAGTCCGCATTTCTTACTGGCTTTACCAATTCCTTTATTGTCTCTATTGGGCATGCAATCAGCTATATTTCATGTAACCCTGAAAGCTTGGTAGCCAACGCCATTGAGCTTTGCACTCCGACGTCAGAGGAGCCACAGAAAGAGAAGGTCAGTAGAGGGTGGAGGAATGCAACTAGTGCAAGTTTGGCAAGGCGTAGGGCAAAATATATGCCAAATTCAGAACCTTTCAGACCAGTGAAGGCAATGGCTGTAGATCTCTTCCCACACACTCCTCACTGTGAAATGGTGATGCTTCTAGAAAGATAAGCCTTTTTTGACATTTCTACAAGGATAAACCTTTTTTTCTTTTGATTGTTTTTTTTTTTTATAGTTTCTGATTGCTCTGATATCCTAATTCAGGGCCAAGGGATCTCCATTGAAATTTTAATTGTTTGTCTAAAATTTTGTTTTCCTGAGGAAGTCATCCTCTAATTTGATACTTTTACTACAAATTAGTGTATCTGTTAAGTGAAGGTTTTAGCCTTCTTATTTTCATGATCAAGTGAGAGCAGATTAAAGAACTTTGAGTACTTGCTGCATCACATGGCAGTTCATGTACACCACCAATTCTTTTCTGAAATTTTTTTAGGTCAGATCCTGCATGCCCCACGTGTCCATGTGGCCCAATCTTTGATGAGACAAAAAAAAAGAAAATAAAAATTGAGCCCCAATGAATTATAAAAAACATCCTTAAGGGATCGAGCCCAATAACAGTTTTTGATTTTTTTAGAAAATTTTGGATCGTCCGATCATGGATCAGAAGACTGTACGAATATGTGAGTCCAACTTTAAAAAATTTAAAAAATATTTTAGTGGTGTATGTGCACCGTCATGTGGTGTAGCACCACTCAGACAGTGCAGCAAGTATTATTGGAGAAATTTTCATCTCTCTTTCTCTCTCGGGTGCATGTGTGCTTGCATTTTTTTCTTTTCTAATTGACTTTTTCGGGAAGGGGGCAATGCCACTATTCAATTAATAATAGAAAGTACGTACGCAGTGTGGGTTTTGACGTCTTCAGCATTTGAGCACTGAATCTTATTTCTATGTTGCTTTTGTTCGACTCTTTTTAACTGTGTTCATTGATTCATCTGACAAGCATTTTAAGGAGGCCTTGCCTTTCTTTATACGCGGTGGCATTGGACTTTATATAGCTGTTGACCAACCGAAGTTATAGTGAGCCTATTATTCCGACCAAGGTGGATGATTGTGTTTCCAGAAAGTGGAGCTATCCTTGTCGTGCCAGGGCAAGTTCCACTCAGTCCTCGGTGGGGCGAAGGGTGTTGTTGCATCGTCAAGCCCCACTATGGTTGCATCTTGCAATAAACTGTGTCTCTCTCCTTATCCATCGTAGCATGTCCGATGGTGGACTCCACACTTTTATGCCTTGAACGAGAATCGAGATTTACGGAGGCAATTAATGAGATGTACTTATATGTGGCAGGCAGCCAAGCAGACAAGGTGGGGCTAGCTGTTAAAGGCATGTGGGTGTCAACAGTTGAGCTGGAGTCATGCTGAACAAGTTTTTATTTCAATTCGTCAGCATTTCCTCTCCCCGAAGCGAAAGTACATCAGCTGCGTTTATAACTTAGTCTGGATCTTGTCAGTACAGGTTTAGTTGGGAATCAATAAATGTAGAAAGAGGTGAGAGAATTTTTCAAAAGTTGGGCATGAAGAAGTTTTTTGAAATCTTCCCCTCTTTACACCGTATTGAGATCAGTCTAACCTTGCACTGATAGGATCTCTATTCTTTATAACTGCCTAATGCGGATCCATATCTTTACAACTTGAAACGTTTCTGTCTGCATGCTATGTGAAATGCTGGGTCCGTGGATGTATATATCAAGGCCTTCCTTAATTGGGTAGAACATAGATAGACTATGCACCGAATTCCCTACCTGTGCTCGCCTCGTCATCAGCTTCTCGGTACTCCGGAGATAGTTATAACAAATATATTTGTCTATGGTTGGATGGGCAATTTCTCTCCTCAGAAGACTTCAAAGCCAACCCCGACCCTCACCATTTGGGATCAGATAATGAGGAGGGGATTCGTTCGGCTTGCCGATGGCGCAGGGCCATCCATTTGCATGCATAAAGGTCATGAGTACGTAGTTGCTTGCTTCCCCTCTCGAATGGGTGGGCTGTGCCGAACGGATCGATGTTTCATTATACGGAAATTTAAACAACACGTACGCTGAGACGCATGGAATATTCCTTGTTCTTTTTGAACAAAAGGAATATTATTATTCCTTGTTTCACTAGCGAAAAGAGAGTACATATATATACAATAATTCAGTAGTTATTTCGTCCTTACATGATCGAGAAAGGTGATCAGGTGGTACAGCTAGCCTTGCAATCTTTTTGTCAAAGTAAATAGGGCATGAATTCACTTTTTCCTTTCTGTTTCTTTCCAAGTCTTCTTTTTAGCCCCCTCTTAATTCCAGCAAATCAGAACTACGTACTCATCTTAATTTCATTAATTCCATGGTTCCCCCGGCCCTTTTACGATTAAGTTCACTCTGTGTTGAGGCACTCACAGTCCTTATTAGAGCTTTCTGATCAAAAAAAACGACGACCCACCGATCATCTTTAGCGCCCTAACTAATGACTCAACGTCGATCATGATGACCAGGACGTGCTAACAAATTCCTCAAACTTGGATTTGATAAATTGGAGGCCCATGCAAATTAATCTACGAGATTTAAGTGCGCATGCATGCATGCATGTGTCACTAAAAATATATCATTCTACCATGCCAATGGATAAGTAAATGCACGCGGATCATCATTCCTTTTGGTGGATGAGAAATTAATGTGTTATGACCGTACACTTTTGACCAGAAATAAAGAAAAAGTAGTGCATGCCGGAAGATAGATAAGTACGCACGTACGTGGATTGGGTTTAACTAATTTCATGTTGTAATTTGCGTAATTAAACGGGGAAACAGCTAGTGACCGTATACGTGGATTAGGTTTAACTAATTGCATGTTATTTTACTTTCACCCCCATTGATTTTAACATGTTTCAATAAAAGTAGTATAGTTTATTGATGAGAATATGTTGAAATAAAAGTATAATTATGTTTTTTTTTTTAAAGCATATATTGTAATGAGTGGCGCTGCCACTAATTAAAGAGGTCTGACCAGGCCGACAACAGATATACTTTCAACATGCAAGGTGGGTAAGTGCGAAGGCGACCCCATCCATCCCATCCCTGATGCCTGCAGCATACATATCCTTACCGGCCCTGTAATGTGGGTTTAATTTCTTGTGGAGAGAGCGACCCGCCACCCGCCCACTACCACCACCACCAGCAGCAGCAGAGGGTGGAGACGATCGACGGGCCCTTCCACCACCAGCAGCAGCAGCAGGATGGAGACGATCGATGGGCCCTTTTCTGTGTCACGTACCGGTACATTGAGCACTCGTCCAAGGATATCGGATCATGGTGGGGGCGTCGCGCTTCCCACCACGCCCACCCGTGTCTGTGACTCTGTTAGTTAATTCGCGTTTAATACGCGTATAGTACGTGCCCGTCCGTACTTTTCAAAAAAACGGACGTCACCCGAACAGTATCAAAACATGCGGTAAAATTCAGGTTTTTTATGTTCCAAAGTTTAAAACGCATAAAAAAAAACGGGATACATATCATACGGTTGTTAAAATACAGAACTCAAGTGCACTTACCTGCTCACAGCCTGGCACGCACACACCGCTGCCCTCCCCATCCTACCTCCCTTTCTCAATTTTCTGTACAGCCATACCCTCCGTCCCCTTCACCAGGTCATCTCAGGAGAAAAGAATCAAACCCTACATCAGCTTCATCTTTCCCTCCCAAACCTCATCAAGACCGGCTGCAGCGGTGGTGATCTTTCACACCATCAACCCTTGGCTTCTCCGAGCTCAGTAAAGGCTGCAAGATAAGGGCCTTCACATTTCCTCATCCCAAAGGTCAACACACTCCTCTTCTATCACAACGAACACTGTAACGGAAGACCTTCTTCACCTCATCAAAGGCCTCTACAGCGTGTTTGGAATGGCTGCCAAGTTGTTGGACCACATTCTCTTTCCGATGCAGCAGAGGCATCAACCATCTTTCATGATCTCGTTTTCCCCTCCATTTTCTGCTTCAGACGGGAGAGCTAAGATGGTGGTACCAAGGCGGGTACCATATTTTCACAGGCACGTATCTTATTATCTATATTTTCTTTAGTATGTGTAAATGCATTTACATGTTCTTTTAATCTTTGGTTGTGTTTTTCAATCACTTAACTGTGGGTACACTTTTGAATCACCAAATGATTCATAACAAATTTTACTGTACGACAGATTTTAAAATTTTTGCAATGGAGTATGTAGAACAGATTGCACTGTGGATGTATTTTTACAATGAAGTATGTAGAACAGATTGCACTGTGGATGTATTTTTACAATGAAGTATGTAGAACAGATTTCACTGTGGATGTCTTTTTTATTGTATAAAGATTTTGAATACCTATGGGGTGTGTTTTTTAATCTCCATAATAGATTTTATAGTGGAGTATTTTTTTTGCAACATATTTTACACTGTCTAAAACTTTTGAATCACCAAATCTATTGTGTGATACATTAAAAACTCAAATTTTTGGATGATAATGTTCATGTTTGGATAATTCTTTAATTCTATCTAATTTTTGTGATAGTCATTTATTTTTAGTTAGATTTCTTATGGCCATAATGATCATATTGATTGTTTATAAAGTATGTCAGAAAGTCCTGTTTTTTCTGGTCGAAAATATGTCACAAAGTCTTAGTTAACCAGTATGGAATGTGGCAAAATGTGAATACGTACGTACTTTTATTTCTTAAATATGTATGTCCGTATTTTTTATTCTGAATTTTTCAATAGGCTCCGTATGATACTCCGTACTTATGCCGTTTCGTACTTTTTAAATGCGTAACTTTTGACCGAATCTGGACCGTCTTATTTAAAATTTCACTCGAATTATATTCGAACGTATATTTACCGTATTATATTCGACTCATATTTAACTAACTATGGTCTGTCCTCCCTCCCAGGGAGGGGATTGGATGAAGCCATGAACAAGGCCCCAGCTAAGCTTCAGCCGTTGAAGTACCGGAGCCAACATATATATATATGGCCATTCGTCTCCCTTGCTACGTACGTACGTCTCCGTGTACTTACCCATCATGGCACCGCATGCGCCGTGGCGTCGGAGTTCCCTGTAGTCGTCGGTTTTTCCTGGTTTAGCTTCTCTTCCCTTCACAGGGACGTCGCTGGGTCTGTCCGACGTCCGAGTTTTTGTTCCCTCTCGTTTCCTGCTGTGTGTTGCTGCCTGCCCGCCTACGGTTGGCCTTCATTCTGAATTAATAATCCCTACGTGGAGGTCTTGAACAAGGTGGTTGATCCTTAATTTCCTTTTTCCAGCCGGGGGGGCGGAACGCTTGGCTTGGATGTGGAACATGTGCATGATTGGCTAGCTACGTGACTGTCAGCCTTAGATGCATGCCTGGCTTTGGTGTCTCTTCCAGTTTGTTTTAAGAGAAATGATTGGGTGAGCTTAGACATTTTTCATTTTGCTTTGTTCGTTTTTGATGGAGAGAGTAAAATAAAAAATGCTTCTGATTGTAAGACTCGACCTCACCGTAAAGTAAAGTCGAACCCATTGAATCACTTTTCTTATTTTAATCTTCGTGCTTTCAAAGATTTGAGGTTGGGGGGGAGAGCTTGTCTCTTCTTGACGTATTTTCTGACAAAATTTAGTAGACATAGGTAAGCCTTGGGCGTAGAATCTCTCATGTTCGTTTGCTCTTGGGCGTAGAATCGCCTGAGCACACGCCGTGCATGTAGCCCTGGCCTTTTAATGTCTGTACCTTAGGTCATGTTACTTTATGTTTCTGTTACGTTACCATCCGCTCCATTAAAAGAGCACGAGTGGAGTTCAACTCTTCTATGGTGTGGTGATCTGCAGACCATCTCGTATTTTCCCTTGATTAAGTGATTCAAATGGGACCAGAACAATTAATTTCTGGGAAGCACGAAGTTGGTGCAAGTCGCATGGTGTCTGCTCCTGAGAATCGCAAGGTATATATATAGATGTATGCTTTTCCTTTTTCCATTTCAAAGTCTGGACCCTCCCTAGCATCATTGATACTTACGATCGTTTTGTACAGTACTACACGTACGTGATTGTTTTTGATCTAACAGGAAAATAGAACAACTGAACAGCCTAGATACAACTGATCTCTTGGGCAACTGAACCACAATGCTTCTTAGCTATATGACTAGCTGTGAAATTCTGTTAATTTGTTTTGGCTGTAGAGAGTTCGGAAATATGGTGTTATACATACATCTAATCTTGCTATCTATGTCCCCCTTATTGCACCACAATGCACGTCCATGTTACAAGCTTCTTGATCGTAGAATAAGTTTCATATAAGGCAAGAAACCTTTCATTATTCAAGAACATGGAAATGCTTAAATAACAAGCTACATATATTTACGTGTTTCATGGCTCGTTTCTGCATGCTTCAAGGGAGAAATAAACTATATCCCTGCCCAAAGACTTCTAGATATAAAGTCTTAACAGCATACCTTCAGTTTAAAATCAAGTGATTTTTATTCTTCTTCACAATGGGATTTTGCTTGTTAGATGACTTCGATTATTTTGCAGGGGAACACAGATCCATCCGGCATATATGAAGAAATTTCACCCGTACGTCATGGAAGATGTCCAAACCTTTCTGTTGACATACCCTCAAAAACCTTGGAGGACTCTTCTGTGAATTATGTGAAGATAAATATGCCACCAACTCCCGTCTCCTCTTCCATCAAATCCAGTAGAACACCCAGATGTAGTCCGTTGTCTTCAAGAATAAATCTGTCACCTAGTTCGTCTCCTTCAAAGGGTAATCCATCCGTAAAGAAACTGTTACCATGTCTTAGCTTCAAGTTAAGTGCCTCTGCTTCAGAAATCAAAAAAGATGCTGCTCTGATTGATCAAGATGTTTCACCAGGAGTACAACAGGAGGCCTTATCCGTCTTGAGATCACTGTCCTTTGCGAAGCTATTTGTGCCGACAGTGAGAACAGCATCGTCGTTACCTGGCTCGCCAGTCGCACAGGTGAATGAGATTCTTTAAACTACGAACCATGCACGATCAACCCTCTTAACTGCGGTACTAAGCCAATCTAGCTATGCCCCGTTGAAAGTTTGCTATGATGAATTTTCTGATACTGCTTGTGATAATTAAGCGTGGATATGCACGTACGGAATCCACAATTGATTAAATTGACAGGTAATTTGACGCCCGTCTTGATTTAGTTACGGCAAATTCCCAGCTATATATAGTTACTGGCATGTACAGGAAAGCCGTATGAAGCATGATATTGCACCATCTTGCATGCTTGATGTGACACAGTCCACAATGATGTTTCTGGCGCATGCCTGCTTGATTCGATCACACGATCGACTCTACTTAATTTGATCAGGGTTTCCACTACCTTCACCGATATGGAGTCTTATTCCTCGAGTGATTAACGACTCTTAGAATTGTTGGGACTCGTCTTTGAGTCGGTAGAAAGTAGAAACCTTCGCGGTACATCCCATCATACGTGTCGATCTAGTCAGCATGAGCTGATCTGAGTTGACACGAGCTTGTTTGAGTCGACTCAAGCTGTACTTGTGGAAGCTGGGTAAACTAACTGCTAGTCAGTTTGAATCCGCTTGCCGAGTCCAAGTCAGAAGTATCTGATTTGCTTTGACGTTTTCGAGCTCATACGAACTGCCAAGCCACCAAATCTTGATCCAAGATTTGGTGGCTTGAAACCCACAAATTTCGGAATATTTATGTATATATATCCTTGAAAACCATGTATATATACTATTCTCTATGACTATATATTAATGGAAGTTGATTAAGTTTTCATTTTGGCAGGAGTTGGGACGATACATGTCTCGTTCTCTTTCGGCACCCTCGCATGGCAAACCTAGGAGCATCAAGAGGCTGGATTCTTTAGGTCTTGTATTTCGTATAATTCCTTCAACTCCACGAGTAGTACGATTTGCTGAAACGGCACTGAATAGTCTTGCAAGTGCAGAAAATGGTATATCTTCATTGCTTTCGTCACTTACTGACCGTAACTGCATAAGCTTGGTGTCTTGGATCGAGTTGCGTTTGGCACTCAATTGGACTCTATTACCATGAACTGTGATAAATAACCTATGGTTTGTCTAGTTTTGTGATTCAGAGATCAGCAGCAATGGTGAAGATGTTCCAGAAGAAGATGCTGTTTGTCGAATTTGTTTAATGGACGTGGGTGAAGGAGGAGAAACTTTGAAAATGGAATGTAGCTGCAAAGGTGCACTTGCTCTGGCCCATCAAGAATGCGCTGTGAAATGGTTTAGAATCAAGGGCAACAAGAATTGTGAAGTTTGCAAGCAGGAGGTTCAGAATCTGCCTGTTACATTAATAATATTACAATCTATTCAGCCATCTAGCACGCAGTCTGGCAGTGGACCATGGACGGTGCTTAATAATTACAGGCAAGTTCCCAGGCAACACTAATACACCTTTGATGAGAATATGCTCTGCTGGTATCCAAAGTATTTTGCATGGTTTCATCCGCATGCTATGCGAGTAGAGTGTTTTTTTGCATGATCAAGAATACGTAGTTCTAAAAGACCTCTTGATTCTTATACATTAAGAGGCCCATCCTTCTGAACTAGAATTGTCTTGATAAATCCCTCAAACCCTGTACAAGTGCCTGAGAGGTGCATACAAGCTAACAATGCTTTACTGACTATTTAAAGCACTGAAGTAATTAAACACATCTGGGCAATGATGACTCAATAATTTCTAGGTTCCAAAATTCTGGCTCACCTTAAAAAGATAGGGCCCTTATACTCCGCAAAGAAATAAGATGGATATTATATATGGTGGTACCGAAGTAATCTTGCTTGGTGAATCCTAGATCACAATAACTTCAATAAAGGACATGCGATGCTGCACTTAGAAGGTTAATGATAATGGGATTCCCTACCCCCAAAAAAAAAGCATATTTGTTAATTCCACGGGTCAAAAACATTATTTTTATGTCTCCACCAGATGAAAGTGAGTCTTGGTTAAATCATGGTTTTGTGGTATTGTTTCCTCTGAGAATCATTCTTAATGTACGTATGAGATTAGCGTTTACACCGCTTACTTCTATTCGGTAGGTTCTGTTAAACTGCATGAGAAGTGACTTCAAAAACTAGAAAAAAAACAAGAAGAAGAAAAGGCGGCAAACTAGCAAGTGGATCTATTCTTGGTGCTTTCAGTTCAGAATTTTGTTACTGGTCATATTGCGGTGCAATCTCTGATTTTATGTTGGTTTATGGTTTTATCAGGAACTGGCATGATGTCCCAATCCTTGTCGTTGTGAGCATCCTAGCCTACTTTTGTTTTCTTGAACAGCTTCTGGTGAGCTGAGAGACTACCAGACCTCTGGCTACACGTCTTAGTAGTTTCTTGGATAGATGTTGATATGCTCTTTTGCTTTTGGCAGGTAGCCGGCAATGGCTCTGCCGCGATGGCCATATCGCTGCCATTTTCTTGTCTCCTGGGTTTTCTTTCATCCTTAACATCAGCTACCATGGGTAGAGTTGGACCAACCTTCTCCGTCTTTTCCCTCTATACATGCTATCCCCTAGCACAATGATATCCTTAATTGTACAACAAATATTAATCTCTCTAATTAATGAAGCTTACAATTCTGTTATATTTCAGTGAGGAAGGATTATACTTTTGCCTATGCATCTGTTCAGTTTGCCCTCGTGGTCATCTTCACCCATATTTTCTACTCATTGGTAATTAAAAACTGTTCCAACTGCATGCATGCCTTGATCAATAATCCTGATGGCCCATTAATTAGTGCCTAGCTTGCTGATGTTCTTATGAATGTTGTCTGTCCAATATCCTCATGGTTGTGCAGCGCCACATGCAAGCCATGGTATCCATTATGCTAGCTACTTTTGCCGGCTTTGGTGTTGCAATGGGTGCGAGCTCGGTTGTCGTCGAAGTCCTGAGATGGAGGTGTCGTCATGCGCTAGAAGAGGAACAATATCTAAATCCTCGAGCGACCTATTCAGAAAATGAAGAGTTGGGCAACGTGCATCATCCTGTTGATAACCACCAAGGTCTCAATTCTCGAAGTTTGGTCAGTTCCTCCCAGGGCGCATAAATCACAGTATCAGGTGAAGGAACCTAGCTAGCTATATAAGTATGTGTATACAGACATACGCACAGCACTACTTGTGCGTGCCATTGATGAGTTGATGGCTTCTTTTCTTTTACCCTAAAATAGAAGGCTAGCTGTGGATAAGCGGGCAAAGTTATGTATTGTCTTCGTCCTTGTTTTAAGATTATTGTACACGCTTGCTTGCTTAGTGAAATGTTTTTAATTTGAACCCGCTTTTAGTGAAATGTGACTAATCAGATATTGCGTCCGGTTGGCTTAGTGAGTCCGCGTGCAAATGGAATTTCTCGCAACTAAAGATTACTCGTACGCACGCGGGAAGGAAGGAAAAGCCACAAATGCGCACACACCCCCTCGACACTAATTAACGCTTAGTAAGAGAATGAAACATATAAAAGTCAAATACACTATTCAGAGAAAGAGGCAAACACTAAATAATTGCTAATAGTTACTTTAGAGAAAGAGAAAACGACTTAATAACTTATACAAGTAAAATATATATACAAAAGTCAGGTATACTATTTACTTTTTAAGATTGTCGGCCGATTATTATGAAAAAAATTGTAAAATGTTATAATTGGAGAGCCTAGCCTTCAATATAAAATTTTAGTGATGGATTTTTACATCTAAAAGTAGAAAGAAAGGATTTGGTAAATAGTTGCTTTAAGATTAAACGATAGGAATTAAATATATATGTATGAATCTGGAAATCATCTATAAAAAGAATTTTTGAAGAAATACAATGTGGAATGAAATTGTTAATCGTATGAAAAGAGCCGCTAAAGAAATCTTCAAGTGAATCTAAAGATAAAGGTTTCAAAAAGAGATATTTAGTGGTAGAGTAATGAAATTTATTAGACCATTAAAAATACTACTTTAAAATTTTCCGAAGAATCAAAATAATCAAAAGAACGCAAAGATGTAAAAAAAAAAAATTGATGAAGGTTAGTTGAAGGACCTCTAAGTGATGTATCAGAAACTAGGGATTCACAATTGAAAATCTAAATCAGATAAAAATTTAACGAATTAGCCATTGCGATGAGAGGACCGGTCCAGATTCCAGTTTTCCTGCTGACAGCCAGATGTTGATTAATTCGTAGTCTGGGTTAAAAAAATCATCCGATTCTGAAACGTTTCCTGCAGTTCATTCTTGAACCTGCCTATACCTATAAACCCGTGAGGGAAAATCTGATGAAAATCGATACCGAATAAATGGTCCGATCGATTTGCAACGCAATTCAGCACACGAATTGGTTAATGGTATGTAAGAATGGCCATTTATGAAAAACAAAAGAAAGGGTTTCTCAATCTTTGGTTATTCTAATGATGAACTTTTAATTTAGAAAAAAGAACTCAATCTCCCTGTTTAGTACAAACTTCCCATAATTTCAATTGTATTTGGAAAAAAAAAAAAAAAAAGATCTTTTGCATATGAACTATTGTTAAAATTGATTATGAATTTTTCACAGCACATTTGAATTTTCAGATGATCCATTCTTACAAAATCTTATATGCAGAAAATGTCACAACAGATAATATCATAACTTAGAACCTACACTAATAGTACGAAAGTACTTGACACGTTGATATGCAACTGTGTTTGAACAGAAGCATCCTGCATTCGTGGAAGGCAGGTGACGAACCATTCTCGTAATTATAATAATACACCATTCATAATAATGCTCAAAATATCTTAAGGTGCGATCAATTAACAGGCATCGGACAAGATTTCTCCTCAATACACGAACAGATGACAATACTCATTCATTAGAATGACATTTCTAAATGCAAGCATAGGCTCGTTTGTTGATTAGGGCGTGCGAGTGGGACAACACAGTTTACTGGTGATTCAACCGCCTATAGTACATAACAAATCGACTATACATAACCCATCCTCATATTAGACGCCGAACAAAATAGGATATCTAGGCAAAGAAACATGTAGTAGACCAGCAGAGCCAAACACAGAAAAAGCACCCTCGTTTTCTTGAAGCCCCACAAGAAAAAGCAATAAATGTCGCGCAAAACATTATTATTCCACAGCACGAACAAAACAAAATAGCAGTCAATCTCATCATGTATTAAAAGAAAAGAGAGGCGTACATATGCACACAGCTCAAAACGAAGGTAAGCAGTGCTTTAATGCTCCATTTACCAGCATCCAGTTTAACAAGTGAGACATGACCAACCACAGCGGGCTAAGTTGAACGTGAGCTGCTTCCGCATGGTCGCTAATATGGATCCAGAAACAGACAACAAGCACGAAGCAGATTCCCTTACACCAACTCAGGTCAGATCATCCTCCGCTTCTTCCCTTTCCTTCAGTGTATTTTTAGCTCTCAAGAGTAGTGTTGTTTTCCAAGCATCCTGCAGGCGTTTAAAGAGAAAAGTTCAAAAGAAACACTGGAAACACGTTCATTCTGGGGGAAAGACCGACGCATATTACATTACAGAGTAGACAAAGTGAACAAACATTTTTAGGAGAATCTGATATTGCATCAGACATCCAATAACAGTCAGAGCATGCAGCAAAACAAACAAATCTTTGTTCTCCACCTCGTAAACTATACATTAGGAATAAACAGTGTGGTACAGTCCATAGCTGCAACAGCACAAACTAATTGATGTAAAATTGGCAAACTGAATGAAACATATGCGATCACATGGACCATGTGGTCCATGTCGGGTAAAACTGAGATGAAATGAATTATTGCCTCCCTACTTCTCAACACCAAGGGGAGCTAATGTGAATGGATTATATGCATCTCTTTCTTCCCTCCAGGTGGGAGAGCTGGAAGTTTGTTGATCGTTTTCTTTATGGGTTAAAGATGAGTGTACGACATAAAGCTTGGGGATGAGATCTAAAAGGGAAAAAGGAGGTTCAATTCCCCTCTCACCCCTGGTATTGCAGAGGGTCACGGATAATCAACA
Source organism: Zantedeschia hybrid cultivar (assembly GCA_030544215.1). NCBI lineage: Eukaryota > Viridiplantae > Streptophyta > Magnoliopsida > Alismatales > Araceae > Zantedeschia > Zantedeschia hybrid cultivar. The sequence goes on from JARZZO010000015.1 coordinate 494,540, forward strand.
GGATACAGTGAGGTGAGAATGAAGGCAATCAAATAGTTTAGAAGACATGCTGCCCCTTTCCTAGAAGGGAGCTCTCACAGAAAACAAATCCAACATTATCGACAGATATCCACTTGTTTTCTGGTCACCAACAACCACCACCATCAATATATTGTTATCTACATTATCAAAGGCAATAGCCTTTCTCGCCTAAGCAGTGAAGTAGGTTGAGGCGAGCAAAAAGGCCTCACCTCGCTTCTTGTTCGCCTCACTCACCTAGGCGCTTGCCCACGATATCTATGTCAAATACTTGTTTTTTTTTTAAAATTACGTGGTGACGTTTTTTCTTATTCTTAATTATACCAAAGTGGCTAATGCCTCTTTTAGCACTGCCCAGTACCCTTCCTCTTTTGTCCCTTACATGCTGCCATATTTTTTCTTATTTTTGATGATTCCCAAGACTATCGACTACTTATGAGTGTTTTATATAAAGTGGTCATTACATGTCAGACATGATCAGTATTTCTCAAAGTCTTAAATATGATTATCCTGGATATTTTTTTTATTATCCTTGTATTGTCACTTTATTCTTTCATGCTGATTTATGAGAGAACACATCGCCTCAAATGCTAGGGGATCTGAGGCTGAGGCAAACCCCTAGTCGCCTCACTTGCCTTCACCTCTGACTACATGGACTGTTATAATACAAAGACATAAATAATCCACTAAGAGATTAAAGTTAAAATCCATGAACCCAAAGAGCTTGAGGGCACATTTGTCAAAACTTTTATTTGGAAGCCACCTTTGGCTTTGACTTTCAACATGAAAAAAGATGAGTGGAAGTTACAATAGCTACTTTTGAGTGGTTATATAAGTTAAACCTTCCCTAACAATCACATTTTTACCCCCAACCTAGAAAGCTCCACTTGAAGCTTTTTGGTTGGAAGCTGTAAAACAACCAGGGGAAAAACACTAGCCTACTGCTATCCCGTCAAGATGACTAGGCTAAAACCTCTAAACGCCCAAAAGTGCTTACAATTGAAAGCTGCGCCAAACACAACAGACAGAAAAACTTAAAGCTGTTCAGGCAAGAAACAGGAGAAATGGCTACATTTTGGTGTTGTGTGTTATCAGTCATGTCACACTGTGTATAGAATGCAAGTAGTTGTTACCTCACCACTCGTGAACAGAATAAAACCAGGAACGACTGATAGAAAGGAACACCCCTCATCTCAAAACAAACTAAATATAGTCACAGGACAAGAACAAAAAGAAATGCAAAGAAACTGTTTTGGGTGCTGTCATTCCATTCATCTATGAGATTTCCCACAGTGGCACAAGTTCACTCAGATAAATTCTTTTCACATGGATTAGTGAATTAGACATTACTGTGCAAATTCCTGAATCAACGAAATTCTTCATAGGATTTAAAAACTCCCAAAAGGACACGTTCCAATCCTCTTTGGTCATGTGTACCCCCCCCCCCCCCCCCGCCTTTTTCTGTGTGTGTGTGTGTGTTTTTTTTTTTTTTTTTTTGGTGGGGGGGGGGGGGGGGGGGGGGGGTGCGACCTGTGAACTAAGGGAGTATAGGAAAAAGAATCAGCTTGAAGAAAATATACCAGCCGCGTCATGCTGTCAAATTCTTTAACAGTATCAGTGAACTTGCCAACATCTTCCTCATCGACTGAAACTGCTAAATCCTGCAACATATATCACAACTTTTAGACATGTTGCTGCACCTAGATCCATCCACATTTAAGAATCATTAGCATATAGATACTAATTCATCATGAGATGTCACCTGCATCCCTATAAGTAACAAATAACAAAGCATTTTTAGATGCAGAGACAAATTGGTACAAGTACAACCAAATGCTAGACAACTTACAGATAAAAACTTGTATTCCCGGGTGCCTGAAAAGGTTGGGTCAAGTTCCTGCACAAGTGATTTGTCCAATTTAAGTTATTAAAAAGCAAACAAAAAATAACAAAAATCTGCTAATGCCGTGATACCAGACCTGATATCGTTCTAACGCATTTGTTATCGCAACGGTATCGCCTCTACAGAGCTGACAAAGGCCAGCATTGAGAAGGTGCCCCTTAACACTATACTTCAGAAGATTGTTATTAAGAGAATGTCGCGCTATGGCTTCATATATCTCAACTGCCTTCGGATATCTGAAGAAATGCAATTCTTTCAACTTCAACATTTTCTGATGCAGGTAAGTAATTACAGTAGTAATCTTATGTTCAATCTACTGATCTACTAAAATCTAAAACTTCAATGTCTATAATGATCAAGCACATGAGCAACTATTGAAACCAGGAGATACAACAGTCATAAAAGAAGAGTACAAACAATGAACAGGAGGAGGAAAGTAAGCACTGATGTCACAGCCTACAAAGTAAACAAAGATGAGCTGCCCACAACTTGCATTCACAGAACTGTTATAGTGAAAATGTTCAGACTCAAATCCCTATTAGTGTTTACATGGAACACCTAGCCTAATAGCCTCTGAAAAATCTTGCACCTTAAAGACGATCCAAAAGGATATTTTTATTTTCATTTGTGAAGGGAAAACAAGAATTCCGCAATTGATCAAAAGCAAAAGATATAATGTAGAATGATGTGGAAAAAGATAGACAAATTTATACCACTAGTTCTCCAGGAAATCACCGCCCAAAATGAAATAAAATAACTAGTACAGTTCCGAACATGTAATGTACAGTACCCCAGTGGCATACAAATAAACCTTTTGACACATTTTCCTTGTCAAATGTCCAGTAACTCAATATAAAGTTCGAAACCTTTCCAAAGTCTGCCACATTACCCATATCTTTGGAAGATGGCAAAGCCACTCTTCACGAAAATGGAAAAGAAAAAGATAATTTCAATATTACAAGCATCTTCTCCCAACTATCAAGGAGATAATAGAGAGAAAAGGTTAGAGTAGGAAAAAAGTTAAGACATAGACATAAAATCAGTGGAACCAAAATATCTCAAGCTACATCAATCACAGAGAAGAAACTCCTCATATAGATCATTTTCAGTTCCTTGATGTTGACCCATGAGCTCAAGGAATTTGTTGATCAATACACCAAATGTGCATTCAATGGGATTCATCTTTAAGTGATGTTGCTAGAGCCGTTTGAAGACATTGGATATGGCCGAGACACCAACATTTGTTGAGGCTGAAGGTATTGCAAAATTCCTTTTCGGCTTGAAAGGCTGAACAGCTTCTGCGCTTGACAACCATTCTTCGTCTAATTTTTAGCTTGAAGGATAATGACTCACGGTTTCTGGTAACATCCATCATTGCCTTTGCATCTAGCAGTGTGAAATTGTCTTCGGGGAAAGCCTTATCTAGGTTCTTGGAGTCGATGAAGGAATGGACCTATCTTTTTCTTCTTTTGGCTGGTGTTATACTGACTTTCTGTATGTGATGTGTGCTTGATAATGTGCACCTCACATCTCCACAATTTCAACATTTACCTTCATGTCTGGTTTTGGACACATTTGCTTTTGCATTCGCCTTCGTGGTTGTTTTATAGGCTTGATCTCTAGTAGGATGGTCAATTCAAGGTCCCTGACTAGAGTTTAGGCCGAGTATTTCTTCGTAAGCTCATGCAACGCCTTCTTTGTCTCCGAGGAGTAATAATTGTTTATATGCCCACCCAAGAGGGCAATGATCTTTTGACCCTTCTTTTATTGGAGGTTGGGGTATCAGAGTTGTTCTTGCCCCCCTACTTCTTTCATAATTGACGCAAAGAACTATGTAGTCTTCTTCATCACTGGAAGTCCATTCCTTCAAGGCATCTGCACTCCTATATATCAAGCTTGGGTTGTCAGCAAAGAACAACTCAATTTCTGACACAATATTGTTCAGCTGATCGAATGTTTTGACATTTGCACCGATCATCTTCTCCTTGATTTCTGCCTTTAGACCCATTTTACATAGTTTTACAGCATCTTCACACGTTGGTGGATTGTCGCTCCTCATACTAACGTCACGCCACCTTTTGACATAGTCCATTGCGGACTCATTTTTCCTTTCTTTAATCGCAACTAAATCTGCAAGAGTGACTTTCCACTCTAATATCATGAAGCGGTTGAGGAACTTCCTTTGCATTCAATTTATAATGGAATTTGACTTCAGTTTTGCATACTATTGGAATGCAATCCCTGTCAGTGATGCTGAGAAGTATTTTAGGAGAGATGACTCATCAATTGCCAATTCTCCTAGGCCACTCATATAATAAGCAATATGCTCCTGAGCAGAGCCTTCCTTGTTAAACTTGGTGAACTTGGGGTGCTTTGTATAATTTGTAGGGAGCTTCTTGAATATATGGCAAACAAAGAATGGTGCTTTGTATACATCACAGGTAATCGCACCCTCATCATACTAGGACACTTTGGCTTCAACAAGTTGCTCTATTATGTGTCTTTGTGATGCTGCAACCCTTTGACAAGTGCACAAGAATTTTGGGCATTATGGGTTGCCCATTCACCCCTTGTCTCATAGAGATTTTCAAGAGTGAAGTTTGTTTCATCAACTTGTTGCCTAACTACTACGGCTATTGGAGGATTATTGCTAGCAGGTGCTGTAGGTGTGAGCAAACTTGCTGGAGGTGCTTGTCCGCCCCTGCTGCTACTCCCATTTTCAGATAAAGCCTAAAAGTAAGGCTTTAAGTTGCTGATTTTCCAGTCGCATTTCCTCCGTGAACTGTGCTTGGTGTAGACTTTGAAGTTGTTCTTCACTTTGCCCTTCATTTTGAGCATTCATAATATTGCACCATCTTCAAGAGGCGGGTAAGCATTTGTGTTCCTTCGGCCCAACCAACGGGTGGCTTGCTCCACTAGATTAGTCATCGCCTCATCTTACTGTGTAATGATGGCGATTTCTTAAGGAACATTAGCCAAAGTTGTGTATCGATTGTTGGAGTTGGTAGCATAACATGCGTACATGCGCATGTTGCCACTTGTACCCCGTGTGATTCTTCTTCTCTTTTGTAAAGCAGCACCTGTTGTCAATCTTGGTTTGAATGATTGTTGGTTTATGTCATTTTGCCCCCGGGCAATAGGGTGACTAGTTAGTCTCTTCTCTTTATAAAACCCTTTCCTCTTTTGACCTCGAAGAAACTGAGATTCAGAAAATGGATGAGTGAGTAGTTCGCGTTATACTTGTTGCTTTTGTTGATGTATCGGTTGTTGTATATGGTGTGAGGCTAGAGCAACCTGAACCTTATGAATTTTGTAGACACCTTCCGTGATGACTCTCATCTTCTTAAGGTAAAGATACTTATCCTTCACTAGATTGTCCCCTTTTTGCAATGGACATCTAGGCTCATACTTTTGCCCCCGGTGGATCTTGGTGGCAGTCTTCTCGAATTCTGTCTTATACTAGCAAACTTTGGGCAATATCCCGAATCGGTTCTTTACAGGAACCATAGGACATAGCGGACTTTTGGCTTAGTAAGTTCTCCTTCATTCAAGTCAATGTAGAGGTCATCCGCCAAAATGATCTTGGTAGACTTGGATGGCATTGTAGCAAGAGTCTTCTTATTCTGTCTTTGAGCATGCCCATTGTTGCACGAGGAGGCTAATGAGATGCTTACAATGTTGTACCGAACCTCCGAATAGGAGCCTCAGTATGGTTGCTCTCCTTGGCATGGCGAGAGCCACGTCTTTTTCTCGTGCTTGGAGATGGCTTCGGTTGTCGGTATAATCCCCAAGAAGTATGGGGACCCAACAACAATAGGAAAGTCGCTAAAGCATATCGACCTGGAGAGATAGCCACATTGCACATGGCTAAGAACCACCAACGGAACAAAAGTTACTTTAGTTGTTGCCGCCATCAATGAAGCAATGATTTTGAATTCTACACAAACGTGGTGAAGTTAGCAACTTCATGGTAAGGGCATCACTGGACAGAGAAATGAAGGGAAGGAGTAGTCCAACTGGGCATGCCATTTGTGGGGATGTTAATCTTTTATTTTATTTTCTATTTTTTTAGTTATTTATTAGACTTTGAGAACTTGGGGTTAGCCCCAGGAAGTCTGAAACTTTGGATCAAGCGAATGGATTTGTGAATTCAACCTCCCCACCGACCTTGGTCGGTGTTAATTACGTCGATAAATCAACCAGTAACCCTTGATTAACCGTCTAGTCATGTCCTTGAAAGAAAACCATAAAACTTGAATTTGGAATTCCTCTTCCAACTCGTCCTGGGATGGGCGTTATGGCAAAGAACAAGAAGAAAACTAAAGGAGGAATTTGTCCAATAGTCATAAATGGTGCCTTCATAGGTTGACACTCGATCCAACCAAGTAGTAAGCGATCTGCCAAAAGCAACCAAAATATTCCTTTCAAAAGATGTTTGTGAAACACTATCTTTTCTTTGTTGTTGTTGTAAGAATTCAGTATTGAAAAGTAAGTTTAAATCATGTTTCTCGATGTAACAAATTCATCTGATTCCTCCTTTAGATTTACATATCACGTGATGCATTTATGTTTCTTTTGAAGTCCTTAGAGGATAGTTAATGGTTAACCTTAGTAATCTCTCTTGTGGTTCAGGAAGGGCCACAAAAAGATCACTAAGGGAAACTTAATGATACCTTAAAGGATACTTGAACAATTTAAAATTTTTCTTGAAAGACGTGAATTAAGATCGTTTAAGTATCCTTTAAGGATATTCACCACTAAGTTATCCTTTTGTCCTTTTGTAATATGTGATATGATAACTTTTAAAAGAACTATTCAAATGAACATGCATTCAAATTCATATGGTGCATTTCATTGAATTGAAAGAATACAATTGTATGATTTGATTAGTGAGCACAAGGTTCGCTCACATAATTAATGATCAAATAGAATTTATAGTTATTCATATGATGTGAATAAACTAATTTTGACCACTTGAACAATATAAGTAAACTAAAGATTTGATCATTCAAATCATATGAATGGACCAAAGAGATCGGCCACTCAAACCATATGAATCGACCAAAGAGATCGGCCACTCAAACTGTATAAGTAGACCGTTACGAAGTTATGGCCATTCAAACCATATGAATAGACCAAATTCATTTTAAACAAATTCGGTCATTCAACCAATATGAATGAACCGCTCATCTTAAATAAATTGGGTCACTCAAACGATATGAATGAACCATTTATTTTACAAAACTTTAGTCATTCAACCAATGTGAATGAACCATTCTTATTTATTTTATCTTTGGAATTACAACAAGATTGTGAATCTCAAGCTTTGTCCCGCAGCGTCCTTGGGCAGCATGTATGGCCTTCTTTTATCTTCCAAAAGCTCCAAAAAGAGCTCTCCAAAAACCTCTCCCCCGGGACCCCTGCAGCAGCCCCCCTAAAGGGGTTTATATAGTGGAGATGGAGGAGGCCACTGGTGGGGGGGTGGCTGCCGGTAGCACCCCCCACCGGTGGCCATTCCCTCCTTTTTTTTTTCTGAATTCAATGAGAGAGAGAGAGGGAGAGAATAGAGTGAGTGAGAGAGAAAAAGAGGGAGACGATAGCACCTCCCACCGCTTGGCCCAACCGGTGGGGGGTGCCATCGGTGGCCCTGCCTCCTTTCCCCTTCTTTTTCTTCTTTTTTTCTCTTTCTTCTCCCCACCGGTACCCTCTCTCTCTTCTCCTCTCTTTATTTTCTTTCTTCTTCCTTTTTTCTTCTTTATTTACTTTTATGCTCAAACTGGTGAGGGGGGGGTTAAAAAAAAAAAGAAAATATGTTAAACACATTCATAGGGTGTCTCAAGTTTGAAGCAGTTAGGGGAGGTTTTGCCGTGGCGCCAGTGTGTCCCAGAGGTTGGGACGAACCTAGGAACAAGGGGTATTGACACCATCAGTCAGGTTGTCGACACCCCACGAGCCAACAGATGCAGCAACAGAAGCTAGCCCAATGGGTGTCGAAACCCTGATGGGTGGTGTCGACACCCTAGGCAGTCTCCAATGACCAGACATTGGGTAATGTCGACACCACCCCAATGCGGATAAATGCAGGGGTGTTTTGGACTTGTTTTCGGAAGGTGATGTATATTGTAACCTTGGGAAATGTGCCCTAGTAGTTAGAACCAACAGAGGGTGGTTGGAGATCCTTCTAGGGATGTGTTCTTGTACTTGTGTTCTTAAAGAAACATAGTGCAAGGCAGCGGTGAAGAAGTCGGCTCCGTGGATGTAGCCACAATGCCATTCTATAGTCTGCCCTTGCATCACAAGTAATAGCAGACCGCCATCACAAAATCAAACCTCACAGATGAAGAACCCCATCCTTCCATGTTTACTGAGGATGAAGGTCTAGGAAAGGAGGAATGGGGATCCATCTACACAATGACTCCACGGAGAAAATTCCAGATCAAGGGCCTCCTTTCCTGGAAGTCTCGATTTAAACTGGATTTTCTTGATAAAATCCCAAAGGGGAGGCAATTCAAACTTGCGGAAGCATCAGCGCCCCCAATTGCCCTTCCTTTTCAATCCAGGGCAGGGAAATGAAGCATCATCCACCCTGCCTTCCAACATCCCTCCTCTTCTGCTCCACCTTTATATCACCAAAGTGAAGCAGAAAAGGCAGGAAGTGGCCCTTCTGAGGGTTTCCAGAAAAACAGAACATTGAGAGCCAAAGACAGAATTGGTGCATAGTAAGAAGAGAGATACCAAAGGCAAGTCCATCAAATCTTCCCTTATCTCTGATTGGAGTAATGTAGAGCTTCTGGAGAAAGCCAGCACATTGGGTCTTCAAGTTGAAAATAAGATTGGGCAACAAAACACTGAAGACATGTGGGGATAGTACTGGAAGAAAGCAGTGTAGAAATAACAAAAGGGCAGAAAGAACTCAATGATCTTCTGAAAGACCTAAACATCAGAAAAAGTGCAGAAATAGAGACCATCAAAGAGCTGTTTCCTCCAGATGATTATCATTAATTAGCATATTAGAGGGTCTAAGGACCCTAATAAACAGACTGCCAGAGGCCTGTATGAAGGAAAAGAGCGGGTATTGCTAGAGGCTTCTATGAAGGAAAAGAGCACGCATTTTCTTGCATTCAGGGAACCAAAATGGATAAGATGGAGATGATGTTGTCAAATCAATAATGGCCTACCAGTCACCCAATGTTGCTTTCAGAAGAACAAAATGGGCAGGCAGGAGGTATCCTCATAGCTTACAACACAGATCACTGGGATGGTCACTTTTAGACATCAGGGATTATTCAGTCACTTTTAAAAAGTGAATAGTACCACAGAATATGTCAAAAATAGAGCACGTACAAGAGTGTAGACAAAACCCTTGTAAACCCCCTATACAAAAAACACCAAGATAGTGCAGTCCTCACCAATCTCTCAAAAGATCAAAAAAGAAGGAAGCTGTTACAAAACAAAAATGCAAAGCCCACTCTCTCACTTTATCACAAAAAAAAAGATACAATTCTGTCTTGAATTAAAGCTGGATGGAAAATACCTCCTATTCCTTTTGCCCCAGATGGCCCAAAAAGGTGGCATGAAGGACTAACCACTATATCTTGCTATCCTTCTTGGAGAGTCCATCCAATCCCCAAGAGGTAAGAAAACTCTTCACCGTGCTAATGAAAGATAATGAGTCACCCCAGACCTTAAGCTTATCCAGCAGAATGTGCCACACCTCTCCAGAGTATGTACACTTCAAGCATAGATGATCAATAGTTTTACACTCCTTCACGTAAGGAGCAAGTAAGAGGGAGCCCATCAATAAACCTGGCCAACCTATCATATGTGGGCAACCTATGAAGATAGCACTTCCAAAGGAGAATTTTGACTTTGAGAGCGCTCTTCAACTTGGCTTCCAAATATCTCTATGGAACTAATGATAAACACCTACATCAGCAATAACCCTACAAGCTGACTTCACGGAGAAAGAGCCAGATGAATCCCAAGTCCACTGTAAAACATTCGGTCTAGAAGGAACAACATAGAAGTCCTAAAAGTGATGAAGAAGAGAACTGAATTCCTTACTTTCCGCATACCTTAACTGTCTTCTGAAAGAGGGTGTCCATCCCCCACCCCTAGGATTTGGGTCAAAAACTGAGCCACGATCACAAATTGGTTTGCAGGCAATCGCATATAGAGATGGGAAACGAGAAGATAATGATACAGCACCACACCGTTTATGAATCCAAAATAGGCATAATCTATCATCCCCAAGTGAAACACAAGTAGCAGCACCAAACACATCCTGAGCATGAAGAATGCCTCTCCACACGAGAGACCCTGGACAGAGAGGTTGGCATTACATCCCACTGGATTGACCTGCCATAATATTTTAGGCAGATGACCTCCAACCAAAAGACCACATTCAGCTGGTAGCCAGTTTCCACAACCACTTGGAGAGAAGTGCAAGGCACAAATTCCCTTGATACATACATAATCCATCATTTTGTTTGCTCTGACAGATATCAATCAAACATGAAAGCCTCCCCTTCTGCCACTGTCCTCGGAACCCTGCCAAAAGAATCTGCAGCAAATAGACTCCAAATTATTGGCTATCATCCTCAGAATCCGAAAAACTGACAAGTAGATGGGGAGACTATCAAGAATAGATTTACATAGCACCAATCCCCCCCATAGGGTAGAAGTATGCCCTTCCACCCTACCAGTCTAGACCGAAACTTGTCAACCACTTTCTGACAACCTCTGCATAGAAGCTTACCAGGAATGAGGAGAGGAAGACCCAAGTAGGTAACAGGAAAGGTCCCCACCTGGCATCCCAAAATGTTAGCTGCCTTAGTCACCTCTATATCAACAAAGTTGATCCCAATAACCTAGCTTTTGGAGAAGTTTTACAGCAAGGCCACTAATTTCTAGAAACAACTCCAATAAAAGCCTAGCCACATATAACTGCTCTTCACCATAGCCGAAAAATAAGATTGTGTCATTAGCATACTGGAGATGAGAGATCTACTTGTGATGCGGGCCAAAAGGAAAGCCAGAGATAATCCTACACTCCTCCGCTCTGGTCCACATCTTGCTTAGGATATGAGCAACTAGGACAAAGAGAAGAGGGCATGGGATCGCTCTGACAAAGGCCTCTATTGCTAGAGAAGAAAGGTAGAGGCGCTCCATTAAGGAGGACTCCAAAAGATGCAGAAGAAATGCAGTCTCTAATCCAACCCATCCATTCATCTCCAAGGCCCATCTTGTCCAACACTTGTAGAAGGCACCCCCAAATTACCTCATCATACGCTTTCTCAAAGTCAAACTTCAAAACTAACCCCTTCTGATGAGATACTTTTATGAATTGAATACATTCATAAGCCACCAAAAAGTTTTCTTGAATTTGTCACCCCCTAATAAAGCCATTCTGGTAACGGCTAACTAATTTGTTCACTACCTGCTCCATTCTTAAAGCCAACATTCTTGTGATGATCTTATAAAGCCCATTACGAAGGCTTATAGGTCTAAAATCAGCCAAATTGTCAGCACCTTGTTTCTTAGGAATGAGGACAAAGAAGGTATTGTAAATCTCCCTGAGAATTGATTACTTACATTCTGAAAAGTCATGAAAATGAAGTGATTACAAACCAAGGACCCAATCTCCTCAACTACAAAATCATTCTAGAGCACCATGATCCCTCCCGATCTCCCCTCTGTCGGGGCCATAATACCTCTAGATAGGGGTGCCAATGGGCCGGGCTGGGCCAAACCCGACCACAGCCCACTTAAAGCCCGAATTATAGAAGGTAGGCTCGGCCCAGGCCCAGCCCGGCCCAACCCACATCTATCCTAGGCCTGATCGGCCCGGCCGGACTCGCATCTTTCCACTTTTTCGTTCACCGCCTCATAAGCACCAGCTACGGCTACCCTGCCTTTGCCACCAACATACGTGTCTTCCACTCCGGCGATTATGTCGATCTCCTCTCCTCCGTCACCTTCGAGACCGTCGTCGTCGCTGCCACCGCCGGCGCCACCGCCAGATGCCTCGACTCTTCCTCCTCCTCTTTCTTTGTTGTGGTGTCCAGCATGAGCCAGCTCAAGCGGTTCAACATTGAGGAGAACTATCCACTATTCGACAAGCTATTCCAATTATGCCAGGCGTTCGCTGGGGGTTCCATTGGCAGCGCCATCAAGGTCAACTAGGGGGATGCCGACATCAACATCGGTTGGATCGGAAGGCTCAACAATCGACATCACCCAATTGCGGCCGCCGATGACAAGGAGGGGTGATGCAGCAACATGCGAAAATCGACAAGCTCCGGTCCGAGCACCCCCACCTTTGAAGCGACCTCGAAGACACAGCCCGCCCCTGCAAGACACAGCCCACCCCAAGACCCAACACACAGCACAACCAAAAAGCCTCAACCCCAGAAACTTACATGTCATCCACACCTGACGAAAACCTCCCACCCCCTCACAACCCTTAATGGGAAAAAAAAAAAAAAAATCATTTAAAGAACTTTCACAAATTTCCCTCTCAGCCCCTCAAAGGGGTCCCTACTGACCCTTTGGGAACCAGACGACTCTGTCCGAGCATCTCCATAACACGATCAGCCACCCTTTGGATACACAGATCCGACATGCTTCCCCACGAAAATCTTGATCAAAGAAGCCAGCGATCTAACTTCCGCCGCTGAAACATTCCTCAATCTCTCATTATCTTCCCTCAGCCGACTGCTCCTGCTATTCTTCCTCAGCTGAGAAATGGTTAACTCCAAATCACCGTCTGGACCGCAGTTGACCGCTACACCCCCAGAGCATCAGGGCTTACCAATTTGCTCATCTCCAAACAAGGTAACCAACGAAGCCTCCCAACCTCCTTTATAATCCCCACCAGGAGAAGGGGACACACGAAGTGGCATATCTGAAATCCCTCCGCACCCTGGTGGGTCCTCTTCTTCCATCTCCGAGAGCAAGGGAGAAGCTGGATTTCCCTGAGACAGCCCATCAGCTTCCTAGGTAGACTTTTTTTTTAAAGAAAATCAGGTGTACTAGGTAGACTTAGGACCCTCCCAGCCTACCACCTCCTCCTCTACTCTAACCAAATCAAAGACCCCCATTGATAGTCTTTGATAGGGCTGACAGAGAGAGAGAGTAGAGAGAGAGAAAGGGGCAAGAGACCCCCCATCGGTTGCATTAACACACCCCACCGGTGGGGGGTGTTTTTATTTAAAAGAAGGGGAGGAGAGCCATCGATGGGGTACCCACCGGTAGTAGACATCCCCCTGGTACACTCCAACCAATGGGGGGTTCTCCCCATTAAACGAAAAAAAAAGAAAGAAAGAAAAAGAAAAAAGAAAAAGAAAGAAGAAAAAAAGGAAGAGTGTACCCACCGGTTGAGCCAACTAGTGGGGGTGCCCACTGGTCCCCCTCTCCTGTCTCTCCCTCTCTCATAGCTCTCTCTCTCCTACCCATTCACCTCCCTCCCTCTCATTAGAGGGGAGCCAACAGTAGGGGGTGTCACCGGTGTCTTCCCCCCACCGGTTGGCCCCCCTAGCCACTATATAAACCCCCCAAGGGGGCCTACTGTAGAAGAAGGAAGAAAAAGCCAGCACAAGGTTAGGGGAGACCCTGTCAAAGCTTCAAGAGCCCCAAGTGTTCAAGGCAAGAAGCCCAAGAAGTTGTCTTTTAGACTAGGTGGATGCCCTCCTAATGATGAAGGGATCCTTATGTATGCTCATGTGTTTATGAGTATTACATTTTTATTCCATGGCTCTAACATGTTAGAGTCATGAATATACTTCATTTTGATTAAGGACATGTCTCACTAATCAAATGATGATTGAATATTGTGCAATGACATCATGTAAAGGATATTCAAAGCGGTTCAATTGGTTTATGTATGGCTTGACCAAGGATATTGTGAAATCATCAATTGTCAAAGAATCTTCATCGCATGACTCAATTAAGACCCTAATGAACCTCTAATGGATCTCAAGTGATTCCACAAAGACCCTTCATCCGAAAAGACATTTAACGGGTCATAAACATGGTTCATTAAGATCCATTAAGGAAAGGATGTGCCAAGGACATCCAATTGGGGCAATCAAGTCATATTTTCAAACAATCCTACTCTGACCTATTAATATCCTTTAAGAGGTTCAAAAGATAATTAGGGTTAAAGGATGCTCTCTCTCAAAGGATACTTAACATGCTAGTATCCTTTAAGCCAAAGAACACTCGATACCCTTCATGGCTCATGAGGATGTCCCGCCCTAAAGGATACATAAAGGATTTAAGTATATCCTTTAAGAATATTAACGGGAACTTGACATATATATCATCCAATATGTACCCTTTTAGTATTCTCTAAGGATTCTAGAAGGAACTTTGTACACAAATCGTGCAGCACCGTATCCTTTAAGTGTCCTTTAAGGGATCCAAAGTGCAAGGCAAGTCAACCTGTATCCTTTAAGGATATGAAGACACTCAAAAGGACACAAATGAGTTCTCTTAAAGCCCTTCACCACAATAAGTCATGATTTGGCTTATTGACTTGAATTTGAACCATTATAACATGTGATTCTATTTAAAGGGTATCAATTGGACGGTTAATCAAGGATAGTCAATCAATTGATGGGTGTAATTAACACTGACCGAAGTCAGTGGGGAGAGGTCAAATTCACGGATCTACGCCTGATCTGAAGTCTTAAATTCCCTGAGGATTCATCTTAAGTCCTCAAAGTCTAAAAAATCAAAAGAAAGAAAATAAATAAAAAATAACATTCCCACACACTAACAACAGAACCTTTGTTGATGAGCATTGGAAGGCATTATTTCCTTTAAGCAAGGTTTTGGCCAAACCGAGAACGATTTCATATCACAATGCTCTAATTGTGCGGAGGGTAACTTTACGAACAAGACTTTCAGATTAGAAAAAAATTGGCTGCAGATTGAAGTTTCAATTATCTAGTTGCTCAAACAATGAAAGACAATTCAAGTCACTTCTTCTCAAGATTCATGGAAGTGGGGGTAGGACGCTAATGCATCTTATTCGGTTAAATTGGCTTACTCCATTATCACTGATGGGGGCAATAGATTCCCCTTCTTCCAGCAGATTTGGACTCCTAGAACCCTGGTGAAGATCAAAGTTCTTGTTTGGAGAATTGCAATCGGCAGGGTCCCTACGATTAATAGGCTGCTTCGTTTTGGTTGCAATGTAACGACTACATGCTCCTTGTGTGGTGACGAAGTAGAGACTCATGAGCACTTGTTTGTGGGGTGTGCTTTTACGAGGGAGGTGTGGCATGATCTGAGTGCTAAGTTTCACTGTCACATTCACTTAGGTGACAGGGTGGAGGATCTGATTCAGCAGTGGTCTTCTTCGACTCTCAACTTGGGTGATGCCATTTTGTGGTGGCTAGTTCTCCAAGCCACTTAATGGGCCATATGGATGGAAAGAAACAGACGGATCTTCAGGAGGGAGGCAGCTAATCAGGAAAGAGCCATAGTTTTTGTTTGTACTAGGGTGAGGGAGTGGATGAGGGCTTTTTGTAAAGAGCATATTGCTACTGCCTCCTTTTTTGCTCTCTTGGAGGACATACATTGATGCACCCTATTGGTGCTTTGTATAGTGACTTACTTTTTGAGAGCTGAACTGCAATCATCCTTGTTTTCTCTTCCTCATTTATACAATTTAGAGGTACTATCCACTTAAAAAAAAAACATTAGATCAATTTTTTATGTCTGATATTAAAGATGAAATAATAAATAGATATTATCAGAAAATCTGATTTTTCTGGTATCAATAACACAGCCAGATCAGATTACAGGTTCAGATAAGCATGTGCTTAATTGGCATGGGACTATGGATAGTTTGCTTCCTTACTGCATTTGGATACACCCTATATTAACCCCAAACGCTGCCTGTTCACATCCCTAATCTGATTGGACTGGCCTGATGGATTGATTCATCCCTGAGCCAGGCTTGATTGAACAGACCAGCATCTGGACAGTAATGTCTCAGTGACAAGCTCTGCTGAGCAAGAATTAAATTGATTTAGAAAAGCTGGCCTGGACAGTAATCTTGCAATGACAAGTTCTCCATCTTCTCTTCTTTTTACCCTAGTTTTTTTTTCTCATTTACTTTAGTTCACATACTTACAATGTTTTGAGCCCGTCCCTTTTTCTCCTCTTCTCTTTTGTGTAAGTAACTATATCTAGTATATACTTTCATAACTAGGAAAAACTACTGCTAATCATTTCATGTGAACTTGATTTATCTCCAGTTAAAACTCTTCCTTTTTCCATTTTATATGCCACCAGTAAACCCCAAAGGACCCAACGACAAAACCTCGACCAGTTTCCTCCAAAGCCTAAATCTTCTAACCTTTTTCTACATAAAAGTTCTTAATGAAAGGCTGAAAGTCCATGCTATACATCGTAACCTCACAATTAAAACACGACACAATCATTAGCCAAGTCCTAGACCAAATTCAACATCCAGCAATTTTGAAACCAGCTTTCTCACTTAAGATTATTAGGACAAAGAAATAAAAAAGTTCATAAACATTGAACTGAACAGAAGCAGAATTTGTCAAAAGGTCTCACTGTTCAAGTTGAGCTGCAAGTTCAGCAACTTTCTGTTTGCACTGGTTTGCACTGGTCGTAGATTCCTCACTTTGATAAAGATCCGCAGCACGTTCATAGTAATCTATAGCCTTCTCAAAATTTTGTTCTGCCTCGTATATCTCACCAAGTTCCTGGCAAATGAAAATGAGGGACCAATTTAGTCTTGCTTTAACAATAAAGAGGAAAATAGAAATCTACGCAAATAAATGAGAGATTAACAATATTAAATAACAATCAAATTTTTGCTGGCATACATCTAAAAACAATCATGAAAAATCAACAAAATCCCACAAGAGCACAAAAAGAATTTACTTGAAACAACATCAGAATGTCGATGTTACCAGGAATCTTAAGCTATTTACCTTGCAATATTTTGCAGCCATGTTCAACCGTCCAATCTCTAAGAGAAGATCTAGCGCCTGATTCAAGCACTGTGCAGCTTCTATAAGAAGTAAAAGACAAATTATCACTAGTCTGAGAAGCTTATGCAGTAACAATAGCATCGCATGCACATCAGAGTTCAACCCAGCTAAGCTAACTTGATAGCACGGGGCACCCTAACAGGAACTGTCACAAAATGGTAAGCAGTTTATGATGAGAAAACAAATCTAATCCTTGGGTTTTATCATTGCCAAAGAACGAGTAAAGTCCTTATGCCACAGAGGACACTAAAGAAGCTGTAACCACAAACCCTTAATCCAACAGTTTTGGATGGTGTGGGCAGCTGAAAAAATACCAGTTATCGTATTCAGATCTGACAAACATTATACAATTGGCTGCCAACTGAGCATCACTTGTCTTTGAAAGCAGGGGCTTCCTCAATGATTGGGAATCCGAGATCAGAGGAAGCTTTATTGTGTACAGAAGCTAGCCAAAGCTCATCTGAAGCGTAGAATGATTTTAGAGGAGTCCAGAGGCATTTTATTTGGCCCACTTGGAGTCCATTTAGCATGTTTTTTTATTTTTCTGAATTTTAGGTACGTTTTTCTATTCATTAGAAATTTTTAGTACGGATTTTTGCAATAATTATCTAGTTAGAAGAATTTGAGTCTATCTTAGAGTTAAGTAGTCGAGTTTGACTCGGAAAGGTCCCTAAGTATTATATATATGGATCTATGATCTCTTTTCTAATTATGAATGAATATTTGCTGTGAATTTTAAGTTATTTTTTAATGTTCTTCTCTGTGACGGAGAAGGCGACCCTGTGACAGGGTTATATCTGTCCAGAGACGGGGCCAGGTGAGACGCCCAAGCCGTCGGTGCGACGCCGGAGGCCTCCACTGCCGGTTCAATGCAGGTAGTCTTCCACCCCCACCCCCTTCCTTCTTTGTCCCCCATCACTCAATACACTAAGTTCCACAAGATATAGAATACAAAGGTCCCCAGCCAGTTGATAGGGAGTTGCATGTTTTAAAAGATTGCTATGAAAGTGCACTGGTTGTCCACATGCATATCGGGGAGGCATCTTGTTTAGGTCATCTCTGCTTTGGACATTCATTTTGAGACCAAACTACAAATTCCCACTCACGGCTGCCTTTTAGGTCTTGAGCCACCAATCATAAATAACAACATTGAACGACAATTCACAGTTTATGGTTGTCTAGTTCATGCTCTTCCTTTAGCAGATAATATATAGCCAAAACATTATTTATAATGTTGTAAACATTATCTGCTAAAGTATATATATATATATATATATATATATATATATATATATATATATATATATATATATATATATATGTATATATATATATATATGTATATATATATATATATGTATGTATACATAAAGAGAGAGGGGAAAGGAACGAACGCACCACGGGGCGCATCTAACACAGATGCACCCCAACCGAAATCTCCCCCATCCCCATGTATTAAAATAAAATAAAGATTATCAAAAAAATTAAATATTCAGTTACCCTCTTAGGGTTGTTCCCATCCCTTGGTGTTTAAACTTCACCATCCAATCATGAGACTTAACTGTAGCCGTCGATCGAGTGCACGCAAAAGACATTTTTAAAAAAAGTTTAAAAGGTCAAAAATAAGAAATTACTCTCATTAGCTCTTAGGGTTGATCCCATCCCTTGGGGTTTTAGTTTTCATCAAAAACTAAGGGGTTTGAACCTGCAAAATGGGGGGTGCATCTAGCTTAGATGCACCACAGGGCTTGTTATAGTCGTCCCCTATATATGATTACAGAAAACACCAACAGAAATATATGGCCTCTGAAGTAATCAACAACTCAGTTGCCTGATCATATAGGTGTCTGGCTAAATGGTTCAGCTGTTCGTTCCATGAAATCCTTTCGAAAATGTCATCTACTTTGAATCCATGGTCTATGGATTGAAAGTTATCTTCCATGATTCCATCGTTTCATGAGCCATATTCTTCAAGTATTTTTTTTTAAAGCATATTCTTCAAGTAATTATCCACAGAAGGAAATAAAAATCATCATAGTAGGGAGAGAAATGACCAAAAATGTACCATGCTATGAAATTAACAAAGGAATGACACCAGACCATGTCTAATCTGTGATAGTGTGCTTATAATTAGTAAAAACCTTGTGAAGAGAGTTTCTTATAACAGTTTGCTGCATCCACATAAGCTGAGGCTGCTTCATGTTTGCTGTCCAACTGTCTCAATATAACAGGAACAAAATAACATTAACAAGTGAATGTGGTTACATGTTTTAAGCAGATTGAAGAAATGAAACCAAACCTTCAAATGAATGTTGGCCAGTTTGATATAAACCGATCCAGCTTTATCCCCTGGAAAAAAAAAAAGGGGCATTCAATTAGCATAGTCCGCTTATTTCAGCAAAAGTCGACAACCCATGATCCTACTTTCAGCATTCCATGTGTTAGCTGATTTTAAGGCAAATTTAAATAAGATACAGTATATCAACATATCAGCTCTCCCTTTTGATTTTAATTCATAATACATAGACATGTGGACATGTCAAAATGGACCAAGACAAGCTGAAAAACCAAACTCTGCCAACCCAAACATGATTCAACATAATAAATTGATCAGTTCTGTCATATAAATATATTTGTGCACACAATCCATTGTTAGTCAACATCATTCATCTGCACAGTGTTTCTAAATGGGTGGTGTAAGAAATGTGTTCAATCTTTATACCATCCACCAAAACAGGCTATGGTTTTTCTATGCAATACAAACTTGGAAATATTTCATCCTTTAAAGAACAGAATGGAGTTACATTGAAAACATTAGAAATAGAGAGTCAAATTCCTTTTCAGGGAAGTGAAAGAATAGATGCTTTTGGAGTGATTCTGGAATTAAGTGCTAGCAAGTGTATACATACAGAGGGCATCTGTGGTAATACATGGTTGCCACTAGAGCCCACATAGTGCATCAGCCTAGGTTGCATATGTGATTCTAATTGCCCTGACCTTGAAAACCAGCAGTGGCATTGGTGATAGGTATAACGAGTCTCCCATGTTTTTAACCTTTTATCAAGTGACCACATAGACATTGTGTACGTAAGGAGATGAATTTCGCCTGGCCCAAAAAGCCAATGGGCTGGCCCAATAAACTACACTGGTGAATCATCAGGTACATCCCTGTGCCGGCCCACACTCTGCTGAGACCAGCAAAAGCCATCCTGCTCAGAGCCCAGCCCAGACCTAATTCGGAGGTGTACCTAAGAACTAGGACCCCTATGGACTTAACGGTGAATGTGGGGCCACAGAATCTGAACCCACTTGGGATCCATGTATGCAGGCTCACCTGATCTGGTCAAGAGACTTGCCGCACTCAAAGGACAGATCGGACTCAAACGCCCCGCCCCTCCTAGCACCGATCTGACCACGACCTACGGTGGACCAGGGTAGACCTGAGGATCCGACTCAAGGCCGACCCCCTAAGCACAGTCCTTTCCGATTTGGAATCGCTCCTGGGACTCTGTCCTCCCAGATAGTGTCGGACTCTTGCCAAGTTTTGCATTGCTATATAAAGGCCCCCGAGCCTACAAATCAAGGTATGCACAAACCAGCCCAATCTCCCTCTGCTTCCTTCCAACACCTCTTAACTTTCTGACTTAAGCATTGAAGGGGATCCCACATATCACCACCAGGGGACCTTAACGATGCTCTTTTACATGGAACGGCTGAATCTTGACCCTCTGATTTCCAGCGAAGGACCCTAATTGTGGTGGACAAGATTTCAATGCATCATCTTTTAGCGTCGCCTGTGGGAAATCGATCTGAGAAAGCCATGGCCGAAAGACATCATGTTCCACAGCCCAAGTGCCAAGACACCAATTGGAGCGATCGTGATTGATTTGCTCCGACCAGACAGATAGCTTGCACAGTTCAAGGGGACGGTCAAAAAAGAAAGCACGCTTCTACCTCAAGAGCTTGAGATACCGATCGAAAAAATCCGGCCAATGATCGATCGTTGCTTACTGAAGAACTGATCACCTTCACTTACAAGGACCTACGAAGTTTAATAACTCCACATAACGATGCCCTAATAATTGAAGCTAACATCGTAGGACATCGCACCGAAAGGATCTTCGTTGATAACGGAAGTCCCTTAGACATCCTCTTTTGTCATAGTTTCCAACAACTCGGCACCATCCGTATAAATACAACAAGAGAGAAATCACATACATACGGGTTCAAAGGCCAGCCAATAGCTGTCGAGGGGCAAGTGACCCTCCCAGTAACCCTACAGATTCCTCCCATGTCCATAACTCGAAAAGTCGAGTTCTTCGTAATCGACATCCCATCACCTTATAGCATGATCCTAGAGAGGGAGTCCTTGGGTCGGTTTCGGGCCGTTCAATCTAGGCTCCACCAAAAACTTAATTTTTTTATCGTTTGAGGGATCGAAAAAGCTCGTAGGAATTGAAACACCTCCCAACAAATATACTTAGCGCTAACTGATGCTCAAACAAGCCTACAGAACCAGCCCACAAAGTTCTGGAGAGGCCCAAGGAAATCATCGAGACATCTGAGGAGCTGATCACCATCATCGACCCTGCCCCCGACCATGAATTAAAGGTAGGAGATCTTATGTCCAAGCAAAGGCGGGAAGAGTATCAAGAATTCCTCTCCGTCCACCTGGACATGTTTGCTTAGGCCAACGCCCCGCTCTCGAGAGTACCAGAGCATATAGCAACATGCTCCCTCAACCTTTATCTACAGTTCCCCCCAATCTAGTAACGAAAACGGTGCTTTGGCACAGAGCGGTAAGATGCCATCAGATAGCAGGTAACTTCCCTATTAAATGCAGGGGTAATATAGGATGCTCAATAGCCCGTATGGGTGGCCAACATCGTCCTAGTAAAGAAGGCCTTAGAGAAGTGGCGTATGTGTATGGACTTCACCGACCTCAATAAGGTCACTTCTAAAGATTGTTTCCCTTTATCCAACACCGATCAACTAATCGACGCGACAACAAGACACAAGCAACTCAGCTTCCTTGATACTTTCTCGGGCTACCACCAAATACAAATGAACCCAACAAATGGGGAACAAACTACCTTCATCATCGATATGGGGCTGTATTACTATACTCGGATGCCATTCGGGTTAAAAAATGTCGGGGCAACTTAGCAAGGCTTGTCAACAATATGTTTGATCGGTAAATTGGGAGAAAAAGGAAGTATATGTTGATGACATGTTAGTCAAATCCAAGCATGCCCCCGACCACTTTGAAGACCTCATCGAGATGTTCAACACCTTGAGGTGGTACGACATGAAATTGAACCCAACCAAATGTGCCTTTGGAGTTACGACTGGGAAGTTTTTAGGCTTCCTTGTCACACACCGAGGAATCGAAGTCAATCCAGACAAGATTGAAGTTATATTGACCATGAAACCACCGACACGACTTAATGACGTTCAAAAGCTAACTGGACGCCTTGCTGCACTCAACTGGTTCCTATCAAGGGCCATTGAGCGATGTCTTCCTTTCTTCTGATTGCTGCAGGTAAAAGATACCCTGCCTGATGCCCAAGGACATATCAACTAGACGCAGGAGTGCCAGCAAGCATTCAAAAATTTAAAGCAATACCTGGTCGCCCCACCTGTCCTTTCCAAACCATGCACGGGTGAGTCTCTCTTCCTCTAATTTTCTATATCCCCTCACACCTTTGAGTTCATTGTCGCTCAGGGAAGAAGGGAGCATTCAGAAGCCAGTCTACAATGTGACCCGAGTCCTCCATGGGCCAAACTTCGCTACCCGGTTGTAGAGAAATTTGGCCTACCCCTGGTCATAGCTACACAAAAAATTACGACCCTACTTCCAAGTACACCCGATCGACGTGGTTACTGATCGTCTCCTACGGCAGCTCTTGCAACGCCCGGATGCCTCAGGGTGGATGCTGAAGTGGGCTATTGAACTATCAGAGTTTGACATCTCCTATCGGCCAAGAAGTGCCATAAAGGCACAGGCCCTGACAGACTTCGTAACAGAATGCACTCTTCTCCCATAAGAGCAGGCGTCCGGAGTAAGACCCGGACTGACGTGGCTGATCTACACCGATGGATCGTGGCGAACCACCGATTGCGAGACAGGGCTCATTCTAATAGCCCTAGAGGCACCGGAGAGCAAAGGATTGTAATTCTCCCTAAGATTTCAATTTCGAGCCACCAACAACGTGGCAGATATGAGGCGCTCCTCACCAAGATCCGGATAGCCTACCACTTAAGGGAGACCCAGATCTGGGTCTTCTCCGATTCTCAGCTCGTCATCTGGCAATTAAAAGGTGAGTACGAGGCCAAAGATCTCACTATGAAACAATATAAGGAGTTAGTCATACAAATGACCACTGCCTTGGAGGGATTTGAAATCCTGCATATTCTAAGAGAAGAAAATCAGAAGGCGGACGAGCTAGCCAAGCTCGCCTCTTTAGCGATGTCAACCTCACGAACACTATTTATGGAAGATATGCTAGCACCCGCCATCTACCAAACAGAGGTGGCCCAATTGGACATCGAACCTATGTGGATGGACCCAATCATTATCTTCCTGTGAGATGAACATCTACCACCCGATAGGACTGAAACCAGACAAATCAAATATCAGGCAACTAAATTCACTCTGGTCGATGATGAATTACATCGCCGGTCTCTGACTCTTCATCTACTAAAATGTCTTACTCCAAGTCGAACTTGGACCGGATTGAGATAGATCACCACTAACCTTCTTCGACGTGTCACCCGACTCAACTGATAGCCCCTCATGAGTTTCAGACCTTCTCCTGTAAAGTCTATATTCTGCAACGACATCCGCCCAGGTCCAATAACCTTCATCTGAGGAAGAAGAGTGAACTGCTTCAACACTGACAGATACAACAAACCACTGGCCCCCAGTCCCCACCTTTAATCTGTCCGGAATCCTCTGAACAGAGTCCACCTCTACAAGGATTCTAGCAAACAAAAGCACCTCCTTCTGAAGAGTACGATCATCAATCTCCCTCAAAAACCCAAAGTTATCAGTAATCGACTGGGAGGTTCCCACTGTCATACATGCAGAGGTAGTCTTTCCACCCTGCACCAACGACAAGTTCCTTCCACTACTAGCTCCACACCTGTCTCCTCTTTCCAAGGAGAAAACTCCAACGAAAATCCACAAGACTTAATAATCTTCTGACCCCCTGTATCATCTCTCCACCCCTCCAAGGAGGAGCGAACTAAGAAACTACCTCCTTCAACACCTTGACCACCCAACTAACACTGCCCGGCCACTTTGTTTGTAGCAAACTACGAACGGCAGCAGCTGAGAGCTTCCCACCCTCATCTGCATCACAGACTGGCATGACAGACATCACAAGACATTCCTGCAAAAAGGATCGGTTGTCAGCGACACCCGGGGACCATGGAATCTTGATCCTAGGATAGCACCTTTCTGGATTGACATGGGAGCTCTGTGGAAGAAGAGAAGAAGGTGAAGCTGAACAAGGACTAGGAACAGAGTACCGTTTCCCTTGGTTGCAAACACCACTCCTATGTCCAACTCTCCCACAGATCAGACGCTTAACAGCATCTGTGCAATCCTTAGCCCAGTGACCACGACAAAGACACCTGATGCACTGGTTAATATCGACAGGTAGTGATTTGCAGCCCTTCCCCGACTCCTTCACCACTGCATCCTTCCCAAACTTCCTGCCCACCACCTTCCACCCCCCCCCCCCCTCATCATCTTCCTTCTTACCAACACTCGCAGACCTATCTAACACCTGCTTCCCCTTCCCTCCCCCACAACCCACATCTCCCTTCCCCACCTCAGCAGACCTCGTCTCCCCAGCCCACACTACACCTCGTCTCTCCATCTCGACTTAACTAGTGCTTATTAGTATTAATACTAGTATGTAAGTACTAATACTACTATTGTAAATACTAATACCGAATTTAAATAATAATATATATTTTTATGTTATATATAATATTATATTAAAATGCTTATTAGTACTATTTAAGATAACAACATATGTTATATTGTTATTATACCATATATAATAAGATATTATATGGGTGGTATTGGTTTGAAGATTTCTATTTAATAACATATTTAATGTTAGGGAGAAATACTTCCCTCACTGCAATAAGTGGAACTGTTATCCCTCCAACAGCTACAACATGTCATCTGTTTGGAAGAATATTGTGAAGACTGCGGACATTCTATCTATTTCATTTGATCTTCACTTGGGGAATGGCTGCTACATTCTTTTTTGGAAGGATAAATGGTGCCTTAATAAACCTTTGGCTGTGAAGTTCAGTAATGTGTTCTCCACTGTCCTTGATCAGGATGCTCTGGCGGCAGATGTCTTACCTTGCAATTTAGTAGGGCAGCTGAATATTATTTTGAGAAGGAATCCTACTGACGTGGAACTTCAGGAACTCATTGCTCTCTTCTCCATGTTCAGCCAGGCCAAGATTACTAGTGTGGAACAAGATAAGAGAATTTGGAGATGGAATAGTAAAGGGAATTTGTATGTTAATTCATTGGTGAGATTTCTAGAAGATGGTGGATGGAGGGTATGGTGGAAAGATCTTCTATGGTCCGCAGCTCTTCCAAATAAGATCAAATTGTTTCTTTGGAAAATTGCTTGGTGCAGATTACCTACAGGACAGAGGATAAAGAAGATGCAGCTCCCTGGTGGTACCAAGTGTGCCTTCTGTGCTCCTTTCGAGGAAGAGCAGAACCATTTCTTTTACATGTGTGGTATTATTAGTGTTCAATGGAAAGCTCCATGCAGAGTGTTTGGCATTGTGTGGGTGGAACAATCTCTGGCCCTAGAAATGCTGAGGTGGTGGGTACAAGTATGCCCATTCCCATCACAAAAACAACTGTGGTACCTGATCTGTCCCGCGTTGCTGTGACAGTATGGTGTGAACGAAATAGAAGGAAATTCACTGATCAATTCAGTTATGCTTATGATCTGTTGAACAGTCAGATGGATTGAAGATTGGGGCAGAGCAGCTGATCTTGTGGATGAAAACAGCAGAGAATTGTTGGAGACTGTACAATCATGGAGAAATATTTTTCTCTGACTTTTTTTGTTTTCATTGCTTTATTTTCTTGATAAAGCAGTATTTGTAAGGCTGCTACTTTCTTTGTCCGGAGCCTATCTAGGGAGTGTGTTCCCTTGGAGGCATCATCTAGTGCCCCTCTTTAGGGTGTATTATCCTCTTTGTATTCACCCATCTTTTCTTTAGTAGAATTGTGACTTCTGTCACCTTCTAAAAAAACATCATTAGCTGGTAATAAATCTATTATTAGAGTTAATTATATAATTATTTTGTGAACCCGGTGTAGTACTAATGTTTATTAGTACTAATACTAGTATGTAAGTACTAATACTGATTTAAATACTAATATATTATTGTAAGATATAATAATATATTAAAATGATTATTAGTACTATTTAAGATAACAATATATGTTATTATATCATATATAATAATATATTCCATGGCTGGTATCGGTTTGATTAAGATTTCTATTCAATAACATATTTAACGTTATTATCTAGTAATAAAGCCATTATTAGAGTTAATTATATTATTATTTTATGAGCCCGATGTAGTACTAATGCTTATTAGTACTAAGTACTAATACAACTAATGTAAGTACTAATATTAATTTAATACAATAATGTAACATTATATTATATATATATAATAATAATATATTAAAATACTTATTAGTAGTATTTAAGATAATAATATGTATATATGATATATTAAGAATATATTCCATGGATGGTATCGGTTGCTTAAGATTTCTATTTAATAACATATTTAATGTCATTATCTAGCAATAAAGCCATTATTAGAGTTAATTGTATTATTATTTTATGAACCCGGAGAAGGGACAAATAGGTAAGAATGGGGTTAAGGGGAGGGGATAAGTCATTCCACCTTTTTGGTGGAATGAGTTATCCCCATGTTTAACTCTAAAAATGGGGTTAAGGTCCCTTATCCTTATTCTTGTTAACCCCTCTTATCCCTAAGATTTTTTGCGACGCCAAATGAAGAATGGGGATACACAGGCCCGCTCTCCACTTCCCATACCAAACGGGGCCTAAGAGGATAACTACCCACTTAACTTCTTTTAAGAGCTTAATTAAAATATTTTATTAAACACTCTTACTTCGACCATGTCTTATTGCTTAAGACAT
Organism: Zantedeschia hybrid cultivar; assembly: GCA_030544215.1. NCBI lineage: Eukaryota > Viridiplantae > Streptophyta > Magnoliopsida > Alismatales > Araceae > Zantedeschia > Zantedeschia hybrid cultivar. The sequence continues at coordinate 521,734 of JARZZO010000015.1, forward strand.
AATAGCCAGTTAAGAGTTAACAAACACCACATCAGACTTACGCACATGAGAAGGACAAAAAAAAACAAGCCCAATAGTTGCTCGTCTGCTAAGTGGTCATGATGTACTTGCTATTGTTCGTAGTCATGAGTAATCTCTTGTAATTTCTATTTTCCCGCTGCAGGGTAGGCAGTCTTATGTGAGTAGGACTGTCAATGGGTCTCGAAAGCCCGGCCCAGCCCGACCCCGATTAAGTGGGCTTGGTTATTAAAAATTTAAAACTGAGTCCATTTCATTTTTGGGTTGGGTTTGGGCTTTGATTTTAAGCCCGATCTCTAAAATAGGTCGGGCTTGGGCTTTGTCAAGCCTGAACCTGAAAGCCCAAAAAGCTCGATACATAATAAATATAAAGAATAGTAATGTATATATATATATATATATATATATATATATATATATATATATATATATATATATATATATATATATATTCACATCATAGTTGTCAAGACGCCACTTAGGCGTACGCCTAAATGCGCCTAGGCATATAGGCGCCGCTACTGTAGCTAGGCGTATGGACGCCTTTCATGGGCCCATGAAAGGCGGCCCAGCTGGCCCGCTCAGGGCGCCTGGCCGCCTTGTCTCCGTTCGGCCCGTTAAACCAACCCGTTTACTTATAACCCGCCACCCGTTAAACCGCCCGTAACTTAACCCGTTTACCCGCGCCCGCCCGCCCGTTAACCCCTAAAACAGCTTGTGCCCGACCCTCGACCCCCCGACGCTCGTCCCCTTCCTCCCTCACCCCCGATCTGTGCGAGCAGCGAGCTAGGGTTAGACCCCCTCCGCTCCGGCCACCGTCGACACCGCTGACTGCCGCCGTCGATCAACGCTTGCCGACGCCGATGCCGCCAAGCTGAAGCCTGCCACCATCCTCCTTCCCCCCCCCTTCGCCGTTGCAGTGATCGCCTGCCGTCGCCGCATCCGGTGAGTCCTCTTTGCTCTCTCTCTCTCTCTCTCTCTCTCTCTCTCTCACACACGGATAAGGCCGAAGCCCTCTATGTCTCACACATACGGTCCACCTCTTTGTCTCACACACACGGTCCACTCCCTCTCTCTCTCTCTCCCAATGCACACTGCACATAGGGTCGGAGCCCTCTGTCTCACTCTCACTCGCACTGTCAGTCACTCCCCTCTCTCTCTCTGTCACACACACTCCACACTCCTCTCTCTCTCTCTGTATCACATGACACACACACACAGTCCACTCTCTCTCTCTGTCTCTCACACACACGCTCCATTCCCTCTGTCTCACTCGCACACTCCACTCTCTCTCTCTCACTACACAGTGCACACACAGAGATAGTCGAAGCCGTCTCTATCACACGGGTCCACTCTCTCTCTCTCTCTCTCTCTCTCTCACACACACACACCGTGCACACAGGGCCAAAGCCCTCTGTCTCACTCTCACTTACATTGTCTCTCTCTCTCTCTCTCTCTCTCTCTCTCTCTCTCTCTCTCTCTCTCTCACACACACACACACACACAGTCCCTTTGTAGTCTGTCCCCAGTCCCGATTCCCCACAAGGCACACATACAGTCATACACAGACAATCCCACAGTCCCTCTCTCTTTCTCTACTCTCTCTCTCTCTCACACACACACACACATTAATTTATTAGTTTCATTTGGTATATCTTTTTGTGTGTAGACATGGCAAGCGATAGTAGTTCCACAGCTGAGACAGAATTGAAAAAGAAGGCAAACTCGCAAGATCCGGGTTGGAAGTATGTTTATTGACCGGACAAATTTGACAAGAACAAGATCAAGTGTGAGCTTTGTGGATTACTCACTAATGACGGTATTAAGAGACAAAAAGAACACCTTATAGGTGGTTTCAGCGATGTAAAGAAATGTCCAAATACTAGTACAGATATTGCTTCAGAACATTGATGGCAGTACCAATACCGGTATCGATGGGTACCAGTATCGGTACGTACCGGCTGGAACCGGCCCAGTATCGGCCGATACCCTTTACAGATATGGTACCGGTGCTACCAACCATGCTTCAAAAATGCTTAATTGGATGAATAAAAATAAGAAGAGAAAGCCAAGTCCAAGTCTTCCAGTTGAAGGGAAGCTTGATGGTGATGATGGTGATGATGACACACAACAAAAGGAACCTAGTCAACCTACTAATAGGTCGGAAAAGGGTTCTTCTTCAATAATACCAAAGAGCTCAGGAGGTGCAAAGCAACTAAAGTCTCCCACTCAAATCAAAGGTCTAATGGATAGTTTTGCAAGAATGAGTGTTGAGGACTTTGTTGATGCAAGAAGAAGTGGGAAAAAAATTCAAAATACATTAGAGAATAGATGGAAGAAGGAAGAAAAGGCAAAGGTTGATAAGTACGTAGCAACTTGGTTCTATGAGAGTGGTTTATCGTTCTCACAATCCGGCAACAATATATATTCAAGTAGCTAGGAACCTATATCATTCGCACGGGAGCAAACATGACCATATAAAGAACGACAAATTGAACGGGATGAGAACCGATCCGAACTAACCAACCCACTGGCAAGTGGGGCTACCGCTCAAGATGACGTAGATCCTCAAACATTCGGGGGTGAATCCAACATATCACGCAGAGAGGACCGAGCCCTTGGGAGGACCAGCGAAGGTTATTAACCAGGTTGAGACTTCCTGGCATGATGTCTTGCGTAATGGGTCGTTCCCGAGTGGGCACTACGGACCGTTGGCAACGTTGCACTTCACGTGAAGAACGCTGACTAGTAGGGAAGGCATTTCTGGCACGAACAACAGGGCGGACGCTTGCAGGAACGAAGCGTAGGCAGTTGGGTGGGGAGCGTCGTGCTAACCCAGCCACGATGACGGTGACAACGACCGGGGTGCGTGGCACGCCGATCTGGTGCGGCTTCAGCACAGGCGACGCGGGGATCCCTGGCGTCTCGGGCGCGGCCAACATGGGGCGTCGGCTGGGACGGCAGGGAGCGGCTAACGCACGGCCGCGTCTCGAGGCGAGCGTGAGATGGGCGCGAGCGTACAGCAGGCGTGAGAGGGGAGCGGGCGTGCGGTGGGCGTGCAGGGCGCCCCAGGCGCGGGGTGAGATGGGCGCTCTAAGCGCCCCAGTCGTGGGTGACAAGGTCGAGCGCCCCAGGCGCGGCGTGCGGCGGGTGCGTTGAGCTCCCAAGCACGGGCTACGAGACCAAGCGCCGTCTTCGTGGGGAGGCTACTGCGTGGAGTTGCCTTTGGTGTTGGGCAGGAAAGGCTTTGGTGCAGACGTGGATGGGGCTAGGGTGGAAACAACATAGGGGAAGAGGAAGAAGACAGGCGCGGGGTGAGATGGGCGCCCCAAGCGCGGGCAAGCAACGACAGGCGCGGGGTGAGATGGGCGCTCTAAGCGCCCCAGTCGTGGGCGACAAGGTCGAGGGCCCCAGGCGCGGCATGCGGCGGGTGCGTTGAGCTCCCAAGCACGGGCTACGAGACCGAGCGCCGTCTTCGTGGGGAGGTTGCTGCGTGGAGTTGCCTTTGGTGTTGGGCAGGAAAGGCTTTGGTGCAGACGTGGATGGGGCTAAGGTGGGGCCGTACACCCTAAACGCACACACTCGCACAGTTGACGACTGCGAAATTCTTCTTCATTATCATCAATACCCCCTTAACGAGGTTTACAATGCCTTAAGTAGGCTACACAAAATCCTAATAATGCCATGATGAAACAAATGACCCTAATACCCCTAAATCTAGATAAATACAGAAAATTCGTGCAAACAAATGCTGAGAAAAATAAAAAAATGATAAATGGGCCTCATAATGGGCCTTACACAAGTTCCAGATGCTCCTCAAGTATGCAAACACCCTCAACCCTCAAATAGACCATCGTCAAGCCACAAAGATGTCAGAATCGCCGCTTACGTCCTCCGTCTGTAAACGCGGGTCGGGTCGAACCGGATCCGCGCGCGGGTGTCCTCACCAGAATGTGGTACAAGTGATAACTAACAATGCATCGTATAATGTTACGGCAAGATTAGTGTTGATGGAAAAAAAGAAGAAATTTATTTTGGACTCCTTATGCTGCTCACTGCTTGGATCTTACGTTAGAAGACATTGGCAAGTTGAAGGCCTATAAGGGTGTAATTTCAAAGGCAAAGAAGTTAACAACTTACATTTACACTCACACCCGGCTTATTGATTATATGAGAAAGGAAACAAAGGATAGAGAATTGGTCAGGTGTGGGGTTACTAGATTTGCCACTGCTTTTCTTACCCTTGAAAGGTTGAATGATGATGCAATGAAGAGAGCTCTTCGTAGGTTGTTCACTTCAAAAGCTTGGCATAGGAGTGTTGGACATCAACAAACGCAGGGAAGAATGTGGCAAGCATTGTATTTCAAGTGAGGTTTTGGCATGCTATTGAAGACATCTTGAGGGCCTCTAAACCAATATTGCAAGTGCTAAGGTTGGTTGATGGAGATGAAAAACCTGCTATGTGATACATTTATGTTGCCATGGAGTATGCTAAGAGCGGATTATTGAAAATTCTGGAGGTAAAGAATCAAAATTTCAGCATATATTGAAGATTCTTGATAAGAAATGGGCAGATCAAATACACCGTCCTTTGCATGCAGCGGATTTTTTTCTAAATCCTAAGTTGTATTTTGATGCAAAGGAGAAAGATCGTTCTTCAATTGGCAAGTTTGAAAGTGGATTTGCTACTTGCCTTGAAAAAATGGTGCCGGATCTTGAAGTACAAGATAAGATAAATGATCAGATATCATCATACATGAATGAAAAAGGACTTTTTGGAAAGGATATGGCAAAAAGAGCTCGTAAGAAGAGATTGGCAAGTAAGTATTGATCTACTATTGCATTTAATCAATATTTTTTTTCAAACAAATGTCTTAACATGTCATTCTTATGATAGCTGAATGGTGGATTCAATATGGTGGGGAGACGCCAGAGTTGAGGGACCTTGCTTTGAGGATATTAGGTCTTTGTTGTAGCTCTTCTGGGTGTGAACGCAATTGGAGCACATTTGAGTTTGTATGTTTTAGAAATTCTTATGTATTTTTTTTAAATTTATTTGATTATTAATTCTCATATAAATTTTATTTTCTCTTTATTAATTGTGAGTTTATGTAGATTCCTACCAAGAAGAGGAACTGTTTGGAGCATAAAAGACTGAACGATCTTGTGTTTGTTCAATATAATCGTCGTTTGTATGAGAGGTTTAAAGAAAGGAAAAATCATCCACAAAAATATGATCTTATTTGCTTCATTGATTTGGATTGGAGGAGTGAGCGGATGACTAAAGGATCTTCAAATTTAATTCATGAGGATACATATTTGACATGGATAGATGTTGACATTGCTATGGAAGCATCATATGAAAGACCCACAAGAAACAAAGCACAAGTATAAGAGGAAAATCAACAGGAAGATGAATGGCTAGAAGAAGAAGAGACATATGATGATGATGCTCCATAGGAGTCAGGCGGTGAGGGTGAAGACTCTGGTGATAGAGATTATGGCAATGAAGATGTTGTATGGCTTTTGAAACAGCAATATTTGGATTCAAGATTTAGGATTTTATGAGAACTTTTAATTTTAAGTAGATGATGTACTCTTTAAATTTTAAATTATGGTTATGTGATTGTGTAATTTTTATTTTTTCTTAATATTTGTTGTAGTTATCTAGATATTTTATTGTCATGTTTGATTTGTATATGTTGACTGTTTGTAGTGATATTTTTTAGAATCCTAGTATTTGTTTTATGTGTATAAACATGGATGTAAGTTTTATTGAAGAAGACAAAAAATCTCAAGTTATTACATCTCATCTTAAAGATTTGATTATCTAATTGATGTGTTCTTAATTTTTATATGCTTGAATTAATTCATAGATTAATTTCTTTCAATTATATCATGATTGACTTGTTCTTATTTATTCAATCTAATTATCTAAATGAATTATTTCACGCTAGATTAATTTGTTCCAATTTTAATATTTATCGTGATTGATTTTTTTCCTATATGTTCAAGTCAATTATCTCACAGTAAATTAATTGCTTTCAATTTTCACATTAAAATTGATTTGATTGCTATTTTTTATATTTATAAACTCATGATTAATAATAATAATATAAATTTCATATATGTTTTAATAAGGCACCTAAGTCGCCGCTTAAGCGGCCGCCTTAGCGCCTAAGCACTTAGGCTCTCCAAGAACGCCTTAAGTCACCTTGGCACCTAGACAACTATGATTCACATTAACAAGACCATTCATTTGCACACACATATCGTATATATTAATTTATGTCGAGTATGGACATTTTGGATAAATGTTTCAATGATCTTAAATTCAAAAAAGTTCTCTTTACATGTACTTTAAAGAATACTAGATATGAAACAATTACCTTATAGAGTTCACATCTTTATGACACCTTCAAAATCATCCTATGCACCATTAATAGTTATAATATTTTAGTGTGAGTTAATCAATATTTGATCAAAGTGTTATAGGAAGTTTTGCATTTATAAAAGATCACATCTCTATGACACCTTCAAAATAATTATATGCATCATAAATCATTATAATATTTTAGTGTGAGTTAATCAATATTTGATCAAAGTGCTATGGTAAGTTTTGCTTTTATAAAAGATACGTTTTTATGCAAAACATGAAAGACCAAAATGTGAATGATTAACTTGATTTTTTTTATGTGTGTTATTAAATATGATCATCTTGAAGATCTCATTTTTTAATGGGTGAGGAGGTTTACGTATAGACAATAATTCTTGTTAATATGATAGATTACATATTTTAAATAGAAGAATCGATTCTTCTTATATTTAAACCCAACGCCTGACCCCGAAACCTAAGTTATTTTGGGCTTGGGCCGGGCTTAGGCCTCACTTTTCTTGATAGGCTTGGGCTTGGGCTGTTAAGCCAGACCCGAGCCCGGCCCATTGACACCCCTATATGTGACATGTTTGTTAGAGTAGTTAATGTTGTTGGCAAGGAATCTCTCCAAGTTGTTGACTGTACTGCCTCTATATATTTTACTATAATTGGTGGTATAGTCCACATCATTCTTGGAAAAAAAAATTTATTGCATTGTAAGTTTAGTGAAAGTCAGATGGGCGAAAAGGATGGACTTAACATGAATGGGATGGCAATACCCCAAAGCACCCATTTCAAATATCTTGGTTCGATCCTCCAAAAAGATGGAAGGTGCGAGGAAAATGTTAGCCATAAGATTGAAATAGGATCGGTGAAGTGGAAAATTGCCACGGGAGTCATGTATTACCACAAGATTCCAACGAAGTTGAAAAAAAAATTATATCATATGGCGATAAGACCTGTAATGTTGTATGATAGCAAGGTCCACAAAAAATTATATCATATTGAAAGCCTTGCCCTAGGTAAACCATGCAAGAAATTAGGTCTTTAACTTGTTTCTATCTCTTTTTCATCTCTTGCAAACACATCCACCATGAAACCGGATAGGGATTATGACACCCATCATTTGACAGCAAAAATGAGGATTTTAAACATCATGAATTCTTAAAGTGAATGGCTATGCGGAAGTTGCTCCCTAAAGGGCCTACGTAACAAACGCATAGTATAATCCTTAAATTCAATGGCTTGATCACCAGCAGCAACCACAGTCCTCATACATCGCAAATCTCCTCCGTTTCAGCCATTGTCTCCGAAAGTTGAGTGCATCGTTCACGTGAAATCTCAGATAATTCGTCCTACCTTGTCTGTACTCTTCAAAATTTTAAGAAGAGCATCGGCATGACCAGACACTTGCTCTTTTATCTAAAATGAAGATTTTTTCCCCGGCTTTCTATCCAGAAACCTGGCGGACAGAAAACAGGAATGCATTCTGTCCGCTTTTAGCTACAAGAATGTGTAATCTGGAAACGAAAGGGAACAGAGAGAAAATACTCGCCAATGCCTTATTGCAGCATGCAATTCGAGTTTCAGGAAATGAAAAGACAGGAGAAGAAAAATGATATCAGAGCAAAGAAAAAACACTAGAAAGAGGGAGAAACGGATGGCTGAAATCCCTAATTCAACAAAAACCGACGCCACCATGAAACAAAAGAAATTCTCCGGGAAAACCGACATCCCCCAGCGGATCGGCCACATCGGAGTTGGGGTGGTGGAAAATCCACCCACGATCCACATCCAGAAGCAGAACCAGCGTAGAAGACGATAAAAGGCACATCGGATCGGGCAGTTGGTATTCCCTGAGATGGATCAAGGGCAAATGGCGATGTGGGGATCGATAACGTGCTGATAAGGAATGGGAGATGATCGCCGCCGTCGTGGTGGCTGGATCGATGCGTGGGAAAGGACGGGAGATCGAGGAGGCGGAAGTCACAGCAGTAGTAGTAGCAGGAGCAGAAGTGGTGGTACTCACAGGACTTGGCGAGCTTGTAGGAGTTGGCGGCCCGGTCGAGCAGCTCGGCGGCGTCCTCATATTTGGAGCCGAAGAACCCCCAGCCGGCCAGCTTCTTCTCTGCCTTCCTCTCCAATTCCTCCCCCTTCGCCAGCTGATCCGCCATCTCTCTCTCTCTCTCGCACTCCAACTTTGCACAGGCAGAGAGGAAAACGAAGGAGTCGCCTTCGACTGAGTCGGGGACGCGGAGAGGAACCGAAAAACGCAGACGGACGACGACGACTTAAATAAAGCGGGCTGGGCTAGGCGTCGCGTCACCTTTACGCTAACTATTTTCGGTTCGGCCCATGACCCATTAACGAAGGGGTCGTTCGATGTGTCGTGATGCAGGCATTGTAGTGAGTAAAAAGAATAATAGTCGGCGTATTTTAAATGTCTGTTTTTTTAGACGACTTGCACAGATGTCTAGAATATTTTAGGGTCAGTTTAAAAAATAATTAAAAATAAATTTACCTATTACAATGCCCTTACATGTAGACAAGTGTTACTCATGTCGTAAACCTTATGTTTAGATTTCTGTAACATAATTTACCTTATTTTATGTACATTTAGAATATTATAAATTACCATATTTCAAGAATGATAGCCGACAAAATAAGGTGTGTCAGGTGAAGAATGTGCGGTGATGGTTTAGGGTTTGGGAAAACCAAAAGAACCTGCAGCTCTATGGCATGAGATCTTCCTTTTATAGGAGAGGTCTTTGACTCAACACTTGCCTTTGATGGTTGTGCAAGATGGAGGCTTATCCTACAGAAGATTTTGCAAAGGCCTATGCTTTGACTCCTTCGTGCAGGTGATGAGACTTATTGAGACATTACTACTCTTTACAGTGAGATTTTTAGTTCAAAATGATTGCTCAACGAAGACAAAAATGCCGCGATCATGCAGAAACTTCTTCCACTATAAGAGGAAAATGTGAGAGTGCCCTTGCTTAACTAGCTCACCTATGTCAAACGAGAGCTCATAAAAGCGACCTACATGTAAGTGAGTTAAAGGAGTGAGACTTCAATTATCTATAACGTGTAGGAGTGTCAATGGGTCAGACTTGGGCCAGGCTTGAATAGGCCTGACCTGGTCTTCAAAAATTCGGCCCAGGCCTTGCCCGGACCCAATAAAAAGTCCGGTTTCTATGGGCTTGGCCCAGTCCGGAAGATTTTTATAAGGCCCGGTTTGGTCAAGTCCGATTTTGACGAATTTCTTTTTTTTCTCTCTAATGCAAAAATCAGTGAAAAAATTTTATCAACTCAATAAAATTACAGCATATAACATATTTGCATCCTAATCTAAATATGTAAAATATTTACTTTATACAACTAAAATCACATCTCATTAATTATTCTCATAATTTATATTGACACAATGTTGTTTACATATAAACTTAAATTAACCTATACGAGATTTTGATATATCCAGGCCGAGCTGGATCAGACCGACCAATGATCCTTTTATTCTCAGGCCGGGCCAAAATTTTGCCGGACCAATTTCATCGGCCCAAACCCGGTTAAAACCGGGCCAGGCCTTCGGCCCAGTCCCATCGACATCCCTAGTAATTGCATCAAAAAGTCAATTTTATTATCAAGTTGCATACAACTTATTTCCATAAAGTCAATTCCAATTGTTTATTCACCAATAAGTATTACGATAGAAGTAGTATTTACATTAAATAAAAAGTCAGTTACATGGGAAATGTCTTCTAAACAAATTTTTTAGGTAATTTTGTTTTTTCGGTATTTTAGGAAGATGAGTTTCAACTTCTTTAAAAGTTTCAAGCAACCGAGTTACTAGAAGTAGAACAAGGTAAACCAGTTACATGTAATTCACCTACTTCCAAGCTTCTGACTTTCAAGTAGCTAGAGCCGAAGGGATCCTTAGAGCTTCAACAAAAGGGAGGAAAAGGATTGGAAAGACTAAAGGAGTTGTGGGCAGGAGTAATACTTAGTGCAATGCCCTCTGTTGTTGCAGTGCATGCATTGCAATAGGGTAAAAAAAATAAAAAAAATGGTGGAATTTTTATAAGGTCATACATTCTGTGTCCTGTATAGTCAATCTCAGATTGGACAACTCCTAAAATTCTAAAAAATAAAAAGTCAAGATCCAATGAATAGTAAAAAATGTCTCTAATGGGCATTATCGAATAACAATTTTTTTATTTTTAAAAATTTGTAAGAGTCGTCCAATCAGAGATTGACTTATACAAACAAACACGTAGAGCATATGCAGCGTGACTTTAAGAACAAAAAAAACTTACCCACTGCAATCTCCCGCATTGCAGTTGTATGGGTTATTGCAAGGGATTAGGGGTGTCCAGTGGACAGGCCAGCCCGTGGCCCAGCCCAACTCAACCCATATTAGAGGAAATTGGGCTGGCCTAAGTTATATAAATTGGGTTGGGCTAAATTTAAGTTGATATTAGTTAAATTTGAGCTGGGTTAGACTGAAAACGGACTGGCCCAATTTAATTTATTGAGTTTTACAATAATTCATACAAAAAGTAAAATACTTCTAACAAATTATTTATAAACAGGGCCAACCCAACACAACCCACTCATTATTGAATTTGAGCTGAACTTGAGTTAAACTTGGGCTGAATTTAGGCTGAGCTAAAATTGGGCTAGGCTATTTTGAATTTGAGTTAAACTCAAATTATCACATAACCCAGCCCAACTTGCCCAATTTACATCCCTAAAGGGATATTATTTTGGTGCAAATGGAGGAAATGGATTAGTCGGTTAGGTCAAGACTCTTAAAGCCCATCACATGGGCAACTCAGAAAATAGTACTTGTCAGTGCTGGTTTATTCAGCCCAGTCCATGTTACATGGAGACGGGTTTCATGCCTTTCCAGGCTTGTCCCAGTCAAAGAATGTCGCAAATTTTAAGTATCTTGTATACCATGAATCTTATTAATTTTTTATTGACAATTATGTCATAGATTTGTACATTTGTAATTTCAAATTATTTATGCATACTAATAAATAAAAGTACATAGGCTTTAGGATTTAATTATAAAACCTCTTTAATTATGTCTCCTTTATTCATTGGCAATGTGCGCAAGCAGCAACTATATTTTCATTTTTTTTCTACAAACTGAAGAGGAAGGGGTCAACCTAAAAAGTATGTGTTGTTTCGATTTTTGATAAAAGTTTTTTAAAAAAAGAAAACAAACGGACCTTTTTTAAAAAAAAAATGTATTTCTCCAATATAAATATACTTCTTAGGATTGTCCCCTCCTCCTAGATTTTTAAAAAAAATAATGAAAATGAAAAATGCTTATTATTACAGTCGTCTGATCGAACCCAATCAGATGGTTGCCGTGCAGTGATGCAATAATGCTGCACCCCATATCATGCAATAAGTATTACTCTTTATTCATACTTCATAGGCTTAAAATTAACATTCAAGTTTTATTCCCAACATTTGTCTATCACCGATGTTCACAAGATCTTGTACAATTCTTGGGGTGTTAAGAAGTGGTTAACATCTCTTGATACGACTTGGTTTTGGCCGTTTCGACCAAAACATGGGATGCCTGTGTGTTCGGGTCAAATTGCATAACCATCACAATTGTTGAGACAAATTGTCCCATATTCTCTATGCAAGAGCACCATCACTCTGCTCGAACACATACCCTTTGCAAGTTGAATCCTTACGTGACCGTACTTTTTTTTCTTGGAGTTAGTCATGACAATTCTCTATGGTTCACGAATCTTATGTGTTAGATATAATTGAATTTGATTCAAGAATTATGGACATGTTGATTATGAAACATCAAAACTAGAAACCCTACCATTTAGCTAATGATCTCAAGCATTTAACTCATATTCACCTTGCCCAATTCCAAGTCCACAAGAACCAGACAATAGAAATCCTTCCTATGGCGCCCCTTCCATAGATCTCTCTTGCTTTGGCAAAAGTATAGACTTCGCCCCCCATTGATAATAACTGTGGCTCTGCCACTAACTCTAATATACCATTGCGCCAAATAGAGACACATAGTTAACCCTCTTTTTCTGAGTTGAATTACCATGGAAAAAAATGTGAAACATTTATGAAAAACCAGAAGTCTTTAGCAAGACAATAGACTTTACTCTGTATGTGATTGTCACTGTAGTCATTCGTTCTCCATAACTTAGATATTATATTCTCCTAAACCTTTTTTGATAAGAAAATAACTTGTTGCATTAGATGTCGGTATTACGTCGGCTGTCGGAGTTTTTAATTTAAAAATATTTTTTATTTTATTTTTTAAATTTTATTTTACTATTCATTTGGGGACGATTTTTAATTTTTCATCTTTTTTTTAAGTCGTCCGATCCGAGATCAGACTTTACGATCATGTAGGACACCATAGAGCTGACCTAAAAAAAAAATCAAAGAAAGTTTTTTTTTAAATTAAAAAACACCGACAATCGACGTAATACTGATTGCCGGTGCAACAAGTAAAACCTACCCTTCCAATTTTAAAAATAATAAAAATCTTAAAATATTCGAATATAGGTGATTTTTCGCCTCTTTGGATCTAATTTTCACTATTGGATCAAAAAACTTAACATTAGCATCTAATCAAATCCATTGTTGTTTGGGGATCAAAATTAAAACCTCAAGGATGGGTTCAACCCTAACCTAAGGGCTAATGTGATGAATTTTTTACTCTTTGACTATTTTTCAACATTTTTAGAAGTTAATTTTTTATACATACTCGATTAGACAGCTCCGGTTGATCTTCAAGATCAAACGGTGAAAATTAAGGTCCTGAAGTTGGAATCAACTATAAGGGGCCTATTTTAATATTTAAAATTTTATTAAAAAAATTATTTTTTTACAATGTGGAGGATAGATTTTCGAGGGGGCACATCATGGTTTATTTTATTCTTTATATATATATATATATATATATATATATATATATGGTTAAACTTTTATTATAGTTAGAATAAATAAATTGAGCTTTTTGGTCTTTCATTTATTTCAAGTTATTCAAAAATTCGAATAATCTGAGTAAGTCATCATATTCTATGCTTATTCAATTATCAAAGGAGAGTTGTAGAGTTAGGTAAGCACTTAACTCTAAGGTAATCCAATACCATGTGCAAGTTCTTATTCTTCTTTCTTCGGGAATGTTTTAGTCATTATATTCTAAGTAGAATAACATTATAGTTATTTAAGTCAAATGGTTATCTATTTTGATGTATCCTATCCGAGCATAACCTGTCTATTATGGAGGCCCCTCGTGGTTGGTCTCAATTCAAAGCCCCTGACAATCACCTAATTAAGAAGTTTTTAGGAATTTGTTAAACTCCCAATTTATTGATAGTTTGAATGGTTCTTAAATATTCTTAGGTAGCATTTTAAATTGCGTCAATAAAGGAGATTTTGTTGAAATTGCTTTTTGCCCTTAATAATCAAAGAGAGTACAAGATTATGTACTTTAAGAAAGAGTAACATGTTTTTTGCTTGGGGAACTTCAAAGGTGAGTAGTTAAGAACTTGGCTGACTTTGTATTCCAAAATCAACCACCTCCCCTTCAAAAGCAGTCCAAGACTTACTTTTACCTAAAAAGTAAACATTGTTGTACTGCTAGAGACTATTACGTCTGCTTTTATTTAAAAAGAATTAAAAAAATTATTTTTTGGTCGGCTTTATTGTTTCTTATATGGTCGTATAGTCCGATCTTAGATCGGACGATCTGAAAAAAATAAAAAATAAAAAATCAACCATAAATGAATAGTAAAAAAATATTAATTTTTACTGTTAATTTGAGATCGATTTTCATTTTTCATCTTTCTTTGATCGTCCGATCGAAGATCGGATTGTACGACCATATATGATGGATTGCGGCCAACCAAAAAAGTTTCTTTTTAAAATAAAAGTATCGCCGTAAGACGTAATAGCTACTGATGGCGCAGCAAATTGTACTCTTACCCAAAATCAAGGCAGAGAGATCATCGAGTCTTTTGCTCTCCTTCTATTATGACCTTGGTAAACTTGAAAATCTTGCACGTTTGAAAATGCCCATGTATTGTCAGGGATTCCAATTATTAAAATTTTCTCGATGGATATTCCAAATCCATTGCCTTATAGTTGCACGCACTGAGGAAACACCACTTCAATCAGCGTTAAATGTTCCACTAGTTACAACAAGGAAATTAAAAAGATTTTCCATGGTGAACCTTCTCTTCATCCAAAAAATTTCTACCACTGTATACATCAACTTATCACACTTTTGCCTTCTCCATCTCTTTATTTTATTCCTAAACTTCGAAGTCTTTTCACATGCATTTCTTCTACCACATTAATTTATGGTCACACAAGCACAATGTTGATTGGTGCTAATTAAAAGGCGTCGAGTTACATGTTAGTGTTAAAAATATTTACTCAACACTCTTCCGTATCCATTTGTAATGCAACAAACATTTCTAGATGATAGACGGGGCTGTAGTAGTGCAGACTCGTCCTCTACCTGGGTCAACAGCAGTCTTTTCTTGGTTGGGTCCAATCCAACCCCGCCAAGCGGATCCGACGTCATGGGATCGACTAATCAGTCAAAAGTGTTCTCTTTAGTCACAATCCATGTGTAGAAGTTGTCATTTAGCAAAAGCACCACACATGATAGATCCAGAATATTCTTCAGAAACGTCTAGGTTAACAATCAGTTAAGTTACCTTATGACATTCCTTGCTACTAAGTATTCACATGCGTCTAAGTGCTACGTTTGGTGTGTCATAAAATGTCTTGATTTTTGAAATTAATGACTTTAAAATCGGTGTGAGTTAAATCTTCTGATACTAACCATCGATTTTGAGAGCACCGGTTTTAATAGATTTATGATAGTTTTAGACTTAAAACTGAAATCACCTAAAGAGAAGATTATTGGCAGTCAACCGGTTGTAGAACACTATCAGTGCCGAAGCCAGAAAGTTTTGCAGGAGGGCACAACATTTTTCATAGAATAAATCAGCTGAGTAGAATTCACTCATAAATCAGTCTCATAGAATTCACTATGAAGTGTTTTGCATGGTTAATATATTTACTCAACTTGCCCATAAAAATCAGAGAATAAAACTTGATCCACTCCTTAGCGGTGAACCTCCTCATGGTGTTCTTAAAAAAAATTACTATTTTCTGGATAAGCCCCATTATGTTCCACATGTTACTATTCACTGGAGTTCGGCTTTTATGTTTTTAATTTTTTTTTAGTGGTCTGATTGAGGACTAATACAAACATATATGTAAGATTGGGGCCGACTCAAAAAAAATTAAAACCAAATACTTAGATTGCTCAGTGGAGCTCAATTTTTTATTTTTCATTTTATATTATCTGATTGGAGATCGGTTAATATAAACATATAGCTCAATGAATTGGGGTCGACCCAAAACATTTTTTTTTAAAAAAAAAGCAACTATAGTTCGCTGGGGCTTGGTTTTTTGTTTTTTGTTTTTTTTTAATTGTCCGACTGGGGATTAGTTAGTACAACATATGGATCGAATTGGCACCGACCTAAAAATTTAAAATAGAGCCTCAATTGAACAGTGAACTACGTACTGTTCATTGGGCTCAATATTTTATTTTTTTCATATTTTTTTGGATTGTCCTATTGGGGATTATTTAGTACAAACACATATATTGGATTGGAACTGACCCAAAAAAATTAAAAATTTTAAAAATGAGTCCAAATAAAAAGTAATCCACTGTTCATTTGGGCTTGATGTTTGATTTTTCATATTTTTTTGAATAGTCTGACTGGGGATTGGTCAGTACAAGTATATGGATCGGATTGAGGCTGATGAAATATAAAAATTAAAGTTAAAATAAAAATTGAACCCCAATGAATAGTTAACTGCTGTTCATGTGGGGCTCAATTTTTTATTTTCTATATATTTTTTGGGTTGTCCGATTCGAGATTGGTTAGTATAAACATCTGGATGGAATTGGGGCCGACCCAAAAACATATATATCTATAGGTCAGGTCATGCTGTTGGGGCTGCCTGCTGTTATGTGGAGGTTTTCTCAATTCCCAATTTAGTTGGGACTCGTTTAAGCTTAGCTTTTTAGAATTCTAAAGATTGTACGAGACTTCAGAATTAAGTTACTTTTCTAATCTGTTACATGTAGCTAATAAAAATATATAGAACGTAGAAGCAAAGCTTCATGAACAGGAAGGGACGGAGGGAGGGGGGACTAGGTATTTGAAAATGTAATCAAAAGGATCCATGAAAATTAAGGGTTGCACCCCCCTGGCGGAGACGACACTGCAAACATGCTAAAGATGACGTTAAATAATCTACTAGTATTCAAACATAGAAAATTATTATTTTATAGTTATATTGTACGATGTCTTGAGCATTTTGTGATAGAAACACGCAACGAGAACCCCCTGAATTAACAATTAGCTTGTTAACTTGATCATACATTCCTGACTACCCGACCGCGGGTGACCATGCATGTAACATGCAGGTGCTCCCACGATGGGATCTGAGCTAGCACTCGAGACGAGCTAGGCTTCCTCTAGCTGGCAGTACGAAAGCTGTACATTCCAAAGTGGAAATCGGAACACCATCATTCCATGGAAAAGAAGAAGAAGAAGGAGAAGAAGAAGGATGCACAAGTCGATAGTGCCGATCGAACTAAATTTTGGGATGCATAGCATGCCCCCAACGCGGGAAGAGGAAGATAAAAAAATATGATACACATTCACTATGATTTGTCCGAAATCTTTCATCAAATTAATTACAAACAACTTCGTCGTTCGTTCGAGTACTGTTAGTACGTTAACTATTATATAATCCTACTTAGTTAATTAAGGAGACAAGCTAAAGAAATTCCGAATCCATGACTGATCGTCCGGCAGAACAAGTGGCCCAGACCCGAGAATGCAGTGCGCTAAGTCAATAGTAAACACGCATCAACATGTCGGCAACTGGATAACCACCAGATTTGATGGCCCACCACACCTTGCGATGCGACTGGATCTGTCCCTGTGGGGGGCGCGTGGCTACTTTTTATTGGGCTGACATAACCCACCGAACTGGGCCGAGGAGTGTCGTTTTCCCATCCCAAAGCGATAAAAGGGCAGAGAAAAGGAAAGGGGATGCCGCCTTTCGGTGGGGAAGTGGGGCCCATGCTCAGATGGGCCCAAGCTGCCCCGGATCCCACGCACACAAGGCAACAAGGCAGACTCGGACGCAGACGCGACACGGGCTGCACCGCTGTGGCTTCATTTGTTTGACCATGGACAGTGGTGAAACACATATTCTTCGTCACCTGCCCTTCTTACCCGGGATAAGCTCAGCAAAGACGGAAAGAAAAGTTACAAAAAGGAATATAAAGGAGGGAAAGAGAAAAAGAGCGAAAGAAAGAGAAACCTGATGATGTATGATGGGAAAAGAACAAGCAGCAACAAACATGCAACATGATGATCATCTGAGAATGGGATTTTCTGAATCTCTCTCTTCTAGATCTTTGTGTGCCTCAAAATTTATGAGGGAAAAAGTGTTTAGATCATTCGACCTTAAAATCATGAGATAATCCTGTCACCTCTCCCCTATCAGGAGTCTAGGGACACACAATGACCCCGAGGAACATGTTCAAAGAATCTAATTACCTGATCATCACAGCCAGGGCCAATATATTATCCCCCGTGTAAGTAAGTAATGCGGATGTGCAAACCTTCAAGCTTGGAGGCCTGCTTTGGGAACACCCACTTTAATTAAATAACTAGCGGTTAAATGACCTTTAGGCTTGCTAGCTAGCTTGGCGGACACATTAGCATGCCCTTTTCTCAATTGCCTCCTGATTAGTCAAAATTAAGAAGGTGTCGGGCCGCTACATATTAGTGTTGTTGGCTAGTCACTAATTAATGCAAGCATCCATCCATCTCCAGGTTGCCAATTTAATTAACTAAACGAGTAATTAATTAGACACACTACTTTTGGTTTTCGGGAGACTGACGTTGGCTAGACGTCATTAATTTAGGCACTAATTAATGCATACCGATCTTTCTGAGTGCAGGTTAATTGCTAGCTAGGTTGTTAGCGGCCAGCCGTGAGTCATTGTTTAATGGAAACCTGCTGGTAACGTATGATCCACCGGATGTCTCCTAGTTATATATACTTGGACGTTAATTCTCTCTCTCTCTCTCTCTCTTTATATTTAATTGCTTTCTCGGTATTATTGGCAGGTTACAAGCTAATAATTAACTCTTCTATAGAAAATTTCTGCACAGTGAGACGACATGCATGCATCTGTCTGTGTTGAAACAGGCACGCGTTTGTTATATAATTAAATGGAATAGAGATGGTTAACCTTTTTGTGCCCCATGTAACGTTGATCGCGTGCATTTATCTGACTAACGTACCTACCCAAATGTCCTGTACGTACGTACGTACGTGGCCATCCAATGCATCTTAAAAGGATCGATGCTTTTTTCTCTATACTAGTTTCAAATTG
Source organism: Zantedeschia hybrid cultivar (assembly GCA_030544215.1). NCBI lineage: Eukaryota > Viridiplantae > Streptophyta > Magnoliopsida > Alismatales > Araceae > Zantedeschia > Zantedeschia hybrid cultivar. Next base: position 540,642 of record JARZZO010000015.1, read on the forward strand.
AATGGAGTGCGTGCATGCATGTATGGTATTGGTAGACGTTGATCGTTTGTGTGCAAAACTAGTGGATGCATGCATGGATGCAAGTGAATAATATTAGCTATCCACAGAAGATCGTCACAGCATGCAGCTATAGGGGTCCCAATTGCTCGAACGAATGAAATTGGATAAAAATGATGGTGGCTGCTCGTGGCTTCTGAGTCAGCTACTTACCCATCTCACCTGAGCAGTTTTGCTTACAGTCCCAACGACCATGGAGTTTGGACAAACCAGCTGCTGCTTGTTATATATGGCCAAGTTAACCAAACGTATGTTTGAGCAGGACGGAGGCTGCCTGTCGCACGCCCCACGATGTGCCGGCCGATCGACACATGCATGGTGGCCACTGACGAGGGAGACCCTCGCACCCACAGCTCGAGCGTGCCCAGTGGGCGGCGGCGTGGCCAAATTAACTAGACTCTCGGACAGGTAAGGTAGTGATGATATGTAAGTTGCTGCAGCTGAAGTAGCAGGGTGTCGGTGGGTGCGTGGGTTAATTGCGCTTGTGGCATGCACCTCCCTTACCCTGACCACATATGATATGATGATTAGGAGTAGTCATGCAGACAGGAACTTAAAAGTGCCACTGGCTGTTTGTTCCCAGTATATATCGTCCAAGACATGAACCGAGTATAAGACAAAGGAAACCGCAGAGAGGCCACACAACGTGGTGGAGGTTAGGGAGAGCCTCCTCTCGCACTGAATCATATATAGCCTCTGCCCCCACTAATATTCCTCATGTCACACCATGTGGGGGACAAGTACCAAGGCCAACATGTCAAACCATGAGAACACGTACGTCTTTAATCAGGCCACATTTCTAGTATTAATATATACATATATATATATATATATATATATGAGATCTTACTTAATTTACTATTGAGTTTTAATTTTTTTTTTCACTTATTTCCTATGCTTATGATGTCCTGCCAGTTAAATGTTACCCCAAATACTAAGCCGGTTTTATACGAAGGAACATACTGAGAATAGAGACAGGAGAAGACTTCCATATAGCTAGGTAAGATATTCTCTCCGATATACGTGCGTATCCGGCCATTAAAGGGGGCAAGGCCGATCGAGTTAAAATCAGGAACCACCTGAATCTGGGACTAGTCCATCTCTATACTGGTTATTGTTAGATTAATCCAGTCTAATGTTGCCTGAGAAGGATCGGACTTTTCCAAATAACGCTGCATATAACAATATTATTGTACAAAGAGATGCTATTCAGGCAGGGATCGTATGGGTAATTAATTTTTCACACAATGTCTGACATCATTTTCCATGTCATCTTGCTGACAGTGCTACTTCACGCATGCGGAGATCATCAGAGTCAATGAATATATAAGAGTAGGTCAGAGGTGGGATATATGCATGCAACATACGGCCGGGTGACCTAGCTCTAGAATAAGAGTAAAATCACGGGTTGACATGCAGCTATGGACGTAGAATGCATGAGTAGATCTAGGATTAACGGGTAGTACTTAAGTTGCCATCAAATTATGTAAGTCAAAATTAATACTCGCTTGCATGTGTGCAAGAGCCGATCGAGCTAGCTCAGGCGGCAGATGAGTATATATATGGGACGCACGGTCGAGATGCTGCTACGTATTGATACTTATTTCACATGTTGTATTTTCATAGGGAAATTAATCCATGCATCCACTGATCGTCGTTGCTGTTGTTTCTTTCTTCCGGCTTATAATATATATTTATTTTTGCATGCACGGTCGTTGTTGTTATTTGGCGTAGTTATTGTTGCTCCAGCACCCTGTCTGATCCTGCGCCAGCTGCAATCAATGTTTATCGTTGTTCACAAGCCTGGCTAGTTCGGAGATTAATCAATTTCCACACATTTAATCAGAAAAGGAAGATGTGAGAGGTACTGCAGGTGTCCTTCTTCTTTTTCAATCTCCCTTGGAATGGGCCGGAATACTCTTAACGGCCCTACCAATACCACTCCAACTAACCATCCATGAGATGGACCCTTGGGACTCCAAAAGAATGGCCAGACCACACAAGAGTTACTTTAGGATCAATTGGCTTATTCTGGATAAACACGAAACCAACCGGAATGATCCATTGTCTCATCTTTCATAGATCTGACTGGGCTATAGCCTTTTGATTAATCTTCATCTGTTTTATTCGATTCTACCTAACGTGATACGTACACATGACAATTCGCCGGACGTAGGTAGGGACGTGGGAAGAAGATGGGCCGGTGGTTGCACCATCCCAAAGTTGGTCGGAAGGGGGGATCGACGGATACACACTCAAAGGAACCGATCGAGCTTGACAAGCACTTAGCGATCTCTCACTGCCGTTCTCCAATATTCCAGTCCAATCCAATCCCCATGGCATACATGTACACTTAATTAATTTCCACACACACACGAATAAATATGTATATATCAAAGATTAATTGGAGTAGCTAGGAGCCTTGTTAGATTAGGACTAATTAGGAACTCTCCCCCGGCTGCCCGCCCCATGGATGGAGATGATCAAATATGGATGGGACCCGCCAAGAGCTATTCCAAGAAGACCTGCCTCTGCATGCGTTCCTAAGTAACACTGTCGACGTCTCTAGCTCTCGTCTGCTCCCTCTTGCCGACACTGTGCATGGGATGTGGACGTTGGTGGTTAATTAGGTCCACATGTACATTAGACGAGCACAAGAAGAAACTCCCTTGTGGCGGTGTTGACTGTAAATGATGCCGGTCTGAATAGGTCCATACATACTTAAAAGGAATGTATCAGATCTGTGTTAAATATTCCAATAAAACTGCTAGATAAAATAGATACTTGGGTCACATTAGTTTCGAATCTAATGTATCTATGTAAGTATTGAAAGAGCTAGGTTTTTAAAAGTTATCTTAAAACCTAATAGACCAGTAAGTTCTTGTTCAACAACTTACCTTACGTAGATTATGGTGATTTTGGAACACTCAGTAGATAGAAAGGATAGAGGAAGTAACTTGAGAAGTACTTAAGTACTTTAAGGATGTAAGAATAGCATCACCCTTTAAAGATTAATATACTCCTCTCATGTCATTCTATACTTTTAACGGTGTGATATTATGTATATATAAATATATGGAAAGAGAGAGAAATGTTATGGTGCATTTCCTTACGATGCGTGCATAAAATCACATGCATTGCGCGTCATTTGATTTTGTATAGGATGGGGGAGGCGTTATGTCAGACGCGTAATAATTTAACTTTATTCTTTTACTCTTTGACATAGCACCCAACACATGTGCCCGGCCAATCTCTAATCGGACCCACTATAACGAAACACGCCTTACATATATATATATAGGTTCTTGCACTCTTCGGTTACTAACTACTTACTAGTACTACCCTTTCCTACGTTACTATCTATTGATCAGTGTTCCAGGATCATCATGGAAAAAAAAGTTCACTACAATAACTATATATAGGTGAGACGTTAAAACATAAGCAGTATATATCCTAAGAGAGTGCAAGCAAGATTTCTCATTTATCATCACTCATCTACACGCTGAGTACTTTGTTTAAGACATATTCTTTATATCGTCATTGAGATAGTGATCTATCTTCTTAGTGAGGAGAATATGCATGGTGTTATATATATAAATAGGAGTACATTAGAAAAAATGTGCTAATAGATAGATCGAGTAGAAATTGACGTTTTCCTTGTTGCATAATGCTTCCAGGCTGCAGATGTTCTCCACAGAAGGAGTGAGGCATCGTGTTGCTTCGACTCCCACGCGTGTCCCGCGGTTTGTATGATTTGATTTGAAAAGCCACACCACCAAGGAAATTTTTTCCCTCTTCCCACGTCTTAAAATCTTGGGTTTGTTTGGTTTTGGGGACAAAAAGTATACAGAATCGAAGGAGGATCACCCTTGGACGGCAAGTAGTTTGTTGGCTGCTTGTGCTAATTGCCTCTCTTTATAATTAGACGAAGAAAAAGAGCGACCCACGCGTGTGAAACTAACTCATGCTGATGCCTATGGCTTGGTGGTGGTGCTTGTCGTCTTCTAACTCACAAAAGTGGGAACTGCAATTTGCAAGCACCATCCATATGTACTAGATGGTGGTAGCTAGCCAATTTTACGCTCCCTACCGATTCTTAATTTCTCCTAATTAAGCGGCTGGGGGACGCATGGTTCGTCAATCAATTCTTTTGCAACTTTTATATAGAGGAAGACGAAGATGAGAAAGGATTAATTAGCCTTTCGTACGAGTATGTACATATATACATATTCAACAGTACAGTACTACTTAAGTGTTGAAAAGTTTATCCAAATTATTAAGGTACTTGTCTTAATTAGTACTTCACAAACATGCATGTAATTAATTATCGGTCGCTGGTTTGAGATGAGGATGGCTGATCTGCTCATGCATATTGGATATGATAGGTTAAGGGAAGTGTACTTGCTAGCTAGTGGGTTCCTGCAGAGGAACACAATCACAATGGGACAGTACTAACCTAATGACCGCCGACTTAACAGAGAGAGAAGTGAGACCCGGCCTTGTCGCTGTGAAGACGTGAAGATCATCATCACTCATGAACACCCTGCTTGCCTCGGCAGCCGGCCGGCAGCTAAGATCGTAATCCTTATGTCGTTGGAATTCTGCCTTCGGTCATCGACATGGACATGATCATGTGCCCATCGACCGAGCTGCGTGTACGTGCCTTTCTCTTTTCCAACTTTGGATTCGGCTGCCTAATGAAGTTGGTTCACCTCTTGTCTCTCATTTAAGAGGTCTCAGGTTTTACATCTTATATATTAGAGTCTTAAAATTTCTTTGGAATACTTATCTTGAAAGAGAGAGAGATCTGTAAAGTTATTTTTTCAGATGATCAGGTGGACATAAATTTCCTCTTTACTCAAGCAAAATTATCGATCAGTTCAAGAAAAAAAAAAAAAAAAAACCTTGGCCACCATTAATATTAATTCTTATTGGCCTCCCAGAATTTCCGACTGATCATAAATGCCGCCTGTCTCTGCGTAACGACTACCCCAACAGTAGTACGTCAGGTTCGGCTAGATCTCTCTCTCAACAGGAGGGCCATGATCAGTGCCGGCATTCATCAACTGATGTTTCAAGTGGTCCAGATTTTGATGGGCGAACAGCAAATAGAGCTAGCGAGCATGAGGTCGCAAGGCTGGATGGCCCTCCCTTATGGGGCGCAGGCATGGCCCGCACACACATGGTGGTGCATGTTTCTGTTCTTGATAGCAGCTGCTGAGCGGTGGGCGTGGTGTTCACAGTGGAGTGGGGAAGAAACACAGCTTCCTTTTCTTTTTTTTGTTCTCTTTCTGGAGTGGCATACGCTTTCAATGGTCTGAAACCAATGCCTCACTGAGGCGAAGATGTCCTAAGGTAAGGTTTGACGTAGACGTTGAAGTTTGTACTTGGGTGCATGTGAAGTGGAAAGTGTTCTTCCTCGGGAAGCTCTGACCACACATACATACACGAATGCGTTCATAACTTAGGGTCAGTTTGTTTCCACGACAAAGGAGACGCAGGGAAAACTTTGTTCAAAATATACATCACAATCACTTATTTGGTGATGGAAAATTTAATTCTTTGGTTCTTTTTCTTTTCCTGATTTTGACATCCATGGAATAAAGTAAATATCTATTTCCAAAAGGGATGAAAATATTTTCATTAACACCAAATAATGAATTTTGTTTTCATTTTTCTTGTAAATGTATTTCCTTAAACAATCATTTTCGTCCGATTATATTTTATGTTAACATCAAATATTATTAATTTATGATCTTATGGAACTTATAATAAATTGAAATGAAGTATGGGCGATGTTCGAAAGACGCGATACATGCTACTTGGCTCCTATTGCACTTCTTACATAAAGCTTTTTCAATTCCTATATGTAAGTGTAGAGAGAAAAACTTTTTAAAAAGAATCCTCACATAAAGCTTTTTCAATTCCTATGAAGGCTTCCTTTTAAAAAAAAAAAAACAAATCCCTATTCTCTTTTGTTAAAGCTGTAACTTTAACGACGAATGAGTGATGTAAGAAGGATGTCTATTTGGCATCCACATTCCTTATAGCCAGCAAAACTCACGACTTATTATCAGTATGGTTTAAATTTAATAATGGAATAAGTTTAGAATAAGACAATTTATTTTGTCTGGCTTAGTTGCTTGAATCTATTTTTCGGGTAAGAATGACTCATCATGGAATAAATTAAAATAAATAAATAATTTATAAATTTATATTATTTACAATACTTATTTTTACATACTTTTCAAATTTTAGATAGAATACCAATCAAATTACCAAAGCAAAAGGCTTCTTATTTTGGTCTAAGTACGTAATATCATAAAAGACTTGAATACAGAAAAATAGACACGGTTGATATAATCAACTCTTATTATATATGTAATAATCAATTCAAGCTTTTGATCGAAACTTCTTATTTTTAGTTTGCTCCAAAATTAGTCATTCTCATCTGGGATGCTGTATCCGATTAACCGAAAGTGAACAAGCTTGGATGACTCGAAAAACTCATCCTATTTTAGACTTTTTTAATTATCAAAGAGGGCTTAATACAAGTTAATAAAGTTTGAATAAATCCTAAGCAGGATGCGGACTCCATTAGGTCACTGCAATCATGAGAATGAGCTACGAATCTAGCTCTATTCTAGTGGACACATCCCAAAATTTCGATTTTATACAAAAAGTAGAATTTGGCACGTATTTAATGCACGCAGCATGGCATGTCCCACTTTTTCTCTAGAATAATTAACAATCAAACAAAAGTAAGATAATATTTTATCTTTTCAACTTGAAAATAGAATAAATTACTAGAATACCTATTCAAAACTGACACTTCAATATTAATTTCAAAAATTCCAAAACTGAGGCATAGAGTATCTTTTCTTCCTCTGCTAATTAGAATTGGAATATATATATATATAGGGTAGTACTTGATGCAATAGTACTCTAAAGCATTGCAATTGCAACGAAAGGATGGCATGCAACCATTGTGCCATCTTGCAGAGATCCAACGGAATCAAAAATCTGCGCACTGTCCTATTTTGCAATCGGATGGCAGTTGTAGTTGCAATAGTACTCGCTTGGTAAAATGAGAGAGTGTCTGCATGCCCATTTTGAAGATGGACTGGTGCCTTTTTGGCCGAGAGTAGCTCATCTACGTCCCTCCGTGGACGGGATTCCGTCGGTATCTGCCCTCCTCTCTTTCTCTGTACGGATGAAGTCCCGTCCGTGGAGAGACGTAGACGATCCACTCACCTTTTGGCCACCAAGCACCGCACATTCCACGTGCAAACGGTATAGAAACTTTAGAACTGAGTCTAACATTAAAGAGGGGCCTCTATTAATGCTGTTTGTATTTAAGAACACTTAATCCAAATGGGTCACTCATGGGCGAGTGAAGACTGAATAAAAGGAATCCAAATGGTTGTTGCACGCATATTACCAAGCACCTAAATATTTGAGAAGGAATGCATTATACTATTTTTTCTTGTCACTCTAATTGTCACATTCATTAAGAGTTGTTTGATTATTTGATCAAAGAATAATTATCATTGAATCTATTAATTACAACAAATTAGTTATGTTAAAATTAATTTCAATAAGAACTCTCTTGTCAAATGATATATATAATAACATTTCTCGATATCTAAAGTACGTGTGGGAATTAATTAAAGTGCATATATAACACTACTGAGTCAAACCAGCGTGTATGAATATATAATCCTCAAGGTGCAAGGAATCACGTGATACCAATGTTTCAGCGCACACTACGGCAGTCTCGATCGCTCGACTAATATGTCTAGTTAGGCGAAATTAAAAGAGAAGAGAAAATAATTGCATGATATAATTAAATTATCCTTGTCCTTGAGTAGAGTATTATTCCAGTACGTACGTTAATCCATCTCACTTCCCGAAGACCTGACATGTTAGCCGGGCGGTCTAACGAGCAAAAGGGTTAGGGAATAGGCATAACATATATATATATGTATGTTTGACTCGTTCAACAACCACAGAAGGTTGTTGAGTCTGCTGGGCCTCTTTCCATCCTGTAGTGGGGTACGTATTCCTAATCCGGTCCCAGTGAAAGAAAGAAAGAAAGAAAGAGTGGGGAAAAGAGGACAGGATCAGCAGCCAGTAGCCTGTCTGCCACAAGGGAGGGTGGTGCACATACGTTTCTGTGGATGATGATGCATATAATCCCTTATTATTTCTTTTCTAAAATAATTAATTAAAGGGCGGAGCAGAGGAGGGGAGAAGGTTAGTTCTTGTTCTGGTGAAGGTTTAATGGAACAGTCGATTCCCATCATGTGGGGCTGGCGGAGATCGAAACCACCCCTTTCCCCCACCGGCCGGCCGGGTCAATGGCCGCTGCTTGCTTGGAAAAGGCAGGAAGCATGGCGAACGGAATTGAGAGCCGCCCGCCCCATGTGCTGCACGTCTCTACTCCTACTCGCTGCCTGCTAGTACCGGTGGAGCTGGGCTTCCATTTTGACATGGACGTTCTCCGACCCGTATTGCCGTGGATAGATCTGTGTCCGTATAGATCTCTCTACTTCATTTGGTCGCTAATTAATGACTTTTGATGATCTTCTGCGTCACGTCGGCGTCCGATTTTGATTAGCGAAAAAGGATCGATGTCTCTGCATGTTAAGCAAAATGATCATCTGATCAGACCTGCCGGGGTGCCGGAGCAAGATGCATGCATGATTACTCTGCACAAGCCCTCTCTTAATGTGTATATGTATGTACCAAACTTCAGAACTAAAAGTTTTACCTATCCTATTTCTTCCCTTCTCAAGGGCGTGTGGTGTTGGTTCCTTGCTTGCAATTGGATCGCAGGATCCTTGAGACAGCTTGTTGCTCTTGCTGATCAGGAGGAGGAGTCATGTTGATGTAAACAGCTAGCTAGCTAGCTTAACTCTGTTATTGACAGCGCATACAATTAAGAAGATGTCAATGTTAATATGTTGCATCTCCATGCAGACGTGGTGGCTCATCGTGAATGATCGTCCGGGTAGAGAGAGAAGAACATATGCGAGGATGTGATTTAAACATGCAGGATGTCAGCTGAGCCTCCGTGGTAATGCATAGCAAGATAGAACCCCTGCTCCGACGGCAACTTTGACCGCCTCAGGATTGGAGGTTTGAACATAATTAATTATATGGGTGCTCCTCCGAGGGGCCTCAGGCCTGCCGCCTGCCTATACAAACCCTACACCACTAGATGACAAGGTTGGAATTTGGGAACTGCTGCCCCACAGCCTGAAAATAGCAGTTAAGCGTGATTAGACATCACAGCAACAGAGAAGTTAGCAGACCAGCAGAGTACCTTCCAAGTGAGTGTTAAGAGACACAGGACAGGATAGGACAAAAGGAAGGGCCGTGGGGGACGGGAAGGGGAGGAGCAAAAAGGTTTTTGGGGATCCTAAAAAAAAGGCGTTAGGCCGTTCACTGCACTAGTTAATTTTTACTCTGCCGGCCTAAGATAAAAAAAATGCGTATTATGGCATTTTCTCGGTTTACAAAATTATTCAAGTGTCTAGGGTACTGGGAGTTGAGAGATTAGTATATATATATGCTCCAGTGTGCAGGCTAGGTATGTGTAGATGATTATTATTATTAACACGGGGTGATGAACAACAAGGAACTTGGGGAGGGGGCTAAAATTTTTAGCGCTTCTGCAGGGAGGCTGGGTTTACAAGTTCCTAGCTGGTGCCGGGGCTTCTGGGACTTTTTAATACAATATGCTCGAGTACCAGTGTGCAGACGGGTTATGCACATAATTATTAATTCAAGTAGTGAACAACACCAAGGAATGGGGCATGTTACGGGATATGAACACACTCTACACACACGCACGCAGAGAGAGGGAGAGAGGGAGGGAGGGAGGGGGGGCAGTGCAATCAGTGGGAGGGATGGCGTGGGCATGCTTGGTCTGGTGGGAAGAGGGTAGGAACATGGGAGAATGGGGAGGGGCGTGGTTAATAAAAATGCCCATGTTTCCTCTGAATGTGGCAAGTGCGTCCACAGGAGTTGGGAGAGTGGCCAAGGCGAGTGGTTGGTGCAAGTGCAAGCCCATGAGCATCCCATTGTTATTTTATCTTCTTTCCTTCGTCGTCGTCTTCTTCTTCTTCTTCTCTTACCTCCCCTCCCCTCCCCTGACAAGGAGGGTGGTACTTGCGATGCCATGGCCCATGCCTGCCTATCCTTATTTTTAGACTTGCATATGTTATTTTCTTGAAACAGAGGAAACAAAGTAAAAGGAAATTGGCAAACATCCGCGCGCCATCCCTACTTCTGAGTTCTGAGTGCACCAGCACCCCCGGCCATATACGTCCCCCATGTGATGCGACCATGAATCGGCCTATTCTCGTTACCAAGATGGACCGGACTCCAGGAGTAATCAATCATAGAACGTCATATGTAAAGTAAGTACGTCGTTCGAGACGCATCCCACCAAACTTGACAACTTTTTTCCTGTTCTCAATTTAATAGATTTTAAATACTACGCAAAACTCTTAAATATTACCAAAAGTATAAAATTATAATCATAAATCCAATCCACATGCCATTATGATGGTGGCTCCATGTATAATGCCTTCCTAATATGCAATCAGTACGTTTACGCAGTGTTGGTGGAGAAATCCAGCCTCCCTAGACATGTTAACTTCTACAAGATGAGACAACGAATCTTGTAATCTAAGTGGGCTGATGGGTGTATGTGATGTAGACGAAGCTCATCCTTAAAATTTGCCTAAGTGTGCAAAGAGGTTGAGTGGGCTGAGAGGCCGAGAAGCCAAAAGGCCGAGGCCAACTGATTGAAGAGGCCGAGAGACCGAGTCCTCACTAAGTCGAAGGACGACGAGTGCTGAGATCGACTAGACGAGGAGGCTGAGTGGTTGAGGCCGAGTAGGTCGAGAGGTCGAGGCCAATTGCTCGAAGAGGTCGAGAGGACGAGTGGCTGAGGCCGAGAAGTCGAGGTCGATTATTTGAAGAGGTCGAGAGGCCGAATCTCTACTTGAGTTGATTGACGAGTAGTGCTAAGGCCAATTGGACGAGGAGGCCGACTAGGTCGAGAGGTCGAGGTCGATTCCTCGAAGAGGCTGAGAGACCGAGTCTCTACTTGAGTTGATGGACGAGTAGTACTGAGGCCGACTGGACGACGAGGCCGAGTGGTTGAGACCGAGTAGGTCGAGAGCTCGAGACCGACTGCTCGAAGAAGCCAAAAGGTCGAGTCTCCACTTGTGTTGATGGACAAGTAGTACTGAAGCCGACTGAACAAAGAGGCCGAGTGGTTGAGACCGAGTAGGTCAAGAGCTCGATGCCGATTACTCGAAGAAGCCGAAAGACCGAGTCTCCACTTGAGTTGATGGACGAATAGTGTTGAGGTCGACTGGACGAGGAGGTCAAGTAGTTGAGACCGAATAGACTGAGAGCACGAGGCCGACTGTTCAGAAAGTCCGAGTGACTTAGGCCGAGGATGAGTAGGCCGACCTGCGTATTGAGCAGCAACGTTAGTGGGGCTCCGGATTTTGTCTCAGATGAGACTCCTCCGACGCTCAAGTTAGAACCATGACATGTGACGAAAGGCGAGTGACTGAGTAGGGAGTGGAGATCCCTTTTTTTTCTATTTTGATGTCTTTGGATCTTTTTTATAAGAGGGAATAGGTGAGCACTTTATCGTACAGTCCATGTGGAACTATTTTACTTGTATCTTGTAAAAGAGACATATATTCTTAGAATGAAACAAAAATTACCCTCATCACGCAATAATAAGTTTGTGCTTACATACACCATAGTAGCCAACCTCTAGCCCTAGTGCACTTGCTTCATTACCCTCATGCTTAACGTGAGATACGTACGTCATCTTTATTAAAGTACTGTTGTTATTTATTAAGCATTTGTATAATATTATACCGTATACTAGGTAGGAGTCATGCATGTTTATTTTTTTACTCCTGATCACTGAAAATTAACCCAAGGGCGTGGAAGTTTTTAAGGAAATTCTTAGATGTTGTATGATGTGATGTAGAATACTGTAAATTAACACTGTAAAATATAATTGTACAGTATTTTATCTACGTTAGTCTTATGACACCCCTTTTAGTACTGGATTTGGGTTGTTAGTTTGAAACTACCTGCAGATGCTAAAACTCATCAACAAGAGTTTTACTTTCTCGTGTGATCGAATATTATTCTCTACAATTAATTAAATGGAAAACTCTCAATTTTAAAGCTTGAAAAAATCATCGGTGGTTTCAAGATCGATGATCTTAAACTCAGAAAAGGCGGGCAGACCATCTTGCATAAATGCCAATGCCATATATATATATATATATATATATATATATGCACACTGACGTGGGTTAATTTCCCTGTATGATCTGTCTTTGGTCCTATATATGCATATATATACAAGGTTTATCATTCTCCATACCCCTCACGCCTCATCCCCCCATCCCTCTCCCCCACACACACACGCATGCAGCACTGATGACTTGAAAGGATAAATGTTAATTTTATCACGTAAGGAGAATCTTAATTTCTTTAACTATTTCGTTCACCCTTCAAATTTAAAAACATGAAATTAGACACACGACCAACCCCACTGCATTGTTGGACTAATGTCGGGTTGACCAGGAACAAAACAAAAGGATATGTTTAATTAAATAATGACATATATATGAGTATGGCCTTCTCGTTGCTAGCTAACTTGTTTTTAATATGATGGTATAGTTTTTTAATATGGAATTCCACGTATATATCTTATGACTGTTTAATTCCATGGTAGAATCTAAATCGATTACCAGCAAGCATGTGCCAGAATAATTAGTATTATTTGCACTAATATTTAGAGATAAAAACAAAATAGATATTTAAATAATGTGTCTGGGCCGGTCAACGTCAAGTAAACTATGATACGATGGACTCAAGTAGTCTGTAATATGCAGAAACGATTAAGGAGGGGCCACACTCTGTTTTATTTTCCGGTGAGATGCAAATGCAAATTTTATTTTCTCTCATTGTTTCACCTCTTGAATCTTTGACATGCATGATAAGCGAGGATTACGAAAGGAAGGAAACAGCTGGGCTCCTTTCTTCTTCTTCCTTTGTTTCTTTCCCCTTTTCAAATTCCTGCAACTTCAAACTTGTCTTTTGGAGAAACCGACCGCTGTCCTCCTCCAAACGCAACCCCGAAAAAGAAATAAAAAGAAATGTCGAAGAAACTGCACGCCTTCTGCATTACCCATGGCCTCGGGCCTCTGTGGCTCTGTGTGGTGTGGGGGGGTGGTTTTGGCATTTCGTTTGTTTTAGGTGGGGGCGTGTAGCTAGCCGTGTGTGCCCGCGCTGTGGGAGGTATTGCTTTGTGGGCACGTGTGCGGCCATTTTATATAAACAGCGTCGGAGGCGCATAGGAAGGTTGCCAGGGCACTAGTGGATATTTGCATCACCCTCACTTGTTGCTCCTGCTGTACATGTGTATTTGTATAGCATAGCAGAGAGAGAGAGAGAGAGAGAGAGAGAGGAAGAGAGAGCGAGAGAGAGAGAGAGGAAGAAAGAGAGGGAGAGAGGAGGATTGAGGGGAGAAGGCAGAGGAAGCAATGGAGAGTGAGAAGGGAACGGGGCAATCCAAATTCAAGAGGATCTGCGTCTTCTGTGGGAGCAGCCAGGGGAAGAAGAGGAGCTACCAGGATGCTGCAGTGGAGCTTGGAAGAGAGCTGGTGAGAAGGGGAGCTGGGAGAAATGCATGCAGGATTTTTCTCAGCTTTTGCTTCATGCTTTTATCTTGTTTGCTAACATTAACATGGGAAAGAGCTAGCTGCTTGGGTTGTCATTTCTGCTCTTGTTTTTCTCTTCCATGATGCATTAATGTCAACGCAGCAATGTTTTCTTTCTTCTCTTCTTCTTTTTCTTTTGATAGCAGCACTTTCTGCTATTGTTTCCTAGCCATTTTCTTCTTCTTCTTCTTCTCCTCCTTTCCTGTTCGTTTCTCTTCTGTACTGGTCCGCCGCTTTCCCACTGGACCGGGTAGCTCAGAGGGGTGAACTGCCCATTTTCTCTTTCCTTGGCGGGTTAATTCGTCTCCATGGCGAGGTTCATTGAACTGTTCCTACACATGGGACGCATACTGTTTACTGTTTCCTGTTCCCTAGTCTCTCTCTCTGTTTATGTGTGGGTCTGAGAAAATGTATTTGTATAGAAAGTTATAGCTAGATTCTTGATGCTTACCCTGCTTAGGGGACGACAACAAGGCCAAGTCTTCGCAGTAGCATATTTTTTTGTTCTCTTCCAATTTAACTCGACACTGTTCCATCATGGAGCCTTCTCGTTCCCCTGTTCACCTCTGTCTCTCCTCTCCTCCCCTTCTTCCACCTGTGCCTCTCCTTGCTCATCGCGTCTCCGCTTAGCAACAAAGCCTTGTGCCGATCCAACAAACATCGGCCCCATCTGCAGGCTGGCTAGCTGCTCTCTCTCTCTCCGCGTGTGTGTATGTGCACACCTCCTCCCTTGGTACTGTTCTAGTAGAAATATGGCCTCACGAATAAGGTGTAACATCTGTGGCATGTATATTTGCAACATGTATCTCCCATGAGACCGTAGGCTTTGCTTGTCTTTATAACCACTTGGTCTCCTACCATGTGCATGACCAATGTTCCTCTATCTCCTGCGTATACGAAACAGAGATACTTGCATTTGCACCAGAATACGCATCTGTCAGACTCTAATAACTCAACTGGGTCTTCTGTTTTCAGGTAGCGAGGAACATTGATCTGGTGTATGGCGGTGGGAGTGTTGGCCTCATGGGGTTGGTGTCCCAAGCTGTCTATGAGGGGGGCAGACATGTCATCGGGTAAAAGCCTCCTACCTATTATTTAATTCTCTCTCTCTCTCTCTCTTCACCCTACAATACATACGCTACGAGCTCCCAAGCTCAAGGCGCGCAAGGGATAACCACCGCCACCGAGTAGATATTGTGTGGAAAGGCCAAAGGAGAGGCTAGTAGTAGCATTTGTGTATGTTTTTGCGTGTGCAGTCTTTCTTTTCTCCATCAGCTCATGTTTGTCATGTTATTGTCTGTGTTACAGGGTCATTCCCAAGACGCTCATGCCTCGAGAGGTATGTTTATGTCTGCTACACCCTAAAAGCCCTCCAACTTTCCCTCCTCCTCAAAGTACTTGCATTCTATTTGATAGTAAAACAACTCCAGCGTGTCTCTAATTATTTGGGCACAGGAGGAGAGAAAAGAAGCACCGTCCACTCTTCTCCAGTCAGTCCCCTGCCCTCTTAGTGGGGTTTCTAGCTTTAGGGGGGGCGGGGAGGGAGAGCAAAACATGCTCTTTTTTTTCACATGTGGCTCCAACAAGACGAATGCAACCAAATGGGTCTCGTCTCACTTTTCTCTTATATATATATACTCTCATTTACATGCCTGATGCCTCCCCAGTTTTAATTTAAGGGACAAGTCAAGTGAAAGTGGGTGGGAGTAATTGGCCAGCTGGAGTCTTCTTCCTTCCCTGCAGCACTCATCATTGCCATCCATCCCTGCACAGTTTGCCCACAGGGAAAAGAAAAAAAACTAAGGTGTTTCTTGTGGGAAAGTTTTTGCAGCCTTAGAAATGAAGGCTCCTGCGCACTCTATCTCCTCCCCTCTGTCTGTGTAGGCAGAACATAATCATTTAAAATACCTGCATATATCACGACAACTGTTGGTTTCCAATGTGGGGCCGGTTTTGTTGTTTTCCGAGTGCAGATAACTGGTGAAACTGTTGGGGAGGTGAAGGCTGTTGCAGATATGCACCAAAGGAAGGCAGAGATGGCCAGGCAGTCTGATGCCTTCATTGCCTTGCCCGGTTAGTACTGTATCAAGACACCTACATAATATTTCAGGCGTTTTCGTTTCTCTTCTTTTCTTTTCTTCCTTTCTCTTTTCGCCAAAATGTCAAAGGAGAAGGACCAGCCTTGTTGTACATGTATATCATTTATTTTGGATCCACAAGGTAATTGTAACCTTTTCCATTTCCATATAAAGGAAGAGGAAAATGTGCAGCAGAACCGATTCCTTTCTGCTGCAGGCTGCAGGCTGCAGGATCAGACCTTATCTTCTCTTCTTCTTCTTGCTAAAGTTAGTTGCGGAGCCTCTGGTTTCAATCTACAACTTATAGCAAGAGATATGCTTACCTGCAGGAAGAAATGGAAAATCTTGCTTTGGGCGTCATGTCTCGCCTTGATGAACCATGGGCCTGTCCACTCTTTTTAATAAAGTAATTAGTTGCTAGAGTAGTGGGAAGGGAGATGATGCCAATGGCAATGTCTGTTGCCATCTCTCTGATGTGAGGAGTTTTTGATCAGTCTACAACCCAAGGGAGCTACTATTGCCTCTCCCTCTTTCCTCTCCAAACCCGATCGAGCTTCTGCATGCATGGGACTCTGTTCCATCCACTCTCGAGCTTGTGTGTGCTGTGCACAGAGACCATGCTGCAGAGTGGTACCTCTGAAGCTATATTTTGCTTCAAGCTGCGCTAGCCTTCTTTTTGTCTGGAAGAGGCACCCGCAGAGAGAGTGAGAGGCATTTCCTTTAATAGAAACTGGAAATTGAAGCCCCCGGCGGGCTCTTAATTTCTTTCGTCTCTGATGACTCAGTCGGTCAAGAGGAAGGACGGTTCCAACCTGTCAAACGACGGACGAGGCAAGCAGATGCGACCGTCCCTCTCTTGCTACAAATGTGATAACCTTGACTTGAGATTGAGAGGGAATATTGGAACGGAAGGGTTACAATACAAGTAAAAAAACGCACAAGAAAAGAAAGGGAGGGAGGAGAGGAGTCACTGCTGCAGGAGTAATGAATGGGCTTGGTATGGATGCAAAAGCTCCAAAGAAAGAAAGAAAGGCTCGCAATGCCAAACTAGCCCAGTATCGTTATAAATCAAGATTTGAGATCAACCCCATCTGTGTGGTGCACTGAAAAACAGGGTCCTCTGACCTACTCCGTGATCAATAATACTATTACCCCCTTTGTTTGATAAGTAGGCCGAGTACGGTTTGTTCAAAGTTAGCATTGACGTGGTCATATGCAGTAAGGGCCAGCTTAGCAGAGTCTTGTTCTTATTAGTTGGGCGGTTCGACTGGCTTCCTCCTCGGGGGAGAGTGTGTGTTGCTCTTTAGACCCTTCCGGGTAATTAAAAGCAGCTGCACGGACGGTTGATGCCCTGCTCAGACGACCAAAAGAAACTGTTTGTTGCTGCACAGACCACAGTATGAGTTATGATGATGAAACATGCATGCATATATATGTACGTAGCACTATGTTAATGCTTTAATTACTTCTTCTTGCCAAGTTGATCCCTAGAATCTCTACCACCTATTTTATCATCTTTTTTATGGCAGGAGGCTATGGGACTCTTGAGGAGCTGCTGGAAGTGATCACTTGGGCTCAGCTAGGCATCCATGACAAGCCGGTAACAAGAGCTCCATCTTCTATCCCCAAACCGCTTAATTGATTAATTATCTTCTTATTAGTTGTGCACATGTAAAGCATCCGTAGGTAGACGTTAATTTAATGAAATATGCGAGACAATTAATGTGGCGCGGCATATTCGCATCAATGTACGTATAATAAATAGGCCGGCAGCAGCTTCCCCCGGCCGTCGCTAGTAACAGGGTAATAAACCGATCGATCGATTACCGGACTGTAATTAATTGGGATTCTCGACCTGTCTACAGGTGGGACTGCTCAATGTGGATGGATATTACAACTCCTTGCTGACCTTCATAGACAAAGCTGTGGAAGAAGGCTTCATCAGCCCAAGCGCTCGCCATATCATTGTGTCTGCCCCTACGTCGAGGGAACTGGTGAAGAAATTGGAAGTACGTGATCAACTTGCTTCCAACATCTGTTATGCATCTAATTAAAAAAAAATCGGTGACTTGCTGGAGATTGTTCACAGCTTTAATTTTCACTAACTCAAATGTCTGTTATTACTTACCAGTGCAGCCTTCTGGTCTGCACTGTGGACAAGATGTATAAGGAGCATGCATATATGTAGCTTTCAGACCATTGACCAACTGTACCCACCAGCAGAGGCCAAATGCTCCTAAAGCTTATGATGTCTAGCAAGTAGAATTTCGTCCCTACAATCATTGCTCTCTGTCCCTCTCCATCCAAACTGGTGGTTTGCGTGGTAGATCTCTAGCTAACTTATATAATTTTTAGAACTGCTTGTTTACAATTGCGCACGTTTCTTATTGAAACCTGTCCTGTTCTGCCCAAACACAATGGCGCCCAGCGGTTTGGTTAACGGGACGCATCCGCTCCTTGTGAAATTTCGTTTGTGCGCATGCATCTGACTGTTGATTTCTAGTATAAATTGCAAGAACGTACGAGTGCGCCTCAAAAATATATGAGTTGCATGCATCATGCATGAAATGTGTATGCCTCCATAGTTAATTAATTAGTTTGCAGTCACATATCATTACATGAAATTTAAATCCGCCTGGAGCCAAGATATATATGCATGCCTGCACACGGTTGTGATTGCGGATATATATATATATATATGTATAGGATTTAAAAAATAAGATGGAAGTACTATATATATATATATATATATATGCTTAATTAACATATGACTGTTTCCAGGAGTACTTCCCCCGGCATGAAGGCGTTGCCCCGAAGCTGAACTGGGAGGTGGAGCAACTGGGGTGCCCCCCAAAGGCTGAGATCTCCAGGTGAACACAGCACGCATGCATGCACAGGGCCAGAACCAGAAGCGATCGACCTCTTCAGAAAGGGAGCCGGAAACACGTACGTTTTGTCGGGTTGGAAGGGCAAATATGGACCAGAAACTAGAGATATATATATGATGCAAATTAAAGAAATGCCCGGGGAATTCTTTCCTTGTTCATCTTAATTCCTCTTCTTTTTGTAAAAACACCACACAAGGCCTCCATATATAAAGCTTAACTTTCTCTTTCTTATCCTGGATAGTCTGCGACAATCTTAATTCTGCCTCGGTGCGCTAAATCTTTGTCAGCCAGGATTGACTGATAAGCTTATAAATTACTTATTTGTTGAATGGAGTACTGAGTGGCGTTAATTTCTTTAACTTGAATTGATCTTGAGCGTCAAGTGAGTGGCGCCACTATCACCTTTTCTTGGGCAGCTGGCATCTCCTAATTGAACTCACGAACATGCGCGCGTTTGAGAGAATGGGTACGTTAATTATATCCTTCCAGCACTGTTTTGGCTGGAAAATGACACTGTTTAATTATCTGTCTGATGCAAGGAACGGAAAAAATGGGGAAATTGATTAAGGTGTGAATATCCTTCCAGCACCACATCCGAATTTAACGTGATGATCTACCTGAGCTACTCCAAAAAAGGGAAAATAAAAATCAATGTTGAGAGAGGAGGGGCAAATTAAAGGCTTGAGAAGGTATTCATTACGAATTCCGGTTCCTGTCAGTGTGGATTTGGTTGGGATTCTGTGAGTGTAGAAAGAGGGGAGGAAAATTTTCAAAATCACTTCTCATTGGAAATGAGAAAAACAGTGCACAAGCGAGTTTTTTTAAAAAAGATTCTTCTCTGCATTAAATGAGTTCAGTTCAACTCTGTACTTGAGGATCTTTATTCTTCATTATGTGGTCATCAACTATATATGGTCTTTCTAAAACCCATATTTTGGGCCAGTAGGGCTGCCATTCGGGTAGGATAAACTGGACAGACCCGAGCAGGTCTTCTTTAATTATTCGCATGTCGACCCTCCCGTACGTATGCATACCCGTATTTTGGGATCGGCATATGCAGCTACCCCCGTTAGAGCTCCAATATTCGACCACCTCCACAAGAGTCGTCAAATTTGTAACGCCTCTCCTTTCACCCACAAACACGGAAATCCCTCGAGCAGGAACTGGATGTTGTCGCCACGGGCCGGCTGTATATATTTTTGGAGTCCTCGGGTGGCGAGATCCCGTCAGGCAACACCATCCATCCCAGCATCCCCCAGCAAGCAAAGGGAAGCGCGGTATGCGATCGACGCGATGGCAGCACCAAGCATGGCAACCCGCAGCGCGATGGTGCTCCAGGTCTGGCACGTACTTGGAGTCGTCATGTGCCAAGATCCCAGCAGCACAGGCAAGCAGAGGGCGAGCGACGTGATGGCAACGCCACCGGCCGCAACATGACGGTGCTCTGGCACCGGGCCCTCCCGGTTTGGTAATTGGCATCTAGTATATATATAGGAGACTTGGAGTCCTCAGGTAGCGCCGCCGCAAGCATGCATGTAGCCTCCCAGCCTGATGGTGCTTATGGCATCGACAGCTCCAGGTCCAGCACGTTCCCCTTGGACGCAGGCGGCGAGCTCCCTCTTCTCCCGGATCTTGGGCACAGATCAATTTTGTATCCTAATTTATCTGTAAATAGCTTATACAGAATTACTTATTCAAAATAACGTATATTTGATAGTCTGGCGAGATCTACTAGTGGAACATAAAAGATAAGTAATTCTTAAGTTTAAGGTCGAATTGCTTATTCTCTTTGTTCTAATATAAATAATTGTAACACAGTATAAATCATTTCATTCATCAAATTAGAATTAATCTTATTCAAAAAATAAATAAGAGATTTTATTTTTCGCTAATTCTACAAACAGAATGGAATAAGATAAGAGTGCGGTTTCTCTCAATACAAATTTAGACTAAATTGTGAACTGAATCAATTCAGAGAAGGATAAAAAGAGTCTTTCAAAAAACCCCTCTTGGGAATGGGAATATGTAAAAGATCTCTATTCATTTTATAATGCTTGAATTCCACATTGCGAGAAGAACTCTAAGAAAAAAGAACATAATAAAATGACAAATAAAGTAGAGGGAAATCTCAAGAGTTGAGGTCCTCTCAGTGCATTGGAGATGAATCCAACAGTACAGAATAAGAGAGAAGAGTCAAACATTACAAAAAAATCTCTCATATAACTTAAAAAGTTGAACCTCTCCCTTTCTACACTGTTGAACTTTTGTCCAAGAAGAATGTATCGAGAAGATCTCTTCCCAAATGTTAACGAAGTAGATAGAGAGAAGAAAAAAAAGACTGGAGATGGAGTTCAGATTAAGTTTTGAAGAAAATGAAGAGGATGTGACGTGGGAAAAGGATTAAAAAAAGACAGAGAGACGATAATCCATGGGTCTACATGAGGTGCGAGTCCCGTTCATCTCAATGCAAGGTTAGACTCCAATTAAAACTTGCCATCTGTCCTCACTTTTTCTTTTGCCTGCTCTCACCCGATGCAACCGGTTACCATCCCACCCCAACTCCCGCCTCTGTTAACTAATTTTAAAATTATTACTATTATTATAGTATTTTATGGGATAATAATAACTAATTTGATATTATTATTATTATTATTATTAAAAATTAATATCAAAATGATAGTCTCATGAGATAATGATAATTAATTTTGATATCATTATTATTGTTATTATTATCTCTTTTTATCCTCTTTCACATTTTTCTCTCTCCCTATTAATATTTTTAACTCTAATTCTTCTATCTCCTATTATTATTATTGTTGTTGTTGCAATCTCTTGACGTATAATAATAACCAATTTTGACATCATTATCATCATCATTATTATTAAGATAGTCTCATGAGAAATTTGGATATTGTTATTATTTTAATAATATTATTATTATTATTAATGAGACCAATCTCTTTCTCACTGTTCTCACTTATATTATTATTAATATTATTATTGTTGTTGGTGGTGGTGTTGCTGTTATTAATATTGAGACAATCTTTTGACATAATAATAATAAATTTTGATATTTGTTATTATTATTGAGATAGCCTTATGAAATAATAATAACTAATTTCGTTATTAACGAGATCAGTCTTTCTCTCATTTTTCTCTCAATCTATATTTCAATACAATATTTATTGAGATAATCTCATACGATAATAATCTTCAGTTTACTTTTTAATTTTTTCTCTCAATCCATATTTTAATTGAATATAATAGTTCTAGACTTTTAATATTTACCAAACAATTAATCTAGTATTCATAAAAAATATTAATATTTTTAAATATATATTCTTCTATAATTATTTTATTTTTTCTTAAAAAAATATAAAAAATTAACTTCATTTATATTAATTATAATTTTTTTTTTCAAACATTTTAACGGAATTGCAACTGGTTTGCACAAAAGGGACGATGATTACAGCGTGGTCCGATTGTATCCGAATCGAACTCGGAAAGACTTGTTTATCCTCGGAACTGGAATTTTTTTATTCCATTTTCGACTTCGGCTCGTTAGATGTACATATAAGCTAGGTGCTTCCAGAGTTCTCCGAGTTCCGATTCAGAGCTTTGTTAGTTAATTCGTGTATTAAACGCGTACGTACGTGTTAAACGAAAAAGGGGCCGTATAACGACCATTCGGCAAAGATACAGTTTTAAACGTAATTTTCACACGATGGGTGTATCGAACGGATATAATGCGGGAACACGTATTAAACGGACATTTCATACGGGCTTATTCGTAAACCAAAACACGATACCTAACTCCGTCAAGGGCTGTCCATGGGCCGGGTTGGCCCGCGGGCTCACGAGTTAGGCCACATATGGGTTCATATTCGGACCCAGTATTGAGCCCGTGGCTCAACGCGGGCCAAAGTTTTCTAACCCGCAAGCTGACTCGAGTCAACTCGGGTCAGGACTGAGCCAACTCAGCATCCGACCTTCCCTCGTGCACGGCTCTCTCCACCCTCCTCAGGTCCTCTGCCCGCCGGCCTGCAAGGTGCAGAGGAAGATTGGCCAGTACTCGCTTCTCCGTCCTGTAAGGTGTTGCTGCCTTTAGGGGTGTTCACTGTTTGGGCCAACTCGAAAAATTGAACCGAACCGATTGTTCAAAATTGAAAAAAAATCAGTTTGATTTAAAACCGAACTGATCAAGAAAGAACGGTTTGGTTCAGTTTGGAGTCCTCGTAAACCAAATCGAACAGAGAAAAGCGAATTTCAATTAAGAACATATATAAAATTTATATATTACCTGAGTTTGTTTATCATGTTTGAGTAAATATTATACGGTCTAAAGGGTAATGTGCGGTTTTCATTAACTTACTTGGGCTATTAGGTGAAGCTCCAATCGCATGCAACGGTGGGCGTTGGATTCTTAATAAGAAGCTGCAACGATTAGGGCTGAGAGCCTGAGGCTTTCCTACTCCTTCGGTCCTTCCTCAGCCAAAGACAGCAGAGTCGCAGCCCGCAGAACTCAGAAGCATCAAGCTTCAAGCAGCAGAAGTTGCAGAACGAAACCTCCCCGCCGGCGCCCCCCCCTCATTTCCTCCTAGACGCTGTCACGCTGGTCACGTTGATGAGCTGTATGGCGGCTTCCTAGACGCTGGTCACGCTGCTCCGAGGAGGTTTTCCGTCCGGCCTTGTTGCTCCGACGAGGTTCTTCTCCCGATCACGTCGTCGACTCGCCGCTTCTGCCGTTAGCAAGTTATCACTCTTCCTTCAACATTCATTAACTGGTAAGTCTATGAGGCGTCGTCTTTTGATCTGTCACTTTCTCATAGATTGGTCCACGGCCGTGTGATCCAATTTCTCATCTTTTATATGCGAATGATACCCTCATTTTTCTGAACGGGGCCCTTCCCAACATCAACATGTTGCTTCGGTTTATATCTGAGTATGAGGCAAGTTCAGGTCAGCTTGTCAATGCAAACAAAATCTGTTTCATCATTTCTAAGAGGGCCTTTGTGAACTCCATTAGAACGATTGCCTCTATAATAGGGTATGCCCACAAGACAACCAGCATGGCATATTTGGGTGTCCCTATTTTCTCTGCCCAGATGTTTCGCTCACATTTCAAATTTTTGATTGAGAGGGTGGCAGCCAAACTTGAAGGTTGGCAATCGAAGTTATTGTCTCAAGTTGGGCGCATGATTATGATTAAGTCAATTCTTTGCTCCATTCCAATCTATGTGGCTAGCTCAACCTCTGTTCCTATGCCAATTGTTCATACCAGTCGGCTCGGTTTGATTTTTCTTCTTTTGATCTGTCACTTTCTCAGAGATTGTAGTTTGTTTGGTCTGAGTATAAGCTGTGACATCAGGTCCGAATATAAGCAAGCTACTGATGCATTAAGATTTCTGAGTTCAGTGATTAAATCCTTTTGTGGCAGCTATGACCATTTGTTTAGACTTTTGAGATAGCTTGTAGGTTGTATTGCGTGTGTTGGGAGGCAAACATCTGCAGTCTGTCGGGGGGTTGCTAATAATTGTTTTTTTTTTTAAATGAAAGGGACATGTAGGCTTAGACATTGACCAGGTCATCCTTGTATCATTGTATGTGGCAACAAATATGGCTTCAATTAGAAATCCTTGTTCATATAGTTGAAAGCCCACAATGTAATTAGAGGTCCACTTTAAAGTCCAACCGAATTACAAATTAAATCAAACTGAATTATTTCGATTTGGTTTGGATCGGTTTGAAATCTGTATGATTTAGTTTGATTTAGTTTGAGATTTAATTTGATTTGGTTTCATAAAAATCTTCTTCAAATCAAACCAAACCGTAAACAGACTGCCTCCACAGCCTCGCCCTTCCTCTCCCAAAGACCGCCTGCTGTGACACCACCCGCACGAAGGTGGTGGAGTGGGAGGGCAAGGGGTGCAGTACTGTCCAGTTGCAATTGCCCATTGAAGTGAAGGAATAGGTTCTCGGCATGCTGAAGCGTATCGTTGACGACCCTGAGGGCCGCCTGACCAACGGGAAGTCCATCCTCGAAGTAGAAGGCATTCCACGCGACGAGCTGCTCTCCTGGGCGTTCGACTTCGAGACTGCCTCGCACACCCACACCATTCTGACACGTCGCCACCACGCTCTGCGACCTGGCTGCTGGCGCCGCCTCCTCCTCGCGCCATCGCACTATGACCTGCTGCCTCTCCAAGTACGGGTCCTACCCCGCGGCCTGCGCCCCCGATCTCTTTCTCGACGCCTCCTACACCGACAAATTCCTCATGGAGGCGGCCGTGTCCGAAGCCGACAAGCTCACCAAGAAATGGCATACCACAGAAGGCATGAACCATCTGCTGATGACGCGGTGGGACTGTAACTTTACAGGAGAAGATAAGCATGACGCCTCAGCCGGCAACACCATTGTTGTGACGGGGGCTAAGCTCGGAAGGATATTGGTTAATAAGATGGCCGAAGAGCTGCGGTGGAGGGTTCCGATGGACTTCTGGACGGAGATGCTACTGTACACCTTGCACGTAAGGGACAGCGAAGACGGTCTGGGAGGTCTCGGGGTGCATGCCGCGGCATCGGAGGCGGAGGGGGACACAGTCGGCAGGGGAGGACTCGCAGATCTGGACCCAGCGCTTGATGCGGGAGAGCGTCAGAGCACGATGGACCGCTAGAGGTTCTCTTCTTCTTCGTCCGAATCAGAGAAACAGGCCGCCTACGGGGTTTGGAAAGAGGCTGCGGGCCGGCTGGGCCGGGCCAGGCCAACGTGCGGGCCAAACTGGGTTACCGTCGGGCCGGGCCGGCCGGGCTTGGCCCATTGACACCCCTCGTCATCCTCTCCCCCCCCCCCCCCCCCCCAAACCAAATCCTCCGAGCGTTTGCTGCGCATCCTCCTCCTCTGCCTCTTCCCCGATACCCTAACCCCCTTGTGCCGCCACTGCTCGTTGGAGAGATCTGCCGCCACCGCCGCCGGCAAGGGCTCCAACGCCTCTTCGTCCATCCTCCGATCGCCACCAGCAAGGGCTTGTGTTCTCGGGTACTCCAACAGCTCTTCCTCCTTCCTCAGGTCGCCACCAGCACGGGTTCGGGTGCTTCAACCCTCCAACGCCTCTTCCTCCTCAGCTTGAACAGTTTTCCCATACTCCTCCTCCTCCTCTTGCGTTGATCCTCTTCTTGCTTCGGCGTTGGAGGATACCCTCGTTTCCTCTGTGTGTGCGTGTGTGCTTTTTTTTCCAATGAGCAGATTAAGGGCTATGTTATCATTTACTGGAAAAATCTGATGTTGCAGCCCCGTCGTCGTCCCAAGATTGACGCCCCACTGGATCAGCAGAACCCCCATCCCGAGACTCACAGCCAGGTAAGCTCTCCTCTTCAATCTCTTAAAGGCTTCAAGGGCCGTCACCCCTTCACAACCCTCGTCCTCCCTAACTTCCTAGAGGCTGCAGGTTGTTGATCTCCCCTCCTGGAGAGCAGAGACACCGGTAGCAGCAGACCGACACTTCCCCAAAGCCCGTTTTCTACTTCATGAAGGCATAGTTAAGACGCACCAGGTATGTATCTTCAGAGTCTTTTCTTTTTCTAAGTTTGAATAACTAGTCTTTGTGTGTAGTTTTTGAATCACCAAAGTATGCATATTTATATTTTGGTGTGTTCTTTAGTTATGTACAAATTTTATATTATGGTGTGTTCTTTAGATGTACATGTGACATGTTTTATTTAGGATTTACTTTTGACTCTGTAAAGATTTCCATCATCAAATTATGCACATCAAGTTTTATATTTTGGATTGTTCCTTAGTTGTGTATAAATTTTGTATGTTGGTGTGTTGTTTAGATGCATATATGACAGGTTTTATTTAGGATCTATTTTTGACTATGACAGGTTTTATTTAGGTTTCATATGTTCCGCACACACATATATATCCATATTTTTCATTACGAAATACTATGTACGTATGTCGTTCCGTATTTTTAAAACCATATTTTTTGACTGTCTTATTCAAAATTTAGCTCGTTTACTGTATTATACCCATCCCGTGTTTAACTAACTATGCTTCCAAGTGACATGATTCAGTTGATCGCGTTTTCTGTATTCCTTTCGCCCCTTCCCCTGCAGTCATCAGAACCCTAATTTCATACCAATTGAAGACTTGAAGCCCCTCTCCATCCATTGTTGTTCTACACAGTCTTCACGCATTCGGAGCTAATATGGTACGTTCTGTTTCTTTTCTTTGGTTACAATCACCATCGAGCTCATTTGATTAGTGCCTGCATTCTCTTCTCCAAGATATGCGTACATATTGTTTCCTCATGTTGGTTATTGAGACAGCATTCCAAGTCTTGGGATTCCAGGGATCATTTGCTGGGTTTTGTCGGAAAACGAGCCTTTGGATCATAAAGTTAGGCTCCTTCTCTTGTTCCTTCATTTGTTGAGAGGTTAAGTGGCACAATCAATCAAGAAGTCATAGATTTTTTGTTCACAGTTTTCACCCATAGATTTATGTTTTTCCTTGAAGCTGTATTTGAATTAGCCTCGAGGAGGGTTTTGTCTTGTTTTGGGATGGTAAAGCTGCCTCTTTTGGCAGGGATCCATTAAATTGAAGGAGTGCTTGGCATCATCTGTCCCTGGGATTGGTGTCAATGAGGGTTCGTGTTTTAGATGGTAAAGTAGTGTTCTTGGCAGGGGTCAATTTATGACTGTCTGGTGACCTGTCATGGAGGAGTGCTTGGCATCATCTGTCCCTGGGATTGGTGTCAATGAGGGTTCGTGTTTTAGATGGTAAAGTAGTGTTCTTGGCAGGGGTCAATTTATGACTGTCTGGTGACCTGTCATGGAGGAGTGCTTGGCATCATCTGTCCCTGGGATTGGCGTCAATGAGGGTTCGTGTTTTAGATGGTAAAGTAGTGTTCTTGGCAGGGGTCAATTTATGACTGTCTGGTGACCTGTCATGGAGGTTTGGGTTCTTACATGAGCAGCTAGGGGATATCTTCGAGGAACCTAGCAAAGATGAGCTTCAGCCAGGAATTAGAAAGGATGATGAAAATGTGGTGATGGATGTGAGGAAAGAATGAACGTATCCATGAAGATTTAGGGAGTTTTAACATGTGTATCAGTATCCAAGTTCAGTGCTAGCTGAAGGGTATGATCAAATTCACATGGTAGGTGGTAAAAGGACTTGGGAAGTCTTAAATGATTTGGTTTAATAGTTGAGACATTAAAATAGTAAAAGAGGACATGGATTTTCCAGGTTAAACTATGAAAACGGCGTTGACAGAACAAAGTGGCAACCTGACAGTTTTAGGATTGATCTAGCCAAAACTGAAGAAATGGGATAAGGCTCGAATGATGGAGCATGGGAATTGAAGATATGAAAACTGATCTATCTGCCAAAGAGGGAAGAGCAGAAAAGTAATCATGCACTCAGGCTTAAGTCGTCAGCCATTGTCTGCATTCAACTGACCAAAGCTGGCAGGTAGATGTTGTCATGTTTAGGAAAAGCACAAAAGTTTGCAAAAAGCATGAGAAGTGATGAGCTAGAACGAGTATACATGGTAGGGTCATGGGCCATACGCCATAGTTCCATGAGAGTAATACCCAGACATGAACATACTTTTGTACATCAAAAGGGAAACTTTTGAGCTTGAGATGAGGGCAATTGGGGGGTCTAATATGGGAAGTGGCATTACTATGTAGCATTCATGCTGACTTCTTGTGCATGAGGCATGTCTCACTTATTGGAGAACATGGTGCATTTATTCATTTCATGTTCGTATAAATTTGGAAAAGTAAATCCAATATGTGTGATGGTCCATGAGTATCCAGCATCACCATTTTTGATCCAAGGCCTTGGTACGTCAATTGGTAATCCTCACCTCTATCGAAGAAGTTGTTCTTTTGTCTTTGGCTAATTTCTGTCAATCAGATTGCAATAGGCTTATTTTACAGAAGTAATTAGAAAAGGGATCACCAATTTAAATGTAATATGAACAAAAAAAGAATGCAGCTAAAAAATCATTAGAGTGATGAACTATCTATAATGGTCTTCTAATTGCTCATGTTTTTGGCTAACAGAATTTGGACAAAGGCATTGGTTTTGTGCACTCTTCCTTCTGTTTGTCGTACGCATGCCTGCAGGTTTTTTTGGGGGGAGGGCACACAATTGTAATTTTGTAATGACTACGCAAATGTGGCCTTATTTTGGAATGTGCGTACCTACGGTATTACTACACTTTCGGAGAGAACATATTGTCATGGAACAAGTGTGCACTTGAAATGGATTGAGGAGCTGCTTTCCAGACACAAATTTTGACAAGTGGGTGTGACTACAAAATCTCCAGTTAATGAATACCAAGAAAGGCTGTTTATGCACCTCATATGGAATTGATGAGGTGTCTATTTATGGTTTTATTCATGATCGCCGTTGTCATCATCATAACCAGCATCCACCAAGATATGCCTAAAATTCCATTATTGTATGTATCATATTGAGTAACTGATGTTTATCATTTATCTTCATTGCCTCCTTTCGTCAACCAATTCCTTTAAGTATTCTTTGTTTCCTTTTGGAACACACAAGTATGGTGTCAACATCTCTTAGCAAGTGGTTTTGATGTCCAAACTGTCCCAATCAGCTTTCATGGGTTTGCTTTGCTGTATCCGTTCCCTTTCTCTGTGTGGAACTATTTGAAATCTTCCTATGCATCCACATTATTATCTTCTTTTCATTTATGCTTAGCCTGTTAAATTGGCTTTTCTTAGTAGTCCTATGTTCTGCCCCACGTAATAACCAGTTTGATTGCCATTTATAGAACTCTTAATTCAATCCAATAGGAATGTCGTAATCATGTTGTACTCCAGATGCTACTTGCCATTTTAGTAAAGCAGTTGTAATTCCTTGACCACATCCAAATTATCTCCTTTGGTTTTAGGCCCAACCTGGATACTTCAAATCATCTTTTTTTGATATGTCAGGTTATATTTTACAGCTTCATTATTACACTCAAGTTTATCCTTAGCCTTATGAGAATTCTGTCATTTACAGTGACATAAGGTAAGCCACTTGAATATGTACTGTCCATTCATCCATAATGAGAGCAAAAGAAATAGGGTCACACTTGGTCCTTGATATGTAAGTGGAATTGGAAACTCAGCTGTTTCCCTATTGATCCTCCTAAAATTTCTCATTGTTTTTTGTTTGGGTTGGTGGTGGTGGGGCTCGCCGTGGGGATGTGCAAATCATAATTCTGGGAGTAGGTCCCTCCACTTTCTGGCTTTTTTTTTTTTTCCCCTTTGCGTAAGCACTGCAGTCAGGCCTTGAAAAATTATTCACAAGGTGTTCTATCCCACTATTCTTATGTGAGGGAGGGAAAAGTGTAGTACTTATAAAGTCCAGGAAAGTGCATAGAGTGTAACCCTTCTATGGATGAAGCATGAATGAGCTGCATTTCTGGTATTTTTTTTCTCCTTTTTCTGTTGGTTTCATGGGACTCTAGACTTCTGATGATAAGGAAACAATAAAGCTCTGTTGGGCAATCCTTTTTTTTTGGAAAGAAATTCTGGTGTACCATCAATTTTATTTGAAATAAGGAGAGGAAGTACATCCAATCTCAGCTGAGGAGTGGTTCCTCATGCTGAGTAAAAACAGACAAAAATTACACATTTCTCATAACCTTTTCCCAATCTCCTAAAGAAATGTTTAAGATAAATCGACTCCACTGATATAAGAAAGAAGCCAATTTGAATACAGATGTTCTCAACATACACCCTAGTGCCACTGAATAGCCAATCATTCTGTGGTCGTCAAATGCTCCAGCAGACTGCATGTGGTAGAAGAAGAAAAATCTTCTATTTCAAGTTGTTATAACCCGATGCTATATAGTCTCTAAGAAACTCCCACACCTGCTGAATGCTAGTAAAGTTGAACTGTGTGCCCAATAAACATGAAATGACCCTCCAGACCTCTCTACTAATAACACAATGAATAAACAAATGTTCAACATCCTCTTCCTTCAGACCACATAAAGAGCATTATGTATGAGTATCTGGCGCTCAATTCTATCTATACACATTTGTAATAATCCTTTTCTGCAATAGTAACCATATGAAAGCTCCAATCTGCAATGGAGATTTGACTTTCCAACCCTCTCTGAACTGGGGATATGTAGGAGAGTCTCCTTCAATTAAATTATACAAAGACTTCACTGAAAAGTTTCCATTATGTGCTCCCACACAATCTTATCCCTTTGATTCTGGCAAATCAGCAGTTCATGCGAAACAGGGACTGGGGTAAGGTGGTGCAAAGATTTGAGAGCCGACTAGGTGGGTGCAAGGGGAGACTGTTGTCCTTCGGGGGTAGAATGACTTTGTGCAGATCGGGGCTGGATTATCTTCCTATTTATTATTTATCCATCTTCAGGGTCCCTGCTACTGTGGCGAGACGGATGGACTCTTTCCGAGCCCGCTTTCTGTGGCATGGTTCTGAGGAATGCAAGAGGGGTGGCTTTGCAGTTTCCTGGGCACAGATCTGTAGACCAAGGAAAGTGGTGGGCTGGGGCTTAAAAGTATCAAATCCTTCAATCTCCTGCTACTCTCCAAATGGTTGTGGAAAATGGTTTTCTGGCTTCAGGTGGTTTCTCATAAGTACTATGCCAGTTCTAGATGGTGGGAGATTGATTTAGTGTCCCTGCATAGTGTCTCCCCGATTTGGAAGGGTATGTAGCTGCTGTGGATGTGGGTATATGCAGGCATGGAGGTGGTTATTGGTAATGGTGAGAAGACTTCCTTCTGGGAGGATGTGTGGTGTGTGTCCCAGCCTTTCAGGGACCTTTTCCCCCAGCTTTTTGCCATCTCCTTCCAGAAAAATGCCAGAGTTTCCCGGATGCTTGACATGGTAAGTGGACAGACTTCCTGGAGCCCGTTGTTCAGAAGACATTTAAGAGAAGAAGAGTTAGGCGACTTGATTTAGATGCTTTGCTTGCTGCAGCAGTGCAATATAGATCCGGAGGCAGAGGATATTTGGTTGTGGAGATGGGATAAGAGAGGTTGTTTCTCATTCAAGTGTACCTGTACGGTCATAGCTGACGGGGGATGCGGGTATGCCTTTTATGATGCTGTTTGGGGCGTCAAAAGCCCTCCAGAGGTACAGTTTCTGCTATGGAGGGCGTCTATCAATAGGCTACCGACTTGTGACAGGCTGTCTAGGTTCATTGATGATGTGAATAAGTTGTGCAGCCTTTGTGGAGCACCTATTCTTGTCATGTTCCTTTGCTCAGGAAGTGTGGCAGCTGGTAGGAGACCGTTTTCTTGTTGATTGTGCTAGAGACAGCTCTTTTGAATCACTGCTTCTTTGCTGGGGAAGGCTGTGGAAGTTGAAGCAAGATAGGGTACTATGGTGGCTGATCCTCCATGCCACTATCTGGGCCCTCTCGATGGAGCGGAACAGTAGAATATTTAGAAGGGTAGCGAACGCTCCTAGCCGGATTTTTGGTTTTATTCGAAAAAAGGTCTTAGAGTTGGCTTGTTTCTCATGTACTGTGAATGGGGAGAACTCCTTATTTTGTCTTTTGAATGAGTGAGGGTTGGTGCTTGCACCATCCCAGTGTATGTTTTGTAGGTTATTCCATACCCATCTTTTTGTACATCTTTTACACATTTATAATACAAGTGGTATCACCCACGTTTGAAAAAAAAAAATCAGCACTTCATCCAGCAAATGTAAAAGGCCCACGTAATCTCCTAATTCAGACTCTTTAAGATTCCTTCTCACAATAATGCTCCAGCTTGTCCTCCCCCCAACTATGCTGTACATTTCCTTGACAGTGGACCTCTTGTTTGCTGTTAAGAAATAAACCTGTGGGAATAACTCCTTGAGAGGCATATCTGCAGCCCACTTATCATACCAAAAGAATTTATCATGACCATCCCCGACTATGATTTTGCTGTATTTGAAAACCCATCTTGCAGATTGCAAAATTCCTTTCCATATTGGAGACATCCCTGTTATGTTATTTGTCATCAAATCAAACTTGCCATGAGAAAGATAGTATGATGCTCTGATAACAGTCTTCCACATCTGAACTTCATCTGACAATAATCCCCAAACCCACTTGCCAAGAAGTGCCAGATTCATGGATATCAAATTTTTAACTCCTAATCCTCCTCTCCTGACTGGTTTGCATACCTTTTTCTAAGCAACCAACGAGATTCCTCTGGAGTTGTCCTTGTTTCTTCCTCACAAGAATTGCCTTCTGATTTTGTCAATGTCTCTGACTATAGTCTTAGGCATTGGAAAAAATGGACATAAAACACTGGAATAGAGGATAAAACTGCATTCAAAAGAGTGATTCTTCCTCCCAGACTTAAATTCCTGGCCTTCCACTGATAGATATCAGTGGCTTCCAATCCTCTTTCTTGTTGGCTTTATAATGCAGCGGCAATCCTAAATATGTGGTGGGTAGCCGTTCCACCTTGCAGTGCAGAATATTTGCACAAACATAAATGTCTCTGTCCTCCATATTAGTTCCCACAAATGAGCTATTTTCAAAATTTATTTTCAACCCAGATGTATATTCAAAATTATTCAGAATGAAAATCAGATTATGCAGCTGATCTCCCCCCCTTCCAAGAAGGACAATGTATCGTCTGCGTATTGTAGATGAGACAGTGTGATCTGAGTTCTTATAAGCTTCACCCCTCTAATCCATCCAGCTGACTCTGCTTTCTGACATAACCTTCTGAGCATGTTTGCAACCAGAATAAAGAGATAAGGTGATAGGGGACCCCCCCTGCCTCACTCCTTGAGAACTCTTGAAAAAGCCTGACACAACTGCCATTAACAATCATGGAAAATGTGGCTGTAGATAGACAGTTCTTTATTACACTAATCCACTGCTCCAGAAATTCATGAAGTCTCGTCACATTCCACAAACACTGGCATGATACCCTGTCATATGCCTTATTGAAATCTATTTTGGTCAACATACCTTGTTTCTTCCGGCGTTCCATTGAGAACAAAGCCTAGTGAGCAACAAGAAATGCCTCAAATAGCTTTTTTCCCGGTACAAAGGTATGTTGATTCATCTCAATTATCTTCCCCATACAACCTCCCAATTGATTTGCCAGGATCTTAATGAAAATCTTATAAGATCTGTTTAACAAACAGATTGGCCTGAAGTCTTTCGATTCTTCAACCTTCTCCTTCTTAGGTAGAAGTACTATGAAAGTTTGATTTACATATTCTCCACCTTTCTTCTTCTCAAACCATTCCTTCAAAGGTTGGAGACATCATTCTTAACAATGTCCCAAAAAGACTGATAGAAGAAAATTTGAAATCCGTCTGGACCTGCGCTTCGTCACTTCCCAATTCAGAAACAGCTTTCTTTATCTCTTCCTCTGACAAATTAGCAATCAGACTTCCTTGTTTCTCTTCATTAAGGTTAATTTTTTTTGAAAGTGGATAATACCACAATTGTATTAAATGAAAAAGATAGTTACAAAAGGAAGGGTGGATGTACAAGTATCCAATCAATCACCCCCTGTACAAAAAGAGCAAACACCAAGATGGTGCACCCCATAATCAAACACCCAAAAGACCAAAAAGAGGAGTCCTCACAATGGACCCCTTACAAAGGCTATAACCCATTCTTGACTCTCTGCAAATTCAGCGACTCTACCCGGCACCAACGCCTCACTCCTGAATATTCTCCTATTTCTTTCTCCACAAATGGCCCAGACCGTAGCATGCAAGATCAACCACCAGATTAGGCGTTCCTCTGAAGGTGGTGTACGGTTCCTCCAAAAGGTAAGGAGGTGGTACATGGACTCCCACTGCTAGCCGCTAATAAGTAGCTTGCCGTCTAATACCTGCCAAACCTCGTGAACAAACAAACAGCCTGTAAAGAGATGGTCCATTATCTCACCATCCAAAGCACACAAGGGGTATATAGAAGACAACCCCTCCATAAAAAGAGGCAGTCTCTGATGTAACAAAACTCTTCTTCTCTTTATTTTGCTCCGCAGTCCGTCCCTTGATGACAATTTTCAAATTCTTGAATTTTGCTGTCAAGCATTTCGTCCCACTCAGCTTCCACATCTATCTTATTCCAAGAATCAGAAAGCAAATTCCAGAATTCCTCCTGTTTCAGCCAAAACTTCTTTACCCTGAAAGGCTTATTCAAAATCTTTTGCCGAGAGCAATCCACCATTAAAACACAGTGGTTGATTAAATTCCTAGATGGGATGCTTTGTTCCCATTCGCTAGGTTGAGGGATCAACCAGGTGTTGATGGGAGCTGTTGTATCAGGAATTTATACACAATGGTAATTCCAGCAGCTCCATGTCATCAATCCATCTATTAAATTCCTTCATGCCTACAGTGAGTCTTCCTCAGCTTTTTTGGCTAGGATCTCTGACTTCGTTAAAATCTCCCCCTGTACCACGGTAAATCAAATTTTCTACAGCAACTTGATAATTCTTCACATAACTGTCTTCTATGTGAGTAATTATTTGGACTGTAGACTCCTGGAAACAACCACTCATCTCCATCAGAAACTGAACTCCGAGTGACTGAGAGAGAATATTCGCCAACGTCCATTAGCCATCCCTTCCATTTGATGGTATTCCAAGAGATAAGAATACCACCTGACAGACCTTCAGCCATGGATGGCAGTACCAGTACCGGTGCCGGCCGGTACGGGCCTAAAAGGACCCCAAAAAATCAGAAAAATGGAAAAAATTCAGAAAAAATAAAATAAAAATCAGAAAAAAATGTAAATAATTAATTAGATATGTGTTGAGTGTGACAAAGGTGGGTTAAGACAAAAAAGTACACGTACAACATACTAAATGACTATTTTCATATAGATTAAACATGCAAAATATTATGCTAATGTACTAAACATTTACAAATAATAAATGCTAATGAAATCAAACGATCCTTACCTATGAAAAACATGAGTGAGTATACTAATATAGATAATAACCCGTAGATCCTTCTGATTCATCATCTGGTTGCTGTTGCTGGTATCCATAATAAGGTTACATATGTTCCCTATATTCACCATAGCTAAATAATGATGCAGCCAAGTCATGCATCCCTCTTTGAATCTCTCTTGGAGTATACGCTTCTTGACTTGATGAAATTCCAGAATCATGATGCAAAGAAGCAACATGAGGATAAGAAGAAGACCCTGACCTATAACTGCTACTTGGTGGATGGAATTGAAAGCCTTCATACTCTACTCGATCTCCCTAACTTACATGTCTGCTTCTTGTTGGCCACCTCCATAACTTGACTGCTGTCCATATTGACCTTGTGAATCATAATTTCCTTGGCTTTCATACTGTCTTCTTCCAGTGTCAATATGGAAGGAGAAAGAAGGTGCATATACTCCGCCCCCGGTAGTAGCACCTGTAGTTGCACCAACATCATCACTAGGAGACTGTCTCATCATCATCATCATCATCTTGATCATAATCAACAATTAGCTTCCTTTTGACATTACTTGATTTTTTCTTTTGTGATGCATGTTTTTGCTGGCTTTGTTTTCTTTCTAGATCCTTTTGCAAGTTGACCCGATCCAATAATCTTTTTCCTCATGGTGTATGTCTCACATAAATTTTCTTCATCTCATCAATCGTATGATCGTCTCTGGCAGCCAGATTAGCCCTATCAAGTGTAGATATACTCTTTCTCAAGAATGATGGTGGCCCAACTATTCTAGGAGTGACTGGCCTACTATCTGACTCTGAGTGTCTAGCAGGCTCAAGCTCAGTATCAGGTGCAAATAAAGGCATATGCTCAGTCTGACTCTGATGCTCATGTGAAGGATGAGGTGAAATTTTTTTTTGTCTTTTTGAGGTTTTTAATTCTGGATCTCTAGCAACAGCTCCATAAGTATGCCGTCTGCCCATTCTGTATCATCGGGATCAAAAACTGCCTAATCGACAGTTGCATTTATCTCAACCTAAGTCTGCAAGGGATTATCATCATAAAATAAGTCTTCCACATCAATTTGGCAAACAACATCTTCTGCTTGCCCTGTAGCTCGTTCCTCCCTCGATTGTTGTCTCAACTGGATGTTTTTGATCCTTAATCTCATATTGTAATGGCAGTACACCAATTTGTCCAATCGTTCAGCCTTTAACCGGTTACGAACTTTTAAGTGTATAAGGTTGAACGTGCTCCAATTTCTTTCACATTGGCTTGCCGATGTCGTCTGACTTAAAAGCCTCACTGCAACGGAAGCCAAGGGATTATAACACCTATCTCTGTTGTACACCATTATCTACTACTCAGCTGTGCCATCAGTAAAAAATCAAAAAATTAATCAATGTATGTTCTTCTTTCTTATGCATATATGACAACAATGTAATTACTAAGTATACTTGAGCTCACTTTCTCTACGGCAATTTGTACAGGGTCTTCATTATATGTCTCTAGCTTTAGCCTATGAGCCTCCATCTACAAAGATGGAATTAACAATTAATATAATTCATGGACTCTTGAAAATACAAGTAATTGGATATATCTTAAAGTCAATTCTTCATATAAGAGATAAACATGTCTCTTTGCCTCAATTCTATCTTCTATTGTCTTCGACAAGCGTGCAGTCACATTCAGTGTGCCTTGGATCACCTCTCCATCAATGTGCACTTGACGACTGTACATTACTCGATGATTTAAAAAATAACTCGCATTTAGGTGAATAATTACTAAATAACAATTTAATAAATAATCTCTCATGTAATAGTATAAGACTTCACTTACCAGCTGCATGCAAGTCGTGTAATGTGCTTTCTCATCTGAGATCAATAAGGTCCCACCACTTCATATAAGTGTTGGGAAATGCGTTCTTGATGTGCACCTTAGCAATGTCAATTGCCTCGTACAAATATCCCATGTAATTCTTATTATCCCCATCCATCAATTTTAAGACATGTACGAGAGGTTCCACTAACTTCAGATAAGTTTACACATTACTCCAAATTTTTTTGTTCTTTATGATTTTTCCCACTTCCAAATGTTCACATTTAGATTCATTGGAGGTGGTCCGCATATACTCCAAGAACTCTTTATTAAACATAAACCCTTTGATCTCATTCCTGAATTTGTGTAAAGATTTTAAAGAAATAAAATTAGATACAAATCTTGTAGGCCCCGCATAGATGAGATCTCGACTCCCAGATGCTTTTTCTCTGAACATGTTCAAGATCCTAAGATGACCATAAATAAATTGGGTGATTCTTTGTGCTCTCTTTACTGTCTTCTTGACAGTCGGGTCCTTACCAATATCTTTAAGCATTAAGTCCAGACTATGCGCTGCACATGAGACCCAATAAAGGTGTTTGTGCTTGTCCATTAACTTCTTCCCTGCAGTCTTATAACTTGGTTAATTATCAGTGACCACCTGGACAACATTTTCCTCTCCAATTTCCTGTACCATCTGATCCATCAAATCAAATAAATATTTGGCATTCTTTGAATAGTTTGATACATCAACATATTTCATAAAAACTGTCCCTTCAGTGCAATAAATAATAAAATTAATCATGAATTTCTTCGTAGTACCAGTTCAGTCATCGCACATAATTGTGCATCCTCTCTCATTCCAAACAATTTTAAAACTTTCAACCCATTGTTGAAGCTCTTCATATTCTCTATTAAGCCCACGTCCATATATGTCTTGATATATGGAGACTTTGAATCCACGACCATGATCTGCTATTGCATCAATCATAGGTTGAAAATAAGGAGACTGAGCAGTATGTGAGGGAACACCTGCATGAAAAAACCATTTGCATATGCTTTTAAAAGCATGTCCTGTTACTTCAGTTGACTTTTTTACTCTTCTCATTGCTTGTTTGATTTTTGGTTGAGTAGAACTCTGTCTCCTAAAAAGATAACTGTCCATAGGACCCACTTGGCCTCTAGCTTGACTTGTGCCTATTGTTGATGGTCCATCACCTCTCCTTCAGACTTTGTCTTCTTTTTAATGCCACAAATTCTCTCTTCTAGCTGTAGCCATCGCAGGATCTTCATCATCATC
The DNA here is from genome assembly GCA_030544215.1 of Zantedeschia hybrid cultivar. Lineage (NCBI taxonomy): Eukaryota > Viridiplantae > Streptophyta > Magnoliopsida > Alismatales > Araceae > Zantedeschia > Zantedeschia hybrid cultivar. The sequence goes on from JARZZO010000015.1 coordinate 579,488, forward strand.
ATCATCACTAGAGTCTATAATTTGTTCAGTCCTTTGCCTCTCATGTATAGAAATGCTACTGGCCCCAGTATACATCCCTTTGTCTTTTCTATTATGTCTACCTAAAATCTCGTCTTGAAGTTCAACCTTATCTTCATTCTTTTGTTCCTTTTGTGCTTTTCGGCCACGCAACAATTCACGCATCTCGTTGGTGACTTGTCGGGGACAGACAGTACAGCTTGTTACCTGTCCTGTCTTCCCAGCTAAATGTTCTTTTCCTCGAGTGATTCCACCATCCATTTCTTTGCCACAATATTTGCATTTCACTCTCCTCTTTGCAGTATTAACTAAGGTGATATGGGCCCATCCTGGGTCATGCTCTTGCTGTTTTGTCATGATCCTACAACAAGAAAGAAAAAAGTAGAAACAAATATAAGAACATTTGGCATTATGCTCCTAGTTTAAAATATGTAAGGAAACTTAATTAGATTTTAATTGATATTTAATTTAAGTAATTAGACAAAAGTCGTAATTGTTAACTGCTAATTAAGGTCAAAATTGAGATTTTTCCCTAATTAACCGTCGATCAACGTAATTCACAGTATGCTCTTAGTTTAAAATATGCAATGAAGCTTAATTAGGCTTCATTTGATGTTTAATTTAAGTAATTAGACAAAAGTCTAATTTTTAACCGCTAATTAGTGTCAAAATTGGAGGTTTTCCCTTATTAATCGTCGATCAACGCAATTCACAGCATGCTTCTAATTTAAAATATACAATGAAACTTAATTAGGCTTCAATTGATGTTTAATTTAAGTAATTAGACAAAAGTTCTAATTTTTAACCGCTAATTAAGGTCAAAATTAAGGGTTTTTCCTAATTAACCGTCGATCAACGCAATTCACAGTATGTTCTTAGTTTAAAATATGCAATGAAGCTTAATTAGACTTCAATTGATGTTTAATTTAAGTAATTAGACAAAAGTCTCAATTTTTAACCGCTAATTAGGGTCAAAATTTGAGGTTTTTCCTAATTAACCGTCGATCAACGCAATTCAATTGAAGTTTAATTAGACTTCAATTGATGTTTAATTTAAGTAATTAGACAAAAACTCCAATTTTTAATCGTTAATTAAGGTCTAAATTGGGGGTGTCTATTTTACTAAGAAAATAAATGTAAACAATTTAAGAATTAGTTAACAACTACAAAATAATCACTATATTTAAAATAGCTTTCCCCTCCCACTGCCAAAAACAGCCTTCCCCTCTCACAGATCTATTTCTGTGAGAGGAGAAAGTGAAACAACCCTTTAAGGGGTGTTTCACGGGCATACCGGTTTGGTACTGGCCCGGTACAATATATATATATACCGGTACCGGCCATTAATGGCTGAACCGGTACCGGTGCCAGCCGATGCCGGTATGTACTATTCGGTATGTACCGGTACGTAGCGGCCGGTACTGCCATCCATGCCTTCAGCTCTTCGGAAGAAAAGATCATAAGATTGCATCCCTGTAATGGCCTTAACCTTATGAAGGTCTGAGGGTTCCATCTTCATTTCCAAGATACAAATGATATCAACTTGACATCGAGCTATTAACTCCTTCGCAGCTACCTTCTTATGCTTCCCATTCAGGCCCCTCACAGTCTAGCACATTAGTTTCATTGGTTGTTTTGCACACCCCTCCTGTTCACTGACTGCGATTGTGTAGAAAAAGAGCAGTCTCTTGGGCAATCCTTATTTTCTATATTTAAATGCATGCTAGTTTCCTAATATGTATAGTCAAATAAAGAACATGAACTTCGGATCATATAATGGCCTTTTGTATCATCAAGTGGAATCATGGTTACCAACGTATCTTGGCAAGGTTTAAAGAATGTCGCATGGTTTTAAGCTTTGTTTCTCTATCTGGCAATGGATGTCTATGGTGCAGCTACAATATCACAGGTATTATGGATGTGTTATATATGTTCTGAAATCTGCAGTGAAGCATTTACATGAATTATGGTCCTGGATATAGAGATTATGTCAGGATAAAATGATAAAATGAGCTAGTTTGATCACATTTGGTATTTTATGTCACTATGTGCATTTTTTAGATGTAAACCATGATTACGTGCTATATCCACAAATTGGTATGTCTGATCAGTGGTCGGTGCTTCAGTCGGTTTCTCTGTATGATGTTGAGACTTTTTTTCCGAGAAAATCATGGATTATACCTCCAATTTTATTTAGAATAAATAGATGAAGTACAATAGAAAAGGATAGGAGAGGTTCCCATCCAATAAAAAACAGAAAATAACAACTAATGAAAGGCATTTATGTAAATACCTTTATCCAAGAATCCACTGAAATCCCTAATATATGTTGAGACCAACTATATAAAAAAGACGAACTTTTAAGGGAAAAAATTTCAACATAAATTTTACTTCCTTGGAAAATCACGTCATTCCTTTCCCTCCATATACTCCAGCAAATTGCATGTGGAGGAATACCCAAAATACTTCTCAACTCCTTTGTATTGTTGTTGTTCTCAAATTCTTGAAAAAGCTCTACATTTCCAAAGCAGATTGGAAGGTAGATGATGCAGGACAGCTACCAAAATAGATCCGACACCTAACGAGAACCCGAGATCAGCAGTGAACACACATCGGAGAGCAGATAAACACGAGTGGCCACATCTTCCATGGGTAATATACATGAAGAAAACAAGAAATAAGCCTTGGAGCTGTGCTTTGCAGTGCGGAAACGAAACGGACCGAAGGTAGTAAGAACTACCTCAGTCTAGGGTGGCAGCAACACAATCAAACATCTCAAGTTTAAGGCCACGAGATAGGCTACTTAACCTCACACATCCGACAACAAATTCAATATGCTGGCTAGGATCCTAATCTCACAAGCACGGAACAGACTTAACTATATATTCAACCGAGCAAGCCAAGATGGAACGGATAATCAACACTAACTGATCCGTTGTCGAATGGGACCGAAACTGAGGCCACAATGATCCATGTACGGGCAAAGAACGGGATGCGAACACCCGGGTAGCAGGAGCCTCTTGGGAGGCGGCTGTTGAGGGGCGGAACCCATAGAGTGGGCTGGCCTATATGCGGGTGGTGTGGTCCGGGATTGGGCTCAGGCACGGTTGACGATGCTGGAGCGGAGGGAGGCTGCGGGGGCGTCGCGTTCTTTTTGGGTGGGACCCGACCATCTCAACGCGAGCGACAATGTCGCTTGGTGTGAACGTGGCCGGGTTGCCACGTGGCAGGGTGGTGGAGTGGGAAGTTGCGGCTCAAGCGACGATGCCCCTCTGGGGAGAATGCGGACAACGTGCCGTGTGTAGGCGGCCAAGCGAGGCTGGATGCCGCACTGCTGTGTGGGACACGTCAAGCGGGATCCGTCCTCGGGCTCCTGTCGAGGCCTGTAGGCGACGATGCGTGCTCGGGCGTGCACGGCCCGTTCGCCATGTGGTAGGGCGGCGGCCGACGACTACTTAAAAGAAAAGAGAGACAGAGAAAACGATGGAGAGGGGGGAGAAACGACAGGGGAAAGAAGGGGCTCAGCACTGGGGAGAGAGGAGAGAAGAAAGAGAGAGAGGAGGGAAGGAGGGGGAGGAGGAAACGGGCTTCACACCCTAGGGCTTCGTGCCTAGTATACACATGCACATGGCTGCTCAAATTTCTTTGCATTCAATAATCATCAGTACCTTCTCACGTAGGGTACACAACTATAAATAGAGCCCAAAAGAAACCCTAATGATGCCCTAACTACTAATTATCAAAATAACCCTATGACCAAAAAATAACAAGAAAATCGTGCAGAAAATATACAGAAGTAGAAAACAGATAACCGGGCCCCAACACGGGCCATACAAAGGCCAAAAATGTCCATAACTACACAAGGTGCTCATCAATCCTCAAAATAACCATCGTCAAGCCATAGAGAAGCCGGGGTCGCTGCTGATGTTGTCCTCTGATGGTAAACGTGGACCAGGTTGAACCGGACCCGTGCGCGTGTGCCCTCACCAGTAGGCTTGAAATTCAGCAGCTTACCAAAAGTATTTCACACTTCTTGACTCACTTTGCAGCATACAAAAAGGTGATTGACATCTTCATCATGAATATCACACAATGAACACAACACTTCCTTATTAGGACACCATTTGCTTCTATAGACTTTTGTAATAATCCTCTTCTCAAACAAAAGCCACATGAATGCCTTCACCTTCAATGGTGTTTTGATCTTCCACACATCATCAATTTTTGGTTAATTTGACAATACACCTTCAAGTACTGAATGGTAAGACTTAACTGTGAACTTCCTTTTGGTTGGTCCCCACATCAACTTGTGTGTCTCAGAAAAGTTGATTCTTACTGTGTGTAAAGAAGTAATAAGTGCACTGAGCTCCTCAATTTCTTCATCTTTCATGTTTCTGCGTATCTGAAGATTCTGAACACACCACTGAACATTATTTCCTTCTTGTACATAACAATCCTTCACCATGCTCAACTGATTAACAGCTATAGCATACAAGTGAGAGGATATGTTTCCTTAAAGCAAATCTCCCCCAACCATCTATCTTTCCAGAAGGGAATGTTTTGTCCATTGCCCACTTTGTAACAAATGTGATTTTGGTATTGAATCCCTTCCTTGATGATATCTGTCCAGATTGGAGACGTGTTAGAAACATGAGCACTCTTCAAATAAAATATGTTCAAAGGCATATAATGCTTGCGTTTCATCACCCTTTTCCATAGGCTAGCTTCTTCATCCATCAACTGCCACAGCCATTTCCCCAACAATGCTAAATTCTGGAGTCGGAGACTTTTAACTCCCATTCCACCCTTGGATATTGGAGTACACACTTTTTCCTATTTAACCAGAGCTATTCCTTTGCTGTTGGCGTTGTAACCTCCCATAGAAATTTCCTTCTGATCTGATCAATTTTTTTACACATAGCCGGAGCAAGAAATACTGATAAATAATGCATAGGAGTACTAGTAACTACCGAGTTAAGCAGAGTTAATCTACCCCCCAGGGATAGAAAATTATGTTGAGACTTATTATGTATGTGTCATCTTATTAGATTCATGATCAGAAAAACTACACAATTCAATTCAATGTTCAGAAGTTTGCCTGAAGTTTCAGATTCCTTATGGAGGCATGCAGCATCTGCTTGGCTTATTTTCATTGTTTGTTGCTGTTTAGGTTTTTTTTAATTATGTAGCCCTTCATTATAGTAACAGTTTTTTCTTATAATATTTTCTTCGTTTCCTTAGGGAGTTCCTTTTCTCCTTTATTAGATACTCCCTCCATCCCACTACTATTATCCTATTACTCTAGAAAGACATTGATTAAAAGAAAGTAAATGCACATTAGCCTATTAAAAAAATTGAAATTGTGGTGAATTTCTAAAACAACCGAGGGTTGGGTTAGTTGGTCTTGCGACCTTGCTGATTTCAGTAAGTTCCCAAGCTTGACTCCTCCCTTTGTCCAAACAGTGGCAGCCAAGGGGGTTTCACAGTTGGAAGCCTGGATTGTCCTGTGTCATGGGGCATTGTGAGACTTATTTCTGTCTTGTTCTCATTCTTGGAAAAGAATTTGGAATTTTTGAAAAGGGAACTTTAGGTTTAAAAGAGAACTTTGGAGTTTAAAAGAAACATGTTCTTCTTTTTATAGATGTAGACTTTGAGAATTTGGGATCGATCCTCAAGCCTAAGATTTTGGATCAAGTGTGGATCTGTGTTCTTGACCTCTTCCCATTGACTTTGGTCAGTGTTAATTACACTAGTTATTAACTGGCAACCCTTGATTAACCATCCGCTAAGGCCCGTTGCTAAAAACATGAATGAAATGAATCACTTTGATAGAATAAGCATGCGTGGGCAGAATTGAACATGCACCAATTTATTTAAATCCATTTTGTTGCAATGCATCACTTTTGACCATTCTATTGATAGGAATGAATCAATTGAGATTTTGTCACCCTATCAGTGAGAGTGAATTATAATTTCATGGTCTATCCACCATTAGGAAGGAACCAAGTAACTTAATGGTCATTTCATCAGTAAGAACGAATCACGAAAATTGAATATCAATAAGAGTGAGCCACGGCTTCATGGTCAATCCACCAATAGGAAAGAATCAAGACATTGGATTTATTGGCCATTCTATCGATAAGAATAAACCAAGAACCATGATTATTGGTCACTCTACGAGTGAGAGCGAACAATAACTTTGTGGTCGGCCCACCACTAGGACAGAACCACAATAGTTAATGGTCACTCCACTAATAGGAATGAACTAAGAATTATGATTTTTGGTTACTTTATCAATAAGAGTGAACCACAAATATAATGGTCAACCCATCAGTAGGAAAGAACCACATGAGTTAACGGTCATCCCATCAATAAGAATGAACCAAGAACTATGGTGATTAGTCACCCTATAAATGAGAGTGAACCATAACTTCATGGCCGGCCCACCAATAGGACAAAACCATAAAAGTCAATGGTCACTCCACCAATAGGAATGAACTATGAACCATGATCATTGGTCATTCTACCAAGAAGAGCGAACCATAAATATAGTAGCCAATCCACCAATAAGAAAGAACCACAAAATTCTGGCCATTCAACCAATATGAATGAACCACCTTCTTTATTTAGCAAACAACATGTAACTTCGGCCATTCAACAATAAAATGAACTGCATCTTTTAAAACATGTAACTTTGGCCATTCAATCAATATCAGTGAGCCATATCTTTTATTAAAACTTTAGCCATTCAACTAATATGAATGAACCAATTAATTAACATGAAGTAACGTAAGGTAAAGCTCATGGCCATTCAACCAATATGAATGAACCACATTAAACTAATATGAAACAACATAAATTAATTAACATGGAACAACATAAATTAATTTGGAGCTTATGGCCATTCAACCAATATGAATGAACTGTATTTAATTATCATAAGTTGATTAACATGAAACCATGGTCATTCAACCAATATGAATGAACCACATTTAATTAACATGAAACCACATAAGCTGTTAACATGAAACTTATGGCCATTCAACCAATATAAATGAACCATATTAAATTAACATGATTACAAGTTAAAAAAAAAAAACTAGTGGGTCTTTGTTCATATTCTTTTTTCCCACGCACAGAAAAAATCACAAGTCTTCTTCTTTGTTCTTCGGGGCTTCAAGAAAAACTCTCCAGAGCCTCTCCTTTTTTTCTTATCTTCTTTTCTCTCTTTCTGTGTGCTTCTGTCTGTGTTTCTGTGTGTTGCATGCTGGCCCTAGGGGCCTTTTTATAAAGGAAATGGGGGTGAGAAAAGGAGGCAAGAGGGGGGAAAAGAGGCCCCCCCCCCCCCCCCCCCCCCCCCCCCCCCCCCCCCCCCAAAAAAAAAAAAAAAAATTGCTTTATTGAGGCAATATATGGGGCCCCCCGGTTACCCAAAACAGGAAAAATTTAAAACTACCCTCTTGTGAACTGAGGATGATGTAGCCTTTAGTGACATGGTGATAGTTTGGAGAATATGATGTAGCCTTTAGTGGCAAATTGGTAGTTAGGAAAGTAAACACATTCAAAAAGAAATAAACATGTTCCAACATGCAACTTTGGCATTTAGGACAATTAAGTGGGACTGAGTGGTAGTAATAAAGCCACCAATTATTGTGCTTGTTTCGTCTATGTGATAGTGTGCAGTTCTTGGTTTTCATGTGTTACTTTGTACTATATATTCCTTTTATCTTTTACTTTTTTTTTCATCACATCATCTTTGGTGACACAGGCGGCAAAGCTCCTTGCGAACCTGATTGTAATGGGATCTTCAATATTGGGAAGAGCTTTAATTCAAGCTTACAAGAAAGCACTTGAAAGTAAGTTTCTCAATGCCATTTTCCCCAATTGTTCTACTAGAAGATGAAAATTTTCCATGACTAGTAAATGGCATATTTCGTAATAAGCAACCATGGATCCACACAACTTGCATTCCACACCCCCCCCCCCCCCCAAAAAAAAAAAAAAAAAAAAAAAAAGGAGGAAAAGAAAAGAGAACCCCAAAAAAGGGAAATAGTGTCATGTTGTACATAATGCTCGGATGATTACATTATCAGAAGAAGAATAGTATGAAGAAAGAGATATAGTGACATGAATTCTTTATGTGAATGTGTGATCCTGCAGATATTTTATTATGATTAATATAGACCCTTAGGCAAGGGTTGAAAGAGGCTCATGGCCCATATATGCTTCTTCACTTAACCATCTCAATATCTCATGTTTTTTTTATAAAGTGGATAGTACCACATATTTATAAATGAATACACATGACACTTAAAGCCAACCCCCCTCCCCCCCCACCCCGCAAAAAAAAAAACACACACACACACACACACAACAGAATACAACTCTCGGCTAAAACACTCTATCACCGCCCCTAAAATAATCACCACCCTCAAGGTTATGACCCATACAAGAGAGGAAAACAGAAAAGAAAACCCATCCTAGAAAACCCTACACTCCATCATCAAAGCCCGGCAGAAACCCAACAATTCGATCAAAGGCCCTTGATGAGCTGGCCTCTTAAGCCTTCAAGAGGGTCCCTAGCAGCCCCCTTGGAACACGAAGCCCCCTTGGATCCATTACCTCTTTGTGGAGACTGCCATTGACCCGATCCAAAACCCGATGAACACATGAATCCGGTATTCCATCCACAGAATTTTCCACTGCCGCCGCAATCAAGTGAACATCTGGCTCCGAGAAAATTAGGAGAAGCTCCTCCTTTCCTATTGTCGTCATCTACCTCTCTTCAACTGTGCAATGGTCATGGTCAGGTCCCCGTCGAAATCGGAGGATGACCTATCACCTGGATCATCTCATGGGGTCTCTTCGCCGAAGAGAACACCAAGATCAGAGGCCCACTCCTCCTCTGGTTCCTCAGTTGAGGGCGAAGGAAACACAGACGTACCTGGAGCGGATGGTCCTGGACTAGCTTCTCCCTTTGCCGGCACCACTGGAGCAGCAAAAGTAGCAGACGCCTCAACGCCTTCCACCCTCTTCTCCGCAGACGATGTCCCCAGGGGAGCGTCAAATAAACCCTAGCCGAAGCCCATGTTCCCATATAAAGCGCCCGTCAGGGACCCAGGGTCCAAAACTCTAGTTGTATCGGACCCTTCAAAAGGTGGATCCATTCCAGACCCGCCAGCCTTCGGGTTTGTGCACAAACCAACCAAACTGGGATTTGAGTTTTGAAATTTGAAATTCAAACCGCCCGCACCCGCCTCTGACCGGTTCGGCACCCGGTCCACCAGTGACTGGTCCGGTTGCTGACCCGTGTTCTTCCTCCCACTACGTACCTCCTTTAGGGTTTGCGAACCCTGTAAACCCACCGCCGCCTTTCCCTGTTTCACTGTCTCCACCTAGGAAACCTCAAGGGCCTCGATCTCTCTTTCCACCGACTCCTCCCTAACCATGATCTCTAACTGAAACCGCCAATGCTTCAGGCAAATCTTCAGCGGAGAGTTCCCCTCCACTGCCACCAGGACCCGTGCCTTGATCCCGTACGTGTCCTTGAGCGCTCTTTCATCCACCCTCACCACATGTCCCACAACCTTACCCAGCTCCAAAAGAACCTCCCTCCGCCACAGATACAAGGATATACCTTCGAAGACGAGCCAGGACACCTTCAGCGCCACCAACACCTTGGTGGCAACAACAACATCCCATCTCTTCACTCTTTGGTCCCTCCCGAAGATGGCGATGGAGCCCGCTCTAATAATATCCTCTGCTAGATCCCGGCTCGAGCACCTGATAAGGAATCCTCCTCCTCCCAGGTGCCAAACAGTCCAATCCCCTAGATGGCCCTATAACGTTGCAATCTCTCACGACATCCTTGGTCTGCACCTCGACCCTAACCCCCTCGACCACCAGCTGTGAAGATAGTGCCACCAATCCCTGTTGGCATCACAATCCTGCAATGACGCCAATACTTCCCTCACCGGACCCCACGCCTGAGGTTGACTAGGCACTGTCCTCCGCACTGGCAGGGGCTTCTCAATGTCCAACGACCCTGCTCTGCTCAGGGTTCACTCGCGCGCCAAATGGCTGCTCCTCTGGCACACCCTGCACACCACGGCAGCGTTGCAACATGCTGCCCAATCCCCCGGCCGGTTGCAACGCAGACATACTCCTGGCGGGGAACCCCTTCGCTTAGCTTTGGAGTCCCTCTCCCTACCATTGCTCTCTCTACCACCTCTTGGCCTCATCGCTCAAGCTGTAGGTGGAAGTGATCCAAAATCTCTCAATGTAAGAGGCATCTGCTTCAGTCAAGAGTTCAGAGGTGTAAGCCTTGAGGCATGTTGGTGGTGCCTTGCCCAAGGGCATATGCCCTAGGCCTCAAGGCAGTGCCTTTTTGAACATTAATTATGACATCTCAGGTTAATCACTCTGTAATTGTTTCAATTTAAGACTTCTTGAAGATTTCTACCCTCGCTGGATGATAGATACAATTTTTGTTTTGTCTAGTATTGCCATTGCTTTCGTGTACAGTTAGGTTTATGGGAATTTCTAGTTTATAAAGAATATAAGAAAGTTAGGAATTTTAAATTGAATGAATAATTTAGAAATTTCACCTTGGGCATTTGATCATTAGTATATAAAAAAATATTCTGTTAGTCTAAGGTGGCTTAGGACTCCATTGACCCAAAAACATTCCATCCTTTTTTCACCCATTTAGCTGGTTGACAACCTGAGATGCCTGATGGTGGATGCCAATATTTGGTTATGTGGAAGTACGTAAAATGATCCCAAGTAAAACCTTGTTCATGAGCAGAAATACTCAAGGTTTGCCGTATCGCTGATCCGTATTGGATTGTATGTTCCCTGATACGGTATGATACCGATCCGTTTTCAGGCCGACTCGGTCCGACTTGCACGAGTTTTGCACGAGTCCAGCCAACGAGCTTGTTAAAAATGTAAAATCAATGAGTTGTTTGTTAAAATTAATGAGTTTAAGTCATATTTTAGAGAAATGTATCCTATTAATTGATATAAAAAGTATAATTTTACTTATCAAATAGAAAAAACTCAACTTAAAACATTTCATTTAGCATGTATGAGTCGGCACGATCCGGTCCGACTCGGTGCGTATCAACGGATTGGGTCAGCCCAGATACGAGTCGACTCGTATGAGTCGGCCCAATCCTGTACGATACAACAAACCATTGAAATACTACAGAAGATCTGGGGAATGGGATGTGGTGCCTTCATCATTGAGCAACATCTCCTATGTTTAAAGTAGTGCTTTTTAGGCTGAACATGATGCAGGCAAGTATACAGATTGTTGTTGACAATGGGAAAAGGTGTATTTTTAGAAGGACAAGTGGTGTGAGCATGCCTTGTTAAAAGTGAACTTTCCTCAGTGTTGCAGACTCTCCATGAATCCCATGGAAGTGGTAGCACATCCTTAGTTAAATCTCCCTATAGTTCGCTCTGGCCAAGCATGCATGGAGTCCCAGCAGTCCTTTGAAGGTTAGCATTCTCATGGGGAGAATTTCTCATGGCAAGTTACCAGCTTCTGATCAGTTAGCATGATTTTTGGAGAGTGTCAACGCTGTTTATTGTATTTGCGGAGAGGAGGCATGGAATTCAGGCACGGATCGGGAGGCCGGATCGGGACCCACCTATTCCGATCCGAATCGGGATCGAATCGGCCGGAATTGGCTGAAATTGGCCAGAATTGGCCAGACTCGGCTGATTCCGACTGGGTCGGGACCCGCCGATCCCGATTCGAATCGGCCGATTCGGATTGGGATCGGCCGATTCTGCATTCTATGGGTGGAGGAACCCATCGATCTTCCATGGATCACTCGTTCAATAGATTCTCTTTCTGGCTAAAGATGTGGCAAAAGATCTTTGACATGTTTCTGTGGGTGCATCCAATGCTGGATTGTGGGGGAAGGCTTATGATGGATTGGAGCTAAGGTTTAAGAAACTGGATTTGAACAGGGACTGGTAGGGCTTATTCCTGTTACTGGAACTGGCCAGTTCTGGCTTGGCCGTGCCTGTTTGGATTGGTTCCACTAAAGGAAGCCTATAAGCTTCATAAAATGGCAAATAACAGTTAAAATCAACTTTGACTCAGCTCATGAGATGTGGTGTGCTTTCAAAATGATCAGAGCTTAGCTGGGTAGTGGTGACAAAGGGAAGGTTATTTCTCTTCTACCCCACGCTATCTGCTGGAGTGTTTGGAAGGACCACAATGAGGCAGTTTTCTGGGGAAGCAGTATTTACTTAGAGATTGTATGCCTTCATGTTTTAAATTTTCGTTATGATTGTAGGTTCAATATTAAGGTGTCTGTCCATTCTTAGAAAGAAATCTTTATAGACTTGCAATTTTGGCCTCTGTTGTGAGGTTTTCTTTTTTATCTTGTAGTTTCTTTTGAGGTGGAGGAATCTCTTTTGCACCTTTGGCTGTACTAGCTATTCCTTACATTAATATAATTGGTGGCACATCCACAACTTTCTTGAATAAAAAGGTGAAAAAATTAAAATAAATGAAAATGACTAGTAAAAGCCGAGCCGGCTGGATCTCCATAACACTGGCTGGTCTTGGGCAGTTTCAGGCTGGTTCTGTCTGGTTCACCATGAAACTACCCCGGTTTTGGCGACTTTATATTTCTTCTTTTAACGTTTTTGCCTGTCCAACTCAAAAACTGGTGAATTTTGATCAGGTCATGCCGGTTCCATGCCAGTTCACCTGGTTCCAGTCTGGACTGGCTGGTTTCTTAAAACATGATTGGAGCTGACATTGGGCCCTCAAAGAAGACTGCAGGGTTTGGTGGCTCATTCTTCATGCTATTTTGTGGGCTATTTAGGGTGAGAGGAAGGATGATTTTAGGAGTCCATGATCCAGAGAGAAGCGTCTCTGCATGTGATTATGTTGTGGGGATGGGCTTTGCTACTTGGGAATGTAAATGAGCCCAAGTTCTTGTTTTTCTGGTTGCCTCGGTGGTTAGGTTGTGACACATCAGTTGTGTGCTTTTCTGTATGAAAATTTCTTGTTTTTCTGGTTGCCTCGGTGGTTAGGTTGTGAGACATCAGTTGTGTGCTCTTCTGTATGTAGTGATTTTTGAGGGCTAAGACGTACTAGCGAATTCCTCTTTTTACGTAATACATTTGTGGTACCAGTACATCCACTCAAAAAAATGAAGAGTAGGTTTTAATGTTTCGTTCTGTATGATGCATGCGTGAGCAAACACTAAGCCTCACTTTGTTTGCAGAATAAGTTATTACGTGAGATCCATTGATAGAATGGCTTATACTAGAATAAGGGATGTTTCAGTTTGATAATTTTGTGGGGCCCGTTGATGGAATAAGTAATTCTTGGGTCTAAGGTAGGATGGCTTATTCTCCTTATTCTCCTTAATATATATTTTTCGAATACGTTATTCTGCACCAGTATAAGTCATTTCATTTGTCAAAGCGAAATTAAACTTATTCTCTCCTTATTCGCCCTTATTCTTCTCATATTCTCCAATCAAAGTGTCGCTAAAGATACAATCTAGCAATGAACATATATTTAGTTGGACCAAACATTACATAAATCATTATCACGAATAATGACTGCTTTGTTGGTGAGGCATCTGACCTGCTGCATATGCAATCGGACTAAGTATTTTTTGGTTGGGGAGTGGATTCTAGTGTTTTATCATGCCTTGACATTTTAAAAACATCATGCGAACCAGAGTTTAAAAAAAAAATTCCTTTTTGCCCTTAATCTTTTTCTTACCCCAGATATAGAGAGAGGGACCTCCTGTCCTCCCCACCAGCAGGTGGAGGAGGAGAGAGGATGACATCCCTTCTTCCCCCTCCTGCTGCTATCCATAGAAGATGGAGCGAGTGGATGAAGTGGCTTTGCAGCCTCCTCTCCCCCTTCCATTGCTTGCTGGCAGAGGAAAGGGGCATGCTTGTTGGCAGGGAAGACGGGTGGCATTGTCCTCTAATTCCTGCTGCTGCGGGGGGCGGGGAAGCAGGTCAGGGGTGGCTCCTCTCCCTGCAGCTGGCTGGTGGAGGGACGCACCTCTCCCCCTTGTGTAGCTGCCAACAGGCAGAGCACGGTTGTGGCGTGGGGTGTGCGTGCCACCACCTACTTCTGCTCTGTGCATGTGTACATGCCACTTCCAACTTCCTTTTTACTTCTGCTGCTCCTGGTGGGTGGGTTTACATGCATGCTAGAGGTTGCATTTATGCAACAGCCAATCTAAATCTCGTTGAAACGGGGTGAATGCAAGATCTTGCTTGTAGATCAGAACCATTAGCTCTGCTGTACAGTTTGATGATCATGCTGTCAGGGAAATGTTTTGCCTGAAGACCTCCCTCCCCAAAGAAAAGGAAATGGGAGAAAAGAATAAAGCCATTGTCAGCAGCAAGGTTTTAGAAACCGAATTGTAAGACCGGATAGGCTAGGGCCAGTTCCGATCCCAATTCTGGTTCCAAGCCAGCTCAGGCCAATTTTGGCCGGGTCTGTCCGGTTCAAGCCATTTTGAACTGGACTGGTTCTGGCTGGTTGGTCCAGTTCAGCCGGTTCTGGTCCGGCTCAGTTGGTTTTTAGTACAATGGTCGACTGATCCAACCGTTCCCTGTGAGTAACATTTCCATCCATTTTGGTGCTTGTGCCCTTTTGGGTGTTAGAGGAAAGGATTCTGGATGAGAAGCTGGGCGGACTAAAGGAATGGTGACTGATGTGCAGGGGTGTGTAGAGAAAAGCACCAAACGGTATCATTTCTGCACGGATCTTCAGGGTGAGTGGAAAATGCATGCAAAGCATTTCCCAATTCCAAATGGTGGCTTGAAAAATCAATGATCTTACCTATTCTTTGTAACATTATACTTCAAAAAGCTTAGTGGAATCCTGAAACATTGCTCTCATCATGGTGGTGATTGTGCCAAAGAGTTTCCTTAGAATTTCGTCATTTTTTATCAATCTGCCTTCAAGACAGCTGCCACCTTGTTTAGTTGACAAATGGCCATAAGGTGGAAAGCACCATATGATGATTTTGAATTTTGCAGCTGCTGTTTGTTTGTCAGTAATGTGTTCACTGCAGCAGTTATCCTTAATTAACTGCCTCTATAGCTGCGAAACTGTGCCAGAGCATCATTACCAATTATTTCGATGTATTTCCTTCATATTGGTTCCAAAAATTTTGTATGTTTTTTCAATTGGCACTGATGAGTTCATCAGTTGTTTCGGTGTGGATAGAAACATCCCTCAACCTTTCTGAGAGATACTTTAATCATGTATCTCACCAGCTATTACTTATTTGAAATGAAGATATTGGTCAAAACGCTTTCTGATGTAAACCATACTTGCTTTTTATATGATGAAGATACTTCCACGGTTTCCATGGATTTATCCATTCGAGTGTTATTGCAGATGCAAATAAAAGTGGTGTCGCACATGAAGCAGTACAAAATATACGCAGAGCAGGCAAAACCATGACAGAGCAGGAGGCTAGGCAGATTTTGGGCATCAACGAGCAGACAGCCTGGGAAGAAGTCATGAAGGTTTGTGTTCAGTTCACTCTTCTGTTGTTCACTTGAGTTCATTTGTTTGGGTGGAACTTAACTACCGTTTGAAGGTTAGTTGTTTCACACTCGTGGAGATATCGGTAATGATTTCAAATTTATGGTGGAGAAATGGTACTACTGGCATTGGGAGATCTACAAAAAATGTTGACTGTCAGATTGACAAATATCTATCACGGTTCAAGAATAATTTCTGGATGTTGATCGATCAACAATTGGGTAGAAGCACTGCTTACCGAATCTGTGACACGGGGTAGGCACTCATTTATGGTTCTTGCGTGGTGTGTGCAGAGATACGATAACTTGTTTGAGAGGAATTCGAAGAATGGGAGCTTCTACCTCCAATCGAAGGTCCACAGAGCCAAGGAGTGCTTAGAGTCTGTGTACCAGCAAGAGCAGCAGCAGCGGAAGGTTTAAAAACGCAGACCGGAGGAACTAGAAGAGGCCGTGGCATGCATGAAGTGGAGCTTTAATTTGCTGCTAATCACGTGCGAGAGAGGCTGCTACCTCTCTCACTACCGTGACTTATTCACACAGCATACATTTGTATAATTTCTTTTTTCTTTGCTTTCACAATAAATCAAACTCCTATTTAATGCATGCATGAGCCGGTGCTTCTTGTGTCTGTGAGTCCGTATAGAGTGGCCAGCTGAGGCCTGAAGTTGCTGTTAATGTAATCGGAAATTTTAGGGAGGGTCGGTTTATTATTTGGTGGGACTTGTATAATCTATTAATATTATACGAGAGAAGGTGACTCTTTTTCTTAAGATGTTGCTTCAACTATAAAAAGGAGAAGTACCACGTGGTGAAACAAAGTTGTAAAAGGGTATGAACATAGAAGATAGAGAAGAACATGGCGGGTCACCGAAGGAGGAGCCAAAAAAAAAGGGAGAGAGAACAAGGGTGAGAGTGGGGGTTGTGGGTTGTGGATGTAACTAGGGAATGAATGGATTCCTCCCAGCTGGGGCATGCGACTTGTATTAAGCGTATGTAACATTCTGTTTGGTTAGAGTATCAAATTTGATATAGTATTAGTTTTGATATTAATATTATTGTGATAATGAATATTAATATCAAAATTGAATAATACTATATTTAGTTTTTGGTTGAAATTGTGGCAATATCAAAAGTGATACAAGAGATTGTTTGAATGACCTTTACTATCAACTTTAATTCACTATAACAATTATGTAGTTGTTTGGTCTGCCGTAAAATATTATAAATTATCATTTAAATGATATTTGCTTTTACTTGATGTGTTATAAAATATCTTATAATGTTTTCAATAACTCGTGCCATCTATTTTATTTGATTTTAGTCCTTATAATGATGTTTGCTTTAAAATAATAAATTAAAATTAGAGGTTTGAAGTGTCACAATTATCGGGTTCATATTAGCTTCTTCCTATCCTTTTCTTGCTCCAAAAGTTACCTAAAATGAAATCAAGGATTTTTGCATTAGTAATCTTAAAATTGGATATTTTTACTAAATAATTTTAAAATTAAATATTTTTTAAAAAATGCATTATTTCATGTTAAATAAAATTAACTTGAGTTTAAATAGTAACTATGTATCATTTAGTGTGCCATAAAATGCTGTAAAACATTGTAAGTTACCAACAAATAACATCCTCTTCTACTTGGTGTGCCATAAATAATCTTGCAATATTTTTTAAATCCTACTAACTCATGGCATCCGTTTGATCCATTTTAGTCCATTGTAATACTATTTTTTAAAATCATAAATTTAAATTCGAGGTTCAAAAGTGTTGCAAATTATTGGGTTTAAATTAAAATCTTTTTGCCCAATTTTCCTTCTATCTAAAGCTACCTAAAATCAAATCAAGGATTTTTGCACTAATAATTTTAAAATCAAATATTTTCTTTTAGCAATTATAAAATCAATGATTTTGAGGAAGTGTTTTTTTACATTTTTCATGTTAAATAAAATCAAATTGAGTTAAATATTATCAATTTTATTTTAAAAATAAATACTAAAATACAATACTAAAATTGTTAAATGTTAAAATAAACATGTACGCATAATATGATAAGTAGTTTACACACATTGCTTTGAATTTTCAGTACTGAACACACATTTTATACACAGTTTTTAATTTCAAATGCACTTAATACAAATATAATGCCTCCTTCTAAGATAAGCTTCATGAACCATCGAATGTTGACACACATAATATAAGGATTCAATAGTTGTGTCTCCTACGACAACACAAGTGATGTATGCAACTGTATTACGTCTCCTTTCATAGTCCTTAGGCTGCATGTTACCATCCCAACTTATATTTGCTTTATGATACAATAAAAAGTTACTAAGAGGTATAGTGGCCACCAAATTCAACTAACTAGGACAAAAATAGCAGCCTCATATTGAGCGGTTGTTTTAACATTACCAAATCTAAAACTTCAATGTATAAGAATGAGAAGAGCATGTGCTAGAGAACTTAATAAAGTCGAGAAAAGATTATTGTACATGGTCCAGACACAAACAAAAACCAGACCACAATGTTTCAAAACTTTTGGTCTCTCTTCAACACCAACTATACGTCGAAAAGACAACATGAACAGCAAATCACAACAATGAGTTTGTAATTTTAACCAGAATCCTGTAACTTCTTTCAGCAAGTGTGAAGAAGGAAAATTGAAATCTGTGATCTCATGCTGGAGGCCTGGTATACCATTACATTCTATCCTTGCTATAATCCAGTGGCAGCGGCCCATATTTTAGATTGGTCCATTCTGCCGCAAATGCTTAGTAAAAATATAAGCGACAGCTAGTTAGACCTTAAAAAATAAAAAGAGAAAATTTTGGGGGTTAGAAATATTCAACTTATATGACGACAAACTTTTCCTTGATTCAACTTTTATGAGTTCTCAAAGTGAAGCGACAAACGAAGATGACTATTTGCTCAATTCAACTTCTATCAGCTCCCGGATTGAAGAGACAAACAAAGACAAATGACTCTTTATTGCATTTTTTCTTCAATTATTGGATCCGTTTTGGTGTCGGATCTCTTGATTTGGACCTTTATGAGTTTGGTGCATAAGTTCTAAATCGCGTTGAGTGGGCATGACGTGTTTTTAATATGCGTCGGCCGTGAGCGATGCGATTTAAGAGTCATACTGGTGTGCCGTATGGTCACATGGATGAGGCGGGTCCCGTCAATGGCGAACGATGATGGGAGGCTCAACTGGCGATGGCGGTGAGCCCTAACTGCCGAGCTTTGTACCTGAGCGGTCGGCCCATGAATGCCGGGAAGGCCCAAGGCCCATTAATCATGGCCTGGGACATTTTTCACCCACACTTCTCCCGCGACCACTGAGGAGGCTGCACATGTACCGGGCGGTAAGCTCACCCTAAGTTAGACATCTGGAGGCCTGATCGCTACAAACACCTCCACTCTACCACCAAGTGAGTTAAGAAATCATACCCCTAATTCTAGTGCAAACTGCTCACTTCGACTGTAAGCACGGAGCACTTCTCAGACTAACTTGACCGTTGGAGGATTGTCAACATCGTTTGGCAATAATATGTATGTGAAATCCATGCGGAATTCTATACTATAGATTACATACACTCTTATAATTTTATGCGAGTACGGTGGTAACTTGATAGAATTATATAATGTTCGTAAGGCAACTCATTCATTTCACTGAAGATATAATTTTGTTTCCTTAGACGGACAAAGTAAATAACATTATTCATGGAGGGTATATTTATACATCACGTCAAAGTTCCCGAACATCCGTCCACAAGCAAAAACTTTCCTCGTCAGCGATGGACTCTATTAAGTGAATTTCTTAACTAAATTTGTGATTGTCTATTTTCGGATGTTGTTGCTTCTTAATAAATTTCTATCTTTTCTCCTTCCTTCTATTTTCTAATTTTTAAAATAGAAGTAGAAAAAATGCAAATTTTTGGGAGGGATAGAAGCAGATAGAATGTTGAGGGGGGGAGTAGAGGAGGGAAGGGAAGAAAATAAAAATATACAAGAAGAAGGAAAGAGTTCAAATTTTAATATTCTTCGACTGTCTCAAAGGCCTAGAATAGTGAACTTTCCAAGTATAAAGGAGTGAGCTAGAAGCAAACTAAACCACAATATCAGTCAAGGATCTCGACATTGTCCTCAACGGTTTAATAAAATTAAAAAAAGACCATTTTACATTTTTGACAAAAATTAAAAGAAACAATAGTATAAAGAAGCATTCCAGAATATAAACCTACAGGTTGTTGCCACTCACACAATGGATCATAGTTTTTTCCTAACTCAAATTTGATCTACACCTTTTAAGGACCAAGCCAGATGGATTCGAGTTAAATTTCATCAAATCTATGCGGAGTTAACAACGTAAGAAATAAGAAAGTTAAAGATGCGGAAGAGTTATTATTATTGTGGGGAAAGAATCCGAAGCAACCGGTACTGCATAAAATTTTTCTCTGGTGGGGCTCCAACTGGTTAAAAACATAAATTAACATCAGGGAACGAAGTGTTAATGAGGCCGAACAAAGGGGCTAAATAAATAGTGTTATTGGTGGAGGACATGGTTGTAAAACACGTCCAAACTGTGTGCCATCTGTCCTCAACCGAAATTTTCCTCGTCGGCAACGGACCATAATTTGTGAGTATCTATTTCCTCATATTTCTATCTTTTTTTCTCTCTCTTTGTGAGGTTGCTTACATATATATATATATATATATATATATATAATTTTTTTTCATCTATTTTTCTCTCGAATAAAAATTTGAGAAAACATGCAGAAACTTTTTTGAGGGAACGGGGGAAGCAGATTGAACGCGGGAAGGAAGGAAGAGAGAGAGAGAAGGCGAGGTGAAAAACGAAGGCACCAACGTTCTCCCATTTTTCTCCTCCGAAACATTACGTCCTCTTCCGCCTTTTCCGCTGGACCCCTCTCTCTCTCTCTCTCCTCTCCACTGGTCTCCTCCTCCTCCTCCTCCTGGGATCTGCTGTACTGCGTTCGCGCCTTGTCGAGGTGGGGCGTTTGTGGGTGGGGGAGTTCTGCGGCGCCGGATCGGAGCTCCCATCTCTTCCTCACCTTCGCTTCGTCCATCCAACAAGGTGCTCTCCTCATCCTCCTCCTCCTCCTCTTCTCTGCATTTTCTTCATTCCGAATCGGCGTGTTGCACGTGTTGTGATGTTTGTTGTCTGAGCGGGTGCATGACGGGAGCTCGTTTTTGGACGGGTCCTCTCTTCATCCCCACTCCCCTTGCACATCTTGTTGTTGCCTTCCTCTGCTCCTTCCGTTGACAGACGACGGCGTTTCGGATCAGATATATGTATATGGACGCTTTGTAGGTGGTTGTGTGTTTTGATCGCCGTGTCGTTTGGGCAAGAATTATTTGAATGTGGCAAGAATTATGTGATCCGCGGGGTCGTTTGGGCTCCGATTTTGCCGCTAACGGGCAATCTCAACTTTTTCTCTTCTTCCTCATGCTTTATTTACCCTGGACGGAATTTGATGTTTTGTACCTTCTGTTTAACCGGCTTGCCAAGTAACGATCAGCCCGTCAAACCATCTGGTCACGGGGCTTCCGTTCTTGGCGTCTCGGTTCCTCACTTGTATCTGTGTCAATAGATCTAATCGTCGTTCCTTTTCTCTTCATGTTATTTAAAATGCAACAAGTAGATCTAATTTAATTGATGCCTGGTTATCAACTAACTTTGTTGTCTTCCATCCCGAACAGCTTTATAGTGTATATGAGTTTTTTCCTTTTAACCCGCCCCCGACAGAAATAACAAATTTTCTTTCTTCCCATTACCTAGCTGAGTATCTTGTTAACAATCAGCATTGCGCTGTCAGCCTTGGTTCCTATTCTCTTAGCACAAGCTCACAAAAGATTAATGCTTTCATCAATTATGATTGAGACTTGCAAGTGTTGGTTCCAACATTTCTCTTGTGCAACGTACTAGTTTGACACCTATTGATCGAGCTGTCAATGTGGCTTACGTTAAAGTAAAGGGGATGAATACATCTGAAGATAAGATCTCTTTCATGTATGCCAATTCCCTCCCTTGTAGTTTACGGTGGTTGGTTTCCTTTTATTATGGTCCCTATTATGTTTAACATAATGACCAGAGATTGCCTTATAATGGAAGGATTAAACACTTATAAAAGGGACAATTTCCCAGAGTTCTGTTTTCACTTGGAGTCTGTTTGTTTTCATGTAAAATGGGTCACATGAAGAGCTTTTTCCGAAAAGTATATCACAATCACTTATTTGGTAATCCGTAAAACTCTAGTCAATGGAAAACTTAATCCGTTGACTCCTCCTTTTCCTGATTTTGGCATCCGTGGGATAAGTCCGAATGCCTTTTTCCAAAGGAACTGAAAATATTTTCATGAGCACCAAATGGCGAATTTTGTTTTTATTTTCCTTGTAAATGTATTTCCTTAGAAAATCTTTTCCGTCAGATTATGTTTTATGTGCAACCAAACGGGAGGTTGTACTCACTGTCAAGAAAAAAAATGCATGCTGCTTTACAACTCATAGTTATGTCTCAGTTGTATGCGTGTTCTCGCTTGGTCTACCATTAGGTCTCTGCTTGCTCATGACTGTCGGGTTTCCAACTAATGGAAAGGATTTAAACAAATGCTTGAGTATAATCCACTCAAGTGAGTGTCGGCCATATCTGGTTTAGAACAAAATGAGCTATCATGTGAATGCTCGAATTTCCAAAGAAATGTTCTTACTGTGAAGAAGATCTGCTTCCCTCATGCCTCAACTGAAACATGAGGATTGTCGTCTACCACATGCCTCAACTGAATCTGTTCATGTGGAACTCAACTTTTATAGGCTTTTGACCCCTTGTGCAGAGGCCATCACACACTTACTAGATGAAAACAGCTAATTTTCCACATGGTGAGATCTTTCTTCTAGGTGCGCTGCAGGTTGCAGCTATTGTATATGAGTCAAAGAAGGTCAGCTATGTTTTGGCTGTGCACAAGTACTGTACATTCGTCCAACTTCCAAAATTTGAGTATCATGTTTGCCTATTTGATATCCTTACAGAAGCAGTAGAGCTGATCTCTGGCATGCTGTTTGGTTCTGTACTTGCATATATGTTGGCATTATTGAATGGATAGAGAAATTTTGGGAAGCTGGAACCGGATCTGGCAGTTGTATACTAGAGGTTGAATCTTATAATGCATCCGCATGATTGAATATTAGGAGATGTACAATGCTGCTGGGAGGTGTATTGAGGCGGCAAAACTTGAGTAATCAACATAAGTAAGAAAAAAATGGAATACAGTTGGGCTGAGACAAATAGAAGGCCTCATCTTTCTCCTGCCAATGGATCTGCACTTGATGTGTTGACAGCTACAATTGCTCGTTGCACTGACGGGTCTTCATGTGGATTCTGCATCACGGCTATATTACTCAGTGATTCTCCAGAATGATTATTCATATCATTGGCAGCATTAGGATCATCATCCGTAAGTAGAAGTGGGTTTTGATAGAGACTGACAATCCATTGCTTCTGTACTGTGTTCAGTATATGTTCATTCTTATTGTGCATTAGGTTAGTCATATGTATTACACACAATTGCAGTTAGCTTTATCAAGCATTCATGACCTTCTTACAGAAAAACAATGTCAATTATGAACAATAGAGATTTTAAATAGCTTCTTTGTGCATTGAAACTCCCAATTCAAAGGCACACACCTCTTCCTTCCTCTGATTCCTTTCTCCGTCTCTCAAGTGGTTTGCTAGCTTATGTGTTACACTTACTGTATTAGTTATGTAGTAATAAGGTATGTCAAAAGTTAGTCACCAAACGTTAAATCAAGGCAGGGAAAAGTGTAAACTACCATCAGAAAGGAAATAAAAGGAACAATTCTCTGTTGTTCCCTTTCAAGAAATGTACAAAAGCTTGTCAGTTTTTCAGAGAAATAGCAAATTGTCTTTTATTTCCCTTCTGATTCCCATACTGTTTGACTATACTCACCTTGCTTTCAGTGCCAGAAACTTGCAAGATCATCTTGGGATGTCTCATGTTAGTCCATGATGTCATTTCATTCTTTGGAGTGTGTCATTTAATAATCAATAGACAAAATTTCCTTCCTTTTTTGACTTTGGCAGGTTCCAATGACAAATTTAGCCTTTTCTTCACGTTACACTGGAATATTAGATGCTACCACATTTTGTATCCTGTTAGATTAAAGGATCTGATGCTTTCCTTTTCCTTTTCTCCGTGCTACCTGTATCCCCATCCTCTTTAGGTGCAGAAAACATCTGGCACAGCCGGTTTTAGGTTTCCAGTTTTGTCCATGCTTTTTTGCATGACTTCTCATTTGGTTGCGCCTTTGACCTTATATGTGCCTATCATCATCATATATTATTATTATTATTATTAGTAATTAGTTACTTACTACTTATATTAACATTAATTTCCTGAAATATGTCTGTAGGGTCTGAGGAGGAACTAACCGACAACGGTACTGCATTTAACACGTGTGCCATGAAGAAAGTCTTTGATCAAACTGTCAGGGACCTGTAAGAACCAGTTCCTTTTTGAAAACTTAATTGGTCATTTTCTCTTCTTTGGAGGAGGGAGGAGGGATGGGGAAGTTCTTGTTCAGTCAAGAGGAGTTTTGATTTATTGTACAAGTACTCAAGGCTCTTTATTTAAGACATTTGGGCAGTACTCATTTCATCAAATGATCGGTGTGCCTTCTTTTTCAGCAAAAGGGAAGTAAATAAGAAAGTTTTGAAGATCCCTGGAATAGAACAAAAGGTAGTTGTTGGTATTTGTCATATTCCTGACTTCATGCTGACGAGTTTCATCTACCAGTTTTGTTTTATTTTGTTGCTGTGCTTGAGACTAGTTAATTGATCCTATGTTTAGATTCTTGATGCTACTAGCAATGAGCCTTGGGGTCCTCATGGATCAGTTTTGGCAGATATAGCACAAGCAACACGAAACTAGTAAGCCCTTTGTCCTTCCTAGAAGAATCACTCTTTTTTTGCATCATGAAGATACTTACAGGTTAAGCAATGCAGTCATGAATACCAGATAATCATGACAGTCATTTGGAAGAGGATCAATGACACTAGAAAAAATTGGCGACATGTTTACAAGGTACCTTTATCCTCTCTTCTATGTTTCAATTGCTGTTGTCTTCATTTATGCTTCAGATTTTGGTTTCTTTCCCTTACATGTGTGACAAAATATTGGTATACCCTTGTTTGTATCACTGAACTGTGAAAAATTTCTTCACTGATGCATAGGGATTGTCTGTCCTGGAGTACCTTGTGGCACATGGATCTGAACGAGTCATAGATGAAATCAGAGAACATGCCTACCAGATCTCGGTAAGCAATATTGTCTTATAATTGAACCCTCACTTCTAATTAGGTTGAAACATCAAAGGCATAGTTTGAATTTACATGCAATTTTCCAGACCTTATCTGATTTTCAATACACCGACTCAAGTGGGAGGGACCAGGGAAGCAATGTGAGAAGGAAGTCTCAAAATCTTGTTGCATTAGTAAATGACAAGGAAAGAATACAGGAGGTTCGACAGAAAGCGCATGTTAACAGGGACAAGTGAGTTTGCCCACTAAATGAATGAAAATTTTAGATGTTTTGATCCTTCGCTTTCCTTTTTATGCCTTGACCTTGGCTTCTTTGCAGGTTCAACGATACATATTCAACTGGTGGAATGCACCAGCCCAGTCCATATTCTGGTAGGGGAGGATATGGTGATCTCTATGATGATGAACATTATGATGGTCGGTATGGAAATAGAGATGACCAAAATGGAAGAGATAGGGAGAGCAGGGACGTTGACAGATATACTAGAGGAGGGGATTTGAACAATCGGGGTGGTGATCGTTACAGTAGGGATACCGATGAACATTGTGACAGAGATGGTTCCAGAGATGATGAACACAAGGGGAGTAGAGGCAATGATCATCACTTTGGTTCTAGAAGTAGAAGCACTGATGGGGAGGAAGACCATTCCTCTAATGGAGATCATCGACATTCATCTCGGTATGTTTTATTCAGCATCTTGTTCTCTGGTGGGAATGAAATGAAAAGCAGGGAAAGGGCAGCTGAAGGCCAGGAGGTTCTCACCGTTGTGGGTTCTGGGGCGGGTCAATTTTGTATAGCCTGCTCCTTGCTTTTGCAAAGAGGCTGTTTCCAGTTCTGAATTTGTGACCTCAAAGTCAGAATGGAGCAACCTTACAGTTGCTTCAAGGCTTCTCTCCTCTCTGGTGGGAATGAAGTAATCATCTTAATTTCACATTCTTCTTGGTGTGAAATCTGTCAATGTGCTTTCCAGATGGAGCTATTACTTGCCTAGTTATAGAAAAAGGAAAATGTGTATTATTCATTATATTTAACCGTGAAGTCTTGTTCTTATATGTGCAAATCTGGCTTTATGAATGTCCTTGCCTCTGATATTAGTGCAATGTCCTTTCCATCATTTTCATACGGATGTCCGAGTCCACTTCTTTTGGAATTTAACAAATTCCTAGTATGTCTTGTTCCACTTGACTAAACTGCATCAATTAGTTCCCTATTTCTTGTCACACCCTGCCTTCTCTTTTTTTCTAGATTATTATTCCTTTACTTTTAATGTGCATTTACCTTTTTTTTGCCATCCTTGTTTAACGCTAAATTCAATGTCCACATCTTTTTGCCTCATTTACCCACTCATGCCCCACTTTTTCCTACAGAAACAACTTACTATGTTCTAACAAACTCTGTATAGACTTGAAACTTTAACATAATTGTGAAAGTAACAAACCTTGCCATGCCCAGTAATATTTTTCTTTGCCCTGCAGAGATGGTCATGGCAGGACTGATGAGCCCCTTCATGGCAAAAGGTAAAACATGTTTCTTTACCATAATCCTTTGCTTGGACATCATATTTTCATTTGTGGTATTAAAAGTTTTCTTATATTACTTAGGCAACTTGAGTGCAAGTATTCTGACAA
The DNA here is from genome assembly GCA_030544215.1 of Zantedeschia hybrid cultivar. Lineage (NCBI taxonomy): Eukaryota > Viridiplantae > Streptophyta > Magnoliopsida > Alismatales > Araceae > Zantedeschia > Zantedeschia hybrid cultivar. The sequence goes on from JARZZO010000015.1 coordinate 606,052, forward strand.
GAGCCTTGGTGCACCCCCCAGCTATGAAGAAGCCACAGGAGAGCATCAGAACTATGTTCAAGATGAGAGGTATTCATCTGTTTCTTGTGGGATCATTTTGTTTACAGTCAATTTAGGCTGCTGCTAACATCCTTCAGTGGAACTCCTAAAGGGATGGAGGAAGTGTCCAATCACCTCTGCCCAAAGCACCTTCACCTGCATTACCTCAAGTATCTTCTCTTGAAAGTGTTAATCACGGTCAGACACTGCCTGAACCTGGTGCAGCTTTATCACAGACTGACAAACAAATTGATAGTTTTGATGAGTTCGATCCACGAGGTTCTGTTGCAGGTAGAGGAAATATATAATACTTGGTCTCTGTAGCCAGTAGGTTTTTTGCTTTCCTCTGAAGTTTTTTGTGTTTCCATCATCTTGTATCTTGACAGCTTCTGTGCAATTTTGAGGTTATTCAATAGTGTTTTTGTGCATGCATTGATTTATTTGTCATCTACTTCATTCATGATGGAGGCATGAACTTTTGTGCTTTCTTATGTTTTCTTCTGCCTTTTTGCGATTCCATAATATTCCTAGCTCCCTTTGGATTGCTTAACTAGGAAAGTCATTAAATTTCTTTTTAATCTGCCTTTTTTTTGCTTCTAATTGTACATATTGCATGTGAAATGCCTGTGATGTGGTAAGGTCAGCGGCAAATAGGGGGATACAATCCATGAAAGTCACTTTGGCTCGTAAGGCAGATCGACAGGGCCACCCATTAAAAATACGGTCACCATTTTTTAAGGACCCTAGAAGGAGAAGATATGAATATAGGCTTAGTGAATATTAGTATGATATATTGTGGAATGGCAGAAGAAGTCTGTGTCCCCAGCCCCATCTAGCTGGGATTTGGTTGATGATGATGATTTTCATGAGAATTTCAACTTGCTGGCCTTTCTTCTGATGTTGCAGAATGCTACTTGATTGTTTTCATTGTTAGGAGCCATGTTTTTTGGGAGAGCAGTCTTGAAATAGACCACACATCCATCAGGTTTCATGTTTGCCAAAGTATAGCTCAAATGCAGGTTTGCTTCTTGTTTGATGTGTACAAAACCTCTGGATAATCTAGTTTCTTTCTCAGCTGCATGCTATAGGAACTTGGGGCAAACATGGTTCATTGATGGTTGAACTTTTTTCCTCGGATACTGATCTATTTATATGTGACGAGCTGAGCTTCATTGTTACTTTCAGGTTCATTGATAGGTGGCCTTTGTAGGGTCAATGTGAAATCTACCCATAACCAGGAGGCAATGCAACTATCATTGTTGACAAGTTTAGAAATTTATGTTTGTCTTGTATGCACCATTTTGGTTGGGCACCTAAAATATGTAACTGAACTATGTGGATTGAGTGTTATGATTTGTAACATTTGTTAATGTGATTACACATTGCCATACTGGACCTTTGAGGCCATATTGCTCAGTGGAGCTGAAGATTGCAAGTGTCTAAACATCTTGTCTGGAAACTAAATATCGTCAAAGACAAAGGGGTAATTTTCTAGGGTTTGGAGGGTTGCTTTAGCTTTCTGGATGCACTGGGCAGCGGTTTACTGAAAATGTTGCTGGCTTGGCTGACCAATTAGTTATTTAGAGATTATTATTCAGTGAATGATAGTTTGGAAATAAAAAACTGCCGTTTTGTTCTGTTACTTGACTGTTGTCTAGTGTATATGTTTTTATTTGCCTATCAGGCACAAGATGACAAATTATCTTTTGCACTGGCAGCCACTGCTCCTGCTGGAACCGGTCCTGAAGTAGACATTTTTGGGTTGTCAGCTGTTGACCCCATAACTTCATCAGCTCTTATGCCAGTTATTGCTGATGCAACATCTGAACCTGACATACTTAACAACTTAGATCTTGGAACAAATTTGGGCACTCTGTCATCAGCAGCAAATGTATTTAACCAGGTACCTTTTATTGATTCTCTTGTGCCTTGATGTATGCACATTGCTTGGACAGTGCCAGAATTGTCCTTTTCTTTAGAAGCTCCCCTCTTAGTGGGGACAATGTTTGTTCTTTCCAGTCAGTGACAGAAGCATGGCATCTTTGTAAATTCATTAATGCAAGCATGAATCATCTTGTTAACATTGTTCTCATATTCACCTTATGAAGACCAGAAACAAAGTAAAAAGAAATCTTTTCCTGCCTCTTTGACTTACAATTTGGTTCCTTGACTAACATGTTGTGTTTGATATCCAATGCAGATTGTTGATGACCCATTTGGAGATTCTCCTTTCAAGGCCATTCCTCAAGATGACAATTCTTTTGTCCAGCAGCAGAATTTGCCACCTGTCACTTACTTTCAGCCACAAACTGGCTCCATGAGTGACCCGGAGGCCCCACAACCTGTAGCCCAGATGATGCAATCCATCGCAAGCTTTGATTTTGGGGACTCATTCCATGCTACGACACCTAATGTCATGATTAATCAAGTCTCCACACGCACATCAGAAACTTTGCCTCCTGAGCTGGCAACACCTCCAGATACTGTTCCTCCGGGTACCATAGGACCTCATTCAGATGCTGTTGCCCCTGGGAGCATAGTACTTCACCCACATGCTGTTGCCCCTGGGAGTTTACTCCCACATATGGAAACCACAATTACAGCATCTTCACATGTCTTCCAACCTGGAACTTCAGCAACTGCAGAACTGAATCATACTAACATCCTTTCCCAGCCAGCTCCATCAGCTTCACGGGAGTATGTTGCAATCTATCTTCCCCACTCAGGACTTTCAGCATCAACACACCCGCAGGTCTCTCCATACTCTCTTCCTCAATGGGGGTCAGCCACGCTGCCTCCAGTTTCACAATCATTTCCTTCAAACCACCTTTCTCAACCAGGACAATCAGCCCCAATAGCCGCACAGATAGATATTCCAAACCCACTTTCTGAACTGGGGATCTCAATTTCTCCACAAGATGTACCTTCATCTGTGCTTTCCCAGACAGGTCTTTCAGCTCCTTTGGCTTCACAAGCAGTTCCCTCGACCATACTTTCCCAGCCTGGCTTATCTGCTTTTGCGTCTTCACAAGTAACACCTCCAGCTCCAACTGGACCACCTACAAAATCTACTCAACGAGAGGACAGGTTTGAGACCAAGTCTACAGTTTGGGCTGACACATTGAGCCGGGGTCTAGTCAATCTCAATATTTCTGGATGTAAGTGCTTTTCATCTGCCAGCTTGTGTGCACTGAGCACCCTACATGTCAATTGCATCTCCTTTTTCCTTATATAGTGATTAGGCCCTCTACCCTAGTGTTAGAGTTGCTAAATGCATCTCATTTTCATGCTCTGTTCCTTTGTGATTCCTATTAGTTCAGGGGACCTAAAAGAGGGTGTGTTTTCTGCAGCAAAAATCAATCCACTGGCAGAAATTGGAATTGACTTCGAATCAATCAATCGGAAGGAAAAGAGAAAAGAGAAAGAGAAAACTTCTGCAGCCCCAGTGTCTACAGTTACCATGGGCAAGGCGATGGGAACGGGCTCTGGAATTGGACGTGCAGGTGCTAGTGCCCTTGCGCCCTTTTCAAACCCTATGATGGGCTCTGGAAAGGGGATGGGGATGAGCATGGGCAATGGTGGCGTGAGCATGGGCATGGGTAATGGTGGCATGAGCATGGGCATGGGTAATGGTGGCATGAACATGGGCATGGGCATGGGTGTCGGCTATGGTGGAGGCATGAGTCAACCAATGGGAATGGGCATGGGCATGGGGACGAACATGGGAATGGGGGTGAACCTGGGCATGGGACAAGCTGCACCAATCCAGCCTCCCGCTGGAATTGGATTGCCTGCAGGTCCAGCAACCCCTGCGTTTGGGTACAACACGATGATGGGGATGGGAGGGCCAGGAGGGTATGGTTCTCAGCAACAATATGGTGGTTACAGATGAGGATAGCAATGATAGTAGTTACAGGTGAGAACCACACAAAAATTTGAAAAGAAAAATAAAAAAGAGGGAAAGGAATAAACGAAAAGGAGATTCTGGACCAATTGGAAGCCCAGAGAGCTATACAAACATATACTTCGTCCATTTATCATTCATTTACCTTTTTCTTTTGTCAACCTTGTATGTCTAAACCGGGCTATTTTTGTGTTACCTGTACATGATTTATTGGCATTGTTTGCTGATTACGTGGGTTTCTGTACAAGTTCAAGTTACACATGGCATTGATAGTTGCCGGCTTCCTGCTGTTCTAATAGCTATAAGGTGGTCTTGCTATGTGGAGGGTAAGTCATTAGTTAAATGATTTTATGTTGGGGTTTTTCTTTTGTTTTTTTCCCCTATGGTGGTTTTTGCGAAATAGTGGAAAGTTTCTATTGTTTCTTCATGTACCGATTGCTGCTGCATTCTTATTCTTGATTGATTTAATAAAGCTTGATGTGGTCGTATTTGATGTAAATGAAAGCGAAACTTGATCCCTCTGCTATAGGACCACAGACATGTGGTCCGCCTTCTTTTTTTACTTGAAAGGATGAGATAACTGATCTATTAAGGGATATCAGATAGGGATGCAAAGGGGTCAGATTTGGTACGGATTTAAGGTAGATCTGTGACCATATTTGTTATGTTATCGATTTAGAAAGACTATCTCTTATTTTTTTTATAAGATAGCAATCAGTCAGATAATTGGATCCTCACTGTACCACATGTATTCAGTCATAAAAGAATTGTATCTATATTTTATCTATTATACATATCGATTTAGAAAGATTATCTGTTAACCGATTTATAAACTAATGGTCGATCAAATAATTGGGTTATAAGTTATCATTTGCATCCCTACTATCAAACTGGATTGCATTCATTTGTTTTTTTTGGAAAGGATAAAAGATAACCCTTCTCGAAAGCGGACACCTTCAAGAACGGTTTGTGTTGGGGTGGGTGGACCATGTTGTCTGGTGCTATGCATTTCTTGGCGCGTGAGATGGGAGGGGATGGGATCATCTATGTTGCAGAGCGGTTGAGATGGCTTTGATGATTGATCATCACACATTCGGTTGGAGCTGCATGGTGGGAACAGTACATTGTCCGGAGTTGCATGGTTGGGATTGATTAGAGAACAGACGCTCAAGCAAAATAATCACATTACTTACAAAAACGTCTAGAATAAAAAGGTATTTGTGAGATTTAAACTTCTTTCACTTATTAGGACATACTATAAATATTGGACTACTGAATCATGCAAATATAAAAGAAAAAAAGTACATTCTTTAACGTCAAGGTAAAGAAGTGGAGTTGGCGTTCAGGGTCATTTATTATATATTAGGTAGCAGGAAAAGACTTGATAACATGTACAAAATCATACAATAATATTCTTTTCATTTAATATCTTTTTTCGCCTTTGAATTTGAAAATCAAATAGTAAAAAGTTGGAACCATTAAGCGCAAGTCATGGTCGTTTAATTTTAAGAGGGATAATTGGCATACACAATATTATTTATCAATCCTCTTTTGATATGATCCGATGATAAGATGTCCTTGGCTTCATAATCCCGTCAAGTTCCCAAAAAAACACCTGACATGTGGCGACTTCTCGCGGCGCAACACGGAGACTCTTTCGTGTTTGGTAGGAGTGCAAACGAGCCGAGTCGAGTTGTATTATGTTCAAACTTGATTCGACTAATTTTAATTGAGTTCTAATTAGTTTTTATAATGATTGTTAACGTTTGATTCATTTAGGTATTAAACGAGCTTGAGCCAAGTATGAGTAACTTGCGAGTTCAATGAATCTATGATATATATTAAAAAAAATTATTTTAAATACATAAATTTAGGCTAAATTATGGTGAGTAGCCAGTTGCTTGCGCCCTTAACTATTTGATAATCTCTACAAAGTATTATAATATCTTATTAATTAAGATTACTTATTATTAGAATAATTAAATGATTACTTAAGAGTTTAATGAGTATTTAAACGAGTTCTTAACGAGTATTAAAACGAGCCATTAATGAATTTGTTTACGAGTTCATTCGAGCCAAGTTCACTTGTGTTCAAATTTGTCTCGTTTAATGAATCAAGTTCAAATTTTTGTTTAAATTTATTTATTTAATTTAATAAACGAATCCAATCGAGCTCTTATCGAGCAGTCTTACGAGCTATTCATCACGTCCGTTCATTTGCAGCCATAATGTTTGGCATATAACTGCGGAAGTTTTTTTCTCCTTCCTCATTTTAAGAATTAAGAAGGCATTTTTTATTTTTTTATTTTGAAAATAAGAATATTATTTGGAAAGATGCACACGACGAAAATGTGTTAAAGATTTTTTTGAGAAGATTATGACAGAAATATAAGTTCATTCTTCATTGAGATAGCTTATCCAGGTCTGTTGGCATCCTCCCCATGTCCTCACCTACCTTTTCCAATATGATGGGCCTACTTTTGAAGATGAACTTATAAGTAGGGGTTAGTTTGATAAATTACCATCAACGCAACCCGAGACCGATGAGCCCTAAAGATGCTGTGGCGTTACCTGCTCTCTGCTGCCCGCGGCCGTTTGGTCACTGCCGCAAGTGTGTTCACGTACAAGCGCTGCAGCCTCCTTCTCCCTGCAAGCAGGCAAGCCTAGTATTATTTGAGAAAAAGCTCCCTCTTCTCTCTCTCTCTCTCTCTCTCTCTGTGGCTACCTGTTGAGGTGGGGGGAGGGGGAGGACGCAATCACACGCAGCCCCTTCCTTCCTGCTGAATAACGAGTAGCGAAAGGTTGGCCCAAGATTCGGAAGCGAATCGGATTCCACATTCACAAGAGTGAAAAGTAGTGTTTTTCCGACTACTAATAATGAACTCTTTCTTTTTTCCCCCTTTTTGTGTGTGCGTGTGCGTTGTTTTGATTGAACAGAGCAAGAATTCTCCTCCTCCGCCGCCATCGCTCTTCAGGTAGGGGTGCTGCGTGGGGAGGAGAGGGGACTTCTATAGATTATAATGGGGGACAAGGCCCAGAACAAGCAGGTGCGGCTGTTCTACTGCGTGGAGTGCGAGGAGCTCGCAAGGAAAGTCGCCTCGCTCTCCGACTCCATCCAACTTCAGTCGATCAACTGGAGGTCTAGTATTTGTACTAGTACATCTTTGCTACCGCCACCCAGCATCCCCCCTTTTAATTTTCTTCACACTCAGCATCCGTCTAAAGTATCATGGAAAGACGTATCATGATGGATTGGTTTGTTTTCTGCTACAGCATTAGACCGATGTAGATCTTTCTTCTCATTGCACACTGCATAAAGGTGTTGCTAAACATGAACCATACTTTTAAAGTCATCCTATCTATCAGAAACACGCAGATCAGTTGGCTTTTGCAAGTTGTGTCTTTGTTTTTTGCGCGGTGGGGTGGGGGACATCTGTTATCTTCTGATGCACTACCGTTCTCTTGAGTGCAAATGTAAATATGGTGAATTGATTATGCGTGCGTGCACGGTATTTGAATTGATCGTGCTTTTTCCAGTTTGAGTGAGTGCGTCACAGAGGTTGGATGCAATGCCTCCCATTTCAGAATTTTCTTTTAGTAGGTTATTATCTGTATGTATGATTATGGAACCAGCATTTTGTACATGTTAGAACGTTGTTAACGTTGATATGTTGGATTTGTATGGTTATCACAGAAGCTTTGCCGATGGATTCCCTAACCTCTACATCAACAATGCACAAGATATCAGAGGCCAACATGTTGCTTTCTTAGCATCTTTCAGCTCGCCTGGAGTGATCTTTGAACAACTCTCTGTGATATATGCTCTGCCACGTCTATTTGTTGCCTCCTTTACGCTGGTTTTACCATTCTTCCCAACTGGCTCATTTGAGCGAATGGAAGAAGAAGGGGATGTTGCCACTGCATTCACGTTGGCAAGGATGTTGTCAGTCATACCCATATCTAGGGGTGGTCCCACTAGTTTAGTCATCTATGATATACATGCCTTGCAGGTTGGTTTTATTTCTGAATCCAGTGGAATGTTACACATATTTGTGTCATCTATGTCAAATAAACTATCCTTATTGATCTCTAAAGTGTTACTTGTGGAGCATCTGCTCCTTTCTTTGCATTTATATCTTTTGCTAAAATTTTTGAAGCATAGTTTCTAGTAGTTGCTGGAAATGGTATCTCATTCCTATTCCTTTATACTCATCCTTCTGAATGTAATTTAACCTTTTCTCCATTCCCATACCTTGGAGTTGTACGTTTACCCGTTCTTCTTGGACCAACCCCCCCCACCCTACCTCCTTGCGTTTTCTTTGTTTGCTCATAGTTACACTGTAGGGTAGTTTGGCACCTATAATCTAGTGTAGGCATGGGGAGCCATTGAGGTCTTTCTTTCATGGGTTAACTTTAACCCAATGCTAGATAAGTCCTCTTGACATCTGGCTTACAAACTCGACGTTGTGGCCTTTCATGCAACAGTGAAGATGAAGATTGTGAGGGTTTCTGGGAAAATGGGTGGATAAGAGGGGCTTATTTGTAATGATTGAAGATCATAGGGGCTAAAAACTAAAAATCAGTCGCTATGAAAAACAAATTATTATACGCTGAAACAGGTAATCAAAGAAGAATAAAGTGTTATATGCTGAAATAGATACTAGATTGACCAATCTATCTGCATATATCTAGTTTTGTTGTGAACAAAAGTGGACTAAGTGCATTTCTCAGTGCCTTCTTAATGGAAGAGCATAATTTTCCATGCTGGCATCAAGTGCAGGCTGTCATACATCTGCGGTGTGGGAGCTTCTTTTTTGGTTTTTTGAGTTGCTTTTTGTACGTTGTACAAGGTATTCTTAAGAGCAGACTGAGATTATATTTGCATGACCCTGTATATACACACACACACACACACATGCTCGCTCTTTTCTCCTTAATGAATAGTGGTATTACTGTCTACCTTAAAAAATCAGTGTCTTCAAATGCATACAGAGTAGTTTTATGGTTGGAAAGCACCTAGCCTGTTGTCCCACTGTTAAGAAGAAGTTGTCAGCAAAGGCCCATAGGGATTGATACTACATGGTCTCCTGTCGTGTAAGCTTTTGTCACAGAGTTATTTCATACTTATTAATATCTTCAGTGATCTTTCTATTAATATTTTTTTATCCAATTTTATGCTGCTTCTTTTCCTTTTTAAAGCAAGGGTCACATCATTTAAAAGATGAAAATGTAGCTTTATTTCAGTTTATAACTTGGAAGTGGACAAATCAGCCTTGGAGTAAAATAGGTGAGGGATGGATTGAGGCCCTGCTTTCCCTGCAGTTTATCCTCACCTCTTGCCTATGCTAACCATCAATAAAAAGGAAAAGTTAGATGACTAGTGTTTGTGTTCTCTGAGCTCCAGTGCTACTTTATATACTTGGCAGATCTTGTTGATCAGAAAGTCATTGAGAATTACTAAAGTCTGGTGGCCCTTAGATGATTATTAGATATGTCGACTTTCATTCTTAATGTTGTTATCCTGTGGCATCTTCACTGATATTAGTATGGTCTTCTATCACTTTCAGAGTTATTTTCTGACCTTGAGGCCGATCTATCAGATTAAGAATATGAAGTATGAACTGGTTATTTTGCAACTTTTAGCCCACTGAATCTGTCTATAAGCCTATTACTAACCTTCCAGAATGAGTTATAATTACAGAATTTTAGTGTAGTTATCATCTTAAGACTTGACCAGCAAAATTTACCTTTACCCTGCAGATTCTATGCACACTGGCATGACTGAATCTCACTGATATCTCTTCGGTTAGTTTCACTTTCTTTAACCCATAACATTTTCGGAGGAGGATTTACCTTAGATCTGCTAAATGCCCTCTTAATAGGTTCCTTTTTCTTTGAAAGTATTTTTCCCCCATGATCTTTGTCTCTTCTAGTAAGATTAATTATGAAATGAAGTCTAGCATGGGAGCTTATGACTTCTCTGGGGATTTGACTTGGGTGGAGTTGCTTGTTGCCTGCACACCAGATATATGTCTATCTGTGTATGTGTATGTACGTTTGGGAAAATTTGTTCCCATCTAATTTTAAACAACTAAACATATTATCTGACCAGAGCAGCCTTAGATGCTCACTTCATTGTGTCTCCTAGTTGACTTGAGTGAATTTAAGAACACTGCAGTTTTTTTTTTGGGTATTTTGAAAACCTTGAATCAGAATAGTTGCAATGAATTTTTCTTCCTCTTTTTACAAGTTCATGTATTTTCTTATCCATAAGCTTTCTTTGCTAATCTTGAATATATTCTTACATTTCCCAGGAAAGGTTTTATTTTGGTGACCATGTCTTGCCTTGCTTTGAAACTGGGATTCCTTTGTTGAAACAGAGACTTCAGCAACTTCCAGATGCAGATAATGTATAGTTAAACTCAAACATTGTTTTTCCTCCTGTTATCTTTTTGTTTAAATATTGCTTTAAAACACATTTCTTTGGCTTAGAACTGATAGTGGAACCCCCTGTTCTGGATGAAATAGTTCTTTTCACGGAAAGCTACTTCTGATAAACTGCTGGAATGGTGAATGAATAAGGTCATGATTTGCAGAATTGGCCAATCATAATCCAGATTGGCCGATTCAAATAGGGGTTGGTGAATGCCGATCTAATTTCTATGAGAAGCTTGATTCCCTCTTTCAATAATAAAATAGAAAATCTGGTCAGCTTAAAGCAACCAGAATTGGTCAGGAATCATACAACCCCAAACTGGATCAGGTTGGACCCTTCCAATCCCAGGATCCAACCTGATTTCACAATCCTTGAATGTGGTGGCATATTAATCCATGTCTAACGTCAAAAGGCTGCTTTTCATGTTAACCAGCTGTATACTTTGCATTGTAGAATGTATATCGAAAATACCTAATATGATGGTAAAAATGATGTATACACACACATCTGCACACACACATATATGCTTATGTACATGTATGTATGTGTGTTGTTGTTGTTAACTGTGCAGAGTTCAAATATGCTTCATCCACGTGTTAAAAAAAATAAAAATTGACATAAATTTTTAAATATTTAATTATCTCCCTTAAGATTGGTTGCATCGCTTGAGACTTAATTTTCAACATCCGATCGTATCTAGCTTGATTGTAGCCATCCAATTTGGTGCGCTCAAATTGGTGATGAATTCTAAAACTCCAAGGGATGATAACAACCCTAAGGCTAATTTAGTATTTTTTTAATTATTTTTGACATTTTTTTAAGAACATGATTTATGCTTACCTGATGAACGATTGCGATTGAGTTTCATGATCCAACACGATTGGGTGATGACAATTAAGCCCCAATGGATGGAAAACAACCCTAAGGAGGATAATTGAATATTTAAAATTTTATGTTTTTTTAGCAGGGGGATGGAATTCAAAACAATTAGATATATATACGGAGGTAGTTTCTCTGCCTCCACACGCTGTGCCCATCTATTTCTTTTTCTTTTTTTTTTTTTTGGGAAAAAAGGAACCGTAGGATTAGAATCCAACGGCAATCCGCTGCCAGTGGATGAAATCTTGTCAGAGATTGTATAATGCTGCTATATGGCCAAACGGCCAAACCATGCCAACCATTTAGGGTTTAAACCCCTTAATTGTTGGTCAATACTAAAACCCCAAGGGATGAGAACAACCTTAGGAGTTAATTGGAGTAATTTTCTATTTTCTGATATTTTTCAGAATTTTTATTTTTTTTTGCGTGCACCCGATTGGACAGCTACGATTGAATTTCACGATCAGACGATATAAAAATTCTGAAAAAATATTATAAAAATAAAAATACTCTAATTAGCCCTTAGGATTGTTCCCATCTTGTGCAATTTTAGTATTGACCGCCAATTTTTCTTGGAAGTGGATGGTACCATTGTATTATATAAAAAAAAGAAATTTACATGTGTCAAAAATAACGCCTCCTCCTCACTCTACAAAACACCAAGGTGGTGAATCAAGCAACCCTGTCCAAAAGAGCAAAAAAAGACGAATTCCCTACATGTTCTTTACATTTAGCATACATCCATTCCTTCACCCTACCAAAAACAAAAGACAAAATACTATCTTGAGAAGTGGTTTCCCTTCCAAAAATCCCCTTGTTCCTTTTTGACCACAGTGTCCAAAATGTAGCATGAAGCACCAACCACCATTCCAATCATGCCCTTTGCAGGGGAGGTGGCATGCCCAGTGGCCTATCAAATCTACTGCAGATGGATGAAGAGTCTTCACCACTTGAAACTTCTAGAACAAGCAATGCCAAACCTCATATGCAAACGAGCATTGCACAAAAAGATGATCAATCCCTTCATCATTCTCCCCACAAAGGCAGCATGTAGATGGGTAGTCCTCTAAATCAATATTTTGACTTTCATCGGAGACTTGGTTTTCCAAATATGTGCATAAAATGGAAACCTACAACCCCCCTCTGCTACCAAAGAATACACTGATCTGATCGAAAAAACACCTTGAGAATTCCACAACCAAATCAGAGTATCAGGCTTAATTTCAACCTGAAATCTTGAAGTAACTCCAAAAGGTCACTAACTCCCCAATTTCCTCCTAAAAAGAGGGCTCAACACTCCTCCCATATCCACCATCTTTTTTACAACAGCTCCATGATCAATGGAAATAGCATACAATCTGGGAAAGCCTGGAAGAGCGGCTTTAAACCGGCCCACCTATCAAACCAGAAGGAATATGACTTGCCATCGCCTACTTGCACTTGAATAGCAGCCACCATAATATCTGTCGCTTCTAGGATGCCTTTCCACACATAAGAAACATGTCCATCCACCTGATTACGGAAATCCCACACTCTACCTCCTGGATAGTACTTCCCTTTGATGATATCTAGCCACAGTTTCGACTGATCCATACCAAGTTTCCAAAGCCATTTTGACAGAAGGGCAAAGTTGAAATCTCTGATATTCTTAATCTCCAAGTCACCATTTTGCTTGCTCCTACACACTCTGCTCCAACTAATATCATGAAAACCCTTTTGAGGATTATTAGTGTCCCCTCTCCAAAAAAACCCGCATCTGATACTATCGAGTTGTCTAGCCACCGTCCTCGGAATCCTAAACAAGGAAAGATAATAGATCGGCAAGCTATCTAGGACTGCCTGGCATAAAGTCAGCTTCCCCCTCCCCTTCCACCCAGCCGAACGTGATTGAAATTTATGTACTACTGGCTGTCAATTACTACATTTGATATGTCCCGAGGATAGAGGCAGCCCCAGATAAGATAGTGGGAAAGAACATCTTTGACACCCCAGAATTAAGGCAGCCCTCCTCAAAAAATCTTTTGCTAAGTTGATACCATAAACATCACTCTTATGGAAGTTCACCCTGAGGCCAGTAACTTCTTCTAGCACCCCCTCTCCAGAAAAACCTGCATCTAATACTATCAAGTTGTCTAGCCACTGTCCTCAGAATCCTAAACAAGGAAAGATAATAGATCGACAAGCTATCCATGGCTGCTTGGCATAAAGTTAGCCCCCCTCTATAAGACAGAAGCCTCCCCTTCCACCCAGCCGAACGTGATTGAAATTTCTATACTACTGGCTGCCAATCACTACATTTGATATGTCCCGGGGGTAGAGGCAGCCCCAGATAAGATAGTGGGAAAGAACGTCTTTGACACCCCAGAATTAAGGTAGCCCTCAAAAAATCCTTTGCTAAGTTGATACCATGAGCATCACTCTTATGGAAGTTCACCCTGAGGCTAGTAACTTCTTCTAGCATCCCCTCTCCAGAAAAACCTGCATATGATACTATCAAGTTGTCTGGCCACTGTCCTCGGAATCCTAAACAAGGAAAGATGATAGATCGGCAAGCTATCCAGGACTGCCTGGCATAAAGTCAACCTCCCTCCATAAGACATAAGCCTCCCCTTCGACCAAGCCGAACGTGATTGAAATTTATATACTACTAGCTGCCAATCACTACATTTGATGTCTCGGGGATAGAGGCACCCCCAGATAAGATAGTGGGAAAGAACCTCTTTGACACCCCAGAATTAAGGCAGCCTCCTCAAAAAATCATTTGCTAAGTTGATACCATAAACATCACTCTTATGGAAGTTCACCATGAGGCCAGTAACTTCTTCTAGCAACTCTAAAATCAATCTAATTTGAAAAACTTGCTTTCTCCCCCGAACAGAATAGAATAGTGTCATCAACATACTGGAGGTGTGAGACCATTCTATTTGGAGCGCCTGACTGAAACCCTGCAATTAGACCAACTACGTCTACTCGCTCCCACATACTGCTCAAAATCTGGAAAATCAGGACAAATAGCAATGGAGATAAAGGATCACCCTGTCTCAAACCTCTACCATCGAGGAAAGGAGGAGTCGGCTCTCCATTAAACAAAACAGCAAAGGAAGCTGAAGTAAAACATGCTATGATCCAAGAGATCCATTTTTCTCCGAAGCCCATCTTGAGAAGAACATCAAATAGGCATGACCAGCTCACTCTATCATATGCTTTCTGAAAATCTAAGTTGATAACAATACCTCGCCTTTGATGTGTTTTCATGTAATGCAACACTCTTGTGCCACTAAAAATCCTTAATGAATTTATCTTCCTCTAATGAAAGCACTCTGGTTGTCATTAACAAGCCTGTCAATCACCTTTCCCAACCTCTCAGCTAATATTTTGGCTATAATTTTGTAGACCTCATTCAACAAACTACTAGGCCTATAATCCTTTAAAGCATCAACACCCTCCTGCTTGGGAATAAGCACAATGTATGTCTTGTTGATACCCTTCAAATGAGCCTTTCCTTCCTGAAACTCCAAAGCCGCCTGCAGTAGGAGTGGATGTGTGAGCTCTCAACAGTGCTGGAAAAAGAACAATGGAAAATCATCTAGGCCAGGCGCCTTGTCTCCTTCCAAGGAGAAGACAACATTTTTTAACTCTTCCAGAGAGAAAGCTCTAGACACGTCATCTCTCTCTTCCTCCGTAATATTAGCTCTAAAGCTCCCACAGAATGAAGGCCTAGGTTGGTTTTCCTCCTTGAACAGCTGAGAATAGAAGGATTTGATGTGGGCACGTAACTCCTTGCAAGTGATAATCTGATCCTCTGATCTAAGAGCAGAGATATTGCTCCTCCTCCTCCTTGAAGCTATCCTGTGAAAATAAGCTGTGTTACTATCTCTTTCCTTAATCCACCTGTCCCTCGTCCTCTATTTCTAGTACAACTCCTTGGCCAAGAGCTTCTGAAACTGCAAGTTGAGACTCTCTCTTCTAGTCCAATCTTCCTTATCAAGAAGTCCGGCCTCCTCTAGAGCATCAAGACTATGAAGCTGCTCCAGAATTTCCTTCTTTTCAACATTATCCTCAGCTTTCCTCCCTGCTCCCAGACAGTGAGTGCCTGAGCCACTTCCTTCAGATTACCAACAGTGGTAGCCATAGCAGAATCATGCACTATGTTGTTCCTCCATGCCTGAGATACTATCTCCACGAAACCCTCCTCCTGCAGCCAGGACTTTTCTAACCTGAACATAAGTTTGCATCGAAAATGGTGGTTAGAATTCAGCAAAACAGGCTTGTGATCTGACATAGGGCGCTGTAGACAAGAAGCCTTTAGATTAGGGGAAGTGATCCTCCCAATCTGCTGTCACCAAGAATCTGTCCAACTTTGAGCAAGTCGGGTTCTTCTGAGATTAGACCATGTGGAAAAAACATTATCTGTACTCACATCAATCAACGCTGCTTGGTGGATGAAAAGCCTGAAATCCTCCATAGGCCCTAAGCCAGAGCCTCCTTCTGATCTTTCATCTAGACATTGAAGTTTCTCACCACAAGCCAAGGATTACCAGATACAGAGTGCCTAGAGCTAAGTTCCTCCCACAAGATTTGCTTCTCATCCCTCCCCTGCAGCCCAAACACCCCCGTAAAATCCAAAAAAAAGAAAACCATCATCCACACATCTAAATGTAATAGTAATGGCATTCCTCTATACTCGCCTACTCTCCTCCTCCACAAACTCATTCCAAAGCACCAGAATGCCTTTGACCCTTCCTACCGCTGGAGACATAGCCCCTTTATCAGCTCAGAACCACCCAATTCCCTTCACAACTTCTCTCATTCCTTCTTTGACTTCGTCTCCTGAACACAGACAATATCTACCGTCACCCTCCTGACTAAGTCTTTTAGGACATTCCGCATCTCTTTCCCTCCCAAGTCTCTGATATTCCATGAGACGATCTTCATGGATGAATTGTCTCCACCCCAGCACCTCCTCTTCCACCCTCCTAGCCCCCCTCCCCTGCACCTTCCCTTTTCCCCAATTTCTCAAACCTCACACCTCTAGCCACCCCCAGTTGCCACCTTCTCTGCAATTTACAGAAGACAAAATGAATTTCTTTTTCCATCCCTTCAAAAGACCCGCCTATCGCATCAACAACCTGTCTTGACTATGTCTCCATCACTTTCTCTACTTTGTTAATGATTTCCTTAACCTCCTCCTTGCCATGGCCCCCCTAAGATGAGGGAAGATCATCCTCAGCACCTTCCTCCCCAGAACCAGCCTTTGGTTCCCTTGCCTCCTTAATAGCTACCTTCCCCAAACCACTGAGTCCATTCTCCTCCACAACGGTTCCATCAACCTCCCCTTTTATAGAGCAATGCACAATTGAGAGGTCTTCAAAATCACCTTCTCCAGAATTCCTGCCTACGTCAGACAAAGCTGGCTATGAACCAGTCGTTCTGCCCACCACCTTGCTCTTCCTGAGATGGAACAACTGGCCGTGCCTCCTTCATGTGACTGGACCTCTCGTGGCCTGCACCAGGGGATCTGGGGACTCCCGCCACTGGCATATCATGCCTAACATGATCAGAGCTCTTCCTGCTCCAAAGGGGCTCCTCTTCTGCCCTCATGAAGATGGGGTCCTGGAGAACTACATCAACCCCTGGCTACACCGATCCCTGGAGACCCCGGGATAGAAGCATACCATATGCCTAATCCCCACTGTCCACCAGGGGAGCTTTCAGGACTTAGGGGTACCTCTGGATTGGTCAACTAGGGGCGAAAATGGCGGATCAGTTGCATTGAGGCTCCGCAGAGCATCTACGTAGAGGGAGCAACATCGAAATCCCTCGCCCTCTTGGATTCCCCGCTGCCTTGGGGGAGCGAGTCGTCGGCGGTAGACTCCGTTTAGCCGGCGGAGAGGCTCCCTTGCTCCCCGTGCTTGTTGGATTGCCTGAAGAGGAGCCGGTAGCCTTCGTCTGTGACATAGGGAGAATAGTACCCCTAATCGGGCGAAGGTGACGATGATCCACGGGGCTTGAAGCGGGTCCGATTTCAAAACGCCGCTCGGGTAAGTCACGGGCCTCTTCCCGAACACTCGAGAGATCTTGATAGGGGTCCTTCTCCTTAGAAACCCAATCCGAACCGAAGGTGCGAGGATCTGCATATTCAAAATTTGAATCCAAGCCTAACAGACTGCCACGTACCCTCCCCTCCTAGGTCGTCTTCCACCTCTCGCCGCCTACTTGTAACCTTAGCCCTGGTGGTGCCTTCTGTGCCTGCTTCACCCCATGTAACATTTGGACCGTCAATGGGATAAGCTTCCCCTCCACTGGAATCAACAAACGTCTGGAGACGTTAGAGTCTTCAGGCAGCCCCAACCAGCCCTCCACCACCATCAGGCCTCCATTCAAATACATCCTCACAAAATCTTCAACCCACCATCCACATCCCCTCAACATCCACTACATCGACTCCATATCACATAACACTGTAGGCACCCCGAGCAGCCTGATAAGGATCCTCTTCAAGGATAGCTCCGGATAAGCCCCCCTAAGCAGCTCCCAAGGTGCTGTCCTCATGACAAAGCCATCTCTAGAAACGAAGGCCTTCCATCACCACTTTTTGCACCTCCTCCTCCGACGGAGACAAAGTCAGAAAGTTGCCATCCATATTCCTCACATCTTAGTCCCTATCCTCTATAGCACCTCCACCAAGCACCCCTACAATCCTCTCCGCTGACGATCTGCTTTCCGAAGGCCTACCAGCCACCCAGGTGAGCTCCATGCATCGTTTCAGCCTGTTGAACCTAGGGTCGATGAGCTCTGGTGGTGGAGGTGGCAGAGAGCAGACTGTCGGATTCTCTACTGTCCTCCTCCTAGTCGGACTCTTAACCACGTCCGCGTAGGATGTAGGGGACTTCGGGCAAGACCGCCAACCATGCCCCTCCCCCTTACATCGCCGGCATTGCACAGCCCACGACAATCCCTCGTGCGGTGGCTCCTCAATAAACACCTGCTGCATGAAGAAGCTTCCACCTTGTCCTCCCCCTTCTGAGACAACCATGGCTGGCTCCGACCTAACAGGATCCTATTCACTCTAGAGACAATTGACGAGATCCCCCAAGAGGGTCCCCGGCTCCACCCCTCATAGCCTCGCTTGACTTGTATTGACCACCAATTAAGGGGCGTAAACCCCAAATGATTGGTATGGTTTGACCGCTTGCTCGTGTGGTAGCATTGCGCTCTCTCTCTATATATATATAGAGAGAGAGAGATGTTGTTGTACGGTCAAACGGTTTGACCGTACTATTGTTTTGGGTGTAAAATCCTTAATATTAATATTATATATATATATATATATATATATATATATATATATAGAGAGAGAGAGAGAGAGAGAGAGAGAGAGAGATGCTGTTGTACGGTCAAACGGTTTGACCGTACCATTGTTTTGGGTGTAAAATCCTTAATTAGTGATTAGTGATTAGTATTAAATCTCAAAGGGATGGGAACAACCCTAAGGACCAATTGTAGTAATGTCCTTTGTTGGTGTTTTTTTAAAATTTTTTAACAATCTTTTTTTGCACAAACCACATCGGAGGGCTACGATTAAATTTCACAAAAATTTTTTTAAAAGATTTTAAAAAATCACAAAAAAAAGAAAATTACTCCAATTGGCCACTAGGGTTGTTCCCACCCTTGGGGATTTACTATTAATCGCTAATTAAGGATTTTACACCCGAAAACAATGGTACGGTCAAACTGTTTGATCGTACAGCAGCAAAAACATGGGGTTCCAACTTGGGCCCACCGAAAAATGACACATTATTTTATTATCAAAGTATTAATTCTATTTTACTATCTTCCCTTATAATATGAGCGAGCTTATGCTAAGGTATTGGAATCTCCTTATTGAAATCAGGCTCACATTCTGTATGTGATTTTGCTCAGCATATATCTATAGTCAAGATGTTTATAGCCATATGTACAGCCCTGTTTGAGTTAAAATATTCCTGGTGTTGCATTATCTTTCTAATTATCCATTATCATATTTAGATTGTATCACCATTTGTTCATATATTGTGTGACTTTTTTCTTTTTTGTCATCATTATCCATTATCACATTTAGATTATACCTGCATTTGTTCTGATGTGGGTTATATAATCATTTTGTCCTGAACCTAATGTTCTCAGTTCAGCCTTGTAAGTCTCGTCCTTACATATAAAAACAAAGAAAACAAAGGGCTTCTTGAATTACTTTCCACAATACAAAGGCCTTTTCATACCCCTGAGCTTTTTATCAAAGTTTATTTTGTTCCCATTGACATTTCTCTAGATCACTATAGCCTTCCCAGATGATGGAGCCTGGAAGCGGTTCTACAAGCAGTTTCTACATTTTCCAATGGTCAGACGCTTGCCAAAAGTCATGGAATATGCTCTTCCCTCTTATTGGCTATAGAAATGAAATAAACCTAAAATAATTATCACAGGTAGTGTGTGCAAAGGTTCGTGAAGGCGATAAAAGAATTGTCAGGCTCAAGGAGGGGAACCCTGAAGGTCGTCATGTTGTCATAGTTGATGATCTGGTGCAGTCTGGTGGGACACTTATTGAGTGTCAGGTATGTGTAGACAGAAATTTTCTTGCTTATTTGTGCTTGTGGGGCATTATTCAACAGTTTATCCTCCGAATGTCTTGGTACTAGTCATGTAAAAATATGGTCATGCATTCATAATCTTGTCAGTCAACAAGATTGGGATTTTAACAGAATGTTTCTATTACTTGGGACTGGGAGACAGACATGAGGGCTTGCTTAGAAAACTAATTTACAGTTAAAAATTTGATGCAATCATAGATCATGTATTAACCATAGTCCAGATGGCTTTCATCTGATACTAGTTTTTCTTTATTATTTGCTGCCTCGTCAGAAAGTTTTGGCTGCTTATGGCGCTCTAAAGGTTAGTGCTTATGTCACTCACGCTGTGTTTCCTAAGAAGTCATGGGAACGTTTTACGTACAAAGATGCTGGTGAGCAATTCTCTCCCCAACTCTCAACATCCCTCCATCCCCTACACCCTGCTGACCATCTACATTTGGCTTTCTTTACTTTTTCTTTCAGAGGACACCAAGAATCCGTTCACATGCTTCTGGATTACGGACTCGTGTCCACACACTGTTAAAGCTATTGAGAACAGAGCTCCTTTCGAGGTCTTGAGCCTTGCAGGATCCATCGCAGAAGCCCTTCAGATCTGAAATCTGCACAGCAGAAGAGGAGACCTGTCCTTTTCTGTGAATCTGTGATGGAAACCAGCAATGCATGGTGAAATGTGTTTATGTTGGAGATGAGCAGCAGCAGTGCTGGTAATCTGTCTATGGTGGTGGGGATGAAGAAGAACATGAATTAGGGTTCTGCATCAATGTTGATTTGGCCGGTTGACTTTGTACTGTTGACAAGGTGCTGGTAATAACGTGACTTAGGAATTGCATACAGCATTCCACAGATTCTTCTCCCCCACTGATTTCTGGTCTTAGATGTTCTGTTTTCGGGATGATTCAATAAATCATGATTTATTCATGGAAAATAGATTGAGATGAAAAGATGTGATTAAATCACTTTTTTTTCTTCAAAAATTGCATATTTATATTACGTTGGTTTAGCGCCAATGATGCATTTATTTGGCTGGAATGGGTTGCAAGTGAGTACACCCTCTCAAGGTGATGTTTGACTGGTATGGGCAATTGGATATTCAAAACAAATGTTAGCCTTCAATTGTTATTGTGTAAAGCGCTTAGATAGATCATCGTTATTATCATCACTCTTTGCTGAAATATGTAGATCATCATTATCACTGCATTGTTATCCTATTTATTTCTGGTCAGATATATGAATCTTGTTCCATGATCTATTTTGTCTAATGTCATATTCATAATTATTTAAAAGTTTCTTTCTTTATACTATGTTCAACGATCTAATTTTAGGCTCTTCTCCAAGTCATTTTGCTATCTTCTACTTTAACCGACACAAAATTTGATGGCTTAACTTTACTCTTATTCGGGTTTACTCAGTTCATCAAATTCATCTCAACATCTTCATCTTTGTCTCATGTTATCTGTATGTGTTTTTTGTGTGTGCACGCATGCACGTGCGCGCATTGGAAGTCTTTGGAAGTCTCATATTGGTTCCACAAAGCTTACTTTAAAATTTTAAGAATATTCGTCAATTGCAAAACTTCTCTAACTCAGCTTAATATCATCCTTCTAGATATCCCTAGTCTTCTGAGCAAGAGGTGTTTCATAAACTGCTACTCTTAGAGCTAACTTATTCATCAACAATTACCGACTCCTCTCCCCCCTTGCGTTGCTGAAATTACATATCTATTTCACTAGTAAATGCTTTGCAAATCTTAAAAACTACATGTATACGTTTCCTCATCTCTCTATAGCTCTCCATTAGTTACATTGGTAAGGGAATAGCATATCCTGATACTAAGCCAAATGGATACTAATCAAAAGTCTAAAATATTTTTTATTACTCCATTCTGTAACATATCATGATTTACAAGTTTAATCTAATGGCCATTATTACAAATTCGTACATGACTATAAGACCTAATAGTTTTCCTCCAAATTTTGAGGTTCTTTTCTGTTTCAGAAAAGAAATTATAACTTATACCCAAAATGGCAGATTAGCATACCATTCTGCCATCTGATCTCAAGGCGTTTCCTACTACTTTTTCTTATAATGTGCTACAGTAAAGTCATCCCAAATAAAAAAAGCAGGAAACTCATTGGTTCGTGTTGGACATACAAATGAATTCCAACTCCTCAGTCCAACCCCGGAAACAACGGAGGCCAAAACCCAACAAGTGTGCTCAATATGTCACAGAGGTTCATATATTACAACACCAGTTTGCAGGCCGCTTCAATAACATTCCCAACTCACTTGACAAGCACCGGGTAATACACCGCCAGAGAAATGCTAGACTGAAAAATGCACGAAAAGGTGAAGGTGGCGATGTCTCATGCTCAGAGTGCGCCATTAGTTCACAGCGGTATTTTGTGGACCAACAGAACCCTACAATGTACAAGAGCCACAAAAATCAGAAGTAAAATTTTATTCTGCGCCAAAGTTTCTCTTTTACGATCATCCCCGCTCATCATTCTTCTCAAATCTTATATGTCGCACAGCAGGCTAAAATTCTTTGGTCCTTGTACAAACATGTTGGATAAGGAGCAGTAGCATCTCAAGAGAAGAGGCTGGAAAGCTGAAGCGTCCTCTGCATCTCGTCCGGGGGTTGGTTTGATGGATTAGCTGACAACGTTCCACATAAAATGGCAGGCAGAAGATTTCTCACGAGACCTGCACAAAATTAAACAGGGCTGACATGTCCAAGGCAGGAAATTCCTTGACTGCTACCAACACAGCGAGCCCAAGCTTTACGGCATCTTCATTGCTTGGTGCCTGAAAGTTTCCAATGTAACTCGGGATCAGCATGTGCTATTTATTTTCAAGTAAAAGAAAGAATTAACCATTGAGTTTCACCTCAATGTTGAGAGGAAGAACGGGGTCATGAAGGGATAGCCTTAAGAGGAACCACCCTCCGTAGCCAGAGATCCTAACCTGTAGTGGAAGTTTAAAACAAAAAGATGAAAAAGGAACCACAATTAAAATCACTCAAACCAACGAGATTTCCCCCTCATGAACTGTTAAAAGTTCACGTGGCCCAGGTTTCAAGTTGGCAATGGCCTTTTAAGGAATAAAACAGAAGCATACAACATAGACACTAATAAACTTTAGGATTAAAACAGAACAATAAATTCTTTACTCTATTTTTCTTAAAACTTCTGGATTGAAACGAAATGATTGTGTTCTTTCTTATTTTCCCATTTATCCTGTTTTAATACATCACAAACTGCACATAATCATCACCACCGATGGACACAAAACTTACGCCTTCATAGTTAACAGGGGCTTTCTGCAACTTCGGATCTGAGCTTGTGATGTTTTCCAAGTGCTTGAGTACAGCTGCTCCATAATCACGGAATGATCTAAAAGAAACAAAGCAAAAAAATAACAGAGCTGAATCTTTCACTTTCATTTCAAACAACTCATAGGAACTTGACAAAAGTTTGTCGAGCAGGCAATCCAAGTCATTTTCTTGGGCTATTAGGAGGATCATCGTCCATCCTTGTAAACGAGGCTTTAATTTGAGGAAATATGATTCCATATTTCTTTTTCATTCTATTCTTAAAGTATATAATATTCCAGCATGTCAAATAAGGATGGTTCTATAAAACGTAAAATGACAATATACTAAAGAGATCCATTCCATAAAAGAGAATAAAAATTGGTTAGGATATGCTAATACACAATTGTGAATTGAGAATGGAAAGAAGAGAAAAGGCGAGAGGGATATAGCATTTTCTTAACTGTTTAAGAGCATGAAGGAAAGCAATACTACAATCTAGCATACCCTCCTTTTAGGTCTGCATGATTCTGATCTATCTTCAGCCTCAGTTCCACCACAACAGCTGCTTCTTCAAGACCCTCAACCAAATCTGTCAAAACTTTACTACCACTGGCTGTTTGTGAGGCTCTGGCAGAAGCAAGCTTATTCAAGAGCTTTACCTGATGGGAGAGGATGTTAACAGGATTACAGAGCAGCGTAAAATGGATGATTAGATAATTTATTGGTAAAATGATCTTATAACAAATATCCAGCCTGTGATGTGTAGGTCAATAGACACCTACAATCAGTCCTACCCATCTCACAAAACCCAAACACCCCCCCCCCCCCAAAAAAAAAAAAGAAAAAAAAAACATACACACACACACACAAAAGAAAAAGGAAAAAAACTGCAGTGTTATGCTGCAATGTATTTGTTAAAATTTCCCTTTGTAGGTACGTTATAAGGCTTTGACCATGCTGTAAATAACTAAATCTTGAACTCCATCAGGTTTCCCCTTTTTATTGGTGGATCACATTTTACGAACTATAACAAATGGAAATGGGAAAAAGATGAAAAACCTTGCAAGAGGATGAATACTAAACAGACAGTTCTTTTTACTAATTCATGGGCCATGGGCTTCAGTGATCTACTGGTCTAGGCTACAAATTCTAGTGTGTATGACGAAGTTGTGCTAAGTAAGATGCATGTGTACCATAAGATATGCTCCATCATCAAGCCAGTGGTTCTCCTTCAAAGCTCCATGTCCGCTAGTTTCCATTGCCAAATGTGACTCCTCACCAACTGAGTTCTGCAAATCAATATCTAGTTAGCTGTTTTTACCTTGTGAAGAGTGGTTAAAATGCTACAAAATATTCATAAAACGTACAAAGTGAAGGCTAATAATCAAGATTTTATAGCTCTGAGCTGGAATGGTCATTGCAATTAATTTTAGGTTATTTGTAGATGGTGAAGTTCCTCGGGACAAAATTTTGGGGGAAGTGATTTCCATAGATCATCCGAACTGGAAGGTAAAGCCCATGTAAAGCACCATCTGGGCTCTGGTTGGAGCGAAACAGAAGGATCTTCCGGTGAGAAGCCCGCCCTGAGGAGAGAACTGTTTCTTTTGTTTGTGATAGAGTGAGGGAATGGGTGTCTTTGACTTCTCATGTTAATCATTTTAACTCTCTTTTTGTTTCTCTTGGGGGGGTTGACTGAGAGCGATTTGTTATTGGTGTCTTGTATAGGGAGAAAAAAGAACCCATGTAAAGCACATCAATGGAAATGGGCACCTGCATTCATGTTGGACACCTACATGTTCTCACAGCAAAAATATTGCATGAAAAAGTGTACACAGTTATCATCAACAAAATGCATTTTCATAGATCCATCCGTGTTCTTTTATCCTAGTGCCGGTTGATAAAGTTGAAGATTGCAATAAAGATCGAAAGACAAACATCAGGCTTTCCCTGGATTCTTCCATGCTCCAAAGTTATGAAATAAAATTAAAATAATATATAGAGTACTTAAGAACTTATAGCATGTAGAAGTAATAACCAAATTGAGAGAACAATGAATTAATATATTTCCTTTTTTCAAGAAACAATTGAGGTTATGAGAAATATGTTATCAAATTAAATGCTTAACAACTCAAACTTACCAAGCGAATAGCCTCATCAATAACATTTTTGTAGCCCCTCTTGAAACGGTGATGCTTCCCTCCTTCGGAAAGATAAAAACAGGAGAATAAAATATGGAACATATAAAAAATAACAAGCAATCATCTGAACTTACCAAGTTTGTTCTCTATAAAAGATGTCAATCCATCTGAAGTCACACTGTCTGTGACAATAGTTGTTCCTGGATGCTACTTGCAAGGGGAAACAGAATTACAAAAAAAAAAAAAAAGGTTACAATATGAATGTGGTATTTGCATAGGACAAGGAGATATTTCATATCTTGTTAAATGTTGCACCACTTAGTACAATATTAATTTGTTTAGGGTTGCATGCATTATATGCATTATTGCAGTCTCTACCACAGTGGATTCATCTATTGGCCAACGAGCATTAGGTAAGAATGTGGCATCTTTTAGAAATGGGCAATTCTCCCCTTGCTTGCCAACTGTAGTCTGCCAAGTTTATGGCAGTGGCAAAAAAAAATTGTTCGAGAACTACAAGTGTTCATTTTCCAAGCTCTAAGCTGACCCCAGATTGATGGGATAAGGCCTAATTAAATTGATAATGATGTGAACAGTAGAATTACTCCAAGGTAGATGTCTTACTTCCTCAAGGACGATGGCAGACATCAAAGCAATTAATCTGTTCCTATTGAACTCACGACCACCAGAGTCCACAGCAGCAGACCTAACAAATAGGAAATTAAATCAAAATGAGCACACAATGCTAGTACCGGATGATGCAAGTCGGAAGAACCAAAATGAAGTTATCATGTATCCGTTAGTACCTGTCAACATCGGTATCAAAAATGATTCCTAAGTCAGCCTTATTATCAAGGACTGCTTGGGTTATCGCCTTCATCGCAGTTTTATCCTCTGGGTTTGGGATGTGATTTGGAAAAAGGCCTGAAGAAAGGAATACATATTTCACACTTTGCATTCTGAAATATTTAACTTTCAGAAGAATTTTCTCATTTCACTTTAGTTGGGGAATACCATTTGGTTCCAAGAACTGGCTGCCAGTCGTAACTGCTCCTAGGGGTTCAAGCACCTTTTCCTGGTAAAACATGAACAGAGGAAAGCCATAAAGCTGCTAGCCAACTTCCGAGGTCCACGTATAAATTAATAAATTGAAGGGAGCTCCTATAAACACTAATACGCTAGTTATTCTCAAGGCTTTACGCCAGTACTCTATAACATGTTCCATGAGGACAGCTGGACAGGAGATGAACTGTTCACCAGCTGGTGTCTGGGAAAAGGGAGACAACATCACATACCTTTTCAGTCTTGCAGTATAAAGCAGAAAACAAGGTCAGTGTAGCAAACAGCTACAACCTCTCAAGCACTAGAAAAGCAACCGTATCATGATTGCAACCATAACGTATGTTTTTTATTTTGGTTGTCTGAGTTGCAATAGTATAATTAATATTGAAAATGAAGTGGAAGTGTGACCAAGGTTTCAAACATTGGATTTGGTCAACCAATCCATGTCTGATTTTGGCCCTACTGATCCAATCCCAATTCACCCCCCAGCCAGGTTGGGTTGGGCTGGATTGGCCAATCTCGAAAGGATCAGCGTGCATCAGAGTTCTATAGCGCCCAAGTGCTCGGTCTGTAGGCCTCGCACGAATCTTTACGGGTGATGTTTGCCACGGGAACGGTTGTCGCTCAGGGCCAGATGGCGTTGCACCCATACACTTAGCCCTTAGCACCCTCACGCCAACTGGGACTTCCACACGGGGCCTATCGGCTCTACATCTGTACACTCTGCCTAGGCGCCTGCGCTTCAGTCAAGCGTACCTTTGCTCTGGGCCTGCCGGCAAAGCGCGTTGCACCTCGCCTAGGCACCCTCACTTGGTTCGGCGGACCTTCGCTCAGGGCCTGTTGGCTATGTGCACTGCGCCTTCACTTAGGCTCCCTTACGCTCATCTAAAAACTAGCATGTCCTTAGTTATTGGCTTTGTTGGAGGGGTTGAGGAGTTGCCTAAAGACATGCCCAATGGGTTACACTGAAAGGCCCTTAACTTGGCGAACACTTAGCCCACTAAGCACCACCCCCTTGGCGGGGTTGTGTCGGGACACAAGCCACTGCCGCCCTTCACTCACAACTCACTTGCCTGCAAGGTCCTTTGCCATTGCAAGGGTCCAGCTCTAACGGTTGTACCAGTGTTCGAGGCCCCCGCTGCCTCTACGAGAGTTTGATTCGTACGAAGGCGTCTCCCTTACTGCATCAAGCTTACTTCACAGGCCAACCAGTGTTCCAGGCCACTACTGCCTTGCGGGAGATGTGCATGGAAAAATTGAACCAACTCAAACCTTCGTTGAAGCTTACAAGGCATTGTCTAGCCTACGCATACCGGGGGAGAGATGACTACCTGCGGGACTTGCCTTCGGTTAAGCCAGAACGGCATAGCCTACGACAAGGGCGCCCTAGGGGATAACCACTCCCAAGGATCCCCTCGCACCTAGCAAGGCCCTTCGCCGTTGCTAAGCCCGACTCTTTCCCTAGGGGAACTCACCGGTACGGCAAGTCACACATAACCGTGGCGGCCACACAACAGAAGTGCGGCTAAATGGGTCCGATCGGGAGGAGTCGCAACCCAACTGCCCGCCGGACATAGTCCGATCCATCTTCAATCTACACCTTAAGAGACTTCACCAACCATGTCATTCCTCTCGGCACCCCCAAGTAGTCAAGGCTTAATGAAAAGCCTAGGTCACATTTTCAGTCGTGACAACTGCCATAAACCACTTAATAACTCCAGAAGATAGCATGACATGAAGCTGCATACTCCACACAGGTCAATGGCAGCTCTACCAGCAGATAGACTAGCATATGGCCACTCAGACTGTAGGCCGGTTGCATGAGGCAGCAAAGACTACACGGGAAGGGCAACCGAAGCAGATCAGGCTGGGCCACTGGGGTATAATGGGCTCTATTTGGTCGTACATCCCTTGTTTTAAGTGGGCTGGGGTGGCCAGACCAGCCCACCGACATCCCTACTTTCAAGTGATCCAATTTCATTATTCTGCATCAATATCTTGAAAACATTGCTATTTTAATCATCCAAAAGCACTAAGCAAGATTTCTTCCCCCCACCACCACGAAAACAAAAAAAAACTCCGAAAAATATTTGTTCAGAATGCCCATTACAAAATTCAAAACAATTTTGCTTGAAAGTGATCAACCTCATATCTAGAGAGAGAAGTTACCGGAACGAAACCTCCAGCTCCATTCCCAGCATCGACAACTATGTGGAATCCGTCTAGTGGCTTTTCTGAAATTTATTTTGACATGCAATATTAGGATTGAGTTGAAAATTTAGAATACATCTTCAAACATAAGAAAACCTCCAAGCAAATAGCAATTAAAATAATAATAATTATGAGTCAAATGATATGGATGCAAGGAACAAGACAATACTTCTCAAGTGAAAGAATTTGAAATTCACATACAACACCACCTTGCGTCCAGGTTAGAGAAGCAGAACTAAGAAATACAAGCAGAATGATGAAAACAACACTAGAATATTTAGAAACTAACATCAAGCTTGCGAAGTGCCATCACAGTAGGAGATAAAAATGAAGCATACCTATATTCCCTGCAGCTTTACGAACTGCCTGAACCAGATCGGATGTGTAAACAGACATGTAATCCACCCTTCTTACTGCTATAGCTGCTGCTTTCTCTGATTGCTTTAGTCTTTCGAGTGAAAATGTGTCATAT
Source organism: Zantedeschia hybrid cultivar (assembly GCA_030544215.1). Classification (NCBI taxonomy): domain Eukaryota; kingdom Viridiplantae; phylum Streptophyta; class Magnoliopsida; order Alismatales; family Araceae; genus Zantedeschia; species Zantedeschia hybrid cultivar. Next base: position 635,133 of record JARZZO010000015.1, read on the forward strand.
ATAGCCTCAGCACGTTCTAGTATATCTTTAATGTCAGTTTTACCCAGCCCTCCAGCATTCGTGAAAAATTTAAAGCCATTGCGATTGTAAGGAAGATGGCTAGCTGCATCAAAAAATACAAACCACACGTAAGTCTTTCCAGTTGTAGTTATAAAGTTGGAAAAAAGTATGAAACACACACAGACAAGTATGCACACAGGAAACCTAGTTTGAACCAATAAAGTGGCCCAGTCAGCTCAGGCTCCAGGTTTCTTCCTTTCAACCTGTGGGCTAGTCAGCTCAGGCTGCAGGTTTCTTCCTTTCAACCTGAGTTCTGAACTCCATTGATTATACAGGGTATGCCATGCTTACTCATACATCCTCACCAGGGTTAACTGGTGTCCTCCATCATCACAAAGACAAAAACTCAAGCATGCTCTTAACACTTTGGAAGGAATTATCTAAATTTTTACAAGATTAATGCATTTCTTTATTTTGTGATATTAATTAAAAACATGGTAGTGTTCTGAATCTTTTGATCACACAGGTTTTGATGATACAGTATAATATCCACTACAAACCTGTGATCATGATAGCCCCATCAACAGGACAAATGAACTCCTCATCTTCTGTAAGTGTACTATTGAACATTGCAGGTGTAGACGCCAACCTGAATTCAGAAAGGGGAAAAGAAACAACATCAACACTCTACTGATATCTGCTCTAGGCTTTTAACAACCTGTTGGGGGATTTGAGTGAAGAAAGGATAAAATGAATTGCTTTTACGTTAAGCATGATGTGACTTAGACATTGTTGAAAAAGGTTATTCAACATACCCATACTGAATAACATCTAGTCCAGAACCAGCAATTCCACGAGAAACTGCATCCTGAAAATCATTATAAAAAGCAATCATAATCTCAGATACTAAGGGGTGAAAGATATTTGATCCATCTTCTAAAGTGCATTATTCTAAAATCTTGAAAACTAATATTCCTTCTAAAGAACAAGTTTGTATGATTCAGTCACACATTACAAGTGACCGAACATTGATGATTATGATCTGTCTATAGCTTCTGAAACTCAGCCAGACACTACATGCATGTAAAAATTCATGAACCGAACTATACAACAATTTTTGAAAAGCAACGTTATATTGCTCATTCTTCAAGATAGTTAACAAAACACAAGGAAAAAGAAAAACTTATACCTGTCCATAAACACAGAATAACGACTAAATAGAAAAGGGTTATGAGAACGGATCTTTGACAGATCGATAAAATAAGCCCAGGATACTTTTAGCTTTCAGTTGCCTGATTGTCATTTGATCGCAAATGAAATATCTCAAAATTGGCATGTTGGTACTATGCTATTTAGACCCAGGGGGGCAAGATCTGGGACTGGGTATGAATTGGTCCAAGCCTGGCCAATCAGATCAGCTGATCCAATCAGGTCCACCTGTTCAGGAAAAGGGGAGACTACATTTGAGCCCAATGGCTAGTTCTGGATTGGCCTGGATCAGTCAATCTGGGGGAGTTGGCCTGGATCAGCCAATCTGGGGGCCGATCTACCCCCAGATCGGCCGATCTGGCCCAATCCCTGTTAGGATTGGGGAACAATGGATTGGATGGGACCAATGAAAATCTGATGGGCTCTACCTATCAAATCAAATCCATACTGATCCGATGAACGATAGTTTAGACTTGGTTGTATCCACCTTATCTCTTAAATTAGAAAATAATTAGGCAACTTTATTTCTATAACGGCACGGATAGAGCACCAGTCACAGCACTATAATTTGACATTTGTCCATAACCTTAAGAGTCTTGCATACCTAGCAATGTTTAAACTTTCCTGTGGAATAAAGTGATCCAATTACACATGGGAAGATATATGCACAAGAACTGTTGGCCAGCATTTTCTTGTTCACATCCTTGCGGTTCCTTGGAAAATGTCCCAGGGTGGTCAATGGAAAAAAAATAGAATTTGTCGACTTTTGATCGATGCCTTAGTACAGTTTGATGTACTGAACTGCTTCCCTAGGCATGCTGCGTTATTTTGTCTATTGTTGTGAATGGGGTGCGGACAGGCCAAGTTGGCTTGCACGATATAGGACATGGCTGCATAAAATATCATACTAAGGAAGTAGGCCTGGCCCAGCACACCAATCTCGTAGGCCAGGCTCAGGCTTTGTGATTATTGGACTGTCAATGATTTGAAAACTCAAGAATCCGATTTTTCATTCATTATATGGACCACTTTCAAATAGTCTTTTTCAAATAGATACATTAATGAATATGGAAAAGGATACATTTTTTAAACTGATGTTATTAACTGCTAAGAGATAAAACAGGGAAAATAACAAAAGCTTCTCTATTGAACACACGGGCAACAGCGCACTGTATATGCACAAGTATACAAGGACTTCAAGACAAGTGGGAGTAGCACTCCTAGATAGCCTAATCAGAGCAGGACACATACAAGTAATCCAATTAGAACCAGAACTAGTGTTTATCATCCTAATCTAAGTAGGACTCTAGTTAGTAATCCTAACTTTACTAGGACTAGGGTAACATATATGATGTATATGAGTCTTTTAAGAGTCTCCTCAAACTCATGGTGGATCATAAACTGAGAGTTTGTTGGCCAATAGTTTGAAATATGGAGCCACTTGAGACTTTGATGAAGAGGTCATGAACCTGCTCTATTGGAGGAAATGTGCCAAAGAGGTCAAGCAGACAGACAACAACAGTCAATTCTGATATGTTGTCTGCTCATGAAGGACAGGATTGGCTCTATCAGTCAAAACGTGAAGGTGTATGAATTGGGAAAGTGACATCAAGATCACAAAGAAGCCAGGCAATTTTAGCAACAGGAAAGAACCACTAAAGAACCAGTGGACCGGAGCATCACTGGAATCCACTGAAGCAAAGTGGTGAGCTCAACTTATGGAACAACTAATAGGTCCAGAGCCATGGCAAGTGAGAAATTTGACAACATAGAAGGCTCAAAGTAACTAAGAACAGCTGGAAGGTGAAGAGTAGGAGAGTTTCAAGAATGTCAAGAGTGGTCCATAGATACAGAAGCAGATAGGCAAAAAGGTCGTTCAATGGAAGGAACGCCTATAGATGCTCAAAGGAAGCTCCAGATGAAGCAGACTACTCTAATGAAATCAACATATTAAAAAAACTTTTGCCCATCGGACGCCAGTGAGATTCAGCTGCATGCTGCTCATGCAATGCTCAGGCAACCTATTCATAGGGCAGAAAATTTTTTGGAGCCAAAAAGCTAGGATCGATTGGTTATCTCAGGGAGACAGGAATACTTCCTTCTACCAGCTAAAAGTGAAGAGTAATCGGCAGCATAGTTTTATTGATTGGCTAAAAATTGGTGGCATGGACTCATGATGTGAAGACCAAAGTGTTTTAAGGCAAGGTGCTGTTTCCTTCTTTCATAATCTACTGCCATCTGAAGCTTGTCATACAAGATGAAATTGTGCAGCTTATTTCACGGCTAATTACAGAGGGGGACCACCACAGACTATGTGCCATCCCTTCAACTAATGAAGTTAGCAGTGAGGTTTTCTCACTGTCAGCTTCTAGTGCTCCAGGACCTGACAGTTTTGCAGTTCAATTTTATACTTCATGCTGGGATATTATTAACAGGAGGTGGTGCAGGCTGCGCAGGGATTTTTTCAACAATTCCCGTTACCTCGAGGTGTTTCTTCTACTCTCATTGCTCTTGTTACAAAGGTGGAAACTCCTACTTTCATCAACTTTACGCCAATCAGTATTTGCAACTTTAGCTACAAAAGTGTTTCATGATTTCTTTGAAAGATTAAAGCTCATCCTGCCTCGTATTATTTCTGAAGAACAAGGTGCTTTTGTCAAAGGTCAAAATATAGTTGATGTTTCCTTAGCTAAGGATTTGTTTAGGGATCTTGACCGAAAAGTAAGAGATCATAATATGATTCTGAAGCTTGATCTGGCTAAGGCATATAACCGCTTAGAATGGGATTTTTTCCTTGTTGTTATGGATCGGTTTGGTTTCTCCGGGAGATGTCGTTCTTTAGTAGGCATGTCGTTGAGCAACTGCTGATTTTCTGTCAATTTTTAATGGAATTCTAACAGGTTTCTTTAAACATTCATGAGGATTGTGTCAAGGAAAGCTTATTGCCCATGCTTTATTTATCATAGCTGAAGAGGCCTTGAGTTGCAGACTTAAAATTCTTTTCTCTACTGGGTTTTTACAGTATTATACAGGTCTACGTCGGTGTTTCCAGGTTTAGTTGCAGACTTAAAATTCTTTTCTCTAGGTTTTTACAGTATTGTACAGGTCTACGTTGGTGTTTCCAGGTTTCATCGTTTATATGCTAATGATACCTTGATCTTTATGGATGCTCGGAAGAAGAATATTTATAGACTATCGGATTTCCTGTCAGCTTATGAATCTTCCTCGGGACAGAAGGTCAATGCAAATAAAGCTGTCTTATTCTACCTTCAAAAGCTCCAATTGCTGCCATGCAGGGTATCCATCAGATAACAGGCTTCCAACAAAGGACTGCTGGCATCACTTATCTGCTGGCATCAAGATCCTGGAATTTCTCTCCCTCCAGATGGCCCATAGCATAGCTGATAGCATAGGTTCCCACACCTTTTGTTCCTGCTAATATGGACATAGCTGATTCCAGGTAGACAATAAGCTGCCAACCGAATCAAAACAGCCTTGATTCCTACCTAGAATTTTGAAAAAAGCCTTCCAAATAACATCCACAATACCACACTTCATGAAAAAAGCTGCTTGGTTCTTATTAGGTCAGTGATGGCTTCCATTCCTTTATATGTTGCCTCTGCAATATCTTTGCCTAAATCCATTTGGTCAAACATCCAAAAAGTTGTGTTCTAATTTCCTTTGGAGTGGATTCCAGGGTCAGCATAGAAAGCACTGGGTGTCATGGTCATCGGTCACAAAACCTTGTGTTGAAGGTGGCCTGGGTATCCGAGATCTTCATCAGGTCCAAGTTTCACTGTTTGCCAAACTATGGTATATCAATCAAGCTAAAAGCTTGTACTGTCCAACAGTAGATGGATTGTTGGGGATGGTCGAACTATTGATTTTTTTTTTTCTAGATGTTTGGAATGGCAACTGCCCTCTGGCTCAATTAGCTACTTGCCAGTCTTCCTCTATGGCCAGGGATGTTCTTGGGGGAAGGGAGAAGAGGGAGGATGTGAGGCACATTGAAGGTTGAAGGTAGATATCTTTTGTATTCAGGAGATGAAGACTAAAGAGGATGGGGGTGTAGTGTGGAGAGGGCTAGGGGGATCCAGACTGTCAAAGGGTGTGGTGACCCTGCGGAGGGCAGAGCAGGGGGGGATCATGGTGTTATGGAATGATTACATCGTTCAGGAAGTTAGCAGGAGGGTAAAGAGATCTTTCATTTCTATTACCTTCAGGCGTGTGGAGGATGAGTTTGTCTGGGACTTCAAGGGAGTGTATGGGCCTCAAGGAAGGGAGGATAAGAAGATTTCGTGGGATGACTTAATGGCTTGGTATTTGATGTCTGGAAATCCGTGGCTGGTTGTTGGAGATTTAGTGGTCTCTCAGGCAGAGAGATCTGTGGGGGCCATTTGGTCAAGGCCTATGGAGGACTTCAGTCAGTTTATTCATCAGGCTACTATTGATAGTGGCTTTTTCACCTGGTCCAACTTGAGAAGCACCCCTTCGTGTTCTAGGCTGGACAATCAGATTCTTGGTGTCTACTGAGTGGGAGGAGCATTTTCCTAATTTGAAGGCTTCTTGTTTGGAGAGGCCTATTTTTGACCATAAATCCATTCTTCTCAACTTTAATCACAGATTTAGAGACAGACACATCTTCAAATTGGAGAAGTATTGGCTGAAGGAAGAAGGCTTCTTGGAAACAGTGTCTCAGGCATGGGAATCCTTTTCAGGTCAGGGTTTGGCAATGGCTACTCTGGTAGGCAATCTCAAGGCCGTGTCTCTTGCTCTATCTTCTTCAGGAAAGCATAAGAAGTATGTAGCAAAGGCTAAGAAGAAGTCCATCTTAGAGCAACTTCATACTGTTGATGCTTTGGAGGAGGCTGGTCTCCTAGATGATGAGGTTTGTGCTAGAAGGGCTCAGTTTCAAGCAGTTTCAAGAAATTCTAGCTAAGGAGTAGACTTATTGGAAACAGAGATCCAGAGACAGATGGGTCCTAGAGGGAGACAACAATACATTATATTTCCACAGGATAGCCTCAGGAAGGAGAAGAAGAAACTATATATCAGCTTTGAGGTCAGGCGAGCAGGTTATTAATGGCAGCGGATAGCTTGTCTCTCACATCTGATCTTTCTATTATCAGCTTTTCAGAGAGGAGGACCATCCCAAGCCCTCTTTCTATAGAGAGCTTCTGTATGCTATTTTAGAGGAGGAAAGGGTAGCCATTTTGGGCCCTTTCTCTATTGATGAGCTGAAAGCTACTGTGTTCTCCCTTGCAGGGGACAAAGCTCCAGGACTGGACAGATTCCCTTTGTTCTTCTTCCATTATTCCTGGGAGCTTATTCATCCATTATTGTTTTAGGCAGTACTAGAGTTCCCGGAAGGTAGGGCCCATCTTAGGGAGATTAACAAGACATTCATTGTCCTTATCCCTAAAAAGATGGGGGCAGATGCACTTGCGGATTTTAAACCCATTAGCCTTCTTAATGGCATATACAACATCATTTCTAAGATGCTGGCCTGCAGACTAGAGAAGGTGATTGCTGGGCTAATCAATGTCAATCAGAGTACTTTCATCAGGGGCAGGTAGATACATGAAGGTTTCTTGGTGGTTCAGGAGTACCTACATTCTATGAAGTTTCAGCGGAGAAGGAGTATTGTTTTGAAACTTGATTTTGAGAAAGCTTATGATAGGGTGAATTAGAATTGCCTCTTTAATGTGCTTCCTAAGATAGATTTTGGTGATAAGTGAATTTCCTGGATTAGAGCTTGTGTCTCCTCAACATCCTTTGCTATCCTGGTGAATGGGGAGCTGACCCTGTCTTTCCTTAGTGGGAGATGCCTTAGGCAAGGGGACCCTCTCTCGCCTTTGCTTTTTGTGCTGGTGGCTCAATTGCTGAGTAGCATGTATAATAGAGTAAAGGCAACGGGTTTGGTTTCTGGTTTTCAGGTTGGTTCTGGTAATAGAGTGATATCTCACTTGCAGTATGCAGACGATACCATCATGTTTTGTGCGGGTGGAGAGGAACAAGTATACAATATGAGGTTGATTCATGAACTCTTGGATGAAGTTACTGGCCTCAGAGTTAACTTTCAGAAGAGTGCAGTGTTTGGGATCAATGTGTTTGATGATTTCCTAAGCAGAGTAGCTAGTATCCTGGGATGCAGGAAGGGGTCTTTCCCTATGTCTTACCTTGGTTTGCCTCTTACTCCAGGATAGGTGAAGTGCAGCGATTGGCAGCCGGTGATCCAGAAGTTTCAGTCTAGATTAGCCGGGTGGAAAGGTCGTTTGTTATTGTATAGAGGTAGATTGACTCTGTATCAATTTTGGATAGCCTACCAATCTACTATCTATCTATCTTTAGAGTTCTGAGGATGGTGGCTCGACAGTTGGAAGGTATATGGAGTAGGTTCTTTTGGGGTGGCAGCATAGATGACACTAATAAAGGATTTCATGATATCAGCTGGGGCAAAGTCTGCAAGAGCAAACATGGTGGAGGTCTAGGTATCAAGAATATCAGAGATTTTAATTTGGCTATGTTGGCTATGTGGCTCTGGAAGCTTGGGAAGAGTCAAGAAGGATTGTGGAATGAAGTTATTATAGATAAGTACTATCATAGGGCAAGGATTTGGGACTTCCAGTTGCAAGTTGAGTACAATGTCTCTCATGTATGGAAGGCCATACTTGGGGCAGCTGATGTGGTGAGGGCTGCCATACACTTCTCCTTAGGAGATGGCAAGTCCTGCTCCTTTTGGCTGGATAGATGGGCTGGACCAGTGATGTTGTCCCAAGTCTTTCCAAGATTGTTTCGTATTGCTGCTGATCTGGGAGCTGTGGTGGAGGAGATGGTTGACAGGGATTAGGTAGAGAAGCCTGGAACCCTGTGTTTAGAAGGAACCGTAGAGAGGAAGAGGCCTTGGAAGCTACTGCATTGATGGAGCTGTTGGAAGGATATAAGCTGGATGCTTCTCTACCATATTCCTTGATTTGGGCCTAGGATGCTAAGGGAGTCTTCTATGTCAGATCAGCCTATGCGGTTATTGCTGATGGGGGCCTCCAGTCCCTTGTGTCAGGTATATTTGGAAACCAAAATCCTCTTTGAAGGTTAAGATTTTGATGTGGAGAATAGTCAATGGCAAGCTTACGACGAAAAATAGGCTGATCCATTTTGGTTGTGATGTTCCACCTATGTGCTGCCCGTGTGGAGAAGAGGATGAAGGTGTGGATCATATCTTTGCTACTTGTTCTTTTTCGGAGGAGATTTGGGATTCTATATTGTAGAGGCTACATATAGCTAGGGAGCGACAATCTCTGGAGGTGGACCTGATCCGTTTTTGGCTGTGCTCATTCCTTTAGAAAGGGAGATAGGCTGCTGTGGTGGCTGGTTTTGCATGCTACCTTATGGGCGATTTGGAATGAAAGGAACAGCCGAATTTTTAGAAGGGAAGCATGTACTCAAGAGAGACTTTTGTCCTTTATTTTTTGTAGGGTGAGAGAATGGTGAGGGTGTTTTGTAAAGACCACATTGTTAACTCGCCCCTTTTTGTTCTTGTGGGGGAGTATACTTGAGTCACCATCTTGGTGCTTGTAGAGTGAGGTTGGAGAGATCTTCTTTTTGTACACATTGTACCTCTTGTTTTTATTTATAATATGCAGTGGTACCATTCACTTTAAAAAAAAAGTTCTAAGTGATGCAAATCACCCTGCTTGGGATTCAATCGCTTCTGTCCTACCTGCTGATTATATTAATGATATTCGAAAGATTTCCTTATCTTCAAAACCTGACTTATGTGTCTAAACAGGGACCCCTGATATTGGTTCGCTTGTTCGTTGGCCTTTTCATTGGTTAGGGAGGCTGGAATGAGACTGTCAGCAATGACAAAAGTCTGGAATCCTTCCTTCTCCCCACATGCTTCCATATCTGGAGACTGCTTCATTGAGCCATCTGTGTATAATTGCATTGCTGAGCATGGAATACCTTCGGCTTCTTGGTGCTCCTGATGTATGATCCCACAATGTGAAGACCTCAATCATCTTTTCGTTCATGGTGATATTACTTCTGCTATGATCCATTATTTTGGATCTTTCTTTAATCTTAAATGTGGCGTTGATAACAACATCACTGTTAGGGTGTGACGCATTCTTAAACTGTTGGACCTCAAAAGCCCGCATGGCTATTCATCTACCTTTGCTACTCTTTTGGGAAATTTGGAAGATTCGATGTGCAATCAGATATGAAGGTGCTTGGTTTAACTTTAGCATTCCATCCCCAATGTGCTTTTCTCTATTTGGGTTGCTTTAGAGCAAGGTTAGCAGAATCGGGACAGGAACTGGAACTGGGCCTGGCAACATGCAGTGACCAAGGGTATGGCTTTAATATCAGGTTATTACTTAAGAGGCCCTTCGTACCAAATGGATTCCTCCTGCGTCTTAGTTGCTTTGACTGTGGTTGGGGCATCAAAAGGCAACATAGTGTGTGCAGAGGTAGTGGCTGCATCAGGGATAAGCATGGTCTCATTAAGTGGGCCTTATCTTTTGCATATGGCACTGGGACTAACTTAGCTGCTGAAGCTAGAGCTACGTATGATGGTCTTTGTATTGCTATATCTAAATCAATTCCCACATCCATTGTATACACGGATACTCAGGTGTTAGTGTCGTGCATAGAGGCAAGATGCAAACCACCATGGTGGGATCAGCTCATACAGCTGATACAACGATTTGATTGCATAATTGCACATACATTCAGGGAAGCATCAAACCAAGTTGCAGATGCATTGGCGTCCTTTGCATGCAAGTCTCTCACAAATCTTCAGTATTCAGAATGGACACAACTGCCATTGGAAACCTGCTGTCATGGGTCGAACTGGAATTTCCTAAGATTCTGTAGTAATAAATAGATGTTCAGTAGGGGTAGTTCTGTCTTTTATTGTTTATTCTGGTTTTATTCTGATTTTACCCGTCTTTTATGTTAACAGGGGTAAATCTGTCATTAGTGGTTGTATTATGTTTGCCCTACTTATAAAAGTCTGTTTAAGTGCTGGCCAGCCTCTCCAGTGGAGAGAGAGAGAGCCCGCCGCACCTCTTTCTTGCCTCTCCAACTCCGGTGCCTCTTCTTTCTACATGGTATCAGAGTATGTGAGAGAGAAGGAGCAAAACCCTAGACCAGTTGGCCTTCTTTCTCTTCCTCAGTGGAGCGCCCAGATCCTCTAGTGGAGAGGCTCTGCACCAGGGAAAAAAATCACAGAACAGGCCTGCGGTCCCTGTTCTGTCTCCAAGCCTGCGGTTCCCTTTTTTCTGTGGTCTCGCCCTCTTCCGTTGCTCTTGGGAACAAGGAGAAAGGACCAGCCCCCCCCCCGTTATGTGTTTCTAGATGTCCAGCTCCCTCATCCTTTGCACCAGAACCCCGTCTAAGGTTTGTGGAGGCATGCACCTTCATTCACCTCCACTGAAACTCTGTCTAGGGCTTCCTTGTGGACCGCAATCCTGTCTAGGGCTTGCACAAGACCACTGCTCAGGTTTTTGAGCAGGTCAGCCAACCGTTTGCTGCTGATTGTACCCTGTTTAGGGTCCTTGGAGGCTGTTCCTACACCGATACCCTGTTTTGGGTCTTTGGAGGCTGCCCCCGCACCAATACCCTATTTTGGGGGGTTGTGAGAGGCCGGCCATCTTTCTCCTTGCTGCTGCACTTCTACCAACCTGTTTGAGCATCTCTAGGAGCAAAGAGATGTCCGAGGTGACAGCAAACGAAACATCCTCCAGGTGTGACAACTAAGGGAAAAATTTTCACCTTCAACTTCTCCCTGTGAAGTTAAATGACTCAAACTACTTGGACTAGGCAGTAGCCATCAAGACATTTATCAGTGTAAGATCCAAAGTTGGATACATAAATGGGGGGATAAAATCACCTCTAGTTGTTGATGATAAGTATGAGGAATGGAAACATCATGATAGTCTTGTGAAGACATGGATTCTTAGTTCAGCGACTGATGGACAATTGAACTATATTGTGAGGAAGTCAACAGCAAAAGAGATGTGGCTCATCCTTAAAGAGATGTCCTGTAAGAAGGCCAATCCTGTGAATCTGTATAATCTTGAAGTTGCTATCCATAACACTAAACAAGGCACACACTCTATATATGAGTACTATCATGTCTTGCGAGTGTTATGGGAGGAACAAGATTCCTTCGCCATAAAAGACTAGGATACTGTTACAAACCACAAGAAGTACTTGAAGTATGTCCAAAATCAAAGGGTTCTTAAGTTGTTTCATGGTCTCAATTCTGAGTATGAAGGGCTACGATATCAAATTCTGAATTTTGAGGTCATCCCATCTCTTGAACAATACTACAAGAAGGTCGTCACTGAAGAGAAACGGAAGAAGACTATGCAGGTAGGTACAGGAGAGGCCAATGTTGGTGATCACACTACCCTCATCAACACCAATACGGGCACTGCAAAAAAAGGAGATGACACACAAAAAGATTCATACAAAGGTGAGAAAAAATGTTCGCATTGTGGACAGTCTAACCACTATGTGGAGTTCTACTGGGAGTTGTATCCTGATAAGAAGCCGCTCAAGTTCAGGAAAAGCCAGCAAAGTAAAGGAACAACTACTGCAACAAAGGTCATATAACAGCCTTCTGGGGCTGCAAATGATGGGAACACATCAACAGGAACACAAGGAAGCTTCGCGGGGCTGTCCACCTCCGATGTAGCCAACTTTCAGCGATTCCTCTCACACTTGACACCCTCTTCATCCACTACCCCGTCAGGTACTTATGGAGCATCACTTAGTGTTGCCTCACATCACAGTAGACACTCTTGGATCATTGATTCAGGAGCCACTGACCATATGATGGGTACCCCTAACCTCTTTATTTCTTATACGTTATGCTCAAGATAAGATAAAGTGACCATAACAGATCATACCCTAGCTACCATCTTCAGCATTACATGTTCCAAAATTGTCCATAAATTTGCTTTCTGTGAGTAGTCTCACAATCCTTGAATTATTCTATAACATTGTTTCCCACTCATTGTGTGTTTCAGGATCTGAGGACAGGCCAACTGATTGGGAGTGGACGTGAAGCAACCTAACATGGTTCTACTCTTCAGTCTTCAAGCACTAGTGTCTTGTCTAAGAAAATAAGGGAGATATAGTTGTGGTATCTCCGTTTAGGACATCTTCCATTTCCAGCCTTGAAATATTTATTTCCATCATTGTTTTAGAAAATAGATATTCAGTCTATTCAGTGTCAAACTTGTCATCTTGCAAAACATAGTAGAACTCCGTTTCCTCCTTCTATGAATAAAAGTTCTACTTCTTTTGAGTTAGTCCATTCTGATGTGTGGGGTCCTACTTCTATTCCATTTATTGATGGTCACCATTATTTTATCACCTTCATTAATGATTTTTCTCATTGTACTTGGGTGTATCCTATGAAGTCTAGAGAGGATGTGCCACGTGTTATACAGGCGTTTGAGGATAAAGGGATCATCCATAAGTCATCATGTTCCTATACTCTTCAACAAAATGGAACAGTTGAACGAAAAAATCGCCATCTTCTTGAAATAGCTCAGGCACTCCTTCTCCATCCTAGCCTTCCCAAAAAGATTTGGACAGAGGTTGTACTCACTGCTACGTATGTCATCAATCGAATGCCCTCCAGAGTCCTCCAGTTTAAGACCCCCTACTCTATTCTTCGACATCAACACTCACTCTTCCCTTTGCTATTCAGAGTGTTTGGGTGCTTGTGTTTTATCCATGATCTAGTTCCTGACAAATCCAAACTTGATGCCAAAACTATTCGTAGGATTTTCCTTGGGTACTCCCCACACAAAAATGTTATAAATACTATGACCCCTAGACAAAGAAAAAATATATTGTGAAAGATGTCACTTTCTTCTAATCCTATTCATATTATCACTTCCAAGATGTGTCTGAGGGGAAGAGTTTTCAAATTCTAGCCACAACCTTGACTATTCCTAATGTTGTTGTCTCTGGAAGGAATGTCACAACTGAGGAAACTGCACTCTAAAAAAAGAGACAATATTAGCACGAAGGGGACTGAACTACAACACTATGTCAGAAGATCAAAAGTTCAAAAGCAAACTAAAAACTTAGGACTGGATGTTGTCAGACTATTCTGTAGATCCATTATCCCAAGAAGTTGGTAATGTTCTTAACACTGAACCTAGTTCTCTTATTGATTTGATTGAACCCATTGATTCTAATGTTGTCTTAGTTGAAATTGTGCAAGATAATCATGATCTTGAGAAACCTATTGTTGTTCGGAAAGGTGTACGAGAGTGCACCAAACATCCAATCTAAAAGTACTTATGTTGCTCACAACCAAGGAATTTCGGATCGGATCGGGTCTCCAGTCCCAATGAAAGAAATTATAATAGAATCGGGACCCGCTGATCCCGATCTGAATCAAGATCGGATCGGCCGGAATCGGCCGGGATCAGTCGGAATCAGCTGAATCGGGACTTGCCGATCCCGATCCAAATCGGCCGATTCTGCATTCCATGCTCACAACTCTCTCCTTCTTACAGATGCTTCATTATTGCCCTCTCTTCTAGTTCAAATCTCCTAACCTTCACATAGGCTACCAAAGATTAGCGATGGGTGAAGGCTATGGAAGAGGAAATGGATACTCTCAAACAGAACAACACTTGGGTTCTTGTTGATCTTTCCCAGGGGAAGAAGCTGGTTGGATCAAAATGGGTGTACACCACTAAGTTTAGAGCTGATGGAGTGTGGAAAGATTCAAAGCAAGACTGGTTGCAAAAGAGTTTACTCAAACATATGGAATTGATTATGAGAAAACCTTTGCACCAATTACTAAGTTGAACATGGTTAGAGTGGTTCTTGCTATGGCAGCTTATTACTCTTCGGAATTACATCAGTTGGATGTCAAGAATACCTTTTTGAATGGTTAGCTTACAGAAGAAGCGTATATGCAGCCATCTTCAAGAATGATCATTAGTGACAAAGTGTGCAATAAGGCTCTATATGGCCTAAATAGTCTCTTTTGAGTCTGGTTTGAGAGATTCAGAGTGGCAATGGTCAGATATGGCTTTACCCAGAAAAACGCAAATCATACTCTGTTTACAAAATGGGTAAATGGCAAAGTTGTGGTTTTACTAGTGTATGTTGATGACATGATCATCATAGGTGATAACAACGCTGAAATTGCACCCCTGAAGAAAAGGCTAGTGAAAGAGTTTAAAATCAAAGACTTGGGGCAACTGAGGTAATTTTTAGGTATTGAAGTGACCAAATCATCTAGAGGAATTTATGTATGCCAGCGCAAGTATGTACTGGATATGCTGAAAGAAACTGGAAATTTGGATGTAGAACTGCAGATACACCTATTGAATCAAATCATAGACTTAACATCTCAGATGGTGAAATCTTGTCTGAGGGAAAGAAAGGAAAATATCATAGACTAGTAGGGAAATTGTTGTATTTATCCCTAACTAGGCCTGACATTGCCTATGCTATTAGTATAGTAAGTCAGTTTATGCACGCACCCCGTACATCACATCTTGGAGCTGTGGACAGAATTATGAGGTACATAAAGTCCTGCTTGGGAAAAAGGTCTTCTATTTTTCAAGACCAGTCATCTTGGTCTGGAAAGATACATTGATGCTGATTGTGCTGGATCACAGGATGATAGAAGATCCACAACATACTATTGTATGTTTTTAAGTGGCAATCTTATAACCTAGAGGAACAAGAAGCAGTCTGTATGTGCCAAATCCAGTGCACAAGCTGAATATCGGGCTATGGCTCAGTATGTAGCTGAGCTTGTTTGGTTAAAAATTTTACTTAGGGACCTTGGAGTGAAGGTACAACTATCAATGAAGCTCTATCGTGATAACAAAGCTGCCATCAACATTGCAAATAATCATGTCCAGCATGATAGGACCAAACATATTGAGATTGAAAGGTACTTCATCAGAGAAAGATTAGACAGTGGGGATTTATGCCTACCCTATATCAATTCTGGACAGTAGCTTGCAGATGTATTCACTAAAGGTCTTCCAAGGGAACAGTTTTCAAATGTGATTAGCAAGTTGGGTATGCTAAATATCCATGCTCAGCTTGAAGGGGAATGTAGTAATAAATAGATGTTCAGTAGGGGCAACCTTGTCTTTTTATTATTTATTCTGATTTTATTTTGGTTTTACCCTTGTCTTTTATGTTAACAGAGGTAAATCTATCATTAGTGGTTGTATTATGTTTGCCCTACTTATAAAAGTTTGTTTGAGTGCTGGCCAGCCTCTCCAGTTGAGAGAGAGAGCCTGCCACACCTCTTTCCTGTCTATCCAACTCATGTGCCTCTTCTTTCTACATATTCGATTTAGATGATGCAGTTAAACTCTTATATTGTACCTTCAGGGTATGCCCAGTGATTTTGTTATGTTTCTTTTATTTAATAAAATTATGCCTAGGATGGACTTGGTGGAGTGGGAACATGTCACTTACCTGAAGTGATGTGCACTCTTCTAAGAAAATCTCTAGGTCTTTTATTTCAATTTTTTTTTTAATAGTCATAGAGCAAAATAGGCCTAAAAGAAAGTCAATGCATGATAAGAGACGATCTAGAAAATGAATATTTCTCTGAGATTTCAAGTATTCTAAGGTTGTTTTTGATGTCAATTGTCAAGTTTTGGTCATTGAGATTCACGGATGATTTAGATTAATATTTTAGAATAAAATTTACCTCTCTTTTTCCCTCAAAGAAATCAAAATGATTGAACTTTTTCTATTTGGAATCGTATTAGGTCTAATTCCTATTACTTTGGCAGGATTATTCGTAACTACGTATTTACAATACAGACGCAGTGATCAGCTGGACCCTTGATTGATTGAGTAATATTTCTTTTTAGATTTTGATTGACCTCCTCTCTGCAGGAGGTCAATTTTTCGTTGTTTACAAGCCACGTGCCAAATAGCTAAATGACAACACCAAATATGAGTTAAGTGGAGCAAATAGTGGGCTAATTTATGCTTTAAATTTGAGTCTAATTACGATGCCATGGGTTCTCATATTTACAAGTAGCTATCTGGCAAACCTACTGATAATCGATTTTATCTGGATAGGAAAGACAGTTTCAAATGTAGGATTTATCAATAATTAAGAGACAATGAGCGGGAAGAGGCTTTTCTTAGCAGATACATTTCCACTATCTGAACTGGGCCTGGCCAGCCTGGCTTGGCTGGGATCACAGATACACAGATGGCTAAAACAATATGGCCTCCTCTAACCCTAATTCCAATCTCTCTCCTGCCACCCTCAAGCAGGTCGATGCTAACATCACCGCTAGAGTCCTCCTCATCCCCCTTCAACAACACCCCCCCTCCCCCCCCCTCCTTCTCTCCCAACCAATTGTCCTGCTTCCCCTCTCCTCCTAGATGCTGACACCTGACACCTGGACACCCATGTTACCAAAGGTTGTTGAAGCCATTGTTCATGTATGCATAAACAGAACTGTTCATCAAACCTCCTAAAGGGCCTCCATGCTGTTTGTTTGGAGGTTGTCATTGCCGACAGCCTTTCCCACCACTCTTTCAATCCCCCTATCACCAGGATCGATGAGTCATTGTAACTTAACTTGGATGCTCTGCACCACCCTTTCAATGATCCACAGTGGGCTGCTAGACAGTGAGCATGGTTGTCAATGTGTGGGAGGAAGGTGGTTTGGGTTATAGAGAGAATATGTTTGCTGGGCCAGGCCTTCATTAACCTGGGCATTGTAGAAATTGGATGGGCCTGATGGAAGCCCTTGAAACTAGGCTCTGAAAAACCGGGTCAGGCACGGGCTTTCTCAAACCAGGCTCATTAGCACCCCTAGTACAAGAGATGTACCTCCAGCACTTACGACTGTTTTTCTAATGGTCAAATAAATTATTGATAGAGCTACCTTTCTTTCAAGAAATATGTTTCATTAATAACCTTTCTCAAAACAAAGTTTGACACTTTTATTGGAGACTAACTGGCCACTTGAATAACATAAAGATCTTGAGATGAAGCAAAAATCAATTCCCACCACTTGAATAACATAAAGATCCTGAGATGAAGCAAAAATCAATTCCCATGTATTACTCTTTTTTGTATCTTCCAATCAGGGCTTGACATAATGTCACAAGAGAAGAATCTAATACTCCTATCTTCAGGAGTGTTCAGGTAGATTGCATGTATTGTGTTTACAAGCATGAGCATTGATTTGTTTGGTTCAGATGCTGTTTCATCTCCCCTGTTAATATTGTGATATTTTATTGAATTGGTGCAACTACTGATATATGGGATGAGGGTTTCCAAAATGGCCCAATAAGTGGAAACACACATTAAAGGGACAGAAAAAGGCAATGAACAAGTAAAAGCCTGAGATATGACAAGCAAGATTGTCAAATCATTGTAGGGTGTGTTAAGGGTTTATGATTTTCTTTTTTATCCCTTTGGAAAGGACTTCTTTTCTTCACAGACTAAAAAACATTCTGGGGGGAAAATCCATGGTTTGCTAGGAACAGTCAAATCTCATGTGAGTTAATACCAAATCTCAGATGTTGCTGTGAGAGAGAGAGAGAAGTTTTTTGTCCACGAAAAAACTGGTTTTCCCCATGTCTAAATGCAGGGAATTTTTTTAGGTAATTTTCCGATCCAAGAAACAAAAAGTTTTTCGTAAGTGTTTACTTTCCTAAATCTCTAACCTTGAAAAGAAAACTTTTCTAGCAAAAATAGACTTTTCCATCCTATTTTCTGTAGGTCCTATCTAAGAATGTTTGACAGAAAGGCTGTTTCTTAGAGTAGCGTCCATCAGCTTCAATGAACAATACCTGACTTTTTGATAGGCTACATATAGCAGGATGTTTATCTTTGTCCATTGACTTGTCCACTCAAACCTCCTGAATACATATTGTTGTAGTTATTCCTCTCCATCTTTCCTCTTTGTAAAAAGTTATGTCCTAACATTAAATGAAAGAGAATGAAGGATGGATCACACAATTGAGGTACCCCAGGCTGATATGATAAGAGATGAATCTTCGGTGCCATGCTGCACTTCCTGGGTTTTTATATGGCATCAACCTTTGTCACCCTCAACATTGAGAGTTATAGGTATAACACAGTACGTTGTCTTTATATAGCAGAACACACTTGCCGGTGACAAGTATTTCTGAGGAAGGATGAGAAAATTCTTTCATTAACAAGGTTGAATCATAAAATCGAACCAAATCTAGGAGCATTTTTCTTTTTTCTTTTTAAAACTTCATAATCTTAATAAAATTATCAGAACAGAAAATAAACATTTATGTACCTGTAATGTCTCTGCAGAGATCCGTGAATCATGGCCAACTGATACTCTTAAGCATCTATTTTCAACAGGCTTCTTTCTGTCCAGCAGCCATGCAGCAAAAGCAGCAGCTATTGCTTCTGTCACAGGCTCAGTTAGGTTGACAGGCTCCCCCTCCACACCAGAAACAGCAACACCTCGTATATCACTGCAAAAGCGGATGTTGGAACATAATCTCAGATCATCATCCTCATAAAGCATTAGTCTATCAATCCAGTTTTGCATAGGAAGAGGAAGAACAAATCTCAGATGCCAGAATAAACGTTTTCCAACTGTCAGCCTGGTGCCAACCTTGAATGTTACATTAACAATGTGATCCAATTCAAGGTTAAGGCAGAAGAAAAGTGCTTACAGAAGGAAAAAAATTGGATAGCTGTTGAAGCTCTATATTTGTTTTTTGCATAGAACTCCAAAAGATTCAGATATGTAAAGGCCCTCTAATTTCCTACTTTATGCTAAAACCACCATGAACATTACATCATGTGGGAGAATCTCCATGATATAGATATCTAAGGAGATAAAGTTGACTGACGACAAGGGGCTATAGCACATGGTAATGATCACTTAGGTGACTCCTTTGCATATTAAAATTTTCAGGGTGTACACTATACAAAATTCCCACATACTAGACAAGAACATTTCAGAGATAGAGCAGAATATAGCAAGAAGAGCTCTCTGATCCACCAATTTTCACTGTGAATTTACACAAAAATGATTGGACTTTAATAAAACTTCAGAAGAAGCCGTCGCCTGCCTGCACAATCACCAGGTTCTTGAACAACAAGAACAGATATAAGGATCAAAACCTAATTCTGCTTTTTGATTCTGAAATCCTTTGCCCTAAACGAAAGCATGTCTCAGAAAGTCCTACAACGCATTTCCAATATTTATCAGAAATGGTACAGATTAACAAGCCAGGTAGGCAGACTTTATTACAATGCATCACACAGAAAACTAAAATTGTCATAAATGTGTGCAATATCTTCCAAAGTAATTCCCCACTTCGAACATTTATTAGGTCTGAAATGAACAAATGTTTTGATATCACCTTGAAAAAGTGAGGATTTCAAGGTCTTGGATGCTCATATAGATCATTTAAATCTGAAGACTAGAAGAATTACTTAATGAAAAAAAAAACACCACTACCTGTACTATAAATGTATGATTAAGCTATCTTTTTAAGATGAAACTAAAGCTTTAGATTAAGTATTAAGCATGCTCCTAGACTACAATAATCCAACAATCTATTTTCCTATTTTCTAGGGCTGCAAATGGGTCAGAGGCAAAAACGGAAATAGGTGTTTCCATTTCTATTTCCTATATGGAATATTGGAAAACGGGAGCAGAAATGAAATATATGTTTCCATTTCCACATCCATTTCCTATATGAAATCGGCAGTGGAAACAAAAAAGAAATATCCATTTCCATTTTTTCCACTCCTCACACATATTGATAGTCATAAGACACATGCAATGTGATGCTTATTATAAGTCCCATGTAATGTATGCTACTCCTTGTTGAGCATCATGTAATGCACATGTAACATGATGTCTATTGTATTAGACTAAGATAATATCTCTATTGTTTAATATCATATCAGACAAGAATAAGAGTGAAGACCTCATCCCCCTTTATGAAAGCATTATCCTTTATCAAACTAAAGGATTAATGGTCCATCTACCTAACTTGAAACTAAAGTTATCCTTGATGATACTACTTAGTTCTTGCGAAGGGAGGAAAATATGAATAATAATACATTATCGGAATAAATTCATAAAGCGGATGCAAAAATCTTCGCATCCATTTACTTATCGGAAAGTTTGGATTTGGAAGCATTTCGGAATTGAAAAGAGAAGGCCTCTTTGTGTGTGTGTGTGTGTGCATCCATTTCCAAAATGTCGGAAACGGATCGGAAATCGGAGAGTCAGAACACCATTTGCCGACCTACTATTTTCCTGTTTATTTTGAGGGATCTCAAACTGATACAATAACCAGCAAGCATGATTTTGAAAAGTCACAGATTCAATCCTTTGAACTCCAGAGAACAGCAGATCATGTACCATATGTAACCACTACGATTACATGTTATCTTGTTATATGAATGTGTGTGTATGTGTATGAGTGTGTAAGAAGGGGGGGGGGGAGAGAGAGAGAGAGGGAGAGATGATTGATGCACCAGTGAAGTACACATGGATTTGAAATTTGAATACCTTCCATTTTGAAGCTTGTGAAAATCAATCTTTTCAAAGGATGAGACAGCATTGGCACATGTAGAAGCTGGAAAAGCAAATAGCCAAGAAGTAGAGTCAAGAGATGTGCACGAAGTTTAACATGATTTAAATTTGGGGTTTTTACTTTTCCGTCCCTACAATCTTTCAATATTCCATATTAGTCAGGGCAATCTTCGTATTTACTTTAAACCACCTACAATCTTTGAATCCTCCCTAAAAAGTCTCTCCGGTCAAACCGTTAAACAAAAAGGAATATTCCTTCTGTTTTTAGCAGAATATATAGGAATATTCTGTGAATAATGAATACTCCTAGTATATTCCTTTTTTCTAAATGGTCACTAAGCCGAGGGTTTTTTGGGGAGGATTCAAAGATTATAGGGGCCTAAAGTAAATATGAAGATTGCAGGGACTAACACAGAATATTTAAAGATTGAAGGACAAAAAAAGTTAAAAAAAAACCCAAATTTTAAATTTTAATTGGAATAGACTACAGAGATATAAGAGATGGGGCACGTATAGAACATGAATCAACAGCACAGTTGCAGTAATTAAGCTAGCTGAAATCCAAAATTGCTTTTGAGATCATCCCTGGTAGTGAGAGTCTAGAACAGACCATTGCAATGGACATTCATTCGGTTCCCAGAACCATTTTGGTTTGTTGCCCAGATGCGCATGTACATGGGTGACATTCCAAACCATGCTAACTTCCTCCCATGTGAGGGATGCCCTTTGTGTGTTTTAGGGAAACAATAGTCCCTACGATATCTGCTCTCCAATTGCCTATCACATTGGTGACATTCTGCCCTAAATACACATTGAACTGTCTTCCCTGATAATGCTGCATAAAAGTTTACAATATAATATTTATTAGCAAAGGAAATGGTTATTAGCGGCATTTTGGTAAACAACCATATGAGGATAAGGCCAATGCATTATTTTAATAAATTGTGGTACTCCGCCCTGAAACAACTACTATTAGAATTATATTATACTCCGGCTTGTTATGCATACAAGAATTATGCCCTTCATGTTTTGACCAATCAATAATCTAGGGCATTTTTACCATGAGCAATGATAAGATGTCTTAATACCCTTCATGTTTCATGTCAATTCCTCTCTAATGTGTATGTACATATAAGAGATTAAAATCATTAAGATCAACTAAAAGAGGGCAGTCGGGTGCCTCAAGGCTTCCTTAAGCAGAGGGTCTTGGGGGTCAACTGTACACAGCCTTACCCCTTCTTTTTGTAGAAAGGCTGTTTCCGGTTTTGAGCCTATGATCTCTATGCCACAGTGGAACAGCCTTCCTCTTGCATCAAGATTAACTAATACCAACAATTCAAACAAACTTATAGTAAACTAGATTAAGTGCATGAACTCTTTGGTTCACAAACACCAATTTAATGTGTTGGAATAAAACCTCATTAATACACTGCATGTGTGCACGGCATGTGTGCATGCATCCTATTCAACTCATGGGCAGCTACGGAAGAAGCTTGTGACTTCAACTGCTTTGATATGCACAGGTTGATGGATGTTTAGGTTCCTACATGAACTAATGATGATGTCAACAAAGATTGTATCCAATATGATGACCATCACCTGCATCATCTCCTTCAAATTGTGCCCAGAACAAATGGTTTGCTTTAAATTGGCTAACACATGCAGTTCAGGTGCACATTAGGTTGTTACAGGCCCCATATGCTACTAATGCCCCTATAATAAATAGATAAATTGGAAGGATTGCTTTCTTTTTCAAGAGAAGGGTGGATTTTACCACCAATTTTATTGAAAATAAAGAAAGGGAGTCCAATTGAAGAGGCCGGGAGAGACTATTTTTTATGAATAAAAGTAGTGGATTTTGCAACCAATTTTCTTGAAACATAAACGGACAGGGCACAATCAGAATCAGGACAGTGCGATGCCTCTCCTTAAAACATTAAAAAAAAGACTAGAGATTGCAGAGTAATCAATAATCTCCCCCTCCAGCTATCTATAGGACTATGGAGTAAAAATCTACTTCAATGAAATAGAAAAATGAATTGCTATAAGGCAAGAGTTCTCCAAATATGATTTACTTCCCAGAAAAATGCAATTGTTGTGCTCATTTCTTCGAATATGATTTACTTCCCTGAAAAATGCAATTGTTGCACTCCTTCCAAATTTCATTAATTTCTTTAATGTCAAAAAAGGGATAAATAAAGAAATTACAATGCATGAAGTTCCCTCCTCGAGTACCTTAAGAAATACCCAAGATTAATGAAATTTTGATAAAGGTAAATATTAAAGGTAAATTTTACTTTCCTGAACGATAGGAGTCATTCCTCTATCACCATAAATTCCAGCAGATCATGAATAAAATAAGGCTGAAAACATGACTTATAGGGCTCTATAATTGGCCGTTCTGCACCCACATACAATCTAGAAGCTGATGTTTTCTGGAAGGTGGTCAAAGACCACAATTCATTGAGAAGATAAGATAATACAAATAATACAAAATTAAATGTGGGCTTATTGCTATCGGACATGATTGTGGCCGGGGTACATTCTTCAGTGCCATTGATGAGGCCCATGAGATGATTCATACGGAGGATTGGAGTGAATTGTATCTTCCAAAGAAGGTTATTGCGCGGTGTAAGTTTGATGGTGAGAAGATGATGTATAGGAATAGAAAAGGAGAAGGCTAATGTGGTGGGAGAGGCGACAGAGAAAAGAGCAGCAGAGTTTGTAGAGGAGGAGGAAGAATGACATCATGGTGGGACAAGGCTGGACCTGGTTGCTCTGATACCATAAACAGGGTACAAAATTGAGTGAATGAGCCACACCCAGCCTATGGCGCCAGTTACTAGTATATATACATAGAAAATGACTGTTACAATCTTTTACAAGGCAATTTCATGATGCGTAATCATAGGTTCAGTTACGTGGAGCAATGTTAACTTTGGTAATTACCGAATATTTGAATTCAAAAGAGTTTGAACTAAAGTGAGCTGGCCCTAGATTAATTTCTGCGGTGCAGAATCTTGGCTGTGCATTTATCTCTGCTGGTGAGGCTATGAGCTGGCTCTGTTGATATGCCCCCGCAAGTGAAACCATCTCGTGAGAGAAGGTGAAGCTTGGATCTTAAACTGCGGAACCTTGGCGAAGACAGTCCCTTGGTCATAATGTCTGCAGGTTGATCAATTGAGGAGATGTACCGAACTGTCATCACACTATTCTTGATTAAATCTCGAACAAAGTGTATATCTATTTCAATGTGTTTGGTGCATGCCTGGAGCACAGGATTGGAGGCAATGTATGCAGCACCTAAATTGTCGCACCAAATTGTAGGTGGCTGTGGAAGTTGGATGCCGAGCTCATGAAGGAGGGAGCGTAACCATAGAATTTCAGCAGCAGTATTTTTTTTTAGAAGGTGACAAGAGTCACAATTCCATGGATATATGTGAAAGAGGTACAGGAAAGCCCATGAGAGCACACTCTTGGATAGGACAGTCCCCCATCCAAGTCCCAAAGATTTAAAAGATTCTAACAAAACAAAACCAAAAAGCTGTTTTATCAAGAAGATAAACCAGGGATACAAAGAAGATTAACTAAGCGATCAGCTGCCTCCACAGTCTGGTTTTGTCAGAAATAACAGAGCTGCCATCATTCAGGATACCAGCTGCACGTCCCCACTCTTCCACCCATCTAAATGTCTTCTTTAAGAGTTCATTCGCACTGCTAAAATGGTCACTAAATTTCCTTCTATTTCTTTCACACCATATAGTCCACAACATGGCCGGGCAAAATAGAAACCATACATGTGTGAGATCCTTTGATGGAGAAGCAGCAGTCCACCATTTCAGCAGATTCAACACAGAAGTGTGCTCCACCCAACCAATTCCAAGTACCCTACACATACTCTTCCATTGGATGGAAATAATGCCACATTTGCAGAATAAATGGAGTTGGTCTTCCTCAAAGTGTGCACAGAACATACATAAAGAGCTTCCGGGAAGTTTAAGTCTCTTCGCCCTCATTCCCGTGAGACTTCTATTCCAGGCAATCTTCCATAGAAACACCCTTATTTTATTAGGAAGGTGGTTAGACCAAATAAGATCCTTCCACCAAACCCTAGTACCACCATCATTCAACAGCTGAACCAAGGATTTAACCGAAAAGAGCCCATTATTGGTCCATCTCCAAACTCTCTTATCTTGTACCTCACTGCAGATCCTAACACCATTGATTAAGTTAAACAAGTCTATCAGTTCCTCTGTTTCCACATCAGTAGGATTTCTTCTAAGCATTAGGTTAACCTGGCCTGTACTGCTGTGAGACAGAACCTCTTCAACCGAAGCATCCTTGTTCTGGGCAATGCTGAAAAGATTGCTGAAAACCACAGTCAAATCCAGATTGGAGCACCATTTGTCCTTCCAAAATCGTATGTCCCTGCCATTACCCACTTGGATTTCGCTAGAGGTGACCATAAAATCAGCACATTTAAGAATGTTCCTCCATATGGGAGATAAATTATATCTTGCAGAATGAGAGAAACTCCATTTGCTCTCGCCATGAAAGTACAAGTCATTGACAATTACAGCCCAAAGAGTATCCGGGTACTCTCCTCTTCTCCACAACCATTTGGCTAACAAGGCTTTGTTGAAGATGGCAATCCCACAAAGGCCAATGCCTCCTTGTTCCTTGCTTTTGCACACATTCTTCCAAGCAATCAAGTGCATTCCTCTCTTTTCCCTTTTCCCTCCTGCCCAAAAAAAGGAACTCCTAAGAGATTCAATGATTTTTTCCACGGTTCTAGGGATCTTCATAACAGAAGCGTAGTATAAAGCCAATGAAGAAAGAACCGACTTAGATAGGATCAATCTTCCTCCTCCAGACAGAAAGCTGCTCTTCCATCCTTCCAGCCTGTTCTCAAATTTCTTTATGAGACCATCCCAATCCCTGATCCTACCGACACTATTCGAGAGGGGCAGCCCCAAATATTTGATAGGGAAGTTGCTTACCCTACACTCTAGGGAATTTGCAATATCCTGTACCCTTTGCTGAGTCATGTTCAGCCCAACAATTTCAGATTTCTTATAATTGATTCTCAACCCCGTGATGACTTCCACCAAAATTAGCAACCTCTTTATATTCTGGATTTCCTCAATACTTCCAGGTGTAAACATGAGAGTGTCATCTGCAAACTGAAGGTGAGATAATTGGATATGGCTTCTACCAATCCTGAACCCTTCCACCAAGCCCTGTTGAGCTGCACTATCCCAAAGGGTGCTCAAAATCTGTCCAATGAGCAAAAAAAGAAGGGGAGAGAGAGGATCTCCCTGTCTTAATCCTCTTGAGCTGTTAAAAAAACCACATGGTTCTCTATTGATCAACACCGAGAATCTGGAGGAGGAAATACAACACCTTACCCATCTTATCCATTTAGCATTGAATCCCATGATCTCCATAGTTTTGAGTAGACAATTCCAATTGATTGTATCATAGGCCTTCTCAAAATCAAGCTTTACCAACACTCCTTACTTATGCCTAATCTTGTAGTGGTGAATGGCTTCATGAGCAGCCATAAAATTGTCCAGGATGAATCTTCCCTGCACAAAGGCTGACTGGTTGAACCCTACTAGCTTATGGATGACCCTCTTGAGCCGGGTTGTTAGGATCTTGGTCATGATTTTATAACATCCATTGAGAAGGCTAATGGGTCTAAAATCAACCATTCTATCAGCTCCCTCTGATTTCGGGATCAGGACAATGTGTGTGGAGTTGACAAGTTTAATCCCTTCCGGCCTATCATAGAACTCTTGGGCAAAGTTTACCACATCTGTCTTGATAAAATCCCAACAAAATTGGTAGAATCCTAGGGAGAAGCCGTCAGGACCTGGGGCTTTGTTGGGGTCCATGCTAAAAATTGCCAATTTGACTTCTTCTTCTGAAAAAGGTTCACACAGCTGTTCAGCATCAGCATCTTCTAACACCGGTAGCAACCCTTCTTGTAGATGGGGCCTGAGTGGGTGGCCTTCTGAGAAAAGGTTCTTATAAAAGGCAACAAACCTGGTCTTGATTTCCTCAGGTTCCTCAATGACTGCTCCATTTTCCTTGATATGCTCAATGGTCATAAATCTCTTCTTGGCACTTGCCACTGCATAGAAGAAAGAGGTGTTTTTATCCCCTTCCTTAAGCCAGTGTTCCTTTGCCCTCTGCTTCCATCTAATTTCCTCTTTCAAAAGCTCTTCATTGTAAGTCTTCTTGAGATCCTTCAAAGATTGCACTTCTTGTGTAGATAAATCCCCATACTCACTTTTCAGCTCCAGCTCTTCAATTTTACTTATCATAGTCTGCCTTTCTGCTGAAACCCTTCCAAATTTCTTTTTTGCCCATTGTTTCATACATCTCCTAGTCCATTTAAGTTTCCCCTGGAGATTCTGAATTGCAGAAACTGCCTTTGGTGCTTGATTCCACCAATCCCTCACCAAATCTCTGAATTCAGCTTCCTTCTGCCACTTCAGCTCGTATCTGAAAATTCTGAACCCTGCCTTCTTATCCTCCTTTCTGAGATGTAGAGGGATGTGATCTGAAACCGATCTACAGAGCCCCTTAACATTTGTCAATGGGAATTTCCTGAACCATTCTGCAGAAATTAGAACTCTATCAAGTCTTGATTGTGTGCTGACTTGTTGTAGATTAGACCATGTAAATTTCCTGTTCGGTATTTCCATATCCATTAGCTTGACCTCTCTAATCCATTGGTTGAAGGATTCCATGTCCTTACTCCATTTCTGTCTCCCTGACCTTTCCCAAGGGTACCTAACACAGTTGAAATCCCCCAAGATGCACCAGGCTTCAGAAAACAAGGACTGCAATCTATACAATTCTTCAAAAAAGGACTTCCTCTGGTGTTCAGTATGAGGCCCGTACACTGAAGTAATGACCCAGTTGTCATTATTTGACCTTCTGTTCTTGCATGAAAAAGAAACCGAGATGCTGTAAGTGCCCATATCACATATTTTTCCTTCAAATTTATCCCCATTCCATAATATCACCTGGCCTCCTTTAGCTCCATCTGCAGGGAGGACAGCAACCTCATTCAGATTCGTCCCCTTCAACCTGTCTGAGATGTCTTTGTCCAAACTAGGCATTTTAGTCTCTTGTAGGCAGATGCAGTCCAGCTGGAGAGATTGCACCAGGTCCCTTACTGCTCTCACCTTGTTCTTCCCATTGAGACCTCTGACATTCCACGAAACCAGGTTCATGGTAAAATAGTGATCCTCCCCTCCTCCTTGAGCTTCTTCCCTCTTAGAGTATCCACAATTTCATTGTTCTTCACGAAATTGGCTTCTCTCTTTCCTATTTTAATTCCTCCACCCGTTCCCTTCCTCTTAATTGAATGATGTAGAGCATCATACCTTCTCAGTTTCTTCAGAAAGCTTAAGACCATAGCCTCCCTACCAGCAAAGGACACACCAATGCGTTGGCCCAGCAGAATAATTTCATTGATCCAAGCATCTTCGTCAGTAGCCTTCTGTACTGCCAGCGGCTCCTGACTCGCAATGTAAGGTACAATCTGGGTACTCAGCGTTGCTTCCTGCATTGTCCCTGTGTTCCTCACAGCATTCAAACATTCTTCTTCCATGCCATCCTGTCTGCCAATTGAAGCAAATGACTCCTCATTGATCTGTCTGGCTTCCTCCGAGTTGTCACTAACCCATGCTTCCCCTACAGGAATAATACATGATACCGGTTGGCCAATACTCAACTCTCCACTCTCTGCCTGGTCAATCCCCACTGAAGACTTAAAACAAACCAGGGCCTTTGAGGGAGAAATTCTCGCTCCGTGGCTCAGAGGAACCTCCCTTCGGATGCTCTGTTTTCCTCCTTGAGTTCCGCTTACAGACGCTCGGGGAAGACGACGACGGCTCAGGGTCGGGTTAACAGCAGACACCCGGACCGGTCCAGAGCAAGCCCGGTTCGCAGGTAAGTCAGGATCCAAACGGAACAGGTCATAATGGGCCCCGTCTGAACCCGGATCCAGAATCCGACCCCGAACCTGTTCATCTTCTTCGCCCGTCACCCCACAGCCTTCACACCCTTGGATGGGCTTCGTCAACATCATCTCAGGACCACCGTATTGGGCTTCCTCCAATCCTTTTAAGAGACTTGCACCATCTCCAAGAGCAGAAATCTGTTCAGTTCTGCCGCTCGAGGAATCTGGGCCCTTCCCAAGAACTCCTTTACCTTCGTGGGGCCTAGGATCTCTGCCGCCATGAATGCTCAATTTGAATTCTTCCTGACTCTTCGCTTCCACTTGACTCGGTTCAACTGAGTTCGTCACCTTGGGAGCAATCTCAGACTCAGTCTCAGCTTCCTCAAGAACAGGAGGATAGTCGCAGCCCGGCTCCCCTGTTCCAGCACTTCCATCCCTTCTCTGTCTATATCTTCTGTACTCGCACACCACGTCTGCCCAGGACCAGTCTCGCTCAGGTTGTTTGGTCAAAACAGAGGTTTCCTTCTCAACACGTACCCAGAATGCTGCACCCATCGCTGAGATCTTGATCTTATCCGGGATACCTTCAGTCTGATCAACGGAGACTTTAACCCGAGCAAATGAAAGATTATCCCCTCTGAGCCACTTGCCATCTACTTCTCTGAGTCTCCCAAACTTGGAGCAAATAGCATGGAACGAATTAACATTCCAGAGGTGAAGGGGCGCTCCAAAGAGTTTACACCACACTTCGATACCGTCCTCTGCTGGGACAGTGCCAACCTCGACCTTCCACGGTGAAACGAAAGCGGAGACACCTTCCTTCACCTCGAGCCTCCCAGTGGAGCAAACAGAGCTTCTCCACGACTCCGAGTCAGTTCTTACAAGGAAAGAGCCAATATCGATTCTACAAATGCACCAAAGATTGACATCCGGCCATAATTCCTGCAGCCTCTTCCTCACTTCCTCCTTGTCTACAGCTTCCTCCTTACTGTTCTTCCGGAATGAGATAACGACACAGCTTTCCAGCATTCTCTTAGCTGGTTCAACCTCGGCTGACCACGGGATTTCCACCACGCCATGAAGGATTTTCATGCCGTTTGCTCCACCAGAAGCAGCAATCTGGCCACCAGTCAATTGATCCTGTATGAGACTCCCTTCTGGTTTACTGGAAGGCTGTCGAAGAAGAGGACAGTGTCTCCTTCTATGGCCTGCTTCCCTGCAATGGAGGCATCGGACAGGCTCTCTACACACAACCGCATGGTGACCCTTCCCCAAGCACCGAATGCAGACGTCTCTGTCTACCGGAAGCCCACCTTCAGCCTTATGCCTCCGAAGAGCAGAGTTGCGCCGGCTCTTGCTCTGTACTACCATCCATCCTTCCCTTGTCCCTGTGGAGTCTTCCCCGGAGTTCCCTCCCCTGTTCCCTCCCCCGGGGTTCCCTCTCCTGCTGACTTCGCTCATGACTGACTTCATATTATATCAGTTGTTGATCTTATAAAAGACTGAAGTACGTATAAGCAAGTCACTTCAGCAGCAGCAGTATTTGCTACAGCACGATACTCTACCTCAGTGGATGAACACGCAACAGTTGGTTGTTTCTTGGCAGACCAAGACACTAAATTGTTCTCAAGAAAAACAAGATAACCACCTGTTGACTTTCTGTCATCTGGATTTCCAGCCCAATCTGCATCAGAGTAGGCCGTTATGGAATAGGCAGGAGTGGCAGAGAGAAAAAGGCCAAGTTATGGAGTGTTCTTGAGGTGATGTAGGATACATTTCACAAGTTACCAATGAATTTCAGTAGGGACCTGCATGAATTGGGAGGCACACTGCATAGCAAATGAAATTTCTGGTCGAGTCAATGTTACATATTGTAGAGTTCCTACCGTCTGTCAATATTGAAGAGCATCTTGTAGAGGCTGGTCATCATGACGTGAAGGTCCTGGGCCCCTGGCTTAGCACAAGATGGACTTTGTAGTCCTTTAGAATCAAGCATGCCAGTGAGCCTTAGAATATCAAGAATATAGTGTTGATGAGATAAAAGCATACCCTGTGGAGTGCGCAAGATTTCTATGCCAAGGAAGAAGTGTAGGGAGCCCAAGTCCCTGAGAGAAAGTTGAGTTGCAAGCTGCTGCAGGATATGTTGAAGTAGATTGGAGTTGTTTCCAGTGATAATAATATCATCAATGTATACAAGCATGTATAGCATGTTGCCATGTGAACTGTAGATGAATAAGCTTGCATCTAACTTGGATTCATGAAATCCGAGTTGAGTGAGAAATGAGCTGAAGCAGAGGAACCAAGCCGATGACATACATATGCTTGGGAAAGGCCGCATCAATAAACCAGGAGGCTGTCATGTAAACTTCTTCTTGAAGAATGCCATTTAGAAATGCATTGTTGATGTCGAGCAGATGTATATGCCACTTGTTAGTCACGGCTATGTATAGTATCACCCGAATAGTTGTGGGTCAAACGACCGGGCTGAAGGTGTCAAAGTAGTCCACTCCTTCTTGTTGACTAAAACCTTTAGCTACGAGCCTCGCTTTGTATCATGCAACCGATCCATCAGGAGACCGTTTGGTATGAAACAACCACTTGCATCCAACAATGTTCATGGGAGGGCGACAAGGTACAAGGCGCCATGTTCCATTCTTAAAAAGAACATGGATTTCATCGCCATGGCCGCACGCCAATGGGGATAATGATTGGCTTCAGTAAAACAAGTGGCGTCTGGTGCTGAAGGGACATAGCTGAGGAGGGCGCGAGGTAGGCGATGAGGGGTTGTTATTTTTTGTGAAGGTTTGGGATTGGGACGCAGCTGCATGGGGTGCGTCCGAGTGGGTGGTTGTGGGGGAGGTAGCACTGCATTAGTGGTGGTTTTGGATAATTGTGTGGACAGATTAATGACAAGGGATGGCTGGCTGGATTTTCCATGTATATCCGACATGTTGTATGAGGTGAGGAGGAGGGATGGTGGTTGTTAAAGGGAGAGGGTGGGTGGATGGAGTGTTTAAGCGGTCTGGTTGTGTGGGCATAGATGAGTCTGTGGTGGATGCAGGCATTGTGTGGACACATGTGAGGATAGTAAAGGTTCTTGTGGTAGCCGTGGTTCGCCGTACTAGATCGGATGGTAGTGACTCGGGCGACTCATACCATATTATGGCGAAACCGAGCCTGTAAGAATCGACTGAGTTTGTGCGAGTCGTTCATGTGACTCAGCCGAGATCGTGGCGACTCGGGTGACTCGTACTGGATCATGAGAGATCCGAGTTGGGTGGTAATGATGATTTCGTTCGGGTGGTGTTAGGAGAGGTTGACTGGGAGTCCATGGAGGTGAGGTTGAGTGAAGTAGTGGAGGCACCAGGAAATAGTCTAGCATCAATATGAATGGGTATTGGTGTTGGTTGTATTGGTTTTGGAGGATTTACTGATTTGGTGCACGCACGCACGCATAAATGGGAAGACCGTTTCATCAAACCTTACATGACAGGCATGATAAATTCGACCCATGGCTCTATCAAGGCAGGTGTACGCATGATGATGGGGACTATACCCAAGAACGATGCATGTGATGGTCCGAAATGAGAACTTGTGTGATTGGTAAGCTCGTAGAAGAGGATATGCTTGGCAGCCAAGGATTTTAGGGAAAGAGTAGTATGGCTTTTGTTTGAGTATACCAAGATGGTAGAAAAGAATTTACCCCTCAACCCAAACCCAATACAACAAATAGGGAGTATCCAAGACACTAAAGCCCCATTACAAAATAAAAGATGCCTAAGAGTACAACTTGTCTAAAATACAAAAGTCCGAAAGGTTTCTTCCTGTCTTGCGAAAATATTCATGCAAGAATCTAATGATGTCATGGATGATGAATGTCAGTTGATTAAACTCTTCTCTGAAAATTCTGTTACTCTGTTCTTCCCATATTGCCCATAGAATAGCTGGAAGACAAATCTCGAACATCTTTATCCTTTGAATGGGGATTCATTTCTTCCCAAATCCCCAAATGAGATGAAATGTTAAGTTGCTGAGTCCAGACAATATTGGGTTCTGAAGATGATCTTCTACACCGTGTCACTGATCCCGCAAGTAAGAAAGATATGATCCATAGTCTCAGTCGAAAGAAACAACCAATCCATTTCTATTCCCTTGACAAGCACATCTATATATAGAGGAAAAGTACAAAGTCAAGCTGTACCCCCGAAACAATATAAGAAATAAAGAAAGAAACATAAAATATCACCGCTTCTAACACTCCCCCTCAAGCTGAGCATGGGAACTAGAGAAAATATCACACATGCCCAGCTTGTTACATAGAAAAGAGAAGCGGAGAAAAGAAAGAGCTTTGGTAAACAAATCAGCCAACTGATCTTCAGACACAACAAACAGAGTAGCTATCTCTTGTGACATCACAACATCCTAAACAAAGTGACAATTCACTTTTATGTGTTTTGTTCGCTCATGAAAAACCAGATTACTGGCAATGGGTATGGCTGCCTCGTTATCACAATACATCACCATGGGACTAGAGTGGGTGAACCCAAAATCCTTCATCACGGATTTGATCCACACCATCTCACATGTGGTGTGTGCCATGGCCTGATATTCTGCCTCTGCACTTGATCTGGACACTACATTTTGTTTCTTACTCCTCCAAGTGACAAGATTGCCTCCCACATAAGTACAATATCCTGAAATGGACTGCCTATTACTGACTGACCCAGCATAGTCAACATCAGAGTTGGCTTCAATCTGCATATGTCCTTTCAAAGTGTAGAGCAACCCTTTTCCTGGAGCATTCTTAATATAGTGGAGAATCCTCATAAATGCATCCCAATGGCATTGCTTCTGCTGCTGCATAAACTGGCTGACCACCCCAACAACATAAGAGATATCCAGTCTAGTAACAATTAAGTAGATCAACTTGCCTACCATTCTTCTATATCTGGTCATGTTAGAGAATTGTGGACTATCATCAGACCATAACTCAGACTGAGTAGACATAGGAGTATCTACTGGTTTGCATCCAAGAAGGCATGTTTCCTCAAGAAGATCTAAGGCATATTTCCTTTGAGACAGAAACACCTTTTGAGTTGTAGGCAATTTCTATCCCAAGGAAATACTTTGGTCAAACTGCTGTTCCAAATAAGCCTTCACAAAAAGAAAACATGTTGTGTCGCTACCAGTGAGAAGCATATCATCAACATATACTATCAATATAACAGAACCAGCAGATGAATGTTTGATGAACATTGAATCATCAGCTTGGCTATGCTTGAGACCAACATTGAAAATAATACTATTGAATTTATCAAAACCTTCTTGTGCTCTTCATATATGTCTTTTAATACTTGTATGTACCTAGTAGATACCCTCTTGCACTCTAACACCCACCACAAGACATCTCTTGGAACTTTATTATAGACCTTCTCTAAATCGATGAACACCATATGTAGATATTTCTTCATATCTCTATATTTCTCCATCAAGCTCCTAATGAAGAAGATAGTTTCCATGGTTGATCGACCCGACATAAAGTCATATTGGTTGGCCGAGATAGTTGTGTCACAATGTAAACAATGTTCAACAACTCTCTCCCACAGCTTCATAGTATGACTCGTGAACTTAATTCTTCTATAATTTGAGCAGCTTTAGATGTCTCCTTTGTTTTTAAAAATAGGTACGAGAGCATTCTTCCTCCATTCATCTGGCATTTTCTTAGAGACTAGGATCTTG
Organism: Zantedeschia hybrid cultivar; assembly: GCA_030544215.1. Classification (NCBI taxonomy): domain Eukaryota; kingdom Viridiplantae; phylum Streptophyta; class Magnoliopsida; order Alismatales; family Araceae; genus Zantedeschia; species Zantedeschia hybrid cultivar. The sequence goes on from JARZZO010000015.1 coordinate 669,648, forward strand.
TTAAACAATCGGCTTAACCATTCAACCCTTATATCTTCTAAATATTTTCACACTTCAATAGGAATTCTATCAGGGCTACAGAGTTTACCTACTTTTATTATCTTCAATGCTTTCTTGACTTCTGAAAATCAAATCCTCCTAGAAAGAAAAAGAGAGAAACTAAAAGAGGCAGATGTAGAAGTATATAGCTCTTGCTACCCTAGTGAACAGAAAGCAATCTTGTAAAAAAGTTCACCATAGACTATAAATATTTTCAAAAGTTTTTTTTTTGTTTTTGGAAAGTGGATGGTAGTACAAAATGTATTAAACTAAAAGGGATTTACAAGTATAAGAGGTGGAAGCAAGCAAAAGTCGCCTATATAAAAGCCACACCAAGAAGGTGTGTAAAGCATTCAACCTTTCCTTCCCAACAAGTACAAAAAGGAAGACTGTGGGGGAAAATATTTTCAAAAACTTGTACCACAAGCCATCAGTTAAGTAAAAATAAGTCTCTGAAAAAATATCAATCCCTTACAGAAACTCCAAGAGTGGAGATCCCTAGAATGCTAAACAAATAATTTCTCCCTCAGAGAAACTCCAAAAGCTGGTATCCCTAGGATGCCATGCACAACGGCCGAAATAAACGAAAACAAATCAATCCAAGATCCTTTGCCACCCTAAAAGGACAAGAATCCTTTGAGAAAAAGGAAAGTGTTCCCCTCCCATTATTTATGCACCTCCAGCTTCTGAGGATGTTAGAAATAGCCTCGTGTATGTTCCAGATGGCAATCATCATAGTGTTGTATTGTCTGCCCATCTGGAAGTACACTAAGAGACATTGGACCCATCAAGTCTAAACCACGTGAGTGCATCCTATGTAGTATAAATATAGTCTATGCATGTTGGTCTTAGGCATTGCAGCATACCATTCCAAGCCACTGGATCAGGTTCAATAGTCTTAAATGTTGTAGCATACCATTCCAAGCCACTGGATCAGGTTCAATAGTCTTAAGTGTTGCAGCACACCATTCCAAGCCACTGGATCAGGTTCAACCCTGATAGCGCATGTCAGATGGAAAACCTGTAGTGCCTTCACAATGCACCTGCTCCTCAAATCACTAATGGCATGGCATTTTGACTAATCAACCTTCCAAAACCCTCCGCACATTCAACAACTTCTAACATATCAGGCACAAGTCAACAAGAGGTTCACAGAATGGCATTGGGAAAGCTGTGAGCCAGTAAAACTAGACATATAAGCAACAGCAAGAGGTACCTGCAGGCTGCCAAACCTAGACACAGAAGCAAGAGCATTGAACCTCCCAACTAGGGGTGTGCACGGTTCGGTTTGGTTTGGTTTTGGAGGAAATTTCTCCGAACCGAACGGAACTGAATTGACACTTGAAACCGAACTGAACCGAACATGACCCCAAACCGAACCGAATGCATTACCATGCATTCAATTGGGGCAGAGGAAATGAATAAGAGGGTGGTGGCTGTAGCAGCAAGGTGACTGCATTAGCATGCATTCAATTGGGGTTTGTCATAGGTCACTGTTCGTTGTCACTATTGATTAGTTTCTGTAGTTGGTTGTTGGTGCACCTGTGCGCACCACATCAATTCAACACCTAACAGAATTTGTTGTAGTTTTTTCTTCTTATGATTTGGTCAGGAGAGCAGGAGGAATTTGCATATTCGTTTCTTTGTATTTGATCTATAGCTTGAAAGTGTAATCTGAAGTGTAGTCTTGAAAGTTGCCCTCCTCCCTCACATGCTTGTTCTACCTCTATTAATTTTAACAAAATGGGTTGTAAAAGCCATAATTTCTGTAAAAAAAAATAAAAATTCAGTTTACGCAGTATAAGAATGGGCTTAAAATGTCGGAAGATCCTGCCAAGAAGAGAATGGAACGGCCGGGTAGGGTTTCCTGGTTCTACTCGCCAAACCTACCACTGTTAAGGATGTTCTGGTCTTAATTTAGCATCGCTCTCATCTCTCTGTGTGTATACCGAAACAAAATTATCCAAATGACAATACATCGGCACTAAACATTCATGCAAGGCGGTGTACCAAACCAAAACAGATATGATGATCAAGAAGTATGCTCAGAAATCTCAAGTAATAACACATGCAAAGAGCTTAAAAGGGCGGGGCTTACGAAGCGCAAATTTGAAAGTGGGGTATATGGATGAAGAATAGAAGAGAGAAAGAGAGAGAGCTGAGGAGCAGAACCTGCCATGGCGGGGAGGAGAGCGCTCGAGCCACACCTCACCTCACGATCGGGAGAAGACGAAGAGGCAGGCCACTCACCGGAAGAAGAAGAAAAGGGAAATTTTAAGGGGATTGACGGGACGAGAAGAATAGATCACCAGAGAGTGCCCGGGGGTGGGGCGGTTTCGGTCGCTTGTTGTCGTAGAACTATTTAGCTTAAAGTGGACATGCGCAAATGCCAAGCGCCACGACGTATTCGGTGGGGTGTGGCAGTGGGATGGGATCCTCTGACGGACCGCCCAATAAAAGTGGATGCAGCGGACAACCTCCGATTGGATCGTGGTAGCCGTGGATCATGTAACATCCGCGAGGTTACGTGGCCGCCAAATAGTAGCGGATTCCATTGAACTATGTTAAGGATCTGTCTTTTATATATATATATATATATATATATATATATATATATATATATATATATATAATTCAGTTATATATTAATTAACATGTGCGTAAAACATTATGGTAAGAGTAGTATCCCAATTTGCAGTGACTGACACACAATCTCAGATGAACTCGTGTAAATTATTACTAGCAATGGTTGCCAACATCCTCATTATCACTTATATTTTCTAAATATGTCCTCTCTTAATTAAGTTTCTATTAGGGAGAAAACTATATCATCTATCTTAAGCGCTGCGCCTACATGAAATATCAAGCTTAATGAATGAATTTTTCTATTTCCTCATCTTATTTTTATAAAGGAGTAATAACTGTGTAGTTAATTTAACAAAAAAATTAATAATATGTGCTAAACAAATTTTAATATGCAATTGATGAAAAAACTTTTGTGGTAGATATATAAGAACAAGACAAGCATATAAACAAAATAACTCTAACAAAGCAAAGTACCGTGAATTATTTACACAAAGGTAAATTCTTAAAGCTGAAAAAAAAAAAGTTCAAGTTGAAATACATTGCCGATTAACTAAAATAAACTTGCTAATTTTCCAAAAAAAGGCCATCGCAATTTCTAAATTGCAATCTAGAAGTGTGAATATGGCCATTTTATCTTTTAGGGAGTGTTTTTGGATTCAACCATTTGACGATCTCTTATGACTTCTGATGAATCCTTTATTCATAATAACCTATTACATAATGCATTAAGTAGGATAAATCTCAACTTTACAAAGCCTAGTTGTGCAAAACTATAAATTTGGTAAAAATGAATCATATATTAGTGTTAGGTTTCTCCTATTTGAATGTTACAACATTTTTATTAAAATAAGGCATAAGAAGATCTTGATTGCTTCAAATACTTTAAACAATGCAAATTGTAGCATTCAATGAAAGCAATTAGATTATTAATTGAAAATATTTTAACTTAGAAGTCAAAGTTTCTCTCATATCGTTTGGCGCACCGCCTTCAATCGGATACAAAGTAATGCATTCACCAATGTCCGAAGGTTGGCCCAAACCCAGGTCGGGTCCATCTTGGGCCTTACATTTGCAGCCCAAGCTGGACCTTTTCCAAGTCCATTTATGGCCAACCCCTTTTATCGTGAAATTCTAGGAAAATATGTAGAAAGAAACATCGATCCCAGCATGGTGGAATCCTTCACCTCTCTCTCCCTCTCTCTCTCTCAATCGAAGAATCTAACCATTACAGTATTCATGCAGTGTATTTCCTATCAGGTCAACACCGCAAGCCCAAGTCCAAACCATTTATTAGGGAGTAATACTTGCTGCACTTTGTTGCAGTGCCGTTGGAGGGCACAATCTGAGCTATAGGTTCTATTTAAGGATGTGATCTTTCTTTTAATTTTTTAAAATTATCTAATTAAAGATCAGAAAATATGAATAACTCTGTTAAGATTGTCTTCATCCTTTTGAATTTATATATAGCGCTGGCCCAGACTCAGCCTGCTGTCTTGAAGCCCAAGCCCTGGCCCAAGTGGGCCAAGTACAACACATTAGCTATTAAATTGGTAGCATGAACATTCTTTCCGGAAAATTGACTAACGTGAACTTCTCAACGATCTCCTCTAGAACAGTTAATTTTCAGCACCCAAATTTGCCCATGTACCTGTACAAAATACAAACCTTCGAGATGGCTTCCTTGAGGAAGTATTCCCGGTAGTGGATGCAGACTAGCATTAGATCAAGTGCTTTGCAAGTTGCGAGTTGTTCAACCAAGGCCCAAGGACCAATACCTAATTCTTGTTATAGGCACTTTCTAAAGACCACAATAAAAACGCCGCCATTCTTAGGAGGAAATGTGAAATTTTTTAAAAGCTCAAGGCAGCTTTTCAAAGAACATATCATCTCATATATATTATTATGTAAGAGAGCATATATTCTCAAACCTTACACCCTACTTCATTGCCTAGAACAATCACTGATGCCTCTTACGGAATCCATTATCGGTCCTTCGACGGCCTTCCTCCTCATCTCTCGCACTCCCCCCCCCCCCCCGCCCCATTGGTAAGTTTTCCTCTCCCCGTCCCCTTTCTTACCCTCGTTCTCTCTTCCTTCCAGATCTAGTCACCAATCCTCTTCCCTTTCCCTAAACCCTCTGCAGCTTTTCTTCTTCCCTTCTATCTCTGCCATACCCCCCCTTGCCATTGCTATTGCCTCCCCTCCCCTTCAACCTTGGATAGCTGGCTTTCTCTCCCCATCTCCCCCACCTCCTACATCTCCTTCTCCATTATCTCGTTTGCCCCTTTGCCGTGGTTTCCTTGTCGCCGCTTGCTCCACCTTTGCTCCCCTCCCTTATAGCTTCAACTCCATGTTCTTGTTCTGTGTCGGCTCTTTTTTTGCTCTCCTCTTGTAAGATCTTCGGCCCCCTTTAGGACTAGGTGTTTTATTTTCTAGGATCTTTCCCTTGGATCTTGGTGCTCGGTGGTGTTTTCGACATTTCTAGCAATTATTGATCGATCTTGTGCATATCCTCTTTCGATCTTGGAGAAGGTTGGTGAACTCGTGATCTAATCTTATTTTGCGCGTCGCTCAATGGTATGCGTCTCCGAGTTTCTACCTCGTTTAGGTTGCTCATGTGGTAACTGGAACTCCTCTTTGGCAAAGCTCGCCGATTTCTCCATGACGATCAAATTTTTGTTGCCGTGCACGTATCAGATCTATGTAGGCTCTCCAATGGGAAATGTTATTACTTTTTTACTATTTGTTATATTTTGCCTTTGTCTGCTGCATCTATGGGAGTATGGTGACATTATCAATTTGTGTCCACGCTACCTTTAGCATGTGTTATGTTTTCTTCCTCTGTTGGTTTTCCTCACTATGTACTTCTTTCCCTACTTTTAAATTAATATAACTTTTTTTCCTTGTCAAGAAAAAAGAGCACATATTTATGAGTGCTCAAAGTGTCATGCTATCATCATATCATTAATATTAATCATGAAAACAATTAAATTGTGATCGCCAGAGATCGAGGACCTCGAAAGAAATAGGTTGATCGCTACTTACCTGTCAGATTTGAGAGATCTGTGTATTGGGTTCTTTTGTTTCCTCCTCCTCGGCCGGCCGAAGAAGAAGAATCTTCTTTTCTTATTTTTACTCTTTTTTTGTGGTTCTTTTTCTCAAAACCTCGCAAAACAATTAAACAACAAAAAGAAAAAGAGAAATTGATTAAAGCTACGATTATAGTGAAGTATCTATTCTATGAAGAAAATCAAGCATATAACTAAACTAATAAACTCACTTGGTTTGTGTTTCTTTTAACCCCTAACTCATAGGATATTAGCATGCATGTGGTGTGTGTGAACGAGAAGTGATTATGATGAAAATCTAATGAAAATAGTATGAAAACAATGATCTAAACTAGTGAAAAACTAAGCAAATCAAGAATAATAAGAAAGAGGGAAGAAGGAAGTTGGCCCCTCTATAGCCATGACTCTTTAAAGCTTCAATGAAAGAAGATGGATGAAGAGAAGAGAGCCCCAAGCCTTGTCCACATTCTCTGCAAGAGAACCCTCTTTTTACCTTGATGGGAACTCTAAATCTCTCAATAGCCAACATCGTTGAAGGCTCAAAGGGGTCAAGTATATATAGAGAGCTTGTTTAGACTAATTTGACTCCAAAAGGGTTCTCCCATGCATATGAATTATTATGGATAAAGTTCTAAGAGTTAGAAGCCTTTACAACTATGGAAGCTAGATAATCTCGACCAAAACACACTTATCATTAATTATTTGAATCGCGTCGCTCTCATATGACGTCATTTGACTAATTAAGAGGTAAAAATAAGAAAGAAAATCCGAAAGGAAAGAGTTAACAATTAGGAAACTTAAACGACATCGTCCATGAAAGATATTTTTTAGATAATTAGAAAATTAATTCGAATTCAAATTGAAAATCGGGACGGATTAGGAAACCTAAATAGCGTCGTCCATGAGCGACATTATTCAGTTAAATTTATCTCGATTAAGAAATTTAAGTCCGAATTGATTTCGACTAGAAATCTAAATGGCGTCGGCCATGGTCGACGTCAACCAGTGAATTTCAAAAAAATCAGTAAAAATTAACTAATGATTAAAAATCAGACCATTTCAGAACATTATAATTATGACATGAAATTTATTCAATATGAAGTCAAAATTAACGTGTCTACAATATTCTCTTTTGAGAGAGAAGTTATGAGAGAAAGATGAGATGAACATAGGGGTAGAGGTAGAATTGGAGTGAGAGAAGGGTTAGTGGCAGGATCAAAGAGTGGCCTTGGGATTCATAGGAAGTAGGAAGGCTTGTGGCTATTTGTGACTTTGTATATACTACACATGCAAAACTGGGTATTTCATAGCATGCTTAATCATACTATAAAAGCAAGCCAACTCATTTCGTGTTGTTGACTCACATGAGTCAACTCATTAGAAGTGATAAGAGATGTTGCCATATGAGGATTTCTTTTCTTTTTACTTTCCCTTTGAAAATGTAACTTGTGAGTCCTCAATGTTTTTAAGTTCTTCATAAGTAGAAAAATGGGAGCATGTCGGTGCATTCCCTTGGTTTAACACATCTGTCTCCAATCTCTCCCGAAATTGATGGCCTCATCAACAAGTCTAATTTGCAACATGAGATAGATCGTCTATAGTCTTGAATAAGTGTTGAGTGGTCCGCGCGCTCATGGCACATTGGACACCTTTCTTGCCTTGGGTGGGAGAGATTTTGGGTTCAACTCCCGTACGGATCCTCTTTCGCTGGCGGATTTCTTTCTCCACCCCCTGCATAATTCGGTTGTTTGTGTCGAGCTTCGAACTCAGGTCATCCGTAGGGTGTTCCCCTCCCCCACTATCCGCCTAGCCACTGTGCTAGCCTTCCAAAAAAAAAATGTTGAGTGATTTTAGCTTATCCAAAACTATAGATGATATATTATTAGCATCCATGCATGTTCTTGAGCGATGATCCCAGTAAGAACATATTTATAGCACTGATGCCCTTGGATGGAACACACCCCAAATACACGCATCTAACTTAAGTACACCTCTGGTGGATCAAGGAGGGTTTCACAGTACAAATTCTACATTGTACCTGTATGCATCAATGCACAGAACATTCAATTTAGTTTAAGTATGATGTAAGCGACTGATGAGAGGTTGTTTTTGTTTTAGCCAATTGCCGAATGTAAGGCTATAAATAGTACTTCCACTTTTGATATGCTTTTAAAGTAGAAGTCAGAGACAAGAAATTAGGCGTGAAAATAGAAATACTCATTTTTACATATGCTTTCAATATATATTTTGATAATACATTATTGTGATATTATACATAATAGTGGGGAGGGGTACTTTTATATAGAGGTTTAAGGTTTTTACTCTCCTAGGTTTTCCAATGTATGGTAAATAAGTGAGACTCCACTATTAACTTGATGCATATGTTAGTATGCATCAACTCAATGAGTATCACATTATACACACGAATATGTTCCATGCATTATGTTAGATACGATGAATAGCACACATGTATGCTAACATGCGCGAGAAGCTTAAATCAATCAATATTTTGGTCTTTGTTCCCATTTTCGCTTTAGAATTGAAAATGAAAGCAGAAATTATAGCACGTATTATGGTTTACTTTTTTATTTTGATATTTAATATAAGTGTTAAGATAGTTCTAACATAAAAAAAAAAAGACAAAAATAATCAACGTTTAATTAGATGTTTTTTACTCCACTCAATATCTTAAGATTTTGAGTTGGAAGACCTAATAATTGTAATATGATATTAGAACACATAGTTACGAATTAGACCATGCACCTCATCTTTGTGATCTACTTGACAAAATCGAAAATCGGCCTACGTGAGAGGTATGTTAGAATAATCTCACATTGAAAAATAGACAAAATAAATAATATTTAATCAGATAATGTCTACTCCTCTCAATACCTTAAGGTTATGAGTGAGATACTCGGTAATTTCTGTACTAAGAAATAAAAGTAAAAGCGTCTATTTGTCTTTACAATCAGACCAATATCATTGATTATGGGATGGGAAGAAGAACCGGGTGATTAGATTCCTCTGCATGTGTATATCTGTGCAATTAGTACTCTATACTCTTCGTCTGCAATTAATACAATGCTGCACGCTAAATAATGTTTCGTACATGGCATTGGCCATCATACGACGTACGAGAAGAGTATTAATACAAAAGAGATGTGCACACTAACGAAGGAAGATAGTCTTCATAGCTCGTGTCACGAAGACACAAAGCAGTACCGGCTCACTCATACCAATATTGGTTAAGTAGAAAGTTTTCTCATTTTCTGTACATGTACCCTGGTCGATCACTGACTTCATTAATCGATTGAACAATCTATAGCTTACAGATTCATGGAGCTAATGAGCCTATAATTCCTGGGCAACATCGTTAAGTAACATTGTTCGTTTCTCAAGCTCCCTTGCACCTAGAAAACGAGCCATCTTTGACCCAGCTCCCCCCTGCTCCACGCACCTAAAAGGAACATGGAAGGAAAAGATGAGCTGGGAGGTGGGTTCCATGGTTTACATATGAATTAAAGGAAGAAGAAGTCTGCACGGCTGGTCCGGACACAGATCCATGGAAACACCCGTGCAACTTCAGACTCCCCGAGTTTTCCTTTGTTTTCTGAGTACAGCTAATTAAGCAGCCTAAGCCTAGGCTAAGTCTATAGTTATAACGATATGCGTACACATACACGTATAAACAAACACCTTATTGGGTCGTTGCAGTTGACCCTACAAATGTTTATTATTATCTATTCGTCAAGTTAAATATATGACGCTGAATCGTATAGAAGGCTATGAAAGTGATAGCGGGGTTGTTTTCCATTGACGTATGCTTAATTGGAAGGCAAAGTAATTAAGCAGTAATTCTCTCTTCTAGGTCTAGAGGTCATCGATCGACGTGAGCTTGAGCATAGGGATTCGTCAAATAACAAATAAGAACCTGCACATTCGAAGGGGTGTGCACGAGCCGCGTGTCACTCACACCTAATCAGAATTCGCTGTCAAGTATTTGGCATAACAAATTTATATGACAGCGGTCATGACATGACCTCGTTGTTTGGTCCTGTGATCGATAGCAACCAGAAATTAAAGATAGGGGGAACTAAAAAAGGGAGCCTTGGAAGATAAGGAAACCTAGTTTGAGGCCGCGAAGCAAAGGCCACAGCGAGCTGGGGATTTTACCATTTGTCGTGCCATACCTACTCACGAGTCAAACTGCATGGAGAAAAGAAGGGGAAAAAAAACTAGTCAGAGTAGGAGGTGTGATGGAATTTGGTTGAGTAGTTTGCCTGTCCCATTTCAGTGTCCTCCTAAGAAAAGCTTTGCTCACGTGTGTAAGATTACTTTGGAAGTTGAATAACTTCATTGATTTAAATTGGCAATGTCAAAGTTACTGTCATTGAATTGGAATTTATTTACATCTTTGATTTGTGAACTGTTTTTCTTAATAGTATAAGTAACTTGAGATTGTTTATATATATCCAAATAAGATATATCTTTAATTCGGAAATGCAATTATACTATTGCATATGGACCATGAAAAATCAATACTTATTCTAGAGACAGTAAACAGCTAGTACAGAATTTTTGGCACAATTGTTTATTTGATCAGAATAATTGATTAATCATTCTCATCCAAATTAAATAATCTGAGCAACGTCCAACTGAGCAAGTATGATAAGAGGGAAATGCCGTCCTATAGTTTGGAGCTTATACATAAACCGAAGACTAGAGCCTTAATAGTACCTTCGTCGTATATTTGACGATGTAAGGCAGAGATATGCTAGTTCTATCACATGTATCACATCTATGAATAATTCGACTCTGATTTGGATCACCTACGTAAACATGAGCTTCAATTCCGAGGCTTTTGCGCAATACACATCAGAAGGCATCTTAATTTTCCCACACCTAGCTAACTAAATCAAGTTGGTGTGGGAATCTAAAAATTGGAGTGTCTGTCACAAACAGTGGATGGGTGCATCATGCATGTGCTCTACAGCTGGTGTAATTAGTGATCATAATTAGCAAGGGACAGGTCCCGACCAGAGATCTCCATGTTACGCGCCAAGCGGTCACGGCGGCTCCGGCCGTCAAGACGGCACGCATGTTTGGCGTCTCATCTCATCTCACCGAGTCATGCGGAAAACAAGGATCTCAAAGTCAGTGACAAGGACCGGGGGACTCTTCAAAGTCCCTAGCTAATTATTTACTTTAATTTTAATTTTTAGGTGTGTTCACGTGTGGCCAAGTCAACTGTTGAGCTGCTGACCGAGGGTTGCGCCGTCTTGTTGCGTCCACCTGCTCCCTCTCCCCCGCCTCTTTTCTCGCTCTCTCCTCTCCAACAGATTTCAAGACTCGCCCCTCCACCCTACCTTAAAAAAATTTCTGTTCTAATCTCACGATACCTACACTCTCTCCGGGAAACTAACCATCATATATGACATCTATATGTATGTATATACTGGCCCGGCCAATATATACATATGCTAGCATTGGGTTATTGAAGACAACAGTAGCGTACGTTGGCGCTTAATTTGGAGCTAGGGGATGGGCCGGAGAATTATACAAGTCAATCTGATTTGGTCCTTAATTGCCTACTTACTATATATTAATTGCGTAACAAACCAGCTGGATGATGTCAAGGGTACGTAGTTAGCAGCGATGAATCGCTTGGCTGTGACGGTGAGGGAGGGGATGATGCCAAGGGTTTCCATGCCCCTTCGTCTTCTCGCCTCTGCGGCACCAGCTGGTTTTAATTAAACAGTCCTGGCCCGTAATTATTTCTTCATTAATTTGTATCAACTTATTAATTTTAGAGCCTGTGAAGCATCACTGCGATAGTGTCGTCGGTCGACGTGTAGCTGAACCCAAGGCCGATCACTAAGTTTAATAAACTTAGTTCAGGGAAGGGGTGAGGGTTGGTACGTAAATTTTGAGGCGGACTCCCGGCCCTTCCTTGTTTTCAGTAAACCTATATATATCTAGTAATGAATTTTCATCAATTCAAACTTTCTACACTAGACGTCGCAATAACAGTGCACCCAACACATACTATGCATCTCTCTCTCTCATATGTTGATTTGTTTTTCCAAGGGGCACCGGCGGAATGGGGCGCCCCCGGGGTGCATGGGGGTGGTGTTTGAGAACCGGGGTGGAGAAGATCGATGTTATATATTTGGGGGCTGGTTGTTTGTTTTCCCCCCTGCCTCCCTCGTGGGTAGTCGGCTCTTTTCTCTTTTCCCCAGCCACACTGCCTTGATCGATAGATGCTTGCTGCAACTTGTACAGTCCGGCCCTCTTTAAAGAAATTTATCAAGTTAGAGAATCACAACCATCTAATTAAAATTGGTGTCCGTACCATCTGAAATTCTCCAAGTTGGTATTTGTTACAGCTAGCTAGCAGACTCTCAGTATTTAATTAGATCATGCGGACTTAGCGGTTCGTCTTTCCACTACCACATGCAGCTGTACCCTGCAGGCTTTCCTATTTTTCTTAATTTTCCCTGTGTTAACCTTTGGCTCTACGCTCGACCACGCGCCATCCAGGATGCATGTTTCCCAAGCTTAATTTTTACGTACGTCTGCTGATCCATGTATATATGGATTCGGGAGTCACCATGAACCGAAGCATATATTCTGATCCGCCTGGGCGACTGGTCACCCTGGCGACGGAGGCACTGCATGGCTTGTGACCCATTTTTTAGGTCGCACTGCAGTCCAAATCCATATACATGCATTTGTTAATTTGTTTTGTCTTATGCATGAATGCATACAGAGAATTCTCTATTGAATATGCTCAAACCTTGGCCGATCCCGTGCTTGCCAAATTCCATTTGTTGCTTTGCGGCAGGATGTGTCGGAATGAATTGGCAACCCAAACGCACGTACGTACACTCGATAGTATATTCATCTCATATTTATATATACATGAGTGTATGCATATGACAGCTAGTTGTTCATTCCGACACTGTCCATAGCAATTTGCAGCTGTGTCATGTTAAGTTAGAAAGCCGATCGGACACACGTGCCGTAGCGCATTACTCCTCTAATGTAAAAAAGAAAACATGCTTCCAAGCCCACTTTCATACATGATATCACATAGATGCAGCCGTCGCATATCTTCTCAATGGAATCTTATGGGGTCAGATAGCATCCTGGTGGAACCTGTACATATTAGACGTTAAATGCAACTGACGAACAATATTGAGTTTGGATCATTGGAGCTATATATAGACTTCTAAACAGTTCAATTTTCCATTGAAAACTGTGCCATAGCGGCAACGAGTGCAGATAACATTTTTTTTTAAAAAAAAAATAGAGGCAGAGATAGACCGACATGTTAACCAACTCGGTTAGCTATCATGATCAGAAATCCCTGTAAGAGAGAGAGAGAGAGAGAACGCATACATCAGTGGAAGGGTGAGAAAAATCTGCTATCTCATGATGTTAGTAGCTTACAATACCTACGAGACATAGAAAAGAACATGAGGTTACATATATATATATATATAGTAAGGGCCAAGGGATTTCATGGGAAGAAAGGTTAATTAAGAGATACACAACAAATAATTGCGAAATGGCAAAGATCCAATGCAGGATCTCTGCTTGGCTTGTTACCAGGTCATACTAAGAAGTTGGCACACATGGGGGTGGGGACGATTTTAAGCTACAATAACGACTAAACTAATTAAGTTGACTCCTTAAAAGAAGGGCAGAGTTTAATTAACTAACGTAGTTGATGTAGACTGGATCTATCACGACCGGATTCCGAGGCTGGAACCCAGAGAAATGGATCCGAAGCCGGTTCGGATCGGTGTTGCTGAGGCCCGACGGGGATCCGGAAGGCCGAGGAGGCGGAGGCGGAGACGAGGGTCCGAAGGCCGAAGGGCGCCTCGGTCGGTGCGGACTCGTCCCCGGGAAGCCGGGGCCGAGGCTCCTTCGGCGGGCGAAGGGGCGGCGCGGATGAAGCTCTTCCTGGCTATACAGCCGACAGGCGATGAAGCTGAAGCCGACGGTCCGAGGCCGGAAGGGTCTCGGACTCGGCTTGCTCTTGGATAGTGAGCCCAAGAGCCCCTTTTTGCCGGACGAAGGGACAGCGCGGGGCCGAATCTCCCGTTGCGGGGCAGCCGTCGTACGGCGTCGAGACCAAGGAGGGGAATCCGAGGTCGGCGGCCGAGACCGACTCGGGAAGGTCGGCGATGATTCGAACCGAGCTCCTGCAGGAGGGAAAGAAGAAGAAACCGGTCAGCAGGAGTCCCGGGCTCTGGCCCTTAGGAACCCCCTCCGACGGTCAAGTTAGCTTCTGAAGATGATTCGATTTAGAAAGCAAGAAGTAGCTTTAATGCTATTTGGACCGTAGTCCTTAAGGGTCTCGGAGGCAAAGAGTTGCATACCTTTGGCAATAAATAGCGGTGTATTTATAGCAGAGGATAGAGGTTGGTTAACGGTGGTAGCCGATATAGGACTATGTTTGGGCTTACTGGTAAACCGCCATAGTGCCTGATCCGCCACCGGAGTGGGCCGGACTCGGCTATCGGGCCGAAGGGGGTTGGGCCGCTGAGGGGCCGAAGCCTGCTGGGCCTTGGGCTGCCGTGCTGTTCCCGGGCCGAAGGCTGGCGGGCCGCTGACGGGCTGAAGCCTGTTGGGCTGGGAGCGACGGTGCCGCTTACTGGGCCGAGGGCTGCTGGGCCGCAGATGGGCCGGAGGCTCCCGGAGGGCCTGATACTGCTGCTGTTGGGCTGAACGGGGTTTGGACCTGCTCTAATGGGCCGAATCGGATTCTGCCTCATCACATAGCCCCCCACTCTTGTCTTCCTCAGTTATGAGATGGCGAGAGTATAGCCCGAAGCTGTCAAAAGAGCATCGTGACAGGTGTCTTATCCGAAGCTCTGCTCTCCCTTTTTATTGGGAAGAGGGGGCCCTCGGTCGGCCGAGGGCTACGTGGTTGCTTCGTCTCCGCTCGGAGTGGCGACGAAGCTTCGGAGCCAAGAAGGCGAAAGGGCCGAGCCCTCTGACTCGTGTCAGGTTTCATTAAATGGACGGGATGGCGCGTCGCCTCGCGAGAAAGCACGGGACACGCGTCGCGCATCCGGTCGCCCCGTCGAAAACACAAATGGATCCTGACCGATCTCTGGTCGCGGATCGCCTCGGCTCTCTGCCCGAGGCTCCACTCGGATTGCCGCCTCTTTCACCTTCAGCGCGCGGATCGGGACACGTGGCGCGTATCGGGCGGTCAGCCGAAGGGTCGGAGCGCCCTCGGCGGTCGATTGCTTCGCTGTAAGTCCCGGAGCCGGTCCGTCATCATTGCCGAAGGACGACGCACGTGGCGTGCATCTGAGAGGGGCGAGGAGACGAGCGGGACGATCTCGGCCGTTGGCTTCGGCGGGAGGCGCTCCGAGCGAGCTCTATAAATACAAGCCCTCAGCAGGGCACTGTTCTTCTCCCTGCCGCTGTGCCTACGTTTTCTCTACAACCTCCCAAGCTCTTCTTCCCTCTCCTGCGGAAAGCTAGCTTCCTGAAGGCTTCGTCCGAGCTCGCCGGCCACTGTGGGAAGGTCTCCATTCCTTGGAGCGCATCGCGGGTGGAGCTGGGAGGTTTGAGGAGCCGCACTCGGCTCAGGAGAGACCTTCTTCCCCCTTTCTGCGAGTAAGCCCCAGCTTTCCTCCTTCCCTTCGTGGCCTTATGGTCAGGGATTCTTCTAGTGAGATTACTCCTTCGGACAAGGAGTATACTCCTTCCCGCTCCCTGCGATCTCTCTTGTCAGATCCCCTCACCTCAGACTCCTCCGCCCCAGCAATGTCCGAAGAACCCGAGGTCTCCGGGACCGAGGGGTCCGAGGCTTCCGGAGCCGAGGTTTCCGGGGCCGAGACCTCCGGGGCCGAGTATGCCGAAGAGGCCCGGAGCCCAGGCCAGGCTTCTACTTCGGGACGCCGTCGTCCGGATATGGCTTCGGAAGCATCCTGCGCCCTTTCGGATGCAGAGGTTACGCGTCTGGTCTCCTACTTCCAGCTCCCTTCCTGGACGACGGTCATTCGGCCTGACTCTGCCACCCGGGCTAACACTTTCCGCCCGGGTTCCTTCTCCATTTACGTTGATAGCTTCGAGGCGGGTTTCCGTCTTCCACTCCCCACCTTCGTCATCAACCTTCTCAGTTTCTACGGGCTGGCTCCGTCTCAGCTCTTTCCCAACTCCTGGCGCACCGTATACGGTTTCTTGAGCATTTTTGCTCAAGTGAAGATCCGCCCTTCCATCAATGTCTTCCGCTGCCTCTTCAAAATTCAGACGCAGGGGAAGTCCGAGTGGTATTGCTTCGTCCCTCGGGTTGGGCGAAGCGTATTCTCCGGGAAGCCTTCGTCCATCCACGGCTGGAAGAGGAAGTTCGTCTTCGTCTCCCTGCCGGAGAAGGAGAAGGGTTTGTGGCCCTTCCCTACTGAATGGGCGCCGCTGGCTGCGGGCCTCTCGGATCCTCCTACCCTTACCCCGGTCCAGAGCATCCTCGTGGGTCGCATCCAGATGATGGCCCCGTATAGTGTCTGGGGGCTTCTCAGCGCGTCGGAGCGTCTGGTGACCGCCGGGGTATGGCCGGATCCGAGGTCCGATCCGGTGCGGGCCTTCCCTTATCTTCCTCCCGGGGAGACTCCGCGGGGCCGCGGAGGAAGGGCCGCCGCTCTTCTGGCCGAAGCTCTTCCGGCTGAGGATGCTGATGAAGTTTCGGCCGAGGGTAAGTCGGTTTTGAGTTTGCACTTGTTCTCTGTTTTGCTTCTGACGGGTTTTTCTTGCTTGCAGCGATGGCCAATCTAGACTCCCTCCTCGACCGGATATCCGACTGGCGCGGTCCGGGCCGAACACTGACCCCGCAGGCGGCAGGCAGGCCCGGTCGAGGCGCCGGGGCCCCGAGGACCCAAGGCGGGGTCCCAAGGACTGCGGCTTCTTCTGAGGGTCGTGCCGCTGCTGCCGCTCTCGAGAGGGAGCGAAAGTCGAAATTCGCCGCTCGAAGGGGCGGCCGAGCGTCGAAGCGCCCCCGGTCGGAAGAGGCCGTAGATGCGGAGGAGACTCCGCTGATCAGGAGGAGTGCCGAGGCCCGAAGGGCCGCGAGGCTGGCATCTCCTGAGGCGCCGAGGGGCGATTCTCCTTCGGCTGTAGCGGCCGGGGTCGGCGACGAAGGCGCCGGGTCGCAGGCTCCACGGGTGCAGCGCAAGTGGTGGCGCTCCGAACCGGGGATCTATGAGGACGAGAGCATGGAAGACTCGCAGACGTGCCTCCGTCTGCTCCGCAGTCTTACTCTTCCTTCGGCCTTTGAAGGGCTGAAGCACCATTCGATTCTCAGCCTGGCGGCGATGAGCGCTAGGCTGTCTGTCCAGGTAATACGCTTGTAGGCGCTTCAGTCGAGCTTTCCTTCGCTTTCTCTTGATTTTCCTTTTTTCTGATCACTGTTCGCTTTCGGCTCGCAGGCTGCGGTGACAGGCAGCGTCCTGATGCACCATCAGGAGCAGCTCCGGCTCCAGCTCCTGGAGGCCGAGAGAGAGTCGGATGGCTCGGGCGAGGGTACTTCGGTGGTGCCCGACATCGAGCCCCTAGTCGGGGGGCTCGTGACCTCGAGTGCCCAGGTGCGGGCGCAGCTGGCGGAGAAGACAGCTGAGGCCCGCGCTTCTGCCGAGGCCAAGGCGAAGGCCGAGGGGGAGCTCGCCGTGGCACAGTCCCAGATCCGGGCCCTCAAGGCCCAGATTCAAGAGAAGGACTCCCGGCGGGCCTCGGAGAAGCAGCGGCACGCCGAGGAGGTATCGGCGCTGAAGCGGGAGCTGGAGGAGGTGGCAGACTTGGCCGTAGCCGAATACAAGGCCGGCCCGGACTTCACTGAAGAGATCATCCAAGCTCAAGTGCAGGCTTCTTCCTCCGTCTTCGACCTTGGGTTGGCTGTCGCTCAGAGGGCCTGCCCGAGTGTCGATCTGACTGGGGTCGACCTACCGAGGGGCGCGGAAGCCAAGGAGCTCCTGTCTTGGTGGCAGGGACTTATGGCCGAGAGGGCCTTGACTCCTGCGCCAGATGATGAAGCTGCGCCCGCTGAGGGGGTCCCCGAGGAAGCTGTCCCTGAGGAGGCCGCTGACGAGGAGGTTACCGCTGAGGAGGCTGCTGCTCCTGAAGCGGTGCAGATCGTCGACTCTCCCTCTCCCTCTCCCTCTCCGGGACAAGCCGCAGCCGAGGCGGAGGAGGCCGAAGCCGAAGAATGACGTGGGGATCTTCCCCGGTTCCTGCCTTTTCTTCTGTTGTAAGCCCTCGGCTTAGGGTATGGCCGGTTTACGCTTCTTCTTCTATCGTAAACCTCCGGCCAATTATACAGCCCGCTTCTACTTCTTCTTCTATTGTAAGCCCTCGGCCTAGGATATGGCCGGTTTTTGTACTTCCTTCTATATAAATACAAGGAATGTGTTTGGCTTTACCTCGGTGCTTGCGTATGATTGACCGAATATAGCCCTTCAGGAGCCTGAGGTCCTGTCGTCGTTCGCCATAGCTTGTAAAGCCGAGACCTGATGTAGGTTCGGACAGAATGTCGCCACAGTATTCGGCCGGGGCTTTTACTATTGTGGTCCACATGATCCCGAAGGGACATCTGGCCGCTTCTTACGTTTGTCGGATAGCCGAAGTCATTCATGCTTCCGTTTGCGCGAACCCAGATATGCCCCGCCACTTTCCGAATCGGCATACGTGGCCGGAGCCATTCCCGGTGCGGCTTATACGGACTTAGAAAGAATAACATGCCGCTCCCGATACGGTTTGCATGGCCGAAGCCACTCCCGGTACGGTTTACACGGACTTATAGAGAATAACATGCCGCTCCCGATACGGTTTGCATGGCCGAAGCCACTCCCGGTACGGTTTACACGGACTTAGAGAGAATACCATGCCGCTCCCGATACGGTTTGCATGGCCGAAGCCACTCCCGGTACGGTTTACACGGACTTAGAGAGAATACCATGCCGCTCCCGATACGGTTTGCATGGCCGAAGCCACTCCCGGTACGGTTTACACGGACTTAGAGAGAATACCATGCCGCTCCCGATACGGTTTGCATGGCCGAAGCCACTCCCGGTACGGTTTACACGGACTTAGAGAATACCATGCCGCTCCCGATACGGTTTGCATGGCCGAAGCCACTCCCGGTACGGTTTACACGGACTTAGAGAATACCATGCCGCTCCCGATACGGTTTGCATGGCTGAAGCCACTTCCGGTACGGTTTACACGGACTTAGAATACCATGCCGCGTCCTGATCCGGATTACATGGCCGGGCGCCATTCGTCGGATCAAAAAGGACCCGCGGATTTTAGCCGTGCCGCGTCCTGATCCGGATTACATGGCCGGGAGCCATTCGTCGGATCAAAAAGGACCCGCGGATTTTTAAAGAATAATAATACGCCGCTCCCGATACGGTTTGCATGGCCGAAGCCACTCCTGGTACGGTTTACACGGACTTAGAGAGAATACCATGCCGCTCCCGATACGGTTTGCATGGCCGAAGCCACTCCCGGTACGGTTTACACGGACTTAGAGAATACCATGCCGCTCCCGATACGGTTTGCATGGCCGAAGCCACTCCCGGTACGGTTTACACGGACTTAGAGAATACCATGCCGCGTCCTGATCCGGATTACATGGTCGGGCGCCATTCGTCGGATCAAAAAGGACCCGCGGATTTTTAAAGAATAATAATACCCCGCTCCCGTTACGGTTTGCATGGCCGAAGCCACTCCCGGTACGGTTTACACGGACTTAGAGAGAATACCATGCCGCTCCCGATACGGTTTGCATGGCCGAAGCCACTCCCGGTACGGTTTACACGGACTGAGAGAATACCATGCCGCTCCCGATACGGTTTGCATGGCCGAAGCCACTCCCGGTACGGTTTACACGGACTTAGAGAATACCATGCCGCTCCCGATACGGTTTGCATGGCCGAAGCCACTCCCGGTATGCTTTACACGGACTTAGAATACCATGCCGCTCCCGATACGGTTTGCATGGCCGAAGCCACTCCCGGTACGGTTTACACGGACTTAGAGAATACCATGCCGCTCCCGATACGGTTTGCATGGCCGAAGCCACTCCCGGTACGGTTTACACGGACTTAGAGAATACCATGCCGCTCCCGATACGGTTTGCATGGCCGAAGCCACTCCCGGTACGGTTTACACGGACTTAGAGAATACCATGCCGCTCCCGATACGGTTTGCATGGCTGAAGCCACTTCCGGTACGGTTTACACGGACTTAGAATACCATGCCGCGTCCTGATCCGGATTACATGGCCGGGCGCCATTCGTCGGATCAAAAAGGACCCGCGGATTTTAGCCGTGCCGCGTCCTGATCCGGATTACATGGCCGGGAGCCATTCGTCGGATCAAAAAGGACCCGCGGATTTTTAAAGAATAATAATACGCCGCTCCCGATACGGTTTGCATGGCCGAAGCCACTCCCGGTACAGTTTACACGGACTTAGAGAGAATACCATGCCGCTCCCGATACGGTTTGCATGGCCGAAGCCACTCCCGGTACGGTTTACACGGACTTAGAGAATACCATGCCGCTCCCGATACGGTTTGCATGGCCGAAGCCACTCCCGGTACGGTTTACACGGACTTAGAGAATACCATGCCGCGTCCTGATCCGGATTACATGGCCGGGCGCCATTCGTCGGATCAAAAAGGACCCGCGGATTTTTAAAGAATAATAATACGCCGCTCCCGTTACGGTTTGCATGGCCGAAGCCACTCCCGATACGGTTTACACGGACTTAGAGAGAATACCATGCCGCTCCCGATACGGTTTGCATGGCCGAAGCCACTCCCGGTACGGTTTACACGGACTGAGAGAATACCATGCCGCTCCCGATACGGTTTGCATGGCCGAAGCCACTCCCGGTACGGTTTACACGGACTTAGAGAATACCATGCCGCTCCCGATACGGTTTGCATGGCCGAAGCCACTCCCGGTACGGTTTACACGGACTTAGAATACCATGCCGCTCCCGATACGGTTTGCATGGCCGAAGCCACTCCCGGTACGGTTTACACGGACTTAGAATACCATGCCGCGTCCTGATCCGGATTACATGGCCGGGCGCCATTCGTCGGATCAAAAAGGACCCGCGGATTTTAGCCGTGCCGCGTCCTGATCCGGATTACATGGCCGGGAGCCATTCGTCGGATCAAAAAGGACCCGCGGATTTTTAAAGAATAATAATACGCCGCTCCCGATACGGTTTGCATGGCCGAAGCCACTCCCGGTACGGTTTACACGGACTTAGAGAGAATACCATGCCGCTCCCGATACGGTTTGCATGGCCGAAGCCACTCCCGGTACGGTTTACACGGACTTAGAGAATACCATGCCGCTCCCGATACGGTTTGCATGGCCGAAGCCACTCCCGGTACGGTTTACACGGACTTAGAGAATACCATGCCGCTCCCGATACGGTTTGCATGGCCGAAGCCACTCCCGGTACGGTTTACACGGACTTAGAATACCATGCCGCTCCCGATACGGTTTGCATGGCAGAAGCCACTCCCGGTACGGTTTACACGGACTTAGAATACCATGCCGCGTCCTGATCCGGATTACATGGCCGGGCGCCATTCGTCGGATCAAAAAGGACCCGCGGATTTTTAAAGAATAATAATACGCCGCTCCCGATACGGTTTGCATGGCCGAAGCCACTCCCGGTACGGTTTACACGGACTTAGAGAGAATACCATGCCGCTCCCGATACGGTTTGCATGGCCGAAGCCACTCCCGGTACGGTTTACACGGACTTAGAGAATACCATGCCGCTCCCGATACGGTTTGCATGGCCGAAGCCACTCCCGGTACGGTTTACACGGACTTAGAGAATACCATGCCGCTTCCGATACGGTTTGCATGGCCGAAGCCACTCCCGGTACGGTTTACACGGACTTAGAGAATACCATGCCGCTCCTGATACGGTTTGCATGGCCGAAGCCACTCCCGGTACGGTTTACACGGACTTAGAATACCATGCCGCTCCCGATACGGTTTGCATGGCCGAAGCCACTCCCGGTACGGTTTACACGGACTTAGAATACCATGCCGCGTCCTGATCCAGATTACATGGCCGGGCGCCATTCGTCGGATCAAAAAGGACCCGCGGATTTTAAAGAATAATAATACGCCGCTCCCGATACGGTTTGCATGGCCGAAGCCACTCCCGGTACGGTTTACACGGACTTAGAGAGAATACCATGCCGCTCCCGATACGGTTTGCATGGCCGAAGCCACTCCCGATACGGTTTACACGGACTTAGAGAATACCATGCCGCTCCCGATACGGTTTGCATGGCCGAAGCCACTCCCGGTACGGTTTACACGGACTTAGAGAATACCATGCCGCTCCCGATACGGTTTGCATGGCCGAAGCCACTCCCGGTACGGTTTACACGGACTTAGAATACCATGCCGCTCCCGATACGGTTTGCATGGCCGAAGCCACTCCCGGTACGGTTTACACGGACTTAGAATACCATGGCGCGTCCTGATCCGGATTACATGGTCGGGCGCCATTCGTCGGATCAAAAAGGACCCGCGGATTTTTAAAGAATAATAATACGCCGCTCCCGATACGGTTTGCATGGCCGAAGCCACTCCCGGTACGGTTTACACGGACTTAGAGAGAATACCATGCCGCTCCCGATACTGTTTGCATGGCCGAAGCCACTCCCGGTACGGTTTACACGGACTTAGAGAATACCATGCCGCTCCCGATACGGTTTGCATGGCCGAAGCCACTCCCGGTACGGTTTACACGGACTTAGAGAATACCATGCCGCTCCCGATACGGTTTGCATGGCCGAAGCCACTCCCGGTACGGTTTACACGGACTTAGAATACCATGCCGCTCCCGATACGGTTTGCATGGCCGAAGCCACTCCCGGTACGGTTTACACGGACTTAGAATACCATGCCGCGTCCTGATCCGGATTACATGGCCGGGCGCCATTCGTCGGATCAAAAAGGACCCGCGGATTTTAAAGAATAATAATACGCCGCTCCCGATACGGTTTGCATAGCCGAAGCCACTCCCGGTACGGTTTACACGGACTTAGAGAGAATACCATGCCGCTCCCGATACGGTTTGCATGGCCGAAGCCACTCCCGGTACGGTTTACACGGACTTAGAGAATACCATGCCGCTCCCGATACGGTTCGCATGGCCGAAGCCACTCCCGGTACGATTTACACGGACTTAGAAAAAATACCATGCCGCTCCCGATACGGTTTGCATGGCCGAAGCCAGTCCCGGTACGGTTTACACGGACTTTAGAGAAAATAACATGCCTTTTGACAAAAGAAGTCTTTATTCATACTCTGCGGCTGTAAGCCCGGGAAAAAGTGACTTACACATAGTAACGCCGAAGGCGCTCAACATTCCAGGTGCGAGGGAGAGGCTGGCCCGAAAGGGTCTCCAACCGATAAGCTCCACGCCTGATCACCTCCCTGACTCGATAAGGCCCCTCCCAGTTGGGGGCAAGTTTTCCTGAGGCTTCGGCTGGTTTGGAAGCATGAGCGTTCCTCAACACGAGGCTCCCTACTTCAAAACTTCGGGGCTTTACTCGAGTGTTGTGGTACTTCGCCATGCGCTGTTGATAAGCGGCCAGCCGGACGCGAGCCCTGTCTCGGGTCTCTTCAATGAGGTCCAGGTGGTCTTTCAGTCCTTCATCGTTGGCCTTTGGATCGTAAGCAATGACCCTGGGAGAGGGAAGGCCGATCTCCACCGGAATAACGGCCTCTACGCCATAGGCCATGCGAAAGGGAGTTTCGCCGGTGGGGGTTCGGCTTGTGGTCCGATAAGCCCACAGAACACTTGGCAGCTCCTCCACCCATCGGCCCTTAGCTTCGCCGAGGCGGGTTTTTAATCCTTGTAGGAGGCTTCGGTTAACGACTTCGACTTGGCCGTTCGTTTGAGGATGCGCTACCGAAGTAAATTTGTGAAGTATGCCGAAGCTGGCGCAGTTGTTGCTGAACCGCCGGCTGTCGAACTGCTTCCCATTGTCAGAGATAATGGCCCGAGGGACGCCGAACCAGCAAATGAGGGACTTCCAGACGAAGTTCCAAGCGTTGCTGTCGGTTATTGCCGCGAGGGGTTCGGCTTCAACCCACTTAGTGAAATAATCTACAGCCACGATGAGGAATTTTCTTTGGCCGGTGGCAACGGGAAAAGGTCCCAGGAGGTCAAGTCCCCACTGGGCGAAAGGCCAGGGGTCGGATAAGGGGGTTAGAAGGGCGCCTGCCTGGTGGATGAGGGAGCTATACCTCTGGCACTGGTCACATCGCCGGACGAGGGCTAAGGCGTCCTCACGGAGTGATGGCCACCAGTAGCCTTGTCTTAGAAGCTTGTAAGCCAAGGCCCTTCCTCCCGCATGCGCTCCGCATACCCCTTCATGGACTTCTTTTGTGGCGTAGTCGGCTTCAGCTGGGCCGAGGCACCGCAGCAGTGGTCGGCCGAAGGATTTCTTGTACAGGGCCCCGTCCAGAAGAAGAAAGTGGGATGAGCGCTGTCGAACGCGCTTTGCCTCCTTTGGATCTGGCGGGACTTCTCCTTGGAGAAGGAAAGCGACGAGGGGGGTCATCCATGTCTGGGCCTCGGCCTCAGTCTCGGCGACTAGCATGGCCTCGGTTTCGCCGAGGCTAGGTTCGGCGAGCTCTTCGACGAGGATCATTCGGCCCCCCCCCCCCCCCGTCTTGGGTGGACGCCAGCCGGGAAAGTGCATCGGCTCGGGCATTCTCGGTTCTCGGAATCCTCACAACTTCATAAGAGTCAAATTGGGCGAGGATTTTGCGAATCACCTGGAGATAAGAAGCCATCATTGCGTCCCGAGCCTCGTACTCCCCGGAGATGTGGCTGACGATTAGCTGGGAATCGCTGAAGGCCTTCAGGTTCCGGACGCCGAGCTTCTTTGCGGCCCGGAGGCCGGAGATGAGAGCTTCATACTCGGCGGCATTGTTGGTTGCTGGGAAGGAGAAGCGCAGGGCGTACTCCGTGACGACCCCTTCGGGCGACGCCAGGATCCATCCAGCGCCGCTGCCCGTGGAGCATGCGGAGCCGTCTACGAAGAGTCGCCATTCGTCGGCCGGTACGGGAGCCGAAGTAGCCTCGGCTTCGGTTGCGTTTAGCACTGGATGAGGCGCCTCGGAGGCGCCAGGGGTGAGTTCGGCGATGAAATCCGCCAATGCCTGGGCCTTTATAGCTACCCGAGGAGCGTAGGAGATATCGAACTCTCCTAGCTCGATTGCCCATTTCGCCAGCCTGCCGGACACCTCTGGCCGGGAGAGGACTTGTCTCAGGGGCTGGTGGGTGAGGACCTTCACGGAATGGGCCAGAAAATAGGGCCGGAGCCTCCTTGCGGTCGAGACAAGGGCCAGAGCTAACTTCTCTAGGGCAAGGTACCGGAGTTCTGCCCCTTGAAGGGCTCGGCTGGTATAGTAAACCGGCTTCTGTATGCCTTCTTGCTCTCGGATGAGGACGGCACTGAGAGCCGTCTCGGAGACCGCAAGGTATAAGCTCAGGGGTTCCCCGGGAACCGGCTTGGATAAGATGGGGACTTTGGCGAGGTAGGCCTTCAGCTGGTCGAAGGCTGCTTGGCACTCTTCCGTCCACTCGAAGTTGTTGGCCTTCTTCAATAGTTTGAAGAAGGGGAAACAGTAGTCAGCCGCTTTCGACATGAAGCGACTGAGGGCTGCGATCCTCCCGTTCAGCTTCTGTACCTCTCGGATGTTTGCCGGGGGGCGCATCTGTACGATGGCCGAAATCTTCTCGGGGTTGGCTTCCACCCCACGGCGGGTGACCATGTATCCGAGGAATTTGCCGGAGGCTACCCCGAAGGCGCACTTGGCCGGATTCAGCTTTATCTTATACCGCCTAAGGGCGGAGAAAGTCTCGGCTAGGTCGGCCAAATGCGCAGAAGCGATACGGCTCTTGACCAACATGTCGTCTATGTAGACCTCCATGTTTCGGCCCAGCTGCGGAGCGAACACTTTGTTGACCAGGCGCTGGTAGGTTGCGCCGGCGTTCTTCAGACCGAAGGGCATTCGGGTGTAGCAGTACAGGCCCAAATCGGTCGTGAAGCTGGTCTTACTCTCGTCATCCGGATGCATCCGGATCTGGTGGTAGCCCGAATAGGCGTCGAGGAAGCTTAAGAGCTCGTGGCCGGACGTCGCATCCACCACCTGGTCTATCCGAGGCAGCGGAAAGCTGTCCATCGGACAGGCTTTGTTGAGGTTGGTGAAGTCCACGCACATACGCCACTTGCCCTCTTTCTTTGGCACCATGACCACGTTGGCGATCCATTCCGGATGATGCACCTCTCGGAGGTGTCCGGCGTCCAGCCCCTTCTGCACTTCGGCCTGGATGGCGGTTCTCCTTT
The DNA here is from genome assembly GCA_030544215.1 of Zantedeschia hybrid cultivar. Taxonomy (NCBI): domain Eukaryota; kingdom Viridiplantae; phylum Streptophyta; class Magnoliopsida; order Alismatales; family Araceae; genus Zantedeschia; species Zantedeschia hybrid cultivar. The sequence continues at coordinate 695,767 of JARZZO010000015.1, forward strand.
CTTGATTGAAGGTGCGCCGCTTCTGCTTTACCGGGGGCTGGTCGGGATCGGTATGGAGACGGTGCTCGGCTATCTCCGGGTCAACCCCGGGCATGTCCGATGGAGACCAGGCGAAGACGTCGAGATTCTCTTTCAAGAATTCGGTAAGCTTCTCCGCTTCCACCTTATCCAGGCCGGAGCCTATCATCAGGACTCGTCCCTCGCCTCCCGGAATAGGGACGGCGAGGAGTGCTTCTCCCGGAGATGTCTCGGCTGATGACTCGATCGTCAGGGCTTCGGCTGTGGCCTTCCCTTTGACCGAAATCATGTAGCACTGCCGGGCTGCTTCTTGGTTCCCTTTGGCCTCGCCTATTCCGTGGTTGGTATGAAACTTCAGCTTCTGATGGAAGGACGATGGCACGGCTCCGACCCCGCCGATGAGCCTTCGGCCGAATATGGCGTTGTAGGCTGACTCGATCTTTACAACGGCAAAGTCCGTTTCAACGGTCAATTGCCGGGGGGCGGAGCCCAAGGTCACAGGAAGCCGAACAATACCCTCTACCCGGCAGGGCGAGCCGTTAAAACCGAAGAGGGGGCCCCGATGAGGCTTCATGCTAGCCTCACTCAATCCCATCTTCTCAAAACAATCGTAAAACAAGATGTTTGGGGCACTTCCATTATCCACAAAGATCCTATGTACATCATAGTTATTTATTACAGCGTTGACGACGAGAGCGTCATCATGAGGGACCTGAACATCAGTCAGGTCCTCGGCGCCGAAGGTGATGTCTTCCAGACGAGGCCGCTTCGGCTCGCCGTCGACCGCCGCTACGGTGCTGCGTTGCCGCGACCTGGATCCCTCCCCGGGCCCTCCGGAGATCATCATGATAGACCCAGAGCTGGGTCTTTGATGGGATGATTCAACCGGGGCCGCGGTGGCTTTTGGCGGAGGAGCGGCTTCTATCGCCGGGGGTGGTTGCTGTCTGGGTGCTGCAGGGACGTCCCAGTTCTACTGCGGCGGCTGCTCCCGCCGATATTACGGCAATCTCCCCTCCCGGATGAGGCGGTCGATTTCTTCTCGGAGCTGCCGGCACTCGTCCGTCGTGTGGCCGATCTCTCGGTGATACTCGCAGTATTTGCCGGGGTCCCTTCGGCGAGGATCGGTCTTGATGCGATCAGGCCGCCGGAGCATGCCCTTCACCTCCATGAGCATCCGGGAAGGGGGAGCAGGTAAGGGTAGGTACCGCGGCTGCGGGTCCCGTCGCCTCTCCCTGTCCCAATCCTCCCGGCGATAACGCTTCCGGGAGGGCTCTTGGTCCTCGGACCGAGGTCTGACCGCCGGGGGAGCAGGCGTCGAGGTAGTCTCGGTTGCGCCTTTACCCCTGGACAGCATCAGGGCCTCTCGGTTGATGTACTTATGGGCCCGGGCCACGAGGTCCTGAAAGGTAGGGGGATGGCGCTTCCCAATGGAGCCGAGGAGCCCCTCATCCCGGCACCCGCTGATCACGGCCGAGACCGCGATCGAGCTGTCGAGGTTTGGGATCTGGGCGGCCTCGGTCCGGAACTTGGTGAAGTACTCCTGGAGGGTTTCGGTGGGGCCTTGCCGAATGGCTAGCAAGCTGGCGGAAGTTTTGGACTGCCGGGTGGCATCATAGAACTGGTCGATGAACAGCTGGCCCAACTGAACCAGGGAGTGAATGGAGTTGGGGGCCAGAGCCTCGAACCAGGTGAGGGCAATTTTTTCAATGGTGAGGGGGAAAAGACGGCAGCGGACTGCCTCAGAGATCCCTCGGACCCGAAGATAAGTGTTAAACTTCTGGAAATGACAGACCGGATCTGTCATTCCGTCGTAGAGAGGGCCCTTCGGCAGCTTGAAGTTGGGGGGTACCTCAGTGGCCAGGAGCTCCGCCGTGAATGGGGTCTGCTCCAGAATGTTGCTGGCGAGGGGCGCCCCGTGAGGCCGAGACACCATCTGCTGCATCTCTTTGCGTATCGCCGTGAGCCGCTGGTCCAGGTCCGGGGCGGTCGAGGTGGCGACGGATTGTCCTCCGGTTCGGGCCGGACGGTACCCTGACGAAGCATAATCCTGCTCCGTCAGGCGATCGGCGCGAGGAGTTCGGACAGGTAGCGTCGGGGGCTCGCTGTACGTCTCCGCGGCCTCGTTGAGAGGAACCGGCGCAGGCGCCGGCCGGAACCGGGCATCTTGTACTGGGCAGAGCGGGGGGAGCGGCGCCTGCGGAGGAGGCTGTCCCATCAGCCCTATGCGCTGGGCGATGGCGGATACCATCTCCTGGAGAGGTGCTAGGGACGTGACGGCAGCGGCTAGCGTCGCCACTTGCTGCTGGAGCGCCCCCACTCGGTCTTCCGAGCCGAGAGACTCCGGTATGGTTGGCAGAGGCAGGCTCGGCGGGGCAGAAGGTGCGCCTTCGGAAGGCAGCATCTGCGCCGAGGCCTCCCGCGCTTCTGCTTCACCTTGCCCGGATCGTCGGGTCACAGGTCGCTGAGACATGACTTGTTTGTTTGTTTCCCACAGACGGCGCCACGTGATGTAGACTGGATCTATCACGATCGGATTCCGAGGCTGGAACCCAGAGAAATGGATCCGAAGCCGGTTCGGATCGGTGTTGCTGAGGCCCGACGGGGATCCGGAAGGCCGAGAAGGCGGAGGCGGAGACGAGGGTCCGAAGGCCGAAGGGCGCCTCGGTCGGTGCGGACTCGTCCCCGGGAAGCCGGGGCCGAGCCTCCTTCGGCGGGCGAAGGGGCGGCGCGGATGAAGCTCTTCCTGGCTATACAGCCGACAGGCGATGAAGCTGAAGCCGACGGTCCGAGGCCGGAAGGGTCTCGGACTCGGCTTGCTCTTGGATAGTGAGCCCAAGAGCCCCTTTTTGCCGGACGAAGGGACAGCGCGGGGCCGAATCTCCCGTTGCGGGGCAGCCGTCGTACGGCGTCGAGACCAAGGAGGGGAATCCGAGGTCGGCGGCCGAGACCGACTCGGGAAGGTCGGCGATGATTCGAACCGAGCTCCTGCAGGAGGGAAAGAAGAAGAAACCGGTCAGCAGGAGTCCCGGGCTCTGGCCCTTAGGAACCCCCTCCGACGGTCAAGTTAGCTTCTGAAGATGATTCGATTCAGAAAGCAAGAAGTAGCTTTAATGCTATTTGGACCGTAGTCCTTAAGGGTCTCGGAGGCAAAGAGTTGCATACCTTTGGCAATAAATAGCGGTGTATTTATAGCAGAGGATAGAGGTTGGTTAACGGTGGTAGCCGATATAGGACTATGTTTGGGCTTACTGGTAAACCGCCATAGTGCCTGATCCGCCACCGGAGTGGGCCGGACTCGGCTATCGGGCCGAAGGGGGTTGGGCCGCTGAGGGGCCGAAGCCTGCTGGGCCTTGGGCTGCCGTGCTGTTCCCGGGCCGAAGGCTGGCGGGCCGCTGACGGGCTGAAGCCTGTTGGGCTGGGAGCGACGGTGCCGCTTACTGGGCCGAGGGCTGCTGGGCCGCAGATGGGCCGGAGGCTCCCGGAGGACCTGATACTGCTGCTGTTGGGCTGAACGGGGTTTGGACCTGCTCTAATGGGCCGAATCGGATTCTGCCTCATCAGTAGTTTTACTTTGTTTAGTGTGAGGCGAAAACTTGAGTGCTGGGGTGGTGAAGGCTAATTAGTAAAACAGAGTTTTGCAATATTTTTAGTTAGTTTTCAATTCTGGTGAGAACACCTCTCCTTTATAAATTGAGAAAACATTTGGTCTCAGTTCTCGCTTGGTTGACATTACTTGGCCTCAACATTAATTTTCTTTTGAACGTTAAAACGCTTTCATTAAAGTAAACCATGGATAGTACTTATAGAACAATAGAGAAGCAGGGAAATGAGAAGAATATTGGAAAGTGCTGCAACTCCACACAGGTAGCTACCGAAGAGGACTCGGAAACGTATGCCACCAACTACAGACGCACGGAAGAAGCGCAAGGTCTGAGCTCCATCTTGGATTTTCAAACTCCCAACCGAGGGACGACAGAGAGAGGCACCTAGCCAACCTCAAAGGCACCAACATCTCCAAGAAACTCCAGAACCAACAGAAAGGAGCAAGATAACAGCATATAGAGCGAGATAACCAAAGCACCGAACAAGGATCCACAGCCCGATGGAAGCCTACAAAAAGGTGAACATCCAGGTGGAGTTATCAAGCAAAATATAGGCTGCAGAAGAAGAAGAAGAAATACTATGCCGAGCACCGGCTAAGGAGCCGTCAATCAAACCCTAGAAAACAGGCAAAGGGGGTAGAGGGCGTGAAAGAGGGAGGCAGACGGACATGAGAAAGAAAGAGGAGATGGAGAAAAACCAAACTGGGAGAGGGGGAGTGCTCGGAGGGGACCCCATCCCCTGCCCAGAAAAATCACTACCAACATCAGTGTCCATCGCGAGGACGAGAGCGAGGGTTCCACACACGGCGAAGATTAGGACAAAAATTATCTTTTCTTAACATTAATATTGCTGAGATACTAGACAATTGGTACAGTTTGACTCTAATTCTTTTGTCTTTGCTATCTGATTTGATCCAATAATTGTCAAAAGTTAACATCAACTGGACGCCATTAGTTCACCTCCATATATACATCTATAAGACCATGGATGTGTTGTATAACTACTAATCGAGAGGGGGAAAAAAATCCTGAATGATGATCGGGTACTTAATGGGCCAGGTCCGACCCAGCTGGAGTAGCGACGGTTTCCCTGGGAGTCATCCCACGAAGTCCCTTGTGTTCGGGGGCAATAGTAAAGGCAGGGAAGAGGAAGAAACCCTCGTAAATAGTAAGTAGTCCTATATCGACTGTCACTTTAAATCTTTCACCTAAGGAGCCTCTCATGCCAAAAAACGGAAGTAAGTGGAATGTCTCAAAATTTTTCTCTATTATATGATTTCTCCACTCTCCTTCTGCCACTTGGCACTTACTAATTTAAGCGCCGGAGGGGCTTTTTGGGAAATACACTCGGGCCCTTCTGACTAGGACTGTCAATAGAGCGAATACGGAGTGGATGTCACAATATTCGACTCCGTTCGATTTGACATTATCCAAACATCCAACTTCGGATGCTATCCGATGGATAATGAATTTATTTTTTATCTGAATTCGACCCCACTAGATAACATCCGAATTCGGATAATAATTTGAATATTTGATTATTCTAAATTTAACTTGTAACTTAATGACTTTTAAATTTTATTCTTTTTATAGTCCACAAATATTTAGTTTACTTAATGACTTTTAAATTTTATCTTTTGTATAGTCCACAAATATTCAGTTTATAAATTTATAAATAAATTTTAAATAGCTCACATGCTTTATTAAATATACCTTAGATAATAACAAATGACTTAAATAATTTATCTAAATAAGTAAAATCACTAAAAAAAAATCACACTAAATTTCATTACTATCATTCCATACATCTTAAGTATACTTCAAACATCAAATTATTTATTTAAACATATAAACATCATTAAAATTAGAAGTACTTATCAAAATACATAAGGGATTTTTACATATAAGCCCCTATAATTATGTAAAATTTAAGATATATCCCCCTAATCTTAATATTCCTAAATATATTTTTATAATCTTATCTGATTCTAAAATATGGGCTTGCTGTTAAGTGCCGTTTGAAGAAGAGGTAATAGAGAGCATCATTCATAGAATTATTCTTTCTACACAAAGAAATGTCAAAATTATCCTCTCTCTCTCTTTCTTTGCATACCCATTGGAATTAGAACCCACCTCCCCATCTCTCCCTCTCTCCCTCTCTCTGTAGATCAGATCTAGATATTTGATTTTTGTAGTCGTAGCAGCGGCCATGGCGGACTAGGAGAGGCATGCTGCTGGTGCCCAAGTTGACACCATCGATGACTTTGACAAGTTCGATCCCACTCTCTATGGCTGCGACTACGACATTGCCCTCACCTTCGGCCACTCCCTCTTGCCGTTCGAGGACACCTGCTACCCCATCTCCACCTCCTTCTCCTCTACATAATATGATTGCCCTTCCTACTCCTACGACACCAATATAAGCCATGGCCACTATAGTGGGGGTCACGGCCACCATAGGGTGGGGACTCCTCACCCCATACTACGCTTGCTACTCTTGTTCCACCCTCTCAAGGATTCGGTGCGTGCGCATCACCTCCTTCGGGTTCGGTTGTCGTCACGGCCGGATCCGGATCCCGTTCAACCCCATCACCACCCGACTGCTCCCACTGGAGGCGGCGACTCCATTGACAGTATGGTTGGGCACTGCGAGCAGAGGGGGCAGCAGAGGCGAGCCGAGTGAGAGGGGAACGGTGGAGTGGTCATAGGCGAGGAGGAAGGTGGTGGCAGAGGAGGGGGAGGACTTGGGGTTGGATAAGAGGAGGAAGACGACAAGACGGGGTAAGGGGAAGCTGAGGACAAGGTTGACGAGGTAGTAGAGGCTGTGGAAGAGGAGCCAGAAGGTGGTGCTGGGAGAGGACTTGGCAAGGGAGATGGGGGCCTCTCCCATGGTAGGGGCCGCCTTACCGCCTCCACTACGAAAGATGTTGCTGCTAGAATTGAATTAAGTGGAGGGTAAATGAGTAAATTCTTATGTCTAGTTTGAGTTAACTAGAGTTGAATTAAGTTTCCGTTGTGTTGCTGCTAGAAAAGTAACAGTAGCGACTTATTTTAGAATTGAAGATGATTTTAAGAAGTTTTTAGAAAATATAAAAAAGATAGGGATATATCTGAAATTAATAAAGTTTACATAGACTTACATGTAAAAATCCCAATACATAATAGATCGAATAATAATCGGAGCATATATCTATTTTTCGTTTCCGCTTCGAATAGTAATCGGATAATTTAACGGATATTTGGATATATCTGTCGCATATCCTAATTGGATGTAGATATGGATCGGAGTTGGATATTATTCGAATGCGTTGATAGCCCTACTGTTGGCGTGGTGTTTGAGTGTGCGGGCTGCTTCCAACCTGTCCCTGGCGCGGCTCCTTTCACTTGATCGGCATCCATTCGATTGGATCGGCACCCTGAGCTCCTAGGTTGCATCACTAATTAAACAACCCAAAATCCAGATCCTCCTAAGCATAAGTGAGGATGAGACTCGATAAAGGCTCGCTCGGTGTATGGAGTAATGCCATAAAATCTTGATTTTGAAATCTCTAATCTTAAAACTAAAAACTAAAATTCTTGATTTTAGTTTAGGTGACTTTGGACTGTAAACCAAAATCATCCAAAAGGAAATCTAAAGGATCAATCGGTTTTTGAAGTAAGGCAATTTGTGATGCACCAAATATGTGAAAAAGTAGTGTAAAATGATTTGCAGCACTCCAAACAAAGAACAAAAAAACACCACTTTGCTACTGTTTGCAACATTGACGGCTGGTTATGACGCACCAAGGGATCTTTTCAAAACAACCCCTCATATTCTTCACGAGGGATTTTTCTTGAAAAACTGCTTAATTCCCCTTCTCTGCACTTATCCAATCTCATGTTCACTTCCAGGAGCCGGACTCCACCCTAGAAATTGTGAAGAGAACAATTAGAGGGTGACGCCCCCCTCCCCCTCCAAACTGACGGCTGCGATGATATGTTGTCCGGTCGACGGTGGGGAAGAGGTCGGCATAATGTCTGCTGCGACCGGGGTTCGCAAAGGACTGCTGGCCGCCCATGCGTACTATTTACCTTTAATGAAATGTCTTATCATTAATTAGACATATATACGTACTTTTCCTTTCGTAAATTAATAAGAACACAAATCTATATATAGTAGCATCATTATTAGAGGTTCCTGAGTCCCGTCGGAGGACTACTTAGCTAGAAGATCGATCGACGTCTAATTAGTTGTAATCTGCAAATTAACATGACGACGTACGCTACCGGTCGCCAGTGCAGTGGACTTAGTCGGTGCCACGACAAGAAGACAAGTGCATCACATAAGCAACACAGTGAAACGGTTGCCTGTTGTGTATGGGTTCATCAACAAGTTCCATTGTCGACCTCCTCGTTTCAATTATTTCCTCGAGCTTGGCCCGGCTTCGCCATTCCAGATACAGAGATTTGGCGGTGCTGCCATTCCAATCCTTAATATATATATATCGCTAGCTGCTTGTTGTTTCTAATTGGTCTCACTATACATGTATATATATATATATATATCCACAGAATTAATGGCCCTCCCTACGTGCTATATATTGCCGCTGATAACCTCCCAAATTAGAAGACCTAGAGTACTGGATGCTCGTCGGTCCAAACCTTTCTGGCTTTCACCATCAATCCATCGGTGTGCAGGAGTCTGGCGCAAGTGGACGTCCATTCAATTTTGCGTTCGCAGGGGACAACCCGGTAGTCGGTGCAGAGTACTGCATGCACACGCCGGATGAGCACTACTCAGACAAGCACACATTCAAGGCTTTTAAGTTTTAAACACAAAAATTATTAAAGGGTTTCTTTAACTTATGTTTCATCGATCAAATCCTGCAGATGTTATTCGATATCATGCCTACACCTTTAAAAATGTACTGTATTTCCTCTTCTTTAACTTGTAAGTATAGTGTAGTACTCAATTATGAACTGACAATATTCTTATCCCTACAAAGAGAGAGAAAGAGACAAAGAAAATTTTAACTTTAGCATTTAAAAGGGTAATATATATATATATATATATATATATATATATATATATATATATATATATATATATATATAATCACACTTTTATTCACATTGTCGGAAATTTTTAAACTATACTTATCACATGACTTGTTTAAAAAGATACGTACATATGATTATAGGTTTATTTACATTTTATATATCAAAGAATTGCAAAAGTATAAAACTAACAATCATATATTAATTGTTATGAACAATGCATAAAACAACAAGCTCAGGACGTAACAACTAGGTCAATCGAAAGTGTCTAATGGATGAGGCACCTACGAGGGGACGCATAACTTGTATGAAATTCTTATTCCTTGATCTTTGTACACACCTTATCTCTATATATGATCCTCAAATATGGTCAATTATATATGGCGTTACATCAACGGCATTGCGCGGTGCACTTTCTAGCTAGGGGTTCGGCTTCTATGCCCATTAGATCCAATTTTATCTTATGGGATGCTTAGTTGTTGTATGAATAATAATTTTAATATTAATGAAATCAAGTTCAATTGATATCTCATGACCTCTCTAGATAGAAAGTCACATGCTTGCACCCCATGTATTTGGTACGTGACGTAAGATTACTTCTTTCATTTTGTACGAAATTATCCTCAATAGGGGGAGCAGTGAGATTCGAACCTCGCAATGTAAATACTTGGCCAATTAAACTGTCTGTCTAAAACAAATACTAGAGTTTAATGTTTGAGAGCCTCAATATCTCTCCCCGGCCCCCTCTTCTTCCCAACTCCAAATTTCTTTTTCCCCTTTATCCGTCCTCTTTTGTGTTTCTTAAATGTTAAATATTAATTTCTATGGTAATATTGTAGACTTCAAAAATATATAAGTATCAAAATTAATACTCCAACCAAATGGGTTATTAGGCGGCAATAGCCAACTATGGAAACTGTTAAGTGGTTTTAGACTTTGAATAGGAAGTTGTATTTATTTTGGAATTTCTAAGTATCAGTTTGTTTGCAGAATAGTTTAAATCAGAATAAGGAGGAAGGAATTTCTTAACACAGAATAAGAGGTATTTTAGTTTGGTAAGTAGTTGGTATTCCACCCAGAATAAGTAGAATTGCACTGCGTTATTCCAAGTGATTTGGTAGGAATAAATAGAATAAAGAGTGGAATAAAGAGTTCAAAATATTATATTGATTAATATATATTCATAAATATTAATTAATATTAATAAATGTTAATTAATATTGATAATATTAATAAATATTATTGTGATTAATACATACTAAACAATATTAATATAGATTATTATGATTAATAAATATTAACTATTATTATTTTGATTAATAAATACTAGCAAACATTAATCATAGTTAATTATTAATATAAATTTTATTATGCTCCATTTAAATAGTATTAAATATTAAAAATGTTAAGTAATAAATGTTAATTATTATTAACAATGTTAATAAATATTATTAATCACCATTAATTCATATTAATAATAAATATTAATTCATAAATATTAATATTAATAAATATTAGTATGATTACTAAATATTATTTAATATTGTTTTGATTAACTAATATTAATTAACATTAATCATAGTTAATTATTAAGAAAAATTTATTATGCTCCATTTATTGATAAGAAATTTGAATAACAATTAACGTTAATCATAGTTTATTATTAATTTAAACAGTAATATACTAATTACTAAATATTATTTAATATTATTTTGATTAACTAATATTAATTAACATTAATCATATTTAATTATTAAGATAAAGTTTTTATGCTCCATTTATTGATAAGAAATTTGAATAACAATTAACGTTAATCATAATTTATTAAGAACATGTAATTCTGTCCCTATTCCACTTAAACCGGGTATAAAGTATTCCACCCTTGGGTTAAGCAATGCCCTCCGTCAAACTGGGTTAAAAGGTTTAAGTGGAATAAAAGACTCTATTCCAGACCTATTCCGCAAACAAACTGAGGCTAAAGGTATTCAGAAAGTGAGCTTTAATTGAAGGGGACATTGACTAGAAAGGAAGACTTATCTCAGTTAAAATGACAATATTGGTACAGACTGTTCAATACCGAAGGTGCAGGTTTTAACTTTTAATGGACCTTCAGGCTGAAAGTCCAACTAGATTCTATCTAATTATGGAGATTTTACGTACGGACCAATGATTAAAGCACCTGTAGTGACTGTTGAATGTGGCTTGTCGCTTTCATCTCCAAGCTTTTTGTTTCCTTTTTCATCGCTGGGATTTGGGTTAGATGGGGAGGTTAAAATAATCTCTTGTACTTGCTCCATCTAATTAGTAATGTATATATAGGATCTCTCTATACAACACCTAAAATTGTTATATATATGTGTGAAACATGAGAAAAGGAACGGTACTTTTTCTCTGTGGTTCGGTTCCGGAAGAAAAAGATTATAATATAAAATCACTCATGATTAGTATATATATATATATAAAAGATAAAAGAGTTTGGATTTAGTAAGTTGGATGCGCCCATCTGTATGGTATATTCTAGCTAAGACCAAACAAGATTAACAGAGGGAGCATGCAGCAAACACCGCAACATGGCCGCGTGTGCCAGTGCAAGCAGACAGTAGCAATTCCTACGCCAAGAGGGAAGCCATGCATTACTGAAGGTGGGGGCCGGCCGGTTCGCCTTCCTCTTGTTGTTCCTCCCTCCTCAGCCAAGATAACGCCCAGACAACAGCAAAAGCAGTGAGTTTGTTAGTGGGTGCAGTGTGGGAGCGGCATGGAGCCAACCACATCACATGCATGCGAGCTAGCTAGCTAGGCGTGTGGGCTGTGGTGGGGGACGTAGTAGTGCTTAGAAAACTTTGCGTGGAGGGAGGGAGGGAGGGGGGCCTTGCGCAATGCCATGCTATTGGTGACTGGTGAGTCAGTTAGTCCCGGAAGAGGGTGAGAGTGGCCAAGACGCTGGCCCTTGCTCCTTCTTCATCTCCGAATGAGATCATTTAGACTTACATGTTTGAACAGTCCAACGTTTTTAGGCACATGACATCAAGTTGCACGAAGATATAAGATGAAATTCCAAAATCGCGAGGCACAAGATTATATGCAATGAAATCATAGTTTAAAAATCATTTTAAGACTAATTGATCAAGATCATTATAAACTAACAGTTAACAATATATGAAGTATATATCTTTAAAAATGATGTACACAATACATGTACAACTCGAGGACGATTCAAACGCACAAATCCAGACAAGTTCATTTCCTTCGTCCCATCTCATCTCTGGTTTGCTTACTGGTGATCTGTGGGTCCTAACACATACCCTAGCGTAAGTAAATGATTGGCCCCCCCAACAAGCGAGGAGAAGAACCCCATCCGTTCGGGGCCCCACGTCCGCTTCTGCTGCTGCCTACCTTGGGCTGTTCATCCCTCTCTAGATCTCTCTCTCGTATATATTTTGGGTGCCTCCTCGATCAGATCTCACTGGAAACGACAATCAACTAGTGTGGGGGAGGTGTAGTCCACAGTGCACGCACAAGAGTTGTGACTTCACGGGCAAGAAGAGATGGGATGGGACGGGACGGGAGGTTGCCAGATGGATGGTGGCTTCTTCGTCTCCGACCGACCAATATATCAACCCCTTTTACTTGTTTTCTTTCTACCCCTCAACTCTCTCTCTCTCGCTCTGCTGCTGGTAATTAAGCTTGTGAAACAACAACAGGAATGTCTGTTGATGACGGGGAAGCGCACATGCCAGTCGTCGTCCCCAACGCCCCCACAACCACACCCTCCCATCCGTCAGCTGGCCCCTCCCCACTCCCTGAACTGACTGAGCTCTCTCGTGTCTGTCTAGTATATGTGTAGAGACGGAGAGTGGGGGAGAAAGAACATGGAATGGAAGTGGGGTGGGCGTGGGGAACAGATTCATGAATTGTCAATCCCGTAATTTTTTTAGTGTTTGGGAAGGAAAGCTAAGATTTTGTCTCCCCCTGACAGTGTGTACAATAGATAATAATAACCACCACAACATTAGTAGTAGTAGGTAGATCAAAGTCTTGCGCAGTTGATTCACTTCTTCCTCTTAATTGAGAGGTCTTAAGCTTTACTTTTAGTTGGAGTTTATTATTTTTTTTCTACGATATTTATCCTCGGCCTATAAGATTACTTATTCCAATGATTGATCTGTAGCAGACTTTGTTTGGGCCAAAATGTGCAAAATGTTTTATTTAATTAACAAGCTGAGGGGCAATCCTGTCTGTTCACAGACATCATTAGAGGAGCTAGCCCAACAGACCAGACGAGCAGCTTCGCAACTGGAGCCCACGGGATGAACGGCTGAGGAGCCATTCTGCCAAACACTTTAGCCACTAGCCATTAATAAATAAATAAAACTCAAAGGTCCGGTTGGAAGCTTATGGGGATGTTCATGTTTTCAAAACAAATTACGGGTGTAATATTCATTTAAACAATAATAATTATTATTACTGTTAGAGGAGAGAGAGAGGAAAAGAGGAGAAAAACGGATACCACGGAACACGGGTAAATGTCAGTAGTCCCTCTGCGAGTGCGAGTGCTGAAACTGAAAGGAAGGGTAAAAACCCCTCCCTGAGTTTCTCTCTCTCTTTTTTGCTATTTTTGTTTTTTGTTGTTGGGTTTTTTATTTTTTTTAGGGTGGGGGTGGGGGGGTTAAAGTTTAAAGACTCGTTGGTTTATTATATATACTTGTCTGCCGTTGCTATCGCCGCTGTTCCTGTCTTGCCCACTCCTTTTTTCTTTGTTCCCTTCTTTCCTTCTTCCTCTTGTTTGGTGTGTTGCAATGGTGGGGGGGAGGAGGAGGGAGGATCTACCTGCAGCCGGTTAACTTGGGTGTTACGTGTGCCCTCTCCCTCTCTGCTTTCTGTAGAATCAAACTCCTCCTCCTCCTCCTCCTTCACACTCGGGGAGGGCAAAAGGGTGTCTGTGGACAACAGGAGGACAAGGGGAGGTGGGTTGCGTCTGGGCGGGGGTGGGGCTGCTCTCTTTTGTTTTGCCGACAGCCAAAGCAGAGTCCAAATGGGTTGGAAGGGGAGGAGAAAAAGCGCGACTCTGGTTGGTTTCCTCATGGGTAATTCTTAAATCCTCTGTTCTGGTGGGTTCAGCTCCGCCTTCTTTGTCTTCTCTGTGTGTGTGTGTGTTTCTCTCTCTGAATAGGGGGTGTGGGGGAAGGGGGTGGAGTGGGGGAGAGAGAGAGAGTGGGAAAAGAGAGAGAGCGTGTGTGTGTGTGTGTGAGAGAGAGAGAGAGAGAGAGAGAGCAGCCATAAAGAAGGTGGTGCAAAAGAACAGAGGAAGGGTGGGAGCGCTGGCCCCGGGTGGGGAGACATTTCGGTGGGGTTGGCGACTGTAAGCGGAGGGTTGGCATGGTCGAGAGGGTAGAGCTGTATTTGCTCCCCTTTTGATCCCCTCGTGTCCACTTCTTGTCAAAAATAGGAGATTGGCGGTTCTTGTTCCAAAAAGATTTGTTCTTTACTGTTGGAGTACTGTGCAGCTCGATCCTTGTTAGGGGGAGGGACTCCCGGTGGCACAGTGCAGTGGATGTTCTGCTGAGGAAGCTGGGGCCTCTTCTCCATCATCCTATCCCTCTCCTCTCTGGAATCATATACTCGTCGGGGGGCCTCTCTCTCTCTCTCTCTCTCTCTCTCTCTTTCTCTTTCTCCCCACCTATATTATATTATATTGCTCCTCTCAGGGTTTCGTTGCCCCCTCCTCCTCCTCCTCTCGGTTCCTCTTGTTGAGTGTGTGAGATGGGTTCTGGGCAAGAAGGTCCTCAGATGGATGCGGGCGGTGACTTGGTGGTGCTTGGCGCCTGAGGTTTTTCCCTGAATAGGACGGACTTTGTGCTACAAGGCTCTGATGGAACGCGGCTCACCTGCTATTCGGCCAAATCCAAGGGGAGGCTTCACCTTCCACCTCCGACACTGATTCCGACCAAGAAAGGTCAGGCATTTGAACTGATCCTCTCTCTCTCTAAGATAGATAGATAGATAGATAGATAGATGGGTAGATAGATCACTTTCTTTTAGTAAAATGGGTATCATTCCCATTTGCTATCCTTGCCTGGGAATTTTGGCCCCCTCTTATTCCTACGTGACTCTATATTAGCAACATCTATGTCCTAAGATTATCCCCATGTTATACCTGCAGTTTGTGACTGCTAAAGGAGGGAGGTTGAATGATCAGAAAGGAGAGATTGCACAAGTAGAGGGGGGGAAGCAATGGAATGGGGGAACCATGGGAAGGTGGTGGGGGTGGGAGAGGGGAATTTTGTGGTTCATGCGTTTTCTGCTGTTGATTTTGCTCTTGCTGATCCCAGAGCTCTTGTTCGCTCTCTCCAGACTAATGGAGTTTATGTTCGATTGCAGAATTCGTTGAGTAGCTAGTTGAGAATTTATGCTCCTGCTGCTTCCAAGATCTCATTGGAGGGTTGACGATTCGAGCATACTCCACTCCACAGAGACCATGAAAGAACCAGACAAGTGCCTGGATTCTCAGCTATGGCATGCTTGTGCTGGGGGCATGGTTCAGATGCCGGCGCTCAGCTCCCTGGTCTACTATTTCCCTCAGGGGCATGCTGAACATGCCCAGGGCTATGTCAATTTCGGCAGCTGCCAACGGATCCCACCATACATCCTCTGCAGGGTGGCTGCAATCAAGTACATGGCTGATGCAGATACCGATGAGGTGTTTGCAAAGATGAAGCTGGTTCCTGTCAGACCCGACGACCTCGACTATGGCAGGGAGGATGTGGGTCTACCTGGGAACAATGGATCAGATGTGTCCGAGAAGCCTGCATCTTTTGCAAAGACACTGACTCAGTCCGACGCCAACAATGGGGGAGGGTTTTCGGTTCCTCGCTACTGTGCCGAGACCATCTTCCCACGACTGGACTACTCTGCCGATCCACCAGTCCAGACAGTTCTTGCCAAGGATGTCCATGGCGAGACTTGGAGGTTTCGCCATATCTATCGAGGAACTCCCCGCAGGCATCTTCTCACCACTGGATGGAGCACATTTGTGAACCAGAAGAAGCTTGTGGCAGGGGACTCCATTGTGTTTTTGAGAACCGACAATGGTGAACTTTGTGTTGGGATCCGTCGGGCAAAGAGGAGGATTGGTGGCGGTGCGGAGCTCCCATCAGGATGGAACCCTCCTGGTGGGAATTGCTTGCCCTCATGTGGTGGGTTCTCTGTCTTCCCAAGGGAGGATGAGAGCAAGTTGATGAGAAGTAATGGTTATGGGGGGGCTCCAAGTTCCGGTGGGGGTATCAGGGCAAGAGGGAGAATAATGCCAGAATCAGTCATCGAGGCTGCAACTCTTGCAGCTAATGGACGACCATTTGAAATTATTTACTATCCAAGGGCAAGCACTCCAGAATTTTGTGTGAAGGCTGCTGCTGTAAGAGCAGCATTGAGGATCAACTGGTGTGCTGGCATGCGGTTTAAGATGGCTTTTGAGACTGAAGACTCCTCAAGGATCAGCTGGTTCATGGGCACCATATCATCTGTTCAGTACACAGATCCCATCTGCTGGCCTGAGTCACCATGGAGGCTCCTTCAGGTTTTCCTATTTTGATTCTTTATTTGCTACAATCTGTCCAATTGTTTCTATGATACTTTTCTGATGTAAAGGCTGTGTTGTTGACCTCATGGACTTTACAGTAATTTATTAGGCAATCATGAATAACTTTGCCTTTTACGTCTAGCGTTCAGAATGCTTGTAACTGCAGTGTGCTTGACTGTCTGAACCCTACTCTCTTTTAGTGGTTTCTGATATTGTGCACATGTACACATTCTCCTGAAATATCCGATTGCTCAAGCTTGATGACTATCCTGCCTTTGGATTGCTTGGATAGCTTGATGTTTATCATTCTATTATTTCTTCTAGCCGGTTCAAGTTGTGCATCCACTGCATTCTTTTTGGCACACACATCTTCCCTTCCTGCCTGCTTAGTAGATAGTTTTTACTTCCATGGAAGTTCCCCACCTTCTGGTGTCTAGTTTGCTGCAAAATTATGGGTCATAGGCATAGGCATAATCCACTTGTTAGGAGGACATCCTTCATCAACGTACTTGAATTCCACAGATTACCTTTTATCTTCAGTTCTTAGTGTGCCCCTAAACCCACTTTTTTAAGCCCAAGGAGCATACCAAGCATGAGGTAACCATATAATTTAAGGTGGACAACAAGGAAGTCTGATGAAAACTTATTAGTTTAGAATTTGGTATTTCTTACCTATCAGTTGGTCTTTTGATAATTTGCTGCTTTCTGCTGCACAAAATCTTTAGTTGATTCCACATGAACTTCTTGAGTGCAAGGAACCAATTTTCTTCTGCTTGTGCATTTGCATGCAACATGGGTTTGCATTAATGGTCAAGTTACGGATGTGTACATAGTTTATGTAGCTTGAAATATGTTCACTGTTGCTACCTTCTTATTTTGATCTCACTATGAATCTTTTATAGCTTTTCTTTTAGGACACAAACCTCTGCTTTGCATCTCACAACTTAACAGTTCATAGAATTCTTCAATAGCATTCACAGTCTTGTGTTGTGTATTGATGTGTATTATCTTTCTATGGTTATCATTTTCCCACAAATGTTCAAACATAATGGAGTTGAAGCTAACTTCCTTTTTAAAAATTTTAATGCAGGTGTCTTGGGATGAACCAGATCTACTGCAAAATGTGAAATGTGTCAGTCCATGGTTGGTTGAATTGGTTTCCAACATGCCAACCATCCACTTGATGCCCTTCTCACCACCGAGAAAAAAGTTGCGTCTTCCTCAGGCCCTGGACTTTCCTCTCGACGGTCAACTTCCAACTCCATTGTTCTCAGGGAATTCCCTTGGGCCCAGCAGCAGCCCCTTGTGCTGTCCACCGGACAGCACTCCTGCAGGCATACAGGGAGCCAGGCATGCTCAATTTGGTATATCATTATCAGATCTCCGCATCAATAAACTGCACTCGGGTCTGCTTCAGGCTGGCCTTCACCGATTAGAATATACCACCCCACCCTCTAGAATGTCTACAGATGCTGTTATTGGGAACCCCACAATCCATGATAATGTCTCTTGTTTGCTCATCGGCAATTCTTCTTCCTCCGTGAAGAAACCCAGAGATGCAAAAGCACCACAATTTTTGCTCTTTGGACAGCCTATACTGACAGAGCAACAAATATCGCTGAGTTCTTGTGAGACAGTCTCCCCTCTGCTCACTGTGAATGGTTCTTGTGATGGGAATCCTAAGAAAATGGCTAACTTATTAGATGGATCTGGCTCTGCAATCAATCAGCATGGCCAGGCAGATAATTCTTCCTGTGAAGCACTCTTCTGGTGCAAAGAACGCCAGGCAAGGGAGGTTGGTTTAGACACTGGACATTGTAAGGTTTTCATGGAATCTGAGGATGTAGGTCGCACCCTTGATCTGTCACTCCTTGGCTCTTATGAGGAGCTGTATACGAGGCTAGCCAACATGTTTGGTATTGAAAAAACAGACATGAAGAGCCATGTACGTTACCAGGATGCATCTGGCATAGTTAAACACACTGGAGATGAGCCTTTCGGGTGAGTTTGATCCCTTCTTTCCAATGGTATTTACATCTGGAGTTTATTCCCACTGTCTTTCTTGCTGTTTTCCTTCATCCGACATAAGTTCTCTAGTCCCAGGGTGCCTTCTCCTTGGCTTCCTAGAATGATGCCCACTCTGTAGATGAAGACTTTGTTATGTGCCCGGAAACGTATCTTCCGTTTTATCAGTTAATTCTATGTTTCTGAACTATACTTGCTGTCTGTGTGTTCATGTATGCTGAAAAGGTATTAAACTTGCACTTGCCAAACTATTTGACATTTCCACATATTTATGGCCATTGTTGGCTTTCTGTTGTGCAGTGATTTCATGAAAACAGCACGGAGGCTGCAGATTCTCATGGACTCGGGGAGTGACAACATAGGAAGCTAATGCTAAGTGACAAGTAATTTCTGCACAGGGTGAACCTTTACCCCTGCCGTTTAAATTGCTGATTTAGTGTTTTTTTTTTTTTTTTTTTTCGGGACTTTTTCTGCAAATGTAGCACCTGAAAGAGGTTCTAATGTCGACTTCCATGTACTCCGCTAATTCAGCCGTACCACTTTAGTTTTATTTATTCATGTTATCCGAGGAAAAAGAAAAAAAGGAATTCCAACGGAGATCTCTATTGAAATTGACAGCATGTGTATGGTTGGTGTCTGTGGACATTGGAGCTCCATTTTACTCTTTTTGACCAACAGTTGTCTGCCACCACTCTTAAAGGTTTTCGGCCCCAGGAGAAATAGAAAGAAAAAGGAAGGATTTTCCATATCTTCTTTGAGCGAGGTTGTGGAGACGTTCGTTTTGCTGTTTTTTTTTTAAATTTGGAGCTCCACTTTTAAGTTTTAATTACTGGTGATTCTTCCTGCACCATGTCTGAATGAAAGACCGAAACATGGTACTGTAATAAATGCCTCCCTAACGCCCCAATCCTGGTTGGTGGATGCTTTGTTTGGTGGTTTTTGTATAATGGTATGGCATTGAATTCTCCAATAAGCCAGCTGCAAAGGGCGACGCCTAACATCAGCCTGCCATCACCTCAATGTTGGGTACGTACGGTATGCTCTCTGCAATTTGGCACGATGGTCTGGACCGATCAACGTCTCTAGACACATAAAATTAAATTGAACGAGAATATATGTCATTTATTCTTGAAAATGATGTACATAGTATATGTACAGTTCGGTTTCATGTGTCTATAGGCATTAAACGATCTAGACGCACGGATCCAAATGATCTCATTCCCTGCAATTTGATGGCAGGGAAGAGGGACCTGCGGAGTTGCACTTGCCTGGAGATGGCCGTGGTGGTGAAGACGGAAGAGTATTCCTTGTGTCGGTTTGGTTCAAAAACTGTTGGGCTGAGGTGACCGGTGACCTCTTCCCAATGGAGTATACGACTAGCTGCGATATAGCTTGGTTCATTGCAGGCAACATATTCATACCACATCCATTGTGGGCGGCTGCCGTTTTCTGGAGGCCATACCCCACTTCACTTTTGACAAGAACATGGGGGCCTCCGCTGCTAAAGCACGCATATGCGGCATGCCCACCGCCACCCATGACCCACCTAACTTGTATTTCACTCTCTCCACTTACCTGGGCTGGTATATATTATTATTATGCTTCGGCTCCAGATATGGCAACACTGCCAACCGATCGACAACTTTGTTTACTGCAAACTCTTAAAAGTACCGAGAGGATCCTGGTTTTTACCTGTAGGAGGCCGGTTAATTAAGAAAGTAAGCCTAAAAAGATGGGACCGTGTTGGAATTAAGACACACTAATGTGATCTTGTATGGTTCTCAAGTAAATGGAAACTTTTCTAGCTAAGTTGATTAACTATAAACAATTAGATGAACAGGATCTCCCTCCCTCGAACACGAGACTCTTAACTCTCGTTCATACATGGATAGGTACCAGTACTAGCACTAGTACCACGGGAGAAATCAAGGAGAGTAGCGAAGAGGACTTGCGGTAAAAACTTAATTACATGCTTATAGAAAGAAGGTGCCGATTAGACAATGGTAGTGGGGAAATTAATCCCTGCCGGCCCAGGTGGTGCGCCCGCGAGCCTCGCGAAAACAACTAATCATGGGTTTAGGCGGGCCAGGTTCGACGGCTTTACCAGTCGACTGGGATCGCGGACAGGTTTCTAGATTGAATCGTTAGCTTGATCTTACTAATATTATTGCACATTTCTCAAGTATTGTTGGAAACACGTTCTGGGGACAGCTGGTGGTATTGTCCATGTAGCTACTAGAGAGAAATATAAAGAAACAAAACAAAGATCGACTCAAAGTCCGGTCAGGAAAGGAGGACGATACATCTCCGGCCATCATCAGCAATTCACGTGCGGCCATGTCAGGGGCGAAGCTGTTGACCGAGTGTCGCGCCGTCTTGTAGCCTGTTCTTCCACTTTCCGGGCAACTAACAAAACACGAAACATTGCATGTATACGCCCAATTCTCACACATTATCATCAATACTCTTGCAATCTTCAAAATGTTTTATTTATGTCTCTCCCGTCAAATTTAGATTAATTTCAACGAAATATGTCAAAAATATTGCATAAATCATGATATGATTGGAGGCACGGGGTACAAAACGCAAGATTTTAATATATTGAGGGGTGTATATGCAAAATATGAGTAAATTTAAAAGTATTTATGTCAAATCATTAGATTGAGAAATATAAAATGCAACATTTTGAAGATTACAGAAGTATTAATGATAACACATGAGAATTGGGAATGATAACACATGAGAATTGGGAATATAGATGCAAATATATTGTTTCTGAAGAGTATATATGTAAAAAACCCTATATATAATAAACACCAAAGAGTGTTGCTTGCCCACATGCACACCTTTGCTCACTTACTAGCTGGTCTCCGTTTCCGTTTGGGGTGGAGAACAGAGACTTTATTGTGGGCGTTGATCGAGGATTCTTCTTTGCTTTTTATTTATTTGACGGCCCACTCACTGGCTGCTGTGGGCCAGAGACTTTTAAACAATAAGCACCGATTTGGATTTAGGCGCCGGGGCAACTTGGGTTGGGGGGTACGCGGCCCACATACTTGCGACTTGCGAGGAGAGGGCCTATATATTGGGTTCAACAAGCTGCCGACCCTCTGGAGCGTCGTCACACGGCACCTGGTTTTCAGAGTCCCCGTTATCCTGCCTGGAAATTGGTTAAAAACAGCACCCACCACCTTTTATTGCACTGTGCTACTACGTGCGGTGTGGCCCCCCAAAAGGAAGAGACACATCATTAATTAGGCCGTCCCTTCAAAGGGGTGGGGAGCACTAGAAGCAAGCCTACGAGGGTGACCTCACCCACCTTGTTTTCAGTAAAACTTCAACCCAACAAAATTAATTTCTATGTCCTTCACTCACCCCCCGACATGTTTGTGTGCGTGTGCTCTGTGTCTCTTCTTAATTAGTGGGTAAAGGGAGTGAACATGGGGGTGCATCATGCGGCTCCGATCGAGGAATGTACTGTTATATGTTTGTTTTGTTTCTTGTTTAGGATCCGAAGGAGTAGCCGTCGGGTTTGGATGGATGCAGGGTGGGAAAGCTTGGTCTCTCTCTCCCTGTAGATATATATATATATATATATATATATATATATATCTACATGTAATGTTTGCTTTGACTTCAAGCACTGCGCCCTCCCTTCCCCTTGTGTCGCAGTGAACGCCGGCATCTCCTCCGCTTCCGGCCCGTGCTCTTATCCCCACACCCTCGGTAGACCAAGTTTTAATTCATCGCTTATTAGTTAATAGTAACAAAAGTTAGTGACAACCTTTATTAATGATTTATGTTATCCTATTATAGAAAACCTAAATTGCCAACCTCATGTTGCACTAGGATTGAAGAGACAGCTCTCCCTCCACCATTTGGACCTAATACCTCTCCGTCACACCACATGACTTGTCCCCCCCTCCCCACAACAACATTTCTTTAGTCCTTTGTTTCTCTTTGTTTACCTATGCATGCATTAAAATGTTAGCATAGCTACGCAACCGCAGTCCCTACGTTCGACACAACCAAGGGAGATCCCACTCTTGTTACTTGTAGCTTCCTTCACTTGAACAACAACTTCTTCTTCTTCTTCTTCTTTTAAATATAAAAGCTAAATGAAATTTCCAGCCTTCTTCGCTATCTATTGTTATACAACTAATTAATGTGCTCAATCAAGAAACTCTTTGAGGAAAATGCGGTACGAATACATGTGTAAGCTAAATGAAATTTCCAGCCCAGCTTCTTCGCTGTCTCTATTGTTAAGATTAAGAGTCCATGTGGCGTTGATAACTCAAAATTATGTACGGGTACTTTCGATCTTTTGACAACCACTCCATTTGACATGGGTAAGGATAAAAAGTATCGCCATTTAAAAATTGGATTTCCACCTATATTTTGTAATGAAGAGAAGAATTTTTTTTCACATTTTTACCGTGTGCATGATAGAAAAATACAGCAAAAATCTATACCATTTTCATTACATGATTATGTAATAAAATTGTCCAAGCAATCAGACGTGTTGCATAAGTTTCGCCTCAAACTCCCTCACAAGTAGGGTTATAAATAGATCAGAGATGAAAATGGATATAATAATTTCTTCTTCAGATTCTGTTTTCTCTTCTGAATTGGAAAACGAAACAGACAAATAGAATTTCTTCATCCCATGCATCATTCATGCAGTAATAGCTTATTTTGGATTTTTCTTTTAGTTACTTCTAATATTTCTCTTAATTTTCTTTTCTCATATGTTTCAATTCACTTGAATCATTTCCAAATAAAATGTTAAGGCAACATATATATATCCAACTCTTGTACCTAAATGGTTTGTTGAATAATATTTTAGTAAATTAAAACTCTAACCCGCACATTATATAAATCCATAAAGTCTACAAAAGAAAAACATATAAACTATAAATCTACGAAAGTTGATGGAAATAGACAGAATTGAAACTATTTTACCATTATATAGAACGGTAAATGTCGCCGCGAGAGTTGTCTATTCCATCGGTATCTTATGGTTTTTAGATTCTAGAAAGAGGTTAAACACAGTGATTTTACTAGAGTAATTGTGAACAAAATTTACGTTATTCCACATACAAGTTCCAAGTCTGAATGCCTTCTCATGATCTCGCTATAACCATGGTATCTAGCTAGGATGATAAGAAGGGACAGGCCTCTCTCATAATCTCACTAACTTTAGTATACATACTTAGGAAGGCTTTGTATATATATACTTCTAATTAGAAAAAAAAAGATACGAACGGACAGAGACCGCTCACGTGGAAATCTCTTTCTTAATTACCGGCATCGGCACGGGGCTGCTCCCACGTACGTGGAAGCCCTCCCTTCAATTCTAACAACCCAAGTCGCCTTTATGCTTTAGTACACGTTCTGCGACGTCAGAACATGTTTTTGATTTGGTGGACTAATTTTTTTTCAATCGCACGGTAATACTATTGTTTTAGATTTTAGAGACAATTTTAAAATAAACAACCCAAAATTAATCAGAACCAAGATTAATAGTTTCAAATAGTTAAGACTTTGATAATTAAATCACTGATTATGAAATATGACTTGTGATTCATGGTTGATAATGGTATCTGAAGTGTGAATTTAGATTTGTCTCCATGTGAAATAACTTCTTATGATCCGTGGATGATTTGAATTATGATCTTAGAGATAGTGATTAGATTATGAATGTGATCATTCATGACATCATTTGATATAATGTGATATATATTCTGTTAACCTTGGTGCTTTTTTGATTTATTTTGATTTCTGATTCCTCAATTCATGTATTGCTGATGTAGCACTTTTTCATTGACACATCCTATACCTTCATATTTCCTAAGTCTAATTCGCTTAGGATTGTAAGATAATCTGTTAATCCATCTCATTGAAAGCTTCGGACAGCAGCGCAACCAATCGTACGTGTGAGTATGATATGGGAGAGGCTATATCCAATTCTCTTTCTCAATTAATCTTTTTCTTTTTTCCTTTGAGCAGTGAGTATATATGTCTGTAGATCCTTCCATTCCAAAATGTAATTTCTTCTTTTAACCTTGCAGTTGACATCTTCCCCTATCCAACTGATGTAGACTGGATCTATCACGACCGGATTCCGAGACTGGAACCCGAAGAAGTGGATCCGAAGCCGGTTCGGATCGGTGTTACTGAGGCCCGACGGGGATCCGGAAGGCCGAGGAGGCTAAGGCGAAGGCGAGGGTCCGAAGGCCGAAGAGCGCTTCGGTCGGTACAGGCTCGTCTCCGGGAAGTCGGGGCCGAGGCTCCTTCGGCGGGCGAAGGGGCGGCGCGGATGAAGCTCCTGCTGGCTGTATTGCCGATAGGCGATGAAGCCGAAGCCGACGGTCTGAGGCCGGAAGGGTCTCGGACTCGGCTTGCTCTTGGATAGTGAGCCCACAGAGCCCTTTTTGTCGGATGAGGGGACAGCGCGGGGCCGAGCCTCCCGTCGCGGGGCAGCCGTCGCACGGCGTCGAAACCAGGGAGAGGAGTCCGAGGTCGGCGGCCGAGACCGACTCGGGAAGGTCGGCGATGATTCGAACCGAGCTCCTGCAGGAGGGAAAGAAGAAGAAACCGGTCAGCAGGAGTCCCGGGCTCTGGCCCTTAGGAACCCCCTCCGACGGTCAAGTTAGCTTCTGAAGATGATTCGATTCAGAAGGCAAGAAGTAGCTTTAATGCTATTTGGACCGTGGTCCTTAAGGGTCTCGGAGGCAAAGAGTTGCATACCTTTGGCAATAAATAGCGGTGTATTTATAGCAGAGGATAGAGGTTGGTTAACGGTGGTAGCCGATATAGGACTATGTTTGGGCTTACTGGTAAACCGCCATAGCGCCTGATCCGCCACCGGAGTGGGCCGGACTCGGCTATTGGGCCGAAGGGGGTTGGGCCGCCGATGGGCCGAAGCCTGCTGGGCCTAGGGTAGCCGCGCTGTTCCCGGGCCGTAGGCTGATGGGCCGCTGACGGGCCGAAGCCTGTTGGGCCGGGAGCAACGGTGCCGCTTATGGGGTCGAGGGCTGCTGGGCCGCTGATGGGCTGGAGGCTCCCGGAGGGCCTGATACTGCTGCTGTTGGGCTGAACGGGGTTTGGGCCTGCTCTAATGGGCCGAATCGGATTCTGCCTCATCACATAGCCCCCCACTCTTGCCTTTCTCAGCTCTGAGATGACGAGAGTATAGCCCGAAGCTGCCAGAAGAATATCATAACAGGTGTCTTACCCGAAGCTCTGTTCTCTTTTTACCGGGAAGAGGGTGCCCTCGGTCGGCCGAGGGCTACGCGGTTGCTTCGTCCCCGCTCGGAGTGGCGACGAAGGCTCAGAGCTAAGAAGCCGAAGGGCCGAGCCCTCTGACTCGTGTCAGGCTCCATTAAATGGACGGGATGGCGCGTCGCCTCGCGAGGAAGCACGGGACACGCGTCGCGCATCCGGCCGCTCTGTCGAAAACACAAAAGGATCCTGACCGCTCATGGGTCGCGGATCGCCTCGGCTCTCTGCCCGAGGCTTCACTCGGATTGCCGCCTCTCTCATCTTCAGCGCGCGGATCGGGACACGTGGCGCGTATCCGGGCGGTCAGCCGAAGGGTCGGAGCGCCCTCGGCCGTTGATTGCTTCGCTGCAAGTCTCGGAGCCGGCCCGTCATCATTGCCGAAGGACGGTGCACGTGGCGGGCATCCGAGAGGAGCGAGGGGACGAGCGGGACGATCTCGGCCGTTGGCTTCGGCGGGAGGCGCTTTGAGTGGGCTTTATAAATACAAGCCCTCAGCAGAGCACTGTTCTTCTTCCTGCTGCTGCGCTTGCGTTTCCTCTGCGATCATCCAAGCTCTTCTTCCTTCTCCAGCGGAAAGCCAGCTTCCTGAAGGCTTCGTCCGAGCTCGCCGGCCACCGTGGGAAGGTCTCCATTCCTCGGAGCGCACCGCTGGTGGAGCTGGGAGGCTTGAGAAGCCGCGCTCGGTTCAGGAGAGATTTCCTCCCCCTTCCTGCGAGTAAGCCCTAGCTTTCTTCCTTCCCTTCGTGGCTTTATGGTCCGGAGTTCTTCCAGTGAGATTACTCCTTCGGACGAGGAGTATACTCCTTCCCACTCTCCGAGATCTCTTATGTCAGATCCCCTCACCTCAGATTCCCTTGCCTCCGCGATGTCTTAAGAGTCCGAGGTTTCCGGGACTGAGGGGTCCGAGGCTTCCGGAGCCGAGGTTTCCGGGGCCGAGACCTCCGGGGCCGAGGCTTCCGGGGCTGAGTCCGCCGAAGAGGTCCGGAACCCAGGCCAGGCTTCCACTTCGGGACGCCGTCGTCCCGACATGGCTTCGGAAGCATCCTGCGCCCTTTCGGACGCAGAGGTTATGCGCCTCGTTTCCTACTTCCAGCTCCCTTCCTGGATGACGGTCCTTCGGCCTGACTCCGCCACCCGGGCTAACACTTTCCGCCCGGGTTCCTTCTCTATTTATGTTGATAGCTTCGAGGCGGGTTTCCGTCTTCCTCTCCCCACCTTCGTCATCAACCTTCTCAGCTTCTACGGGCTGGCCCCGTCTCAGCTTTTTCCCAATTCCTGGCGTACCGTATACGGCTTCTTGAGCGTCTTTGCTCATATAAAGATCCGCCCTTCCACCAATGTCTTCCGTTATCTCTTCAAAATCCAAAGGCAGGGGAAGTCCGAGTGGTATTGCTTCATCCCCCGGGTCGGCCGAATCGTATTCTCCGGGAAGCCTTCGTCTATCCACGGTTGGAAGAGGAAGTTCGTCTTCGTCTCCCTGCCGGAGAAAGAGAAGAGCGTGTGGCCCTTCCCTACTGAATGGGCGCCGCTGGCCGCAGGCCTCTCGGATCCTCCTGTCCTCACCCCAGTCCAGAGCACCCTCGTGGGTCGCATCCAGATGAGGGCCCCGTACAACGTCTGGGGGCTTCTCAGCGCGTCGGAGCGGCTGGTGAACGCCGGGGTATGGCCGGATCCTCAGTCCGATCCGGTGCGGGCCTTCCCCTACCTTCCTCCCGGGGAGACTCCGCGGGGCCGCGGAGGAAGGGCTGCCGCTCCTCTGGCCGAAGCTCTTCCGACTGAGGATGCTGATGAAGTTTCGGCCGAGCGTAAGTCGGCTTTTTAGTTTGTACTTGCTCACTGTTCTGTTTCTAACAGGCTCTTCTTGCTTGCAGCAATGGCCAATCTCGACGCCCTCCTCGATCGGATATCCGACCAGCGCGGTCCGGGCCAGGCATCGGCCCCGCAGGCGGTAGGCAGGCCCGGCCGAGGCGCTGGGGCTCCGAGGACCCGAGGCGGGGTCCCAAGGACTGCGGCCTCTACTGAGGGCCGTGCTGCCGCCGCCGCTCTCGAGAGGGAGCAAAAGTCCAAATTCGCCGCTCGAAGGGGCGGCCGAGTGTCAAAGCGCCCCCGGTTGGAAGGGGCCGTAGACGCGGAGGAGGCTCCGCTGGTCAGGAGGAGTGCCGAGGCCCGAAGGGCCGCGAGGCTGGCGTCTCCTGAGGCGCCGAGGGGCGATTCCCCTCCGGCTGTTTCGGCTGGGGCCGGTGACGAAGGCGCCGGGTCGCAGGCGCCCCGGGCGCAGCGCGAGTGGTGGCGCCCCGAACCGGGGATTTATGTGGACGAGAGTATGGAAGACTCGCAGACGTGCCTCCGTCTGCTCCGCAGTCTTACTCTCCCTTCGGCCTTTGAAGGGCTGAAGCGCCATTCGGTCATCGACCTGGCGGCGATGAGCGCTCGGTTGGCGGTCCAGGTAATAAGCTTGAAGGTACTTCAGTTGAGCTTTCCTTAGCTTTCTCTTGATTTTTCTTTTTTATGATCATTGTTTGCTTTCGGCCCGCAGGCTGCGGTGACGGGTAGCGTCTTGATGCACCATCAGGAGCAGCTCCGACTCCAGCTCCTGGAGGCCGAGAGGGAGTCAGACGGTTCGGGCGAGGGTACTTCGGTGGTGCCCGACATCGAGCCCTTAGTCGGTGGGCTCGTAACCGCGAGTGCCCGGGCGCGGGCGCAGCTGGAGGAGAGGGCAGCTGAGGCCCGTGCTTCCGCCGAGGCCAAGGTAAAGGCCGAGCGGGAGCTCGCCGCGGCTCAGTCCGAGATCCCGGCCCTCAAGGTCTAGATTCAAGAGAAGGACTCCCGGCGGGCCTCGGAGAAGCGGCGACATGCCGAGGAGGTATCGGCGCTGAAGCAGGAGCTGGAGGAGGTGGCGGACATGGCCGTAGCTGATTACAAGGCCGGCCCGGACTTCGCCGAAGAGATCATCCAAGCTCAACTGCTGGCTTCTTCCTCCGTCTTCGACCTCGGGTTGGCTGTCGCCCAGAGGGCCTGCCCGAGCGTCGATCTGACTGGGGTCGCCCTACCGAGGGGTGAGGAAGCCAAGGAGCTCCTGTCTTGGTGGCAGGAACTTATGGCCGAGAGGACCTCGACTCCTGCGCCGGGTGACGAAGCTGCGCCCGTCGAGGGGGCCCCCGAGGAGGCTGTCCCTGAGGAGGCTGCCGCTGAGGAGGCTGCCGCTCCTGAAGCGGTGCAGATCGTCGACTCTCCCTCTCCGGGACAAGCCGCAGCCGAGGTGGAGGAGGCCGAAGCCGAAGAATGACGCGGGGATCTGCCCTGGTTTCCGCTTCTTCTTCTGTTGTAAGCCCTCGGCTAAGGGTATGGCCGATTTTTGTACTTCATTTTCTGTAAATATAAGGAATGTTTTCGGCTTTACCTTGGTGTTTGTGTATGATCGACCGAATATGGCCCTTCAGAAGCCTGAGATCCTGTCATCGTTCGCTATAGCTTGTAAGGCCGAGACCCGATGTAGGTTCGGATAGAATGTCGCCATAGTACTCGGCCGGGGCCTTTACTAACGTGGTCCACATGATCTGAAGGGACATCTTGCCGCTTCTGATGTATTTCGAGTGGCCGAAGCCACTCATGCTTCTGCTTATGCGAACTTAGATATACCCTGCCACTTCCCGAACCGGTATACGTGGCCGGAACCACCTTCGGATCAAGGTATCGGCGGGCTTAGGAAGAATGCCATGTCGCTCCCGATACGGTTTGCATGGCCGAAGCCACACCCGGTACGGTTTACACGGACTTAGAAAGAATACCATGCCGCTCCCGATACGGTTTGCATGGCCGAAGCCACTCCCGGTACGGTTTACACGGACTTAGAAGGAATACCATGCCGCTCCCGATACGGTTTGCATGGCCGAAGCCACTCCCGGTACGGTTTACACGGACTTAGAAAGAATACCATGCCGCTCCCGATCGGTACGGGTTATTCGCGGGCTTATACCTTGCCGCTTCTCGATCCGGTATACGTGGCCGAAGCCACCCTCGGATCAGGATCACCTGCGGACTTTTTAGAAAAGCCATGCCGCTTCCCGATCGGTACGGGTTATTTGCGGGCTTATACCTCGCCGCTTCCTGATTCGGTATACGTGGCCGAAGCCACCATCGGATCAGGATTACCTGCGGACTTTTTAGAAAAGCCATGCCGCTTCCCGATCGGTACGGGTTATTTGCGGGCTTATACCTCGCCGCTTCCTGATCCGGTATACGTGGCCGAAGCCACCCTCGGATCAGGATTACCTGCGGACTTTTTAGAAAAGCCATGCCGCTTCCCGATCGGTACGGGTTATTCGCGGGCTTATACCTCGCCGCTTCCTGATCCGGTATATGTGGCCGAAGCCACCCTCGGATCAGGATTACCTGCGGACTTTTTAGAAAAGCCATGCCGCTTCCCGATCGGTACGGGTTATTTGCGGGCTTATACCTCGCCGCTTCCTGATCCGGTATATGTGGCCGAAGCCACCCTCGGATCAGGATTACCTGCGGACTTTTTAGAAAAGCCATGCCGCTTCCCGATCGGTACGGGTTATTCGCGGTCTTATACCTTGCCGCTTCCCGATCCGGTATACGTGGCCGAAGCCACCCTCGGATCAGGATTACCTGTGGACTTTTTAGAAAAGCCATGCCGTTTCCCGATCGGTACGGGTTATTCGCGGGCTTATACCTTGCCGCTTCCCGATCCGGTATACGTGGCCGAAGCCACCCTCGGATCAGGATTACCTGCGGACTTTTTAGAAAAGCCATGCCGCTTCCCGATCGGTACGGGTTATCTGCGGGCTTATACCTCGCCGCTTCCTGATCCGGTATACGTGGCCGAAGCCACCCTCGGATCAGGATTACCTGCGGACTTTTTAGAAAAGCCATGCCGCTTCCCGATCGGTACGGGTTATTCGCGGGCTTATACCTTGCCGCTTCCCGATCCGGTATACGTGGCCGAAGCCACCCTCGGATCAGGATTACCTGCGGACTTTTTAGAAAAGCCATGCCGCTTCCCGATCGGTACGGGTTATCTGCGGGCTTATACCTCGCCGCTTCCTGATCCGGTATACGTGGCCGAAGCCACCCTCGGATCAGGATTACCTGCGGACTTTTTAGAAAAGCCATGCCGCTTCCCGATCGGTACGGGTTATTCGCGGGCTTATACCTTGCCGCTTCCCGATCCGGTATACGTGGCCGAAGCCACCCTCGGATCAGGATTACCTGCGGACTTTTTAGAAAAGCCATGCCGCTTCCCGATCGGTACGGGTTATTCGCGGGCTTATACCTTGCCGCTTCCCGATCCGGTATACGTGGCCGAAGCCACCCTCGGATCAGGATTACCTGCGGACTTTTTAGAAAAGCCATGCCGCTTCCCGATCGGTACGGGTTATTCGCGGGCTTATACCTCGCCGCTTCCTGATCCGGTATACGTGGCCGAAGCCACCCTCGGATCAGGATTACCTGCGGACTTTTTAGAAAAGCCATGCCGCTTCCCGATCGGTACGGGTTATTTGCGGGCTTATACCTCGCCGCTTCCTGATCCGGTATACGTGGCCGAAGCCACCCTCGGATCAGGATTACCTGTGGACTTTTTAGAAAAGCCATGCCGCTTCCCGATCGGTACGGGTTATTCGCGGGCTTATACCTTGCCGCTTCCCGATCTGGTATACGTGGCCGAAGCCACCCTCGGATCAGGATTACCTGCGGACTTTTTAGAAAAGCCATGCCGCTTCCCGATCGGTACGGGTTATCTGCGGGCTTATACCTCGCCGCTTCCTGATCCGGTATACGTGGCCGAAGCCACCCTCGGATCAGGATTACCTGCGGACTTTTTAGAAAAGCCATGCCGCTTCCCGATCGGTACGGATTATTTGCGGACTTTTGTTGAGAAATCCGTGCCGCTCTGATTCGGTACGCATGGCCGGAGCCACTCCGAATCAGGTTGCTGCGGACTTTAAAGAATACCATCAGGTTCTCCGAGAAAGAAATTTTTATTTATTCCTTCCGGCTAATAGTCCGAGGGGTGTAATTTACAGGAAGTGCCGAAGGTGCTCCATTTTTCAAATAAAACGGGGGACGCGTGTCCGAAGGGGTCCCTAATTCGTGAGCCCCCTGGTCGCTTTCGCTTACAAACACTTTTGTTTCAGAGGCATAGCCTTGGAAAGGAGGATCTCTTTGGACGCTGCCTTACTTCTTTGAGGTCCTCGAGTTGTGCCTCTGTCGAGGCTGTTCCTACCGTCAAAGTGGCAATTGGCCCTCTCTGACGAGGCGATCTATCTCCTCCCGAAGTTGCCGGCATTCGTCGGTCGTGTGGCCGGTTCCCTGATGGTAATCACAATATCTGCTGGGGTCCCTTCGGCAAGGATCAGTTTTCATGCGCTGTGGCGGCCGGAGCATATGCTTTATTTCTGTCAGTATTCGGGAAGGGGGAGCAGGTAGTAATAAGTGTCGCGGCTGCGGACCTCGTTTCCTGCCTCGGATCCACTCCCTTTGACATCGCCCACACAGGAGCTCTTGACTCGCAGGTTGATGGTGAGCCGCTGGAGGGGCAGGTGACGCCGAAGACTCGTCGTTCACCGAAACGGTCTCGTCAACGGAGACCTGCGAAGACGCTGGCCGAGGCTCCTCGTTCTGTACAGGGCGAAAGGGAGATGCTGGTCGGGGGAGTTGACTCAATACCCCTATATATTGGGCCATGGCAGATACCATGCCTGCCAAGGAAGTAACAGTGGCAGTCAGTACGGTCATTTGCTGTTGAAGTTCCTCTATCCGGTTGTCTCCAACAGTAGACCCTGTCATGGTTGGTTGAGTGGCGCTTGCTGGAGCGAATGAAGTGCCTTCGGGAGGCAGAGACTGCGCTGGGACTGCCCACGTCTCTGCTTCGGCCTGTCCGGATTGTCGGGTTTGTGACAGGACTTAATTGTTTGTTTCCCACAGACGGCGCCACGTGATGTAGACTGGATCTATCACGACCGGATTCCGAGGCTGGAACCCGAAGAAGTGGATCCGAAGCCGGTTCGGATCGGTGTTACTGAGGCCCGACGGGGATCCGGAAGGCCGAGGAGGCTGAGGCGAAGGCGAGGGTCCGAAGGCCGAAGAGCGCTTCGGTCGGTGCAAGCTCGTCTCCGGGAAGTCGGGGCCGAGGCTCCTTCGGCAGGCGAAGGGGCGGCGCGGATGAAGCTCCTGCTGGCTGTATTGTCGACAGGCGATGAAGCCGAAGCCGACGGTCTGAGGCCGGAAGGGTCTCGGACTCGGCTTGCTCTTGGATAGTGAGCCCACAGAGCCCTTTTTGTCGGATGAGGGGACAACGCGGGGCCGAGCCTCCCGTCGCGGGGCAGCCGTCGCACGGCGTCGAGACCAGGGAGAGGAGTCCGAGGTCGGCGGCCGAGACCGACTCGGGAAGGTCGGCGATGATTCAAACAGAGCTCTTGCAGGAGGGAAAGAAGAAGAAACCGGTCAGCAGGAGTCCCGGGCTCTGGCCCTTAGGAACCCCCTCCGACGGTCAAGTTAGCTTCTGAAGATGATTCGATTCAGAAGGCAAGAAGTAGCTTTAATGCTATTTGGACCGTGGTCTTTAAGGGTCTCGGAGGCAAAGAGTTGCATACCTTTGGCAATAAATAGCGGTGTATTTATAGCAGAGGATAGAGGTTGGTTAACGGTGGTAGCCGATATAGGACTATGTTTGGGCTTACTGGTAAACCGCTATAGCGCCTGATCCGCCACCGAAGTGGGCCGGACTCGGCTATTGGGCCGAAGGGGGTTGGGCCGCCGATGAGCCGAAGCCTGCTGGGCCTAGGGCAGCTGCGCTGTTCCCGGGCCGTAGGCTGATGGGCCGTTGACGGGCCGAAACCTGTTGGGCCGGGAGCAACGGTGCCGCTTATGGGGCCGAGGGCTGCTGGGCCGCTGATGGACTGGAGGCTCCCGGAGGACCTGATACTGCTGCTGTTGGGCTGAACGGGATTTGAGCCTGCTCTAATGGGCCGAATCGGATTCTGCCTCATCACCAACCCTTGTGGGTTAGGAGAAGCAAAATAATCTGCATATCCAGGCATAGTTATCCATCTGTCCACGGTTTAATTGGCACATCAAAGGAGGGATTTAAATGATATGATCGCATGCAATAGCAAGGTGCATATGCCAAAAGGATCCGGCTCTGAAGAAATTTAACATGGAAATGATGCGAGGCATAAGCTACCTAGTCAGTTGAACACCAATCCGTGCGGTACGACTACATATCCGATCGAGTCAAATCAAATCCAACCGACAATGGCAGCAGTATCAGGGATGGCCATACCCACATGAACTTTATAAAACATATATATCTAGACTTGCCCATACGCATGCAGCTAATTAAAATGTGGGGCGGATCATACACATATCTGACAAGCTAGGGACCCTCGCTAGCTCTCGGTGATAATTGTGTGGCAACCAACATCGGGATCGACTCAATTACGTTAGTTAATAGAGGTCCGATTCAGTGGGTTCGATCGGTTGAGCACTACAGTGAAAAGACTTTTTTTATTTACTCTTTCCGTTTTTCACTGAAAGATATGAGTGAAAAAAGCCGTCCGACTGTAGTGCTCAACTGAATCACTTTTCTAATTAATATTATAATGTCGGACCCCCCGATTTAGATTAAAATGCGACCAACTGTATATATAACTGTTAGTGACATGATATTATTAAGCCATGTGAACTTTGGTTGTCAATGTTTGCTACACAAATTAAGTTGATATGATGATGAAAAATTGGAGTCGCAGAATAGGACGGATAGAGTCATGTGGTGGGTTCTTGTCGGTCGAGGAACAAAGATATGATTCTTCTTTGGGTGCCTTACAACACACTTTAAATATATTCATAGAGGAGAAAAGAGGGGAAGGAGAAAAGAAAAGAGAGGAACCAATTAACCCATCACCAAATTAATATGGAACCGCTGTACTCCATTCATACAAAACCACATTCTGCGTGGAGGTGGTGCGGAACTTCCACGAGGTTTCAATCCCGTATGGCCGGGATAGGCACGGACAAAGAGTATTTTCTTTTCTATTTTTTTAAGAACCCTTGAATTTTTTTTTTTTTTGGCAGGGTCCGAAGGCTGGGTCTGTACAACTATATACAAGCGACCGGAGTTCAATCAGAATCCGAGATTTCCTCCATAGTTGGAGATAATTTCGGCCGGGTGGAGAGGTCCGCCTAATTAGACGATAATTTTAGATCCGTCTGATTTCTGAAGAAGTAATCCCACAGATCAGAAAATAAATATCCTAACAGCACTGGGGCCATATGGCTGGAGGTTTTTTAGGCCCAACCAAGAATCGAACCTGCAACCTCTCTAGGGAGGTGGGTGAACCAACTGCACTAGGCAGCTGGCTCAAGAACCCTTGAATTAGCTTAGTGGTTTTGTGCAATAGGATTTCACCGGCTGATCTTGATCAGAAGGTTTTGGTACTGGAGGCCAGGCCACATAGGAAAATCTTACGTGTCAACTCACTTAATAAGATTTTGTGCAAAAATCTATATTGTGTCGGTGCTTTTGGACAAATATTGGATCGAGTTAAGTTCAGCAATGGCATTATGAGACAAGGGCCAGCACCCAGGCTGGAACGATTTGAAAATGTTTAACTGCGTACCACATGGAACCACTAAGAGTCCGGATCCTCTCATTGCAAGAGAGGATTCGACTCCGGCAGTAACAAGTCCCATATTGCCACTTGTCTCCCACTTTTTTCAACAGCTGTCAAGTTTCTTCTCTCAATTGGTGCAATCAATTCTAAATACAATCAAGAAACGCTCAGATGTGACCTAAAATTATGATTGTATTTGCGTGTTCTGAGTTGTATTTACGTGTCACTTACAATACTTGGATACAACTTAGAATGACACCTATATATACAACCTAAAGTATATAAGTACAACTATCACTTAAAATTGTATTTAAGTGCTTTAGATTGTATTTGTAATTAATTGCACAGGTGGACGTTGAAAGATGATAAAAAGGTTGCAGACAGGTGATGACTTTTGATAAGTGATAAAAGAAAAGTAGAAACATGTGGTGACTAAAGATTTGCTACTGTTCGAGTTCAATCCCCTCTTACACTGAGAGGAATCGGACTCATCAACTAAAGACCTTTTGTCTGGGAAAAGTCACACACATGCATCGACGAGGTGAACTTATTATGGCCCAAGTAATCTTCTACAACCAACGGGCTCATATCTACTTCACTTTGTGTGGTGGTAATTTTTCGGCCGGCTTCTGATCGATCGAATGGTAGCTGCTAATGCATGTGTTCGTACGAAGAGGCATGCCAGATGAGCAAAATGGTTGGATCTTCCAGATGAGGAACGACTTATTATGGGCTTCTAGCGTACGTTTAATGTTACGGGTGTGCATGCAAGTCTTCTGAACAACTCCTCGAAGTTAATGATGATCATGTGAGAAGGTCTTCAACTGGGGATATCAGATTTGGGACTCTCTCTCTCTCTCTCTGTTCTGTTCGGTCCAACTTGAAAATCTGACCATGCACAGAGATGGTTTTTTTTTTTCGAAAATTGCACAGAGATGGTAAAACCGTGTTAAATTATACTCCAGACCTTTGTTTGCGGCGTCAAACTGGGTGAATTGTCTTTGCGGTTGGTTCGAAGCATGTCGTAGTTGACCTAATAATAACACAGATAGTTACCAGGTGACCATATCTAGACCTGTATGACGTTTGAATTTTTAATAGATCGATGTTGGGAAAGCTTAGGGATTTTGCATCTAAAAAGATGGCACTTGCCTGGTCAGGACTCGAGCAGTTGCACGGCCCGCAAGTGTTTTACTTATTTTCTTCATGGATTTGTGCCAAAATAATCAATTAACAAGCTGATCTGAAACACGCTGGGATTCGGGCACACAGTGATAGACCCCACGTCTTCTTGATAACAAAAGAGAGGCAACTCAACCTTATTCTTATTAGATCTCAGGAA
The DNA here is from genome assembly GCA_030544215.1 of Zantedeschia hybrid cultivar. Classification (NCBI taxonomy): domain Eukaryota; kingdom Viridiplantae; phylum Streptophyta; class Magnoliopsida; order Alismatales; family Araceae; genus Zantedeschia; species Zantedeschia hybrid cultivar. Next base: position 732,286 of record JARZZO010000015.1, read on the forward strand.
GTTAATTACCTCTTTTTGCTTTTCTTTGTGCACGCGATCCCAACACGTTAGAAAAACAATGGACATTACTTTGACCGGGGAGCCTCGAAGGGGTGCCGAGTCAGCCCGAATTAACTTAATAACTTTGGTTTTAAAAAAATGACTGCAGTTGTATTCATCATTCAACCTCTCGGTCAAGAAACAATCAAGAAGCCCCGAACGACATCTTAAGAGAAAACCCTCTAATACTTAAGTCAGCATTAAGAGTAAGGAAAAGTGGTGAGGCCCTAATGCTCAAGTTCCCTGGAATGTGAATACCTGATTGTGGAGGTGTTCTTTCCTTTTTATGGCTTCTTAAGACAGATGAAGGGGGTTTTCTATTAGTCGTTGGTTATCCACATCTAATTAATGGCACGACCAAACTAGTACTTGGCGTTCATATGATCATGGCTTTAAGTGACTCACTCATTGGTCCACTATGGGACGTTATAGCCACGTCCATGTTTCGCTACTTCAAGTATCATGCTGAAAATTAGAGGCTGACAACCTCACACCTCTTAGACTGTTACAACTGCCCTTCGGGTCATCAAAACCTTTTTCCGCTGCCAACAAAACTTTATCTAATGCACCCAATTGGTTAACTGAGGAGTTCTAGGAGATTCCTCCAGTTTGCTTCTCCGGCCTTGTGCCAATTCTTGGTCTTGGACTTCGCAGCGGAAACTTGGCTTCACGGACCTTCAAACTACTTGGCCCATTCGTGAGTATCTCTTTAGAGTAGTCCTACTTGCTGCAATACTTTCTACTACTGCAGTGCAAGGTGCTACAGTGGGTAATTTTTTTTTGTTTTGAATTTTTTAAAGTCAGTCTTACACGCCTTACGTGTTTGACAAGTCGATCTCTAATCAGACGACTCAAAAAATTTTAAAAAATCAAAAATTGAGACTCAAGAAACAGTGAAATGCCTTAATAGATTGAGTCTAATAATAATTTTTGACTTATTAAAATTCTTTAGATCATCTGATCAAAGATGAGCCTATATGGCATGAGTCATGACCTTATAAAAATTCAAAAAAAGACAAAGCATTGACCACTACAATACTCTTCACTCCAACAATAGAGGTCAAACCACCTTTTACCTCAAGAGTAATACTAACTATAATGCCCTCGGACACTACAAACTACGTCGATTGCAATGTGCCAAGATTACCAATTAACAAGATCAGATGGCCGCACAACATGATACTTGTATGTGCCCTTAGGCAATATGCCTACGGTTTTTGTTTTTATTATTATTATTTTTTTTAGAAACATTTAATAAAAAATCACCCAATAGATATAGCAGGCTTGGATCAGCCTCAAGCTCATCATATTTGTTTGAAAGAAAAAACTTTCTATTTTTCAAATTAGGAGGGTGTGCATTTTTCTTTTTAAAAGAAGATATAGCAAAGTAGAGCCGATCCAAGCCTACTGTTCATACTGTCTAATCTTTGATCCGATGCTCTTAAAAAAAATAAAAAAAATCAACAAAGGAAATTAAAAAAAAACATGTCGATGCCCCACAATGCTGCTGTCCAATCTGCATATTGCAATCCACTCAGAACATTGCTACAAGTATTACTCTTACTCTAGTCATGACTCATTTGAACTTTTACTTCAAACATAGTAACTCATGCTTTACAATTGATTCTAAGGCAATTACACTAACTCATGAATGAGTAGAAAGATCCTTTTTATAGAAGTCCCTGTCCGATCCAACCAAAGAGTTCGCATCGTATATATTATCCCTTCTAAAGAACAAACGAAACGAAGGGTGCCGTTGCAACACACAACTTTCCACTCCAGGAGGTCATGGTAAAATAGACTTTATCGTTATGCGCGATGCAAAAGAAACATAAATTAGCGTTTGAGTAGCGGAAAGTTAACTACTTATTTTGCAACAGCTTAGGAAGCTGCGATTAAGAATTTTTGGTTGAAAGTATGTTTACTGAACCAAAATCTGTGGAAAGTTAAAAGACGCATACAATTGGAAGCTAAACCGACATGCTCAATCAAGTTCGATCAGCAGCCACTCTACAAAGACCCCGAATAATTAATAAAATACAAAGATAATGGTTGATTGATAAGTTGTAACCACAAGAATACAAATGCCCACAATAACTGACCACTCAGGGACATCAACTGCATGGCACATCTGTTACAGGATACATGCATGGCGGAAATAGCAATCATTCCTTGACAACACCGGCCTCCTGCTCCACTCGCCAATAATTTATCTCATGGAACTCTAATAACCTGGAAGATGCATTCCTACCTGGACTAATGTCTGCCTCCGAGATTTTGGAAGTGGTTCTCTTCGACAGACAAGCCTCCCCTCCCAGCCTGCATTCCAGGGAACATCTATCCGTATCCCTCTCCATCCCCTCCAAATCGACACCCACAAATTCAGTGGTTCTCTTCAATAGACAAGCCTCCCCTACCAGGCTGCATTCTGGTGAACATCTTCCCGTACCCCTCTCCATCCCCTCCAAATCGACACCCACAAATTCCACATCATCTTCAAATGACGTGCTTCCCCCAACCTCTGTTTGCCCACCACCAAATGTAGATGAGCTCCAGACAATGTCGGGCACCACACCATTCAACCTGGGGTACATGTCAGGCTGTACTGCACCAGGATGATCAGAGTCATCTGAGGAGCCATCTACCTGGATATCAGATGGCTGACGCCATCCCACCCACTCAGGAAGCTGGTTATCATCAAACAAATCTTCAGCCTGTTGTGCTTCAAACTCAAATATCCCTGCGTCTGAAGACAAACTTGCCTCCTCTGTTCCCGTTGGATGTTCATGCAAGAGACTAGTTTCAGTAACTTCGTTCATCAAACTAGGGGAGGATTTTGAAGTCCCACTCGCTAATTCAACAGAGTTGTCTAACTCCTCATCCCCCTCCCTGGTCACTACCCCCCCATCACCACAGCTGCTGTCATCTTTCACATCAGGAGGGTCGACTTCATCCATCTCATCAATAGTGGAGGCAACAGGAGGCTCCTCATTGTTTCCATCTTTAAAAGCAAACCAATTGGAATTTGTAAACAGGCAGCTCCTGTGACAAGAGTCACAACAGGAATTTAATCCAAACAATCAAACTTTGATTGATAAATCAGCAAAATCCAGACTAATGTAACAAATTGCTGGAAAATAAATGCAGTGAAAGCATATCATGAAATACCTATCTTGATTGTCCTCAAGCCTTGAAGATGAGATAATAACCTCACTCGATTCATCATCAAAATACACACCCTGCCAGAAAAATTCTTCACTAGAAGCATATGGCGCTGAAAACAATTTGAGTACATCATTCTAGAAGTTTCATTTATAATTTCATCGAAGTATACAAGAAGCATTATGAACCTATAATGGACATGCGCCTAGAGATCCGATAGATACCTATCGGAACATAGTGAACCTATCATTATCATTATCCTTTTAAGAATAACCTTAACCTTATCTTTATCCTCATGTACCCTGATCCTTTAAAGATATCGGCAACTAATACATGATCAAGGATGTCAAAGGATAGCCATCAGGTCAAATAGAAGCTCTATAGTTATCATTTAATGCCCGGTTTGATTTTATGATAACAGGTCGAATAGGATGGCCTATCCATCTTACCCAGGCTTGTTCAGTTTGGTTGCGCAGATTGAATATTCAGGGGAGAATGGCTGATCTCCAAATAAACTACATCGCATGTTATATTTATAAGAAGGACCTAAAATAAGGTGATTGGATGTAGTAAGAAAGGACTTACTACGACGATGACGATGATGATGATGATTAGATGATGACCCCAATGACAACCGTCTAAGAGGACCAAATCATGTAATGGCACCTAGATGGCATGTGATAGTCATATGAGGGTGATGGATGTGCTAGATGGCTATCATGTGCATCTTCTATCAGTTTTTATCCTAGAAGGAAGGATCATGCACCATCATCATCCCTCCATCCAATCGTTTCTCCTTGGCCATTCGACATGTGGGCATTCGATGTCATAGGACCTTTGGAAGATCAATCAAGGGAGATCAAGAAGAAATCTTTCATCTTAACTGCCACTGAGTATTTCACTAAATGGGCAGAAGCAAAAACATTTATTGAGAACAAAGTATCCAAGGTGGTGGAATTCATCAAGCGCACTATTCTTGCCAGGTTCGGAACACCGCGTGATTTCGTCACTGACAACGGACTACAATTTGTCTCCCAAGAACTCCACAACATGTGTAGTAAGTATGGCATTAACTTACATCATTCTTCACCTTACTACCCACAAAGAAATGGACAAGCTGAGGCAACTAACAAGGCTCTTATCTGAATCATCAAGAGAACTTGTAAATCTCATAATTATTCTGATTGGCCCGATCGCCTAGTTGAGGCTCTTTGGGCGTATCGTACCTCTGCCCGAACACCCACTGGACAAAACATCATATGCATTAACGTTCGGGACGGATGCAGTACTCCCATATGAGATCCTCCATCCCTCGCTAAGAGTGCAGTTGAACAAAGAAATTAATGATAATAAACGTCGTAAAACCATGTTAACCTAACTGGAACTATTAAACGAAAGAAGGCTGATGGCGGTAGATCATGCACAAGTTTATCAAAAGAGAATTGCAAGATTCTACGCAAAGAAGGTCCTCGAAAGAAAATTCGAGGTCGAGAAGATTGTTCTTAAGAGAAAAATGATTAAAGCTTCTGGTCTCAATAGCAAATTGCAAGAAAATTGGAAAGGTCCATTTGTAATTAAGGAAACATATACAGGAAATGCCTGTCGCTTGGTCAATGAAAATGGAGATGAATTGCCTCACCCCTGTAATAGGGTCTATCCGAAGAAATTCTACTCTTAAAATGCAATCAAAATAAAAAAAAATAAATATATAATCCAAAAAAATAAAATATCCAAAAAAAGTACTTGTAAATATGTACATATTCTAAAGAAAATCACAAAAAAATTACAAAGAAACAAAATCCAACAATCTGGTGACTGTCATATAATCCTTGTCTAAGTCTACTTGCATGATAGATTGGGTTATCATTGAAATATGGATAAGACTTTGGTCTACCAGAACCTTAGATATATCTGCTTTACTTTCATATGGGTCTCCATGGCCATTGTGAGACGGACACATTCACACATTTTTTTAAATGAACCTTCTTAAAATCAGTTCGATGTCTTTAATATACTGTCAATTGTGACGGCCTTCGGTTTTCTTCTCTCGACTGATTAGGATAGCCGACGCCCTTAAACGGTCGAGCTCATCAAACTACGATTCCTGACGACCTGATAGGTGTAACCCTTCAATCGAGCCTAGATATGAAATGTAAAGGACCAGAGCACATGAAGAGGACAGTGTCCCAGCATGCGGAACAAGGAATGAAAAAGCAAATAACCCTGAAAATGTCAATAAAAATCAAAAGAGTTCAAGCAATCACAAAAAAAAGTTTGGTCGTAACCGTACCTGGCCATGAAATCCGTCAGAGGCCTGAGAAGTCAAAAGTAAATAGGGGCATCTAGGAGGCCAAGAAGGATTCGTTTTGCCATAGCTCGATCTTTTAACGGTTTTGTCGATCCTCCTGTAAAGTTTGTCTCCCCAATTTCTTCACCTTCTCCCCTAAGGTTTAGCAAGACATAACCGTCTAAAGACTGAACATCATTTAAAAATGATTTATTTTCAAAAATCATCACATGCTTGCATGGTTAGAGAGGATCAAAGTGGGTAAAGAGAAATTTCCATATTTCTGGTGAATCAACTTCTTAACCATAATCTCAATGAACATTCTCAAGACTTCGGACTTAGGTCAATGCAAGTGCGTTACCTATAGATGCGACAGCGTCTGATTCAGGGTCAGCGTGGCACGGTTGACCATTAGGGTTCCATGGTGTTCCATCTTATATCTTCTAGGTTGTGAGGAAATAGACCGGGTTGAACAAACTATTTACCTCGAAAACTTTTTGGGCAAACTTGGTGGTCGGAAGCAGCTGGAGCCTAAGCAATATAAGTCTTAGCTAGACAAGATTTGCATGAGGAGTCTAGGGGCCCAAATCAACCTAGATGAATGCTTAGGATGCCTGGGAAGTTGATAATGCATTTTTTCTTTCGTCACCCAACTGGGCCAAATATGGGCCGTCATCAGGTGGTCGAAACCAAAAATATTTTCAACTTGTTAAAACACTCGCATTCGCATGTCGCATCGCTCATTTGTTAATATCCACTAGCATTTACATATTTGCTGGTCGCATCATTTTAGTTATTTCTTTATGTCTTGTTAGTAGGACACGGCCTCTTGACCTTACACGAAGGGTAAGGAAAAGGTAGTTGCTCTTTTTAGGCAAGGGGCCGAAAACAGATACTATTAACCATTTTTCCCCTTAGTGTTGTACATTCATGAAAAATAGGTATGAAGGAAATGAAGAAGACTGAAATGCCCATAAATCAAGAGTCAAATATAGTGGCAAACAAGTTCGCACATTATAAGCAGGGGCATACCCCTATGATAATTGTCAATCTCTTCTCTCTCCCACAACCTCGTCCTCTCTTCCCTCATGTGAGGGATGCCTCATATGACTCTCAGCATCATCCTCCTAGGTTCGGCATTGGCCAGACAGTGATGGCTTGGAAGCCGATGACCCGGCCGAGTGATGCATCCTCCATAGGTCCTCCACAATTAGAGAATTAAGGTCTCTAAATGTGGAACTCCCAATCGGAGCAACCCCACCTGATGGGCTGGTGGTGGTAGAAGGCTCCCTCGGCTCTGCGCGTGTCATACTTTTATTTTTTTGTTTTACTTGTGATTTGAATTTTATATTTTTTGTTTGTGCGCTTGATCTGAAACATTCAAACGACTGGATTTGTTCGTTTGACCCGATCCCACTGCCCATAAATAGAATAGCATTAATTACATCCTCCGAGGAGAAAAACCCTTGATTAATCGTTGGAAGAATTAGCTTAACACCGTTTAAAATAATGTGAATAAATTGACAAGAATGCATTCAAAGAATAAATGAATTTTAGTTTTGCATTTGCACATAAACTCATTTTTGATTTTGCGCGCAGACTCAAATGTGATATTCTTGAATTTGCTTGAATTTTAGTTTGCAAGAGTGGAGATCCTTTTTTATGATTTTTTGATTGATGAGGGTGATGCTTTCCATAGGAGTCATGATTTGATGCTTTGAATGTAAATTTTGGTTTGTGTTTTATGATGAAAAGACTTGTATTGTCATCTTTTATTGTATTTTTTTTAATTTGAAGTGAAGATGTTTTGGATTTAGTTTGCAAGGTATGAGAAAGTGATTTTTATACTTTTTAGTTGATTTCAGTGAAAAATGGCTCACGGATTTGAGCTCTTTATCTTTTGAATTTACAGGCTTTGAAGGATGAGTCTGCGGCAGGGGGCGCAGACTCAACTGTCATAAGGCTTTTTTAAGCATTTTTGTATATTTTACAAAGGGAACTTTGAGTTTTATTTGATTTTTTGACTTATAGGAAGTATATAATTTTTCTTTAGAATTTTTGGTTTGATTTGGAGGGAATTAATGGTTGAAAACTAAGATTTTGTAAATTAGGGGTTGAGTCTGCGCAAGGGTATGCAGACTCATCTGTCACCAGTTTGATTTGTACAAGTTGTTCATTTTTGAAGAGTAGCTTTGTATTGCATTTGGTTTTTTGATTTGCAGGAGAAAACTTAATTTCCATGGAACTTTTAGATCACCTTGGAGGAGATTAGGGTTTGAACTTAAGAGTTTTTATGGATTTAGGAGGTGAGTCTGCACAAGGGTGCGCAGACTCAGGTTTTAGCCATAGATGACCCTTAGTTGGATTTTTTATTAAATAACTGATTAAATGACTTTATTTCTTATATTATTTGATAATGATTTGCAAGCCTGAAGATGAATACAAGTTTCAAAGGCCATTGAATAAAAGTTGAACCTTTGACTTGAGGTGCAGATTCAAAGATTTGAAGAAGATTTCCAAATGCTTTGAGGGGAATTTCTTGTGGAGGTGAAACCTTCTGAAATTAAGAATATGTTCAAGGCTTACAAGGTACAAAATGAACCTGCAACAAGTGTTTTTTAAGATAATGGAGGCTTTGATCCTCGGGGGCAATTTTTATGGAAAAGGGGCTTGAGTCTGCGCAGGGATGCGTAGACTCAACTGGCTTTGTAATTGAATTGATTTTGAAAGGATTTGGATCTTTGTAAAAGAGATTTATTTACATGTAATGAAACATTTGATTGGGATTTTATGATCTTGATGGTCTTTTTTTAGAGGTGACTTTTGAATATTTATTTTGTTGTTTCTTTAGTGTTTTCCTTGAAATGAGCCTTTGGAAATTGGTGTAGACTCGAGAGTTTTTCAAAAGGACAAGGTCCTTGGTTGTACATGTGTTAATATGAATTATGTAAGTGGTTTTGGGTAATGGACAAGATCCTTGGTCTATACAACCTGTCCTTTTGTCATCTTGGGCCGAGTCTGAGAGTCAGAGGAAGACCAGGAAATGAGTCCTTCCTAACATACGGGCTTGTCCTTCTAACTCTCCCTTTTTCTTTTATGTTTTACTGTATTCTTCTTTCACCCGTCCTGTAGTCCCCTTTTCACCATAGCCCATTCACCTTTTCACCATGTCACAGACGTACATTCTTCATTGCACGCATTCTAGGATGACTTATCACCCATTCCAACATAAGTTTTCTTAAAAAGACGGGAGGTGGGTGGCCATAGTACATAGTCACCTTCCCTCCCAAAACACCAATCCGGTGCGTCTCCTCCTAATTTTTATTTTTTTTTAATTACATGCATGGGTAGATTCTACATGTCGTAGACCTAATTGGGTTCCTTTTTTTCTGTTTTGCTTGTTTTTTCTTGTAGGGCTCTAACCATAATTCGCGCGCAGAGGACCGAGTTCTTTGTCCTAGCCGGCCGGAGGCAGAGAAAAAGAACCCACCATCTCCCACTCTCACACATCTTGATCAAACTTCATCCCGCGGAGCACGGGAATTCGAGAAATTGCTCCTGGCGATCACTCCAATCTTTTCCCTTTTTACCTCACCATATGGCCGCAATTGTACGCTGAACAAAGAAAGGAAAGAAAGAAGGTCACCCTTCGGGCGTCCACACTCAACAGAGTATTATTGTTTGCCATCCTCTAATGCATGCAAGGAAGGTAGAATTGGATCCGCAGTCAAGATTGGTAATGGCGGCTGATCCCAATTCGGATCGGACCAGAATTGTACCAGAATCAGCTTAATAATGTTAAAAAGATATTTTAGAAACTAGAGAAATCATACAAATAACAAAAATTCAAATTTATTTTCAAGAAAAAAATCAAACATTCATGTGGTGGACACATTGATGAGGCCTATGGCTCAATTTTTTATATTGTGCAAGGCTAGAAACATAACCAAATATGGATCACTTTCCCTCTAGAATCAGATCGAGCATCCCTGATTCTGATAATTCAATTTGGAACTGCCCAATCTTGCATACCATGGATACATCTAGTCACTCAGGAGGGGGGGGGGGGTTTGCAGAATGCATGAAAGTTAGTTAGGAAAATACTTCCTGGCGAAATTTTAGCAAATGCAAGCACCCCCTCAAACTCACGGAAAATTAATTGATGCAATGAGAAGAAGATGACTAGCTATATCCACCCACAGATTGCCTAGTTGTAGAAAACATTTTTGTTTCTTCTGAATGTGAATAGCATCACACATTAACTACAGATCAGTTGTGATGATAGATCTTTCTAGACTGAATTGCTTAGTATCCATGTCAGACAGACAATACACCTGACAAAAATTGCAAGTTGTACCTCGTCAACATCATCATTCTTGTAGATGCTGTATCTGAAGGTATTGTTGAAGTTATTGGTTAAGGCTGCTACATCATAATCCTTCTCATGGAGTTCGTCATCCTCACTATCCCTCATCTTTTCCTGAAAAGCGCTTGGGCGGCTACAAGAGGGAGGGGAAAAAAATAACTTCACAAAAAAGAATGGGATAAATTTAATCAATTCCTAAACAAATATTGACTCCACTATCCAAAGAAATAGACATGGTAAATCAAAACAAAAATGAGCAAATTATATCCCATCTGCACAGAAGGTGGTTTTATGTATCCAAGTACAATGCCAAGTGACGTTGGCAGAACCTTCCATAAATCACCCTCAACCTGACAACAAACATGTGGTGTATCATCTAGAGTTGATTGGCTGCATGAATTTTATCCATTAAAGGAACATAAATCCTGGAAGACCAGATGGCAGGAAAGAAATATTACATGACAGTAAAACAAATGAGAAATAAGAAGTGATACATACATCTAGTGACATCATGAAGAGCTGTGTTAAAATTAAGCAGCATGATCTGCAATTTATTATGCTACCAACAAATGTTCTTTTATCATGAAAAAATATGTAAAGCGTGACTGCAATGCTGTCAACCTTACGACAGATATAATTCTGCCACAGCCACTTGACCAGTTTCATGATCAGCTTATTTGCACACCTGACAATAAACAGGATTATCTTCCAGCATAAGTTCAGGTGACTAGCATGTCAACCTGAGGAAGCCACGAATGCATATTAACTTTAGGTTATGATAACAATATCCACCATCCTGCGAATGTTTGAAAAACACATAGGTGCCAAAAGGATTTGCCTCACACCTCCCCGGTATCCTCTCCCCTCCCCAACCACAGAGAGAGAGATAGAGAGAGAGATTATTTTAAACAAAATACAAAACATCTGAAAAAATAAAATGTTATTTTTTGTTAATCTTTTAAATACTGGAACATAAACTCAATCTTTACAATATAAGAAGATTAATTTTAGTGACCTTTTATCTTGATGAAGCCGGACAAGCCCGAAAACTAGATCCAATAAAAGCACAGAGATGCTCAGAACCCACATCGACAAGAAAGCCCTGGCAGGTATTCATGGCATTTCTACATGGTTTCATGCCCAGTGCCACGAGCAAACCCTAATCATGAGAAACCTTAATCGCCTAGCAGCCCCTCTGTGTGTGCGCATGCATGCGCGAGTGCATGTGTGAACAATGATAGTAACCCAACTCCTCCTTCCCCACTCTCTCACTTGTGTCATGAATAAAGAATGCATTCTTCCATTATTGTTTAGCATAAGGTTTGCTTCTGTCTAACTTAGATGACCAATTTTTCCTTTTAATTATCGCTCATGACTTTCTAATTTAGATAATCGAGCGTTCATCTTTTATTATTACTTGTTGTTGTCTAAATTAGATAATCATCAATTTTTTCCCTCTACATTGTTTTTGTCCTTAGAAAATGGCAGGAGATAGTAGTCACATGGCTGAAACACAGGGAAAAAGGAGAGCAAAAGATATAGTGTTTGATATATTTATCACAAATTTCATTGTTAATTTTTATATTAATTCCATGCATGTGTACTTTTAGGGTTCAAGGACGTATCAAGGATGCCACTTAGGCTCCCCGAGAATGCCTTGGCAACTATGTAGATAGCCATTATGCCATGATGTCAAATGTCGATTGAATTACTAAGTATGGGCCTCCGAACGTCCGAGCTTGCATTTTCCCCAATGCCCCAACGCAACCCAAACTGGCCTGAAAGCACTATTACATGGACGTATTTAACAAAGGAAAAGACAAAATGCTATAGAAACATCACTGTGCAAAACATTGTAACAAACAGTATGGACGCCACCAGGAAAAACATGAATAGAGGCAACGGACCATTCTTTTACTGCCTTCATTCCCTAGCCTGACACCCGACAGTCCAAAGAAATTAAAGAGGAAAAAAATAAAAAGAAGACAAAACCTGCAACCTGCCCATGAAGGCAAAGCACTACCATAAATAAGACAATGATATGCAAGATGCAGCATCCCTAGCATCACAAACCCGTCACAACATCATCCACTAAATGGCTAAAGGTCCAATCATTTTTCTCCATCCGACAATTCAAATCCCTCCAACCGCTGGCCAGAATACTGCACAATATTTTCCTTCTAGGCCCTCTATCTTAACAGATGAAGTTTCTGACCATCTACAGAACATCTCTTGATTTAACATCTGACAGCAATCTTCCTACACATACAACATAAAATAACCTACAGGCCAATTCAAAGCTGGATCTGTAGAAGAAATGTCTTTCAATAGGTAATTGGTAACTCCGCGAAGCTATTAATGGTCCAAAAGTGGAAAGATGCAGAATCTACATAAATTATTCTGGCAGCCTAAATTAAAGAAGCCAAGAATTTCACATGAATCGGGAAACAATGCATACCCACATGTCCATCTGTGAACATTTTCCACAGTATTGCGTCCATCTAGAACATTTGATTGCCAGTCAGTCCATTCATCATTTTCCTGTGAAGAATAAGAGAATAAACTAATCAAGGGGTGAAAAAGACACATGTAAAGTGGATGACAAGATTCATGAACGGTAGTGTGAAGAAATTGTGGTAAACTAAACGAAAACAGGAACCCTGGTGAAGTTACATATTCAGTGATTTAAAGTCAGCCGCCTAGCCAACTAGGCAGACCGCCTAGGTAGTTCACAACCCATTCCCGCTTAGGCAGAAACCGACTCGTCATCTTTTATGATATTTTAGTTGGACATCATTACCTTTTGTTGAAAGACCTTTATGCTCCTACCAATAACTCATACATGGCCTTGAAAATTGTCCTTTGTATAAATACATCTCATATGTGGCATGCCCATAAAGGCCACAATGAAAGGTTTGCTTTGTCTTCACTTAGGATGCAGCTACTAGGCGGGGCTGCAGCTATGTGGAAACTTCCCTCCTCCATAAAAACTGCAATCAGCAACAGTCACAAGGCTTCCAAGATGATTCTCGCTATCTGTAGATACTGGCATAGCAGCTTTGTGTTCTATACTATATTATTCTTCAAAGGATATTTACTGACTTGCAGCAAATTAGGATTTATAATTGAATTTGATATTTTATTATTTTATGATGCTTATATAAGCAAATATGTGATGTGTATAGTCGATAGCGTTATCGATTAACAGAGTATATATAAGAACTTCATAAAAAAGGTCTTAAAAAATAGCTAGCTCAGAATAGAGGCGCCTGCCTCGCCGTAACGGGGTTAGCCGACTTGTTCCGCCTAGGCATTTTTTAAATAGTGTACATAATTCTGTCCTTCCATGGTGAACCATAGAACAACAGTTGTTTCACATATCATTTCAAAACACCTGGGCGAGATTTCAATACAAAGATGACCATATCAACTGACTTAAGTTATCTGAATACCTAAGATCTTGACAAAATAAAATCAACGTCAAAAAACCGCGGAAATGAGGTCTTTCGTTAAATAATCATGTTTTTATTTATGAAACTTTTGCCCCTCATCATCTTCCTCTGTTCAAAAAGGAGACAGGGAAGATTGAAAATCTGAAGGGAGGCGGGGGGAAAAGATATGAAATCACTTGTGCTGAACACAAATATGTTATATACGACAGTGGGAATGGCAGGATAGATGTCCCCTAACCCGAGTAATTGGTGGATGATGATGATGAAAACTTTTCCTGTTCAAAATGCTTTTAACTTAAGCATGAACAAATAAAAAAATATCACATCCTAAGACAAAAGTACTTTCTCTTTTTACAAACTACGAAGGAAAAAGTTTCTTTTTTTTTTTTTTTTTTTTTGGGGGGGGGGGGGGGGTGGCGGGGGAGGGGGAGGGGTCTTTCGTGTTCCGCTACGGTCTTGCATGGCATGGCATGCAGCCAGGTGTTTAGAATGGGAGGTCCTCCACTGGGTCAGCTTAGTGTGCGTCAGTCAGATCAGGGACTTAAAGAGTCCCTATGTCTGATTAGCCAAGTGATGCACTGTTGGATCAATGGTTCTGGGTCCCTAAGCAGATAATCATCATGATTGCATCACTGGCTGCCTGAAGTGGGGGCCCACATGTGCTCAATCACCTAATGTCACAGGGGGCCAGGGCCTCTTGCAGCATTGTCACAGCTTGATTGTAGCTGGGTCTGCACGCACAGCACAGACGCTAGGTCCTGAAGTCGAGAGCTGGCATAGTGCTTCCCCAAGCACTATCACCTTTTGGAATGCATCCCAGGCACCTGTTCTCAGGAGGATTTGCTGTCCCACTTCCCCAAGCACTCTCGCTTGTTGAACCCCAACAGAGCTCAATCAGGGCCTCTAGGTGAATTCCCAGGCACCTGTTCTGGGAAGGATTATTATGCTGCGAGTAATTTGGTCAGTCCTTGGTTGAGGGTGGCTCCCTGTGCGTCCAGCAACTGCTGGAGTTCATGGCGTGCCTGGGCTGTCACATGCACTGTTCAGGGGCTTTGGGGGCCATCTGGGCCATGTTTACCCTATTCACTGGCCAGTGGACACCTACTCCTGAGTAAGGCTTGTGCTTAGGAGTAGGATAGGCCCTGGAGGGCACCTGCTAACCTTGCGCCAATTTCCTTTCGTGGGAAGTTTCCAGGGGGCAAGAAAGAACCAAGTTGTAATTGCAGTTTATAACTGTTGCCAGAAAGGAGGAAGCCATAGAGAGTGCTAATGTTGATTGAGTCTCTAGAAGATCCTTCAGCTGAGGAAAGTGATATCAAGGCGGTTTCCCTCGCCACCTCCTCATAACTCTGAAACACGGACCTCATGAATAATCAATTCATATGTTTCCATACAGAGACACATTGAGAAAAATGTCTCTGCTGGATACTTTAGAATGTGAACCCAACAGAGGCAACATGAATAGTTCAAACAGCATGTGAATAAAGAGGAGCCAACCCAAGTTGTGAATAAAAACTGATCATTTTGGAGTTGGACAACCAATCTAATGGTTCACACAAGAGCAAGGAATCATGTCTCACCCTCTCATACCAATGCCCACATTACTTAGCCAAGAAACAAGGTTTGCTGACTCGGGATCCGTATTGGATCATATCTTCCCAGAGTCGGATATGATCCAACTTGGGCCGACTCGGCCAGACTCACACAAGTCACGTCAATGAATTTGTTAAACACTTTAAAAATAATAAGTTTTAGTCAGATTTTAGAGAAATGTATCCTATTAATTGATATAGGAAGTGTGGTTTTACTTATCAAAAGGAAAAGACTCAATTTAAAACAACTCATTATCCATGTATGAGTCGATAAGATCCAGTTTAACTTGGCGTGTGCCAGAGGATCAGACTCGCCCAGATACGAGTTGGCATGATCCTGTACGATACGGCAAACCCTGCCAAGAAATAATGCTTATTCATCAAAACTGCATTCAAGTCGTTGAAAATTATCCATGAAAACCAGCCCAACACAGGTAGGGAAAGGGGTCTATTTACTTCAGGGTGCTGGCACTGAACTTTGTTGTGAAGGGTGTCCCAGGTTGTCCTTGTGATGGGCAAAGCATGGACCTGAGGGGCCGGCAGTTTACCCCCAACCATCCTGGGCTCTCCGGCTCTGAGTGTTACCAATTCCATAGTTCCTTGATAGATCTGTCTCCACTTCCTTCATAGGTGATGGGGACTTTCTCAGATGAGGGGCTTGGAGATAATCAGCAAAATGAGGCAGAAATGGTCATGGAAGGACTGCAGCTTGTTGGTGAGGACATGGCAGATGAAGATGTCTGAAATGTGGCAGCAGCGTTAAGGGAGGAGATACAGGAGGAGGATTTTGTGTGTGTGTGTGAGTGTGTGTGCGCATGCGTACGTGTGCATGATGTGTGCGTGCGCACAAGCGCGCGCACGCGTGTGCGTGTGTGTGTGATAATCATGCGTAGTGTGTGTGTGTGTGTGTGTGCGTGTGAGATAAAGCTTCAGGTGCTGTACGGTCAATGGAGCAGCATGTTAAGGATTTGGTCATCTCATCTGTGGTGGGGTTAGAAGATATTAAGGCAGTCTCTTGGGTTGAAAAAGGTTTAGGGATACCAGAGAGTAGGAATATTTGCCTTTTCTTACACATTTCGTAATGTTGAAGGTGAATTTCATGGTGTGGACACCCAAGCATGGACCCGGTTCGATCCAACGTATGTCTACCGCCATTGGAGGACTTCTGCAGCAACTCAGGCTTCATTGCAGCTTGGCAATGGTCTATTTGATGGTTGATTTGTATTACAGTTGTTAGGGAGTTATTTGGACATGTGTATGGCCCACTTGTGGCACATTTAGTCGTTTTTACATGTTTCTAGCATTTTCTGCATGATTTATGCAACTTTATTAAGTTTAGGAATATTTTTGTCTTTGTGGATTAGGACTTCATTAGGGTTTGTGATGTCTATTTAAACTCTTGTAAACTCTCATTTTGGAATTAATGAATACTATGAGAATTTGGAGAAGAAACATGCCGCCTACGAAGGGCTTCTCTATCCCCAAGAACGGTGGGCGTGAAGCCCTAGTCGCCACCATCTCTCTCTCTCTGGAGCATTCCCAGCCCTGTTATTGTTTTCCGTCGGTGAAGCAAACACCAAAACTCCCCCTCCACTTTCTCCTCATCACTTAAGCCCGCCGCAAAGCCCACCCATGCCACATGCCCGTGCTAGGCTTGATCCCACCCAAAGCAGTGCCACACAGCACTTGCTCGAGGTCCATTTGAGCCCCCTCGTCGTTCGAGCCATCTTCCTACCCCAACTGCCCCACGCGACAATCCGCGACGCCCTGCCTGTCTCCCCTTTTCTCGTCGTCGTCGGCGGCAGACGAGCCAAGGGTGGGGGGTCCAACATTGCATGCACCCAAGCAAGCACATTCACTCGAGCCAGGCATTGTCGCCCGTGCCAATGCCCGTGACGGACCCACCCAGCAGCCGCCATGCGACGCACATAGGGCACTTCCTGCCCACGACACCTCCACCCATACCGCTTTCTGTCTATCAACACCACGGGGTGCCATCTGGAGCCATCCCACTAGCATTTTTGGCCCTACTGTGTGGCTTTGGGCGGCAGGGTTCTAGTAAAGGCCCACCGGTGAGTCTCTTTCTACTGCCAGCACTCAGACCCCGGACGACCTCAACTTTCATGCCCTTGGATGATTCGTTCAGTATGCTGACGTGTGGGATCCCGTAGCCTAGGTTGGGGTGCCTCGCTCTAGAGTAAGTAGGTTAGTGTCAGACAACCCTTCTTACTCCTTTTCTTTTCTAGTATATGTGGATATCTGTCGCAGTGTTCGTGATAGGATACCTAGCCAATTTTTATTACATTGCCTGGTTGTGTGTGTAAGTAGCCCACCTGGTGGTTCCGATTTGGATATTTGATTGTGGATCTTGTAGCCTAGACAATTAGCAGTCCTGACTACGTTTGGTCCTATGCCTCCTCACTGCGAGGCACAGCCTGCAGCGTGACATTCTTGTTATTTCATATGTTACTTCCTGGTTCCTGTGGAGGTTATATCATGTGCTTGCCATTAGCTTATGTCATTATGTTGATCTCTAGTTGGCACATTAGCTAGGTCATTATACATAGCCATCCCACATTGTTTGTGGTATCAGAGCCCAGTTAGGCAGTCTAGGGTTTGTCAGCCACGTCATCAGTTTAGTTAATTGCATACTAGTTAGTTTGCCCCATTGCACTGACTGTCACATGCCCACACGTAGTGGTGCACAACATCACTTTTCTACACCATGTCGGAATCACATACCGGTTCCTCGATAGACCCTAGTTTGATCGACCCGATTCGTCAGCTTATGTACAAAGTATATCAGATGGACCAGCACTTTGGGAAGCATTTAGATCATTTTGAGGGTACGCTTAGGTCAGTTCAGGATAGAGTCACAGAATCTGATCGTACCATCAAGGGGATGGCCGGTCGCATCGTCGCTCTTGAGAGATTCCCTTAGGGCCAAGATCCTGTTAGAGCGGCAGATCATCAAAATCCACCTCCGTCTTCCCCACCCCCTATGGATGATCAAATTGATGATCGGTGAGACCAAGATGATGGATTTGATGATGATCCGTTAGAGGAGACGAGTGAGGCTCATAGACCTCTTGCTGCACATAGATACTAGAGGTATGATAGGAGGTAAGATCACGAGTTCGATGACGAGAGAAGGCGATACCAATATTCAATGTATCAATGGTCGAGCAAGGATCAATAGAGAGGAGGGAGAACGCAACAGAAACAACATACAAACTCTCCTCCTCATTGCTCTGAGGTAGATGCAGCAAAAACCCACATGATTATAGTAGAAAAGGATGTGATTTCTCACATTCTTACGATAGTACGATCGCAAACTTCGTAGTTCCATGCGAAGGGAGAGCAAGGCATAACATATACCCTCTAGACATATCCACGCTAGCTCCTTGCTATCAGGATCCTCTCTAGAAGCCCCCAATGAAGAGAACACCTTCACTTCTTCTTCCTCTCCCTTTTTGTTGGTTAAAAGGTGGGAGAGAGCATGGGAGAGGACCTGCCACCATGAAAGGGGGCGCCCAGAGGAAAAAGGGAGAGAGCGAGAGATAGGGGGACGACCACTAGAGTTGGCTTGGTACCCTAGGACTCCCACCTCAATCATATTTATAGACTATATTTGGCATTCTTCACAAAAACCCCTAAGTTATCACATAACTTATTTAAGTATACCCAACTTAAAACTATTATGTGCACAACCCTCTAGCCTAGATGTCAGTCTTATTGTAAGCCCATTAAGTCCTATAACTCACAAATAGACTTATTGGTTAACTCTTTAACCCTTTAAGTTAATTAACTAATCAGCTTAAGTTTATTAACTTGATTATCATATAATCACTTTAATGATCATCTCATGATTAACTATAGACTCTTTGATCATGTTGGGCTCCAAGCAACGCCATATGGTCTCAAAAGACATTGGGAATAACTAATCTCACTCAAGAACCTATCCGTCAACAAATGCCATATCGATATAATCCTTCATTCATATAACACCCCTTGTTTAACTAAGAGTATAGTTAAAGTGTCAAACTCTTGTTTACTAAACTAGATAGACTTTGTACTCAAAGTTACATTATAAAACTCCTTTTCTAATGTTGTTGAACCCTGGCCAAAGATTTTCTTGAGTACTTATTTATAGCTAATTCTCTCTCATTCATATACTTAGAGTGAATGATCCTATATTAATTTCAAATTACCTTCGCAAGTATTCCACGGAGTCTGAGTTAATAATTGTCCAAGGCCTTATAGTTAAAGACCTTTAAGTAAAAAATCAAGGTCCAACAATCCGCAAGCAAGATATCCTTTGAAACATCAGGTCTAAGAACCAACTATACTACTGTGACAATTAACACCTATTGACAGTTAGGTATAATTATCATCTAGGGTTTCATAGTCAAATCAGCTCAATGAACTCATTCTCCAATGAGCAACTATGTGCTTCCTTAGTGTCTCCACACATGTGACTACGAGACTAGCCATCTTCATCATATGAGCATACATAATACAAACCAGTTTGTCCGGACATGAGATGTCTTATCTCAAATATCCTATGACTAGGAATAGTTTAAGATTATGATTAGAAAGACTAGTCTCATTACTATAATCTCATTATAATCCAACATTCGTCAGATAGTTTTAAAGATTGTATTATATGCAACAATTTATCAATCAACATAATGAGTTAAATGTCATTTATTAATAACAAGATATGTATGTAAGTGCTGTAGGATTCGCATTAAGGATACATGTATCTAACATGTCGTGCCGAGGCCCCCATCTTTGACAAGTCCTTGGACCCGAAGATCTATCTCAATTGAGAAGCTAGCGTGAACCGCTATTTTGATTGGCTGGAGATGTCTAATGCCCAGCGAGCTTGCTTCACCAAGATGAAATTGACAGGCCAAGCTTAGACCTATTGGTCGCATGTCAAAGTCCTTCTAGAGCAAAGGCGTCAAGAGCACATCGAGTCATGGAAAGAGATGAAAGCTAACCTTTGTGAGAAGTACCTTCCAACGACGTATCGTCGTCGTCTCTTTGATTAATGGCAAAGCCATTACTCAGGGTACTCGCTCTGT
Source organism: Zantedeschia hybrid cultivar (assembly GCA_030544215.1). Lineage (NCBI taxonomy): Eukaryota > Viridiplantae > Streptophyta > Magnoliopsida > Alismatales > Araceae > Zantedeschia > Zantedeschia hybrid cultivar. The sequence continues at coordinate 752,274 of JARZZO010000015.1, forward strand.
TTCTGAGTACATAACTAAGTTTGATGAATACTATTAAGGTGTGGAGCTAGAGAGGAGAGTGCGATGACCCTTTCTCAATTCCCGAAGGGTCTTTGCTAGAGTTATCAATAGTTGTTCCGTTAGTACGTGACGACCATTAGGCATACTTACCAGGTCATGCGAGATGTAGTAGTTCGAGACCGAGTTCGACTCACGTCCGCGTACGAGGCAAACTTGTCAACATCCCCTTGATCATTGTGCGGCGCGTGGTCCACCCAGAGAGGTCCTGTGATCAAACACTTGGAGCTTGCTCACCAAGATCCCATTCCCCGGACCCAATTTCCTCCTTAAAGGGAAGCAACACCTGCCTACCTGCACCTCTTGCCCAGCCTCTGATTGGTGCCCCAACTGCCAGGCAGGAGGATAAAAGGAAGCCCCTTGTTGTGGAAGACTCATCTCAAGAGAGTGGGTCCCACAACTGTTGTTATAGGTGCCATGAATTTAGTCACTACACCACCCAGTGACCCTTGAGGACCCTGACCATTGAGGGCAATAACCAGGAGGATCTCCCACCCATGTTGGAAGATGCAAATTATGAGTACAGTGACGATATGGCCGACGAGTTTCAATCAGATGGTGAGGTAGTAGGCTGTATTCAGACATAGTATCACCGAGTGGAGGACATCGAAGATTTACTAGATGGAGATAGCTTTGGAGTAGTCCATTGCATCTTGACTCAACCTAAGGAGAGTGATGATCGCACCACATTGCAATCTTTCACACCTTTTTTCTATTGGGCAATAGCGGAAGTTGCATTAATGTAATCTCCACCAGTGTTGTCTCACACATTGGGTTGACCCTTGTTGACCATTCGTGCCCTTACTGTGTGTCCTAGGTGGATTCAACATCCATTCCCATTCAGACGAGATGCCTCGTTCCGATACAATTCCATATGTACAAGGACCACATTTGGTGTGATGTTTTGCCCACGAACACTAGGGGTTTGAGTATGATCTTATAAAGAATGAGCCAATCGTTGCCTTAGCGATGAGAGAGGTTGATGATGAGACCCCAAGCGAGCACCCCAATGAGGTCGCCTTTCTCCTTCAAGTGTTTCAGGATGCTTTCGCCGAGGATCTCCCAGATAGTTTAGCACATGTGCATGACATCCAGCACACTACTGACTTGATTTTGGGGTCACCTTTCCCAATTGCCTCGTTATCGCATGAACCCCACTTAGCACGCCGAGTTGCAATGGCAAGTTGAGGAGCTCAGTTAGAGAGAGCATGAGTCGCTACGCCGTTCCCGCACTTTTAGTTCCAAAGAAAGATGGCACTTAGAGAATGTGTGGATAGTCATGCAAGCAACCGCATCACAATGAAGTATTGTGTTTTCCACTGTGGATAGTCATGCAATCAACCGTATGAGTCCCCACCTTGATGACATACTAGATATGACGACGGAAGCCACTATATTTTCTAAAATTATATCAAGAGTGGTTATCACCAGGTCAAGAATCGACCACAGGACATGGATGGCAATATCCGCTGATACCAATACGTATCGGCCGACACATATCGGTATCAATGGGTACTGATACTGATACGAGGGGTGCCCTATATCGATCTTTGTAGTTATAAAAAATAAATAAATAAAATTATTAATTTTTTATTGACTGGTACCAGCCGATATGGTTGATATCGTACGAATACCGATACTGGTATCGATACCCATCGATATCGGTACCGATACCGAAATTGCCATCCTTGCCACAGGATGAGTGGAAGACCGCCTTCAAAATGAAGGACAGACTTTATGAGTGGTTGATCATGCCCTTTGAGCTGTCTAACGCCCTTAGAACTTTTATATAGCTAATGACCCAAGTATTATAGGCCATCATTGAACTGTTTCTGGTTGTATACTTTGATGACATACTTATCTATAGTCAGTCTAGGGCCAATCATGTGGACCACTTGCATCAAGTGCGTCTCGTCCTTTGCAAAGAGAGCTTGTATAGTTGATTGTGTTATTTTCTTGGATTTCATTATTTCGAGTAAGTTTATATCCACTGATCCGAACAAAGTCAGGGTGATTGTAGAGCAGACCGAGCCGCATACTATTTATAATGTATGTAGATTTCACGGCTTGGTGATTTTCTATCGTCATTTTATCTCCGGGTTCAGCTCTATCACGACTCCGATCTCATATTGCATTTGGAAGGGAACCTTTGTTTGGACGAAGGCCATTACTTCAGCCTTTCGTGGCATCAAGGAGCACATGAGCCAAGTACTTGTTCTTCAATTATCAAATTTCTCCAAGGTGTTTAAAGTCTCTTGTGATGCTTCTGGTGTCGCGTAGATTAGAATATTGAGTCATGAGAGACATCCATTTGCATATTTCAGTGAAAAATTAAATGATGTAAAATTGAAGTACTCCATCTATAAAAAGGAGTTTTATGTGGTAGCACATGCATTGAGGCATTGGAAGTATTATCTACGACAGCAAGAGTTTCTACTATATTCGGACCAAGAAGCTCTCTAGTTTCTTCATGCTCAAAAGAAGCTCAATTAGCTCAATCCTAGGCTTATAAATTTGTCATTAGGCATCGAGCAAGTGTGGAGAACCATGTAGCTAACACGCTGAGCCAATGAGCTTCCTTATGGTTGGCTATAAGTATACATGTTACAAGGTTCGAGCGGCTTCATGATGAGTATGAGAGTGGCCCTGATTTTGGTCCAATTTGTTCTACTCTTTAGTCAGGACCATCCCGTGAGTTTAGTGATTACCTGTTGTAGAAGGGTTATCTCTTTCGTGGTGATGGGATGTGCATCCCGCATAACTCAGTCTACAACTTCTTAGCATAGGAGCTTCATGCTAGAGGTTTGGCAGGTCATTTTGGCCAGAATAAGACCATCGATTTGATTGCGCATCGATTTTATTGGCCTAACTTGAAGCGTGACATTGTCTGCATCATTGCTTAGTGTCGCATGTATACTACATCCAAGCAACGCAAACAGAGTATTGGTCAGTATACCCCACTTCTCGTACCTAACTATCCCTAGTAGGATATTAGCATGCATTTTGTCTTGGGCTTGCCTCGTACAGTCTGCCAGCATAATTATGTCCTTATGGTGGTTGAGAGGTTCTCCAAGATGGCCCATTAGAGAGGTTCTTCAAGATGGCCCATTTTTCTCTTGTTCCAAGTTTGCTAATGCTTCGAAGGTAGACCGCTTATTCTTCTATGAAATTGTCTATTTGCAAAGGCTACCTAAGACCATTGTCTTAAATAAGGATGTCTAGTTCATAAGCTAGTTCTAAAAGAACCTTTAGCATTCGACAAGCACAAAGTTGAAATTTTCAACTACCTACCACCTACAGACATACGATCAAAATTCAAGGATGGCAATCTCAGTATCGATATACGTACCAGTGGGTATCGATATCGGTATCGGCCATATCAGTTGGTACCGGCTAAAATAGTTTTTTTTTATTTTATCATGGTTTTAAAACCCAAATTGGACAGGCCGGTTCAACCATTTAACTCCTAAACCGGTCACTTCTACAGGTTTCTAACCAGAACAACCTATTTTTCTCAAAAAATCATTTTGAACTGGAAGGAACCGGTAAAACTGATAAAACAATAGTGATCCATTCTGTAAAAACATGAACCCATCAAGTGGGCTCCTACAGGAGTATTTATTGCAATTGCTACAAGCGGGTTTTCTTTGTTTCCCGAGGTAGGACAAATGGAGCCTCCTTTAAATCTTTTAATTGGTGTACTTGTCCATGCATCTTATTATCCTTTGATCCTTATAAATAATTTATTATTTTCATACTTATCTGGTGCTTATATATTTTATACATATATTTAAAAGTATTTGAAATATTTCAGATTTAATTTTATGAGTACTTTTATAGCTATTTCTAATACTCGCTGGGTTAACTCCGGTTCGACCGATCCACATCCAACTTCTCCAGAGGAATCTCTGGTGGCTTTAAGTATTCAGCTATAGCAAGAAAGTTAAGCAAATGTCCAAAACAAATTCTTTATTGTGGGGAAGAGACATGAGCGGGTTGAGCGAAGCTTCTCTGTGGAGAAACGAGGAGAAGACCTTCTTGGAAAAATTAACAGGAAAGCAGTGCAGCATAGTATCCCTGGGGGTAGATGCTTCCGCTGTCTTGAGAAGGATTACAGAGTGGGAGATTGCAGGAATGCGCTTGTTTGCTGGCGGTGCGGAGGTTTGGGCCATAAAAGCTTCAGATGCTTGAAGAGAAGGGAAGAAAACAATGGAGAAATGAAGAGGAGTGGGTCAGATGAGGTCTCTGGAAACAAGATCATAGCTGAGAAATCGATGAAGAATGAAGGCAAGGAGGATAGAAGTAGACCATGCGTAGAAGTACCATGGTTCCAGGGTTACAACGACAATAGGTTTTTTTGTGAAAGTTGTGTTCTTGGGTCTTTTGATGGTTTTCTGAAAATGGAAGATATTCAAGACACCATCTGTCAAGAATGGCCGAAGATAAAGAGAGGGTGGCTGAGGCAAGCAGGAGGTAATCAAGTATTGTTGTTCTGTCCGTCACGAACTCTGCATTACAAGATTGTTAAATCTGAGTCCATAGTCTATAGGAATGCCGTCATTCACTGGAAGACGTATCCAGAAGCAGGGTCTTTGCAACACGACACAACACATGTATTTTGGTGCAAACTGGTTGGTATTTCATGGCATCTGTGGGATGTGGAAGTGTGTTTGCGGGGGATCTATTTCCTAAACCCCTCCGGTCTGGGACCTGACCTAGGCGTATCTCTCCTCCTATGTCGGTTTATTCGGAAATCCATTTTTCTTTGTTTATCTAGAGGAATATAAGTCGGTTTTATATTTTATCGGACTATGAGAGCTTGGGATTAGCCCTCAGGGAATCCGGGACTTCGAATCAAGTGAAGATTCGAGTATATGACCTCTCTCCACTGACCTCGGTCAGTGTTAATTACGCTGAACAACTGCTCGGCAACCCTTGATTAACCGTCCGTATGATGCCCTTAATCATGCAAAACTACTACTACAGGCAGCGCATGCGTATGAGTATGAAGGCATATTTTAGGTTGAACCCTTAGCCTCACCTCGATTTGGGGATGATTTTTATGTGATTTAGGATTGATTCCCAGTTATTAGGATTGATTCCAAGTTAGGTGGATTAATTCCAAGTTATGTGGATTAATTCCGAATTTTTAATCCCACAGGGTTTTTTTTGCAATTATACACCTTTTAGGGGTTTTTTATGAATTATATGGATTTTATGAAAGTATTGTAGTTTATAGGTATGTGAGAGTGAGTTTTAAAGGGTTTCAAACCTTATGGGAGTTATGAAATCAATTTTTAAATGTATGAGGGTTTTTTAGTAATTTTACCCTAAACCGGATTATTAGGTCTAGGGTTTATATTTTAATGATATTCTGATCATATGGAGAGAAATTCTATTCATGATATGAGTTTTAATATTTTCGGGGTTATATATGTAAATATTATACATAGGGGTATTTTTGTAATTTTGTATTAAGTCTTATATGCTTCATTTGTATTCTTTCAGATTTTTTTTATTCTCTGATTTTTTATTAATTCTATTAATTTTATTTATTTTTATGATTAATTTGAATAATTTAATTAATTAATTAATTAATTAATTAAGCATATAAGGGTATTTGAATTTATTATGATTTTTATATCATATTTCAGATTTCTACTGTTTTCTTACAGATTTTACTGATTTTTCCTGGTTTTTAATTAATTTTATGAATTTTTATTAATTAATTAATTATAGATTATTTTAGACTTAAGTGTAGTTTTGTTTAAGATTCCTGCACTTATATTTAATTTATTTATGGGGGCGAGGTTAAGGTTAAGTTGAAGGTGTACGCAGATTTTTTAGTTCTATGAAATTAGATATATACGTATATTACTTTTAAAATATGATGGTAATTATGTAATCTTAATGACACACATAATCACGCAATTTCAGATTTCATTTCGACAGCAATTCGCCTTATAACAAGGCATTTTTACAAAAAAAATCCGGCAGAGCTTCCCCTAGGATTGAACCTTAGGAGAGAGGGCTCCCCGGGACGAAAGAAAGAGCTCCCAAAGCGCAGCAAATCTGGGTTTTAAAACCCGAATTTGGTCTTCAAATGGGCAGCACCCTCTCTCACACTTCCACACTTGAATTTGGGGCCAAGTGTGTATATTTCTGTGTGTTTTTCTATGTGTGTTTGTCTATGTGTGTGTTTTTTTTTTGTGTTGATTTAGGGAACCATGGGGTCCTATTTATAGGCCCGAATTCTCAACCCGGTGGGGGGTGCCACCGGATGGAGCAAGGTGGGGGGGTGCCACCGGTTGGAGCCTCTCTCCTCCCCTCCTTTTATTTTTTATTTCACATTGGCCAATGGATGGCAAGAGGGGTGAGAGAGAGAGAGCAAACAAAGGAGAGAGGGGGAGGGCTCGGTGGGCACCCCCACCGGTTCCAACCGGTGGAGGGGGTGCCACCGGATGGCCCCCCCACCGGTTGGGAACCGGTGGGGGGTCTCCCCACCGGTTTTGGGAAACCGGTGGGGGGTTTCCCCCTCCCCATTTCCTCCTCCTTTGGCCCCTTTCTAGGCTCATTAATGAGTGGATTTTCAGATTTGGGGTTTTAGGCCAATATGAAAGGGGTTTAGGCCCATTAACTCCATGTCTTGGCCCCATGTGAAAGGGGTTTAGGATGGGTTTTAAAGGGGGTTTCACATGGGATTCTTAACCCATGTGTGAATGGGATTAAGACTCCCCATTAACTCCCCTCACCCTAATTAATCCCCTCCCCCATTTTTAAATTCAAAAATCTGAAGAGGAGTGGAGGGAGACCTCCTCCCCCCACCGGTTTCTCCCTTGGAACCGGTGGGGGGTCTCCCAACCGGTGGGGGGGGGCCCCACCGGTTCCCTCTCTCTCTCCTCCACCCCCCTCATTCCTATTTAAATAAAGGGGGGAAGAGAGAGGGGGTCCACTTGCCCTCTTGCCATTTTGGGGAATTTTGGAGATTTCTTCTCCCTGGTTGCAGATTTAGGGCCCCCTGTGGGACTGATTTTGGGCTGTTAGAGGTGCTTATTGGGCCTCATATTGGGCTCCCCCATAGGCCACTTATTGGGCCTATCTTCCCCATTGTTGGGCCTCCATTTTGAGGCTGATTTGGGTGAGTTCTAAGACTGGTTTCACCCTATTTCGGGACAGATTTCAGTCCACTTTGGGACTGATTTTGGGCCTATTTGGGGTGCTTATTGGGCCTCATATTGGGCTCCCCCATTGGGCCACTTATTGGGCCTATCTCTCCCATTATTGGGCCTCCATTTCGGGGCCATTTTGGGCGAGTTCAAGGACTGATTTCACCCCATTCCGGGACAGATTTTAGTCCACTTTGGGACTGATTTTGACCCTTATTTTGCAGCGTTCGGTGCCCCGTTTGTTGCTGCATTTAGGGTCTCCCTTCGGGTCTCACTATCGAGGGCTGCAAAGGAGGTTCGGGAATTGATCTCGGGCGCCGAAGCAAACGACTTGGGGCTGTCTTAGGCTCCTTTAAAAAAATCTGATCAAGGCCTTCTTGGCCTAGGTATGTTCCCTACTCCATTGTCCTCGTAATGCGAGCCCGTGGCTTTATGCATTTTTGATGTTCGTCTATATCATAGGCATACATTTTATTTTTTTGGCATAACATGGTTCTTTATGAACACATCGCTATGCCTATGTATATGTATTTTATTATGGAAATCTCACATCGATGTGAGTATGTGTCATATGCACATGCATGCGTATTCATATGGTGCAAATCTGCATATAGAATCATTTTTGGGCTCAATCTGCATATAGAATCTGCATTCACAATCCCCCCAAACCTTTTCCCGATTTCCTCTCTCCTATTCTCAAGCTGTAACGATCGCCGACGATCGTCCACAACAACCTTGTCTGGCGTTGGTGCCTTTGAATGAGCCCATTCAACAGTATAGAAGAAGGAAGTTACGGAAGGGGAGCAATGTCCTATTACAAAGAACTGGGATAATATTGAATTATAAAAGAGGACGTCAGCGATTGGGTTACAAATAAATGGGAAGGTGGGTCAGTTCCGAAAATTATGCTATGAGTTGTCTGGCAAAATAGAGCATAAGGGTAGCATAATGAAGGGAACAAGGGAGCTGAGAAGCTTATACAAGGGAGAACTGTTAAAGATAGACAACGACGTTACTGTTGGGAGGAAAAAAGGTGACAAATGCAGTCAGTGACATTACTGTCATGGAATATTAGAGGTTTGAATGATGGAGGAAAGCAGAGGGCAGTCAAGGAGGCAGCGAGAAGATACTGGGTGGATATTGTTTGTTTGCAGGAAACTAAGATGGAGAAAGTGGAAAAAGACTTCATTCACAAAATCGTTCCGTTTGGGGAGTCAGATTTTGTGTTCAGAAGATCGTTGGGGCAGTCGGGAGGTTTGATAATTGCCTGGAACATAATGAAGTGGGAAGGTAAGTTGCTGGAGATCGGAGAACACTCCATCTCTATAAGTTTGAGGAATTCTAAATGTTCATGGTTGCTTTCGTGCGTTTATGGACCACAGTTAATCCAAGATCAACAGACACTGTGGACAAAACTATCTGCATGCCAAGAAAAAATCCAACTGCCGTGGTGTGTGATTGGAGATTTTAATCAAGTGAGGAAACTTTCGGAAAGAAATAAAATTACAAAGGTGAATAGAGGAATGAAGTTGTTTAATAAATGGATCGATGATTGTAGTCTTTTGGAGAATGTTATGTCTAATATCCAATTTACTTGGTCAAATGGGAGGCAAACACCCTCAATGTCTAAGCTGGATAGGGTTCTAGTAAATGAAGGATGGGAGAGACTGTTTCCTGATGCCACGATCTCTGCGCAGCCAAGAGTCGTCTCCGACCATAATGCTATCCTCTTATATTGCAAAAGGAGGAATAGTAAGAAAAAAACATTTTCATCTGGAAAAGGTATGGGTCTACAATGAGGAGTTCAAAGCATTGGTGAAGGAAGTTTGGCAGCAAACAGTGGGTATTCATTCTGCAACTAGAACTCTGGCACTGAAGACAAGGAATTTAAAACAGAATGTTAAAGTTTGGGCTGATAAGTGGCGACAAGAGAGATATGTCTATGTGAACAAATTATTAGAGGCAATAAAGGTTTTGGATACTGCTGAAGAGATTAGGCATCTAAACCAACAGGAACTGGAAACCAGATCAAAACTAAACGTGCAATACTCAGATTGGCTACTTGAAGAAGAGATTAGGTGGAAACAGAAATCAAGAGAAACATGGTTAAAAGAAGGGGATCTTAATATAGGATTCTTTCACCAGGTTGCAAATAGGAGGAGGAAAAGAAATACTATCTCAATCATTCAACAACAAGATGAAATCATTGATGATGAAGATAAAATTGCAGAGGAAGTCATCAAATTTTATAAGGAGTTGTTCTCTAAGGAACAAAGATGGTTCCTACCTGGTACGATCCTGATATTAATATAATCTCCCCACACGAACAAAATCTTCTTATAGCTCAAGTGACTGAAATTGAAGTTAAAAAAGCCGTCTTCGATTTGGGGGCGGATAAGTCACCAGGACCAGACGGAATACCCATCTGGTTTTATCAGGTTTTTTGGGAAGATGTCAAGTCTGATATTTTTAATGCTGCAAAGGATTTCATTTCTGGAGATGCTAGCTATGAATGCCTCAATCATACTTATATTGTTCTACTACCTAAGAAGGAGAGTGCAATGCAACTGAAAGACTTTCGACCCATTAGCTTATTTAATGGGTCATACAAGATCTTTGCTCGAATCATTGCTTCTAGATTGAGCATGGTCTTGAATGGCATTGTGCAACTGAATCAATCTGCTTTCATTCGGGGTAGAAGATTGAAGGATAATTTTCTTCTTGCTCATGAAGTTTTGTTTTCCTTGAGGAAGAAAGGCATAGAAGGAGTGGCTTGCAAATTAGATTTTAATAAGGCTTATGACAGAGTACAGTGGAGCTGCTTGTGGAAAATTTTGAAAGAGCATCATGTTCCGGATCAATTCATTACGGTTATGCAGAAATGTGTAACCACGGCTACATTTTCTATGATCATCAACAATAATGTTTATGGATATTTTAGTAGTTCTAGAGGTCTGAGGCAAGGAGACCCACTTTCACCTTTACTATATGTCATAGTGGCCAATATATTGAGCAGAATGTGTGTCAATACTGAAAATGATGGTTGGATTAGAGGTGTTCAAATTTGCAGGGATCAAACAGGTATCTCCCATTTACAGTTCGCAGATGACACTTAACTATTCTTCAAGACTGATGTGGAGAATGTTAAGTTTATATCTTTTCTGTTGAAAGGATTTGAGGCATGTTCTGGGATGAAAATTAATTATGATAAGAGCTCGGTTATTCCTGTACATTTGAGTGAGGACCAGGGTGCTAATGTGGCTGATATTCTTGGATGCGGAATTGGTAAACTTCCAATCACTTATTTGGGTTTACCTTTGAATGATAGAAGAGTCAGTGTAAAAGATTGGGACCCTATCTCTTTGGGGTGGTTACAATCAAGACAAAAAGGTATTTCAATGATAAACTGGAAGAAAGTGTGCAAACTAAAAGCAAATGGAGGCCTGGGAGTAAGGAACCTGCGGGTTTGGAATGTGGCTCTATTGGGGAAATGGCTATCGAAATTAATGGAGGAAGAACCAAGTTTGTGGAAGCAACTGATCATCAAGAAACATTATTTGCCTAGATGCAGATTTTTCCTACAACAAAAAAATGTTTCTATGATGTCACATTTGTGGACAGATATCATGAAAGCTGGAATTAATTTTCAGAAACATATTTTTCACAAACTAGGAAATGGGGAAAACATTTTCTTCTGGAAGGACAAATGGTTGGGAGATGAATGTTTGAAGGATAGATACCCCAACCTATATGCTATTACTGTTGATCAGTGGTCCTTGGTGAAAGATTGTTATGAAATAGTGGGGAACCAGGTTCAATGGAATGTTCGGATGCGCAGGAATTTGAAGGAGGAAGAAATAAATCAATTTACAGATTTAATTAATGCTTTATATGCCACTTCTGTTCATACATATATGGTGGATAAATTGATTTGGTAACCTACCACAGGGCACTTCACTGTGAAGTCCTATTATAATAAGTTGCAGGAAGACATGCCTAAATACTTGAAGTATGAGGAAGTTTGGAAAATCAAATCACCTCCCAAAGTTAGAGCATTTATGTGGCTGATGTATGAAAAGAGGATTGTTACTAAAGTCTATAGGAGGAAGTGGTGCCCGGAAGATGATGTTTTGTGTCTTCTTTGTGGTAGCAATCTAGAAGATGTGGATCACTTGTTAGTCACTTGCAAGATAAGTCAAATGTGCTTGAGTACCATCGGGGAGCTATTGCAGTTTAAACCAAAATTCCTAACAGTAGGGGAGATGTGGACCTTCTTCAAACAAATGAGTTCTAAGCAAAAACAGAAAATTCAGAGAAGATTTTGTGAGATGATTCCTCATGCAATTCGCTAGAGTATATGGAAAGAGAGAAACAAGACTGTTTTCAGAGGAAGCAAAGTCTATGTGGAAAATATCGTTATTAGGAGTTTGAGTATTTTTTATACTTGGTCTAGACATATTCTAGGTTTTTTTGTTGCCAACTGGAATAAGGCTTTAAATAGATAAGGTCTTCGTAATTTTCATGGTTCGTTGTTTTTGATGGGATAGGAATCTCTCATGTCCGGTAATGCATTGTACTTCCTCTATTTATGAAAAAAATTGGTGGTACAAGCCATGTTTTTCTCAAAAAAAAACTCCGGTTCGACCGATGGTTGAACCTTTGATCCTTGACCCAATAAAAGGAACGGGTCAGTTTTTTAAACAATGAATTTTATTTGAGTGGGCCGATATCGGGGTACCCTGTATCGGTACTAGTCACTATCGATACTGATACGTATGAGCCGATACTGCCATCCATGGGTCATATGGAGGCAAGGATGGCAGTACCAGTATCGGTACCGGTATTGGAGGGTACCGATACCGATACGTACCTGTATCGGCCGTATCGGCCAGTATCGGCTCCATTTTGGCCCAATACCGGGCCAGTATCGGCCGGTATCGGTCCACTTAATATGGTATTGGTACCCACCCATACGAATACGTATCCCGTATCGACCAATATCGGATCCATTTTAGCCCAGTATTGGGCCAGTATCGGCTGGTATCGGTCCACTTAGTGTGGTATCGGTACCCACCGATTCCAATACGTATCGGTATCGGCCGATACTGCCAACCAAGTATGGAGGTCATAAATCGTAGCTTAGGGGATCTGTTTAGGTGTCTAGTAGGTGATCATGTGCAGAATTGGGATATGGTACTACCATATGCATAGTTTGCATATAATTATTCGGTTGATAGGTTTATAGGTATAACTCCATTTGAGACAATTTTTGGCTTTAGACCTAAGAAGCTAGTAGATCTACTTCCCATGCCCATACATGCACGAGTTTTTTAGTTAGCCGAGCCCTTAGCTGGGCACATTAAGGTCTACATAATAGCATCTATCATTGTGTAGAGATCAACAATAAGGGTTATAAGAGAATGGTATATGCTCATGAACAACTACAAAAGTTCTAGGAGGGAGACTACATGATGATCACGATCAGACCTGAACAATTTTCATCTGGAACTGTAAAAAAACTACATGCTCGTAGAGCCGGTCCGATCAAGATGTTGAAGCCTATATTATCAAACGCGATCGCCTCGCTCGCCTGGGCAATGAAGAAGGTTGAGGCGAGCCAAAACGCCTCGCCTCACCTCCTGTTCGCCTCATTCACCTAGGCACTTGCCTTAGCCTATGATGTATATGCTAAATGTTTGTTTCTTTTTTAATTATGTGGCATTACTTTTTCTTATTCTTAATTATTCCAAAGTCGCTAATGCTTCTTTTAACAATGTTTAGTACCATTTTTCTCTTACATGCTACCACATTTTTACTCATTTTTGATGACTCAGAAGCCCATAAGCTACTTATATAAATAGTAGATGGGCTTAGGATATTACATGTTGGACATGATAAGTGCTTCTTAAAGTTTTACATATGATTACCTTAAATGTTTTCTTTATTTTCCTTATATTGTCATTTTATTTCTTTATAGTGATTTGTGGGAAAACACATCGCCTCAAACGCCTAGGCAATCGCCAAGGCATTTGATGCTGAGGCGAACCCCTGGTTGCCTCACTCGCCTCTGGCTACATAGGTTGGAGCGAGTCGGGCCCAACGCTTACATTCTTGACTTACCATCAAACTTTGGTATTAGTTCCATCTTCAACATTTCAGATCTAGTAGCCTATCGAGGCTTGGTAGTGATACCCAGTGATCTGTTCGAATCTTCTCCTCCCTTTGTAAGTGACCACACCCATGAGTGTCGACGTTCAACCCTGATTCCAACACGGGAAGAGCATATTGATCATATACTGGACGAGCAGGTTCTTATATCTAGAGATGGAACTTATCAGCGTTATCTAGTTCGCTAGAGAGGACAGTCATCTACAGAAGACGTAGGGATCACATGCGAAGAGTTACAACAAATCAATCTAAAACTTCTGAAGTGGTACCAAAGTAGCATAATCCAAAACTTTTGAAGTAGTACCAAAGCGGCATAGACGCTTACTCGATGGGGTCGAGTTCCTCTCAGTTAGCGAGGATTGGTGAGGATACCCGATCGCAAACCCAATTCGTTCTGGCATATGTATACCGATGTCGAAGACTTTTGCAGCAAATCAATCTTCATTGTGGCTTGGTCATAGTCTGTTTGGTGGTTGATTTGCATTTCCATTGTTAGGGAGTTATTTCAACATGTATATGACCCATTTGTGGCCAATTTAGTCGCTTTTACATTTTTTTAGCATTTTCTCCACGACTTTATGCTATTCTATTGAGTTTAGGGGTATTAATGTCTTTCTAGATTAGGACTCATTAGGGTTCATGATGTCTATTTAAACTCTTGTAAACCCTCATTTTGGAATTAATGAATACTTTGAGAATTTGGAGAAGAAACGTGTCACCTGTAAAGCGCTTCTCTTTCCCCGAGAAGGGGTCAGCGTAAAGCCCTAGCCGCCATCTCTCTCTTTCTCTCTCCAGCCCCATTGTCATTTGGCGCTGGTGAAGAAAACGACAAGACTCCCCCTCCACTTTTGCCTCCTCACTTGTCCCTGCCGTAGAGCCTGCCTACACCACGTGCCAGCACCGAGCTTGATCCTCCGCAACAGTACCATGCAATGTCAGTCAGGGTTCACCTGAGCACCCCTCATCATTTAAGTCATCTTCCCACCCCAGCCGCCCATGCAACAACTTTACGATGCCCCGCCCCGTCGCCGAATGAGCCAGGTGCGGGGGCCCCGCCATTGCCACACGCCCAAGTAGGTACGTTCACCTGAGTAGGGCATTGTCCCATGTGCCAACGCTCGAGGCAGACCCGCTCAACTGTCGCCCAAGACATTACTACCCGTACCATTTTCCACCCATCAGTGCCACATAGCACCATCTACAGCCATCCCACCAACAGCTTTGGCCCGACTGCGTGGCCCTCATTCCTATTCAAGCGCGATTCTCTTTCTGTTGCCAGCACTCGGACCTCGGACGACCTCAACTTTCGCGACCTTGGACGATATTCAGTGTACTGAGAAATAGAACCCCATAGCCTAGATTCTTATGCCTCGCTTTTCAGTAAGTAGGTTAGCATCGGACTAACCCTCCCTACCCCTTGCTTTTATAGCATACGTGGATAATTGTCGCCATGTTCTCCATAGGATACCTAGCCAGCTTTTATTTTCACTGTCATATTGTTTGTGAGGAGTCCACCCGGTGGTTCCAATTTGGATAGTTGTTGTGGATCTTGTACCCTAGACAATTGGTAATCCTAACTACTGTTTGGTCCTACGCTTCCTCACTTCAATGGACGGCCTGCAGCGAGACTTTCTTGTTATTTCATATGTTTACTTCCTGGTTATTGTGGGTGTTATATCATGTGCTTGCCATTAGCTTATGACGTTCTGCTGATCTCGAGTTGCACATGTTAGCTAGGTCATCGCACGTAGCCATCCCACATCACTTTATACGGGGCTTCCTAGGCATCTACGGTTCTCAATATGAGGAGGAGGAGAAGTTGATCGGAAGAGCTTATTGCCCTTAACCAATGGTCAGGTTGACCTTGGTGTTTGGGAGGACTCATATTTACTTTGCGGAAGAAGCAGCTTAGAGCCTCTAATTGTGAGGGGAAGATAAATGATTTTAAGGAGTCCGTTGTTGTGGTAGCATTGATAGATACCGAGACACTTAATGCTCCTTTTACATGGTTTAATTTCAAGAAGGATCCTTCTTGCTTGAAAAGGGGCAGGTTCTTGATGTCAATCTGGGACTCTGGGTCCTCTTAGAAGACCACTATCCCCATCTAGAGGCTATAATTTTGGCCAAATCAGTCTCTGACCACAACCCAATTCTAGTGTTAAGAGTCTTTGACACAGCTTTCTTCAACACCTAGTATCAGGATGGAGGAGGATGAAAGCACTGAAGGTTGAGAGATGGTGAGTAGCAGATCACTCAAACATCATATGATGGGGGTTCACTCTAGACATATTGTGGAGGAGACACTTAAAGGTATTGTCCACTCTGAACCAAGTCTGACAGTAATGTTCATCAAAGGCACCTCACATGTTATGGATCTTTCCCACTTATAGTCAAAAACTTTTTCCCATTTTTCGACAAGGGATTAATCGGTTCATCCCTATCCTAGCCCCCAGGCATGGTGGCTCTACACCATGACGGCTCCACACCAATTTACCTCACAAATATCCCTCTCTTATGGGTAAACATTTCCTACTACCCAACTCATGACTGTGTCAATACACCCTCAAATCAAGTAAAATACCAAAACGCCCTTCTAAGCTAAAACACCCAAAATCAGCCCAAAACACCTCAAAATTTTAAACCAAACCATCCAGATCTACCTAAGACCATAGTAAAGCTTTTAAACTCAATCCAATTCGTCTTTCCAATAGACTTGCATGTTTTGTGGTCAATTTTTTGGTTGAACCATCGTCGTAGGCGGTTAATCAAGGGTTTTCATTTGTTAAAGGGTTATAAATAACACTGGTCAAGAGAAGTGGGGCCTGGGGACGACCCAACTTTCAAAACCCAGTTTGCCAATTTTGTCAGGAAATATTAAAACAAAAATTTTCAAATGGAGGAATATTAAGATACTAATGTTTAAAATATACATTTAATAGATGAAAAATAGAGAAACTACTGCATTTGTAATGGAAGGCTTCATTGACAGTTCGCGAGTGCAGCAGAAGACAGCCCAAGGTGTTGCATGCTAAAACATGTTTCCATGGCAGGCCAAATTCCCAGCACCCCTGTTGGCCATCCTGCTGTGGATTTCCATGTTCAGTCTCAGTAAGAGGCTGAACTGAACGCATAGCAAACACCCAGCCTCTGATGTCTAAGTGGCAGCTCACCCTAGATGGTGATGTCTTTGTGCCCAAGGGGAAGGTAACGGTGTAGCTTCATGCCAGTGAATGTTTGGATTGCCATGGATGCTGACTCGGCAGAGACTGAGCGAGCAAATTTTCCTCCCCAACTGTGTTCACCTCCTGCCCCGCATTAGGGTCGAGTCCTATTCAAAATGTTCAAATTACATAAGTTTCCACGTGGCAAGGCTAGATTCTAACCCTAATTGGAAAACGAACCTAAATAAAAGAAAGAAAGAATAATTAGCCTAAGACCAATGTATAATCTGAGGTCTTGGCAAACTCTAATTACATCCTAATTACAAAAACTGACAAAAGTATCCTTTCAACATCAATGATTAAAATAATTTAGGCCATTATGATTGACTTGATGATCAGATGACTATTCATGATCTGCAGTCCACAAGATCATTGTTGGTACTGTGTATCGCCTATAAGCCAATCACGTACATTTTACTATATTGTTCAATTATTTCAATTATAATGCCATTATATTCATTATGTGTAAATTGTTTTTTATTCAACCGTTTCATAATGAAGTCCATTAATGTGTGGCAATAGTTGTCAAATTATGATGAGATCATAATAATGAGAATGATAACTTATAAACACACATTCTTAAGTGTTCCTAGTCGGAAGATATTTGAAAATGACATGAAATATCCGGTGAGATTAGTACAGGTTACTCATGCTCATTTGATGAAGGTGACTGATTTTATAGTCACTCGTGTGGAGACACTAAGGAGAACCTGTAAGTGTTCATTGGTGAAAGAGTTCACTGAACTTATCTGACTTGAATTACTAAATGATAATTCACCTAACTGTTAGCCAGTTTGATTCAATGTCACGGTTGCGTGGTTGCTCTTTGTACTTGACACACTAAAGACACCTTATCAGTAGACTTCTGGACTTTGACCTTGCTAATGGATCTCTAACTAAGAGATCCTAATCAATCAAGTGATCGGATCTAGCAGAATACTTTTGAAGATGATGGAGTATTCAATACAGGATCATTTGCTCTCCGTAATTAGAGAGAGAATGCTCTAAGTAGGATGCGCGGACGTCTCTAGCCAGGGCGGACACTATATCAAAAAAGGAGTTTTTTGATACTATATGGTAACATCTAATCCAAGTGAGTTGACTGATTAAGGTTTGACAGTTAACCATGCCCTAAGTTGACTTGAAAGCATTGTACGAATGAAAGATTATAGCCACATGATAACTGATGACGGAAAAGTTTCTTGAGTGGGTTATTGAACCCCCCAATGTCTTCCAAGATCATGCGGAGTTGCTTGGCACCAACTTGATTGGAAGTCCGATCGATTATCATGAGATGATAAATCAATTAAGTAATTATTTAATATGAGATATTAAATGAATTACTTTAAATCAGTAAAGGATAACTGGACTTGTTAAGCTGAAAACTGGACTAGCACCTGGGCCTAGAAGGTCACACGCACAAGATTCTCAGTCAATGGATATTAAGTGAAAATTTATATTAACTCATAGACGTTTGTGAAAAGTTGTCAAAGATTAATATAAATATATGTCAAAGAGGAACCCTGGGCCAAGCTTTAGGGTTTCTCCAACCTAGCCGTCCCCCTCCTGTCTCTCTTTCCTAGCCGGCCCCCTTGGAGAAGGGTGCCCCCATCCTCTCTCTCTTTCGCCTCCACTCTTACGTCGATCAAGGCACCGCTCGCATGCCGCGGGCACCGGTGACGAGAAGAAGGGCAAGGGATCAGACGGATCCCTCTGGAGATGAAGCGAGGATGATTCAGCAACAGGAGAACCGCGTGGATATTGCTAGAGGCAAGGCACCTATGCGGCTAATGGCATCGTTCAGACGGAATCAGACTTCAGTTGCGAATTTGACTCCGCGTAAGGTGAAGAATCGTTCTTCCTCCTTCAAGTTCACAGAAACAGATGGGGATATCACGGAGAAGTTTTAATTTCCGTTGCGTAAACATTCTAAAATATATTGTTCGTTCTCTCCGTGCGATCCTTACAATCATATGAAAGGTGCTCCAATACTCCCCAGTGAAGTGCCATCCTCGATATAGACAATCCACGTGATGCAACTGTCATGATTTTGATCCCCATGAGCTGAGTATTTTCTTCTGCATATACACAAGCATGTTCGCAGAATTTAGTGCTCCCTGGGTCTGGCACTGTAAAGAAACTCAGTGAAATATTGGATGCAATAATTTTGTATGCCACCAGGGGAACATCAACTTTCTGTCACTGGACCCTCACACACCAAATATCAATTGCCATCTCTCAGGATCTCTCCAAGATTGCTTCCTATCTCGAGTCCCAAGATGGTTTCTCTTCTCTCCAAGGTGACAGGTTACTTTAAAAACTTATGCAATCTCTCCAAGATCATGTTGAAATCTCTCCAAGATCACTTCTCTTCTGACCTCCCTAGATATTGCAAAGAAGTGAGTTGGCAAATCTTGCTCCCCAGGTATAAATGCCATGTTTCGGAGCAACAGAAGGTTGCAGTCTTGGGTTCTTCAGAAATAGATGGTAATGAAAGGTGGAGACAAGCTATTGTTGGCAAGGTCTATACAGATATCCCCATCTGCCTAGCCGGCCTAAAAGAATGGATCTAAAAGCTTTGGAATCGTAGTGGACAATGGACTCCACAGGACTATCCTCACAACACCTTCCTAGTCAGGTTCACTCAAGCAGCGGATGTTGATAAGGTATGCCGTTGAACCCCTTGGCTTTATAACAATGACTTAGTCCTGGTTGAGCAACGTAAAACTGGCATCTCCCTGTCCGAATACAATCTCTGTCATGGTGATCTGTGGA
This sequence comes from Zantedeschia hybrid cultivar, assembly GCA_030544215.1. Taxonomy (NCBI): domain Eukaryota; kingdom Viridiplantae; phylum Streptophyta; class Magnoliopsida; order Alismatales; family Araceae; genus Zantedeschia; species Zantedeschia hybrid cultivar. The sequence continues at coordinate 771,661 of JARZZO010000015.1, forward strand.
CCAAAATTTTTGACCTCCCCACAGGGATAATATTTCCCATGCCAAGCTGTTAGCACAAGACACCGACCAAATATTAACCACAAAACCAGCCCGTTGACTACAAAATTGTATAGAAGAATGTAACATGCAATGCATTCTCTCTACTCAGTGTGTTTGTAATCTCTCATTTTTCTATTCTCACTTACTGTAGGGTAGGCATAAGAGAAAAGAGGGTAAACAAAAACTTGCATCCAGGATGCACATGCTTCCAATATGGAAAGAAAATTAGCATGCCAAACTGTACAGTTCAAATTTATCTGTCCCATCTTGGCCATGTTTCTTCTTCCCTAAATTTCAGAACTGATGTCTGACATCCTAGTTATGGATAAAAATGGATGCTGCCCTATGGAAGTTGTTAACCAACAGAGCAGGAAGGAAAAGTGTGTTGGAGATGAGAAACAAGCAATGTTATATGCATAACTTCTCACAATCTGTTGAAGAATCATGTTCAGAAAGAAGGCCAGTTTCACACAAAAGATAACTTCCACAAGTATTGAGAAGATTGCTGTTAACCTGTAAGTATGTCAGAATTTGATCATTTCTACTGCTTAGTTGAACAAGCTTGTTAGCAATTCTTGTAATATGTCCAATATTGCCTGCTCGAGGTGGCTGTCTTCCACTAGCAGGTAAAGTTGGAGACTGAAGCAGAAGAAACACAATTTTAGTCCCCAAAAATGGACTTCAACAAAATGCATGAACCATAGAGAAACAACCAAAGGACTCTCATTTTTATTTAACTTACAAAAAGATGAAAAAGACAATGTGAGAACAAGATTAAAAGAAAGAGAATCCATAGGACATACATTTGCTTGACCTGAATCACGACAAAGCATCGGACATTTATCTGTGTGGAGAAATTTTGTAATCATATTGCAGTTGCGGAATAGATGATCGATAACAGCAGTATCAGTACACAGCAGGCATGAGGTTATGGCATTTTCAACATGATGGTGTAGTGCACTATTGAATGGATACCTGCACCAAAGAGACAAGAATAAACAACTTGGTAATCATCTTTTTTTCCGAGTGTAAAAAGTTTGAATTAGAAAACCAGGCATACTCAAAAAAGAGGTCCACAACCCTCTGAATTGCACCAGATCCAACTAATGCTGCTTGAGCAGCTCCGTTACCAGTTCCCGATAACTCAGCAATGAACTCCACAATCTGCAATTAAATTAAGGACTTAGGCAAGCATAAAGCACAGGGAATAACACTATATACATCGACCTTGTTCAGTACTACTGTTGAAACCCCTTTTTAAAAGAAAAAAGGGGAAGGGGGGAAGCCTCCCCACCGGTTCCCAAACCGGTGGGGGGGGACCAACCGGTGGCACCCCCCACCGGTTGGGAACCTGGGAACCGGTGGGGGTGCCCACCGGACCCCCCCTCCTCTCTAACCTCTCTCTTCTCTCACCTTTCTTGAGCCCAAACCGGTGGGGGACCCCCCACCGGTGGGGGTGCCCACCGGACCCCCCCCCCCCCTTCCTCTCTAACCTCTCTCTTCTCTCACCTTTCTTGAATAAAAAGAAAAGAGAAAAGGAAGGAGAGAGAAGCAAAACGGTGGGTACCTCCCACCTCAACATCCTCCAGTGGGTACCCCCCACCTCAAGATCCAACGGTGGGTACCCCCACCGGTTGAGGCCTCCATGGCCTATAAATACCCCCCAAGAGGTAAGAAGAAAGGCATGCCCATTTGGCCCAAAATTTCCTAGGGGAAACTCTGCCAATTTGAAGACCAAATCCGGTGCTCTTGCCCGGGTTTGCTACGATTTGGAGGAGATATTTTCTTGGAGGGCTCTCTTCCTAAGGTTTATTCCTAAGGGGAAGCTCTGCCAAATTTATGTTGAAAAATCGTCGTTTTATAAGACGGGATTATGCCGAAATGATGAATGAAATGCCAATATTGTTTTTTTGAGCATATATGTGTGCATGTGTGTTCATGAATCTATTACATAAATAACACTATGTTATTATATTTTCATATACATAATTAATTAGTTTAATAACTAATTAAAATACATAAATAGATAATTAAATGTTCTAAAATACCCTTGGCCTCACCCCACACATAACTAAACATAGACTCATAAAATAATATACTTAAGTTAAAAAATGACTTAAATACCTCCATGCTTAATTAATTAATAAAATCTGCGAAAATTATTTAAAATTAGTAAAATGAATAAAAAATCAGAAAAATTCTGTAAAAACAAGTAATACTCAGTAAAAATCAGAAAACCAAGTCTGGAAATTACATAAATCCAAAAGTATGACTTAAATATCCTTCATATATCTAATTAATTAATAAAAATCAGTAAAATTAATAAAAAATCAGTAAATTTCAGTAAAAATCAGTAAAAAACAGAGAACCAAATCTGAAAACATGTAAAATTCTCGAAATGACTAAAATGCCCCTAAAACTTAATACAAATTACAAAAATACCCTCATCCATTATAAAAATCTGTAAAAATCACAGAAAATTCTTAAAAATATCAAAATCTCTCCTATGCCCAAAATACCCTCGGTATGATAAAAATAATAAAAATCTCAAAAAAATATAAAAATAGACTCCAAGTATAATAAACCCGATTTAAGGTAAAATGACCAAAATACCCTTACAATCCAAACACACTTGAAATAACTCTAAAATACCTCCTAAGGTTTTGAAACATTCCTAAATCATTAAAACTCATTTCACATACTAAAGTGACCATAATACCCCTATACCCTCCAACTTGGCATAATTACAAAAATACCCTTATGGGTATAAAATACTTGGAATCAATCCAGATAACTCGAAGTCAATCTAAAATCTCTTAAAAAGTCCCCCAATCAATTATAAACCCATCCTAAACTTGGGTGAGGCCAAGAGCTTAACCTAAAATATATCTTCATATGCATGTGCTGCCTGTAGTAGTAGTATTGCATGTTATAAGGGCATCAACGGACGGTTAATCAAGGGTTGTCAAGCGGTTGCTTGACGTAATTAACACTGACTGAGGTCAGTGGAGAGAGGTCATATACTCGGATCTTCGCCTGATCCGAAGTCCCGGACTCCCTGAAGGCTAATCCCAAGCTCTCATAGTCCAAAAATAAAATACATAAAACCGACTTATATTTCTCCAGATAAAAACAAAAAGACCCAAAACGACAAGTTTTTTTTAAAAATAATCCGATAGGAGAGACATTTAGGTTAGGTCCCAAACAACTACATAACTGTATATGCTTGTCTTTCATAGATTGGAGTATTTATGTTTGTCTTTTCATAGATTGGAGAATCTATGCTGACCAGGCCCCCAGATTGAAGCCAATGATCTGGACCATTTGGCGGATCCCATGAAACATGTCTATCCCAAATTGACCAAATAAAGATGCAAAGATAGCAAAGAAAAAAGAAAAATGGAGAAAACAATGGAAACTAGTGTAAAAAAGAAAAGGAAATAGACAATACAAACTTTTGCAGGAAAAAATGAAAGCATAACTGTGAGGGCTCACGGCATACTTTCAGACTGCACGGCGGGAGGGGGGTTGGAAAACACAAAATCTTAAAACATCCAAGAAGAATTGAAACAGAATCTATCATTAAGTGTATGCTTCTCCTTTTCCTGGCAGGTTCATGCCTTTTCATTTTCAATGGAATTTCTGTATCTGATTTTGGATTGTAAGGGGGCACTCTCCATCCAGATCAGATGTTTTGAGTTGCATTTGGTCAATCCTGCAAACCATGATTCAGCTCCCCTTCCCTAAGGGACTTTCTTCCAACATGATGTTCCGAGATATTAATTCGTGGGATCTTAGATAACCAGCCAAAAGAGAGGGGGGTAGAAGGAAAACTCTCCCTAGTTCATGAAAAAATCTATAAGATTACTGCCAAAAATAGCATTTGAATTTTACTGAGAGAGAAAAGGAAAACAAGAAGGAAGGGCTTTTCCCAAATATCTCCTCTATTATGCTGTATATGCATAGAATGCACCGGTAGAAATGCATATGCCAAAAAGAGATCAAAAGCAAAAACATTTCGAAACAACCATAACCCTTACTCATATTTCTGACTTAATGATACTCAAAAACTGTAACAAAACTATTTCCACGTAACCTCAATTTTGAACAATTCTTCTGGTTTGATAAATGGGCCAGTAATTTCAGATTGAAGCAAGGTTCGCCGTATCGTAGATCTGGATCGGATCGGGTCCGGCCAGATATGAGTCAGGTCCGATCCGGATCGGCCAAACTCGGGCCAACTCGCACCAGTCTTTTTCCATATTAATCAATCGGATAGAGCTGTGTGGTCTAGAAACAACGGCTCTTTTACAGCGAAATCTCTTTATCAAATCATGAAGGAGCAGTGTCAATTTTATCCAAAAACTCAGTAAGGTTAAGGGTCCTCTTAAAGTCCGTGCATTTATTTGGCTTCTCTTTGAAAAAAGGATACATACAAAGGTATTTCGAAGAAAGTGGAATCCTGGAGATGCTACAACGTGTGATCTGTGTGGTGTAGCTGATGAGGATGCAGATCATCTCTTTACTCAGTGTGCCTTCAGCAGGGAAGTGTGGAGGATTGTTGGTAATGTCACTGGATTTATCTTTGCATTTAACTCCATTGAGGAAATGTTGGCTGGCTGTCAAAGAACAAGAAGGCAGATTGGGAAAGGAAACAAAAGGAAGCTTTTTATGCTGATTCCATATGCCGTATGTTGGAGTATGTGGAAGGAGAGAAATGATAACATCTTCAGAGGACATAAACTGTACATTCAGAATGTTTGTTTGTGTCATTCACTTGTTATTTTCTTGGTGTCGTTTTCTCAAAATTTCAGTGGCTGATTGGAGAAAGCTTGTAAGTCCCTGATTTTCTGTTAATTTTTATTTTTTGAGGGTTGGAGGAACCTCTCCTCCATTTTTTATTGTACCTCTTCTTTTTATTTCAAATAAAATTGGTGGTACAGTTCGCCATCTTTCAAAAAAAAAAAAGGAAAAACCCTCCCCACTGAGGCACAAGTATTCAAAGTGGCATTACCAAGAAATAGGGATGCAAACGGGTCGGATTCGGTGCGAATCCAAGGTAGATCCGTGACCGTATCCATTATGTTATCGATTTAGAAAGACTACCTGTTAATTGTCCTATAAAGTAGTAATCGGTCGGATAATCGGATCCTCAATGTATCATATGTATTCGGTCACAACAAAGTTGTATCCAATACCTTATCCGCTATACGTATCGGTTTAGAAAGACTATCCGTTAACTGACATATAAGCTAATGGCCGGTCGAATAATCGGGTTATCGGTTACCATTTGCATCCCTACCCAGAATCAGTAATCAGTCCTATATGGACGTACTTTTAGTCGATGTTTCCCAAGTGGAGGACGTAATTCACCATAAGTTGTGGGTAGAGCGCATTCATCAGAAGACACATCCAAGAGAGAAACCAAGTAATCTGCACATAAATCGGACCATATCAATGTAAGCAAATCAAGATTTAACATTTCCTAAAAGATATAAGACAGAATTCCAAAGCATATAAAAAGGATGCACATAGAACAAGTGCATAATCTTGATTTTCATGCTGAAATTTGACATAGCATAAATACATAACCTTGTTTTTCATACTGAAATCAAAATTTCCAAGAGCATTATCTTCTTGAATAGATTCAGCTTTGTGGAAACCACATAAATGCACTGAATTGACATCAGAGATGGTACAAATGATGAGATTTATGCATCTCTAGAGTCCACTCATATTAATCATCATCAAACATTGGCCCCTCAAATCTGGTTTGGTGGATCCATATCCTCAAAGTTTTGGCAAATGTTGCAGATTAGACACCAACATAACATCCGGGCTGGTCGGTTGAACATGAAAGGTCTTTTCCTTCTAAAGAATTTCCTAGCCACAGCCTGTTGGCAAGGAAACACTCATAACATGGGATCGCGACGGATATTAAGAGGGGAAAAAAACAACTTTGACATTGATTTTGATGCAGAAGAAAGCTGAAATAACTATATTAATTTATGCATCCATGCCCACATTAGATTGTTGGGAGATTTTGTTTCATGCAATAAATAACCTGTAGGCATGGTTGGCATTATCGGCTGATACTGGTATATATTGGACAGTATGTATTGGTATTGGCCTGGACCGGTATGAAACCAGGAGTACAACGGGTCTAGGCACCCTAAATTTTTTTAAAAAATAATAATGATAAAATAAAATAATGGGTGCCAGACCAGTACCAGTCCAAAACCACCCGATACAGCCGGTACTGATACCAGTATGTATCAGTTTTGGCCCCATCCGATATAGGGCCTGATACTGATATTGCCATCCTTGCCTGTAGATCACTGACAAATTTAATTGCCAAAGTGAAATAAATTACAATCTTCCCTCTTGCTGAAGATGGAATTTCTTTCCCCTGTAACATGTGGCAACTACATGGCAGCGAAGGCTCAAACCCAAATCTAGAGATCTCAAGTGACAGGAAAGTAAAATGTCATATAATGCTTCAACTGAAAGGTTGTAACAGAATGTGCACTTCCTGTGGGCTTCAATGTAAACCAAAAATTTTAAAGCTAAAACAGGCCAAGAAAGTAGGGATGGTGAGTGTATCGGGCTGTGGTTTAACAGATTAGATAAAGAGAGGGAATAACAAAATATAGCCCCTATATGTGAAATGGCAATGGGTTTTCACATTTTGAAGATGCACAAGAGTGTCTACTATACACCACAGTAGCAGGGAACTGGAGCAGGAAGTAACATGCCTGGGCATGACGCACACAAATGCCCACTGGCAGCATGCAACTAGGCACGATAGCAGCATAAAGGCAGGCTTATGGACGTGCAAGTTAATGATTTGTCATTCTCCCCAATATGTGGCGAGCACATGACTCTGGCCTCAGCCATTCTGAGTTCTGCCCAAGTCAGGGCCATCCTCATAGTGATAAGTGATCTCATCATTTTGGGGGAGTTGCAAGGCAAAGGTCAACAAAAGAGATAACTCATAACATACACAAATTAATCAATCTCAGCAATCTTATCTCACAAGCAAAGGCAAGGAACAACTTGCAATCTTTTGATTCATTCCAAAAGGAACAAAGTACAACATTTCATCCATAACAGAACCCATTCCATCATCCTAAATGTCCCATAACAAAAAATAACGTACAACTAGACTCACACTACTCTCCAATCTGATGACTCTATGGTCTCCCACTCTTGTGCTCTGCACCTGCCACTCATAAAGACAGTGGACGGAGTGAGTCCAAAGAACACACATAGACCTATGTTACTTCACTGAAATCACAACAAACATGTTAGCCATAAGAGAAATACAGGGTAAGAGCTATACCAAGCAAGTGGCACCCACCCACCAGAGACACCCAAGTAAAAGACTAGAAGTAAAGCCACCATGGTTGGTAGTACCGGCCGATACCGGTACGTACCGGCCAGTACGTACCGGTATTGGCCGGTACCAGGGATGGCAGTACCGGTACCCGTATCGGTGGGTACCGGTACCGGTACATACCGGCTGGTACCGGCCCAGTATCGGCCGATACCCTTTACATGTATCGGGTACCGATACCGGCCGGTACGTACCGGTATCCATGGCCGGTACTGCCAACTGGTACGGGGTCAAATGCCCGATACCATATTTAAAATTAAAAAAAATAATAAAAAAAATATTGTACCAATTCGGTACCGGCCGGTACACCCGAAACCGGACTGATACCGAACCAGTACACGTAAAACGCCCTCTTAAAAGGGGTGTTTCACTTTCCCCTCTCACAGAAACAGATTTGTGAGAGGGGCTCCTGCGGTTTTGAGAAGGGAAGTAGGGAAAGGAGGAGAAGGTGCCACCGCCGTCGCCGCTACAGCCGGCTGCCAGAGAGGTTTTGGCCTTTTTGGGTGGAAGAAAAAAAAATAGAAGAAGGTATGATATATACTTTAAATCTTTAAATTATTTTTGAGTTGTTAACTGTTAGTAGATTATTTACGTTCGTTTTCTTAGAAAAATAGACAACCCCCAATTTTCGATTCTAATTAGCGGTTAAAAATTAGGGCTTTTGTCCAATTACTTCAATTAAATATTAATTGAAGCCTAATTAATGTTGATTGCATAATTTAGAGTAGGAGCATGCTGTAAATTGCGTTCATTGAATCCTAATTAGAGAAAAATCCCAAATTCGACCCTAATTAGGGTTAAAAAATAGGACTTTTTCAGAAAGATCTACTTGTTATTATCTATACTAGTATACTCACTTATGTTTTTCATGGGTAAAGATCGTTTGATTTCATTAACATTTACTATTTGTAAATGTTTAGTACATTAGCATAATAGTTTTCATGTTTAATATGTATCAAAATAATCATTTAGTATGTGTTATGTGTACTTCTTTGTCTTAATCCACCTTTGTCACACTCAACACATATCTAATTAACTTTTTACAATTTTTCTTGATTTTTTCTGATTTTTCTCTGATTTTTCCTGAATTTTTCTAGCCATTTTATACCCGTACCGGCCGGTACGGCCGATACCGATACCAGTACCAGTACCCACCGATACTGGTACCGGTACTGCCATCCATGGTGGATACAGGGTGCACAGATCTGCAGGAATGTATATGGGATATCACATCTTCAATTTGCAGACGACACAATCTTATTTTTCCAAGGTGACTTACATAACGTGAATTCTATTTCATTCATCTTCAAAAGTTTTGAGGCATGCTCAGGGTTATTGATCAATTATGATAAGAGCTCCATCATCCCTTTAAATTTGGAGGAAGATTTGTCACAGCAGATAGGCAACATTCTTGGTTGTTGTATTGGTAAGCTTCCATTACTCTATTTGGGATTGCCGTTGAAAGATCGAAGACCGAATGTTAAAGATTGGGATCCTATAATTCACAGAATTCAGAGACAGTTATCTGCTTGGAAGGTTAAATATTTATCCTTGGGTGGCAGGTTAACTTTGATTAATTTGGTGATTACTAGTATTCCAATGCATTATTTGTCTGTTTCCCTCATCCCTAAGGCTGTTTGCAAGGAACTTGATAGAATCAGAAGGAGATTTCTTTGGGGAGGCCATAAAGAAAATAGTAAAGGATTCTGCTAGTGAAATGGAAAAAGGTATGTGCTCCTAAATCTAAAGGAGGCATGGGAGTGAAGAAGATTAAACTGTGGAATCTGGCACTTATGGGGAAATGGTTATGGGAGCTGATGGATGGTGAAGCTAGCTTGTGGAAAAATATGATAAAACATAAACACTATATGCCTCACTACAGATTTCTTTTACGCACTGTTAATAGTACCATTATGTCTCCTGTTTGGGCTGATATTAGCAAAGTGGGCATTCATTTTCAGAGTCATATATTCTTAAGGTGGGGGAGGGGTGCAGTACTTTTTTCTGGTTAGATAGATGGTTGGGGGAGAGATGCATCAAGGAAGCTTATCCAAACTTATTTGCAACAGCTGTGAACAGGTGGTGCACTGTGTTTGATTGTTATGACACAAATGACAATGAAGTTCAGTGGACTGTGCCTATGTGCAGGAACTTGAAGGATGAGGAAATTGATGATTTCTGCTCCCTGAGTAATGAATTGTATTCTGTGAATATTCAGACAGGAGTTTCAGATAAATTGATATGGGGACCAAGCAAAGACAAGTTCACTGTTAAATCTTTCTACTTGGTGCTGGAAGGAGAGCTGCCTACTTATGTGAAAAATCAAGATGTTTGAAAGGTTAAGGCTCCACTCAAAATTAAGACATTTATGTGGCTGATGTATGAGCGAAGAATTATCACCAAGGTGTACAGAAGTAAATGGTCTGTTGATGCTGAAACATTGTGCTCCTTCTGTGGAGAATTTCAAGAAGATGTGGATCATTTACTGATCAATTGCAATATGAGTAGAGAATGGAATTGTTTCAGTAAATTCCTCAACTTTCAGCCTGATTTTCAGTCTGTTATGGAGATGTGGCAGTTTTTCAAGTGTTTGAGGCAGCAAATGCACCAATGGGAGTTGAAAAGGGTATATGGAATTCTTCCTCATGCAATCTGTTGGAGCATTTGGAGAGAAAGGAGCGACGCCATATTCCAAGGAAGTAGATCTTATGTTGAAAATATTTGTACTATAAGTTTATCTTTGTTGTACTCTTGGTCTAGGCATCTTATTGGTTTTTCAGTGGACTTTTGGATTAAGGCATTTAGAATGTCTTAGTTCCCATTAGTTTTAGTGTGGATAGGAACCTCTCTTATCCACTTGATTGTACTTCCTCTATTTATTTAATAAAATTGGTGGTACAATCCACATTTTTCTCCAAAAAAAACATTCTAATAGTATACAATACAATTGGCCTTTTTTTTCTCCAATTGGTAAGTGATTGAACTCTTTTCTCTAACATGATAGATAATTTACACTTTTATATTGATTAATAGGGTAGATTTCTTCTAAATTTATTTTGAAAGAAACCACTAGACTTAAAAGTTTATTTATGTCATAATTATTCATAAAGTTAAAGAATCTGGAGAAAAAAATAGAATTCAGCTGGGATCGGCCCAACTCTTGCGAATCGTACAAGTCAGACCACTACGACTCATATCTAGGAAGATACGAGTTGAGGTGACCCACCGAGTCAGCGAAGCTTGCTGCAAAAGCATGAGTACCATCGGCAAAACATGCACACAAACATAAATGGCACCTGCCAGTACTTTTGGGTTGGGTGGATGTGTGTAGCAGGGAGGGCATGCCAATGCCTGATGTCTCCCCATTGACGTTATCGTTGCCCTATCAAAACTCTGTCACTGTGGCCAGATGGGGGGGGAAGAGCTGGGTGAACAGGGGGTGGATATGTCTTTTCCTGTTAATGTTAAATTGTTAATTTTAACCATAGAATTGTTAGTTCAGCTATGTCTGCATTGAGAAATAGACAGCAATTTTTTTTTCCTTTTTGAGATGGAGCAAATTACAGGGAGTAAACATAAAATAGATGGATTAGGAGGGTTTAGATCAGAATATGAAAGATTACCTGGTTGAAAATTAGAAGTAAAAAAATGTCACTTAACCTTCAACCTTTCTAGCTTACCATGAATTAGATACCCTAAGATCACAAAACTAATTACCACCATGGTAAAAGTCAATTGGGGGTTAGAGTATGACTGCTTGTGGTTTACTCTGACTTCCCAAACTTTGCAATTGTGGGGAATACTATGTAGTTAGAGGAGAAAGGCGAGCGAGGTGACTAGCAGTTTGCCTCAGCAATGCCTAGGCGATTGCCTAGACTGTTAAAGTGATATGTTCTCTCACAAATCATCATAAAGGAAGAAAAATGTAATATAAGAAAAACAAAGAAAACATCCAAGATAATCATATGTAAGACTTTGATTTGAGAAGCACTGATTATGTCCAAGGTGTAATGTCATACGACCTACTATTCGTAAAAGTAGTGGATGGGCTTAGGAACCATCAAAAATAAGAAAAATGTGGCAGTATGTAAGAGAAAAAGGGTACTAGACATTGTCATTAGTTACTTTAGAATAATTAAGAATAAGAAAAAACAATACCACATGATTAAAAAACGAACGAACATTTGCATAGACATCATAGGCAAGTACCAAGGTGAGAGGCGAACATGAGGTGAGGCGAGGTATTTTGGCTTACCTCAACCTACTTCATCACCTAGGTAAGCGAGGCGATCGCCTTTGATAACATAGGGTGCATACACAAGAATAAAAAGACCATAGGATACGACACTGTGGATAGGAATATAATAGCATTGCATCTGAAAATTAAACGTAAAAAATAAAAAAAAATAAAAAAAAAGTCACTTAGCCTTCAACATTTCTAGCTTACCATGAATCAGATACCCTAAGATCACAAAACTAGTTACCACCATGGTAAAAGTCAATTGGGAGTTAAAGGATGACTGCCTTGTGGTTTACTCTGACTTCCCAAACTTTGCAATTGTGGTGCATACTATGTAGTCAGAGGCGAGAGGCAAGCAAGGTGACCAGCAGTTTGCCTCAACAATGCCTAGGCGATTGCTTAGGCTTTTAAGGCAATGCATTCTCTCATAAATCATCATGAAGGAAGAAAATGACAATATAAGGAAAATAAAGAAAACATCCTAGATAATCATATGTAAGACTTTTGATTATGTCCAACGTGTAATGCCATAAGACCTACTATTCATATTAGTAGATGGGCTCAGGAATCATCAAAAATAAGAAAAATGTGGCAGAATGTAAGAGAAAAAGGGTACTTGACATTGTCAAAAGAAGCATTAGCCACTTTACAATAATTAAGAATAAGAAAAAGAACTACCACATAATTAAAAAACAAACAAAAAATTGGCATAGACATCACAGGCAAGTGCTTAGGTGAGTGAGGCGAACATGAGGTGGGCGAGGCATCTTAGCTTACCTCAACCTACTTCATCACCTAAGCGAGCGAGGCGATCACCTTTGATAACATAGGGTGCATACACAAGAATAAAAACACACTAGGATATGACAGTGTGGACAGGAATATAATAGCATTGCATAGCCCAGAAGTCATTGCATGATCATTAAGGAAAATTCTGAATCTGGTACCAGAAGTGTTCCATTCTAGTGAAACCAGGATACATCACCGATAATGGTCGTCACCTTCCAAAATCATTGATAATGGCCCCGCTTCAAGAAAACTGGGCCAAATTCATCCAGTGCAAACCAGGGGAACTAGAGAAAGGTAATCCAAGTTTATTGTAACTGAAGTTACTGAACAGCTCACAGCAGACATGCAAATTTCCATGGTTAGGGTTTTCAACTATAAAGGATCCGCCCATCACCTGATGGCCTTCTTTAGCATTACACGATCCTTATACTAATGCAAGATGATGCATAAGAAGCACTCTAGTTCTAACTGGTACGCTACATTTAAACCCAGGCCATATGTGACATATTATTCAATCACATATTATCATTATACATGAACAAGAGCAAACCTCTCCGCTGGTCAACTGTCAAAAAAAAAAAAAACAATTGCTACAGAGAAGCAAGGTCAGAAACTCACCCAGCTTGGGCAGCATGGCACTAACAGTTCCTGGATCAACAGGAATATGTGGTTCATATGAATGTTGATTTTTAAAGTTAATGGAATGAACTAGAGAAGTTGATGCAGATCTTCTGGAATGCAACAAGGAGATGGAAACAGAGAGAGAATGGATAAGGGAAGATTTTGACTTTGCATCTGCCAGTGCATGATCAAATATCCTTGAAACAAAGCTGCATGAACAATAAAAGAAAGTCATAGCAGAACATAAAAATTGATGCAAAAGCATGAGAAGTGAGATCATCAGAAAAGAAAAAGAATAATAACTAGATTAGCAAAGTGACCTTGGGCTAGAAAGTTTGGTTGCCAAAGCTGAAGGGGCATTGTGGGTGATAGCCCAGAGCACCTCTGCTGCATTAGCATGAACTTCTGGTGGACACTGATTCATTTGAGATTTATACAGTAAATGTATGCCAATGAACCAGTTTTTAATTAGAAAAATAGATAATTCATGTAATAAGGCATGGCTAACTCCGTCAGACAAAGGGAAGCCAGTGGACATGGACTTTTTCTGTTAATCAGACCCCAGCTAGAAGTGTATAATGGAAAACTTGTAACAGCTATGAAGTAAAGTGTTTCTGTGGAAGCCATCAAAATTAGTTTCTGTGGAAGCCATCAAAATTAGAAGTGAACCTCCCCCCCCCCCCCCCCCCCCACAACCAAAAAAAAAAAAACTCTGCATCCAACCACAATGCTCCTCATATTAGTCTGGAAAGTATCAAGGCACTCTCACCAATGGATTTAGTTTATCCACAATCATTTCAAGAAGATTGCTGTCAGCTAACCACTGCATGATGTCCAGAAAATTTGGATACATGTAATCATCAGCACCAACAAGTCGAATGAGTACCTGGTTGCAGAATGGAACAATAAGGGGGAAAACCTCATTAGGAGAAAATGACATTGTTTCAGTTTCTAGGTAGAAGCTAATCTTGCATTCTATGGATGCCAAACCAAACTTGGTCCAGCAGTAATAGTATCTGCTTGATCAATACACCAAGACATTTTTAAAGCAAAAACAATGTAGACAGATACACTAACTGAATCAGAAATACTGACCTCCATTATTGATCTAATCCCTATTAAATCAACCAGTTGTTGAAAAATATAATCATGAACCTGAACAAAGTCCAATTAGTGAACATATCAAAACAAAGAAGATGGACGTCAGAATCTGACAAAACATAATCAACACTGTGCTGAAAGGAGTAGTAACCTTCCAAAGAAAATATTTGGCTAGTCTTAATGTAACTGTGGACAATTGGAGATTTTGCTAAAAAAGAACTAAAAATTACAAGAAGGATCCAAATCAAAAGAAGTTACTCTATGCATATGGTTGGAATATTAGAGCATTATTTAACCCAGCTGAAAAGCTTATAGTAAAAAACAAGAAAAAAGAAGCATGGCAAGAATCTTAGACCTTCATGTTGCTACATATCATACAAAGACAAAAAATTAACGTCCCCAACCGTGCCTCCACTTTGATGTGGTTATTTCAGTGGTTTTAAGAGAGGAAAGTCCATACATAAGGGGAAAAAACTCTGACCATGAAGATGACAAGGATTATTGCCTGGGCAAAATTGAAAAATACCATAAAAAATTGCTGCTTCCCAAGACCAGAATGTTAGTTTGCTTGGTTTTCAACCGGGAAAAGAAAAATGGTGCCTGCTTACAAAGCACAGAAAAATTCAGGAACTTATAGAAGAGAAAGAATCACAGGAGATTGTTAGAACAACCATAAGCCTTGACAACTTCTAGTGAACAATCATCCTGCTGCATACAGCATTGAATGAGAATGGAATTTAGACATCCAGGTCATAAGCCAACACCAGATAAATGGTGTGATAGCTCTATGATGTTGTAGGGGGCACACTAATGCTAGAGCTCTTCCATATACACCTGTTGCAATAACCAGTGCTTATTTATAACTGACAGGCAAAAGAAGCTCAGCTTCAAACAAAGAAACCAGGGACGAAATTTTAGTGGCAAGTTCCAACTATTCCCATGGAAAGAGATTATACCTATATTTTGTAAACAGTAACATGATAAACTCGGGTATCCTGATTGAAACTAACTAAGCACTAAATAATTAGAAATAGAACATAAACATAATTAAGGTCAAGATCCAGCAAAGGAAAGAATGCTGATGAGTGATGACTGGCAAACTTAAGGAATGACGTACAAGAACAACAAACTACTATAGTCAGTAGACTAAATAAGATAAAATGCTAAGACGAAACAAGTGTAAAGATTAAAAAGAAAAGAAAAGAAAAGAAAGATGGGCAAATGGATATTGTTGTTAGCACAAAGTCACTAACGGAATGAAGTGCTCTCCTAAAACACGAGTAACAGACATTTCAAAATTGCATGTAACGCAAGAAACCTGAAAGGTTCAACTTACTTGAATGTAATTCATAAAGGATTTCGTCTTCCGTAACATCAAGCACATGACCACCTAATGTCCAAATTAACTGAATTAGCAACATAAATCAACTAAGATCGCACCCTAAGTGAAAGTTATGTACTTGGGATGGACGAAACAATACCTTGCTGAAGTAGCCAGATAATAAAGAGCCATGTGGATGGCTTGGTTCCAAAAATGAGAAAAGCAAGCACATGAGCTACAACAACAATGTCATATGTGAGCTCCTGTATGTGATAGGAGGATGATACTAAAGTACATTGATTCTTTTTAGAAGGATGGTAATATGCAACAACAAAATTTAAAAAAAAAATGTTGAATGATTTCCCAATCTCCCATCCCCAAGTCAAAGCAAATGCCCTTACAAGAATACAGAACCCACTCCCAGACATGTTTCCCATAATCAAAGTACAAAGGTTAAAAAGCAGTGTATCTCAATGCGCTTACCCTTTGGTTATTAGACTAAGTTAAGACACCAGAGACAAGGATAGTCATGGTGAGGGTCGGTGAGAAACTTCAGGGGGATAGTGAGAGTAGAAGAGGGGAGGATGAGTATGGTTGGAAAGTTGTTAGGAGAAGGAAGGAAGAGAGAGATGGAGGGAAGGCTGAGGGGGGATCTGATGGTCTCAAGGTGAAGGCCAGATCGTCTCTCCCAGTGAAGGAGGATGTCTGTATAAGGTGCCTGCAGAAAGGTCATTGGGCTGTGAACTGTAGGGATCTTGTTAGGTGCCTCCAATGTGGAAGGGCTGGGCATAGGAGTGCTGCTTGTTTCCAGAGGCAGCAACAGAGCCGAGGACAGAGGCCTGTTGAAGCTTGTCAGCCTGTCCCATGGATGGTAGTACCGGTACCGGTACGTACCGGCCGGTACCGGCCCAGTATCGGCCGGGATCGGCCGATACCCTCTACAAGAGTGGTACCGGTGCCGGCCGATACCGGTACTTACCGGCCGGTACATACTGGTATCGGCCGGTACTGCCATCCATGGCCTGTCCCTAATGGTGTGCGATCCTCCACCAACAACTCTGTGCCTTGTAGCAAGGTTGATATCCCCTCGTCTCCGGCGGCGGCTGGGGCCCGAGCTTCCATTGAAGAGTGCATCATAATGAGATTAGAAGGCAGTCAGAGTTTCGAAGCTCCTGAGCCCCTGAACCTCTATGCTCTTAAGCTCCTCCAAGAAGGCTGACTGGGAAATCATTACTAGAGTATCAGGCTTTTGGGGGGGAATGCCTTGCTAGTTAGTTCCTCTTGGCGGGTTGGAGAGATGAGGTTCTGAACAGTAAAAAGATTTGCAGGGGACAAGTCTCCATGTGCTTCTCACCATGGACAGAAGAATGTGGTACAGTGCCCGCTAAGGAGGGAATCCATGTCTGGTGTCGCTTGGAGGGGCTCCCGTTCCATGTATGGAATGTGGAGACTTTCAACTGCCTTGTTGAGACTTTTAGCATCCTTATTCTTTAGAGGCGTCAATGTGAGGACGCTGGACTTGACCATGCTGTTGTATGCTAAGATTTTGGTGTAGGTGGACTATGTCAACTCCATTCCGGAGAAGGTGTTAGCTAGAATGGGAGGCAGATGGTTCTGGGCTTCTTTCTCAGTTGAAGAACCTTCCACCTCCAGCATCCATAAACCTCCCGCTTCCACTCCCTCTGCTTCCTCTGAATGGACATGGGCGGAGGTCGTCTCGACATACAAAGCTTAGAGGTCAGAAAAGGAGATTCGGAGAGTCCCACTGAAGCTGAAACCTGCACAGTGACCTCCTTGGCTACAGCGGCGATTTTGGTGGTGAGTCCAACTTCCTTAGGTGCGCCTCGCCTCGCGGCTCAAGGGCTACTCAATCCTCCATTCCCAATGCTCTGGGGACTCGCTTGACGAACAGAGGAGATGGATTTGAGGTTAATCATGCTCTGCCAGCTGGGAGGCTTGAGACAGGTTTCGGTCTTGATGTTGCTTGGCTGGAGGCTTGTGCGGCAGGTTGGGAACTGGAGAAGAGCCACCCGTATCCAGGTATCCTCACTGCTCATTGGCTAGAGCCTTCGGTCGAAGGAACAGGGGATTCGGGTCGAGAAGATGAACAGCCCCGGGCGGCGGGACTATCGAACTCCTCGACGAGTAAGTTGTCCGGGCAAGAGCTATCGCATCTATTTAAAATATCGGGTAAGTCATCAAGGCTTTGCCCTTTACCCGTAATAGGTCCACTAGAGTCTCCTACGTCCGATATGACGAAAGAGGATTATGATAGGACCAGGACTATCCAGGCAGTATCAGTTGGACTCTCGGGCTTCCACTTTGCGGAGGGGAAATTCTCTTGCAGCCTACAAGATCTTCAGCTACTTGGCGTTCCCAGGTGAGACAACCAAGTGTACTCGGGGGAAGGAGTAAAGCTTTCTTACTTGAGGATTTTGCTCCGGAACCGATTAATGGTTCTTCCAGTGTGGATAGTGAGACGGAGGGGGACAGTCAAGCAATAGTGGCAGTGTTAGGTTTTAAGTCCATCTCACTTGGGGGCACTTGTTCCTCGGATTGGGGAGCTCCCTAACAGAAAAGTCGGTCCGGATTCAACTCCAGTAGATCCTTCTGCTCTCGATGGAACAGCACTGGTGACTGTGGTTGGGTTGTCAAAGGAGCAAACTAAGCCTTCTCCCTTAGGTGTGTCTGGTGCTCTGCAGGTGATTGAAGAAGTCATTGTCGCTGTTGACTCTAGTCTCGATGCTTCCTTGGATACGGTAGGCTCCAGTGATCGTGTGAGCCAGGATGCTCGGAATGTGGAGGCTGGTTTGCAACTTGTGGATGATACGGTGGAGACATCCCTTGCGATTGTCCCGTTTGGTCCTTTAGTTCATCAGAGCCTAATTTCTGAGCAGGTTGAAGACTGGACTGAGGAAATTCTGGACTTTGGGAGGAAGATTGGCGTGTCTTTTCAAGGAAGAGAGGATGTAGTAAAGAGCTTTATTAGAAGAATGAGAAGGTCAGATGTGCTTCAGAATTCAGCAAAAAAGAGAGGTAATAGGGAAGAGAGAACTCAATTTTGTTAACAAAAATGAGGTCCTCGTTTCTTTGAAACTTAAGAAACAGGGGGGAAGACTGCAGTTTTTATGAAGATTTTGTACTTGGAACATTCGGGGACTTAACAGGAGCAGGAAGCTAAGGGCGGTCAGAGAGTATGTTAGACAGTTTAAATTGGATTGTTTCTGCTTGCAATAAACTAAAATGGAGGTTGTGGACTCCCAGGTGATTAAGGCGATCAGAGGGTCTGCCTTGAGTGAATGGGTCTTTAACCCTAAAGTAGGGAACAGTGGAGGCCAACTTGTAATGTGAAATGGAAGCAACTTCAAAGGAACTATGACGCGGAACGAATACCGAGACGAGTCCGAACTAGTGTCACGATCCAAAATCAGCAAATGTAGTGTACGGGTCCGGCAAATACTCATCGAGCGTCCGTGTCTTCATGAAGATAACTACGCAATTCGAGTATCGTCCGCTCACGGTGATAAAAAAAACAGGACCGGCGTAGTAGGAACTACCACTAGGCTAGGGCAGCGTCAACACAGCCAATATATCCGATTTAATGACAAGGGGTGGTCCTCACACTCACAATCCGGCAATCATGAATAATATCTAGCTAGGACCCTACTCTCGAGCACGGGAACATGTATGACCATATAATAAACGGCAAGTCGGCAAGGGAATATGGGCACAAAGGCACTAACCGACCCACTGTAGAGTGGGGTAATACCCGGACAGACAGAGTCTACTAAAACACCTCGACGTCCTGCGATCAGCGTCGAACCATCTCGAGGAATGGCGAACCCTCTCTGTGCGCGGTTATAACACCGTCTGCTGCTGCTGCGAGCGGCGGTGTGTGTGACCGCAGGGGCAAGTCGGGAGCCGACTACCACGGTGCTGAGTGTTGTGGGGGGCGCGAGTAAGGGTGCCTGCGGGGGGGAAGTGAGGCCACGAACGGGCCGTACCCGCCAGGCGAAGGTCCTGGGACTGCAGGCCGATGGGCGGCGTTGACTGATGCCGGCGGGAAGCGACTACCGAGGCCGCCGGGAAGGAAAACTCGCGGGGGACGGGCTCTTCCGGCGTAGGCGTGCAGCGGGAGTGGAAGCCGGGGACCTCGGCTTGGCCCTGCGAAGCGGACTCGCGGATCGAGAACTCGCAGGGGGGGAAAGGAGGCTCTTCCGGCACAAGCGAGCGACGGGAATGGAGGCCGCGGGGGTCCCGGCTTGGCCCTGCGAGCGGCGGGCTCGCGTGCCGCAGGATCGGGAGCCCGCAGGAGTCGTTCCCGGCGTATCTCGGTGGGAATCCTCGGTGACCCGCCCGGTGCGTGTGTGTCGCGAACAGGGGAGACAGGCGACCT
The DNA here is from genome assembly GCA_030544215.1 of Zantedeschia hybrid cultivar. Taxonomy (NCBI): domain Eukaryota; kingdom Viridiplantae; phylum Streptophyta; class Magnoliopsida; order Alismatales; family Araceae; genus Zantedeschia; species Zantedeschia hybrid cultivar. The sequence goes on from JARZZO010000015.1 coordinate 791,564, forward strand.
GCGAGGAGGAGCACCGGTTCGGCGGGAGGCTCGGATCGACAGGCCGACGCCGGGTGCAGGGCTGGTGGCTCTTGGCGCTGTCGTCGGATGGGTGGTGTCGGCCACGCGGGGTTGCGAGCAAGGGCGGACCGGAGCAGTCCGCGCTGGTTCGCTCACCGACGACCGGTCGCGTGGGGGTTCCGTGGACGGCGGCTTCTTGCCTGGCGTGAACGAACGCGACGCCGAGGGGAAGAGGAGGAAGGCTGGGATAGGAGGAAAAGAAGGTATCACACGGGGAGAGGGAAGAGGAAGAAGACAAGGAGGGGAAGGAGACAACCCACGGCTTCCACCGAAGATGCACGTACGCTCCTTGGCGGCTGCAGAATTCTTTTTTTCTATTCAACTTCTTCGTCAATGCCCCTCCCAAAGGAGGCTACAGTGTCTTAAATAGAATAAAAAAAAAAAAACCTAATACCACCTAAAGAAGCAAATGACGTAATCAGCCCTAACATAATGCAGAAAATGCTAAATAAATAAAAAGGAGATAACTGGACCTCATAATGGGCCTTACATCAGTCCTAACTGCTCCTCAATACAATAAATACATGCCAACACTAGGGAGGCCCATCGTCGAGCCACAGAGATGCTGGGTAGGCTGCAGTCGTCCTCCTCCGACGGTACACGCGAGTCGGGTCGAACCGGGTCCATGCGCGGGTGTCCTCACCAAACTATCTGTGACAGGGGTTTATACAGTATTTCAGTCTTGTTTTCTGCTACTGGGAAGAATGGCACTTGGGTTGTTACTTCTATATATGGGCCGCACTCTTATCAGGGCAAAGAAAACTTCATAGAAGAACTTTACAGACTAGCAGGGATGTTTAAGGGAAGCTGGTGTATACTTGGCGATTTCAACTGTGTTAGAGCTCTGTGGGAAAGGTCAGGCTATCATAACTGGTCCAAAGAAATGGAGATGTTTGGCAATTGGGTTGATGAATGTGCGTTGATGGAGATTGATATCCCAAACAGAAAGTTTACCTGGTCTAATATGCAGCAACCTTCCATACAATCCAAAATTGATAGGTTGTTTGTCTCTACTAGTAAGTTTGAGATGTTTCCTCTGTATCAAGCCAGAGGTCTTAACAGGACTGTTTCTGATCACATTCCATTGCTGCTGTCACTTGACGAAGTTACAAAGAAATATAGGTTTTTCAGATATGAACTAAGTTGGCATTTTCATGGAGAGTTTAAGATTCTTGTTAATAACTTATGAAGCAGATAGCAGATCAGCCCGTTGATATTTTCTCAAAGAAACTGAAGGTCAGAGAAGGTATTAAGAAGTGGAGCTTGAAAACTTATGGAGATGCTTTGCTATCTAGACAGCTTCTGCTCCAAAAAATGGATGTACTGGAGGCAAAATCTGAAATCTGAGAGCTGTCTTCTGAGGAATATCAAGATCTTCTGAATTATAAGAAGGAATCTAATGATTGGCTTCTTAGAGATGAAATCAAATGGAGACAAAGATCAAAGGAGTTGTGGTTGAAAAAAGGGGACAAGAACACTAATTTTTTTCATGCAGTAGCCACTGGAAAGAGGAGAGCACTGAGGATTGAGCATGTTAAGATGGAGAACCAGACCTTTGATTCTGAAGAAGATTTGAAGAAAGTGTTTGTTTCTTTCTTCAAAGATCTTGTTACAGAAGGTGAATGGTGGAAACCACATTTGGAGTCTGGTGTTCTTCCAAAAATTGATGAATATCAAGCTGATAAATTGTGCAGCTCCTTTTCAGAAGAAGTCAAAGAAGCTATCTTCAGTATGGATGCAAATAAGTCTCCTGGCCCAGATGGTTTCTCAATGGGGTTTTAACAATTTTTTGGGGATACTATTGAAGGAGATCTTATGGAAGCCATGCAATATTTCCAGGATAGGCCGCTATCCATCAAAGCCCTCAACTGCACATTCATTGTGCTTATTCCAAAGAAACAAGGGGCAGAATTAGTCATAGATTATAGGCCAATTAGTTTACTAAATGGTTGCTACAAAATCTTCAAAAAAATCTTGGCAAACAGAATGAGGAAAGTGTTGACTAGGGTGATTAGTGGAAATCAGTCTGCATTTTTGAAAGGAAGATACATTCTTGACAATTTTCTATCAGCACATGAAGCAATCCATGCCCAAAGAACAGCAGGAAAGAAGGAGTGGTAGTTAAGTTGGATTTTGCAAAAGCCTACGATACAGTGAGTTGGCAATGTATTCACAAGACTCTGGGTGCTATGGGGTTCAAGGAGAAGCGGAATGGCTGGGTTATGGGTTGTATTTCAACACCAAAATTGTTCTAATCAATGGTGAGCCTTATGGTTATTTTGGAAGTTCTAGAGGACTTGGGCAAGGTGAGCCTATTTCACCTCTACTATTCATTATGGTAGGACAAATTATGACCTCTATGTGGGAAAGAGCTGCTCTTCATAGCTTAGTGGATGGATTTGTGGTGGGAAGGCAGGGGTTTCAGCGTCACTCCTTCAGTTTGCAGATGATGCACTCTTGTTCTCCTCTGGAAATCAGGAAATGTTGAGGAATATGAAAAAGCTACTGAGTTTGACAGAAGCAATTACTGGGCTATCAATAAATTTCAACAAATCAGAAGTAATTGGGAAAAATGTGAATGAAGATAGCACGGAAATTTTTTTTTTTTTGGAAAGTGACAATACGTCACAATTCATTTAAGAAAAAGGGTACCACAAAAAAAGTACAACAGGGAAGAAGACCCCGACCACCAACACAAGAGAAAAGAAAAAGAAAAACCTACAACACATCACCCTAACCCCCCCAGAAGGCACTCAAAAACAAGGAGTCCCCCTCTGGACTACTCACTCGTGTTCTGTTTTATCAAGAGAATAAAACAGAGCAGAACATAAGAAAGGAAAAATATTACATCACAAAATGTAACTTCTCCAAGATTTCGCCTTAAGGATGAGCTCATCAAATCTCTGTTGATTACAGTTCACTGCTAAGCTCCAGTCTTTCACTGAGGATATAGTTCTTATAAGGATATCATACACTTTATTACATTCACCTCTAAATTTCCTTTTGTTCCTTTCATGCCACACTGCCCAAAGCATAGCAGGGACAAACATGGACCAAGCCTCTTTATGATCAAAATTCTGGCACAACCCATTCCAATACCTCATCAGGTCTAAAACTGATGGCTGTTCTATCCACCTGATATCTAGGGTTTACACAGGGTCTTCCACAACTGAAATAACACCACATACACAGAACAGATGATTCTGATCTTCCTCAAATACTTCACAGAAAACACATTTAACATCCTGAATATGGAATATCTGGTTAATCCTTTTGCTGGTGGGCAACCTATCCCAAGCAATTTTCCATAGAAAAATCTTGATCTTGTCAGGAAGGAGCTTAGACCAAACCAATCCTTTCCACCAAACTCTGCTGCCTCCATCATCCATAACTCTCACTATGGAGTTGACTGAGAACTTCCCATTACTATTCCATTTCCAGAATCTTCTATCTACCTCGTTGCTCCTTAATTGTACCTGATTGATAATTGCTAACATACTGTTCAATTCCTCAAATTCCGCATTTGAAGGATCCCTTCTCAGAATAAGATTCCAGTTGCCTTTGTGGATATCATTCACCACCTGGTCAACTGATGCCTCTGTATTAGAAACTGCAGAGAAAAGATTGATAAACTGCTCAGCCAGAGTCAACTCACTCCACCACTTATCCTTCCAAAAAAGGACTTTCTCTCCATTTCCAATGTGCAGAGCAAAGGAAATAGAAATAAAATCATTAGTCTTGACAATTTGTCTCCACATGGGAGACAAATTATGAGAAGAGAAAGGAACTAAATCCCAGGTGCTGTTATGGAAGAAATACATTTCTCTGACAATAAGAGCCCACAGAGAATGTGGCTCTTCCCCTAGCCTCCAAAGCCATTTCGCCAACACAGCATAATTAAAAGTCTCTACCTTCACCAAACCAGCTCCCCCCTGCCCCTTACTCCTACAAACACAATCCCATTTGATCAAATGTAACCCTTTCTTCTCCCTTTTTCCTCCGGACCAGAAAAAAGACCTTCTAGCAGCTTCAATCTTCCTCACAATCATCTTAGGTGCTTTGGATATAGACAGGAAGCAATTGACCATAGAAGAGAGAACACTCTTGGAGAGAATCCATATTCCACCTGTTGAGAGTAATTTTCCGTTCCATCTCTAGTCGTGAATCAAATTTCTTGACAATCACGTCCCAACTATTACCTTTTATGGACCCATCAATCAAAGGCAGTCCAAGGTATTTAATTGGGAAATGATCCCCAGAACACCCCAACGAGCCAGCTATAGATTCCACATATCAATCACCTCAGATTTTTTGAGGTTAATATTGAGACCTATAATAGCTTCCACAAGCATAAGTAACTTCTTAATATTCTGAATACTCTCCACCTTATCTGCTGAGAAGATCAAAGTGTCATCAACAAATTGTGTGTAAGCTGCAACCTGCTCCTTCCTATAAAGAAACCTTCATTAAATTCAAACGAGCTGCTTTATCCCACAAAGAACTTAAAATCTGACCAATAAGAAGGAAGAGCAAAGGGGAGACAGGGTCCCCCTACCTTAAGCCTCTAGAGAAGCCACAAGGCTCTCCGTTGACAAGAATAGAGAACCTTGGAGAGGTAATACACCCTAACATTCAATCAATCCACTTCTGAGTGAATCCCATCATCCTCAGAGTATTCTCAATGCATTGCCAGCTGATAGAGTCATAGGCTTTTTCAAAGTCAAGTTTCAGTAGCACACCCTTATTGCTCCTTGACTTTTGATAATGAATAGCCTCATAAGCTGCCATGTAATTATCCAAAATAAACCTTCCTTCCATGAAGGCCGACTGATTTTTCCCAACAAGCTGCACAAGAACCTTCTCGAGTCTATTAGCCAAGACTTTATTTATAATTTTGTAGCACTCATTCAGCAACCTAATAGGTCTAAATTCTGCAACTCTTTCAGCCCCCTCTGTCTTGGGAATAAGCACTATATGAGTTGAGTTACAACACCTCACACTCGCTGGTCTCTCCTGGAATTGTATCATTACCGCCATCAGATCCTTCTTAATCAGCTCCCAAAAAACTGGTAAAACCCAAGTGAAAAACCATCTGGCCCTGGTGATTTCTTGGGGTTCATGTTGAACAATGCATCCTGCATTTCCTCCTCCTGAAGAGGCTGACAAAGATCTTCAGCTGTTGTTACATCAATCTTGGGAAGAATGTCTTCCTCTAAATGTGGTATCCACCAACATTCCTCCTTGAACAACTGCTCATCAAATCTTATAAAGTTTTCCTGAATTGCCTTCTTATCTTCTATTAGTTCCTCACCCACTTTAATGTGCTCAATCCTCAAAGATCTTCTTTTTGCACTAGCCACAGCATGGAAGAAAGATGAGTTTTTATCTCCTTCCCTGAGCCAATGTTCTTTGGCTCTTTGTTTCCACTTGATCTCGTCCCTTATAATCGCTTCATTGAATTTTCTCTTGTAACTCCTCAGTGCTTGTTCCTCATCCAAGGACAAAGAATCCTGACCACCTTTGACTTCAAGTGTTTCAATCTGCTTCAGAGTTTGTTGCTTTTCTTTAAAGAAGCTATCAGAAGTATCTTTCAGCCACTGTTTGATGCACCTCTCGACCCACTTGAGCTTCTTCATGAAAGATAAAGAAGCATACCCTCCAGAAGGAGCTTCATTCCACCATTGAACCATCAAATCCTTAAATCCTTCATGTCTATACCAAGCCAGCTCATATTTAAACAACTTCACTTTTCTTTCCTTCATACTTGTCATCAGCTGCAAAGGAGTATAATCAGAAACCGTTCTAATCAACCCCTTAACCTGTAAGGAAGGAAACAACTCTAACCACTGGGTGGAGATAAGAATTCTGTCAATCGTTGATTGAATACAATTCTTCTGGAGGTTCGACCATGTGAACTTCCTATTAGGAATTTCCAGATCAATCAACCCACTCCCCCTGATCCAATCATTCAACCCCTCCATCTCTCTTTTCCATTTCTGAGAATTAGACCTCTCCCGCAGTTAAAATCTCCTACAATGCACCAGGCCTCTTGAAAAAGATCATACAGTCTATGTAGCTCCTGAAAGAAGCATTCCCTCTGATGTTCACTATGAGGACCATGCACAGATGTGATAATCCATCTCTCCCCACTGCTAATAGCAGAAAAACAACCGGAGATAGAGAACTTTTCCACATCACAGATTGCCCCTCTGAATTTTCTGTCATTCCACAAGATCAACTGCACCCCCCCCCCCCCTTCAGTCCATTTGCAGGACAAATACCAAAGCTATTCAAAAGAGACCCCCCTAGCCTTTTAAGTATCTGATCATCTAGCTTCATGATCTTGGTTTCTTGAATACAAAGGCAGTCTAGGTGTTGGAGTTAAAGAAAGATCTCTCACAGCTCTCACGTTGAACTCACTATTAAGACCTCTTATGTTCCATGAGACAAGCTTCATAGGGAACCAGAAGAAATCACCGCTCTCTTTCCTTTCTTATCCCTCAGAGTATCACATACTTCATTGTTCTGAAGGTATAACCCATTTCTCTTTTCTCAATTTTAACTCCTCCCTGTCCCTTTCTTTTAGCTGAATTCTGAAGAGCTTCGGACCTCTTAGCTCACTTTGTTTGTGGAATAGGGCCGGAATAACCGGTATAAAGGCCCTATTCTGGTTTGATTGCGGGGATGCCTAATTCCCCCAATTCCCCCAACTCCCCAAACTCTACCTGGAATAACTAATTCTCCCTTCCCCTAATTTTACCTTTTATTTCACTCTTTATTCCACTTATTCCTACCAAATCATTTAGAATAGCGCAGTGTAATTCTCCTTATTCTGGGTGGAATACCAACAACTTACCAAATCAAAATACCTCTTATTCTGGTTTAAGAAATCCCCAAAACCTTATTCTGGTTTAAGCTATTCTGCAAACAAAGTGAGAAGCTGGGTGTGACTTTGTTTGCAGAATAACTTAAATCAGAATAAGGTTCTGGGGATTTCTTAAACCAGAATAAGAGGTATTTTGATTTGGTAAGTTGTTGGTATTCCACCCTGAATAAGGAGAATTACACTGCGCTATTCCAAGTGATTTGGTAGGAATAAGTGGAATAAGGAGTGAAATAAAAGGTAAAATTGAGAGAATTGGGGGAATTAGATATTCCAGGTAGGTTTGGAGAGTTGGAGGAATTGGAGGAATTAGGCATACCCTCAACCAAATCAGAATAGGGCCTTTATACCGGCTATTCTGACCCTATTCCACAAACAAAGTGAGCCCCAGAGTTTAAGACCTCTTCGGAATATTCCGCAACAGTCTGAGACTGCACCTTCAACGTCTTCTTATCTGCAAACTCAGAAGTAGCACCCTGGTCTTCCCATAGAAGGCCAAACTGCGCAGGAGTCTCCGGCCCTCCAAGCGGAACACTGCCCCCCTCAGCAGCCATGGTCAGAGCACATTCGAATCGAGGAAGACGAAGCTTGCCCTTTGCCTGAATCGAGGGGGATGGAATACACGGGTATTTGCGGGCCCGTCATGAAGAAACGGGTGATCCGCGGGCCAATTTAGTGGGTCTACGGGATGCCCACATGACTTACCCACGGAATAAACCCTCGGATCCAAGCATTGGGCCCCAATCGAACAGGCGGATCTACGAAGGACCTGCAACTGTTGATCTTCTCCTCCTGCCTCGACCTGCACAGACATTTCCTTGAAGACAGGGCCGCATGCAGCAACGTCCTAGGCCCAGCCCCCAGCCAACGCCTCGAGCATCGCCGCATCATCAAGAATCTTTGTTTGTTGTGTCGAAGACCGCAGATCTCTTAAGAGGCACAACTGATCGTTCCCAAAGCCATCACACGAGGAAGCCGAGACATAATCAAGCTGACCAGTGAGTTGACTCAGCCACCCTGCCTGAATCCCCATGACTAAAGACTCAGGCCTTGTGGTATCAACGACGCCCATGTTCTGCTGCTCGATGGTCACTCTTTTGAGACAACACCGGCAAAGCAGCCACCCTCGGTGCCTCCTGACGTGCCATGTACCTCCTGTATTCTGTCACCACCTCTGCCGACGTCCAGTTAGGTTGCTCGGCAGAGCCCCCAAAAACCGCTTCCTCCTCCAGTGTGATAGGCACCCAAAATCTCACACCCCCCAAACAGAGGATGATCTTCTGAGAGATGTTAAGCATACCATCCACTTCTACTCTCACCCTGGCATGAATCAAAGAACCAAAATGCAGGGAACTGTTGTCAACTTCTTGTCATGTTACCAAACAAGTTTGGAATATTATCGGGGAGCTCTTGCATTTTAAACCAAGTTTTCAAACAATTTGGGAAATGTGGACTTTCTTCAGACACTTGAGATCCGAATATGACCAAAGGAAGCATAGAAGTCTTCTTGGGATTATTCCTCATGCAATCTACTGGAGCATTTGGAAGGAAAGGAATGAGGCGATATTCAGAGGGAGTAAAATTTATGTGGAAAATATTGCTATTAGAAGCTTGTCATTTTTGTATAATTGGTCAAGACATATTTTAGGGTTCTCGGTTGATAATTGGAATAAGGCATTTAAATAGTTAATGCCATTGTAAGTTTTTTCTTTTGAAAGGGATAGGAATCTCTCATGTCTGCTTTGAATTGTATTTCCTCTCTTTATCAATAAAATTGGTGGTACAATCCATGTTTTTTCTCAAAAACTTCTTTCGAAGGAGCCGAAAGAGGAGACCACGGTTTGAAAGGTCTCCACATTCCAGACATGTAATGGGATCCATGTGATCCGACACCAACAGGAAAGCCCACCAAGAACAGGGGAAGTTCCAGTTGCTGGAGACCATGCAGAAATATGATGAAGAAGACAATCCCCAGAAATAAGCTTGAGCTCTAACACTTCCTCCTTCCACCCTTTCTGCTCCGACTTAACGATAAAAGAGAACTCCCGAAGCTTTCTAATCCACCAGTTCTTCACTGTTGGCCAACGATGGCGGAGGCACTTATGCAGCACCTCCTCTGCCAATTCCTGACACTCAAAGGCCTTAAAGCTTGCATGGTTGTCCCGCTTCAGCTCAATTGTGACAACCACATGTTCTCCAAGAACCTTCGAGCCCCAGAAACTGCCGGAGACCAAGGTACCTCAACTTTAGTAGTCGACACTGCTGAAGTTGGAGGCACTGACAAAGAATGCTTTGACAGCATGGAAACTCGGTCCTCCTTCTCCACTACAGACCCTGTCTTGCACGCCCATCTCCTATGCCCAACCCCCTGGCATCTCAAACATCTCATCGCCTGTCTACACTCCTTTGCACGGTAACCCTGTTCCAGGCATCTTATACAGACCTCCGGCAGCACAGGTATGACAGGTTTGCTTCTGACATCCTTCCCTCCCCCCCCCTCCCCGACAAATTCTTCATCTTCCTCCCCTGGACCGTCTGCCAACCTTCCTCATCAGAGAAAGCTGCAACGGAACCACCTCCTAACCCTGAACCTGTAGCACCAGCTACCCTCCCCTGCACATCACCTCCCGCTAGAACCTCTCCTCCCTCTCGCACCAGTCTACGCTCTCTTCCACTCATCTCTCCAATAAAATTAGTGATAGAATGGAAAGTATTGCTGCAATTTTCTCATGCAGAATTACTAAATTCCCAATCAAGTATTTGGGCCAGCCCCTCACAAATGTTCAGAACAGAGTTAGGGATTGGGATGAGTTACTAAAGAGGTTTGACCAGAGATTAGAAGGGTGAAAGGCCAGGTTCCTATCAGCAGGAGGTAGATGGATCCTATCTAAAACTGTTTTGTCATCTTTGGCAATCATCTCTCTATCCTTAATCTTCCAAGGACCGTAGAGAGGTTAATTGAATAAAAAAGGAGCCGTTTCTTTTGGGGAGGAGAGAAGAGGGACAAAAGGCCTTTACATTTAGTAGCTTGGGAGAAGGCTTGTAGAAGGAAAGATCAAGGGGGTGTAGGGCTTCTCCAAGTTGGCCTCTTCAATGCAGCCTTGTTAACCGAATGGCAAGGCTTGTAGAAGGAAAGATCAAGGGGGGGTAGGGCTTCTCCAAGTTGGCCTCTTCAACGCAGCCTTGTTAACCGAATGGCTGTGGAGATCGGGGGGAGAATTGGGATGCTCTCTGGGCCAAGATCATTAGGGAAAGATATTACCCTAATGCAACCAGATGGTCTATCCCTCCGGTGGCATATGCTTCAATGTCACCTATATGGAGAAATATAGCCAAGAGGGCTGATCCAGCAACTACATTCACCGTAGGAAGAGGAAATTGGGTCAGATTTTGGGAAGATAAGAGTTGCTCTGAGGTGCCTTTGCACTACAGTATCAACAGCTGTACCAAATTGTTCAGGATAAGGGTAAATCAGTTGCTTATTTTTACTCTCATAGAAGCTCTTCATGGTCCATTTTGTTGAGACGAAACCCGATTGAGATGGAAGCTGATCAATTGGTGGCAGTTTTGGCAAGCATTCAGGACACTCATCTCAATGCAGGATTGGAGGATAAAAGGTCTTGGGTCCGGAGTAACAAAGGTGTTTCCACTGTTAATGCTTTGTCGACAGTCATTGATGATGGTGACACACGTGTTAGATGGCATCAGATGGTCTGGTCTAAGCTTTTACCTACCAAAACCAGAGTCTTTCTATGGAAGATAGCTTTCGGAAGACTTCCAACAATGCATAGAATTAACAGCATTAGTCATGGCCAAAAATCTTCATCTGTCCTGCCATTGTGGGATCATTAATGTTTTGTGGAGGATTGTTTGCAAGATTTTCAGATTCCTTGGAAGGAACCTCTTAATGAGATTGATATGATGGAGTGGTGGATTTCTTTACGCCCAGCACAAACGGATAACAAGCTGTGGTTTATGATAATGCTAGCCCCGACGTGGGGAGTATGGAATGAAAGAAACTACAGGAGGTTTAAACAGAAACATGATGCCATCTTCAACATCATCAGAATATCCTTCAAGAGGGTGATTGACTGGGGAAAGGCTGTGGCAATCCCTGTGGATGGACAGTGTTCATTCATTACTTCCAAGTCCCTGGAATTCAGCAATCTGAGTCAATGATCCTTGTTATTGTTTTCTTATTTTATTTTCTGGATAAAATAAGATGGGACCATTGGGGCGGGTTGTGTTTTGTCTCCTTTTAGTGTTTTTTGGAGGGTGCTTTGACTGAAGGCCTTACGTGTACTTACCACCTATGTACTGATTTCCTTTCATGAAATGGATTGTGATCTTTGATCACTTTCAAAAAAACGGTTAAAAAGCAGCTTTTAAAAAAATGAATAATATAATTAGATCACTCAACAGAACAATAAAACAGGAAAATGACAACCTCCCTCATATAACAACAACATATCAATGGACATCTTGAACAGATAGTAAACCAAATATTACAAATAATTAATTCACAATTGAGAAACCTTGAGTAGCTAGCATATTAAGAAAATTAGACTTAAGTCATCAGCCACCTTCTCCAAGATGCATAATAAAAAACAGTCAAAACCAGAAAAATAATGCAGCCTTTTCGATCTCAGCAAAGTGAAATAAAAATGACCCCTAAACTGTAGATATATCTGCTACAAGAAATGTTTTAAGAATTGAAACTCAAAATACGTACTTCCTCAGCCTCAACCAATGTCCTCAAGATTACGTCAATCTCACAAGCAAATATCTCACATGCAATGAAAGGAAACCTAAACATCAAAGAAAACATACACCTCAGAAACAAGAACATGTCTCATTAGGAAAAAAGTTTAAAACATACAGACAAATATTTGATAGACAAGCAATGGAGGCATGGTTGGCAATACCGGCCGATACCGGTACGTACCGGTATCGGCCGGCACCGGTACCCATGATTTAAAGGGTACCAGCCGGTACTGGGCCGGTAGTGGGCCGGTACCAGCCGGTATGTACCGGTAACGGTACCCACCGATACTGGTACCGGTACCGGTACTGCCATCCATGAATGGAGGAGTTGGATTAAAAATAATAATAATACTGGAGTAACTTGCTTGAATGTGCGTCTGCTGTCAGCATCTTCAGGGACATCATCCACAATATACCGCAGCAACCCTTGTACCTGAACTTTCTCTCTCAGACTGGAAACATGAAAAGCGTACATGAGCAAAGCACTGCCTACAAAGTTGATAGATTCACCATTTTTCAAGAAAATATGAAAAATAAGAGACTGGCTAGACATGTGTTCTATAAATGAACTCCAGAGTTCAAATTTCCTCAAGGAGACATCCAAAATGGATATGCAAGAGATCAAGGTCAAGCACTGCATACTATCTGACAACTAGATTAGGTAGAGAATTTGGAGAAGTCTTTTAAATATATATTTTATACCAAACCATTTCATTTTGTACCATTTACATCAGACATATACTAACCCTAGAAAAATCTCAAATAAATTGATGCAAGATTCATATCCATCATGGGATGTCTCATTGCCAGCTATGCTTTATTTCTCCAAGGGCAAAAATGCCAACGTGAAGAGAAAAAAAATGAGGACCGACAAGTATCCCAAGAAGGATAAATTAAACACAGTGCATTGAGCAAGTTTGCTTTGAAATGGCAAGTCAACCACTAACCAAAGACTTTTTTGCTAGTCTCAGTAGAAGATGTACATAAAACAGAAAGGTAAATTACAAATTTATGAGGCGGGAATTTAAAGCTTTGCATTCTTGAATTATTTCTTCCTCGTCAAGAAGCTCCTCCAAAGTAAAGTTTTCCTTATCCAAAATGGCATCCACCTGCAGAAAAGAGCCTATGTTCAAAAATACAGGAAAAATACAATGAGACTTACACTAGTTGGTTCTCAAAAGCTAATCTCAGTTAGGAAAAAGAAACCTCTGAAAGCAATTATCATAGAACAAATCCTTCACTTTTGAACAATAACAAACTAATTAAACAGCCACAGATGAGACCTGAAGTGGATCAATAAAATTGGGACTACCTTAAGTTTTGTTTGAGATGCATGGTACCTTCGCCCACTTTCCCATTTGTACAACTCACTGATTAAAAAGGTAGCCTTGACTAAGGCATACACCTCAAGATGAGGAGCTAGAAAATGAATTGAGGCATGCACTTCAGGCTGTTTACTTGAGGTTTATGCCTTTTCTTAATTGAGCCAGTGAGGCAATGAGATGTATTAAGGCGGACCTAAGGCATACGCCTCCTTATTGTGTTTAAAGCTTGATTCAATGATGACTACTCTAGTAGATTTTTTTTTTATAAGGTCGATCTCCAAATTTGTCAAAGTTAATCCCAATCCCCCACTCCGAGTGAATCCACGGGACACACAGGGTTTCCCTTCTACTCTTTTTTTCTCACCCACATGGAGCCTCACCCAGGGTTTCAGTTGTGGTGGCAACCATCACCCCCTTGTTGTCAATCACCGGCACCCTCGAGTTCCTGACTACTCATCATTAATCACCAGCGCCTCTTGAGTCCCCACCCCCTCGTCTTCTACTCACCCACAACATCCCCCCCCCACCATAAAATCTCTCCCCACCTATGCCACCTCCCTCCGAATCCCAATTCCTGGCGGCCTCAACTGGCCAGCACTCACCCGAGAAGTGTCCCCCATCTTCCCACCCGACCATCGCCACCACAGCCATCCCCACGACCACTTTTTGAATTTTAGTGTTGAGACATGTTCTTTCTTTGCATTTGACATTCTCTTAGACGTTTACTTAATATGAGTGAAATGCAAAGGACATGGTGATGATTTAATGGATGTGTAATGCATGAGAATCTATTTTTTGGCATTTGAACTTATGTCATTTGTTAGGTTGTGGCAATGTCGCCAAGTCGGGGTTCGGGCAAAATTGGTGTGAGGAAAAGAATCTCATGGGAAAACATTTTAACGACTTCATGAAAAAATCGTAAACAAAATGTTAGCCTTTTTTATATATAGAATATAAATTTAAATATAATATAAAATTTTAATAATATTTAATATAAAAATAAATTCCTTTGAAAGGTATAGTTTTTTCTGAAATATATGTGATTAAATAGTGATGAAATCGCTACGTTCTAAATTTATAAAGATTTTAAAATTCATACAAAAAATTGTGATTTATTCATGAAAAATGAAACATAGAACAATCTTTTTCCCCTTTATGAGGGATAATCAATATAATTCTGTCCAAAGTATTAATAATCTTAAATAGTTATTACATCAAAGGCTTCCTAAATATCCAACTTGGAGAAACTCAGAATTGCATGTCCAGATAACTAAGCATAATTATATGTTGCCATTAGAAGCGTCCCACTTCCATAAAAGGAGACACAATCACTTATAAGAGATCTCATCTAAAATATGAAAATTAAGGACTAGAAACAATAAAGTAATATATGTGGCAGCAGGGCTGTCAAAACTGGTCTGAGACCCAGGATCCAACCCATTAGCCCCAATACGTGTGGATTTGGGTATAGCAACTAACCCAACAACAGACCCATTAGCTATTGTTAGTTTAAATTCTTTAAATAGAGTTCTGTGAATCTAGACCTGAAACCAGGCCCATTTCAACTGCACAAGAAAGTAATGATTAAAAATATTCTTTTAAGACCATTTTACATGTGTTGTTAGCCAAACAAATTTACCGATAGGTCGGGTACAGGTCCAGCCATCTCATCTCAGTCCTACACGTAGCAGTAGCCTTTACCATGTCCTTCCTTTTTCTTCAAATGACATGTTATAAGATTTTTTTTTCTTTTTTTCTTTTTTTTTTTTTTTTTTTTGTGGGGGGGGGGGGTTGGTTTACGGTATCAACTTAGCAAAGGACTACTTGAGGAGAGCTGCCTTAATTTTGGGGTGTCAGAGAGGTTCTTTTCCACTATCTTATCTTGGATTGCCTCTGTCCCCAGGACACATCAAATGTAGTGATTGGCAGCCAGCGGTACAAAAGTTTCAGTCACGTTTGGGGCGGCTTTTGTCTTATAGAGGGAGGTTGACATTATGCAAACCAGTCATTGATAGCTTGCCGATCTATTAACTTTCCTTGTTCGGGATCCCGAGGACAGTAGCCAGATAGCTTGATAGTATCAGATGCAGATTTTTTTGGGGAGGGGACTCTAATAATCCTCACAAGGGATTTGATGAC
Organism: Zantedeschia hybrid cultivar; assembly: GCA_030544215.1. NCBI lineage: Eukaryota > Viridiplantae > Streptophyta > Magnoliopsida > Alismatales > Araceae > Zantedeschia > Zantedeschia hybrid cultivar. The sequence goes on from JARZZO010000015.1 coordinate 806,735, forward strand.
ATTAGCTGGGACAGAATATGCAGGAGCAAGTAGAATGGTGGCTTGGGGATTAAGAATATCAGAGATTTCAATATGGCCTTTCTTTCTAAATGGTTATGGAAACTTGGTATAGAACATTTTGCATTGTGACTTCAGATTATTAAAAGGAAGTTCTATCCATGAGGCAGAGTGTGGGATTTCCATAAATAGGTAGATGGACATTGCTCTCGTGTGTGGAAAGGTATTCTAGAAGCGGCAGATATTATGGTGGTTGGTACTCGAGTACAGGTAGGAGATGGCAAGTCATGTTCGTTTTGGCTTGACAGATAGGCTAGTACAGTGCCGCTTTCCCGGGCATATTCCAGATTGTATGCTATTATTATTGATCCTGGAGCTTTTGTAGAGCAGATGGTGGATACGGGAGGAGTGTGGAGCCCTCTATTCAGGAGAAACCTGAGAGAGGAGGAGATTGTGGAGTTAAATGCCCTTATGGAGCTGCTTCAAGAGTGCAAGTTGAATGCCTCTAAGCCTGATACTTTCATTTGGTTGTGGAATTCTCAAGATGTTTTTTTCAGTCAAATCAGTATATGCTTCTATACCAGATGGAGGTTGTAGGTTTGCTTTATACTCGCACATTTGGAAACCCAAGCCCCCGATGAAAGTCAAAATCTTGGTTTGGAGGATTGCTTATAGGAAGCTTCCAACCACTAACAGATTGATTAGGTTTGGATGTGAAGTTTCCCCTACTTGCAACCTGTGTTGTGAGAATGATGAAGGGATTAATCATCTTTTTGTGCAGTGCCCGTTTGCTTCTGAGATCTGGTACACCCTGTTCTGAAAGTTCCAAGTTGTTAAGGGTCTTCAGCCCTTAGTGGTAGAATTAGGTTGCCATTGGGCATGCCACCTTCCCTGCAAAGGGGATAGGTTGTTATGGTGGTTGGTGCTTGTTGAATCCTTTTTCTATGAAGAAGAGAGGGGGATGGGAGTGGCCACCGATTCTTCAAACCGGTGGCACACCCCCCCACCCCACCGGCTCCATAACCGGTGTGTGTGTGGGGAGGGGGGGTGCCCCACCAATTCCAACCGGCGGGGGGACCCACTGGTCCCCCCCCCGCCTCCTCCTCCTCCTCCTCCTCTCTAATGTCTCTCTCACATTTGTTTACGGTGGCACCCCCCCACCTCAAAAAAAATTAAGGTGGGTACCCCCACAGGTTAAAGCCTCCATGGCCTATAAATACACCTCAAGGGCAGAGTGAAAGGGCATGCCCATTTTGGCCTACAATTTCTAAGGGAAAATTTTGTCCTTTTGAAGACGAACTTAGTGCTCTTCACACAAGTTCAAAGCCCGTATGGAGGAGGCTTCATTTCTGGGTTTTTTTCCTAAGATTTTCCAAGGGGAAACTCTGCCGAATTTATATTGTAAATCACCCTTCTATAAGGCGAAACTATGTCGAAATAATGAATGAAATGTCAATGTATTTTGTGCATATGTGTGTTCATAAACTTATTACTTAAGTAACATTATGTTAGTATATTTTCATACATTATTAATTAGTTTAATAACTAATTAAAATACATAAGTACATAATTAAATACTCTAAAATACCATTGGCCTCACCCCCACACATAACTAAACCTAGACTAATAATCAAAACTTAATAATGAAACATAGAGATATAAAACAATATACTTAAGTTAAAAATGACTTAAATTCCCCTCATGCTTAATTAATTAACAAAATATGTGGGAATTAATAAAACCAGTAAAATCAATATAAAAACCAGAAAATTTCAGTAAAAACCAATAAAGCTCAGTAAAAATCAGAAAACCAAATCTGAAAACTACATGAACCCAAAAAAAATGACTTAAATATCCTTCATATACTCAATTAATTAATAAAAACCAGTAAAATTAATAAAAAAACCAGTAAAATTCAGTAAAAAAACTAGTAAAAAATAGAGAACGAAATCTAAGAATATAGACCAAAATACCCCCCAGAACTTAATGAAATTACAAAAATACCCTCACCCATGATAAAAATCTATAAAAGTCACAAAAAAATCTTAAAAAATATCAAAACCTCCCCTATGCCCATAACGCCCTCAAAACCCTAAAAACAAGCAAAATTACCAAAACACCCTTAAGATATCTAAAATAATTAAAAGTTCTAGAAAATAATAAAAATGTCAAATCACTTAAAACATGGCAAATACCCATGAAACCCATATTAACCTAAAATTACCAAAATATACTTACAACCCAAACACACTTAAAATCACTCTAAAATACCTCCTAAGGTTTCGAAACCTTCCTAAATCATTAAAACTCATCTCAAACACCAAAATGGCCCTAATGCCCTTATGCCCTCCAACTTGGCATAATTATGAAAATATCCTTATGGGTCTAAAATACTTGAAATCAATTCAGATAATTCGGAGTCAATCCAAAACCTTCTAAAAAATCTCCCAACCAATCATAAACACATCTTAAACTTGGACGAGGTTAAGGGCTTAACCTAAAACATATTTTCATATACATGTGTTGCGTCTAGTAGAAGTGTTGTATATTACAAGGACATCAACGGACGGTTAATCAAGGGTTGTTGAGCGGTTGTTCAACGTAATTAACACTGACAGAAGTCAGTGGAGAGAGGTCATATACTCGGAGCTTCGCTTGATCCGAAATCCCGGACTCCCTGAGGGCTAATCACAAACTCTCATAGTCCAAGAAACAAAATAAATAAAACCGACCTATATTTCTCCAAAATAAAACAAATAAAATAAAACAAAAATCTAATAGGAGAGATCTAGGCCCAAGTGCAGGTTCCCAACAATGCCTCATGCTACACTGTGGGCATTGTGGTCATAGAGGAACAAGAGGATTTTTAGAAGGGAGGCTACTTCTCAGGACAGCATTTTGTCTTTTGTTTACAGTAGGGTGAAAGAATGGATGTATGCTAAGTGCAAAAAATGTGGGTAATTCGTCCTTTTTTGCTCTTTTGGACGGGGTTACATGATTCACCATTTTAGTGTTTTGTAGAGTGAGGATGGGGAGTTTTGTTTTACACATGTAAATTTATTCTTTTTGTTATATAATACAGTGGTACCATCCACTTTCAAACAAAACGTACCACCATCTTTAGCACTAGTTTAAGGTTGTTCAATTGACGACATGCATGCTTTGTCAAACTACCCAAAGAAGAAAATTTGCAATTGTCGCCCCAACAGGTTTGTTGATGCATCTCACAGTACAATCAAATTGTCATGACAGGATTCAATATCAATGGAAAACAAAAGATAACAGTAATTCAAAAGAAAGGTAGAAATCAAGCATCAAATAAGTGTTAGGAATGACTAAATGCATTCATGTTAGAAAATGACAAACAAATTTGTAATGATTCACTGAGTATGGCCTTTTGATTTTTGATCCTCGGAAGTTTTGCAAGTAGATCACATAATACCTTGAAGGTATCATAACCTCCCAAGAAGAGAAGGTGGCTCAGTTGGCAAGCAAACTCTAGTTTGCACAATGAGGTCAGGTGTTCAAGTCCACCCAGTGACACCCATGTACACATCACATGAAGGTTAACAAGCTTTAGGGGAATTCTTAACACCCATGAATTTCACCCATTTCCAGTGTGGGACACAATGAGGACTTTTAAAAGTGCACTCTCATGCAACTATGTTCCATTGGCATGGCCCTATAAAGGGTAATGTAAGTTTCTCCTGGCAAGATGCTAGGGGAGTTTTCCTTCATTAATTAGCAAACACAGAGTACACAGAATTAGGGTTGTCAATGGGCCAGGCCGGCCCGCAGGTTTTAGGGTCGGGCCGACTACGGGCCAAGTATCGAGCCTGGCATCTGAGCCTGTGGGTTGAAAACGGGCGGGCCAAAAGGGCCACAGGTTTAGGTGGGAAATTCGGGCTCAGCCAGCAAGGCCCGCATATTAAAGTAGGGCATGGAAGCATGAGAGAGAGAGAGGTGGGACAGCACCCTCCTTCCCCTTTTCCGCAGTGCCACCAGCTCTTTTCCCCCACCTCCGCATCCTCCCCACCGGCACCTTAAAGACGGCGGCGTTGCCGCCGGCGAGCTCTCCAATCGCCAGGAGGGACTAGGCCAAAGCAGCACAGCGACATACCGGATGCAATCCCTTCCTACTTCAAGGGCGCGCCGCCGTGACAGCCATGGACCCCAATGTCACCACCTCGGCTTGGCGACGCTCACCTGATCGCTCAACATCCTCGGCCTCTCCTTCCGTGTCGATCTTCAGCATGGATTGCGGAATCGGCCGATTCTGATCCGAATCGGCCGATTCAGATCGGAATCGGCGGGTTCCGATCCGATTCGGGGGAGATTTCACTGTTCCCCCCCCACCGATTTGACAAAAAAAAAAAAAACGGGCGAAATCGGCCAGAACCGGACCAAATCGGGGCCGGACCGGCCAGATCGGCCGGTCCGGACCCGATCTGGTCCGGTTCGGGCCGGTCCATATCCCCCCCTTAAGGTTTAAGGGTTTAGGGGTTTAGGGTTTAGGGTTTAGGGTTTTAGGGTTTTAGGTTTAGGGTTTAGGGTTTAAGGGTTTAAGGGTTTAAGGGTTTAAGGGTTAAGGGTTAAGGGTTAAGGGTTAAGGGTTTAGGGTTTAGGGTTTAGGGTTTTAGGGTTTTAGGGTTTAGGGTTTAGGGTTTAAGGTTTAGGGTTTAGGGTTTTAGGGTTTTAGGGTTTAGGGTTTAGGGTTTAGGATTTAGGGTTTTAGGGTTTTAGAGTTTAGGATTTTTTATAGATGTACATGAATTGCATTCATTCTTATTGTACATCAATTGAATAATATGTATGTTTTTTTTTTCCTGATTTTTTCTGATTTTTTTTAATTTTTTATTATTTTTTAATCTGGCCGAGTCGGACTGGCCAGACTTCATGTGGATCGGCCGACTCGGCCGATCCGATCCGAGTCAGATCGGGATCGGCGGGTCCCGATTCGGGGACCCGATCCGATTCGGAATTCCTTGATCTTCAGCTCCCCTTCTCAGTCATAGCGATGGTGGCCTCCCTCCCCCCCTCCTCCTGCACCTCCAACTCCGTCGGCGATGCCACCTTCATCTTCTCCTCCAGATCCACCTCCACCGAGTGCACCGACGCCTCCTTCCTACTCCCGTCAATTCTAGCTCAAAGAGCAACAACCCCACCAGCACCACCGGAGGGGAGACGAGGGTGATGCCGAGGGTGGCACTGCACGGCCGACGCGAGGAGCCAGGGAGGGGGTGGCAGTGCGCGGGGGTCGGAGGGGAGAAGAGGGTGATCTTGCGCGGGTGCCGGAGATAAGAGGTTCACATCCATCCAGTTCTTGTCGCCACTGCTCTCAATAGCCATGTCTTCATTCCTGCCGCCTTCTTTAGGCGCTCTACCGCCCGACGTCGTCACCCAGCCGGGGGCAGCACCACCGGATTCCTCCTCTGCGCCTCTGGCAAAGGGGATCCCTAAGCTCCAAGCTTGGATTCTGCAGCATCACGACAAAGAACAAGGAGGAGAATGGGGCAGCATCTTGGCGAAGAACGAGGAAAGTGGGGCATTTCCAGTACTTCTAGGTCTCATCGAGCAAAAGGCAAAGTGGGTTACCAGGGCTTGCAGGGTCATTTCTGAAATTTCGCATGTGTTCGGCCTGGGCTGGGCTAGGCGGGCCGAAGCTACACTCGGGCTGGGTCGGGCTGGACTAAAGGGTTTTTTGGGTTGAGCCCGGGCCGGCCCGAACTCTTTTAGCCAGGGCCTTGGTCGGGCCAGGACTGGGTTTGGCCCAGCCCGGCCCATTGACAGCCCTACCCAGAAAGCCATCAATCAACCTCGACACCTCAAAGCCTTTTAAGGTGGTCTAACATTTTGTTATTTTCAGATATTTTAACATACGAACTGTGAACCTGATTTTCGATTTTGTGTATTCAACATTTTTAATGCAGGTAGGGAATGAGGAATAGAAGGAGGTGGATATCCCTTATTTTTCAGGGAACGGGATTTACAATTAAAAATTTTCTGGGAACCAGAGCAGGGAAAGGAACCACGGCATGAAAGGGAGTATAATTCAGGGACAAAATGTGTGGATCCTGTTTCCAAATTTTAATGTTATAAAACACTATTACGGCTATTCCGTAGCTTTTTACCCCTCCTACATATCACAAAGTTTATAACCTTCCAGATGACATATTCCCCTCTAATAAGCCAGTCTCCATAATTCCAATCTTGCAACAGTGAACTTGCAAGGATATAAAAAGAATAAAAAACAGGTATATCATCGAAGTATCCTTTCACAAATAGGTTTGAAACTTTCATAGTCATTCTTTTGGGAGACGTTTTCATTCTTCAACAAATACATGCTAGTAAGCTAATTGTTAGAGGTAGCAGCATAGCGCTAAAGGTAACTTGGATCTAAAAGAAAATTTATGTAGTAATGTTATCCTTCGAATTAATGTTTTGCAAATTACTCTAAAGAGAATGACTCAATGTTGCCCATTCATGGAGATCAACATAGCCATTCAGGATCTCCAAACAGCACTGGCTGAGCACAAGCATTGGCAAAGGAATCCCCATAGAATGGAGAGAACATTGCCATTGGCAATGCAGAAGAAAGAAAGAACTTGTGGTTAAACATTTTCAACATCGATAAGAGAACAGAAAGCTTTAAGCTACATAACTACGATAACATAAGATGAACTTTGTGCAATCACCAAACTGGAGCATTCATTTTGTAATAAGCCACAACATGATCGTCTTCATTTATTTATAACTCAATAAGGAACCAATCACAAAACCAGCCAAGTACCGAATTTGGACCAGAGTCTCTGAAACACCTTAAATTAGTAAGTAGTAGCCAGTTCCCGAAAGCATAAGCTATTGCTAATCAAGGTGAAGTACGTTTACAGCGGCATTATTTAAACTGAAGAATTTCAAAAACTAGGAAACAGGTAAAAAATCCAGACCAAGAAAACAGTGTACTTGCAGACGACCTGACCCAACAATATGGTAAAAGCCCATGCTCAGAGATCAGTCTAGTAACGGATGAATCCTTGATTCCGTCAAAAAAAAATGCAAAAAATACAAAATTGCTCCTGTTAACCAGTAAGACAACAGATTAAGAGGTGGAGGTGTGGACATAGTCGAATTCCAACAACAACTAAGGCTCCATTTGATAACGATTCTACCTCAGATTTGGAGTCTTCAGATTCGGGAAAAATCTGAAAAGTGTAAAAAAAAAAAAAAAAATCAAACGAAAAAAAAGCTAGATGGATTCTCTCATAATTTAGATTTTGTTTCATGTTGAAACAGAGCCTCTTTTCGATTCCTAACGAATTGGTTGAAAAAAGTATAGGAGGAAAGTCTGAGGATTCTAAAAAGTAACACCTCTTTCTTTCCTTTTTTTTACCCTCCTAAAGTTTCTAAAAGAGAGTAACATGAGGATAAAGGTGTCTTTTGATGTGTCTTCAAATTTGAATTCTCGTGATCTTTTCAAATGATATTCTAAAAAGTAAACAACGTCTTGAATTCAAGAGACGATGACGTGGTTCTTTCAAAATCTGAATTTTTTCAAAATTTAGAGTCTCAAAAGCATTACCAAACTCCATTTGGTAACAATTTTGAATTTCTGAATTTTGGAAGAATTGAGATTTTAAAAAAAGCCACGCCATCATCTCTTGAATTCAAATTCTAAAAAAAGTTGTTCATTTTTTAGAATCTCATTTGGAAAGATCACAAGAATTCAAATTTGAAGACATAGCAAAATATATTTTTATCCTGATGTTACACCCTTTTAGAAACTTTAGAAGGATAAAATGGAAAGAAAAAGGATGCTACTTTTTAGAATCCATCTACTTTTTTTTTCGTTTGCAAAAAATTATGCACTTTTCTGATTTCCACCGAATTTGAGCCAGAATTGTTACCAAATGGAGCCTAAGGCAAACTAGAGGGAAAGAAAAATAAAACATTAAGTTCAACAAGAAACTACAGAACGAAATAGAAGGGAGGAGAGGAAACCAGGCTCTGAGCTCACCGGAGAGGAAACGTGGAGGTTCGGGATCTGCCAAAACATCTTCCTGGCGAGGCGGACCTGAAAGTTCAGAGACCGGTTGGAGGGAGGAAAGCAGGCAGCTGCCAAAGCTCCGGCTTGCGAGAGGAGGCCGACCTGCACGAATCGCGGTAGCTGTGGTTGATTTGAGACAGCAAGAAGAAGCGGAAGCAGCACACAAAGACGAACAAGTGGCGGAACAGCACAGCCAGAGCCAGGTGTGAAACCCTAGATCGTAGGAATGATGAGAGGAATATACGAGGTCGGTTTCGCCCGCTTGCTTGCCTTTTTTGGGTAGAGGGAAGAGGAGAGCTATGCTGGTGCCGGCAGTATGGCGTTTTCCAAAGCTATTATTGTTGGTTGTTGTATCTGTCGGGGGACGTCAGTCTATTATACGGCAGCTTCAAAGTTATGGGTTAAATGATATATTATAACCTTGCTAGAAATATAATCACACTTTTACTCATCTTTCTTTTACCCTATTATTAATAACGTAGTTGCATATAAATACTTGTAAAAATGCTCTTGCCCGTTGCCATTCATTAGCATTCTGTTAGATATCTTTTGTTTAAAAATATAATTAATCTTTAATTAAAGTTAAAAAATATTTAAAATACCTTTATTTTTTTTTTCAACTCTCTTTCTCTCGCTTTCCCTTTATCTCTCATTCTTTTTTGGGCACAATGCGCCAAGCAAAAAATATATTTTTCATTAAAGATATTTTCTTTAAATATTAAATTTAACTGTTGAAAATGAAATATTTAACGGAAGTTAACCGCATGCATTTTTTTACAGAATGTTCACATAGTAGAATTATTAATCATAGGGCAAAAATAAGAAGAGCAAAAGTACAATTAACTGTGTTAGGATTATATATGTAATTAACTATTATTATTATTTATTTATTTTCTTATGTACATTTGTCAATTCCCATGCTGTATGTATATTTCTGACTTCCACATATTATTGTAAGTACCCCTAATTTAATTTATCTTAAGTTCTTTATCTGTTCTTCTGAATATATCCTTATCCTTCGCTTGAGGCTCGAGCTTCCGAAATAAATGGATATTTAGATATCCGTTGACATCCCTCGCCCTAAATGGAGAAGAACGCGCACGCGCACACCCACAGAAGGAAGGAAGGAGAGGGCTCACTAGTGAAACAAATGTTCATGCAACCATGGACGCCTGGTCCAGTCGGATGAGATTATTTTGATTCCTTTTCTTAAATCGTTGTATGTTCCTATTCGCATAGAAATAAGTTGATATTTTTTATCTTTAATTAACAAATAACTTATTTGTCCTCATCTTCAAATAAATAAGAGCATATAAAAATCGCACAAAAATGTCAGAGAGGATCTCATATTGCCTTTGAGTAGGATAGTTATTGTGGGTCTGAGACACAATACCAACTTATTTGGGCCCGACATTTAGTGGGGCTATATACGTTTACTCTAAGATAAAACCTTGCTAAACCACCAGGCACACCTGTACCACCTAGCGGTGCTTTCAAGACTTTAAAAAAAAAAGAAAAATTCTTTTAGGTGGGCTCCAACCCAATATATATGTACGTATAATTTAATCTCTGATCAGATAATCTAAAAAAATGAAAAATAAAAATCGACCTCACGTGGGGTCATCCGAACAAATTGTATAGGAATGTAGGATATAATAGGACCTACCTAAAAAATCTATTTTCCTTTTTTTTTATCTTGAAGGCACCATCAGGCGGTGGAGGTGGACTTGACAGTGCAACAAGTCTTTCTGTTATTTAAAAGTAAAGCCGTTAGAAAGCATGGATTTTGTTTGGCAAGTATCCCCTTACAGTGCATTGTGATTAAACTCTCGTATTATAAATATATAAGTCATTCCCTGATTGATTGTCGGACTGTTGTGCACAACGGTCACCAAAGCAGAGGAGGGTTATATGGGTACATTAAACGTACAGTACGTATTTATATATATTCACTATGTAAGGGATTTTTATCAAACATGTAATCTTTTAAGGGGATAAATGTAACGATCCCATAAAATCATAATCAAATTTCTGTAAATGTGATCCTGAAATTTTTTCCGTTGGTGTTAAAGAAATTGATGAACCATTCTCCTCATCGCATGCATAATTAAGGATACAAATCAGTCAAATTCGGTGCAGATCTAAGATAGATCTATGACTATATCCCTTAAGTTATCAATTTAAAAATGCTATCTACTAACTATCCTATAAACTAATAATCGGGCGGATAATCAGATCTAAATATACCAAGTGCATTCGGTCAGGAAATATGTGTATCTGTTACCTTACCTTATCCGCTATGCATATCAATTTAAAAGACTATGCGTTAACTGACCTATTAGCTAATGATCGATGGAATAATCGGCTTATCGGTTACCATTTGCATCCTTATGCATAACCACTCCGTTTTGATACATTGCTAAACCTCCGGTAAACCCAAGAACCTCGTCTTCCCCCTTTTGATGAAAGCCAGCTGGAATCTCCAATCTCAATACGCCACTGTACATGATCTACCCCGCATGAACAGGGGCCATAGCTAAACATATTCAGGCCTTAGATGCAACTTCACTGGAGAAGATCAGCTCTTAGAAGGGAACCGACATGGACTCTTCATTTGCGATTCAAAGAACTCGAGAATGATAGTTTGGGAATAATCTGGAGTTGGCAACATATAACTCCTAGAACATGACTAAGATTCGCAGACATGTGATCATTTAGAAGAACCAATTAGGAAGTATGAGCAAGATAGAAGGTACAGAAGAACAATCGGGCAAACTGAACACCATTGCTATATTAGATGATATTTTAAAAAGGTAGACTGATCTCGAAAACTCTACGAGAAACTCATAAGGCTTGAAGAGGAGTTTTGGCACTAGAGAGCAAAAAGTTCCCTTTTATACTTTGAGAATAGACGCACAAACTTCTTTCATGCGAATGCCTTGAACGGGAAGAAGGTGGGGCATACCTCTTGGATTCGACTCCTAATGATGGAGTCGGTCAGGTCCAAGGTTACCCGTGATACCTTGATCACCCGTTTACAAAAACTGGCTCCACGAACCCTTACTCCGTTCCGGATGACTTCCAAAAACCTCAAGATTATCCTCATCTTCATCACCGATTTACCACAGTAAGCTGCATTTTGAAACTTTCGGAAGAGGGGCCTTATTGTAAGCACTTCCTGTTCGATGCCACGCTAATTTTGCAGTCACGAGTACTCGAGGATGCCATCTTCAAAGGCTATTATTTTTCCTCGGGCATAGGCATAGCTCTGAAACAAGAACAGAGGGACTCGGAAATTTCTGAGCTGGATCCCAGGTGACTCAGAAGCAACTGGAGTAACTGCTAAGTTGATGTCCGAACAAAAATAAACTCTTATTTCTTGATTCACTTGACTCAGATCTAGGTTGCACGGACCAATGCCGGAGCAACTCCACTTGTAACAAAAACTACTTGCCGAGGATTGCCTAATATATAACATTATGAACCTACAATAATGTACCTTTCACAAATCCGCAGGGATAAAGCAAAAAATGACTAGAAAGCAGGAGAGGAGGGAGAGTGAAATGAAAAAGGTAATACACTGATGAAAATTCTCAGAGATCTCCACCGGACACCTTTGAACTTTGAGATTCCACTTGAAGTGAAATCATCTGCGAATCTCAGAGTCCAAGATGTTTCAGGCTCTCCATCACGGCAGTCTCTAGCAGATCGTTCACTGCAGCATCTACAATCTCAGTAGTCCGAATTGGCAGCCTTGACGTGGTCGTGATATCCTGGGGTAGCATCACCTCTGTCTGAACAGATGACTTGGGTGGGCGTGGAAATTCTTCCTTGTGAAGCAACTGCATCAGCTGGGATGGAACATCTGTCTGTACCAATGGCTTCAGTGGGGTTGGAACCTCCTCCATCTGAAGGAGTGGCTTCCGTCGGTGTGGAATCTCTTCTTTCTGAACAGATGCGTTCAGTGGACATGATAGGGCTGGAGCCGAGCTTGGTGGAAGAGAAACCACAAAAGCCTGTGGCTTTGGTGACTCTTTTACTTGAAAAGCCTGTGGCTTTGGTGATTCTTTTACTTTAACTGGCATGGAAGAAACTTGAGGGGCTGCAAAAACAGGTACCGATTGCTTTATGCGTACAGGAGGGGCAATATGCCTCGGTGAACACATGGGTGAAGATTGCTGATGACTAGATCGAGGTGGGGCAGAGAAAACTGGCACTGCAGTCCTTATTGTTACTGGTGGAGGCATCCCCCCAACCAGAGGCCTGCAATGACGAATAGGTACATAAGGTGCTGCTCCAACAGCTGGGAACTTTTGTGACTGCACTCCACGGTTGTCTGTTTGTAGGTGAGTTGAAGGTGGGGCGGCTTCAGCTGAGGCTGGTGAGGAAGGCCTCATCTGAGGAACTGATTTCAGCTGGATTAAGGGTAAAATCCTTGATCCAGTGAAATGCGGCAGCCGCATGGCCGGCCTCCTCTCAGGCTGTATTGGGAACTTTCTCGGAAAAGGTGTGGCGTTAGGGTTATCAGCCATTGCCATCTTTTCCTTTAGACGATAGTTCAGCAGAGCCCTAGCAATGGTAACCTGTTCCTGCTCGTCATTGTTCTCTAGCTCCGATGACGAGCTTGCTGCTTGCTGTGCTACTGCCCAGCAAAAGGAAGAATATTAGTCAGCAACAACCAGAGAGAAAACACAAACGGCCAGTTTCTCATTAAATGAAGCAAAGTAGAACCTAATCAGAAGGGAGAACTCACACTGTTTCAAGGAGGACCAGGCAGCCATGGCAGCATTCTTCTCTGCCTGCTTCTTGTTTTTGGCAGGTTCACCTGTGAACATGATCCCAGCAATTTCAACAGTCCCAGTGAACACTGGTGGATGACCAAGCCCTGAACGAGTAGTCGTATATGACGGTAATGGAGCTCCTACTCTCTGAGAAATTTCTTGTAGTAAATTCTTGTAGACCCCTGTCTCATCCTGTTCAAAAGGAAGAATATGCTAAACAGAGGTTAATGTAGCTTTTATTACCGTCATTCAAAAAGTTAGACATGTAAACTAAGAAACACACTTGAGAAAATTAGCGACAATAATTGAAAATATAGGAAAAGGGGTTCATTCCTGGTGCAACTAAATGCATGATTTGCAGGATCGGCCGATGCCGATCTGGATCATAATCAAGCCAATCCAATTTCTAAGAGGAATCTGGCCCCCTCTACAAAATGGAAAAATGGAAAAGAAAAAAAATTGGCCTGAAATTGGGCTGAATTTGACTAGGATTGGCCGATTACACCCAAACCAACCTTGGATGCTTGGATTCTTCCTATTCTTTTGGTTTTTCTTCTGAAATGTTATGATTATTTATTTATTTCTCTAAATTTTTAAAAATTAAAATAAACTCAATCCAATACTTGACTTCTTCCTTTGCATTGGCCTATTCAACCGATCCAGGATCCCGAATCTGATCAGATCGGGACCTGCTGATCTGATTCTGTGTTCCTTGACTAAATGAGGCCCAACTTTTCAAGATAACAAGTGGTCTTCGGGAGAAAAAGACGTAAACTAAGCAACATGCTTGAGAAAATAAGTGACAAGAATTGAAAATATATGAAAAGGGGTTCATCCCTGGCATAACTAAATGAAGCCTAACTTTAGAAGACAACCAAGTTGATTCCTTGCCTTTACCTATAGGTCAGGGGAAGCCATTGACATTATTTTCAAAGCAGAAACCAACAAACGTGGAGGACAAAAAGCCTTTTTTTTCTCTTTTCTTCTCTTGTATGGTGATACCTTTCCGATGAATGGTTACCAAATACAATCTTAGCACATGGGTTAATTAAGAGTGGTGGATGGTAGTATAAAGGCCCAGGAAGTCAAGCCCTTGGACCATTGCTCGATGCTTACCATTGTGCTGTGAGAGACCGAACTTGGAGCCTAACAAGTAAATCCTGCACATGGTTTAAAGAAGATTTCTAATTCAGACAGATTTCTGCTTGAGAAAAGGTCATTACAAAGCCAACTAACCAATACATACTCAATACATCAGAGGCCACTCCTAGCATGGTCCATGAAAGGTATTCATATCTTGGCCCCCAACATAGAAATGCTTGACTGTTCCACTCTTCATATGTATGCTGTCGCCTAAGAAACTAGCTGTGGCTCAGTTCTGAATTGGGAATGAGTAGAGGGTCCTCTGGGCCGAAAGCCCCGCACCATCAAAGCAATAATGCCACCCCGCTCAAAGTAAAAGCTCAATAAGGGGACTGGCTGGTCAGGACCTACTGTTGCTTAAGTGTAGGGCTCATCGATATACAGGATCCGGGACTCCACCTCGCACCGAGAAGATTCTGTTTCCTCCGTCTTCCAGGTCGTCTTCACCAGCCAGCACGCTGTAGCGGGCAAGGGCCATAACGGTCCAGTTCTCCACCCCCGCTACGTTGGTTTTATGTGTAGTAGAGCTAGCTGATTGGAGTTGGAGGTAACTAGAATCATAGACTGGGCCCCTTGGGTGGTGGTGGCGGTACGAACAAACTACTCGCCAACAGCAATAATAAATGGAAAATTAAATGCCTTCATTTATAAGTACCACCAAACACCACCTTCCCACAAACCGGATCAGAGCAGCGGCCTAACCGTTACCATGTGGAGACGACCCCAAACATAAACAGTAAACAACAGCAAAAAAGTGCCATCAAAATAGTGTTGCATAGCATTCAACGTACAAATGGACTGGACTAGAAAAAGAAAAGTAATTAGCGAAACAAGCAAGCAACCGACGGCGAGGATGACTGCATGTTCAGGTGCTAATCACTGTTCACATTTGTGAACGACCACGACCAGGGAAGTCGTATGCGCGTGGGCCCACGGAGGAATACAAGGGAAGAGAAAAAGGAATAGAGAGCTAACAGCGTGTTATGTCCATATGTTATGTCCATCAGCCCACGGATGCGGTCAAACGCGTTTCCTAAAAGCGGGGTGTGAATCCGAAGCGGGGAGTGTTCGTTTTCTTATTGATTACATGGCTAAGCACGAGAAGACGAGCGAAAATAAGAGAAAATGGCAGCCAACTTATTGGTGGAGCAGGAGACAATAGGAGGCACTATTTATGGCACCATTTATTGTGATGCCGATACCGGGGTTAAATAAAGCAAAGGGCAAAAAGCCCTCACAACAACACTCGTAGTAATGATTTCGGTCCTCGGGTTTATGCGCCGAGACCATGGGTAAAACGGTAAATACATGGCAGATGTTAATAGAAATGTAGTTGATCAGACTCTAATTAATTAAATATGCTCATAAGTTGCTCCAAACTCGTAAGTTGCTCCAAACGCGTAAGGAACACTTTTTTTTATTAAACATGGGGACCCCAGAGGGAGAAGAGAAGAGAAGATCCAGAGGCGCCAACGAAATTTCACTGCTAATCTCTCTCTCTCTCGTCCACACCGTGCGTGTCGGCATCCTACCCGTTGGAGAGGAACCCCTATTTTAATTATTTATCATTGCTCAGTTATCAAGATGTTGTTATTTATTATTAATCAGAAGCACCAAGTAAAAAATATATATAATATTAAATAGTACTTATTACGGGAGCGACCTATAAGTGAGAGAAGAAGGGGCCTAGGCCAACCCTGTTGGCTGTTATCCGTTTTTCCCGAGCTAAACGGAGTCAGGCATATGTTAAAAAAAATTGATGATGTAAAAATAAACCTGCAGCAATTGCTTTTCTAGTGTTGAATAGGGGAAGTGGAAGAGGAACACGGATGACTCGGACGAGTCCAGCGCGTGTGGCCCGGGACGTGATGATGAAAGAAAGACGTAGAAGGAACACTAACTAGTGTTGGTCTCCCTCCGATCCAACTCGCCGCCCCTTGGCCTGAGCTGATACCGTAATAATAATAACTCTTCATAACATGGAAAACAAGAAAAATCGGAGATGCTTCCTTCAACCATCAACATTCAACACTAGGCGATCGTGACCGAACTGGTTCGTTCTAGGGGAAGGTGAGGGCAGCATTTGCTATTTTTCATGAATACTTGGCAAAATCGCCGAGTTGCCCCGCGTCTGGTCGCCGAGTCAACGGCGCGGCCGCCGACTCGCCCAGGTCCATCCACCACCGTACAGGAGAGGGAAGGAGAGTAGAAACGGCGTCCTAGCCGGAGGCAAGGTTGGATGGAGCAATGGCGGCAGGGAACACTCGGAAGCAGCGCATGCACACCCACAGTCGCATACATACGTATGTGAAAGATAGGGACAGGATAGAATTGAATCGGAAGCACATACCAGGATGCGGGCGGCAAGGGAGTGGGAAGGGCCACGGGTGGAGAGGGCGTTGAGGGCGATCTCGGCGGCGGAGTGCTCCGCCTGCCGCAGCGTCGAGCAGAATGCGGGACTCTCGAACGTCTCCCCATTGAAGTTGACGACGGCCTTGAAGCGCGGCGCGTGGTCCGGCCCCTCCCGTATGCATGTATACGACGGCAGGTTGAAGCAGCTCCGCTGTGCCAGCTCCTGCAGCTGGTTCTTGTACATGATTCTTCTTCTTCCTGTTCTTGCTGCTGTTGCTGTTGATGATATAATTAATTAACGTCCCGATGATCTTCCACCGGGCGCCTTCTTTCTCTCCACGCCCAGGAAGCAGCAGCAGCTCTCTAGCTATTCCGCCGCTGCCCCTTTGCCCATTTCCCCCCTGCTGTCTTCCTTATCTAATATTTTTCTGTTAACTCTGGAAGTCAAGTCCCCTCTCCCGCCGCCGTGAAGAAAGCGAAAACCGAGTATTGCTCCAGGCTCTCGACCGGGCGCCGCAGTCGCTTCCCTTCCCTTCCTGCGTACTTTTCCTTCTGGCCGCCTCCCTCCCCACTCAAACCATACAAACCTGGCAGCAGCTCCTCCCACCTCCGAATCGAGCTCCACTGAGGGGAATCGGGCAAGAGCTCGGTGGAATCCAGATCCAGGGACTAGACGCGGAGGCAGGAATGCCGTAGCTCGCGGATCGACCTCTCTGAGAGAAACGGACCTCGAAGTCGCCGGGCCACAAGGCGTTCCAGATCCGGCCGTGGGCCAGAAATGCGACGCGGATGGCAAACTTGGACGAGGACGGCGCCGCCGCCTGGCGGCCGCGGAGGTCTATGGCCGCCGCAGACGGAGGCTTCTAGCCGGAGAAGACGGTTTTAGGGGGGCCAGATTTGGGGCTGGGTTTCTAGGGTTTGTTTGTCCTGTCCTGTGCCTGTGGTGGGAACAAGTGGAGGGGAGTGTGAGTTGTTGTTTCGGGACAAGAGCACGTAGATTAATAAAAAAAAAAAAAACCAGCGATGGCGAGCGGAGACTGGAGAAGGAGAGCTATGGACATGGCCATTAAATGCTTAATTAAATTTTTTTTTTTCTATTTTGTTTTGCTGTGAGGGAGGGAAGTTGGCAGGTTGAATAGTCACGTTTATTTATTACACTAAAATTAAATTAAGCAACTTGTGTCAGGTTTTAACGTATAGAATAACAGGGTAGTGGTTTGACTCAATGTTGGTGGTCATCAACATCTAGAACGGTAATTATAACCTGGGATTGCGAAGACCCCATGTGATTGGTATTTATAACACGATTTGATCAGTTTATCTCCTCCTCCCCCCTCATCTAATTAACCTATTTATTAATTTTTCCCATTTCGCAGGCTAACAGCTGCATGGTGAGAGCGGGGAAGCGAGAATCTTCCCTCCCGCTAGATTTTTTTTTTTTTTGATTTACCTGTCCCCTCCTATTTATTTTAAATTATTAAAAAGTATTAGATTTCTTTTCAGGGCGGGCGGGCGGGCGGGAGGGATGGAGCTCTTCAGGATCTACCCACCTGTCCGAATGGAGGGTTGCGATCTCCGCCGGGCGCCACGTGGTGGACTCTCGTGGGTATAGAGGTGCAAATAACGGATGGGTGGTCTCACATGGTGCCGGTGCGTCCCAGCAGCACTTTTTTTTTGTTTGTTTGTTTTATTATTATTATCACATTTTTTGCGTGCTGAGAAGGGCGACGAAGAGGTCCTCTGCCACTTCCCAGTTGCCAAGGCACAGTGGCATCGTCGTAAAAGTACAGTGCTCGGAGGGTGAAAAAAGGTCCACGCGGGGGTGGTTTCGCGAGCGAGCGGGGGTGCCGTGCGCGGCGTGACCTCGGAGGCATTCGTCGATGAGTGAAACATGGCTGCAACGCGTCGCGCATGGCTTCACTTCTCTGGGTTCCCGCCAGCAAAGAGTGCGCATAATTTATTTTTCACTCTCGTCCGCACGGCGGAAGACGATTTCGCAACTTTCCACAAAAAAAGAACTCGACAAAAAGTTCAACCTGACGACTTGACATCATTAAAAATACATGAAAATTCGTTTTAAAGATGTCATTTCTTGTCTAACGTCAAGTACTGCTTAATTTGAGTCAAAATTGCTGCACGGCCGGAGAAAAAAAAAGTTTAGGTCCATCCCAAACTACTCAACATATCTGTACATGTGAGGATAAAAGAAAATTAAAAATCAAACAATGTAATTAGATTCAGCCCATTCGTTACGGTTTAATTTTTCATTTTTGACAACTTTTGTTATTTGAATAGTCGATCACAAATTGAGTTGTACAAATAAGTGAGATATGTCCGAGGTGATTTCTTTTAAGAAAAAGAAAAAAAAATCCTTACTACACCAACAGGCATACTATTTTTGTGAGATGTACAAAATAATAATAGTTTGTGATGTACTATATATTATTTTATGTTAAATCAAAATCGTTAAGCTTGTCCTAGCAGAGTTTGGACTATATTTCTTTTTTTAAGTATGAAACGTGTCATGGCTCGGTTATTTGAACGTTAAATGGATTGGACTTCATTCTAACCAAACGTAATCGTTTTGTAAGCAAAGTCAAATTCAAAACCAACTTGAGTTCTTGAACACCAAATGAGATTGGTTTAGGCCCACTCGGACTGTTAGGCGAGTCAAACAGAGCAGTTGTCCTATGAATCTCCACATGATTAAACAAGTACGAACAATCTAGCAAACGTAATCTTGTGCATGTCATAAGTAAATACGACCTCGACATGCTCCCCCAAAAAGCAAAAAAAAAATTGAGCTCTGGGCTTTTACAGATCCCGTTGAGAGTTTTTTACGAAAGTGAGATTTCATTCAAAATTGTTCTTCAAGGAACTGGTTCTCTTGCATCCTGTTTAATGCAAGCATCCAAGTTGGAAGAAGCGCACCGCACGATGGTGGAGGTTGAAGATTAGAAATATGGTCGTTGCAATTTGTTTGTTTCCAAACAGTCCTCGTCATATATGACTTCTATGGGATATATCTTTTAAATTAATTTCATATAAATCTTTCTTACATGTAAAATATTAAATATATCCTCCTTATTTACATACTATCATATACCCTTGTTATGAAAACATTTTATCAAAAGTGCCACTTGTGGATACCATATCATTTTAATGAGGATGTATTAGATACTACAGAATATTATACATACCTTCTTTATGATAACATTCTATCAAAAATGTCACTGGCGGATACTATATCATTATAATGAGGGTATATGTGATATTATGTAAATAAGAGGGGCAAATCTGATATTTTGTACGTAAAGAGGGTTTATATGAAATCAACTTTAATATTTTTTCTCTTTAGGCCCTAATAATTGATAGCTGGATTATTTACGCCAGATTAATTATATCAGAATGGTTATCTTTGAATAAGTATTGTTTGCTTTAATAATGTACTTTTTTAGTATTTCGTTTACAATAAAAAATAAATTAGATGAAATGGATAAAATTAAAATAGATAGAAATAATTTTCATTTTAAAGTAAGTCATTGAAATTTTTTATTTGAATCCATCATTCCAATTTATTTTCGAATAGTTCATTCTCACTCGACTAACATGCTCAGGTATCCAAAATGAACAAGTCAAAATAACCCTGTTAAACTATCATGATCTAAGACTTATTTGGTTATTGAAAAGTGCCTTTAAGGTTAAAAAAAACAAACAAAGAAGAAATATGGTCTTTCTTTTGTGCTTTTCCATGTGTAGACCATGATGCCGATGAGAAAGACTCCATGATGTAGCTTACGGAATGCCGGGGTCGGTCATGTGAACGTAGCACTCGCAAACGAAGTGGGTCAACAACCATGCCCTGAACACCTTCTCTATACATCGTTTTCGCATCAACTGTTACATCCCATATGTTTATTTTTAAAATTTTTAAGCAAACAATGCATCATTTTGTGAAGAAAATCTATTTATATCCTCTCAATCATTCACCTAATATTGTCACAATGAATTCAATCGCATGATGACCTGGGGACACTCATCGGACGACACCTTAAAAAAGAGTACTGTGGAGAGATAAGCATATCGGGCACCTCCAGAGTCCAGACCCCCACCTTTTTTTGGATTGAGATCATTTGGACTCATTCTTTGGATCTTTTTCTAGACCTTTTAATCTCGCTAGTGAGAAAAGTGTATTTATTTAGACAGTAAAACCCATTCTATTAACGAGTTGTTTTTTTCCTACCAATAAGATTAAGGGGCTATGGAACAAGTCCAGGGAGGAGATCCAGGTGATTTCAATCCCCTTTTTCTATACAAAGCAAAACATGCATAAGTAAAATATGAGAGGTAGTCAGCGTCCTCCTCCAGTTGATGGGATTAATAACATAATAAAGTTGGATTTAGGGTAGTTAGCTGCTTGTTCAAAGTGCAATGCTGATTGTGCAAGTGTGCATGGAGATGAACTCAGCAGTCAAAGTTAAAGGAGTAATAATATCTATGGACACCCCAATGGGTACCACTCATTTTGTTGCTGTTCTCATTTCACATTGTAGGTCTAAAGGTCCCTGTGCTTTGTGAATGTGAAAGAAAAAAAAAAAAAAAAAATCCGTGGTGCACTTGATAAGCTATTCAAATCCATATTCCACAATCAGTCCACCCCTTGATGAAGAGCACCATGTAGACAATGCATTTTGTTTGGCACCCGATCAAAAGGTCCACCTGTACGTGGAAATGTTCGGCGTTTTCCCACCAACATGGACCTTGCTATTAATTACTTGTACCAAAGGGAGAACTGAGTTATAGAACGCATTCTGCACCCACAAATAAACAACACTACGTTAGTAAGTAAGCAAATGTTGAACAAAAATTAGCTTGGGATGCGGATGATGTAACCAACAGGTCATCACTTATAAACCAGCTGCCCAGGGTAGTTGGTTCACCACCTCCCTTCCAAATGAGTGGTCTCAGATTCGAACCTGGTTTGAGCCTAAAAACTCTCCAGCCATATAGCTTTGGTACTGTTGGGATCTTTATCTTCTGGTATGTGAGACTACTTCTCCAGAAATCAGACGGACTTGGAATTGTTGCCTAATTAGGCAGACACATCGACCTGATCGGAATTATCTCCAATTCTAGAGGAAAATTTCGAGTTTCGGATTGGAACCTCGGTTGTTTGTCAATAGTTGTACATATTTGGCCACTGAGCCACATTAAAAAAAAAAAAAAAAAAAAGGTCATCACTTATAGAGATGCCTGCACATGCACTCCCCTGATGCAGTGCATCTGCCATTTGATTGGTGAAATTGGACGGCACTCATATTCCTTCGTCTGCATCTTCTTCTCCCCTCTCCCTATACAAAAAGGTGCAACGGATGCTGAATGGATGGGACTTGGATTCCACTGCTACCGCAACAGAGAACGACTGGCCCAAATGCAAGGGTGAATTATGTTTCTCCACTTTGTTAATATTGAATCAAATTGTGGCCCTAGACTATTGAGAACATGAACTATAAGGTTAGAGGCAAATACCGGGTGCTCGATAGCCGTAAGCTTGTCAGCGATGGTCTTAACTTGTTGGATGTAGTCGGTGACGGAAGAAGATCCTCGACGTAGACCATGTAACTGTGCTTTCAATTGAAGGATGCATGCCCTTGATGTAGAGGCAAATGATCGACAAGTGCCTCCCACACAATGCGGGACGTGTCCAGATAGACAATAAGAGGCATCAAGATTCCGAAACTGATGCAATTAGCCAAGATAATTGAAGCTGATCCTGTTGAGCCCAAGAAGCATAATCAAGCTTAGGTGTCGGCTGTATATATGCTGAAGAAGACGGAAGCAACATAGGAGGAGGACTGACCGTTCCTTCAACCAGGTCAAGTATGCCATGACTTCGCAAGAGGGGAAGGAATTGAGCTTTCCACAACAAATAATTGTTTGTAGTTAGCTTGAACGGAAGGAAGGTCATTACATTTGAGGTAGGAAACAAAAGAGGGGCTCCCAGCGAAACGGCAACTATGGTGGGGTTGGTGGGAGTAACAATGCCAGAAGTTGCAGAGATGGGAACCGTGGGATCCATGGAGTCGTCGTGAGACAAGAATGGCTCTAATACCATGTGAAGATTTAGGAGAGAGGGAGAAGAATATGACGCAAGGATGTCCTCCCAGGATGAGAGGCACCTGTTTATATAATTGTGTAAGACTCAACATGTTACACGTAAGTGGATTTGCATGAATCTTTACAACAACTTATCTACATACGCATGCAATCCTTATCCTGGGAGGTGGTGGACGAAGTGGCTCCCTTCTCATCATCTTGTGTACGTATGGCTTGACGTGGAGATGATTCAATAGTTAACTGCAGAATTTCGTGGAATAAGGCTTCTTTATTCTCGAAATAAACTAGATTATAATTTGATAAGATGGATTTGGCATTCCGGCCAAGAATGACTTATAATTAGGTGAACGACGGGATGAGTTATTCTGGATTGCTTATTCTAGAATAACGAGTGTTTCACTTTGATCGCAAGGTGAGAAATCCAACGCGAGATACTAAGTTCTTCAGTGTTAGGTGAAATTATTTATTCACTTAATCTCAATAATAATTAACAAGCCATTCTAGGCAGGAATACTAAATTCCTTCTATCAAATTAGAATTTGACTTATTCCAAAAATAAGAAAACTTTTTCTGCCAAATTCTGTAAACAAAATGGGTAGCCTACTTTGATAACATAATCAGTTAAGACAAAATGAATTATTCTAGATTGCTTATTCCATAATAAAAAGGTATTTCATTTTGATAACAAGGATAATCCAAGGCGGAATACCAAATTTTTAGGTGTAAGATGGAACTGTTTATTCACCTAATTCCCAAAATAAATCATTCTTAGTTGAAATATCGAATTCCTCCTATCAAATCAAAATTTGACTTAGTGAGACATTATTCTGCCAAATTCTATAAACAAAGTGGAGAAAGATAATGCTTGTAAGTAGGGATGTAAAAGGAAACCTTAAAGTGTGATTAACATTATTAGAGGATTTTCTTCTTTATAGTCTTTATAAATATTTATATTTGGAAATAAAACCTTATGACTTGTGTAATTAGTGTTGACTCCAAAACACTTGTTCTTTTTTAAAAATAAGTTCTTATAATTAACATTCATTTGAAAGATGACAATAGGTGATAAATATTTAAAAAATATTAAACTTAAGTTTAATAAAGCTAAGACTAAATATGCAAGATACGAGAACTTTTTCCAAGATTCGATAGTTTAGAAGGACTAAAAACTCTTATACACATCTTTGATTGTGGTCTTTCATTTTTCCTCTTTTTTCAATGAAAAATATCTAATGTACCCCTTAAAACTAAAACAGCCTATATGTCTTTGACTTGTGGCCTTTCATTTTTCCATTTTTTGGATGAGAAATATCTACTGCACCCCTACGCTAAGGGGTGCAATTTCTATGAAGCCACTTGGCCCGGCACTGCCATCCAATCATCTTTTTTTGTTTTCAAAATAATAATTGCTAAATTGTAAGATTACTCTATAAATTTAGTCCGTACTGTCCGATAAATTTAAAAAAGGGAATGGAAAAAATAAGGATCTAATTTTAGCATTAATTGTCCCACCTTTCTATACTAAAAGGTTAACCTAGATCTCCCCAGCTGCTACAGCTGCACTAAAAAACTTTTCTTCCTCTGATATTTCTTTGGTCGCTTCTTTTAGGCAATTGCCTCCTGATTTGTTGACATTTATCCATTTGACCACTTCTTACATTTGGTAATTGTTAATTTATTGGTAAAACTAAAAAAGTATGATTGCACATTTATTTATACATATACTCTCCTCAA
This sequence comes from Zantedeschia hybrid cultivar, assembly GCA_030544215.1. Lineage (NCBI taxonomy): Eukaryota > Viridiplantae > Streptophyta > Magnoliopsida > Alismatales > Araceae > Zantedeschia > Zantedeschia hybrid cultivar. Next base: position 830,903 of record JARZZO010000015.1, read on the forward strand.
GAAAATTACATATGATTATTAAAACAAATTATGTTTACTTTGATGACCTAATGATACTTTAAAGTTAAATATATAATTTTCATTATATACATATATATATTCAATTTGTTTGTTGGAATAAGTTACCTGACTAAAAATTACATGTTCTAGAATAAACTGGCGCCAGTCATTGGACTTCAGAAGGCGGTCGAATTACTTGACCCAGTAGAATAAGAAGTTTATCTTTATCCGTTGTGCCTCTTATTTAACCTTTTTACTAAATCCATTAGGTTGACGTTATCTTATTCTCTTCACTGTAAGTTAAACACTACAGCAATCAAGTGATCTGGAGTCCCTAATTATCTTGATATATCCTATCCAAATCCAAACATAATTATTTGAATTGAAATATCCAGTTATGAAACCAGCTCATGGTGTAGGAATTGGACAAACCCATCTCATGCCTCAATCTGTATCACATTAGACGATCGACCTATATCCGGCAAAGAAATGAATCAAATCAATTGACTCCCACACTTTGATCAGCTGTTCTAAAACCCAGAGATTTTGTTTTGGCATCGGATAAGCACCTGAAAGCCGACAGCCACGATGTCCCTTTGCTGTCCACACTAGCAGAAATGCGAATGTTTGTGACGGTTCCAAAAAACCGTCACTAAAAATGATATTTGGGACGGCATTATAGTTGGCGTAGCAAACATGTTCATTTGTGAGGAACCAGTTTGAGATGGAAGTGAGAGCTTACCACGCTTCTGAGCCGGGGTGAGGAGTGGATTTTGAATCCATTTTTGTAACCAAAAAAATTTGCTCCCACAAGTGAGGATGCAGTGGTTACATCCATCATATATATCATTATCTCCTCACACATCATAAGAAACAATAAGGACGATGATTCGCAGTCCATTGGGCATCCTCTGACATCCTTACAAGTATGAGTAACACTGCACCGCACGAGGTGCGGCCTAAAAAATAGAATTTTTCTTTTGTCATCCGTTCCACCATATTTTACATGTTTGTACAATCTAATGTTCGATCACACTACTAAAAAAATATTAATAGGTCGAGTCTAATAAATATGAACTCATTTTTTATTTTTAATGTTTTTTGAATCAGCCAATCGAAAGTTGGATTATACATACATATAAAACATGATAGATATAAAAAGGTTCAATTTTTTTTTTCTCATTTTTAGGGCCATACTGCATGTGGTTCACTAACCTTGTTATTAGGGTGTAACAAGTATTACTCTACCAGTATTCTCTAATACGGATTGAAGATCCCTCTTCACTAACTTTACAACTACGTTTGAGCCATTCGTTCTAGTTGTGTAGTGGAAAAACACTTGCTGCATCGTCACCGTAGCAGTGCAGCAAAAACCCCATCCGATCAGCAGCATAAGGGTATGGGACTAGGATCTGTTGAACCTCTTGTGTAGAGAGAAGGGAGAAAAAGATGCACTCGAACGAACTGTTAAAAAATGAGACTACTTGTTTCTACATATGTTAAAAGTATCGACTTAGAGAATCAAGTTTCTTATCACATTAATTTAAGAAAATATTTTCAAACCTATTTCCTAAACTAGCTGTCGAATTATGAGAGGTGCAATACTTGCTGCACAACCATAGATGCTGCACCCATAATGTGCAAGACCACGCCAAAGATCGAATCATATGGACGTTAAGCTGAAGTGGTCTCTCAATGCAGCAGTTATTTTTTTAAATATATATGTTTTTTTTTTTTTGCATTAGTACTACCGCCCGATCTTGGCGAGAATGGCAGAGGGGATGATGTACATTGTAATGTCTACGGAAACATTGCAGCAAGTACTAGTCTTTCTCAATTCTCACATCAGAATATATATATCAGCCGTAGTTGATATCCGGGGCCGTGATGCCTGCTGTAGGCCGCCCTTCCTAACAGTCGATTTCCATTAGCGGTGGAGAGGGCGTCAGCGCCAGGCCATCAGGATCGCCATGGAGATGGGTCAAACGACCCGGCCCAGCTGGTGGTTTGCACTTTGGAGTGCAAATAAGGCTGGCCCGATTGTAATCGTGCGGGCCGAGCCAGACTTTTAAATTTAAACCAACTTGTGTATCATCTGATCTTTTGTTTTGTAAATTTACACAAAACAAAAGGATTGTCCAGTTGAGAGATTACCTTATATCAACTTGTGTATTATCTGATCTTTATAGTTAGACCGTAAAAAAATAAGATCACGCACTTCCGTGATCCGATGCTACATGATGCTACAAATACTCATCTTCTCTCACAAATAGACCCAAGCCGACCTTTGTCAAGTTTTACTTATCACGAGAGAGAAAAGTGTTGTCTATTAATCCATGCCAAGTGGGAATAATAATTCTGCCTTTTCCCTCGCCGACCTTGGCGGACAGAAAAATGCGTAGAATCAATGATGCCTTGCACGGATGGCTGGAAGGAGGGATTTCTCGTTGGGTGCTCCCCCCCTTTTCTTCTTCGTTTCCATATTCCTCTTTCCCCTTTCTCCTTTTTTTTTTTTTCTTAAAGTTTTGTCCCCAACCTCCTCCGTTGTCTTCTATTTTCCCAGTCGTAACCGCTAGTTTATCTCCGATTGCCCAGCCTCGCCACTGTCCCGTTCGCCAATCCCACCGCTGCCTCTGCACTCTTTGCTCTTCCTCCTCTATATCCCTCTACCCCCTTTCCCTCTAGCATCCTCCCTCACTTCGTTTGTGAGTAGTAGGTTTTGCCTACCTATTTGTCCTCCTTCTAAGGGGTTTTTTTGTGTTCGACACCTCTTTCTCTCTTAGTTCTCATATTTTTAGTTCCATTTTAATTAGAGAATAAGAGAAGAATAAGGACGAATAAAGGAAGAATAAGTTTAATTTTGTTTTAACATGCAAAATCGTTTATACTATGTAGAATAATGTATCGAGGGAATAAGGAGAATAAGTCACCTAAGAATTACTTATTCTTTTTATTCCGTCAATAGGTCTTATAAAATTGTCAAATCGAAACACCCTTATTCTATTATACTTTATTCCGTCATTAGATTCTACAAAGTAACTTATTCTGCAAACAAAGTGGCGCTTTAATATTTTGTGTTTTGCCCTTTTTCAGCCCCCTTATTTGTGCCTCCCTTCTCCTGTGTTGCCCTTGTTCTTTCTTTGTCTTTGTATTGCAGCCCTGCTTTGATGTGTTGCCCTTGTTGACAGCTGGTTTTTGCAGCTCCGATTATTTTCCTCTCGGGACATAACCGTGTCGGCACACGTCTCCAAACTCCTCCGTTTCGTCTGGCGGTCTCGCCGCTGCTGAGCCTTTGGTTCCACTCTTCTTCAGCGTCTGATGCTTGGGACTGGCACCGGCTTTTACTCCCTATGTTCTTTGTTTATCCCTTGGTCCATGCTTGGATGGCCTGTGTGTTTCTCTGCAAGTCTCCACTTTGACGGCATGTACCTCTCTCGGTCTTTATTTATATCATCTCTCCTATATACATACTGTACCCTCTTGAAGAAAATCCATGCCATGTTGCCCCCAACGTGGTGAATTATTGTATTGAACTGATGGAGCAGGCCAATGCCCACAATATGTGCGGGGATTGCATTCAAAACTGAATTAATCAACATGATTTTACCTGCTTGTGAGAGGGTTTGTGCTTTACGTTGATTTAGCTTTGATCTGAATTTACCTTTCAGATACGTTAATTGAGCTACTCTGCCCCGCTTAGACCATTAGGAACTCCAAGATACATAGTTTCCCTTTCAAGGACAGGAATTTTAAACTCCCTAGATAGGCCGTCCTTTAATAACAACTGGAGTGTTGGACAACAATATGCCTGACTTCCTTTTATTTATATACATTTCCTTGACCACCTCCAATAAAGCTCAAACTAGTCCATGTACTGTTTGGTCTCCTTGTTTGCTTGGCCGAATAATTCTACTTTTTTTTTATTTAGAATGACTTATTCAAGGAATAACTTCATTCCTTTTTATCTAAGATCTTGCCCGTCAAATGGATTAAATGAAACACCAGATCTTACTTAGGGGCCTTTATCCTGTTGTGCCACTTTAATAACAGTATGGGTTGCGACAGGAGTTATTATTTTGGATTGTTTATTTCAGAATAAAAAGTATTTTATTTTAAAAATAAGATGAAATAAATAATTTTGACATGAAATAATCAATTCTTTCAAATAAATCAAAAGTAATCGTATTTTGAGAATGGAGAGCCTTATCCTACCTTAATTCTTAGAACTTATCAAAGACGACCACGTACACCACTGTTCAGATTAGCTCCTCTTTCTAGTGTTTGAGTTGATTTACAAGGAAGAAAAATAAAAAACCACTACCAGACTTTTACCTTTTTCGATCAGTAGTCCAGTCGTTCTGGGACATGATATCCAACTTAGAAGACTTGAAATCAAGTCAGCCTCAGACCATATAATTCCTCTAAGAGAAGAATTTTTCTGCACTCTCAAATGAGAAGATTCTTACTAAATAAGATAACATCTACATAGTACCGCGACAATAACTTCCTATAAAAGAGTTAGGCCCGCATGATCGAGGCCTCGATCGACTCCCCAAACCAAACGGGAGCAGCGGGCACGCCCAGCGCCATTGGGAGAATGATATTGATTAAGGATGTGGGCGACACGACAAAGAATATATAAATCCTTAACATATAAAATGCATCCAGCTAGATGATCCACGTCACCACCCTCAATGCCATTCATACGCCACGTACATACATATAACCATGAGAAATTGCTGATGCGATCATCCAATTTGCCAACTCATGAGAAAGGAAGCAAGCAACTACAAAAGCAAAGCAAAAAACACATCGTTGCTTGCTTCATACATCTAGCTACAAAACGATGAATGGTGTTGACTGTTGAGTCTTTAATCTCTTCACAAAAAGTAACTAAAAATAAGGAGAGGGCGCAAATTATTCTTAACATTTAATCATTAGTAGATAAAGAAGCCTGTCAGAATCCCCACCGACCAAGACAATCCCGCGAGGGAGAAACAAAAAAGAGGAGGAGGAGGGGATAAAAACAAAATAAATACCAGTAAATATTAAAATCGGACCAAAAAAAAAAAATCTGTTTTCCTGTTTTCTACTCACCTCTAAAATCTAATAATCCTTCTTATTTTCTTGTTCATCCTCATCCACTTCTGTACTCTCCTCCTTTATTTCAATTTATTTATGCCCAGCGAGGTCGGGAGCGATCGTGGTGCGGCGGTGGCAGATCGGATCAGTCCTGGAAGCCCGTCTGCCGCCAGACGGCGTTGCGGACGCGGCTGAGGTCGCGCCCCTTGAGGGTCCTCCCCACCCCCTCGTGCACCGAGAAGGACGCCGCCGCCGCCGCCCCCCGCTTCCTCCACAGGTACTCGTGAGGCGGCATCACAACCCCCTTCTCCCCCTCTTCGTCCTCCTCCGCGTCCCAACGATCCCCGCCGCTCGCCCTCTTCACGCACTCCTCCCGAAGGATCTTCGACCAGTCCGGTATGTTCACCGGCAGCGACGCCGCCACCGCGCTCCTCCCCGGCGGCTTCCTCGCGGCCCCCCTGGATCCGGCGAACGCGGCCTTGGGCTTGCCGGCGAAGTCGAACCCGGCGTCGTCGCCGCCGTCAGCGGGGAAGACGGACCCCCAGACGTCGGACTCGTCGAACTCGTCCCCGGTGGCGGCGATGGAAGAGACGGGGGAAGGGGCGGACGCGAACGCGGCGGCGGTGGGGCCGTCGGCCTCGGTCCCGGCGGAGGCGAAGAGGCGACAGGTCTGCTTGAGGAGGCGGTGGTTCCTGCTGGCCATTTCGACCAAGGAGAGGGCACGACGGGGGACGAGGATGGGAAGGCGGCACTTATTAGTCTCCAACAACTCCTCTTCCTACGTACACCACTCACTAATAATAACAACAACAACAATAATATTACTAGTACTACATCTACCTCTGCTTCTGTGTGTGTGCGGTGAGATGCCCGGGAATCCTGCGTCTGCCTCCTCCCCTTTTATAGATGACGAAGCCTCCCTCTCTCTGCTGTTTTATAGATATATACATAGAGAGAGAGGGGGATCGCGGAGGGGGAAGACGTACAAGAGTGTAAAGAGAGAGAATGGGAGCCTTATCCGCATTCTATCCTTCTTTTCTCTCTCTAGGTGATCTTTTTGGTTTTTGTATAATATAATAATAGTATAGTACAATAATAGTTATTAATAGGGAGATGGCACTCCGCCGAGCAGCGCCCCAGCGCCACGTCTATGTGAATTGTGATGAGTACACTGTCCTCTCATGGGCAAGTGGCACGCCCTGCCCTGTGATCCCCATCCCGTTCATCAGGTGTAATGTAGTGACAGGACCACTCACGGGACCAGCTTTGCGTCCACTTGTTTGGCCTCGCGGAACAACAGAACGCGGAGAGCCCACAGTCTCGTGGGTCTGTGGGCCCATGTATTCCTTTTTTTTTTTTTTCTTCTCCTTGCAGCAGAAGAATCCAGCAAGCGCCTCGTGGGCCTTGTGGCGTGTCCAGGCAGCCGGGCCAATCCTTTCCCGTTCTTTCTCTTCTCGCAAACCGGATCTATTCCGGGCCAGGGACCCGTTTTCCAGTGACGTCAAGGCCCTTTCGGTTCCACGCCAGGGACCCGACTTGTCTTCACGTCACGACAAAACAGGGAAGAGGAACAATCATAGACTTCATCCAAGGGCCCAATCGTAATTTAACGGCATTTTTGACGCCACGGGAGAAAGAAGACGACGACGACGACGACACCGAGGAGAGTGGGAGCGAAAAAATATTAAAATAAACCCTCCGTTCCATTTCCTTTTTACTCCCCAACCCCCCGGATCGCGACTTGGGCGTTGTAGTAGTCTGACGTTTTCCTACGCGGTGCTGTTTCCGTTAAAGGCAGGAAGGCGGACCGAGGCGATGGGTCATCTCCCTCTCTGATGAATCCACGTGTCGATCCACGCAGAGGAGGCATGCCGATCACCACGTGATGTGGAGCCCCCGTGTAATGGATCGTCCAGTGGCTGGCGAGACGGGCCAGCTGTGCACCGAGATGTTGGAAAGGCACAGAGAGAGAGAGAGAGAGAGAAGGGGGGTTGATCTGTTGCCGTTTTGGGTTTGCTAACGGAGGACGTGAAAAAGGGTTTTGCTGGCCAAGATCTTTTCCAAGGAACTGGCCGGTGGCTGTGTTCTCTTTTTCCCAACATAATAAAGAACAACTACAATCCACCTTTATGTATGGATCATATATATTTCATCGAGAAGAAATGTTTAGACACTGTAAATTCATGCGGATTTTAATGTCTCACACGTTACTATACAAATGAAGATGGAGTAAAAATTTTATTTTTCTTTTTAAGTTGAAAAGAGGCCATCGCAACCGACTTTGTATTATTAAATCTTTTATCAGACACCTAAAAAAACTGAAAAATAGATCATATCCTTACACCATTCAAGCCATAAGATTACATTTCTCTTCATAGACTTTCAGATCTCATGGCGGCAAGAAAAGCAGGGAAAGCAAGAGGAAAAGAGGGAGAGGAGAAAAAGCCGGTGTGCATGGGACTCGAAAGAAGATAGAATTGAAAGGAAACTTCCTTTTGCCTCTCTATCCTCTTTAAAATTTGTGGGGACAGGTAAAAGGTGAAAAAGCCAGCCAAAAGGAAACTGGAACTGGGAACGGTCACAGTTTCATAGCTTATCCTATATGGATAAATCTCCTGCATTTATTTTTCATATTTCACACCAACCGATTAATAGTTTGATACCATATGAAATTCTGAATGTTTTGAGGTTACAACTCCTCCGAAGTCGATAACTTTTTTCTGCGTATATATTAAAATTGTTTAACAAATAAAAAATTCAAGCAAATTAAGAAGCTAACAACATGCACTAACCTCTGGTGCGCAAACAGCTTTTTCTTTGTTCTAATTCTAATGAGAAAGCCACCATATCTAGTTATCTACATCCAACAAGAGTTAGGGTATGCTAGGTAAAACTTTTACTTAAAAGTCACTTTTGACTTCTCACATAGAACAAGTTAAAGAAGAGATGTTATAATTAATTTTGATTTGTTACAAAAGTCAAAACTTTTTTATAACAATTTTACTTTTTCTTTAATCTTTGAAGTTCAACGTTTTTGGTTGGAAGTCAAAATATAAATAAAGTACGACATAAGTAATTTCTAAAATCTAATAATAACTTTCATAAAAAATAACTAAATGAAAGTCCAAAAGTATTTTCAAAAAGAAGCTACTTCAAACATGCCCTTAGTAATTAACAAGGCTCTTCAAGACTCACCAAAGCTCGGACTGGAGAAAAACACTATCCTTGTTAATTGCTTAGGGGCTCTTTTGCATTTTCTAAGTCTAATATCTGATGTAATTAATTACTCAAGCTTAGACGGTTTCCATGCTTACTTAAGAATTAAGTGACGTGCTTTCGAAAACGAATTTGTACCAAGGCCAACATGCATGGCCCTCGGCCTCCATCCGTTGGTTAGCGATCGATCCAAGACTAGTATCTTTCTTCTAAATGCTACAATTTTCATAAAAAATTTTATATTATGCAAGACATTTAAATATGAGTCGGTTATGCCCCAAGTTATCAAAGCCTATAAGTCCATACAGTTTAATTTTGTTTCTATCGATCTGTTGTCTCACTGCTGACGTCTGTTCACATAACCTATATATAATAATAATTGTCCACATCTGAGTACAACTATTTAGAGTCGGTCGGTATCTATCTCGCTTTTAAAATCACACTTCTAGACTTATAATTAATTAAGGAACATGCAGATGTAAGATCAGACTGTTACAGCAGCAACAACTTTTTTATTTTATTTTTATTTTTTTAGATTGATCCTATTACATCCGACACTTCTTATATGAGTTAATCTTAGATCAGATGATTAAAAAAAATCTAAAAAATAAAATGTCTTAGATTGGATATTAAATTTTTACTATTAATTGGGCTCGATTTTTGATTTTTATGAGTTTTTTGGATCGTCCGATCGGAGATCGAATTATATGGACATATACAGCATAATGAGATCCACCATAAATTCTTTCCAAAAAATAAAAAATACAAAAAAAGTTTAGCCGCACAGCAAGTGTTACTCATTTAACATATATATCCAAGCCTATATATCTTGCGAGTAGAACTACGAACTCCTTTTAAGTAGTGATCCTTCCCAAACAAAAGCGACGATGGTTGATACTGCAGATCAATTGGGCCTTAGGGACCAAAAATACTTAAATAGGGGCGAGATTAACGGATTCGATTTATTATATATAATTAGATAATAATTAATATAGCTAGACTCATGGTTCATACGTCGTCTTATTAAAATCTATCTAAATTTGGAGAAAATAGAAATAGTAGTGGCGGGTTAGCTAGCATGTGAGTTGCTTTGCCAGCTTCCTACAATATTTTGGCTGGTCTGGATCTGTCTTGGGAAGTGAATTCCTTCATTTGATAGCCACACAGGATTACATTACATGCAAGGGTGGATGAGGCCGTGCATGCATGCGGACAGCTTTCTCACCCCTCATGCATGGTTTAGCTTAAACCTTATTTTGAGTTAATTAGCTGGAGCATTTCGATCGGTTCCCAAGTGTTGTACGGTCAAGCTTGAGAAATGTTTGGTAAAACTTTGTTCAGTTTAGATTTTTACTTCTAACCTGGAACGAGCTAGCTATGCGAAAATAGATCTCATTATTGATGCAAGACTATCACATTGATCAGTCATTCTGCCGTAGCTCATGTTTTTTACCTCCACGCAAGAAATACTTCAATTTGGTGTTTCCAAGTAAAAGTCACCATATCACACTAATGGCTTTCGAGGTCTAATATTGCTTCTCCATTTTGAGTCAAAAAATTTACAGGTCCAGAAGCATCCTTTGATTGCAAGTGATGTTGGGGGGTGCAGTACATGAGCTAAGACGAGTGAGACAAACTTTGCTCTATTCAAATTTGATCCATTCATTATCAAGTCAAGTTTCTTGTGAACGAAAGTACTTGAAAATTAATTAAAAAAGCTAAAATGTACTCAATTTAAGCTTGACTCAGTTAATAATTGAACCTAATTCGGGCTCCTTGAGTATTAAATAATCCTAATCTGTTTTCTGTACCAACTTGCTTGAGCTATTAAATGAATGAAACGAGATCTTTGCCTCTTGTACACTTAAATACTAATTGCCTTATTAAGCACAATTTAGATATATAATCTAAGTGAATACGGATATATTTTTAATGCAATCATGTCGTAGGTGAGTGTGTGCTCATAACATAAGGGAGTCAGAGCTTAACTATGTTGAACTCACTTATCAATTAAATTTAAATTTTTGTTTAATCTTGACTTATTTATTTAGTGGATTATTCATTCACCCACTGTGTTCACTTATACATGGAAAGCTTTTATTAGTAATTCCCAAAAGGTCTGCGTGATGTTCAAATATCTCATGTGGTGAGAACTAGGGGTGCAAATGATAACCAGTAACTTGATTACTCGATGGATCATTAGATGATAGGTCAATTAATGGATAATCTTTCTAAATTGGTAAGTATAACAGATTTCAATTAATGGATAATTTTTTTAAATTGGTAAGTATATATAACAGATAAGACGGTGGATGCAGATTTTTAACGATCATATACATGTGATGCACCGGAGATCCGATCATTGGACCGATTATATTATATTGACATATAGGATAATTAATAGATGATGTTTTAAAACTAATTATATAATAGATATGGTCATAAATCTGTTTTAGATTTGCACCAAATTTGACACGTTTGCACCCAGTAAGAACGCGCCAGCTGCCTAGATCCGAAGTCTGATCCAAGGCTCGGAGTTGTATATGGCCGCTCCCTGCCGGACAATCCTATATATATTTAAGATCCCCCGCGGGGTGCAATTATTAGTTAATTTGCCGCTTTGGCAGCTGAGTGAAACCAATTATTGGTGCCCCGGTGTCCTTTCTTTAAGAATTCTCCCTCCACAGCTCCACCATTTATTGGTTGGGTTTTTTACATATATATCCCTCAAAAACAGCATAATTACATGTATACCCTTCATTCCCATATATTATCATCAATATTCCTGCAATCTTTAAAATGTTACATTTTATATCCTTCAATCTAAGGATTTGGCATCAATACCCTTAAATTCACTAATATTTTGCTCCTCAATATATTAAAATCTTGCATTTTGTGCTCCGATACTTTCAATGATGTCATAATTTATGCAATGTTTTTGACATATTTCGTTGAAATTAACCTAAGTTTAACGGGAAAGGCATAAATGCAATATTTTGAAGATTACATAGGTATTGATGATAATATGTGAGAATAAGAGATATACATACAATTACGCTGTTTTTGAGGAGTATATATGCAAATAACCCTCGTTGGTTGTAACCTCTTCTAATTCACACGCTGTTGTCTCCTTCCGTTTCGCATCATCTTGCCCCAATTGGGTTGCCATGATTGAATTGGCGATGTAACTTTATCTATGCAGACGTCAATTCACATGGTATAATCATATCGAGCACAGGTTCAAATGTGTTGATGGTTTGTCCTGTCTATAGTACTCAAAATTATATGCCCCACTACCAACTGCAGAGGACTGGTGCCAAGATAGATATATAATGGATTTTTTTGACAAGGGATATTTAATAGATTTTTCAGATTTTATCCTCTCAATTTTGGTATGTCTTTTCTTAAATAGTTTGAAGATGACTGTAAGGCAGTATCTATCTTTTTCAATTGAGTAATTGATTTTTTTTTTTTTTTATCATATAGCATAATTACTATAGTAACCTCAGCTTCGAAATTCAAGGGACCTCCCAAAGGTGAGAAACCACTTACACAAAATGTAATATGTAATTTGTAATGTGTACAGTTGCGTGCAGTTGGTTCATCTCTAGTCTCTTAATAATTGGAAGTCTCAGGTCTTATTTTTAGTCGGAGTTTAAAAGTTTCCTTGAGATATTTATTCGCGATTCATTAGTTTATTTTGTCAGATGATGATCAGATGTATCTGAATTTTTCATCCAATTAGGTGAAATTATCGACCAGTTCGAAATTATCTCTAATTCTAAAAAATCTTTCAAACTTTACCCCATGAGTGAATCACTCGTAAATGTATGTGCAATTTCAAAAGAAAATACAAAGCAATAGATATGCCCCACTCTCAAGCGACCTTTCTCGCGTTCGCCTCTCCATCCTAGCTAGGAAATTAAAATGGGAATCAAACTCCACCGTTGCTTATTTGGGGAGGCCAAGGGTATCCACCCCATTACAGACACGTGGACAATTAAGTGATTGATTCATCCCTAACTTTTATGAATAAAACCATATTGCATACGATGGTGAAGATGAGATTTCTTATGTATAATCATCCTTCATGAAGGTTCCGTGGATCACGTCTGCTTGCGCATTGGTGCGGCATGGATCGTTGGCTACTGATGAGTGTTTGATGGAAATATGCCTTTTGTTCTCCGGAATGTTCACAATCCCGCCGCAAGCATTAACCTGTTCACGGATCAGTTAACTTGTTGATTCCTTGGGTTCGGGTGATCGCATTAATCACCTCACGCGGAGTGATCTATCAGATTTTGATGAATGAATATATAACAGGTGCTACCCTAGCTTTCGGATCGGATCGGATCGGTGGTGATGTTTAAGTTATCCTTTCGGACACCCTCTTACCAGGTAGTTTTGGGACTAGACAAATTAGCCAAGTACACAGAATATGCAGCTGTCTAGTGTAGTTGGTTCATCTCTTATATCTTAATTAGAAGATCTTAATTAGATCTTATTCTTAGTTGGAGCTTAAAAATTCTCTTGAAGTATTTATCTTCGGTCCGTAAGATGTTTTTCTCAAATGATCACGTAAACTTAAGTTTCTTACCTAATTAGGTGTAATCATCGATCAATTTAAAATTATTTCTAGTTCAGAAAGATCTTTCAGATTTTATCTCTAATCACCTATAAATATCTGTATCAATTATTAAAAAGAACTAGTTAAATAACAAAAAAGATAGATATTTATAGATAGACCGATAGAAAGATATAAAAGTTTTGTTTCGAGAGATGAAAGAGATAGAACCGAGCAGGTTTGTAAAAGCATCTGATAAGAAATCGCTGTTGCGATGTCGACCATCGATTCGTCGACCGTGGGATGGTGGGTGGCTGATGGCTGATGGCCTTGTATATATGAAGTAGAGTTTCCAACTTGGTACGAAACAAAGGTGTATGAATAGAAGATGGACAGGAGTCACAGGACAAGGAACAATAACAACATAGCAGGAGGGAGAGGGCACTGGGTTTCTCTCTCTCCTTGGGTGCTTATTCGTTTCTCATCCTCCACATGAGACTCTGTGCAGGAGGAAAGCATGCATTTGAGTGACAAAGAGGATTCCTGGCATGCATGTTGGGGTCTTGCGAAGATCTGGCATGGGATGAAACTCTCCAGATCCGACATGGGAGCATATATATTAGAATCTTAATTTACATGTAGCATTGTTAAAAATGTAATTGTAGAATCAATAATTACGAAAATATTTGCAATTTGTGCATTATTATTTTACATTATTTATGTGTAAAAATGCCACTGCAAACTAATTATTCAACTTTCTTAAAACGTTATAATATTCTATACATTTCCATAGCTGAAATATATAAGGTACGTACCCTTGGCAAGATAAATAAATCACCCTCTCAGCTCGTCCTAGTTTGTGTTAATATCGTCTTCCAGTCCCACTCCTTTTGTGCACATTGCCACCTGAGCTATTAGCCTATTACTCTCTCTAACTTCACCACTGCACTGTGGGAGTTGGGAGGAGAACATCTTCTTATGCTCTTAAAAGTGAAAGAGGAAAATAAAGGAGAAGAGAAGATCTATCACTAAAACACAAAATTCTTTACATTATTCGAGAAGGAGCTACCAACACATAAAGGTGGCATTGAGCGCCACTAAAAGGGTTTAAGTACATCTAGGTGGCATTGTGTTCCGCTTTATAAAAATTCAGTAGTTAAATTTAAGATCGAAATATATGATTCGTCTTTTAAGAAGACGAGGAATCTAAGATTACTTATTCTTGATAATATTACAATAACAACCTTAAAATAATTTGTCTTTGACATTAGAGTTGTGGGAGTGTACGTGACCACAACAGTGTCCTTGTACTTCACGAAAACCCCACACTGGCATGTCACATCGTGTTCTCGGGGCAACCAAAATCCAACCAAGGATGGATGGTAACTTTGAGGGGAGAACCTCGCCGGTTTGTTCTGTATTTTATATTTTCTATATTTGGATTTCTTATAGTTAGAACAAGAGTATTTTTTTTTTATTCTAAGAATGAATAATACGAGTCTTTTAAGTGAATTGTATTATTTTATTTATTTTGAAAATAATATGTTGGTTCTCTCAAATTCAAATTCGAGGAATAAATGTCATAAATCGTCCTATTCAACCCCTCTTCTCCGAAACAAACCGGCCTATGGGTACGAGCCATCACCAGTCTATTCACCACAGTAGAGCGTCCAATCCAGAAGGAATCGTCAAAAGGATCCCATCAATCACTTCTTCAGCTGCCATGTAAAGGCTTGCCTTCTTATTAACCATGCCAAGTGTTAATTGTCCGGGAAACGTACACCAAACAGTAAAGACTGGAGCTAATGGGCTCATCACTGAGCGGCGGCGGGAATCCACATCCAACGTGGTGCAAACGGAACTAGTGTTGCTGTTATCAGATGAACTCGTCTCACTTATTTATTTGGAATACTGTGTCCCTAGAGATGAAATAAATTCGATATTTATCCACTCTTATGTGACAAATGATTCTTTTATTCACATCCAAAAAAGATCTCACCGTCCTCTTTGTTGTTATGGATACCACTACCATCAACATTTTGGGAATGCATATCGCGATAGATCGGACCAGCAGTTACAATTATAGCATGCATGCAAAAATTTTGCTTCTCTTAACCCTCTATGATGAGGGGTTATCCCCTTTCTATCCTGCGATTATGCTTGCATTAACTTGAAAATTAATTTGATGGGGATTAAAGTTGTTCTAAGTTGAGTTGGGATGAATCCGGTGTAGTAAAGGAGATAACCCCAAGGATCCTTACCCCACTAAGATCTATGGTGTAGGCTGTGCCACTTTACAGCTTCTGATCACTTTATATATATGGAAGTTTACTTACCTAATATTTCACTTACTTATCCTGTTTCTTTTCTAGATCACATTGAGTTAACCAAATCAAAGATAATCTACCTTATCCTAATAGACTAACCCACCTGTACAGACTAACCCACCTCTTATCAAACTGATTTCATGTCTGTTCTGGATTAATTATTCTACTAAACAAGGATAGGCATAATCCTAACCCCTAAGTAACGTAGAGGATCTTTACTAGCCGTATTGGAACTTCAGGGGTCACGGCCATGTTACTGTATATCTTAATAAGCAACCACGCACGCACGCACTACGGCCTATCATCAACTCACCGAAACCCTTATGCACATTTGAGAATGAGTGCGGTTCTAAAATTTAGACTGAACTCAGTCAGTACAAACAGAGAAAGAAAGAAGCTTTTATAAAAACCTTTTCTCGAGAATGGGAAAAAGTACCACGTGAGGGAGTTTTTAAAAACATTTTTCTCTCTTCACCGATTGACTTCAGTTCAAACTTAGACAAAGGGGATATCTGTTCTTTGAGAACCCACTCGATGAGAAAGCCCATAAGGATGAAAGGACAATAATTTACAGAGTTGCTTAGTAGGCTAATCATCAACGCATCCAGACCCGTATGCGCATTCCTTTTTGTTAGAAGTATTTACACAGCCATCCTAGTAGCGAAAGCACACATATTTGCACCTACACCATTTTTCCCTTTGGGAGCTCTTCTTCGGGAAAGGGTACAGATACCTGCATTTAGGTTTTGGTAGGGAGAAAGTATACATGCCTACGTTTAGCTAATCTTTTAGTAGCTCTGAGTAAAATATTTTTTTTTCAAGATTGACAATACTACAGATCCACCTTTTTCTAACACATGAAAACAATAATCTCCTCACTGGTCTTACCATTTACAATTCCATACAACTCATGAAAGTGAAATTTGAATCAAAGGCTTTGTATATGAACTTTTTTTTTCAATATTGCTAAACTATAGGTTCTCTGACGAACCGATATGCACATTTGACAATGAGTTATAGTATAGGAACACAGTCGATGAGAAGAAGGTCCACAAGGATGGCTGATTTAGAAAGGACAGTAAATGTAAGAGTTGCATAATTAGATCGCCAAGCGAAGGACCAAGGAGGAGCAGCTAAGGAAGTGAGAGGGCCACTATTAGCTGCACTCTAGAGTGACTACGACAGAACGTTTAACCAGCTGCAATCCTCTAAAAATAAGGGTTGATGCCGTGGTGGGGTTTCGATTTGATTGTGACCCATAATTAAGAAGGCCCTTTTGGGGGATGGCTACCTGAGCAATAGTATACTTGGGCCGGCCCACCTGCACGGGAAGTCTCGGACCACCATGGCATTGTGGTCCTCATGACGGATGAGAGACGTACGTAGAGAGGTAACACAGTCAGAGGGATTACGGATTAGGAACAGCTTTCCAACTAATTAACCTTGATCTGTGCGTGTCCGGCGGACGTTAAGCTCAGGAATTACTTCACGGTCTCACCATTTCAATAACAAAATTAAGACTAGTACCTACATAGGTTACTTATTAGACCCGGCTCTAACCCTGTGGCAGCTGGTCTAGAGGCAAATGAGAAAGGGAAATCTCCAATAAGATGGCATCGCACTGGAATCGTAGTTGTGCAAGATGTGAGAGGAAAAAGTGTTGATTAGTGATAGCCGGGTTGTCCAAATTTCCGATGGGTTGCGTACAGGGATCGATGGGTGGTTGGATAAGGACAATCATGCACCCATTTCGTATTGATACCCCTCAAGTACCGTCGCAGTCTCGGATGCTTCAATTATAAATTCAATTAAATAAACAGCTAGTAAGGTGGGGACCGACCCATGGGAATTCCAGTGGTATACACGTTTGAAACTATACAAGAAACCAATTGGTGAGTAGAGTCTGCAAGCAAGATTAAAATTGCGAGCATAACTGGGCAGTAAGTAGTCCTGCCAAAACAAAACTCGGCTGAGCACACTTGGTCTCCACCTCCACGTACATGTCGGTAGGTACACGTCCTTTAATTCAAGGGTAAACACATGATCTACAACACACGAAATGTAAGAAAATGTATCGTAAAACGATCTACAACACATCAAATACAAGAAAAACATCATTTTACAGCTATTTACGATGTTTTATGACTGTTAACGACACATCAAATGACACCTAAATACCTCTATCTAGGGAATCAACTTAAGGACGGGAAGCATCCGCCGTCTGATCTATAGATGTTTCCGGGGGATGTCCGGGCATATGTGGATGCTAATTGCTGAATGAGTAAAACTTATTGTACTAGTAGTGAGTGTAGTCAATGTTTTTAATTTTTTCTAATTTTTTAGTGGGTCTCGTTATCTTTTATATGTCTCTACAATTCAATCTCCGATTAAATGATCAAAAAATAAAAAGTCGAACCCCAATACCCCACCGGAGCATACCATGATATTGATTTTTGATGTTTTTGATTTTTTCGAGTTGATGATGCGGATGCAGCAAGACAACTACCATGATCTGCTGGATCGAGGAAAACACGATTCTCTCCAAAGCTGCAAGGTTTTCCCACACTTTGACCATGAGATCCCGCGACTCATTAAAATCAGATAAGATTTTTCAAAACTTCGCTGATGTTTAACGTCTAAAAGAAGAGACGAGTAATTTAATGTCACAAGACTCCCGTTATTAAAGTTGTTTTTTTTGTCCTGTAAGAACAAACAGGGTGAAGGAAAAGGAGGCACTAGGACTGTAAACATATATGATACGGATACGGAAATATGTGTTCTCGTTTTTTCGATTCTGATAACGATAATTTATTTTCGTTTTCGATTCCGATAAGATCAGAAAGTATATTTTTCGTTTTCATTTTCGATAAAAATCGGAAATGGAAACGAAAAATAAAAATGTCCTAGTGACTCTACTGAACAAATTTTTTGTGTCTACTATTAAAAACTACTAAATGAATGAATAAAAATGAAAAGAAATGTTTGTCTCTTACGATTACATATTGAGTAAATTATTAAGTGAGATATAAACAAATTCAAGCTAAGCGAACATTCAAGTCTTACTAAAAATCTTCATGAACATAAGTAAGCCGATCACTCCTATGTTCGAGCTTTAGCTCCTTTATCAGATTTGCTTAAGATTGACAAGTTTGAATAAGATTGATTTTATTAATTTAGCCAAAAGAGGCTAATTAAACTTTTATTGATGCTGATCATGAGTTATTCGTCAAGCCCACTAGTTCACTTGTACCCCTACTCCGTCCCTCCGTTTCCTCTTTTTCTTTATAACGCTCGTGTCTATCCAAAGAAATAAAGCAAAAGTTCGTCACGTGTACTCAAATAAACAATATGTATTGAACTTGAAGGAAAAATTCTCTTAGTTATAGGCATTGTCTATGAGTATGCAAACGAGATAGGAATCACCTAAGACTATCCAGAGAAACAAATTAAGTAAAAAATTAGTTAATGTCACTGCATGGAAGATTCAATGGAAATTTCCGGTGGTTTTACGCATTCTTTATTATGGTACATACCACAAAGTAAAGACTACCTGTCACCATGATTAAGTTGGTTGCCGTCTGCTTTACACGACTAATATTACGGTTGTCTAATAGCATGCAATGGGATATCGAGGTTCAAATCCCATTCCCTTCTTTCAAAAATTTCCTCCTCCTATTTCTTTCCATATATATATATGTATATATTTATTGAATAGCTCTAGTGCACTTATTAGAAATTATTATCACAAGGATTGCCGATACAACCCAGTAACAGATTACATTTGTGACTCCCCCGTAGAAACGTAATTGTAACAACGGTCGGGAAACATACATTCTTAGATACATTTTCAGTTTTTTGCATTCTAATGAGAAGATTCCTGCTAAGCAACATAACGTCCACGGAGTACCGTGGCGATAACCTCCTATAAAGGAGAGGGACCCGCAAGATCGAACCCGCGACCGACTCCTCGAACGGGAGCAGCGTGCACACCCAGCACAACTGCACTACAGGCCCTTGCCATTTTTAGTTTTTCTAATGAGGAAGGGTAGATGCGGCAAATGCTATAACGCCGTTCCTCAAGGAGAAATTGGAACCGGAAACACAAAGGGGGAACATATAATATTTCAAAGTGAGTTCGCTATAAAAGCGGAGCAAAGGCTTAGGGGTAGGGATGCAAAAGAGTCGGATTCGGTGCAGATCTAAGGTAGATCCGTGGCTGTATCCGTTATGTTATCGATTTAGAAAAGCTATTCATTGACTATTCCATAAGATAATAATATGTCAGATAATTGAATTCTCAATGTACCATATCTATTCAATCGTAAAAAAGTTGTATTCAATACCTTATGCGATATACGTGTCAATTTAGAATGACTATCTTTTTAGTGACCTATAAGCTAACGGTCAATCAATAATTAGGTTATCGCTTACCATTTGCACCAGCATAAAAGTTGTATTCAATATCTTTCTAGTGACCTACGATGAGCAACGTTTCTTCCACATTTGCACCAGCATAAATGATGAGTCCTGATTGAATTTTGCTCCTGCTGCTTGATACATGCTTAGTTTGAGGGCCTAATGTTGCCTTATTTTTGTTACCTCGGCTTTTCGATTTCTTTGCATTGTGTGGTTCTTTGGAACTTCTCTCCTAGTATCATCATAAGAAGTGGCTGCTGAATGTGCAGATAAAGTTGCCCTTAGTAGGTTGACTTCTTCCTAGCAACTCTGGGACAATCCTTCTGCCGAGTTAGGTCCCATCCACCGCTCTCCTTGCACAGGACACTTGTTGGGCTAAGTTTTGTGGATCACCCTGGACCACATAATCTTTGTCCTCCATCTCGTGAGGTGGTCTGAGTTGCTACTGCGGGCCCTGTTTAGGCTGCGGCCCATCTTGCTTGTCATTTGTGAGCTACATGTTGCATGCCACTGTAATATTTTGTGTAATGATACTACTTAATTAATGTTATATACTTACTAAACAAGGACTCGGTTAGGACATGGATTCAAGGATCATTTGACATGTGAAAACATCCCCTCACGTTGAGTCCTACAGTTTGTGTGATTTCTTCCTCGATGATAATTCCATATCTCAAATTGTCTTCCAAATGGATATGGAAGAATTGTTTGTGAACCCCCCTACCTAGAAGGAATTGTACATATTTAGCCAACTAATGTCAAAAAGAAAGGGAAAAAAGGCTAATGCTATATAAAACTCGTAATTTCCTTCATCAATACAATTTCATTGTCCCATGGCACCAGTGGAGGATGCAGAAAATTTTGGAAGGGGGGCAACAAAGTAAAAATAACTTAATAAAACATTCTTCATTCGTAAAGTTTTCGTTAAAATCAAGACTTTTTACAAGTAAGTTGTCCTCGACGTGACTTTATAAATTATTCTTATATTTAGAATGCCATAAAATATTGAATTTCTAAATTCTATGACAATCTAAATATATAAACATAATATAAAATAATTTACAATTCAAACAAAAGGAAAATGCTATTTAAAGATATTTTACGTTGTTTTAAAATATTCTATGATACAAGAAATAACTCTTTATGTAATTTTGGAGTTATTATTTTATAATATTTTACGACAAAATATACGATCAAAGTGTGTGTGTGTGAGAGAGAGTGCCAATCAGTCCGAAAGGTGAATAAAATTAGTAGATATGATTCAAGGCCCTTCTTGTCTCAGGTGAAGTTTAAATGAAAACAATGAATTAATAAATGGGTCCCAACCCGGCATACGTGTTCATATAATTTAATCTCCAACCGAATGATCCAAAAAATCTGGACAATAAAAAATCAAGTTCCAATGAACATTAAACAATAAAAACCTAAAAATTTAAAAAATAAGCCTCACTGAACAGTAAGAAAATCTTTATTACTATTCATCGGGGTTCAATTGTTGATTTTTTTGATTTTCTTTGAGTCATCCAATCTGAGATTGAATCGTAGGAACATCTAAGCGAATAATGGAGTCCATCTAAAAAATTCGAAAAAAAATATACTGAAAGCATGGTGAGGCAGTATAGTGAGTTAAACTCTAGGATAAAAATCTTTCCATGCACAAGTTAATAAAAGAGGAGGCTTTCCCTCTGTTTGTCTTATTGTGATAAGGGATTGCACGTTGGTTTATGATTCTTGCTAGAATATAAAAAAACAGAACAACATACAAATATGCAACATACAAAGGTCCAAGCATGTTACAACGGGCAACAAATAGGGAGAGAGTAAAAATACAAGAGTGAGAAACGAAGACATTTATATACCTTGGAAGAAAAGTCTTCAGCCTTTCTCAGAGATTCTGGAGGTTAGAGGGAGGCTGTGCTGAAAATAAATAGAGGTAATGTTCTGTTTGATTGGGAGAAGGGTTCAAGAGTAGAGATTTTGCTGGATTTTGGTCTCCAAAGGAGTTTTTAGGTAGCGATAAAATATTTTAAAACTTACCAAATAACAATGGAAGTGCGGTAGGGTTGTAATGGAAACGGGTGGATTTCGAAATTCTGGAGTGCGATGGTAAATTGCACCAAAGAATGAAGTCTATAAACTCTCATCTTGAGAATGGATGATTTTTGTGTCAAAGTTTAAACGTGATGAAGAATAACATGACCACTCTCATTGATCTACTATGCTCTCTCTCCCCGCCACCTCCTTTCTTCCATCAATTCATCATATGCTTGGACTTTGTTGTACCCCTCTGCTTTAAGATTTTTGTATTGATTCATATCATTATAAGGTCCTATTCTTGGAGGCTATCATTGTTAATGAGGTATATTTTGGAATTTGTAGCTAGCTTTTGAATTTTCCGCCTATTGACGGCTTGCTTTTGCCTGTTTTTAGGCGCTTCAGGCAACACTCGATCCCTGCTTATCCCTGTATACAGCCTTTGTCCTCCTCTACCATTTAGCTTACTTCCGGAAAAAAATAAAATAAAATAAAAACTTTTCTTCTTTTTTTAAGAGCTGATTTGTTTTGTGAATGTGGTATTTTAAATTTTTTATTTTCGGATCTCTTATTACTAGAACAAGAAGAATTTACTTTAGATGGAATAAGTAGTTCGCCGGAATAAATAGTTCATACCTTATAAGTGAAATGATTTATTTCTACTTATTTAAAGAATAATGTGTCCGCATCCAAAATAATAAAGAATAATATGTCCAGACTCCCAAACCGAATAAATAAAATAGTACATCTTATTCGACACCTATTCTCGAAACGAATCAACCCTAACTGAAAATATTCTTCCATCCATTTGAGTTGATATGTAAACCACCAAAGGGTGTTGTTATTGCTTCTCTCCGTTTACGGCAAAGGGTGTTGTTATTTCCACTACCAATTTGTTACTTCCACTGTCTTCTAATTCTCAACGAGGAATCTTGGATTACAACACTGTACATAGTTCTAACTCTCTTATCATACGCCCTCCCTTTTTTTTTTCCTTGTTAGAAGTATTTACAATGTCTCGTTCATAGAGAGAATACAATTCGGCCCATTCCGTTATTTGCATGGAGTACTTAGAAATTGGTCCCCGTGAATTCATTTGACAAATCTCCTCACGTCCACAACTGCTGAAAATGATATTTGAACCTCTAACCTTCTTTATTTAAATGAGCCCTAATACCGTTAAACTATAGGATCTTTCGTAACGTACGTTAACATATGTTAGCGTACTTATTTTTGTCCCGGATTTTTTGATTTTCAACTCTCATAAACTTTTGATATTATAAAGAACTCTTCTTTATCTAACTATTTACAATTAAGTCTCCTACAATCACAAGTTTCTTACAAATAAATCTTTGTAGGAGTTTATTTATTGAACTTTTTTTAACATTAAGAAGCGTTGCATCAATTTACGGAAGATTGTAAAAACTTACGAATAAATAGTTGAGTTATGAAGATTTATTTGTAACTGTACTATATTATGTTCAAGAGTTAAATTTAAGGTGGCCCGGCTCTTGACCGTTTCCTATGAATTTCAGTTTGTCTAATCACAATACACTGAGATTATATTGTACATCCACTCATATGACTTGTGACAGATATTGACATCTGTGGCCTTGTGGTCCACCAGGGGATCCCAACTCGCAAGTGTTGTTATGATGTCGGCAACGTGTCCACGGTGGCTTCCACATCATACATGTCCACTGCCCTTAGCTTCGTTGCTCGTTACCTGGCGCAGTGGTAGCGAGTGGCGGGCGCAGAAATTTTGTCTAGTGAGGTCATCCGAATTAAATAATGCAGGCTAAATTAGAGGGAGGACATCTAGGGATGCAAACGGGTCAGATTCGGTGTGGATCCAAGGTAGATGTATGACCGTATCCGTTAAGTTATCGGTTTAGAAACATTATTTTTTAACGATCCTATAAGTTAATAAATAGTCAGATAATTGAATCTTAGTGTACCATATGCATTCGGTAAAAAAAAAAAAATGTATTCATTACCTTATCCATTATGAATATCGATTTGAAAAGACAATTCGTTAATTGACCTATAAACTAATATTCGGTTGAATACTTGAATTATCGATCAGTTAACATTTGCATCGTTAAGACAGTAATGAGATTCACTTAGACTGAACGATTTATTTGAAAGATACGGACAGACAGAGGGATAGACATGTGATTGTGCATAGGGCCATGGGCTAACTAAATGGGCTGAGTGACTGGAACTAGGTCTAATGGGGTCTTAAGAGTGGGTCAATAGGGTCTTAGGGCACCTTGACCTGGATTGAACTATAGGGTTGTAAAAATCCAGTGAAATCGTGGGACCCCACTGGCCAAACAATAGATACACCTATGGTGGTAGCCGCAATAATTGCGCGCGTAGAGACGACGACCGTGCTTAATTTGGGACGAGATTGGCAGCATCTTAATTAACTAATGTCATGGTTTTGTAATAAATCAACTAATAAGACGTGGCCTTAATTATCGTGGTTATTCTAATAGTTAAGCCTCAATATATTAATCACCTTGTGGCTGTGGTCGTCACCCATCCTGTCGTCCTTTAGTAACCCATGCTATCATCACCTGTTCGCTCTACTGCCGCTTAGGAAAAATGTGTACAAAACGCGGATGTCGACAAGGGGCGGTTGTTGTGCTTGTTTCAATAATAATAGGCAGACTACCTCAGCTGCAGTAATCTTTAATCATATGAAGACAACATATCGTTTCGGATATGATCGATTTTGTAAAACAAAAGATCAGTTTAGGTGTGAATAAAAACTTTTCAAAAAATTAAAATAAAATTTCTCCACATGATATAAAATTAACTAGTTAAAAAAATATAACTTTATAGACATAGTAAAGTAAGTTAATTTTTAAGAGCTGCCCTTAATTATATGAAATATACATGATTAAATTGTGGACTTTTGAATTCTAGGACAATTTCCAAAATTATGTCAATAAATTAGCTGGGTTCCAGCCTGAAGTTAAGGACCGTGCCACCAGTTCCGCTGGCGAACCATACATAATTGGGCCGCTTCGAAACGTGTTGGGAGTCCATATATACTTAGGTTCAGACTTGAGAACTAAAAAACCCTGGATAAAACGTCTTACAAAGTGTTTAATTTTATTGACCATGGGTACGTACATACCGTGAATTACACATGCATGGTTCACTCAACTGATTTCACGTGCATGCATGGCACCCATCTATTTTTCTCTCATTATTTATCATTTCATGAACGGGAGAAAAACCTATTTCACCGTTTCCCAAATGGACTCTTACTAACTGAATGGTTTTCCTACTTGGAGATCAGCAAGATCTCAATCTCATCAAGAAGAGACGGATATCGTCAACTTCGCTCACACCCAGAAGAATAAAAGAAAGTTACTAAAGTGCATCTTCCCCCTTAATTGGTACGTTGAGAAAGAGGCAATTCCCAATTAAGCTAGTGGAGTGGGGGTTGCAGGAGTGTGGAATGCAAGAATAGCTTTTGGGCCAACACCATCCCATCCCACTTGTGGTGGCAGGCTCAACTCAAGGGTGCTACGCATGCAACACTACCAACAACAGCAGGAAAACGAGGGAACGACTCAGCAGCGAACTTAATTAATAAAGGTATGATATGTTAGAAATTGTAGTGCGTTAAAAGCGTTGCAAACATGGTTACGGAAGCATGATTTTAACCTTCTCCAATTGGACGAATACGTCCATTGAGAGAAATGGGGAAACGTCCATCACGTGCGGACGCGTCTTCCCTACGGATTTTCGATGTTTTGGTTTGAAAACGTTGTGCTTTAGATAGATATCTTAGCATTATAAATTAACCACCGTGGATAGTCATTCGATACACCTGCAACACGTTCAAGTTCTGCTTTTCTCTTGTTCTTGCTTCTCACATATTCTTTCTGCTGAGTATTTAAGAACAAAGTCGAGATTCGTAAAGTTCAACTTGAGGATGTGTTGACGGGAGAGAGGAGATCGCCTACTTGAGGGTCGTCGTATCTCTAGAAGGCTGTTACCGTGAGAACCGCACGTCAGATGGCAATAAAACTCTTAATTCTAAAGACTATGCGCTTCGACCCAACAAATTATGCTTCTAACTTTATTTCATTACTAATTATTAATTGTGATTATTTTATTTTCAGCGGTATCAGTTCAACATGACATGCCCAACTAAATTACCACGTATCCTAGCTAGCTAGCTAGCTATATAACTTCGAGGCACGATTCATATAGTCATCGGTTAAACAAGAGAAAAAACAAAGGGTAAAGAAGCTGCTTAACCTGCTCTTGTTGGTCTAAAGCATGCGCCATGAGATAAGGAACCCTTCTTCATGGCACCAGGAATATTAATGGAGTACATTATATATATGGAACCTGTCGTATCCACTTGTCCTCTTTCATCTTTCCTCCGGTGGGCGACCGCCCAACCTACTGTTCTTCTTCCTTTTTCTTCTGCATGACAAAATCTAGCCAAGGTGCTAAATTTCCACATTTGACGTAACGAGATGGTCCGCAAGGGGACCTCCTTCTCAGTGGATGCTTTCATCGGCGAGTTCGGATCTTCTCAGTAGGAGCTTGGACCCTACTCCAGCAGTAGTCAGTGAGAAAACGCCATGTGTAAAGTTGATTCGCCGTTCGAGACGCGTCCCACCCACTTTGACAACTTTTTTCTTGTTACCGGTTCAGCATGTTTCAAATACTACGCAGAGCACTAAAATACTACGCAGAGCATTAAAATACTACGCAGAGCATTTAAATGCTACGCAGAACACTAAAATACTACGCAGAGCATTAAAATACTACGCAGAGCATTTAAATACTACGCAGAGCACTTAAATACTACGCAGAGCATTTAAATACTACCAAGAGTACTTAGAACACATGACACTTAAATACTACCAAGAGCACAAGACTACAACCATAATTTAAAATACACTTCAACATATGGTGGTAATTATGTGCTCTTGGTAGTATTTTAATGTTCTGCGTAATATTTTAGTGCTCTGCGTAATATTTAAATGCTCTGCGTAGTATTTTAGTGCGTTGCGTAGTATTTGAAACCTGCTGAACCGGTAACAAGAAAAAAGTTGTCAAAGTGGGTGGGATGCGTCTCGAACGACGGATCAACTTTACACATGACGTTTTCTCATTAGCTACTGCTGGAGTAGGGTCCAAGCTCCTACTGAGGAGATCCGAACTCTTCATCGGCAGGGCATGCAACAGAGAAGGAAACTGTGCTCACTGCTCTCAGACTCTAGCTTGTTGCGAGCTGAGCTGTTGTGAGAGCGGAATGCTTCATGACGTACGTCGACGGCTCCTCTGGACTATCTTGGTTTCAGCATTTGCTCTTGTTTCCTTACAAGCTAGGATGCCTAGCTTTGAGAACCCAAAAAATGAAAAACCCATGATCAGATGACTACTCGAGGATATTATAGAAGAACATGCACAGATAAAAATCTAAGAATTTGATTACGTAATTTTATAAATAAGGTGGATATCAGGAGAAATTACAAAATATTTTATTATTTTAAATTATGAAAGAATCTAAGGTACGACTTAAGGATGATCTGTTCATGTGCGCTATCAACGATATATACGAGGATCAAGATATCATAAAAAGTCCACAACTGATACAGTTAGCACGGTTTATACCTCATATGGACCTGCTGAGAGAGATTAGTCCACAAGTGCCTTCGATTTGTGTCCCTGAATGCAAGTTCAAACCTCAATTTACTTTTATTTCTTTCTTACATAATTTCCCGCACACTAAACAAAAGGTAACAACAAAATGTTGTGGTGAAGTATCTTGGATTTTTCGCATTATAAATTGTGATTTTTTGTTGATTATGTTAAAGATTCTCACGATGAATATATTAATAAATCATTTTTTAAGTTCCAACTTAATTTTCTAGAATAAAAAAGTCTAGACAATCATTTCAAAATGGGTTAAATGTGCTGTGGTCGTGTACATTTATTCTTGATTCCTCTGTTAAATGTGGTTTGGTCGTCTACAATTACCCTTAACACGCTCTTGCCTAGTCTTGCCTGCCATGTGAGCGTGCAAACTGCGGCTCCAGGAGCTGTGTAGAGTTGTGGGGCCGCGAAACACTAATGGGCTGTACATGATGAGGGGCGAGACTGGGTGGCCCGACTGCTGATGCGGACATATATATAGAGATAGGGTGGGTGGGTCGGTGGGGTTGGCGCTTACTGGCGTCGTCTCCTTGCCCACTTCCAATCACCTACTGTGATCTCCACTAGCTAGCCCATGGATTCCACTTTCGGCTAGCCTTACTGATGATATACTATGTATGTGCAACTTAATTGAATGATATATATATACCCACTGCAGGAGCACAAAGTTCCTAATTCCCTCCCTCCCTCCCTCCCTCTCTCTCTCTCTCTCTCTCTCTCTCTAGGCCTTTGCATAGCCCTCTTTCATAGCACAATTTATATCCTTGCTCTGATCTAACTTTGGGCATCTAGATTATAAGTTGTTCCTCATGAGTTTTGTCACCGGCAGGAAGTATTTTATGTTTTCACAAATCCCTAAGATAAATTTCTCCTCTTGCATAATTTTAGGAGATATAATTTAAATTTATGACCCTCCACAATCACCATACAGGTGACACACAAGGTTAATGGTGGGCCTCGGTTTAATTTTAAGTCTAAAAAAAACTAAGCACAACTAATTTGTCTCTATCAAAGGTTAATGGTCGGCCTCCCTTTTAAGCCTCTCTTTAGTTTTTTTTTTTTTTTTTTAAAGGAAAAACTAAGCACAACTATTTTGTCTCTATGAAAGATAGGTTATTCATAGATAAGTCTTCTTAAAACAAGTAAAATTTCTCCTAAGGTATAATCAATCTGACATCTCGAACATTTTCCACACCAAAACTAATCTTCTCTCATTCCTTGATAAAACCAAATTGTTCAAATCAAATTATAGTGTAGAAATTTCCTTGGGCAACATGCGTACTTGGCTGCATGAAGGTACCTTCAAGTTATGTGACTAGACATTACATAACCTACCAAAAGTGAAATTCATAAAATCTCCTTTCCTCATACTCTTCAATCCATACGGTGTGAGACAAGCAAGGGAACAACTTATAAAGTCTGCCTACCACATGCTTAATGGCGTGCCTTGGGCAAGGCTATTGCATTCTTGGGCCTAGGCCATGATCAAGAAATGGGCCCACTACCTAAAATGATTTAAGAAAAAACTAATAATAAAAACATAAAAAAAGTTACTTCTTTCAGGTTCTTTCTTTGGTTTTCGTTTGCACGGATTGAAAATTTTGAAACCAAAAGTCAAAATGAAAGTGTTTTTTTTTTTTCCGGTTAAATTGAACTAAACCAAAAATTGATTTGGTTCCATTTAATTTTTCAATTCTAACTGAAATAGTCCACAATCATAAGGAAAGATCGGGGCCACGGGCGTCTCAAGACGCCATTGCTTGACAACGTTATGGAAAGTTGACAGTTGCTGCACCTGTAGTGCAAATGGTTGGTACGCTTTTTCCACCTGAGAACGTCGATAGTGGGATTGATCCGAAGAACCAATTCATCCTTACGGGTGGTTTCTTTGTCCAGTCTAGGTGGATTTTTGTGCATATTTCTCTTTCAAACGATTTAGGAGGTATATTCATAACTGTAGCAGTTAGTAACTAGTTAGACGATGATGACCGTTCGATCAGATCTTTTGGTTACTCGATAGAATTTGGAGAACCGAACATGTCTAGGATAGAACCTGCAAAAGGAAAAAGAGACGTAAGAGGACTTCTAACTCTTTTGGAGAGCAAGATCTTCCGATGCCTAAATCAAATTTTTGACAAGATAGAGAATTCTCTAAAGTTCATGGGGGCAGTTCCCTCAAGGAGTTAATTGGCCCACAATCTATGCTTCTTGATCGAGAGGATCGTGGGATATTAGGCTAGAAGGAGAGATCTCCTCTCATAATAAAGGGAGCAAATTGTGAGGATCTGTCTTAAATGAACGGTTACACTATTAGACCGCGAGATCCGTCTGATGATGGGTGGAATTACAGATTGACCATGGGAGCCTCCATTCTGTCCGATAGTCGGGAGGCAGTGGTCTTTAAATCTAGGTACTCGGCTTGCCCCAGTTGAAGCGGACACTCTGGGTTATGAAGAGGGTAGACTCCTCTCTCGATACTCGGGAGGTTCTACCGAAACACTAATAGTCTGGGGGCTTACTGACTGAGATATCGATCTTCTTAGGCTTAGCTTTCTTGATATTTAGGGCCAGCGCATTATGGATTCTAGTCTTCGGCTTGCTTGTCAGGATATCGAGAGAACTTACGTTGTGCCCTCATGTGAGTACCTGTGGGTCGCGGGCCATTGGGCTTTCGACTAGTTGGGCCTTTGGTAAGTTGGGCCTGATTGGGCCGGATCCTAATCACCCCTGATCAATAACTGTTAGCAAACTCATACCCTGGCCTGTTGAATGTATCCATCCACTAGGCCATTTCACACAAAAAATAAAAAAGGAAAGTCGGGAGGAATTGGTTAATTTACCATGCTAGCTCTCCAAGTTACAGCCCCTTTAGGTGGAGTCGGATCGTCTACTCCACGACCCCTACTCCACAGGTACTCCACTTCCTATCATTGGTCCAACTGTACATGTATTTACTCGTCGGGTATTAGTACGGGAGTCTAAGAATCACGTAAAAGAGGGAAACGTGCCTCCTCGGAACCGTGCGTCAAAAACGGGAAGCTCGGGCCGCTCGTCTTCCTCCCCGCGGGAAGCCCACGCCGCGATCTTCCTCCCGACCCCCGTCGCCCCCAGCGCCACCGCTCATCTTCCCCCCCATCTCCGGCGCCACCAGCGGTCCGAGCTTCTTCCTCCTCATCGCAGTCGTCTTCCTCCCCGCGGGAAGCCCACGCGGTCGTCTTCCTCCCGGCCCCCGGCAC
The DNA here is from genome assembly GCA_030544215.1 of Zantedeschia hybrid cultivar. Lineage (NCBI taxonomy): Eukaryota > Viridiplantae > Streptophyta > Magnoliopsida > Alismatales > Araceae > Zantedeschia > Zantedeschia hybrid cultivar. The sequence goes on from JARZZO010000015.1 coordinate 861,475, forward strand.
CCCCAGCCGCTGTGGGAATTGAGGAACTCCCGCAGGAGACTACCGCTGCCGCAGGAGACTGCCGCCAGCGCCGCCGCTTATCTTCCTCCCCATCTCCGGCGCTGCCGCTTATCGTCCCTAGCGACGCGGCTCCTCTTCCTCCCCGCCCCCGGCGCCGGCCAGCGACGGCTCGTCTACTCCGGTGCTGGCCACCTCGTGTTGATATGTAACTATAGTTGATAAAGGCTTTAGGAACCAAGACATCTAACTCAACAATCTTTACTATGACTTGATTATGTGGCTTAGCTTACGGGGTGTTTGGCTTAGCTCATGTCCATGGTCAGAAGATGTTTGGTAAAATGTGAGACTAAAATACATGTACGACCAATGATAGGAAGTGGAGTACTTGTGGAGTAGGGGTCATGGAGTAGACGATCCGAGTCCCCTTTCGGTGCCATCTAAGGATAACCATATCAAGAAGAACTTGGACATGTTACCCACTTTTATATGCATAGGAGAGGCCATGACTCGCAGAGCATCCATAAAGGAAAGATATGAGAGAATCTTAAGCTCCGTTAGCATGTCAGGTTTGGGCAAACATCTAATGTCATTTTCAAATTAGCGTGAAAGACAAGATCATACAAGAGTTGGATCCTTAGCACCAATTGTTGGACATTCTTTTATGGGCATAATTTTTTTTTGAACTTAAAAAAAAAAAGTCTAAAGTCCCACTAGTTTAAACATGTCCCTATAGTCATATCCCAAAAAAAAAATTAAAAATTAAAAACTATTATTGAGCTCCTGTGCCTTTTACTGTTCATTGGAATGTGATTTTTTATTTTTTATTTTTTTTGGTTCACCTAATCAGAAACTGACCTTAAAATTTTTAATTTTTTTTGTGGTGTTCATGCACTACAGCATGATGTAGTGCAACAAGCAAAACTCAACAAATAATTTATGTCCTCTTGAAATTTCACCAAGAAGAGGATAGATAAACTAGATGTTTGCTGTCTCTGAACTTGTATGGCATTATTAATTATTCGGGAAACGGATACCACAGAAAAAAATATATATAACAAACAAATAAAGATAAACAAGCACCAAATAAGAATTGACTTTTTTGTATGATATAAAAGATTAATACCTTTAAATCAGAGTGTGCTCATTTCTAGAGGAATCAGGTATTTTTTCATATTTTCATGAACAATGAGTGAATGACCTCTTTATCCTCATCCTGATGCATCAACGGCACATAAAGACCTAATAAAAAAGAAAAGAAAAGCTCGAGATGATCTCCTTCCCCTGGTTCCATTTGTAGAGTGCGCTCATGACATAGAAATAAGGCCAAATACAATTATTGATTTGGCCCCAATACAGTGCCAAACAGGCGCCGTTCAATGATTGAGAGCACGTGGGGAAAAGTCATAATTTCTTTGGGTTTTTTTTACTAAGTAAGAAAGCAAATTGTAAAGATTAAGAGTAATACTTGCTGCAATGTTATGCATTACAATCCATATGACACAGCAGCTGTCCGATTGGACGGTTGTTCGGATCGGGGCCAATCTAAGCAATCCAGATGTACTCTCGGATTTGTGATCGGACGTTCTAAAAAAGTTACATAAGAAAACAAAAAAAAATGAAAAATGTCCTATCAACCGGTTCCCTTTAAATTAGACGGACTGCATAGCAACCGTCCGATAGAACCAGATCGAACGACTGATGTGCCATACATTGCATGACATTGCAGCAAGTATTACTCAACTGTAAAATTACACCTCTTAGTAATGCATTTGAATAGATACCTATAAGCATGAAAGTTGAAACTACCCTTTGAATCGAGGGTCACTCCTCTCCTTTAAAATATTTTATGTATATACTTCTATTCATGTGCTACTTACCTTCTTAATGTATCAAATTATTCCCCTTGAGAGAGATAAAAATGGGACAAATTTTTTTACAAAAAGCTAACTTTTATCACTGAAAACTATGGTCAAGAGTTAATAACCCAAACATGGGATAAGTGATCACCGTGAAGGTAAATTTAACTATAATATAAGTACGGCGTGTTAGCAAGAGAGGTAATTCCGTACTCCTTTTTAACAGGGATATATACAGTGAAAAAAAAGAAAATTCTTTCCTTTTCACACTTTGGAATCTCGAGTTTCTGGTGGTCTCTTGGAAAAGCGACCATGAGGGAAAAGACCATGAGCGAAAACGAAGTGAAGAGAGACGCCTGATTGTGCAGATACCCTAGTAGACAAAAAATTAATGGACCAGAAAAAAGAAAAGGAGAAGAGAAAGAATGGCAGTGAAGATTAGGTGGAGCATGTGATGAAGAACGACGACAAGGGTAAGCTAACAGGCTTGAGAAGGAGATCCCAGGGTGTGGTAGATGGGACAAACAGTTGGTCTTCCACAAGGGCGTTGATATAAAGTGGCTTGCAACAGGACTCGCTCAACAATTGAAGTCACAGAAGGAATGGAAATTACCGCAAGATTGAAGAGGGAAGGGGAACGGGATCATCTAGATCTGTTTGTCTCGGTTATTGTGTGTTTAGGGATGTCAATCGGACATGTCAGTTTGTAGTCCAATCCAATTCGATTTATATTAAAAAAAAGTGAGTTTACTCAAATTATATAAATTAAGTTAGACTAAATTTAGATTGATATTAGTTAAGTTTGAATTAAGTTGGATCGAAAACAGACTGATTCAATTTAATCTATTGACTTTTATAATAATTTAAAAAAATGAGTTTACTCAAATTATATAAATTAAGTTAGACTAAATTTAGATTGATATTAGTTAAGTTTAAATTAAGTTGGATCGAAAATAGACTGATTCAATTTAATCTATTGACTCTTATAATAATTCATACAAAAATAAAATACTTGTAACAAATCATTTATAAACGAAGTTCACCTAACTCAACTTAATCCAACCCACTTACTATTGAATTGCGACTGAATTAAAGTTATTTATCTTTGAAACGACAACAGCAAGACAAGTGACCAAGTCCAGAAGATCCGGTTCTAAAGGAAGGTGACTTGTGTAGCAACAATATGAAAACTATACGGATAACGTTGGCAACGCTAACGCTTAGGTGCTTCAAGAGACGAGGGAAAATTTGTAAGAAAAAAAATATAGTGATAATTTTATTTTTTTATTATCATAAATAGATACGTTAAAAATAATATTTTTAAAATTTAAAATGTAACGGACAAACGAGAAGAATTGAACCCGCACTCGGTGGATTCACAATTCACTGCCCGCCTTGATCCACTTGGTTGCATCTGCCGTGTCTTCCCTCTCCGGTCCGACTCTTTTTAATAATGAAAAGGAAGAAAAAAGAGGTATTTATTATCCAGATAAGAACTGGAGAGGTTTAGGAGGTTATTATTAATATCGGAATATTCCCAAAACACTTCCTTTTTACAATGAAACGGCATCTTTTGTTTTAAAGCCTAGCATACTTTCTCACTTTAAGAGTTAATTAAAAAAATGTCAGAACAAGTGATTAGAACATCGTTGAGAAAATGTTATACGCGGATGTGTTTTTCCTTGGAAGAACAACACATACGGTACGTAGATAGATACTGCAGTCATGTTGCACAACGACAAATGTGTAATCTGATATCGACAGAGTAATAGAAAAACAAAATCATTGAAAATAAAATTAATAAATTATATTGAATGAAAGGATCGGATAGAGTTAGCTAGCTAAGATGACACGGTGTCAGAGGAGAGGAGGACAACTCTTACTCTTCTTATAATCCGTTGTGTGGTCAGGAGGGAATGGAGGCGCTGGCGTGGGGTCCACCGAGGCGCTGGCGTGGGATCCACCGCCGGAAAATAACAAGGGATTAGTCGGTCGTGGGCGGCAAATTAAAAGGTCATAACAAACCCCCACCTCTCCCTTAAATACCCCTCCCCCAGTCCCAAGCCAGCTCACTACACACACACTAGCTGTGAGCTTCCCTTCTCTCTTTAGCCAGCCACTCCGGCCCGGAGGAGAACGCAGGCAGCTGCTGCCATGGGCAAGGATGTGGAGGAGCACCACGGCGGCGAGTTCCACGGCAAGGACTACACGGACCCGCCGCCGGCGCCGCTGATCGACCCGGAGGAGCTGGGCAAGTGGTCCTTCTACCGGGCCCTCATCGCCGAGTTCATCGCCACCCTCCTCTTCCTCTATGTCACCGTCCTCACTGTCATCGGCCACAAGTCCTCCACCGACGAGAGCAAGGTCCTCGAAGCCCAAAACTGCGGCGGCGTCGGGATCCTCGGCATCGCCTGGGCCTTCGGCGGCATGATCTTTATTCTCGTCTACTGCACCGCCGGCATCTCTGGTACGTATATATCTATATAAAAAGCGTCCGCCGCCGCCGGCACCACCACCACCTGTCTTCTTCATCGACGTACGGCGCCGCCCCCTTAATTGTATACATATAATTATATATTTTGGGGCGGCTCGATCGTTCTCTCCGTGTGTTTGTCTCTGATGGCAGTATTGCACTGGGTGCAGGGGGGCACATAAACCCGGCGGTGACGTTCGGGCTGTTCCTGGCGAGGAAGGTGTCGCTGGTGAGGGCGGTCATGTACATGGTGGCGCAGTGCCTGGGAGCCATCTGCGGCGTCGGGCTCGTGAAGGGGTTCCAGAAGGCCCACTACACCCGGTACGGTGGCGGAGCCAACGAGCTGTCCGGGGGCTACTCCAAGGGGACGGGGCTGGCGGCCGAGATCATCGGCACCTTCGTCCTTGTCTATACCGTCTTCTCCGCCACCGACCCCAAGCGCAACGCCCGTGACTCCCACGTCCCGGTATGTATATATATGCACGCCCCTCTCTCTCCCTCTACTGCCTCTCTCTACTGTTTTCTCTCTTTCTCTACTGCTCTCTCTCTCTCTATCTACTGTTCTGTTCTCTACAGTGGTAGTGGTATGCTCTCACTATCTGAGAGGCTCTCTCTTGGATTCCTTTCTGATATGTGGCCATCTCGCTGTTGTAGACGGTAAGTAAACTTTACCCGGAACCAGCTGGCTAGGGCAGCCACCTTCCTTTCTGGTTGAGGTTTAAATTTTTTTTGGTTATGTAGTTTTAGTGTTGTTGAAATTTTTATCTTCTGATCTACTGCGAGATTACTTTTTGAAAAATCAGACGAATTTGAAATTGTCGTCTAATTAAGTGGACTTATCAACTGAATCGAAATTATCTTTAACTCTAAAAAAAAATATTGGATTCCGATTAAAACTCCGATTATTTATAAATAATTGTGCATAATAGACTTCTGGACCTTTTTGCAAAAAGAAAAAGAAAAAGAAAAAGTAGATTTTACCCTGCAGACAGTGTCACGTCACGTCATAGGTTGTTGCCCTGCTGGATTTTTTTTCGAAAGCCCAAAAAATTTGAGTGTGGGCTCTGATCTGATGGTTGAGACAAGTTGAAGCGGTACAATTTTCACAGCTCGTGTTGGGTGGAGCTTTTGACCTCATTATAATGGTCCATCCGTATTGGCAAGATCTGGCTCGTCGCCAGTGCTTGGTGTTCTTGTTCGGGAGGCCATTCGCTCGTCTATGCGACCGAGATCATGGTGTACACATTTTGTGTGTGTTCCTTTTTTTTTTTTAATTTTGAAACTTTACGATCGAACTGGGTGAATTGATTCTAGACTCGTGTTCGATAAAACTTTAGTTGAAAATAGTTTTGGCTTTACTTACTTTGAATATGAAACGTTGAGTAGGAATAATTATATATTAACTTTTTGACAATCTTTGGGCGTTTACCGAGCGGAGGAATCGGAAGCTTTAATTTAATTTATTTTTTTTTACCGCAATTTTGTGTAGGATGATAATTTTTTGGAGGCCAACTACGAATTGGTGACAATTTTGTGTACCTTGAATGCCATCTAGCTAGCTAGTTTGTTAAACCTGACAATTTTACTTCACTATATGTCTCATATGTGTGTATATATCTACTGTGATGATGCAGGTGTTGGCCCCTCTTCCCATCGGGTTCGCGGTGTTCATGGTGCACCTGGCCACCATTCCCATCACCGGCACCGGCATCAATCCCGCCCGGAGCTTCGGCGCCGCCGTCATCTACAACAAGGACAAGGCCTGGGATGACCAGGTGGGTGCAGCAACTCATACTCGGCCCCAGCAATTCCTTAATTAATTTGCTTGTTAATCTTCTCACCGCTAGCTGTTCAAATGCCCAATTTTGCATACCAAATTAAGCACTAACTAGTATGTCCTTAGCGTGTTTTGCACAATTTTAAATGGCCAAAGGAGGAGGCATGCTAGATCCCCGTTAGGGTGACGAGATTTCTTCTCCACTTTTCTCACCCATAATGATATAAAATCTAAAGGGCCGGCCCAGGGTCTTAGATGAGTTTTTGAATTTAAAATAAATAAAGAAAGAAAGGGTCTAATTCAAGTTTTTCCCGACAAAAATCACAGATAACAGGTAAAATTTAAAAGAAAAAGTCAATCCCATTCAACCATATAAATTGAGTAAAAAAAGTGGGGAAGAAATCCCGTCATTATTTCCCTAATATATGTAGCAACCCTGTGTTTAAAGTTTAAACCATGTCACAGAGCATTCAATGGCTCACATATGGAATCCTCAATGCAAGATTTCAATAGAACAAGGCATGAAATATCCGTACGTGTGGTATCCATTGGGATGCCTTCGTGAACTCGCATACCCCATAGTTCACGTGCGGTATGTATTCTGTAATAGGTTACCCATGCAGATAGTTGTCATCTCATTTTTTAGGAGTTTGTCTGATAAAGCCACATTATTTCTAGACGTCAAAAAAGAGAAAAACTTGAAAACCTCTCGTTTCATCATGAATCGTTGAGAGCAGGGTTTACCGTACCGGTTCGACTCGTGCCGACTCAGACAATCCATACCGTATCAAGACAAATCTGAATCGGTGCGACTCAACTAAGTATGTGCGATATGATCATGTGACTCGTACGAGTCAACCCGACTTGTATCAGATCATGGAAGATTCAAGTCGGCGGACGAACCTTAGTTGAGAGGCGGGGATGTGAAATGGAAGAGACCATGTGCGCGTGCAATTATTTTCTAGTATGTCGGATGTGTCAATCAGATGGATGGTTAAGAATCCTGTGGTGGTGGTGGTGGTTGAGACAAATTAAAGATGCCCATAGATGGGAGAGGACAAAGATATGGAATTCATAAAGAGCCGGAGTGATAGGGGCTTCGCCCACCCAATCACGTGGCTACATGTCAATTCCAACCATCGCTATTCTCCGCTGGTGGACCTTGCCTTCGAACGTCACTGTTTGTTCTATAGCCACATATCCCATGGCATGCCTCCATCTTTATGGAAAATTAATGGAACCCCTCCTGATCGCTGCACGCCACATGATGACCGACCACCCAACTTCCTCAGGTGCAAGGCAACGGGGTGCTAATATCGCTTCGTACTCTCCCCACCTTATCCTCACTTCTTACCTCATCAGGTTTCATATATATATATATATATATAGTTTTGTATACGTTCTTCATCATACTCCAGCCGAGTGGTTCAACTAATCCTGTGGGTCGATCACTAGCTAGTTAAGATGGTGGACACACACAAATAAAGCATGTTAATTAACTGCAGGCAGATTCTTCTCAAGGCTAGGCTCACATCACCTCACAAACATCTACTACTGTTTATGTTGTTGACATCAGGCTAACTCTCGAATACGTACGTTCTATTCTTAATCTTATCCTTTGGATCGATGGTTTGTTAATCACGTTGACATGGAATTGGCAGTGGATCTTCTGGGTGGGGCCGTTCATCGGAGCTGCCATCGCCGCCGCCTACCATCAGTACGTCCTCCGTGCGGGGGCCATCAAGGCCCTGGGCTCATTCCGGAGCAATCCCCACGCCTGACCGGCCGGTGTTCCGATGGCCGGGGAAGGTGGAAGAAACCAATAAGAAGAAAGCGGATGGTCTGTGTCGTGCCATGGAATTGGAGGGCCCTCTGGACAAGGGGGAAGAGATGCCATTATCATGATGTGAGCGAATTGTAGATACTACATATGTTATGTTATGCATCTTACTGTCTCATGCATGGAGGAGAAGCCCGGGGTCGCTTTACGTTCCTCCATTTGTTCTGTCAGCCTCTCTAAATTAAGTTCCTCCCAATTTGTGTGTATGATTTGCATCAAGTGTTTCTATATATGTACTTGTTTCCTTGTAGCATCGGGGCCCGTCTCACTTCGTTTAATCTCTGGTCGTCTAATGACCCATGGCGCATATATATATATATATATATATATATATATATATATATATATATATATATATATGTTGAACTCTGCGCATGCCGTATGAGTGTGGGGAGTACGTACTGTAACTCCATCTGGGCGCAATGCAGAGCTCGTCAATTTCCCCATGTCATTCTTATGTGACTTCACCGGCTCCACAATCTGCTTAAAAGGCGGCTTTAATTTAATGTAGTTTTAATTAGCTTGTCATGTTATGATAGGTGGCTGGTGTGCAGGGACGGATTCAGCATAGATCAAATAGGATCCTGTGATCCTACTGAATTATAGAATTTTATTATAAAAAATGTAGGTCAAGGACTCAGTGATCTCACTGGATGAGTCCAGTGAGACCCGTCCAATTTAAAGACCCAAGTCCTCCCGTCCTTCAATTTGACGAGCAATATCTAATTCGGACGATTCCCTGGATAAAATTTTTGTATCCGCTACTACTAGTGTGGAAAGTGCAAGGACTATATGGATGTCGAAGCCTTTTCTTCTCCTCCATATTTTTTTGTCAGTGGTACAGAAGGGAGCTAAGTAATTAAATTTGTAGGTGTTTCCGGTTTCCGGTTTTGTCAGTGGCTCTGGCTCTAGACCTGACACATGAAATAGTGGCTCATGGGCATTGGTTGTTAAAACAAAAATGCAATCTTCTTTGCATGGTCTTGTGTTTATTTTTATCTTCGATTCTTCGTTTGATTTTTGTCTTGGAGCGGGCGTAGGAAGTATTTTGTAGACTTCAAAGCGCTCCGTACACCTCGGTATATTATTAAAATATATCTCATATACAAATTAATTAAGAGTGATACCTGTTGTAGTTGTTTGTTGACGTATTTGCTAAGTCTCACTCTGATACGATTCGACGGTTTAGATCGCATTGGAGCGGAGTTGTCTTCTTTATACGGCTGTTTTATCAAATATCAAATTGTTCACTTGCCGAACTTGGGTGAACTCTGCGTTAAGGAATTTTTTTAATCTTTTAAGTTTAAAATCCAAATCATCTAATCGTTGATCAGATACCTAAAAAAAATCGCACATGTGTTCAGCTGGGTTGCTTGATGTTTCTAGGCCTATTTTTGTGGTTCAGGCTTCGGTTAAAGCAGGCATCCCGAGTGATCCAGTACCTTAGCAGCATTAAATTAATAGCACGACTGTTATTAGATTAATCCAGACGAAAGCATGCCACCAGTCTAAGTCCACGGTTGACATAGTTTATCATTCAAAGAGTATAGGCCGTACGCAACCTGAAATAAAACAATTATTTTATTTTACGATATCTTCAGTTGTTTAGAATGATGTAAGATAATATAAAATTTTATTTATACCTTGTTTGTCTATTTGGTAGTCTAATTCCCTTATTTTGATTTACAGATCCACTGTAAACTAAGACATGATGATTGAAGTATCCTCTTATTTTGTTTTACAAATAACCAAACAAATCTTCTCCGATTCTAAAATAAAAAAAATTTCACTTATTTTAAAATCTTTGATTTACAAAATTATACATTAAAATAAATAACCTCTTAATTAATCTTCTCGCTACTTATATATATATTCTATGTTGCAGCGACAATCTAATAGCCTTACATCGGTTAATTTCAGTTGTGGTCAATGCTTATGATATGGGACCCTTCAAACTCAACACTTGGATTAGATGAAATTCCAAAACTACGGCTTTGAGATTTAGAGGCGGAGGGTCGCATGAGCTTGGAACTATAACCTAAAAACTGATGTGAGACTAATTGCCTAGGGTCACCATGGGTCAACAGCCAGTACTCCCCCTTATGGCTACCATGCGCTGTGAAAATGAAAGGGAAGACGAAAAAGGTTAGGTCCAAGATCGATGCTCTGATACTAAGTTGAAATCCCAAAACATCGATTTTAAAATTCAGATGCGCAGAGTCATATGTGTTGAAACCATAACTCAGAAACTAATATGGGACTAATTGTCCAGAGCCACCATAGGCCAACAGCCAACATTTTACTAATCTAATCACACTTGCTACATTAACAATCAAGACTATCGCTGCTGTAGAGACTTGTCTAATAAGTAGAGAATGGCCGGTCGGTGCCGGTGGTCAAAACAAATAACAAACCGCCTTTTAAGTCTTTTTAATTATATATGCTCCCAATGTGACGCATCCCTATTATCTTTTCTACTTAGATAACCAAACACTTAACCTTATCTTCCCCTTGTAGATTACATCGTCCTTATCTTCTCTCCCTCCCATTTCTTAATCGTAGTTTATCTCTCTTTCTGGTACTCAGTGATATTATTCTTTGTTCGACTAATGTGTTTCTCTGTTTGTAACTCCCAACGCTGTAAATTTAGGATCTATTTTATTTCATGTAAAGTAGGTTGTATGAAATTTATTTCGAAAAGTACAGCAGAAAGATCTATTCAGCAATCCAGAAAATTCTAGCCAACAAAAATCCTAACATTTTGGCCTCCTCTTCTCTTAATTTTAGCATCTATAGGATGAGACCGAATGTCTTTTTCACAGCACTTAAACAAATTTTCATAATTATCAAATGACAAATTAATGCTTTCACCAAAATTTTGTTCTCTCTAAATGTGTTTTACACACGAATTTTCCATAAGGGGACACGTGACGAGGCCTCTCATGCGTGACGGAAAAACTAGGTGCGTTCATCACCCTTGTCACCGTATTAAATAGAATAATCTAGAAATTTGGCTGTTGATCACCGAAACGGGGAAAGTATTTCTTTCTTGGGTGTTATTATAATGTGCTGTAGATTATCGTAATAAAATCATTAATTTATTTTAAGTCAATTTTAGCCTATAATCACAATTGAAGAAAATGAGTGGACGATGGTTAATTGTTGTTGACCCAAAGCTATGAAAAACTTTAGAGGAGAGGGATGAATAGGATTTTCTCAAATCTAATACAGTCTAGAAAAATAAATAAAAGAAGAAAATAAAAGAGATAGGACTAATCACACAAATACAAGATAAAGATTTTATAGTGGTTCGATCATATGGTAACCTATGTTCACTCCTCAAAAATACTGAGTATTTACTAGAATCAAATCTAGAATCACACATATGCTAGCTAATAACCAACTAGCACACACGCACACAAAATTAAAGATCACAAACACAAGTTTAAATGAGAAAGGAGAATGAAAGATCAAACACTCGAAGGGCCATAACTGTACCTTAATCTCCCTACTAAAGATCATTGCAGAGCAAACGCAAGTTGGGGTGGTTCCTCTATGCTTGTATTTTTTTGTAATGACCATTAAAGTCCATTTTATAAACTTCCATTAGTCAAAGAGCCAATGAAGATAAGAAGAAGATGAAGGAATAAGAAATAAAAAGTCCAACAGTGAAAAAAAGTCGCACCCAGTCGTGATGGTGTCGACACCCTGATAAATTTCAGAAGGCTGAAATTTGTCGGGTGTTCATGGTGTCGACACCATGTTTACTAGTGTTGACATCCTAGGCTTCCTCCAGGGTCGGCTTCAATGGTGTTGACACACTACCTGACTAGTGTCAACACCTCTTCTTTGAGATGTTTCGATCCTTTTTATTTGACCCTTAAACCTGCACACATAAACACACTAATACACAAGGTTTGTCAATCATCAAAATCAATGGATAATTAACAATTGTACTTCAAAATTCAAGTCTATATATATCATGGTTCATTGTATTTTAAAATTCAAGTATTTACTGTACACTAGCATCAAGAAAACATCAAAAAAAAATGTTTTACATATTTTATGTTATTTTACATCACACTGAATACCACTTTACTAGGAAAAAAAAATGCTTTTCTGCATCATCAAAGAACCAAAACTGCGTGTCAAGGAGGAGCCTCTCACTCTTCTTGTTTTCATTTTTGATCAGAATATATAGAGTGGAGTTCCTCTCAATACAAGTTTAGACTAAACTCGGGCAGTATAGAGAAGGAGAAAAGGAATTTTTCAAAAAATCCTAATTTCTTTGAAAAACTTCCCTCTCATCAAATATATATGGGAACAAAAAGGTTCCTTTCTTTTTCCATTGCCATTGCCAACAAGGTTAGTGAACACATTTTTTATCAATATGTCCTTTCTCAATCATGGGAGGGTTTGCCTTTTCCTCCCTCGTTTTTAACCCAACGGATCCATGTTGAGGAGCTACTTCCGTTATGATTCATATCCAATAGAGTAATACTTGCTGCACTGAGGGTGAAGTTTATACTGTTCCTCAAAGCAGTGGGTAAATAAAAAATATATATATTTTTAAATTTTTTCAAGGTGGGTCCCGAGGTGTTCTACATGTCTGTATAGGTCGATTTTCGATCGAACAATCTAAAAAAATATGAAAAATCAAAAATTGTTATTAATCTTGGCCCATTAAGGATTTTTTTTTACTGTTTATTGGGGTTCAATTTTTTATTTTTCAAATTTTTTTAGATCGTCTGATCGGAGATCAGCCTGCACAAACATGTAGGGCACCTTGAGACCCACCTTTTTTAAAAAAAAAAAAAAAAATTCTTTTATTTACCCACTGTATTGAGGGGCAGTGTAAACCGCATCCTCACTGCAACAAGTATTACTCTGTCCGATGTGATAAGAGATCGGCTTGTACGAACATGTAGGGCACTTTAGAAACCACTTAAAATTATTTTCAAAAAATATTTTTTTTTTTATTTACCCACTGCACTGAGGGGCAGTGTAAACTGCACCCTCAGTGCAGCGAGTATTACTCTGTCCGGTGTGGTGGCATGTTTGGCGCAGAGATTTTACAAGTAAAAAGGACGTACAGAGAAAGTTCATAAAGGGATAATACATTCTGATTAGAGTTGCAAATGGATAAATGAGTTTTCAATTATTTGTCCGGTTTATGTTTTTATTAATGAATTCAAAAATCCATTAAAAATCATCTGTTAAATTATAGGGAATAAAAATGGATGTCTGATAGTTATAGCGGTCGGAAATGGAAATAGTTATTTCTGCGTTTGCTAATCTGTTTTCATTTTCAAATTATTACGTATCTTATATATAGTACGTTACAAGATAAAAAATGAATCTGTTCAACAGGCCTCTCTCATATCTAATGGTGAGAATATCTCTTGATAGTTTGACAAAAATAAGATCATGGTAAGAAATATAAAACTTTCTTAAATTTAATGTGATTTTATGATACGTGGTTTAAGTAGACTCTTAGATTTAGACTAATAGATAAAGTAGATTTCAAAATTTTAAGTTAATAGATTACAATAATTTACATAAATTAAAATTATGTAGGTTTAAAAAAGATTTAATTATTAAAAAAATGATCAGAAGTGAATAGTAATAATAATTTGAAATAATTTCTTATTATAATGATGATAATAACGGAAACGTCCATTTACTTTCATCTTCATTTCTGATTTCCGATATAAAAAACGGAAATAAATGCGAAAGCGAAAATACTCACTTCCTTATCCGTTTTTTTGTCTACAATAAGTTTTATAGAAAACCGAAGAGGACTGTCATGTCAATTTCCGTCTTTGCAGCCCTAATCCTGATCCATTGTTTGGCTTGGGTAAACATAGTTGAGAATGAAAAACACATCGCGAGTACCAAGCACGTATAAGCCCAAGACAAGGAACATGCATGATGCCTATTTGACTTGGAGACGCAATAATTAATCAGCACCATCATCAGTATTATCGCTAACGGAGCAACCGTGTATCCGACTCTGATCAGTCACAATACACATTTAATTTCCTCGCCCACGCTACAGAGATGTCCCCATGCACCTGATCGAAATCTATACCCGGCCTACAAACTTCACCTCGTTGGTTAGTCATGTACAAAGCTCACCAGTGTGCTATATATATATATATCTATCTGTTCAAACATGTCAACAAGAACCAATCAGCTGCAATTTGTTCCAGCCTAGTCATCTTCCTCGATGGTGAAGTCTAGTTCAGTAGGCTTCTGCAGTGAAGAGACGGCACCAGGATTGGAGCCACCCGGCTGGTTCCTGCTCCTCCTCGTGCTTGCCACCAGACGTGCGACGAAGACAGCCGCCCCAGAGCCCGGTGCAGGCGCAGCACGCGACTCCATGAGCTTCAGCGCCTTCTTCTGATCAGCAGAAGCAGCGTCCTCCATTAGCCTCAGCTCGATGGACGCCCTCCGCCTCTTCTGCCGGCGCCATGCTGCCTGTATGAAGCATGCAGCCCACGTACGCCACTGCGGGGAGTAGAACCGGAGCTTGTGCCGCAGCTGCTTGCTGTGCAGCCTCCTGAACTGTGAGGCGACGAAATTCAAGTCCTCGGCTACGAGTGCAAAGGCTTCCACTTCAGAAATGGCCTTCACTGTGCGGGTGGAGGATGGCAGGCTGATGGTGGTCCGGGGGTCGAGGGCCCATGTCAGGAGCTCCTCGCCGCAGAAGTCGCCTGGGCCGATGCGGCAAGAGTTGAAGAAGCCGGTGCGCCCACCATTTGTGGTGTGGGAGTCGAGGTGGCCACGGATGATGAAGAGCATCTCGTTTACAGGGTCCAGCTCGCGCACTAGGCAGGTTCCCTTTGTGAACAAGGCTGGCTTTAGCCGCTCACATATGGCATCCAACATCTGCTCGTCCATCTGGTCAAACAATGGCACCTGGTTTTTGCCATATGGAAGAAGACCACAGTCAAACTAAGATATGTATGTCGATCTACGCTAGTGCCCAATATTGATGTGGCACTGTAGCAATAATTAACCCGTAAATACAACATAGTTGTGTGTCAGTGGATTCCTATATATGTTGCGTGACCACGTTCTAACAATCAGCAGGTACATCTAGGTAAATGTTGTCCATAACCTTTCCTCATTTTCTTTTACAGCACACTTAATCTCAAAACATACATACTGCAAATAGTGATTATAAGAGTGTTCTAAATGGAGTCCATACGGGCAATCTTGTGGTCTTTCGATAACAGATGGGGACGTAGACTTACTCGGCGAACTAAATCAAGACAGAGGTGGCGCTTGATGTCTCTACGCAGGTCCATTGGCAGGCCTTTGAGGAGAGCTTCTTCATCAACCCCTCGGGTGGCCACCCATTTGTACTGGTCATATCTGCGCACACTCTGCTTCAACTCTGGGGGTAGCTGTCTATGGCGCATCCATTGCTCCGCGTCCGTCCTCTTGATCCTCCATTCTTCCAGACGAGTGGTGGTGGATTGAAGAAATGACTGTTCAAGGGATGAAGAATTAGCTAGTGGTCAATGTGAAATGGCGACAGTTTCCTCATGAAAGTGAGGTAATGGAAGATAACGGAAACAGCAAATGCTCCCTTTGGGTTCAGTTTATATTCTTTACAGTGGTGTCTACATGTGGCTAGCTAGCTGTTTGAAAGAAATGAGAATCAGGTGGGTCAATTGCTATAAAGTTCAGTCTAGCATGGTATCAACATATTTGGTGAGTGGCTGTTTGAGTGAAATCACAGCCAGAAAAAGGTCAGTCTAAAGTAAAGATTTGATACTTGAGGTTTGGCATAAACATTAGTGGATCAATGTTGATACTTTGAAAAGAGTACAATGGAAAATGGGGGGTGGCATTCTATGGCAGTATTATACGTCTGTCGAAGATAACCAATTGCAAATTGGTTCAATACCGTTTCAATCTAAACTTACTTGCATATTCCCAATAAGCAAACCAAAGAGCACCAAACCCAGAATAGCAATAACAATTGCAAAGCTTATTTCTCCCACATAGGTGCTTGTAGAAAGATTCTGTCCCAGAGAGCTGTATGACAAGATATAGAATCAGTGTTCCAGTATAAATATGCCTGAAAGAAAAAGAGAAGGCTCCAAAACCACAATTTAGAAAGGGACTTTGTACCTCAGATTTCTCAAGCCCCACCAAAAGCAGTACAAGTATTTTTGGAAGAAAGGCAAAGTTGTAATGTTGGAGTCAACTGCATCAGCATATATCCCAAACTGGTAAAAGCCGTTGCTCGGACTGCATAAATCTGTAATGTTACTTGACTGAAACCAATTGTTCCTCGGTTTGTTGATATTTTCACAATCGAAATATCCATACTGACACAATGGACCCTGAAGGTCACATGCTGCTCTCCAGCATGCTTCCAGGCGCTCAATTGACAGGAGATACCAAGATGCTCCAAGAACCTTTATATAAAATAAAATCGTTAAATGCCAACAAAAAAAAAATGGTATATCAGAGAGCAGACAGAAAGATCAAATAACCTTTTAGTACCATTCAATTCGTTAATAATCAATTACGCAACTCAAAACCACGTCATCATCAGATGGCTGGAAGCTAAGCTTCATAGAAAGATACTAAAAGTTTTTAATCATACAGGTGGTTATCTATGATGTGACTGATACATTCAGAAACAGAAACGTATATGCAAAAAGATGACACATTAATTTGCAAAAGGAGATACAAATTGGGCGCAAATGAATCATTACGACTCTAAGACTTAGGATATCTATGTGTGTGTGTGTGTGTGTGTCTGTGAGCATGTATAATTCTGATGGAAAGAATGAGAGAACCGAATTTGCTCATCATTCCAGCAGACAATCATAACAACATATAAGAATTTTGATGACTGATGCAAATAAGTTAGCTTACATCTGTTAAATCCTTTAACTTACATGACTTGCCAGCATATAGAGTATAAGGTTGTATGCAGCTCCAGAACATGCACTTTCAGTGATGACCCCAGTTGCATTCACGAGTTGTGATGAGAGAGGTACAATTAAGAACAGTCTTGGAATATATTGGAAAATGATGATAAAACGAAGAACATTCTTGGTATTGGTCATCATGGAACCCCTGAGGCCTGGAATCACACCCCAGATTAAAAACTGAAACAGGAGAGATGTTGTATCAGCAAAGTATACAGATAATAAAAAGTAATGAAAAATATCATGGCAGGTTATGTCATTTCATTTGTGTCTTGACAATGTTAATTTATGTAAATTGAAGGGCAGCTCAATGCCACAAGGTTCCCACAGCTACAAAGTCTGGGGAAGGTCAATATTATGCGACCTTTCCCTTACTCTTTTGCAAAGAAGCTGTCTCCCCTATTGAACTGATAAGATCTAGGTCACAATGGAACAACTTTATCATTGCACCAATGCTTTCCCTCATCAGTCATTATAAGTAATTTGACCACTAGTGCAAAGATCCTAGAGATTCGATTTATATATAAAAAAATGGCTTATACTAACATTGTGTCGGGAAAGGAAGCCATGAACAGATAAAGTATGCCATTTGCCACCACAAAGGGGAGAAATAAAAGCTATAAAGGTGAACAACAAATGTGGTTCCTGAGGACAAGTGAAAGAAAGGGTCCATTTAAGGGGAAACTGATGGATATAACAGTAGGATAGCATATAGCAGGAGCAAAGTTGTCCATATTCAGAAAAGTGCCAGAGCCTGAAGATGAGATGATTAAAAGACTGATTTCATATATATTCCAGAGATGTCAGCTACCAATGAACAGAATCAAAATGAAACTCCATGTTGACAGCCAGCAATGAAACTCCATGTTAACAAAGACACATTTTGGACAAATTATGATGATTGTGATCCGAAGTATTAGACAATTGCATACCTGAGTAAGGGGCAACGCAGCAACAAGGTCAATCCAGAAGCCCTTTGATATATAACGTGAGGAAATCTTTGAGGGATCAATCACAAGCTCGCCTCTCCCAAATACGCGAGAGGATGGAGCAACAAATGCTGTCCGAAACCGAACAAAAATTTGAATAATATAGAAAATATCCGCTAATGAGCGTACCGTTGTAAGGATTACTTCAAGTGAGAAATCAATATCTATGCATTCCTCCTTCCTAGTCCCCAGCAAGTAAAAAAATAGAGGATCCACAAAAAGGGAAACTAAACATGCTACTAGGAATATCTTGTTCCACCTATGAATGGTGGGGCCTCGAGGATCCCATATCTTCTTCTCAATTCTATCCGACTCATAATCCTCTGAGAACACTCGAGATAAGACCTTCTCCTTCAATGACCTGCTGGGCTTTTCTGGGCAGATTTTGGAAGATGATAGAGGTAGTTTGGCCCCATCCGAACTGTATGTATGTTTAACCACATTATCAAATTTGCATGTTCTGCCTGTTGTGGTCTTCGTAGCTTCAATATCATCTGGAAATCTGAAAATTAAATAAGAAAGGTGTCAAACAATTTAACAACCAGAAAATACAATGAAACCTATTAGATAGACTGGTCCTATTAGAAATCTTGAATGTTGTGGATAACTTGAAATTCGATGGTAGAATCATGCACTTAAAATGAATACCTGTTAGTCTCCTAGACATACTGGACCCATTAACTTAGGCACTTACGGTATGGCCTAGGATAATTATGTTCAAATGCATAGTTTGCTTCAGATTATTGAGTGCATGGTCCTTTCTGAGTAAAATGGATGCACGACAAGTTGGCATGCACGTCTGCATAGTGCATGATACTAGAAAAAATAAATAAACATGAATGTCTCAAAATAATCTCTCGCAAATAACACATTAATTAGAGTGGTATAAACCACTGCAAGGGAGGAAAAAGAACGACAAGCACCATAAACAAGAAAAAAAAAAAAAAAAAAGGACTCTTTTCCTGCTGTGACTGGCAGGCATTATTTGGCCTGGCCACTTAAGATCATCTAATCAGTTACAAGTTTCAAAATCTGAAAGGAAAGATTCACACTCATCTACTGAAAAATGGAGGACAAAGGCACTAATCCAACAACCCAACTGATGGTAATGTATGTTTACCCATAAATGAAATAAATCTGCATGAGTCAGATGAGACCTTCACCTGATCCGAGGTGAAAATTGGTTTCTGAAAGGACAAAACCCACTCAGTTGCTAAAGATGGAGGACCAAGCCATAGCTATGAGCCTATGAGCTCCCAGTCAACTTTGAAAGAAAACGGGGATCTGACCCTTAGTGTGCTTAATTTGTCATCATATCAAGAAAGCACAGATCTATCAAGCTATGCAAAATCAAATTGAATTCCTACTTCCTATGGACATTATGGGCAACCAAAGGAGAAAAGAAGAGGACAAACTGACCTTACAGATCTCGAATTGCCATATGCCATGGTGCTTCCCCCAGGGAACCCCCTTCCAACTCTCCAGCTACAAGCAGGAAACTGAACCTTAGAAATACTGGTCGATCGACCGCTTGAAAGGGACCCAGTTACAACCCTCCACCATAAGAATGCAAAGACCTCTGGCTGCCAGTTCCGCGAAGAATCCTGTGATGATGGTGTGAAACGCGGGCAACCAACTTATCAGCAGTTTAAAGTTTGTGACAAATCACAGCCTTTTCCAATAACTGGGAGCGCAGATGACGGCATGTGATCAGTGGTCTTCTTCCAACCCTCCCCTTCTCTGCCTTTCTCTGCCTCTTCGTACACTATTTCTTGCTTTCATGTGAAGATCTTTGACGCCCAAAAGGCCTCACACCCGCCCCGTGCTGCCGGCTGTAGTGCCTCAATCCACCACAGAGCTCTCGGATACTGGGATGGGAGAAACCATGCACACGTTGGAACATATGGTATCACATGTTTGTTGCAGATTAATCTTACAGGCACTTGGCTGGCATGCCCTGGAGACCCAATTCGTCTGCTCGCAGCTCAGCTCACTCCTCCGTGGTGGCAAGCAGGGAGCAAGAAAGGCACCGGCTTCAAGATGCGAAGACAGACCCCTGCACTCACAAGGAATCAAGTGAAGCCACATTTGGAGATCAAGTGGAGAAGAAACAACAATAAATGGGGAGAGAAAAAGGGAAAGAGCAAGGTGGTGATGATGGGACAAAAGGGTTGAGGGATGCCGTGTTGTGAACCTGAGGCACCCAGGAATAGAGACCCCTCCCCCCCAGCGGTAGCCTGGGGAAACAGCAAACTGTGACGCTGCAAAGAGGCCAAGACAAACACAAGATATAGGAGAGTTTGCCACCCAGCAAAAGTTTTAGTTAAATGCCGGCTCCATGGACAGAACAACTTATAACCGTCTCCACGGTGCTACCGACAATAGGTTCCGGCCTGCAGAGCTGGCATCATCAAGCATACTCTTCTCTTAATTGTCGCTGTTGCAGGAAACACGGACTCTCTCTCTCTCTCTCTCACACACACACACACACACCCACACCCCTGACTGGTTGCAGAATGGGAGGAAAGATACCTCACCATGGGCTCTGTGGTGCAGTTGATCTCTCCATGCTCACCATTAAACAAGATGAAGAGATACCTTGGCAGGGGAAAGGTTTAAAAAAAGCAGAGTTCAGCTACCTGGGGTATATAAAGAGGTCAACTTTCACTGTGCATCACCCTTGTAGCCTATCGTTTTATAGAAATGTGAGCAGTATCAACAGTTTAAGAAATTGAGAAAGGGCGGAGCTTTATAATACCCAGACGATGACAGAGAGGAGACGTCGGCCCTTCCCTAGGAGAAGGTGAATAGGGAAAGCAGAGGAAAATAAAAAAGAGGAGACCACCGATGAAGTGCACTGAACAAGATTGTCTATAGACTATTTTGTTTGAATTTTGATGTACCTCTAGATTCAACAAAAAATGTTATATTTGGATGATCTTATCACTTCAAATGCAAATTATTTATTTGTCCTCTTTCTATTGAGTCTGAGAGTACGTTAAGATTTGGACAAAACAATCCAGACGATCTTATTTTGAAGTGCACAAAATGCATATCAAATCTTTTATTTTCTTTTCTCCATTTTAAACAGAGAAAGAACATGTTTCTTTCTGAAACCATATTCCCATTCTGTCAGATTGAAACCTTGGGTTGAAACTTCGTGCACAAAACATGCAGGAAGGAATAACTTCATGTTTGCATGTCATGCTTCAGACTCTTGCAAAGTTTTCGGAGAAAATAAAAAAACTTACAAACGAAAGTGTGGAGAAACCAGTGTCTGCCCGTTCCATACAACACTTACATCTTTGTCGCATGTTCCTCTACTACGGTATGCCTAATCCATAGACACTATATAGTGGTACATTCTTATTTAAGACTTGTCGCATGGGTAAGTTGGAAAATAATAATATGTATGTATGGTGCATAAAGAGATAAGTCTAGCTTTAGTTGATCGTAAGTTTATCAAAATAAGGTTAAATGATTTGGACATGTGCACGGTCAATTACATTCAATGTCGAATAGAAAGTGCCATCAAATACAGATGCAAGATGATAAAAAAAACATAAAATTAACATGAAGTTCAAATTTAACTATAATTTTAAACGGATTAAAGTGATGGGTCGGATAGAACAATGTACTTGATCCTAAATTTAAAAAAAGGTAATAAAATAACAAGGCTTAAATGATGATATGTTTGTTGTCAATATTCCAGATCTTTTGTGCCTCCAATAGATCAGACTCAGCTCATCAAGAGGCCAAAAGTTGACAACTATCCCCCTAACATCTTAGTTATGAGATAACAAAGGAAAATTATTATTACAGAGTAATACTTGTTGTACTGAAGGTGTCATTTGCAGTGCAGTGAATAAATAAAAAAGAAATTATCTTTTAAAATTTTTAGGTGGACCCCGATATATCTTACATGTCCGTACATATTGATCTCCGATCGGACAGCTTAAAAAATCTGAAAAATAAAAAATTGAATCCCAATAAACAGTAAAAAATGCCTTAAAGGCCGAGCCCAGTAATGTTTTTTGATTTCTTACAAATTCTTTTGAGTCGTCCAATCAAAGTTCGGCATGTACGGACATGTAGGATACCTCGGAGCCTATCTAAAAAAAATTATTTATTTTATTTTATTTTATTTACCCACTTCATTGAGAGATGGTGCAAATGGTATTCCCAGTGAAACAAGTATTACTCGTTGTCACAATATACAAATATGCATGGAAAGTTGGACCCAATCTGGAGATGTGGTTGACTTATTGAAGAAGATAGAAGAAAGAAAAAAAAAATCGTTTTTTACATATATACTCTTGACCTGTACTATGTTTGCATTATATCCTCAAATCCTACATATTGTTATCTATACTTATGAAATCTTAGAAGTGTTACAGTTGTACCCTTCCTCTAAAATGGTGTTAAATCAAACTTAAAGATTTTACATGTATATTTTTAAACTTACTAATATTTTACATATACACTCCTAAATTTATTAAAGTTTTGCATATGTATATGTTATCAAGATTTATAGAATCTTCTTGGCATATTTGATTAGAGATAGAGGTGTATAATCAAAATATTTATGAAACTTTTAAAGATATTGATAACAATGTGTGAAAATTAAGGATATAAATGTAAGTATGTGTATGTCCGGGAGTATATATGCAAAACCCTCAAACAAAAAGGCAGGAGCAAAAATCCAAACGGGGGGACTCAACAAGCAGACGCGTGCGCACTGGCGTGCTCTGCTCCGCCCGCGCTCCTTCTCGCTGACGCACAGAGCAACATACTCTGCCGGTTGCGCCACCGATGGCCCAGCTTCACGTCGGCGGCCAGTCTTCCCTGTCACGGCGCGGCGGGCCCGTGGACGGGGACGCGCAACGCCTGGAGAAGTGGTGGCAGACTGCCCCTATCCTCACCACCTCACCGGACGAGCGCTCCGCCGTCGCCCTCGTCACCCATCGGGTGGAAAGCAACCCCCACGACGGCGATCGGGGCGGGTGGGGTACGCCGTGGACGGCGGAGCGGAGCGAAGCGCTGTCCCCGCCACCACGAGAGGTAATTAGACACGGTGAGGGCACAGTCGTTAAAGTATAAGAAATTCGAAGTCGTTTGATGTGATGCAAAACGTAAGTATTATAAATGCTTACTCTATATTTTTTTTGGACGAAGACTCTAAATTGTTTCTTCAGCAGCATTTTTTGTCGGTTAATCAAGTATGTAGAACTTTCCTTAAGTAGAAAGAATTCAAATTTTAGCAGCGTCAATATTTTTTTTCCTAAATGAGATTTTCTTTTCCCACCCAAGCAACTCTTGCACACTTTTTAAGGGCGGCTACTCTACAAGAAGAACTACTTTTTTTTTGTAAACTTCATTCTCTACCAAGAACACTTGGCATAGATTCTTACAAAATTATAGGTTAATTCCCATACCCTCGTTTACTGTGAAAGCTGAAAATTCAGCCAAGGAATTGGTAAGCAGCACGGGCTCACCGTTGATCTATATGATACTCTTTCTGGTTGAGTTTATTTAGTTTTTAATCTAAAACTATCAAAATTAAATCTGGGGGTCTTAAAAGTAATGCATCCGCAGAATGCAAAGGTTTAAATCTCCCTGTTGTTCACCAACCATCTTTGAGTAACGGTAGCAAGAAGAGGATGGGAGAGTGATGCAGAACGATTGGAGGTGTCTCCCCCAATGATTCTCTGGTGTCTCACGATTCCCGCCTCCATCTCAGAGAAGTGGAATAAGATTTGGATAGTGAGGACGATCCAAACCTGGTTCTAATCCTAAACTGATACAAAATGACATGAGGTATTTTGCCCCATGATCCTTAGGCGTCTCACCTAGCCCATCACAGGATTTTTCAAACCCCGTCTCATCTCATGGTCGTCTTCCCCATCTCCGAGAAGAACTCACAAAATTAATTCAAATTTCGTGCAAATAATTATCCATAATCTGAATGAGTATTATGGTACTATTTAAAGAAAAAACAAATCCTAAATAAAAAAATAAAGACTCCTTAAATTTTGACTCTAGACCAAAATACTCCTAATTTAAAAAATAGTACAAAAATCACACAAAAAATTCTTAAAAAATAGAAATATACTTAAACAAGTCTAAATAGACTAAACAAAATATCTACGGACTCATGTAATAATAATATATACATCAACTATGCTATGATGAATCTCGGAGTCAAAACAAAGTTGGAATGACTCTCCGACGGCGGTAGATGCACTACATCATTGTGTAATGCATTGGTACACTGGCCTTGAATTCTCATTAGAGAAATACAGGTCTTGCTGGAACGCAATCAGTGCCATCAATCTTTAGGATACGGTCCACAGGAATTTGTGGTTCGAATGCTGTAAGATGATGGCGTTACGGTGGTTTTCTTCAGAGGAGGAATTGGTGTTTATCTAACACAATAACACCAAGTAAAGCAGACATTCATAAGGTGCTTGGTGTTGCTATTTTTGTGGGTTGCCACCTCAAACATGCTACGAGAATGGGAAAAATGGGAAGACTTTATTGATGATCACAGAATGTGGTTGAAGAAAAAACTGACACTGCCGGGATTCATTTGTTCTCTGGATATTCAAGAAAGTTACTCTGCGGTTAGGGTAAAAAAATTGGAAAGATGAGAGTGGTTGATCATTTAATTTATGTAATGACCCACTTTTAGAGTATGGTAAAATTTTGCGGCGACTTTCAGCAAAACCATCAGTCTTGTTTGCTGAAATCAAAGAATTATTATACTTTCTTTGACTGGGATGGATAAAAATGTTCTTGGTGATTGATATCGAATGGTCATAATCCTTTTTTCAGGTGATAGAAGTTCACTCAACAGTGCAATATTTTTCTACACTGCATACTTTAAACATTATACTTCGTTGGATAATATTCAAATGTTGTCACTTTCTTGGAATACTACTATTTTTTTTTTTTTTAACCCAGGAACTTATGTAGGACTCTGGGCCGGTCCTTAGGATTTTATTGCATAAAGCTCAAAAGTACATAGAGGGACATACCACTTTACCCCCTAGAGAGTACATCAATGAATCCAAAATCCCCCTGAAAAAAACCCCTCAAATCCTGAGATGGGGAAGGTCACTTTTATCAAAGGTGATTTCCCCTTTTACAGAAGAAGGCAAAGAAGAGGTATCTAGGAAGTCTTGATCAACTTGTTGGTCACAGGAGTGGTTGGCCAGAGTATCAACAACTTTATTGGCTTCTCTAACTATATGACAGAAATGAAGGTCCATAGTGTCCATGAGAGAACAAAACTCAAACCACCAAGGGAAGAGAATCTAAGGAATAGTGAGATTAGCAGAGATCATAAGAGTGATAAGTGCAAAACAATCAGATTCAACAATAAGACTAGTAAAACCTCGCTGGGAACACATCTGTAGACCGATGATAATTGTCCTTAGTTTAGAAATGATGCTATGAGTATAACCAAAGAAAACACAAGTTGCCATAATGAACTGACCTTTATCGTTTCTGAGAATAGCAGAACCTGCAGAATTACCCGGGTTACCTCTACTACAACCATTAGTAGTGAGTTTAAATTTACTTGTAGGAGGATGAATCCATTTGACAATGACTGGTAAAGAGGGAGAAAAGTTATCAGCTATGCCCAAATCTTGTAGAACAAATTTCTGTGTTGGTGTAGAGGTAGCCTTTGAGCGATACATAGTGGCAAGTTCTCGAATAAGATAGAGGCTCTGATGTAGAATGCTTTCCTTACTTGAATAAACGCCATCAAATTTGGCAGAGCACCTGGTTTTCCATAGAAACCAAGCCACAATAGTAAGGGTTATGCCCATAATAAAAGAGTAAAAAGATGTACTTGAGGCGAGGGCAATGAATGAACTAAAAAAGTGTTGGAAAGAGTTCATGTGGATAGAAATGTTACAAGTATCCTGAAAGAACCTCCAACAATATATAGCCCAATCCGCATATGCCAAAGCATGGTTGAGAGTCTCCCCAGACGGAGTATGGCAGCATTCACATTTAAAAACTAAGGGAATGCCAATTCTTTGAATATTGGAGTCAAATGGCAATTTATAAGCAAGAACCTTGTAGATAAATATAGATATCTTCTTGGAGATCTGAGTACACCAAATCCATTTGGAAATGGAAAGAGATTGAACCTGGTTTCTCATAATATGCCAAGTTGATTTGACGGTAAAAAAACCATGAGAATTAGGTTTTCATATAACTCTGTCCGGACCATGTATAGTAGTTAAAGTGCTAATACAGTCCATGATAGGAGAAGTAATATTCAATGGCAGAGTATGTAACAATTGTTGACTAGAGATAATTATATCATAAACCAACAGTGAAGATAATAGTGTCATCAGCAAACAAAAGATGTGAGATAATAGGCCCTTTAGCAAAAGTAGAATAAGGTGCGATGATCCCTCTCTGAGTTAGATGTTGAAGGTTTCTACTAAATGCTTCTTCTGCAAGAATAAACAGGCTAAGAGCCAACGGGTCTCCTTGCCTAAGGCCGCAAGATGAAGTAAAGAAACTACCAACATTACTATTTAAAATGACCGAGAACCAACAGTTTGTGAAAAGACCTTTGATAAGGTTAATCTAGTCATAAGATAAACCAAACTTAAGAAGAACATCAAATAAATAAGACTATTCTAATATGTCGTAGGCTTTCATCATGTCAAGCTTGAAAATGATGTTATGCCCTCTAACCTTCTTAGATATACTATGGGTGAGCTCCTAAGACAGACAGATGTTGTCACCGATATCTCTACCTTTAACAAAGGCTCCCTGAAGAGGTGAGATAAGAATAGGTAACATTAGAGAAAGTCTCTTACAAATGATGAGAGAGATGATTTTATAAATAAAATTGCACAAGTGGATGGGCCTGAAATCCTTCAAAGTTTTAGGGGCTTCTCCTTTGGGTGTTAGGATTTAAAGAGAATACAGAGTCCTTGACCTCCTCCAGAGTTGGTGTAACCATTAGAGCTCGATTATCTGCATCAGATACAATAGAAGGAATATATTGTAGAAGACCACTGTTATTTATCGTAGAGGGTTCAAAAGTAAACAGATTTTGATAATAAGAAATAGCTATAGAAAGTAAAGTGTCTTGATCAGAAATCTCATCCCCTTGATCATTAACTAGAGTATGAATGAAGTTATTCCTTCTTCTTGCATTAACTATGGAATGGAAAAATGTTGTATTCTGATCTCCTTCTTTCAGCCATTTGAGATGCGATTTTTGCCTTCAAAACATCTCTTGGCGAAGGAGAAGTTCATTAAGATCCTTCTTGGCTGCAGTTAAATCATTAAGAGAATGGTTAGAAGGATTATTGTCAACAATGATTTGCAGTAGGTTTACCTTCTCTTCAGCCAGTAAAACATTCTGGAAGATATTACCAAAAACATTTCTATTCCAAGTCTTAAGAGTGACTCTCAATCTCTTCAATTTAGCACTAAACTTGAATAATGGAGAAGCATGAAGAGGCTGATACCAGCATGATTTCACCACATGAAGAAAATCAGTATGTCTAGTCCACATGTTAAGGAATTTAAATGAGACTTTCTAAGAGTATCAGTAGATTGATAAGAAACCAAGAGAGGACAATGATCTGAATTAATATGATGAAGGTGAGTAACAATAGTGTTAACAGATGAAAACCAGGCAGGGTTAGTTAAACCTCTATCAAGTCTAACTTTGATATAATCAGGACCAAGTCGTCCATTTCTCCAAGTATAGGAGGGACCCAAAAAACCAAGATCCATCATGTTGGAATACTACTATTGGCTACCCAGACATATTCATGTTGAATACCAAAAAAAAAGTATGGAATTACTATTGTGTTTTCAGCTGAAGTTAACTACAAATGGGTTTTGCTGGGAAGTGGCAGCAATGGAAAGGTTTGATCAAGGCATGAAGAGCTTAGTTCTCCCTGGAAACCTGTGACAGATGTTTCGCAATTGTAGACTTGAGTTTCTCATCTCAACTTTCATCTATTCAAAGCTTGGGCATCAGCATTATGGCTGAGTTGATTTTTCCTTCATCCCTGCTGTTCGGTTGTTGATTCATCTGTGATACGCGTTCGCGAGAGTATTTGGACTCCTTATCATTTGATTCTAAGGTTTTGTAGGCTTAAAGAACTTAATAGTCTTCCCTGGTCTTATACTTCATATTGATTGTTATCGGATATTTGCTTTTTTGCTATATTAAGTTGATGTTTATGTACACTTTTCAAAAAAGTTGATGTTTATGTGATAATCAGAACACTGGTTTATGGGGTAAGGATGCCAATTTTGCAGGGCAATATGCACTAGGCATGAAGCCCCGGCCAGCTTGTAGTTACAGTCTTGATGTCCAAGTGTCTGTCTCCGCTCTTTTGTTTGTGTTTCTAAGTTTTGAATGCCATATGATCCTTGCAAGGCATCATGTCGAACGAAGCTGAACTGAACATATGCATGGGAAGGTTACAACAGTATGTCAAATAATTTTCCATATATTTGAACTGTGTACATGCATCCATTTCATCTTTGCAGAGCCTACACTTATCTTTCCCTTCCTTTTTTGGGTGATATCAACGTTGGCTTCGTTTTACATGGGAGATGACATGGAATCTTCAGTTTCTTCCATGATATGTTGCGGGAGCTGAATGTTTTATTTCATTTTGTTTGGTTTTTTGGTTCAACTAATATACTTGTTGAGTACGCCAATAAGAGTTGTTTGATAACTTATAGATCCTATTTGCTGTCTTCAGATAACTAGTCTTCCATGAGGCAGGGAGGAACGATTTTAGATCATGCATGCTTTTGTTTTAATAATTTGATCTAAGAGGTTAATAAGTCATCAATAGCATGAAAAGTTATTGGGTCTAGAAGCACACAATTGATTCAGCTATCAAAATATTAGTACCTGAGTTGAAGCTTTTCATTTGGATTGTGACATAGTGGAGATAAACCGGATTAGTCAGATACATGTCCTGCCAATGGGCTGTGAAGTCTTCCGTGAAGTTGAATGGAATGATTATATTACGTATGTATACATATTTACATGCATACATGCATGCATTAAATAATAAAATTTATCATAAATTTTTAAATATTTAACTACCTCTCTAAGATTATTTTTATCCCTTGAACTTAGTTTTCAGCGTCCGCACGTACTTGAATTGATTGTAATTGTCAAATTGGATGTAAGTAAATTGGTGATAAATATTAAAACCAACAGAGGATGGAAATAATCTTAATGACAATCTGATGATTTTTTTATTTTATATATGGAGGAGCGCTACTGTGCCAACTAGACCTTCCGTGCAGTCCATCTCATCCCAATGTCGAAAAGAGTGAAAATCACAATAATTTTTTAAATATTCAATTATCCTCTCCATAAGATAATTTTCGTCCTTGGAAGTTTAATTTTTACGGTTGGATTGTATTTGAATTGATTGTTCCATGAGATGGGAACAACTTTAAGGATAATATGATCAAATTTTTCATGATTTTTTGAAATCGAAATTTTGCAAGTACTTATTGGGCATCTACTATTGAGTTTCAAGATACGACAGTGAAAATAAAGTTTTAAAGAATGAAAATAACCTTAAGGAGGGTAATTGAATATTTAAAAATTTATGACAAATTTTATTATTTTTATAAAGAGAAGGAGGCCAAAATAGTGCGTGCATATTGTGTGGTTTATATATATTAATATATTAATATATTACACCACCTAATAGTGCAATCAGAATTTTTTTTGAAATTTTTTTTGGAAGGCCCCATGGTGCCCTACTCGACGGTACAATCCGATCTTAGATCCAACCACTTGAAAAAAGATGAAAAATTAAAAATCAATCCCACATAAACAAAAAAATAATAATAAATGTTCATTTGTGGTTGGTTTTAAATTTTTTATCTTGTTTTAGGTCATCCGATCTAAGATTGAATTGTACGGTTGGGTAGGATGGGTCGGGGCCTTTCATATATATATATATATATATATATATATATATATATATATATATATATATATATATATATATATTATGCAAGTATAGAGGAGTGTTATGGTGCAAATGCTATAGTGTGTGTGGATTTTTGACCTTTTCCCATATAAACAAAAAAAAGAGATAAAAATCATGATAAATTTTAAATATTTAACTCTTCCCTTAAAATAAATTTCATCTCTTTTGACTTAATTTTTATCATTGGACTGTGAGGCTTTCAACATAAGCTATCTAATTTTACATTCGTAAATTGGTGTTGAAGATTAAAATTCTAAGGGATGAAACAACCTTAAGGGCTCATCTGACGAAATTCTTGCTTTTTGACTATTTTTTCATGATTTTTAAGAATCAAGATTTGCATGTACTTGATGAATGACTAAGATCGAATTTCTAGATCGAACACATTATTTTGACCTCTTTTTTTAAAACTAAAAAAGTAATAATAAAATTCACGATAAATTTTTAAACATTCAATTACCCTCTTTAGAGTTGTTTTCATCTCTTGGGATTTTATTTTCACCATCCGATCGTATCTGATCTTGAAACTCAATTGTCGCAGTCCAATGGGTACTTACAAATCTCAATTTTAAAAAATCATGAAAAAAATAGTCAAACGGTTATGGCCAGATAAGATTGGATGGTTACAGTCAATTTGGATACGATCCAATGGTAAAAATTAAGCTTCAATGGATGAAAAATTATTCCTGGAAACGCATTTGCACACATATCATTACCCTTGACGAAAATGTTGCAAAAATGCCAAAATAGTGGCATTTTTACAACATTTTTGTCGAAAAGAATATTATAAAAACATTTTCATTAAAAGTAATGATGCGTGTACAAATATGTTTCTAGGAATGATTTTTTGCCAATTCACTCTTAATAATGGTTTCTATGCAAAAAAAAAAACCATATACACCTATATATATATATATATATATATGGTGCAGCGACCGGCCTCTGTTTGACGCAAAGTCCTAGCCATTATGAACCAAGCTCTTTTAGAGCTAGAAAGTGAAAGTGCTTATGTTGTTCTGCTCCCTAAATTGCTTTAGGGTCGTTAAATCAGGACTTATCTCGATCCAGGTGACGAATTGTCTTATGTTAAGGGTGCACCTTTTGCCTCTATTGTTAGGATGTCTGATAAAAGTTGAATCGGCACTTCGCTCTGTTTTGGAATCCGATGAAAGTTAGACTAGGGAAAAAGAAGTTCAACTGTTTGGGTTTCTCTTTAGTTTTTCAGTCGTAAGCCTAAAATCCTCACTTGTTTGCTCATATTCCCAAATGCTAGGTATGATTAGTGAGTGGAAGATAGAATAAGTTCTCTCATCCATTGCCCCATTTTGTTAACCATCTAACTGCACATATTCTGAGCTAGTCTCCCCACAGACAACGATATGTATTAACAGAGATCACAAATATTAAACTACTTGCTTACAGTAATACGATCATCCAAAGCACATTAAAAACGTGCAATACGTAAGCTAAAAATGAAAGAAGACAAGGTTCTTTCATTTGACCAACGTACAAACGGTAACTAGATGTGAAACATTTACACGAATCAGCAAAAGAGATAGAAATAAAATGTGTTAAAACCCTTATAAACTATCAAATATAGCCAAAAATAATGAGCTCCTCCTTACGCGTAGAATCGCATGTCTTGCAGTGGCAAGTATACGATTGTGTATCTAACAAGGTATCGCTAAATGAAACGTAACCTTGAATGAATTAGCTAGTTAAATATCATGGATATAGTTTTAAATAACAATTGTTACGTAGTAGGGTCCCATTTTCTGTTAGGCAGCACCGACTTGTTGGACTTTTTGGAGTCGAGAGTTGTCTAGTTTCCAATCCCCTGCTGTTGGTGCTGTCGCTTTTCTTCTTTTTCTTGTGCCATAATTTAGGGTTTTTTTTTTTTGAGCTTTTGTCAACATATATGAGAGGAGTAAGAATAAAAAAAGAGGAATACCCTATAATTTAGTATTTCTGTTGACCAACGAGCAGTTTTCCTCGACGCTTTCCACTTGAAGAGCAAAGGGCTTTGGCTAATTCCATTCTCTTGAAGAACCAAGGCAGCCTTATTCTGGAAAATCTTGTCTATATTGACCAAAGAGCAATTTCCACTTTACACTTCGGTACACAGTTTAGAAGCCATCCCCCATTTGTAGGGAAAGGAATATATAGATATATGTTTCCAAGGCTTCCGTTGTCTTACAATTAAAGGAGACAATCATAATACTTGTATGTTTTCTTGCATAAATGACTCAAATCTGGGCTCTGTTAGATCAACAATTTCATCTTCTGGGGCGTGAGAGCTCCGGGCATTTGACGCTAGGAGCCTCAAGCCATCGACGCAGCCAGCAGACAACACTGTCTCATCATTTTCCTTGCAGTTATCACAAAAATTTTGGCCAATTGGTGACGCCAATGAACACCATGCATGTGATTTCTCTGAAATCACCCAATTCGATTCTACCTTTTCAATGGAAACCTCGTGAAGATCCTCATGCCTTTGGCTTTCAGAGGTGCTGCTCTTTATGCTGCATGATGAGGGGCCCTGTGTGCAAGGAGAAAAACAAAAAAAAAAAATCAGTGCTAGAATAAGTTCAAGTTACTGTTGGAATATGCAGGTGCAAGCCACAATTCACCAGAAATCACTGAAACATTTGATCTGAAGTATGATACTGAAATCCTGAGATTCCTTTTGTTTCGGTAGTTGTAAAATAGTGAAATATCCAGATTCCTTTTTGTCTGACTTGATGTGATATAGTGAAATCTAAAGTAAGGATCAATCATTTTACAAGGGAATCCCTGATTTTATTTTTCATTAAAAATCGCCACAAACCAAAATCAGTAATTTTGTTTTCGTTGCCTTTAAGGCCAGTGTTTTTAAAATCGAGGATAGCCAATGTTGAGAAAATATCAGTTGCTTATGAGGAAGGTAGAAATAGTACTGACCGAGAGAAAGTTTCTAGACAAGTTTCTTCTTTTTGCTTTATCAGAAGCAACAGCCGAGAGTACTTGGACAACTTCACTCATAGATGGTCGGGAGTCTGGATCCCAACGTAGGCATTCCCTAGCCAAATGAGCCATCATCTGCATTTCTTCCTCTGGAAAGTTTCCTTTAAGAAGGGGATCAGGAAGCTCAGAAACAACTAACTTGCTATTGCATAATCTAGAAGAAGCCTGCAACAACATAAGATGACAAAGATATCATTAGACATACATTTCCACTGTTGAATTCAGGATGATTTTCAAACACTTTACCCATATCACAAGGCTCTCATCGCCTTTATTAGCAGACTTATGGATGGGCTGGCGGCCAGTGATGAGCTCCAAAATGACCACCCCAAAACTGAATACATCTGATTTTAGTGAAGCCTTCCCCACGATTGCGTACTCAGGTGCAAAGTACCCAAAAGTCCCCAGCATTCGTGCAGGAGAATTTGTGCAACTGGTAAAATCATCTGTTATTAGACGCTTGGCCATTCCAAGATCAGTTATCTGCAAAAATTAAGAAACATATCAAAAACTTTTAATGCTGTTGTAAATGAACCAATCCTTGGACCTGCATGCTATTAAATAGGATCATAGGTGATATACATACTTCAAAATTGAAGCACAAGAGCCACTTAAGAAAAGGAAAATCCAGAAATTTGCATTGAGATGCTGACCACACTGACAATACTGGAGCAGCATATTGAGTGTCAAAACACAGTGGTTATTGAGACATCGTGATAGCAAGAAATGGAAAGAACCATGCTTACCTTAGCTCTATACTGGTCATCAAGAAGAATGTTAGTTGATTTGATGTCACGGTGTAAAATCCTAGGAGCAGCAG
This sequence comes from Zantedeschia hybrid cultivar, assembly GCA_030544215.1. NCBI lineage: Eukaryota > Viridiplantae > Streptophyta > Magnoliopsida > Alismatales > Araceae > Zantedeschia > Zantedeschia hybrid cultivar. Next base: position 895,213 of record JARZZO010000015.1, read on the forward strand.
CTTCATGGAGATATTCTAAGCCCCGTGCAACTCCAAGTGCAATTCCAATCCGGGTTCCCCAGTCTAAGGGATCTTTTCCTTTCTGTGCATCAAGACAATCTCTTAGATTACCATTGGACATGTACTCGAACACTAGAAGCCTCTCAAATTGCTTCCCTTGAGACTCTACGCAGTATCCAAGCAAAGGAACAACATGACAGTGGTTTAGTCTTGATATCAATTCGATCTGTACATAAATAAAAGAATATTATGTTAAATCCTAGAAGGATGAAGATGGAACATACTTGATATTCAGGTGTCAAAAGCAATGCAGCCTAGGAGTTTTAAGACCCTTGTAATTAAATTATACAAACAACAATGCAATAATATTCTCACCATTTTACTTATGCAAACAAGAACGAAATAATATTATCTTACAGTCTGTATATATAGCATTACATGAAAAGGCACTGAACATCATTCCTAGATAGGTTCTACATGCTAGTTCACAAAAAATGCCACCATTATCCACTTTACACAGAATTACAAGGAAAGCCAAAAATCATTCGTATTAGCCCACTTCTTATATAAAAATAAAAACAAGCTGAAAGTAACATAAGATGGATAAGTTAGACATACCTTTCCATCACTTGATATATCAGAGTTGAAAGGGTGCATGAAAACATAGAGGTCTAGAATTTTTATTTAGTCGTAGGTTAAAAAAAGAATTATGAGTAAAGAAGAAAAGACACCTCAGTCAAAAATTCAGAATCTTCGTCTGAACCCCCAACCATTTTTAACTTCTTAACAGCAACAAGCTTTCCATCTTTCAACTGACCACGATAAACATTGCTGCTTCCCCCAAGCCCAATCAGGTTATCCTTTGAGAACTTAGTAGTCGCAAGCTCCAGTTCAGCATAGGAAAACTGTATGATACAACTAAATAGTGCTCGCTTTCTTCTTCTAAACATGATGAAAGCCCTCCATATGAATCCTGTAACAAAACACATGCACATGGTATTTTAGTTTGATCAAAATTTTGGCCTGCTCTATAGAAACATACAAAGTCTTTGAAGGATTCATTTGTCTTTGCAGTTTGGCCTGCTCTATAGACACATACAAAGTCTTTGAAGGATTCAGTTCTCTTTGCAGCCGAAAAACAATAATTGAATTTGTAAATTATGTGTAAAGGATACAATTTCATGGAATTTCCAACCAAAACTGTGTAATTTTCTCAATATATTGGCTCACACTATCAACTAGCTAGATAATGAGCTAGAATAGAATGATGGTCATTTGTAAGAAACAATGGTCTGTTAGAACAATGCAAGTGTAACACCCCGTATAAGAATATTTAAATATACTAAAATAAATAGTCTACCAACTAGCACAGTTGTTGGGCCAGTTAGTTGATTGGTTCGTTACAGCAAGTGGATGCTCTAGTGATCTTTTGTGCTTGAACATCAAACATTGGATATCTTAGCATGATGTGTCACACCTAGAATGAAGACTACTTTAGGCAAACAAAATGGAATTACCTACTCTTTTACCTGTTATTGGGTTCGAATCATGAAATTCTGGAAATAAAGGACTTCGATGGCTTATCAGGTTGGCTGCACTATTCCAACTCGTGTCTCTGTCGGAGGAAATTTGCGACTGCGTATGACATTTATCTTTGCGGTAAAAATAGCACACTGCTGAGATAATGAATGCTACAGTTGTTAACACAATACATAGCAGAAGAACGATAACAATTGCTTCGTTGGACATGCGCTTTTTTGTAGATGTTGATGCATTAGATAGACCTGTGTAAGACATATCAAATATTACAGAGATATAAGTGTCTACACATAAGAAACCTACATGATCATGCTCAGTGAATCAGTAATAATACATAAAAAAGAATGTGATAATATCTATTGAGAAAGGACACTTGATTTTGTGCCTTTCTGTAGGTGGCTTGCATTTTTAAACTTCCAATGTGTGTATATAACTAAGCTTCATGCTATCAGACCATTCCCACTCCATGCAGAAAAAAGTTGGTATGTGAAACTGGTAATGACAGAGAAAAGGTTTATGGTTTTACCAGATGTGCAGTTGCAGGAAGTAAAACAACTAACATCATGCATGCTTGATGCTTGAGGTTCTTGCTCCGGTGAACATAAACAAGTCCATGCTTCTTCATTGTCTCCTCCTTTGCCGAGCTCTATAAGTAAAGGGTTCAAGTCACTGTATATTTTTCTACACACGTCGATCAAAGTAGAGCTGCTAATTGGATGCAAAGACCAAGTATCCAAAAATTTAATAGCCACTAATTCACAGAGTTCATGCTGAATGGCAAAGCCACTTCCTAACCAACAAAAAACCCTTAATCCATGTGCATCTCATATCAAACTAATTGCACTTAGCTCTATATAATAATAAACCAACTCATAAAGAGTCATACCAGGTGTGCAACGACAAGATGTGGAACAATTCGATGCAGGATGGTAATTATTTGTTCCCACAAGAGCAGCAGCACAAACACATGTCCATTTCAGTGTATTTGATCCATCTACAAGTTCATCTGCTAACAAGAATGCGACACAAAATAGATGACCATCTTAGCATACTTGATCCACCTAAAGTTCATATGTTAATTATAACATTACATGTTGAAATTAAAGCATTAATGGGGTACAAAAATAATAGGAAAGATGGCCATGGAGTTGTATTGTGTTTGTATTAATACAAGCAAAAAGAAAATCTTTTCCTTTTCCAGGCACGGTAAAATGGGCAGTACACACATATGAAGCTTCTTATAAATACCAAACATGGAATTTAATTGATAAATTTAGTGATTGACCAACTATACGGATGATCATACTAACCACATAATCCATAATCCATACAAAGTATAAAGCCGATGCAAGCCAATATAACTTTCAACTGGAGCTCCATTTATAGTGCCTTTGTCTTGGCTGCCCGAGATATCATGCTCACAGAAAAATCAAAGCCAGCATCTGTCTCCTCAGGTCATTCAACGACTGCGCTAGCTAAAAGGCAAAGCAATTGCCATTAGACTGTGAATAGTTGTGGCAAGCAAAAGCAGCCGCAGCATCCTCAATTTGTGGGACTAAATTTAAACTAAAGGCATCTTATAGTCTGCAATTCCACAAAACAGAACACACACACACACACACATTCAAGTAACTGGACGGCTGGTTCATTGGGTTTCAGATGCTCAGAAACAATAAAAAATTGGCACAGCATTGCTGTAAAATCTTCCTTATAGACAAGCCAGCTTGCGAAACACCACAATTCTTGACATTCGTCTCAAACTGGCAATATGAGTAATGCATGCAAACACCTGGTGGGCGGCCTTACCGTTAACAAGACTCTCATCTGTAAGCTGGGGGAGCACAGACCTCGGCAGAAACACCCAGCCCAGCACAAATCATACTCCAGTAATTGCTCTCTGATGAACGCCGGAATGACCCAAAGACTCCCCAGAAGCGGAGTAAACAAGAAAGCTGCAGAGAAGAGCCCTAAAGTTCACACGGGTGGGAAACCCAAGCTCACCAAGTCGGCAACAGGTAAGCTGCCGGAATCAACCGACCAAATAGGCAATCCAACCACCGGCGCACATGGGCAAGGTTGATGGCCCCAAAAGCTGGTGCGCGTCACAGGGGTTCCCAATCCTGAAAGGGACAAAGATTGGATTTTGGAACAATCAAAGGCGAGCAACGACAGCAACAGCAACAACACGCCTCAGAAATGTTAAGAGAAGGAAAGGGGTGGGAGAGGAGATGGCCGATGGGCATAAAATATAAAAAAAAACCTTCTTTGCGACCGTTACCAACCTCGAGAGAAAGCAACGCGCTGGCTAATCCCAAGACAAGGACGTGCCACCCAAATGAACCCATCCTCCTCATAGGCTGCTGCTGTTCGACCGGACATACAGGTTTCCCTTCCCTTATTAAGCTCAAAGTCCAGTCCTTTGAGCCTCCGGGAGCTCTGTAAGTGCTCTCTCCATGTACTCTCTCTCTCAGTAGTCTCTCTCTCTCCCTCTCTACACTGTTCTCTCTCTCACACACACACACTGTATTTGTGGCGTGTGGGGGTGGCCAAAGGAGCGGCCTTTCAAAATAGAGAAGGTAATAGAGGGGAAGGTTTTTTTTTTAATTAAGTTTTTTGCAGATGTGCCCAGACTTTGAGACAAATATTTCATTTGCCACTACAACGGTTACATTACAAATAACGATACGTCTCCCTAGGCAGATCGGAGACGCGTCCGTACGTAACGTAATTTTGACCTCGCGACGCCGTGTGTTGGGCTCACACGGATTGCAATTCGTTTTTAGTTTTCTTTATTTGTCAATAATGTGTCATTTAGATTTCAAGGAAACTCTTAGAATAGAGATTAAAATTTTAAAAAAAGCTTAATGTTAAATAAATAAGATTTTAGAGTAATCATTGTAACCTTTGAAATATTTAAAACAACTCCACTTCTTATTCACTTTTACTCTCTTATCCATTTTTTTTCATAATTCAATTCTTCTTAGATTTTAAGAGAAACTATTTCTTTGTCTTTAAAAATTTAGAGGACAGTATGTTAACAAGATTAAAAGAAACACAACCTGATACTTAGAATAAAAGGCATTAATATATCTAATCTCAAGGAATTATGACAAGGGGAGAAGAGGATCAAGGGATCATAAGGGAATATGCATGATTCATTTTTCTTGGAACATTTGAAAGAGAATATCAATTAGATAAGGTACATGGAGCAATCTGTAGGAATTGCAGATTGGATACAGAACATGCATAAGTGAAATGCTCCAGCTCAATAACAAGCTTTGGCAGTTTTTAATAATAGTCAACACCTTCTAATTAAGGGGGGTCCTAAACCCTAATCTTTAGTGCGTGCAGCATTGATGAGAACTAAGGCATCCCCCTCAGCCAACATTTGCTGCGGAAATTGGTCTGCCGGCTTTAGTTTCTGCATAACAGGAATCAGAGGATTGCACCAGTTTAATTAGAATCGGAAAATATAAATTGATGTGATGCTTGATTGTATCACATAAGTTGATAGGAAAACAATTTTATGATATAGAAATTTGATGGTGTTAAATGTGTACGTCACAGAACCATTTTCCTAAGTTGATATGCTTGTTGGTGGCATTGTCAGAGTGTTCAAACCAAGACGAACCGACACTCATGGTAAAAAGAAGAAGAACACGGTGGACTTGGAATTAATAAATTTAGTAGAGCAATTAAAAATAGAGAGGAAGAATGACTTCACATATGATACCCGAGGGAGGGCCCTCTCCACCGCTTTGGTACGGAAGAAACTCTTTTGTTTTTCTTTGGGTGGGACAGTAGTGGGCCTAATGATTATTTTATATCTTCTTTCATAGAAAAAGTTGAAAGTGTAGCTATTTTTTAATAAACTAGGTTTATAAGACTGATAGTTTCAAATTCTAGACTCTTGCTGTAGGTAGGATTTACTGTCGTATTAATTGTCGGCAACAGTGAGCGCCTATATATAGGTGAATCTATTTTCTTTCTTAATAAATTAATGTCTCCTTCTATAAAATAAAAAAATAAGTAAAATTACGAGATTCACGAACCCAAAATAAATAGTACCCAACAGAAGATCACATATCAAGAAAATGTCGCAACAAATCTTGAGACCAATATTTCTACATATATCGAGTGCCATTAGGCCCGTAAACATATACACTGTATGTAGAATCTCATTTGGGAAGTTTGTACAGCCGAGGCTAAAAATGTCACAAATGATGTAGTAGTCTTCGTGAGACATTTCTAGCACACTTTAAAAAGGTTAAAATACAGTTTTTAATTACAACAGGTCAGATATTAATCATTAAATGACTATATTATCCTTCAACACGATGCCAACTTGTAATATCAAAATGCTGAGCGGCAAGAGGAACAGTACCCCCCATTCCACCTCCCTACTGTGCTTCACGTCTTGGGCGTGAGATCATGTTAAGGGTGAGACTTGAGAGGGGCCCGACTCATCATTATATCGCTATTTATAATACAAGGCTTCAGGTGTGTGCCACAGAAAAAAATAAAATAAATATATATATAAGCTAGTTTAGCCTAGTTTAATATATATAATATAGTTTAAAATTTAAATGGACGAATAAATGTTTAAATCTCCACTGCGGGAGCCGGAGTGTCGGCAGGTGCCGACTGCCGACGGTACAGAGGGGAAGTTCACATCAGACATGTTTCCAATCAATTTAATTATTATTATTAACAGAAAAGTCTCCTATATATGATTAGAATGTTTCTTATACTTGCTAATTACCATTGTGGACGGTGACACAGCAACACTAGCTGGCTGTCTCCACTCGAACAGGAGAAACGCGAAAACCTCTCTCTCTCTCTCTCTCTCTCTTAACACTAATTAGCTCTGTCTCCACTCGAACAGAAGAAACGCAAAAACCTCTCTCTCTCTCTCTCTCTCTCTCTCTAAGAGAGGATTCTTTAAACGTGAAGAGAAGGATAAGAGAGAGCAAATAGAGGATAAACTCCCATTAATGGGAATATACAAAGTTTAGAAGCAGGGGAAAGTATTCAACTGTGGACACAATCTAATTTCTGATACCCTTTTTGGTTAGCTAGATCATCTGTGGGATATAGGACATTCTGCTTTTAAACTTTGAGATCAGAGCGAAATATTCAGCCTTTTCTTTTCTATTTTAGGAGAAATAACAAATAGAAATCAGTCGATTACTGTGTGTTGACATTGGAATATTATGACACAAATATTACAGTTGGCGAGCAAGTTCCAGGACAGCATGGTCCAAATAGTAGCGGTCAAGCCAAGTTTTGTGACAGTGACATGATGGGAGAAGAAAGGGATTGGAGGTGATGAGTTCATTCGGTATGAACTGTGAAAGAGCATAGCAAGACAAGGAATGCTTGAGCGTCGGAGGCAGGAGTGAGGGAAGATAACAGAGAGAGAGGGAATGCCTGGATGAGAGAGAGAAGAGAGATGACTCGAAGAAGTGGAGAAGAACAAAGATGATGGAGTGGAGAGAGAAGTACATTTTTAGTCCAGAGTCGAGAGTCTATGTGCATGTTTGGGATGAATTAAAGATATATCTGTATAGAGATGTAAATTGGGCGGGTTGAATTGGATTATGTGATGATTTGGGTCTAATTCAAATTCAAAATAGTTTAGTCAAATTTTAGTTCAGTCCAAGTTTAATCCAAATTCAGCCACAATTCAATAGTGAGTGAGTTGAGTTGAGTTGAGTTGAATTGGCCTTATTTATAAATCATTTGTTAGAAGTGTTTCACTTTTTATATGAATTATTGTAAAAGTCAATAATTTAAATTGGACCAGTCCATTTTCAGTCCAGCTAAACTCAGATTTAGTTGATGTTAACCCAAATTTAGTCCAACCCACTTTTATAACTTAGACCAACCTAATTTTCTTTAATATGGACTGAGTTGGATTTGACCATGGACTGACCCGCCCGATTGACATCCTTATGTATGTATATATTGACAGGGGACTCAACTTGGCATACAGACCGAGATGTACTATAATGTATGATCAGGAGAATACAAATACAATTTTACCGCACATGTTCTTCTAAAGATCTCATATCTTTGTATCCGTGCTATATTATTCTTCACTAGCTACGTTGATCTATTCCCTCTTCCTATTAGAATTCTCATAAAAATTGTGAACTATTTTTAAGGATTTTTCGTCCCTATATATACATTACTGCTATTCCAACCATCTCCCTAAGAATAAACATTTGATATATATACAATCTCCTTAGTTTGCCCAACATTAACCTAAGCATTCTCATTTCAACAATTAATGACATCTTTTAAATGTAATGTATTTTAGCCGTAGCCCAACAATTCTACTCCATACCAAATAAAGCATCATCTTTCTTCTTGAGAGTAATGTAGTTTCCTGAAAATGTCGCACATATTGCCATGATACGGCTTAATCCATAAATCTACCAAGGATTATTTGTGTTGCATCCCTTTCAACAAGAATACCCCGAAATTTTATACCATGAAAATTACCAGGCGGAACCTTCATCTAACATGCATGCGATGTGACGTAAAGAGAGAGCTTATAGAGATTTGAACATGGTGAGGCTGCACTATGTATGGGTGAGAAAAGCATTGCTCGCTCCATCCAGTGTCGGTGGTTCATGGCTTCAGATCCCAGTCACCAGACACGCACACGAGAACCAGATCAAAATTAACAAACGACCGAACAGAAAAATCCAGCTGCAGCATCGATACGGAGAATCACAATAAATTAATTAAGCATCAACAATAAATAAACACCACACGGGCCTCGCAAGATTTCATGATTAATAAAACGAATGAGTAGATCTCACCAACATATCATTACAGCCAGTAGTTGTCCTCACCGTCTTATATTTACTATTGCCCGAGGAATGCTTCCCTTGTCCTCTTCCTTCTTCTTCTTCAGTCTCAGCTCTCTTCACAGTCGTTTTATTCACCTCTCATGCACGTTGGCAGCTGACAACAGGATGCCTGAACACAGAGGGGGAGAGAGAGAGAGAGAGAGATCTGTTTCTTTCTCTGTGACTAAGGAAGGGGAGGGGCTCCCACTGAGGAACTTGAGCTACGAAGGGATCAGTTTGTCTCGTTTTCTCCACAACTGAACTGACAAAAAGGCTCGGAATGGGCCGGTTCGGTTTTGGACTTTTGGGTTCTTTTCCATTATTTCCAGTTTCCAGTGGGGATGGACTCGGTTTCCGGCTCGCTATGTGTCACTTTGACGACGGTTGGAGTCGATCGAGAAAGACACCTCGAGAAGGGCACAGAGGAATGGATGGTGCAGATTGATTCTTTATATCGCAAGCCATGGCAATCGAGACGTCAGGATTCTGCCAACGCATTCAGATCCGATCCCCAGTAGGGAAATGCTTAAAGTGGCACACTCTATGAAGGAGAAAAAGGATAAATCAAGGCACTAGAACCTAAACTCTCTTTAAGAAAAGCACGGTGGGTTTAATGGGTCCGAAGACAACAGAGGTGAAGGCCCAAGGGGAGACAATCCACAATTATTCCAAGAAGATGGAGAATGGTAACCAAGATATGATGCTGGAATTAACAAAATAAGTTACACCTATTGCCGTGCGTGCATCGAGACATCCGATACAAGTTCGTGTTGGAAATGGTTACTCTAGCTGGATGCTGCATCAGATGGTCATTAACATTGCGATCATATATCTATGGCTCAAGTCCCACCCAATTTGTTCCTGCTACAAGTCTACAAGTAGGTCGGCCAAAATCGGAACCAACCATCTAATTTTCTGTGGGTTTCTCTCCCTTGCATAGTTGCATAGGAAGGATGGTACGTAGGTAGGTGCATCCATCAACCAATGAGTAAACTATCATTTTTTGTCTTATCAGAATGATTTAGTGTTCAAATATCAATTTATACCGTCTACCTTGAAGAAATAGGTTCAAATTACACGAGGATAGTGGCGAACGCAAAAAATTTGTCCACCGGAGTCACTCGGACATTAAGTCCTAAACATGGCTGGATCATTGGGATTTTGAGTTAAATTATATGGAATCCTAAGATAGACCAGTGAGATCTTGGGTTGGGAGAGTAGAGTCCTAGACTAGACTAAATTACATTGGGCCAATAAATTTGGCAAAATTCAGTGGAGTCTCGAACCCCACTGAATAAGGTTGGATCCACCACTGCATTAGATGATTATTTTGGTCCAAATCTACTATTGAGAGGAAAAATCCACAGGCCGCATCTTCTTACCCAAGTAAGGCTATAAATGCACGCACTGACTAGAAGTCTCTGGAGAACTGCGGTGCCTATCTGTCAATTGCCGGTGAGCAACAGTAGTCTACCATGCAATAATTTCTTGATCTGTCCCTAGCTCGTATGGTATTGGAACGTTCCACCAACAATGGCATAGTTTTAAATCAATTGCAATAAGTGTTTTATGGGATAAGATCTTTTAGACTTTATTCTCTAAATTAGAACGTGTCTCAATTCGCATGGAATAAAAATAAATAATTCATTCATTAGAAAAATAGATATGAGAGTCACATTCATCCATACCTCATATATAGAAATAAGGTTCATATCACAGTGGCGGTCACAACGACTGTTACCCTTCTCAAAGATGAGAAGAACACACAATTTAAAACCCGTGAACAGAGGCAAGCAACTCAGGGTCAGGTTTGGTACGTGAGAGCATGATGCAGAACAATAATGGTGAGAGGGTATTCAAAGCCAAAAACAGAGCAGAGGAGTGCGCCTGCCAAGGGGTCCCTGCTGGGAAACACATACCCGGGAGCAACCATAATTTTCCACGGACCATGCTACGTCTCCTTATTTCTGATATTTTTGGAGAAAAATGTTTAGGTTCAAATCTGACGGGAGTCCCTCTGTTCACGTCTTTGTGCATATTCCTAGCCGGAGTTAAACCCGCGACCTCCCTAAACGGAGAGATCATGAGACACTAGTCGAACTATATATACTCAATTAGTAGTGAAACTTTTAGTGAACAGTATTTTTAATTTATTTTACAAATTTAAATTTAATTATTTTGAGTTTAAAAAAAAAGATCAAAGATTCTATGTTTATTTCTATGAAAGTTTGACTCCCGGTAAAAGAATTCAAATTTACAACTTCCAAATGAGAAAGAGAGAGAGAGAGTTGGGGGACGAGAATTAACGACCAGCTCGTCGTATAGCCGTTAAAAATCGTGGGCCTCCCACCCACCATAGCGGCCGTGACCCAAGTAGTACGGAGAGAGGGCAGTCTCTTAATGTTATTATCTGAAATTTAAGATAGAGTCTGACTTGGTGCACTGCTCCTTGCGTTGCAATCCGATATTACAGTTTACAGAGGGTAATTTTTCCTGATCCTTAACATCGGAAAGCCTACAATGAATAAAAGAAAATTAAAAACATAGAATTTCGTGTCCTGAGATCACTAAATCGACGGCTGTTAAAGAAAGAGGACCACGCCACCATACAATCTAGCAACTCAGATTGCACGACTCAATACACAGGATTAGTGCTGCTTGGTGCACCAGTGCACCATAGGCAGCGCAACAAATCTTTTCCACATTTAAGAATCTCCATTTTTCTGGCATGACCTGGCTCGCAGGGGAAGAGGGCAGTCCCATTACCAGAGGTTTGGAAAATGGTCCTTGGCGCAAGTAACGAATCCTTAGCCCAGCCCATTACCTTAAAATGGGCTTCATCCATCAGGCCCATAAGCCTGAAAAAGCAAAAATCAGCAGCGCGCAACAGCAGCGGAGTTGTTTTTTTTTCTTTTTTTTTGGAAAGTGGATAGTACCACATTTTATAAAAATAAAAAAGGAGTAACCACACTACCGCAAACGTAAAAACAGACAACAGCAGCCCTTGTTGCGCCCTCACACTAATTAAACCATCTGATCACGTAAAGTTGAGTTTAGGTAGTTTTCAAGTTAGAATATCTTTTATCAACTAAACCCAGCTCAGTTGGTACCTCACATACATGGGGTGCAAGCAGAAATTTTTTTCCAAGGCAAGAATGACTTGAAATTGTCGATTAAATTAGACATAAATTTCATATTCATCGCAGAGTTATCCTCAATAGGGAAGCCCGTGTGAGATTAAAAACTCTCTTCCTTGAGAGACACTACTTTAACTATCACCTGTCAATAAAAATAAGAATCTTTTCAAAGGAGGTAATAAAAAATTTTGTCCTTGTGTTGCCCTCCAGTCTTGAATATGATAGAATATCTTAGCCGGATATTAAATGCGATGTGATATCCAGCTTATCCGCTCCTCGGGTCATAAAAACAAACGGCTCGTTTGTGCCCCCAACCCTTTGGTGGCATTAAATATTAGGTCCAAGAACTCCTTTTCCTGGCATGACATACAAAGAACAGAGTTGCATTTTGACCGAACTTTGCAGGCAATCTGATTTGGCAAACGTAAATTTAAAGAGACGAATGCAAGCTTTCGAAAAGGCCATCTTTGATTTGATTTCAAGAAGGTTAGTGCAAAACTTTTCTGAGAGCCCAGAAACTGGTTAAACCATGTTTGCAAGGAATATATGGCAATCACAAGGCCTTGGAAGTTGGTGAAGAATCTGCACCTAGGGAGAATTGCTGCTAGAATCAAGATGTCGGAGACCCAAATCTCCATTTTGTACCGGTTTAAGTACTTCGATCCGTGAGCTTCCAGGTAAGAATGCACATAGAGGCGTCGGTCTCCGTAGCCATAGGGCTGACTAGGTCTTTGGTTCTTTTTATATGTTGTCAAAGACCAAAAAAAAAAAAAAAAGAACGGTTTTCTCAGCAATGCATGGCTGCTAAAACCACTGCTTTTTCATCCAAAGGATATCTATTCACCAGGTTAGAATGAAAAAAATTGGAGCATGATTAAAGTTTTAAAAAAACTACAACTTGAACAGCGTTTCTCCCCATTTCAAACAAATCCTCAAGAACCAGCCTTGCAAATATAACTGGTGCTCCACTCATGCAAACAGAAACAGGTGAGTGAGCCCCCACAATCCTGATGAGGCATTCCCTCAAACAAGCCTAGGTAGAACATCTGGAAAGAACGAAAGGACAAGAGAATCATATATTTATATATCCAAGAGAAGAATGCACCCCTCCAAGTATCCCCACAGATTACAAAGCTTATAACCCCACCACTCTCAAAAGGGAAAACCTTCTCTTATGTACATCACCAAAACAAGACGAATTGAAGGGGAAAAAAAAAAAAACAGAAAAGGAAAAGGCGAAAGAGAAAATTGTCCCCACAACTTTTCCCCCCTTGAACAATCTCTTTCACCTGCTTTCTCCAATTTTTATCCATCTTCTCCCCAGACTTATTCATTTACAAGGCAGACATATACCCCCATCATGTAAAGCCCACAAGCACCCTTTTTGATGTCTCCAATATATCCCTCCACATCCAAAATTAAGTAGAAAAAAAGGAGAGGCACAGACAAAAATTACATGCACAAATGCTTCTCATGCTCCTTCTCCATGGGAAATGCCCTAGCTAATTACCTGGGTGAGGGCTGTGCTGGAAATGATCGTGCTGGTCGGATTGGGGGGTTTGGCCGCCGGGTCGTAGGACACGTTATCTGGGACCGCTGCAACATATCAACCATTGACGGTGTCTGGTAAGCATTGACAAGGCTGGCACTATTAGTGGAATCCCCCCGTGCTGTTGCCCTCTGCCATGAGTGTGAGCTCAAGCCTGACAGAACATAGGCCCGCCCAGATGCCTCATACCTCTGCCGGCTTGCCATCCTCTCTTGCATTTCCCTCAGCTCAGCATCCAATGCTGTGCACAGCCGATCGCCGGATTGGCCTGATGGACTCTCTGCCACCAATCTTCGGCAGTTCTCAAGGATAGATACTGCCTCTGACAGTGCACCATGTTCTGCTGAAGTCCTTGCTTCTGCCATGGCCTCGGCAGCCCGGTGTCGATTTCGCTGCCGGTCCACCTCAATTGATATCATCTGCTCAGTGACCACTTCTGGCCTTCGAATCTTGACCTCTTCTGTTTTCACAGAAGCATTGTCCTTTGACACAGGATCTCTGTAGACGCAGCCCACTTTCAATAAAACAGTTTCTTCAGAAGCCTCGTGAACAGCAGGAACATTGATAGACACCAAAAAGTCCCTTTCTTCATCTGCATACAAGTCCCCAACATTAATCAACCCCCTACATCTATCATCCACCACTCGATTGGCATAGCCGCCCGATTTTATCGCACCCAGGCGGATGCTAGGATGCACACAATCAATCTCCACATGCATCTCTTGCACAACAACACTCAGAAGCCCACCAATGCACTGGGCAAAGGCATCCTGAATAACACCCTCAGCCTCAATGAATGAGAACGTCCCACCTGATGTCTCTGAAATTGAGTGCATTGACGCAGAATCATGGTCAGTGCCAAACCCAAATGCATGAACAGGAATTCTATGGCCTGATCCACCACGAATTGAGTATGGAAGCAGTGACCGATAATCAGGCCGTGATTGGTGAGCACCACTGGTGCCTGTGGACACCGTGTAAGTATCCTGCCCATCAGAAAGAAGTATGATACTGCAGACAGGGTTCTTCTCTTTGCGTTCTTCAATAACCTTAGCACCCTTCCTAAGGCCTTCGGCAATATTGGTACCACCACTGGAGACCAAAGAATTCACAGCTTGCAGAGCCTGTTGCCTGCCAGCTTCTGACATTCGACGGAGGTGAAATAGACGGCGTGCAGTTGATGAGAAGGCAACAACTGATAGGCGATCAGAGGGCCCAAGGTTTTGAATGACAAATCCCATGGCCCTCTTAAGCAAAGCTAGTTTCGTTCCAGCCATACTCCCACTCACATCAAGAACCGTGACGAGGTCAACTGGGGCACGGGATGTTTGCAAGACTGGAGAACTTGCCTGGTGATTTCTTCCAGAGATTTGTTTGGAACTTGTGATTGGTGCCTTGAGATGGATGAGAACAGTAAAGTTTTCTTCTGAAGCAGACTGCTGAACAGCTGAGCGCTCTGGCCATGTCTTGATATCTACTGTTTTAGCATATCCATGTTCAGAATCTTTGCATGGTTCGATTTGTGGGTCAAGAGGCTCATCATCATCAAAAGAGCTCGGCTCAGAGGTGTGGAAGAAAGATGTAAGATGGTGCTGCCTAGTGGCTGAATCTGCTCGAGGAAGCCGGCGCAAAATAGTCATGTAGCCATCATCTTGAGGCCAATTGACTGGGTTGACTCTTGCTCTTCCATGAGGGAGTTCTGATGCGATGGGTGCTTGAAAGGGGATATCTTTCCATTTTGCCCGGCAAACAGGGCAAACCTGATTGCCATGTTTCACACTGGAGGCAATGCAGTGGAAATGGAATGCGTGCGAGCACTCTGCAGTGAACAGCGCATGACCATTGCCTGGCTTCATGGTCCCCAAGCATATAGCACAGGTCCTCTGAAGAGGAAAACAAACAGAAGTGACTATTGCAGGAAACAGAAAATGTGATAAAAAGATAATTAGAAAATGAACATATCTACCAGATGATCAAAATGCTCTACCCATATGCAAGCAACAATCATAAAACTAATACCACCAATCTGCTATTATCCAGTTGAATTTTAAGTGTTTTGACAGTCTCCATGAACATGTGTGGAATTTGTTCAGACATGAAATAATGCACGAAAAGAAAAAAAAACTTACAACTGGACTCAAGGTTAAAGAAAAAGGAAATTAACCCATGAATACATGGGAAAGAAGGGCAGTCAGGATTAACGGAAAAAAGGAAAACATCATGAGAACATGCCACCATAAAATTCAAAATAACTGTTCATGTCATACTGACCGAAGTTCAGACCGATTTCCAAAAGAGATTAGGATTATTCAACTTGAACTTTTTCCATTACAATGGGGAAATTTGGGTTTCCAGATAATTGAATCTTGAAAGATCAGGAAGAGAAAAACTATGCAAAACTAAATAATTTCAATTGCTCATGCAGGTATACAGAAGAGAAGAAAAACAGCAAAATGTACACCAATCTCCATTTGTTGTTCTCCAATATCATTCAATTCTGCTGCTGTTACCCATCACCCCAGGGAAAAGTATTTCTATTGTTAAAGATTTCCTAGCTTTCCTAACACTTCACTTACTGAATCAAACTAATCATTGTCTGCCAACAGGACCATTGTGTTGGGGAATAGCCAAAAACTTTTTTTTCGCACAAAACCACCAACGGTAGATATTGGATGGAGGCATTTTAATAGTACAGATAGAAAGAAAACACCATTGATCAACAACAAATTTTCCTTAAAATGCTATTTGGAAAAAGTTAATTGTTAAACTGTATTAAATGGGTTTTTTTCAAATGCTGGACCAAGAAAAGTTCACAGCAAAGGATGCATGATGAACATCCTCTGGTTACCGCATAACCAGTTTTAAGGAACAATACACCTTGATCTAGAGGAGAAAAGAAACTATTCATGGCTTTCCCAGGGATCTAATCCGGCAATGTTTATTTTAGCAGGTTTTTAAACACAAAGGACATCAGTTAACCACAACCATGCATGCACAGGGGCCTTAGTTGGCTAACGCATAGATGATGCTGGAAATTTCACCCACCGGAAGGAGGACATGTAAAGATTACTGTTAAAATTTCCGTGTACAGATGCCTACCGTTGGAAATATTATCTCTACTGGTCCACAGGCTTTCGTGTCAAAATACAGGTTTAATAGTATATTAAGTAAAAAAGAACACATGTGGAACAGTGTTCTCGCTGACCAAAGAAGCAGCTTTCCCTTTCAAGGGCGGAGACCATTATAAAGAAAGGCAAGTTGTAGATTTCCTTTTCCTGGTAAGCCAAATGGCACCCGTCCTCAAAGGAGACTCCAGCACTTTATCCCCCACAGAGATGAAAAGAAAAATAATGGGAAAAAAATGAAAAGAGATCTCCGAAGAAAATCCACAAAAATGATCATCTGAGGCCATGATCTGAAATGAAAGATGATGAAGAGAATACAGAACATGAAGAATCTCCTCTTTCCCTATTTTCCATGAACGACGGAGATGCGACTAGTGGCTCAAGTTGGCATCTTTTGTCTAGATCACAAGCAAGAAAAACCCATTTCTAACCAGTTCGGGGATGAAATGAGCAGAAAACCAAAAACAGTATATAAATAAGGCTGATATGGTGACAACCATACAAAAGAACAAACAATGGGTTGAGAAGAAAAGAAGATCCCATGAGAAATATCAAAAACACGAAGATGAACAGAGAACTCAAAGAAAAAGAAGAAGAAAGGTCGAACCTTGGAGGATCTGCTGCCGGACTTGGAGAGTTTGAGGCCGGACGAGGAAGGCGTCGGCGTCATCGGCCTCGAGCGCCGGTGATCGGAGCCGGCGGAGGCCGGGGAGGTCGCCGTCGCGTCCGAGAACCTCCCCGTGGTGTCATCCGCGGGGAACGCCGCGTCGTCCCCGCCCCTCGGGACGTAGACGCACAGGTTAAGCCCGAGGGCGATCTTCGCCTTCCTCCACGCGCTCGCCATTCCTCCTCCTCCTCCTCCTTTATATGATTCCAACCGCGCCAAACCCAGCGAGATGAACAAGGGAGAAAGAAAACCCACAGATCTCCACCAGATTCTTCAGTAGGAAGAAAAAGTTCCCTCCTTTTCAGAAACCCAGGAAAGAATCGGGGATATGAACCCAGAAGGTCGCTTCTTTGCCAAAGAGATCCTCCAACACGACCTTGTTCTTCCCTACAACTCCAGGAACCGGAGTTCTTACGAGCTGTCTGCTGTGGATTCTTGCTGCTCCTCGCCCGCGGGAGATCTATCGATTGAAAAGACAGAGAAAGAGAAGGGCTTTATAGTTCAGAAGGATGGCCACCCCCTTTTTGTTCTCTCTTACTTGGGAGCCCTAGCGAAGATGGGGAAGCCAGGTCAGAAGGGCAACCAGGACGAGGCGAGTGGACACGGTTTTTTACCCCTTGCCGCCGCCGCCTCGCCGCCATTAGATAGATAGAGAAGAGAACCCATGTGGGGAGCTTCTAAGAGAGAAAGTTCTTGAGAGAGAGACAGGGGAGGAGACTGGGTGGAGGGTTAGAGAGAGAGGAGGAGGATGGGGAAAGGGAGAGAGAAGGAGAGAGCTGGTGAGGGAGAGGAGCTCGTGGTTTGACCTTCAGAATGCTCTGCTGCTTCTGCTGCTGTTCTTCCCGTGACCTTGTATTGCTTTGCTTGCTTGCTATAAACGAATGGCCACCCTTTTTAGAGAGAGAGATGAGAGAGAATGTGAGAGAAAGATGATAATGCGAAGGAAAGAGAGAGAGAGAAATATGAGAGAGAAGCAGCAGTAGCAGCGGCATTAGGGGCGCTTTGTTTTGGAGGGGGTGGAGGAAGAGGACAGAATTGTAAAATTACAAGCTTTTGTAACATTGTTCTTGTCGTAAAATACTCCCAATTATTATCCATATTTACATTAATGCCACCGCCGCCTTTGGTCCGATCCGATAGGACAGGGAGATGCCGGGGCCGGGCCAACCGAGAGAGGATTGGCCCCGAATGGCATTCTATGTAAATCTAAGCCTTTCCGAGGGTACTACTCTAGCTAGGCTGGCACCGTACTGTCAAAGATATATATATAAAGAGTGAGAGAGGAAAGAAATAAAATAAAATAAAAAGAAAGAGAAGGAGGGAAAGGTGTGCGGAGAAAACAAAAACCACGAGATTTCAACGACAAGCAATAAAAGCCTGGTTGGAAGAACGATGTGAAGAAGAGGCCAATCCAAGCAAAATCTATCTTTCTCTCTCTACTCTCTCTCTCGGGATGTGAAGATTGGAAGGTGGACTTTATCCCCTCCCATTAGCTGAACGGGGAATTGGATGGTTGAGAAAATGGGGTCATGGGTTGATGTGAGATCATTATTTTTGTTGAAAAGATGTCATTTTTTATTTTATTTTTGCCCTTTTTTCAATTTATTGACCACGAAATTTTGGCAAATCGTTCGCACTTTGGAGTTCCACCCATCGGTCCCCTTAATCATCCGGCTGACCCTTGAACGAAGAGCGTCGGCCAATAACCAAGATTTCTCAAGGACCATTAGCTATTTATTTTTAGATTCATAAGGACACATTGTTAAAAGAAAGACTTTGAAAAAAAAAAACACATCAACTCGTTAAGTTGCAAAACGATAACTCAAGACTTCCATTAGAGTGTTTCCTTGTTGGGATTGACAGAAGAACGACACGATTTTGAGGAATCATTTATCAAAAAAGCTTACATTTATGATTAAAATCATTTTCTAGGAGGCAATCTTGCTCAATAACCTTCATGAGGCAACTGGTACTCATAAAATCCGTATGAATACTATTATGTCACTTTTTTTATTAATAAAAGTTTAGTAAAAAAAACTTAATAAAAATCATCTGATCAAATGACTCTAAATGAACGTGACAAATTAGATGATAGGAAGTGTACTATAAAAGCATTACTCTAAAATTTATAGCAAGGATGTCATCGATATTCTTGTTTCCAAGTAGCTGTAGCTCGGATCAGCTAGCTATGTGCTCTATTCTTTGTTTGTTTTGAGTTTATCTTGAGTTCAGCTCATGTTGCTTTATAAATTCTACTTTGATGTTATATTAATTATCACAATGTAATGTAATCACGCAAGAGATTGTCCACTTTTGTGTCACATCAATGCCATCATGCACATTAAGTACATAATTAAGCATGTATATAATGACCCACTAAGGAAGAGCATATAATCATGAGCTTCTAATTTATATATCTCATTTGAACTTTGCTGTCAAGGAAGTGGACCTAAGCTCCATCAAAGGACCCCAAGCACCTTCGAGTAGATGCATGCCAACGTTCATCGGATACTTGTTTATCTAACGAAATGATCACGATCTCGCAATGAGCTGGACCTTTAATTAGGATGTATCACATCCTATTTCGACTAAGGGCCCATTTGGTCATATTCGGATGAAAAAAACAAAAAAAAAGAACACACTTACATAGAAAATAAGATAAAATTTATCATTTGACATTTATGAAAATATTTTCAACTCCTTTAAAAAAGGACATTCGGTCTTATCCCAGTGATGTCAAAATTGGGCAAGGAGAAGTCAAAGAACTAAGGGTCTATTTGGTTGTATTTAAAATATGTTCAAACGGGAAAAAAATTCCGAGCAAATACATTTACAAGGAAGATAAAAATAAAATTCATCATTTAGCACTTATGAAAATATTTTCAGTTACTTTGGAAAATGGCATTTAGGTTTATCCCATGGATGCCAAAAACAAGAAAAAAAAGAGGGGTCGACAAATTAAGTTTTCTGTTGACTGGAATTTTACGGATTACCAAGTAAGTTTTCAAGAAAAGCTTTTTCACGTGGCCTACTTTATGTGAAAAGAAATGGATCTTAAGTTTTCTATTGAGTAAACTTTTATAGATTATCAAATAAGTGATTGTGAAAATAACTGTTTAGGTGGCCTATTTAAGATGAGAACAAACGGATCCTAGGCTCCAAAGTATATTTCATAGCTACACAGGCAATTCCCTTCCTTTGTGTAGATACTCTTATACTTTGCAAACAAGATTTCCTGCATTTTATAAAGGACTTCTCTTCTTCCACATTTACTTGGCAAATAAAATATGATAGTAAATTAAAGTAGTTTGTTGGAAATTAAATTAGGGAAAAAACTTTTGACACATGGATTCGATTACTTCCATTTGATAATATCCCAAAAATTGATCCGATTAATTAAAAGAGGATAAACAAAGTCAACTTCTAAAAAAAAGACACATGGTTATAACAGATAGAAAAATAATATTTAGTTGCAACTACTCTCTGATTGCGAAATCAGCTAGTATGAAGTAACTGCACTATCCTGTGACACTGCAGCGAAACTTCAAATGCATGAAATCCGATCAGCATTTCAGTTGGACATTGTAGTAAGTATTAATTAAGATAAAATATTCAAATGTATCCTGATAGATAGTTGACTTCTCATTAATACTTTTTTTTTTTTTTTTAATGAGATGACAAGTGTCATTAAAGCAATTTTTACTTAAGATGATGCTGCTCAAGTGATTTCAGCTCTAATCAAATGGTAAATGGAGAACTTTAGATACGCATGCATCAATTCATACACGCAACTCAACTCTCTTTCGTTCCTCCTTTTGACTCTTCGCACTTGCTGTTTAAGGCACGTCCGAGGAGATCATCAAGTACCAGTATTCTTACCTTTGATTTCCATAGATTTGCCTTTCTTTCCAAAGCAATATTCATGGTTGCCACCAAAAGATTATTTTCTAAAGAAAGACGACAAAATCTTTGGTTAGTAGTTATTTTTTATTTCCATCGAGTGTGAAGAATATTGAGTGAGCGTAAATCTAACTAAGTTTGTATACTTATAAAAGTAATATCTTTATTAATATATTTTATTTTTCTCCAAATTTTGTATGGTTACGAAAGCAATCTAAGAAGCACTAATCTATGGTTTTAAGTTGAAAGTAAAAAAAATAACTAAAATATTATATGCATAGCTTTGAAGGTTAGATTCTTCCTTCAAAATATTATACGCATAGCTTTAATTAAAAGTCAGATTCTTCCTTCAAAATAATTCGATGGAAAACCTCTAATTAAAGGCCGCATTAATCAGGGCCTAAAATTTCATCCCCTTTTCCTTGTGGCTGAGAATTGACACAGTTGACCAACAAAAAAGGTCAAAGGTGTAAGTCAATGAGAAGAGTAGCATGAGCAGCTTGTGAGAACCTTTTTTCTTTTTCCTTGTCCTAATTTCCATTTGGCAACAAAAGGTATGGCATTGACTTGTCGGATATAAAAAGAAGTAAGAGTCATGCTTAGACCCCCAACAACATCCCCACCCCTTCAAACCCAATCCCTCTTTTACCTAGAAAGGATTGGATGATTCCCTCAGCCCATGGATTCATATATTGTTTATTATCACCATTTGAAACTTAACCAAACTTTTTTTTCCTAGCCTTCCCAATGCATGGATGCTCCCAAGTTGCAGCTACAATGGTTTCTATGGGTCCAAACAAGAAGTTAGAGACCAAGCCACTCCCCTTGTAGTGGATTGCATCATGGTCACTTTCAAGAAAACTCCCCCACCACACCATGCCAAACCCACGTACACACATGAAGAGAGAGAGAGAGAGATGAAAGGGCAAATGAGGGAGGTTCTGACCTAGTAGACGGATAGGTGTGGTGGCATGGACCCCTCCAAACCCATCATGATGCATTGCATGATGTAAACAGGCGAGCACACACACACGCCACACGTGCACTACATCATCCTAAGCTGTTTGGTGGGCCCACCTGGCTTTGGTGCTTTTGCGGCCAGGCTGGATGCCAGGCTTGGGGATGGTCCCTCTCTCCCACCATTCTGACCTTCTCATGTCATCACCCCCTGCTCGGCGGGGGAGGGGATCCCCCGGATCTCGTCTCCACCTCATACCTTGTCCTGCACCCCTTCAGATAGTGGCCATCCAAAGAACAGTACCACCTGTTCCATACACGTTCCCATTCTTTTGATCCCATTTGTTAGTTTCTTCTCATATTTCGTAGAGGTTTGTGATTTGACTTGGCTGTTGTCCCTCTGGATTTGAATCGTCAGATCTCCACCTTGGAGCTGGTCAAGCACCACACGCCCCGGCCCCCAAAAGGAAAGAATGATCTAACGAGCAGCTTTTTCTGATTCTCCCCTTGCGGCTTCTCAATTCATTTGTTTGAACAGATCAAGTGTGAGGAAGACAAGTAACGATAACTTATTAGTAGGAAGCACAATCTTTGACCTTGCAAAGTCTCATCATATGTTTTGATTTTAATTTTGTGTAACGAGTCGTTTGGGTTGATGTGTCATAAAATATCGTCAATTTTTATATTTAGATTTAAAATCAGCTGACCTTCAAAAACCTCCTTTTGGTTGATTTTGATTTTTATTTTAAATTTGTCATAAATCAAAACCAGTAACTTTAAAATCAGAGATTTTATTCATCGATTTTAAAACTAATGATCTTAAAATCAAAGATTTTACGGCATTTTACAACATATATACCAAAGTGGCCTCAATTAATCCAGCTGTTTTTTTTCCTACTTTTATGCATTTCTTCTTAAGCATCCATTTTAGAGGTGAAGCCTATTATTTCTTGTTCTGTATACGTTTTGGTTGCAAGCCATATCAAAAGATGACAACTAAGTAAGACAACATTGGAAAGTCGTTAATTAATACAACCCTTTGACTTTGCTATAAAGGCTTTCTTCTGGATTTGGGTCGCTAACTTGTTACTAAATTTGTGGCACACGCCATCTTTGGAATTGCTTTACATTTGATCCACCTAAATTGGGCACCACACACGCAAAAGGAAGAACACTACTACTACTCACACCATTCTTCATCTGGTTGTTGTTGTTGTTGTTAGTTGGAGAGAAAACAGATATATGGTCCAAGAAGCATGGTCATGGGTCATTCCCCCTTCCCTTTCCCATTCCGTGTGTTCCAACACCAATGCCAACCAAGTTTCAACTGCCAACCACACACGACAAATTACGGAATCCGGTTCCTCTCAATGCACGGTTGGACCGAGTCTGATCAATATAGAGAGGAGTCGGTAGGATCCGAACGATTCGGCAGGAATGTGATTTTTCAAATCTCAACCCCTCTCCCCCTCTTTGCACAGATCGAACTCGGTTCGGTCGTATACTGAGAGGAACCGGATTTCAAATAAAGTGTGCCCTACAAGCCGTGGATTGATTGATTCTTTCTTCACTAATCCCATATGAAAAACCTCCTCGATCATTCCCATGCATGCCCTTGGTGAGAACAGATCCAAATGGGAATCCGTCACTATGCTTTATTAATTGCATGTGGACATGATCAATAAGGCAGACAGAACGCATGAATCCAACAGCTAGCTAGCTTGCAATTTAATTGGTCTTCGCCTCCTCGATCGGAAGAAAAGGCCTCCTAGATATCTTTCGGTCACACATTCATACAAGTCGTCAGATTATAATGACTTTGTTCTTGATCATCCCGGCCGTACGTGTTAGATCGAGCTAGCGCCGATGCGTGCCGGCGAGGTATAAGGCATGGAATTGATGAGCATTTTATATAGGCTAGGATTAATTCTATCCAGTTTCATCACTTACGTGTTGAGCCAAAGCCCCCAACTTATGGCTCTCAAGCACAAAACGTGACAGTGAAGAGAGGACATGCATGGAGAGCTCTGTTCTGATGCAATATATATAGTCCGAGTGATCATTAGTGTCAAAACCATTTTCTGCCTTTGATGTGCAAATAAATACACTTTCAAACTAAAAATTATTTGATTTTAATTGGCATATTCTTCATCTCAACAAATGATGTCCATTTATGACGTGCCTCATCAGAATGGATTATACACGGTCGTAACTCCAAGTGACGTCCGATTCACTGTTAAACCGCAAGTGCGATGCAGTAAGTGTTCTTTCATTTTGTTCAAATGGAACAGTGCATCAAGTCGCTTTCCTAGTATTAGATTTTTTTTGTTTTTTGTTTTTATATGCGATATCCTTCAATGGTATGGACACGACCAAAGTTATTTAAAGTCATGATATAAGTTTTTGTATATATATCGGGACCTTACTATTGTTTGAATTCTTCTATACTATTATATATATGAAGAGCAGCGTAGACATTCTTGTTCAAATAGTACTCATCCATTATATTCAGCCCCCACTGCGGCAACTTGCGCCGATGGATGTGGCCAAGAAAGCTAAACCGTGACACAATCAAATTTAAAACTCGACATATAGCCCATGTCTACATCAAACTAAAAGTTCAACTGCAGTGTTACAATAATCTCCATGCAGACACTTCATTTACAGTACGTCTCTGATACTCCCAACCCAGTAGAGCCGCAGGCCAAGATATAAACAACATGAATCACGCCATTACATTATGTCCTAACCTGACACACCAGCTCATGCACAACAAAGCAGTACAAATTATAGAGGCATACCATCTAGACCCTTCAGGTTCTTTAGCCATTCCTTACTTGCTCGCAACGAAGGGAGTCACTGGTTCTGATCCAGAATTTAACCTTGGTCTATTGAGGGTACCTTGGATCTGGTTATAAGCATATGGCAGTTCCAGGTTTGGTACAGTAGAGAATAACTTGCAACCCTAATTTTAACACAATGGTTGGTGAGATTGGTTCCTGGGGCACCAACTGATGCAACCTCCACTTTCTTGTTGGCACTCCACCTCCCAACTAATACAGTGTCCACTTTCTTCTTGTACTCTCCCACCTCCCCGGGGACCATGGGCATCCTTGCAAAGTTGCACCATCTCGTGAAGTTGTGAAGAAATGCCCTTAACCGGCAGACTTTCATCAGTTATTGTGGGTAGAAAGGGACCGGATCCCCCCCCCCCCCCAAAGGTCATTTCTTCACTTTTCTTCTCTTTTCTTTTTTCTGTTTGTCTCATGGAAAGCACCACAACAGTGATCTAATTCCAAGCAGGGAACCTCATGCCCCATGTCTATGTCATTTCCATGAAAGGCACTTTCAGAAAAGTCTCTTTCGATCAGGGCTCACACAACCCCAGAGTACACCAACTGCCTTCATCCAGTGTGGGTAGATATAGTTGATCATTCCCTTTATATATGCCCTTCAATCAAAACCTAAAGGCGAGTAGCTAGCTTGTTGATTCATTCGTCCTAACCACGAAGCATAGACCACAACGAGGACATTTCTTCAAAGACTAGTCACTGTTACTCTTCCCCGACGGAGTACGTATATAAGTAGCTGTCATCTATAAACTTAGGTGTATTCTATGTCATGTCGACATACGTAGGTACGAAAATTCATGCACATGTATGTACATGATACAGGTTATGCATGCATATACATGTATGCAACTCAAACTTCAGGCGCCAAACCAATCGATGTGCTTGTTTGATTAGCATGAGATACGTGTCCATCAAAATTAAGTCATGAGCATGAAATGTTTAAGTTCACTGCATATTAAAATTAACGTTATAACGTCGACCAATGCAGTGCAAAATTGGACCCGGCATGTCATCCATGAACGGGGGGGCATGTACGTGCACACTAGGGTTTGGTTTGACCTGCTTACTGTGGTCGTCGCACGTGGCCTTCTCCATGGCATGAGGCCAAGCTGGGAAGATTTGACCGCCAAGTGTTTGACATTTCCGGATAAGAAATTAAAATGTAACACGTACATCCGGAATCATCTTGATTACGGGGAGGTGCTTAATTAATTAGTTTTATATATGATGGGGCGCATGGTGATGTGTGAGCCTTTTGTCTTGCATGCTCGCTTTCTAGAAGTCATATTCTTCGGTAGAATAAAATTAAGATGCACACCCATATCCTGCAGACAGGCAGCTAGCGATTCAAAATAATGGAGCTGGTAGAATCAAGTTCTCCAACTTTAGTCTATGAAGGAAAGCAGAAGCCCAACTTTGAAAAGGCTACTTTCCCCCATGAAAAGGAGGAGACAGTACATGTTGGAGAACTTCCTACGGAGAAGCTCTAGGTGGTCGACATGGATTGATAACAAACATGGCTCATAACACAAACAAAACTCTGATGACAGCACGGGATGACAGACGAGAAAGAAAAAAAAAAGACTACGCCTGAGCTGATCTCTGATGCAAGTAGCTCGTCTCTTCTAGCATTTCTCAGAAGAAGGCTAACATGGGAGACAAACTCACATGGCCAAATAGATCCATTATCTGATTTTTACGTATGTCCGTCACTCTCCCATTTGGCTTCTAGTTGCAGCAAAATGTCTTTGTAGACTAATCTAGTGTACAATCCCTCCTTTCTCTCTCTCTTTCTCAACTCCCATTCTCTTTAGTACTGTGTGTGCATGAGAGAGAGAGAGAGAGAGAGAGAGAGAGAGAGAGCAACTCTATACAATCATTCAGTCCCACCAGGCAAGACCCCACTCATCCAAAGCAATGTCACAATGCGCAGGGCGGAGGCTCCCATGGAAAAGCCTGCCTTGTAGCTTTTATGTTGACTTACCCATAAAGCCTGGCAAGTTCTGAGAGTCTAATGAGAGGGGTCTCCGCCACCCCATCAAGTGCACTCTGGTGATTCCTTCTCTCATGTTTTTTCTATTTGGTTCTCCCTCCTTTCCTTTGTCGTAATATTTGGTTCTCCACCCAACCTATGCAATGAGATCCTGAATTCTCTCCCTCCCCTTTACCTCCTCACTCACCACCATGTCCCAAAAATTTGATGAGAATATGTGCTTGCCATCCCTCTCCCATCTTCTCAAAAGGAGTGAGTCGAAAGCGGGGAAAGGAGCCACTCTCCTGTGTCCCTTGTCCATGTTCTCTTGTGGGGGAGGAGAATAAACTTTTCCCATCTAAAAGAGATGTGCCCTTTCCTTTCTTTCTTGAAAAACAAAGCCTCTTTATGATGCTTAAAATAAGTGTCGACAGGGAACTCCACTAACTCTCTCTCTCTCTCTCTCTCTCTCATGCACACACACATGCACACGCGCGCATACTCTCACACTTGGAGGGTGGATCGGCACCAGCTTTCGAGTGCTAAGGACTTTAAACTTGGGTCTGACTAGTTGGTGCCAGCAACTTCTGCTCGTTGCACTGCCAGGTTCCTATTCTCCTCCGGACCGTAACCCTTACTCTTGATGGTGGAAACTTCTTCGCTGCAGGCGTTCCAAGATCTTCCCATCTTCTCCAAGGACTGCAGTGCTTCAATTGCTCGTATTAACATTCCTCCGAAAGCACCCAACCATCTTGAACCCATGCCGACTCCCATGCATCAAACCATACTAGCCTATGTTGTTGGCAACACCAATTGACCAAGGTCGGCAGTGTCGTTAATATAACCCTCCTAAGGATGTTGCTCATGCTGGTGGACTCGGGAAGCTAGCCTTACGAATCTCTGAGTCATCAGAGTAAAAAAAAAAAAACACTTTTTTCCATTATTTTCCTACACCTTCTTCCCTCCAACCGAGACATGTAAGAAAAAACCAAGCTGCCAGTTAAGTCTGATAAACACAGGGACGCACGAGTGCCAGGCACCACTCCGCACAAACATACAGAGGGAGAAATGTCAAAATTAAGGGCTCCGTCTTGGGTCGCGTCTGGGGACAGCCGCCCAACATCTCGATGGAGATTTTGGATTGGAATTGGATGACACCCCAGAGATTGTCCCGTTCAACAGCACAGTGGCTTTGGGTTGTGGTTTTTAGATGGGAAATTTTGAGTCTCCTAGATCTCCACTTCCACCACCACAAGATGGTAAACATGGGTTTAAAACTTTTAAAATAATTGATGGGTTCTCAGTGGAGGTGAGGATGGGAATCTGCCCACCCTCGGTCAAAGCTTTGGGATGGTAGAGCTTTCTTTCCCTTTTTAAATAGCTCCTCCCACACTGGTGACTGGTCTACCAAGGGGGCCTTGGAAGTTGATGGTTGGAAAATCCAAACGGGCACTGGAGAATGGCTTCTCTTTACTCCTAGCTCTTGTGTGGTAGACAACCCAACCCATACCCGCTTCCTCCCTTTCCTTGTCATCCCAGTTGCCATGTGAGTAATTAAGCTTAGAAATTTATCAAGGTGCAGCCGGCAGGCCCCTAGAAGTTGACACCTTTCCTGAATTTTTGTTGGAAGAAAAGGGAGACATATCTGTTCTCCTTCTCCTTTTTTCTTTTTTTGTTGTTGTTGTATTTCCCCCTTGTGTATCTTTTGACTATTTTTTTGGAGTACTTGGCAGCCTAGCTAGCTCTATTTCTAATGTAACCCCTCCTGTCTTGCTTCGTGTTTACCCTTCCCCTTCAAGTAGCTTTCGTCCACGTACACTCGGGTTTTCTAAGGCAGGTTTCCCGTGCAACATGATTGGCCATTGGCATATGAAATCGTAGGCAGTTGGAAATCTTTTCTTCAAGTTATGTATTTGACAAGGAGGAGGAGTGTGCGACTAATTAAGAATTTGACTGCTTAACAATCTTATTTTCCTTCAGATCGTATTGCAAAAGATTAAAGGGAGAGAGGACCAACTAACATGCAAGAGATTTGAAAGTTGAGAGGCATGCATGCTCCACTTGCAGGCAAAAGTTCCCAGCATCCTCGCAAATAGAGATTGCAGGCATATGGCAAATAGAGCCAAACGTCTCCCATGCAGGTCTTCACATGACCGAGCCTTGATCTAATACCCACAAGCAACTAAAGGGCTTCTTGTCTACTACTACTGCTTCCTTTAATGGACGTCTGAAGCAGCGTACGTTCGTTGACATGATAACTTGATGCAATTTTCTTGCCAAGAGAGGGTCACACAATAGCCTATACTTGGCTTGCAGATACAGATGCCCACTGAGGGGTTTCAAACTCGGCTCAAGGGACCGTTTGCACAGTTGGCAGTTGTCATGTCCTGGACGTACGACGAGTCCAGTCCAAATTATCACCATTACTCCGATATAGAGAACTGGCTAAAATGTGGTGTGTTAGGAGTAGAGCCTCCGTCATACAAGTTAATGTTTTGGTAAACTGCAGTAGGACAAGCCCTGTGGAATCTTCACCTGTACGTGGAGCCCCCTTCACGCTACGTCCTGATTGATCACCAGTCGCTCATCACTATCTACTCAATTTGATAAATCTTTCCAGTCCCTTATTGTTGCAACTAGGAGAGAATAACTTGGTCTTTTTAATTTTTGTCCCCATTAATCAAAAGGACAGAATGCAAAAAGATCCATGGACTGAAAGATCTCATTTTCAATTTTTAAGAGGAATGCAATTTTGTTTTCGAATTAATGGGCTTGTTTAGTCGATCGAGCGCCGGGAAATGAGCATGCACGGATCTCCACTCACCACAAGGAACGATGTCTTCCACTCCTACAAGGAGAGAATGGGACTGGAGAAGGGTGTTAACTGAAGAGGTGAGATCTTATGAACCTCATTCTTAAAATTAGAATGTGTTTAAAAGAAATTAATTGCGAGATCTATGTTCACTCCTAAACCATATAAGTGAAAGCATACTCTAATTCAAAGAATAAGGTTTAAAAGATCTTATCTTCTAATCAAGTTATGACTCATTGGTGAGAGGCGCTTATCATTTGTGTGGCGCCTCCCTTCTTATTAGGACACATATATAACATTGTCCGTTTGCTTCGATCGCCATATAGCTTGCAACAAGGGGCTGACATGACTCAAATTGGAGGCTTACATAAGAAATGGATCATGCATGGAATAGTCCACGAGGTCTCATTCCGTCGTAGATACATAGGGCAGGGCGGATTGGAGATTAAAGGCTGCATTTAAGACTTGCTTCCACGCACCGCCATGAAACAAAATATCAATGGGCCCTCACGTAAAATGCGAGGTAGGACATGAAGAAAATATGGTTTAGACACTAATACACATGATCATCGTGCGTTGCCACTTCCTTCGTTCCAAAGTAACAATGGGTTTAACTCCGACTTGGGAGTTTTAATGACTAATAAGTGCCCCATGCGAATCGTATTTGGATGCGATTTCTCATTTTAATACAAAATGACTTTTGCAGGAAATTAACCTCTTATTGGAAGCGGAGGATCCGTTTGGTTTGTCCGTCTGGGGAGGGACACAGTTGATTCCTCAGCCATCATAAAAGGTAGGATGGCAGGCAGGAACCATAAGGAGCCCATTTCTCTGTGGTGCAGCAATTTAAGTTACGTTTTAAAGTTCCGCTTCACCTCCTCCGGCACATGATATGATATGGGCTGACCTGACCATAAAAATTGCTGAACCACATATTTCCGGCCCACGCTTTCGGCTCTCCAAATGGCTGCAATTTCACTCTGGATTTTAATGAACTAGGCCCATAAAACCACTTTCCCTTGGACGGCAACCGAACCGCCAAGTTCCAGGAAGGCCCATATCAGACTTGTTAAAGCTCCACAATTAGGAAAGTCAGATGCCACGCAATCACTACATGCATCGCTTATTTGAAATTAGCTGAATTGGGCCAGAAGGGGCCATGGGCCTCCGAGGAGGGTGGAGGTGAACTTGTCTCAGTAGAATGTTTTCATAAGAGCAGGAGAGTGAGGAACTGAGGATCCAAA
Source organism: Zantedeschia hybrid cultivar (assembly GCA_030544215.1). Lineage (NCBI taxonomy): Eukaryota > Viridiplantae > Streptophyta > Magnoliopsida > Alismatales > Araceae > Zantedeschia > Zantedeschia hybrid cultivar. The sequence continues at coordinate 925,827 of JARZZO010000015.1, forward strand.
TTGAAGTGAGAAATCTGGCAATCCTAATTCCTGTAATGTTCACATCAATTACCTCAACATTATTCAGAAAAAAAAAAAAAAAAGATACACGAGCACACAAAAGGAAGTCTAAATGAGTCCCCATACAGTGTACATCTCCATGCATGATCCAAAGTGTCTGTGAAGCAATACAACATTTGCTTTGTTATGTTATTAAGTCCACTGCGACATACAACTCTGCAACAAGACACCAGCTCTCGAGAAAATTGCCCTGAGGCATTGATGTGTTAAAGATAAGTTAAGGCTCTCGGGCATCACCTCATGGGTCAGACTTCATTGCGGTCTGGTCAAAGCTTTGGGGATATCATCTATTCTGACCTCCTTAGTGATTGTTTCCAGTATCAGTATCACTTGTGTATTGATCCGTATTTCCCCGTCTGGTTTTCAACTTTTCACAGTAGAATGCATCCACTACTCAGTCTAAAAAGAAAGAAGGCAAAGAGGAAGCCTATTCAATTTATTGTGTAAAGCTCACATCCAAGAGAAACTTTTGCTCTCTCTTCTCATCAAGCTCCTCTAAATCTAAAGGAGCTAGAAGGATGCCAACTGTACAAGGTAACACTCTTCTCCAAATTGTCTCTTTAGGATCAAGCCACCCTTGTGCTAGTCGGTCTTGCCCAGGAAATCAAGCATCACTCCAAGAGGATGACATCATTATTAAGTTATTAACTACTTGTCTCATGTATAAATGTCAAACCCTGGTAAATCATCCTTTGGTAAGCAAAGATAATCCCAGCAATGGAAGATCTTCTTGGTTGTTTATACATTTTTCTTTTATGTAATAGAATATTGCATGAGGCTCCTGATAGCAACTGGCATCTGGCATCATAACAATTATTTTGTGTGTGTGGGGGGGGGGGGGGTCGTTTTCTTCAGCTTTGATGGGTTTTTCTTGCTTCAGCTCTGCCTTTCGTTCACTTTTCTCAAAACAGAGGTCAATTTCAGATGTGGATCGATGTTTTTAAATTTCTCTGAAATTGAATTTTATTAACTTGTCCACTGAACATGTGTGTGGTATAAACTGAATAAAATAAATGATTTTTGACAGCAATTTCATTTACAAAAATGCATTCATGACAGGATATTTTTCTGAAAAAGAATACAAAACTCACTCACTGTGTCTCAAACAGTGCTCCATCTTACTTCAACGTGAATCACTCCATTTCTTGAATTAATCAAATGATATTTCTCATTTATGCGAGCATTGTTTACCACATCGGCTAGGTTAATATCCACATGGCCTAGGGATTCCTACAGTGTCAAAAAGAAGTTCAATGAAAAACATGTAAACCAATATCTAAAAGTATATTACCTTTTTAATGAAACCTCACCTTTGGATAAAAATTGAAACCCCTTCTCTTGCTCATCACTTCAATGTGAATCCGCTCATCTATGGGGGCTTCTTCCAACACAAACTGGAACTCCTCGTTCCATCTGGGATCTCTGCTTCTCCTGATCACCTAAAATTTGAGAAGCATGTTGATGTGTTAAAAGAGAGAAGCAGTGGAAGGATTATGTTCAAGCTAAAATTGGCCAAACAGGTTTTAGGTTCCTTCTTAAGTCTTGACCCTTGACCAAGATTTCGCAATGAGATATCAAATTGGACCAGATTGTTTAAGGTGATCTACCATGAGTTCTAGCCCTTTTTTTTTTTCATTTCTTTCCATCTTCCAATACAGGGAAATGGAAAATTGTGACTTGACCAGTGAGGATTTGTTGGCCAATGCTTCAGAATCATTATTCCTCATAGGGGCTAATTACCCTTAGTGCAACAAGTCTGATGCCTTCTGATGAAATGTTTTTTTTCAATAACTCAAAAATTAATATTCTATTAATTTTGTTTTAGGGTTGATCATTATACTTTAGACTAAGAAGGATTCTCTTTGTGCATCTAAGGGAACCCCAGCTATCAATCCCCATCCTCACCCTAGCAAATCACTAAGTAACAAGTGTTTTGTTTCCATTCTCTTGATGAAAAGATAATCACATATATATACCTATGGCATGAAATCGCTCCACATCCACTGTTTTCTATGGGCTAACAATCACTGGCTTGTGATAGTATAGGTTCCAAGATTTATTTCCTACACACTTTTAGTGAATATGTTTGCTCGACTAACCCTCCCAAAAAAATGTAACAGAGTAAATATCTGGGAAGGTTCGTAAACTGGGACCTGGTTGGATATTCGATAGTAAGCAAAAAACTACCTCACAAAATAACAGAATATATGCTAGAAAAAGATCTTAGCATACCTTAGTTTTCTTCTGCTCTCCTCTGAAAAGTATAAGTGCATACGGATTGTTGTGATGCTTTCCTTCAACATCCTCTGCTCTTTCAACTGCAACTGAAAGTACCCCACCACGGGAAGGTGTATCAACAGAATCCTGATCCAAGCTATTTACATTCTCCTCTCCATCTAAAGATCCACTGAACTTGGAACTCTCTTTTCTAAAAGGAGCAAATGTCAACTCCAACATAAGCTTTCCTCTGTTTCGCTTATTTTGAGGATCATTTGGGTTCATATTCTTGAGAAGATCAAGAGTAAATGACTTTGTCTCATAAGGAGTCAGCAAGCTAAGTGGAATCACTTGCATACCCAATTTGTCATGTGATTTGACCTAAATAGTTGTATAAATGTGATGGACCATATTTCAATATCTTGCCTAAGCAATAGAAATCAATGAATATATTGCTACTCAATGCAACAAAATTTCAATCTGAAACCACATATAACATTAAAATTGAAATGATGGTTCTAAAGGAATGAATGTCACATGTCAGTTATTGTAAGGCATGATGTTAAGAAATGATGTTAAGAAATAATGTAAAAAAGAAAAATATGAACTAGAATGCAATTTAAGATCGTTTTAAAATATGATCAGATGCATAGGAGAGGTTAAACCTTTTCCCAGTCATAGACGTGTAGCTGAAGGACTTGTGTTTCAGGATCTTTCACTACAAGCTTGAAGTGTTCATTCCATTCAGGATTCAGCTCACTCATCTTCACCGTGGTTTTCTTTGATGGAAGTCTCTCTCCACTCAAACTAAGTTTGACATATGGATCTGATTTACCCAAGAAATCCATCTTTAGAAGATTAATTGCTTGCAGGACCTTCACATGTAATATGCCAACAGGTTTCTTCACTGCCCCACTAGAAAAAAGAACAGAGACACCAAGAGTTAGAAGGATAATAAACAACTCTTTCAGATGCTCATGTATTATGTTTTCTCAACATTACCTTCTATTAGTTAGATATACAAAACATAGGTTTCCATCTCATGCCCAAAACTAATCGTAGTCCAATTATACTATACAGGAAGATTTGAAATTTCAAAGGGTCCAACCCTCACCAGACTGTATTATGAACATGCTATAGAAACACGAGTACCAAGCAAAAGAAAACGTTATGTGAATCAAGTACAGAGGAAATCTGATATTGTTTCATGTTGTCTGAATATATGCAAACGGACATTTGCAAATGCAAGAATGCCAATCACCATATTACTGTCCTGAACCATCACCACTGGAAATTAAGTAAAATTATTTTACCTAGAACAATCAAGAATAGGAACTTCAAGGATTTGTGGCCAGTGATAAAGATTTGCAACTTGTTCCTTTATAGTTTCCTGCATGTGCCAGAAATAATCACAAAGAGTTGCCAGGGAAAAAAATCTAAAACATGCAAAGGCATACTTTTTAACTTAGTATTCATGCTTTCAAAAAATAGGAAACATATATTTACTAGGAGCTCATATCTCCTCCAAAAGAAGGTTGACTATCTGTTAGGCTAAATGAAAAGCTAGCGGATGGAGAAGTTCAAAAAAAGGGCATAATGTATAAGAGCTAAATGCCATGCCTAACATTCCTTAACAAAATTTATATGGCTACTCAAAGCATACTTTAAAACGTGAGAATAATGTGAGCTGAGATAAAACAAAGAAAGAGAGAGAGAGAGAGAGAGAGTGCTAGGTGTCATTTAATTTTCCTACTTTTTTTCCACACGTAATTGGACCATAAACGTTATAGCCTAACAACTGTAGATCCATGCCTTTCCATGACTGTAATTAAAAGGGATAAATTAGTAAACAGGAAAAGGCACCTGAACGAATCTATACAAGCCAGGAATAGCCATGAGATCTGCCCCAAGAAGTTTGAGTCCGAAGTCAACATGTGGCTGCAAAAATTCAAGACAGTAATATAAGAAATTGTTCAAGAAACAGATCTGAAGAACAGGGACTGTGCAATTATAGAAAAAAATCAATATTACCTTTTCCATCAAAGATACAGTCACATTTGCAAAGCATGGAAAGATGGGTACAAGAGGCTTTAAGGTTACACGTGGTGACATGAAGATTTGCAAATCCGTCAGCTGAAAAAAAAATATACAAACATTCAATATTTAAACAAGCAAAAAGATTTGCTGCACCAGATCACATTTCATGTTATCCTTTCTGGATCAGAGTAACTTCTGACCTGCACTGTTACTCTAAACCCCAACAAATTTAGCACAACCATTACGTTGGGATTGCCAGCCCAACAAAGACAAGGTTCAATAATTATTTCTTTCTCTTGAGTTTCATAAACTTTCACACCTGAGTAAAAGAAAGCAGCAAATTAAAAAGTGACAAATCATCTGAAGTGCCTCTTAATCTAGTGTAACTAGTAAATTACGCTTCTATGTTGAAACCTAGAAACATAAAGGATGGTTCATTTCCAAGATCAATAAATCAGATGAAATATATGACTAGAATCCATCATCTATATAGAGATGTCTGATAATCACATATCACAAGCTTAATAGAAGAAGCAGAGAGTTAGCACTCTCAGATATTTTTTCTATTTGGCTTACACGTGCTGCGGACAACTTCCATAATAAAAGAAACTAAAACATGCTTTGTCTGAAAATAGTTTGATGCCTGAAATTCACACACAAACATGTTCATTGGTTTGAAACAAGGGCAGACGAGAAGTTTGACACAAATGTTAGCATCATAGATGTTGATGATAATTCTCCTGCAATTCCTTTTAGCAAACTAAAGTCAGGAACCCTAAGCATGAAACATGCGGATCTACATGGATGCATAGGTCTTGAGTATGATTTTGTAAAGTGTCACAATGTTATCGGATATCAGACTAACGTTATGCAACTCAGGTCATCACCATCATTCGAGCCTCATCCTATTTATTTGGGGTCATTAAATGGATCCCGTCCTGCCACTTTAATCTATCAAAAGCCAATGTTGGTAGTTAAAAAGGTCATGTCCTTTCTTACTATATCAAACCATCTTAATATCTTATTTTAGGCTTCCTTGAATCCTTTTGCTATTCTCAACTTGGATTAGACCACATCTTCTAACCAACCTGAAATCGAACAACAGTGCACATGCCTAAACCATCTAAAGCCTGTTTTCCCTAAGCTTAACAGTAATTGGAGCTACATCTAAGTCTCCACATATACGTTGGTTCCAAATCTTATCCTTTCAGTCTTTCTGCACATCCATCTCAACATTACATCTATGATGCATATGTTTTTTCTGTGGATGGTTTTTTCACTGCCTAACACTCAGTCTCATATACAATATAACAGGTCTCATAGTGGTTCCCTGTAACTTCCTTTACAGCGTGAATGCATGAATGCATTTGTTAATACATAAGTGTGTACTGGAAACCCGGCTTTGCCAATAAACCTCAGTTGAGATGCAGAGGTCACCTTACCAGTTTGCCATCCCCTGATGGATTAAACTTGAGCACTCTGGTTGGAGTCATCCTAGAAATTCTGCTATAAGGCCATCCCCAGATGTTTTGAATTGTTAAAGAAAAACTAACACATAATCGGGCTCTAGATTTTTATTGTTAAGGTTTGATATCCATTAAAATCAAGAAGAACTAAGACATCGTAACAAATGTTGTTTGAAATGTTGTTAAGGTTTGACATCCATTAATAATGATGTAATTTTTAAAAAATATATTATTACCTTTTTCTCATAGTCTAAAGAGTTTCTTATCATCTGGTTTTTACCTTCATTTTGTTTCCTGGATATAACTTAAGGCACCTCTGTCCTGGCATAAGCCTTGGCAATTGACTTTTGAAGTGACACATCTTAAATGTGATTTTACATTGATGAGGGGTTCTTCTAGAATCTATCCCCAACACAGAAATAATTTTTCACCAATGTCTTCGCAAGGATGATGAACTGAATGTTGTCCATTACAACAGCAAGGAATCTGACAAATACTCAAGAGGACACAGGTCCTTTCAAGGTTTCACACCGCATCGACTGACATAGGTTCACTTTTTAATAGATGGGATCTATGCATATGAAGCTGCCCATAAACACTGTGATTCTTTGGGATTTAGACCCCCCAAAAACCAGATTAGTGGATCGGGGTTTGATAGTGTCAATGATGGTAAGTTATCACTTAAGTTGGCGGAAAACAAACATTTGTTTCTCTTTGTACACAAATAAATGTTAACACTTTCAGTGGATAAGCAGCATCCCCACCCAAGAAAAATACACAAGAAGTCCTGAAAAATACACCAAAACATCATTATTGTTTTAAACAACAAATAGAAGAATCACATACCACTTATAATGGGAGGAAGGGAGCCAAGTGTAAGACAACTAAATTCAATTGATTTTATCTGGTATTTTCCAACGTACTGGTCAAATACTGGTTTGGTCGTGCTTCGTATTATGTTGCATACTGCCTGAAGTAACAAAAGAAAATGCCAAGGAGTGGAAGCATATTAGACCAGAAAAAATACAAAATGTTTACTGAATCCTACTGAGCAGCTATTCATTATGTAGCTTTCAAGTCATCTCCTGAGCATAAATGTAGTAGTCTTGTAGGAAGTATTGTCGGTAATATTTCAAACTCAGTGAATGGAAAAGACATTACCATTGATCTTATTAAAATAGGTTTTTTCAATTAAGCATACCTTATCCAAATAAGGCCACATTTCGAATATAAATCTATTCAACCAGTCAACCTGCCAAAAAAGAATGCCATTACTTAAAGCAAAAAAAAAATGAAAGACTCTGACAAGAAATAGAAAGTATGCCCAATGCATTTCATGAGAATTCCTAGGGAGCTTAGAATAAGAATTATTGTGATTGTTGAGATGAATATTAGACACAAAGTTCAAAATAGAACATGACAGTTTTTTTTTAAGTTTCTGAGAGCTCTTGTCCGTACAGAAAGTAGTGGATATTTGTATATGCAAAACATCAAGTGACAGTTCAATGTACATGATACAATCTATTATGGGAAGGAACCTAGGCTCTCGCCAACAAAGTATTGTTCACTTTGTCCCGTGGGCCTCACAGTTTTGTCCTTTGAGAAAAGGGCCCTTGTTGGGAGGAAGGTGAGGGCCCTTCTTCATAAGCACATGGTTTCCTTCTCAACAACTAATACGGGATTATTTAGCTCCTATTTCTATGCCCTACACAACCCTCTGAGAAGGCAAGTGTGTGCATATGGGTTAGGGTTCCCACAAATGGCGCCAATGTTGCGAGAAGGAACTTGGGCTCTCGCCAATGAGGTCTTGTCTGCTTTGGCCCATAGGCCTCACAATTTTGTCCTTTTGAGAAAAGGGCCCTTGTTGAGAGGAAGGTGGAGGGGCCTTCTTTATAAGTACATGGTTGCCTTCTCAACAACCGATATGGGATTATTTAGCCCCCATTTCTATGCCTCTATATAGCCCCCTAAGAAGGCAAGCATGTGCGTACGGACGGAGATTCCCACAAACGGCACCAATGTTGTGGGAAGGAACCTGGGTTCTCGCCAACAAGGTATTGTCCAGAACATGCTTGGTTGTAGGAACTTTAGGTTCCTTCCCACAACATTGGTGCCGTCTGTGGGAACCCCAGCACGTACACACATGCTTGCCTTCTCAGGAGGCTGTGTAGAGGCATAGAATGGAGGCTAAATAATCCACTATCTATTGTTGAGAAGGCAACCATTTGCTTATAAAGAAGGTGGACAATACCTTGTTGGCGAGAGCCCAAGTTCCTTCCCCCAACATTGGCACCGTCTGTAGGAACCCTAGCATGTACGCACATGCTTGCTTCTCAGGGAGCTGTGTAGAGGCATAGAAATGGAGGCTAAATAATCTAGTGTCGATTGTTGAGAAGGCAACCATGTGCTTATAAAGAAGATCCCCCACCTTCCTCCCAACAAGGACCCTTTTCTCAAAAAGACAAAATTGTGAGGCCCACAGGCCAAAGCGGACAAGACCTTGTTGGCGAGAGCTCAAGTTCCTTCCCGCAACACAATCAAAAGCTTATAAGCAACCCACTAGAATTGCTACTTGGGAGAGTCCAGAAATGGAAGTAGACAGTTGGGACTTGAGAGACTTTGGAAATGGAAGTTTCTTGAGTCCATAAAAAATAAATAGAAGATAGACATATTCATATGGTGCTTGACAAAATCAAACTTGTTAGAAAACAATCGACAGAAAGCAATTACACAGGAACTTTGGTCAATCGAACAAGCCAATGGTATCAACAGCCTTGTATTCTGCCAAACAGGTGGCAGAAATAGAGTTCATGAATTAACTTTATCCCTGTTAAATTAACCCAAAATATACATTAGGACTGGTATCCACGGGGATTGCCGAGCCTTATCCCATTTACTTTAGTAAGCTACTTGAATCCTGTCCTGCCATTCTAATCTATCCATTGCAATGTCTTTAGTTAAACCTAGGTAAATACGAATCTATATAAATATGGATAGCAAATACCCTTGGAACTTCTATTTTCCAGTTTAACCACACACTTGAAAATACTGTACAATAGATAATCTTACAGAAAGCCTTCTAGCTGCATTTTGCATCATCAATCGAGTGAGTATGAAGTTTCCAGATATCAAAAACCAGCTTGATCATTTTTTTGAAGAAAGGGAGACATAAAGCTTTACTAGGCTAACCCAATCCAATTCTAGTAGTGAACAGCATTTGCATCACAGGTTCTGGCATAAAGCTTTACTAGGCTAACCCAATACATAGAATATGTTTCCTCTTCAAGTAACCTATCCACTGCCTAGCTGTTATCTCAATCTGGCTCTGGTGCAATACACTGTGCTTTGGTCAAACATTTTAAAGTTTCAACTACCTGCTATCCTTTTCTAGCTCAAACGGTAAGAGATGTCTTGACCTACACCGTACAGGATCATAGACACTAGAAGGAAGGCATTTGAGTGTAAAACTTTACTACTCACCCGGTCATAGTCGGGACATTTCACCCACATTGGGATTTCAGGTAACAGTAATCTCAAAGTCTTCGTATCTAGTTCATGAATTTGCTTAACGATTGGATCCTGCAATAAGAAATCATACAGTGAATTAGAAAATGAGTACTGTTGGCAGTCGGCCTAACATTGTCCACTTGGTAGTTATTCCAGTGATGGATATGCTGCATTGAGAACAAAAATAATTGAAAACCATTTTGGAGGTCTTTGGCTACTTTGATGCTAGAGTTTCCCAAGCTAGTCAATAGACTTAGGCCCTGCTTGGATGCAACTTAAGAAAGAACACACAGATGGAGTTATCAGCATTCACATTAACCTGCTTATCATAAACGCATTCCTATTTGGTTGTTCTGATAAGCATCATTGAGTTCATGAGAGGTGTATCCTGCAATAACCTGAATGAGTTTATGAGAGGCTTCTTCAGCATAAACCAACACCAAGTAGGTATATGCAAAACATGTTTATGGAGAGGTTTTTAGTTTTTTTATAAATTCAAGTGGGTTTATGGTAAATCCATTTTTAAGCATTCAAACTAAGGTTATCTTAGAAAACGAGTTTATGGTAAACCTGGACACGTTTATGGCTTGCCCCAACACGTTTACCATAACAATGTGCAAGGAAGCACCCAAATGACTTTGATCAAAGAGACAACACAAACAAATTGCGTAGATTACACCAGTAGAAATATAATGTATACATTGGGAATTCAACGCAACGGCAGAGAGCAGGACATTACCAGAAAGTAGTTTTCCAAGTGAAGACCAACCCAACCACCAGATAAATAAAAAATAGAACTTGGAAAACATCGAATTCACAAGGAGATCACCTTCTCAAGTCTCGTTCGGATATTACAAGCAGGGATACAATCAGAAACGAAGGAACCGACATGCCACACGGATTGGGGCCCGGTGGGAGCTGTCACAACCGAGAGGAAAACAGATGCATGTATGCGTAGAAGGGGGATTGGGGGGGATGCAGACGACGACGGCAAGCCGGTGACCAACTCCTCCGGCGGGCTAGAAAGCACGCACCTTGACGACGGTGGGCTCGAAGTAGATGAAGATGAGATAACCCACGAGCAACCCGAAGGGGAGCCCGATGCCGAATCCAATGACACCCAGAAGTGCGCTCAGGAAACCCATCCAACCCACCTCCTCAGAAGCCTCCTTGGACAGCAAACGGCACAGGTATCATCACGCCATCAAAGATGCCACCTTGACACCCAGAATTGGCAGAGAAGAGGCCTGAGAAGAGAGGGGAGGGGGGCTGGTCTAGCTTGGAGATTGGAGCGGAGGGCGATGCTAGAATTGTGTGAGAAGACGAGGGAGGCGATTGGATTGGTGGGGTGGCGGAGATGATGGCGAGGAAGGAGAAGCCCAGCGCAACGCAGGGAGGCCCCCCAACACAACAAAAACTGCCGGAAACGCTGTCGTCTTCTCCTCCGGCCAACGGTTGGTTTGTTCTTGTGCCTGCGTACGCGCAGAAGGAGCGATTGCTGGGCGCACACCCGGGGTGGGGACCCCTATTTCGTCTCCTCTTGTTTCCCCCGTACGCGGGTCCCGCCACCGACCAATACGAGTACACGTTGCGGCCTGGCGAAGCGAGTCGTCGCCTTGGCTCGACGATGGGGGATCGCGCCTAGCAGAAGCGGCTCGGCAACCATTTGAACGGCTGCCAGGTATACACGGAACTAGGCGTTTCTTTGTGGTGCGGCCCGCTGAGAAATTAAATCATCTAGAACAATTAATTGTTGTCGTTCTTCTTGTTGTGACCTTCCTTTTTGTTATTAGTAAGGGATGTGTTTAAATTAATAGCCAAATCTATATATCTATGTCCTGCAAGTAGGTAGAAAGTAACCTTATTGGATTCGCTTCTAGGATTTATTAGATGGTTGAGATTAGTGGAGAGAGAGAGAGAGAATTTTGAAAAAAAAAAAAGGAGATAGAATCTCAGTCATATATAGATTTGATTTGAGGAAGATATATGAGTCAGATAATGTAGATGATCCAATCAATGCATCAAGATCAACAAAAAGATTTGATAGTGTAGATGATCCAATCAATGCATCAAGATCAACAAAAAGATTTGATAGTGTAGATGATCCAATCACATCGATAGGAGCACAAATGGGAGGGGGAGATTTAAAATTGTATACTTTTGTTCCAAGTCACACGGTTGCTTCCGCAACACTACGTTACACACGCACACCCCAGGAAAAGGAGCTAGTCCCCACAAGTCTCCACCTTGAGGCTTTTTAGCCAAAATCTAATCCTGCACCCGCATGAGCTGAGTTGTCCGAATATGAGATTTGTCTCCCTTTCTCGGTCAAAGAGTATCTCCTCTGCCACCATCACTCTCTAACTTGTGGATTGCTGGATGTAAAATTATAGCGAAGGATATAGAAAATAAGACAAACACAACACTGTTATTATTTTAGTACGAGGCATCCGGTTGTTTAGTTACATAATTTTTCTAAAGGTACTATTCACAGTTTTTTTTTTCCACAAATTAATGAGGGTTATCTTTTCAAGATGCGTTTAGAAAAGAGTCATCTAATTTAAGGATCCCGTTACCTCAGTAAATATGGTAAAGGATATGATACATGGTGTGTTGCCGTAACGCGTCTCTTTGTGTTAGGAGGCCTTTGCATTCTCAACATTTTATTAAAAAATAGAAAATTATAAAAAATATTTTTTAAAAAATAAAAAATCATAGGAAGTATTTTACTGCAAAACAAATACATATGTTCGAGAATCTCATGTAGAGATTGGAGTTCCCACGTGAAGGCAAGAAGATATGGAGGGCATGTGACGTGAAGAGAGAGAGAAAGTATTAAATATTTTTTGTGAAAATATTTCCCACAAGAAAGACTAGGAAAATAGATTCCGAAAAAAGAAAGAATATTTTAAGAATATAAAAAATATTTTTTCAACTAATTTTTACTCGTGATTGCAAAATACGTAAAAATTAGTTGAAAAAATATTTTTTGAAAAAATTTTAAGAACCACAAAGAGACCTCTTAATTTTCTTTGTTATGTTTAGCCAGATTTATTGACCGTAGTATCCTAAAAATTCAAGCTGAAATACATCAGAATGTTTTCTGCTTCATAATATAACATGGTGATGTGTTTACCAAGCTATAATTCATGATTTAAGATTATATCCGTTCCTTCTCCCTTAAAACCATCCAAAAGGAAAGGTTTCAACCCACTTAAACTTGAGCATCCTTCTTCTTTATGGCAAATGTCTGACGACCCTCACTGTAATCGGGTTCTCTCTTTGATCAAATTCTTGATGCCTTATGTTAGATTCGAGTCAATTTATATCAGATTATATTTTTAAACCAAGTGTAATTGGTATAATTCGTGATTCAAAATAATAACCTCTCCTTACCTTGTCTGCTTCTCATATATGCCAAAAATTTGCACCTCAAACATTCGGAGACTTTCCAAGCTAATAAGAGCGCCTTAATTACCTAGATATCCACTTCATCCAGCTGTCACCAATGGCTCGTAGTCGTCTTTATTCAAGTATTATTAATAAACTAATCTATGAACCTGTGGTTAGAATTATTTGTAGATACATGTTCTAGAATGTACATATATATATAGTCTCAATTTAAAACCATTGCAAGGAGATGTGTCGCTGCATGTCATGCAGAAAACCAAGGCTTTGATCCATCCACATGTTTCCTGGGGGGCACACCTTCTTTATTATTATTTTTTGAACGGTACATATATGGACAGATATGTATAGGTGACTAAGGGTAAAGTATGAGAGATCCTCTAAAACTGAAGATAATTCTGAATAGACGAGAAATTCAGATCTACTTGATTATCTAAGAAAGTGATTTACGGATCAAGAATAAATATTTCAGAAAAAAATTTAAGTTCCAACTAAAAATGAAACTTGAGACCTCTCACTTGAGATGCAAAAAATGACCAACTGCACTAAACAATTATTTTATTCATGTTCGATTAAAATGAGGATGTCAACATGTGATTTGCTCTTTTACTTCGCTGCAAAGGAAACCAACAAATGACGCGAAAAGGACTGATGACAAAAGCAAAGTAAGATTAATGTTTTAAATGAGACTGCTCATTTGGTCCAATCTACCTTGCTTGGATGGATGATTAATGAATGGTAAATGAGATTAAAACAACTGCCTTGCTTGAGGACCAATCTTGATCTTTCATGAGGGAGGAAAAGTTTGAAAAGGTTGTCGTTGCATCTAATTTCCAGAGTGCTCATTTGGATCAAAGTTCTTTCACCAAATTCATCACGTCAGTGGCTCCGGAGTCTAGAAGACTCCATTTGGAGCAGCCTTATGTATAGATATTCCTCTCTCTCTCTCTCTTTCTCTTTATATATATATATACATATATATATATATATATATATATATGCCATCATCAGATAAAAGCACAAGGACAAATGCCCAAGTTAATCTTATATTATATGTTCTGTTGTGGTTTTGTTTACCTGCCTGAGGAAGATAAGATCCTTACAGCTGGTTGCCGAGGATGGCATGGAACAAAAATTATAACGTTTCTTCATCAGATTTTTCAACAAGGATGTTGAAAACGATGTTAAGCTGTGACTTTGTGACACGTATATGATTAAAATGGATGACCTATTCACATCGACAAAGGGGTGTGCTAAGCTATCTGCAAGCAAATTCCAATTCAAATTCGTCTCCTCGCTTGGACAGGTCACAGGTGGACAGGTGCGACTTGACACTTTCTTCAAGTACCAGACAAAATTAGAGGAGTAGTTACTCTCTTAGTCTTGTTTGTCATTGTTATTAGAGCCTTATCCCATTTGTTTAGGGTTGATTGACCAAGTTCAAGCATAGGGGCATCAAACTCTTTCTCACTGCATATGATCACCTCAATTTAGAGTTTCTACCTTTCTCCACTTTAAGTTGTTCACACCTCATGATCGGCACTAAATTTAGGTGGCGATGTACATAATCAAATCATCTTAATTTATTTTCGTGAAGCTTAATGTCAATAGGAGATACATTTAGCACCATACTTATATATTCATTCTTAATTTTATTTTGATATAATTAAATTTTAATTCCTAAAAATATAAACCGACAATAGATGATTGGATTTGACCCAATCAAGTCCATTTAGCCGACAGGCCCAAAGACCTACAACGCATCGAAGCTGGCGCGAGGGGACACCTGGCGCTTGGTACCCTGACCCGCATGACAGAGGCAGGATGCCAGAACCACCAAGTCCTGATCGTTGGATCTCCCGCCCTTACGTCTAGTAACAGCTCCCGAGACCCTCCAGGATCTCGACTAAACCCCTTGAGACTCGGAGAAACGTTTACATCAATCCTCTTCTATCGGCAACTCAACCAGACGAAGACCAGGGACCCAAGGCTGGAAGACTCTTTCCCCGGTCCCTCGCGATAATAAAGGTCCCCCCCCACCCCCGAGGGGCAATCCTTCGCACTTCCACACCATCAGGCAGATCTTTCAGATGCAATTACCCACTTACAGTAGGTCTGCACAATATGCCCTCCACAACCGCGAGTGAATCTCTCACTTACCCATTAGCTCACGATCTCTCTAATCAAGGGGATATGTTGGTAGGCGAATCACTCCTTCAAAAGAAACTGTCCCCGGGACGTCACAAAGGAGGAAGACTATATAATCACCGAATCTTCTCTAATCGAAGGTATGCCATTCTGAGCATAAAAAACCTCTAGCAAGATCCCATCTTCTAGCACCCAACTTGGGCATCGGATGGTTTTGCTTCCCAGCGGACTAGGCGGCCCTCCTTAACGCCTCTATTCTCTCTCTTGCAGGTTCTACCCTGAGCATTTCTACTCCAAACAAATTCTATCGAGTAGTCGGGATCTTCAATCGAACTGTCACTGTGATCCGACCAGTTTTCGACCGTTACATAACCTATTTACAAAAAAGTCCATGTAATATAAATATTTTATGAACAAGTCTTCATGAATCTCGTGAATTGGTATAAGGCCCCTAAGTGCCACAAAAACCGTGGCTAAAGGGATGGGAATCTGCCACAAAAGGTTGTTAAAGGGGCTTTTTTGTTAGAGATTTAAGATTACGGAGTTTTTTTTATAAATAGTCAGATTAGAAGGAGTTATCTATAATATCAAAAGTTTAGGAAGGCTAAACATCCTCATTTCTAGAATAAATAGTTTTTCTATGTGATCCTTTTTCACAGTCCAACACTTAGTGTCACATAACATACTCGGTCTCACAAGCATCATATAAAATTTCCCTTTGAGTTTTAAGGGGATTTGTCGATCACAAAGGATTCTAAGCACATTTCTCTACTTCAACTAGTTTGCCTCAACTCTATGTGTAACATCTTCTTAGATCTTTCCATTCTCTTAAACAATCAATTATAAATATTAAAAATTATTACTTTTAAGGATAACTTAACAACCAATTGTAATTCACTCCTGATCGATCTATATATTAATGGAATTATATTTGATACATTCTAATTTAGTTTGTTTAAGGGTCCATTTGTTTGCATGTAAAATAGGACACATGAAAATCTTTTTCTGAAAAATGTGTCAAATTACTTATTTGGTAATCCATAAAACTCTAGTTAAGAGAAAACTCTCGATTTTGGCATTCATAGGATAAGATCGAATGCCCTCTTCCGAAGGAGCCAAAAATATTTCATAGATATCAAATGACGAATTCTATTTTCATTTTTCTCGTAAATGTGTTTCCTTAGTTTTTTTTTTCATCCGAATATGTTTTACTTATAACCAAACAAACCCTAATCTTAAAAAATTTCGATTCCAAAGCATCCTTCCATCATTTTAACTTACAATTTAAATTCTCAACATTCGCATCAATTGGAACAATATCATCCGCAAATACCATAAGGAAGCTCTAAGTATTAATTTTTTAGAGATTTTTACTTTTCAATCCTTACGACCTTCCAATATTTCTTATAAGCCCTCGCAAGCTTTGTGTTCTTTATTAGTCCCTACAACCATTTAAAAGGCCCCTCAACCTTCCCAAAGACCTTTTAAGAATGATTCAAAGATTGGATGGAGGGGGGATTTAAGAAAATATGAAGATTGTAAGGACTTATAAGGAACATTAGAAGATTGTATAGACTGAAAAGTAAAAATTCCTTAATTTTTATATTTGTTTACTCTCTCAAGCTCAAAATGAGGAGTAAAAGGTGATGTAGCCGAAGCTATCACGACCGGATTCCGAAGTTTAGGATCCGAAGCTGGGTCGGATCGGTGGAGAGGCCCAACGGGGATCCGGATGGCGACGGAGGCGGAGACGCGGTCGAGGATTCAAAACCGAGGGTCGTTTGGTCGGACGTCGGCTAGCCTCCGGAAGGCGCGGCCGAGGTCTCTCCGGCTGAAGGGCAGTTGGCGCGGAGCCGAGTCACCTTCGGGCGAGGAGCAGCCGGCGAACGGCGTCGAGACCGGAGGCAGGAGTTCGAGGTCGGCGGCCGAGACCGACTCAGGAAGGTCGGCGATGATTCGAACCGAATCCCTGCAAGAGGGAAAGAAGAAGAAACCGGTCAGTAGGAGTCCCGGGCTTCGGCCCTTAAGAACTCCCTCCGACGGTTAAGTTAGCTTCTGAAGATGATTCGATTCAGAAGACGAAAAGTAGCTTTAATACTTTTTGGACTATGGTCCTTGAGAGTCACGGAGACATACCTTTGGCAATAAATAGCGGTGTATTTATAGCGGAGGATAGATGATGGTTAACGGTGATAGCCGATATAGGACTATGTTCCGGGCTTACTGGTAAACCGCCATAGTGCCTAGTACTCCACCGGAATGGGCCGGACACGGCTGTTGGGCCGAAGGGGGTTGGGCCGCTGACGGGCCGAAGCCTACTAGGCCGAAGGCTGCAGTGCCACTAATGGGCCGAAGGCTCTTGGGCCGCTGACGGGCTGGAGTCTGCTGGGCCGAGGGTTACTGTGCCGCTTACGGGCCGAAGGCTGTTGGGCCGCTGACAGGCCGAAGGCTCTCAGAGGACCTTTTACTGCCGCTGTTGGGCTGATCTGTGTTGGGCTTGTTTTAATGGGCCGAATCGGATTCTTCCTCATCAAAAGGTAAGCTCATATCTGGAAAGAGTCATAGCTACTATAACATGTTGCAACATGGCCAGTAGTTGTCTAATCAACTTTGATCAAGAGATTGTTATAGCAAGTAATTTTTTTAGTTTTTTCTAAAAATATGGGAGAAGGAAAAATCTTAAAGAACCCGTCCATACCATCTGATCTGTGATTGAATGATTAAAAGTTTCAAAAAAAAATTCCGGCACCTTTGGGGCCGGCCAGATTTGGCATTCAGGCATAGTATAAGTTTCTCCTTGGTTTCCCTTTGCTGCCTCTACGCCTAGAACGTGCATGCTCAACAATCATCACATAGAAAAGATCTTAACGATTTCCAGCGAAGTTTCTAATTAATTTAGTGATATTTCCCCTGTCTTATTCATAAGCAATGCGTTTTCTGCTATGGTATTCCAACTTGGACCAATTGGACCAAGCTAATGATCTCTAGCTACGTCTAACTGAATGTTAAAGTAAACTTTAGTTCCAATTTTGTTCAATTCAAATCCTAACTAACCACAGTTGGTCAAGCCTGACCCCTTGCGTAGGAGATTGGGTTGTTTGTTTTAACATAAAACAGAGTAATTTAAAATAGTTGTTTCATTTTATGGTATGTTCAGTTGTTTGGAATGATGTAAAACAATGTAAAGTAAAATTCTATCTGAGCCTTGTTTGCTCACTTGACAGTTCAATTCCTTTGTTTTGATTTACAGCAAAAGTTCACTGTAAACTAAAACAAGAAGATTGAAGCATTCCTCTTATTTTATTTTACAAACAACCAAACAAACATTTTCTTATTTTAAAATAAGAAAATTTCACTTGTTTTGAAATCAGTGATTTTGAAACCAATGATTTACAAAGTTTTACACTAAAACAAACAACCTCAAATGCAAACTGAGTTGTATCAGTTCTACTTATAGTTTACATCAAATATAATTGAGCCAGTGGTGGCCCGACTAGCAGCCATTCCGACTGCAACTTTTCAACCAGCCCAACTAAACTTCACTCCAACCCAGTCAAAGTTGTGCCAATGTGTTGGACTGGGCTTAGATCGTGGGATTAACTACATACTAACCCAACAAGCACAGAAACAATAACAAAGCCGCGACCAAACTGTCGGCCTAAGTCGTAGTTCAAATATGCAAGAGAAATATTTGCTGCACCATTTAGGGTGTAATAATTCTCATGTGAAATACACTTTTTATCCATGAAACATCACCTGGCACCCCCACATGCCCCTGCATTTGTCGTAATGGCACCTGAGGTACATTGACGTTAGCGCACATGGATGCCACTTAAAATGAAAAGTAAAAAAAATACTTTCATCTTAGATGTTGGGGAGCATGTGTGCGCTTCAGAGAGCATGTATGCACACTCAAGAGTATGTACAAGCTTTGGAGAGCATGTTCACGATGAACATACTCTCTAAATTTTGTCTATGTTCTGATGAGTACATGCTCTCCAAACTTTGTAGATGCTCCCGAGAGCATATGCATACTCTCCAAAGTATATATATGCTTCTCAAAATCTAGGACGAAAGCAAACTTTTTTTCCTTTTTAAGGAGCGTTCATGTGCACTGACTTCAGCATGCGTTAGACGCTATTATGATGCTACAGGGGACTTGTGAGGCCGTCAAGTGACGTTTCATGATTAGAGAACACATTCCACATAGACGTTATTGCACCCTAAATGGTGCAGCAAATATTTCTCAATATATAAACTAAACAATTAGGTAGTCTTTGGCATCCGTCCTTGGAAAGCCATCTTGACTTAAAATGAAGAATGCTTCCAATCAGATGTCCTTAGTAACTCTTCAAAAAAATCTTCTGAGAAAGAAAAGATCATTTTAGAGAGAATGAGAATGTGTCTGAAGTTTCCTCATATTTAGAAGGCTTTCCCTTAAGTTAAAAATAATAGCCAAATTACATTTACATTCTAAGAATGAAGAATGAAGAATATCGTTTTACTTCCTATAATAAAGAATGATAAGAAATTTTCAAGAATGGACTCCAAAAAACAACCTTGGCAAAAAATGTCGATCGTTCATAACTAGTGTTGTCTAACACTTTCCTCTTCAGGGTTGGGGGGAGTTGGTGCCTGTTGCACTTCGATAATTATTTTTTTTTTAAAAAATCTAACATCAAATACATACTGTGCAAACACAAAGACGATCATGTCCACTTTATTTTAAGCTTTATCAGTAGCTCAGAAGCTAGGAAGCATAGTCGTGTGCTCTGAAGAATAAGGTTTGAGTCCGCTCAAGAACGGAAATTTCCCCATGTTTTGAAGATTTTTTCACTTTACCCTTCACAGGGTAAGCGATCTATTATGTCTTTTTAGAAGTAATACTTACTGCAATGTATTCTCCCCAAACTGCAAAGGAGGTATTGTAGTGGGTAAAAAAAAAATTTGATTTTTTTTTAAGGTTGGCCTCCAGATGCCCTACTCATCCTTACAGTGTAACTTCCGATCGGATGTTCCAAAAAATCTGAAAAATAAAAAATCGATTTTGATGAACAGTGAAAATACTATTAATGGGCCGAGCCTAATAAAAGTTTTTTATTTTTCAAATTTTTTAGAGACGTCTGATCAGACATTGCTCTATATAGACAGATAGCGCACCTCGAGCCGACCTTAAAAAAAAAAATAAAAACTTTTACCCACTACAATGCCCTCATGCAGTTGGGGAGTGGAGGTTGCACATTGCAGTCAGTATTACTCGCCCTTTTAGTAATTGGCTGTAAAGGGCCCCATTAAAAAACGTCAAGTAGAGTTTGGTTCGACTTGGGACTGGCTTGGTTAAGTATTATTCTATTTGGTGAAGAAGCTGATAGTTCGTGCTAGGAACATCAGATACTTACTGCATAAAGACAAGGACGTATGCACATTTTATTGAGAAATATTTGCCGTAATGTTTGAATAATAATAATTTAAGACAGTGGTTTGATCAAAATTGATTGGATGACTATCAAATAATGCGTAATTTTTTTTTAAGAAATTGTCAAGTCGGAGACCATCTCAACGAGGCCTCGATACTGTGCGATCGATTACAAAAAAATAAAAAATAAAAATAAAAATCATTTATTGCGCCATGTGAGGATGCAATCAGATCGCTGCAATGTGGCTGAGTATTTCTCTATCTTATTAGCTAATATTAAAGTGACACATGTGCATGACATCTTATGTATTGTTTTATTCTCTCTTTAGATTAGCCTGGCTTTGGGTAGATCTCTCTTTAGATTTAGGTTCTTTGGTTGGCTCTCGAGTTTATGCACCCATTCTGTATTACTTTTAGTTTTATTCTGTTTGTAGAATAAGTTATAATGTAGGGTCCACTGACAGAATGTCGTATATTAGAATAAGGAGTGTTTCAGTTTGATAGTTTTGTAAAGTTCGCTGACAGAATAAGAAGAATAAATAATTCTTGGGTCTAGAGTGAGATAACTTTATTCTCCTTATTCTTCAAAAACGTTATTCTGCACTGATATAAGTCATTCCGTTTGTCAAAACAAAATTAAATTTACTCTCTCCTTATTCACCCTTACTCGTCTCATATTCTCCAATCCAAATGACGCCTATAATATACGTCTCCGATTGTGTCAGCTTTTTGAGGAGTTTCGTTCTTCCTCTCCGCAAGCCTGGTCCCTACAGTTCACTGGCAGTGTTCAACTTATGCCTTGCATTCGGTTCTCCAACGTGCTCATGTTGCTCTAGCGGAAACTTCTAGTGTTGTATCTCATGTACCTTGGTTATTTCGGGTGTTCCTTCAACTAGATGTATTGTACTCCATGTTTTCATGTTTCTGAGTGTACTCTCCCCTCTCATGTGTTTGTATCTCTATTGATCCTCTGGTCACTGAAGCTTTAGCTATCAAACTCGGATTGGAAATGGCAGCAACCTCTCAGGCCCCAGCTATAGTTGAAGGTGATGCTCAGAAGGTTATCCTGGCTGTCCTATCTAAGACCGAAGCTCCTTGGATAATCGCGGCTATGATCCAGGACTGCAAACTTCTAGTACAATCTACAAACGTCTCCCTCTGTTTCAGTCCGAGGGATACTAATGGTATGGCTCATGCAATGGCCAGATTTTCTCTAATTAGTACGAAGGCAGGGATCTTTTACCCGCCTGGTATTCCTATTGCTGTAATCGACTCTGCTTGTATGAACTCTTCAGTTCCTAAGTAATATGATGGGGTTTTCTACCCCTATTTTAAGTCAAAAAAAAAAAAAAAAAAAAAGTGTTTGTATCTCTATTTTAACGAATGAATGAAGGCAGCATTTTATTGTCTAGAAAAAGTCTATGTATTGTTTGAGTTCGACATAGCTTGGCCTATGAAAATGCAGCCATAATTTGAGTTCTTGATCCAACAAGCTCATCAAAGGTTAATAATACTTGCTACACCTGTAGTGATAGCCATCAGATTGTACTTCACATTATTTGAGTTGTTAGATCGTATACAGACTGGATTCAAATTTTTAGTAACTATTGATCAATGACTCAAATGTTGAATTCAGATGATTTCTAAGTTTGTCTTTTTTATTTTTTATTTTTCTGGGTTAAGACTAAAAGCCACATGGTTGGGCATGCCTTGTTTTCGTGCATAACTGCAAAGATGTAACCATTCTCATTCTATGCAAGAAGGCATGCAACTAGGACTATACATAATTCGGTTCGGTTCGGTTTGGTGTCACGTTCGGTTTGGTTCGGTTTCATAAAGCTGTGAAACCAAATCAAACCGAAAAATCGAATAAACCGATTTTTAAATAAATAGGTATTTTATATTAACGTTATGCATATAAATGTTTTAATATTTTAATATCATATATATATTTATATATAAATAAGTATTTGAAATTTAATGTTAATGTTAAATACATATATATACATTTAATATGAATAAAATATGAAATTTCGATTTGAACCAAACCGACCCGAAATTTTTCGGTTCGATTCGATTTGGTTTCAAGTGTCAGTTCGGATTAGAGAAATTTCCTCCAAAATCGAACTGAACCGAACCGTGCACACCCCCTACCTGCAACATTTGACCAGTATGAATTTTCCATTACGAGTGAGTTAGGGGGTGTCAGAAAGTATAAAGAAAAGTCTACTTTTTGAAAAAAACTTATTTTTCCTAAGATTAGAGATTATAGTATGTTAAGAGTTTATGAAAGTTTATTTCTTAGGAAAGGAAAGAAAAGGTCTATCTCAAAAAAAAAAAAAAACATTAGTAAGAAAAATCAAACACACAAAGAGAGAGAGAGGGGGGTATGGAGAGTGGAAGAGAGGCTCGGTTTTTTGTTTTTTTTTTTTGAAGGAGAAAATTTTCTTAGGTGTAAATTAGGAATACTTTTAGGGTAATATTTTGATCTAAAGAATAAAAAAAATTCTATAACCTTTTGTTTGCCAAATCTCTAATCCTAGAAAACATCCTTTTCCATAAAGTAGAGTTTTCCTCATTTTATGAACCTCCTGATGCATCTTTAGATAAATAAATGGTTACAGTTTGTTTTCAATTTTTTTACCTCTGAGCTCCATAGAAGCTTCTTTTTCTGAAAAAAAACTCAAACTTTTCTCTCAGTGTTCTTTTAGCAATGGTTAAGATTCGACATTAACCCATGTGAGATTTTACCTTTCCCAATGATCCTTAATCATGCAAAGTTTATCTTTTCTCAAAATTATTTTAGTCTAGAAAGAAAAAGTTCTCCTTTTCTAAGGAATAAAATGTTTTCATAATCTTCTAATACACCCCTCTTAGAATATTAGCATAAATGTGAACATATATGTGAAAATGTGATAGATGTGATCAACTTACACACCTCTTAGATTAATTAGCGATATCACATAATGGATTTACACACTATTTCAACTACTCAAATGCCGAATTCCTCTTATAAATTGCTGCACTTCCGTTGGAAGAAGAGGAAGAGGAAACACAGAGGAAGACTATTCGCTTTCTCCTGTTATCCCCATGAAGGGTTGAAGGGGTGCATTGAATGAACTTGCCAAAACATCCAACAATAATTTGTAATAGTTGCTAATTGAATCTTGTACGGCCGTTTGGAACTTTGGGAGAACCCATCATGGGTGCTTAAATGAAACCATATTGTAGCAATTCTTATATGTGATGCAAGTTGCTTGAGCTTTTAAAAAATATGAAAAGTTGAAAATAAGATAATGTTAATTAAACTATATAGCAAGCTTGTAGGTCATTTTTGGGACCAATGTTGCCAGTATCTTTCAGTGTATGATCTAAGACGTAGGGTCCATGAAACACAAAGGCTAAATGTTTGGATCAAATGATCCAAACGACTTCATATCATAACTTCAAAAAAAAAAAAAAAATCTAAAAGTGCCCTATGAATCATGATCTATTGCCGATCTACACGTTTGGGACCATGTCATAGACATACTTTTTTGAGGAAAAGTGGACCTTTCTAAATGCTCATATTCCTGTTCTTCCTGATAACCTACCTAGAATTATTCTTACCATTTATTTCTCTTGTTATCTTTTGTACCTTTTTCATCCTTTTCCTTATTGTTTCGAAGCAGCAGGAAGTAAGTTATGCAATACAAAGGCAAATTCACGTGTATCTTATTGTACATTATAGTTTAAAAGAAAGGCTGATATCTCTATGGTTGAGGGGGTGCAAAACTTGTAAATTTCATTTAGATAACCATAGAAGACAGATTCCCCGTCACTACCTTGTCATGCCTCTTCGTCGTTGCCTTGCCATGCTCTAGCGGATGGATTTGGTTTCCCCCGGAAGTTTGAGTCTTGGTTTCCTTAATCAAAAGCCATTAAATTATCTTGGTCTTGACTCTTTGCTACCTTGTGGATATGGTTTGTTTACTTTGTAATTATTTCTCAAAGAACCTAACACAAATTTTCTTGGCCGTTTCAGTGGCAAGTTCATTCGTAAACATCTTTAATACAGTCTTGACGAGGCCCGAGAGCGCAGGCCCAACCTAGGTCCACCAGGCAGGTCGGCCCAGAGAGCCGGCCAGCAGCGGGCCCATGGTTTCGCACGGGTGATGGCCCGGGGAATGACCTGGCTTGCCAACTCACCGGTCTCCACTCACGTGACTGCCTGGCGCGTTTCACCTCAGCGGAGTTTGTACGCACCGTCCGACCATTGCTAGAAGACCACGTGTTCGGGGGATAAGCTCACCGGCCCCTGGAGGATACTCCTATATAAGACGCCTCCGTTCGATAGCCCAAGATACGCTCTCGGAACATTGAACTCGCTTGAGTACTCGTACTTAACCTCGGACATAACTTCAGACTGACTTGACTATCGGAGAGTTTTTATCGGACTCAACGTTTGGACTTATCTCTTCTGTGCAGGGCCTGCCATACGAGGAGCCAGCTGGAACATCTCACGTCGGATCCGATCTCCAGAGTGGACCTCGGATCCGAGATCTCCGTAACCATATTATGGGTCGTCATCAAGTCTTATCTTCAAAAACTTCTTTTGCAGAATAATAAGACAGTTTGCGCAGCTTCTAATTGGTGTTATCCTTAGATTTTTACCTGATTATTACGAGAGAAAGAAATCAGATCTTGGAAATTATTTATATTGTGTTTTGATACCTTTTTAGTTTCCAACCAAAAACTAAAAATTGAATCATATTAAATTGGGAGAACAATGAAGCTTCGCAACTATCCAAAGTTAGTTATAATTATTTCCATTCCGCATGTTTACATTAAAGATTGAAAGTAAAAGTGACTTCCAACTAAAAAGTTTGCCAAACCTTCTCTAAGAATGTATGTGGCAAAGTTTTTGTTTACAAGTCACTTTTCACTTCTGTTTTCAACTTAAAAATATTAAGTAAAAATAATTGTAAATGACTTTATGTAGTTACGAAAATATTTCCTAATAATCTGACACTCCAATTTAAAATAATAAAAATAAATTAAAAATTATTATAATACTACGTAAGTAACTTCTAAGTATCAATTTTTTTCCTTTTACCTAATTTTTTCCTTCGGCTAATTACGTAAAAGTTCAAAAATCCCTTTCACTTGGTTAGCTGCACCACACACGGCCAAAACCTTACTTTCCGGTGGAGTTTGCTCGAAAAGGACGTCCGGCCCACTTGGGCCCACCACGAGAAGGCCAGGCCCCGTCCTACAGCCCTGACGACGCGACGTGAGGGGCGCATCCCCCTGTGGGCCCCACGGGAACTTCCACTGTGCAACGTGCCGGAGTGGGGCGCGAATCCCGGCGAGTGGTGGTGCAGCACATTCGCGGTGCCGACCACGCCCTTCGAGCGATCTCACGCCACATCAGCACATGGGAAGGACCGATTCTGGGCCCGCACAGGCGCGGATGTGGGGCCACTTGTCCGACGCGCGCTGGTCTCCATCTCCTCCGGCCTGGCGATTTATTTATTAATTCCGCCGGGGCGGGCAAGCAAGCTCGACGAGCCGAGGACGTCGCCGCCGCCGCCACTCTACGGATCTCCTCCTCCTCCCCCCTTCGCGTCGGTCGCTGCGCTCCGTCTGCTCGGTAATGGCTTCTTCTCTCTCCTTTGTTAGCTTCTCTTTGTTTGATTCACGATTTGGTTTCGATCGGCTTCGGCGGATGACCCCGGTATGTCTCGCGCCCTCATGATCAGCTCCATGGCGCCACCTTCTTGCGCGATCGTTCGTTTTCTGAGCGGATCGCGGAGTCGCGTCCCGGGCGTTTCGTACTTGGATTTGTTGAGTCTGCACCACACTCACCTGTGTCATCTGTTAGATATTAGTATACAACCCGGGTAATGAATTGTTTGATTTTTTGGCGTAAAACGTCGTCCAAAAAGCGTCCGTTTTAGAGAGTATTTGCCATCACTGATTCTAAAATCACTGGTTTTATTCTCTTATTTTGGTTTTTTGTGGTTTTGACTTGAAAACCAAAATCGGGGAAAAAGAGTGCCGCATCAGTCGGCTGATCTTGAAAGTTGAAAACCACACAATTTACAGCGGTCTGAACATAAGGAAAATACCGCATTTTTGTAATGTTTTACCCTTTTATGGTACACAAATAACCCTTTCATGAAAAAAAAAAAAAGAAAAAGATGGCAGTTAAATATATGTGTTCGGAACATGGACAAGAAGACAAAAGCGGCGGTTGGAATAAGAGGTGGAGACATGGATGATATGAAAGTATTCTGGATGCTTTTTCATCTTGGCGTTTGTGAATGATCTTTTGTTCCGCCGTTAGCATATTTCACAACACTATTCTTTGTTGCTTGGTAGAAAGTGTCTACGTCAGTTTAGATGTTGCCTTGTGATTGATAAAAGCATCCTGTCACGTCGCATGTGTTCATAAGCATGACAATATGGGTGTTATGCAGACCAAGATGGAATGCAGACATCCAGGGGTTGTACATGCCCTTTCCTCTTCGTAAATTATTTTATTTGTATTTTTGATAGAGTTGGAGTTCGAAATGAAATTGAAGTGGGAGAAGGTTTATATTGTGCAAGGCAAATTACTTTGTCTAGGGAAGCAAATGCATAACAGCATGGTCTTTGACTTATTTCTTTTGTTGCAATCATGTATCGTTGTAGTGTTGTGTGTTTTATCTCATTCTTGTGTTTATGTGACATTATCATTTTTCTCTTACATCAATGCTTGTCATTACCAGCAAAGAAACATCATGGAGTTTTCCCCCTTTCACTTTGTCGCAAGACACAAGTCTTCCTTGCTGGTTAACTAGTCTCAGTATGCCTAGGCAGAAAATATAGGAGGGTGGCATCAGGCTAACAGTCGGCCAGAAAACTGCCTATAAACCTTTGGGTCTTGAACATCCAGGTCACTAGCTGAACACAAATTGATGCGATAACCCTTTTTTATAATGATTCGATTTGGTTTTGGTCTATCACTTTCCTCACTTCTATGATACGAATACTGTTTTGGCTGATGCAGAGCTGGTGGAGCTCTGGAGCTCATCACTTGAAACTTCTTCCACCAACTTCCTCTTAATATTTGCCAACGCACATCCACATGGTCTATTTGATTGGAGTGTGTACATGTATATAAGATTTCTTTCATCAGTTTGAACTGAATATATTGATTATGGGATTCATCGAGTGTACTATTTTGCTTGAGCTATAGTGACCTGAACACTTCAGGATCTGCATGTGGAGAACCCAGTGGTTGTCACAGGAAGAGAATTTCCACTTTTGCAGTAGGGGCAGCTGAGTCTCAGTGGTTAGAAGAATGAGCATATCTGGATTTAGTGATTGATCATGTATCAGCTGACTTCTTTCACATAGACAGTAAACAAGGGCAGAATCTTACGACTATTTGAATTGTGTAATTGGTGATAGTGTTTTCTGTTTTTTCAACTGGAACATGTTTCAATAAAATAGGACTGATCATTTTAGATATATGGTAATAATAATAATATTCTTTCTTTTCTGGAGTAGTTAAGGTAACCAATGTTTTCAAAGTTGGTCTGGATGATCATATCAGTCTAGACATTATAGATGGTTTTGGCATGCCAGATATCAGCTACCTTAAATGGGTTGTAAGTTAAGCTAAGGGCTTGGAAAGTGTATGTGCATTCCAACAAGGATATGCACATGTAAAATGAAGAGGAACTGAAGATTTCTGATGATGTTCTTTTTCTCAGTCTGCTCACTACCAGAAAAAAAAATCATTCATAAGGCCTTTACCTGAATTGATGGCACGCTCATTTTGTCATGCAGGTATATGCCATGTCCATGTATTGGTGCACCTCAAATAGAGGTAGTTATATGGTTAACAGCATTTCTGCTTGGTCAAGAATTGGGTGCCAGTTCCTTTTCTTTCATGTCAACTTCTGTGATAATGAGTGTTGTTTATGTGTACAAGTGTTCGCTCACTCTATATATTGCTGATGCTCGAATGATTAACTCACAGAACTGTTTTGCTTAAAATAAAATAGCACAGTAGGTAATGGCTATATCATTGTTTTCATGGACTCCAATGATGTGTCTAGTTAATGTGATATGCATGCTTTATCTTGTTTCGTGAATTATTGCAATATCTTGTACAGTTCTTATTGAACCAGCTGCATCTTATATTAATGTTTCCTTTTGGTTTCAGAAACATGAGTGAAGAAAATCAGGCTGGCAGCGCTGAGAAACGCCCAGTTCCACGGCTGAATGAAAGGATTCTCTCATCCTTGTCAAGGAGATCAGTGGCTGCACATCCTTGGCATGACCTTGAGATAGGTAGACAGCTTACTATAATATATCAACTTAAGGAGAACAAAAATCTGAATTCATTTACTGCTGCTGACTTCCTATGCGACTTTGCATGCAGGCCCTGGAGCTCCTTCTGTTATCAATGTTGTAAGTGTCATGAAAGATTTCAGATGCTTCCAGACAAAATAATAGTGGCAATGGAATTTATGAGAGAATATAAATCTAGTCACATGACTTAAAGTTGCACTTTTGCCACATTGTCATGTCATGTGATCGCTGTCCATTTCAACTTGCCCTCTGTTTCAGCACTCCTAAATCTGTTTATTGTGGTGCTTCTTTATTATTTGGTATCGGCGCATCGCTGTTCTTTCCTTGACAATTATCTTCACACATTTGCCAACTCGCGCACCCATATTTGTGAAAACCACTACACGTTGAGCATTCTCATAATATTAGTAAGCATAATGGTATTGATCCAGCAGATGTTGTCATGCTGCAGACATATTTAAATAATGCCAGCTTTTTGTTATATTTGTCATTTCTAGTTTCTGTGGCTGATTTCTTTTGAAAGGTGACCAGAGGACAGTTCATATATTAAAATTAGAGAAAGGTTACAAAACAGACCAAAAGCACAATATAATACCAGCATCACAATAGGTATGTGTACCCATGGACCACCCACAATGTTTCACAAAACATGCCTCTTCCATCTACTAAGTACACAAATCAGCTGATACCCTATCCCTTTCCCCAGCTTTACAAATAACTCAGTCCTGAACTGAAACTTGAATTCCTATTTGAAGCTGCTATTGTTCCTTTCTTTCCATATTAGCCACGACAGTGCCACCAGAAGCATAGTCAATGTAGTAGGACTGTCCCTTTTGTGTGTTATGTTTCCTCCATGACATAATGAATTGCAGCATTAAACTTGGCTGGCTCCAATTCAGTGTAAGGATTTTATAGATGAGTGACGAAACTGAAGAGATAATGATCCCCCTTCCCAAAACAAACAAACAGAGCTTTTGTTAGAAACTCCGTGGAAAATTTTTGTCCCGGTTCCCATCTCCACAATCTTCTTCTTCCTCTCATGACTGATTTTAAGAGATCTCAGTACATCAAGAAGTCTAGCAAGGTCAGGAATCTCCTCATTCCTGAGATCCATTATGAAGTTCAGGTGTAATCAACATCAACTGTTTCTCTCTTCACGGGCCATCCCACTAGCCATCCTGCCTTTTCGTAAGAATATAACTAGATGCTTTTAATATCTTTTGCTGCAAGGACATCGTTGGCACTATGGATCTCCCAAAATCCTGACATTCTGGTCATTAAGTACAAAATCTCACAACATTCTCCATGCTGTAGCTGATTTTTTTTTCCTGTTTATCTGCTGTAGGTGGTGGAGATAACAAAGGGAAGCAAAGTTAAGTATGAACTTGACAAGAAAACGGGGCTAATTAAGGTATGTACATTCAGTCCACATTGGGTGTTTCAATGAAATGAAAGGATGGCATCTCTTTAGGTTACCCTAGAAGTTCAAGGTCTTATTCATATTAATGTTATGTTCTGCACAATTGTTTTGTGGCTGAAATTGAACCATGTTTCCAGGTTGATCGGGTCCTATATTCATCTGTGGTTTATCCTCATAATTATGGTTTTATTCCCCGTACACTCTGTGAAGACAATGACCCCATGGATGTTTTGGTCCTCATGCAGGTACTGAAAAAAAGTTAATATTTGTCCATTTTTCTTCTTCTGCTTAATTCGTGGTTGTTTGCATGACATCAGTCTTGTTGTATCGCAACTGAAAAGCTGCATCCTTTTTCCCATTGCTATTTTTTGTTTATTTGCTTCTCCCCCTGGACACAGTCTTAAGAGGTGTTTTTAGCTTGTTCCGTTGATACAATGAGAATGTTTAGAAGGTTGTTGTATGATGGAATAATCTTCATAATTTATGCCATGAACAGGAGCCAGTGCTTCCAGGTTGTTTTCTTCGAGCTCGTGCTATTGGGCTCATGCCAATGATTGATCAGGTATTTGATTCTAGTGCGGTTAACCTGTTAACTGTCAGAAGGCCTATCCAGCTCCGAATTAACACTATTTTGTGACAGGGGGAGAAAGATGATAAGATCATTGCAGTGTGTGCTGACGACCCAGAGTATCGCCACTATAGAGACATCAAAGAACTCCCTCCACATCGCCTTGCTGAGATCCGCCGTTTCTTTGAAGACTGTATCCTTGCATGCTTATATTCTTTCTATTGTGAAGTTATATGTTTGGATTGCATATCACTTAAGACTGGCATCTTTTACCAAAAAACATAGACAAAAAGAACGAGAATAAGGAGGTCGCGGTCAATGAGTTCTTACCTGCAAATACTGCACATGAAGCCATCCAGTACTCCATGTAAGTTGTCACAAGCTGCTATTCAGCGTTCAAGCATGCAGTATTTGTAGTGAATTGGTGAAATTGGAATCTAGTGGGTAGCAAGAAAACAGAATCAGATAAGAACTTGTAGATAGAACTTTGTACATGAATTAGTGATTAAATTGTTGCACGAGACTTTTAATTGACATCCTCGTACTTGATTTCGTATGATTCTCAATAAGCATTGCCCTGCTTGATTTCATATGATTCTTCAAGGGCATTTTCAAGTTCCAATAGCTTCTGATATTATTATTCTGGGCACTGCTTTCGTTGCAGGGACCTTTATGCTCAGTATATATTGCAGAGCCTCAGGCGGTAGAACTGATGCCTTCCAAGATTGCAAAGTGGCAACTAAACTGGAATAAGATATACTGAGTTTCAAAGGATTCTCATATTAAATTTGGTGTTTACTATTTTTGGGAAAAAAATTGAACTGTGGTCAAAGGACATTTATGAAATTATTGCAATGGCATATGAATAATTCTTTTTTGCTTTCGCACATGATCCTCTTCAAATGATTATTTTTAAATATTGCGCATCAATTGAAGTTTATGTTCTTACATCTGACTAAATGGACCTGAGAATTTGTTTGTTGGTGGTTTTTTGTGATTTTAGGATTTGAGTTTATTTATGCGCTTGATATGACTTATTCGGATGATTGTGATTATTCGTTTGACCCGATCCTACTATCCATAAATAAATAGCGTTAATTATATCCTCCGGAGAGGAAAATCTTTGATTAATCGTTAGAAGAATTTAGCATAACACCTTAAGAATGAACATTAAATGATGTAAATCAAGTTGCATTTGGATGTGATAGATTTAGTTTGCAAGAGTTCCAAATTTTAGTTTTATTTTTTGGAAATTTAGAAAGATTTTTCGAAAAGATATCTTCAAATGTATCTATTTTGAGTTTGCAGAGTTGAGTTTGCGGGTTACTGTGCAGACGCAGACTCAGTTGGCAATTTTTATCATTTAACCTCTTTTCCTTAAAAATTCAAGGTAGGTAGGTCTAGACTTCTTTTATTTTTTTAATTACAAGTTTGAAAACTTCAATTTTTTAAAGGAACAATGGTTTGAACTCTATTTTTATGAAAATAAGTCAAATTAACTTCATGTGGCTAAAAAATGACTAATTAACGTTTGGCGGTTTTTCATGTCAACAAAAAATTGTGCAAAAAGCATTTGTTTTTTTTTTTAAAGGCTTATGAGTTGATTTTAAGCATCAAAGATCCAAAGACCTTAAATTTTCATGACAAGATGGACATTTAAAAGTTGAATGTGTGACTTGTTATAAAGGTGCATATTCAATTTAATTGCTTTTCGCCATTCATGCTCCTTGATACTCCGACGATGTGCATTTTCCATCCCTTCTGGGCTTCGATTTGAATCACTTCTTCATTTTGGGAGGTTGGTCGCAAGCGGAGAATTTTTTGGAGCAGGGTACTGCTTGTAAGGCAAGAAATTCATGAGTATTTGTCCTTTGCTTTATTTCAAAAGGAAGAAAATTGATTTTGTTTGTTTCTTTCAAAATATTTATGTTGGACATATTTTAACTTATTTGGTTATAATTTCAGATATGAAGGTAAAGTTGCAACAGTTCAAGACCAATACTTATTACAATGGGTGAAGAGTGCAGACTCAAATGATTGAAAAATGCTCAAGCGTCGCATCGCAAATCCTTGCAAGATTAGGGCCCAGTTGAGGTTTAAAGATGTATTTTTGAAGGAGTAGAAATTCAGATTTTTTTTAAGAAATAGCAATTTAAAGAGCTGAGTCTGTGCTTTACTGTGCAGTCGTAGACTCAACTGACGCATACTCAACTGGTTCAATTTATGACTGAAACAGTGGCTGTTTTGAGAAAAATCTCCAATGTAACTGAACCTTATGGCATGTAATAACTTACTTGTGATATGCCTCATCATTTTTTAATGAAATGTTTTAGAGAGAGATGATTTTTATCAATTTTTTACTTAAAGTGAGTCTATAAAAAGGTGCAAACTCAAGTTAAACTGTGAAAACATATGGATTTTTGTTTCTCCATATTCTTTTGATCATATGGGTTATCTTTTAATAGAAAACTTTGTTGAAAAGGGAATTTTATGAAGAAAATCTGAATGGTTTTTGTTCGAAAATAAGTCTGCGTTGGGGTGCATACTCAACCTGTAATGAGTTGCAGACTCAAACCTGTCATGAGTGTGACTGGGAGGTTGTGGCAATCTTTTTTAATCAATTTGACTCATTTTTATGTTTAATGGTTTCTTTCCATGTTAATTTTCTATTTTCTTTAGAAACCAAGTCTTGAGTCTGCAATAGTTCTTCAGAGTCATGAAGTGACATTTGGGCATAAACAAAACTTGCACCAGTCATAAGGTTAGTCAAGTTAATGGGAAGCTAGTTCAGTCAAAAGAAAAAAAAAATGAAATCGAAAAAACATTTATACCCCGATCCATTCTAAAATCTCATGGGTTTGAAGGTGCATACTCAAAATCTTGAGTATACAATTAGCTTCATTTCTTCTTCAACTTGAGGTGATTACCAATCATTACAAATTTCAGAAGTATGCAGTTGAAAGGTCTCAAAATTTGAGTGGTTACATTAAGCCTTTTGAGAGAATTCTCTTGATAATGGGCTTTCTAATGATATGGGCATTTCATTGATTTTCATTTATCTTAGACATCTTATTAGACATGAAAATATCCAATATGATAGTCTAAGTTGATTTTCCATCCCTCAATGACAGGCATTAAGGGGGAGTTTGGAGATTCATGACAAGTCATATTGACCCTCAAGACCATTTCCTAAAAAGACTCATGTAGAACTAACAACCGTAGAGGGTGACTGTCAAGCGCAACTCGCCGAGCACAGTCTCTCACCTTGGAGCGTATCTTTGATGCCTTCAAGGTGCAAGAAAAAACTCATGGAGACTATTTTAATATATCCCTACATTATAGAGAGTTATGAACTCCTCTTATCTTTGGAATGGGACATTGGGACCATCACTTATGGAACTCTTTCATCAGATAATTTTAGCATTGAATTGCTAGGACACCCTTCATGGAGCTCCTTATAAGAAACATTGGAAAACTCTTAACAATTTGTAAAAAAATCAACAAAGATTTTAGTTAAACATTGAAGAAATTCGATTTGGAAACTCCAAATGCCATCCTTGGGTGGAGAGGAAGTCACCCTAGGCATATAAAGGGTTTAGAATAAGATTTTAGAAAGAATACAAATCATTTTAGATTTTAAATTAGTAAAACAGGAAAATGTGTAGACTTGAATATACAAACCAGTTCCATGCAGATAATTTAAAAATTGGAGTGAGGCTTGTTGAAATGCAAGCAAAGATGATTTGAAATTTAGAAGAAAAGGTACCCAACACACCTTATTTGAATTTCTGTAAGAATAAGCTTTCTATTTTTATGAGAAGCCGATAAACATGTAGTGGGATTTCAATATGAGATGCTCTAGATTGTAGGGCAAATATTGAGATAATTTGTGTCTTTGAAAGCCCACCTCCAACATGTGGAGGAGCTCTCTCTGGTACCTCCATAGCTGAAGCCATGGCCTATGGCAAGAAGAACACCCATAAAAGAAATGTCAAAAGGACTTAATTCACTATAAAGAGATCACCTTGAATGGTCAATGCTGGGGGGTTTGTACCTTTGAATGACCACCTCCAACGTGTGGAGGGACTCTCTCCGATACCCCCATGGCTGGAGCCATGGACCATTGCAAAGAGAAACACCTATAAGAAAGAAACATCAAAGAGACTTGATCCATCATAGGGAAATTACCTTGAATGGCCATTGTTGGGGGGTTTGTGCCTTCGAAACCCACCTCCAACATGTGGAGAGGCCCTCTCCAGTACCCCTATGCTGGAGCTATGGGCCATTGTAAGGAGCAGCACCTATAAGAATAAAAAAGGAGAAAATCGGCTAAACTTGTATGAATAAAAAGAATGGATGCAACAATTTTAGAGACTCTACAATGATCCTTAGCTAGAATGGGATCATTGTCCATACAATGGATGTCTCCCAAGTCAAACCATGATATATGGAGACCTCAAAACTTAGCCACGAAATTATCAAACATGAAAATTTAATAATTAGAAATTTGGACAGATTTGAGTATTGAACCTTTCCAAGAGACCTTTAAGGGGTTTTAGAACTAAGAGAGACCTTTTTCATGATGTTGGAGACCCCCATAGTCATTCCCCACAAAAAAAAAAACTATAGTTATGAAGCATAAAACATCACATTAAATTAGAAAACCAGCAAAAACCACAAAATATGGACCTATTTCTCATTCCATTTCACCAAGAAGAGACATACGAATTGGAAGATAGGTATGGGAGAGAGAAAAGAAACATCAAACTTAATGAAAGTCAAAAAAAAAATATAAGCATGAAAGACTCTAAGGGGCTTCTCACATCCTTCTTCTAACCTC
The DNA here is from genome assembly GCA_030544215.1 of Zantedeschia hybrid cultivar. Classification (NCBI taxonomy): domain Eukaryota; kingdom Viridiplantae; phylum Streptophyta; class Magnoliopsida; order Alismatales; family Araceae; genus Zantedeschia; species Zantedeschia hybrid cultivar. The sequence continues at coordinate 961,260 of JARZZO010000015.1, forward strand.
TTTGAGTGGTTTGGGTAGGGAACGGTTCCCTTCCTTCTTCTTTTCTTTTCCCTCTTCTTTTTCTCTTTTTCCTTAAGTTTTTAGATGGTGGGGAGAAGAAGATGGAATTCTTCCTTCCTCTTCTCTCTTCTTCTCTTCTTTCTCTTCTTCTTTCCCTCTCTTTTAAGGTTTGTGTGGCCCAGTTCTGTATGGGGCAGAACCGATTCTTTTAAGAGTTATGGCCTCCACCTTCTTTTGGGAATAAAACGGTCATATCTCTAGAGAGGGCAATAAGGGAATATGCTCCTATCATTGGGCAACAAACGGGGTGAGGGCGCATGCTCTTTTTTTATTGGCCATATCTACCTTTTCACCTACTCCACCTTCTAGAAGTCTTTTTGCTTTTTATCCTTTAGGAAGGCCTTTTGGGCATAAAAAATACCAATTTTCTTCTCTTTTTCCTCTCTTGCATGGCAAGCATGAGGTGTACATGTAGGTATAGACATCCCACTAACTTTTGGGCTTATGTTTATGTGTGACCCTTGTTTAGAAGTGGGACAACAAGTCTATTAAGTCAATACTCTTATTGTCCAAACTAGGCCCATTTGGGCTCAACAAAGGTCAGTTTGGACCTTCGACCCTATTACATTTTTAGTGACAATATTGTTTTATTAATATAGTTGCATTCTAAGGAGACATGCTCATGTTAGGTTTTGATAAAATATAGTGGGAAATTATCCCATGAAAAAAATTACTAGAGTATATGCAATCTTATTTCCTTCACGATGGATGTGATTGGCAACTTGGGGAGCATTTGTTCAAAACTATTTCAGAATACTCACTGTATCTAAACATATGAGGTAATATTTTTTACAATTGCGCCCGTAACTGTGCATTGTAAGGCACTGCAATAAGTAGAGTTTTTTTTTAAAAAAGAAAAATAGGTCGGCTCTAGTTTGACCTACATGTTCGCACAATCTTATTTTCAATTGGATGATCTTAAAAAAAATCTAAAATATAAAAAATAAGTCTCAATAAATAGTAAACAAATGTCCCCATTGGGTTGAGCCTTATTTTGATTTTTTATTTTTTTGTATCATCCAATCAAAAATTGGCTGATAGGGACATGTGAGATATGTGGGTTCCAACCAAAAAAAAAAAAATCATTATTTTTGTACTTACCGTCATGCCCTACAATATAGTTGCAAGCCTGTTGCAATAAATATTACACAAATAATGACATATTAAGTCGGCCACATAATACATCTATCTCTGTGGGTGTCAATGGGCCAACTATAGAAGCTGATCTTGGAGCGGTCAATTCAAAAAATTCTAAAAAACTATTATTAGACTGGATCCATATAAAGTATTTTTTTCTATTTAATAGGGCTCATTTTTAATTTTTAAAATTTTTTGAGTTGTCCAATCAAAGATTGTGTTGTACGAATACAAGGGATCTAACCTCAAAAGATTTTAAAAAAAATAAACTTTTTTTTTCTACTTACTGCAATGTCCCGCTGCATAGCGGGACATTCTAGTGAAGTATTACTCAAGGGTTACATTTTAAGGTAACAGTTGAATTTGGGCTAAAACTTTAGACCCATATGATGAACAAGCTCCGTTTGGGTTTACTATTTTGATCAAACAATTATAATATATATGATGAAATAAGCTAAACTTAACGAGTTTATAAATGCGGGCTAAAGTCCTTTGGATACCTCACTTTGACTAGGTTTCCCAGTGCTCCTTCTCATTAAGTGGGTCATTTTTGCCATTTTTTCACTTTTTTCTATAATTTTTTATTTTATTTTTAAATAAATAGCAAAAATATCTTCAGGTTCTGTGAAAGGATATTTAATAGTCTATGAGAAGTGAAGTAAGATCTCAATTGATAAAAATTTTCATCCTATTTGGTTGGAATATGATTTTGGTATAATACCTCTGATACCAATACTTTTTTAGATCTATATTGTTAATCTTGAAATTCATACTGGGGAAATCGAAATGAGGACAGTCAAAAGGAGAAAGACAAAAAGTCAAGGGTATGAAAGGGAGAGAGGAAGACTTTCTCATATTCTTCATTAAATTTTATTTGTTGCAACATAGGAGTTGTTGCAACCGTCCCGTGCAGCTATGCAATCATTCTTGATTGAATGTCTATAGTAATAAATATTTTTTTATTTTTTATCTTTTTAAGGAAGTGGGGACAATCTAAGAGAGCCAATTCATAGCATTTGCTATTTGATTAAATGGTTAAAATTTTTTAAAAAAATATGGAAAAAAATGATTATTTATCTTAACCGTTTGATCAAAGATTGGATGGTACATATGACTTCTTTAAGATTATCTTCTCTCTTCTAAGTAAAAAAAAAAGAACAAAAAAATTGTTATATGTTGTTGCAACCATCCAATCAATGTGCTCCTATTTAGCAAGTAACTCTCTTTCAACTTAACCAAGTGTGGCCCATTGTCTCCCCTTTCTTTCTAGTTCTTCTATGAAATATATCATAAAACTTTATTGCTTATTCTAATGTATTTTTCTTTCACCCTTAAAATTTTGGGATTGAAAATTTAAAACTCTTTATCAAGTATCTCACTAATTTTCAACTCACACTTTCTCATTTCTCAGAAATTTAACAATGCATAAAAAACTATCTCACTTGATGTGACAGCATAGCAGACCTTCTAAATCATGACAGCATTTTTCCTATTTTGTTCTTGCAGGATGTCTCACATGGAAGGCATAAACGTTATGATATATTCCTTTTTATTAACAACTGAGGCGAAATGATTATATTTTTTTCTATGAAATAAGAGATAGCATATAAATAGCATAACTTTGGCAATACCAAAATTCAAAGTTTACTTTATGTGATTTCTCAATTTCTTGGGGAATTTGTTAGAATACGCAAACAAAGTGAATGGGTTAGATGATCATCTTTGTCATTAGTGCTTTTTGTTGGTTATTCATATACTTGGAGGTGATATCTGTACAAACAATAATACATTGTAGTTCAACTATTGTTCAATAGATAAATCAGATAAAATGTCACATTTAAGATCTGTTACACTTTGTCCGAGAGAATGTTACAATCACACATTTTTTAATATGCCTAATTAAACTACAACAATATCAAGAAGACATAGTAGTAAGTACTACTTCACAAATCATGCAAACCTCTGAACGGAACATCACCCATGGGCCTGTGACTCGGCTGCATGGGTTTTCTTCATTTGAAGACGATTTTGAAATTAAGTCTCACCTTCCACATTTATGTAAGATGAAGATTTGTCTTATGCCATCATAAAACTCAATGCCACTTTGATTGGAGAATAGGAGAAGAATAATGGCGAATAAAGGGAGAATAAGCTTAATTTTGCTTTGACAAGTGGAATGGCTTATACCGGTGCAGAATAGTATATTCGGAGAATAAGGAGAATAAGCCATCCTACCTTAGACTCAAGAATTACTTATTCTTCTTATTCCGTCAACGGGCCCCACAAAACTATCAAACTGAAATATCCCTTATTCTCGTATACGTCATTCCGTCAGTAGACCTCACGTAATAACTTATTCTGCAAACAAAGTGGGGTTGAGGGCATGTGTCCATATTTATTTGATCGTAGCAAAACTCATGAGAAAAATATCACTTTATGTCATGAGACTATGGGCTCAAAATAATTACGATCATGCTTATGCAGAGAAAAAATGTATTATGTAAAATAACATTTGAGAACATCTCTATTTGAACTCTTTCTATGGAGAAGATTCGCCAATACATGTTTGGCGAGATAGGCAACACTTCAAAAAGAGAAAAAGATCCTTTGTGCTTTTGACCCTAGTTAGATAAAGATAAATTGGTCATTTATGATGATAAATAAGTGAAGAATCAAAATTTTCTATGATTTATGTAAATAGAAGCACATTTATGATGATAAAATAGAAGAAGAATCAAAATTTTCTATGATTTTGAAGCACATGACATGAGAGTACTAGGTTTGGAAATAAGAGGAGCCGGGTCCCAAATAGCTTCCAAACAAACCTTTTGATGTCGCCATCTACGAAAGAGACATACATGATATTCCGCTTCTCAGCCCCTCTCCTAGAACACATCGCCAAAATATGTAGTGAATTTAGATTATATTGTCTAACTTTTAATCAGATGTTTTTTAAAAGTTAAAAAAATTTAAGAAATAAATTAAAAAACGACTCGCATCCGCCTATACATATCCGAACGGAACGCTACTCCGTTTGATCTCCTAGATTAGATAACAACACCTGAGATACTACAATTTGCAATTTATGTAGATTGTAATACTCCAAACACTACAACAAATATTCAACACTCATAAATTTTGATATTACAGATAAGTATCCTAATCGAATTATTTACAAATAATTACAGGTTTCTTACAAATAAGCCCTTTCTAGGGGGCTTATTTGTAACACTCTTATGGGTTTATTTGTAATATTTTGGGGCCTTTCACTAATTCAGAGAAGATTGTGAGGGCTTGGTTATAAATTATTCGATTAGGAGGGCTTACTTTTATAAAAATATCTTAATCAAACCTCCGCTAAAGGCCTCTTAATCCTTCCTAAAAAATACTTTTGAGAAGGGCTTCTAAAGTATGATTCGAAGATTGTGGAAGTTTTAAGGAAATATGAATATTACAAAGATTTATAAAGAAATAATGAAAGATTCTAGGACTGAAGAGTAAAAATCCCATATTTATTTTCTCCGGCACCTTTCCGCCAACCGTCCCACAATAGATTAGCAAGCCCATCCAGGCTCATCTTCGCGTGGATTCTACGCGGCTCAGACCCCACATCTTAATAAAGTAAAACCACTCCCGAATAGGCAAGTCCCACCGTATCCCCTCCGTTTGATCCCCCCGATCCCCGCGGATACACGAGATGGACGGCCCATACGCGTAGTTATCCCCATCAAAGAGACCAGGGGAAAAAATTGAAAAAATAAAAAAAAAATGTGAAAAGTGGTCCCGCGAAAAAAAAAAACAAAGGAACATGCGACGCGGCGCCCCTTTCCGGTTTCGCCCGCTGTAGCAGACTTCCTTTATCCCCGCTCCCCCCCCACCGCCCTTTTTGTAAGCGCTTCTGTGCTCCGCTCCGCTCTAAGATCTGCTAATATTCTACCACCGACGACATCGTCGTCCTCTTCCCCTTCCCCTTCTCCATCTCCTGCTTGCTACGGCCATCTCCTCCTGGGCAGACGAAGATCTGATCTCGCCATGTCGTTCCGAATGGTCCGCGACTGCTTCTACTACCGTGTTCCCTTTCTCTATCCTCCGATCGGGTTGCCGCTTCCTTTTTTTACCTTTTGGTGTCGTATGCGTTTGATTCGTTTCGGCTTCTTTCCTTCTGGTTCGTGAATTGGAGGGGAGGATCTGGCGGAGATCGTCGGGATCCGCCGTGTAGTTGGTTCGTTGGTCGGTGTTTGTGTTCTGTCGTGTTCTGTCTCCGTCTCGATGTGCTATCCAGAGGGATTTCGATTAGTAGTAGTCCCTGTCGAAGTATATGCGTCTCATCGTGGTTCTCTGCTTTCGAAGATAATCGGGGAGTTTTATTGTGCTCTCTTATTGCTAGCATTTCAATTCCGTCTTAATTCATGAGATAGAGCGGTTTAATTTATAGAACCGGAACTTGTGACAAGTAGTATTTCTTACTTTCTGATGTTATTAATGGAGGATTTTTCTTGTTTTGATAGATCTTGCGTTTCAGTGCCAAGTTAGTGTGAATCTTAGCTCTTTGTTGTTTTGATTCGCAGTCGAATGCGTCCTCTGGCATGGGAGTTGACGACCACAGCAAAAGCACTTTCATGGAACTGAAGAGGAAGAAGGTACACCGCTATGTGATATTCAAGATCGATGAGAAGAAAAAGGAAGTTGTGGTGGAGAAGACGGGGGGGCCCGGGGAAAGCTATGATGATTTTGCGGCTGCACTGCCGGAGAACGACTGCCGATATGCAGTCTACGACTTCGACTTTGTGACGGCGGAAAATTGCCAGAAGAGCAAGATTTTCTTCATCGCATGGTCGGTTCTTGCCTCTAGTCATGTGCTACATATTAACTCTTATGAATGATGACTAAAAAAAAGGCGTGCTATATATTAACTCAACAAATGTTGTTTACCTTGTGTGGGCAACTGAAACTATCATGATGCATGTTCTTTGCGCATGCTCTTCATGCAGATAGACATTCATATGTTCACTTCCTACTTGTGTTAGTTCTTTTAATCTCTATTCAAAACCTTGGTTAAAAACAAGGGCAGCCCAGTGCCACAAGACTCCCACAATGACGAGATTAGGGAGGTGTCAACTGTACACAGTTTTACCCCTATTTTCTGCAGAGAGGTTGTTTCTAGTTTTGAACTTATGACCTCCAGGTCATAATGGAGCAACCTTACCATTGCACCTTGCTTATCTTATTAAATGTAAATTGTAGTCTTATAGGTAGTTGTTACTCACTTATATCTACTTTGCATCTGTTTAGTTGTTTCTGTCATGATTGTCTAATTAGTTCATTCATGTTGAGGTCCTTGTAGCATTTTGTGATTTACATGTGTTTTCCTCTTATTTTTGAAGTACAAGAGATACCAAAGATGTAATGTACAACAGTGTCCATTCCAAGATTATTGCGAAGCTAACAATTTAAATATATTGTTTACCATTTTACTGGTTAATGACTGTAGATGAGACATCAGATGTATCTTTGGAGTACTTACTATACTTCAGAGTTCAGAAATGTCTCTTACATACAAATTTGTTTATTGGTATGCAGTTGCATAAGTTGTACCTTCCAAATTCTATTAGCATCCAAAACTGAAAGAAGTTATTGTTTTATGAGTGTCCTTTAGTCTTGTTTGTTTTTTCATATAATATCTTCCATATCCAGCTAGAGAAAGCTTATGTGAGAACCTCTCTGTTCCACCCTTTATCAATGTCTCTGAGGAATTGCCTTGAGGGGGTGACTTGAAATTGGATCAAGACCTGTAAGTGAGTGACTAAAAAATAAATAAAAGTCTGGGGATGGTGAATACTGATACTTATCCTTTCAGGTTTTGTTGAATCTTTCCCCCTTTTTTAGGTTCTGTGTTGAACTAGCACGTAAAAAGACTCTTTTATGTTCTGTATTAAAAGTGCTGGTTCAATGAAGGCACTGAATATGCCACAGTGATATGGTAGTAGGAAGAGGAAGAGTGGGAAACTTTTAACTGCAATAGCATGTTTCTCGTTTTATATGTTGCTTCTGTTGTGAATGTCTATTGTAATGGGCACCTATTACACTAAATTGATAATCATTATCGATAGTAATAGGACTATTGTAGATATCTGATAATCATCTTGATTATAAGAGACTTATGGTTTCACTTATATAAGTGATTAAATCCAGCTAGTTTCTCCTTGATGCTTTGACAGTTCTGTCTTCGTAGTGACAGGATACTTGTCACTTCTTGTATTGCCTTCCCTCAGTTTTTGCATAGGTTCTTGATAGTAATGATCTGCATAAGACCATGAAGTTCATGTAGGTTGCTGCACCAGTGACATGGAGATTGTGTCAGGATTTGCCTCTCATGGACGTTAGTTCATTGCATTTAGGATTGAATACCTTTCATGAGAATTGCTGAATGGTGATTTTCAAGGATGTGGGCATGGGACTTCAGCTGGAATTTGGAGAATGATAGAAAGTTAAGAGTCAAAAGATTACAAAGAAAGAAAAATATTTTTCTTTTAAGAATATATATATATATATATATATATATATATATATATTAATGAATTCAAATGTTCTGACTAAAATTTGCCTTTCATCTGAATTTATTGAACTATTTTGTGTTTTCGTGTCCTTTAGTTTCTTCTCTCTCTTTTTCATATCTATATTGCTAACTTATAGGACAAGGTAAGCAATAACGGATGTCCCTGATTTGCTTCACTCCGACTAGCTTATGTTTAAGTATGTACTTGCATCATCTTTTCATCTTGATACTGAAACTCCAAAGTGTCTCATTAATTTTGCGTAATTATTCTATGCATGATTGCTGTTGGTCGAGTTTCACATGCCATCTCAATTCGTGCTTTCCTTCCTTCGACCAGCTCTTTGCTCAGAAACCGGCTACCTTTATTATTATGGTGATTAATTACACTTCCATACCTTTTATCAGTCTAATACTTGCTGCTGAATTCTTCATACAAAAACGATGGAGATCCATTACTTTAATGTATACATGCATGTAAGACTCCCTTTTTTATTTAAAAAATTCTTATTGATTTGAAAAATCTTTGTCGGATTTGAAAATCTTTATAGAAATCTTGATTTGAAAAGAGAATTTTTAGTTTTGAAAACATGTTCTCTTTTCTTTTAGGCAGACTCCTATGATTAATTTTCAAAGTGTGAATGACTTCTGGATCGACTGTGGATCCGTGTTCTTGACCTCTCCCCACTGACCTTGGTCAGTGTTAATTACACTAATCAACGATTGGTGACCCTTGATTAACCATCCAATAAAGGTTGAAAGAGTACAGAAAACAAGAAGAGTTGAATACAACATACAAGTCATTTTTTGGTTCTTTTTAGTGAAGAAGATTCCATGGATATCCTTTAAAAGATACTTAAAGGATACTTGAGTTCTTCCAAAGGAGTGTGTATTTTGTGGAAGATTCTTTGAAATTATCTTTTAATTATCCTTTAAAAGGATGGAGGATTATTTGGACAGCATGTCCTCTCATTTGAGATCTTTTAAAAAGACATTGACTGTTTAAAGGATGCTCTTAATTGATGAGGTATGAAGGCCGCCACATAATTAGGAATATTCTTTAATGGTCCTTCAACCAATATGAAGGAAACACAATATTATTTTAGGTCATTTAACCAGTATAAATGAATCAAAATTTAATGGTCAATCCATCAGTAGGAAAGAACCACTTTAGTTAATGTTTACTTCATCAATATAAAATGAACAAAGATTTATTCTTATTGGTCCACCTATGAATAGGATAATCACGATTTCGTAACCTGGTCCCTAATTAGGACAGAACCATAAAAGTCATCAATTATACTCATTGATAGAGATGAATAAATAATTATAACTTTTAGTCACTCTACGGAAGAATTACAATGAAGAACTTTTGAAAGAAGAAATTGGTTGGAAACAAAGAGCTAAGGAGCATTGGCTAAAGGAAGGTGATAAAAATTCTTCTTTCTTCCATGCCATGGCTAGTACTAAAAGAAGATACCTGTCTATTGATCATGTCAAAGAAGAAGATAGTGTCATTGAAGATCCCGAGGAGATCAAAAACAGATTTGTGGATTTCTTCAGAAATCTTTTCTCAGAAGATTTTCTGATGAGACCCCACATACAAGATGGATTACTTCCCAAGTTAGTTGATTCAGAAGCTGTTAAGTTGAGTGAGCCCTTTGTGGAGGAGGAAGTTAGAATGGCTGTTTTCAGTATGGATCCTAATAAAGCTCCGGGTCCCGACAGATTTTCGCTGGGGTTCTATCAATTCTTTTGGGATGTTATTAAAGATGATTTGGTTAACCTTGTGCAGGAGTTTTATGACAAGCCGGAAAGGATTAGAGCGGTTAATGCTACATATGTTGTTCTTATTCCTAAGTCAGAAGGAGCGGATAGAGTGACAGATTTTCGGCCCATTAGCTTACTCAATGGATGCTATAAGGTTATTGCCAAGATCCTAGCAACCCGATTTAAGAAGGTGATACATAAACTTGTGGGCATTAACCAATCAGCATTTATGCAAGGCAGATTTATACTGGATAACTTTATGACAGCTTATGAGGTAATACATCATTACAAGATCAGAAATAAGCAAGGAGTGTTATTAAAGCTTGACTTTGAGAAGGCTTATGATAGAATCAACTGGAATTGTCTCAAAAAAACAATGATCCTCATAGGTTTCAATGAAAGATGGGTTAGATGGATAATGAGCTGTATTTCATCCTCTAAGTTTTCTGTGTTGATCAATAGAGAACCGTGTGGATATTTCAGCAGTTCAAGAGGTCTTAGGCAGGGAGATCCATTGTCTCCGTTTCTGTTTTTGCTTATTGGACAGATTTTTAGCTCTCTTTGGGATAATGCTGTTCAACTTGGCCTTATTGAGGGATTCAGAATAGGCAGGAGCAACATTCACCTATCTCATCTTCAGTTTGCAGATGATACGCTATTGTTTTCTCCAGGAAGCAAGGAGGATATCCAGAATATCAAAAGTTTGCTTATTTTGATAGAACTTATCACAGGACTGAGGATTAATTATGAGAAATCAGAAATAGTGGGTTTGAATGTGCCGCAGCCTAGTCTTTTGGAGATTGCAAATTCTTTAAAGTGCAGAGTGAATATGTTCCCTATTAAATATTTGGGTCTGCCCTTATCAGATGGAAACTTAAGGGTGAGAGATTGGGATGGTTTAATTAAGAAATTTGAGAGTAGATTGGAAGGGTGGAAAGGTAACTTTCTTTCAGGAGGAGGGAAAATGATATTGTCAAAATCGGTTCTTTCGTCTTTGGCAATTTACCATGCTTCTATATTTAAGATACCTCGAGCAGTGGAAAAAATCATTGAAGCAATTCGAAGTTCCTTTTTTTGGTCAGGAGGGAAAAGGGATAAGAAAGGTATACATTTGATCAAATGGAGCAATGTTTGCAAAAGCAAGGAGCAAGGAGGAATTGGCTTTTGCGGTGTGGCTACTTTCAACAAAGCAATGCTAGCTAAATGGTTGTGGAGAAGGGGAGAACATCCGAATGCACTTTGGGCTGTGATTGTGAAGGATCTTTATTTTCAAGGTGAAAACAAATGGAATTTTTATCCTTCAACCAGCTACAATATGTCTTCAATCTGGAAGAATATTGTTAGATGTGCTGAATTCATAGATATTTCGAGTACTATTCAGGTGGGAAATGGGAGGGATACACAGTTTTGGAGAGATAAATGGTGTTCCAATATGACCCTTTCTAAGCTTTTCAGCAATATCTTCAATATAACCCTTCACCAAGAAGCTACAGTAGAGGAAGTGCTATGCAATATAGATGCAGGGCAGATCAACTTGCCTTTGAGAAGGAATCCCACGGATGAGGAAGCAGAAGAACTAGTATTGCTAATCAACACCATCAGTAAAGCCAGAATTTTTGGTGAGGTGCAAGACAAAAGAAATTGGAGATGGACCAACAATGGACAGTTCTCGGTCAATTCCATAGCTCAAATGTTGAATGATGGTGGAATTCGGGTGTGGTGGAAAGAGTTAGTTTGGTCTAATCACCTTCCTAATAAGATCAAAATTTACTGTAGAAGCTTGCTTGGTGCAGAATTCTTACGGGAAAGAGGGCCAAGAAACTACACATCTCTGGGAGCTTCTCGTGTGTTTATTGTGCTCTTTTTGAGGAGGATCAAAAGCATCTATTATGTGGCTGTGGTATTATTATCATACAGTGGAAGATTATGTGTAAATTATTTGGAATCAATTGGGTAGAGCAATCTTCTGTGTTGGATCTCCTCCAATGGTGGAGCATTAATTGTCCATACAAAGATCTCAAACAATTGTGGTTCTTGATTTGCCCGGCCCTTTTGTGGGCCATCTGGTGTGAAAGAAACAGAAGGAAATTCAATGATCAGTGTAGAAGCTCTAATGATCTGCTGAGGAGTACATTTAGATGGGTGGAAGATTGGGGACGGGCTGCTGGTATCCTCAAGGAGGGGAGTTCTGTTTTTTTTGAAAAGGCAAGGAAGTGGAAGGATATGATATCCTGATAGGCAGCTCTTAGTGTGGTTTTGTTTTATTGGCTTGATAAAACATCATTGTAAATTTCAGCTTTTCTTAGGTAGTTGGGGTTCAGGACGGGGATTGTCCGATCCTGAAGGTGTTGGCCTTAGGGCTATTCATTCTCCTTGTAATCCTCTTTTTTACTCTATGAAATTGTGACTTAATGTCACCTTCAAAAAAAACTTTTAGTCACTCTACCAATAAGAGTGAATCATTTACAAAGTGGGCAATCCAACAATAAGATAAAACTACTAAATTTAGGCCATTCAACCAGTATGAATGAACCTGATTTTTTATTTGTGCATTTTTTATTTTTAGAAAACCTTGGTCATCCAACCGATATGGAAAGGCCAATTATGTTTCTTAGTTTTAATTGATTAATTGACAAATGGTCAACCAGATGGTATGGAAGGGTCAATTAATTTAATTAGTTGAATTAATCAGTTAATTAATAGATTATTGGTCTATCAAGTGATATGGAATAACCTAATTAATTTAATTAGTTGAATGAATTGGTTGATTAACAAATTTGTTAATCTAATTAGTTGATTGATTGACAAATTAACTTAATTGGTTAAATTAATTGATTGGTTAACAAATTCGTTAATTTGATTGGTTAACAAATTCGTTAATTTGATTAGTTGAATTGATTAACAAATTAACTTAATTGGTTGATTGATTGACAACTTCACTTAATTGGTTAAATTAATTGATTGATTAACAAATTTTTGGTCAACCAAACATTATGAAAGAACCATGTTATTTATTTGATTTTTTTTTATTTAACTTCAATTTTCTTTTAGATTAATATGACCAACCAACCGGTATGGAAGAATCATGTTTATTATCTTATTTTTATTTAACTTCTCTTTTTTTTAGGTTAATATGACCAACCAACCAATATAGAAAGAACCATGTTATTTATCTTATTTTTATTATTTTCTGTTAAGTTAATTTATTGAATGACCAACCAACCAATATAGAAGAACCATGTTTATTATTTACTTTTTTCTGTTTTAATTTATTGAATGACCAACCAACAAATATGGAAGAACCATGTTATTTATTTTAATTTACTATTTTTTAATTTTTTTAATTTATTGAATGGCCAACCAATCAATATGGAAGAACCATGTTATTTTTTTTTCTTCTGTTTTCTTATTTAAGTTAAGTTAATTTATTAAATGGTCAACCAACCAATATGGAAGAACCATCTAAATTAATTTTTTATTTTTTATTTTTAAAGTTAAATTATTATTGAATGACCAACCAACCGATATGGAGGAACCATTTGTATTACTTTATTATTTTATGTTTTTAAGTTAAATTATCATTGAATGGCAAACCAACTAATATGGAAGAACCATCTAAATAAATTTATTGTTTTCTGTTTTTAAGTTAATTTATTATTAGATGGCCAACCAACCAATATGAAAGAACCATGTATTTATTGTTTCAGTTTTTAAGTTAATTCATTATTTGATGGCCAACTAACCAATATGGAAGAACCATTTATTTAATTTATTGTTTTCTGTTTTTAAGTTAATTCATTATTGAATGGCCAACCAACTAATATGGAAGAACCATGTTTATGTGTTTTTTTAACATAATGAGAATATAAAATCTAATGGCCATTCAAACAATATGAATGGACCATATTTATCTAACATAAAGAGAAACATGTAAAAGCATAAAGCTGAAAATATAAACTTTCATTCCCCTCTTTTTACACCAAATAAAACTACAAGCCTTCAAAAAATCAACAGGGCCCTCTCTTCTTTTTTTGCTGCAGGACTTGTGTAGATTTCGGGGGGGTTTCAAAGGCTGGTGCAGGAGGCTTTTTATAGGCCTTCAATGGCCACCGGTGGGGGGCAAGATGCCCACCGGTGGCACCCCCCACCGGTGCCACCTAGGCTTGCACCATTTACTCTATCTTATCCGAACTGAATGCGAAAAATCGGGTACGGTACAGTTTTCCCATTCCATTTGCATGGGTGTGGGTTTGGGCATGAACTAATAACATGCCACAAATTAATGCACTTTTCGGGTCTAACCATGAAGGTGAGGGTGGACCCAGTAGGGTTTAGAAGCAGAGAATCTCGGTTCCTTGCTCATCACGCTCGGTCCGGCTGCCATCTGCTCGGCTCCATCCCCCTCAGCCGCAGCACTGCACCACCCTGCTTCCCCTCCATCTCCTCTTCCTTGGCCCTCCTGCTCGCTGGCCCACGGCCCTCCACCCATGCGCTGCCTCCATCGCCTCCTCTGTGGCTGTCAGCCACTCTGTCCTCCATGGCTTGCTCGGTCTCACACCTTACCACCGCTTCATGTTGATTGGCGTCATCTCCCTACACTCGACTCCATGAACACCTGCATGCCCTGGTATCGTGGTGGGAAGAACACCAGCAGCACCGATCTCTCCTGACTGCAACCGAGTGGGTGCTCTACCTATCCTCAAGCGGCCTGCTGTCGAGCTCCAAAGTCTGCTGCTCTGGCACCATGACCTCCCTTCAGTGTACACCCACCTTCATGCCATGGCTTCCAGCAGGATGTGCTTCCGCATGCCTGCCACCCAAACGAAGACCTGCAAATGATGCCAGGGTGAGGTGCTTTTCAGATGGTACTCCATTGGTACTCCATGAGAGCATCACTGTGCTCCAAGAGCCACTTGCCCAGCTTGATCACTGGCTGCAGATTGTTGGAGGCCATCGCCATCTCATGGATCGAGCTCTGAGACTCATGATTGTGTTGTCATTCTTCCAATTGACAACAATCAACCTCTTGGTCTTCAGGAAGATATCGTCAGGAAGATTGGTTGGAGTTGTTTTGACCACTTTGGCATGTTTGCGTTACAAAAAGTGTTCTTGGTTGTACGGGGTCTCCTGTGGCAGTGTGGCCGAACCAAAAACATCGCTTAAAATTCGGTACAATATGTAACAGAATAAAGGAAAACTGGGTCGGGTCTGGTTTGGGTACAATTTCACAGGTTTATTTGTGCGTCTGGCTAGAACTGACCCATACCCAATCGATTGACAGCCCCTACTTCCACATATGAACTGTGTACATTGCATAGTGGGTCTCTTTGCTAGAGAAATAGATGAGGCGGCACATATAGGTGGTCATGTGGTTGAAAAATACTTTGTTTGGACCTTGTTTACTGAACATGGTAATAATCCCTTTTTAAGATTTTTACTTTTCAGTCTCTATATGCTTCTAACATTCGAATAGTGTGTTTGGCTATACTTTTTTAAACTCTTTCTCTCTCAATTTTTATTTAAAAAGAAAAAACTACTTACACTTCGTTTAAATTCTTTTCTCTTATTTTTTAAAGAAGAGAGATGAATTCTTTGCAAGTCTTCTTAAAATAACTCACTTGTTTGGTCACTACGCTGATAATTAACACATTTCTATTCTTGTCCCTCATAATTAACTTGCTTCTTTCTCTTTCTCTCTCTCGGTAACTAGCATTCTTCTCTTTCTCTCCCTTGAGGAAAAAAATGTAACCGATAACTGATTATGCATTACATGTTATTGATAATATTAGTCCGGTTATGCGGCATAGTGGGGTTGGGGGCTATTTTTTAACTTTTTAAATTTTATTCTCATAATTTTTTAATTCTTTTGGAGCATCTGATAAAAAAATCAAACAATATTGTCATCAAGCTTGGGTTGGCTCCAAGCTTGATACTTATTTTTAGAAAAAAAAAAAGATTTTTTTTGTGCATGCGTTAACTTGCATGTGCAAATTTTTTTACAAAAAGAAATATACTGCAAGCTCGAGCCAACACGAATTTATTGACTGTATTGTCCGATTTTTGATCAGGAACTCCAAAAAAATCAAAAAATTCTAAGAATGAAATAAAAAAATAAAAATCGAAGGAATCATGCTTCTCTTAGTTTCTTGTTGATTTTTTTTAAAATTTTGAAACATCTAATCGAAAATTGGATGATATCGCCAACAAGCTCGAGTTGGTCCTAAGCTTGCTGTGTGTGTATATATATATATATATATATATATATATATATATATATATATATATATATATATATATTAAAAAAGAATTTTTTATGTATCTTTCGATTTGCATGTGCAAAAAATGATTTTTTTTTTCAGAAAAGAAATACACCACAAGCTCGGGGCCAAGTCGAACTTGTTAAGTATATCGTTCGATGTTTGATCGGATGCTTCAAAAAAAATTAAAAATTTTAACAAAAAATAAAAACTGTTTGCACCTCGCCTTACACCTAGGACATTACACGTAATTATTCTCATGGGAGAATGCAAAAAGGAGGGCAAAATGGGATGCATGAGGGGACAATGAAAGTCAAGTACAAAGACTAGAAAATAAGTCTGATAATAAAGTAGGGACCTGCCACAATGTAGTTTGTTGTCGGGAACCTGAAAATAAGTCTCCCACTCTGACAGGGCCCCCACGTTAATTTTCCCATTATTTAAAGATTGTGGGTGGTTTTTTATGTAAATATGAAGATTGTAGGAAGGAATATTGGAAGATAATAGGGGGTTGGGGACTGAAAAGTAAAAATTCCCTTTTTTAGTAAACATGGTAATGCGTCTTTATGATTGCAAGAGAGTGTCCTTTCTAGCATAAGATGCATTGCCATATTTAGCATTAGACAGTTGTATAGCTTCAATTCTTTAACTTGATAATTAATGATTTTTAATGTCAGAGTTTTCATGTATATCTTCATGATTTGCTTTCCATTTCTTGTGCTATCTTTTTGGCTTTCAGCAGCTTTTATTGCTGTGTATTTTCCAAATGTAGCAGACTTACTTTCTTGGTACAGGGGTATGCACTGTTTGTTTCCTTTCTGATTATGCAAACTAAATGTATGAAGTTTTGTTTCCTTTTCCATCGTAATGTTAGCTTTCTGATCATGTGAATGAGGTTTAATCCCCTCCATCGATAATGTTTTCTGTGAGTATCATTTGGTCGTTTTCGTTAGGTGTGTAACCTTTTTCAGTCTAGTTCAACTGGGCACCATCATCGTAATCCTGGTGCCTCTGAGGATACACCAGAAGTATAACAGTTCTAGAGTGTGAAGCATGGAAGGATGGAAGAAAGGATGGGGTGAAAGGAATGGTTTATGATAATTTTGTGCATGTTGGCAACGAGTTTCGTAAGGCATCCTAGTGAGGAAGTGAAGTGCTTGGATGGGAGATGTAAACAGTTTGCAGGATCTTAAAGAAACTTCTTCATTTCAGAGGTCCTTAATTTTTAACAGAAATTGGTATCCAGTGACGAAGTTTTAACTAAACAGGCAACAAGACTTGCCATATTGTGTCTGTAACTCCTTATTTGCGAGTACAGTTCAAGAGCGGGGACAAAATCAGACAAGACAACTAATTGCGTATGGTCTTTTGCCCTACATCTGCAGGCAGAAGTGATTTCCAATTGAACTCAAAGGTAGGATTTGGTGGCCGTCACCAAACAAATAACCAATTGGGTGCTGGACATGACTGAATTGAGTTCCTGGGGTTTTTGTTTTTCATCTAGAATGCATTGAGGATTTAAGTTTTAGTTCACATTACGAGACTTGTGTATAAATTATTTCTCTATCAATATATGCTGGGTTGTCAGTATAGTTTCACATTTTGATAATTTCACATCTTCACGTTGTACTTACCTCCATTGTAAACAGGTCTCCTTCCATCTCACGAATTCGTGCCAAGATGCTGTATGCTACATCCAAAGACAGGTTCCGGCGTGAGCTTGACGGCATCCATTATGAGATCCAGGCGACTGACCCCACAGAGATGGATATGGATGTGCTTAGAGACCGTGCTCACTGAGGTGCTTCTAGTTCCCCAGGGCACTTACTGATCTGAAAAAGGGTGCGCTGATTTCCCTCCTGGATTGTGTACCCAACCTTGTGCAGCATTTGTTTCTGGGAAACAAACTACGAAGCCCCATGCATAAAATAATATTGCCCTTGGGATGGCTGATGGGGGAGTTCTTGTCTTAGATTATTACCCGAGTGAGACAAGAACATGGACTCCTTTCATGATGCCTGCCAAGGGGACATGGGCTAGGTAATGGTTTGTGGTGTTGAAAACTGGATACTAGTGTATCTATCGTACTGACTTGTCGTACTTGTATGAGCTGATAAATTATATATCACTGTTCTCCGTAACATTTGTGTGTAAAGTTTCTGATCAATGATGGTCTGTACAAGTGCGCTCCCGTGGGTGAAACCCTCGTCTTTTAGACTTTTTACTTTTTTTTTTTTGGCTCCGGCGCCTCATCGTTGCTCTCCTGGGGTGGGGGGCCTTCCCTCTGGGTTCTCCCAGCGCCCCCTCCCCCCCCCCCTCCCCAAGTTTGTTTCCCCTCACCCTCTCTCTATTTCCCCCTTCTACCTGCCTCCTTTCTTCGCCCCGTCTTCTCCATATTCTCCATCTAGATCCACCTGGTTGCTCCCTCTGTGTTTTGTTGTCCCGTTGCGCCATCTTGCTTCGACGCCCTTCCAGACCTATCCCCAGCCGTCCCCTAGCTTCTGGCCCTTCTCCACCCCTTCGTCTCCATCCGCCATTCCCGGCTCAACCCTGTTGCTGCCTCCAACCTTTCTCCGCCCGCATCACTTCCCACTGTAGGATCCAGTTTCTCCCTCCATACCACACCTCCCACACCTCGCCCCTTTCGACCCGCACCTCCTTCACCCTTTCTTTCTCTTGTCGCCTCCATCCACCTGAACCTTCCCTCTCCGCTATTTTGGGTTAGTGTTCCCCTTTCCAAATTTTGCTGGCCCTCTCAGGGTCTCTCCGGTGACCCCTTTGGTCTTCGTCGGCTTCATCGGCGTTAGGCTTACTATTATTGCCTTCTTCTCTCTCTCCCCCTCAATCCACTGTGTTGCTCTCTCCCCATGTATCCTTGTTGCTGTTGGTGGCGGATCCTGGACCCCCCTCTTTTCTATCCACAGGTGGCACATCTTGTTTTTCTCCAGCAATTTTTGTAGGCTGCTCGGATCATCTCAAGGTGGACAGGTCGTGTTCTCTTGAATCCCTTCATAGGGATTATGGCGATTTGTGATGGCACCCGAGAATCTAAGCTCATCTCGTATGCCTTTTGGAGGTTTATGCCTACGGGCCCTTCTCTTAGTTGGCTGCTTAAATGGTCTTGCAACATTCTCTAGTTTCCAGTTCCGGAACCTCCGGCGAAGATGACATCTGATGCATGCGTGATGATCGACTTTCCAACACCTCGCCGACGACAACTTGGACATCCTTTAGATCATCCAATGACTAGGATTATCTATATATATATAATAGAATTTTTCGGTGCGTGTCAATATCAGATAATTTTGTTTTCCATCTTAATTTTCTATCTCTCTTTTCATTCTATATTAATATTTTTACTTTCTATTAATTCTCTCTCATTAATTCTTTCTTTCTCTACTCTCTTTATCATTAATTTTCTCTCTCTCTTCCTCTCATTAATTCTTTCTTTCTCTTCCTTTCTCTCATTAATTCTTTTTCTCTCTCTCCACTCTCTCTTTCTCTCTCACTATCTCTCTCTCCCTCTCTCTCTCTAATTAACTCTCTCTCTCTTTGTAACAAAAATTACTTATATATAATAATAATATTAATAACTTATTATATTATATATATAATCAATCTTTTTTTTATATTATTGTTATTATTATCATTATCATCATCATCATCATTTCTTTTTTTCTTCTTTAACATTTTTCTCTCTCGTTATTAATATTTCTATCTCTTATTTTCTTTTGTCCTCTATTATTATTGTTCTTGTTGTTATTGTTATTGTAATCTCCTTAGATTATAATAATAATATCAATTTTGATATTATTATTATTTATTGTTGTTGAAATAGTCTAATGGGATAATAATAACGAATTTTGATATTATTATTATATTAAAAATTAGTATCAAAATGATGGTCTCATAAGATAATAATAATTAATTTTGATATTAATATTATTAAAAAAATAATATTAAAATAGTGATATTATAGGTTAATAATAATTAAATTTGTTATTATTATCATTTTTAATTATTATTATTATTATTATTCTCTTTCACATTTTTTTCTCTCCTTATTAATATTTTCATCTCTTATTTTTTCTGTCTCCTATTATTGTTGTTGTTGCAATTTCTTGGGGTAATAATAACTAATTTTAACTTTATTATTATTATTATTAGATAGTCTCATAGGATGATAATAATTAATTTTGATAATAATAATAAAATCAATATCAAAATGGTAGTCTAATGGGATAATAATAACTAATTATGATATTATTATTATTATTATTATTATTATTATTATTAACTCTCTTTCTCCTCTTTCACATTTTTCTCTCCCTATTAAAATTTTTATCTCCTATTTTTTTGTCATCTATTATTATTATTATTGTTGTTGTTGTTGTTGTTATTGTGCAATCTCTTAAGATAGTTATAACTAATTTTGACATTATTATTATTATTAAGGTAGTCTCATGAGATAATAATAATAAAATTTGATATTATTACTTAAAGTATATGATTATTATCTAAGATAGTGGAAAGTATTATTATATTATTTTTGAATGGATTATTATTTTCTTCTTCTTCTTATTATTATTATTATTATTATTATTATTGAGGTAGTCCCATGGAATAATGATAACTAATTTTGATTATTAAGATAGTCTCATGAGATAATAATAACTAATTTTGATATTATTATTATTTTAATCTAAGATGGTGGAAAATATATTATTATTATTACTTTTATTATTGAGTTAGTCTTATGGGATAATAATACTAATTTTGATATTATTATTATTCTTATTATTAACTCTCTTTCTCATCTTTCACATTTTTCTCTCTCCCTATTAATATTTCTATCTCATACTTATTATTATTATTATTTTATTAGGATAGTTTTATGAGATAATAATAACTAATTTTGACATTATTATTATTTTTTAAAAATACTTTGTTATTATTATCTTTGCTTTATTATTATTATTATCTCTCTTTCTCGTCTTTTGCACTTTTTTTTCTTCTATTAATATTTCTATCTCCTATTTTTCTCCTATTATATAAATATTATTGTTGTTGTTATTGCAATCTCTTAGGATAATAAATAATTAATTTTGATATTATATTATTATTATTATTATTGAGGTAGTGTCATGAGATAATAAAAACTAATTTTGATACTACTATTATTATTTTCAAAAGTATTACTAATTTTGTTATTATTATTAGTTTTATTGTTATTATTATTAACGAGACCAGTTTCTGTCTCACTTTTCTCATTTATATTATTATTGTTATTATTGTTGTTGCTATTAACTCACTTTTCTCATTTAAATATTAAGATAATAATATTTATTATCATTATTGAGATAGTCTAATAGGATAATAATAACTAATTTTGCTATTAATGAGACTAATCTCTCTCTCATTTTTCTCTCAATTTATGTTTCAACATAATATTTATTGAGATAATCTCGTGTGATAATAATAATAACTTTCAGTACACTTTTTAATTTTCTCTTTCAATCTATATTTCTATGAGATACAATAGTTCTGAACTTTTAATATTTACGAAACAACTAACTTATATTCATAGAAAAAAATGTTAATATTTTTGAACATATATTTTTCTGTAATTATTTTATTTATTTATTTATAAAAAATAAAAAATTAATTTTATTTATATTAATTATAATTATTTTACAAATATGTTAATTCTCCGTGCATCTCGCTCGGGATGGCAACTAGTTTGTTTCTATCCGATGGTCTATATCACCTTTCACTTAGCATCGCCGTTCGCCCACTCCTCTGTTCTGTTTTCCTGTAACCTGTCCCCATCCTGTAATTGCGTTCTCCTCTTTTCTCTTCCTGGCTATGTACTATTTACCCTGTCAAATGAATGGCAGCTCCTTTTGAAGGACCCCAAAAAAATGATGGTCCGTAGTACCTTCACCAGCAAAGAAGAGATTTAGGAGATTTTCTCCATTTCTAGAGCGGTATTGCCTCTCCCAACTGGAAGGGCTTTTCCTTGGTTGATGTTTGTCATTTCGTGAAACCTATTCGCTCTGGAACCTCAAGATTAATGGTTAAAGTTTATCTCATCCGCTTTTAAGTAGGTTTGCTGCCCCTTGCATCATTGCTATTGGGATCCAACATTCATCGGCTTAATTCAAAGTGGTCTAGGTCAGGATCTTACTGACTCAACCTAAGATCTCACTTGTCCAATCCAAGATCCCATATTATTTAACTTAAGACTTCATTGATTCAATCATATTTATAACCTAATGTCCGAATGATCTTACTCGACAAAATTTCAGTATCCGCCGCTGGTTGTTGAACAGATGGGTATAATCCTATTTGCAGTTAGGAAAGTTTCCTATCTTAGTTTCCTGTTTATCTAGTATGGAGATCTGGAAAAAGATGGTCTCCATACTGACGTCGTAGTTTTTTTATAGAGGCTGAGGCCGTCTTCCACACTCATTTTGGATTCCTTGATAGATTCTCTGAAAAAAAAAAAAAAGCTAAATATGATCACCGGTAAGGATGCAAATGGTGACCGATAACCCGTCTATTGACTTCATATATGTAAAAGAATGGTGATATATATGCAAAGAACCTCCTATTGTTAAGCAAAAAATCTCTTGTAAGTATGTATATGCAAAAAACCCTTATATAATCATTATATACATAAAGAATTTCCTATCATTAAATCTACTATTACTTACATCACTTATAAATTAAGATTTATTTTAGAATAAAAAAGAAAATTTAGGAGATTTTTGTGTATGTATATATATATATATATGTAACGTGAGAGATTTTTTGCATATACAAAATTATTTAGGGGATTATTTATAAAAAAAACTTTGCCTTTTATTATTTGAGAAAGGAATCTTCTTTGCTCAAACAAAATTATTTTGAGAAAAAATCTTAAATTAAGAATTATTAGAAAACGTCAAATCTCATTTGGATTAATGTGAAATCTTACCTATTATTAAAAGAGGGAGGAGAATATACTGAGAGTGGGAGAGAAGTCCTTAAAAAAAAAATCCGAGTCTAGAACTAATTTTGAAATAAAATTTCAAGCTACAAAATAAAAAACATAATTATTTACTTTCTTACCACTTTTAAAATTAGTAATGACCTGTTTGACAGCACTGATGGGGTAAAGTCTGAAGCGGTTAGAGGTTGTAGATTTCAGACTATTTGTTAAAACATCTAAATTCATGTCTAAACCAATCTCTTAATTTTGAAATTCCTCTTAAAATTTTGATTACAAGGTCACTTTTTATTTTATTTTTTAGGAATCCTTTCTTCACAGTCATCTCAGAGGCACCAAATCTCTTGGCGCCCGATGAATGATATTCCAACTAGGGCTGCAACTTTAAGAGGGGCAACTCGAAGCTGAGCATGCCAATGTGGTGGTTGGATTGGATTGAACTTGATTAAGTTAGGATCGGGGTGGATTAAAGTTGATGGGGTTTTTCATTCTAACTTTAGATGAGTTGGATTGGGTTGAGCTAAGGGTCAATTAACCCAACCTTACTTGAGCCGAACATTGGTATATATAAATGATAACTTAGATCACGATAATATATTAATTTAATTTTATATTATTAAATAAAAAATTAATTTATAATATGAGCAAAGATATTCTCAAATAGTAATCATATAATTATATTTATAGTTTCTTTTTTATTTTTTAACGTAGATAGATAAATTCATTCATATATTTATACATGACATTTTAGTTGTAAGAAGTAGAGTTAAAGATATAGACTATTAAAGATATAACCTGATTCAAGCTAGTCAATCCGATGAAAGTTAGATTATATGAGTTAGGTTGGATTGAGATACTATTAGATAAGTTAGGTTATAGTTAAGAAGATTGAAGTTAAGAGTTGGATGAGATCGAATTAAAATTGAAGAATCCCTTACATGAATTGCCATTCCAACTCGAGTTCTTCCTCACCGTTAACACCACCACCACCTGTTAGGTTCCATATGGAGGGTTTTTTTTACAAATACACTGCTCTGGCGCACAGCGGTTTCGAAACCCCTAACGACCCGTCCTGTTGTTCGAAGCCCCTAACGCCGTCGCCAAGCAACCCAGTAAGGGCCGGGCCGCGTCTCTCTCGCTCTACAACCCTAGCAGCATCAGCAGGTGGGCGCCTGCTCCCACTCCACCTTCGACGGCGGTTTCATCTTCTCGGCCGACCGATTCAGCCTTCCTCCTTCTCGGGCTCCAACGGCGGCAGCAGGTGAGAGTTCTTGGCATAACTCGGCAGTGAAGAATGAGGTGACAACTTATTAGACTTCAGAACGAATCGGCAGTAGCAGTTTCAACAGTTGTAGAGTAGACATGTTAGGATCACAACTAGTCTTAAGTTGATAAGCGTGCTGCCAAGCTTCAACAAGATTGTTATTTTACCTCTAATGATTCACAGTTTTTTTTTTTTTCTTTTGGTTACCATGTTGCACGCTTCGGGTGTCGATACTTGTTGGTCCCAGGATTATTCATGGAATGGTCCAATTACCAATGCTATGCTATTGTATGTTGCAGGCATGTCCGTTAGGAGGAGGTCCACAACAGGAGAAGGAGGGCCGAAGAATTAGCGACTTCAGGTTGGAGGATCTATCCTTGCTGTCTGCTCTTGCTAGTCAAAATGCAAGATAATGGCCAGTCATAGTGTGTTGTTGTTGTGGTGGTTTTTGTTCTTCTTCTTCTTCTTATTGTTGTTATTATTATTAATTTGGTTAATGCAGGATACTTTGGTTACTCGTTGGCGCTTTAACCAAACATATTGGATTAGTTTTGGATGACAGATAGATTGGTAGATAGATAGATAGATAGATAGAGACTCGGATGGCATCACCGGCAACATATGCGCCCCGGCGGTGGCAGCAGCAGAAGAGGCAAACAATCCGAGATGACAACTGGGTTCGTTCGGATGGCCGGGGGTTCCACCAATGTAGGCCAGCATGTGAGTGGAGTTTCCCAATTGTTCTTACTCTCCACACTATTTACTTCCCTTCTTGCTGTGAGAAAAGGATGCCTTCAGTGGTTTTTCTTGGTTTCTTTCTGTCAGTTCTTTCTCTTTTGCTTTTTAGATGTTCTTCTTTGCTTGTTTGGTCTGGGTTCTTGTTGGGTGCAATTCCTTTTTGCTGTAGAGTCTGTAGTGCACGGTTATTTGAATATGCCTTATCTTCATTCATGAAGTTTCTACCTACAGCATTGTTCTGCGATGGATTTAGCTCCTAATTCATCATTTTCTTGTTGCCTAGCCCCTAATTCCATTTGTCTGAACCTAGAGGATAGCTTCAGATGATTTAGCCATACTAGATTCTTCTCTTTGTCACTTTGTTTGGTTCAGATTCTTCGATTCTTCACAAAATTTGAATGGTTGCCTTATTTGATAGATTATTCTTCCTTTTCTATGTGATCTGCCTTTTTGTTCATTGCTAATGGCTAGAGTAGAGATCCATAAGAGTGGCTGTATGGCACCTACCTATGTGCAAAAGGTGAAGAGCCTACAATGCCTACTTGAGAGATTGACTCTTTTTTGTTTTTGGTAACTGATTGGGTTTGAGGAAAAAGTTTCTCATTATACTTAAAGATCTGTAAAAATGATTATGGAAGTTTGTGAAAGGATGCATGGGTGTGCACATACTTATTTGGTCAAGCTAGTCTCTGTTGCTGTATGGAGGGTGCATACATGCTGGAAGTGTACTCTTGGACATGGTTATTTAGGGATGCATATTAGTTCACCATTATCATGGGCCCGTTTTGAATTAGCATTTTTCTCCGGCAAAATATTGGATGTATGTGTACATGTTTATAGCTTTTTGATTTCTAATATTATTGTGTATCACTTAGTGGTTCTTGGTGCCTTGCAGTTCTGCGGACAGGTGCAGCAAAAGCGGCATCAGGGTCTGCTTACGCTGAGTTTGGTTCAACCAAGGTCATTGTGTCTGTGTGAGTTTTTCTTCTTATTTTTTTCTTTTATAACTCTGTTAATGCATATTTATCGGGTACATTGTTATGGCAATCAAGGGTTCAGTTGTAGTGGAATGATTATGTTGGGCTGGATATATTTTACAGTTCCTTACTGGCACTTTTCAATTGGCAAAGAAATGGCCTTATTGAAGTCTTGTTTCTTGTTTGTATCTGCACTTTTAATCATGGTTTGCCAACTTGACTCGGATCTCCCATGATCCGGTACGAGTTGCCCTAGTTGGCACGAGTCGGCCGAGTCACATGGAAAAATCGCATAGACTAGGTCGAGCCTCACCGACTCGGGTTCGCCATGATACGGTAAGAGTCGCCCGAGTTGGCACGAGTCGATCCAGTACGGCAAACCATGCTTTTAATTAGTGAATATTCATTAGAAATTGCCCCAATTATTCAGTTACTCTACCAATGCAGAATCCTTGTCCATTTCCTTGGAAGAAGTTCTACTGTTAGCAAGTCTATTGTTCACATGTGTTGATGTATATATTTTCTGGCAATTTTTTATTTTATTTTTTTGCTTTTTTTCACCGAGTAGAGCAGTTGTCTAATTGAATGTTGTAGGTTTTTCAATTTATTCATTTATTGCCATCCATGTTCCTAAAGCAGCAGTATGCACTTTGTATCCTATCACTAAGGTTCATTTGTAAACCCTTTTCTCGTTACTTATAACTTGAGTTAGTGAACATTTCCTGTCTGCTTCTCTGTGTTCTTCAGATTTGGTCCTAGAGAAAGTAAGAAAGCTATGAAGTATAGTGATATTGGTCGTCTAAACTGTAACGTAAGCTTCACAACCTTTTCCACTCCAACCCGTGGGCAGGTATTTAGGGTCTCCTTCAGTCCAATAGTTTCCATATTATGAAAATACATTAAGCATCATCAGTTGTCATTCATTTTCAGGAATCAGACCATAAAGAATTTTCCTCAATGCTTCATAAAGCTTTGGAGGGTGCTGTTATACTGGAAACTTTTCCCAAGACCACTGTAGATGTTTTTGCATTGGTTCTGGAATCTGGTGGCGGTAAGCCCTTTTTTTATTTTTTCTACAGGTCTAGATAATTTTGCTCATCAGAATTCAGTGTGAATTGCTAGGAAGTTTGAATTGATGATGTTTAATCAGCTGTATGCATTCTGTTCAATGAAGTTTCTGTGTTGTGTATCTTTAATAGTGTAGCAAATCATAGATTTTGGAGGGTTATGACATGAACGTATTCTATTTTTCTGGCCCATCGTTATTGTAAGAGCAGTTCTTCTGTTATTTGCTGGCTTAAATGACCTAGATGAAGGTACCGCCTGCAAATGTCCTCAACAAACTTTGTTCTGCTAGTCAGGAAAAGAATAAACATTCAACAATAAATAAACTGTACCGTCTGTTCTTTATCATTAGCCACACCTTTTTCCTTGAATTTCAAAGATGTATTTTACTGGTTATAATACATGTCTTTTGTGTTAATTGGGTTCACAAAAATCACAAAGGCATCATCCTCATGCATCGGCTTGTCAATTTGTTTCAGGAAACATACTAAAGGGGAGAAATGGGTGTTGATTGTTTCTCCATGCTTTTGATTTGGAAGACCATGGATCATAGGCTAGCTATGTCTAGTTACATGGTGCCAACAATTTTCTGGTTTGGTAGCATTTACAACAGACAAGGGGAAAATCATACAAGATAAGTGGATTACAGAACCACAAGAAGCGCCTAAGGATGCCACCTTGTCAGCTATAGAGTTTCCATCTCTGTTAATGTGAGAGATCTTTGTTTGTGAGAATCCAACGAAGTGCAGATGAATGATATCATTACATAGAGCTGTAGCTCTCCAAGAGGGCAATCCTTTGTCTTGCATATAGCATTCAAAATCTCCCCCTCAAGACAGACGTTCTTGATGCGCAATGCCTTTGCTGTAAGGAGACCTTCCCGTGCACCCCTCAGCTTCAGGAGGTTGATAGTGTTACAGGGCCAATTGCCATAAACAATAGGTTATAAAACATTCGAGAAATTCCACAAGGCCATTCCACAAGAGCCAGGGTTATAGGGTCCTCGGGTGCCAATGTGTCATCAAATTTATTTTCATCCAGGCTTTGGCAGTAGTTTTCGTCTCTCCCACTTGTTGGATCTTGTAGAGCGGATGAGGACATACCCATTTGCTTGTCAGCCACGATTGGTGACTTAGGCTTGAACACACTTGATGTGTTTGTTGTATCTTCCAATAAATTTTGTCAATATCAGCATCCGGTTCCCTGAAGATGAACTCATTTCTAGCCAACCATGTTTCATAAACATAGCACAAATGGAGGAGCTCAAAGAGTATAATGATCTCATCAAGTCTGAAGTTGATAGAAAACTGCTTCAGTATGCGTTGAGATTAGGGTCATTTCCAGATGGCCAAATATCTTCCTCAATAGAGATGTGTAGTTAGTCAAAGAGAAAATATTGCTGCAGTTCCTTGTCATTCCCACACCGTTAATAGTTTGTGGAAATTGACAGAATGAGTTTGCGCGGGTCAACTGCAACCAGAACGTTTTTGTTCAGGGTTTTTTCTGATATCAGTCCCTATATAAATAGTGAATTCAAAATAAGTCCCTGCATCTTGCATATTTTAATATTAGTCCTTGTATACTTAGATCTGTTTAGTTTTTAATCCCTACCGCTTGCTTCCATGAGTTTTTTCTTAACTCTACCATGGTTAAACATGAGTTTAAATTTAACTCATTTTGGAAAGTCACTTACATCCCTATTTAAATTTTGAGTTTTACATACTACATCGGCAGCCAGTCCTGCACCGGCTGACATTGATTGTCAGTGCAGCCAAAATTAAAAAAAAATTAGCTCGTCCTAAACATGTCCCATGTGTCCGAACAACCTGATCTCCGATTGGATGATCAAAAAAATCTAAAATAAAAATAAAAATTACTATTAGGCTCAAGCCATTAGGTCATTTTTTTACTGTTCATTGAGGCTTGGTTTTTAAAATTTTTAGAGTTATTTCAAATTTTCAAGTATTTTTGTCCATTTTAATATTAGTTTGAAGAATATTCCATGAGTGTTTGTTTTTTTTAAACAATTCTTAACTGAAAGGATTTATTAATAAATTATATTGATTTTATAGGAACTATTATTAACATACATAAGATACATGGATTTATTTCAAATTCACTATGTTTATAGGGATTGATATCAAAAAAAGCCCTTTTCCTTAATAATGTCCAAAGGAAATGTGATTCTATGTATGCAGTGTATCTTCCAAAAGACTTTCCCGATATGCATGTTTACATTTGTAGGGAGTTGGACAAAGGTAGTTATAAGCTTTTCTTATTGAGATCTCTCCATCTTGGAAAGGCACCAAATAATATTGTCGTAAGTGATGCTATGATGCCACAGGGATGAAGACTTAAGATTTTATTGGCAAAGTCTTCAGGAAAAAAAATCACTGAAAAGGCTTCTACAAAGCTGCTCGCTTCATTAGAATTGTTTGAGATATCCTCTGGTCACACAGCCCACTCCGACCTGATGGACTCCAAGAGAGGTAGATACGGACACCAGGCAACAAACCGGGGATTAATGCTATTGCCACTAGCCAGGGCCCATATAAAGGTTGAGCAGAGCATAGGCCACAATGAGAGGAAGCCTTTCCAATGGAAGTCATGCTTTCTTAACTTCAGATTTGTCCAATTATCTGCAGAAATTGAGCAGTTGCTTGGGATGACCTTCATCCAGAGATCTGAAGTAAAATTTCTATGGTTGTGTTTGCTGTTGTTTAGGGTAAAAAAGTCAGGGGTCTGGTGGTCGGATGTTTATCCTAAGTTTAGCAGGGAACAACTCTTAAGTTTACCCTCAATGAGAAATCTGGAATGTGATGATATTTTTTCTGGGGACAAAGAACCCGAAGAGTGTGGTGGTCATTGGTGAAAATCTAATCTGTTTGCTGTTGTTATTGTTTTTGCTGTTTTCTGGAGGGGAGGTAAACACTCACTTTTTGCTGGCTTAGTAACTCTTGTTTCTTCTTGGATGCGGGTTCCGCTAACCCATTTTTCCTCCCCTTATCTCTTTTTCTCTTCCTCCTTGAATGGGTGTTGATCCTTCTGGCACTCTAGTCTATGTTTGTTGCTCTTCATTCAGGCCAGGTCCATCAAGTAACTTATTCTGATTCTTTGTTTTCGTAGGTGATCTTCCGGTCATAATATCATGTGCCAGTCTTGCTCTTGCAGATGCAGGAATAATGTTGTATGACCTAGTTACTTCAGTTTCTGTGGTATGTATAAGCAATTTTGCTGCTCCTAGTGGTTTTTGTTGCTTCTGTTTCTGTGCTTTGTATAATCCTTTATGCTTTTGCTGACAATTAAATAATTATTTTTATCTTGCTATCTTTTGAGAAAGCTTGATTTGTATATTTTACTTCAAGACTAAATCTACTTTCTTACCAAAGAGAACTGTTCTGCTGCCAAATTCTTGCGACTCTTTTGGCTCCCATAGACTTGCATGCTTGTTACTTTTCCTGCATTCAATTTTGTAAACTTTTCCCTGGTTGTTCCCTTTGTTTAAGACATGCATGGGAAACAACCTCATCATCGACCCCACAGCAGAGGAGGAAGAGCGCCAAGATGGCAGTTTCATGGTTACATGCATGCCCTCTCGAAACGAGATCACTCAATTAACTCTAACAGGAGAATGGTCGGCCGGCAAAATCCACGAGGTAAGGCATTCTTGTGGTGCTTCCTTCACAACTGCAAAAGTTCTTAAACTGCCAAGACAATCCACAATTTCAGAGGCTGTGGACTAATTTTTTTGTTTGTTTTGGACGACAGGCAATGGAACTTTGTCTTGATGCTTGCTCGAAGCTTGTGGATATCATGAGAGCTTGTTTAAAAGAGACCATGTCTTCGTCGTCAATCTGACATTTCATTTATTCTCCTGTTGCAACTTGCTACCCTTTTTCCCATTCCTAAATCTTTTTCTCGTGTTTTCCCTCTTTCCAGGGGTTGGGATGGGTGGGAGGTGGTGGTTGCTCTGGTATATGTGATCTTAGGAGCTACGTTGATCTACTACATGTGAAACAAATTGTCACTCTAGTGGTGCAGTTTTTAGCACTGTTTGGCTTGTTGTTAATGGTCTCTGAACTGTTGCTGCTGGAGATCTTGATATTGTTTTCTTCCGTGGGATCCCATTCCCTAAGTAGATGGTGTTATTAAAAATGTGCAAAGAGAAGTATGAGGGTAGATGAAGGTAGGCTATATCATGTGTGGTTAAGACGAGCGTGTATCGAATGTTTGTGTTATTTCTTGATGTTCCCCCCGGAGTCTACCTTGGAATGTATGAAACTAAAATTTCAAAGCTCTGGAGTTGGGCGAATGGAATTCCACTGCAGCTGAAGTCTCTAGTGCAATTACCAGAAGCTTTGGATTGGACGGAAACAAGGTAATACTATGACCCATATGCCTTCTAGAATGATATGACTTGTGATTAGCAAGGACCCTGGAGGACGAAAATATTCGGAAAACCTGGGCCAACCTGGACTCCTGCGAAAGTCTACAGTTCCAATCCACTGGTACTTTAATTTGATCATCGTGGGTCACGGTAGAAGTTAAAATTTTGGCAATAATTTAATAATTTGGAAACAATTTAGTATAGAAAAATGTACTTTCTTGATATTTTTTTCTAACGATTATTGTGACACTGCGAAGTCGAGTTCCAATATTGTTCATTTTGCCTAAAATGAAAAATGTTCTTCACTTGAATCACTTTTTCTTATGAAAATAAGAGATTGACATGGACCCGTACCCCTGCGTTATTTATTAGATGGATGACGTCTCTTTCCTTCCAAACCATCCCTACTCCTGTGAATGCTTCCTTTCTAGTAAGTGTTAATAAAAGTATTAGATTACCTAGCATTTGGAGTTTGGTTGAACTATAAATTATTTGAATAATCTCCTGACTTTATAGGTTTTGAAAAAGTACAATTTAAAATTTTATTTGTGCGTGTCACTAAATTATAGATTATGAAATGCTATTATAGTTTGTTATCTTTATTTTTATAAAATTATACTTATTTGTCATTTTAAATTTTAGCCATCTCTCTTCTTTTAATTTCTGCGTGAAAATTTTCTCAGGCTAATAAATTTTGTGAAGAAACTACTACTCTCTTCTCTTTGTGATTGTCTTTCATTTCCTCTTTACACAAATGGAGGAAGTAGTATTTTTTTTTTAAAATAATAATGACATATCATAGATTTTTAATACCTAAAAAATTTATTTTATATATATCTTAATAAGGCGTCATTAGATTGTCGTGACCAACCGCTGGTCTTCACACAAAGTCGTTCAACAAAAAATCTGATCAGATCTTTTCATTTTTCAGACAGAAATTATTAATAATTAATTAATTAGTCTACCTAGTAATCACCTATCTGCCACGGCCCCCACATGGTTGATGCTGTCTTAACTCCTTATTTGCCTGAACGCGTCGCAGGGCCGCCGCCTGCGCTGGTCGCTGGAAGCCGCGCTGTCGCAGACGCAGACGGCCGCGCGCGGCGCCGTGATGCCAATCGCCGGCGGCGCCGGCGTGATCCGCCGCTCCTCCGCCGCCTTCTGCTCCGCCATCCCCGTCCTCCTCTCCGTCTCCCTCCTTCTCCTCTGCTACCGCTCCGCCGTCCACATCGCCGCCTCCCGCGTCGCCTCCGTCCTCGACCGCGACCCTGACGTCCGCTCCCTCCTCTCCCGCCTCTCCTCACCCGCCGCCGCAGGCGACGGCCACCCCCACCGCCCCGCCGATCACTCCCAGCACCACCACCACGGCTCCGGGCCCTCTCGCCGCCCCCGCGGCCGCCCTCCCTTCCTCCACCTCACCCGCGCCGGCACCCTGGCCGGCGACGACGACGACGATCTCTTCTCCGAAGCCGACCACGTTCACGCCGACCACCTCCTACCCCGCCACGGGAGTCTTCCCTTCAACTCCACCATGTTAGTGAGCCACAGCCGCCTGCTCCGCCTACTCCGCGGCGGGGAGGAGAGCCCCCGGCACCCTGCTGCGAGCAGGATCAGGGTTTCGGAATCCCCGGCCTCGCCTATCCTCTTCGTCTTCACGGAGGATGGCAGCGGCGGGGCTGGAGATGGGGAGGACGGGGAGCGAGCGGCCGGGGCGGACATCGAGATCCGGATCTTCGGGCAGGGTTTCTATCTCAGCCGCCGCGACGCCGTGGCGCTCGCCTACCTCATGGCGCTCTTCTGCACCATCTACTTCTTTGCCACCGTGGGGTTCCTCTTCTGCTATTCCTGCGCGATCGGCGCTGTGTTCTTGGCGGTCGCCGATTACCTCCTGGGGCGCCGTAGGCCCTTCCTGAAGACGCTCCACGCCGGGTGCCGCGCTGGCTTCCGGAGGGTTATGGCGTTCGTTTTCCTGCGGTGGGTGGTGAGGGACGCCCTCGCGCAGTTCCTCTGCGTCCTGTTCTTCTCTGACGTCGGCGACCAGCACTCGGTGCTGAAGCTCTTCGTCAGGGTGAAGCTGATGCCTTTCCTGCTGACGGCGTCGCCGCTGACCCAGTGGAGCCAGGGCGACGGGGGCGCGCTGTGGTGGTTCCTCCTCGCGTGGGGATTGCTCGACGGGGTCGTCGCGCTGGTGTTTGCTTTCAGCTGCTGGGTTGCCGTCGCCGACCATAACCGGAGGAGGAGAGGGCCGGAGGTGGTGTGGGAGGGGTTCCGTCTGGTTCTGACGATGGTTGACCGCGCCTTCTTGCTCAGGCAGGTGGAGATGATGATCTGCTGGAACAGCGGGAGATGGGTTCTCGCTGCGATCGGAGGGCCGGCCTTTGCGGCCATTGTCCAGTCGGTGGCAGAGGTCTATTTCATGGTGGTCTGGTTGATGTGTTACCTCGACGTGAGATGTAGGGAGGGGGCACTGGACGGCACAAGGTTCGGGCGCAGGAACCTGGAGGACTTCATCGATGATCTGGGATGACCCTGGCAGCAATTGATGGTTTTTGTGGATCACCTGCTTCTCGTACAAACTTGGGGTTACACAGCATAGTTTTGTTGGTAATTAATGTTTCATCTCAGCCAGTGTAGCTCCAATTAAAATCCAATTTTTGTGCATTTTTCTCCCTTGGAGATTCTTCTGTAGGTCTATTGCAAAGGAGGAGTGAACTTGCAGCTTGCTGTATATAGTAAAGGTATCATGGGGAATGCAATTGTGTGTGCATTGCTGACTGTTGGATGAGCTCCCATGGAATTTTGTCTCTCTTGCTGTTTCTGATACACATCTGATCTGATGCTTGTTTTCATCCAGGTTCCTGCTTTCTGTTGTGGGCATCTGTTGTGTGGATGGTATGTTGGTTATCAACTCATTTGTATTTCTTACTACAGATTTTTTTGGTACAACTGCCATTTCCTGGTGGCCACCAACCAATGGTTTCAGTGTTGGTGTTGTGTATATGAATGTTAATAGCATAATTTATATGAATATGATCAACATGACAAGGCAGTTGAATGAGGAAAGGAAACTTTTGACTTTAGTACACATCTGCTATTGTTGAGAACATTTGTTTCTATATCTTCCATAGTGTTTAGATCTTCCATTGAGACATTTGTTTTATATCTTCTCCATCTCCATATGCGTGGCATTGGCAGCATCTTCTTTAATCGCAATGTCTGACATGAGATTCCCTCTTACCATTCTGAGGTAGTAATTTCTGTCTCAATTTCCTTTGCCAGGTATTATGTTCAGCATTGTTAACTTGAGAGAGTAAGTGAAGCCAGAGAATGTCGTTAAGACATATTAACATGTAGGATTGTTAAAAGAATTTGCATGAGTTTTGTCTAACTGGATTCCCATTGTGCACCATGTATACCAATTCTAGCGGGAAGTCTGCCATGAGCATCTTTGCAATCAGCTTCTCTTCCCTTAGCAGTCTTTACGATTGTATACCATGTATACCATTTCTTTTTCTTCTTTTTTTCTTTAAATTTTTACTTCAGTGAATTAATCTGTCGGTGGTCTTCAAGACTCGTGGACCTGGTAATGAGCTTTTTTGGTGCTTGCCTCGTTTCTGTATTCCTGAAAGTTGATTCGTCTCAGAATAGGGTGCGTGTGTTGGTGTTGCTCTTCCTCTTTTGGGATTCCTTTCTGGGGTGGGTGGGACTCTGATGCTTCTCTGTAGTTGTTTTGATCTCCATGTGTGTGGTGGTCTGCTTCTTCTCTCTCTCTCTCTCTCTCTCTCTCACACACACACACACACACACACAATTTCAGCTAGGGAAGCTTGCTTCTATGGATCCCATTCAGCATTTTATATATATTTCTCCACATGCTAACCATGCGTTTCCGACCCCCAAAATCTGAGCAGCTAGTATATGTTGAAGTCTTCCTGAATTCCGTTCGGGCATCCCGGAGATGGCGGTTCATGAACGTTGAAACAGAGATGTTTAAACCATGATGCTGGAGGAAGAGTTGGGGCCATCCGATCGTGCGGAAGAGTGGGACTGGACGGCCCGATGTGCCTCCCTTTCTGTGTTTTTTACCCTTATTCTCTAAAATTTATTCATGAGGCATAGTCCTATTAAGAAGTATTATTTCAACCTCAACCTAATCCTCTCTACGACTACAGAAAACCTAATGCAAAGCCCATTGAATGGCACTTCATACGTATTTTTAATTAGAGTAATACTTACTACAATTCCTCTCCAGACCGCATGTTATCTCATGTGATCAGACGGCAGTTGTTTTGGCATACTGCAGGAAATATTACTAGTCTAATTGTCCGACCCTTGGCCTTTCAGATGACCATAAAAATGCAATAGAATGGAAAAGGCAGCCATAGGCGCATGCCGGGCCAAGCTAGTGAAATGAAAGAGCAATTGCGGGGCATTGAATAAGATTCCAGGCTTAGGGTGTTTTCAAGTCTCTGCCTAATTATTTTGAGAGGTAAAAAAATTAGGTCTTGGTCCTACAAGTCATTTATGTAATAGTATAGTCATTTTTAGCTGCTAACTAAATCATTCACATTGGACCTTTCAGGATTAGATAAAAATGAGGTTGTTAGAGAAAGTTAACTCTTATAACTATCTAAAATTGATTATAATTATTCTCAATTAATATTTTTATGTCAAAAATAAAAGCCAAAAATGGCTTCTAACTAAAAAAATTTCTTAAAGCACTCTTAGTCGGACTTTGATTTTAGCTTGTACATCGGCAAATTCTAGATCAAAAGCTTCAGAGTAGTTATTTAACATTGACATCTAATTCATAGTCCGTTAATGACATCTGATTCATAGTCCGTTACAGTGGTACGAGTATAATACCGCGAAAATATGTTCAAGTATAATGTATCCTAAAATTTTAAACTAGATGGCCAAAGTTTGATCAAATAACTAAATGATTGCAAAAATGTGTCGCAAAATACATATGATTCTTTTCTAATGAGATCTCAAATTCTGAAAACAAGAATATGACTATATGATGAACATACATGAACGGAATTGTGAACTTATCTCAAAAAGAAAAACAAACTTTTGATCATATAATTTCATGACTCATGAGATTTAAATAATTAATTAGAATCTTATTCTGATTTAATAATAATAATATAATATATTGAACAAGAAATAGTTAGCATTTCTACATTATGTACACACAAAATAGTAACTGTTGTAACTGTTAAATAAACATATGTTAGTCTTTTTTTTCTTAAAGGGATGCAACAATGACGACTTCCCAAAATAAATCTATATTATTCTTCTCTATCTTTTAATTCGATAAATGTATAGAAATTTTCGTATCCGTATGCACATATGTGATTTTTTTCCTATACATGTATGATACATGCATTTAACCAACCAAACTATGGTCCCCCCGCAGGACCATCAGCAGCCGAAGGCCATCCGAATCAATCCCATCATTACCCTAAAATATCCATAAGCCGGATCATAACACTTTTTTTTTTTTTTACCAAGACATCTAAGATGTAAGATGCAACTTCAAAATTTATCCTAGTCCCAGAGCAACTGGAACGTTAAAAAAAAAAAAAAACCGGAGCAGATGGAAATCCGGAACCCGGTCCGATCAGGGCCCGGAGTGGACCGGATCGAGCGTCCTGTGCACCACACCGTCGAAAGGGGCCACGCCACGCCACGCCGACGCGCCAGAGCTCCAAAGCTAGGGTTTTCTTGGCGCCTGCCCTGCGGCACCGAACGCACCAAACCTTTCAAAATCTTCGCGGGGAAAAAATATGGAGTCCGAAGGTAACCGTTGGGTTGAGATGGAAGAAAAGGAGCAGCGGCAGGAATTTTTATCATATCATTCTTCGAACTAATTTCATTCAGATCTTGTATTTAATAACAAATAGTTTTTTTTAATTTATATATAATAGGGCAAAGGGGGGCGTCGAATCCCGCGGCCATGTTGGCCGCGCTGCTCGGCAAGAGAGACAAGCTCCAGGAGGAGCTCCGCCACATCGAGAAGCAGGTCTACACTACATTCCACTCTGTTTTTAGTTTCTTAATTTCTTTCTTTCTTCCTTTCTTTATTCTTGGGTATAAGAAATAGAATCTGCCAACAAGGAAAGGACTATGAGAAGTATGATCCGATGAGATTGGAATTTCATTGCTTTTCGGGTTCGATTTAGATGTTTGTTCGATTACCTGGGTACTTAACTGATGTAGAGGGCTGACAATATTGTAAGATGTTGGTTTTGAGTGGAATTGTTGGAACAGTAAAGCAATATGTTTGTCATACTTTATAGAATCTAACATTTTCTTGTTGTTTTGAAGTGTTCAAAAGGAATTAAAAAAGTGTTCAAAAGCATTCTCCTTTCTTCCCTTTTTCCCCTTGGTTTCTTTCTTCCTCTCTTTTTCCCCTTTCTTCTTTTCCCTTCTTCAAAGTTGTCTTTCTTACGTCTCTTTAGTATCTTCGTACTTGGGTTTACTAGTGACATAATTGTTGCACGTTGCACATCATATTACTTCTATTTATTGTGCACCTTGTAGAGGTAGAGGGTGACTTAGAGCTTTGTTATATCGGCCAACTTGAGCTTAGACTGATGTAACTGTAAGGGGATACACCATTTCCCTACCTCCTTTTGGCAATCTACCTAGTTTTGGCTCCACGAGTGTGAGGGTAGCATTAGGCTGATATATTGTCTGAACTCCTAAATGAGTGAGGTTAGCATTAGGCCAACATATGTTCCTGACTCCTAAGTTGATCCCAAGTTTTTGAGATAGTCTTTATGATTTTGATAGTATGAGCAGAGAGAATGCTTCCCAGGGTTGTTTTAGGGACCTTCTAAGGCTCTAAAGGGTATGATTGATGAAACTTTTAGTTGGAAGCTACTTTTAGCTTTCACTTTTAGCATGAAAGTTGTTGAATGGAAGTGGATCTAATTAACTTTGAACAATTCCACTAATCAACTCATCTCTAATTACATCATAAAAGCTGAAAAGTGAACTTAAAGTTGGATGGAAGTGCTTCTGTCAAAGCTGAAAAATGAACTTAAAGTTATGGTAAACAATATTTCTATTGCAGTTGGGGTATTGGCAGAGAGAATCTTAAAATATATTTGTAGAATGTAGGATTAAATTTTTGTGATCATTCTTCTTGAACGCCAGTATGAGCATAATATAAGAAAAAAGTTCTTGGAATACAATTATTTAACCCCTCCAAAATCATGTTAGTTTTTCTGGGTCTCCTTTCCACAAAAACATATTTGGGCTTTCAAGGCCTAACAGTTTTGTGCTTGCTTAGGCATGACATAATAGATCCTTCTTCTGATGTAAGTAAATGGCCAAATCAACATCAATGTAACAAAGAAGGAGGTATTCTTTACTGCCCTCTTGATTAACCTTATTCATAAAAATAATGTAATTGTTCATTTCTGCAATATAGTCTATACAGTGTGGGGATTCTTGAACCATATCTTAATGTATGGACCTATATTCCTTGCTACCTGAATCTATACTTCAGCCTTTATATTGTTTGCTTTTGCATCTTTTCCTTATTTCAATTGAAACTATTGCCTTTCTTGAGTTATGCATCTACCTGAATCTATACTTCAGCCTTTATATTGTTTGCTTTGCATATTTTCCTTATTTCAATTGAAACTATTGCCTTTCTTGAGTTATGCATCTGGCAAACCTACTGCATGCAAGCATGTACTTTAGTATGCTGCTGATGTATGCTATTTACTTCAAGGTTTATGACCTGAAAACCTTTCTTGAGTTGTGCATCTGGCAAACCTACTGCATGCAAGCATGTACTTTAGTATGCTGCTGATATATGTTATTTACTTCAAGGTTTATGACCTGGAAACTAGTTACTTACAAGATTCAAACAAATGTGGGAATGTATTGAAAGGCTTTGAAGGATTTCTGTCATCATCCAAGAGCACGGCCTAGTAGGTTACTCGATCCTTGGCTTTCATACTCGGGATTATTTCTTCTGAATCTTCTTACAGCCAATGCTTCTGCACCTGCAAGAGAACAATCACTTGGTTTTATGTTAACCCCCAGGTTGTGAGGTTGCGATCCCTATGTTCACTATGGATATTGGATGTTCAGTGATGTTGGCATTGATCTGAGGTCACGCATGCAAAATTTGTGTGTGATGTTTTGATCTCATATTGAAAATTTAGTTGTTCTTTTTGTGACAATGAGTAGGGTTAAGTCGACGAAGTTATCCGTATTCAAACATAGGGACTTATTACTATTCAAAGGATACAATAAAAGATTGGGTGAGCTGAAGCCTAAGATAATGCTGTATTGTTGTGCGGATTCTTGAGGAATAATCTTTTCCACAGCTACATTGATCATTCATTTGCAATTAATAATTTTAAAGGATGAACAAGTTTTATTATCAATTTTAGGTTCTTTCAACTGTGAAATTTTGCCATTTTGAGGCTCACAACTTCAGAGTTCAGACACTATCTATTGCAATATTTGTCATGTTCTATTTAAAACATCTTGGTCTGAAAGTACATTTGATACTTCTTTTCTTGTCACATTCTTTTCCCACTCTGTTTAGCTCTTGCCTTCCAAGATCTAGCGTTTGTGTACATTTTCATGGTTCTTTGTTGTTATTAGAAGCTTGAGGCTCATTTCTCCTTCAGCATATCTGATGGATAGAACCAGTGGGAAATAACCCTTGCTAATCTAAAATGGGAGTCATATGGATTTGCTTTTGAAGAGCACTCAATAAGTTTATTTGTCTTTCAATATGCTCATGTCTTAGTAAATTTAGGTGCACCGATTTGTGGTTTAAGAAGCTGAACTTGCTGTAAGAAGATGGAACAGCAAACAAGGATCACGGTTACCTTACATAATGTTTTGACAAATGGATTACAGATATGGGTGCAAAAGTGAATCATATTATACCTTCAAACATGAAAAGTGACGTGATTTTATAAGTGAAATCAATTACAATGTGGGAACTTTACTGTTTATTTTCCTCTTGTTGACCTTTTACTTAGATGTCACTTACGTCTGTTGTCAAAATACACAAAGATGTTCCCTGCTTTGAGTTCCATGTAACTGGGAGGATCCCAAGTTATTAAGAGCTTTGTCTAAAAAAGGAAAAAAAAAAAGGGAATGTGTGAGTTATCACAATATCAAGAACAATGGTATGATACCAACACAAAAGGTTACTATGAATATAGTCAAATGGAACATTAATTTTAAAAAGAGAAGTAAATGTTATCCATCTATTTGGGTTTGGTTGGGGATGAGATATGATTCAAGTTTGAGAGATTAATGCAACTATCAAAATATGATGCAATCCAATGGAAACTCATGAAATCTGGAATGTCCGAGGCATAAAGGAAGCTGATGAATATCTTGGGAGAGAATGAATTGAATCATGCAATAAGTGTAAAAATTTTGAATTTGGTTGGTAATGGTCTGACATTATCTTTATTCGGACTTTCATCCCAATCAGATGATCCAGGTTCCAACTGATTCAAACATTAAAGAAACAGGAGTCCCTTTTTTTTTGGGGGGGGGGGGGGGGGGTGGTTGAACCTAGGTGGGTAATGTTGGACGTGCAGTTTTTTTATAGCAGTAGAGCCAAACTGATCCCTATGAAGTCTGTATACATCACATGTAGGATGTAGCTATACTTGGTCAGGTATAAAGTTGACCATATTGCCTTTAACAAGTCAATATGGTAATTTAGTATGTATCGAACCAGTGGCAGTGGATCATTCAGTTCATATCATGGGTCTCCCTGTTCAACCGTTCAAAACCCAGCGTCATTCAAGCCTGCATGATGCTATTAGGTGTGCACCTGTGTTTATCCGTCTAAGTTTAGCTAAACCTCCTTTTCAGGGTTGTCTGGGGTTTCCTACTCACCAGAGGAAGAAAAATACTCTTATATCTACTATCCCACGTGTCCTTGACGTTAGGATATGTTTCTTTGTTGCAGCTAACATTAACCTTATATATTCCAGGCAATTTGTTCTACTCGTAGCATTGGATTTTGAAGTTTTTAAGTGCACCATGTGGGGATTTAACAAAATCTCTTTAATGTTACTTCTCCTGCTCATGCTACAGCGAATGCATAAAATCTGCAGGAACAGCTACAAGTTTCTGTAAGATTTATGGAACACCCTTGAGATTTTAAAAATGGTTGGGGGGTTGTGCACCTTTCAGATTTATGGGCTGAGCAAATGGGAGATTAATACCATGTTCTCGCAGTACACGACAGACATTGGAATTGATTGTTCAGGCGGTCTGCTGGAAGGCTTCATTACATAAGTTTAAGTTTCATTAGAGTCCAGAAATTATTTTTAGCAACTTTTTCTATGTTTTGAATTTTGTCAGAGCATAACATTGATTTTACCTTTTGCTATTGTGTCCAGCCTAAAACGTTCCAGGAGATTTCAGCCTGAAGATAGACTCTTCTCATTGTCATCTGTTACCTCACCTGCGGTATGTGGCCCAGCCTTTTCTCTTTAGATCGGGAAACTTTCAGGTTCAGAAGGTGGAACAAAAATACTTGCAATATGGTTTCTCTTGCATCAAGGAAAGCAAAATGTTAGCAACACAATGATATTACTGTTATTCTATGAAAGGATTTGATTCACAGTGCTGCTTAGGGACCGAGGGATTGGATATTTACATGAATCTTTGTTTATTCGCAGGTTGAAGAACACATGATTGGACGTGATGGTGAGCCTACATAGGCAGACATGCTGTTGAAGCTTTAGTTGACCCACTGATACAACAAAATTCTTACCATCCCCTGGGTTTTTTACCTCTGTATTTTGTCAGAAGGAAGGTCGGAATATGGACCAGGCCGTTCTAAAG
Organism: Zantedeschia hybrid cultivar; assembly: GCA_030544215.1. NCBI lineage: Eukaryota > Viridiplantae > Streptophyta > Magnoliopsida > Alismatales > Araceae > Zantedeschia > Zantedeschia hybrid cultivar. The sequence goes on from JARZZO010000015.1 coordinate 1,003,316, forward strand.
GTGGAAGCACCCCTGCCAACGGACAGTAAGTGCAAAGTCCCCACTGGTCTCAAGTGCCAAACAGTTGCCAAAGATTGCAATGCTTGCCTAGATTTTAAGAGAATATAGATGATCTGAAACTATTTTTATTATTTTTGGTCTTTTTTCCTCTCTTTTTTTTTCTTTAGAGGCAAGCCAAAGAAGGGTGGGCGATCTGCACACCGAGAGGGGAAAAGGATCCGCCCATCAAGCGAACTCGATCTCGACGATGACGACGATATCGATCTGATCAGTGTGAGATAGCAAAGAAAGGGTAAAATTGGTAAGTGTTCATCTGCGTGGGGCCTCTGCTTCAATCTGCAGACCATCAAAACAAGCCAGCAATTTCGATGGTTCACGCTCTGATCTTTGAAAAATCTCTTCTTTCATTGCTTATTACCAGTCCTGGTTTATTAACCGGATAATCCAATCAATCACCCGTTGGGACTTTTTCTTGATTACATGAATCGAACAAGTGATCGATCAAAGCCGAGCAGGCCATGTAATGCAACAGTAGACGGCAACCTCGCCGTTAGGTAAAATCTTCTACGAATCACAGCGTCTTCTGGTAGCGAAACAAATCCCCGCTACTTCTTCCCCTGCTGCTGCTGGGATTTTAGGTCCTCGGCCAGTGCCACGAGCCTGGCGATCTCCGCCTTGAGCGCGGCGATCTCCCTCTCGAACTCCAGCTCCCTCTGCGCCTCCTCCTCGTCGTCCTCTATAATTATGACCTCGGGGTTCCCCGGGCCTTGCCGCGCCGGTGGCGGCGGCGGCGACGCGCCTCCCTCCGGGTCGCCGCCCGTGCATGGCGGCGGGGTCCCGGCCGCACGCCCCGCCCGGACGGCGTCCGTCCCGCCGCCGCCGCCAGGTGGAGCGGGCGTCTTATCCGGGTCCGCCGCGGCGGTGGCGAAGCTGTCCGAAGTCTTCTGTTTCTTGCGAATCCTCATGGTGTGGTGGTCCGCATCGCCTCCGTTTGGCTGCGCATTGGGCTTCTTGTCGCTGGGCTTGCACGGCGCGGTGACCTCCATTGTTGGCTGGCGGCGTTTTATTAAGTGGGGAAAAAAACAAAACAAAAGATACTGGTAGAAAGAAAGGTCTGCCTGTAGATTTCGGTGTGTGCTGTCTATTTATAGGTATGTGTATAGAAGAGGGGAAGAGAGACCTGGGGAAGGAACGCGGATCCTTGTGGGATTCGGAAGACCCAGGAGGCGAGTTGGATTCCAAGATGCAATCAAAGTATGTGATAGATGCCTGGCGTATCCACGTCTTAAGTAGATCAAAATATGCTCTCTACTCTATTGCTAGAGAAAAGATAACGCACATTGGATGGTGTTCTGGTGCAGAACACAATTTCTTCTTAAGTAATATTTGCTGCACCGTCCCCGAGTCATTTGATCGGTTCAATTGAATGGCCGTGGTAAGGGCGTATAATATCTGCTGCATTGTTGCCCCCCAACTGCAATGGGGCATTGCAGTAGGTAAATATATATATATATATATATTTTAGGTGAGTTTCTAGGTGTCTTAATTGTCCATATAGTGCAATGTCGATTAGATGATTTAAAAAAATCTGAAAAATAAAAAATTGAGCTCCATGAACAGTGAAAAAGGTATTTGATTTTTCAGATTTTTTTGGTCATCCAATCGAACATTGCACTGGATAGACGGTTAGGACGTCTCGGGATAAATCTTTTTTTTTTTAGTTTACCTGCTGCAATCTCCCTGTGTGCAGCACGAAGGGACATCGCAACAAGTATTGCTTAATGTTAAATTTCAACTCTTCTTTAGAGAGGAAAATAATGATATACGGAGAGTGGGAGAAAAACTTAGGTTTTTTCTTTCTAGAAAAGAAAATCAAGGTCTAGAGGTAGGAAAACTTTTGGAATAGTTTTTCCAACCAGAAAGTATACAGTTTCTTTTTCTTTTCTAACCGTTTATTTTTCAAAATCCTTAATCTTAGGAAAACTAATCTTTTCAAAAAGTCGATTTTTCCCTCCTATTTTCCCAGACTAACCGACACTAGGAATCATTCTAGTGAGTCTCGTGTGGGCCAAGAAACACCTGCTCGTTTAAGTATCGATAATATTGCAACAGATTTCTCTTTGAGAATGCTATAGACGCTTAATACAGACTGCAGTGTGTTACCAAATCTAGATCCAGATTTGCACAAGAAATCGGTTCGTGCCCAGTTGTTGCACCAGAGACTCCCAATATAGGGTCGTGTTGAAGATCCCATGAACGCTTCCACATGAGAGGAGGCCAAAGTATGCGCAATAGGCCACAAACATTCTCGCTTTGTCAGTAATTTTGGCTAGAGTGGCACTTGCTGTAATACCCTAATTGAAGTTATAACTGCCATCCCATTATGAGATTGTGAGAATAGATGGCAGGTGATTACTGTATCACACTGTAAGTGATACAGTGGCACTTAGGAGGCATTTGCATTCTCAATATTTTCTCGAAAAGTAAAGAATCATGGGAGGTATTTTTCGGACAGTAAAAAATCACGGAAAGTATTTTTATATTAAACAAAAACACATGTTTGTGAATCTCCTAAAAAAATAAAAAATATGGAAAGAATGCGGTGTGAGAATCTGATGTGGAAAGGAAATGTTTCCCCATGAGGAGGAAGGGTGGGGAAACAGATCCTGAGGAAAAAAATGAACATTTGAAAAATAGGGGAAACATTTTATTTTGCAAAAACATGTGAAAGTTAGTTGGGAAAACATTTCCCAGGAAAATTTTAGCCAACACAAACACCCCCAGTCCCAAAATGGCTGAGGCATTACAGCAGGTATTCTTCTTTTGGCTGTATATATCACTTGTCAATAGGGACTAGGGATGCCAACAGTCCGAATACAATCTGGCTAGTAGATTACCTGTTGCTATGGTAAGTAGATCATGAATCGTTAATTAACAGAAAGTACTATATCTGTAAAATGCTTACATCTACATAGATGTGGTTATTAATAAATTTAAATAGCTAACAATTACAATAAATTCTTATGAAACTCAAATTTGAAATACAAGTTAGCCTGTAAAATTCACTTGAAATCAATTGTAAACTAAAAAAATAATGATTATTTAAAAGAGGTAAAAACACACTAAAATTTTGGCACGAACTTAGGACCCTAGCAAAGATTATTCAGCTTTACCAAAAGCATTGATATCAGCTGTTGAATTAACTAATATTAATGATGTATAAATATTCCTAATAGTCACTATCAGGTTAACAACTATGGCGAAAATGAGAATATACCCGTTTCCGTATCATTTGTCAAGAATTTGAGTTTATCAGTATTGGCATCTCAGTGTCAAAATCACCACAAAACCCCTCTCCATAAAGCTAAGGAACAGCCAAATAATCGATTATCAATAAAGACTCGCATCCCTCATCAGCAATTTTGGCATTTAAGTTTTCGAGTGCCATCGCTTAGGAGCCGTTTGGTTCTGCCAATTTTTTTTTGAAATATTAGATTTGAGATCACCAATTTTAAAACTGACGAACAAAATCCTCAATTTTGAATTAGCCAATTTCAGGGCCCTTGTTTTTGATTTACGGTAGTTTTAGACTGAAAAGGGAAACCAAATAGAGTGCTACATAGATCATCATAATTTTGAAGTTGAATAATAAATATAAAAAAACACTGAGAACCAACTTATGACACACTAAACATAAGGAAAATCCCGACGTTTACAAATTTTTACATCATTTTACAGAACACCAAATGACCGTTATAAGAGGTACATGACGTACAATCTGTGGCCATTTTCACAGCAGGAACCAAAAAGCTTGCCAAACCATGAAATCGCAATCCACATCAGATCGCATGCCACTTTTGCCGAGATTCTGAAACTACAACTTTGGTCACATCTCCAGGCTTGCAAATTCTGTCTTCATTGGTACCAAAATAAATTATGGAATATTATGGGAAACCCACAAGCTTAGGGAGAAAAAAAGAATCATTAATGAGAGCAATGGATGATGGCACTGCAACTATACGCGCGGCTAAAATTTGATCAAGAAGATGCTACCACATTTTGCAACAGTAATGTACACCGCATATTCTATGAAGTTGATTTCTGTCAGCAATGGCATTAGCATAATAAACATATCCTTCTAGTTCTTGGCAGATCACGATCTTCACGACCTCTTACAAAGGCTCTGATAGCAAGATGTTCTGATGCATACGTCATGAACGACGCCAGAACAATACCACCCCCAACCATCAAACCTAGCCTGTGTAAAAGGAAAGAATTCAATACCGCATTTTGTAAACGTCAACATCTTTTAAGGGGCAACGAAATGATTATGACCAAAATTGCACACATCCCTGTATTGACCTGTCGTAAGAGATTACAAGCAAAAGAACCACTGGAATCTTGTTACTAAACAAATTAGCGACAATGAATTTGGTGGATGTAATAAAAAATGAAGAGAGAGATAACATAAGCCAACCATGATATGAAAACCAGACTAACATCCTTTTTAAATTCTGTGTGATTCTAAGATGCAATGAGAGAGGAAAATCCTCCCAAAAACTGAAGGATATAGATCAGGGTTTTTCAAATAACCCCCTAAAAGATTTCATGTGTGCATATGATACATATTTGCACATAAGTTGCTTAACTATGGAGGTTTTTGCAAATAACCCCTAAAAGATTTGCATTTGCGGATAACACCCCATATGATATGCACTGCATATAACCTCCTTAACTATGCAGTTTATTTTGAATTTAATCTAAATTAAAATACTGCTACCGTGCATAGAATATGCGAGGGCTATGAAACGAAATTATGAAAATATCAACGATACCCTCATTTAAAATACAAGTACCTTTTGAACAAGAAGTTGTGCTTTATAGTTGGAAAATCTCTAAACATATGGATGTGATAATAATCATAATTAGACCATCTCTCAAAGAAATGCTGCATTTAACTTAATCAAAAGTTACTTAAAAAGGGGTACTTTGGTATTTTACCACATCTAGATGTTTAGAGACTTTGTCAGCTATAAAGCACAGCATACTGTTTGAAAGGTTTTTGTAGTTTAACAGATGGTATTATTGATATTGATATTCTCATTTGATAGTCTTCACGGATAATAGAATATTTCATATAGGATAATGGTGTTTCAGCAAGTAAAATTCAAAATAAACACTATAGTTAATGGGTTATGTGCAAGTATGTATCATATGGGGGTAATCTGCAAATAAGGAATCTTTCAGGAGGTTATTTGCAAAAACCCTTTACGTTATTATATCCAGAAGTCCAAGGAAATGTGCACTCAAAACACAAAGCAAGCATGCTAAAGGTTTTAGGCAAGGTAAGATCTTCCTTTTGCCTGCTCTAGAAATTCAGCAGGAACAATCTCTCTGTTAATTGACTCAATTTTTGAGGATGGTGTTTAATTCATTCTTTGGTTAATAGATGCCAAAAGATGACACATCCCCATGCCAAACTTTCTTCTTTGCTTCTTCATTTTCGCCATACACAAAGTCGAAAGAAACCTTTGACGGTTATCCTTGGTTGCATGAGCTTAAATTGCATAAGCAATGAAGTGGACTCATGGAACCACTATCACACTCTCTCCATCCAGCATTATCATGGACAGTTCCTCAATCACCTTGTATGTAAGAATCCACATATAATTAGGGTGAATTTGTAAAATGTGTTAAGTCCAGGGTTTGAAAATAAATAAATGAAACAGAAGAGTTATTTAAAATTTTCCTAAAGATTCTAACCAGCCTAATTCGGCCCTGGCTAATGGGCTCAAATTGGGCCATCATCAGATCCAAAAACAGCTCGACAGTGGACTGTTCATGGGCCTGTGACAGCCCTTATTGGACCTAAGAACCAGGCCTGGGCCCTGCTATTGAGCTTTGTGGAGGCCCACTAGAGCCCACAACGCCTCACCCTTCTACCCCCTTAACCTCCACTACCCTTGCCCCTCTTCACCTCCTTACTCCCCACTGCTCTCCCCATTCTATAAATACGGGGTCACTCCTCCTATCCAATCAGATATATAGATTTCAAAAGTTTGGTGACCAGATGGTGGAGAAAGGCAGCAAGGGGGGATTTTGCCTGCCTACCTGAAAGGCACAAAGGGGGGATTTTTTGCGTGACCTTTGCTGGGAATTGAGATGGGTGTGGGAGAAAGTGAAACAGTGGAGTAAGGATACTTTCAAGAAAGGATATCATTTTTCAGATCGACTTTGAGAAAGCATATGATAGAGTAAATTGGAATGTCTTTATAAGTTGATACACCCGATGGGATCTAACAGTAGATGCAACGGATTTGCAGTTTAGATGGTGCACTTCTGTTCTCAACAGGACGTGAAGGGAAAATTGCTAACTTGAAATTTCTTCTGAAGATTTTAGGAGCAGCTACAGGTTTCAAAATTAACTACTCTAAAAGCTGAGTGGACTGAATGCGAGTGAGGACAAGCAAGAGAACATTGCTCAGATTATGGGCACAGAATGGTTAGCATTCCCAATTAAACATCTGGGACTTCAGTGTCAAATGGGCTGATTAGACGCTCAGATTGGTATCAATGAAGTTCAAGGACAGATTAGCAGGTTGGAAGGGAATCATTCTATCAAGTGGTGGAAGGTGGACTTTATCAAAGACTGTTATTTCAAGTCTATCCATCAGTCACCTGTTTATTTGTAAGATTCCAAGAACTGTACATAAAAATTAGAATCAATTGCGGCTGCTTTGTTTTGTTATGGCAAAGGGCCAGAGGACAAAGGGTATCATCCAATTGGATGGAAGAGGATATGTAGAAGCAAGAAGAAAAAGGGTGATGGGGCTGGTATCCATTAATATAATTAACAACACTTTTCTCATTAAATGGTTATACGTGGTTGAGAGGGAGGATCATTCTCCCTGGGGCAGGATTGTAAGGAACAAGTATTTTAGCCGTGACGCTTAATGGTGTTTTAAATTGGGGTTGGTTACTGCATCTCACAAACTTCGAGGCAAACTTTTGGATATCTAGATTTCTTTCAATGTTCATCCGAAATTCATACTAGTAACAGGCAGCTTACTAGATTTTGGGAGGCCAGTGGTGGGGAAATAGACCATTCAGTAAGATACTGTAGCTTATATGCGGTCACTTCTTCCAGTAACTGAAAGAATCGGTAGATCATGGACAAACAGGACATAGGTCAACTTGGGATCTGAAGTTCTGTAGAGACTTTGATGAGATTGAAATACAAGACCGTGGAGATGGGAACCTGGAGAGGAATTCTCTGTCCAGTCAGTGATTGAGATACCTTTTGTTGGGGGGAGAAGAGTGCTTTGGAAGAACCAGGCATGGAATAATAAAATTCCTATGAAGATCAGCATTTTTCTCTGGAAAATATCCTGGAAAAGACCCACTTCAGGGGCCGGACTGTTAAAGCTAAAAAAAGATGCTAAAGGAGTCTGCATTTTCTGTATTCTTTGCGGAAGATGTAGACCACCTCTTCATCAAGTGTGGCATTGTTGACATGCTTTGGAAGATGTTTTTCAAACATGTGGAAGCTACCCATTTCAGGTCAAGAGATGTCATTAGTTTGCATATAGAATGGGAGCGGAACAATCCTGTGAAGCAAGAAAGGGAGATATGGAAGTCAGCGGCTATGCTGTGGGCAATCTGGAAGAAGAGGAACAACAGAATCTTTTGTGAAGATTTCAGACAACCACCTGACATAATCAGCCATTGTATTGGTTTTATGCAAGAGTGGGAATTCTGTTGGCAGTAGTAGAATCAGGGGATCTGCTATCATCTCTGGGCTCTGGAATTGGGGAACTGATTTTGTAATTGGGCCGACGGTGTAAAGGGGTAAAGGGTTAAGTGGTTTTTTTTTAGAAGGTAACTAATAGTCACTATTCCATTGATGAAGAAAAAATAAAAGGGAAAATAGTACAAACAGATCCCAAACAGAAAACACTCCTCAACCTGGTTGGGACAAACCCCCAGCCAAGTCTTAAAACACAAAATAAAATTTACAATAGAACAGTTTTATCAAGGGGATAAAACCTGAATTACAAAAACAAGCCCCTCACAAAAACAGAGATCTCCACAATGCTGCCTTCTGCAGGATAACAGAGTTGTCTTCATTAATAATACCAACAGCTCTTCCCCATTCTTCCACTCTTCTAAATGTAATCTTCAATAATTCAATAGCACTATTATATTGGTCACTGAACTTTCTCCTGTTTCTTTCACACCAGATGGTCCACATCAAAGCCGGTCCAATGAGGGACCACACATGGACCTGACCAGGAAATGGGCAGACTTTAGACCACCACCTAAGAAGATCCATGACCGAAGACTGATCCACCCAGCTGATACCAAATATTCTGCAGAGAGCCATCCACAGAATATTAATAATGCCACATCCCATAAACAGATGTATTAGGTCCTCCTCAAAAAAAGCACAAAAGACACATGAAGAATTATCTGAAATATGCAGCTTCTTAGCCCTCTTACCCGTAACGGTTCTAGACCAAGCAACCTTCCATAAGAACACCTGAATCTTACTAGGGAGATTTTTTCCCAAACTAAATTCTTCCACCAAACTCTACAACCACCATCATTCAAAACCTGCACAATAGACCTAACTGAAAACTGCCCATTGGCATTCCATCTCCAAACTCTCGTCTTGAATCTCTGCACACATACTAACTCTGCTAATGAGGTTAAACAGAGATAAGAATTCCTCTAATTCCACCTCAGTTAGGTCAAAGGGTTAAGTGGTTTTGGGTATATCGTGTTCGGGTATTGCATGTTTGTTTTGACTCCACCACCTTTGCAGTCTTGGCAGCCTCCATAGGTCTTTGGTCCATTTGTATGCTTTCTTTTTTCAGTTATCTAACGAAATGTGGCTGTTTGGTCATCTTTCAGAAAACTACAAATATGATAGTTAAAAGCAGGACAGGATTCATGTAGCTGAACCCACATAATGGGATAAGGCTTTGAAGATGACGATGACGACGATGTGTGTGGAAGGCATTCCTAGAAAGATAAGAAGTGTAGCAGGAAAGATCATTATTACAGTGTTCACATTTATTTGTGTCCAAATCTTATGCCAACAATAAAGAAAACATGACCAATGTGAATTTTACCAGGTTAAAAAAAAGATCATTTAGCAACATAATTTCATAGACATAAAGAAAGTGATCTTTGGACATTAGCATGCATGAATGATAACAGAGGCCAGGCACTGGAAGGGCGCAGAGTCCACTTCTGTTTCCAACCACGATAAGAGTATGGTGAAGCTTGTTAATCACCATCCACAATCTTCACAGACGGAAGGCAAGAGCTAGGCAGATGGCACATTAACTGTGCAGCAGAAGCAGTTCTGGACCTGGACAAGGTTTTTGCCTCGTGGTTTTGGTTTTTTTTTTTTTTTGGGGGGGGGGGGGGGGGTGGGGGTGGGTGGGTGGGTGGGTATGATGCTGAATGGTCTTCATGTGGGGTTTTGGAATGATCCTATTTTTTTTCCTTTTATAGAATTGTGGTGATATCCACTTTCAAAAAAGGGGTAAAATGCTTTCCTGAGGTAGCTGCACTAGAATATGTTGGTCTTTCTAATACAATACCACATGTAGCTACATCGTAACTAGCAGAATAAACTGAATCACTAAAGAATCACTGTAATACATCAAGGAGGAACTCCAAGTCCACTGACTTACCTTACAAACAAAGCAGTGATCCCTAAGAAGCATGGCAATGCAGGGGCTATAATGGCCAGAAATGTCATTCCTAATCCATAAAACCATGTTCCAATGTCACAATCAGATGAATACCGTTGATGACCTGTATGAAATAAGAGAACAGTTTTACTTTAGTCCGAAAACAACGAAACCTACAAAATAATGTATACACATCAACAGACCTTTTCCAGAGTTGTAGTCTTCAGAGTCAGTATGGGTGGGCACACTTCCTATTTGGTTTCCCACTGTCCTTCCCCACTGGTGAATTAACCGAAGAAAGCTACCGAAAACCATGAAGAACATTGTAAATGTCCACTCATACATGAGTAATAAACCTGTCCATGGCATCACTTGATGGGGTATCACCATAAATGCCAGAGCAAAGGATAATGCAGCAACCAAAAAGCAAATGAAGACAGAGAGGGCACCCAGATGTGGAGGTATCTTGGAATGAATGCCATTTGAAAACTGCCAAGATAAAAAGATAATATTATAGCACAAAGATTTGAAGTTAATTGCCACTGGGCAAAACAAATATAACACAACCTCGGCATCAGAATTCTCTACAGGCCGAATCAGTATCAAATTTCTCTGATTAATTCAACATTTATCCAACATGTAGCATCAGAATTCTCTATGGGCAGAAAACATAGTTAATGCATACTATCTAGGCTCATCTAATATAAATTCAGAGTCTTACAACTTTATCCAACACCTAAAAATTGTATCATATCAATTTTAATATTGATGTTCAATATTCTAAAAATATCAACATCAAAATTGATATGATATCAAATTTGAAACTCTAACCAAACAGGGCTTTAGGGTTTTCTTGAGTCCTTTCACCATCCTCCCCTCAAGTTTTAATTGCACCTTCTAATTGGTTCTGAACTTGGATGATAGCGCACATGTCCAACCCAACTAAAGCCTGTTTTTTTCCCAAGCTTAATGTCAACTGGAGCTATGTATAGGTTTTCAGACCTACGCTCACTCCGAATCTTATCCTTTCTAATCTTCCAGCACATTCATCTCAACGTCCTCATCTTTGTCACTCAAACTTTTTTGGGTATGATCTTTCCTCACTGCCCAACACTTGGTCCAAGGTTCAGATTATTAGGTCTTCACTGGCACTGTCTCATTTACAGTATCAGATGGCACACTGATTTTCTTAAAGGGGCACGTGGATCAGCTGAAAAGTATCTGTAATGGTGGACAATCAGATAACAAATATACTGGAGAAAGACAAACTAGAGCAATTAATCATGGACAAAACAGAGCCAGTTGAAAGGCACCATCCATTCCTACCACTTTTTCTAGTTGTCATTTATATTCCAATCAGAACTAACACAGAGATGCATGAACATTACCTGTTGATTGGAGTTAGCGATAGAAGGTGAAGCAACAACAGAAGAGTACACAGGAAGACTACCACCAGTTCTTAACCTATAATAGATACGCTTGACGTGATCACATATGGAGCTTCTACAACCATGTATATCGTTGTTTCTCTGCAATATATCACAAACTTACACAATCAACTTCTCCATTGTGCATATTTTCTGCACTTTGTTCTGATCCCATAGAATATAAGTATGTAATATCTTTACCTGAATATAGGACCGATAGTAGCAAAAGAACAAAGCACATAATGGAAGTACAATCAGAATTTTGACCACTAGCTGCTCATTGGGGTTACATCCACCTGAAGTTCCAGGAAGAGATTCCTCAAGCTGTTTCCGAGCATTCTATGAAATCAACAGCATGAAGAAATTATTTTGTAGCAGGGAGCATTTACATCATCTAGTACATCTTGCCAAAAGACAAGGAAGAAGCTGAACCTGCCAAACATCCACAGGCTTTAAGAGCCAAGAAGTCCACCAGTCCCACGGTTTAAGGGGGCCAAGAGTGTAATGAATGACTCGAAGCTCTTTCTCATCTACCATCCACTGAATGTATTATGTAACCAAAAAAAAAAGGTAGTACAGAAGACAATAAGTGCCTGTTAAGTCCTAAACGAAGCAATTAAGAAGTGTTGCCTAACAAGATGTCTATCTTCATATTTAGGCTAGGATGGCACAGATAAGTTGATGCATTCAAAACATGAACCTTTCATCATCTAAATGAAAAGGATGAAATAATAAAGCCATTCATAATCTTAACCTCTCATGATGTAGGATAATAAAGTTCCTAACATTTTACAACTGACAAAGTTATTTGTGATTTTGTATGGAGATGGAGAAGAGTCCAAACCACTGGCTCCAACTGAAGAGAGTTCATCAATCCTTGACTAGATGAAGGAACTAAGTAAATCTTTAACGTGTAAAAGTAGATTGACAAAAATACGTCTGAGTTAAGAGTCCTTAGTGGACTTTAAAGCAGCAGTTTACATCACTATTTCTAATCAGGCAACTCTTTTGACAGTGTTCTTTTTGGGGGGGTGGGGACGAGGAGGGGGGACTATGCTGATTACAGAACTATAGGCCTGTTTGGATGCAAGGCATAAGAACGAGTAAGTTTACCATAAACTCGTTTTTTACAGTAAAACTTAGTTTGGATGGTTAAAAACAGATTTACCATAAATTCACTTGAGTTTATCACAAATTCAAAAACCTCTCCAAAATGCATTCTTCATAAACCTACTCGGAGTTGGTTTATGCTGGAGATGCGTTCCATATGGCAATGTGCTGTCACCTCTTTCTTCCCTTCCTTCTTGTCTTCCACATCCTATCATCTCCCTCTTACATCTTCCCATGCGAGCAGCACCTGCCGCGGCACTGAGCAGACAGCATCCAGGGGATGTCAGCAGCATCCTTGCATGCCATCTTCCTTCCCCTCTCTTCCAGCATGCACTATCTTCCTCAACCTCTCTTCTTCCTGTGTGCATTGTAATAACATGTGTTAGATGTAGCATTTATTTTGATTCTGGTTCATGCTGTCTTCCCCAACATTTCTTCCTGCATGCTGGTAAGAGCATACATGTTCTTTGTTTGATTCTGGTGCATGCTGTCGTCCCCTCTGTGCCTCCTGGCTAATAGCATACAGCACATATGCTCTTCATTTTCATTTTGATGCCAGCCATCTTCTTTAACCTGTGTGTGCTGGGTAAATCATATGATCCTCCCTTCTCTCACGCCTTGCCTCTCTTTAAACACTTGTGAGTCTCCCTTGATGTGCACGTTTCAATTACTATGGGTTTGCTTCACAATCAAATGAGATTGCCAGCAGGCATATATAGTTTGCTTTACTTCTGGCCAGGTTCATTGCCCAAAATTGGCTAATGTTGTTATTCAGAGTTAAAATGCTTATGTGGCAGTAAATAGTATCCACGCAAGTCTACTGAAGACTATTAGTTGTAAACCCAACTAAAATCTTTATTTGTTTTGAATTTTTTTTATGAGTCCATGAGAGACCATAGGAACGCTTTAAATTATTGTGCAGAGCAAGTGCATCACATTTCCTATTCAGAAAATTCTAATAAATGTTTATTCTGTTCTTACATGCTAAATTTAAATTTTTACATGCTCTCTTTTTGCCTTGCCATTTTTACAATACTTAAAAAACACATGGAATAGTGGAAAAAGCAACCTCATCATGAAAGGATCTATGTTTCACCTTGAGATGATTCCAAGTCTATAGATATTAATTTTTTATAATGATTCTACAATATATGCAGATATATACATGTAAAGACCAGAATAATTTACTTAAAACTTATATGGAGGCATGGACCTCAGGAGGACTGAGAAACATGTCAAATGCTTCATATTTTCATTATTGGAAGAAATCCGAAATGGAGGAATAGATGGAACATTATTCAAAAATTACTCATGTTCATAGTTATGTGGGGGAAGTGGATAATACCATGAGTTTGCTAAATATCAAAATTACTCATGGTCATAGTTTTTTGGGAGAAATGGACAATACCATGAGTTTGCTAAATGTTAAAAAAGAGAGAGAAATGTACAAGCACGATGTCATATCTATTTATCAAAGGTGATCACCTCCCTTCCCTAGGCAATGAATTAGACTGAGGCGAATGCCTCACCTTGCCTCATGTTCTCCTCATTCACCTAGGCACTTGCCTATGATATCTATGCCAAATAATTGTTTCTTTTTTAATTACGTGGTGATGCTTTTCCTTATTCTTAATTATTCCAAAGTAACTAATGCCTCCTTTAACAATGTCTAGTACCCTTTTTCTCTTGCATGCTACCACATTTGTCTTATTTTTGATGATTCCTAAGACCATCTACTACTTATATAAGTGCTTTATACAGAGTGGCCATTACATGTTAGACATGATCACTACTTCTCAAAGTCTTACATATGATTATGTTGGATGCTTTCTTTATTTCCATGTATTGCCATTTTCTTCCTTCATGGTGATTTATGAGAGAACACATCGCCTCAAATGACTAGGCATTTGTGGATCCGGCGAACCCTTGGTCGCCTCGCTCACCTCTCGCCTCTGACTACATAGTGTCATATGTTCTCAGCATCCCTCTATACAAACAGAAAGGGCCCACATCAAGATGGCGTGACTTACTGACTCTACCCACCCAAACAGCCCAAAATGAAGAAAATGTAGAATTTGCCACCTCACATAAGAATTTTGCCCACTCTAGGAACCTAACACAAATGGAGAACATCTCAGCATGCTCTGTCTCCTGGAGATTCTTCTGTCTGTTCTCCCCAACAAAAATAGCCATTTTTTGCCCATATAGCTATAGTTAACTATTTTCTTTGTATTCATCTCACTATCACTGACCATTTTCCCTTATATGAACTTTTTGTAACCTTCCCCCCTTTATCAGCAAGACTTCTTTTAAAGCTTCAGTTCGAACTCATCTATTTCCAAATATTCCAATTTGTGCCATATAACCTCCTAGGCACTGCTATAATACATTATAAAGTTAATGATACAATTAAATAAATAAGCCCATTCCTGCCACCATTATAGAAAAGTCTGAAAAGAGCACTTGCTAAGACACATGGTCACCAATTTTTGTATGGGCCCTAAAGGGGGAGAGGAAGACTGAAACGACCATGAAAGAGGCAATGAAAAGAGAGATCAAGTTATGCAAGATGAAAATGAAAATGATGTATGATAGAGTGGAACGGAGTTCTAGAACTTGTATCCGAATTAGTTGGAATTTGGAGGACGATGATGACAGCGGGAGTTATGTTACCACCATAAAGTTTTGGGCACTTCAGCTCTAATCCATCTTCCAGTGGCTCTATCTCTGTCCAAAACTTGAAATCATATTTATCTCCGACCTGGATTCTTTAGGCCACATTACAAGAGGAGATATCCATGCTTTGGCAATACCAAAACCTTTTTCACCGTTATCTGCGAAGTTCCCAACTCCATTTCTGTAGATGAGCCACATTCATCATTGTAACTCAATGCTCTGATTCTCCTTCCCTGTTTCGGTCAACCTACATTTTTCTGATCAGCCAGATAAACAGCATGATCTCCCTTATCTTACCCCCCACCCCAACCCACAAAAAGAAGAAGAAGAAGAAGAAGAAGAAGAAACCCCATTATGGCCATGAAGAAACTTCCTGGATCCTAACTTCTAAATCAAGGATGGCAGTACCAGCATCGGTACCGACACCGGTGGATACTATACCGATACGTACCAGAACTGGTATCGAGTGTATCAGCCCAGTACCGGCTCATACAAGTTTTTTTCTTAAAAAAAAAAAAAACTTAAATGACTGTTATCGGGGTATCCTGAACATGTGCCAAGTTGATCCACCAGATTTTTATCGGTTCTAACAGTTAATGTAAGAAGGTTTCAACAGAAGTTCACATATCTATCATTTGGTGGTAGAAAACCATCAAATTATGGTCATTATGACAGCTCATTATTACAGCTAGCTTCAGTGGGAAATCATATGGTATGGTAACCTGATAAAATATTTGAAAGCTATAAGTCTGTAAAGTAGAATACTTCTATTGATGGCCATTCAAGACATTGTCTTCATATAGTACTAGGACTGCAAAAACAAGAAACCAAATGGACAAGGTAGAGAGGCCAGTTTTTTAAATGAACAAGATGCCGATGAAGGCATTGGAAGCTGGTTTTCAGAAGGAACCTAACTGATATAGAGTTTAAGCAATACATTCTACTGTGTAGACTATTACGTAGCCTTCACTTGTCTAAAGGTCAGGATAACAAGAGATGCTGGAAGTGGGATGAAAAGGGACAATTTACTGTCAATTAGTTTGTCATGGCTATCAGTGATGGGGGGTTGTAGGGTTTGGTGGGAGAAGATAGTTTGGAAAAATGCAGATCCTTCTAAAGTGAAGGTTTTTGGAAAAATTGCACTTAACAAGGTTGCCAACATGTAACAGACTGAAGTTTTTGAAAGATGTTAAATCATACTCTGTTTTTTTTTTGTTGCATCTACATAGAATCTTTAGATAATCTATTTGTTAGATGTGGTATTGTGGAGGTGATATGGAAGATACTCTTGAAAGGTGTCCAGAGAAAGTGGTGGGTGGGAACCAAAAGATGTACCCCAATTGCTGATGAATTGGAAAAGGGAAATTATAGTGAAAGAAGAAAAGGAGTTGTGGAATCTGCTCCTATCTGCAGTTTTGTGGGTAATTTGGATTGAGAGGAGCAACAGAATGTGACAGTTGGCACAGTGTTTTTGACATTTTAAAAAGAATGGTCAAGCTAATGGAAGATTGGTCAATTGCAGCAGGAAGGGATAACCTTAGAGATTCTATCATCGTCAGCAGACTTGTCAACTGGAGAAGTTTTCATTATGTGACTGATGAAGAGCACTTCCTGTCTGTTTTTCTGCTCATGTTATTTTCCTTGTCCTTTTGATCTGTATCTCTTTTGCTTTTGCTATCATCATGACGGCGGAGAGATGTTGTTTTGTCTCTGAGCTGTACTTGAATTCTCTTTCCCTTATTAATGTGTGTGACTTTGCTCACCCCCCCCCCCAAAATAATAATAATAATAATAATAATAATAATAATAATAATAATAAAATAAAATAAACCAAAGGGAATGCCGGCCCTTCTCCATTAGAAAGTTTGTGGTGAGGACACCCGAGCCTCGGTCCGGTTCCGCCCGGACCTCGTCTACCGCCGTCGGAGGATCCATCCGACGTCCTTGTGGCTTGGGGACGAGTTGGAGCCTATGTGAGGTTTGAGACCTCTTTATTTGCTGTTATTAGGGCCATTTATGGTCCGTTACGTATCTTCTCTGTTTTAGGGATCTACGATGTGTAACGGTAGGAGGGGAAGGGGCAGACGTTACAAAATCCCCCCTATATGTATGTTGTTTTCATTTCGAAATGGGATGATGAATGAAATTGAAAAAAAAAAATACATGTGTGCGATTAGGCTCTGTGAGAGAGACCCCCCCCCCCCCTACAAGCTCCGGTGCGACGCCGGAGAACCACCTCGGTGCGACGCCGAGGAGTAATCCCCACTCCGGTGTGACGCCGGACAAGCCTCGCCTTCACCGCCTTGCCCCACCCTCTCCATCATCGCCATCACTCCCCGCAGTCACTGCAGGCTCCACCACCTGCCTCCACTACCAGCGCCGCTCCACACCGTCGCCGCTCGCTCCGCCGCCTGCTGCCACGACCGCCGCCGTCGCCGCTTGCTCTGCACGCCCCGCCATCACCGCCTTGCCCCGCCATCGGCGGAGCCATCGTCACCTGGCCCCACCAGCGCAGTTGCTGCAGCCGCCCCACGCAGTCGCGGACTCGCCCGCCACCGTCGTCTGCTCCGCCTGCCGCCGACAGCCTCGCCGCCTGCCGCCGCCGCTAGCCTCGCCGCCCGCCGCCAGGGGCTGCGTTCCAAGCCCTAGCCCCCTCTCGGTTCGTGCAGGAGAAGAAGAAGAAGACGAGTGGAAGAAGGAGGGGTTCGAACCCCTATTTAACTGAACCGGACCTAACCGGTCCGGTCCGGTTCGGCCTAACCTCCCTCCTCTTCAGTATTTGAACCTGGTCCAGCCAGGTGGGTTTGGGGTTAGGTCCGGACCCATTTCAAGGTGGTCCGAGCCACCTGACTCAACCCTGGTTCGAGCCAGGGTGTCACTTGGTCCGAGCCAGAGTGCAACCTGGTCCGAACCCGATCCGAGGTGGTTAATCGAATGGTGCAATTGCAACGTTATCGCACCTCCCTCACGTAGAGCTCGTTCGTGCTCCGATTTGCGTGCCGTCTGCGGCGTTGGAATCGTCTCGACGACGCCTACTTTGGTTAGAGTGTTGTGACCCAGATTTTGCCTCGTTTTGCGTGCCATTTCTGCGTGCACCCCGAGGACTCCAATCTTGCTTTCCAAGGTCCACACAAGCCGCCTCGATCTGCGTGCCGATATCCCGAAGAGCTGATACAGCTGCACGCTTCCCGAGGCATTCTTCCAGCAACTTTCACGCAGCCGTTGTCCCGTCAACTGCTGTGATACCACCCCGGATCGATTTATTTGTGTTTATTGTAGCCTTTTACCTCCCTGCGAGGAGTGGGCAATTATTCTATTGTATTTGGTAGGTGGTACACAAGCACCGGGTGAACTTCTCCCACGCACCAGCGTGGAGGTACGTGCTAACCTTCTCTTCTCGATTTGCTTGTCTCGTATGTGCTTTTATTTGCCGCCGAATCGAGAGATAGGTCCTAGCCCGTGATTCTACATCACTGTTGGCTGTGAGTGCGCTATACCGATCCCAAGTTCCGACAGAACTTTGGGTGGTCCTAATTCCTAGACTTGTGGTAGTTTCTCAACTACCAAACGGTCCCACGCTTCCTCATCGCAAGGACGGCTTTTCAGCTATTTCTGCTTATAGGTGTGGTTATCTAACTGGACTATTGTGCGATTAGACTACAGTTGTCTAACTTTTAAATGCTTATTGCTGAAATTCTATCAACGCCTGTGAGTCTGTTAGCTGTCCCGCATCAATTTTTGGTATTAGAGCCAGGTTCAACTTGTCTAGGGAGTCAGTTGAGAGTCTTGATTGGGTCATAGTGATTTGCATGCCCACGCGTAGTGGTACTGAGTACCATCCATTTGCAACCATGTCTAGGTCACCCAATGAATCTCCTGAGGAAACTCAAACTGAATCTAGAGTCCAGTCTACTCTTGACTTATCAGGTATGGTCCGTGAGCTCCACAATACTTTAGGTCAACGCTTTGACCAGATGGAAGGATCACTCAAAATAATTCATGATAGGGTGACTCAAACTGATCATTCCCTTCAGGCTTTAGCTGATCGAGTCACTGCATTAGAAGGAGTTCCCCGTGGACCACAGGATCATGTGAGAATCCCGAATCAAGGACCCGTGAGGGTTGAGCGTCAGCCACTCCCACCTTCCCCGGCTGTTCGCCACGCTCGATATGATGATAGAAGAGGTCGCCACCCATGTTATGAGGATGATCCATTTGAGGCAGTTGATGACGGATTTCATCGAATTCCGCCTGCACGGAGAGGTCCTCACCCTGATTTTAGGCGAGCCCAAGACTTTGAGTACGAGCGTAGGCCCTATCATGATCATGGGGATTTAGATTATCAGGCCATCAAAAATGTCAGAGTGGATGCGCCTACCTTTGACGGATCCCTGGATCCCCAGATCTACATGGATTGGGAGGCTGGTATGGATCATTACTTTGATTGGTACGAGATGTCTGATAGTCGACGGGCCCGATTTGCCAAAATGAAACTTATGGGCCAAGCTAAGACCTTCTGGTCTAATGTAGAAGCCCTTCTTAGGCAGCGATATCAGGAGCCCGTAGAGACATGGGATGAGATGAAGGTGAAACTTCGGGAGAAGTACCTTCCTGCCACATACCGTCATCGTCTTATTGATAAGTGGCAGAATCTCACCCAAGGGAACCGTACCGTGGCTGAGTACATCTCTGAGTTTGATACCTATCTTCTGAGATGTAGTGTTCGAGAGGAGGGTGCGATGACCCTTTCACGCTTCCGGAAGGGTTTACGACCCGCTTTTCAGCGCGAGTTATTCAGGAGGGATGTGTCCACTTTAGAGTATGCCTATCAGGTGGCGCTCGAGGCCGAGCAATTAGAGATTGAGAGTGAGCCCTTCCAGCGCCCGAGGCCCCCTTTTCAGCGCCCTCTTGACACTCGAGGTGCACCTGCTTACCCACAAAGAGGACCTATGATCCGCCCCCAGGATCCGTCTCGTCAGGAGGTTTCTGCTCCCGGACCCCGTATTCCTCTCCGAGAGCAGCCGCCACCACTTCCTACCCCTCCCGCTCGCCCCCAGGCAGCAGCCCCACCAGTCCGACGAGAGGATAGAGGGAAGGCTCCCATGACTGGAGAGTCCTCTACTGCTGGTCCACATACTCAGTGCTTCTGATGCCTTGGATATGGTCACTATGCATCTCATTGTCCTACCCGTACCTTGACTTTAGATGGCATTGAATCTGAAGAGCACCCGTTAGTCACTGAGGAGGTCCAGTATGAGGCAGATGAGGATATGGCCAATGAGTTTCAAACAGATGATCCTATAGTTGGCTGTATTCAGAGAGAGTACCACCTTGTGGAGGGTATCGTGGACCCTCCAGAGAGAGGTAGATTGGGCGTGGTCCGTTGCATCTTGACCCAGCCCAAAGTCAGTGATGACTGGCGTAGGACCGCGATCTTTCATACCTATTTTAAACATGATGGCAAGGTGTGTAAAGTGATCATTGATAGTGGAAGTTGCATCAACGCAATCTCCACAAATACAGTTGCACACCTAGGCTTGACCCCTGTGGACCATCCGAGTCCATATCGTGTGTCCTGGGTGGACTCGACGTCCATTCCTATTCGGATGAGATGTTTGGTCCCTATTCATTTTCCTCCTTATGATGATCTCATCTGGTGTGATGTCTTGCCTATGGAGGTTGGGAGCATTATCTTAGGCAGGCCATGGATTTATGATATGGACGCCGTTCTTTACGGTCGATCCAACACTTGCGTGTTTCAGTTTGGCACTCGCCGCATCACTTTGAACCCCTCCCGGCCTCAAACATCTGCTCAGCAGGAGTCTACTCAGCCTAGCACTTCTTCTCCTAGTGCTTCTGCTACTTCTGGAGCCTCATCTGTTACATCTAGTCCTGTCAAATCTAAAGCTTCTGCTACTCCTAGCTCGACTCGTTCGGGTAATACTCCCACGCATAGGGATTCTATTCTTGGAGAGCCCCCATCTAAGACTCTTCAATTGATCAGTGCAAGGGAATTTGAACGAGAGTGTATCGAGAGTGATACGATCTATGCCATTACAGTCAGGAAGACTATGGAGGAGGAGACCTCGATTGAGCATCCACCTGAGGTTGCTGATGTCCTTCAGGAGTTCCATGATGTATTCCCATAAGATTTGCCAGATGGTTTACCTCCTATGCGTGACATCCAGCACGCTATTGATCTCGTTCCAAGGTCCACTTTGCCCAACCTGCCCCATTATAGGCTCAACCCCACTGAGCATGCCGAGTTGCGGAGGCAGGTTGAGGAGCTCCTGAGGAGAGGTTCGATTCGAGAGAGTATGAGTCCTTGTGCTGTTCCCGCACTATTAGCTCCAAAAAAAGATGGTACTTGGAGAATGTGCGTGGATAGTCGTGCAATCAATCGAATCACGGTCAAATACCGTTTTCTCATTCCCCGCTTGGATGACATGTTAGATATGATGGCGGGAGCCACTATATTTTCCAAGGTTGATCTCAAAAGTGGCTATCACCAGGTCAGGATCCGTCCAGGTGATGAGTGGAAGACGGCCTTCAAAACGAAGGATGGTCTTTATGAGTGGTTGGTAATGCCCTTTGGGCTATCCAACGCCCCTAGTACCTTCATGCGGCTAATGACCCAGGTTCTTCGACCCTTCATTGGGACATTTGTGGTCGTATATTTTGATGATATTCTCATCTATAGCCGGACTAGGGAAGATCATGTGGACCATTTGCACCAGATTTGTGCCGTCCTTCGGAAGGAGCAGCTGTATGGCAACCTCAAGAAGTGTGCATTCATGACTGACAGGATAGTCTTCTTGGGGTTCATTGTATCCAATGAGCGTGTTTCCGCAGACCCTGAGAAGGTTAGAGCGATAGTAGAGTGGCCTGAGCCCCAGAATATCCACGATGTTCGTAGTTTCCATGGCTTGGCTACATTCTACCGTCGTTTTATACGTGGGTTCAGTACGATTATGACTCCAATCACTGATTGCATCAAGAAGGGAGCCTTTGTCTGGACCAAGACTGCCGCATTAGCCTTCCATGACATCAAGAAGCTGATGACTCAAGCACCTGTTCTTCGATTACCAGATTTTTCTAAAGTGTTTGAGGTTTCTTGTGATGCTTCTGGTGTTGGCATAGGTGGAGTATTGAGTCAGGAGGGTCACCCTGTTGCTTATTTCAGCGAGAAATTGAATGATGCTAAGCTGAGATATTCCACTTATGACAAGGAATTTTATGCGGTAGTCCAGGCTCTGTGTTATTGGAGGCACTATCTCTTGCCTCTGGAGTTTGTTCTCTACTCTGATCATGAGGCTCTCAGATTTCTCCATGCCCAGAAGAAGCTCAACTCAAAGCACAGCCGTTGGGTAGAGTTTCTCCAGGCATACACATTTGTCCTCAAACATCGTGCGGGCGTGGAGAATCGTGTGGCCGACGCGCTGAGTCGTCGAGCGTACCTTTTATCTGTTGTCAGCGCAGAGGTCACGGGGTTCAAGAGACTATGTGAGGAGTACCCAACTTGTCCTGATTTCGGTCCGATCCACACAACACTTCATTCTGGACCCTCCAGAGAGTTTAGTGATTATATTCTTCAGGAGGGATTTCTATTTCGTGGAGATAGGCTGTGTATCCCGCGGACTTCAGTCCGTGATTTCTTAGTTTGGGAGATCCATGCAGGTGGTCTAGCCGGTCATTTCGGCCGCAATAAGACCATCGAGTTGGTGGAGCACCGGTTCTATTGGCCTAGTCTGAAGCGCGATGTGGCACGCATTGTGGCTCAGTGCCGCACTTGCGCTATGGCTAAGCAGAAGAAGCAGAATACCGGATTATACACTCCGCTCCCCGTGCCAGATAGTCCGTGGCAGGATATTAGTATGGACTTTGTTTTAGGCCTGCCACGAACGGTCCGAAAGCACGATTCCATCTTGGTGGTTGTCGATAGGTTTTCGAAGATGGCTCATTTTATGCCCTGCTCCAAGACTTCTGATGCGTCTAGAGTAGCCCGTTTGTTCTTTGATGGGGTTATCCGTTTGCATGGGCTACCAAAGACTATAGTCACGGATAGGGATGTCCGTTTTACGAGTTATTTTTGGAAGACCTTATGGCATCTATTGGGCACTAAGCTCAAGTTCTCCACAGCTTATCACCCTCAGACTGATGGGCAAACTGAGGTAGTTAATAGGAATCTGGGGGATCTGTTGCGTTGTCTAGTGGGAGAGCATGCGCGTAGTTGGGACTTGATCCTATCTCATGCTGAATTCGCATATAATGATTCGGTCAATAGGTCTACAGGTATGAGTCCCTTTGAGATTGTCACTGGCTATAGACCTAGGAGACCCTTGGATCTAGTTCCTTTGCCTATTCAGGCCCGTGTGTCAGAGTCTGTCGAGTCATTAGCTGAGCATATTAGGAGTTTGCATGACACTGTCCGTCGTCACATAGAAATCAGCAATAAGCATTATAAAAGTTTGGCAGATGCACACCGACGTCCACAAGAGTTTCAGGAGGGTGACTACGTCATGATCAGGGTCAGACCTGAGCGGTTTCCATCTGGGACCGTTAAGAAGTTACAAGCTAGAGGAGCCGGTCCTTTCAAGATCTTGAAGCGAGTAGGGTCCAATGCGTATGTTGTTGAGTTACCACCAGACTATGGCATTAGTTCCACATTCAATGTCTCTGATCTGGTACCATATCGGGACCCAACAGTGATTCCCAGTGATCCATTTGAGCCTTCTCCTCCCTTTGAGAGTGACCCCACACCAGAGTGTCCACCTGCAGCCCCACTACCTACTCGGCGTGAGCAGATTGAGCATATACTGGATGAGCAGGTTGTTACATCTCGAGAGGGTGCACATCACCGATACCTGGTTCGTTGGAGAGGACGACCGCCTTCAGATGACACTTGGATCACTCGAGCAGAGTTACAGAGGATCGACCCCGACCTCCTGGAGCACTACCAGAGCAGCAACGATCCTTACTCGACAGGGTCGAGTTCCTCCCAGCGGGGGAGGATTGGTGAGGACACCCGAGCCTCGGTCCGGTTCCGCCCGGACCTCGTCTACCGCCGTCGGAGGATCCATCCGACGTCCTTGTGGCTTGGGGACGAGTTGGAGCCCATGTGAGGTTTGAGACCTCTTTATTTGCTGTTATTAGGGCCATTTATGGTCCGTTACGTATCTTCTCTGTTTTAGGGATCTACGATGTGTAACGGTAGGAGGGGAAGGGGCAGACGTTACAAAATCCCCCCTATATGTATGTTGTTTTCATTTCGAAATGGGATGATGAATGAAATTGAAAAAAAAAAATACCTGTGTGCGATTAGGCTCTGTGAGAGAGACCCCCCCCCCTCCAAGCTCCGGTGTGACGCCGGAGAACCACCTCGGTGCGACGCCGAGGAGTAATCCCCACTCCGGTGTGACGCCGGACAAGCCTCGCCTTCACCGCCTTGCCCCACCCTCTCCATCATCGCCATCACTCCCCGCAGTCACTGCAGGCTCCACCACCTGCCTCCACTACCAGCGCCGCTCCACACCGTCGCCGCTCGCTCCGCCGCCTGCTGCCACGACCGCCGCCGTCGCCGCTTGCTCTGCACGCCCCGCCATCACCGCCTTGCCCCGCCATCGGCGGAGCCATCGTCACCTGGCCCCACCAGCGCAGTTGCTGCAGCCGCCCCACGCAGTCGCGGACTCGCCCGCCACCGTCGTCTGCTCCGCCTGCCGCCGACAGCCTCGCCGCCTGCCGCCGCCGCTAGCCTCGCCGCCCGCCGCCAGGGGCTGCGTTCCAAGCCCTAGCCCCCTCTCGGTTCGTGCAGGAGAAGAAGAAGAAGACGAGTGGAAGAAGGAGGGGTTCGAACCCCTATTTAACTGAACCGGACCTAACCGGTCCAGTCCGGTCCGGCCTAACCTCCCTCCTCTTCAGTATTTGAACCTGGTCCAGCCAGGTGGGTTTGGGGTTAGGTCCGGACCCATTTCAAGGTGGTCCGAGCCACCTGACTCAACCCTGGTTCGAGCCAGGGTGTCACTTGGTCCGAGCCAGGGTGCAACCTGGTCCGAACCCGATCCGAGGTGGTTAATCGAGTGGTGCAATTGCAACGTTATCGCACCTCCCTCACGTAGAGCTCGTTCGTGCTCCGATTTGCGTGCCGTCTGCGGCGTTGGAATCGTCTCGACGACGCCTACTTTGGTTAGAGTGTTGTGACCCAGATTTTGCCTCGTTTTGCGTGCCATTTCTGCGTGCACCCCGAGGACTCCAATCTTGCTTTCCAAGGTCCACACAAGCCGCCTCGATCTGCGTGCCGATATCCCGGAGAGCTGATACAGGTGCACGCTTCCCGAGGCATTCTTCCAGCAACTTTCACGCAGCCGTTGTCCCGTCAACTGCTGTGATACCACCCCGGATCGATTTATTTGTGTTTATTGTAGCCTTTTACCTCCCTGCGAGGAGTGGGCAATTATTCTATTGTATTTGGTGGGTGGTACACAAGCACCGGGTGAACTTCTCCCACGCACCAGCGTGGAGGTACGTGCTAACCTTCTCTTCTCGATTTGCTTGTCTCGTATGTGCTTTTATTTGCCGCCGAATCGAGAGATAGGTCATAGCCCGTGATTCTACATCACTGTTGGCTGTGAGTGCGCTATACCGATCCCAAGTTCCGACAGAACTTTGGGTGGTCCTAATTCCTAGACTTGTGGTAGTTTCTCAACTACCAAACGGTCCCACGCTTCCTCATCGCAAGGACGGCTTTTCAGCTATTTCTGCTTATAGGTGTGGTTATCTAACTGGACTATTGTGCGATTAGACTACAATTGTCTAACTTTTAAATGCTTATTGCTGAAATTCTATCAACGCCTGTGAGTCTGTTAGCTGTCCCGCATCAGTTTGGCAGCAAAAGATAATTACCTTGTTTGCAAGCATATATAAACCAACATCTGCATTGTATAGAGTAGAAAGCCTCTCCATTTCAGGAACCGGTCCATTTGAAGGTGTGCTTGGATCAAAGATGTGAGCATTTGCAAAACCAGCATAATATGAGTTGAGGAAACCCTGATCACCTGTTAAGATTAAAGTATGCATTTATCAGATAATGGACACATAAGCTGCAATATGTAGAACATAGACAAAAATAAAGAGATAGTCAGACATTCTTTTGTTTGTGAAAAGATGGAAACTTTGCCCCAGAAAGCTGACCTAGGTAGTCAAACCAGAAGTATAAATGGTAAGCAATAGCCTGATGATCCACTCAGTAATTAGGCTTTTGTGTGTCATGGATATGCATTCTGATAAGATCAAATAAGATATTGGATATAATTTATTCTGAACACAATGCCTGACAAATCTATCTTGTAAGCATAAAAAAGAGTGCATTCAATGTACCCTTAGAAATAAAAATGAATTGATAGCATATTCCCTTATTTTTACAATAATATATTAGTTTGGATTTTGCATGTTTGTTCATTATCATAAAAGTTTACTCTTTAATAGTGACAGTGTTAGTTTGTAACCAAAGATGGAAGATTGATAAATTTTTTGATGCTAAAGAATCAGACAATCAGGTGTTCTATCACTATCAAATAGCTCACAGATTCTAGTGTTTCTTATCAGACTCATTTATATCCTATTACCAATGTATGAAAAAAATGCACACACATTTGTGAAGACGGCACTTCAATCTTCATTGATAGGCTTATTTAATATAAAGTGCATCTTGCAACAATGCATATTATGAATGTGGAAATGGCATACTGCTGCTGATATCTCATTTCTTATTTCAAATAGATGATGCAGCCCGTCAAAGAAAAGTACTTCTGCCAAATTTGAACAGAAAGGGCATCAAGATGAAGTGAGAACCTCCAGTGTACGAAGGCAAGGAGTTCACTTTGGTCATCATATCTTTATAAAGAGTTTCAGATGGCTCAACAACCATAACTCCAGAATTCAACCTTTCAGAATGCTTTAAGTTTGCACAGAACTTCCCACATTTAAATAGATCCTCGATACTCTTCACAACAATTGTGTCTGCATCAAGATACACAACTGCAAAAAGAAAAATAATTACTGAACTACATCACCCTTTTAAGTCATATGCTTCCTTCAAATAATAACTAACTTGGCAAGGAGATTTCAGCAGTTCAAGAATCTGCATATGTTGTGTGTGCATGCAGTGTAGGCCTATCCATTATTGTTAAATTTAAAAACCACTTACCTTTCTTGTACCTTGTCAAGTTAAATATTTTCAGCTTTGTGTAGACCCCCCAAAATCTTTTGGGCCTTACTTGATTTGGGTTTGACAATAAACTTATGCGCTCCACAATCCAACCATCAGCCTACACAATTTTCCAAAATGGAATAAATATGAGCTGCCAATTTTTTAAAATGGAATAAATGTGAGCTGTCAAGCACACACAAAAGTATACTTCAAATTTGTAAAAGATCGATTCTACACTAAAATGTTTCTATTAAGAAACCGCTATAAATCTGAGATCACTATTCAGATGCCCAGAGGTATTGATCCTCGACTCAGATCAGGGGGGAGTTCTTTTTTAAAAAAATAAATTAGCCCACATCCTGGGATGTCCAGGTGCTACGTTCTAAATTTACTGATGAATGTCTGCAATGCATACAAGGTATGACGAGGGCTTACCCAGTGTAAAAGCAGCACACACTAGAAAAACCAACAGAAATTATGAAATCTGTCTGATTGTCGGCATTTGACCATGATCAAGCAAGAGGATCCCTTTACTCCGATGTGGCAATTCAGCATGATGAAAGAAATATGATGCTGGTCTATATCACAAGCATCGTTGGTGAGGCTATTGGCAAGTTGGCTTCCTTCCCTGTAGGTGTGCTCGAGACTCAGCTGAAAGTGGTGGTGGAGTGCAAGAGGTTCAGTCCAGCCAGTGTATAGCTTCCAACGCATACAACATTGTCATTGCATCAGATCAATCAATATCTTTGAGTCAAGCTATGGATAAAAGCCGAGTATTTGACAAAGGCAAAGTCCATCCAGAACCCCCAAGAATTCTGCAACTGGGCTGTTGTATATTTCTTAAGGAATAAATAATGCAAAAATCAAGTCTCCATGGGTTGCCTCAGGATGCCCTGTCGTGCTTAGTTTTAGCTGGTCAGACAGAGGGAGCTCCCAAGCTATCAAGGTAACCGATGGTTGTACGACATTGAGGCACCATATTGAAGGCATGTAGAATATCAAAATTCTCACATGGGGAATTTTATGTTAATGCGGAAACGGGCATAAAACTTTGCAACATCGGTATTATATTCCCGAACAAATGTCCTACATTCGATCAAGAATCTTCCTAAAAAGGCTGACCAAAGAGTTATATATGATACATCAATGTGCCTGAAATGGAGTCTTTTTTTTTTTTCTGAAAATGGAATAGTGGATTGTCCCATAGGTCTATTAGTATGGGGAAAAAGGAATTATTGACGTAAAGGAAACATATAACCCACTCTAAACAAATAATTCACCTTGTACAGAAGCTCAATCCACCAAAAAAGGCTCCATAAACAAAAGGAGCACCCAAAAGAGAAGAAGTATACAAAAGGAACACACGTTTGGGGAGCTCAAAATGATAAAGCCAGCTGTATCCTGCAGACTACTGCCCACTGACAAGGGGGATCACGGACGAAGGTATAAGCAGCTCCTCCATCCTGCCTTTGCTTCTGAAAGACTAACAGTTTGTAAGAGTAAAGAAAATGGTTTCCTTATGCCTTGAACATCAGAGATTTTAACCTTGCTCCTTTGAATAAGTGCTTGTGGAAATTAGGCACCATGGAACAGGTTTATTGTTAGATGTGATATAGCAAAAGTACCATAAAAAGACTATACTATGGGACATTCATCCAGCAACGATGAACGATGAAATATCTCAACCCTACAAAGTGATATCCTATAAGCTAGGGATGTGCTTCATGGAAGAATGAAGGACATCCTTGGGGCTGGATAAAGAGTTCAAATTTAGAAGTACAAAGATAGACCCTCAAAAGAGACACATCCTTTACTCTCTAGGGTGGCAGTTGGTGCGTTTAGTTGTTATGGCAAAGGTTTTTGATAGAAAGATGGGGAAAGGGTGTTGTGCTTGAGTTGCTCTGTTTGTTGGATAACCGAGAGAGTAAACCCACAAACCTAGGATTAAGCCCAACATCAGCAGCACCCCAAGCTGTGGGCCCCTTAGCCTGGCAAAGTTTTGAGATGGGAACTCACATGAAACCCAGGTTGGTACATGCACTGCCTTTATGTCCGCATGTGAGAGTCAATACAATGACCTCACAGTTGCCCCTGAAGTGCTTGAGGTTCACGAGGGCTGTGCAAAAGGAAGCGATTCCGCAGTTTGAAGCTCATTTTTCAAATTCCTGGAATGGGAACTAGTGGATTTACATGCGGACCCATAGAGATGGAGATGGAAGGTTAGGGGATACTTTTAGTATGTGATCAGAATATAATGGATTGCAGATGGTGGAGTCAGATATTACTTTGCACCACAAGTTTGGAAACCTAGCTGTCCACTAGAAGTCTCCACTAGAAGTGAAGACTTTGATTTGGAGGATTTTTCTTGGAAGGTGACCAAAAGTCACAGCTCATAATATGATAATAAAAGGTAGAAGAAAGCACCCCAAACCCAACACCCCAAAATAGAAGTCACCCCAAACCAACACCAATAACAGAAAACCCCAAAACCCAACCAATCACACAAAAGTAATTTATCCTGAGGATAAATAGAGGGAAATTACAAAAGAAAGAATTTAAAGAAACAACTTTTTCCAATCCCTAGCTGAAGACAGCAAAATAGACTCATGCTATTCGAGAGAATTCCAGCAGCTTTTCCCCAATCGTAAGACCACAAGACAGCTCTGTTCAGGACCTCAGAAAGTTGATTGAATTTGTGTTGGAATCTTCTTGAGTTTCTCTCAATCTAGATTGACCATAGCATAGCTGATAGGAGAATATTCCAAGCCTTTGGAGGATTTCCCATAGAAGACTTCCAAAACATGACCTGTGGCTTTGTTTATGGATGACATCAGGAGACAGGACTACTGTTCCTTTTTTTAAGAGTGTGTGTGTGTGTGGGAGGAATCTTTAGACCGCTTGTTTCCTAGGTGAACTTTCTCTCAGAATGTTTGGTATCAAATTTCTTTAAGGTGTGTGCAGTTCTCATTTATAAGCAGATGTTGAGATGTTGTTGGCCTCTTGGAATTAAAGATGGCTCTCATGGAAGCTTGTAAAATTCGGTAGATGATTTTACATACAATGCTCTAAGCATTACAGAGGGAGAGAACTTGTCAGATTTTGAGAGACAAAGCTGGACTGTACATATGATGGTTCTCTTCGTTTCTGACAAGGTGAGATATAGAGGCAGGCTTTTATGTAGCGAGGACACTTAAATTCTTTCACTTTGGGTGGCTTGCTAATTAATATGGGCTTCACCATCATCGTGTTGTCTCTTCATGCCTTCTGTATAATGGACTTTTGGAGAGCCTATTGCCATTATACTTGTACACTCCATTACTCTTTCTCAATGTTGATAAAATCATGGTACCACTCACTCAAAAAAAAAGGATCACACTAACCCAAATTGTTACAAGTGTATAAATATATAGCACTTGACCACGGAACATCACTATCTTCATCATAGAACCTTTATCCCATCAAATTAGGGGCGGCTGAGGACTTAAATTCCAAATCTCCAAGAGTTGAGTATTGTTTCCTATGGCTGCCATCCCAAGACTACCACATTTATTATGCCACAATCTTGAGAAAGAAAAATGATTAGATAGAAGCTATATACTAGAGAGAGAAAAAAAGTTCCATACACAGAAGACTAATTACCAATAAGATTGGAGGTGCGATCCACATGTTATCCAAAACAAAAAAAGGAAAAAGGGACTAAGCACCAAGTCCTAACCTTGAGGGATCCTTTGTCCACAATGGCTGGGAAATGCCTTCTTGAAACAATCATGAAGGGTTCCACTATAACTATAGAAGAGCAGATGCCTTCACCACCCCTACTTACTGAAAGCTTCTCTCTATCTCTCCCTTTATGAAACCAGGAGATCTTTGAAGGATGGGGACGCTTTTATTCTCTTCTTTGCTATCGGGTGACTAGTTTTATTGGGAATAAGGAATCATCAAATAAAAGATAGCCAAGACTACCAATCAACTACTTACAGAGAAGAGTCTGAGAAGAACCCAAGGAATACCTCAACTTGGTGAGTTGTTACTCTTGCAAGTTGCCCTACACTCTGGGTCCACACTAGACAATTGGTTCCTAGTTGTGCTTGTACAACAGATAAATGACGATGGTATCCATTTTTCAAGGGCCTGAGACCAAGGCATGCCAGAAAAGGAGGGAGAAACAAGTGGCTACCCGGAGGAAACTAGCAAGACGCGAGATGAAAAAGAGGCAAGTTTCCCGATTTATAGGAAAATGTAACACCGGATGGTCCACCCGCCAGCATTTATGATCAATTATTGCAATTTACACATCTTTCCCCAATCCTCTCAGTAATAACAAGATCCACAAGTAAGCACACACACAAGCAAGGGCAACAGGGAAACAATCGGATCAACCGGCTCAGTACATCCGACACGCTGCTAAACAGAACAATCCACCGGGCGCACCTCAAGCAGGCGCTTGGCGTAGTCGGAAACGCCGTCCGACACGAGGGCGACCATGTCCTTGTCCGTCCCGGTGTCCCGGATCGACTTCCCGAGCACGCGCACGCCCAGGAGGAACTCGTCCCCGTAGAGCAGCGTGGCGTACGCCTGCTCCGACGCCCGCGCGGGCCTCCCACCCACACCCGCCCCCAGCAGCACCAGCAGCGCCACCAGGAACCCCAGTCCCCCCGCACACGACCTCATCCCGCGATCGCGCACTGGAAGCCGATCGGACGAGCACAAGAACAGGAAGAGATGGAGCAGAAATTGAGGAGATGGAGAACTGGAGGAGCTCTTCAAGGATCGCCTGAAACCCTGAAGAACAGCTTCTTCCGCTCTTGCGGGGATCTTCCTCCCCAGGAGCCCTCTCTGGTTAGCTGCTGCTCCGCAGAAGCTCCCCTCCGAAAGTTGACAGCCCGCATCAACTGGCCAAAAGAGGAGATTTGCCGCCGCGGCCGGACGACGCCGCCGTTTGAGGTAGTAGGCTCTAGCAGAAGGACTATCTGGACCGTCAAACCGCGGGAGTCTACGGTGGATCCCACTCCCTGATCGCATCATCGCCCTGACGAAGACTGATTCCGATGCGTACGGAACAAGTACGGACTGCGTTGTTTCGCACGCGTGGCGTGGGTGTTTCGGTTCGGCACCAGCCCGGTCCGGGCAGGACCAAGCCCAACTGGAACCCGGTTAAAGCCCACGTGAAAAGTACGACTCATAGTCATACGCTTCTAATATGTGTACTGTTTAAAATTTATCGCAACCATGATATATTTGAAATATAAAATATTTTTATGTAAGCCAGTGATATGAATTTTTGATAAATATGTTGTTTTATAAAGATAAAAAGGATAATATACAGATAAATATGGCATTTTTTGAAATGTAGCATACAAGATGGTCAATATCAATGCAAATTACCCACACTAATTTTGTATGTAAATGAGAAACTCCATGGAGATGATGTAGCTTGTGAAAAGGCCATATCGCACTTTGACCCTGGATTCTTCTATGATTTGATTCTTTTAGATAATTAAAGAATCGTCAAATTTTCTTCAACGTTAATTTTTAAACTTAACATTCTCAAATGAACTATTAAGCTAAGTTCAGTTCCTTGAGATACTCAATTGTATGTCCTTAGTAAGCTATTGGCTGATTGGTATATTTAGACTAATAAGCAAACTTGAACGGTGAATAATTTCTTTTGCGTTTAACTAAAGGTTTGAATAGATTAATCACTTGGTATCTTTTGTCTGATAAGGAAACTCGAATAGTCAATAGTTTCTTTTATGTTTAACTAAAGGTTTTAATAGATTAATCAATTTGTCAATTGATATCTTTAGTCTGATAAGCAAACTTGATGATCAATAATTTCTTCTATGTTTAACTAAAAGTTTGAATAGATCAATTTTAGTCCCTTAAACATATTCGAGCTTAGATGAGCACAAACTAGTAAGTCTAAAGGTATATTAACCACTAAAAGTTTCCGAATTAATATAAAATTCACTAAAATACTACCGACTGAGAATTTATTTGCGTGTGACTTTTTATGTCTATTAACCAGTCTGATTTTCAGTCTGCTAAGTCCAATAATACTTTATTGACTTATAGTAATTAATTAATATCTCATATTTAATTAATTATTTAACTGAATTAACATCTCATATAAATTCGACTGGACTTTCAATTAAGTTAAGTGTCAAGTAACACCGCATAATCCCGAAAGGTAATAGAGATAGAACATGTCCGTCCACAGTTATTGCGTGGTTGTAATCTTTCATTTGCACAATACTCTCGAGTTAACTTAGGACATGATCAACTGTCAAATCTTAGATGGTCAACTCACTTGGATCAAACTCCACTGTACAAATCAAAAAACACTTTTTTTGATATTATGTCCGCTCTGGCCAGAGACTCCTGCGGATCTATCGTAGAGCATTATCTCTCTCTAATTACCTGAAAGCGAATGATCATCTATTGAATACCCAATCACCTTCGAAAGTCATATGCTGGATCCGATCTTTGACTATTATAGATCCCGTGAATAGGAATTTGTAAGTCAAGGTCAAAGTCCAGAAGTCCACTGATAAGATGTCTTTAATGTTTTAAGTCCAATGATCAACCACGCCAATATGACAATGAATCAAACCAACTGACAGTCAGGTAAATTACCATCCGGCGATTCATGTCGGATTAGTTCAGTGAACTTATTCCACAATAAGTACCTACATGTTCATCATAGTATCTCCACACCAGTGACTAATGTGATCAGTCATCCTCATCATATGAGTTAGAATAACTTGTACTAGTCTTATCAGATGTTTGATGTTCTTCTTAAACATCTCACGACTATGAACAATTAAGAACATATGTTTATAAGTCATCAGTCTTATTATTATGATCTCATCATAATCCGATGACTACTGCACATATTCAAAGACTTCATTATGCACAATAATAAATGTATCAATCTTCATAATGAAATTACTGTCATTTATCAATGAACCAGATTGTAATATGTGTCTTATAGTTGACTTTGAGGACCCTATAACCAACACCAAATCCACGCGAGGCCCATCATGGATACACTGTGAGCTGCCAGCAACTCCTCCTCATCATCCTGTTCTTCTTTGCTTTTTTATTTCCTCCTTTAGATCTACTATCTCCAGTGGCCTCCGGCAATCGGATTGGTATTTGTATCAGTCGGATCACCACTGATTCGATTCAGATCCGACATGTTTACACCCCTACAGTTAGGATCAAATAATTTTTGTTAATCTTTTCTCACTTGACTGCAATCACGTTTGAGAATTGGTGACTATCTGATTGGTGATGATGACTTTCTTTGCTGTAACCTACTCTACACGTAGGACTGTCAATGCATACCGTAAATCCAAAAGCTTGACTCGGTCCAATCCCAATTAAATAGGCTCAAGTATTAAAATTGAGCCCATCTCATATGTAAGCTGAACTTGAATCACTATTTTACGCCTGACTCTTAAAATGGGTTGGACTTGGACTTCGTCAAGTCCCAGCCCGAAATTTGAAAAAGTATGATAAATATTAAGTATTAAGCACATTAATTGAATTTGTATAAAGTATGCATGTTTATATTGGCAAGATCTTTGCTAACTTGATAGATTATATATTATTAAAATTTAAATAAGAAAATTGACTTCTTATATTTAAGTCCAAAATTTGAGTCAGAAACTTGAATTATTTTGGATTTAGACGGAGTCTGAACTTGGGTGTAGAGAGATGGGCTTAAGTCATACCTGGACATCGTTTTTCTTAGTGGGTTTGGCCTGTTAAGCTTGACCCGAATCTGGCCCATTACACTCCAATCTGCACGCGGTCACCTCCATGCACATTTTGCTTGCTATTTTTTTTCTCTGTCCCATCTCTCATGCCCCTCTCACGCGAATCCTATCCCTCGAGTTCATAAAAATAAAATAAAAAATATAAAGACATATAATCACATCGTTCGGATCTCTGCAAATAAAAGTCTAGCATATGATCATATTAGGGGCATTTATGTATTACAAGGAGGCATCGATATATGATTAATTAATAAGTCATATGCAACCTATGTAAGATTTTTATACACAATTTATGCACAAGTTATTCTCCCGTTTGACCCAAGAGTATTTTGGGTCGTATAAAACCCCAACGTCCAGGAATCAAATGGTCTTATCTGCCGCATAAGATAACCATCTTCCCATTATGGGAGGTACAATCTCTTCTCACTGTGCATGTGTTGCTTATTACTCCAATCGAAGATGATTTTTGTTGAATTCTTGCATGTGCACCAATGTGGATACCTTACTTTTTAGGTATTTTTACTTTTCAGTTCTTATGATTCTGCGACATTCCTTATAATTAAATTCCTACAATTTTTATATTCTTTATTAGTTCATACGGTCATTAAATATATATCCTTAAAAGGCTCTTCAACCCTCTCTAAAAAGTCTTTCCGAGAGAGCTTTTTAACGATGATTCAAACATCTTAAGAGAGTTTTAAGGAAATATGAAGATCGAATGAATTTACGACGAATATTAAAAGATTATGTATAGGGACTGAAAAGCAAATTTCTTTTCTTTTTAATGGTAAAATGGACCAATAATTGTGTGCTAGACTATACCTTCAATTTCCGAGCATGAAACTAGTCTACCTAATGCGTGATGAGTTTTTTTGTCCAATTATGATTAATTTATTCCACACTCGTGGTAACGATGTGAGAATTGATCCCTTGACCTCCCTTGACAGAGAATAAGTCAATGTTTACTAAACCACTTGGTTTTTTATTTTTTGAACGATAGTCCAGTAGAGCTGGACGAAGATCCCAACTCCAGAGGAGAAGGGTTCAAGTCGGTCCGAAGTCAAATCGGAATAAATCTCAAGGAGGTAGAAAGTGCACTTGAAGACAGAAAACCCGTGCAACAAAATGCGAGAAGGCCGCCGAAACGGGGCGAGAGGACCACCCTATATGAGTGAAAATTCCACAACATGATTCCAGCCCGCCTAACCGCAGGGTGAGATTGATCTCGCAACCTCCCCACGCCAAGCGGGGAGGGTGAACCACCGCACCACTGTGCGGTTTTCCTAAACCACGCGCTCGTAGATGTTAATGGCTTATACGTGATTTCAATGTCGTGCTAATTAGTAGCTTGGAAGACAAATAGGATAGTGCCGATCGACTGATCGACAGTGGAAGCTGTCCAACTCCATTAGACGCCGACGTTGAGCTCAAGCAATCCAAAATTTTTAGCTTT
This sequence comes from Zantedeschia hybrid cultivar, assembly GCA_030544215.1. Classification (NCBI taxonomy): domain Eukaryota; kingdom Viridiplantae; phylum Streptophyta; class Magnoliopsida; order Alismatales; family Araceae; genus Zantedeschia; species Zantedeschia hybrid cultivar. The sequence goes on from JARZZO010000015.1 coordinate 1,039,675, forward strand.
GAAATGGAAAATTTACAAGTGTTTGACCATGACTTCAAAAGGTAATAATATCCGACCCACAACTTTCGGCATAAATTAGCTCGTTTGCCTTGATTTGGAAAGGGACTTCGACGCACCCCTAAGATTTTAATAAAAAATTGAGTATTATGGATTGATTTCTTAAACTGTTCCCTCTTTTTAAGATTTTAATAAAAAAATACAAGTTATCAAATTACATGGAGATACAATATATATATTTTTAAAATTTTAATCAACTGAGTCAATTTTTACTAAAAAACCAAACGTGGTAGTGGTCCGTCAATTACTGTCCTTCCCCTTCTGTGGCATGTTTCCCAGCCCAAGCCCTTCGGTAAAATGTCAGCTGGGCTTTTCAGCTACTAATGGGAGTTTTGAAGTGGATTAAAATGTAGTTTAATTTGATATAAAATATCTATAAATATAATATTTATAATCAAATTAAATGACCTATATAATAGGCGTTATGCAATTTCATGAAATGTTCCTGTATTTACATTTTGAAATATTTATAAAAGTATCCCCTTAAAATTTTAATTATAGATTGTTCATTTTATTATAAATAACTTCATCGCATCATAATACTTGCAACATACCCGTACATTTAACCTGTATTAAGGATGCAATGCATCCTTTTTCAATAGTCAAATTTAATGTTTAGGCAAAACTATCCCTCTAAAAAAAGTTCTTTTGATTGGTACCTTGACTAAAAAGAGAGAAAGAAATACCAAGAGATGCATAGAAAGAGAGAGAAAGAGAGTTGGGAAAAGAATAAGGATATGTTAGACTTTTTCTTAAGGCATTTTTGTAAGTATTTTAATGTAATGAAATTATTTATAATATCATAAGAATAAGAGAAATAAATTTATAACTAAAATTTTAATAGGATTATTTTTTGTCTCTTACATTTTTATCTCTTATAATTTATGGAATATTCATGCCACAACTCCATCGTTCATATATAGCTTCATGTATCCGATTCCAATTTCAGATAAAATATATATAGGTCAAGTTTTTGTTACTCGATTATTGGAATATTACGTTGTTTCGGTAGCCTATGAAGGGGAAAACTCACAATTCAATCAATTGTACCTGTCTCTTCTAATTCTTATCTCCTCCTCTTTTAAGTTGGGCCACAAACGGCCCGTTACATTGAAGTTGGATTGGATCTTTGTCGTAAAAGAGGCAACTGCTCAAGTGAGAGAGAAAAATCCTTAGGATATCCCCCTAAACTAGTGGCTAGGAAGTTTGTTCCTTGACCACAAAACTGTGGCTTTTGTATAATGCTGAGTTATTTCAAAGAGTATTATGTTAACATCTTTTGAACAAGTTGTACATTTAATAATTTGAATTTCTAAAATAAAAGATTCTGGAATATGCTTATTGCAACGTGCCATGCAGCGTTGGCTTTTTTATTTTTTTATTTTTTAAGCAGACGGTACGGAGGCTGACCTGGGGATCTCCTCATTTTGACAATTCTTTAAAAAAAAACTTATATGTTATTGTGCTGCCGTCTGATCCAGATGATCGGACGGTAGTGTCGAGGGTGTTGCAGCAAGGATTACTCAAGACTTTATAGGTGAGCCAACTATTGATACAACTATGATTTGTTGTATTCTACTGAATCATGCCGACTTGTACAAGTTGTCTTGTATTTGGACGAGTTTGATCTGCTGGCACACATCAAGTCAGGTCGGATCGGTGCCGATTCGTGCCTATATAATGAGTTGTTTTAAAATAAAATTTTCTCATTTGATAAGTAAAATAACACTTTTATATCAATTAATAGGATGTGTTCTCTAAAACGTGACTTAAACGGGCACGTCCAAGATGAGATTTACATGTCAGTTGCCCCCCAAGTCCAGTGGGCTTGTTCACACCCCTCTGCCGTGGTGGGCCAAAAAAGCCATCAAGAAGCCTCCCAAGACAATACCCAGTAGTGGGTCGGCCACGGCACTCACGCACACCCGAGGTCCTAGTAGTGGGTCCCCATCCTTCCATTAAGTGGGCTGGCCACTGGCCACCCCTGCCAGCGGTTACCAGCATGGAACACGCACCAGCCGCATTCTGCCTTCTCCGTTTCCGGCTCGATCTGATCAACTCTTGGTCCGCCTCTTCCTGAACTCCTTAATTTTCTATAAGCTGTCCTCTTCACAGTCGCCGGCCTTGTCGACTCCTCCAGCAATGCAAGTATTAGACCGTGCCACGTCGCAGCTCGATCCCTCCCACGTGCATGCATGCAACCTTATTTGAGGTCGGGTTCTCTCAGTCACTCGAACCCTCTCAGTCATACATTGTGCGCACGTGCTCGGACGCATTCGAGGACGTATCCTGCGTACACCTCGTGCGCACAATGATAATTGAGAAAATTCTCTCAGTGGAGTGACTGACGGAACCCCGACCCCTTCACCTGCCTCGTTATTTAGTTAACTTGTTCAAACGAAGACACAAGCAAGGAGACACATGACATAAAATGATGTTGACTGTTAAGAAACGACGACCAAAAGTTGAATCCCTAAGAAAGGTTCGTCCACTGCGACTGCCATGATTAGGGTTTCTAGTTCAACCTCACGTGCGTTTAGAAATTGATGGGCACATGCACTCACTCTCTCTCTCTCTCTCTCTCTCTCTCTGTGGACCGTATGAGTCTTCTCCCTTGCGTTGTTTAATCGGTGGCGCCGCTAACTTTAGACTCCTCGTCGATCAGCTGGGATACTATGTAAGAAGATTGTGCTGTCGGGTTATGGTTGCTATACAGAAGGCATTAAAGGGTAGTGGTGGATTCATTCTGAGGTCAATGACCAACATACATGGAGAGAGTGAACGCTCAGATTATTATTTCTACCAACCAATCATCAGTTTTAATTTACAGGCCAATTAATGATGATATGCGTAGATGGGTAACTAGGGAAAGGATGCAAGTTTTATTTTTCTGACCTAATACATATGGTGCAAAAAAAGAACCCACTTGTTCAATTAAGTATTAGTTTATAAGATAGTTAATAGATAATTTGATCTTTTAAACTGAACATATATGAATACTGCAGTCACAGATCTACCTTATATATGACCCATTTGCATCCTTAATTAGAACACTTTTCTTGACTTTGCTTTTTTGTTTTCGGTCAAAGTGGCTTAAATGATCAGTTGATCAAGATATGTACAAATCTTTTGAATGAAGTCGATTCTTGATATATATGTATGTATATAGTTGCTTTCTTAACCTGTAGACTGCAGCATGCATAGTATGTATCGTCCGAAGCGCATTTACCTTAAATTATGGGTTGGGACTTTGGAGGAGTCCTTCGCTAGATTTATACCATGCATACCCTCAAATATTCAGCAAGAACGTCACATAGAATAAAACCACCGAATACGACACTGCAGACATCACCATTAAAATGCATCAACATGTCACGGGCATCTACCAAAATCTGCAAAATGCCCACGACGGTCGCCATGATGCCTTCCACTTAATTTGTTCTTGTTATTGCCCGCCATTGCCGACCATATATCTCAAAAAGATCGCATGCCGCAACTTGTAACTCGTCTTTCTCCGCGATGTCAAAAAGCCCTCTGGAAATGTTAGCCCCTGCAGGCAGGTCCCGGGTCCAAATCACTTGGAGCTGGAGTACGTATTAGTCTATTCATCAGTGGAGCACAGAGGGGAGATGCAAACAAAAGGAATGGCATGCACTAGATGATAGTGCCGTTATAATTTGAACAGAGATCTTCTAAGTGCAAGTTTAGATCAGACTTAATCAGCTGTGCAAAAAGGAGAACTTTACAGAAAAAAAGAATCAAGTCAACGAATATGCTTGTTCACAATAATGTTCTGAGGTATAGAGTGACATTTGAATCAATCGATCGAACAGAGAAAGAAGAAGATGAAATTAGAAGAGGGACAATGACACAACAAGAGCTGAAGACAGAAAATCTATATGGTTCAAGTATTTGTGTATTTAGGGACGGTGGCGATCTATAAAATTTACTAGATATATATGAGGATTTTTTAGAAAAAAAAGGTTTCACTGTAACTTTCAACTTTTTAAGAGCGAAATTCTTAACTGAGAAGAAAAAGGAATCCTATTTTCTCTTCTCTATAGATATGATCTATGATATTGTGTAATATTTGTGCCTCCTTTGTGAAGCCGTGCCATACATGAGTAGTCCAAACATGCAGATAACTAATTGAGACTACTAGTATATGTTTGCATAGTTTTTTTTTTTCTCTTTTGCAAATGCTATAATGGCTAAATATTTAGCCATTGATCGGACTTGGGTGCAGAGGACCTCCCTAAATGCATAGGGCTTTCACTGGCTTGGCCATGTGGCATGCATATGGCTTTGACCAGCCTATGTCCAACACCGATAGGGATGCAAATAAGTAGGATTCACTGCAGATTTAGTATAAATTCGTTATGCAATCAATTTAAAAATGCTATCCGTTAACTAACTTATAAGTTAATAATTGGTTAGATGATCGAATTCTTTGTATAATATATATGTAATATATATATGTGTGTGATTAGAAGAGATTTATATCCGTTACTTTATCCGCTATGCATATCAGCTTAAGCAAACTATCTATCAACTGACCTATAAACTAATAATTAAGTTATCAGTTATTATTGATATCCCTAACTCCAACCCTACTATGCCATAATCAGTGGAAGCTTGGACCAACTCTGGCCCAAGGGCTTAGAAGATTGGAGCCAGATCCACTTAATATCTAGAACTGGAAGGCCCACAGGCCCAAATGCCCTGTGCATGTTCTTGATTAACTAAGGACATATTTAGCAAAACTTCTACTTGAAAGTCATTTTTCACTTTCACTTGTCACATTATGACTTGAGGGAGAGAGATTATGACTAATTTAGGTTTGGTACAAAAATTAATTCTTTCTTAACAACTTCGCCTTTTCCCTAATCTTAAAAATTTTACCTTGTAACTTTTAATTAGAAGTCAAAATACAAGTAAAATACTAAATAAATGTTTTTCAAGATTCAAACTCTTCCGCAAAAAATAACTAAATAGAAGTATAAAAATAGTTCCAAACGGTAGCGGCATCAAACACGGCCTAAGCACAACGACTAGACGCTTTCAGCCATGTGCCACGTAGCATTTATTTCCCATTGTCCCTTTGGTTTCGATTCCAAAATTCTCTGACCAAAAAGAACTCCGAAATTAATTTTATGACGTTTTAACAGGGACGACATTATAAATTATAATCGCATCGCCATCAAAACTGAGACTTTCTATATTTATGGTTCTACCTCTATACCGAAACGATGCGTATTCCCGCATTATGATGTTGTTTTCAGCACAAAGCATAGGTGAAAAGCGACTGCGATGCAGATTCTACAATTTTTAGCTAAACCTAAGATGGTACATCACTGACTACTATTCATTTTTAGGCAAAGTAATCTATTTTTTTTGTGCCTTGTTGATTTTTCTCAACTTTTGGGAGTCATTTTCCTTACTTATCACCTTAGCTGACATCAAACCCAGTCCCTGAGGTCACTAAAAAAAAAGGGAAATTTTAGGTGTCACCTAATCCATCGAAATATATGTAATAACTCCTTCATTAGTAATCTTGTTATTTAGTGAATGTCGTAAAATTAGGAATAAGCTCTTCAACTTTTGGAGAAAACCCTTCAAAGAGAGAGTTTATCAGATAAATGTGCAATTGTGAGAGAGTAAAGAAAATATTGAAGTTATAGCTTTGATGTTTAATATGATAGAACATAGGAAGTGACATCCAAAAATCCTTAAAAAAGTGTCCCTCTAAAGACATCCAACGACAGCTTTTGAATTTGTGCAAATAGAATACTATAGTATACGGTCACATTAGGGGCATTTGTGTATGACTAGTAGATGTAAATGAAGTCAAATTAAGGAGACTAGAGGCATTTTTGTACGATAAAATGGCTTCCCTTAGTTCTATATTTTTTTTTTGGGGTGACAACTACGCCCTTGTTAGTCGTCACTATGCTAATAATTATATATTGACTAGTAAGTAACCTGTCGCCGACGTCCCCTTGTTACGTCATATATGTGAAACCCTAGATTTTGATCATACACAATTTCCATAGTTTCAATTTAAAAAAGCTTGTGCCTCGAGATGTGTTTGTCATTTTCAGACAGCCAGTTTTGAATTGTGGGAAATTCCATCTCTTCTTCTTGCACATCTGTAGAAATGACAGCAGGTGCATATGGGGTTGGATAACGGTTGTTTTTATTCCATTTTTAACATATAAGATATCTCTAGCTTTGTTCTTTGGTATTTTTCTCCTTCAAGATTATTAGAAATGGACATCTATATGAACGTAAGACACGTACGGGTAGTACCATACGAACGTTAGCTTCTTGTTATGTTTCTTTGGAAAAAGTGGAAAGTTCTATTTCTAAAACATAACAACATATGTATGAACTCTTTAAGGTGTTACCCTACACTTTTACTTACAAATAAGAAAATGTACAAACGTAATTAGGATCAATATTCTATCCACAAATAAGTGAGAAAAATGAAAACTGTACAATAATAGGCGGATGGAAAGTTGGACTCGCAAAAATACCTGGATCCTTAATCAAAATTTTGATAATTTCCTTCTTCTAACCTTATAACTTGGAAAAAGAACATCCATTTCCTTCCTTTAAGCTTTGGAAACGTACATACAAAGATATGCGAACATCCTTTGCATCCTTTCCACTTAAGTGGCCTCTAGTGAACGACGACGACTAGTCGAACAACAGTAACAGTTGGGTAGTCGACAGTGGGAACTGTCCCAACTCCTTAGACATTGACGTTGAGCTAGTCTTGGGGGCCACAAAGAAGACTCCAGTGAGCAAGTATTCCAAAATTTTCAGCAGTATAGTGGACAAGTTAGGCAGAAGTTGGCAATGACTTCAAACAACTGATAATATCTCACAACTATCGGCATAAATTAGTTAGTTTCGTTTTGCTTTCAAGAGGAACACAAAACTATTCATACGTAGGTGGGCAGGTGCATGGGCCATGCAAGTGTACGAGGCTTTCAAATTTAATTGGGTGTTAATGAAAGTGAATAGAAGTTGATCCTGATCATTAGCATGCATGAAAGGATGAATTCTCTCCCTTGTCCGCTTTTCCCTTTGAGGTAATGATAAATGGGGCAAAGGAAAAAAAAATGAAAGGAAAAAAGAGGGCGAATTCTGAAAAAGCATACTGATAAGGTGATAAAATAATACTTACTACACCGCAATCGGTCAGTCGATCAATTTTGATCGGACGACTGTAGTAGCAGGTAATAATTTTATATTTTTTAAAGACTCAAGGATATATTTTTTTTAGATTTTTTTTTGAATCCTTTACCATAGAATAAAACCCTCAAGGTTGTTCTCCCTTAATTTTTTAAAAAAATAAGGAAAAATAAAAAGTAAAAACTACGCTTGCTACTGCAACCATCTGATTGAATCCAATTAGACTGTTGCCCAACACTACAAGTGGTACAACAAATATTACTTAGGTTGACATGACCAATGGGCCGGCTAATGTTGGTCACAACATCCATTCTTAGGTCAGGATAATATGGTGACAATTGGTGAGGTTCATCTTGGACAGTCAAAAGTGTGCTAAGGTTTACACACCCCCTCGTGACCCCCTTCCATCTCCAACATGGGCAGGGTCGAGATCACCTTGGTTCACAAAGTTACCTGCCAGAGGTCGCCACATAGGGCTGTAAATGGGTAGCATATGGAAGCAGAAACATCAATTTTCATTTTTGGTTCCGATAGTAAAATCGAGTTTCTAATTCCTATTTCAATATAAACAGTGAATGGTATTTTTGTTTTCATTTTTTTTTCAATTTCGATATCAAAATCAAAATAGTTTTCAAGAATTATCAGAAATAGTTTAAAGTAACATCAATTCTAATTCTTTGTATTATATGTATCTACATAAAATTATTAGATAGATTATCTCTAATATATAATTCAATATATATATATATATATATATATATGTTATAATTGTAGTCAGCAACCGCTCTCCAAGTTCCCACCAGAAGCATTCCCGTAAGTCAAATGAGTAACCTCAAAATCTCAAGTCTTGCTTCAAAACCCAACTTTGAATTGTTAGTGATGCGGCAGAATCCGATTCGGCCCATTGAAGCAGGCCCAAACCCCATTCAGCCCAACAGTAGCAGTATTAGGCCCTCCGGCGGCCTTCGGCCCGTTAGCGGCCCAGCAGCCCTCGGCCCATAAGCGGCCCCGTCGCTCCCGGCCCAGCAGGCTTCAGCCCGTCAGCGGCCCACCAGCCTACGGCCCGGGAACAGCACAGCGGCCCAGGGCCCAGCAGGCTTCGGCCCGTCAGCGGCCCAACCCCCTTCGGCCCGGTAGCCGAATCCGGCCCACTCCGGTGGCGGATCAGACGCTATGGCGGTTTGTCAGTAAGCCTCCTTTTAGTCCTATATCGGCTGCCACCGTTAACCATCCGCTACCCTCCGCTATAAGTATCCTGCTATTTGTGGCCAAGGGGGTGGTGGGAAAAACGGATGCCCCCCTAAGCTTCCGAAACCCCTTAAAGGACTACTGTCCGAATAGTGTTCTAGCTATTTCTTCTTGCTTCCTGAATCGAATCTTCTTCAGAAGCTAACTTGACCGTCGGAGGGGGTTCCCCAGGGCTGACGCCCGGGACTCCTGCTGACTGGTTCTTCTTCTTCTTTCCCTCTTGCAGGGGCTCGGTTCGAATCATCGCCGACCTCCCCGAGTCGGTCTCGGCCGCCGACCTCGGACTCCTCTCCCCGGTCTCGACGCCGAACGCCGGCTGCACCGCGCCAGGAGACTCGGTCTCACGCTGAAGTAGCCTTCGGACTCGCCGTCCGAGGGCAATCCCGTCGGTCGCCCCGCGCCAGGAGGCTCGGCCTCGCGCTGAAGGTGCCTTCGGACCCCCTCGTCGGAGAGCGAGCCGTCCCCCCGTCCGATCTCGGACTTTCCGGCTTCTGCTCCGACGCTCGTCTACAGCTCCGCCGACAGGAGCACCTGCTCGCGCCGCGCCTTCGTCCGACCGAAGGAGCAGCGGCTCACTATCCAAGAGCAGCTCCGGCGGCAGATCGCGCCCCCCGCGGGCGGATCCTCTTCATTCCGAAATAGCCTCGGCTTCGCCCTGTTGTGGATCCCCGTCGGGTCCCCTCGTCACCGTTCGATCCGGACCGGCTCCGGATCCTCCTTGTTTCGGATCCCCGTTTGCGGGATCCGGTCGTGATAGATCCAGTCTACATCACGTGGCGCCGTCTGTGGGAAACCAACAAAACAAGTCATGTCTCAGCGACTTGTGACCCGACGATCCGGGCAGAACGAAGCGGAAGCGCGGGAGGCTTCGGCACAGATGCCGCTTTCCGAAGGCGCGCCATCTGCCCCGCCGAACCCGCCTCTGCCGACCATCCCAGAGTCCTTCGGCTCGGAAGACCGATTGGGGGTACTCCAGCAGCAGGTGGCCACGCTGGCCGCTGCCGTCACGTCCCTAGCGCCTCTTCAGGAGATGGTGTCTGCCATCGCCCAGCGCATGGGACTGACGGGGCAGCCTCCCCAGCAGGCGCCGCTCCCCCCACTCTACTCAGTACAAGACGCCCGGTTCCGACCGGTGCCTGCGCCAGCCTCTCTCTACGAAGCTGCGGCGGCGCGCAGCGAGCCCTCGGCATTGCCTGCCCGAGCTCCCCGCGTCGATCGCCCGACGGAGCAGGATTATGCTTCGTCGGAGTACCATCCGGCCCGCACCGGAGGGCCATCCGTCGCCACCTCGGCCGCCCCGGACCTGGACCAGCGGCTGACGGCGATGCGCAAGGAGATGCAGCAGATGGTGTCTCGGCCTCACGGGGCGCCCCTCGCCAGCAGCATCCTGGAGCAGACCCCGTTCACAGCGGAGCTCCTGGCCACTGAGGTGCCCCCCGACTTCAAGCTGCCGAAGGGCCCTCCCTATGATGGGATGACAGATCCGGTCTGTCATTTCCGGAAGTTCAACTCCTACCTCCGGGTCCGGGGGATCTCCGAGGCAGTCCGCTGCCGTCTCTTCCCCCTCACCCTTGAAAAGATCGCCCTCACCTGGTTCGAGACGCTGGCCCCCAACTCCATCCACTCCTTAGCACAGTTGGGCCAGTTGTTCATCGACCAGTTCTATGATGCCACCCGGCAGAGCAAGACCTCCGCTAGTCTGCTGGCTATTCGGCAAGGTCCTGCCGAGACTCTCCAGGACTACTTCACCAGGTTCCGGACCGAGGCCGCCCAGATCCCGAACCTCGACAGCTCAATCGCGGTTTCGGCCGTGATCAGCGGGTGTCGGGACGAGGGGCTCCTCGGTTCCATTGGGAAGCGCCATCCCCCGACCTTCCAGGACCTCGTGGCACGGGCCCACAAATACATCAACCGGGAGGCCCTGATGTTGTCCAGAGGAAGAGGCGCCGCCGAAGCCACCTCGGCACCTGCTCCCCAGGTGGTCCGACCTCGGCCGGAGGACCAGGAGTCCTCGCGAAAGCGCTATCGCAGGGAGGAATGGGACAGGGAGAGGCGACGGGACGCGCAGCCGCGGTACCTACCCTTACCTGCTCCCCCTTCCCGAATGCTCATGGAGGTGAAAGGCATGCTCCGACGGCCCGATCGCATCAAGACCGATCCCCGCCGAAGGGATCCCGGCAGGTATTGTGAATACCACCGGGAGATCGGCCACACGACGGATGAGTGTCGGCAGCTCCGGGAAGAGATTGACCGCATCATCCGGGAGGGGAGACTGCCGCAGTACCGCCGGGAGCAGCCACCGCAACAGAACCGGGACGCCCCTGCAGCGCCCAGACAACAGCAGCCCTCAGCAACAGAAGCCGCTCCTCCGCCCAAAGCCACCTCGGCCCCGGTTGAATCATCCCATCAAAGACCCAGTTCTGGGTCTATCATGATGATATCCGGAGGACCGGGGGAAGGGTCCAGGCCGCGGCAGCGTAGCACAGTAGCAGCAGTTGAGGGCGAGCCGAAGAAGCCTCGTCTGGAAGACATCACCTTCGGCGCCGAGGACCTGACGGATGTTCAGGTCCCTCATGACGACGCTCTCGTCGTCAATGCTGTAATCCACAACTACGATGTACATAGGATCTTTGTGGATAATGGAAGTGCCCCAAATATCTTGTTTTACGACTGTTTTGAGAAGATGGGGTTGAGTGAGGCTAACATGAAACCTCACCGGGGCCCCCTCTACGGTTTTAACGGCTCGCCTTGCCGAGTAGAGGGCATTGTCCGGCTTCCTGTAACCTTAGGCTCCGCCCCCCGGCAATTAACCATCGAAACAGACTTCGCCGTTGTGAAGATCGAGTCAGCCTACAACGCCATATTCGGCCGAAGGCTCATCGGCGGAATCGGAGCCGTGCCCTCATCTTTCCATCATAAGCTGAAGTTTCATACCGACCACGGGATCGGCGAGGCCAAAGGAAACCAAGAAGCAGCCCGGCAATGCTACATGATTTCGGTCAAAGGGAAGAACGCAGCTGAAACCCTAGCGATCGAGTCATCAGCCGAAGCGTCTCCGGGAGAAGCACTCCTCGCCGTCCCTGTTCCAGGAGGCGAAGGACGAGTCCTGATGATAGGCTCCGGCCTGGAGAAAGGTGAAGCAGAGAAGCTTACCGAGTTCTTGAAAAAGAACCTCGACATCTTCGCCTGGTCTCCGGCAGACATGCCCGGGGTGGACCCGGAGGTAGCAGAACACCGACTCCATACCGATCCCGATCAGCCTCCGGTGAAGCAGAAGCGGCGCACCTTCAACCAGGAAAGGAGAGCCGCCATCCAGGCTGAAGTACAAAAGGGACTGGACGCCGGACATCTCCGAGAGGTGCATCATCCAGACTGGATAGCCAATGTGGTCATGGTGCCAAAGAAAGATGGCAAATGGCGCATGTGCGTGGACTTCACCAACCTCAACAAGGCCTGTCCAATGGACAACTTTCCACTGCCTCGGATAGACCAGGTGGTGGACGCCACTTCTGGCCACGAGCTCTTAAGCTTCCTCGACGCCTATTCAGGCTACCACCAGATCCGGATGCATCCGGACGACGAGAGCAAGACCAGCTTCACCACCGATTTGGGTCTATACTGCTACACCCGAATGCCCTTCGGTCTGAAGAACGCCGGCGCGACATATCAGCGACTGGTCAACAAGGTATTCGCCGCGCAGCTCGGCCGAAACATGGAGGTCTATATAGACGACATGTTGGTGAAGAGCCGCGTTGCTGCGGAGCACCTGGCCGACCTGGCCGAGACTTTCTCCGCCCTCAGGCGGTACAAGATGAAGCTGAACCCGGCCAAGTGCGCCTTCGGGGTAGCCTCCGGCAAGTTCCTCGGCTACATGGTCACGCACCGAGGGGTGGAGGCTAATCCCGAGAAGGTTTCGGCCATCATAAAGATGCGCCCCCCGGCTAACCTCCGAGAGGTACAGAAGCTGAACGGGAGGATCGCAGCTCTCAGCCGCTTCATGTCCAGGGCGGCCGACTACTGTTTTCCCTTCTTCAAGCTGCTGAAGAAGGCCAACAACTTCGACTGGACGGAAGAGTGTCAGACAGCCTTCAATCAGTTGAAGGCCTACCTCTCCAAAGTCCCCATCCTGTCGAAACCGATTTCCGGGGAGCCTCTGAGCCTATACTTCGCAGTCTCCGAGACGGCCCTCAGCACCGTCCTCGTCCGAGAACAAGAAGGCATTCAGAAGCCCGTTTATTACACCAGCCGAGCCCTTCAGGGAGCGGAACTCCGGTACCAAGCCCTGGAAAAGTTGGCTCTGGCCCTCGTCACTTCTGCAAGAAGGCTTCGGCCGTACTTCCTGGCCCATTCTGTGAAAGTCCTCACCAACCAGCCCTTGAGGCAGGTTCTCTCCCGACCAGAGGTGTCCGGCAGGCTGGCGAAGTGGGCAATTGAGCTAGGAGAGTTCGACATCTCCTACGCCCCTCGGGTAGCAATAAAAGCCCAAGCATTGGCAGACTTCATCGCCGAACTTACCCCCGGCGCTTGCGCGACGCCGCAGCCAGAACCCGAGGTGGCCGAAGCCGAGGCTCTTTCAGCACCGGCACCACCGGACGAATGGCGGCTCTTCGTGGACGGCTCCGCGTGCTCCACGGGCAGTGGCGCCGGATGGATCCTGGCATCACCCGAAGGAGTCGTGACGGAGTACGCCCTGCGTTTCTCCTTTCCTGCGACTAACAACGCCGCCGAGTATGAAGCCCTCATTTCCGGCCTCCAAGCCGCGAAGAAACTCGGCGCCCGGAACTTAAAAGCCTTCAGCGATTCCCAGTTAATCGCCGGCCACGTCTCCGGGGAGTATGAGGCTCGGGACGCAGTGATGGCGTCTTATCTCCAGGTAACTCGCAAGATCCTCGCTCAATTCGATTCTTGTGAAATCATGAGGATCCCGAGAGCCGAGAATACCCGGGCCGATGCCCTTTCCCGGCTGGCGTCAACCCAAGACGGGGGCGGAGGCCGGATGATCCTCGTCGAGGAGCTCGCCGAACCCAGCCTCGGCGAAACCGTAGCCATGCAGATTGCTGAAGCAGAAGCCGAGACATGGATGACTCCCCTCATCGCTTTCCTTCTCCAAGGAGAAGTCCCTCCAGATCCTAGGGAGGCGAAGCGCATCCGGCAGCGCTCATCCCACTTTCTCCTTTTGGACGGGGTGTTGTACAAGAAATCATTTGGCCGACCTTTGCTGCGGTGCCTCGGCCCGGCCGAGGCCGACTACGCCATAAGGGAAGTCCACGAAGGGGTGTGCGGGGCGCATGCGGGAGGAAGGGCCCTGGCTCACAAGCTCCTAAGGCAAGGCTACTGGTGGCCCACGCTTCGAGAGGACGCTTTAGCCCTCGTACAGCGCTGCGACCAGTGCCAGAGGTTTAGCTCCCTCATTCATCAGGCAGCCACCCTTCTGACCCCATTATCTGATCCCTGGCCTTTCGCCCAATGGGGAGTCGACATCCTGGGATCTTTTCCCGTCGCCACCGGCCAAAGGAAATTCCTCATCGTGGCAGTCGACTACTTCACCAAATGGGTCGAGGCCGAACCCCTCGCCTCAATAACCGACAACAATGCTTGGAACTTCGTGTGGAAGTCCATCATTTGCCGGTTCGGCGTCCCTCGAGCCATCATCTCAGACAACGGAAAGCAGTTCGATAGCCGACGGTTCGGTGATAACTGCGCCAGCTTCGGCATACTCCACAAGTTTACTTCGGTAGCGCATCCTCAAGCGAACGGCCAAGCCGAAGTCACTAACCGAAGCCTTTTACAGGGATTGAAAACCCGACTCGGCGAAGCTAAGGGCCGATGGGTGGAAGAACTGCCGAGTGTCCTGTGGGCCTATCGGACGACGAGCCGAACCCCCACCGGCGAAACTCTCTTCCGCATGGCCTATGGGGTAGAGGCCGTCATTCCCATAGAGATCGGCCTCCCTTCTCCCAGAGTCATTGCCTATAATACGGAAGCCAATGAGGAAAGTCTGAAAGACCACTTGGACCTCATTGAGGAGGTCCGAGATAAAGCTCGTATCCGACTGGCGGCTTATCAACAACGAATGGCCAAGTACCATAACACTCGAGTAAAGCCCCGGAGCTTTGAAGTGGGGAATCTCGTGTTAAGGAATGCCCATGCTTCCAAGCCAGCCGAAGCCTCGGGGAAGCTTGCCCCCAACTGGGAGGGGCCCTACCGGGTCAGGGAGGTAATCAGACGAGGAGCTTACCGGTTGGAAACCCTTTCGGGCCAACCCCTTCCTCGCACATGGAATGTGGAGCGCCTTCGGCGTTATTACATGTAAGTCAACTCTCCCCAGGCTTTTAGCCGGAGGCTATAAATAAAGGAACTCGCTTTCTTTCAGAAAAACTTATTATGGTTTTCTATAAGTCCGTGTAAACCGTACCGGGAGTGGCTTCGGCCATGCAAACCGTATCGGGAGCGGCATGATATTCTCTCTAAGTCCGTGTAAACCGTTCCGGGAGTGGCTTCGGCCATGCAAACCGTATCGGGAGCGGCATGGTATTCTCTCTAAGTCCGTGTAAACCGTATCGGGAGTGGCTTCGGCCATGCAAACCGTATCGGGAGCGGCATGGTATTTTCTCTAAGTCCGTGTAAACCGTACCGGGAGTGGCTTCGGCCATGCAAACCGTATCGGGAGCGGCATGGTATTCTCTCTAAGTCCGTGTAAACCGTACCGGGAGTGGCTTCGGCCATGCAAACCGTATCGGGAGCGGCATGGTGTTCTCTCTAAGTCCGTGTAAACCGTACCGGGAGTGGCTTCGGCCATGCAAACCGTATCGGGAGCGGCATGGTGTTCTCTCTAAGTCCGTGTAAACCGTACCGGGAGTGGCTTCGGCCATGCAAACCGTATCGGGAGCGGCATGGTATTCTCTCTAAGTCCGTGTAAACCGTATCGGGAGTGGCTTCGGCCATGCAAACCGTATCGGGAGCGGCATGGTATTTTCTCTAAGTCCGTGTAAACCGTACCGGGAGTGGCTTCGGCCATGCAAACCGTATCGGGAGCGGCATGGTATTCTCTCTAAGTCCGTGTAAACCGTACCGGGAGTGGCTTCGGCCATGCAAACCGTATCGGGAGCGGCATGGTATTCTCTCTAAGTCCGTGTAAACCGTATCGGGAGTGGCTTCGGCCATGCAAACCGTATCGGGAGCGGCATGGTATTTTCTCTAAGTCCGTGTAAACCGTACCGGGAGTGGCTTCGGCCATGCAAACCGTATCGGGAGCGGCATGGTATTCTCTCTAAGTCCGTGTAAACCGTACCGGGAGTGGCTTCGGCCATGCAAACCGTATCGGGAGCGGCATGGTATTCTCTCTAAGTCCGTGTAAACCGTACCGGGAGTGGCTTCGGCCATGCAAACCGTATCGGGAGCGGCATGGTGTTATCTCTAAGTCCGTGTAAACCGTACCGGGAGTGGCTTCGGCCATGCAAACCGTATCGGGAGCGGCATGGTGTTCTCTCTAAGTCCGTGTAAACCGTACCGGGAGTGGCTTCGGCCATGCAAACCGTATCGGGAGCGGCATGGTATTCTCTCTAAGTCCGTGTAAACCGTATCGGGAGTGGCTTCGGCCATGCAAACCGTATCGGGAGCGGCATGGTATTTTCTCTAAGTCCGTGTAAACCGTACCGGGAGTGGCTTCGGCCATGCAAACCGTATCGGGAGCGGCATGGTATTCTCTCTAAGTCCGTGTAAACCGTACCGGGAGTGGCTTCGGCCATGCAAACCGTATCGGGAGCGGCATGGTATTCTCTCTAAGTCCGTGTAAACCGTATCGGGAGTGGCTTCGGCCATGCAAACCGTATCGGGAGCGGCATGGTATTTTCTCTAAGTCCGTGTAAACCGTACCGGGAGTGGATTCGGCCATGCAAACCGTATCGGGAGCGGCATGGTATTCTCTCTAAGTCCGTGTAAACCGTACCGGGAGTGGCTTCGGCCATGCAAACCGTATCGGGAGCGGCATGGTATTCTCTCTAAGTCCGTGTAAACCGTACCGGGAGTGGCTTCGGCCATGCAAACCGTATCGGGAGCGGCATGGTGTTCTCTCTAAGTCCGTGTAAACCGTATCGGGAGTGGCTTCGGCCATGCAAACCGTACCGGGAGCGGCATGATTCTCTTGAAGCCCGTAAGCCCTTTTTGATCCGACGAATGGCTTCGGCCATGCAATCCGGATCAAGGCGCAGCATATTATTCTCCAGGCGATATTCTACCAACGGCCTGTCCAAACCTACGACGGATCTCGGCTTCGCGGAATATGGCCAAAAACAGGAGACAGATCTACCCAAGTCAAACAGGGGACAGCCAGGCAAAGCCAAAAACCTTCCTTCCATTTTCTAAAGCAAAAGGAGATACAAAGCTCAGCCGTACGCCTGGCCAAGAGCTTACAAAAGTAAAGCAAAAAGAAAACCGAGGGGAACCCTCGTATCAGTCCTCGACAACCCCCTCCTCCTCCACCTCGACGACGTTTCGGTCAGGAGAAGGAGAGGGAGAGTCGACGACCTGCACCGCTTCAGAAGCGGCGCCTTCAGCAAGGGCATCTTCAGCAGCAGCCTCTTCGGCATTGGCCTCTTCAGCATCGGCCTCTTCGGCCTCGGCCTCTTCGGTCTCGGCCTCCTCGGCACCGGCCTCCTCGGCATCAGCTGGAGGCGGGGCCCTCTCCGCCACGAGCTCCTCCCACCAGGATAAAAGCTCCCGGGCTTCCTCACCCTTTGGCATGGCTTCCCCGGTCAGATCGACGCTCGGGCAGGCCCTCTGGGCGACGGCTAGTCCGAGGTCAAAAACCGCGGAAGAAGCCTGCAGCTGGGCTTGGAGGATCTCCTGGGCATAGTCGTTCCCGGCCTTGTAGTTGGCCACGGCCGACTCCGCTGCCTTTCCCAGTTCCCGCTTCAAGGTCGACACCTCCTCGATGAGGCGGCGCTTCTCCGAAGCTCGCCGAGCCTCCCTGTCCTGGGTCTGGGCTTTGCAAGTCCGGAATTCGGACTCGACCGCCGCAAGATCGCTCTCGGCCTTCTTCTTGGCCTCGGCGGCGGCACGGGCCTCTGCTGCCCTCTTCTCCAGCTGCTTCCGCGCTCGGGCACTCGCAGTCACGAGCTCCTCAACTAGGGGCTCGATGCGAGGAGCCGCCGAAGTGCCTTCCCCCGAACCAACCGGATCCACCTCGGCTTCCAGAAGCTTACGCTGGAGCAGCTCCTGACGATGCATCAGGACACGGCTCGTCATCGAAGCCTGCGGATCGAGGGCAGATGAGGGCCAGTAGAATCAGAAGAAGTAGCTGAAGATGAGCTGAAACACTTTCGGGGTGCTCACCTGAACCGACAGACGGGCACTCATCTCCGTCAGATCGGTGATGGAGTGGGCCTTCAGCTCCTCGAAGATTGAAGGGAGAGTGAGGCTGTTGAGCAGACGAAGGCACGTCTGCGGGTCCTCCATGCTCTCCCCCGATGCGGGGTGCCGCCGCCCCAGCTGCGCCCGCGGTTCGGCATCTCCTCCATCGGCTCCTGCCGATACGGCCGGAGGGGAGTCACCCCTCGGCATCTCAGGGGACGCTAACCTTGCAGCCCTTCGGGCCCCGGCGCTCCTCCTGATTAGCTGAGCTTCCACCTCTCCCTCGGCCTCCTCTACCCGGGGGCGCTTCGACGCTCGGCCGCCTCCCCGAGAGGCAAACTTAGTCTTCTGCTCCCTTTCAAGAGCAACGGCGACTGCACGACCCTCGGCGGAGGCCGCAGTCCCGAGGCCCCCGCCTCTTGTCCTCGGACCCCCGGTACCTCGGACAGGCCTGCTCACCGCCTGCGGGGCTGGCGCCCGGCGCGAAACGCGCTGATCCGATAGCTGATCGAGGAGGGCATCGAGCTGGGCCATTGCTGCAAAGCAAGAAAGGGATATCAGAAGCCAAAAACAATGATCGAGTAATAGACTCAGAGCCGACTTACCCTCGGCCGAAACTTCGTCAGCCTCCAAAGCCGGAAGAGCTTCGGCCGGAGGAGCGGCAGTCCTTCCCCTGCGGTCCCGCGGAGTCTTCCCGGGAGGTAGGTACGGAAAGACCCGCTCCGGATCACGCATAGGGTTCGGCCAAACCCCGGCACCTATCAACCGCTCCGCGTCGGAAAGAAGCACCGAGACGTCGTAAGGGGCCTTCGCCTGAACGTGACCCACGATAGTACTCTGAACGGGAGACAGAACAGGAGGTCCCGAGAGTCCTTCGGCCAGCGGCACCCATTCGGTGGGGAAGGGCCACACGCCCTTCTCCTTCTCCGGCAGAGAGACGAAGATAAACTTCCTCTTCCAGCCATGGATAGACGAAGGCTTCCCAGAGAAGATCCTCCGGCCAACCCGGGGGACAAAGCAGTACCATTCCGACTTCCCCTGCGTCTGGATCTTGAAGAGATAGCGGAAGACATTGAGGGAGGGGCGGATTTTCACGTGAGCGAAGACGCTCAGGAATCCGTACACAGTGCGCCAAGAGTTGGGGAAGAGCTGAGAAGGGGCCAGCCCGTAGAAGCTAAGAAGATTGACGACGAAGGTGGGGAGAGGGAGACGGAATCCCGCCTCAAAGCTATCGACGTAAATAGAAAAAGACCCCGGGCGAACGGTATTTGCCCTAGTGGCGGAATCGGGCCGATGGGGGGTCGTCCAAGAGGGAAGCTGAAAGTAAGAAACTAAGTTCCTCACCTCTACATCCGAAAGGGCACAGCTTGCCCCCAAAGCAACATCCGGGAGGCGGCGTTCCGAGGTGGAAGCCTGGCCCGAGTCCCGAACTTCTTGGAAAGCCTCGGCCCCGGAAGCCTCGGCCTCGGAAGCCTCGGCCTCGGGAGCCTCGGTCTCAGAAGACTCGGTCCCAGAAGCCTCGGTCCCAGAGGCCTCGGCTCCAGAGACCTCAGTCCCGGAAGTTTCGGACCCGGAGCTTTCGGACTCCCCGGACATCGCGGAAGTAAGAGATCCCGAGGCAAGAGGGTCCGACAGGGAAGACTTGGGAGAATTGGGGGGAATGTACTCCTCGTCCGAAGGGGTAATCTCACTAGAAGAGCTCCGGACCATAAAGCCGCGGAGGGAGGGAAGAAGACTGAGACTTACTCGCAGAAAGAAGGAGAGGATCTCTCCTGAACCAGGCGTCGCCTCAAGCCTCCAGACTCCACAGGCAATGCACTCTGAGAGACGAAGAGCCTCCCCCGGTAGCCGACGAAGCTCGGATGAAGCCTTCAGGAAACTGGCCTCTCGCAGGAGAAGGAAGAAGAGCTCGGGCAGTTGCGGGGGGAACGTAAGCGCGGCAGCAAGAAGAGGAACAGTGCCCCGCAGAGGGCCTGTATTTATAGAGCCCGGTCGATACGCCTCCCGCCGAAGCCTGCGGCCGAGATCGTCCCACTCGTCCCGTCGCTCCTTCCGGATGCCCGCCACGTGTGCCATCCTTCGGCAATGATGGCGGACCGGCTCCGGGACTTGAGGCAAGAGCGATCAGCGGCTGACAGCACTCCGACCCTTCGGCTAACCACTCGGATGCCCGCCACGCGTCCCGATCCGCAGGCGACAAAGGGAGCGGCGGCAATCCGAGCGGAGCCTCGGGCAGAGAGCCGGGGCGATCCGCGACCCATGGGCGGTCGGGATCCGTTTGTGTTTTCTCCAGAGCGGCTGGATGCGCGACGCGTGTCCCGTGCTTCCTCGCGAGGCGACGCGCCGTCCCGTCCATTTAATGAGGCCTGACGCGGCTCAGAGGTACCGACCCTTCGGCTTCTCAGCCCTCAGCCTTCGCCGACCCTCTGAGCAAGGACAAAGCGACCGCACGGCCCTCGGCCGACCGAGGGCCTCCTCTTCCAGAAGAAGGGGGAATACGACTCCCAGGAAGACGCCTGCTGTGATTTTCTTTCTTTTCTGGCAGTTTCAGGCTATACTCTTGCCATCTCAGAACTGAGGAAGACAAGAGTGGGGGGCTATGTGATGCGGCAGAATCCGATTCGGCCCATTGAAGCAGGCCCAAACCCCATTCAGCCCAACAGTAGCAGTATTAGGCCCTCCGGCGGCCTTCGGCCCGTTAGCGGCCCAGCAGCCCTCGGCCCATAAGCGGCCCCGTCGCTCCCGGCCCAGCAGGCTTCAGCCCGTCAGCGGCCCACCAGCCTACGGCCCGGGAACAGCACGGCGGCCCAGGGCCCAGCAGGCTTCGGCCCGTCAGCGACCCAACCCCCTTCGGCCCGGTAGCCGAATCCGGCCCACTCCGGTGGCGGATCAGACGCTATGGCGGTTTGTCAGTAAGCCTCCTTTTAGTCCTATATCGGCTGCCACCGTTAACCATCCGCTACCCTCCGCTATAAGTATCCTGCTATTTGTGGCCAAGGGGGTGGTGGGAAAAACGGATGCCCCCCTAAGCTTCCGAAACCCCTTAAAGGACTACTGTCCGAATAGTGTTCTAGCTATTTCTTCTTGCTTCCTGAATCGAATCTTCTTCAGAAGTTAACTTGACCGTCGGAGGGGGTTCTCCAGGGCTGACGCCCGGGACTCCTGCTGACTGGTTCTTCTTCTTCTTTCCCTCCTGCAGGGGCTCGGTTCGAATCATCGCCGACCTCCCCGAGTCGGTCTCGGCCGCCGACCTCGGACTCCTCTCCCCGGTCTCGACGCCGAACGCCGGCTGCACCGCGCCAGGAGACTCGGTCTCACGCTGAAGTAGCCTTCGGACTCGCCGTCCGAGGGCAATCCCGTCGGTCGCCCCGCGCCAGGAGGCTCGGCCTCGCGCTGAAGGTGCCTTCGGACCCCCTCGTCGGAGAGCGAGCCGTCCCCCCGTCCGATCTCGGACTTTCCGGCTTCTGCTCCGACGCTCGTCTACAGCTCCGCCGACAGGAGCACCTGCTCGCGCCGCGCCTTCGTCCGACCGAAGGAGCAGCGGCTCACTATCCAAGAGCAGCTCCGGCGGCAGATCGCGCCCCCCGCGGGCGGATCCTCTTCATTCCGAAATAGCCTCGGCTTCGCCCTGTTGTGGATCCCCGTCGGGTCCCCTCGTCACCGTTCGATCCGGACCGGCTCCGGATCCTCCTTGTTTCGGATCCCCGTTTGCGGGATCCGGTCGTGATAGATCCAGTCTACATCAGTTAGCTATCTCTGTCCAAGTTAATTTCCACCACAAGCATTGCCATAAGTCGGATAAGTAACCTCAAAATCCCAAGTCTTGCTTCGTCAAAATTCTTTGCCAATTCACAAGCCTCCAACATTATTTATCTTCACGTTTCCTTTGACTCTGATGCATGTTGACAAAACTTCTCCATCAAAGATAGTGGAATACAGAACAAAGGAGTCCACGAGTTTATTTGCGACTTTGATTTGTGATATCTTTCCCATGTCCAGTTCTTAAACTTTGACAACTAATGGCCCCATTTATTCTTCATTTTGCTATGAAACTCTGTTCTCTTTTGTATTCCCACCACGACAATGCGGTCTCAGAGTGCTGGTAGTCAACGTTGCATGAAAAGACATCATATTTGTTCATGTAATGCCAACTTGCAAGCCTTTGAATATTTTGTTTACATGATACTTTTATCACGTGAACGTTGCGAATGGATTAATATAGAATCCGGATGCTCATTAGTCAGTTCTTGCAGGACAATTAAGCTTGTCATATAGGGGAATATATATTCATGCCACACTAGCTAACAGTATAGTTCATAGCTGCATGTCATCGATTGTGATTTCTGATGAAATATACTCCAAACTTTTATAATTAGTGCAAGTACATGGATATTATCTTAGTGACCGGCAAAGAAAAGAAAAAGGTGGCAATTCAATTAAGGGATAATTTTCATATTAACTACTCTTGTAACGCTATGCTTATAACTTGCATGCTACCCTATATAAGATCTTAACATGTATAATGTTTTAAAATTAGTACCATGCATGATAGCATATCTGATATATATAAACATTTCATGTATGCTATTGACATGATATGTTTAATATATATGCCATTTTGTAAGAATATATAAGATGATATGTGAGTGAGTATGGCAGTTTTGAAATTTAGTATACAAGAAAAATGGTTAACATGAAATTATCTCTTCGATAAATTGAAGCTGTCTCTTCTAATTCTTGCCTCCTGACTTATGATCACTTTGGTCTTTGGCATCTCGTAGCTAGGAACTTGATGTATAAGTCCATTACATTGAAGGTGGATAGCATCTTGTCATAGAAGGGGAAAATACCTCGTCGTGTGGAGAGAAAATTAGTTTCTAATTAATTACACCTCTGCGTGCATTTGGGCCATGCATGATGAATCTCTATAATCTTCATCTAAAGGCTAAAGCTACATGATACTTGCAAATTCACACACCTTCCTAGTTCCTAGTCTACGCCCTTGGAATGAAGATATTTTAGCCCTTGGAAGTCGGAATTTTGGTAAGGATCCCTTGTTCATATTTGTTCTTGCCACTCGTTTCAGTTGGGAAATTCCAAACTTCATGATTTAATTGGAGAAACACAAACTATTTCGGACAGCTCACTAATCTGCCCAAGCTTTTGAAAACCTTATCCGCGGGCAAGATAACTATTTGTGACGATTCACGGCCCCAGCAACCATAACTGTCGTCCGATCGCTGAATTAGATGGTGCGGCCATCGAGCAACCTTTTACTTTTCCCCAGAGGAATGCATAATAACTATTTATATGTAGAGTAGCACACTCGGTTGATATAATTACAGAACAACACTATTAATGGAATCGGGATCCTCTAAGTGCAGGTGAAGATGGGACTCAGCAGCAAGTACAGAGAGAGGAGATTTTCATACACGAGGGGTTTCCTTGAAGAACTCCATCCTTCCCTTTGCACTTACCCAGTCCTCAAACCCAAGATCTCTCACAGTTACAAACCAAAGAACTAATTAATCTTCATAGTACGTATTAGTAATTCCAGCTTCTCAAACATATATACGCCTAAGATAAATTTCATCAGACCAGCGGAAAGAATGTGGTTTGGCTTCAAGGTCCACCACAGCCTCTCTCCGTTGACTGTAATGTGTGAGAGAGGTGAACTACGGCGCTGGGGCGTCGCGTGAGTGGACTAAAATGCGCGCTATTGCCCACCACAAGCCTAATGGGCCCCCAGGTTGGGCCCCCAGTGGGTTACCAAGCCGGCCCCCTTGCGTCCCTCTCACGCGCGTTTCCGTCCATCTGATCTGTTAGCTTTAGCTATGAACCATCCCAAAAGCTCGTGCGGGGGTAGCGGAGGGTAACCCAGAGCTTCCGTTGGTAACTATCCCAACGGTTCGTGGATTCGATCCACTCTCGCATGGTGTGAATTAAGAAGCCGTTCGACATCTAAAAAAGCTTTAGCTATGAACCAAGTGAAGTGAGAGGGTCACGGCACCGTCTGCCGACAGACCGCCACTTTGTGCGCTTTCAAGCTCTCCACGCTGCCAGAGCTCGCTCGCTTCCGCCCGGTTCATGCATGTTGCCGCCGAAGACTTACAACGTCCATTTGGGTCCCCCACGTGCATGCCTAAATTAAGAGACTGCCTCTCCACTTTGAACAGCCATAGCCACAGCCATGCATGCATCTGGAGGTAGATCCACAGATAAATTTCCAAAAATAAAATTTCATCTTGTGCTGAGTTAACATTCAGATGAAGAGACATGATATAATTTATATATATTATCATCCCTCTGAAACTTTTGATGTTACAAACAGTCCCCCTAATTTGACTATTTACAAATTATTCTCCCCAATCTCAACTTTCTTATAGAATAACCCTTTTGAAGGACTTTCTTGTAACACTCTCACGGGCTTTTTTGTAACGTTTTAGAGCTTTGTATCAATTTATATATATAGTGTGCACACATTGTTTCGACCTCTTTCCTATTTTTTGAAAAAATAAAAATCATAATCAATTTCTAAATATTCAACTCTACTCTTGAAATAAAATTTATTTCTTTTGACTTAAATTTCGCCGTTGGATTGTGAGACTTTCAACATAGGCCGTCCAATTTTATATTTGTAAATTAGTGTCAAGCACTTAAATGTCAAAAAATGAAAATAATCCTGAAGAAAATTGTTAAATATTTAAAAGATTATGATAATTTTTATTTTTTAAAATATAATGATGAAATTCAAAACAGTATGTGTGCATTGCTAGCATTTCTCTCTCTATGTATATATCTATACTATATAATAAAATAGAGTTTTTAACTCCTGCTGATGTGGCAGTTTGTAGTGCTTTCCCTCCAAAAAAAATATTAAAAAATATATTCTATACATGTAAGATAGATACAGTTTCGTTTCTTCCCTCCAGCCAATGGCACCATAATTGAATCTTCCTTAATAAATGTTGCACATGGTTCAAGGGCATATGTAGGAAGGTTGAAAGTTTTGGCTCTCTAATTGAAAACCCTATTCATTAAATCAGATTTAATGAAAGGTTTAAGAGTAAAAAGATACTTAAATGTAGGCCAAGAATGCCAAACGTGTTTGTATTGTCTTGCATGTTTCTATAGAAGTTCTTTAACGAATACTTCATGTTACTAATATTGCCCTGCATTTTTTCCATAAATCATGTTAACGAAGATTTAAAAGATTACATATTGACTATTAACGACTATTAAGATTAGCCGACTTACATTATACAACATAAATAATTAAGCAAATGCTTGCATTTTTAGCAGTAACTCATTAAGGAAGTTATTTAGACTCTTAATATAGTAGAATTTCTAACCTGGCTAGAGATGTAAACGGAACATATACGGAGTGGATACGTCGTTTTCGTGTCCGTCCATTTATAATAAACGGATAATTCATATCCGCTCTATTTACTAATCGAATACGAAATGGATATCCTTAGGCATATATTCTCCATATTGTAAGCATATCGGATAATTTTTAAATATTTAAGTAAAATCTTTACATAGTACAATATTTGCTTAAAAAAATTTAAAATTATAAAAAAATAAAAATTAATAACTATTTGATCAAAAAATTAATATTTTAAGTACTCATTAATATTTATCTAATATAATTTTTTATATAAACAGGACGGAGACGAATATACTTTTCCTAAAAAATTAGATGTCTTACTAGAAAGAAAAAATCATGTTCAAAATTAAAGTCTCATAGTTTAACTTGAAACAAAATTGGCTTATTTTTACTATTTTGAGAATGACAGATGATGGAGATATTATTATTTCTTTTATTACAAATTCTAACATGTCTCAAATAATATTATGAAAAATAATAAAATAATTTATAAATAAATCGTTATTATATTCATAATTAACATTCATTTTATCTCTTTCCTAATAGGAGAAAAATTATGTCAAAATCTTATTAACCACACACTGATTATGAGAATATACATATATTTATTATATTAATCAATACAATAGTTTATCATTCATGATGTTGAATTTACTTTATTTATAACTAATTTTTAATATAATTTTTATTTTTATTGCAAGACTTTATATCGATAACTGATGATAATATTCTTGATTCCACAGTATCAAACAACATAACACTATTTCAGAAGATCTTAAACGATGACAGTGATAGAACTCATTAGGAAGTTGTTATTATCTTCAAGAATTGTGCACTAAGAAGAATAAGATTATTAAAGTAGAGGAAGATAATAGTTTTTGAATAAGTTTTCAAAATAGATAGAGTTGTCTAATTTTATTTGAAATTTTATGAATGTGATCTCGAGGAAACTGTATTTATGGCTGAACTATATTTCTTTCAAAAATTTATAGATGTGCTCTGCATTTTTTCCATAATTCATGTTAACAAAGATTTAGAAGATTATATATTGACTATTCACGACTATTAAGATTAGGCAACTTACATTATGCAGCAAAAATAATTAAGCAAAGGCTTGCGCTTTAACAGTAATCCAGTAAGGAAGTTATTTAGACTCTTAGTAGAGTAGAATTTCTAACTCGACTAGAGGTGTAAACGGAGCAAATACAGAGTTGATACGTCATTTTCGTGTCCGTCCATTTATAATAAATGGATAATTTGTATGCACTCTATTTACAAATCAGATATAGAGTAGATATCCTTATGCAGACATTCTCCAGATTCGGAGCATATGCGAATAATTTTTAGATACTCAAATAAAATCTCTACATAGTACAATATTTGTCTAAAAATTTATAAAATTATAAAAAATATAAAAATTAGTAACTATTTGATCAAAAAATTAATATTTTAAGTACTCATTAATATTTATATAATATAATTTTTTATATAAATAGGACGGAGACGAATATACTTTTCCTGAAGAGTTAGATGTTTTACTAGAAAAAGAATTCATATCCAAAATTCAAGTCTCAGAGTTTAACTTGAAACACAATTAGTTTATTTTTACTATTTTGAGAATGACAGATAATAAACATATTATTATTTCTTTTATTGCAAATTCTAACATCTCTCAGATAATATTATGAAAAATAATAAAATAATTTATAAATAAATCGTCATTATATTCATAATGAACATTCATTTATCTCTTTCATAATAGGAGAAAAACTATGCAGAATCTTATCAGCCATAAGCTGATTATGAGAATATACATATATTTATTACATTAATCAATATAATAATTTATCATTCATGATGTTAAATTTACTTTATTTATAACTAATTTTAATCTAATTTTTATTTTTATTGCAAGATTCTATATAGATAACTGGTGATAATATTCTTGATTCCACTGCATCAAACAACATAACACTATTTCAACATATCTTAAACGATGACAGTGAGATAACTGATTCGAAAGATGTTATCATCTTCAAGAATCGTGCACTAAGAAGAATAAGATTATTAAAATAGAGGAAGATAATATTCTTTGAACAAATTTTCAAAGTAGATAGAATTGTCTAATTTTATTTGAAATTTTATAAATATGGTATTGAGAAAACTCTATTTATGGTTGAATTATATTTCTTTCAAAATTTTACTTAACAATAATGTTATTTATATTTTAAATTTTAAGATAATTCTTACGCATAGGTTAATATAAATATTTATTTTTATTACATAAAATTATTTAAATTAATTTCATTTTGTTAGATTAAAATTAATTTTAATTTTAAAAAGCAAAATACCGTGCATCGCACGGGTTTAGACCTAGTATATATATACACAAGAGAAATTGATTGCCCGCGCGCCACTCCCATGATCACGATTTAAGAGATCTTGGTGTTCCTTCAACACGCCGTCTTGGGAAGACACGATGATGCTTTTAAGATCAGAATTGATATATGTTAGAATAGTCCTGTATCGGAAAAAAGACAAAATCAACAAGTGTTTAAAAGATGGTGCCTTCTCGACTCATTGTCTTAAGATTTTGAGTTGGATGACCAATAAATTCACATGGTATCATAGCCCATAGTTACGAACTGGGTCACGCATCCCGTATTTGTGGTCTACGTGATAAAGCCTAAAACGGCCTGCACGTGTTTAAAAGATGGTGCCTACTCCACTCATTGCCTTTAAAACTTTGAGTTAGATGACCCAATAATTTCACAGTCGTGATGAGTGTATCTAGACCGTAAACTGTTCTTCCGTTTAACCAGTCAATTGGACTCGATCTTGTTCGTGTACTGGGATATGTCCAGAAGATTTGCTTGTCGGATATCCTTGTACTTGATGTTAAGGAAAGGGTAGTGGTGCAGTGAATGCTGAGGGCAATGCATATATAGGAACAAACACTACAGAGAGCCTTGCTACTTTGGCTTTATCTTACTCTTCATCTTCTTTGTTCAAAGATCCCTAGTAAGTTATTCCTGATCCCTTCTTCCCGGAGTCGGCAACCAGAGGTGTATGCTGCTTTTCTCTCTCTCTCTCTCTATATATATATAGTTGGATATAAAATTACAGAAACTATAGGAGAGAGGTCACGTATAAATGTGATGTTATCTATAATGTTGCTTTTATATATCTATTTTGAATAATTTTTAAAGAGAAGGATAAGAAGTCAAGTATTCGAGGATAAATATTTGGTTAAAGATATATTTTTTATTTCAATATAAGAATAGAGGTAGCAGGGCTGTAAACCAACTATATATCTAGTTGTATTTGTGTGTGTACATATTAAGATGTAGAAAATGAACAACTAACGTGGATGGGATTCTTCCACATCCAATGGTGAACTAGGACTAAACATGGTGTAGGATATGGAAATGAAAACATTTTTGTGTGTGTGTGTACATATATACTTGCCAACATTTTTGTTGATCAATTGGCTTAACACTTGAGCTGATCTCTAAGGTAGCACATAAAAAGTTTGAAAGTCCAAAGTTGATTCCTGTTGAAGTTATTGGGTCATCCAACTTAAAACCATAAGACAATGAGTAAAGTAAGCACTATCTTTTAAACACTTGTTGATTTTGTCCTTTTTCTAATACATGACTATTCTAACAATCCCTTACTTGTCTGATCACTCTGGCCTTGAAAACGATCCCCAACCCAACAGCCAACAGCCATTTGTAGAGATAAACTAAACATAGAAGAAGAATTCCCCGGTCAGCCGAGGACTTTTTTGTGTCTTCGTCAATGTAAAATATTAAGACTCAGTGCATTGACAGCCATATTATTGGAAGCTGGCCTCTCGATCGGGAATGACAGATGAGTACAGTGAGAGCAGTTGGATGAAAAAGAAACAAAACAATGATCTACACATGTTATTAAAGATTCCAATAGCATGCAGCTGATCAGGGAATCGTTGAACCAGTCTCCTAAGTTTCCCACAGTTTTTTTTGGAGCTCCATCACGTAGAATCGTAGACTAATGACCTGTAAGTACATTGCTATATAGTTGACATCAGACGACTGTGTCTTTGCTAATTAAAAGTAATCGATCCCTTCTTTGAATATGCCTAAAGATGATGTAACTCAGTCTAGATTTGCTTGCTTGCTGGTTGCTACTGCCTGAGTAGTATGACTAGAAAACTGATGCAGTTACGCACGTCATCGACTTCCCAGTTTCCTCTACTTCCAAAGTTAATCTTGGCTTTGTCTTACAAACCACAAAATTCGAGTGTTGAGTTTGAAGGGGCCCAAGATCATAAGCACTGACCACAACTGAAATTAACCGATGTAAGACTATTATATAGCCGTTTCAACACTCCCCCTCACGGCTAAGATGGGCCATAGACATTAGATAACAGGAGGTGACGCAAATTAGAAGATAAAGTTGGACCAGACCTCTGCTTTGATACCATCTTACAAACCACAGAATCCAGATGTTGAGTTTGAAGGGGCCCAAGATCATAAACAACTGACCACAACTGAATTTTAAATTAACCGATGTAAAACTGTTATATAACCGCTCCAACACTTTGGTATGTATCAGTTGATTAATCTCTTTGACAGCTTCAATAAGTGATGCATGCATGGGATGGGAAGTACCATGATTGGGGTTAACAGGAAGCTGTCATGCTCTCCTGATCGTCCATAAATGCCATCAGCGAGACTGCGAAAGGTTTGAATTGGTCTCTGGAGCTATATAGCCCCACTTTCTGGTGCATGTGCCGAGATCATTTCTCATGCAGACGCTGAGACGATCGATGTTGCGTGAACTTAGTGTTTACTAATCTCGCTTAATTACGTGTGGTGCATATGGATGCGTATGCAAGGATTATGATGCGATTTAACAGCACCAGCGTCTGATCGATGTTGAAATATTCTTTGGCATCTTTCCTTTTTTTAAAAAAAGAAGTCTTTACAAGACCTCTTTAATTAATAGAGAAAGGATAAGCATTGGCATCTATACTAATTTTTACTTGTGATGCATGTGGATGCGTATGCCAAGGTGATGAGGTGGTATAACAGCACCAGCATCCGGTGTTGAAATGTTCATTGGCATCTCTCTCTCTCTAAGTGCCAAGAAGAGTGTTAAGGAGAGTATATACAAATTTTTTCTTAAGAAAAAAGTTTTTTTTTTTCACATTGCTATGACAATTATGTTTTCTTGATCAGATGATTATGAACTTCTCTAGGAACTTGGAGGCCCCACAGCAGGAAGTCATGAATTATTGTAGGGCAGGGGGGATGTGATTATGAATTTCTGTAAGAGGATATATGTGCAATAAAGGCATTTGTAGGACTAAAAGTTATATAGGGATTTCTTTTCATTGATCCTCTTAACAATAAAATTTAAGACTCAAAATTTTAGGAAGCTCCTGAATATACACTCACCTTAATTTGTTCAGATTTTAACTCTCTTTGAGACAATTATCCATTATTTACCAATGTCAGAATATATATATAATCTGTTTAATTTGAATTTTTCCAACAATCTCCCAGGAAAAAGTTCCTATCCTGGCTCTGTCCATAGTGGAGTGGGTGATTAAGGTCCCGTTGCTGATGGCGATTTTTTGGACTTCTTTCTCTGCATTTTTATATACCCTTAGATGAATGAGGATGAGGATAATCAAGTTATTTACTATGAAAAGATAGAAAAATACTAAGTTCTTTGTCCCCTGTATTTGTGGACATACAATGATCTAAAGGATCTCATCTGTTGAAATGACATTTGCCTCTAAAGTTGCCAGAGAGATCATGTCGGTCATATCAGAGGATTTCTGAAGATGAAAAACTCACACAAGAATTCATTGATTTGTCTATAATCACATTTGACACACACTTGTCAACTAATTAGAAGTTTTCAGTTTTACTTTTAATTTTAAAAAATGATAATTGTTTTTAGATAATTAATCATAACAATATATATGTGGTACAACTTCCAAGTAAAAATATTTTCAGACTTACATATCCAATTATTTTTAGCAAAAGGTGGTAAGCTCTAAAAGCCATTCATATAATTTGTTATTACTATTATTGTTTATTTTTAAAAGAAAGTTACAAATTAAATCCTTCTGAATTGGAGTAAAAAATAAATGTTATCAAAGAAGCCTCAACTTGTATAATTATCCAAAAAGAATTATAACTGACCCTACTCAATTTTTTTTTATGATAAAAATAAAAAAACTGAAAGTTGCTTCTAGACAAAAGTTTTCATGAAACACGTGTCAAATTTGTCCTCGAATCTTTTTTTATCTCACACATATTTCAAAATTGAAACTTTTAGTTGGAAAAAATAGTTAAAAAATTATGTAAGCAGTTTCCAAGCTTCAGGAGCCTCATTCAAAGAGAGCAAAAAAAATCCTGATGTCCCAATAACACTTTTTTTCTAAAAAAAATGGCGAACATTTCCGTCATCCTATTATTGTTCAAGTATAAAGTTTTGTCCTTCCCGAATTTTTCATGAATCTCCCACAACAGTGGCATCTTCCAAGTTCCTTTGTGTTCTGCAACAGTACTACCAGTACTTCTTGGCTAAGCCCCATGCTTCATCACGACTCAAAAGCAAAGTTAATTGAAAACAAGAGAGCGTACGGCCTCTTCTAACTTTCACATTTGATAGATTTTTTAATATCTTCTCATATAATTTAAAGATATTTTTATTATATTATACTTTTGATTATATTTATTTAATATTATCTTAAATAAAATAATAAAAACATCGTGAAAAGACGTTAGAAAGTCTACCAAACCTTATTTACGTCAAAATCCCATGTTCAGATGCTGACAAGCCCGCGTTGGAGCGGGTATGGATCATCTCTTTCAAGATCTGAGTTGCCAATCAGCTTCTGAAACGAGCATTTCTCTTG
Source organism: Zantedeschia hybrid cultivar (assembly GCA_030544215.1). NCBI lineage: Eukaryota > Viridiplantae > Streptophyta > Magnoliopsida > Alismatales > Araceae > Zantedeschia > Zantedeschia hybrid cultivar. The sequence goes on from JARZZO010000015.1 coordinate 1,071,840, forward strand.
CATGCAGGAAAAATTAAACTTGTGAACGTGAACAATCCTGGTTGGCTCCCAACTCAGCCCCCTTGGTGTAGGTACGTATTAGTTTGTGTACGTAAACTTAAGTGGCCCGGAGAAGAGACGTAAACAAAGCCAGCAAGAGAAGTGGAACACGTATAATAAAACATGTGTAGCAGAATAATTTGTAGCTGAGATGTGGCGACATGCAATCGAAGACGTGGGTAGGTGACCATGAAGAGTCAGGGTCAATTGCCACGCTGGTGACGAGGTGGTTTACATATATATATGATGGCTCCGCTAGAGGACTGGCAAAAAATTGTGGAGTTAGAAAGAAACAAGAAAAGGAAAACAAAGTATGTGGAGCTAGGTTGAAGAGGCTAGTCTGCAAGACGTACGTTGATTTGTTGAAGAACATATCAAGCGTTAAGTGTGGAAATCGGATTCTGCTAGCTAGCTAGCTTGTTGCAATCAAGTTTGGTGGAATCATGCATGAAACAAATGCATGCATCATCTCCTCATTCATTGTTTCCATCAAATCCAAGTCTTTACCGGCGTTTTTGTAATCTTTACCATCCACTTCTCTAATCTCTACTATAAAGTGCTAAAATAAATTAAGAACTGACAGTACCTCACCTCTTACATATATAAAATAAACACACCACCCCCATGCAGCTGTTATAAATCTGTGCTTTTGAATAAAAAACAAAAAAAACATCCCCATCTTTAGATATGGGCCGGTATCCAGAGGACCTTCATCTTTAAGACATGAACATATTCACCTAGACATGTGTAAAAAACACAAAGGGAACATGTTATGACCTTTTTATACATCATCAACATGCATTTTAAGTGATATATGTGATAATTCAAATACAAAATGATAGAATTTACAATTTTTTGTTTTTAATAATAACTTATATACAAATGCTCCTATTAGTCTGTTAACTAGTGGACAGCCCGCTTTTAAATGGAGTTCCGAGCCGCAAGATATATGCTGGATGCCATAAAATAATATGTCCTTGTTCAACAAGGACGTCAAAGAGAACAAAACCAAGTACAACACAAGTACCACTATTAAAATCCATCTCTAAAGTCCAGGGCATCCACTCCACCAAGATCTGTGAAACGCCATGGCATGATCCCTTCCCAATTTGTTTATTTCTGTTGCTGCCCGCCGTTGCATGCCGACCATATCAGGAAGCAGCAATTTTCCACATGATCTTTTTCTCCACGGTATCAAAATCCTCTTTAGAAAAATGGAGCACCAAATGATCCACTCGGGCTCACGTGTGCTTTAATCTTGGGGGGCTACAGTGTTTAGTATTATTATGTTCATGAGTGGAGTACAGAGGGGAAACTAAAGCAGACAAAAGCAAGGGCACGAGGTGGTGACGTTGAAAGTTCCAAACAATGGTTGCTACCCTGTTCATATGTATGGTAGAGCAACTAGGTTTGGAGATCTTATAAAAGGCGGATACAGAAACACGGATAGTTCACTATCCGCACCATATATGACCCGTTGACATTCTGACTTGTGACTCATGGGGCTTTAACATTAATCGTTGGGGTTGGGGGTCCAATCTCATTTGATCCACCTTAATTATCCCATTGGATTATCCCTCATTGGCATGACACAAGTAACAAAATGGCCAGTGCACGCCTCCCTATCATTTCACGCATGCACACGAGATAAGACCAATCAAGCCCTGACCTTTTTAAAAATGTAAGGCTTGCTTTCCTCCAAAGTCATACAATATGGTAACTTGGGAGTAATGTTATGGAAAATATGGGACCAACACATATAGGTCCGAGACAATCTACCCACCACATACATATATATATATATAGTAGGAAATGATAGCTATTTGCATGTTTCAAACTAGGACGTCGGTCAAGTCAAAGATTTGCATGTTTGACTTACTTTGTTGTGAGAGGGATTCACTACTAATAAGACGCAGGGAAGTCCTCGGGGCCGTGGCCTCATATAAAAGATGGTGGCAAACAAAGAGAAAAAAAAACCCGTGTTTGGAGGAGAAAAAAAATAACGCGCGGGGAACTCAGAAAAGCTGACCTCATAATGAAGTTAACATATTTTGGGAAGAAGACCTTCTGCGTTAAAATATAGACTGTCAAGTACCACAAGACTCCTATTATGGTATTGTAGAGTTTAGAAAGGGTCAATTATATACTTAATTCCATCTCAACATTAAAGCAAGTGCACCTTGAATGATCAATTGAGTGGATAGATTATATTATCTTTTCTTTGTTAGACAATTAGATTAATGATCAAGTGTTTATGGCCTCTCTTAAGTGGGGGAGTTTTGAATATCATGAGTTGCTCAATTAAAGATAATTTCATAACTAATTTTTTACTTAATTAGACAATAATTCTAAGTCAACTCTATCGTTGACCAAAGTAATCTTACTAATCACATCCAAATATGTAAACTTCAAGCACCTTGTGGGAGTTAAATTTGTGACATCCCCATTCAGAGGGTCATGAAAGATCTTCTAGAGTTGGAGATAATTCAGAATTGTTCGACAACTCTGTCTAATTAAGTGAGAAATTCAGGTCCACCTGATCATCTGAAAAAGTAATCATGCGGACCAGAAATATGTATCTGAAAAGAGTTTTTAAACTCCAACAAGAAATGGAATCCGAAGCTTCCCAATTGAGAAGTAAGAAGTGAACCAATTGCACTGCACTACTACTGATTCGAGTTCCATAAATATAGACATTGTGGAAACATATACAATATGTTATCGTATCTATTTTCTCAGTTGTTGTCTGCTTATTCTTTGTGCGTGTAGTAGACGGTTCCTCTCCCTATGAAAAGATATTGTTTCAACAGCGATTATGTGTTCTATTAAGTGTGTATTTGGTTCATGGTAAAATTAATTGTTATTTGCACAATTTTTCCAAAACACAGTTGATGATAATGCTTGTTCGGTGATTTAAAGATTTTAAACAACCAAAGAATTTAACACAGCCACTGGTTATTTTTATTTTCTAGAAAAATATCCGTGTAATACATTAATTTTACTTACAAAACATGAGCTAGTTAGTTATGTCTCTTTCAACTATCAGTCCGTACATACATTGCTTCAAACCACAACCGGTCATTCGCCAAGAAATAGGTCATTCCACAGTCACGGCATGACACACCTCTATGTTGAAGCTACATATGACAAGAAAGAGTCCATTCTGATGCTCCTGATCAGGTGTTCCAATCAGGGAGGGACGCTTATAAAGAATGTGGAATATCTTTCCACCATGGTCTTTAATTAATTGTTTAAAGGAAGAGAAAACATACTCAACAAGGGCCAGACACATAAGTTAAGAGCACGATTTCTCTCAATACAGGTTTAGATTGAACTTAGTCAATACATAGAAGAAATGAGAGAGTCTTTCATAAAAACTCTTTTTCGGGAATTGAAAAAAACGTCACATGAGAGAATTTTTTGAAACATTCCTCTCTCTTTACTAACTCAGTTTAAATTTGAATGTAGAGGATCTCTATTCATAAGTTAATTGCTCAAATCACTTCTCTTAAAAGCACTACTAATCCATGGCATACTGGTGATTCTGACGTAAAGATAAAGTTAAGAAGGCACTGAAAGAAGTCTAAATCACAAGTACTCATGACTTGAGCAATGCGTCATTATGCGGTGTGTTTAATGACTAATCCTTAGCTATGAAGACAATGTGTGAACGACGTCTTACAAGTTCATCTAACTCATGGTGGATGGTGGAAAGCGAAATTAGGCCAACTGCTCCATGGGCCGGGAATCGGTAAAATCTAACTGTTTGAAACACTCGTCATGGTCTCGTCATCACAATTTAGTAAGTTACAATGATGGATTATAAAAAGGTTTTTTTTTTTTTTACTTTTTTGGTCCTTTTAAGATTTTGATATTTTGTATTAATCCTACAATCTTCGTATTTACTTCAAAGTCCTCATAAACATTCCTTAAAAAGGCCCTACGGTAATTACAGTCGATCGTCCAAGAGAAGGAATATTCATTCATATATCATATTTCTATCAAAGTACATTCAGAGTACTTTGTGAAGATTCTTAGTATGATGTTTTTTCTAATGATTTCTAATTAAATTGGAGCGACCTTTTAAGGATTATTCAAAGATTGTAAGAGGTTAAAGTAAATATAAAGATTATACATAATATTGAAGGTTTGGAGGGACACCAGAAATTAAAAAAAAAAACCTTATTATTCGTTTTCACTGCGTTGGCTAAGCGACAAAAACATAGATTATAGTATTATATAGTAACCTGAGGGTTTAAATTCATAGGGCATTTGATGGGGGTATCCATTCCTAGAATGCCTGGTCGTCCCTTATTACTTTATGACAAGTGTTTGAAACAACTCGATCCACATAACATCACATCACCTGTTGGTGCGTATTTTAACACTCCCTTAGCTAGAATCTAAATCACTGCATCATCACATAGAGTTAATTCGGGTAATTTTCCCCTCGCACACTTTGGGTTAGGTATATTTTATCAAATGTTAGGCGCTAATTCAAAAGGCGAATTGTACCAAACCAGCTGACTTCCTTCCTCCATCCTTAATGGGTAATCATAGGGTAACTAGTCACCTTTCATGGATCAACAGAAGTGAAGTTTAACCCCAAGACTGCACGTATAGGGTCCAGGGATGCCCTAGCGGAAGGGGTGAAGCTGAAATCTTCAATTCTCTTTATTTCTAGATTGCAAGTCACAAACTCTTAAGTTCATTTAGCCACTAATAAATTTCCTTACTGTTTAGTTGAAACGTCAGGGGTCACAATCTGAACTCAATGATCAGCATGGACATATTATTAATGGCGGATCCAACATTCATCCAACGGTGGCAGGATCCCACTAGAGTTTATCAAATTCATTAGCCCAATTCAAAACGATCTAGTTCAGGACCTCACAGATCTAGTTTAAGACCTCAGCGGTCCAATCCAGGACTACATGACCTAGTCCAAGATCTTATTGACCCAATCATACTTATGACTTAATGTCTGAGTGATTTTACTGAATAAAATTTCTACGTCCGCCACTATATATTATAATCCTCTAATTAATGAGAGACAAAGACTCATGTAAACTACCAAAGACTTAGCCGTCCCATACAACAAATTTGCTAATACGTTTGAACAACTCCATGGAATGAGCAAACCCAAGGACCATGGCTTCCTTGTTGTTGGTGGGTCAGGTCAGACTTGGCTCCATTGGTTTGTCCATCCTTGCCCTTCTTGGAAAGGGTCTGCTTTGCTTATGTAGGCATGTGGTGCGGCCTCGCCGTACAAGGAAAGAAGACCCAAGAGGGAGGCGTGGCATCTTAAGGTCGTGTTGCTTAAAACGCTTCCTCTGCTCCTTTCTATTGGTTAAGACAAGAGCAGAACTCATGTTGGTCTCTTTGATTTTCGCTAAAAAAAGGAAAAATGGTAATAGATCTATACTCTTTCTGATGTTTGAGGTCAGTTAAGTCGGCCCCACATTTATAAGAGCAAATAAAATTTAGGACTTTTTGCAAATAACACCCTAAAGGATGTTATGCATGCAAAAAACACCCTATATATACTATACATATGTGCAGAAAATTTTCTAAAGTTTCTCCTTATTTTGAAAGGAGCCCTAACTTATGGGTGACTGAGTGATGATAGACTTTACAATAGGGGATTCTCTACGCATTTAATGATTATGTCTTTGCATATATGTATTTTACTAGAGGTTTTTTTCTTGATAGAAAGGTTCTTTACGTATACAATGATTATATAGGAGATTTTTAACGTATATATATTTTAAAAGATTATATATATATATATATATATATATATATATATATGAGATTCTTTAAAAAGATATTTGTAAAAAAAACTCTAAAACACAAGACCAGCCAAAATGTGAGATCCCCCACTCCCAATTAAATGGCAGTGAGCTGCCTTACTAGAGCTCCACAAATCAACATGTGAGAGTGGGGTGGGATGGCATGCATGTTCTCCCCCCAGGGAACTCAAGGAGCCTATAGACTGCCACATTGTTTTTCCCCAATCAAGGACCAATTAGAGTTCATCACGGTGGAGTTGTTTGGCTCAATGTTCGGATTTTTTTTTTAATGATTTAGAGATTTGAGTTATTAGTGTGTTTTATCTGACTTATTCAAATGATTATATTAGTTCGTTTGATCCGATCTCACTATCCATAAATAAAGAACGTTAATTACATCTCTCGAAGAGAAAAAATATTTGATTAATCATTAGAAGAACTTAGCATAATATCCTGTAGAAATAATGTAAATGCAATATACTATGACATGAGAGATTTGATTTCAAGAGATTGTGGATCTAAACTTTGATCTTTAGATAAAATGTTATGTATTTATCTACTTCTTAATTTACCAGGTTGAGTCTGCGGTAGGGGGTGCAAACTCAAATCATTTTTCTTCAATCAACCTTTGAAATTATGCCAACAAAGTTTAATCTTTATTTGATTAGTGATTGTAGGGAACACAGGGCATTTTAAAGTTTTTTGATTGATATTGATTGGAGAACCTCAAAAATTTCAAATTTATATGCTTGACGAAAATTTAATGATTCATTTTATGGCAGGGGGTGGAGACTCAATTGCCATTTTATTGCATCCTTTCAATTATCACTTGAAATAAAAGTGAAAATATTTTTATGAGAAAAATATAAATTTGATGGTTGAGTCTACGACAGGGGGCGCATACTCAAATATGTTAGGGGGTAAACAAATATTCAAATATTTTGCATACAACTTTTTGAAAACAAAGCTTAACTTGAGATTTGAAGACATGTTTCAAAATTTTAGAGGGGAAATACACCTTTAGAAATAGTAGGAGATTAAGTTTTTGAAGAAATAATTTATTGAAGACTTGAGTCTGCACTACACTTAATCATTTTTATTGACCCTTTGAGACTAGATAAAAAAGGATTTGATATTGATTGTAGAAAATAAGAAATAATTTTTAAGATTTTCTAGGTAATATATGGTCAAAACTTAAGGATTTTGAGTTCTTGTGCTTAAATGTGAGTTTGGTGGTTGCGTCTGCGGTAGGCAATCGTAAACTCACCTGTCATTTTTATTTTCTAGTTATTCTTTGAGATTTAGATGAAAATGTTTGAATTTTATTTAATTTTTGACTGTAGGATATGCAAAGCATCCTTTGGAATTTTCTGGGCTGACATAGATGGTCAAGAATTGAGGATTCAAGGGTTCATGCCTTTATACTAGAATGCAAGTTTAAAGGATGAGTCTACGATGAAGGGGGACATACTCAAATTCAAGAAGATGTTCAAGATTTGGAAGGAGCATCTTTTGAGGTTGGAGATGACTTGGAATTTAGAAGGATGTTCCAAGATCTTTAGGATGTGCTCATGCTTATAGGGCCATTGGGAAATTCAATTTCTCAAGAAACAATTTATGAGAAGGTTGAGTTTGCATCGGAGGGTGCAGACTCAGTTGATTTTATGATTTGTTTTGAACCAATGGAAATAATATTTGTTGTGAATGAATTTTATTATCAATTGTAAAGTGTTTGAAATGTATTTAACTGTGCTTGGGTGAACTGCGTTGAGAGAGATCCTTCCTCTACTTTTTATATTTACATGCATTTTTTGTTGCGATTAGTCTGCGAAGAATAGGTGCGGACTCAGATGTGACTATGGAAGTAGCATCAAGGTCTGGTTTTGAATGTAGAAAATTGTATCTAAAGTACTTTGCAAAAACATTATGTTGTCAAGAAGTCATATCTTATTAACACTTGTTCAATTTCACATACTTGTGTCTACGGCAGGGAAGCGCAGACTCAACACACCATCAACAAGCCTTTAAAATTGTAAATGCTGCATAACAACCTAATATTTTTAGTAAATCATGTTCAAAATCCTCTATTTTTCATCTGTGTTTCGTTAGTGCTGGAGGTTTGATAGTCCTGTTAACGTGTGTTCATCATAACAGGGCTAAGTCTGCGCTAGGCGGTACAAAGTCAACTAGTCACACTGACCTTTCCTTAATCCTGTACAATCAAACTGCAAATATCATGCAAGTTAAGTTGATAACACTTAACAAAATCAAATTAGAGAAATCTCAATCATGAGAAATCATCTGTATCCAATTCCCTTTTAAAATTTCATCAATCTAGGAGCAGACTCAAGTATTTGAGAGCTAATCTTATTTAATTTCCTCCAAACTTGAGACGATTAGGAATCGTCATAAGTTTCAGAGACATGAGATTTAGATGTCTCTAAAAACTTGATTATATCCTCATGGATCCCTTTCTAAAAGAATGTTCCTTCAATGGGCATTTCCCATGATATAGTTTCTTCGTGAATTTTTCATTCTTCTTGATTATTTGATTAGACATTTAGAATGTTCAATGAGATGATTTAAGAAGAATTTACGCCATTCACTAGCAGGGCCTAGTGAGAGCTTTGAAAGTTCATGGAGAGCTATGCTATTAGAAGGGCCGAAAAGACCATCCTGTAAAAGGAAGCATGAATGGCTGTCGACCTTAGAGTGGCTTCAAAAGGGAGATTCGTCGAGCGTAATCTCTCACCCTAGAGGGTGCCCTTAATGCCTTCAAGGTATGAGGAATCCCACGAGGAACATTCCATCAAACCTCTACAAGAGGGGAGCTAAGAACTCCACCATCAATTTGACAAGGGGCTTTAGGACTTGTCACTCAGAATCGGTCATTTAATATGAGGTTGGAGATGACATAATTTCTATTAGAGGTTCTTTAAACAGATTGCTCTAGCCTTGGATTTAGTAGATAGCCCTACGTTTGGGCTTCTTCTTGGAAAGTCTCAGAAAAATGTTAACAAATTTAAAGAAAAAAACATGACTTTTGATTTAAATATTAGAGAGATTTGATGAAATCTGAAATTCAAGCTCCCCAAAGTCTTCATTGGGTTGGAGAGAGGTAGCCCTAGACATGGGGAATGTCCAAATAGGTTTAAAAAGGTTAAAAAATATGTTTTTATCATAAATGAACCCATGAAAAGGGTGCAGACTCAACCTCTAGACATGTACTTATGCTTACTAGCTCAAACATGAAGCGATGTATTATAAAATAGTAGGAACATATAATTGAAGCTCCGAGTTGTATTTAAAGTGTAACTTAGGCATGAAATTAAACCTTCACACTGGTCAAACTCCTTCTAATTTGAAAGAAATTTCAATATATATGCCAACATAATGCAAATTTCTATTTTAATATAAGAAATGTCCCTTAAATGGCACACGTTAGAAGACTTATGTCTTTGGATGCTCACCCCTAACAGGTGTGGAGTCTCTCGTGGGTACATCCATGGTCGGAGCCATTGGCCATTGTAAGAGAAGATTAAAGCAAAAGAAATCCGAACTCAGGATAAAACATGAATATAGGCTTGACATGAGAGTAAAATGACATCCTCGAGGGTTTCTTGGAGCATCGAGCTGTAAGGGTTTATTGTCCACATAGTGGACATCCTTCCTAAGGATGTATAAACAAGTTAAGGCTTCCAAGGATGCTTCCTCAAAACAAAACACTAAAATTATATAGTTTAGAAATCTAGACAGCAGGATACTCAATCGGCCAAATATATACATATCCTCTTCAATAGAGAGAGGTTTAACTATACTAAACAATTTTTACGAAGTAGAAGATTTTTTTCACGTAACCACAACAATTACACATGCTTCAGTCAACTATTCTAGGTTTGGAGGTCCCCCTATAGGTAGTAATATTTTCTTCACATGCTTCATTACTTGTGAATAGCACATAAGCATAGATTGATTGTTTGTTTCTTATTGGCCATGGATTGATTGTCTATAGGTGGTTTCCATTATGGCGAACCATATTCTTCTATAAGCCTCTTCATTCTAGTGGGATTTAATCTCAAGACCTCCATCACTGAAGGAAAGTCCAATGCCATTGAGCCAGAGGCTCATTGGCACCATGAGTTTATTATCATTATATCTGGTTTGTTAACTAAGAGGGTTTTGTCAAGATATGCCAAGTCACTAAAAATGTGTCTCAATTTCTTTTTGTATTATATATATAATAAGGTCATTAGACTAAGCATTATGACTTATTAAAATAATTTTTTTATTGGCAAACATATTTTGGTAACCTTTTTAAGTATAAGAGATCTTCTTCCCTCATGTCCCCTCAAATTTCTAAAATGAGACTCTAAAGACTTAAAATGCTCAAGTCTACCCTTAATTGTCCACCGTCTAAACTTTGTCTTTGGAGTGCTCTTGGGGGGACAAAAAGCAAGCGTGAGATAGCTAATTGAGGGCAATAGTGACACAAGATTCTTCTACCTCTTGACAATGGTAAAGAATAGTAGCAACATATTTAGATAGAAGTGAAGAAGGTAATGTCATTTTTTATGAGCAAGGTCTTTAACATTACAGTAGCAATCACCTCAGTAGTAGATGGAAGAAATGGATTCATGTCAATGAATGGGTAAACAGAGACCTATCCTCCTACAAACTCTCAATGGGGGACGCTAGCAACTTAGCGGGCCCTCTAACCATGGAGGAGTTGGAAATTGTGGTGCAGGCCATGCTAGACCAAAAAGCCTCTCGAACAAATGGTTTTCTAGGTATGTTCTTAAACAAAATTTGCTATGTTATCAAATCAAATTTCTTTGATATAGTCTAGTAATTATTAGAAACTACCTACATTTTGTAGGTGCTAAATACATCTCTGATTGCCTCATACTTAAGGTGGTAGCACTAAAAGCCCTAAAGGAGTTTAGGCCTATAAGGCTATGCAATGACTTGTACAAGATCATTGAAAAGGTGGTTGTCAACTAAGTAAGTCTGCTACTACCCAAGTTAGCTTCAACAAAGTGGGCACAATCATCCTCAGTAGGAACTTGGAGAGATCAGAAGCAATGTCATAGGCCACTTGAGTGAAAACCCATGTTGAATCTTTTAATTACTTTGAAAAAACTAGAAGAACACTTTAATAAGGCAAGGGCATTGATCCCTGGATGGAGTTCCAAGATCAATTAGGAACACAAAACTAGATCAAGGTGGACTTTGGTGTAGTAGTTGGAACGGAGGATGGACTTGTTGAAATGAGCCTATTGGTGGCACAAGTTGCAAAGTAACTCAAGAGTTTCAATATATTCAAATTCTCACTTTTCTCTAGGCAACACAATGGTCTAGACAACTAGTTAGCAATTGAAGATGAGGGTGTCTTTTGTTTGAGAGTGTTAAATTTTATGACTAGATTGGCAACTGCCACAACGATGCTTCCATGTTGCACTGTAATGCTTGTGTTTTTCTTACCAAAAAGGAAAAAGAAAGTCCTTGAATATAAGATGAGCTATCACATTTTTATTAGGCTATATGTATGTAGACCCTTAGTTTGTAGTGGCACATGGGCATTTTTATAAAAACTTAAAAAATATTATTCCTAATTTCCTATGTTCATTCATTTTCTTGTCATGAAATCCCTTCTCCATTTTGTTTAAGCTTTTTGTTGCATGTATACTTTAGTTTATTTGGATGGAACATCAAGTAACACACAAATTGACCACATTATTATTATTATTTTATTTCAAAGAAAATTCTAGACAAAGAATAGCTTAAGCCCACAAAATTTATCTATTATATCTAGGGATCAAAAACTTTAATCTTGTTATTTATTTATAACCCCTAGCAATTTCACATTCACTCAATAAACCTACTTTTTAGGGGATTTTTCCAAAAACTCGAAGGGTTTATTCCTAATTTTTGGGGGCTTTTTACCCACTAAGATTGTGAGAGTTATAAATAAATGTCAAGAATGGAGAGTTTAATCCTTAATTAAATATAACAGATTCTCAAGGGTAGTATCTAAAAATCCTAACCTTAAAACCATAAAATTATGACATTTTATAAGAGACCAAATAATTCCATTGTGATTGCCTGGAGAAGAAGAAGAATATTCTCGGTGTATCCAATAGAATATTGGCACATGTAATTATATAATCTTATTAGATAAAATATTATGGGCATTGATGTAGACTGGATCTATCACGACCGGATCCCGCAAACGGGGATCCGAAACAAGGAGGATCCGGAGCCGGTCCGGATCGAACGGTGACGAGGGGACCCGACGGGGATCCACAACAGGGCGAAGCCGAGGCTATTTCGGAATGAAGAGGATCCGCCCGCGGGGGGCGCGATCTGCCGCCGGAGTTGCTCTTGGATAGTGAGCCGCTGCTCCTTCGGTCGGACGAAGGCGCGGCGCGAGCAGGAGCTCCTGTCGGCGGAGCGGTAGACGAGCGTCGGAGCAGAAGCCGGAAAGTCCGAGATCGGACGGGGGGACGGCTCGCTCTCCGACGAGGGGATCCGAAGGCACCTTCAGCGCGAGGCCGAGCCTCCTGGCGCGGGGCGACCGACGGGATTGCCCTCGGACGGCGAGTCCGAAGGCTACTTCAGCGTGAGACCGAGTCTCCTGGCGCGGTGCAGCCGGCGTTCGGCGTCGAGACCGGGGAGAGGAGTCCGAGGTCGGCGGCCGAGACCGACTCGGGGAGGTCGGCGATGATTCGAACCGAGCCCCTGCAGGAGGGAAAGAAGAAGAAGAACCAGTCAGCAGGAGTCCCGGGCGTCAGCCCTGGGGAACCCCCTCCGACGGTCAAGTTAGCTTCTGAAGAAGATTCGATTCAGGAAGCAAGAAGAAATAGCTAGAACACTATTCGGACAGTAGTCCTTTAAGGGGTTTCGGAAGCTTAGGGGGGCATCCGTTTTTCCCACCACCTCCTTGGCCACAAATAGCAGGATACTTATAGCGGAGGGTAGCGGATGGTTAACGGTGGCAGCCGATATAGGACTAAAAGGAGGCTTACTGACAAACCGCCATAGCGTCTGATCCGCCACCGGAGTGGGCCGGATTCGGCTACCGGGCCGAAGGGGGTTGGGCCGCTGACGGGCCGAAGCCTGCTGGGCCCTGGGCCGCCGTGCTGTTCCCGGGCCGTAGGTTGGTGGGCCGCTGACGGGCTGAAGCCTGCTGGGCCGGGAGCGACGGGGCCGCTTATGGGCCGAGGGCTGCTGGGCCGCTAACGGGCCGAAGGCCGCCGGAGGGCCTAATACTGCTACTGTTGGGCTGAATGGGGTTTGGGCCTGCTGCAATGGGCCGAATCGGATTCTGCCGCATCACATAGCCCCCCACTCTTGTCTTCCTCAGTTCTGAGATGGCAAGAGTATAGCCTGAAACTGCCAGAAAAGAAAGAAAATCACAGCAGGCGTCTTCCTGGGAGTCGTATTCCCCCTTCTTCTGGAAGAGGAGGCCCTCGGTCGGCCGAGGGCCGGGCGGTCGCTTTGTCCTTGCTCAGAGGGTCGGCGAAGGCTGAGGGCTGAGAAGCCGAAGGGTCGGTACCTCTGACCCGTGTCAGGCCCCATTAAATGGACGGGACGGCGCGTCGCCTCGCGAGGAAGCACGGGACACGCGTCGCGCATCCAGCCGCTCTGGAGAAAACACAAACGGATCCCGACCGCCCGTGGGTCGCGGATCGCCCCGGCTCTGTGCCCGAGGCTCCGCTCGGATTGCCGCCGCTCCCTTTGTTGCCTGCGGATCGGGACGCGTGGCGGGCATCCGAGTGGTTAGCCGAAGGGTCGGAGTGCTGTCAGCCGCTGATCGCTCTTGCCTCAAGTCCCGGAGCCGGTCCGCCATCATTGCCGAAGGATGGCACACGTGGCGGGCATCCAGAAGGAGCGACGGGACGAGCGGGACGATCTCGGCCGCAGGCTTCGGCGGGAGGCGTATCGACCGGGCTCTATAAATACAGGCCCTCTGCGGGGCACTGTTCCTCTTCTTGCTGCCGCGCTTACGTTCCCCCCGCAACTGCCCGAGCTCTTCTTCCTTCTCCTGCGAGAGGCCAGTTTCCTGAAGGCTTCATCCGAGCTTCGTCGGCTACCGGGGGAGGCTCTTCGTCCCTCAGAGTGCATTGCCTGTGGAGTCTGGAGGCTTGAGGCGACGCCTGGTTCAGGAGAGATCCTCTCCTTCTTTCTGCGAGTAAGCCTCAGTCTTCTTCCCTCCCTCCGCGGCTTTATGGTCCGGAGCTCTTCTAGTGAGATTACCCCTTCGGACGAGGAGTACACTCCCCCCAATTCTCCCAAGTCTTCCCTGTCGGACCCTCTTGCCTCGGGATCTCTTACTTCCGCGATGTCCGGGGAGTCCGAAAGCTCCGGGTCCGAAACTTCCGGGACTGAGGTTTCTGGAGCCGAGGCTTCTGGGACCGAGGCTTCTGGGACCGAGGCTTCTGAGACCGAGTCTTCCGAGGCCGAGGCTTCCGGGGCCAAGGCTTTCCAAGAAGTTCGGGACTCAGGCCAGGCTTCCACCTCGGAACGCCGCCTCCCGGATGTTGCTTTGGGGGCAAGCTGTGCCCTTTCGGATGTAGAGGTGAGGAACTTAGTTTCTTACTTTCAGCTTCCCTCTTGGACGACCCCCCATCGGCCCGATTCCGCCACTAGGGCAAATACCGTTCGCCCGGGGTCTTTTTCTATTTACGTCGATAGCTTTGAGGCGGGATTCCGTCTCCCTCTCCCCACCTTCGTCGTCAATCTTCTTAGCTTCTACGGGCTGGCCCCTTCTCAGCTCTTCCCCAACTCTTGGCGCACTGTGTACGGATTCCTGAGTGTCTTCGCTCACGTGAAAATCCGCCCCTCCCTCAATGTCTTTCGCTATCTCTTCAAGATCCAGACGCAGGGGAAGTCGGAATGGTACTGCTTTGTCCCCTGGGTTGGCCGGAGGATTTTCTCTGGGAAGCCTTCGTCTATCCATGGCTGGAAGAGGAAGTTTATCTTCGTCTCTCTGCCAGAGAAGGAGAAGGGTGTGTGGCCCTTCCCCACCGAATGGGTGCCGCTGGCCGAAGGACTCTCGGGACCTCCTGTTTTGTCTCCCGTTCAGAGTACTATCGTGGGTCACGTTCAGGTGAAGGCCCCTTACGACGTCTCGGTGCTTCTTTCCGACGCGGAGCGGTTGATAGGTGCCGGGGTTTGGCCGGACCCTAAGTGTGATCCGGAGCGGGTCTTTCCGTACCTACCTCCCGGGGAGACTCCGCGGGACCGCGGGGGAAGGACTGCCGCTCCTCCGGCCGAAGCTCTTCCGGCTTTGGAGGCTGACGAAGTTTCGGCCGAGGGTAAGTCGGCTCTGAGTCTATTACTCGATCGTTGTTTTTGGCTTCTGATATCCCTTTCTTGCTTTGCAGCAATGGCCCAGCTCGATGCCCTCCTCGATCAGCTATCGGATCAGCGCGTTTCGCGCCGGGCGCCGGCCCCGCAGGCGGTGAGCAGGCCTGTCCGAGGTACCGGGGGTCCGAGGACAAGAGGCGGGGGCCTCGGGACTGCGGCCTCCGCCGAGGGTCGTGCAGTCGCCGCTGCTCTTGAGAGGGAGCAGAAGACTAAGTTTGCCTCTCGGGGAGGCGGCCGAGCGTCGAAGCGCCCCCGGGTAGAGGAGGCCGAGGGAGAGGTGGAAGCTCAGCTAATCAGGAGGAGCGCCGGGGCCCGAAGGGCTGCAAGGTTGGCGTCTCCTGAGATGCCGAGGGGTGACTCCCCTCCGGCCGTATCGGCAGGAGCCGATGGAGGAGATGCCGAACCGCGGGCGCAGCTCGAGCGGCGGCACCCCGCATCGGGGGAGAGCATGGAGGACCCGCAGACGTGCCTTCGTCTGCTCAACAGCCTCACTCTCCCTTCAATCTTCGAGGAGCTGAAGGCCCACTCCATCACTGATCTGACGGAGATGAGTGTCCGTCTGTCGGTTCAGGTGAGCACCCCGAAAGTGTTTCAGCTCATCTTCAGCTACTTCTTCTGATTCTATTGGCCCTCATCTGCCCTCGATCCGCAGGCTTCGATGACGAGTCGTGTCCTGATGCATCGTCAGGAGCTGCTCCAGCGTAAGCTTCTGGAAGCCGGGGTGGATCCGGTTGGTTCGGGGGAAGGCACTTCGGCGGCTCCTCGCATCGAGCCCCTAGTTGAGGAGCTCGTGACTGCGAGTGCCCGAGCGCGGAAGCAGCTGGAGGAGAGGGCAGCAGAGGCCCGTGCCGCCGCCGAGGCCAAGAAGAAGGCCGAGAGCGATCTTGCGGCAGTCGAGTCCGAACTCCGGACTTTCAAAGCCCAGACCCAGGACAGGGAGGCTCGGCGAGCTTCGGAGAAGCGCCGCCTCGTCGAGGAGGTGTCGACCTTGAAGCGGAAACTGGGAAAGGCAGCGGAGTCGGCCGTGGCCAACTACAAGGCCGGGAACGACTATGCCCAGGAGATCCTCCAAGCCCAGCTGCAGGCTTCTTCCGCGGTTTTTGACCTCGGACTAGCAGTCGCCCAGAGGGCCTGCCCGAGCGTCGATCTGACCGGGGAAGCCATGCCAAAGGGCGAGGAAGCCCGGGAGCTTTTATCCTGGTGGGAGGAGCTCGTGGCGGAGAGGGCCCCGCCTCCAGCTGATGCCGAGGAGGCCGGTGCCGAGGAGGCCGAGACCGAAGAGGCCGATGCCGAAGAGGCCGATGCTGAAGAGGCCAATGCCGAAGAGGCTGCTGCTGAAGATGCCCTTGCTGAAGGCGCCGCTTCTGAAGCGGTGCAGGTCGTCGACTCTCCCTCTCCTTCTCCTGACCGAAACGTCGTCGAGGTGGAGGAGGAGGGGGTTGTCGAGGACTGATACGAGGGTTCCCCTCGGTTTTCTTTTTGATTTACTTTTGTAAGCTCTTGGCCAGGCGTACGGCTGAGCTTTGTATCTCCTTTTGCTTTAGAAAATGGAAGGAAGGTTTTTGGCTTTACCTGGCTGTCCCCTGTTTGACTTGGGTAGATCTGTCTCCTGTTTTTGGCCATATTCCGCGAAGCCGAGATCCGTCGTAGGTTTGGACAGGCCGTTGGTAGAATATTGCCTGGAGAATAATATGCTGCGCCTTGATCCGGATTGCATGGCCGAAGCCATTCGTCGGATCAAAAAGGGCTTACGGGCTTCAAGAGAATCATGCCGCTCCCGGTACGGTTTGCATGGCCGAAGCCACTCCCGATACGGTTTACACGGACTTATAGAAAACCATGCCGTGTCCTGATCTGGATTACATGGCCGGAGCCATTCGTCGGATCGAAGGATTCACGGACTTTAAGAGAACCACGCCGCTCCCGGTACGGTTTGCATGGCCGAAGCCACTCCCGATACGGTTTACACGGACTTAGAGAGAATACCATGCCGCTCCCGATACGGTTTGCATGGCCGAAGCCACTCCCGGTACGGTTTACACGGACTTAGAGAGAATACCATGCCGCTCCCGATACGGTTTGCATGGCCGAAGCCACTCCCGGTACGGTTTACACGGACTTAGAGAGAATACCATGCCGCTCCCGATACGGTTTACATGGCCGAAGCCACTCCCGGTACGGTTTACACGGACTTAGAGAGAATACCATGCCGCTCCCGATACGGTTTACATGGCCGAAGCCACTCCCGGTACGGTTTACACGGACTTAGAGAGAATACCATGCCGCTCCCGATACGGTTTGCATGGCCGAAGCCACTCCCGGTACGGTTTACACGGACTTAGAGAGAATACCATGCCGCTCCCGATACGGTTTACATGGCCGAAGCCACTCCCGGTACGGTTTACACGGACTTAGAGAGAATACCATGCCGCTCCCGATACGGTTTGCATGGCCGAAGCCACTCCCGGTACGGTTTACACGGACTTAGAGAGAATACCATGCCGCTCCCGATACGGTTTACATGGCCGAAGCCACTCCCGGTACGGTTTACACGGACTTAGAGAAAACCATAACAAGTTTTTCTGAAAGAAAGCGAGTTCCTTTATTTATAGCCTCCGGCTAAAAGCCTGGGGAGAGTTGACTTACATGTAATAACGCCGGAGGCGCTCCACATTCCATGTGCGAGGAAGGGGTTGGCCCGAAAGGGTTTCCAACCGGTAGGCTCCTCGTCTGATTACCTCCCTGACCCGGTAGGGCCCCTCCCAGTTGGGGGCAAGCTTCCCCGAGGCTTCGGCTGGCTTGGAAGCATGGGCATTCCTTAACACGAGATTCCCCACTTCAAAGCTCCGGGGCTTTACTCGAGTGTTATGGTACTTGGCCATTCGTTGCTGATAAGCCGCCAGTCGGATACGAGCTTTATCTCGGACCTCCTCAATGAGGTCCAAGTGGTCTTTCAGACCTTCCTCATTGGCTTCCGTATTATAGGCAATGACTCTGGGAGAAGGGAGGCCGATTTCTATGGGAATGACGGCCTCTACCCCATAGGCCATGCGGAAGGGAGTTTCGCCGGTGGGGGTTCGGCTCGTCGTCCGATAGGCCCACAGGACACTCGGCAGTTCTTCCACCCATCGGCCCTTAGCTTCGCCGAGTCGGGTTTTCAATCCCTGTAAAAGGCTCCGGTTAGTGACTTCGGCTAGGCCGTTCGCTTGAGGATGCGCTACCGAAGTAAACTTGTGGAGTATGCCGAAGCTGGCGCAGTTATCACCGAACCGTCGGCTATCGAACTGCTTTCGGTTATCTGAGATGATGGCTCGAGGGACGCCGAACCGGCAAATGATGGACTTCCACACGAAGTTCCAAGCATTGTTGTCGGTTATTGAGGCGAGGGGTTCGGCCTCGACCCATTTGGTGAAGTAGTCGACTGCCACGATGAGGAATTTCCTTTGGCCGGTGGCAACGGGAAAAGGTCCCAGGATGTCGACTCCCCATTGGGCGAAAGGCCAGGGATCAGATAATGGGGTCAGAAGGGTGGCTGCCTGATGAATGAGGGAGCTAAACCTCTGGCACTGGTCGCAGCGCCGTACGAGGGCTAAAGCGTCCTCTCGAAGCGTGGGCCACCAGTAGCCTTGCCTTAGGAGCTTGTGAGCCAGGGCCCTTCCTCCCGCATGCGCCCCGCACACCCCTTCGTGGACTTCCCTTATGGCGTAGTCGGCCTCGGCCGGGCCGAGGCACCGCAGCAAAGGTCGGCCAAATGATTTCTTGTACAACACCCCGTCCAAAAGGAGAAAGTGGGATGAGCGCTGCCGGATGCGCTTCGCCTCCCTAGGATCTGGAGGGACTTCTCCTTGGAGAAGGAAAGCGATGAGGGGAGTCATCCATGTCTCGGCTTCTGCTTCAGCAATCTGCATGGCTTCGGTTTCGCCGAGGCTGGGTTCGGCGAGCTCCTCGACGAGGATCATCCGGCCTCCGCCCCCGTCTTGGGTTGACGCCAGCCGGGAAAGGGCATCGGCCCGGGTATTCTCGGCTCTCGGGATCCTCACGATTTCACAAGAATCGAATTGAGCGAGGATCTTGCGAGTTACCTGGAGATAAGACGCCATCACTGCGTCCCGAGCCTCATACTGCCCGGAGACATGGCCGGCGATTAACTGGGAATCGCTGAAGGCTTTTAAGTTCCGGGCGCCGAGTTTCTTCGCGGCTTGGAGGCCGGAAATGAGGGCTTCATACTCGGCGGCGTTGTTAGTCGCAGGAAAGGAGAAACGCAGGGCGTACTCCGTCACGACTCCTTCGGGTGATGCCAGGATCCATCCGGCGCCACTGCCCGTGGAGCACGCGGAGCCGTCCACGAAGAGCCGCCATTCGTCCGGTGGTGCCGGTGCTGAGAGAGCCTCGGCTTCGGCCACCTCGGGTTCTGGCTGCGGCGTCGCGCAGGCGCCGGGGGTAAGTTCGGCAATGAAGTCTGCCAATGCTTGGGCTTTTATTGCTACTCGAGGGGCGTAGGAGATGTCGAACTCTCCTAGCTCAATTGCCCACTTCGCCAGCCTGCCGGACACCTCTGGTCGGGCGAGAACCTGCCTCAAGGGCTGGTTGGTGAGGACTTTCACAGAATGGGCCAGGAAGTACGGCCGAAGCCTTCTTGCAGAAGTGACGAGGGCCAGAGCCAACTTTTCCAGGGCTTGGTACCGGAGTTCCGCTCCCTGAAGGGCTCGGCTAGTGTAATAAACGGGCTTCTGAATGCCTTCTTGTTCTCGGACGAGGACGGTGCTGAGGGCCGTCTCGGAGACTGCGAGGTATAGGCTCAGAGGCTCCCCGGAAATTGGTTTCGACAGGATGGGGACTTTGGAGAGGTAGGCCTTCAACTGATTGAAGGCTGTCTGACACTCTTCCGTCCAGTCGAAGTTGTTGGCCTTCTTCAGCAGCTTGAAGAAGGGAAAACAGTAGTCGGCCGCCCTGGACATGAAGCGGCTGAGAGCTGCGATCCTCCCGTTCAGCTTCTGTACCTCTCGGAGGTTAGCCGGGGGGCGCATCTTTATGATGGCCGAAACCTTCTCGGGATTAGCCTCCACCCCTCGGTGCGTGACCATGTAGCCGAGGAACTTGCCGGAGGCTACCCCGAAGGCGCACTTGGCCGGGTTCAGCTTCATCTTGTACCGCCTGAGGGCGGAGAAAGTCTCGGCCAGGTCGGCCAGGTGCTCCGCAGCAACGCGGCTCTTCACCAACATGTCGTCTATATAGACCTCCATGTTTCGGCCGAGCTGCGCGGCGAATACCTTGTTGACCAGTCGCTGATATGTCGCGCCGGCGTTCTTCAGACCGAAGGGCATTCGGGTGTAGCAGTATAGACCCAAATCGGTGGTGAAGCTGGTCTTGCTCTCGTCGTCCGGGTGCATCCGGATCTGGTGGTAGCCTGAATAGGCGTCGAGGAAGCTTAAGAGCTCGTGGCCAGAAGTGGCGTCCACCACCTGGTCTATCCGAGGCAGTGGAAAGCTGTCCATTGGGCAGGCCTTGTTGAGGTTGGTGAAGTCCACGCACATGCGTCATTTGCCATCTTTCTTTGGCACCATGACCACATTGGCTATCCAGTCTGGATGATGCACCTCTCGGAGATGTCTGGCGTCCAGTCCCTTTTGTACTTCAGCCTGGATGGCGGTTCTCCTTTCCTGGTTGAAGGTGCGCCGCTTCTGCTTCACCGGAGGCTGATCGGGATCGGTATGGAGTCGGTGCTCTGCTACCTCCGGGTCCACCCCGGGCATGTCTGCCGGAGACCAGGCGAAGATGTCGAGGTTCTTTTTCAAGAACTCGGTAAGCTTCTCTGCTTCACCTTTCTCCAGGCCGGAGCCTATCATCAGGACTCGTCCTTCGCCTCCTGGAACAGGGACGGCGAGGAGTGCTTCTCCCGGAGATGCTTCGGCTGATGACTCGATCGCTAGGGTTTCAGCTGCGTTCTTCCCTTTAACCGAAATCATGTAGCATTGCCGAGCGGCTTCTTGGCTTCCCTTGGCTTCGCCTATCCCACAATTGGTATAGAATTTCAGTTTCTGATGGAAGGATGAAGGTACGGCTCCGATTCCGCCGATGAGCCTTCGGCCGAATATGGCGTTGTAGGCTGACTCGATCTTCACAACGGTGAAGTCTGTTTCGATGGTTAATTGCCGGGGGGCGGAGCCTAAGGTTACAGGAAGCCGGACAATGCCCTCTACTCGGCAAGGCGAGCCGTTAAAACCGTAGAGGGGGCCCCGGTGAGGTTTCATGTTAGCCTCACTCAACCCCAACTTTTCAAAACAGTCGTAAAACAAGATATTTGGGGCACTTCCATTATCCACAAAGATCCTATGTACATCGTAGTTGTGGATTACAGCATTGACGACGAGAGCGTCGTCATGAGGGACCTGAACATCCGTCAGGTCCTCGGCGCCGAAGGTGATGTCTTCCAGACGAGGCTTCTTCGGCTCGCCCTCAACTGCTGCTACTGTGCTACGCTGCCGCGGCCTGGACCCTTCCCCCGGTCCTCCGGATATCATCATGATAGACCCAGAACTGGGTCTTTGATGGGATGATTCAACCGGGGCCGAGGTGGCTTTGGGCGGAGGAACGGCTTCTGTTGCTGAGGGCTGCTGTTGTCTGGGCGCTGCAGGGGCGTCCCGGTTCTGTTGCGGTGGCTGCTCCCGGCGGTACTGCGGCAGTCTCCCCTCCCGGATGATGCGGTCAATCTCTTCCCGGAGCTGCCGACACTCATCCGTCGTGTGGCCGATCTCCCGGTGGTATTCACAATACCTGCCGGGATCCCTTCGGCGGGGATCGGTCTTGATGCGATCGGGCCGTCGGAGCATGCCTTTCACCTCCATGAGCATTCGGGAAGGGGGAGCAGGTAAGGGTAGGTACCGCGGCTGCGCGTCCCGTCGCCTCTCCCTGTCCCATTCCTCCCTGCGATAGCGCTTTCGCGAGGACTCCTGGTCCTCCGGCCGAGGTCGGACCACCTGGGGAGCAGGTGCCGAGATGGCTTCGGCGGCGCCTCTTCCTCTGGACAGCATCAGGGCCTCCCGGTTGATGTATTTGTGGGCCCGTGCCACGAGGTCCTGGAAGGTCGGGGGATGGCGCTTCCCAATGGAACCGAGGAGCCCCTCGTCCCGACACCTGCTGATCACGGCCGAAACCGCGATTGAGCTGTCGAGGTTCGGGATCTGGGCGGCCTCGGTCCGGAACCTGGTGAAGTAGTCCTGGAGAGTCTCGGCAGGACCTTGCCGAATAGCCAGCAGACTAGCGGAGGTCTTGCTCTGCCGGGTGGCATCATAGAACTGGTCGATGAACAACTGGCCCAACTGTGCTAAGGAGTGGATGGAGTTGGGGGCCAGCGTCTCGAACCAGGTGAGGGCGATCTTTTCAAGGGTGAGGGGGAAGAGACGGCAGCGGACTGCCTCGGAGATCCCCCGGACCCGGAGGTAGGAGTTGAACTTCCGGAAATGACAGACCGGATCTGTCATCCCATCATAGGGAGGGCCCTTCGGCAGCTTGAAGTCGGGGGGCACCTCAGTGGCCAGGAGCTCCGCCGTGAACGGGGTCTGCTCCAGGATGCTGCTGGCGAGGGGCGCCCCGTGAGGCCGGGACACCATCTGCTGCATCTCCTTGCGCATCGCCGTCAGCCGCTGGTCCAGGTCCGGGGCGGCCGAGGTGGCGACGGATGGCCCTCCGGTGCGGGCCGGATGGTACTCCGACGAAGCATAATCCTGCTCCGTCGGGCGATCGACGCGGGGAGCTCGGGCAGGCAATGCCGAGGGCTCGCTGCGCGCCGCCGCAGCTTCGTAGAGAGAGGCTGGCGCAGGCACCGGTCGGAACCGGGCGTCTTGTACTGAGTAGAGTGGGGGGAGCGGCGCCTGCTGGGGAGGCTGCCCCGTCAGTCCCATGCGCTGGGCGATGGCAGATACCATCTCCTGAAGAGGCGCTAGGGACGTGACGGCAGCGGCCAGCGTGGCCACCTGCTGCTGGAGTACCCCCACTCGGTCTTCCGAGCCGAAGGACTCCGGGATGGTCGGCAGAGGCGGGTTCGGCGGGGCAGATGGCGCGCCTTCGGAAAGCGGCATCTGTGCCGAAGCCTCCCGCGCTTCCGCTTCGCTCTGCCCGGATCGTCGGGTCACAGGTCGCTGAGACATGACTTGTTTTGTTGGTTTCCCACAGACGGCGCCACGTGATGTAGACTGGATCTATCACGACCGGATCCCGCAAACGGGGATCCGAAACAAGGAGGATCCGGAGCCGGTCCGGATCGAACGGTGACGAGGGGACCCGACGGGGATCCACAACAGGGCGAAGCCGAGGCTATTTCGGAATGAAGAGGATCCGCCCGCGGGGGGCGCGATCTGCCGCCGGAGTTGCTCTTGGATAGTGAGCCGCTGCTCCTTCGGTCGGACGAAGGCGCGGCGCGAGCAGGAGCTCCTGTCGGCGGAGCGGTAGACGAGCGTCGGAGCAGAAGCCGGAAAGTCCGAGATCGGACGGGGGGACGGCTCGCTCTCCGACGAGGGGATCCGAAGGCACCTTCAGCGCGAGGCCGAGCCTCCTGGCGCGGGGCGACCGACGGGATTGCCCTCGGACGGCGAGTCCGAAGCTACTTCAGCGTGAGACCGAGTCTCCTGGCGCGGTGCAGCCGGCGTTCGGCGTCGAGACCGGGGAGAGGAGTCCGAGGTCGGCGGCCGAGACCGACTCGGGGAGGTCGGCGATGATTCGAACCGAGCCCCTGCAGGAGGGAAAGAAGAAGAAGAACCAGTCAGCAGGAGTCCCGGGCGTCAGCCCTGGGGAACCCCCTCCGACGGTCAAGTTAGCTTCTGAAGAAGATTCGATTCAGGAAGCAAGAAGAAATAGCTAGAACACTATTCGGACAGTAGTCCTTTAAGGGGTTTCGGAAGCTTAGGGGGGCATCCGTTTTTCCCACCACCTCCTTGGCCACAAATAGCAGGATACTTATAGCGGAGGGTAGCGGATGGTTAACGGTGGCAGCCGATATAGGACTAAAAGGAGGCTTACTGACAAACCGCCATAGCGTTTGATCCGCCACCGGAGTGGGCCGGATTCGGCTACCGGGCCGAAAGGGGTTGGGCCGCTGACGGGCCGAAGCCTGCTGGGCCCTGGGCCGCCGTGCTGTTCCCGGGCCATAGGCTGGTGGGCCGCTGACGGGCTGAAGCCTGCTGGGCCGGGAGCGACGGGGCCGCTTATGGGCCGAGGGCTGCTGGGCCGCTAACGGGCCGAAGGCCGCCGGAGGGCCTAATACTGCTACTGTTGGGCTGAATGGGGTTTGGGCCTGCTGCAATGGGCCGAATCGGATTCTGCCGCATCAGGCATGTCCCAATATAACCCTCATTTGGAGCAAAGTTTACGTATAAGAGGTGTACATGCACCTTTAGAGGTATTTGAAAGTTTTATTTCTAGAAGATGTAAATGAAGGTCGAGTGCATGTAAGGTTTATGGTTATTTGTCTGTTGCTTTATATATATACAAAAAATCTAAAAAATATCTTTCAAAACCAAAAATTAAAGATTATATATTCTCAAATTTTAGACTGACATAGCTGTGCTGGTGTTAACACTTGATAACCACTAGATTAGGGAAAGTACTTTTTGCTAGGGATGTGAATGGATAGGATTTGGTGTGAATTTTAGATGGGTCCATGACCCTTTGCGGTATGCTCTTTGCTTAGAAATACAGACCAATATTAACTAACCTATAAATTGATAATGGATTGGATCACTAGATTGTTAGTAATACCATACGCATTACATTTTGGAGAAAAATTGTACTGGTTGCCTTATCCACTTTACATACCTCTCTCTTATCTGTAGCCAACTTATAAGTTAATAATTGGTCGAATACTTAGCCCCACTTTGTTTGCAGAATAAGCTATTACGTGGAGCTCACTGACGGAATGACGTATAATAGAATAAGAGATGTTTCAATTTGATAATTTTGTGGGGTCCGTTGACAGAATAAAAAGAATAAGTAATTTTTGAGTCTAAGGTAGGATAGTTTATTTTTTTTATTCTCCGAATACGTTATTCTGCACCGATATAAGTCATTCGCCCTTTTTCTTCTCCTATCCTCCAATCAAAGTGATGCTTAGATTATTGGTTAACATCTGCACCCCTACTTTAAAAGAATCATCTTTCTGTATATCACCCACAAAAAAACAAAAGGACTCTAATTCTTAAATAGGAGACAAGATCCTCTGTCCCATGGCACAATACACCTGACCACTAGTAGGATTTCCCGCTCTCCCATAACAATAAGCAATATAACTCTCGTAAGGCCATGACACCTCTCCATTGGCCGGCACACTGTGCCACGGCCTAAGGGACTTTCTCCCCAGGACATTTTCAAGAGCCTCTTTATTTGACCAGCTTGTCCGAAAGAAATCAAAAGTGTGCCAAGTATTTATTTATTTTTCTAAGTTTCAACGAGAGCACTAAATGTGAATGCCACACACCCCTATCCTGCCTCCCAACGTTTGCAGCTTCTCCCTACCTTCCTCCCTCTTCCTCCTCAGTCCTCAGACCTTTTCTCCACTAGGGCCCTTCATGTTCCCATCCCCACTTGCACGAGAAAGAGAGAGAAAAAAAGAGAGGAAATCTACAGCAAGAAGGCCCTTGTTTCTTCTTGCAGGGCCCTGTGGCCGATCCCACGTTGTGCTGACCATTTGACCAGTTTACCATGCACGCCATCCATCTCTTTATTTACGATGTGACAATAATCTATAGGAAAGGGGGAAACGTGCTTTTCTTGGGGGCCAACTGAGGAGCATAAATAGCCGAGTGGTGGGCGTAACAGGCTCTCATATGCTCCTGTGTGCGCCTCTGGTTGTGTCCGGAGAGGAAGGAAGAGAGCCTACAAGGGAGGAGGAGGGAATAAGGGAGTTCAAAGAAACACACACACAGGGAGAGAGAAAGGGAGTACTGCAGAGTGGTGTTGCAGTGGCCCGCAACCAGGAAAGATGGTGAGGGCGCCATGCTGCGAGAAGATGGGCCTAAAGAAGGGGCCATGGACGGCCGAGGAAGACCAGGTGCTGGTCTCCTACATCCAGAGATACGGGCATGGCAACTGGAGGGCGCTCCCGAAGCAAGCCGGTAATTACCAAAAACTAGACCCATCAACCTTGATGATCGAGTTCTTGATCTGACAGAGAGGGAAATTAAGAACTTGGAAGTCTAGCTAGTGTCATGCGGAGGTGTCGACGCAAGCTCCCACTCTATCTACTAAATCTGCTTAGGGTGGAAGCTTAATCTCTTTGATCTCTTTTTGCTTTTCCTCTCTCTCTCTCTCTCTCTCTCTCTCTCTCTCTCTCTCTCTCTCTCTCTTTCTGACACACATATTTGAGCCGCTGAGCCGGAGTCCTGTTCAATACCATCAAACACACAAGTCATTAGGATACGTAGGATGGTTTTCGAGATTTTCCGGATGAACCCAAGAGAAACATGTAGAAAACGATCACCTTGCAGTTATTAGCTGGTGCTGTGTAGTTCTAGATTTTGTTTATAAGGGGTCCAATTAAGCGAGAGGTGTGTGAGCTTAGGAAGGCTATATATGACCTTCTTAGATTGCTCTTTCCTTTGCTAACTCTTGCCAGCTGCCTTCAGGTCTGCTGAGGTGTGGGAAGAGCTGCAGGCTCCGGTGGACCAATTACCTGCGGCCGGACATTAAGAGAGGCAACTTCAGCAAAGAGGAAGAAGAGACCATCATCAGCTTACATGAATTGTTGGGCAACAGGTACCAATCGACCCATCTCATGGCCGGCGTGTTCCATTTTTCTTCCTCTTTGCACAAGTCCTCCTTTTCCAAACTCGATCGAAAAAGCTTAGAAAAGGAGCCCCTTGAACAGTTGCTGATTAAACAGCAAATTAATTAAGTAGAAGGCATCATTACTTGGTGGATTCACATTAAGTGTGTCTTTTCTTCCCTTAAATAATTACTTTGGTCGGTCTCCTACACCCGTGACCTCTGTGGGATTGCACGTTTTTTAAAATGACTAAAGAAAAGAGATGCGCGTTTGGCCAGCCCTGTTTGATGCCCTCAGAGCTCTGTTTTGTCTTAATGCTTCAAATGAAATGGTTCCACGTAATTATATGGGTAGACAAGCAGTGCCCAGATTCCCCTACGTTTGGCTCTACACGAACCCTAGTCTTTTTTCCTGTCCATCTCAAGACACGAGAATTTGCCCCACAATTAGTAAGAAATAGCAAATTGGTGCACTCTAGCTGTTGCATCCTAGGTAATTTTGTAATGCAAGCAAACTTGCTACAACTCGTAAGCATCACAGTGAGCAAAGTGGGAGACCACAGCTGTGTGTACTATCTAATAATCCTTTCAGAGACATCACCTGTTCACGTCATGTTTGGGAGGGTCAAATTAACAGGAAAGTTGTTTTCGATTTTGAACTTGTGATCACAATGGAGCCATATGAAGGCTCCACCTCGAGATCCTAGTAAGGAATATTCTCTCATAAACTAGTAAGAATTTCATTAGCTAAAGACTAATTAAACGGTGTGATATTATTAAGGAATATTCTCCCACAAATGAGAGGAAATCCCATTGGGTAAAGACCAAATCGATGCGGGACACGTACTTTCCCATTTGAACAAATCTAGCTAGATTCTGTACAGATGAGCAATACTGCCATTAACAAGTGTCTTTGCCTTTTGTGTGTGTGTTCAGATGGTCTGCCATTGCAGCAAGGCTTCCGGGTCGAACGGACAACGAGATCAAGAACGTGTGGCACACCCACTTGAAGAAGCGGGTGCAGCCGAAGCCAACCCCACAAGAACCGACGAAGAAGGCCGCCACCGCCGACGAGGTGGACTCCAAACCCATCACTCTCCACCAGGGCGACGCCCCCTCCTCCCCGCGGCAGTCCTGCAGCGAGCTCTCCTCCGCCGCCACCGCCTCCTCCTCCTCCTCCACCACCGCGACAAGGGAGAGCAGCGACTACGCCGACCCACCTGAGAAATCGCCGGAGTTCATGGACGACAGCTTCTGGTCGGAGGCCCTGTCGTTGGACGCCACGGTAACCTCCATGGATTGCTTCACGGAGCCAACTGCTTCCTTTGGAGGAGGCTTCACCACAACCACAGGCGCCTCTTGTGGCGACGAAGACATGGATTTCTGGCTCAGGGTGTTGATGGAGGCCGGGGAGCTGCCGGAGTTGCCCAGTTTATAGAACCGAGCCGTTAGCATATCATAACCATCCTTAACCTTCTCTTTTTTTTTTTTGGCTTGAGGAGGATTATATCCTTCACAATTTTCACTGCCACAAATTTCCACAGTAAAAAAAAAAAAAAAACTTTCCCATGATATCATGTTGCAGGATAACATAAGGTTGTCGAGAGATGTGGCGTCCAATATGGCAGAAAGCTACTAAACTTGGAGAAATTGGAGTTTTATGTTAATTAGAAGCAGGGAAGTTTTCAGCAGGCGTCCTAGGGAGATTAGTCTGACCAAAGTAAATATTTTTCTCCGTTTTGTGTGCTTCTTCACATAATGGAAGGAGAAGTTAATTTCTTCCCTTGTTATTTGTGAAGAAGCTACAACAACAAGTGATGGGGGAATTATAGGCTAATACCCAAGGGGGATTTTGACTTAGTAAACTGTGTCTAATTTTCACTTAAGTATCCACTTAACTCCTCAACTCTGTTGTATGATCTTTTTTGACTGTTACCTCTAATTAGTTTAGATACTAATATTATCCTTGCATGCTTTTCACAAACATAGCTATTTGTGCAGTCACCATCTCTGACAATTGGCATATAGTCTATAAATCACTCACAAATGTCGGATAAGTTGCGTTTGTGATATATCTGAAGCTTTCAAATTAAATTACCAAACACTTTCATATAATTACCATCTTTAAAAAATATATATGTATGTGATTAATTTCATGGTGTACCAAACGCACCCCAAATGATCAAGGCTTGAGGTCAGAGAATAGATATTTTCATGTATCTATATCCATCGTTCCTTGTTCAGTGAGTCTATCTTTGTTGTGGATCAAAAGAAGTGCAGAGATAATTGATTCCCAGAAAGGGAAAATAATAGAGGATGGAACTGCAAGACCTTGAAAGCTACTTATGTATATCGTTTTGGCTTCTGTTGGTTCTGCCCTATTTGATTGTGATGATAACAAAATTAGTCCCAGCTAATTAGCGTATTTTAAATGTGGATATTTAGTTCAGATCATAAGAAAAAAATCATCGTCAGATTTCCACTTACCTCGAATGGTCATTATAATTTGAAAGTCTATAAAAGAGGATCTTCCACTTGAGTTCAAGACACATCAAGCCTTGACACCATGTGAAAGGCAATTAAGTTAGGCCATAACTAGCTTGTGTTAAGTTTCTTATCTAGTGAAATGCTCTACGAAGTGTAAAGGAGTAGACATATATAGGTCCATATGGTTAATTAGGCCAAACTATTGTAAATCGTGTGTCTCTTGTGTGATAACTCTGTCTCGTCTCATCTTATTCTTGTGTGCCTAATTTTTAAATCCTTGCAAATAACTTCTGTTTTAAAGCTCTCAATTTCTCGGGATCACCCTCCTCTTGGGTTCATCATATACATATACATATATAAAGAGTCTCCTAGTTGAAACTTCCTAGGCGAAAGTTAAAATAGAAAGATTTAGCTTATTAATTAACTTTGTAGTTATCTAAAATTGATTATAGACTCTCGCTCAATATTTTCATATTAAAAGTAAAAGTCAAAATTAATTTTCAATAAAATTTCGATTAATGCATCTTAATTCTTACATAATGCAAGTTATTTGTGTGATAGCTTCCAAAATCTCTTAACGCTGAAGGAAAACATGACATTATGAAATAATGGTCGACGGTCATTGTTGTCTAAAATTAGTCAGATCTGTATTCGTACATAGCTAGCCTTTCATATTCGACATTGAAGTCGAAGGTGAACTGCGGTATGAAAATATTGCCAAATACAACCCGACTACGTACATGTCCAATATGCCATGACCTATTTTTTCTGAATCATATTCCCATCAATGGCTAATTTTACAGAGATGAAATAACAGCCAAAACCCTTTATTAGGAAACATCTTTGCTACGGGACAAGTAGATATCACAGATCAAGAGCCAAAACCATTTGGACAAGCGATGTTCCTCTTGTGTGCATATAGTAGTATTTGTACAAACCGGGTTTAACTCAGTTGGTATCTCATGGTCTTCTTGTTCAACTATCACCGAGTACATATACTTGACAAACAAGGGAATGGCCTGCAAAATTACTTTTTTTCCAGTAGACCTGAAATAATCGTTTAATTAGATGGCCCTAGAGAAGTAAAAGTTACGACTTTTTTATAGTATTTATTACTGTCATTTTTCACTCACCTCCTTTTGAAAAGAGTCTAAAATCTTTCCCGTTTTAGCTTGTCTACTTGCCAATTTTCACTTCCAACACAAATTTGTCACTTTGAATAGCAAAATTATCACTTTCATGTACATTTTTATCATTTTCAAGTATAATTTTATCATTCCTTATGTAATTCATTTATCATTTTCAACGTAAATTTATCACTTCCAAACACATTTTTATCACTTCTTATGTAATTCGGTTTTATCACTTCCTAATGCAATTTTATCACTTCTTACGTAAAATTATTACTTCTAAATAAAATTATCACTTCCGAACGTTTTATCATTTTATTTATGAATGAAGTGATAATTTTACTTTTAAAAGTGATAATTTCATATAGGAAATGATAAAACTACGTTAAAAATGACAAAATTACATAGGAAGTGATAAAATTGAATTATGTAAGAAGTGATAAAAATATATTTAAAAATAATAAAATTACACTTAGAAGGGATAAAATTGAGCTACGTAGAAAGTCACAAAATTACAGTTTAGAAGTAATAAAAATATTTTTGAAAATGATAACTTTACAATTAAAAGTGATAAAAATAATTTAGAAGCGATAAATTAGAAAGTGGCAAGACTAAAGCAAAAAAACAATTTATGTCATTTTCATATAGAAGGTGAGTGAGAAAAAAGACCACAATAAATGTTGTCATAAAATTATAGATTCTCTTTCTTTTCATTTAAAAAAATAAAAAAAATGAGAAAAAGAGAACATACTGTAGAAAGAGGTACAGTATTACAATCCACATCATCTTTTTACACTGCATGCTATGCACAGTAAGTATTCCTCTCTACATTCCTACGACAGTGTTCAAGTTGTCAGAACATTCTTAGGGTGTAAACCTACGCGTGTGATGAGCTAAATAGGTCCTCCAATTCCATACTCTCTCTGCAGGTCAATTCTAAATTGCTATGAGTTTGCAGAGGAGTTGGTCGTCGAGGTGGCGGCCATGGCAGGAAAGTACAAACATTGATCAAGTCCGAACCAAAACAAGGAATTTTCAGGTGTCTAGGAAAATTAGGTTATTTTTGACAAAACTTTCAATTAAAAATATTTTAGCTTTCAAGATTGGTTATTTTTAGAAGATAATTATTTAAGTAGTTTTTTTGTTATTTCTTGACTTCAAACCAAAATTGATGAGTCGGAGTTTTCTAGATGCTGAATAAATGAATTAAGTTCTTAGAAAAGATCATGACTTATGTAATTACTTAAAATTAGGTATAATTATTTTCATTCATTATTTTTTATATTAGAAGATAATTTTCAATTAAAAATTTAGTTAGTCTCCATTGCCTCGTGTTTCTATGCATTTTCTCGTATCTCACAGATCACAGACTTGTTGTTTTGTGTAGAGCCAACAAAACAGGTGGAAAAAATATAGAACTAACGTTGGATACAGATTGAGACTTTGGACACTCGGCAACCTTTAGAGATGCCCTTGGTAATAAATTCATATCCACGACAAGTATATTCAAATCAGTACCAGATCCAATAAGGCTGATCATGGATAAACAGGTTGATCAGTCTGGAGTTCGGTCCTAAATTTTTTTCATGTTAAAGGATAAATGAGCTCATGAAAGAATTTCATTATCTTAAACTCTAACATACTTGATAAATAGCTTCATCTGATCGAAAATTTATGTAAGAAATAACAATCTAATTATTATTGGATAAAAGTATACCTATACCCCCCAACTTAACGGGTCCAAACTAGTTCTTTAGCGGGTCTGGACCCATTTTAACAGTCCAAGCCTCTCTTTTTTTTTTCTTAAATATGTATGAATCATTATGTGTCTTCACATGAACACAATAACAAATTTCCATTGGATTTTGATGGGACCTGGTCAGATCATTCACCAGTCACTGAGTCTTCTTTGCTGGATTAAAAGAAGAAAGAGGTTAAAAAGCTGATTTTAGCATCTCCTGGGTGAGTGGATGACGGCTTTCTTCCCGTTGAAGATAGCAGGTAATTTCCACTTAATGAATTCCCCTTAAATATCGATAGTTCTATCAAATTCCAATCCTTAGACATAATCTAATCATTTATCTTTACCATTTGACGTGTCAATTAAAAGGCCACTAACCAGGTTCCAAGATATATACTTACGCATAATCTAAATCATTGATCTTGTCAATGCATGTGATGGGGTTAAAAAGGCACTAATTAAGCACTTTCCAAGACCTCTACACATAATCTAAAAACCCACCATCATGACTATGTGTGATGCGTTAAAAAGCCAAGAAGTTGGTCCCAAAATGCCTTATTTTATGACTGGCTTCTTGGTCTCCTCGCCAGGGCCAGTCTAACTTTGGATGTGCTAAAAAGCCGATGAATCGGTCCCAAAAATGCTGTATCTTATGACCGATTTGTTTGTGTCCTCGCCAGTCTTAACTTTGTACGTAGCCATATGAAAAAAGAGCTAGCCAAAGCCCTCGGACTAGCCTTGTTACTCGAAAGAAGGGGGACATCATTTCATGTTGAAAGTTTAAAGCCCTCCAACTCTTTTTATTAGGCCAGATGTCCACGCTGCCTATTTCATTTCCATAAACGTATGAGTGCAATTCTTCTCAGTACAAGTTTCGATTGAATTCAATCAATACAGAGAAGGAACGAAAGAGTCGTTCATAAAAAATCATCCTCAAAAATAGAAAAGACATCATACGAAGGATTTTTTTTTAACTTTCCCCTCTCTGTGCTGACTCAATTCAGTCCAAATCAGTACTCACAAGATCTCTACTCTAAAAGCATTCCAAGGTAATCGAAGCATAAGAATACATGATGCACATGCACTTATACTCTCACGCAGGGTCCCCCAATTCCAAACTCACAGTACTTGTACATGTCACTAAAGCCGTCTCGGCGTTTCCTTCCTAGTGTCTGCCTCTGTGGCGGTTGCTATGATTCAACTGCGTGTTGCATTTGTCATGCCACCAAGCACAATTAATTATACATCATAAGCCTCCCGATCGACATTATTTAACCCTTCGTCCTCATTGTTATTATTATTATGTTACTATTAGTATTATTATCATCCGCCAATGCCATTACTGAAGAAGAAAGAGTCTAGGACCAGCTTACTCCAATCTAAGAAGTTTTCATAGGTACTTTTTGATTGAAAGTCAAAAAATATATAATAAAAAACTGCAAGAAGGATTTTTGAAATCTAGTGCTCCCCTTTCAAAGTAAGTGCTCTCAATCAGAAACAATATCAAATGGGGATGCAAATGGAGCTGGTGGATCCATGATCTCATGATCTGGTATATACGTCAGTTTAGAAAGATTGTCCACCGATCAGATAATCAGATTATTATTATATGTATTTGACGAAGGGAAATTGGACTCCGTCTAATTTAACTCACCCACGGTCCTCCGGAGACAGCGCAAAGGGTCACACGACACTCAGAGCTCCGACCCGCGTAATAGAGGCCGAATCTTAGACCCATTTGCATCAGATTGTGGATCTCTCAGCATAAAGCCCAGCCTTCACTTCCGAGATCCCCCAGGGTCTCAGCAAAGTCCTCTTAGGGGCACCTCATCATATATCCTCACCGCAGGCAGGTCCTACGGACTTAACCGCCTATTTATGGCAGGGCCGCAGAATCCGTCCCATACAACTATGGGAAGGTCCTGGCTTGTCCAATATTCCATGATCTCCTTAAATCAGGAGGATCCGATCGTAAACAAATCGCTCATCCGAAAGAAACCGTCTCCAAGACGCCTTGAGAGGGAGACCATATAATCTCTAGATCTCCGCCAGAGTAAGGTATACTTTTCTGAGCACGATAAACTCCTAGCAAATTCTCGTCTTCTAGTATCTAATTTAGGCATCAGAGGATTTTGCTCTCCGTCAGACCGGAAGGCCTCCTGACGTTTATGTTCCTCCTCTTGCAGACTCTATCTTGGACGTTTTCACTATAAAATAAATTTTATCGAGTAGTCGGAATCTCCGATCGAACGGCCATAGCAGTCCGACTAGTTTCCGATTGCTGCACGATTGACGTTTGAAAATTTAATAAAAAATCACTAATTTGTCCGAGCACTCTTGGCCGGCCTGAGCCGTCCAGCGGCTCAAAGGGGTCCGCACACGCCTACTTTCAATGGAAAACTGTGTAGATGCATAAAAATGACAAACCGCTTTAATTTTACATCGGATGTTATAAAAATAGGCGTGTACTTATAAGCAGTGCGCATCCTCTCTTTTCAACGAAGATCTTTTTCTAAAAAAAATGACAAAATCCTACATTCGCTTTAGAGACAATACCTCGAAAGAGGCACACAAATTTTCACCCATACACAATATTCAATTTTATTAATAAGAAGAAATTTAGAATCATAATCAGTCGGATAATAAAAAATGAAAGTTACCATACGCATCCTTAGCGTCAAATTATATACTTAGTTGAACTCCCTTCCTTGACGTGGATTAACCTGCTCAAAAGAAGGTGTCAAGATCTCAGCTTCCTTGAAGTGGGTTATAAATTGATCTTCTTAAAAGAAGTCGCCAGATAGCTTTTCCTGAAAACTTTTCTTCTGTGAAGATAAAAAAAGGAGTTTGGCTCTCCTACGGTCTCAATAAAGAGAGTAAAGAGTGGGGAGATCTACGGTCCGCAGGGACCGTAACTCAAGTCTGAAAAAAGGTCTGGGAAACAAAACTGTCATACTAACATCTCTCGTATCAAAACCCTCATAGGCGACGAAAGTGGAATTCCTCTTGAGGGTCTCTTTCTCCGACTGTGACACAGTGAACCGGATATGGCAGCGCCGTGAGGCACACACCATCAGATCTTTCAAAACGGAGAACAGCTCGGAGCAGCAACGACCACGCATATAGAGCCGTCTAAGCGACGGCTACAAAAGACCAGAGCACAAGGCTTAGTTTCCTGCAGTAAGAACTCAGGAAACCACGTGCATCGGCTGGCTTAGCAAGACGCAACATCGGCTTTAATGCATGCATGCACTGCCCAAGACTATTTTGTCATAGTTTTATTTGCTGCACCATCATCTGTTGAAGTAAAATCCGTCGTCCAGCCACGTTGCATCACCTAAAGGTTCGCATATAGTTTATGTGTATCTTCGTAAATATGTCTTGACGTCAGCGAATAAAAAATTAAAAAAAAAAACCTTCAAATTATGATCTTGAGAACATCTTAAAACTTTTAAAAACATGATGTTCAAAACATCATACTTTTGAAAGTTTTAAAATGCACTCAAAAATTTTAAAGTGTTTTCCAATTTTTCAGCATACTCTCGAGATCATAGTTTACGAGCATTTTTTTTTTTTCCCGACAACGTTAAGACATATTTATGAGAAGATGACACGACCGACGTGACACGACGTATTCCACCTCAATAAGTACGGTAAGTAAAACTCATTCTGCCGTGGCAAAAGTAATTTCTCTTGAAACGGCAGTCGCACAAGACGACATGCAAGTTTCTGTCTCCTGTCCATCTCACTTCTACATTGTAAAAACCACCGCACAGGGTTTTACCCCCAGGTCCCCAGTGGCAACTCCCTTCTGTATATATGACAAACGACGTATGAAGGACCAGGGTCTTTATACGATACATGGAAGAAGACCAAGTTTTGAAGGTGGGTGACTCATGAAGAATACGTACGTGCGTAGTAGTCTTCTTCCTTCCCCCTTTTTAGCTCCCGACACGCCCAGCTGTTTAACTGTTACTTTTAGGCAAGGATGCAAGTATAACATGATGATGACTTAAAAATTGACTACATGGGTGATGTTCCGATATTAGAGTGGCCGGTCTTCGAGTTTATTGGAGCATTTGTCCACGGTCATCTAACAAATCTAACAATTTGTTTTACCTCAATTTAGGAAGATCTAATTTGGAACTTTTAGCTGAAAGTAAAAAAAATACTACTTAAAATTTTGCAATATCCTAAAGATGAACGTGGAAAGTAACTTCCCACCAAAAAGCAATTTGTCAAACACACGGTAAACATGAAAGCGACTGTTCTAATATCTCAAAATAGGAACGAGATTATCTGGATCTAGTTCGTCTCCAGACACATCAAAACAAATCGTGTGCGTGCCTAGAAGAGTTGAAAAGTCCAGACGAACAAGATCCGGACGATCTCATTTTTTCCAAAAACATAGATGGCTGTCAGGGCTAAGTGCTTGTGTAATTGACGTCACCTGTCCTTTGTCATTTCTTCTGCACCATAAAACCGGAAGTCCAGTTCCTGTAAAAGTGCAGGTTTGGTTGGAACTGTGTAAGTACAAAGAGGGGAAGAGAATTTTTCAAAAAAAATCCCTCTCATTAAAAATAGAAAAAGCAGCAGGTGAGGGAGTGTTTTGAAAAAAATTCTCATTCTGTACTATCTAATTTTGATCCAAACCTGCACTTGGAAGATCTCTATGATCTAAAATCGGTGAAAAAGGTTAGCCAGTAGCAACTTCCTCTCGTGTACGACGAACAAGGTATGAATGATCTAGGTTTTTAAATAATGAATTGAGATCATCTATAGTCCCTTGTGGAGTTACTGATCCTCTTCGGTCCGCAGGAGACAGTAGAGGATACGAACTCTTAAATAATGTATAGAGAAAGACGAGAGTGTTGAAGGTGACTCACTAAGGACGGCACTAGTCTTCTTCCATCTCCATTTCTTCCTCCTGACCTCACAAGTTCTCTTTGGGGAAGGATCCAGACAACACAGGAGGAAGACTTTAAACAGTGACTACATGGGTGATGCTTCCATTAGAGTGACTTGTCCTTCCCAGGGTTTTTAATCTATTATACGATGGAGGAACTGTAGTGTCCGTGATGGACGGCATAACTTGGGGATGCAATCCAATTTGGCCTTACTCAGCAAGCTCTCCAAGCAAAAACAATGCGCAAAGATGGCCAATTCATGCATGATTCTGCCAGGACAAAGCTGATGGTACGTGATAGTAAACAAACAAGGAGAGGCCAGAAAAAGAAGAAGATTCCACACGCGCTCAAGGGAATCCTTCTCCTCCATGAGATTCTCGTTTTGGTGCTCGTTTCTCCACTGCTTTCGTCACTGTCGGTGATAAAACCCGACTTATAGGGACAATTGTCGTAGAGTAATACTTACTGTACTGAGGTTCCTAATAAAAAACAAATTATTTTTTGAATTTTATTTAGGTGAGTCTCAAGATGTCTTATATGTCTATACAAGTTAGTCTCGGATTGGACCATCCAAAAAATTCGAAAAATCAAAAATAGAATTGTAAATAAATAGTAAAAAACATCCTTAATAGATCGAACCCAATAATGATTTTTTTTCTTTTTCTTTTGAATTGTCTAATTGAAAATCGACATGTACCAATCTCAAAAAATTTTAAAAAATATTTTTTTATTTACCCACTGCACTGAGGGTCAGTACAAGTGGGACCCTCAGTGCAGCAGTATTACTCATTGTCGAAATGTCTTTAGTTGGAGGTGATTTTTTAGTACTATTTTTAATATTAAAATATTAAATGAGAGTAGTTAAATCTCCTCTTTCTGTAAAGAACCCCCTAGAGAATTTCAATATACAAAAAAACCGCTTGTAAAATGATGTGCATGCAAAAGGTCCCTTATATAATCACTGTATGCATGAAGAATCCCCCGCCATCAAGTAAAAAAAAAAATCTCTTGCAAAATGTGTATATATAAAAACCCTCCTATGTAATCATTGTGCATACAAAGAATTCCCTATCGTCAAGTTCGTTGTCACTCATATTACTTGTAAATTAAGATTTATGTCAATATAAAAGGAAGGTTTAAGAGATTTTCTGCATGTGTATAATACAAGAGTTTTTTTTTTTGCATAGACAAGATTCTTTAAGAAGTTATTCACCAAATGCCCATTTATTTTTAACTCACTTTAGAGAAAATGTTCTCAAGTTGGAGAATCTTGACACTTTTTCTCCCTCCACATTAAGTGGTTCAAGTAAGGAAGGACATTTCAGGCGGACAAACTATACATTGTCGTGGGAATCAGGTCATATCTTACCTGTAAACTTTTATCTGTAAACTTTTGCCTCTAGCAACTATAGCATCCAAATTGTGAGTGGAAGTACCACTAACTGCTACAGAACAGAGCATCCGCACATTCCCACCTAGAAGTCTTGAACCCTGTCTATCTGTCGAGCTTCTAGGTGAAAACAAAAATCAGATAGATTAATGGATGACCAGTTCCAAAAACTTCCCTTAAATGAAACTTCTTTCTACCTTCCTTCATGACCCAATGAGAAACTGGTATGCCAGACCACCAACTCTTGTGGGTGGGGGGAGCTTGTCAAATCCATCTTAAGAGTCATCTGGGTTGACAGCATCAAAATTGATGGAGTTTAAGGGATTTTTGTATATATCCTCGTTAACTTCGATATTGGCATTTATAACTCTACAAATATGGCACTAGTTCTAACGCCCCTATATTCTACGAAATTGTTACATCGATGTCTTTGCCCTTAATACCATTTACTATTAGATAGCGAAAGTACAATTTAATGACGAAAACGACTAACATGTCACAGAAAATCTTTTTATGTGTATCTCTATAATCTTCAAGATTTGCACATATACCCTTACAAATTTAAGAATAAGTTAGTCAGTTTTATCCTTACAAAAAACCAAAAGGCATTAACGGGGGTTGAAAAACAGATTATTTATAGGAGTACAGATGCAAATTTAACAAATTTTCGAAGTATATTTACAAAATATCTGGATGCCTTTCATTTGGATTGACATAAAATACTACAATCTAAATTAGAATGAATCATTTTGCAAGATGAATCTATAATTTTATTTTTCATCATTTCTTTTTTGCAACTAAAATCCGGGACTTCATCTCCACCTGTCTTTTTTTCCTTTTGAGAAGTGGGCGAAATATGCTCTTAATTTTTATTAAGAGAATAAAAAGGGATGGTAATCCAGATCAACGCCATCCACTTCATGTCAAAATTTTCCCAAGTCAAAATTTTGAATTTAGCTATGACACGACAACTCTGAATAATGTACACTATCCCTCTTGTAGAAATATTCTCAATATAAGTTCATTTTGTTCTTAAAAATTGTTTCGTTTCACTCCGATCAGATCGTGTAAGGCAGCATATGAGGAACCCTAGCCTTACCTTTCCGCTCCTGATGAGCAAGCCCCCGAGGAAGAAAAACATTTGCTGAGATCGTACATTCAGCCCCTAAAATGTAGGGGAAGGCAAAGTTTCTGCCCATATTTTATCAATAACCCATTCCTTTGTGGTGGGCACCTGGATCCTAATTGTCCCCCTCAAAAAAAATGGGACCCCCTTCAAAGTTACTATGAACTTGAGTCTTCAAAATCCATAATTGTGAGTGAAAATACTTGCTTTAGGACCAGTTTCCAAATTTTATTAGACTGATTCTAATCCGCTCGCCCTCGCTCAATCAGAAGGTGGGTAGCCGTATCTGAGCTCTCCATCGATCAGTGGATAAGGCCAGGAACAGAGAAATACAGGCTGTAACGCCTCCAGAGAATTGTAGCAGCAATTACATGCAATTTTAGGTGACGGTTGCAGCTGCAATGCTCAAGATATTACGAGTATTTCTCTTTTAAAAAAGTAGGTCATGTAAGGGACTTGGAACGAGAGTGAATGGGTCAGCCTCGAACAATAGGTGTCCAGAATCCAAACCAGATCGTTTGAAGACAAGAACGACATTTTGAAACCCCCCACGCCTAGCACTCCAAGAGAGAAATAGAACATCACTCCGTTTGATCAAACGTCAAGGGACGCACTTGCTATCCTTGGCTCTCGGGCCGATTAAAAATCCAAGACCATCACAATTTAAAGCTTCGACCAGTTTACACAACAGCTCCCCAACCAACACTGGAGCATTCAAGCTCCGATTCGGTGAAAGCGAAGAGAGAAGAATCCACAACATACCAGAACGAAGAACAAGAAACTGAATGGTTTCATAAAATTTTTGCTGCAAAAAGACGCAAAGAAAATAGGTAACATTAACAAGCGAAAACGTCACATCTGTAGATCACTATAGCAACAAGCAATTAGTAAAATAATAAGTCAAGGAGTAAGAATTAAAGTTCGGTTAAAACAAGGGAACAAAAGGAGGCCACCAAAATAAGCTAAGAATACTTCTCATTATGTCTCTCACGTGCAGGCATGCATAGTGCCCATCAGGGTAGTGAACAATAGCCCACTAATGAGGCTAGTGGGATCATAAATGTTTAGGGGAAAACAAAACATAAAAGGAAACACGAAGAAGAAACAGCCCTTGCAATAGTTTCTACGTGGCCAATTGATTTATTCAGGAAAAAAACACGTGCTACTTTTCATATATCAATCTTGTACTCTTCAAGAGAGGCAGGAGTAAGCCAATGCCTTCTCCTCGGTCAGCTCCTCAGCTGTTGCATCCAGCTTCTTTCTTGAGAACTCATCAATTGACAGCCCTGGATAACAGTGTAAGGGGGAAAAACAGTGAAGCCACTCATTTGGTTGTCATTACATGTTACAGGCTAGACTCAAGAAGAATGACTAAACACTGTAATAAAAACATCAAAGACTTCATCAGAGCTTTTATGATATAGCATCTGAACATGAAAACTTTTCCACTTGAATGCATGAACAAACAGGTAAGGCTGAAACGATATGCAATAGTTGCAATGAAGACATGGAAAAAGAATAACTAGTCACAAAGGAAAAGCCCCATGTTGACCAGAAAACACTTTCTTATGATTCTGGAAGTATCGAAGTAGTAGGAACTTGCAAATAGCATATCCTATACAATCATTCATTTGTACCATGAGAAAAACATTTTATAGTGGTACAATTAGATTGGTCATCATAAATGGGTTAAGGGTCCGATGATGATGCTGATCACATTTATTGGCCGTGTCCCATTAGCTTTCTCCTCATTTCTTCTCGTTTCCCTCTGGATCAAAGGTGTCAAACAATGTACTAATTTAGGAACAATGTTTTATGCTGTTCTGACATCATGGATCATGGATGTATGGTTCAGCTTACACGTTCATGCATAAATGCATTAGATGATGTCAATCGAGTCCAATCAAATAAACAGGTATTTTGGGTCCTCTGCATCACATAGGACATTAAGATCTTGACAGTGTCTTGGGAGATGCAACACTATCATTAAGCAGTCCAAGAAATGCTCCATCTTATTAAGCAGTCCAAGAAATATCCAATTTCCTAGTTGACCTCTTTTGGGAAAGAAAAGAGATAATTAGAGAGTGTAAATCAATTAAAAAAGGGAGAATAGTTAAAATCTAGAAAAATAAATATCATAAGAAATTCCTCATGCTAACTGCTGACATACAGTGACATAGAGTATCCCCATAAAATATGCCCCCTAATGGCAACCGCAACAGCAGCCATAAACAGCAGTGAGATCTAAGAATGGACAACATAGTTTCAAACAGATTCATGCACAAGCTTGATCAGGTGTAGTTTCACCTGCATCAACATTTACTGTTGGCAAAACCCAAATAACATGCAACCTAGAGCAATATGCATAATATTTGTCAGTAGTTGATATAATAACCCATGGGTGATTGACTTGTTCCAATGAAATCCAGAAGAAAAAGATTCATGGAAGCAACTTATTAAATACGTAATCAAATTCTGACACCTCCAGGGAAATACACCTACCCTGTACAATGCTCCACTCGCCGTTTTGGCATGTAACTGGGAAAGAATAGATCAGCCCAGCTGGTACATCGTAAGATCCATCAGAATAGACACCCATGGAAACCCATGTTCCCTGGAGGAGAATAGGTACAACCATTAGATATTCCAAGCAAATAATTTAACAGGTGTTATAAAAAAACAAGATGACAAGCATAGCAACCTCTGGAGTCCCAAGGACCCAATCATGTATGTGATCACAGGCCGAGCTTGCAGCAGATAATGCACTGGAAAGTTTCCGTGCTTTAATGATTGCAGCTCCACGCTGTTGGACAGTTGTAATGAACTCCCCATTCAGCCTGTCATTACCAGACACAGATTCAAAATGAGCGAAATGAAAGCAGATGGGTGTATTCTCTACTACCACTTCAAAGTTGGCCACAAACTTATCATAATTCATACCATTCATCATCAGCAACAAGTTCTCTGACAGGCTTCTCTCCGCCCTGCGTTCTGACAGTTGCATGGTTTACATCAGGATATTGAGTTGATGAATGATTTCCCCATATAATAACATTCTTGACATCACTAACTTGGACATTCAGTCTCTCTGAAATCTGACCTAGAGCCCTATTGTGATCCAAACGTGTCAAGCAAGTTATGTTCTTCTCAGGAATGGATGGAGCAAACTCCTTCAGGATCAAGGCATTGGTGTTAGCTGGGTTGGCCACAACAAGAACCTGAAGAAAACCAACCATTAGACACATCAAATTTTCCCATATCTGAATATTTATACATGACAACAATGCAAACATTGCAGAAACCAATGTAATTTGGCACTGAGTTGGGTGATCTGACAACCATATCATGATTTGACATTGACGTTAGTATTTGCACATTATATACCTTGCAGTTAGGAGCTGCATACTTCTCAAGGGCTGATGCCTGAGCTTTGTAGATGGAGACATTCTTGGACATGACATCTTTCCTCTCCATTCCTTCCTTCCGTGGGAATCCACCAACCATGACAGCAACACTGACACCAGTACAAGCCTCAACAACATCGGTGGTAGCAACAACACCTGAAATTTCAACATGTATTTTACTTTAACCGACAAATTTAAGAGTGGCATTGGTTAATTGAAGAGTAAGGACACTGCAACACTAATCTTCCACTTTGCATTAGGGAAAGCAGCAATACCTTTCAGAAGGGGGAAAGCAGCATCAACTAACTCCATTTTAACTCCATTCAGGGCTTCAGCTGCAGGTGGAATATCAAGCATGTGCAAAATTACAGGCTGGTCAGGCCCCAGCATTACTCCCCTAGCAATCATAGGCACAAGAGCATATCCAATTTGCCCTGAAAATAACACAGACAAAGTCAGAACTATACACAAATATATCAAAAACTTATAACAAACTAAAAGGGGTTGAAAAGAAAAGAGGCAACCACAACCCTGCTCACTAACTCATGGTTAACAGACCATCCTTGAAAAATGGCAAAAAACTTGTAGATAGACTTCTATTCACCTAATCAGACCTTACTTCTCCATTCATACACTGAAAACATGTTAATGGACACTGAGAACAGTATATATCTGGACATCCTGCACTGACTCAGTGCCTTCCTTTGATGCTGTTGGTTTGTTCTGCAGCCACCACCATCCACTGCTGCTGCTATCATGCTACACACTACCTGCAGCCAATGTGAGAAGCTCCCATGGCCTTTGCTGCTTGAACAATTGTACTCCTGTCGCATCATCCTCTTTTACCCATAGCCAGCCTCACACGTCCCTCGCATTATAGACACTAAGACACCATCTATTACCACTGCCAGTCTGCCATCGCCACCATCTGTAGCGACCAGAGACCTCCCTGAATGCACTGATGCCATTGTAAGCTGCTACTATTTGTTGCAGCTCTGCCTGCCACCAACACT
The DNA here is from genome assembly GCA_030544215.1 of Zantedeschia hybrid cultivar. Classification (NCBI taxonomy): domain Eukaryota; kingdom Viridiplantae; phylum Streptophyta; class Magnoliopsida; order Alismatales; family Araceae; genus Zantedeschia; species Zantedeschia hybrid cultivar. The sequence continues at coordinate 1,115,992 of JARZZO010000015.1, forward strand.
CACACCCCCCTGCCATCATCGACATTGTCCCATATGCTGCTGCCAACAGGTATACATTACCATCTGCAGATGGCAATCTGTACACCATAGTCAGAGAAGACAAAAGGGCCTTCAGGGTTTTTCTTCGGTTAACCCAAATTTGAGGCTAATTGGGAAAGAAGACCCAACACATGCATTCAAAATCTGTTGGCCATTGGATCCTGCTTAGGGTGAATGACCCAATGCAACCATTGTGAGGTACTATCTTTTATGGACCAAGTCCATAACCTCAAAGGACACCTCACAATTTATGGATCTAAGAAGTTTTAGTCCAATAACTTGTTTTCTTCAACTTTCCAATGTGGGATAGTTTGTTTCATTCCCTATCCTATACCCCAAACATAGTGATACCTCCCCACCAACATATTTTCATCCTCATGTCTGAGTAGCTTCTCTCCTATGGATGGACCTCTGTCACTATAGGCCACCAGCTTCCCCTTGTTTCACCCTCAAACTAGACAACATCGCACCACACAAGTCCTACTCTAATACCATATTCTTCACGATCTGATACAATGCTTAAGGTATTGTCCACTTTGGACCAAGCCTACATGTTTTTGTCCCTAAAAAGTACTTCACGAACTGTGGATCCAAGTCCTAATTATAGATCTCAATAGATGTGAGATTAATTCAGTTCATCCCCACCCTAGTCTCTAGGCACAACAATAGCTCCATGTCGTGGCGGCTCGACACTGCCGTGTTTTCACCTCTACATCTGGGTAGTCCCTCTCCTACAAGTAGTCCTCTCCTACTACCTGACTTGTAACTCGTCATAACATGGTACGTGGCTCTCTTCACATAATACTTTTGGCGCCACTAGTGGCTCACTCTCTAGGATTTTATAAACCAGGGAAAGCAGGATCGGCACGGATCAGATCAGATCGGCCCATCCGATCGGTTTTGTTCTGAACCGATCTAAGGATCGGATGGGATCGGTCAGAATCGGTCCAGGACTGGGATTGGACCAATCTTTTTATAAACAGTTTAAAAATTAAACCAGGGACTAGTCCAGCTCAGCCCAGGATCGATCCAGATTGGATTGGATTGGCTAATCCAATTCGAACAGTTTGGACCGGGGTGATCCGTGACTGAACCCCAATTCTTCCTACCTTGCTGTACTCCATTACCCTCAATCCAACAGGAATAGACAGTCACAAAGTACCCTAAAAGAAGTTGTCCATTTTAGCCAAGACGTTGTAGTCATGTAGGCCATCCTTACTTATATGTCCCTCTGTTTCAATTACTGAACAGGTCAAAGATCTTTTAAGCAATTTTTGTCAGTCTAACTGAATGGCTCACCATTTCTCTTTGTTTTCCCACTAAAGTTACACCCATGTATTCTATCTTGGTCATACTCATATTAGCACCCATTAGTTCAAACACATCATTATCTCAACTTATACTCCGCTATATCCTTAGTCATAATGTATCCAAGAACCATATCATCTCCAAATAGAAAAAATAAAACACTTTGCCTTGAACATCTATACTGTTTTCTTCCACAACCAGGGGTAAAAAAAAAATGCAAGTTGAGGGTTCTTTTGTGATGAAATGAACTAAGTAATCGTTGCTCCTTCATACATACCCTCGTGATATCCTTATAACTTTTTGAAACCCGTTTATTTCTCATGTCAACAAAATAATGTGTCTGGCACTCTACCATGAGCTTCTTTTCTAAATCAAACAACATGCCTTTTTTAAAACAATGGTTCTGAGTCTTCCAACTACAGGATCATAAGACTCCCCCTTTTGTAAGGAAACAAAAAGAACATTGACTAAGAAGATCCAAGACAGAGACATCAGCAGGATTTGGCAAACTCAACCCCAACAAATGAAGGGAGGGAAGGAGAAAGAGTAGAAAAACAACAAACAAGCAAGGTTAATGTTTTATCAAGTGACTCTTTAGTTTTTGCCAGAAAAACTTTGTGCATAAAGCAGAGAAACCATCATAATCAAAAGATTCAAAATAAACTCAAATCAACAACATCATCCAACATAGATAACTAACATAAACCACTCGTAAGTAATTTGCCCCAAAAGTTTTATAGAAGTGTAGAGTATTGGACTTGGATAAACTAGATTCAGCCCCATGAAATTTAGCTCAACTTCATCCTAAGATAGTAGTGTTTATATTTAGAACATCATGGTTTATATCATGGTCGGCCGGGTCGGATCGGATCGCCCGGTCCGCTCGGAATCCGAGCGGTCCGAACCGACCCCGAGCCCCGACCCAGCGACCCCAGCCCGGGATCGCTGGGATTGGGTTGGGTCGGCCGACCCCAACCCGGGTCGGACCGGCCCGGCCGACCCGGCCACCCAACGGCTAGTTCAGAACTAGCCGTTGGGTAGCCGTTGGGAACCCATTTGAATGGGTTCCCAACGGTTAGGAGGGGCTTCTAAGCTCCTCCAAGTCCCCCCAAGTCCCTATAAAACCCCCTCCTACCCTTCTCTCCCTCATTCACACAAATTCTCATTTCTCTCTCTCTCTCTAAAACTTCTCTCTCTCTCTCTCTAAGCTCTCATACTCTCTCAAAGACTCAAAGCTCTCTTAACTTCTTTCTCTCCAAACTTCCAAAGCTCTCTAGAGTTCTAAACTCTAAAGGACGGACCGACGGACTACATCAAAAAATTTTCATCATATTATTTTTATTGCATTTTAATTTTTCTCTCTAACCTCTTTTTGTCTTTGTAGCTTTATTTCTCATTGTCTCTCACTCTCTCTCGAGGTATGATATGAAATCTCACTCTCTTTCTCTATGTTTTTTCTTATTTCTCACCATTTCTCTTTATGTAATTAGTTAATTACTAATTATCTCTTTCCCTATTAATATATTTTTTATTTTTAAAGATGTCGACTTCTGAACATAATGAGGCCACATCTGTCACCTCTCGTGGTGACCCGGGATGGAACCATTGCACCGTCGTAGACATGGCTTCACGCAAAGTCAAATGCAACTACTGCAGTCGGATTATTTCGAGTGGAGTTTTTCGTCTAAAACAACATATTGGGGGTGTCAAAGGAGAAGTGAAGGCTTGTACTGCTGCACCACTAGAAGTAAAAAATCAATTCAAAAATTACCTACGACAAAGAGAGTTGGAAAAAGGAGCAGCATCAACGATGAGAGGTCAAATTAGGGAGGAAATGACACGGCCCTCAGGTCAAGGTATTCATATTCACCCTCCGGGAGATAGATCTCGGGAGGGAGACATAGACCCTACCAGAAGGAGATCCACTGCATTTGAAGACTTTTCTCGAGGTATTCCTTGATTTAAAATTTTCAATTAATTATTTACTTCTTTATACTTCATCTCGATTAAATTAGTCTAATCATCTATTTTAATTTAAAGATGATATACGTCGAGCCATGGACGAAAGTAGACGATCTTTTGCTGATGAGGATGTGTATAGACGCACCGGTCGACACGTTGGGCAAGGGAGTGGATCCGGACATGGATCCAACGAGGAGGAAATTCATGACTTGACTAGGGACAGTGATCCTAGAGTGGGTCCTATAGATGCTTTCCTAACAAGACGGAGAGGTAGACAACCATCAATCACAGCTGCTATGAAGAACCTGAAGGTATGCAAGGAGAAGATTGGCCGTGCTGTTTCGAGATGGTTTGTTTATAACAGTGTACCTGCCAATGCTGCAAAAAGTCCTTATTGGGAGGACATGATTGAGACTATTGGAGATGTGGGTAAGGGTATTCCTGGACCATCCCCCAAGGAGATATACAACACTTATCTTCCTCAAGAGGTAAGTGATCTCCAGGAGTATATCAAGTCGTTTGAGCGAATTTGAGATGAAAGAGGATGCACAATAATGACAGATGGCTGGACAGGTGAGTACATTGAATTAGTTTAACATATTTAGAAATTAGAATCTTAGATTAACATATTATATTTTTAGTTAATTTAGACATTCGCTAACATCTATAACATTATTTGAATAGGAATTACGAGAAGAAGTATGATTAACTTCCTTATATACTGTCAAGCTGGGACTGTATTTTGGAAGTCCGTAGATGCTAGTGGAAAGGTAAAGAATGCTGAATATCTTTTCAAGTTAATTGATGACATTGTAGAGCAGGTGGGAGAAGATCGGGTTGTCCAAGTTGTAACAGATAATGCAGCTTCATATAAAGCTGCTGGCCATATGTTAATGGAGAAGAGGTCACATCTATATTGGCTTCCTTGCTCTGCTCATTCCCTAGATTTGATGCTAGAAGATATTGGGAAAGATGTAAAAATTACTGAAACAGTGAAGTCAACCCAATTCATCACATCCTATATCTACAACCATAACTATGTGCTCACGTTGATGCGTGAACACACTGGACAGAGGGAGTTACTACGTCCTGGGGTAACTCGTTTCGCCTCCACATACATTTCCTTGGAGAGTATACAATCACAAAAACGCCCCTTGAAGCAGATGATTTCAAGTAAAGGATGGGAGGATTGGATGACAAGGCACGCGAAGCATGATGCTAGAGACAAGGGGAAGCAGGTTGAGGACTTGATTGAGAGCCGAGAGTATTGGAAGGATATAAAGATGATCTTGAGCGTAGTTGAACCTCTTGTGCGGGTTCTGAGGATGGTGGATGGAGATAAGAAGGCCACAATGGGATATTTATATGAAGCTATGGACCGTGCAAAGGAAGACATTGCTAGGGCCAACAAAAATACATACAGAAAGTGGTGGGATATTATAGATGTAAGATGGGATAGGACACTCCACCATGACTTGCATGCAGCAGGTAACAAAATAAGTCAATCCATATTGGTCGCCATTTTATTTCCTATAAGTTTTATTTCATTTTTAATTTATTTTTCAATTCTTTAGGTCATTTCTTCAACCCAAGATACCAATATAGCTCTGTTACTCAACATGCGTCCAATGATGAAGAAGTACTCCATGGGACTCAAAATGTAATTCGGCGTTTGTTACATGATGAGGATCGAGCTATCATAGCATGCAACAAAATGCATCACTATAGGCTCCGGACATTACATTTTGGTACTCATCGTGCTCAACGGACAGTCATGTTGCTTTCACCAGGTATTTAGAATTTTACACATAACTAATACTTTCAAAAAATTGTTATCAACTTATCATGCCTAGGCTTTACAAATTACAATATTAATTGTTAGTTGGATCATTATGGAATTACAGCTGATTGGTGGATGGATCATGGGAAGGCTCTAGGTTATGAAGATCTTGCTTATGTTGCTATCCGTGTATTGAGCCAAACCACCTCCTCTTCTGACTGTGAGAGGAACTGGTCTACATTTAGCTTGATACACACCAAGCAAAGGAACCGATTAAGCTCAGCGAGATTAGAGCAATTGGTCTTTTGCCACTACAACATGCGTTTGAAATTAAAGAATCTTCAAAAAATTCAAGAGAACCAAAGAGAAGAAGAACGATGGAGAGATGAAGTTGCTAGGAGACCGGTGCAAGCAGAACAACAAGTTGAGGAACCAATCGATCTGGACGAGATATTTGAGGAGCAGAACCCACTGAATGCATGGGTGGATGCAAGGAATGTTTTGAGTCCATCAGAATTTGATCCAAACGATCGGTCATGGGCAGAAGTACAATTAGATGGTGTCCCCTTATCCGTTGAGTTTCAACTTCCACCTCCTTCAAAACGGCAAAAGAAATCCACCCCACAAAGTTCAAGTAAGGGTAAAGGTAAACTAACTCATGTTGATATTGCAGATTTAGAAACTGTACAAGAAGATGAGTCAGACGAGACACCAGAGCCGAGCGACAAGGTCGTTTACCAAACTTCAGACGACTCTACTTCGGCAACGATTACCCCTGACGATGACGATGATGATCCACATGGAAGTCAAGGTGGATCCTTGCAACAACGGTCATCTCGAGGACGTGGATCAAGTCAACATGGTGAAACTCCTCCAATGATTTTCACAGGAGAGCAAGAATTTACGCATGCTACGCAGGATGATGACCACTCCAGTAGGTTGGCTAAGGGCACATCAGCAACAAATAAAGGCAAAGGGAAACAACAACAAGAGTTCCTAAAAAGAACATCCTCTCAAGAGCATTCGTTTGATGCATCCTCTCAAGTTCCATTAGAGGGTTATAGTCCTTATGGATATCCAGGTACATATTATCAACATCCACCACCCTATGATGCATCGAGTTACTTAGGAGGATATCCCACTTATCCTCCAACTTCAGATATTTCCTCTTATCAATCCTCAACCTCAGAAAGATCTTATCATGAGCCAAAGACACAAGGATAGATACCGGTGACAATAATCTACCCATTCACAGATGAGTATAACCGATTTGTACAGGAATATGAACAATGTTACCAAGCTTATATGTCTTGGGCCGATTATGTGCAACATTTGTATAGCACCTACAATGTAAGGCTAGAATAAATGTATGTCTACTTGTTCTGTCACTTTGTGTGAGTATTTTTTTTTTATTATCATGTAATACTTAGGGGTAAGGTTTTATGTCCCCCCCATGTATTGTATTCAAGTTTTTTTCAAAGTTAATAAAAATTCAAGGGCTTACCCAAGGTCCTAGATAAGTTTTGGGTAAATATAATTTTTTCTGATTTTTTGAATTTTTTTCTTATTTTTTGGACTTGTTTTTCTATTTTTTCCCTATTTTCTTCTATTTTTTCCCCTTTTTATAAATTGGATCGGCCAAACCGGTCCGGCTCGGTCCGGACCGGTTCGGGATCAGGTCGGATCGGCCGATCCACTCGGTCAGGACCGGACCGATCCGAGTCCGACCCCCGAGTTGGCCTACCTTGGTTTATATCAGTTCTACTAGGCTCAACTAGTTTGACATTGATTATACAAAGCATCGGCTATGCATGTAAACAAGAGAGACAAGACCTGACATTAGCATCAGCAAAGGCTAGTGCGCGGACACGACTATATATTTGCATAAACATATGAATTAGAAGTATATAAAAATACTTCAGCCTTATTTGTTTGCATGCTTCATGAAGGTGTCCAGTCCAAATTAATCATTCACTATCTATGATGAGAACAGGTCCTGACCACAATGAGGAAAAACCTAATTTAAATAGCATTCTCTGCACAATGAATGGGGAAAAAAGGTAATAGGCCTAAATTATCTGCAGCCGTACAATGTGAAAATGCATGGACCAGGAGAAGGCAACCACCAAGCTCTAGGAATTACAAGATCACATTAGCAGAACACTATGCAGTAAATATGAAAATCCATTTTTCAAATAAAATGTATCAGATCCCGGCAACAATTCTAAAGATACATAATAAACACTATTATAGAAGGGACAAAGATAATTATGCATGGAGCGATGTGTACAGAATAAATCACTCGGTACGCATATGCTTGGCCTAAAGCCAACAACTCTCATACGCTAAACTCATCTCCCTCCCAATCTAAGCATCCCTGATCTTGTACACTCGCTAGATTTTACCTACGTCCAACCCATAAGGATTGTCCAAGCCCATGCAACGACAGAGAACATCCATGTTCTCCTCAAGTACATGTGATTGCACAGGCGACACTGCCAGGACGCATGGAATACACTACACAGAGGTGAGCAGATTTCCAATCAATAACGAATGGCTTTTGAATGTGACATCAAGTTCGTTCAAATAGATCCAGATTAATCCAGTCATCAAGGATTTGTAATTGCAGGGGGGGATAGAATATCCTACAATCCATCAATACATCTGGTGCCGTGAAGCTCGAAACAGTCAATTTGAGCGATTCAGCACCAGCCGGACCAAGACTGCGAACCATTATTTTGGCATATAAAAGAGAAGAAAAAAATCACAAACAATGTCCATCTTCGTAGAACAAGAAGTGGGAACGAGATCACAATCAGCTACCTGAAAAACCTAATCCTGTCGAGTTCTTATGCGACAAAAAGGCAGAAAATTATTCACGGAAAAGAAATATGAAATCCTTTGACAGGCGATGACCCAAGCGGGAGCTAGTTTTTTATTCGACTCTTGGTGATGAGACAGAATAAAATTTTTGAGCGACACCGGCTTATCCTCGTGCTGATCAAACCCTATCCAACCCCACCGAACAAAACGAAGAGCGGATCATGCTCCCTCCCTCGTGGTTCCCTCACAACCATCAGCCAGATCAGACAGATCACAACAAGAACCAGTGATCAGATCCTACTATTTCCAATCATTCGGGGCGCAAGACAAACAAAGGAACCACCAATACGATTCCCGATCGACTCCAACACGGAAGGCGTCTTCTCAAACGGAGAGAACACCGGGTCGGAGACCCGATCCCGGCCAGATCCCAAATTGGGCACGGCAACCGACCTTCTACACCCCTCACTCCCCCACAGTTCATACTAACGGAGACCATGGCGAGCTGAGAAGAAAGCAGCGAAGAAGAGAGAGAGGGGATCGGGACGACCTGCGGCGCCAGTGACGAGAACTCGAACGGGATCCTTCGCCATTGTCGACGGGGATAAGCTCACAGCTTTGATCTCTAGCACGGCGGAGGCGCGATGGTCGCAGCGGCGGTGAAGAGTGAAGAGAGGAGCCCTGTTCTATTCTATTTATAGGAGGCGCCGTGCTCTAGAAAGGTAGGTGCCAAGTTGAATTGGGAGCTTGTGGTGGAAGGGGGAGTGCGAACGGGGAAGTAGGGACCACATCCCGAGAATTAGGATATGGTGGAGGCACGTGGCGACATGCCGTGATGCGAGATCCGATGTTTTTGCCTAGATTTTTCGCATATATATAATGATTTTTAGAAATTCGGTAAATTTAACATTTTTTTAGAATACATGTACTTTCATTATAGGATTGTTTGTTTTAATGTAAAACAGGGTAATTTGAAATAATCATTTTACTTTATAGGGTTGTTTGTTTTAATGTAAAACAGGCTAATCTTACAAATTTCTTTTTCTTGACTATTTTTTTAGTATTTTTAGACGTTTATTTTTTATATCTACTTGATCGGACGACTCTAGGTGATCATCATGATCGGACAGTAAAAATTAAGATTCCAAGGATGAGATCAACCTTAAGGGACATATTTTAGTACTTAAAATTTTATAAATTTTTTTATTTTTTTAAACTGGAGGAGGGTGGATATTTGAGGGGCACATCTAGCTTAGATGCTCTTCACACACACACACACACACATATATATATATATATATATATATATATATATATATATATATATATATATATATAAGTCACAATTAAATATATAAATTACTTTAAATCTAAATGATTGACTCCTATTAGATTTTAGAGAGACTAATATTAGATATCATCATTCTCAAAAAAAGGTGAAAAATGTCATCATATTCATTTGGGTATTAACTACAAAAAATGCAAATTGAAATCATCACAAAAAAGAATTAATTCAAATGAGGCATTAAAGATGTTGTATGTATTTTAGAAGACACAAATGGGGCATCCAAGCTAGACGAATGGAAGAATGCTCGTGCAGCCCTTGGCCACCAGAAGCGAGCTCTGCCTCCTGCAAAGCTTAGAGAGAAAAATAAATGTCAGAGGGGACTCCAGTTATTTCGGGATTCACCCTCCGATGCCTAAGTCAGTAAGGTTTTAGTAGTGAGATCTAAGAGTATCTGGAAGAGGGCATTTTGTCAGGGGTTTCCTCCTCTCCTCTTCTTCTTTCCCCTTAAGCCTGCTCATTTACCTGAATGAGTGAAAGTATTTATTATGAAGATCACACACGAGATAGTAATATAAAATTTTAAACTTGAATACAATGGAATAAATAAATCATGTGTAGTTCCTCTGATCCGTTTATGAGAAAAGAAATCAAGAATAACAATTCTTTACCTTACACAGAATCAGATCCGCATTCATGGTTCAATTCCGGTGAGTGATGCCACTAGCCGCATAAATGTTCGGCCTTAAATCCATGCGATTCTCCAGCTGAGGGATCGTTCTTGCTTCTTCGAAAGGATTCGCCTTATCCTGAGTTTTCCTTCTCTTCACAGATGCCCGCAACATGTAGATAGTGTTAGTTTTATGTGTGACTTATAAGCCAATCACAGACGATCTTGTTCCATTATTAATAAATAACATTATATATTCATTATGTATAAATCGAATTTTATTTATAATTGTTATTTATCATATCATAATGAAGTTTATGAATGTGTGCAATAGTTATCATATTCCGATATGATCATAATATAAAGACTAACAACTTATAAATATTCATTCTTAGTTGTTCTTAATCTGAGGATATATGAGAAGGATATAAGATATCTGGTGAGATTAGTATAGGTTACCTCAGTTCATATGATGAGGATAATTGATCTCATGGTCACTCGTGTTGAGACATTATGATGAACCTGTAAGTGCTCATTCGTGAATGAGTTTACTGAACTGATCTGACTTAGATCGCTGGATGGTAAATTACCTAACTGTCAATTAGTATGATCCAACGTCATAGTGGCATAGATGGTACTTAGACCTGAGACAACAAAGACATCTTGTCGGTAGACTTCTGAACTTTGACCTTATCTAAATCTCTAAGCAGGAGATTTTGAACAATCGAGGATCGAGTTCAGCAGAAGACCTTCGAAGGTGATTGGATGTTCAATAAAAAATCATTTGTTCTAAGTAGTTAGTGAGAGAATGCACCAGGCAAGATATACGGAAAGTCCCTAGACATGGGGGACACTGAGTCAGAGAAGGAGTTTTCGAATGCAGATGAGACGTATCAAGACCGAGTGAGTTGATTGGTTAGGGTTTGACAATTTACCATACCTTAGATCGACTTGAGAGCATTGCATGAATGAAAGATTATATCTATACAATAACTATGAACGGACAGGTTCTTTGAGTGGGTTGCTTAACCCCATTGCCTTTGGAGAATGCGATGTTGTTTGGCACCTAACTTGATCAGAAGTTCGGTTGTATTTACATAAAAGATGTAAGTCTATTAAGTAATTAATTAAATATGTGATGTAATTAATTACTATAAGTCAATTAAGTATTATTGGGCTTCACAGACTGAAAATTGGACTGACACTTTGGTCTAGAAGGTCACACACATAAAGATTCACAAACCATTATTAATTAGTGGGATTTATAATAGTTCTGGAGCTTTTATGAGAAATTCCGTTCGAATATCATAAATATACGTTGAGAGAGAAATCATGGCCAAACATCAGGGTTCTCTCTCTCTCTCTCTTCGATGCCCCGAAGACCTCCCCCCCCCCCCCCCTTCAGCTCTTCTCCGCCGCCTCCACCTCCGACCATCAGCGGCCTCCACCAAGATGCCACGATCACTATCATGGACAAGGAATCCCAACGACCGTGTCGAACCGAGCGAGGAGACGTAGACGATCCACGAGGAGGAGAATCGTGTGGATACCGCTAAAGGCCAGGCATCTCCGCGGCTTGCAGGATCGCTTCGTCAGAACCACACAGTTGCATATTCGAATCCGCATAAGGTGAAAATTGTTCACCCCATTGTTCGTTTTTGTTTGTGCGAAACGACACGGTGAGGGCGGGTTTAATATAATTCTCTCATTTTTGCTGCATGATCATGGATCCCCGTCCGATCTTTACAGTGGTATCAGAGCCAGGTTCCCCTGTTGTCTGTTTTGTTCTTTTTTATTTGAGTTCTTGGTATTGTTCCATACATCAAATTCAGTCTATGTAATTTTTCTATGATTCATGTGATTGATTCGGATAAAAAAAATCCGCTTTTTTTTGTTGAACTCGCGAAAAACGAAGCCAAAAACATTCCGGCATCACTGCATTCTTTGCGAGGATTGTGACCAAAAGAGATGGGAAGGTGACACCATCGGGACCCATGGGCCGCCGGCAGCGCAGGCCACCGTCAGGCTCCTAGCTGGTATGTCCGGAGCCCCGATGCCTGATCCCCCTCCTCCTTTCTCCCGCGTTGGAGAGGAGGAGGTCGGGGGCGCCAGAGGGCACTGGGATGAACTCGGCAGCCACTGGGGACCCTGACGCAGATTGGGGCTTCTCCGGGCAGCACTGGGTCACCTTTAGAAGGCACCGACATCGGGGGGAAAGACCCAGGTGCCGCCTGGCACCCTGTTGTCCTGATGGCGCCGTGCGCAAGGGGACACCCCCTGTGCACGATACCCTAGCCTCGTGAACGGGGTGGGGGGCGAGCCTGGTTGGACAAGCCGGTGGCTCGGCCAGGGGCTGGGCTGGGCCTGGTCATGGGTCGAGCAAGGGCCGACCCAAGTTTGGCTTCAACCCTCCCTCCAAATATTTCTGTGTTTTGGGGTTTTTTAATTATATAATTATATATTTATATTTAAAATTTTAAAATATGTTTTAAATATTTTTGTTAAATCATAAAAATTATATGTTTGAATGTCCCACACTATAGACCAATTTAATTGAAAACAAGAGTTGTTTAGACTATGATTATTGAAGGAGCTAGATAATGGAGGCAATTAATAATTGTTCTAGTATTATGGTCCATGGAATTTACCTTAGAATTCAAATATGGACTTGTGTGCACATGGGATGTATTGTTAATGCTTTATAATTTAGATTAAAAGTATACTAGAATATAGATTTTTGAAAATCATCAAATTCTCAATTTTGATTTAAATTAATTTTATGAAAATAAAAACTATAGTATTTTCAAAATCCTTACTCACTTGTGATGTGCTTTATCATGTGTGGTTGTTAAAAGATGACTATGGTCATGGATATGCACTTATTATGTCATATGATGATGTGAAATTGTAGATGTGGAATGGTTATGAGAATGTAATTAATTGTTAATTATTGAGGCCTACGTGTCTCTTTGATATTCCAATATACTTCTATCTCCTTCCTTAAATGTATCCCGCAATAAGGCATTCTTAATTACAAATATATATTTGATTTTGAATCAAGTTGTTGTAATTGACTATGACGGGTGGACAAGAAGCTAGAATCATCCACAGGTGCAATCATAAAGGACTGAAGATGAGATCGCCAACCTTGCATTTGCATATAGTTCTCAATGTAAGTGTTATATTAGAATGTGTATGATTGACTGTATAGCTCCAGTCATATTACTGTGCTATACATGACCACTTTAATGAACATGTATGGTGATATATGATTTACTTTGATTTTGAATTAAATTGCTACCCAAGTATAGTAAATATCTAATTATAATCGATATAATTATTTAATTTCACTTAGGATGAGACCAAGATAAAAATAATAATTAAAATCACTCATTTATCAAATTTTAAGTTATAACAGTAGTTGAGAACTCACTGTGTGACCCTCTATCATTATAGTTTTAGGACTCAATTCATATTAAACAAGGGGTAGAGGCACCATGCGTCTTTATTGTGTTGTCTACAAGGTCACATGCTAATGTATGCCCGTTGAGTAATGACGGTAACGCTTAAACCGGAATTTGGTGGACTTGTTGTGTTGTCCACAAGGCTATTCATGTTCTGGGGGCTGAATAATGATCAGATATTGTAAGAAGTTGCGATTCCAAATGTTGACTGCTCTCTGATCATAATATGGTTTGTTGAGTTATCCACAAGACCATGTTATAAGTCCATGAGATTATGATCCCCACTAGGAGTCCATCGACATCTCCCATTCTGTATATCTGAGGGTTATATAATCTGCCGAAAATTAGTGGGAGTTAAACTAGATTAAAGACCATATCTTATTTATAAACTTAATAATTAAATTTCTACTAATTGTAAATTTTTTTCTCCTGCAGGCGAGAATGTCGTCACATAACCCCCTCTATGGCATACTAGATGCCAATAAATTAACAGATCTGAAGTACTTCGATTGGCTCAAGAACCTAAAGATTGTCCTCAGATTTGAGCGGATTTCCTATGTTTTGGAGGATGAGATACCGCCCGAACCGGCATTGGGTGTTGCAGAAGAGGATTTGATAGCCTATGAGAAGTGGAAAGAAGACTCTAACCTTGCCCAGTATTACATATTGGCTTTGATGAGCAATGAGATCCAAAGGCAATATGAAAAGATGGATGCTAGATCTAACCTGCTCCGTCTGAAGGAGCTATTTGAGCAGCAAAGCAGGATGGAAAGATATGAGATATCTAAATCTATATTCAAGGCTGAGATGGTAGATGGATCTTCAGCGCAAACATATGTGCTGAAAATGATAGACTGGATAGAAATGATAGATGTGCTTTCTGTACCACTATCCAAGGAGATGTATATTAACTTTGTCCTTACTTCACTTCTAACTTCATATTCTCAGTTCATTGTGAACTTCAATATGAACAAAATTTAGGCAACTTTGGCAAAACTTCTTAATATGCTGAAGATTGCGGAGGGTAACCTTCAGAAAGAAAAGCCCCTTGTTCGCATAGTTGGTAAGACCAACAGGAAAAGAAGAGCAGTGCAGGCCTTTAAGAAAAGCAAAGCTAAGAAGCAGATAAAGGTAAAGCAACCCTCCAAGAAAGATAACGATAAAGGAGCTAAGAAAGGCGAGTGTTTTTACTACCACTAGAAAGGACACTGGAAAGGAACTGTAAATAGTACCTGGATGACAAAGTTTAAGAAAAGGTAAAGCTTATAGAAGCTTCATGTATCTATATAATAAATTTAAAGTTGTCAATTAGATATTCATCATCATGGATATTAGATATTGAATGGACATCTCATATCTGCAATGACGTGCAGGTGTTGACAAATAAAAGAAAGCTGAGCAATGGTAAGGTGGAGTTAAGGTTAGGAAACGACAAAAGGGTTGTGGCGCTCCCTGTGGGGATAGTAGACCTCAAGCTTTGATCTAGACAGAGACTTTCATTATATGATTGTTATTATGTTCTTAGCATAATAAAGAACATTATTTATGTTTCTAGTTTAGAAAGACTTGAATACAGTTTAACTATTAGGAACAAATGTTGTTCTATTTATTTTAAAACTAATTTGATTACTTCTGCACTTATGGTTAATGGTTTATATCTACTTGATGTTTCTTTAGATTATCTGCACTTTGACAGAGCTCCTAAAAGGAGTAAAAATGATGTGAACTAAATCTATCTATGACATTACAGGTTTGGATACATTAGTGAGAACAAACTACAAAAGTTGCATAAACATGTATACTTGGATCCATTAGATTACGGATCATTTGCAACTTATGAGTCATCTTTGACGGGTAAGTTAGCCAAATCACCATTTACTGGACAATGTGAAAGGGCCAAGGATATAATGGAGCTTATACATTCTGCTGAAGAAGGCGTACCTTCCACTAAAGAGGATCCGACGTGTATATAGTCTTCCCCCCTCGAACCATTCTGGGGACGGTTTCCTTCGGCAGGTGATTTACCCACGATCGCATCCCCTTGATTTAGGGAAATCGTGAGATATTGGACAAGCCAGGATTCACCCACAGTTGTATGGGGGGAATCGTGTGATCCTGCCGTAAGTGGACGGTTGGGTCCGAGGACCCGCCTGATGGTGATGAGGCACAATGAGTCGCCTCCCAGGGGCTTTGCCGAGATCCTAAGGGTCTCAGAAGTACTGATTGGACTCCAGGCCAGGAGATCCAGTGGTTTGGGCTTGATGGACTCAGAATTTGGCCTCTATTACGCGGATCGGGATTCAGATCGCCACGTGACCTCTAGTGCTGTCTCTGGAGGGCTGTGGGCCTGCGGACTTAATGGGCCTGATCAAAGTTCGTTAAATACGGGATGGGTATAATACGGTAAATATACGTTCGAGTATAATTCAAGTTAAATTTTGAAGAAGACGGTAAAAAAATCGCCTATTTCAAAAATACAGAACGGTATATGTATGGAGTATTATACGGAGTATTTGATAAATACGTAATGAAAAATACGGATATATATAATGAAAGATGTAAGTATATATTATTGTGTGTGTAATGAATATATAGAGAGATGTCTTCATAATTTCCTACAATCAAATATAGATTCCATAATTTCCTACAATCAAATATAGATTCCAAATAGTGAACTCACCATAGATTGTACTACAGTGTCAAAAAACTTGTCATATACACCCTACAGATACACTACCAAATTTTTATACAAGATTGTACTATAGTACCAAAAACTTTTTAGACTACCAAACTTTTATACAAGATGTACAAAAGTATCAAAAATCTGTCATATACACTCCACAGAACATAACCGCACCCAATAGATTCACAAACCTGCCTTAGATATTTAAAAATTAGAAAAAGAAAACATAGCAAGAAGATATATACATGTGAAGAAGGCGTCGGATCCACTGTTACCACTATGAGGGCATTGTGTGTGTTAGTATTAGATGGTCTCAAAGCCAATCCGATACTGTGTACATATTCAGATTATTAATAAATGGCAATAATTCATTGTGTGTAATTAATTCGATCTGTGTTTATCGTATCACGATGAAGTCCATGAACATGTGCAATAGTGTTCGGATTATGATGAGATCATAATTACGGGACCGAAGACTTATAAACACATGTTCTTAATTGTTCCTAGTCATAGGATGTTTGAGATAGGACATCGAACATCCGGATAGACTAGTATAGGTTACTTCAGCTCATATGATGAGGGTGACTGATCCCATAAGTCACTTGTGTGGAGACACTATGCTGAACCTATAGGTGCTCATTGGTGAATGAGTTCACTGAACTGATCCGACTATGAATCGCTGGATGGTAATCACCTCACTGTTAACCAGCTCGATTCAATTGTCACGGTTGCGTGGATGATCTTTGGACCTGAGACTCCAAGGATACCTTGTTGGTAGGTTTCTGAGCTTTGACCTTGACGAACGAATCCCTAACCATGGGATATCAATAAGTCAAGCGATCGGGTTCAGGGAAATGCCCTCGAAGGTAATTGTGTGTTCAATACGGGATCATCCGCTCTCGGTTGTTTGAGAGAGAATGTTCCGAGAATGATGCACTTAAAGTCTCTGGCCAGGGCGGACTCTGTAATCGATAAGGAGTTATCGGATTCAGATTAGCGACATCTGATTCAAGTGAATCGACCAAATAGGGTTTAACAGTAAACCATGCCCTAGGTCGATTCGGGAACATTGTACGGATGAAGGATTATATCCGCGCACTAACCGATGACAGAAAGGTTCCAATAGAGGGTTGCGATAACCCCAGTGCCATCCAGGATCACGCGATGTTGCTTGGCATCCAACGTGATCGGCAGTCCGTCCGAATTTATTGTGGGACATTAAATTTGGCTGATTAATTGAATATAAGGATATTAATTAATTCAGTGGGTCAGTAAAGGGTTACTGGACTTAATGGGCTATTAACTGGACTGGTATTTGGGCCTAGAGGGTCACACGCAAATGGTTTTCAAGTCGATGGATACTCCGACAGGATTTCGGATAAGTCTGGGTTTTTATGAAAAACCGCAAACTGACTTCTTATAAAAGAACGGATTCTACGTCCGGGGCTAGCAACCCTGACCTAGCCGTCATTCGTTCTTCCCCACTTTCTCTCTCCTCTGGGCGTGTCGTTCCCAACTACTCCACTTCCCGTTCGACGGGGATTCTGGATCCGCATGTCGCGGCGGATCACGCGCAGTCAGACGGGATCTTCGAGCGCCGCAGCGAGCGAGGAAGCGAGGACGATCCATCGCGAGGAGAACCGCGTGGATACCGCTAGAGGTCGGGCATCTGCGCGACTGGCGGCATCGCTCCGACGGAACCGGAAAATGGACGCGGATTCGAATCCGCGCAAGGTAAATTCGATTTACGCCGGTTTAATTTTAACGACCGAAACGGGACAGATCCGATCCCGAACTCCTTTATTCCGCTGCGTTTTAAGATCGGATCCCGACACAGCGATCCCAACAGTGGTATCAGAGCCAGGTTCCACTGTGTTTTCGCCGTTTCGGTCTCTAAAATTTATGGTTTTCGAATTTATTCCATGCTTAGATTTATGTTTTTGAAAGATTTATAATCATTAGATGATTACTGCGATGAGATCGTGATTTAAATCTGAAGAAAAATTTATTTTTTGGGGTTTTTCGTCGTGTTCTTCGTTGGACGAAGAACGGGGCGTTTTTGACGTGGTCGGATCCATAGAGATGGATTTTAAGGGGTTCTAATCGCTATAGATCATGCCCAATGACCCTGGTCGAGTTGTTGGTGGCATGGGAAGCCGTGAAAGAGCGGCCATGGACCTTCTTCTTCCTCCCCACGGGTTTGAGAAACCTGCAAAACCAGATTTTTTGGAGGAAAAGGGGGGGCGAATAAACCCCTTTCCGGGGCACCTCCGTGGCCACCGCCGGTCACCGGACATCGCCGGAACATAGGGGGTCGCCGGCGGCGTGGAGCGGTGCCCGGCGGCCGCCTGGCAGGCGCCGGAGAAGACCCCAAAGCTGGGGCGGCGCTGTCGGGTTCCCTGCGTTGCAGGGAACTGATAAAGTGTTAAATTGATCATTTAAGGGCAACCATATGCATCATACTCATATTTTTATCTGCAAAATAGCATGAAATGATAGATAATTGTGTAACAAGTCCAACGGTACCAATTTCATCAAATTCTGACTTAAAAACATCGTCATTTCATGTGATCAAAAGAGTATAGCGCATTTGCGGATTTTCGACAAAACCGAGACGAAATGAATAAAAATGATGATATTTTTATGATAATGCGCTAAATTATATTATTTGATGTGAACAGGACATGCCGATAATGCAGTGCAGCTGGAAGAGTTTTCGGAAATTCGGGGGAGGTCTAATGTGCGGATTTCAACTAAAACAGGGGTAAAAATACAATTTGATTCCTTCCTTCGCTGGAGTTTCCTAAAACCCACTATTTCCCTCTGTCTCTCCGATTTCCTAAACACATCCCTTCCTTTTAAAAATCCTCTCTCTCTTTCTCGTTTTAAAAATCCATTCCTTTTAAAAATCCTATTTCTTTCCCAATTTCCTCTTCCGAATCCTGTCCTTTCTCCAAGTCTCCTACATATCCTCCTCCTTTTCCAACTCAAACCCGGCAGCCTCTCCTCCTTCTCCTCTCTATAAAAACTCTCCCCCACGTTTTGTTCTCCAGTTTTTCCCAGCCGATTCCTCTCCTCCGTAGCTTTTCTCTCCGCAACTTCTCTCCCGTAGCCTGCTCTCCCTCTCTCTCTTCTATTTCCTCTCCCTCTCACGGTTCTCTTGCTCCCACGGTTTTCTCTCCTCCTTCTCAGTTTTTTTCAGCCGATTCCTCCTCCTCAGTAGCCTTTCTCTCCAACGACAGCAGCCGCCCTCTTCCTCTCTCTCCGTTCTCTCTTTCTTGGTCTCCCTTCTCTCTTCTCTGCCCACCGCATCCTGCATGCGTGTAGATCCCTCCAGCGACAGCAGCTGCCAAGCACGCCGGCTTCCAGCTTCCCTGCTCGTCCAGCAGTGGTCCAGCAGCAACGTGCAGCAGCTTGAAGCACGCACCAGCAATTGCCAGCAAGTGTTGCCCATGCACGCACGCCGGCAGCTGCTCAAAGCACACCTGCAAACGCACTGCCACGCTCCACCCCCCACACGGCAACCCTTGAAGCCGACTTCCTCCCACGCTTGCCAGCAGCTCGTCCACGTGCAAGTACCTCCAACAGCAGCCGGCAACGCTCCAGCAACGGCTTCTTCAAGCTCCTGCCATTCACGTTGCCGGCACCCGGCATTCCTCCAAGCATCTCCACGCACACTGCAGCAAGCTTCCACGCATCCAAGCAAGCATCGTGCAGCATTCACCTCCAGCGTCAGCACCCAGCAGTACCTCCTACGGACATCCACCAGCCGCCGGCCAGCAGCTTCACGGATGTGGTGAAGCCCTTCCCCACGCACGTCCCAGCTGAACCTGCACGCAGCCATCCACGCTGCACCGCCCTCCATCAAAGCACCTCCAGCGGCAGCAAACGAACCAGCAACCTGCAGCAGTTTCTTCTCCACACAGCAACCTGCAGCATCGCACAGCAGCAGCTGCGTTGAAGCTCCTCCTGCAGCCACGCATAGCAGCCTGCTTCTTTCAAGACCAGAAGCACCTTCTTCCTCTCCTCCACGTGCCAAGCAGCAGCCTTCCAACCTCCAGCTTCCTCCTTCCACCAGCTGGAAATCCCATTGCTTTGTTTCCTCTTTTCCCATTAGAATAATAATAGTTTGTTTAATTAAGATTAATTATTGATTAGTTGTCGTTTTAATTAGTTATTAGTTGTTTAATTAGGTTATTTGATTCTTGATGTTTTATGATTTATCCAATCAAACAATAGGTTGTCTTTGTTATTATAATTTTTTGTCGTGCTTATTTTTATATGTGTTTGTGTTTAATTTTTGAAAAAGAAAAGTAAAAAAAAAAAAGATTCGTTTAGTTTGCGTAATTCTATTTTTAGAGAACATTAGTTAATTTAATTTTAGTTTGATTAAGTAATTAGTTTACTTAAAATCTCACTTATTTTTAGATTAACTAAACTCCAAAGTTTTAAAAATTAAAATTCTATCTCCCTGTGGATCGACTCGGACTCACCACTATTAAATTTCCAAATTTTGATTTGAGTGAGCCGGATAAATTTAGATTGAACGTTTTCATGTGTTCAACGACGCACAATTCGAAACGATCAATTTTTGGCGCCGTTGTCGGGGAGTTAGATTTTTAATTTTGATTATCTTGGATTTAGTGTAATTAGTCTCTAACTAACCTTATTTTTCTTATTTTTGCAGGAAAATTGAAAAAAAGAAAAAAAAAAGAAAAGGAAAGCGAAATCATGGTCAGTGTGTTCCAACTTTCTATGTTTCAATTTCCTTACTTTAGTTAGTTTCCTTTTTTGTAGTTTCTAGTTTAGATAGGTTTCCATTAACTAAAAGAAGAAACAAAAAGAGGAACATCCAAATTTAAAAATCTTCATTGCCAAGATTAGAAACTTTCCATGCTAGGCATTCATCATCCTAGGAAAGCATGAGTTAGTTTCCTTTCACAGTTATTTCCATAAATTGTTGAAGATTGCGGAGGAAAGGTACGTGTTTCAATTTTTAGCAAGTCATTCATGATTGCATCAACACACCTTGCATTGATTTGTTGCCTTGTATTGCATCCAAAAAGACATTAAGGGCAGCAACTTTAACCACATAAGGTAGGGATTTGATCACTCTTCCTTAGCCCACAAATCACCTTCCTTGCATTGGCATTTCCTAATCCAACTAAAAGCAAGTCGAAAGAGAATCTAGGGTTTACACCGTGAGTGGTTTAAATCTCGAGTTGCCTCCATTTTTGGAAACGGTGTCTAGGCTAGAGGTAAAAAGGCAAACGTCTAAGCGGGAAAGTGGTTCTCTAATTAGGTCCCTACGAAAGTAGGGGGAGCCTCCCACTACCCCACCTCTTACCTGGCCGTTGACTGATTGTGGTTGTGACTCGAGGTGGACTCCATTCACCTTGTAAGAAAATTCACATAGAGAGTCTAGGTTAACAGTAGATCATTAGGATAATTTGTTTGCCAAAATTGTTTGCATAAAAAAAAAAACAAGAAATAGAAAACAAAATCCTCCCTCCATCAGTCCTAGTGTATGCAAGGTAGGAGATCTCAAAATCCTAACCTTCTAGGACCACTTGCTGAAATAGAAAGAATCCTACATCACAGAAATCCACCACAAGATCCAATGGCTGATAATCAGGACCCACCAAAGCAAATGAAGGACTATTTCATTCCAAATCGATATCAACCTTCATCTTGTATTCATCTTCCTCAGAATCCAGCCAATCAATATGAAATCAAATCTAGCACCATTCAGATGCTCCCATCCTTTTATGGGAATACTAATGAAGATCCTTATAAGCATCTGGATGAATTCCTAGAAATCTGTTCCACGGTGAAGATCCAGAATTTCACCGATGATGGCCTTAAATTGACCTTATTTCCCTTTTCATTAAAGGACAAGGCTAAATATTGGTTGGGAACCATAGGAAGGCCCATTAGGACATGGGAAGAAATGCAGAAAGAATCTCTCAAGAAGTTCTATCCCATCGGGCGGACCAATACCATGAGACGGGCCATCACGAGTTTTACCCAAACTCCCGGGGAATTGATCCATGAATCTTGGGAAAGACTGAAAGAATTGCTTAGAAAATGCCCTCATCATGGGCTTTCAAAATGGCAAATTGTCCAAGCATTCTATGAAGGATTGTTTGAACAGTTCAGACAGATGGTGGATGCTTCATGTGGAGGGGCATTTATGATGAAAAATGAAGATGAGGCGTATGATCTGTTTGATATGTTAAGTGATAATTCCATCAATCATGCCTCATTATCATCTTATGAAAGGTTTGTTGGGCCATCTAAACGGACTGGAATGTATGAACTTAAGGCCCGCGGAGAGCCCGAATCCAGAATGGACATAAATCTGATTAATCAGAAATTGGATAAGGTAGACATCTTGGCCCAGAAACTAGACCAACTCTTGGCCTTAAACAAGCAAGAGCCTACTTACCCAACACAATCTAGTCCATATGAAGGCCCATCCTCTGCTAATCATGACATTTGTGCCTTATGCGCAAGTCCAACCCATCAAGTGAATGAATGCGGCCCAACTTCCACCATTCATTCAAGAACAAGTTCAGGCTGCCCAGGGATTCTCCAGGCCCAATAATGATCCATTCTCAAATACTTACAATCCTGGCTGGAGAAGTCACCCTAATTTCTCTTGGAAGAATCAGCAGGCCCCATTACCAATATCCAATCTTCCCATGCATCAAGTCCCAAAGCCACAGAATTCATTCCAACAACAATCTAATTTCTATGGAAATGTTCAGGCTAGGGGATCTCAAGCCCAGTTTTCTCAACCGGCCCCGTACCAATCAGGTCAATCGACCCAATATCAATCAGGACAATCGGCCCAGTATCAATCAGGTCAACCGGCCCACTATCATTCATTTCAATCTGGACAGCCAACCCAATACCATCCTCCACCCACTTATCCACAACCTCCTCAGTCCAACTTTGATGATAAATTCACTCAACTCCAACAACTGATTTTGACCCAGCAACAATCCATTGCTAAGTTGGAAAGTCAAATGGGCCAACTAGCTGAGGCCGCGATGAGAAGAGAAGTAGGCCAACTTCCTAGTCAACCCGTTGCCAATCCAAGGAATCAACCTCCGGGTTTTCCACAGCAATCGGGCCTTTTACCTCAGCCTGGCCCGGTACCACAACCTAAAGGGCCACAATTTGAGAATGCTAAAGCCATTTCAGCCCTTAGGAGTGGGAGAAGTTTAGAAAAACCACATGCAGATGGAGAGTTAGCTAAAGGTTCCACTGATGGGCCTCAGGAAATTGAAAGTGAGAGTGAAGATGAACCCATCATAGAGAAATTGGAGGAGGATCTGAAAGGAAAAGGGAAGATTGATGAAGGCCCAAGTTCTTATAAACCTAGGGTGCCATTTCCTAATGCCTTGTTAGCTAAGCCCAATACCAGGAAGAAACTGGCCCAGAATGAGGAGTTGTTGGATTTGTTCAAACAAGTCCAAATTAATATTCCACTCCTCGATGCCATCAAGCATGTGCCAGCTTATGCTAAGTTTCTCAAGGACTTATGTACTCCACGAAGAGAATCTAGAATGGCACCCGAAAAGGTTCGGCTTTCTGAGGATGTTAGTGCAATTGTGATGAATCATTTACCCAAGAAGTTAAAGGATCCTGGAGCACCTCTAATTTCATGTGACTTAGCTGGAGTTACATTTGATAGAGCTTTATTGGATCTAGGTGCGAGTGTAAATCTATTGCCAACAGCCATTTATGAAAAATTTGATATTGGAGAATTAAAGCCCACACCCATCATCTTGCAGTTGGCTGATAGGTCTGTGAAAACTCCACGGGGATTAATTGAGGATGTTATCGTAAAGGTTCATGATTGTTATTTTCCTGTGGATTTTCTTATTCTAGATATGGCATTACCTGAGGAACTCATTCACACCCCGATCATCTTAGGTCGTCCATTCTTAGCCACTGCCAAAGCTAATATAAATTGTGAAACTGGCATAATGGACATTTCATTTGGGGGTCAAAAAGTCCAGATTAATGTCTTCAAAGCGTCTCAATATCCAGATCATGAAAAAGAATGCCATACTATTGATATCGTAGATAATCTGGTTGAAGAAAATGAGATGTCCACATATGACCTTTTGGAAGAAGCCAATACTTTAAAGGACTCCCCTGGCCCATTAACATCTTGGCCCAAGGTTGAACCTTTACCAGCCTTGCAGTCTGAACTCGCTTTGCCATCTTTAGAGGACCCTCCTGAGCTTGAACTCAAACCATTACCAGAGTCTCTCAAGTATATCTTTTTGGGTCCGGACCAAACTCTCCCGGTCATCATTGCGGCAAATCTCACATCGCCGCAGGAGGCCCAATTAACCGAGGTCCTCAAAGACCACAAAGGTGCTATTGGATGGTCGGTGGCCGATTTGAAAGGAATAAGTCCGTCCATTTGCATGCATCACATCTATATGGAAGAGAATTCTAAGCCCAGTCGGGAGATGCAAAGGCGGCTTAATCCCAATATGAAAGAAGTGGTGAAGAAGGAAGTTGTGAAATGGCTGGATGCGGGTATTATTTACCCAATATCAGACAGTAAATGGGTCAGTCCAACTCAAGTGGTACCCAAGAAATCTGGATTAACAGTTATTAAGAATGATCATGGAGAAGAGGTACCCACTAGGCTCACCACGGGATGGAGAGTGTGTATTGATTACAGAAAGTTGAATCTCATGACTAAGAAGGACCACTTTCCACTCCCATTCATGGACCAGATTCTGGAAAAGTTATCGGGCCAGAAGTACTTCTGCTTCTTAGATGGGTACTCCGGGTACAATCAAGTGGCTATTTACCCGGAAGATCAAGAAAAGACCACCTTCACGTGCCCTTATGGCACGTTTGCTTTTAGGAGAATGCCATTCGGATTATGCAACGCACCAGTCACATTTCAACGGTGCATGATGGCCATCTTCTCCGATATGGTGGGAGAATTCCTCGAAGTTTTCATGGATGATTTCTCAATCTTCGGGGACTCTTTTGAAAATTGCCTGGAAAATCTTAAACAGGTGCTAGCACGATGCATAGACACCAATCTGATTCTTAGCTGGGAAAAGAGCCATTTTATGGTTCGAGAGGGCATTGTTCTAGGCCACATTGTGTCTGAAAGGGGGATAGAGGTAGATAAAGCTAAGATCGATCTCATATCCAATCTTCCTCCTCCCACCTCGGTCAGACAGATCCGTTCATTCCTTGGCCATGCCGGTTTCTATCGCCGGTTTATCCACAATTTCTCTCAAATTGCCCGGCCCCTAACTCTTCTCTTAGCTAAGGATGTCCCTTTCCAAATGGATGAATCTTGCAACAAGGCATTTAATTCTTTGAAGGAATCGTTGACCAAAGCCCCGATTCTTCAATCTCCAGATTGGTCTTTACCCTTCGAAATCATGTGTGATGCCTCGGATTATGCTATCGGTGCAGTTTTGGGACAAAGAATCAACAAGTGTCCCGTGGTGATCTATTATGCAAGTCGCACCCTTGCTGATGCTCAAATGAATTATACCACCACCGAAAAGGAATTGTTAGCCGTGGTTTTTGCCCTAGAAAAATTCAGATCTTATCTTTTAGGGGCAAAAGTCATAATCTATTATGATCACTCAGCTCTGAAATACCTGTTGACCAAGAAGGATACAAAGCCTAGGCTTATTAGATGGATCTTACTCCTTCAGGAATTCGATTTGGAAATTCGGGATAAGAAGGGTTCCGAGAATGTGGTAGCTGACCACCTATCCCGAATTCCGATCTCTGACAGTACACCAATCACTGATTCCTTTCCTGATGAGCATCTACTGACCATTTCTCACACTGTTGCACCTTGGTATGCTCATATTGTCAATTACAAGGTGACTAATCAGCTTCCGGAAGGATGGACTAAAAGTGAAAAGGACAAATTCTTTTCTCAGGAAAAATATTATTTCTGGGAAGATCCTGAATTATTCAAATTCTGTCCTGATCAAATCATTAGGCGATGTGTTCCTGAAGAAGAACAACAGAGTGTTCTCAACTTCTGTCATAATCTAGCTTGTGGGGGCCATTTCTCAGGAAAGAAAACTGCAGCCAAAGTCCTACAAAGTGGTTTTTACTGGCCCACACTTTTCAAAGATGCCCATGAATTTAGCAAAACTTGCCTCCGATGTCAGGCTGTAGGGAATATGGCGAAAAGGGATATGATGCCACTCAACCCAATCTTGGTGGTTGAAGTCTTTGATGTTTGGGGAATTGACTTTATGGGACCTTTTCCACCCTCTTTTGGACATACATATATTCTGGTAGCGGTGGATTATGTCTCCAAATGGATTGAAGCAGTAGCCACCCGAACCAATGATCATAAAGTGGTCATTAAATTCGTTCAGAAGAATATCTTTTCTCGGTTCGGGTGGCCTAAAGCTATCATAAGTGATGGGGGTACGCATTTCACGAATTACCAATTTCGGGCTTTGCTTAAGAAATATAGGATTAATCACAAAGTAGCTACCCCTTATCACCCCCAAACAAGTGGCCAAGTGGAAGTTTCTAATAGAGAGATCAAGAATATTCTGCAAAAGTCCGTTAGGCCCGATAGAAAAGATTGGTCTGAAAGATTGGATGATGCTTTATGGGCCTATCGGACCGCTTACAAAACTCCTATTGGCATGTCTCCTTATCGCCTGGTTTTTGGAAAAGCGTGCCACCTTCCAGTGGAATTGGAACATAGGGCTTATTGGGCCATTAAACAAGTCAATCTGGACCTAGCCCAAGCTGGTTCCCACCGAACCTTACAACTAAGTGAGCTAGAAGAGTTGCGCAACGAGGCCTATGAAAATTCAAAGATCTATAAAGCCAAAACTAAAGCTTTTCATGATAAACATATTGTCAGAAAATCATTTCTTCCAAATCAGAAAGTTTGGCTATTTAATTCTAGGCTTCGCCTATTTCCTGGAAAACTGAAATCCAGATGGGATGGACCCTTCGTGGTCGTTAAAGCCTTCGATCATGGAGCCGTTAAAATTCTGAACCCCAAAAGTGGGAACACTTTTACTGTTAATGGTCAACGGTTGAAACCATTTATTGAAAATCTTCAAAATGAACCACCTGAATCCATAGAACTGAGTGACCCCCACTAACTAAACTTCCGTCTAGCTGAAGACGATAAACTTAGCGCTTATTGGGAGGCAACCCAATATTTTACTTCAGCCTGTGTATTTCTTTCCTTTTAGGTCCCTGAGCAGCAGTCGCCGTGGGTATGTCGCCGCCTCGTCCTTACAGGTTGTTTCGCTCCTTCACAAATTCTCTTCTGGCTGCATGTTTTTCATATCTTTTATGCCATTGAGGACAATGTCAATCAAATTGGGGGGTGGGACAATCATATGCATGTATTGAAAATCTTTTGAAGAAAACTGATATCTTTCACTGAAAAATGGTCAAATTTTTAAAAACTTCTTCTCACATCCTAGGAAAATTGCATGAAAATCATGTCTCATTAAGTAAATCTTAAACAAATCAGTTTTCTGTTAGTCACATTGGTTAAACAGCCTGTAAAGTTTAAATATCCCACTCTACAAAAATCCACGGCGGGATGATTTTCACACACACACGGCAACTTAGAATAAATGAAAGATCTTAAGGGTATAGAATTGCTGGAATTAACCTCAAGGATAAGACTACTTTTTCTAATTTTTCTTTTGGGTTGAACGAAAGGAATGTGTAAGATCCGTAATCGGGGACTGTCCCACTCAGCACTCTAAAAGAGACGGTTAGTTAAAATGGACAGCTGTAAACACTAAAGGCAAAAGAAGGCGATAAAAGAGCTAAAAGAAGGTAGGTGGCAAAAAGTACGCACCTTCCCTCAGGCAATTCAAAGAGAGTGGCAAAAAGTACGCACTCTCAAAAGCAAAAGTACAATAAAATGAAGAAACGCCATGCTAAAAAGTCCATCGTACCAAAAATATGACCAAGTCGTGAAAAGTGCTGAGTTGGGACGGGAACTGAAAAACGGTCCTCACTGACTGATCGGGAAATCTTTTATTCTCTTCCCCTCCCCAAGTAGTCTTATCTAAAGGGTAGTAAAGGCAAGAATATACCAGAAAGGTCGGAAACGAGTTCTAAGTGTGTCATATTTCATGCACAATCACCTGTCTGAATCAAAATATTGTGGGATATGAAAACTTTTTTTACCTCAACCAAACGGCTACCACTTAAATTGATTGTGAAAGATACTACAAATGAAGCATGATAATTCATTGTTTGTCCTAATTTTTCCTTATTTGCATTGCTAAGGGACTAGCAATGGGTAAGTTGGGGGGTGTGATAAAATGTTAAATTGATCGTTTAAGGGCAACCATATGCATCATACTCATGTTTTTATCTGCAAAATAGCATGAAATGATAGATAATTGTGTAACAAGTCCAACGGTACCAATTTCATCAAATTCTGACTTAAAATAATCGTCATTTTATGTGATCAAAAGAGTGTAGCGCATTTGCGGATTTTCGACAAAATCGAGACGAAATGAATAAAAATGATGATATTTTTATGATAATGCGCTAAATTATATTTATTTGATGTGAACAGGACATGCCGATAATGCAGTGCAGCTGGAGGAGTTTTCGGAAATTCGGGGGAGGTCTAGTGTGCGGATTTCAACTAAAACAGGGGTAAAAATACAATTTGATTCCTTCATTCGCTGGAGTTTCCTAAAACCCACTATTTCCCTCTGTCTCTCCGATTTCCTAAACACATCCCTTCCTTTTAAAAATCCTCTCTCTCTTTCTCGTTTTAGAAAGTCGAATCCTATTTCTTTCCCAATTTCCTCTTCCAAATCCTGTCCTTTCTCCAAGTCTCCTACATATCCTCCTCCTTTTCCAACTCAAACCCGGCAGCCTCTCCTCCTTCTCCTCTCTATAAAAACTCTCCCCCACGTTTTGTTCTCCAGTTTTTCCCAGCCGATTCCTCTCCTCTGTAGCTTTTCTCTCCGCAACTTCTCTCCCGTAGCCTGCTCTCCCTCTCTCTCTTCTATTTCCTCTCCCTCTCACGGTTCTCTTGCTCCCACGGTTTTCTCTCCTCCTTCTCAGTTTTTTTCAGCCGATTCCTCCTCCTCAGTAGCCTTTCTCTCCAACGATAGCAGCCGCCCTCTTCCTCTCTCTCCGTTCTCTCTTTCTTGGTCTCCCTTCTCTCTTCTCTGCCCACCGCATCCTGCATGCGTGTAGATCCCTCCAGCGACAGCAGCTGCCAAGCACGCCGGCTTCCAGCTTCCCTGCTCGTCCAGCAGTGGTCCAGCAGCAACGTGCAGCAGCTTGAAGCACGCACCAGCAATTGCCAGCAAGTGTTGCCCATGCACGCACGCCGGCAGCTGCTCAAAGCACACCTGCAAACGCACTGCCACGCTCCACCCCCCACACGGCAACCCTTGAAGCCGACTTCCTCCCACGCTTGCCAGCAGCTCGTCCACGTGCAAGTACCTCCAACAGCAGCCGGCAACGCTCCAGCAACGGCTTCTTCAAGCTCCTGCCATTCACGTTGCCGGCACCCGGCAGCCCTCCAAGCATCTCCACGCACACTGCAGCAAGCTTCCACGCATCCAAGCAAGCATCGTGCAGCATTCACCTCCAGCGTCAGCACCCAGCAGTACCTCCTACGGACATCCACCAGCCGCCGGCCAGCAGCTTCACGGATGTGGTGAAGCCCTTCCCCACGCACGTCCCAGCTGAACCTGCACGCAGCCATCCACGCTGCACCGCCCTCCATCAAAGCACCTCCAGCGGCAGCAAACGAACCAGCAACCTGCAGCAGTTTCTTCTCCACACAGCAACCTGCAGCAGCGCACAGTAGCAGCTGCGTTGAAGCTCCTCCTGCAGCCACGCATAGCAGCCTGCTTCTTTCAAGACCAGCAGCACCTTCTTCCTCTCCTCCACGTGCCAAGCAGCAGCCTTCCAACCTCCAGCTTCCTCCTTCCACCAGCTGGAAATCCCATTGCTTTGTTTCCTCTTTTCCCATTAGAATAATAGTAGTTTGTTTAATTAAGATTAATTATTGATTAGTTGTCGTTTTAATTAGTTATTAGTTGTTTAATTAGGTTATTTGATTCTTGATGTTTTATGATTTATCCAATCAAACAATAGGTTGTCTTTGTTATTATAATTTTTCGTCGTGCTTATTTTTATATGTGTTTGTGTTTAATTTTTGAAAAAGAAAAGTAAAAAAAAAAAAGATTCGTTTAGTTTGCGTAATTCTATTTTTAGAGAACATTAGTTAATTTAATTTTAGTTTGATTAAGTAATTAGTTTACTTAAAATCTCACTTATTTTTAGATTAACTAAACTCCAAAGTTTTAAAAATTAAAATTCTATCTCCCTGTGGATCGACTCGGACTCACCACTATTAAATTTCCAAATTTTGATTTGAGTGAGCCGGATAAATTTAGATTGAACGTTTTCATGTGTTTAACGACGCACAATTCGAAACGATCAGGAACCTCGGGCGGTTCGGCCGGGCGGCTAGGGTTTCCCTAGCCGCCGACCGAACCGGCCCGGCTGGGCCCTGGCTCGTGCCAGGCGGCCCGAGCCAGGGCGCAACAGCGTTCGGACCTGGGTCCGAGCCCTGGCTGCGCCTTGGCTCGGCCCTGGCCCGAGCCAGGGGCTCAGCAGGGCTGAGCCCATTTAAAGGGGGCCAAGTTTGTTTAATTTTTGTTTTTTAAAAATTTTAAATTATAAAATTGGTTTAATGATTATCTGTAAAATATGATTTTACTGTTTTATATTAAATTCAATTTTTATTGGGCCCTTACTAAGGTTTATTATGTTAATTAATTAACAAAAGGTTGTTAATTGAATTAATTCTAAATGTTAGATTAAACCTTATGCAATCTAATTGTTAGATTAACCCCATAAATATTTGAATTATTCAAATTGAGCATGGAATATTTCTGAAGCTATTAATTTTAGATTTTAATGCATATTTGATGTGTTATTAATTTGCTTGTTTAAATTGGATTTAAATTAGCATGCTTAAAATAAATACTAAAGTTTTCGAAAATTTCAAATTGTCCAAAATTTTGTTTGGTCCCTGGTTTTATGAAACCAAAATTAATATTATTTTCAAAAATTTTATTTAGCCATTTGATGCGCTATTCATGTGTGGTTTGTTTAATAAAACACATGGTGGTCATGGACGAGCATTAATTGTGGATGTGGAATGTGATTGTGTGGTTTATTGTGTATTAATAAATAGAGGTCTGCGAACCTCTCCCTCTCATATTCCATTGTACTTCTATCTTCCACCTCGATGTAATCGCCATAAGGCTTCCTCTTTTGAATTATCATGTAATTGGGAATTACGATGTAATTTGATCGAGGCGGATGCACGCGAAGCGAGGATGATCCACAACTGCTGACCAGATGAAAATGAAGGAGTTCATTACATTCATGGGTTTGCAGACTCATGATATAAGTTGTTATATTGTGTGAATGTGTGCGTTTGACTGTCTGGCTCAAGTCAAACCGCAGTGCCGTCCATGACCACACTAATGACCACACTAATGACATGTATGTGATGCGTGTGCTTTATATTTGCTAGGTTATTAGTATTAATAAATATATTCGATATATTTAATACTATCACCTAGGATGAGACCAAATTAAATAAGCAAAACCTTCGTTACAAACTCTAAGCCGTAGCGCGAGTCATTGAGAATGTACCGCGTGGCTCTCCATCAATATGATTGATAGAACTTAATTCGGTGGTGGCAGATACTATGTGTTTACCCGAGGTCTGTCATTAACTGATAAGAGGACTGTTGATCATGGCATAAGATGACTTTGGATAAGAGTAGAGGAACGATATAGTCATCCACGTGTTTACCCGGAAACTATGTTTCTACTTTACTCTGTCACGTATTGATGGTAAAGCTTAGACCGGGGATAATGGTTTACTGTGTTTACCCGGGACCATTAAACTTGGGAGCCGAACTACGATCGGATATTGCAAGGAGTTGCAATTATCATGAGATGATTGCTCTGAGATAGCAGTATGATACTATGTGTTTACCCGAGGTCATACTGTGATGCTTGGAGATTCTGATCCCCACTAGGAGACAGTCGGCGTCTCCCGTTCTGTATATCTGAAGGTTATACAGTTCGTCGAAAATTAGTGGGAGTAAAACTAGATAATCTGAATATCTGCTAATTATCAATTAATTATCTCCTGTAGGCGAGAATGTCGCACCATAACCCGTTGCGAGGCATACTTGATGCCAACCGTTTGACAGGCACCAATTACTCAGACTGGCTCAGAAACCTGAAGATAGTCCTCAGGTCTGAGCAGATTGCCTGCGTCTTGGATACTGAACCTCCTGCTGAACCAGCATTGGATGCTCCAGAGGAGGAAATGATAGCGTATGAGAAATGGAAGGAGGATTTCACCATGGCCCAATACTACATGTTAGCCTCTATGAGCAATGAGTTGCAGAGGCAACATGAAGAGATAGATGCTAGATCCATCATGCTCCATTTGAAGGAGCTCTTTGGTGAGCAGAGCAGAATCGAACGATATGAGATATCGAAGAATCTGTTCAAAGCTCAGATGGCAGAGGGAACTTCAGTACAGAATCATGTGCTGAAGATGATTGAGTGGGTGGAGAGGCTGGATGCTCTTGGGGTTACACTTCCCAAGGAGATGCACACAGACCTTGTGTTGTCTTCACTTCCACCTTCATATGCTCAGTTCATTGTCAATTTCAACATGAACAAGATCCAGGCCACCTTAGCTGAACTGCTGAACATGTTAAAGACTGCTGAGGGAAACCTTGTGAAGGATAAACCCCAAGTCCTAATGGTTGGTAAGACCAACAGGAAAAGACTTGCAGTCCAAGCTTTTCGAAAGAATAAGAACAAGGTTCAGAGAAAGGCAAAGGTTGTCAATAAAGACAAGGGTAAAAGTGCTGAGAAAGGTGATTGCTTCTACTGTCACCAGAAAGGGCATTGGAAGAGAAATTGCAAGGAATACCTCAAGGACAAGGCTCAAGGAACTGTGAAGCAGCAGGACGCTTCAGGTATCTATATGATAGATATAAACTTGTCAATAAGAGATTGTACATCATGGGTATTAGATACTGGATGTGTATCTCATATCTGCAATTCTGTGCAGGCACTGACAAGAAGGCGTAAGCTGAGGACCGGCGAGGTGGAGCTGAGACTAGGTAACGGCGCAAGAGTTGCGGCGATCGCTGTGGGGACAGTGGAGCTCAAGTTACCATCCGGAGACACGTTTTTATTAGATGAATGTTATTATGTACCTAGCATAATAAGGAACATCATTTCTATTTCATGTTTAGATAGAATTGGATACAATTTAAATTTTGGGAACAATAGTTGTTCAATTTATTTCAGAAATAAATTAATAGCTTCTGCTATTTTGTCCAATGGATTGTATCTATTGAATGTGTCTCATGATAATTTACATATCGGTTCTTCGATTAAGAGAAGTAAATATGAAATGAACAAAGCCTACTTGTGGCATTGTAGGCTATGACACATTGGTGAAAACAGACTCTAAAGGTTGCATAAAGATGGATATTTGGATCCATTTGATTATGAATCATATGCAACCTGTGAGTCATGTTTAATGGGTAAAATGGCTAAGTCTCCATTTAGTGGAACTGGAGAACGAGCCAAAGGCATATTAGAACTCATACATTCAGATGTATGTGGTCCTATGTCAACCCAAGCCATTGGTGGTTTCTCATACTTCATTACATTCACTGATGATTACTCAAGATTTGGATATGTATACTTATTGAAGTATAAATCTGAAGCCTTTGAGAAATTCAGAGAATTTAAGAATGAAGTGGAAAAACAAACAGGAAAGAGCATAAAAACCATCCGATCTGATCGGGGTGGTGAATACTTGAGTACTGAGTTCATTAAATACTTAAAGGATAATGGTATCCTTTCTCAGCTTACACCTCCTTATACACCTCAGATGAATGGTGTATCAGAAAGGAGAAATCGTACATTAATGAAAATGGTGCGATCCATGATGAGCATGTCCAAATTACCAGTATCCTTATGGGGATATGCTCTTAGCTCGGCTATGTTTATCCTGAATAAGGTACCCAGCAAATCTATTGAGACCACTCCATATGAGATATGGAATGGAAGGAAACCAGACCTTAAACATGTTAAAGTCTGGGGATGTCCTGCTCATGTTAAAAGACATGACGCAGATAAGCTGGAATCCAGAACTGACAAATGCAGATTTGTGGGATATCCAAAGGAAACTTATGGATATTACTTTTATCATCCTGGCGAACAAAAGGTGTTTGTGGCCAGGAGAGCTGTCTTTCTGGAAGAAGATTATATTCTCCAGAAGGACAGTGGGAGTAAAGTAATTCTGGAAGAAGTTCCAGACCCACAAACTGGCAATGGTTCATCAGATGAACCGTCAGTTTCTGAACCTGTTCATAATGATACACAGGAACCTCGTAGGTCTGAAAGAGTACCTAAACCACCAGAAAGATATGTGGGACATATTAATTTGGATGGTTCAAGGATATTCTATAATGAGGATGATGATCCCAAGACTTACCAGGAGGCCATTGAAAGTTCAGAGGCCGGGAAATGGCGGGAAGCCATGAATTCTGAAATACAGTCCATGTACATCAACCAAGTTTGGAACTTGGTAGATTTACCCGATGGTATAGTACCTATCGGCTGCAAATGGATCTTTAAAAGAAAGATCGGTGCAGATGGACGTATTGAGACTTATAAGGCAAGATTAGTGACAAAAGGCTATCGTCAAAGACAAGGTGTTGACTATGACGAAACCTTCTCACCCGTTGCTATGATTAAGTCCATCAGAATTCTTCTTGCCATTGCTGCCCACCATGATTATGAAATTTGGCAGATGGATGTGAAGACTGCCTTCCTCAATGGAAACCTTGAGGAGGAGGTGTATATGATACAACCAGAAGGATTTACATCCAAAGAATCTCCAGACATGGTATGCAAGTTGCAGAGGTCCATTTATGGACTGAAGCAAGCTTCCCGGAGCTGGAACATAAGATTTGATGAGGCGATCAAATCTTATGGCTTCATTAAGAATGAAGATGAGCCCTGTGTATACAAGAAAAACAGTGGGAGCGCAATCACATTTCTGGTTCTTTACGTTGACGACATCCTACTCATTGGGAATGATGTAGGAATGATGTCATCAGTAAAGATATGGCTGTCAAAGAACTTCTCCATGAAGGATTTGGGAGAAGCATCTTACGTATTGGGAATACGGATCTATAGAGATAGATCAAAGAAGATGCTGGCTTTAACCCAATCCATGTACATAGAAACCATTGTCAAAAGGTTTGGCATGGAAAATTTCAAGAGAGGTCTCATACCGATGAGACATGGAATTTCACTCTCTAAAGGTCAGTCTCCCAAGACACCTGAAGAGAGGGCAGTGATGGATAAAGTCCCCTATGCTTCTGCCATAGGGTCCATCATGTATGCCATACTGTGTACCAGACCTGATGTAGCATATGCTCTAAGTGTTACGAGCAGACATCAGGCAGATCCAGGTGATGAACACTGGAAGGCTGTGAAATTCATCCTTAAGTACTTGAGAAGGACTAAGGATCTATTTCTAGTCTATGGAGGAGGAGACTTAAAGCTGCAAGGATACACTGACTCGAGTTTTCAGTCTGATCCTGATGACAGCAAGTCAACATCAGGTTTTATTTTCACACTCAACGGGGGAGCAGTGAGCTGGAAAAGTTCCAAGCAGAAAACCACTGCTGATTCGACAACAGAAGCCGAGTATATTGCTGCTGCTGAAGCCGTCAAGAAAGCTGTATGGATGAAGAAATTCATCGGCGATCTTGGTGTGGTGGAAAGCATATCTGGTCCCGTCCCACTGCTGTGTGACAACAATGGGGCGATTGCTCAAGCGAAAGAGCCGAGGTCTCATCAGAAGTCGAAGCACATTCTGCGGCGCTTTCATCTGATCAGAGAGATTATAGCTCGAGGAGATATTGTGGTGGAAAGAGTTCCCTCAGCCGACAACATAGCAGATCCACTTACAAAGCCTTTGTCTCAAAATGTTTTTGAGCGTCACTTAGAGAATATGGGTATTCTGTATAAAAGTGATTGGCTTTAGCCCAAGTGGGAGATTGTTAGTATTAGATGGTCTCAAAGCCAATCCGATACTGTGTACATATTCAGATTATTAATAAATGGCAATAATTCATTGTGTGTAATTAATTCGATCTGTGTTTATCGTATCACGATGAAGTCCATGAACATGTGCAATAGTGTTCGGATTATGATGAGATTATAATTACGGGACCGAAGACTTATAAACACATGTTCTTAATTGTTCCTAGTCATAGGATGTTTGAGATAGGACATCGAACATCCGGATAGACTAGTATAGGTTACTTCAGCTCATATGATGAGGGTGACTGATCCCATAAGTCACTTGTGTGGAGACACTATGCTGAACCTATAGGTGCTCATTGGTGAATGAGTTCACTGAACTGATCCGACTATGAATCGCTGGATGGTAATCACCTCACTGTTAACCAGCTCGATTCAATTGTCACGGTTGCGTGGATGATCCTTGGACCTGAGACTCCAAGGATACCTTGTTGGTAGGTTTCTGAGCTTTGACCTTGACGAACGAATCCCTAACCATGGGATATCAATAAGTCAAGCGATCGGGTTCAGGGAAATGCCCTCGAAGGTAATTGTGTGTTCAATACGGGATCATCCGCTCTCGGTTGTTTGAGAGAGAATGTTCCGAGAATGATGCGCTTAAAGTCCCTGGCCAGGGCGGACTCTGTAATCGATAAGGAGTTATCGGATTCAGATTAGCGACATCTGATTCAAGTGAATCGACCAAATAGGGTTTAATAGTAAACCATGCCCTAGGTCGATTCGGGAACATTGTACGGATGAAGGATTATATCCGCGCGCTAACCGATGACAGAAAGGTTCCAATAGAGGGTTGCGATAACCTCAGTGCCATCCAGGATCACGCGATGTTGCTTGGCATCCAACGTGATCGGCAATCCGTCCGAATTTATTGTGGGACATTAAATTTGGCTGATTAATTGAATATAAGGATATTAATTAATTCAGTGGGTCAGTAAAGGGTTACTGGACTTAATGGGCTATTAACTGGACTGGTATTTGGGCCTAGAGGGTCACACGCAAATGGTTTTCAAGTCGATGGATACTCCGACAGGATTTCGGATAAGTCTGGGTTTTTATGAAAAACTGCAAACTGACTTCTTATAAAAGAACGGATTCTACGTCCGGGGCTAGCAACCCTGACCTAGCCGTCATTCGTTCTTCCCCACTTTCTCTCTCCTCTGGGCGTGCCGTTCCCAACTGCTCCACTTCCCGTTCGACGGAGATTCTGGATCCGCATGTCGCGGCGGATCACGCGCAGTCAGACGGGATCTTCGAGCGCCGCAGCGAGCGAGGAAGCGAGGACGATCCATCGCGAGGAGAACTGCGTGGATACCGCTAGAGGTCGGGCATCTGCGCGACTGGCGGCATCGCTCCGACGGAACCGGAAAACGGATGCGGATTCGAATCCGCGCAAGGTAAATTCGATTTACACCGGTTTAATTTTAACGACCGAAACGGGACAGATCCGATCCCGAACTCCTTTATTCCGCTGCGTTTTAAGATCGGATCCCGACACAGCGATCCCAACAGGGTGATCGTGAGATTGAAGAGCATGTTCAAGCCTTGACGGATTGAGAGGCCCGTGCGCTGTAGTTATGCGGCTCTGCCATGGCATTGATCGAGGTGGAGGAGGTCTGTGAGTCTCTGCACAAGGTGAAGGCCCTTACATCCTCTAGAGATCAGAGAAGAGGAGGGTTTGAGAATCCAACGTGGTTGTGAATCTCGTGAGATGAAAGGAGCAACGGTGATGGGGTGACGATGATATTTACTGGCCGTTGTTGGGGCTTGGACAGATACGACCGGAGAGGAGCGGTGGTGATGGGGCTTCGGTAGATCGGTGGTGGGGCAAGAGGGCCTCGAACCTGGGGTGACAGCAGGGCTGAGGGTACCCGGCGTTGGAGTGGGTCAGCAGCATCGTGGCGACGGCAGTCGGCGACCTACCACCGGAGATGAGCAACGGCAGTGCAAGGTGGAGGGTTTGGGTTTGCATTTGGAAGAGGCAAAGAAGGAGAGGGACAGTGCATCCTGTTCGTACCCTGTAGGAGTTACGGGGTTAGGATATAGGAGGACTTTGGGGGTACAACAGTTTTTCATATAAACCCGTACAAAACACCTGTTTTATACTCGTACCCGTACAATATACGTTTTATACTTCCATCATGTGAAAATACGAATTAAACTGTATCTTTCTCAACCATACGATATACGCCCATTTTTTTATTTGATACGTACGGACGCGTATAATACGCGAATTAACTAACAAAGGACCTGATTGTGCCGGACTCAATCTCTCCTCGGCACTGACCCCCTTACTTCCTTATTCGAATTTCAAATCCAGGAGTGAAGTTATGCAGGAGCCCCAACAATAAGTAGTCTTCGCCACGTGGTGGCGTCACATCATTTGAAAGGGCTTCCGACTAGCGTCGCTTCGTAATCCACGAGTGCTTCCTGTAGGTATATGTTAACTTCTGAGATGATGGCCCTTTATGGAGAAGGATGGCATTGCTTCCCTGTTGTGTGCCTCGTACGTACATGGAGTCAATTCGTCCACGTGGCGCTCGAACGCGCGTGATTGGACGTTTGGAGAAATCTACCGCGGGGTGCGCCCTTTTGCCTTTGCGTTGGTTGATGTTGGGCGCCATCATGACGAGACATCTTGGCGGCACTTGAGGTGTAAGGACTGAGGCTTTCGGATCCGGTTTTTGGGGTCGGATCCTGTAGTTCAGGCTTCAGCAGAGTCCTGTCAGAGCGGCCGTCACGTTACCTGAAAGGCGTCTGTCCATGTCGACGCGTTTTAGCCAGTCTCTGGTTAACCCCGCGAGCCCTCCTTCTTTCTCTCATTTTCTTCCTCCTCTCTTTCTCTCCTCCCTTCCGGCGATCCCGACGGCAGCCCCTTCTCCTCCCTCTTTTCCTCCCACCACTTCATCCTTTCCTCCACTTCATCACCCACCTAGCTCCCACCACTACCACCTCCACTTCCACTGCGGCGTTTTACTCTTCGGACGGCGGCCGATGTCACGGTGGAGTAAGGACGACCACGGCGGTACCGGCGGCGGCGTGGGACGAGTCGGGTGGACGGCTTGAAGCTTGGAGGAGTTCAAGTAACCGGTAGGGTGACGATTCCCATAGTGTTCTATGTTCAAACCATGATTCTCCCTCTCGAAGCATGTTTTAGATCTATGGTTTTGGGGGTAGAACAAGCATGTTTAGGAGCTCCTCTTGTTGAAATGGGGGATTTCTATGATTATGGATTCCTGATGTTTGGGTTTGCCTCTCTTTCTCCTCCGTTTCGGGTGATTTTGGGGTTTTTGGGGATGAAAAGGGGAGCCCTCGGGCTCATGACAGATCTGGTTCCTGGGGTTGAAAGACGTCGTGCATGGACGACGTCTTTTTGAAGGGCGTCGGGCCGTCATGACGCCTTTTAGACATGAACTGCTTTACTGAGGTTCTGTCGGTTCAGGGATTCTGGGACTAAAAGACGTCATGGGTGGGCGACGCGATTCGTAAAAGCGTCGGGTAACCATGACGCCTTTTTAGGCAGAAATCCCCTGATTAATGTTTTCTGCAAATCCTGGATTTATGTGCTAAATGGCGTCTAAGGATGTTGACGCCTTTCAAAAGGCGACCGCTGGTGTCGACGCCTTTTAGGCCAGATTCTGAGGCTGATGTTTATGAACCAGTATAGGGAGCTTGAATGGCGTTGGCCTTGGGCGACGCGATTCAAGACAGAACTACACTAATTCATGCCAGTAAAATGTGTTCATACTGCTAGATAGTTGGTTAATGCATGTTTTAGTGCACTCGATAATGATGGATTCTTCATGACCGGATGGCACTGCGTTGTGTGTCGTACGATCGCGGGCTTTTCACGTGACCGGATCGCACTGTGCCGGATTTTGTGTTACTGTGGACCTGGAGTGACAGTTGTAACGCTTTATCACCCTGTGCTAGTGTGGGTGGAGCACAGCGCCGGTGGGGGCGTGGGCGGGGTGACGCCTAGTGAGAGAGGGTCACCTGGTGAACCCCGGGGTCAGCTAGTACTGGTGTGGGAGTGGTACCTTCGGAGTGTCACTCATGCTGAGGGAAGGAGTAACCACCTGAGCTAGTTGGGCCGGAGTAGCGAGAGTGCTATCCGAAGAGTTACTGCTTGGTCTCAGCGGGTCGATGTTTTCCCCACTGTTGTTTGTATGGTTGGCGTGTTCTATCTAGACAGCGGTTGTGGGTTTCCTAGTCGTATGGTTTAGAATTATGCATGTTTAATACATTTCGATTGCATGTGATTTGCATTGAGATCTAGGAATAGTAATTACCACTGTGCTTGTTACTTTACCGTCAGCTGTATTCTTCACTTGTGGGTGTGTGCGTGGGCAGTGGGGATCGAAGGATCCCTACTGAGTCTTGTCTTTGAGACTCATCCCTGCGGTTTTCAGGTGAGGACTCCCGGCAGACCTAGCGAGGAGTGTGCGGCTGTGTGTTGAGCGCCGACGGCTGTTGTTCCGAGGTATGCCCCGATGTAGTTGTTATTTTATTTCTGGCCTGTATGTTTAATTAATTCTCTTCTGTTGGAGTATGTAATTATTTGCTGTATCGAGTCGCATTGTAATAACTTTTAATTTCTGCATTTTCCTTTCAATTCAATGCGATGTGAATGTTTAGCTTAGTTTATCATTTATTTCCCAGACTTACTTAGATCCTGGTTTGGTTCCAAATTAATGATTCGGTACCCATTCAGTAATCGGATCCCCGATTATAGGGTGGCGGGTCGTTACATGAGGTCCCAGGTAGGAAAGGCGCAAATGAAGCTGGTGTCCTTCCCTACCAAGGCAGGCGGGCGATTTAGACGACAGACTTGCTTCTGCGTTCGTCTCTGAACTCTTCCCGCTTGCTGAGCCTATAGAAGGAGAATGCTTGTGCTGTCCGGAGCATCACCGCCTTTCCTAGTGAGTTCATCTTGGCCCCCCGTCCTAATGATCTTTTGGCCTCCTCTGGAGCCTCTTCCTTTCAACCCTTTCCTTGGTCTACTTTACGCCTTCCCTTCCAGTACAAAGTGCCTCACAAGTATCGTCTCGTTGGAGCCGATCCAGACGACCAACTTTCTTGTGAGCGAATTTGGGAGTGAAGTTCTGTAGGAGGCCCAACAATAAGCAGTCTTCGCCACGTGGTGGCATCGCATCATTTGAAAGGGCTTCCAACTAGTGTCGCTTCGTAATCCCCGAGTGCTCCATGTAGGTATCGGTTAACTTCTAAGATGATGGCCCTCTATAGGGAAGGATGGCGTCGCTTCCCTGTTGTGAGCCCCATATGTACGTGGAGTCAATTCGTCCACATGGCGCTCGAACACGCGTGATTGGACGTTTGTAGATCTCTGCCGCGGGGTGCGCCCTTTTGCCTTTGCGTTGGTTGATGTGGGGCGCCATCATGACGAGACGCCTTGGGGTGCTTGAGGTCCCAGGTAGGAAAGGCGCAGATGGAGCTGGTGCCCTTCCCTACAGAGGCAAGCGGGCGAGTTAGGCGACAGACTTGCTTCTGCGTTCGTTTCTGAACTCTTCCCGCCTGCTGAGCCTGTAGAGGGAGAGTGCTTGTGCTGTTCGGTGCTTCACCGTCTTTCCTAGTAAGTTTATCTTGTCCCCCCGTCCGAGTGATCTTTTGGCCCCCTCCGGAGCCTCTTCCTTTCAACCCTTTCCTTGGTCTACTTTACGCCTTCCCTTCCAGTACAAAGTGCCTCACAAGTATCGTCTCGTTGGAGCCGATCCAGACGACCAACTTTCTTGTGAGGCACCCAATTCTTTTGTGGCATACCGAAGATGTTCTTAAGAAAAGCGTAATATTAAGTTGATAGCGGTAAAAAAAAAAAGAAAAAAAAAGAAAAAGAAAAGATCAATCTGATGTATTTATGTAGCCCTACATCCAATAAGAGGATCCCAAAAGAATAAAAAACCAAGTCCCATTTATTTTATTAGACTCGACCCATCTGTTCTAGATGTTTAATTTTTTTTGAAATATTATAAATTGTCAGATTGGCAATCGAGTTGTACCAACACATTGGATCTTCTTTTTTGCTGCACGCCTGATTAGTTTGCTCTCAGTATAACATAAATCCGTTTAAACTTTTAAACATATTTTTATGTCAATATATTTTTCAAATACGAATTATAATTTATTATAGATTATTTAAAAGGATATGTCCTTGCATATTTTTGTAAGATGACATTTTAAAAGAATTCTGGGGGCACACTCGCCCGTGGGGGTGTGCACCGACACTGGGCGGTGTCCTTTGACTTACCCAATTCCCTCCTCACCTG
Source organism: Zantedeschia hybrid cultivar (assembly GCA_030544215.1). Classification (NCBI taxonomy): domain Eukaryota; kingdom Viridiplantae; phylum Streptophyta; class Magnoliopsida; order Alismatales; family Araceae; genus Zantedeschia; species Zantedeschia hybrid cultivar. The sequence continues at coordinate 1,158,516 of JARZZO010000015.1, forward strand.
GATTTTAGACGAAACGGATTCGACATTTTAGCGTGACATTGGTTAAATGTGTCACCGTTATCAGATCCTCACGACAGCACCAGCGAGGAGCCTAGTAGAACCTGAAAATTAAAGGAGAAAGAAAGGGCTGATGCCCATTTTTATTGGCAGTCTAGCAAAAGACTTCACTCATACAAGGCAAACCTGAGCTTTGACAAAAATAAGTTCAATCTCTTTGCTCTTCACATGCTCCCGAATGAAATGAAATCTTGTATCAATGTGCTTTCTCCTTTCATGATAGACCGGATTCTTAGCTAAGGCAATTGTCGACTTGTTATCAACAAGTATCTTTGTAGGCTCTCTTTGATTAACATGAAGATTCTTGAGTAAATTTCTCAACCAAAGTGCATGACACACTCCGGATGATAATGCAACATATTCCGCTTCACAAGTAGAAAGTGTAACAATAGGTTGCTTCTTAGAAAACCAAGTGAATGTCGTTCCTCCTAAGAAGAATACAAATCCAGTGGTGCTCTTCCTTTCATCAATGTCACCTCCCCAATCACTATCGGAGTAGCCTACAAGATCAAATTCCTTGGATGATGAATAAAATAATCCATGATAAATAGTACCTTTGATGTACCGAAGAATTCTCTTTGCGGCTTTGAAATGTGTCGACTTTGGTTCTTCCATATATCGGCTCACTAAACCAACACCATATGAAATATCTGGTCTTGTGCATGTCAAATATCTAAGGCTTCCAATCAAACTCTTGAATAAAGTTGAATCAATCACTTCACCTTCTTCATGCTTTGACAATTTGATGCCGCTTTCTACAGGAGTGTTGACCGGATTGCAATCTTCCATATCGAACTTCTTGAGAATTTCTTGTGCATAAGCTTCTTGGGATATGAAAATACCTTCAATTGTTTGCTTTACTTCAATGCCAAGAAAATAGGACATAAGGCCAATATCTGTCATTTCAAATTCTTGAATCATGCATTCCTTGAATTCTTTGAACATATGTAGATTATTTCCTGTAAAGATCAAATCATCTACATACAAACAAACAAGCAATATGTCTCCATTTTCATGTATCTTCAAGTAAAGTGCATGCTCATAAGGACATTTGACAAAATTATTTTGTAAAAAATAATTGTCAATTCTACTATTCCATGCTCTTGGTGCTTGTTTCAAACCATAGAGCGCCTTCTTGAGCCTTAAAACTTTTCCTCCGTGTCCTTTCTTCACATAACCCAAAGGTTGATCAACATAAACTTCTTCATCAAGAAAACCATTCAAGAATGCCGATTTAACATCCATTTGAAAAATACTCCAATGATTTTGAGCCGCTAAAGCAATAACCAAACGAATAGTTTCCAAACGGGCAACGGAAGCAAATACCTCATCATAATCAATTCCGGCCTTTTGTTTGTATCCTTTGGCTACCAATCTTGCTTTGTATTTTTCAACTTCTCCTTTGGCATTTTTCTTCATTTTGTACACCCACTTCACACCAATTGTCTTTTTGCCTTTTGGAAGGACCGCCAATTCCCATGTGTTGTTCTTCTCTATTGATTTGATTTCTTCATCCATAGCATCTCTCCACCTTTCATTTTTTACTGCATCATCAAATGTTAGAGGCTCACAATCTGCAAAAAGACAAAAGAGGGTTAGATCATTTTGATTTTCAGTTACATTGTAGATCTCATCAAGAGATCTCATCTTTCTTGGCCTTGAATTTCTTCCCGACGATGAAGATGATAATGGAGATCCACCACCATGTGGAGACAAAGGTGGCAAAGGTGGTGGCGACTGAGGCAAATGAGGTTCTTCATGTGCATCTTCATCTTCATCAACTAGTGGTCTCATCTCATCACTAGTTTTATTGGTATTCCAATTCCAAGTGTCTTCTTTATCAAAAATCACATCATCATTGACATCAACTTTTTCATTAGAAGGATCAAACAACTTATAGTCTTTAGTACGTGGATCATAACCAAGAAAGATATATTTTTTGCTCTTGTCATCTAACTTGGTTCTCCTTTGATCCGGTACATGTGCATAGGCTACACTTCCAAACACCTTTAAATGAGAAACATCCAGTTTCTCTCCATACCATGCTTCATGTGGTGTCATGCTTTCCAAACCTTTTGTAGGACATCTATTCAACAAATACACCGCACAAGCCACGGCCTCCGTCCAAAACTCTTTTGGCATATTTGTGCACTTCAACATACTTCGGGCCATATTGAGAATGGTCCGATTTCTTCTCTCCGCGACTCCATTTTGATGTGGTGAATATGGAGCCGTTAATGGACGATGAATCCCATGCTCTTCACAAAATGCTTCAAAAGACTTTGATGTGAATTCTCCACCTCTATCCGATCTCATGGCTTTGATGTAGCAACCACTTTGCTTTTCAACAAACACCTTGAATTTCTTGAAAGTATCAAACACTTTGGATTTTTCTTTAAGAAAATACACCCATGTCTTTCTAGTAAAATCATTTGTAAAGGTAAGAAAATATCTATTCTTACCAAATGATGTTGGAGAAATTGGCCCACATATATCGGTGTGAATGAGTTGGAGTGGCCCATTTGTCCTTCTTGTTGCTTCTTTTGGAAAACTCTTTCTATGATGCTTGCCAAGAATACAACCTTCACATAACTCATCCGAATGATCAATATGAGGCAATCCTTTCACCAACTTTTGCTTAGACAAAAACTTCAAACTAGCAAAGTTAAGATGCCCATATCTCAAGTGCCATAACCAAGAGAGATTTTTAAAACATGCTTTCAAGGACTTTGTAACTTCACTTTGAATATTCAAAACAAACATTCTATTCTTTTGCATGTCCACTCTAGCAATCAAGTTGTTTCTTTTATCTCTTATTGAAAGACCATGATCTTTCAAGCGAATATCATAGCCTTTCTCTAAGAGTTGTCCCAAACTCAAAATATTATTTTTCATCTCCGGAACATAATAAACATCGGAAATCAATTGATAATTTCCATTCTTTGAACGAATCAAGATGTTACCTTTTCCCTTGATTGCTATTTTGGATGAATTTTCAAAAGTAACTTGGCCACCAACTGTCTCATCAAAATTTGTGAAGATCTCTCTTTGTCCACTCATGTGATTGCTTGCTCCGGAGTCAAGATACCATGCTTCTTGATTGTCCTTCTCTTCTCCTTTGTATGCTAACAAGACAAATGGTTCTTTATCTTCATTTTGCTTCTCAACATGATTAGCCTTCTCATCATCATTGTTAGTGGAATCACGCCAACATTCACTTGCATAATGTCCACGTCTATGACAGTTGTAACATTCAACTTGAGATTTTCCATACCTTGCCTTTCCATATGAATCACCACGGCCTCTACCACGGCCTCTTGTAGAGTTTGTAGAAGTGCTTCCCTTCTCTTCATAGGAGATGCCTCGTCCTCCTTTTCCACCGCGGCCATGACCACCACGTCCACGACCACGTCCTCTTTGATTCTTGTCTTTACCTTTTCCTTCTTTGAGAGAAAGTTTGGCGGCAAGTGCTTGCTCAAAGACTTCCTTCTTCTTCTTGAGAAGCCTATGTTCATGGGCCTCTAAAGACCCAATGAGTTGCTCGACGGACATGGTATCCAAATCTTTGGATTCTTCAATAGCCACTACTATATGGTCAAACTTAGAATCAAGTGACCGTAGTAGCTTCTCCACCACACGAACATCCGATGTAGCCTCACCATTTCTTCGTAGTTGATTTACAACTATCTTCACCCTTGTGTAGTAATCCGAGATAGTCTCGGACTATTTCATTTGTAAGGTTTCAAATTCACCTCTTAGAGTTTGGAGGCGTACCTTTTTCACCCTCTCTTCTCCTTTGCAAAACCTCTTAAGCAACTCCCATGCCGCCTTTGAAGAAGTTGCTTCGGCAATCTTCTCAAAAGTAGCTTCATTCACCCCTTGGTAGATGAGAAAAAGGACCTTTTTATCCCTCTTTCTTGAATCCTTCAATGAAATTCTTTCATTTTGAGGTAAGGTCGCTTCATCATCTGGCTCATCATAGCCTTGGGTGACGATATCCCATACATCTTGGGATCTAAGAAGCGCCTTCATTTGGATGCTCTAATTCTCATAGTTGATTTTGGAGAGTTGAGGAATTTGGAACGCCATATTCTTACTAGCCATACTAACTAGTAGAAATCTTGCTCTGATACCATTTTGTTGGAAGCTAATGGTGGGCTCTTACTCACACAAGGTGAAATTGTGGTGGAAAAATGTGTAGAGAAGGTAGAAAACACAAAAGTTGAAGAAGACCTCAAAAATAGATATTCTATGGATCATATGTAACTTCTTATATGAAAACAACTAACCACATGTATATATAGACCTTACATGAGTTTTCTAGATGGATAACTTTCTTAAAATGACTATTAGACTCCCACTAACTAAGGCTCCAAGGTGGAGCACGAAAATCTCCCCATTACATGCATGGGAGTTACACTTGGGTGGTTACAAAAGACTCTTCAACTCCTATTAATGACCATTACATGACTCTCCACCTCTCTTGCATTCTTAACTCAAATGAAGGTTACAAGAGTTACAAGAGAAACCCAAAAGATACCATAATTTCTAAATAATAAATGACCCATTATTTTCTCTCTAACTCATAACATAAAAAATTCTTTACACAATTATAAGAAGATCCCCGCGAAATTAAGTTTATTTCACAACAGCTGCTGCAAGCCCTCTAATCCGTGCGGGTAGTGGTCCTTCTCGGGCTAAACATCATCATCTGGCCTTCCCTGTTGTACTTGAGCTCCTGCGCCTGGCTGCGGGGGATCCTGTAGGCGTTGGCGAGCACCTCCATGGGCATGCCCTTGAACACCGACGTGCGGCCGACGATGGGGCTCCTCATCGGCATCGGCGAAGTCTTGAAGGCCACCCACTCGACGCCGTTGTCGCCGGCTCTCTTCATGGCGGCGAAGTACTGGGGGATGATGAAGACGTCACCCTCCCTCACGTTCTGGTCGAACAACAGCCTCCCCTGGCCGGAGACGATCTGTGTGCGCCCCTGGCCGCGGGTGACGTAGACGAGAGTGTGGGCGTTGATCGTCCAGTGAGGGCCGAAGAGGACGTTCTGCGAAATGTGAGAGGCCAAAAGCACGCGTTGCACTAAAGCCGGTTAGATATCAGCTGGAAACCCTAAAAACTTGTTCAAGAACGATGCAGAGACAGAAATGAAGGCGGCAGGAAGTGGAGGTTATTACCGAGCGGAGGCTGCCCTTCTCGGCGCTCATGCCGATGGACTGGAGGATGGGGAGCTTTTGCATGTTGACGGAGTGGAGGCGGCCGGTCTGCCGTGAGTAGACGTCGGCCTCCTGGGGGTTGTCCAGGTAGTAGCGGACCTTCATGTTGCAGTAGGTCTCCTCCATCCCGTTGGCGCCCGGTCGCCGGCGGCTCTCTTGCTCGCGCTCCTCCTCCATGGAGGCCGGCCTGATGACCCTCATTGCGCCGCTGCGGACCCTCACGATGACCCCCCTCTCGTCCTCCTTCTGCATCTTCCTGGCGAGGTCCATCGGGATGCCGAAGGACTCCGCGATCATGCTGGCGTCGAAGGGCCGGAGTATGTTCACCATGCGGGAGGCCTCCTCTTGTCTCTCGTAGGACCGGTTTGGTTGCCCACCAGCGAGCAAGAATAACTGCGAGAAGTTGTCAATTGTCATCATCAATCACCACCAGCATGAACAAGACGAACCGTGCAGATCGCAAACGCGTGTGGATTGTGGAGTAGTGGGTGATTATCCGTGGATCTTTGAAGGGAAGTTCTCGTGCTTCTTAGTCGGTTAAATTTACCCTGTCGGTCGGGTCAAGCTGGTTGGACATGCTGTTGAGATCGGAGACGGAGAAGGCGACGAGCTCCTCGTTGCCGTCGTTGTAGCACCAGTGGACGGAGCCAGCGGGGATGGCGACGACATCACCCTGCCGGATCCTGTGGACCTTTTGGTGCTGGTCCCTCCAGCGCTCCTGCTCGCCTTCCTCGGTCCTCCGGGAGTAGGGTTGCTCGGCCGAGTGGAACGTCTCGGGGCATCCGGGATGGGAGAACCCCACAAGTCCCTGGCCTGCAAGAACAAACCATCACCCCATAGAACATTACCTAGGCGGCGCGCAAATTAAATTAGTGATCGATGCTGGATCACCTTTCATGATGTAGACGAGGCGAGGAGAGGGGGAATAGTTGGGGAGGGTCATGCACTCGGGCTGGATGGTGTTGCGCAAGGCGGAGAGGCCGGCGCACTGGAACTGGTCCTCGTTGTCGTCCCACAGCTCCGTCACGCCGCCCTCCGACTCGACCCGCCGGGAGGGGCGGCTGGTGGAGATGTGCTGCATGCGGCACTGCCGCGCCTCGCGCAGCCGCTCCTGCGAGACTTGATGGGTGCCTACTGCACGGTCGGCGGCGAGCAGCGCCGAGAGAACAAGGGCGAAAAGGAGTGCCGAACGCATCGCCATGGCTCAGCAGGGAAGCTCAACTAGGATTTGAGGGGAGAGATGGTGGGATGCCTTTTGGTGGGGGGAAGGGCTATTTATAGGCGTTGTGAGGAGGGGGTCGGGGTGCATGTGGCGGCTCGGAGGAGCCATGGGATGTTCTGCATGCATGCATGTGACGGCGTTTTGTGCGAAGTTCGGATGACAGATGGACGGACCGACCGCTCACACTACCGACAGCTCCGCTCACACCTGCATCCTCTCCACAGCGGGTCGGGTCCTCCGAGTGAGGAAACTTCTGCGGTCCCCACCGTGCGCACGAGGTGCGCGCGGGATGCGCACGCGAGGGGGACACATACCTCAAGGTCGAATCCTTTGTCCCCATCTTCCCCTTTAACCGCCCTCGCGCGCCACAACCCACCCAACCCCACGCCCCCACAAAAAGAAGGTGCTGCGCGGCGACACGAAGATAACCCCGTAACACAGCGTTGCCATGCAAGGAGCCAAGCCATACACAAGACAAAGAACCCACTCACCGTCCCCTCCATCTGTCGCGGCTGCTCGAACCCAACACCACGACTAAAGCCTATAAATACCCACCCCTCTCCCCGCCTCCATCTCCATCCCAAGCAATCCCATCGGACCCCTCTAGTTCTGAGAGAACTTGGCCATGGCGACTTACTGCGGTGCCTCTTTGCTCTCCTCCGCTGTCTGCCTGCTCCTCCTCTGCAAGGTTTCCCTCGGGCAGATGCCCTTCAGCCAAGGGCAGCAGTCATATCATCATGCCCGCCGCTTCTGGGAACAAAGCGAGTGCCGGATCGAGAGACTGGAAGCTGTAGAGCCGTCCCGCAGGATCCAGGCGGAGGCCGGCGTGACCGAGTTTTGGGACCAGAACGATGAGCAGTTCCAGTGTGCCGGCGTTGCCCCCTACCGCACCACCATGGAACCTCGAGGCCTCTTGCTGCCCTACTTCTCCAACTCCCCTCGCCTCATCTACATCATCCAAGGCTAGTGCTCATCTTCAACAGCCTTCACATCAATGCTCTCCAATCAAACAAGACTTTTTTCGTCCCTCTAATATGGCATATGCGTTTCCATTCGTGATATCCAGGTTCGGGTATAAGTGGAACGGTGATACCAGGGTGCCCTGAGACGTTCCAATCTTTCCAACAGCCCCAGCCACGCGACGAACGCCGACCTGAGAAGTGGTTCCGCGATCAACATCAGAGGATCCAAAACTTCCGGGAGGGAGACGTCATCGCCGTGCCTGCCGGCGTGGCAACCTGGTTCTACAACGACGGGGACACGCCCGTCATCGCAGTCACCGTCGCCGACACCAGCAACTACGCTAACCAGCTCGATCGTACGCTGCATGTAAGTAAATGCCACACGGATTAACAGCATGCATAGGATTGCTAGCTAGATGATGTCCTCTCAAGCATCCTTGATCTACGTCGACCTTTGTTAATTGTTATGTGCATGCATGCAGAGGTTTCAGCTTGCAGGAAGCCAGCAAGGCCGTGAACCGTACGGGGGCGAGGAAGCCCGTGGTGGCAACATCTTCAGCGGGTTAGACTTGGAGATGCTGGCCGAGGCCTTTGGCGTTAGCAGAGAGACCGCCATGAAGCTCCAAAGCCGCGACGACCGGAGGGGGAACATCGTGCGCGTGGAGAGGAGTTTCCAGGTCCTGAGGCCGGAGAGGAAGAGCTACGGGCAGGAAGAAGACGGAGAGAAGAGCACCGCGAACGGTCTCGAGGAGGCTTTCTGCACCGCGAGGTACAAGGAGAACATCGGCGACGCTAGTCGTGCGGACGTCTACAGCCCCCAGGCTGGTAGAGTCACCAGCCTCAACAGCCAGAAGCTTCCCGTCCTCCGGTTCTTGCAGCTGAGCGTCGAAAGGGGTGTCCTTCACAGGGTAGGGTTTATAAACAGTACCATAACCATCCTCTTAGGGCTAGTAAGATATTTAATCTTGTCATATACCTGTAATATGGTGGTCTTCAACGATCTCTACCTACTAGTCCAACCACACACTTGATCTAGCATCCGCCTTCTATTTTATCAATGATCCACATGTATGTCTAACTTAATATCCCTCAATATATCGATCTGGCTACTTGCAGAATGCCCGCTACGCGCCCCACTGGAACATAAACGCTCACAGCATCGTCTACATCATCAGAGGCCGCGGCCGCATGCAGATCTCCGGGCACCAGGACAGGACCAGGTTCGACCGCGAGGTACGCCAGGGGCAGATCGTGGTCATCCCCCAGAACTTCGTTGTGGCGGCGCAGGCCAGCAGCGAGAACTTCGAGTGGGTGTCCTTCAAGACCAACGACAACGCCATGGTCAGCCCTCTCGCCGGCAAGGCCTCCGTCTTCCGGGGTCTCCCCGAGGCTGTCATCGAGAACTCCTACAGGATCAGTCGCGAGGAGGCGAGCAGGATCAAGTACGGGAGAGGTGAGGAGTTCCTCGTCTTCCAACCAAGGGCTCAAGGAATAAGCGCCGCTGCTTAAGTTTCTGGGGAGAGTAGTGAGAGTGCCGGGCTTTTGTGCCCAGAGTAGGTCTAGGTTCTGCAATAAAGGCCCGGTTGGCTGGTTTGTTATCATGTACTCATGTTACCACTTGCCATGCAGAAATATGTCATGAGACGAGACGCTGGGTTTAATGAAATAAATCAGAATAAATTTCTGTATAGCCTGGCCTTGTGGCTGCGAGGGCTGGAAACCGGTTATAGAAGGGAGATGTGGAGAATACACAGCGAGAGGGAGAGTGACGGAATTTTCTTCCGGCCCGAATTTTCCCAATCTATCCTATTTGATCCAGATATGCGAGCTGTATATCTTTTCAAAAACACCCAACACCTCTCGTTGGGAATGGGCCGGAAAAATTGTGCACAAGATAGTCTTTAAAAAAGAGCAATACTTGTTGCAATGGGTGTTACAGTGGATAAAAGAAAAAAAAATTGATTTTTTTTAGATCGGTCCCAAGATCTCTTACGATGGCCGTACAGTTCAATGTCCAATTAAGCGATCCAAAAAATTTGAAAGTGAACAGTGAAAAATATCTCTTAACGGGTCAAGTGCAATAACAATTTTTGATATTTTAAACTTTTTTGAATTGTCCGACCAGACATTGCATTATACGGCCGAGTAGAAAATCTCGAGGCCAACCTAAAATAATTTCATTTTTTTTTTCTTTTAACCACTGCAATGCCCTCATTGCAATTGAAGGGACATTACGGCACATATTACTCCTTTAAAAGTTTCTCCTCTTTACATTGATTGATTTCAATCCAACCTTTCTTTTAGACGATCTCTATTCATATCTTTGGGTGCGTCTATTCTTTCTCTGTCACATTGTCTGAGAAAAAAAAAATGACACTATCTTCATTTATAACTCTTATCTTGTCATCTGCTTAACCTTCGTAAATTTGATGTGTCAAAGACAATGTAACATATAATAGATTAACTATATAATACTTTATATTCAATGGTCCAAGTAAGATAGAGGATGAATTAAATAAGTGAAATGATAACCAGCATGAATGGAAAAAGGCAATAGTATTTCCTTTTTTTTTTACACGTAAATCAAATAAAATAAGATGAAGACGAAAGCGAGATAAGAAATAGGTGTTATTGAAAGATGAAGACAAGTGATCTAATTCTCGGAGAAACTATTATACAAGTTTATGGTCATAAAAATAAAAGAACATCTGAAATAACCAGGTCAGATTACTTCTCAGCCAGATCCGACCCATGTCAGGTTAACCCAACCGTAGTATAAGGCTCGCTTTGTTTGCGGAATAGGCCCGGAATAGGCCCGTTTATTCTCCTAAAACCATTTAACCAACTTTGTTGCAGGGTGTTGCTTAACCTAGGTACTGCGCTATTATACCCGAGTTTAAGCGGAATAGGCCCGGAATAAGCCCTCGTCCTCCCCACGTTCCCATCGAGTCACGGGCGCTTCCAAACTGTCCGTACTCGTCGCCCAACTCCCAATCTTCCTTCTTCGTTCTCCTCCCCACGCTCCCATCAAGTCACGGGCGCTTCCAAGGTGTCTGCCATCGTCGCCCAACCCCCAATCTTCCTTCTTCGTTCTCCTCCCCTCCGTCCGATCCTTGCCTGCTGCAGCGGAAGCACATCACGAAGTCTGTCCCTGAGCTTTTTTCTCACCCGGTCAAAGAAGGCACGGCTAGGGCATCGAGGCCCCTCTCTGTGAACTCTTCCCAACGGCGGAAGCTCCAGATTTTGCAGTGTGTGGGCGCATCAACATTGCATCATTTTCCTCTGTCATCTCGCCTTGTTAAAGAGAGGGTTTCCCCTCCCCTTCCAAGCCTACAATGATGCAACGTACACGAGCTCTTCCAACATCAGGCGCTGGTGCTTCCCGCTGTAGATCCTTCTCCAGCCACTGTGTTCCTGTCGATCTTCTTTCCCCTGCAGTGAGCGTGTCTTCGTCATCCTCCAACGCGGAGCCCAGCCGTGCCCAGAACCTATGGTTAGAGCATTTTACCCATTTTCCCCAACTTTTGCCGGCTACAGGAAGAGCATTTTACCCATTTCGAATGTAATTTTTCTCCTCAATTAGATGATGCATTCCTAACATTTGTGACAACCCATTCCTAACATTTCCTCCTTACCCCGCCTCAAACAAATGAAGTAGATTGGTTGCAGCTGTGTGCGTTATGTGCAGAGCTTGTCATAGGTTTTATTTTATGATCAGTTTGTCTTTTGCACCAAATCTCCCAAAACCAACAAAACCAACTTTCTTTCATGATCACCCTACAACACTCGGCAAAGCATATATCATATAATTTTCCATCACCCTCCCTTTTTCTTGGCCCTTAGTTTTGCTGTGACTTGTTTATGCTCTGGTATGTTCTTTTCTTTTCTGTTTTTGGTTATTTATCATGTAGACAATCTCCTTCTATTTATTCAATTTTTTCGGATTTCTGTGATAGTTGTCAGGGCTGCTTAATGTGATGTTGTATGTTTTAATAGTCAGGCATGTACATCTTATTATCCTCTTTCTATAGTTAGTTTACAGCTGATCATGACCAGAAAGAGAAAAGGTTCTACAGTTGATTCTGGTAGGGTCACATAGAAATTTAGTGGTTTTATTGGGGAGATTTTAAATATGTTTTCGAATGAGTAATACTTGCTCTTGCTACACCCAGTGCAATCTAAATTTTTTTATTTTTATAACTTTTTTTAAACTCAGACCCATTAACGGCCGATATGTCTATACGATCCGATCTCTGATCCGAAAACATCAAAGAAATCTGAAAAATAAAAAATCGAATCCCTTTTTATTGGACTCAGCCCATTAAGGGCATTAATTGAGTTTTTAAATTTTTAATTTTTTTTAATCATTTGATTGGAGATCGAGTTATACGGACATGTCAGACATGATGGGCTAGACCTTAAACAAATTTCAAAAAAAAGAAAAGAAGATTGCACCTCATGGGGTGCAGCAAGTATTACTCTTTTCCAGAATTTGGGGAAGGATATATTGGGGTTTCCAGAAGTCCAATGTCATCGGATTGATGGGACAATCAAAATTTAGACCCATAATTAGAAGTTTGTTGTTTTGTGCGTCTGTCATGCAGAGTATTCCGTCTTTGGACTGAAAACTCAATGTGAGGTGCACATTTGAAGCCCCGATGAACAGTAAAAAGTTTTCTTAATGAGCCAAGTCTAATAATAATTTTAAATTTTTTAGAATTTTTAATATTGTTCAATCAAAGATCAAGCTGTATAGACATATAGGACATATATGTGGGATAAAAACTTTTTTTTTTTTTAAGATGCAGCTGCGGTGGGTTATACTCGTAAATCAAACATAGGTTTGGCTGGGATGAACTTGGGGCGGCCCAAGTTGATCCATATTGCATCTAAGACATGATTTTTGCACTAAGAAGGAGAGAGTTATACTTGCTGCATATATGCAGCAATGCGCCTGTGCGCACGTCTGATTGCGCCTCAAATCATGGGGAGACATGATCCCTTTTTCTAATTTTTTTTCCAACTCACTAATCAAGCTTGATTAGATGGTAGAAATCTAGAGCTAGGGTAATTCCTCAACTCAACATTTTCAAAATCAAGCTTGTAATCTATGTCAGTGTCCAGAGCATTACAACAAGTATAACACTATAAAAAAAAATTATTTCTAACACATTATCACCTAAAGTGTCCAAAAAACCTATCAATTTGGCATGTCCCACGATTAATAACTTGTATATTTTTAAAAATTGAGCTAGTCTAACCCCAGCCAATCAAGTCTGCCCTTTTTTTTTTTTGAATTTAGACTGGATTGATCCATAATAATTTGAGCTAAACATGAATCGGACTGTACCTGTGCTAAATTATTTTCAATTTGAGCCAACCAAATATGTTACATGGCCCAACCCTATTCACCAAGTTCCATGATATTTTTAATGATTGATTGAATAGTTAATTATACACCGTATTGTGATCTACAAGGAGCAACTCTTCTCAAAATATCAATAGCTGTCGAGTCAGAATCCCATTCTAAGGATTCTTGTAATTTGAAAAATATAGAAATTTAAAATAACCTATGCAAGGACAACATGTGTATTTAGAAATCTTTATTCCACTCTTTATTCTCTTTTTTATTCTACTCATTCCTACGAAATCACTTGGAATAGCGTAGTGCAATTCTATTTATTCTGGGTGGAATACCAACTACTTACCAAACTAAAATACCTCTTATTCTGGTTTAAGAAATCCCTTCCTCCTTATTCTGGTTTAAGCTATTCTGCAAACAAAGTGAAACTAAGGAAATAAACATCTGATTTTGGAACTTGAGCGGTCCCTCCATTTTCGAGTTTGGTTTGGATTTCAAAACATGTTTTAGTAAAAAATTCGTCGATTCTTGTTATTGTTCCTCCATTAGAACCGGGCCAGTTCCAACAAATTCAGATCCAATCTATCGTATTTCGATCTGATTCATCTAGCGGGTTTTGATCTGATCCAGCTAAATTTAAGATTACTTTAAGCGTTGACTAGCATATCTTTAGATTCGCCAAATGACGAGGAAGGATCAGGTTTACCCTCAATCCAGTCCAGCAGATAGCCGAACAAGGACCCAAACACTCAGCCCTGGGGATCATATTAATCCTACCTAGAACTTAAATAGGTCGTATGTAAATAGAATCTATGATGTTCATGACAGCATTATAAATATTCATGCATTAGAAAAAAAGTAACATAATACTTAAATATTATTTTTATATTATAAAGAGGAAATGAATAATGTAATGCTTACTAAGATGCATAGTCGGGGCAAGCCTATAGTAGGACTACAAATTGGGTCGGGTTCACCCGGATTCGGCCCGACCACATGACAAATCTGCGGATTCGGATCCTCCCACCTACCTGGATGCACTGAAACGGATTCGTGTTGTATCCACATTTGGAGAAGTGGACATCCATACGATATTCACATTTGGGAAAGCGATGAAAAAAGCCTTGGTCGCATCCAGAGTCCAGACCCTCCACTCCATCGAGGCCTTTGGCATAATTGGCACCATCCGCTCCTTCGCCTGCTGACGCACCACCGAATCTCAGAAGGACTAAAAATCTTTTCCATGTGACCCTCTAAGCCCAAATACCAGTCTAATTAATAGTCCATTAAACTCAGTAACTCATTATTGATTCACAAAATTAATTGATATCTTTATATCAATTAATTAGTCGAATTGAATGTGCCACAATAAATTCGGACGGGCTTCCGATCACGTTGGGTACCGAACAACACCGAGTGAACCTGGAAGGCATTGGAGTTCTACAACCCACTAATAGAACATTTCTCTCATCGGTTACCGTGCAGATATAATCCTTCATCCGTACAATGTTCCTGAATCGACCTACGGTATGGTTTACTGTTATATCTTAGCCGGTCGATTCATTTGAATCAGATGCCGCTAAACTATATCAGATAACTCTTTCTTTGATACAGTGTCTGCCCTGGCCAAGGACTTAAATGTATTATTCTCGGAACATTTTTTCTCATATTACCAAAAGCAGATGATCTCTTATTAACCACATAATTACTTTCGAGGACATCTCCCTGAACCCGATCATTTGACTTATTAATATCTAATGGTTATGGATTCGTTGGTCAAGGTCAAAACTCAAAGATTTACCTACAAGGTATCCTTTGTGTTTCAGGTTCAAAGACCATCTACTCAGTTATGACAAATAATCGAGTTGGTTAACAATTAGGTCCTCATTGGCGAATCAGTTCAGTGAACTCATTCGCCAATGAGGACCTACAGGTCCAACATAGTGTCTCTACACAAATGACTTATAGGATCAATCACCCTCATCATATCGATGAAGAAACTTGTACTAGTCTATCTGGATGTCTGATGTCCCTCTCAAACATCCTCCGAGTATGAACAATTAAGGACATGTGTTTATAAGTCTTTAGTCCTGTAATTGATCTCACCATAATCCGAAGAATATTGCATATGTCCATGAACTTCATCGTGAAATGACAAATAATATCGGATTATACACACAATGAAAATAAACCATTTTAATAATAACTGAATAATAAAAAGTATCTGATTGGCTTGGAGGCCACCTAATACTAACAAAAAAGACATCTTGGTACTGAGCCAGAAAAACTCGATACTCTTCTATTTGCTATGTTGTGAGGGTCGAGCCGACGTTTCGATCCCGAGAGTTACTGCTAGCGCTACTACCTCTACTGGTGGTACCACATTGCCTGAAAAGCCAAACAACGGTGTGCACATCTGGCGTGTAGGCGAGACATCGGCACCATTCGGAAAAAGCAGTCATAACTAATAACGTTGGGGCCGCTGTCTCCATCTACAAAAATTCGGTGAACTTTACATTTGTTAACCGTGGCCGTCACGACGAGGGCGTCATCGTGAGGGACGGTCACTCTTACCAAGTCTTCGTCTGAGAAAACGATGGGTTCCTTCAAAGGGTCCCCTACAGTTGTTTTCTCGTGTTCGGAACGCTTGGGGTTGGGAGTTACAAAATTCACCTAGAGCGCGTAGTGCTTCTTTCCTTGGCGATTATCTCCTCCCGAGGCGAGGCCACCAGAGATCATGTGGATCTCGATGCCGTTGGGCCGTTTCTAGATCCAAGGAGCCTCGCGTTCCTAACTAGGCTTCGCGACGTACTTTCCGAGGTATCCTAGACGTATCAAGGATTCTATCTCGTCCCGTAGCTAGCGACATTCCTCGATCGTGTGGCTGTGATCCTTGTGGAACTTGCAGTATTTCCTCCGATCTCAACGCTTGGGGTCAGTCCTCATTTTCTGAGGCCAGTTGACATATTCCCTATTTTCGAGATCCTGGAGGATCTCGAAGATGGGAGTGGTCAACGGAGTATATGGCCTGGGAGACATGGACCGCTTTGAATCCCCCTCGAAGCGTCGATACCTCTTCTTCTCAGGGAGGGACCTCTCGCCTTGACGCTTGCGATCGCCCTCTTCTCCACGATGGTGATAGGCGGTTATCACTTGACCACAGTCGGCATGTTGGTCCGCCAAGTTGACGAGGTCGAATAGCGTACTGGGTGTAAGGTACTCGGCTTTCTTGGGATCGGAAACGCATTGGAAACAAAATAAAATAAAATATGTGATCCATGTCCCTCTCGAATAAACTAAAACAAAAAAGAAACAGTGATCGAATACATACGAACGATTCCGTCAATGTGACACCACCAATCGCGTAAATGCCCGGCCTCTAGCGAAGTCCATATGATCTTCCTCGCGGTAGATTTCCTCACGTTCCTCGTTCTTCGCAGCCCATGAACAGTTCACCGTTCGCCACAACGATTGCCGCAACGCGCCATCGATTTTCCATCGAACGGGAGTCAGAGAAGACGGCGGAGCATACCCACAAAGGAGGACGGCCAGGGCGCCAGAGAGGGAGAGAGGAGGGGGCGGCCAGAGCTGAGCAACAGTTCGCTATATTTTATATTAACCGTGCATTTTTTCATAAAAACCCCTATTATAATATAAAATCTATTTTTAATCCATCGCCTTGAGAACCATTTACGTGTGACCCTCTAGGCCCAATTACCAGTCCGGTTAATGGCCCAATAAGTCTAGTGACTCTTCACTGACTTAATTAATCAATTAATAATTCATATTAATTAATTAATCAACCAAAACAATGTCGCACATTAAATTCGGTCAGACCTCCGATCACGTTGGGTGCCAAGCGACGCTGCATGAAACTAGAAGGTATTGGGGTTAAGCAATCCATTATTGGAACCTTTCCGCCGACAGTCACCACGTAGATATAATCCTTCATTCGTACATTGCTCTCGAGTCAATTCAAGATATGGTGAACTGTTAAACCCTAACCGGTCGACTCACTTAGATTGGATGTTGCCGTATAATATCAAAAAACTCTTTTCCCGATATTATTGTCCACCCTGGCCAAGGACTCCTGCGCATCCTTCCCAGACCATTCTCTCTCTTAGTACCGAGAGTGAATGATTCCTTATTGACACTCAATTCCCTTCGACGGTATTCTACTATATACCCGATTCTTGACTATTTAGAATCCCATGAACAGAGATCTGTAAACTAAGGTCAAAGTATAGAAGTCCACCGACAAGGTATCCTTGGTGTCCCAAGTCCGAGGACCATCCACGCAACTGCGACAATAGAATCAAGCTAGTTGACAGTCATGCACAATACCATCCAGCGATTCAATCGAATCAGTTCAGTGAACTCATTCTCTAATGAGTATCTACAGATTTGCCTTAGTATCTCCACACAAGTAACTATGAGATCAATCACCCTCATCATATGAGCATGAGTAATTTGTACTAGTCTAACTGGATATCCGATGTCCTTCTTGGATATCCTCCGACTAGGAACTTTTAAGAATATGTCTGTTTAAGTGATCAATCTAATTAGTATGATCTCATCATAATATGATCACTGTCGCACATATTCACGGACTTCATTATGAGAAGATAATTAAAACGAATTACTCATAATGAAATAATGTCATTTTATTAATAAATGAATGAGATTTACAATGTTAGATTGGCTTGTAGGCCACCTAAGACTAACACTGGGCGTCTCGAGGATAATGGCTGATGAGGCAGAATCCGATTCGGCCCATTAGAGCAGGCCCACACCCCGTTCAGCCCAACAGCAGCAGTACCAGGCCCTCTGGCGGCCTCCAGCCCATTGGCGGCCCAGCAGCCCTCGGCCCAGTAAGCGGCACCGTCGCTCCCGGCCCAACAGGCTTCAGCCCGTCAGCGGCCCACCAGCCTTCGGCCCGGGAACAGCACGGCAGCCCAAGGCCCAGCAGGCTTCGGCCCCTCAGCGGCCCAACCCCCTTCGGCCCGATAGCCGAGTCCGGCCCACTCCGGTGGCGGATCTGGCACTATGGCGGTTTACCAGTAAGCCCAAACATAGTCCTATATCGGCTACCACCGTTAACCAACCTCTATCCTCTGCTATAAATACACCGCTATTTATTGCCAAAGGTATGCAACTCTTTGCCTCCGAGACCCTTAAGGACTACGGTCCAAATAGCATTAAAGCTACTTCTTGCTTTCTGAATCGAATCATCTTCAGAAGCTAACTTGACCGTCGGAGGGGGTTCCTAAGGGCCAGAGCCCGGGACTCCTGCTGACCGGTTTCTTCTTCTTTCCCTCCTGCAGGAGCTCGGTTCGAATCATCGCCGACCTTCCCGAGTCGGTCTCGGCCGCCGACCTCGGATTCCCCTCCTTGGTCTCGACGCCGTCCGACGGCTGCCCCGCAACGGGAGGCTCGGCCCCGCGTTGTCCCTTCGTCCGACAAAAAAGGGCTCTTGGGCTCACTATCCAAGAGCAAGCCGAGTCCGAGACCCTTCCGGCTTCGGACCATCGGCTTCGGCTTCATCGCCTGTCGGCCGTCTAGCCGGGAAGAGCTTCATCCGCACCGCCCCTTCGCCCGCCGAAGGAGCCTCGGCCCCGACTTCCCGGAGGACGAGTCCGCACCGACCGAGGCGCCCCTCGGCCTTCGGACCCTCGTCTTCGCCTCCGCCTCCTCGGCCTTCCGGATCCCCGTCGGGCCTCAGCAACACCGATCCGAACCGGCTTCGGATCCTCTTTTCCGGATTCCGGCCTCGGAGTCCGGTCGTGATAGATCCAGTCTACATCACGTGGCGCCGTCTGTGGGAAACAAACAAACAAGTCATGTCTCAGCGACCGGTGACCCGACGATCCGGGCAAGGCGAAGCAGAAGCGCGGGAGGCCTCGGCGCAGATGCTGCCTTCCGAAGGCGCACCTTCTGCCCCGCCGAGCCTGCCTCTGCCAACCATACCGGAATCTCTCGGCTCGGAAGACCGAGTGGGGGTACTCCAGCAGCAAGTGGCGACGCTGACCGCTGCCGTCACGTCCCTAGCGCCTCTCCAGGAGATGGTATCCGCCATCGCCCAGCACATAGGGCTGATGGGACAACCTCCTCAGCAGGCGCCGCTCCCCCCGCTCTGCCCGGTACAAGGTGCCCGGTTCCGGCCGGCACCTGCGCCGGTTCCTCTCAACGAGGCCGCGGAAACGCGCAGCGAGCCCTTGACGCTGCCTGTCCGAACTCCTCGCGCTGATCGCCTGACGGAGCAGGATTATGCTTCGTCCGAGTACCGTCCGGTCCGAACCGGAGGACAATCCGTCGCCACCTCGACCGCCCCGGACCTGGACCAGCGGCTGACGGCGATGCGCAAAGAGATGCAGCAGATGGTGTCTCGGCCTCACGGGGCCCCCCTCGCCAGCAGCATCCTGGAGCAGACCCCATTCACGGCAGAGCTCCTAGCCATCGAGGTACCCCCCAACTTTAAGCTGCCGAAGGGCCCCCTCTACGACGGAATGACAGATCCGGTCTGTCATTTCCAGAAGTTTAACACTTACCTTCGGGTCCGAGGGATCTCCGAGGCAGTCCGCTGCCGTCTTTTCCCCCTCACCCTTGAAAAAATCGCCCTCACCTGGTTCGAGGCTCTGGCCCCCAACTCCATTCACTCCCTGGTTCAGTTGGGCCAGTTGTTCATCGACCAGTTCTATGATGCCACCCGGCAGTCCAAAACTTCCGCCAGCTTGCTAGCCATCCGGCAAGGCCCCACCGAAACCCTCCAGGAATACTTCACCAAGTTCCGGACCGAGGCCGCCCAGATCCCAAACCTTGACAGCTCGATCGCGGTCTCGGCCGTGATCAGCGGGTGCCGGGATGAGGGGCTCCTCGGTTCCATCGGGAAGCGCCATCCCCCTACCTTTCAGGACCTCGTGGCCCGGGCCCATAAGTACATCAACCGAGAGGCCCTGATGCTGTCCAGGGGTAAAGGCGCAACCGAGACTACCTCGACGCCTGCTCCCCCGGCGGTCCGACCTCGGCCCGAAGACCAAGAGCCCCCCCGGAAGCGTTATCGCCGGGAGGATTGGGACAGGGAGAGGCGACGGGACCCGCAGCCGCGGTACCTACCCTTACCTGCTCCCCCTTCCCGGATGCTCATGGAGGTGAAGGGCATGCTCCGGCGGCCTGATCGCATCAAGACCGATCCTCGCCGAAGGGACCCCGGCAAATACTGCGAGTATCACCGAGAGATCGGCCACACGACGGACGAGTGCCGGCAGCTCCGGGAAGAAATCGACCGCCTCATCCGGGAGGGGAGATTGCCGCAATATCGGCGGGAGCAGCCGCCGCAGCAGAACCGAGACGTCCCTGCAGCACCCAGACAGCAACCGCCCCCGGCGATAGAAGCCGCTCCTCCGCCAAAAGACACCGCGGCCCCGGTTGAATCATCCCATCAAAGACCCAGCTCTGGGTCTATCATGATGATATCCGGAGGGCCCGGGGAGGGATCAAGGTCGCGGCAACGCAGCACCGTGGCGGCGGTCGACGGCGAGCCGAAGCGGCCTCGTCTGGAAGATATCACCTTCGGCGCCGAGGACCTGACTGATGTTCAGGTCCCTCATGATGACGCTCTCGTCGTCAACGCTGTAATAAATAGCTATGATGTACATAGGATCTTTGTGGATAATGGAAGTGCCCCAAACATCTTGTTTTACGATTGTTTCGAGAAGATGGGATTGAGTGAGGCTAGTATGAAGCCTCATCGGGGCCCCCTCTTCGGTTTTAACGGCTCGCCCTGCCGAGTAGAAGGTATTGTTCGGCTTCCTGTGACCTTGGGCTCCGCCCCCCGGCAATTGACCGTTGAAACGGACTTTGCCGTTGTAAAGATCGAGTCAGCCTACAACGCCATATTCGGCCGAAGGCTCATCGGCGGGGTCGGAGCCGTGCCCTCATCCTTCCATCAGAAGCTGAAGTTCCATACCGACCACGGGATCGGCGAGGCCAAAGGAAACCAAGAAGCAGCCCGGCAGTGCTATATGATTTCGGTCAAAGGGAAGGCCGCAGCCGAAACCCTGACGATCGAGTCATCAACCGAGGCATCTCCAGGAGAGGCACTCCTCGCCGTCCCTGTTCCGGGAGGCGACGGGCGAGTCCTGATGATAGGCTCCGGCCTGGAAGAGATTGAAGCAGAGAAGCTCACCGAGTTCTTGAAAGAGAACCTCGACGTCTTCGCCTGGTCCCCATCGGACATGCCTGGGGTTGACCCGGAGATAGCCGAGCACCGTCTCCACACCGATCCCAACCAGCCCCCAGTGAAGCAGAAGCGGCGCACCTTCAATCAAGAAAGGAGAACCGCTATCCAAGCCGAAGTACAGAAGGGGCTGGACGCCGGACACCTCCGAGAGGTGCATCATCCGGAGTGGATCGCCAATGTGGTCATGGTGCCGAAGAAAGGGGGCAAGTGGCGTATGTGCGTGGACTTCACCAACCTCAACAAAGCCTGTCCGATGGACAGCTTTCCGCTGCCTCGGATAGACCAGGTGGTGGACGCGACGTCCGGCCACGAGCTCTTAAGCTTCCTCGACGCCTATTCAGGCTACCACCAGATCCGGATGCATCCGGATGACGAGAGTAAGACCAGCTTCACGACCGATTTGGGCCTGTACTGCTACACCCGAATGCCCTTCGGTCTGAAGAACGCCGACGCAACCTACCAGCGCCTGGTCAACAAGGTGTTCGCTCCACAGCTGGGCCGAAACATGGAGGTCTACATAGACGACATGCTGGTCAAGAGCCGTGTCGCTTCTGAGCATTTGGCCGACCTAGCTGAGACTTTCTCCGCCCTTAGGCAGTACAAGATGAAGCTGAATCCGACTAAGTGCGCCTTCGGGGTAGCCTCCGGCAAGTTCCTCGGTTACATGGTCACCCGTCGAGGGGTGGAAGCCAACCCCGAGAAGATTTCGGCCATCGTACAGATGCGCCCCCCGGCAAACATCCGAGAGGTACAGAAGCTGAACGGGAGGATCGCAGCCCTCAGTCGCTTCATGTCAAGAGCGGCTGACTATTGTTTCCCCTTCTTCAAGCTGCTGAAGAAGGCCAACAGCTTCGAGTGGACGGAAGAGTGCCAAGCAGCCTTCGACCAGTTGAAGGCCTACCTCGCCAAAGTCCCCATCTTATCCAAGCCAGTTCCTGGTGAACCCTTGAGCTTATATCTTGCAGTTTCCGAGACAGCTCTCAGTGTCGTCCTTGTCCGAGAGCAAGAAGGCATGCAGAAGCCGGTTTATTATACCAGCCGAGCCCTTCAAGGGGCAGAACTCCGGTACCTTGCCCTGGAGAAGCTGGCTCTGGCCCTTGTCTCGTCCGCAAGGAGGCTCCGGCCCTATTTTCTGGCCCATTCCGTGAAGGTCCTCACCGACCAGCCCCTGAGACAAGTCCTCTCCCGGCCAGAGGTGTCCGGCAGGCTGGCAAAATGGGCGATCGAGCTGGGAGAGTTCGATATCTCCTACGCTCCTCGGATAGCTATAAAGGCCCAGGCATTGGCGGATTTCATCGCCGAACTCACCCCCGGCGCCTCCGAGGCGCCTCATCCAGTGCCAAACGCCACCGAAGCCGAGGCTACTTTGGCTCCCGTACCGGCCGACGAATGGCGACTCTTCGTAGACGGCTCCGCATGCTCCACGGGCAGCGGCGCCGGATGGATCCTGGCGTCGCCCGAAGGGGTCGTCACGGAGTACGCCCTGCGCTTCTCCTTCCCGGCAACCAACAATGCCGCCGAGTATGAAGCTCTCATCTCCGGCCTCCGGGCCGCAAAGAAGCTCGGCGTCCGGAACCTGAAGGCCTTCAGCGATTCCCAGCTGATCGCTGGCCACATCTCCGGGGAGTATGAGGCCCGGGACGCAGTGATGGCTTCTTATCTCCAGGTGACTCGCAAAATCCTCGCCCAATTCGACTCTTATGAAATTGTGAGGATCCCGAGAGCCGAGAATGCCCGAGCCGATGCACTTTCCCGGCTGGCGTCAACCCAAGACGGGGGGGGGGGGGGGGGGGGGGTGAATGATCCTCGTCGAAGAGCTCGCCGAACCAAGCCTCGGCGAAACCGAGGCCATGCTAGTCGCCGAGGCCGAGGCCGAAGCCGAGATATGGATGACCCCCCTCGTCGCTTTCCTCCTCCAAGGAGAAGTCCCGCCAGATCCGAAGGAGGCAAAGCGCATTCGACAGCGCTCATCCCACTTTCTTCTTCTGGACGGGGCCCTGTACAAGAAATCCTTCGGCCGACCACTGCTGCGGTGCCTCGGCCCAGCTGAAGCCGACTACGCCACGAAAGAAGTCCATGAAGGGGTATGCGGAGCGCACGCGGGAGGAAGGGCCTTGGCTCACAAGCTCCTAAGGCAAGGCTACTGGTGGCCATCACTTCGAGAGGACGCCTTAGCCCTCGTCCGGCGCTGTGACCAGTGCCAGAGGTATAGCTCCCTCATCCACCAAGCAGCCACCCTTCTGACCCCCTTATCCGACCCCTGGCCTTTCGCTCAGTGGGGGATTGACCTCCTGGGGCCTTTTCCCATCGCCACCGGCCAGAGAAAATTCCTCATCGTAGCGGTAGACTATTTCACTAAGTGGGTCGAGGCCGAACCCCTCGCTGCGATAACCGATGGCAATGCTTGGAACTTCGTCTGGAAGTCCATCATTTGCCGGTTCGGCATCCCTCGGGCCATCATTTCTGACAATGGGAAGCAGTTCGACAGCCGGCGGTTCAGCGACAACTGCGCCAGCTTCGGCATACTCCACAAATTCACTTCGGTGACGCATCCTCGAACCAATGGCCAAGTCGAAGTCGTTAACCGAAGCCTCCTACAGGGATTGAAAACCCGCCTCGGCGAAGCTAAAGGCCGATGGGTGGAGGAGCTGCCAAGTGTTCTGTGGGTTTATCGGACGACAAGCCGAACCCCCACCGGCGAAACTCCCTTCCGCATGGCCTACGGCGTAGAAGCCGTTATTCCGGTAGAGATTGGCCTTCCTTCCCCCAGGGTCATCGCTTACGATTCGAAGGCCAACGAAGAAGGAATGAAAGACCACCTGGACCTCATTGAAGAGACCCGAGACAGGGCTCGCGTCCGGCTGGCCGCTTATCAACAGCGCATGGCGAAGTACCACAACACTCGAGTAAAGCCCCGAAGCTTTGAAGTAGGGAGCCTCGTGTTGAGGAACGCTCATGCTTCCAAACCAGCCGAAGCCTCAGGAAAACTTGCCCCCAACTGGGAGGGGCCTTATCGAGTTAGGGAGGTGATCAGGCGTGGAGCTTATCGGTTGGAAACCCTTTCGGGCCAGCCTCTCCCTCGCACATGGAATGTTGAGCGCCTTCGGCGTTATTATGTGTAAGTCACTTTTCCTCAGGCTTACAGCCGAAGAGTATGAATAAAGACTTCTTTTGTCAGGAGGCATATTATTTTCTCTAAGTCCGTGTAAACCGTACCGGGAGTGGCTTCGGCCATGCAAACCGTATCGGGAGCGGCATGGTTTTCTCTAAGTCCGTGTAAACCGTACCGGGAGTGGCTTCGGCCATGCCAACCGTATCGGGAGCGGCATGGTTTTCTCTAAGTCCGTGTAAACCGTACCGGGAGTGGCTTCGGCCATGCAAACCGTATCGGGAGCGGCATGGTTTTCTCTAAGTCCGTGTAAACCGTACCGGGAGTGGCTTCGGCCATGCAAACCGTATCGGGAGCGGCATGGTTTTCTCTAAGTCCGTGTAAACCGTACCGGGAGTGGCTTCGGCTATGCAAACCGTATCGGGAGCGGCATGGTTTTCTCTAAGTCCGTGTAAACTGTACCGGGAGTGGCTTCGGCCATGCAAACCGTATCGGGAGCGGCATGGTTTTCTCTAAGTCCGTGTAAACCGTACCGGGAGTGGCTTCGGCCATGCAAACCGTATCGGGAGCGGCATGGTTTTCTCTAAGCCCGTGTAAACCGTACCGGGAGTGGCTTCGGCCATGCAAACCGTATCGGGAGCGGCATGGTTTTCTCTAAGTCCGTGTAAACCGTACCGGGAGTGGCTTCGGCCATGCAAACCGTATCGGGAGCGGCATGGTTTTCTCTAAGTCCGTGTAAACCGTACCGGGAGTGGCTTCGGCCATGCAAACCGTATCGGGAGCGACATGGTTTTCTCTAAGTCCGTGTAAACCGTACCGGGAGTGGCTTCGGCCATGCAAACCGTATCGGGAGCGGCATGGTTTTCTCTAAGTCCGTGTAAACCGTACCGGGAGTGGCTTCGGCCATGCAAACCGTATCGGGAGCGGCATGGTATTCTCTAAGTCCGTGTAAACCGTACCGGGAGTGGCTTCGGCCATGCAAACCGTATCGGGAGCGGCGTATTATTATTCTTCAAATCCGCGGGTCCTTTTTGATCCGACGAATGGCTCCCGGCCATGTAATCCGGATCAGGACGCGGCACGGCTAAAATCCGCGGGTCCTTTTTGATCCGACGAATGGCGCCCGGCCATGTAATCCGGATCAGGACACGGCATGGTATTCTTTCTAAGTCCGTGTAAACCGTACCGGGAGTGGCTTCGGCCATGCAAACCGTATCGGGAGCGGCATGGTTTTCTCTAAGTCCGTGTAAACCGTACCGGGAGTGGCTTCGGCCATGCAAACCGTATCGGGAGCGGCATGGTTTTCTCTAAGTCCGTGTAAACCGTACCGGGAGTGGCTTCGGCCATGCAAACCGTATCGGGAGCGGCATGGTTTTCTCTAAGTCCGTGTAAACCGTACCGGGAGTGGCTTCGGCCATGCAAACCGTATCGGGAGCGGCCTGGTTTTCTCTAAGTCCGTGTAAAACCGTACCGGGAGTGGCTTCGGCCATGCAAGCCGTATCGGGAGCGGCATGGTTTTCTCTAAGTCCGTGAAAACCGTATCGGGAGTGGCTTCGGCCATGCAAACCGTATCGGGAGCGGCAAGGTATAAGTCCGCAAGTAATCCTGATCCGAGGGTGGCTTCGGTCACATATACCGATTCGGGAAGCGGCAAGGCATATCTAAGTTCGCGCAAGCGGAAGCATGAATGACTTCGGCCATCCGACAAACGTAAGAAGCGGCCAGATGTCCCTTCGGGATCATGTGGACCACAGTAGTAAAGGCCCCGGCCGAATACTGTGGCGACATTCTATCCGAACCTGCATCAGGTTTCGGCCTTACAAGCTATAGCGGACGACGACAGGATCTCAGGCTCCTGAAGGGCCATAGACGGTCGATCATACGCAAACACCAAGGTAAAGCCAAACACATTCCTTGTATTTATAGAGAAGGAAGTACAAAAACCGGCCATATCCTAGGCCGAGGGCTTACAACAGAAGAAGAAGTAGAAGCGGGCTGTATAACTGGCCGGAGGTTTACGATAGAAGAAGAAGCGTAAACCGGCCATACCCTAAGCCGAGGGCTTACAACAGAAGAAGAGGCAGGAATCGGGGAAGATCCCCACGTCATTCTTCGGCTTCGGCCTCCTCCGCCTCGGCTGCGGCTTGTCCCGGAGAGGGGGAGGGAGAGGGAGAGTCGACGATCTGCACCGCTTCAGGAGCGGCAGCCTCCTCCGCGGCAACCTCCTCGTCGGCGGCCTCCTCAGGGGCAGCTTCCTCAGGGACCCCCTCAGCGGGCGCAGCTTCACCATCTGGCGCCGGAGTCAAGGCCCTCTCGGCCATAAGTCCCTGCCACCAAGACAGGAGCTCCTTGGCTTCCGCGCCCCTCGGTAGGTCGACCCCCGTCAGATCGACACTCGGGCAGGCCCTCTGAGCAACAGCCAACCCAAGGTCGAAGACGGTGGAAGAAGCCTGCGCTTGAGCCTGGATGATCTCTTCGGTAAAGTCCGGGCCGGCCTTGTATTCGGCTACGGCCAAGTCTGCCACCTCCTCCAGCTCCCGCTTCAGCGCCGATACCTCCTCGGCGTGTCGCCGCTTCTCCGAAGCCCGCCGGGAGTCCTTCTCCTGAATCTGGGCCTTGAGGGCCCGGATCTCGGACTGCGCCACGGCGAGCTCCCCCTCGGCCTTCACCTTGGCCTCGGCGGAGGCGCGGGCCTCAGCTGTCTTCTCCTCCAGCTGCGCCCGCACTTGGGCACTCGAGGTCACGAGCCCCTCGACTAGAGGCTCGATGTCGGGCACCGCCGAAGTACCCTCGCCCGAGCCATCCGACTCTCTCTCGGCCTCCAGGAGCTGGAGCCGGAGCTACTCCTGATGGTGCAACAGGACGCTGCCTGTCACCGCAGCCTGCGAGCCGAAAGCGAACAGTGATCAGAAAAAAGGAAAATCAAGAGAAAGCGAAGGAAAGCTCGACTGAAGCGCCTACAAGCGTGTTACCTGGACAGACAGCCGAGCGCTCATCGCCGCCAGGCTGAGGACCGAATGGTGCTTCAGCCCTTCAAAGGCCGAAGGGAGAGTGAGACTGCGGAGCAGACGGAGGCACGTCTGCGAGTCTTCCATACTCTCGTCCTCATAGATCCCCGGTTCGGGGCGCCACCACTTGCGCTGCACCCGTGGAGCCTGCGACCCGGCGCCTTCGTCGCCGACCCCGGCCGCTACAGCCGGAGGAGAATCGCCCCTCGGCGCATCAGGAGATGCCAGCCTCGCGGCCCTTCGGGCCTCGGTACTCCTCCTGATCAGCGGAGTCTCCTCCGCATCCACGGCCTCTTCCGACCGGGGGCGCTTCGATGCTCGGCCGCCCCTTCGAGCGGCGAATTTCGACTTTCGCTCCCTCTCGAGAGCAGTAGCCGTGGCACGGCCCTCAGAAGAAGCCGCAGTCCTTGGGACCCCGCCTCGGGTCCTCGGGGCCCCGGCGCCTCGGCCGGTCCTGCCTGCCGCCTGCGGGGTCAGCGCTCGGCCCGGAGCGCGCCGGTCGGATATCCGGTCGAGGAGGGAGTCTAGATCGGCCATCGCTGCAAGCAAGAAGAACCCGTCAGAAACAAAACAGAGGACAAATGCAAACTCAGAGCCGACTTACCCTCGGCCGAAACTTCATCAGCGTCCTCAGCCGGAAGAGCTTCGGCCAGAGGAGCGGCGTCCCTTCCTCCGCGGCCCCGCGGAGTCTCCCCGGGAGGAAGATAAGGGAAGGCCCGCACCGGATCGGACCTCGGATCCGGCCATACCCCGGCGGTCACCAGACGCTCCGACGCGCTGAGAAGCCCCCAGACACTATACGGGGCCATCATCTGGATGCGACCCACGAGGATGCTCTGGACCGGGGTAAGGGTAGGAGGATCCGAGAGGCCCGCAGCCAGCGGCGCCCATTCAGTAGGGAAGGGCCACAAACCCTTCTCCTTCTCCGGCAGGGAGACGAAGACGAACTTCCTCTTCCAGCCGTGGATGGACGAAGGCTTCCCGGAGAATACGCTTCGCCCAACCCGAGGGACGAAGCAATACCACTCGGACTTCCCCTGCGTCTGAATTTTGAAGAGGCAGCGGAAGACATTGATGGAAGGGCGGATCTTCACTTGAGCAAAAACGCTCAAGAAACCGTATACGGTGCGCCAGGAGTTGGGAAAGAGCTGAGACGGAGCCAGCCCGTAGAAACTGAGAAGGTTGATGACGAAGATGGGGAGTGGAAGACGGAAACCCGCCTCGAAGCTATCAACGTAAATGGAGAAGGAACCCGGGCGGAAGGTGTTAGCCCGGGTGGCGGAGTCAGGCCGAATGACCGTCGTCCAGGAAGGGAGCTGGAAGTAGGAGACCAGGCGCGTAACCTCGGCGTCCGAAAGGGCGCAGGATGCTTCCGAAGCCATATCCGGATCTCGGCGTCCCGAAGTAGAAGCCTGGCCTGGGCTCCGGGCCTCTTCGGCATACTCGGCCCCGGAGGTCTCGGCCCCGGAAACCTCGGCTCCGGAAGCCTCGGACCCCTCAGTCCCGGAGACCTCGGGTTCGTCGGACATCGCTGGGGCGGAGGAGTCTGAGGTGAGGGGATCCGACAAGAGAGATTGCAGGGAGCGGGAAGGAGTATACTCCTCGTCCGAAGGAGTAATCTCACTGGAAGAATCCCGGACCATAAGGCCACGAAGGGAAGGAGGAAAGCTGGGGCTTACTCGCAGAAAGGGGGAAGAAGGTCTCTCCTGGGCCGAGTGCGACTCCTCACAACCTCCCAGCTCCACCAGCGATGCGCTCCAAGGAATGGAGACCTTCCCACGGTGGCCGGCGAGCTCGGACGAAGCCTTCAGGAAGCTAGCTTTCCGCAGGAGAAGGAAGAAGAGCTTGGAAGATTGAAAAGGAAACGTAGGCACAGCAGTAGGAAGAAGAACAGTGCCCTGCTGAGGGCTTGTATTTATAGAGCTCGCTCGGAGCGCCTCCTGCCGAAGCCAACGGCCGAGATCGTCCCGCTCGTCCCCTCGCCCCTCTCAGATGCACGCCACGTGCTTCGTCCTTCGGCAATGATGACGGACCGGCTCCGGGACTTGCAGCGAAACAATTAACGGCCGAGGGCGCCCCAACCCTTCGGTTGGCCGCCCGATACGCGCCACGTGTCCCGATCCGCGTGCTGAAGATGAAAGAGGCGGCAATCCGAGTGAAGCCTCGGACAGAGAGCCGAGGCGATCCGCGACCCGTGAGCGGTCAGGATCCATTTGTGTTTTCGACGGAGCGGCCGGATGCGCGACGCGTGTCCCGTGCTTCCTCGCGAGAAGACGCGCCATCCT
Source organism: Zantedeschia hybrid cultivar (assembly GCA_030544215.1). NCBI lineage: Eukaryota > Viridiplantae > Streptophyta > Magnoliopsida > Alismatales > Araceae > Zantedeschia > Zantedeschia hybrid cultivar. The sequence goes on from JARZZO010000015.1 coordinate 1,187,985, forward strand.
GTCCATTTAATGGAGCCTGACACGAGTCAGAAGGCTCGGCCCTTCGGCTTCTTAGCTCTGAGCCTTCGTCACCACTCCGAGCGGGGACGAAGCAACCGCATAGCCCTCGGCCGACCGAGGGCCCCCTCTTCCCAGTAGAAAAAGGGAGCAGAGTTTCGGGTAAGACACCTGTTACGATGCCCTTTCCACAGCTTCGGGCTATACTCTCGCCATCTCAGAACTGAGAAAGACAAGAGTGGGGGGCTATGTGATGAGGCAGAATCCGATTCGGCCCATTAGAGCAGGCCCAAACCCCGTTCAGCCCAACAACAGCAGTACCAGGCCCTCTGGCGGCCTCCAGCCCATTGGCGGCCCAGCAGCCCTCGGCCCAGTAAGCGGCACCGTCGCTCCCGGCCCAACAGGCTTCAGCCCGTCAGCGGCCCACCAGCCTTCGGCCCGGGAACAGCACGGCAGCCCAAGGCCCAGCAGGCTTCGGCCACTCAGCGGCCCAACCCCCTTCGGCCCGATAGCCGAGTCCGGCCCACTCCGGTGGCGGATCTGGCACTATGGCGGTTTACCAGTAAGCCCAAACATAGTCCTATATCGGCTACCACCGTTAACCAACCTCTATCCTCTGCTATAAATACACCGCTATTTATTGCCAAAGGTATGCAACTCTTTGCCTCCGAGACCCTTAAGGACTACGGTCCAAATAGCATTAAAGCTACTTCTTGCTTTCTGAATCGAATCATCTTCAGAAGCTAACTTGACCGTCGGAGGGGGTTCCTAAGGGCCAGAGCCCGGGACTCCTGCTGACCGGTTTCTTCTTCTTTCCCTCCTGCAGGAGCTCGGTTCGAATCATCGCCGACCTTCCCGAGTCGGTCTCGGCCGCCGACCTCGGATTCCCCTCCTTGGTCTCGACGCCGTCCGACGGCTGCCCCGCAACGGGAGGCTCGGCCCCGCGTTGTCCCTTCGTCCGACAAAAAAGGGCTCTTGGGCTCACTATCCAAGAGCAAGCCGAGTCCGAGACCCTTCCGGCTTCGGACCATCGGCTTCGGCTTCATCGCCTGTCGGCCGTCTAGCCGGGAAGAGCTTCATCCGCACCGCCCCTTCGCCCGCCGAAGGAGCCTCGGCCCCGACTTCCCGGAGGACGAGTCCGCACCGACCGAGGCGCCCCTCGGCCTTCGGACCCTCGTCTTCGCCTCCGCCTCCTCGGCCTTCCGGATCCCCGTCGGGCCTCAGCAACACCGATCCGAACCGGCTTCGGATCCTCTTTTCCGGATTCCGGCCTCGGAGTCCGGTCGTGATAGATCCAGTCTACATCAATGGCTATTCGGGGAGAGTCATCTCGAGTGCCCTGTGTTAGGGCGATCACAGCGGAGGACACCTCCAACTTTGGGACCTGGAGAGCCTCGTGGGGAAAACAGGTGACGTAATACCAGAGAGATTCACCGCTCTTCTGCTTGATGGCGACCAGGCTGGCCGACATCCTTTTGTGGTGAGCGCCGACAAAATGGTCTCAGAAAAGGTTCCTGAGTTGCCCAAATGAATGGAACGACCACGATGCCAGAGTGGTTTACCATGTTTACGCCGTTCCCACCAGTGTGGTGGTGAATGCGCGGCAGCGAATGGCATCGTGGATTCCGTGCAGCCTCATGTGAGACTGGAAGTTGTCGAAATGAGTCTCCCAATCCCCTTGTCCATCGTAGATATTAAGGTTATTGATAGGAAATTACTTGGGGACCGAGACGTCTAGGATATCAGCAGGGAAAGCGGAGTTGTCTCCTTCCTCGTTGGAGAGGGAAAGGGATCGTCGCCTCCCGAGGAGGTTTTCGATGCACTTCTCATGGTGCTCAAGCTTTTTCTCCAACTCGTCGATCTGTCGGTATACGGTGGGACTCTTTTGCGGAGAGTGGGATCTCAAGGTTCAAGATCGGTGAAATTAGCCTTTCGGTCCACTCCTCCTTTTCGGGGAGGATCAGTTTGAACCGGCGACTCTGGAGGCTGCCGGCTGGAGGTTGTTACTCCGGATCTCTTTATCTAAGCGGAGGAAACGGCCTCCGGCGCTTTGGATGGCTACAAGGCTCCCCACGACGGCTGGGGGTCTCCGGGCCCCAAGGCGAGGCTTCGGAACAACTAGCCGCACAAGGAGACGTTCTTGCATCAAGGTAAGCAGAGTGCCAAGTTGTTGGGCGACTACTCCCACGGGATCGTTGCCATTCCTCAATGGCTTGGAGGTTGCACTCTGCGACCGGTTTGTACTGGCGTCGACTTCGGCTTCGTTGATCTGCGGTGTGCTCCGGTGCGACGGCTATTCTTGTTGTCTCTTACCATATCTTTTCTCACGTTTCCTACAGACGGCGCCAATCGTGTAGCGGTCGAAAACTGGTTGGACTGCGACGACCGTCCGATCGAAGATCCCTTCTACTCGATAGAATTTGTTTAGGATGAAAACACCTAGGATAGAACCTGCAAGAGGGTGAACAAAGGCGTCAAAGGGGGATCCCTAGTCTGACGGAGAGGAAAATCCTCCGATGCCTGAGTTAGGTGCTATAAGATGAGATATTATTAGGAGTTTTCATGCTCAGGAAGGCATACCTTCCACTTGAGAGGATCCGACGCTTATATAGTCTTCCCCCCTCGAGCCATTGTAGGGACAATTTCCTTTGGCAGGTGATTTGCCCACGATCGTATTCCCCTGATTTAGGGAAATCGTGGTATATTAGGCAAATCAGGATTCACTCGCAGTTGTATGGGGCGAATCGTGCGGTCCTGCCATAAGTTGGCGATTGGGTCCGAGGACCCGCCTGATGGTGATGAGGCACGATGAGTCGCCCCCCAGGGACTTTGCCGAGATCCTGGGGGTCTCGGAAGTACTGATTGGACTCCAGCCTAGGAGATCCAACGGTTTGGGCTTGATGGGCTCATAATTTGGCTTCTAATACGCGGGCCGGAATTCAGATCGCCACGTGACCTCTAACGCCGTCTCTGGAGGGCTACGGGCCTTTGGGCCTACGGACTTAATGGGCCTGATTGGACCGTACTCAATTTCCCCTCGTCACTGCCCCCCTTACTCCCTTATTCGAATTTCGAATTTGGGAGTGAAGTTCTGCAGGAGGCCCAACAATAAGCAGTCTTCGCCATGTGGTGGCGTCACATCATTTGAAAGGGCTTCCAGCTAGTGTCGCTTCGTAATCCCCGAGTGCTCCATGTAGGTATCGGTTAACTTCTAAGATGATTGCCCTTTATAGGGAAGGATGGCGTCGCTTCCCTGTTGTGAGCCCCATACGTACGTGGAGTCAATTCGTCCACGTGGTGCTCGAACACGCGTGATTGGACGTTTGTAGATCCCTACCGCGGGGTGCGCCCTTTTGCCTTTGCATTGGTTGATGTGGGGCGCCATCATGACGAGACGCCTTGTGGTGCTTGAGGTCCCAAGTAGGAAAGGCGCAGATGGAGCTGGTGCCCTTCCGTACAAAGACAGGCGGGCGAGTTAGGCGACAGACTTGATTTTGCGTTCGTCTCTGAACTCTTCCCGCTTGCTGAGCCTGTAGAGGGAGAGTGCTTGTGCTGTCCGGTGCTTCACCGTCTTTCCTGGTAAGTTTATCTTGGCCCCCCGTCCGAGTGATCTTTTGGCCCCCTCCGAAGCCTCTTCCTCTCAACCCTTTCCTTGGTCTACATTTTGCCTTCCCTTCCAGTAGGACGTTTCCTAGTACCGACTGAATTTCTTCCCATCAATGGCTTCGAAAAAAGTCTCTAGTTCTTCCAGCCACTCAGAAAGGAGGTCTCCTACTTTGGCTTGCCATAGTCGAAGCTCGATTAAGCAAGACGAGCTGAGACAGATGATGGAAGAGTACAAAGTGCCTCACAGGTATCGTCTCGTTGGAGCCGGTCCAGACGACCAACTTTCTTGTGAGGCACCCAATTCTTTTGTGGCATACTAAAGATGTTCTTAAGAAAAAGAGTAATATAAAGCAAACTTACTGACAACAGTAAAAAAAAAAAAAAAAAAAAAAAAAAGATCAATCTGATGTATTTATGTAGCCCTACATCCAATAAGAGGATCCCAAAAGAATAAAAAAAGATCAATCTGATGTATTTATGTAGCCCTACATCCAATAAGAGGATCCCAAAAGAATAAAAAACCAAGTCCCATTTATTTTATTAGACTCGACCCATCTGTTCTAGATGTTTAATTTTTTTTGAAATATTATAAATTGTCAGATTGGCAATCGAGTTGTACCAACACATTGGATCTTCTTTTTTGCTGCACGCCTGATTAGTTTGCTCTCAGTATAACATAAATCCGTTTAAACTTTTAAACATATTTTTATGTCAATATATTTTTCAAATACGAATTATAATTTATTATAGATTATTTAAAAGAATATGTCCTTGCATATTTTTGTAAGATGACATTTTAAAAGAATTCTGGGGGCACACTCGCCCGTGGGGGTGTGCACCGACACTGGGCGGTGTCCTTTGACTTACCCAATTCCCTCCTCACCTGGATTTTAGACGAAACGGATTCGACATTTTAGCGTGACATTGGTTAAATGTGTCACCGTTATCAGATCCTCACGACAGCACCAGCGAGGAGCCTAGTAGAACCTGAAAATTAAAGGAGAAAGAAAGGGCTGATGCCCATTTTTATTGGCAGTCTAGCAAAAGACTTCACTCATACAAGGCAAACCTTTATTCTCCAGAAGGCATCAGCGCATGGGTATGAACGTACGGGAGGTATCAAAACCTCCATGGCACCACCACACCCACACTAACCCTTCCATGCTTACAGCTTAAACAAGAAAGGAGCAAAAGAGCAGGCAGCAGACAAGGCTAGCTGCTGCAAGCCCTCTAATCCGTGCGGGTAGTGGTCCTTCTCGGGCTAAACATCATCATCTGGCCTTCCCTGTTGTACTTGAGCTCCTGCGCCTGGCTGCGGGGGATCCTGTAGGCGTTGGCGAGCACCTCCATGGGCATGCCCTTGAACACCGACGTGCGGCCGACGATGGGGCTCCTCATCGGCATCGGCGAAGTCTTGAAGGCCACCCACTCGACGCCGTTGTCGCCGGCTCTCTTCATGGCGGCGAAGTACTGGGGGATGATGAAGACGTCACCCTCCCTCACGTTCTGGTCGAACAACAGCCTCCCCTGGCCGGAGACGATCTGTGTGCGCCCCTGGCCGCGGGTGACGTAGACGAGAGTGTGGGCGTTGATCGTCCAGTGAGGGCCGAAGAGGACGTTCTGCGAAATGTGAGAGGCCAAAAGCACGCGTTGCACTAAAGCCGGTTAGATATCAGCTGGAAACCCTAAAAACTTGTTCAAGAACGATGCAGAGACAGAAATGAAGGCGGCAGGAAGTGGAGGTTATTACCGAGCGGAGGCTGCCCTTCTCGGCGCTCATGCCGATGGACTGGAGGATGGGGAGCTTTTGCATGTTGACGGAGTGGAGGCGGCCGGTCTGCCGTGAGTAGACGTCGGCCTCCTGGGGGTTGTCCAGGTAGTAGCGGACCTTCATGTTGCAGTAGGTCTCCTCCATCCCGTTGGCGCCCGGTCGCCGGCGGCTCTCTTGCTCGCGCTCCTCCTCCATGGAGGCCGGCCTGATGACCCTCATTGCGCCGCTGCGGACCCTCACGATGACCCCCCTCTCGTCCTCCTTCTGCATCTTCCTGGCGAGGTCCATCGGGATGCCGAAGGACTCGGCGATCATGCTGGCGTCGAAGGGCCGGAGTATGTTCACCATGCGGGAGGCCTCCTCTTGTCTCTCGTAGGACCGGTTTGGTTGCCCACCAGCGAGCAAGAATAACTGCGAGAAGTTGTCAATTGTCATCATCAATCACCACCAGCATGAACAAGACGAACCGTGCAGATCGCAAACGCGTGTGGATTGTGGAGTAGTGGGTGATTATCCGTGGATCTTTGAAGGGAAGTTCTCGTGCTTCTTAGTCGGTTAAATTTACCCTGTCGGTCGGGTCAAGCTGGTTGGACATGCTGTTGAGATCGGAGACGGAGAAGGCGACGAGCTCCTCGTTGCCGTCGTTGTAGCACCAGTGGACGGAGCCAGCGGGGATGGCGACGACATCACCCTGCCGGATCCTGTGGACCTTTTGGTGCTGGTCCCTCCAGCGCTCCTGCTCGCCTTCCTCGGTCCTCCGGGAGTAGGGTTGCTCGGCCGAGTGGAACGTCTCGGGGCATCCGGGATGGGAGAACCCCACAAGTCCCTGGCCTGCAAGAACAAACCATCACCCCATAGAACATTACCTAGGCGGCGCGCAAATTAAATTAGTGATCGATGCTGGATCACCTTTCATGATGTAGACGAGGCGAGGAGAGGGGGAATAGTTGGGGAGGGTCATGCACTCGGGCTGGATGGTGTTGCGCAAGGCGGAGAGGCCGGCGCACTGGAACTGGTCCTCGTTGTCGTCCCACAGCTCCGTCACGCCGCCCTCCGACTCGACCCGCCGGGAGGGGCGGCTGGTGGAGATGTGCTGCATGCGGCACTGCCGCGCCTCGCGCAGCCGCTCCTGCGAGACTTGATGGGTGCCTACTGCACGGTCGGCGGCGAGCAGCGCCGAGAGAACAAGGGCGAAAAGGAGTGCCGAACGCATCGCCATGGCTCAGCAGGGAAGCTCAACTAGGATTTGAGGGGAGAGATGGTGGGATGCCTTTTGGTGGGGGGAAGGGCTATTTATAGGCGTTGTGAGGAGGGGGTCGGGGTGCATGTGGCGGCTCGGAGGAGCCATGGGATGTTCTGCATGCATGCATGTGACGGCGTTTTGTGCGAAGTTCGGATGACAGATGGACGGACCGACCGCTCACACTACCGACAGCTCCGCTCACACCTGCATCCTCTCCACAGCGGGTCGGGTCCTCCGAGTGAGGAAACTTCTGCGGTCCCCACCGTGCGCACGAGGTGCGCGCGGGATGCGCACGCGAGGGGGACACATACCTCAAGGTCGAATCCTTTGTCCCCATCTTCCCCTTTAACCGCCCTCGCGCGCCACAACCCACCCAACCCCACGCCCCCACAAAAAGAAGGTGCTGCGCGGCGACACGAAGATAACCCCGTAACACAGCGTTGCCATGCAAGGAGCCAAGCCATACACAAGACAAAGAACCCACTCACCGTCCCCTCCATCTGTCGCGGCTGCTCGAACCCAACACCACGACTAAAGCCTATAAATACCCACCCCTCTCCCCGCCTCCATCTCCATCCCAAGCAATCCCATCGGACCCCTCTAGTTCTGAGAGAACTTGGCCATGGCGACTTACTGCGGTGCCTCTTTGCTCTCCTCCGCTGTCTGCCTGCTCCTCCTCTGCAAGGTTTCCCTCGGGCAGATGCCCTTCAGCCAAGGGCAGCAGTCATATCATCATGCCCGCCGCTTCTGGGAACAAAGCGAGTGCCGGATCGAGAGACTGGAAGCTGTAGAGCCGTCCCGCAGGATCCAGGCGGAGGCCGGCGTGACCGAGTTTTGGGACCAGAACGATGAGCAGTTCCAGTGTGCCGGCGTTGCCCCCTACCGCACCACCATGGAACCTCGAGGCCTCTTGCTGCCCTACTTCTCCAACTCCCCTCGCCTCATCTACATCATCCAAGGCTAGTGCTCATCTTCAACAGCCTTCACATCAATGCTCTCCAATCAAACAAGACTTTTTTCGTCCCTCTAATATGGCATATGCGTTTCCATTCGTGATATCCAGGTTCGGGTATAAGTGGAACGGTGATACCAGGGTGCCCTGAGACGTTCCAATCTTTCCAACAGCCCCAGCCACGCGACGAACGCCGACCTGAGAAGTGGTTCCGCGATCAACATCAGAGGATCCAAAACTTCCGGGAGGGAGACGTCATCGCCGTGCCTGCCGGCGTGGCAACCTGGTTCTACAACGACGGGGACACGCCCGTCATCGCAGTCACCGTCGCCGACACCAGCAACTACGCTAACCAGCTCGATCGTACGCTGCATGTAAGTAAATGCCACACGGATTAACAGCATGCATAGGATTGCTAGCTAGATGATGTCCTCTCAAGCATCCTTGATCTACGTCGACCTTTGTTAATTGTTATGTGCATGCATGCAGAGGTTTCAGCTTGCAGGAAGCCAGCAAGGCCGTGAACCGTACGGGGGCGAGGAAGCCCGTGGTGGCAACATCTTCAGCGGGTTAGACTTGGAGATGCTGGCCGAGGCCTTTGGCGTTAGCAGAGAGACCGCCATGAAGCTCCAAAGCCGCGACGACCGGAGGGGGAACATCGTGCGCGTGGAGAGGAGTTTCCAGGTCCTGAGGCCGGAGAGGAAGAGCTACGGGCAGGAAGAAGACGGAGAGAAGAGCACCGCGAACGGTCTCGAGGAGGCTTTCTGCACCGCGAGGTACAAGGAGAACATCGGCGACGCTAGTCGTGCGGACGTCTACAGCCCCCAGGCTGGTAGAGTCACCAGCCTCAACAGCCAGAAGCTTCCCGTCCTCCGGTTCTTGCAGCTGAGCGTCGAAAGGGGTGTCCTTCACAGGGTAGGGTTTATAAACAGTACCATAACCATCCTCTTAGGGCTAGTAAGATATTTAATCTTGTCATATACCTGTAATATGGTGGTCTTCAACGATCTCTACCTACTAGTCCAACCACACACTTGATCTAGCATCCGCCTTCTATTTTATCAATGATCCACATGTATGTCTAACTTAATATCCCTCAATATATCGATCTGGCTACTTGCAGAATGCCCGCTACGCGCCCCACTGGAACATAAACGCTCACAGCATCGTCTACATCATCAGAGGCCGCGGCCGCATGCAGATCTCCGGGCACCAGGACAGGACCAGGTTCGACCGCGAGGTACGCCAGGGGCAGATCGTGGTCATCCCCCAGAACTTCGTTGTGGCGGCGCAGGCCAGCAGCGAGAACTTCGAGTGGGTGTCCTTCAAGACCAACGACAACGCCATGGTCAGCCCTCTCGCCGGCAAGGCCTCCGTCTTCCGGGGTCTCCCCGAGGCTGTCATCGAGAACTCCTACAGGATCAGTCGCGAGGAGGCGAGCAGGATCAAGTACGGGAGAGGTGAGGAGTTCCTCGTCTTCCAACCAAGGGCTCAAGGAATAAGCGCCGCTGCTTAAGTTTCTGGGGAGAGTAGTGAGAGTGCCGGGCTTTTGTGCCCAGAGTAGGTCTAGGTTCTGCAATAAAGGCCCGGTTGGCTGGTTTGTTATCATGTACTCATGTTACCACTTGCCATGCAGAAATATGTCATGAGACGAGACGCTGGGTTTAATGAAATAAATCAGAATAAATTTCTGTATAGCCTGGCCTTGTGGCTGCGAGGGCTGGAAACCGGTTATAGAAGGGAGATGTGGAGAATACACAGCGAGAGGGAGAGTGACGGAATTTTCTTCCGGCCCCAATTTTCCCAATCTATCCTATTTGATCCAGATATGCGAGCTGTATATCTTTTCAAAAACACCCAACACCTCTCGTTGGGAATGGGCCGGAAAAATTGTGCACAAGATAGTCTTTAAAAAAGAGCAATACTTGTTGCAATGGGTGTTACAGTGGATAAAAGAAAAAAAAATTGATTTTTTTTAGATCGGTCCCAAGATCTCTTACGATGGCCGTACAGTTCAATGTCCAATTAAGCGATCCAAAAAATTTGAAAGTGAACAGTGAAAAATATCTCTTAACGGGTCAAGTGCAATAACAATTTTTGATATTTTAGACTTTTTTGAATTGTCCGACCAGACATTGCATTATACGGCCGAGTAGAAAATCTCGAGGCCAACCTAAAATAATTTCATTTTTTTTTTCTTTTAACCACTGCAATGCCCTCATTGCAATTGAAGGGACATTACGGCACATATTACTCCTTTAAAAGTTTCTCCTCTTTACATTGATTGATTTCAATCCAACCTTTCTTTTAGACGATCTCTATTCATATCTTTGGGTGCGTCTATTCTTTCTCTGTCACATTGTCTGAGAAAAAAAAAATGACACTATCTTCATTTATAACTCTTATCTTGTCATCTGCTTAACCTTCGTAAATTTGATGTGTCAAAGACAATGTAACATATAATAGATTAACTATATAATACTTTATATTCAATGGTCCAAGTAAGATAGAGGATGAATTAAATAAGTGAAATGATAACCAGCATGAATGGAAAAAGGCAATAGTATTTCCTTTTTTTTTTACACGTAAATCAAATAAAATAAGATGAAGACGAAAGCGAGATAAGAAATAGGTGTTATTGAAAGATGAAGACAAGTGATCTAATTCTCGGAGAAACTATTATACAAGTTTATGGTCATAAAAATAAAAGAACATCTGAAATAACCAGGTCAGATTACTTCTCAGCCAGATCCGACCCATGTCAGGTTAACCCAACCGTAGTATAAGGCTCGCTTTGTTTGCGGAATAGGCCCGGAATAGGCCCGTTTATTCTCCTAAAACCATTTAACCAACTTTGTTGCAGGGTGTTGCTTAACCTAGGTACTGCGCTATTATACCCGAGTTTAAGCGGAATAGGCCCGGAATAAGCCCTCGTCCTCCCCACGTTCCCATCGAGTCACGGGCGCTTCCAAACTGTCCGTACTCGTCGCCCAACTCCCAATCTTCCTTCTTCGTTCTCCTCCCCACGCTCCCATCAAGTCACGGGCGCTTCCAAGGTGTCTGCCATCGTCGCCCAACCCCCAATCTTCCTTCTTCGTTCTCCTCCCCTCCGTCCGATCCTTGCCTGCTGCAGCGGAAGCACATCACGAAGTCTGTCCCTGAGCTTTTTTCTCACCCGGTCAAAGAAGGCACGGCTAGGGCATCGAGGCCCCTCTCTGTGAACTCTTCCCAACGGCGGAAGCTCCAGATTTTGCAGTGTGTGGGCGCATCAACATTGCATCATTTTCCTCTGTCATCTCGCCTTGTTAAAGAGAGGGTTTCCCCTCCCCTTCCAAGCCTACAATGATGCAACGTACACGAGCTCTTCCAACATCAGGCGCTGGTGCTTCCCGCTGTAGATCCTTCTCCAGCCACTGTGTTCCTGTCGATCTTCTTTCCCCTGCAGTGAGCGTGTCTTCGTCATCCTCCAACGCGGAGCCCAGCCGTGCCCAGAACCTATGGTTAGAGCATTTTACCCATTTTCCCCAACTTTTGCCGGCTACAGGAAGAGCATTTTACCCATTTCGAATGTAATTTTTCTCCTCAATTAGATGATGCATTCCTAACATTTGTGACAACCCATTCCTAACATTTCCTCCTTACCCCGCCTCAAACAAATGAAGTAGATTGGTTGCAGCTGTGTGCGTTATGTGCAGAGCTTGTCATAGGTTTTATTTTATGATCAGTTTGTCTTTTGCACCAAATCTCCCAAAACCAACAAAACCAACTTTCTTTCATGATCACCCTACAACACTCGGCAAAGCATATATCATATAATTTTCCATCACCCTCCCTTTTTCTTGGCCCTTAGTTTTGCTGTGACTTGTTTATGCTCTGGTATGTTCTTTTCTTTTCTGTTTTTGGTTATTTATCATGTAGACAATCTCCTTCTATTTATTCAATTTTTTCGGATTTCTGTGATAGTTGTCAGGGCTGCTTAATGTGATGTTGTATGTTTTAATAGTCAGGCATGTACATCTTATTATCCTCTTTCTATAGTTAGTTTACAGCTGATCATGACCAGAAAGAGAAAAGGTTCTACAGTTGATTCTGGTAGGGTCACATAGAAATTTAGTGGTTTTATTGGGGAGATTTTAAATATGTTTTCGAATGAGTAATACTTGCTCTTGCTACACCCAGTGCAATCTAAATTTTTTTATTTTTATAACTTTTTTTAAACTCAGACCCATTAACGGCCGATATGTCTATACGATCCGATCTCTGATCCGAAAACATCAAAGAAATCTGAAAAATAAAAAATCGAATCCCTTTTTATTGGACTCAGCCCATTAAGGGCATTAATTGAGTTTTTAAATTTTTAATTTTTTTTAATCATTTGATTGGAGATCGAGTTATACGGACATGTCAGACATGATGGGCTAGACCTTAAACAAATTTCAAAAAAAAGAAAAGAAGATTGCACCTCATGGGGTGCAGCAAGTATTACTCTTTTCCAGAATTTGGGGAAGGATATATTGGGGTTTCCAGAAGTCCAATGTCATCGGATTGATGGGACAATCAAAATTTAGACCCATAATTAGAAGTTTGTTGTTTTGTGCGTCTGTCATGCAGAGTATTCCGTCTTTGGACTGAAAACTCAATGTGAGGTGCACATTTGAAGCCCCGATGAACAGTAAAAAGTTTTCTTAATGAGCCAAGTCTAATAATAATTTTAAATTTTTTAGAATTTTTAATATTGTTCAATCAAAGATCAAGCTGTATAGACATATAGGACATATATGTGGGATAAAAACTTTTTTTTTTTTTAAGATGCAGCTGCGGTGGGTTATACTCGTAAATCAAACATAGGTTTGGCTGGGATGAACTTGTGGCGGCCCAAGTTGATCCATATTGCATCTAAGACATGATTTTTGCACTAAGAAGGAGAGAGTTATACTTGCTGCATATATGCAGCAATGCGCCTGTGCGCACGTCTGATTGCGCCTCAAATCATGGGGAGACATGATCCCTTTTTCTAATTTTTTTTCCAACTCACTAATCAAGCTTGATTAGATGGTAGAAATCTAGAGCTAGGGTAATTCCTCAACTCAACATTTTCAAAATCAAGCTTGTAATCTATGTCAGTGTCCAGAGCATTACAACAAGTATAACACTATAAAAAAAAATTATTTCTAACACATTATCACCTAAAGTGTCCAAAAAACCTATCAATTTGGCATGTCCCACGATTAATAACTTGTATATTTTTAAAAATTGAGCTAGTCTAACCCCAGCCAATCAAGTCTGCCCTTTTTTTTTTTTGAATTTAGACTGGATTGATCCATAATAATTTGAGCTAAACATGAATCGGACTGTACTGTGCTAAATTATTTTCAATTTGAGCCAACCAAATATGTTACATGGCCCAACCCTATTCACCAAGTTCCATGATATTTTTAATGATTGATTGAATAGTTAATTATACACCGTATTGTGATCTACAAGGAGCAACTCTTCTCAAAATATCAATAGCTGTCGAGTCAGAATCCCATTCTAAGGATTCTTGTAATTTGAAAAATATAGAAATTTAAAATAACCTATGCAAGGACAACATGTGTATTTAGAAATCTTTATTCCACTCTTTATTCTCTTTTTTATTCTACTCATTCCTACGAAATCACTTGGAATAGCGTAGTGCAATTCTATTTATTCTGGGTGGAATACCAACTACTTACCAAACTAAAATACCTCTTATTCTGGTTTAAGAAATCCCTTCCTCCTTATTCTGGTTTAAGCTATTCTGCAAACAAAGTGAAACTAAGGAAATAAACATCTGATTTTGGAACTTGAGCGGTCCCTCCATTTTCGAGTTTGGTTCGGATTTCAAAACATGTTTTAGTAAAAAATTCGTCGATTCTTGTTATTGTTCCTCCATTAGAACCGGGCCAGTTCCAACAAATTCAGATCCAATCTATCGTATTTCGATCTGATTCATCTAGCGGGTTTTGATCTGATCCAGCTAAATTTAAGATTACTTTAAGCGTTGACTAGCATATCTTTAGATTCGCCAAATGACGAGGAAGGATCAGGTTTACCCTCAATCCAGTCCAGCAGATAGCCGAACAAGGACCCAAACACTCAGCCCTGGGGATCATATTAATCCTACCTAGAACTTAAATAGGTCGTATGTAAATAGAATCTATGATGTTCATGACAGCATTATAAATATTCATGCATTAGAAAAAAAGTAACATAATACTTAAATATTATTTTTATATTATAAAGAGGAAATGAATAATGTAATGCTTACTAAGATGCATAGTCGGGGCAAGCCTATAGTAGGACTACAAATTGGGTCGGGTTCACCCGGATTCGGCCCGACCACATGACAAATCTGCGGATTCGGATCCTCCCACCTACCTGGATGCACTGAAACGGATTCGTGTTGTATCCACATTTGGAGAAGTGGACATCCATACGATATTCACATTTGGGAAAGCGATGAAAAAAGCCTTGGTCGCATCCAGAGTCCAGACCCTCCACTCCATCGAGGCCTTTGGCATAATTGGCACCATCCGCTCCTTCGCCTGCTGACGCACCACCGAATCTCAGAAGGACTAAAAATCTTTTCCATGTGACCCTCTAAGCCCAAATACCAGTCTAATTAATAGTCCATTAAACTCAGTAACTCATTATTGATTCACAAAATTAATTGATATCTTTATATCAATTAATTAGTCGAATTGAATGTGCCACAATAAATTCGGACGGGCTTCCGATCACGTTGGGTACCGAACAACACCGAGTGAACCTGGAAGGCATTGGAGTTCTACAACCCACTAATAGAACATTTCTCTCATCGGTTACCGTGCAGATATAATCCTTCATCCGTACAATGTTCCTGAATCGACCTACGGTATGGTTTACTGTTATATCTTAGCCGGTCGATTCATTTGAATCAGATGCCGCTAAACTATATCAGATAACTCTTTCTTTGATACAGTGTCTGCCCTGGCCAAGGACTTAAATGTATTATTCTCGGAACATTTTTTCTCATATTACCAAAAGCAGATGATCTCTTATTAACCACATAATTACTTTCGAGGACATCTCCCTGAACCCGATCATTTGACTTATTAATATCTAATGGTTATGGATTCGTTGGTCAAGGTCAAAACTCAAAGATTTACCTACAAGGTATCCTTTGTGTTTCAGGTTCAAAGACCATCTACTCAGTTATGACAAATAATCGAGTTGGTTAACAATTAGGTCCTCATTGGCGAATCAGTTCAGTGAACTCATTCGCCAATGAGGACCTACAGGTCCAACATAGTGTCTCTACACAAATGACTTATAGGATCAATCACCCTCATCATATCGATGAAGAAACTTGTACTAGTCTATCTGGATGTCTGATGTCCCTCTCAAACATCCTCCGAGTATGAACAATTAAGGACATGTGTTTATAAGTCTTTAGTCCTGTAATTGATCTCACCATAATCCGAAGAATATTGCATATGTCCATGAACTTCATCGTGAAATGACAAATAATATCGGATTATACACACAATGAAAATAAACCATTTTAATAATAACTGAATAATAAAAAGTATCTGATTGGCTTGGAGGCCACCTAATACTAACAAAAAAGACATCTTGGTACTGAGCCAGAAAAACTCGATACTCTTCTATTTGCTATGTTGTGAGGGTCGAGCCGACGTTTCGATCTCGAGAGTTACTGCTAGCGCTACTACCTCTACTGGTGGTACCACATTGCCTGAAAAGCCAAACAACGGTGTGCACATCTGGCGTGTAGGCGAGACATCGGCACCATTCGGAAAAAGCAGTCATAACTAATAACGTTGGGGCCGCTGTCTCCATCTACAAAAATTCGGTGAACTTTACATTTGTTAACCGTGGCCGTCACGACGAGGGCGTCATCGTGAGGGACGGTCACTCTTACCAAGTCTTCGTCTGAGAAAACGATGGGTTCCTTCAAAGGGTCCCCTACAGTTGTTTTCTCGTGTTCGGAACGCTTGGGGTTGGGAGTTACAAAATTCACCTAGAGCGCGTAGTGCTTCTTTCCTTGGCGATTATCTCCTCCCGAGGCGAGGCCACCAGAGATCATGTGGATCTCGATGCCGTTGGGCCGTTTCTAGATCCAAGGAGCCTCGCGTTCCTAACTAGGCTTCGCGACGTACTTTCCGAGGTATCCTAGACGTATCAAGGATTCTATCTCGTCCCGTAGCTAGCGACATTCCTCGATCGTGTGGCTGTGATCCTTGTGGAACTTGCAGTATTTCCTCCGATCTCAACGCTTGGGGTCAGTCCTCATTTTCTGAGGCCAGTTGACATATTCCCTATTTTCGAGATCCTGGAGGATCTCGAAGATGGGAGTGGTCAACGGAGTATATGGCCTGGGAGACATGGACCGCTTTGAATCCCCCTCGAAGCGTCGATACCTCTTCTTCTCAGGGAGGGACCTCTCGCCTTGACGCTTGCGATCGCCCTCTTCTCCACGATGGTGATAGGCGGTTATCACTTGACCACAGTCGGCATGTTGGTCCGCCAAGTTGACGAGGTCGAATAGCGTACTGGGTGTAAGGTACTCGGCTTTCTTGGGATCGGAAACGCATTGGAAACAAAATAAAATAAAATATGTGATCCATGTCCCTCTCGAATAAACTAAAACAAAAAAGAAACAGTGATCGAATACATACGAACGATTCCGTCAATGTGACACCACCAATCGCGTAAATGCCCGGCCTCTAGCGAAGTCCATATGATCTTCCTCGCGGTAGATTTCCTCACGTTCCTCGTTCTTCGCAGCCCATGAACAGTTCACCGTTCGCCACAACGATTGCCGCAACGCGCCATCGATTTTCCATCGAACGGGAGTCAGAGAAGACGGCGGAGCATACCCACAAAGGAGGACGGCCAGGGCGCCAGAGAGGGAGAGAGGAGGGGGCGGCCAGAGCTGAGCAACAGTTCTCTATATTTTATATTAACCGTGCATTTTTTCATAAAAACCCCTATTATAATATAAAATCTATTTTTAATCCATCGCCTTGAGAACCATTTACGTGTGACCCTCTAGGCCCAATTACCAGTCCGGTTAATGGCCCAATAAGTCTAGTGACTCTTCACTGACTTAATTAATCAATTAATAATTCATATTAATTAATTAATCAACCAAAACAATGTCGCACATTAAATTCGGTCAGACCTCCGATCACGTTGGGTGCCAAGCGACGCTGCATGAAACTAGAAGGTATTGGGGTTAAGCAATCCATTATTGGAACCTTTCCGCCGACAGTCACCACGTAGATATAATCCTTCATTCGTACATTGCTCTCGAGTCAATTCAAGATATGGTGAACTGTTAAACCCTAACCGGTCGACTCACTTAGATTGGATGTTGCCGTATAATATCAAAAAACTCTTTTCCCGATATTATTGTCCACCCTGGCCAAGGACTCCTGCGCATCCTTCCCAGACCATTCTCTCTCTTAGTACCGAGAGTGAATGATTCCTTATTGACACTCAATTCCCTTCGACGGTATTCTACTATATACCCGATTCTTGACTATTTAGAATCCCATGAACAGAGATCTGTAAACTAAGGTCAAAGTATAGAAGTCCACCGACAAGGTATCCTTGGTGTCCCAAGTCCGAGGACCATCCACGCAACTGCGACAATAGAATCAAGCTAGTTGACAGTCATGCACAATACCATCCAGCGATTCAATCGAATCAGTTCAGTGAACTCATTCTCTAATGAGTATCTACAGATTTGCCTTAGTATCTCCACACAAGTAACTATGAGATCAATCACCCTCATCATATGAGCATGAGTAATTTGTACTAGTCTAACTGGATATCCGATGTCCTTCTTGGATATCCTCCGACTAGGAACTTTTAAGAATATGTCTGTTTAAGTGATCAATCTAATTAGTATGATCTCATCATAATATGATCACTGTCGCACATATTCACGGACTTCATTATGAGAAGATAATTAAAACGAATTACTCATAATGAAATAATGTCATTTTATTAATAAATGAATGAGATTTACAATGTTAGATTGGCTTGTAGGCCACCTAAGACTAACACTGGGCGTCTCGAGGATAATGGCTGATGAGGCAGAATCCGATTCGGCCCATTAGAGCAGGCCCACACCCCGTTCAGCCCAACAGCAGCAGTACCAGGCCCTCTGGCGGCCTCCAGCCCATTGGCGGCCCAGCAGCCCTCGGCCCAGTAAGCGGCACCGTCGCTCCCGGCCCAACAGGCTTCAGCCCGTCAGCGGCCCACCAGCCTTCGGCCCGGGAACAGCACGGCAGCCCAAGGCCCAGCAGGCTTCGGCCCCTCAGCGGCCCAACCCCCTTCGGCCCGATAGCCGAGTCCGGCCCACTCCGGTGGCGGATCTGGCACTATGGCGGTTTACCAGTAAGCCCAAACATAGTCCTATATCGGCTACCACCGTTAACCAACCTCTATCCTCTGCTATAAATACACCGCTATTTATTGCCAAAGGTATGCAACTCTTTGCCTCCGAGACCCTTAAGGACTACGGTCCAAATAGCATTAAAGCTACTTCTTGCTTTCTGAATCGAATCATCTTCAGAAGCTAACTTGACCGTCGGAGGGGGTTCCTAAGGGCCAGAGCCCGGGACTCCTGCTGACCGGTTTCTTCTTCTTTCCCTCCTGCAGGAGCTCGGTTCGAATCATCGCCGACCTTCCCGAGTCGGTCTCGGCCGCCGACCTCGGATTCCCCTCCTTGGTCTCGACGCCGTCCGACGGCTGCCCCGCAACGGGAGGCTCGGCCCCGCGTTGTCCCTTCGTCCGACAAAAAAGGGCTCTTGGGCTCACTATCCAAGAGCAAGCCGAGTCCGAGACCCTTCCGGCTTCGGACCATCGGCTTCGGCTTCATCGCCTGTCGGCCGTCTAGCCGGGAAGAGCTTCATCCGCACCGCCCCTTCGCCCGCCGAAGGAGCCTCGGCCCCGACTTCCCGGAGGACGAGTCCGCACCGACCGAGGCGCCCCTCGGCCTTCGGACCCTCGTCTTCGCCTCCGCCTCCTCGGCCTTCCGGATCCCCGTCGGGCCTCAGCAACACCGATCCGAACCGGCTTCGGATCCTCTTTTCCGGATTCCGGCCTCGGAGTCCGGTCGTGATAGATCCAGTCTACATCACGTGGCGCCGTCTGTGGGAAACAAACAAACAAGTCATGTCTCAGCGACCGGTGACCCGACGATCCGGGCAAGGCGAAGCAGAAGCGCGGGAGGCCTCGGCGCAGATGCTGCCTTCCGAAGGCGCACCTTCTGCCCCGCCGAGCCTGCCTCTGCCAACCATACCGGAATCTCTCGGCTCGGAAGACCGAGTGGGGGTACTCCAGCAGCAAGTGGCGACGCTGACCGCTGCCGTCACGTCCCTAGCGCCTCTCCAGGAGATGGTATCCGCCATCGCCCAGCACATAGGGCTGATGGGACAACCTCCTCAGCAGGCGCCGCTCCCCCCGCTCTGCCCGGTACAAGGTGCCCGGTTCCGGCCGGCACCTGCGCCGGTTCCTCTCAACGAGGCCGCGGAAACGCGCAGCGAGCCCTTGACGCTGCCTGTCCGAACTCCTCGCGCTGATCGCCTGACGGAGCAGGATTATGCTTCGTCCGAGTACCGTCCGGTCCGAACCGGAGGACAATCCGTCGCCACCTCGACCGCCCCGGACCTGGACCAGCGGCTGACGGCGATGCGCAAAGAGATGCAGCAGATGGTGTCTCGGCCTCACGGGGCCCCCCTCGCCAGCAGCATCCTGGAGCAGACCCCATTCACGGCAGAGCTCCTAGCCATC
Organism: Zantedeschia hybrid cultivar; assembly: GCA_030544215.1. Taxonomy (NCBI): domain Eukaryota; kingdom Viridiplantae; phylum Streptophyta; class Magnoliopsida; order Alismatales; family Araceae; genus Zantedeschia; species Zantedeschia hybrid cultivar. The sequence goes on from JARZZO010000015.1 coordinate 1,207,380, forward strand.
GAGGTACCCCCCAACTTTAAGCTGCCGAAGGGCCCCCTCTACGACGGAATGACAGATCCGGTCTGTCATTTCCAGAAGTTTAACACTTACCTTCGGGTCCGAGGGATCTCCGAGGCAGTCCGCTGCCGTCTTTTCCCCCTCACCCTTGAAAAAATCGCCCTCACCTGGTTCGAGGCTCTGGCCCCCAACTCCATTCACTCCCTGGTTCAGTTGGGCCAGTTGTTCATCGACCAGTTCTATGATGCCACCCGGCAGTCCAAAACTTCCGCCAGCTTGCTAGCCATCCGGCAAGGCCCCACCGAAACCCTCCAGGAATACTTCACCAAGTTCCGGACCGAGGCCGCCCAGATCCCAAACCTTGACAGCTCGATCGCGGTCTCGGCCGTGATCAGCGGGTGCCGGGATGAGGGGCTCCTCGGTTCCATCGGGAAGCGCCATCCCCCTACCTTTCAGGACCTCGTGGCCCGGGCCCATAAGTACATCAACCGAGAGGCCCTGATGCTGTCCAGGGGTAAAGGCGCAACCGAGACTACCTCGACGCCTGCTCCCCCGGCGGTCCGACCTCGGCCCGAAGACCAAGAGCCCCCCCGGAAGCGTTATCGCCGGGAGGATTGGGACAGGGAGAGGCGACGGGACCCGCAGCCGCGGTACCTACCCTTACCTGCTCCCCCTTCCCGGATGCTCATGGAGGTGAAGGGCATGCTCCGGCGGCCTGATCGCATCAAGACCGATCCTCGCCGAAGGGACCCCGGCAAATACTGCGAGTATCACCGAGAGATCGGCCACACGACGGACGAGTGCCGGCAGCTCCGGGAAGAAATCGACCGCCTCATCCGGGAGGGGAGATTGCCGCAATATCGGCGGGAGCAGCCGCCGCAGCAGAACCGAGACGTCCCTGCAGCACCCAGACAGCAACCGCCCCCGGCGATAGAAGCCGCTCCTCCGCCAAAAGCCACCGCGGCCCCGGTTGAATCATCCCATCAAAGACCCAGCTCTGGGTCTATCATGATGATATCCGGAGGGCCCGGGGAGGGATCAAGGTCGCGGCAACGCAGCACCGTGGCGGCGGTCGACGGCGAGCCGAAGCGGCCTCGTCTGGAAGATATCACCTTCGGCGCCGAGGACCTGACTGATGTTCAGGTCCCTCATGATGACGCTCTCGTCGTCAACGCTGTAATAAATAGCTATGATGTACATAGGATCTTTGTGGATAATGGAAGTGCCCCAAACATCTTGTTTTACGATTGTTTCGAGAAGATGGGATTGAGTGAGGCTAGTATGAAGCCTCATCGGGGCCCCCTCTTCGGTTTTAACGGCTCGCCCTGCCGAGTAGAAGGTATTGTTCGGCTTCCTGTGACCTTGGGCTCCGCCCCCCGGCAATTGACCGTTGAAACGGACTTTGCCGTTGTAAAGATCGAGTCAGCCTACAACGCCATATTCGGCCGAAGGCTCATCGGCGGGGTCGGAGCCGTGCCCTCATCCTTCCATCAGAAGCTGAAGTTCCATACCGACCACGGGATCGGCGAGGCCAAAGGAAACCAAGAAGCAGCCCGGCAGTGCTATATGATTTCGGTCAAAGGGAAGGCCGCAGCCGAAACCCTGACGATCGAGTCATCAACCGAGGCATCTCCAGGAGAGGCACTCCTCGCCGTCCCTGTTCCGGGAGGCGACGGGCGAGTCCTGATGATAGGCTCCGGCCTGGAAGAGATTGAAGCAGAGAAGCTCACCGAGTTCTTGAAAGAGAACCTCGACGTCTTCGCCTGGTCCCCATCGGACATGCCCGGGGTTGACCCGGAGATAGCCGAGCACCGTCTCCACACCGATCCCAACCAGCCCCCAGTGAAGCAGAAGCGGCGCACCTTCAATCAAGAAAGGAGAACCGCTATCCAAGCCGAAGTACAGAAGGGGCTGGACGCCGGACACCTCCGAGAGGTGCATCATCCGGAGTGGATCGCCAATGTGGTCATGGTGCCGAAGAAAGGGGGCAAGTGGCGTATGTGCGTGGACTTCACCAACCTCAACAAAGCCTGTCCGATGGACAGCTTTCCGCTGCCTCGGATAGACCAGGTGGTGGACGCGACGTCCGGCCACGAGCTCTTAAGCTTCCTCGACGCCTATTCAGGCTACCACCAGATCCGGATGCATCCGGATGACGAGAGTAAGACCAGCTTCACGACCGATTTGGGCCTGTACTGCTACACCCGAATGCCCTTCGGTCTGAAGAACGCCGGCGCAACCTACCAGCGCCTGGTCAACAAGGTGTTCGCTCCACAGCTGGGCCGAAACATGGAGGTCTACATAGACGACATGCTGGTCAAGAGCCGTGTCGCTTCTGAGCATTTGGCCGACCTAGCCGAGACTTTCTCCGCCCTTAGGCAGTACAAGATGAAGCTGAATCCGACTAAGTGCGCCTTCGGGGTAGCCTCCGGCAAGTTCCTCGGTTACATGGTCACCCGTCGAGGGGTGGAAGCCAACCCCGAGAAGATTTCGGCCATCGTACAGATGCGCCCCCCGGCAAACATCCGAGAGGTACAGAAGCTGAACGGGAGGATCGCAGCCCTCAGTCGCTTCATGTCAAGAGCGGCTGACTATTGTTTCCCCTTCTTCAAGCTGCTGAAGAAGGCCAACAGCTTCGAGTGGACGGAAGAGTGCCAAGCAGCCTTCGACCAGTTGAAGGCCTACCTCGCCAAAGTCCCCATCTTATCCAAGCCAGTTCCTGGTGAACCCTTGAGCTTATATCTTGCAGTTTCCGAGACAGCTCTCAGTGTCGTCCTTGTCCGAGAGCAAGAAGGCATGCAGAAGCCGGTTTATTATACCAGCCGAGCCCTTCAAGGGGCAGAACTCCGGTACCTTGCCCTGGAGAAGCTGGCTCTGGCCCTTGTCTCGTCCGCAAGGAGGCTCCGGCCCTATTTTCTGGCCCATTCCGTGAAGGTCCTCACCGACCAGCCCCTGAGACAAGTCCTCTCCCGGCCAGAGGTGTCCGGCAGGCTGGCAAAATGGGCGATCGAGCTGGGAGAGTTCGATATCTCCTACGCTCCTCGGATAGCTATAAAGGCCCAGGCATTGGCGGATTTCATCGCCGAACTCACCCCCGGCGCCTCCGAGGCGCCTCATCCAATGCCAAACGCCACCGAAGCCGAGGCTACTTTGGCTCCCGTACCGGCCGACGAATGGCGACTCTTCGTAGACGGCTCCGCATGCTCCACGGGCAGCGGCGCCGGATGGATCCTGGCGTCGCCCGAAGGGGTCGTCACGGAGTACGCCCTGCGCTTCTCCTTCCCGGCAACCAACAATGCCGCCGAGTATGAAGCTCTCATCTCCGGCCTCCGGGCCGCAAAGAAGCTCGGCGTCCGGAACCTGAAGGCCTTCAGCGATTCCCAGCTGATCGCTGGCCACATCTCCGGGGAGTATGAGGCCCGGGACGCAGTGATGGCTTCTTATCTCCAGGTGACTCGCAAAATCCTCGCCCAATTCGACTCTTATGAAATTGTGAGGATCCCGAGAGCCGAGAATGCCCGAGCCGATGCACTTTCCCGGCTGGCGTCAACCCAAGACGGGGGGGGGGGGGCGAATGATCCTCGTCGAAGAGCTCGCCGAACCAAGCCTCGGCGAAACCGAGGCCATGCTAGTCGCCGAGGCCGAGGCCGAAGCCGAGACATGGATGACCCCCCTCGTCGCTTTCCTCCTCCAAGGAGAAGTCCCGCCAGATCCGAAGGAGGCAAAGCGCATTCGACAGCGCTCATCCCACTTTCTTCTTCTGGACGGGGCCCTGTACAAGAAATCCTTCGGCCGACCACTGCTGCGGTGCCTCGGCCCAGCTGAAGCCGACTACGCCACGAAAGAAGTCCATGAAGGGGTATGCGGAGCGCACGCGGGAGGAAGGGCCTTGGCTCACAAGCTCCTAAGGCAAGGCTACTGGTGGCCATCACTTCGAGAGGACGCCTTAGCCCTCGTCCGGCGCTGTGACCAGTGCCAGAGGTATAGCTCCCTCATCCACCAAGCAGCCACCCTTCTGACCCCCTTATCCGACCCCTGGCCTTTCGCTCAGTGGGGGATTGACCTCCTGGGGCCTTTTCCCATCGCCACCGGCCAGAGAAAATTCCTCATCGTAGCGGTAGACTATTTCACTAAGTGGGTCGAGGCCGAACCCCTCGCTGCGATAACCGATGGCAATGCTTGGAACTTCGTCTGGAAGTCCATCATTTGCCGGTTCGGCATCCCTCGGGCCATCATTTCTGACAATGGGAAGCAGTTCGACAGCCGGCGGTTCAGCGACAACTGCGCCAGCTTCGGCATACTCCACAAATTCACTTCGGTGACGCATCCTCGAACCAATGGCCAAGTCGAAGTCGTTAACCGAAGCCTCCTACAGGGATTGAAAACCCGCCTCGGCGAAGCTAAAGGCCGATGGGTGGAGGAGCTGCCAAGTGTTCTGTGGGTTTATCGGACGACAAGCCGAACCCCCACCGGCGAAACTCCCTTCCGCATGGCCTACGGCGTAGAAGCCGTTATTCCGGTAGAGATTGGCCTTCCTTCCCCCAGGGTCATCGCTTACGATTCGAAGGCCAACGAAGAAGGAATGAAAGACCACCTGGACCTCATTGAAGAGACCCGAGACAGGGCTCGCGTCCGGCTGGCCGCTTATCAACAGCGCATGGCGAAGTACCACAACACTCGAGTAAAGCCCCGAAGCTTTGAAGTAGGGAGCCTCGTGTTGAGGAACGCTCATGCTTCCAAACCAGCCGAAGCCTCAGGAAAACTTGCCCCCAACTGGGAGGGGCCTTATCGAGTTAGGGAGGTGATCAGGCGTGGAGCTTATCGGTTGGAAACCCTTTCGGGCCAGCCTCTCCCTCGCACATGGAATGTTGAGCGCCTTCGGCGTTATTATGTGTAAGTCACTTTTCCTCAGGCTTACAGCCGAAGAGTATGAATAAAGACTTCTTTTGTCAGGAGGCATATTATTTTCTCTAAGTCCGTGTAAACCGTACCGGGAGTGGCTTCGGCCATGCAAACCGTATCGGGAGCGGCATGGTTTTCTCTAAGTCCGTGTAAACCGTACCGGGAGTGGCTTCGGCCATGCCAACCGTATCGGGAGCGGCATGGTTTTCTCTAAGTCCGTGTAAACCGTACCGGGAGTGGCTTCGGCCATGCAAACCGTATCGGGAGCGGCATGGTTTTCTCTAAGTCCGTGTAAACCGTACCGGGAGTGGCTTCGGCCATGCAAACCGTATCGGGAGCGGCATGGTTTTCTCTAAGTCCGTGTAAACCGTACCGGGAGTGGCTTCGGCCATGCAAACCGTATCGGGAGCGGCATGGTTTTCTCTAAGTCCGTGTAAACCGTACCGGGAGTGGCTTCGGCCATGCAAACCGTATCGGGAGCGGCATGGTTTTCTCTAAGTCCGTGTAAACCGTACCGGGAGTGGCTTCGGCCATGCAAACCGTATCGGGAGCGGCATGGTTTTCTCTAAGCCCGTGTAAACCGTACCGGGAGTGGCTTCGGCCATGCAAACCGTATCGGGAGCGGCATGGTTTTCTCTAAGTCCGTGTAAACCGTACCGGGAGTGGCTTCGGCCATGCAAACCGTATCGGGAGCGGCATGGTTTTCTCTAAGTCCGTGTAAACCGTACCGGGAGTGGCTTCGGCCATGCAAACCGTATCGGGAGCGACATGGTTTTCTCTAAGTCCGTGTAAACCGTACCGGGAGTGGCTTCGGCCATGCAAACCGTATCGGGAGCGGCATGGTTTTCTCTAAGTCCGTGTAAACCGTACCGGGAGTGGCTTCGGCCATGCAAACCGTATCGGGAGCGGCATGGTATTCTCTAAGTCCGTGTAAACCGTACCGGGAGTGGCTTCGGCCATGCAAACCGTATCGGGAGCGGCGTATTATTATTCTTCAAATCCGCGGGTCCTTTTTGATCCGACGAATGGCTCCCGGCCATGTAATCCGGATCAGGACGCGGCACGGCTAAAATCCGCGGGTCCTTTTTGATCCGACGAATGGCGCCCGGCCATGTAATCCGGATCAGGACACGGCATGGTATTCTTTCTAAGTCCGTGTAAACCGTACCGGGAGTGGCTTCGGCCATGCAAACCGTATCGGGAGCGGCATGGTTTTCTCTAAGTCCGTGTAAACCGTACCGGGAGTGGCTTCGGCCATGCAAACCGTATCGGGAGCGGCATGGTTTTCTCTAAGTCCGTGTAAACCGTACCGGGAGTGGCTTCGGCCATGCAAACCGTATCGGGAGCGGCCTGGTTTTCTCTAAGTCCGTGTAAAACCGTACCGGGAGTGGCTTCGGCCATGCAAGCCGTATCGGGAGCGGCATGGTTTTCTCTAAGTCCGTGAAAACCGTATCGGGAGTGGCTTCGGCCATGCAAACCGTATCGGGAGCGGCAAGGTATAAGTCCGCAAGTAATCCTGATCCGAGGGTGGCTTCGGTCACATATACCGATTCGGGAAGCGGCAAGGCATATCTAAGTTCGCGCAAGCGGAAGCATGAATGACTTCGGCCATCCGACAAACGTAAGAAGCGGCCAGATGTCCCTTCGGGATCATGTGGACCACAGTAGTAAAGGCCCCGGCCGAATACTGTGGCGACATTCTATCCGAACCTGCATCAGGTTTCGGCCTTACAAGCTATAGCGGACGACGACAGGATCTCAGGCTCCTGAAGGGCCATAGACGGTCGATCATACGCAAACACCAAGGTAAAGCCAAACACATTCCTTGTATTTATAGAGAAGGAAGTACAAAAACCGGCCATATCCTAGGCCGAGGGCTTACAACAGAAGAAGAAGTAGAAGCGGGTTGTATAACTGGCCGGAGGTTTACGATAGAAGAAGAAGCGTAAACCGGCCATACCCTAAGCCGAGGGCTTACAACAGAAGAAGAGGCAGGAATCGGGGAAGATCCCCACGTCATTCTTCGGCTTCGGCCTCCTCCGCCTCGGCTGCGGCTTGTCCCGGAGTGGGGGAGGGAGAGGGAGAGTCGACGATCTGCACCGCTTCAGGAGCGGCAGCCTCCTCCGCGGCAACCTCCTCGTCGGCGGCCTCCTCAGGGGCAGCTTCCTCAGGGACCCCCTCAGCGGGCGCAGCTTCACCATCTGGCGCCGGAGTCAAGGCCCTCTCGGCCATAAGTCCCTGCCACCAAGACAGGAGCTCCTTGGCTTCCGCGCCCCTCGGTAGGTCGACCCCCGTCAGATCGACACTCGGGCAGGCCCTCTGAGCAACAGCCAACCCAAGGTCGAAGACGGTGGAAGAAGCCTGCGCTTGAGCCTGGATGATCTCTTCGGTGAAGTCCGGGCCGGCCTTGTATTCGGCTACGGCCAAGTCTGCCACCTCCTCCAGCTCCCGCTTCAGCGCCGATACCTCCTCGGCGTGTCGCCGCTTCTCCGAAGCCCGCCGGGAGTCCTTCTCCTGAATCTGGGCCTTGAGGGCCCGGATCTCGGACTGCGCCACGGCGAGCTCCCCCTCGGCCTTCACCTTGGCCTCGGCGGAGGCGCGGGCCTCAGCTGTCTTCTCCTCCAGCTGCGCCCGCACTTGGGCACTCGAGGTCACGAGCCCCTCGACTAGAGGCTCGATGTCGGGCACCGCCGAAGTACCCTCGCCCGAGCCATCCGACTCTCTCTCGGCCTCCAGGAGCTGGAGCCGGAGCTGCTCCTGATGGTGCAACAGGACGCTGCCTGTCACCGCAGCCTGCGAGCCGAAAGCGAACAGTGATCAGAAAAAAGGAAAATCAAGAGAAAGCGAAGGAAAGCTCGACTGAAGCGCCTACAAGCGTGTTACCTGGACAGACAGCCGAGCGCTCATCGCCGCCAGGCTGAGGACCGAATGGTGCTTCAGCCCTTCAAAGGCCGAAGGGAGAGTGAGACTGCGGAGCAGACGGAGGCACGTCTGCGAGTCTTCCATACTCTCGTCCTCATAGATCCCCGGTTCGGGGCGCCACCACTTGCGCTGCACCCGTGGAGCCTGCGACCCGGCGCCTTCGTCGCCGACCCCGGCCGCTACAGCCGGAGGAGAATCGCCCCTCGGCGCATCAGGAGATGCCAGCCTCGCGGCCCTTCGGGCCTCGGTACTCCTCCTGATCAGCGGAGTCTCCTCCGCATCCACGGCCTCTTCCGACCGGGGGCGCTTCGATGCTCGGCCGCCCCTTCGAGCGGCGAATTTCGACTTTCGCTCCCTCTCGAGAGCAGTAGCCGTGGCACGGCCCTCAGAAGAAGCCGCAGTCCTTGGGACCCCGCCTCGGGTCCTCGGGGCCCCGGCGCCTCGGCCGGTCCTGCCTGCCGCCTGCGGGGTCAGCGCTCGGCCCGGAGCGCGCCGGTCGGATATCCGGTCGAGGAGGGAGTCTAGATCGGCCATCGCTGCAAGCAAGAAGAACCCGTCAGAAACAAAACAGAGGACAAATGCAAACTCAGAGCCGACTTACCCTCGGCCGAAACTTCATCAGCGTCCTCAGCCGGAAGAGCTTCGGCCAGAGGAGCGGCGTCCCTTCCTCCGCGGCCCCGCGGAGTCTCCCCGGGAGGAAGATAAGGGAAGGCCCGCACCGGATCGGACCTCGGATCCGGCCATACCCCGGCGGTCACCAGACGCTCCGACGCGCTGAGAAGCCCCCAGACACTATACGGGGCCATCATCTGGATGCGACCCACGAGGATGCTCTGGACCGGGGTAAGGGTAGGAGGATCCGAGAGGCCCGCAGCCAGCGGCGCCCATTCAGTAGGGAAGGGCCACAAACCCTTCTCCTTCTCCGGCAGGGAGACGAAGACGAACTTCCTCTTCCAGCCGTGGATGGACGAAGGCTTCCCGGAGAATACGCTTCGCCCAACCCGAGGGACGAAGCAATACCACTCGGACTTCCCCTGCGTCTGAATTTTGAAGAGGCAGCGGAAGACATTGATGGAAGGGCGGATCTTCACTTGAGCAAAAACGCTCAAGAAACCGTATACGGTGCGCCAGGAGTTGGGAAAGAGCTGAGACGGAGCCAGCCCGTAGAAACTGAGAAGGTTGATGACGAAGATGGGGAGTGGAAGACGGAAACCCGCCTCGAAGCTATCAACGTAAATGGAGAAGGAACCCGGGCGGAAGGTGTTAGCCCGGGTGGCGGAGTCAGGCCGAATGACCGTCGTCCAGGAAGGGAGCTGGAAGTAGGAGACCAGGCGCGTAACCTCGGCGTCCGAAAGGGCGCAGGATGCTTCCGAAGCCATATCCGGATCTCGGCGTCCCGAAGTAGAAGCCTGGCCTGGGCTCCGGGCCTCTTCGGCATACTCGGCCCCGGAGGTCTCGGCCCCGGAAACCTCGGCTCCGGAAGCCTCGGACCCCTCAGTCCCGGAGACCTCGGGTTCGTCGGACATCGCTGGGGCGGAGGAGTCTGAGGTGAGGGGATCCGACAAGAGAGATTGCAGGGAGCGGGAAGGAGTATACTCCTCGTCCGAAGGAGTAATCTCACTGGAAGAATCCCGGACCATAAGGCCACGAAGGGAAGGAGGAAAGCTGGGGCTTACTCGCAGAAAGGGGGAAGAAGGTCTCTCCTGGGCCGAGTGCGACTCCTCACAACCTCCCAGCTCCACCAGCGATGCGCTCCAAGGAATGGAGACCTTCCCACGGTGGCCGGCGAGCTCGGACGAAGCCTTCAGGAAGCTAGCTTTCCGCAGGAGAAGGAAGAAGAGCTTGGAAGATTGAAAAGGAAACGTAGGCACAGCAGTAGGAAGAAGAACAGTGCCCTGCTGAGGGCTTGTATTTATAGAGCTCGCTCGGAGCGCCTCCCGCCGAAGCCAACGGCCGAGATCGTCCCGCTCGTCCCCTCGCCCCTCTCAGATGCACGCCACGTGCTTCGTCCTTCGGCAATGATGACGGACCGGCTCCGGGACTTGCAGCGAAACAATTAACGGCCGAGGGCGCCCCAACCCTTCGGTTGGCCGCCCGATACGCGCCACGTGTCCCGATCCGCGTGCTGAAGATGAAAGAGGCGGCAATCCGAGTGAAGCCTCGGACAGAGAGCCGAGGCGATCCGCGACCCGTGAGCGGTCAGGATCCATTTGTGTTTTCGACGGAGCGGCCGGATGCGCGACGCGTGTCCCGTGCTTCCTCGCGAGAAGACGCGCCATCCTGTCCATTTAATGGAGCCTGACACGAGTCAGAAGGCTCGGCCCTTCGGCTTCTTAGCTCTGAGCCTTCGTCACCACTCCGAGCGGGGACGAAGCAACCGCATAGCCCTCGGCCGACCGAGGGCCCCCTCTTCCCAGTAGAAAAAGGGAGCAGAGTTTCGGGTAAGACACCTGTTACGATGCCCTTTCCACAGCTTCGGGCTATACTCTCGCCATCTCAGAACTGAGAAAGACAAGAGTGGGGGGCTATGTGATGAGGCAGAATCCGATTCGGCCCATTAGAGCAGGCCCAAACCCCGTTCAGCCCAACAACAGCAGTACCAGGCCCTCTGGCGGCCTCCAGCCCATTGGCGGCCCAGCAGCCCTCGGCCCAGTAAGCGGCACCGTCGCTCCCGGCCCAACAGGCTTCAGCCCGTCAGCGGCCCACCAGCCTTCGGCCCGGGAACAGCACGGCAGCCCAAGGCCCAGCAGGCTTCGGCCACTCAGCGGCCCAACCCCCTTCGGCCCGATAGCCGAGTCCGGCCCACTCCGGTGGCGGATCTGGCACTATGGCGGTTTACCAGTAAGCCCAAACATAGTCCTATATCGGCTACCACCGTTAACCAACCTCTATCCTCTGCTATAAATACACCGCTATTTATTGCCAAAGGTATGCAACTCTTTGCCTCCGAGACCCTTAAGGACTACGGTCCAAATAGCATTAAAGCTACTTCTTGCTTTCTGAATCGAATCATCTTCAGAAGCTAACTTGACCGTCGGAGGGGGTTCCTAAGGGCCAGAGCCCGGGACTCCTGCTGACCGGTTTCTTCTTCTTTCCCTCCTGCAGGAGCTCGGTTCGAATCATCGCCGACCTTCCCGAGTCGGTCTCGGCCGCCGACCTCGGATTCCCCTCCTTGGTCTCGACGCCGTCCGACGGCTGCCCCGCAACGGGAGGCTCGGCCCCGCGTTGTCCCTTCGTCCGACAAAAAAGGGCTCTTGGGCTCACTATCCAAGAGCAAGCCGAGTCCGAGACCCTTCCGGCTTCGGACCATCGGCTTCGGCTTCATCGCCTGTCGGCCGTCTAGCCGGGAAGAGCTTCATCCGCACCGCCCCTTCGCCCGCCGAAGGAGCCTCGGCCCCGACTTCCCGGAGGACGAGTCCGCACCGACCGAGGCGCCCCTCGGCCTTCGGACCCTCGTCTTCGCCTCCGCCTCCTCGGCCTTCCGGATCCCCGTCGGGCCTCAGCAACACCGATCCGAACCGGCTTCGGATCCTCTTTTCCGGATTCCGGCCTCGGAGTCCGGTCGTGATAGATCCAGTCTACATCAATGGCTATTCGGGGAGAGTCATCTCGAGTGCCCTGTGTTAGGGCGATCACAGCGGAGGACACCTCCAACTTTGGGACCTGGAGAGCCTCGTGGGGAAAACAGGTGACGTAATACCAGAGAGATTCACCGCTCTTCTGCTTGATGGCGACCAGGCTGGCCGACATCCTTTTGTGGTGAGCGCCGACAAAATGGTCTCAGAAAAGGTTCCTGAGTTGCCCAAATGAATGGAACGACCACGATGCCAGAGTGGTTTACCATGTTTACGCCGTTCCCACCAGTGTGGTGGTGAATGCGCGGCAGCGAATGGCATCGTGGATTCCGTGCAGCCTCATGTGAGACTGGAAGTTGTCGAAATGAGTCTCCCAATCCCCTTGTCCATCGTAGATATTAAGGTTATTGATAGGAAATTACTTGGGGACCGAGACGTCTAGGATATCAGCAGGGAAAGCGGAGTTGTCTCCTTCCTCGTTGGAGAGGGAAAGGGATCGTCGCCTCCCGAGGAGGTTTTCGATGCACTTCTCATGGTGCTCAAGCTTTTTCTCCAACTCGTCGATCTGTCGGTATACGGTGGGACTCTTTTGCGGAGAGTGGGATCTCAAGGTTCAAGATCGGTGAAATTAGCCTTTCGGTCCACTCCTCCTTTTCGGGGAGGATCAGTTTGAACCGGCGACTCTGGAGGCTGCCGGCTGGAGGTTGTTACTCCGGATCTCTTTATCTAAGCGGAGGAAACGGCCTCCGGCGCTTTGGATGGCTACAAGGCTCCCCACGACGGCTGGGGGTCTCCGGGCCCCAAGGCGAGGCTTCGGAACAACTAGCCGCACAAGGAGACGTTCTTGCATCAAGGTAAGCAGAGTGCCAAGTTGTTGGGCGACTACTCCCACGGGATCGTTGCCATTCCTCAATGGCTTGGAGGTTGCACTCTGCGACCGGTTTGTACTGGCGTCGACTTCGGCTTCGTTGATCTGCGGTGTGCTCCGGTGCGACGGCTATTCTTGTTGTCTCTTACCATATCTTTTCTCACGTTTCCTACAGACGGCGCCAATCGTGTAGCGGTCGAAAACTGGTTGGACTGCGACGACCGTCCGATCGAAGATCCCTTCTACTCGATAGAATTTGTTTAGGATGAAAACACCTAGGATAGAACCTGCAAGAGGGTGAACAAAGGCGTCAAAGGGGGATCCCTAGTCTGACGGAGAGGAAAATCCTCCGATGCCTGAGTTAGGTGCTAGAAGATGAGATATTATTAGGAGTTTTCATGCTCAGGAAGGCATACCTTCCACTTGAGAGGATCCGACGCTTATATAGTCTTCCCCCCTCGAGCCATTGTAGGGACAATTTCCTTTGGCAGGTGATTTGCCCACGATCGTATTCCCCTGATTTAGGGAAATCGTGGTATATTAGGCAAATCAGGATTCACTCGCAGTTGTATGGGGCGAATCGTGCGGTCCTGCCATAAGTTGGCGATTGGGTCCGAGGACCCGCCTGATGGTGATGAGGCACGATGAGTCGCCCCCCAGGGACTTTGCCGAGATCCTGGGGGTCTCGGAAGTACTGATTGGACTCCAGCCTAGGAGATCCAACGGTTTGGGCTTGATGGGCTCATAATTTGGCTTCTAATACGCGGGCCGGAATTCAGATCGCCACGTGACCTCTAACGCCGTCTCTGGAGGGCTACGGGCCTTTGGGCCTACGGACTTAATGGGCCTGATTGGACCGTACTCAATTTCCCCTCGTCACTGCCCCCCTTACTCCCTTATTCGAATTTCGAATTTGGGAGTGAAGTTCTGCAGGAGGCCCAACAATAAGCAGTCTTCGCCATGTGGTGGCGTCACATCATTTGAAAGGGCTTCCAGCTAGTGTCGCTTCGTAATCCCCGAGTGCTCCATGTAGGTATCGGTTAACTTCTAAGATGATTGCCCTTTATAGGGAAGGATGGCGTCGCTTCCCTGTTGTGAGCCCCATACGTACGTGGAGTCAATTCGTCCACGTGGTGCTCGAACACGCGTGATTGGACGTTTGTAGATCCCTACCGCGGGGTGCGCCCTTTTGCCTTTGCATTGGTTGATGTGGGGCGCCATCATGACGAGACGCCTTGTGGTGCTTGAGGTCCCAAGTAGGAAAGGCGCAGATGGAGCTGGTGCCCTTCCGTACAAAGACAGGCGGGCGAGTTAGGCGACAGACTTGATTTTGCGTTCGTCTCTGAACTCTTCCCGCTTGCTGAGCCTGTAGAGGGAGAGTGCTTGTGCTGTCCGGTGCTTCACCGTCTTTCCTGGTAAGTTTATCTTGGCCCCCCGTCCGAGTGATCTTTTGGCCCCCTCCGAAGCCTCTTCCTCTCAACCCTTTCCTTGGTCTACATTTTGCCTTCCCTTCCAGTAGGACGTTTCCTAGTACCGACTGAATTTCTTCCCATCAATGGCTTCGAAAAAAGTCTCTAGTTCTTCCAGCCACTCAGAAAGGAGGTCTCCTACTTTGGCTTGCCATAGTCGAAGCTCGATTAAGCAAGACGAGCTGAGACAGATGATGGAAGAGTACAAAGTGCCTCACAGGTATCGTCTCGTTGGAGCCGGTCCAGACGACCAACTTTCTTGTGAGGCACCCAATTCTTTTGTGGCATACTAAAGATGTTCTTAAGAAAAAGAGTAATATAAAGCAAACTTACTGACAACAGTAAAAAAAAATAAAAAAAAAAAAAAAAGATCAATCTGATGTATTTATGTAGCCCTACATCCAATAAGAGGATCCCAAAAGAATAAAAAAAGATCAATCTGATGTATTTATGTAGCCCTACATCCAATAAGAGGATCCCAAAAGAATAAAAAACCAAGTCCCATTTATTTTATTAGACTCGACCCATCTGTTCTAGATGTTTAATTTTTTTTGAAATATTATAAATTGTCAGATTGGCAATCGAGTTGTACCAACACATTGGATCTTCTTTTTTGCTGCACGCCTGATTAGTTTGCTCTCAGTATAACATAAATCCGTTTAAACTTTTAAACATATTTTTATGTCAATATATTTTTCAAATACGAATTATAATTTATTATAGATTATTTAAAAGAATATGTCCTTGCATATTTTTGTAAGATGACATTTTAAAAGAATTCTGGGGGCACACTCGCCCGTGGGGGTGTGCACCGACACTGGGCGGTGTCCTTTGACTTACCCAATTCCCTCCTCACCTGGATTTTAGACGAAACGGATTCGACATTTTAGCGTGACATTGGTTAAATGTGTCACCGTTATCAGATCCTCACGACAGCACCAGCGAGGAGCCTAGTAGAACCTGAAAATTAAAGGAGAAAGAAAGGGCTGATGCCCATTTTTATTGGCAGTCTAGCAAAAGACTTCACTCATACAAGGCAAACCTTTATTCTCCAGAAGGCATCAGCGCATGGGTATGAACGTACGGGAGGTATCAAAACCTCCATGGCACCACCACACCCACACTAACCCTTCCATGCTTACAGCTTAAACAAGAAAGGAGCAAAAGAGCAGGCAGCAGACAAGGCTAGCTGCTGCAAGCCCTCTAATCCGTGCGGGTAGTGGTCCTTCTCGGGCTAAACATCATCATCTGGCCTTCCCTGTTGTACTTGAGCTCCTGCGCCTGGCTGCGGGGGATCCTGTAGGCGTTGGCGAGCACCTCCATGGGCATGCCCTTGAACACCGACGTGCGGCCGACGATGGGGCTCCTCATCGGCATCGGCGAAGTCTTGAAGGCCACCCACTCGACGCCGTTGTCGCCGGCTCTCTTCATGGCGGCGAAGTACTGGGGGATGATGAAGACGTCACCCTCCCTCACGTTCTGGTCGAACAACAGCCTCCCCTGGCCGGAGACGATCTGTGTGCGCCCCTGGCCGCGGGTGACGTAGACGAGAGTGTGGGCGTTGATCGTCCAGTGAGGGCCGAAGAGGACGTTCTGCGAAATGTGAGAGGCCAAAAGCACGCGTTGCACTAAAGCCGGTTAGATATCAGCTGGAAACCCTAAAAACTTGTTCAAGAACGATGCAGAGACAGAAATGAAGGCGGCAGGAAGTGGAGGTTATTACCGAGCGGAGGCTGCCCTTCTCGGCGCTCATGCCGATGGACTGGAGGATGGGGAGCTTTTGCATGTTGACGGAGTGGAGGCGGCCGGTCTGCCGTGAGTAGACGTCGGCCTCCTGGGGGTTGTCCAGGTAGTAGCGGACCTTCATGTTGCAGTAGGTCTCCTCCATCCCGTTGGCGCCCGGTCGCCGGCGGCTCTCTTGCTCGCGCTCCTCCTCCATGGAGGCCGGCCTGATGACCCTCATTGCGCCGCTGCGGACCCTCACGATGACCCCCCTCTCGTCCTCCTTCTGCATCTTCCTGGCGAGGTCCATCGGGATGCCGAAGGACTCGGCGATCATGCTGGCGTCGAAGGGCCGGAGTATGTTCACCATGCGGGAGGCCTCCTCTTGTCTCTCGTAGGACCGGTTTGGTTGCCCACCAGCGAGCAAGAATAACTGCGAGAAGTTGTCAATTGTCATCATCAATCACCACCAGCATGAACAAGACGAACCGTGCAGATCGCAAACGCGTGTGGATTGTGGAGTAGTGGGTGATTATCCGTGGATCTTTGAAGGGAAGTTCTCGTGCTTCTTAGTCGGTTAAATTTACCCTGTCGGTCGGGTCAAGCTGGTTGGACATGCTGTTGAGATCGGAGACGGAGAAGGCGACGAGCTCCTCGTTGCCGTCGTTGTAGCACCAGTGGACGGAGCCAGCGGGGATGGCGACGACATCACCCTGCCGGATCCTGTGGACCTTTTGGTGCTGGTCCCTCCAGCGCTCCTGCTCGCCTTCCTCGGTCCTCCGGGAGTAGGGTTGCTCGGCCGAGTGGAACGTCTCGGGGCATCCGGGATGGGAGAACCCCACAAGTCCCTGGCCTGCAAGAACAAACCATCACCCCATAGAACATTACCTAGGCGGCGCGCAAATTAAATTAGTGATCGATGCTGGATCACCTTTCATGATGTAGACGAGGCGAGGAGAGGGGGAATAGTTGGGGAGGGTCATGCACTCGGGCTGGATGGTGTTGCGCAAGGCGGAGAGGCCGGCGCACTGGAACTGGTCCTCGTTGTCGTCCCACAGCTCCGTCACGCCGCCCTCCGACTCGACCCGCCGGGAGGGGCGGCTGGTGGAGATGTGCTGCATGCGGCACTGCCGCGCCTCGCGCAGCCGCTCCTGCGAGACTTGATGGGTGCCTACTGCACGGTCGGCGGCGAGCAGCGCCGAGAGAACAAGGGCGAAAAGGAGTGCCGAACGCATCGCCATGGCTCAGCAGGGAAGCTCAACTAGGATTTGAGGGGAGAGATGGTGGGATGCCTTTTGGTGGGGGGAAGGGCTATTTATAGGCGTTGTGAGGAGGGGGTCGGGGTGCATGTGGCGGCTCGGAGGAGCCATGGGATGTTCTGCATGCATGCATGTGACGGCGTTTTGTGCGAAGTTCGGATGACAGATGGACGGACCGACCGCTCACACTACCGACAGCTCCGCTCACACCTGCATCCTCTCCACAGCGGGTCGGGTCCTCCGAGTGAGGAAACTTCTGCGGTCCCCACCGTGCGCACGAGGTGCGCGCGGGATGCGCACGCGAGGGGGACACATACCTCAAGGTCGAATCCTTTGTCCCCATCTTCCCCTTTAACCGCCCTCGCGCGCCACAACCCACCCAACCCCACGCCCCCACAAAAAGAAGGTGCTGCGCGGCGACACGAAGATAACCCCGTAACACAGCGTTGCCATGCAAGGAGCCAAGCCATACACAAGACAAAGAACCCACTCACCGTCCCCTCCATCTGTCGCGGCTGCTCGAACCCAACACCACGACTAAAGCCTATAAATACCCACCCCTCTCCCCGCCTCCATCTCCATCCCAAGCAATCCCATCGGACCCCTCTAGTTCTGAGAGAACTTGGCCATGGCGACTTACTGCGGTGCCTCTTTGCTCTCCTCCGCTGTCTGCCTGCTCCTCCTCTGCAAGGTTTCCCTCGGGCAGATGCCCTTCAGCCAAGGGCAGCAGTCATATCATCATGCCCGCCGCTTCTGGGAACAAAGCGAGTGCCGGATCGAGAGACTGGAAGCTGTAGAGCCGTCCCGCAGGATCCAGGCGGAGGCCGGCGTGACCGAGTTTTGGGACCAGAACGATGAGCAGTTCCAGTGTGCCGGCGTTGCCCCCTACCGCACCACCATGGAACCTCGAGGCCTCTTGCTGCCCTACTTCTCCAACTCCCCTCGCCTCATCTACATCATCCAAGGCTAGTGCTCATCTTCAACAGCCTTCACATCAATGCTCTCCAATCAAACAAGACTTTTTTCGTCCCTCTAATATGGCATATGCGTTTCCATTCGTGATATCCAGGTTCGGGTATAAGTGGAACGGTGATACCAGGGTGCCCTGAGACGTTCCAATCTTTCCAACAGCCCCAGCCACGCGACGAACGCCGACCTGAGAAGTGGTTCCGCGATCAACATCAGAGGATCCAAAACTTCCGGGAGGGAGACGTCATCGCCGTGCCTGCCGGCGTGGCAACCTGGTTCTACAACGACGGGGACACGCCCGTCATCGCAGTCACCGTCGCCGACACCAGCAACTACGCTAACCAGCTCGATCGTACGCTGCATGTAAGTAAATGCCACACGGATTAACAGCATGCATAGGATTGCTAGCTAGATGATGTCCTCTCAAGCATCCTTGATCTACGTCGACCTTTGTTAATTGTTATGTGCATGCATGCAGAGGTTTCAGCTTGCAGGAAGCCAGCAAGGCCGTGAACCGTACGGGGGCGAGGAAGCCCGTGGTGGCAACATCTTCAGCGGGTTAGACTTGGAGATGCTGGCCGAGGCCTTTGGCGTTAGCAGAGAGACCGCCATGAAGCTCCAAAGCCGCGACGACCGGAGGGGGAACATCGTGCGCGTGGAGAGGAGTTTCCAGGTCCTGAGGCCGGAGAGGAAGAGCTACGGGCAGGAAGAAGACGGAGAGAAGAGCACCGCGAACGGTCTCGAGGAGGCTTTCTGCACCGCGGGGTACAAGGAGAACATCGGCGACGCTAGTCGTGCGGACGTCTACAGCCCCCAGGCTGGTAGAGTCACCAGCCTCAACAGCCAGAAGCTTCCCGTCCTCCGGTTCTTGCAGCTGAGCGTCGAAAGGGGTGTCCTTCACAGGGTAGGGTTTATAAACAGTACCATAACCATCCTCTTAGGGCTAGTAAGATATTTAATCTTGTCATATACCTGTAATATGGTGGTCTTCAACGATCTCTACCTACTAGTCCAACCACACACTTGATCTAGCATCCGCCTTCTATTTTATCAATGATCCACATGTATGTCTAACTTAATATCCCTCAATATATCGATCTGGCTACTTGCAGAATGCCCGCTACGCGCCCCACTGGAACATAAACGCTCACAGCATCGTCTACATCATCAGAGGCCGCGGCCGCATGCAGATCTCCGGGCACCAGGACAGGACCAGGTTCGACCGCGAGGTACGCCAGGGGCAGATCGTGGTCATCCCCCAGAACTTCGTTGTGGCGGCGCAGGCCAGCAGCGAGAACTTCGAGTGGGTGTCCTTCAAGACCAACGACAACGCCATGGTCAGCCCTCTCGCCGGCAAGGCCTCCGTCTTCCGGGGTCTCCCCGAGGCTGTCATCGAGAACTCCTACAGGATCAGTCGCGAGGAGGCGAGCAGGATCAAGTACGGGAGAGGTGAGGAGTTCCTCGTCTTCCAACCAAGGGCTCAAGGAATAAGCGCCGCTGCTTAAGTTTCTGGGGAGAGTAGTGAGAGTGCCGGGCTTTTGTGCCCAGAGTAGGTCTAGGTTCTGCAATAAAGGCCCGGTTGGCTGGTTTGTTATCATGTACTCATGTTACCACTTGCCATGCAGAAATATGTCATGAGACGAGACGCTGGGTTTAATGAAATAAATCAGAATAAATTTCTGTATAGCCTGGCCTTGTGGCTGCGAGGGCTGGAAACCGGTTATAGAAGGGAGATGTGGAGAATACACAGCGAGAGGGAGAGTGACGGAATTTTCTTCCGGCCCCAATTTTCCCAATCTATCCTATTTGATCCAGATATGCGAGCTGTATATCTTTTCAAAAACACCCAACACCTCTCGTTGGGAATGGGCCGGAAAAATTGTGCACAAGATAGTTTTTAAAAAAGAGCAATACTTGTTGCAATGGGTGTTACAGTGGATAAAAGAAAAAAAAATTGATTTTTTTTAGATCGGTCCCAAGATCTCTTACGATGGCCGTACAGTTCAATGTCCAATTAAGCGATCCAAAAAATTTGAAAGTGAACAGTGAAAAATATCTCTTAACGGGTCAAGTGCAATAACAATTTTTGATATTTTAGACTTTTTTGAATTGTCCGACCAGACATTGCATTATACGGCCGAGTAGAAAATCTCGAGGCCAACCTAAAATAATTTCATTTTTTTTTTCTTTTAACCACTGCAATGCCCTCATTGCAATTGAAGGGACATTACGGCACATATTACTCCTTTAAAAGTTTCTCCTCTTTACATTGATTGATTTCAATCCAACCTTTCTTTTAGACGATCTCTATTCATATCTTTGGGTGCGTCTATTCTTTCTCTGTCACATTGTCTGAGAAAAAAAAAATGACACTATCTTCATTTATAACTCTTATCTTGTCATCTGCTTAACCTTCGTAAATTTGATGTGTCAAAGACAATGTAACATATAATAGATTAACTATATAATACTTTATATTCAATGGTCCAAGTAAGATAGAGGATGAATTAAATAAGTGAAATGATAACCAGCATGAATGGAAAAAGGCAATAGTATTTCCTTTTTTTTTTACACGTAAATCAAATAAAATAAGATGAAGACGAAAGCGAGATAAGAAATAGGTGTTATTGAAAGATGAAGACAAGTGATCTAATTCTCGGAGAAACTATTATACAAGTTTATGGTCATAAAAATAAAAGAACATCTGAAATAACCAGGTCATATTACTTCTCAGCCAGATCCGACCCATGTCAGGTTAACCCAACCGTAGTATAAGGCTCGCTTTGTTTGCGGAATAGGCCCGGAATAGGCCCGTTTATTCTCCTAAAACCATTTAACCAACTTTGTTGCAGGGTGTTGCTTAACCTAGGTACTGCGCTATTATACCCGAGTTTAAGCGGAATAGGCCCGGAATAAGCCCTCGTCCTCCCCACGTTCCCATCGAGTCACGGGCGCTTCCAAACTGTCCGTACTCGTCGCCCAACTCCCAATCTTCCTTCTTCGTTCTCCTCCCCACGCTCCCATCAAGTCACGGGCGCTTCCAAGGTGTCCGCCATCGTCGCCCAACCCCCAATCTTCCTTCTTCGTTCTCCTCCCCTCCGTCCGATCCTTGCCTGCTGCAGCGGAAGCACATCACGAAGTCTGTCCCTGAGCTTTCTTCTCACCCGGTCAAAGAAGGCACGGCTAGGGCATCGAGGCCCCTCTCTGTGAGCTCTTCCCAACGGCGGAAGCTCCAGATTTTGCAGTGTGTGGGCGCATCAACATTGCATCATTTTCCTCTGTCATCTCGCCTTGTTAAAGAGAGAGTTTCCCCTCCCCTTCCAAGCCTACAATGATGCAACGTACACGAGCTCTTCTAACATCAGGCGCTGGTGCTTCCCGCTGTGGATCCTTCTCCAGCCACCGTGTTCCTGTCGATCTTCTTTCCCCTGCAGTGAGCGTGTCTTCGTCATCCTCCAACGCGGAGCCCAGCCGTGCCCAGAACCTACGGTTAGAGCATTTTACCCATTTTCCCCAACTTTTGCCGGCTACAGGAAGAGCATTTTACCCATTTCGAATGTAATTTTTCTCCTCAATTAGATGATGCATTCCTAACATTTGTGACAACCCATTCCTAACATTTCCTCCTTACCCCGCCTCAAACAAATGAAGTAGATTGGTTGCAGCTGTGTGCGTTATGTGCAGAGCTTGTCATAGGTTTTATTTTATGATCAGTTTGTCTTTTGCACCAAATCTCCCAAAACCAACAAAACCAACTTTCTTTCATGATCACCCTACAACACTCGGCAAAGCATATATCATATAATTTTCCATCACCCTCCCTTTTTCTTGGCCCTTAGTTTTGCTGTGACTTGTTTATGCTCTGGTATGTTCTTTTCTTTTCTGTTTTTGGTTATTTATCATGTAGACAATCTCCTTCTATTTATTCAATTTTTTCGGATTTCTGTGATAGTTGTCAGGACTGCTTAATGTGATGTTGTATGCTTTAATAGTCAGGCATGTACATCTTATTATCCTCTTTCTATAGTTAGTTTACAGCTGATCATGACCAGAAAGAGAAAAGGTTCTACAGTTGATTCTGGTAGGGTCACATAGAAATTTAGTGGTTTTATTGGGGAGATTTTAAATATGTTTTCGAATGAGTAATACTTGCTCTTGCTACACCCAGTGCAATCTAAATTTTTTTATTTTTATAACTTTTTTTAAACTCAGACCTATTAACGGCCGATATGTCTATACTATCCGATCTCTGATCCGAAAACATCAAAGAAATCTGAAAAATAAAAAATCGAATCCCTTTTTATTGGACTCAGCCCATTAAGGGCATTAATTGAGTTTTTAAATTTTTAATTTTTTTTAATCATTTGATTGGAGATCGAGTTATACGGACATGTCAGACATGATTGTAGGCGCCCGGAACGTCCCCCTCCGCGGCTGTGCAGCGCCCGCGGAGCCTCGGCGTTGGGGGTTTCTCCGTACGTCTTAGCACTGTGGCGATTCAAAGAGGAGGGGTTAGAAATGAGAGTGTGATCGCCAGGAGCATTACCTTTCGGTTCCTGTGCTCCGCAGGAATGTAGAAGATGATCGCGTTTTGTGGGAGCGGGAGACGTCGATTCCTCCTTCTCTTCCTCCGGCCGGCCAAAGGAATAGAGCCCGAAATTCTGTACGCGTGTAGGTGGTAAGGATCCCTGAAAAGAAAAAAGACCAAGCAGAGACGAACCCGATTAGAACTGTAGAGTGCAAAATCTATTCAGAAAGGTGTAAAAACTAACTAAAATCAGTGGGAAACGCACCGGATGGGTGGTGGGGAGGGAAGGTGACCATATGTTATGGCCACCCACCTCCCGGTTTTTTTTTTAAAACCTCTGTGGGAGTACGGATGGCTAAGTCATCCTATGTGTACATGTATGCAAGTGAAGAGGGGTTGCGTGGGTGGAGAATGAATGATATTACTAATGTAATGGAATGAGTAAAAAAATAAAAGGGAGAAGTTAGAAAGGCAAGCCCGTTTCCAGATATAGCCTGAGCCTTTCTCCTCGGGGTCTCCTCGAGCTTCTCACCAGAAAGTCCCTCTCTGCCTCTCCAAAATTCCTCTTAACCAAAAAATCCTTCCTTTTGTCCCCCCCCCCTTTCTTAACCCCCGCTCGAGAGGATGTGGAGGGTTTAAATAGGCGAAGGAAAAAAGGGAGAAAACAGGGGTCTAAATCCCCCTTCAACCAATGGGGAGTGGTCAAGGGTTGGCGGTAGTGGCCGCGGCAGTCGACAGAGTGGGGAGTGGTCGGAGTAGTGGGGGACGAGGGCGGAGAGTAGAGGAGATCATGGGGAAGACGGGGTCAAAAGGTGGTTAAGGAGTGGACGGCCAGGTGACATACCTTCCACTCTTGCGGTGGAAGGCGACCCGGCTGGCCTTCGAGGGGAGTGGAAGGCGAGGGGTGGCCTTCGAAGGTGGTGGAAGGCAAGGGGTGGCCTTCGAAGGTGGTGGAAGGCAAGGGGTTGGCCTTCTACGAAAAGGTGAAGAAAAAGTGGCCAAAAGGTGGACGGCAAGGTGGTTGGCCTTCGAAGGGGGTAGAAGGCGGGGGGTGGCCTTCGAAGGCGGTGGAAGGCAAGGGGTTGGCCTTCCACGAAAAGGTGGCTAAAAGTGGAAAAGGTGGAAAAAAAAGGTGGAAGGCAAGGTAGCTGGCCTTCCGAGGGTGTAGAAGGCGGGGGGTGGCCTTCGAAGGCGGTGGAAGGCAAGGGGTTGGCCTTCCACGAAAAGGTGGCTAAAAGTGGAAAAGGTGGAAAAAAAAAGGTGGAAGGCAAGGTAGCTGGCCTTCCGAGGGTGTAGAAGGCGGGGGGTGGCCTTCGAAGGTGGTGGAAGGCGAGGGGTGGCCTTCGAAGGGGGTGGAAGGCGGACTGGCTGGCCTTCCACGAAGAAGGTGGCTAGGGTCGGGATTTGGTTAATGGGCCTAGCTGGTAGTGGGCTGAGATGGCTGAAATGAGGGGATTTTAGTGATGAAGGGCTACTGATGGGCTGGGTTCATGACCAAAAGGGTGGTCCAAAATCGGTGTCTACAATGATGGGCTAGACCTTAAACAAATTTCAAAAAAAAGAAAAGAAGATTGCACCTCATGGGGTGCAGCAAGTATTACTCTTTTCCAGAATTTGGGGAAGGATATATTGGGGTTTCCAGAAGTCCAATGTCATCGGATTGATGGGACAATCAAAATTTAGACCCATAATTAGAAGTTTGTTGTTTTGTGCGTCTGTCATGCAGAGTATTCCGTCTTTGGACTGAAAACTCAATGTGAGGTGCACATTTGAAGCCCCGATGAACAGTAAAAAGTTTTCTTAATGAGCCAAGTCTAATAATAATTTTAAATTTTTTAGAATTTTTAATATTGTTCAATCAAAGATCAAGCTGTATAGACATATAGGACATATATGTGGGATAAAAACTTTTTTTTTTTTTAAGATGCAGCTGCGGTGGGTTATACTCGTAAATCAAACATAGGTTTGGCTGGGATGAACTTGGGGCGGCCCAAGTTGATCCATATTGCATCTAAGACATGATTTTTGCACTAAGAAGGAGAGAGTTATACTTGCTGCATATATGCAGCAATGCGCCTGTGCGCACGTCTGATTGCGCCTCAAATCATGGGGAGACATGATCCCTTTTTCTAATTTTTTTTCCAACTCACTAATCAAGCTTGATTAGATGGTAGAAATCTAGAGCTAGGGTAATTCCTCAACTCAACATTTTCAAAATCAAGCTTGTAATCTATGTCAGTGTCCAGAGCATTACAACAAGTATAACACTATAAAAAAAAATTATTTCTAACACATTATCACCTAAAGTGTCCAAAAAACCTATCAATTTGGCATGTCCCACGATTAATAACTTGTATATTTTTAAAAATTGAGCTAGTCTAACCCCAGCCAATCAAGTCTGCCCTTTTTTTTTTTGAATTTAGACTGGATTGATCCATAATAATTTGAGCTAAATATGAATCGGACTGTACCTGTGCTAAATTATTTTCAATTTGAGCCAACCAAATATGTTACATGGCCCAACCCTATTCACCAAGTTCCATGATATTTTTAATGATTGATTGAATGGTTAATTATACACCGTATTGTGATCTACAAGGAGCAACTCTTCTCAAAATATCAATAGCTGTCGAGTAAGAATCCCATTCTAAGGATTCTTGTAATTTGAAAAATATAGAAATTTAAAATAACCTATGCAAGGACAACATGGGTATTTAGAAATCTTTATTCCACTCTTTATTCTCTTTTTTATTCTACTCATTCCTACGAAATCACTTGGAATAGCGTAGTGCAATTCTACTTATTCTGGGTGGAATACCAACTACTTACCAAACTAAAATACCTCTTATTCTGGTTTAAGAAATCCCTTCCTCCTTATTCTGGTTTAAGCTATTCTGCAAACAAAGTGAAACTAAGGAAATAAACATCTGATTTTGGAACTTGAGCGGTCCCTCCATTTTCGAGTTTGGTTCGGATTTCAAAACATGTTTTAGTCAAAAATTCGTCGATTCTTGTTATTGTTCCTCCATTAGAACCGGGCCAGTTCCAACAAATTCAGATCCAATCTATCGTATTTCGATCTGATTCATCTAGCGGGTTTTGATCTGATCCAGCTAAATTTAAGATTACTTTAAGCGTTGACTAGCATATCTTTAGATTCGCCAAATGACGAGGAAGGATCAGGTTTACCCTCAATCCAGTCCAGCAGATAGCCGAACAAGGACCCAAACACTCAGCCCTGGGGATCATATTAATCCTACCTAGAACTTAAATAGGTCGTATGTAAATAGAATCTATGATGTTCATGACAGCATTATAAATATTCATGCATTAGAAAAAAAGTAACATAATACTTAAATATTATTTTTATATTATAAAGAGGAAATGAATAATGTAATGCTTACTAAGATGCATAGTCGGGGCAAGCCTATAGTAGGACTGCAAATTGGGTCGGGTTCACCCGGATTCGGCCCGACCACATGACAAATCTGCGGATTCGGATCCTCCCACCTACCTGGATGCACTGAAACGGATTCGTGTTGTATCCACATTTGGAGAAGTGGACATCCATACGATATTCACATTTGGGAAAGCGATGAAAAAAGCCTTGGTCGCATCCAGAGTCCAGACCCTCCACTCCATCAAGGCCTTTGGCATAATTGGCACCATCCGCTCCTTCGCCTGCTGACGCACCACCGAATCTCAGAAGGACTAAAAATCTTTTCCATGTGACCTTCTAAGCCCAAATACCAGTCTAATTAATAGTCCATTAAACTCAGTAACTCATTATTGATTCACAAAATTAATTGATATCTTTATATCAATTAATTAGTCGAATTGAATGTGCCACAATAAATTCGGACGGGCTTCCGATCACGTTGGATACCGAACAACACCGAGTGAACCTGGAAGGCATTGGAGTTCTACAACCCACTAATAGAACATTTCTCTCATCGGTTACCGTGCAGATATAATCCTTCATCCGTACAATGTTCTTGGATCGACCTACGGTATGGTTTACTGTTATATCTTAGCCGGTCGATTCATTTGAATCAGATGCCGCTAAACTATATCAGATAACTCTTTCTTTGATACAATGTCTGCCCTGGCCAAGGACTTAAATGTATTATTCTCGGAACATTTTTTATCATATTACCAAAAGCAGATGATCTCTTATTAACCACATAATTACTTTCGAGGACATCTCCCTGAACCCGATCATTTGACTTATTAATATCTAATGGTTATGGATTCGTTGGTCAAGGTCAAAACTTAAAGATTTACCTACAAGGTATCCTTTGTGTTTCAGGTTCAAAGACCATCTACTCAGTTATGACAAATAATCGAGTTGGTTAACAATTAGGTCCTCATTGGCGAATCAGTTCAGTGAACTCATTCGCCAATGAAGACCTACAGGTCCAACATAGTGTCTCTACACAAATGACTTATAGGATCAATCACCCTCATCATATCGATGAAGAAACTTGTACTAGTCTATCTGGATGTCTGATGTCCCTCTCAAACATCCTCCGAGTAGGAACAATTAAGGACATGTGTTTATAAGTCTTTAGTCCTGTAATTGATCTCACCATAATCCGAAGAATATTGCATATGTCCATGAACTTCATCGTGAAATGACAAATAATATCGGATTATACACACAATGAAAATAAACCATTTTAATAATAACTGAATAATAAAAAGTATCTGATTGGCTTGGACGCCACCTAATACTAACAAAAAAGACATCTTGGTACTGAGCCAGAAAAACTCGATACTCTTCTATTTGCTATGTTGTGAGGGTCGAGCCGACATTTCGATCCCGAGAGTTACTGCTAGCGCTACTACCTCTACTGGTGGTACCACATTGCCTGAAAAGCCAAACAACGGTGTGCACATCTGGCGTGTAGGCGAGACATCGGCACCATTCGGAAAAAGCAGTCATAACTAATAACGTTGGGGCCGCTGTCTCCATCTACAAAAATTCGGTGAACTTTACATTTGTTAACCGTGGCCGTCACGACGAGGGCGTCATCGTGAGGGACGGTCACTCTTACCAAGTCTTCGTCTGAGAAAACGATGGGTTCCTTCAAAGGGTCCCCTACAGTTGTTTTCTCGTGTTCGGAACGCTTGGGGTTGGGAGTTACAAAATTCACCTAGAGCGCGTAGTGCTTCTTTCCTTGGCGATTATCTCCTCCCGAGGCGAGGCCACCAGAGATCATGTGGATCTCGATGCCGTTGGGCCGTTTCTAGATCCAAGGAGCCTCGCGTTCCTAACTAGGCTTCGCGACGTACTTTCCGAGGTATCCTAGACGTATCAAGGATTCTATCTCGTCCCGTAGCTAGCGACATTCCTCGATCGTGTGGCTGTGATCCTTGTGGAACTTGCAGTATTTCCTCCGATCTCAACGCTTGGGGTCAGTCCTCATTTTCTGAGGCCAGTTGACATATTCCCTATTTTCGAGATCCTGGAGGATCTCGAAGATGGGAGTGGTCAACGGAGTATATGGCCTGGGAGACATGGACCGCTTTGAATCCCCCTCGAAGCGTCGATACCTCTTCTTCTCAGGGAGGGACCTCTCGCCTTGACGCTTGCGATCGCCCTGTTCTCCACGATGGTGATAGGCGGTTATCACTTGACCACAATCGGCATGTTGGTCCGCCAAGCTGACGAGGTCGAATAGCGTACTGGGTGTAAGGTACTCGGGTTTCTTGGGATCGGAAACGCATTGGAAACAAAATAAAATAAAATATGTGATCCATGTCCCTCTCGAATAAACTAAAACAAAAAAGAAATAGTGATCGAATACATACGAACGATTCCGTCAATGTGACACCACCAATCGCGTAAATGCCCGGCCTCTAGTGAAGTCCATATGATCTTCCTCGCGGTAGATTTCCTCACGTTCCTCGTTCTTCGCAGCCCATGAACAGTTCACCGTTCGCCACAACGATCGCCGCAACGCGCCATCGATTTTCCATCGAACGGGAGTCAGAGAAGACGGCGGAGCATACCCACAAAGGAGGACGGCCAGGGCGCCAGAGAGGGAGAGAGGAGGGGGCGGCCAGAGCTGAGCAACAGTTCGCTATATTTTATATTAACCGTGCATTTTTTCATAAAAACCCCTATTATAATATAAAATCTATTTTTAATCCATCGCCTTGAGAACCATTTACGTGTGACCCTCTAGGCCTAATTACCAGTCCGGTTAATGGCCCAATAAGTCTAGTGACTCTTCACTGACTTAATTAATCAATTAATAATTCATATTAATTAATCAATCAACCAAAACAATGTCGCACATTAAATTCGGTCGGACCTCCGATCACGTTGGGTACCAAGCGACGCTGCATGAAACTAGAAGGTATTGGGGTTAAGCAATCCATTATTGGAACCTTTCCGCCGACAGTCACCACGTAGATATAATCCTTCATTCGTACATTGCTCTCGAGTCAATTCAAGATATGGTGAACTGTTAAACCCTAACCGGTCGACTCACTTAGATTGGATGTTGCCGTATAATATCAAAAAACTCTTTTCCCGATATTATTGTCCACCCTGGCTAAGGACTCCTGCGCATCCTTCCCAGACCATTCTCTCTCTTTGTACCGAGAGTAAATGATTTCTTATTGACACTCAATTCCCTTCGACGGTATTCTACTATATACCCGATTCTTGACTATTTAGAATCCCATGAACAGAGATCTGTAAACCAAGGTCAAAGTATAGAAGTCCACCGACAAGGTATCCTTGGTGTCCCAAGTCCGAGGACCATCCACGCAACTGCGACAATAGAATCAAGCTAGTTGACAGTCATGCACAATACCATCCAGCGATTCAATCGAATCAGTTCAGTGAACTTATTCTCTAATGAGTATCTACAGATTTGCCTTAGTATCTCCACACAAGTAACTATGAGATCAATCACCCTCATCATATGAGCATGAGTAATTTGTACTAGTCTAACTGGATATCCGATGTCCTTCTTGGATATCCTCCGACTAGGAACTTTTAAGAATATGTCTGTTTAAGTGATCAATCTAATTAGTATGATCTCATCATAATATGATCACTGTCGCACATATTCACGGACTTCATTATGAGAAGATAATTAAAACGAATTACTCATAATGAAATAATGTCATTTTATTAATAAATAAATGAGATTTACAATGTTAGATTGGCTTGTAGGCCACCTAAGACTAACACTGGGCGTCTCGAGGATAATGGCTATTCGGGGAGAGTCATCTCGAGTGCCCTGTGTTAGGGCGATCACAGCGGAGGACACCTCCAACTTTGGGACCTGGAGAGCCTCGTGGGGAAAACAGGTGACGTAATACCAGAGAGATTCACCGCGCTTCTGCTTGATGGCGACCAGGCTGGCCGACATCCTTTTGTGGTGAGCGCCGACAAAATGGTCTCAGAAAAGGTTCCTGAGTTGCCCAAATGAATGGAACGACCACGATGCCAGAGTGGTTTACCATGTTTACGCCGTTCCCACCAGTGTGGTGGTGAATGCGCGGCAGCGAATGGCATCGTGGATTCCGTGCAGCCTCATGTGAGACTGGAAGTTGTCGAAATGAGTCTCCCGATCCCCTTGTCCATCGTAGATATTAAGGTTATTGATAGGAAATTACTTGGGGACCGAGACGTCTAGGATATCAGCAGGGAAAGCGGAGTTGTCTCCTTCCTCGTTGGAGAGGGAAAGGCATCGTCGCCTCCGGAGGAGGTTTTCGATGCACTTCTCATGGTGCTCAAGCTTTTTCTCCAACTCGTCGATCTGCCGGTATACGGTGGGACTCTTTTGCGGAGAGTGGGATCTCAAGGTTCAAGATCGGTGAAATTAGCCTTTCGGTCCACTCCTCCTTTTCGGGGAGGATCTGTTTGAACCGGCAACTCTGGAGGCTGCCGGCTGGAGGTTGTTACTCCGGATCTCTTTATCTAAGCGGAGGAAACGGCCTCCGGCGCTTTGGATGCCTACAAGCCTCCCCACGACGGCTGGGGTCTCCGGGCCCCAAGGCGAGGCTTCGGAACAACTAGCCGCACAAGGAGACGTTCTTGCATCGAGGTAAGCAGAGTGCCAAGTTGTTGGGCGACTACTCCCACGGGATCGTTGCCATTCCTCAATGGCTTGGAGGTTGCACTCTGCGACCGGTTTGTACTGGCGTCGACTTCGGCTTCATTGATCTGCGGTGTGCTCCGGTGCGACGGCTATTCTTGTTGTCTCTTACCATATCTTTTCTCACGTTTCCTACAGACGGCGCCAATCGTGTAGCGGTCGAAAATTGGTTGGACTGCGACGACCGTCCGATCGAAGATCCCTTCTACTCGATAGAATTTGTTTAGGATGAAAACACCTAGGGTAGAACCTGCAAGAGGGTGAACAAAGGCGTCAAAGGGGGATCCCTAGTCTGACGGAGAGGAAAATCCTCCGATGCCTGAGTTAGGTGCTAGAAGATGAGATATTATTAGGAGTTTTCATGCTCAGGAAGGCATACCTTCCACTTGAGAGGATCCGACGCTTATATAGTCTTCCCCCCTCGAGCCATTGTAGGGACAATTTCCTTTGGCAGGTGATTTGCCCACGATCGTATTCCCCTGATTTAGGGAAATCGTGGTATATTAGGCAAATCAGGATTCACTCGCAGTTGTATGGGGCGAATCGTGCGGTCCTGCCATAAGTTGGCGATTGGGTCCGAGGACCCGCCTGATGGTGATGAGGCACGATGAGTCGCCCCCCAGGGACTTTGCCGAGATCCTGGGGGTCTCGGAAGTACTGATTGGACTCCAGCCTAGGAGATCCAACGGTTTGGGCTTGATGGGCTCATAATTTGGCTTCTAATACGCGGGCCGGAATTCAGATCGCCACGTGACCTCTAACGCCGTCTCTGGAGGGCTACGGGCCTTTGGGCCTACGGACTTAATGGGCCTGATTGGACCGTACTCAATTTCCCCTCGTCACTGCCCCCCTTACTCCCTTATTCGAATTTCGAATTTGGGAGTGAAGTTCTGCAGGAGGCCCAACAATAAGCAGTCTTCGCCATGTGGTGGCGTCACATCATTTGAAAGGGCTTCCAGCTAGTGTCGCTTCGTAATCCCCGAGTGCTCCATGTAGGTATCGGTTAACTTCTAAGATGATTGCCCTTTATAGGGAAGGATGGCGTCGCTTCCCTGTTGTGAGCCCCATACGTACGTGGAGTCAATTCGTCCACGTGGTGCTCGAACACGCGTGATTGGACGTTTGTAGATCCCTACCGCGGGGTGCGCCCTTTTGCCTTTGCATTGGTTGATGTGGGGCGCCATCATGACGAGACGCCTTGTGGTGCTTGAGGTCCCAAGTAGGAAAGGCGCAGATGGAGCTGGTGCCCTTCCGTACAAAGACAGGCGGGCGAGTTAGGCGACAGACTTGATTTTGCGTTCGTCTCTGAACTCTTCCCGCTTGCTGAGCCTGTAGAGGGAGAGTGCTTGTGCTGTCCGGTGCTTCACCGTCTTTCCTGGTAAGTTTATCTTGGCCCCCCGTCCGAGTGATCTTTTGGCCCCCTCCGAAGCCTCTTCCTCTCAACCCTTTCCTTGGTCTACATTTTGCCTTCCCTTCCAGTAGGACGTTTCCTAGTACCGACTGAATTTCTTCCCATCAATGGCTTCGAAAAAAGTCTCTAGTTCTTCCAGCCACTCAGAAAGGAGGTCTCCTACTTTGGCTTGCCATAGTCGAAGCTCGATTAAGCAAGACGAGCTGAGACAGATGATGGAAGAGTACAAAGTGCCTCACAGGTATCGTCTCGTTGGAGCCGGTCCAGACGACCAACTTTCTTGTGAGGCACCCAATTCTTTTGTGGCATACTAAAGATGTTCTTAAGAAAAAGAGTAATATAAAGCAAACTTACTGACAACAGTAAAAAAAAATAAAAAAAAAAAAAAAAGATCAATCTGATGTATTTATGTAGCCCTACATCCAATAAGAGGATCCCAAAAGAATAAAAAAAGATCAATCTGATGTATTTATGTAGCCCTACATCCAATAAGAGGATCCCAAAAGAATAAAAAACCAAGTCCCATTTATTTTATTAGACTCGACCCATCTGTTCTAGATGTTTAATTTTTTTTGAAATATTATAAATTGTCAGATTGGCAATCGAGTTGTACCAACACATTGGATCTTCTTTTTTGCTGCACGCCTGATTAGTTTGCTCTCAGTATAACATAAATCCGTTTAAACTTTTAAACATATTTTTATGTCAATATATTTTTCAAATACGAATTATAATTTATTATAGATTATTTAAAAGAATATGTCCTTGCATATTTTTGTAAGATGACATTTTAAAAGAATTCTGGGGGCACACTCGCCCGTGGGGGTGTGCACCGACACTGGGCGGTGTCCTTTGACTTACCCAATTCCCTCCTCACCTGGATTTTAGACGAAACGGATTCGACATTTTAGCGTGACATTGGTTAAATGTGTCACCGTTATCAGATCCTCACGACAGCACCAGCGAGGAGCCTAGTAGAACCTGAAAATTAAAGGAGAAAGAAAGGGCTGATGCCCATTTTTATTGGCAGTCTAGCAAAAGACTTCACTCATACAAGGCAAACCTTTATTCTCCAGAAGGCATCAGCGCATGGGTATGAACGTACGGGAGGTATCAAAACCTCCATGGCACCACCACACCCACACTAACCCTTCCATGCTTACAGCTTAAACAAGAAAGGAGCAAAAGAGCAGGCAGCAGACAAGGCTAGCTGCTGCAAGCCCTCTAATCCGTGCGGGTAGTGGTCCTTCTCGGGCTAAACATCATCATCTGGCCTTCCCTGTTGTACTTGAGCTCCTGCGCCTGGCTGCGGGGGATCCTGTAGGCGTTGGCGAGCACCTCCATGGGCATGCCCTTGAACACCGACGTGCGGCCGACGATGGGGCTCCTCATCGGCATCGGCGAAGTCTTGAAGGCCACCCACTCGACGCCGTTGTCGCCGGCTCTCTTCATGGCGGCGAAGTACTGGGGGATGATGAAGACGTCACCCTCCCTCACGTTCTGGTCGAACAACAGCCTCCCCTGGCCGGAGACGATCTGTGTGCGCCCCTGGCCGCGGGTGACGTAGACGAGAGTGTGGGCGTTGATCGTCCAGTGAGGGCCGAAGAGGACGTTCTGCGAAATGTGAGAGGCCAAAAGCACGCGTTGCACTAAAGCCGGTTAGATATCAGCTGGAAACCCTAAAAACTTGTTCAAGAACGATGCAGAGACAGAAATGAAGGCGGCAGGAAGTGGAGGTTATTACCGAGCGGAGGCTGCCCTTCTCGGCGCTCATGCCGATGGACTGGAGGATGGGGAGCTTTTGCATGTTGACGGAGTGGAGGCGGCCGGTCTGCCGTGAGTAGACGTCGGCCTCCTGGGGGTTGTCCAGGTAGTAGCGGACCTTCATGTTGCAGTAGGTCTCCTCCATCCCGTTGGCGCCCGGTCGCCGGCGGCTCTCTTGCTCGCGCTCCTCCTCCATGGAGGCCGGCCTGATGACCCTCATTGCGCCGCTGCGGACCCTCACGATGACCCCCCTCTCGTCCTCCTTCTGCATCTTCCTGGCGAGGTCCATCGGGATGCCGAAGGACTCGGCGATCATGCTGGCGTCGAAGGGCCGGAGTATGTTCACCATGCGGGAGGCCTCCTCTTGTCTCTCGTAGGACCGGTTTGGTTGCCCACCAGCGAGCAAGAATAACTGCGAGAAGTTGTCAATTGTCATCATCAATCACCACCAGCATGAACAAGACGAACCGTGCAGATCGCAAACGCGTGTGGATTGTGGAGTAGTGGGTGATTATCCGTGGATCTTTGAAGGGAAGTTCTCGTGCTTCTTAGTCGGTTAAATTTACCCTGTCGGTCGGGTCAAGCTGGTTGGACATGCTGTTGAGATCGGAGACGGAGAAGGCGACGAGCTCCTCGTTGCCGTCGTTGTAGCACCAGTGGACGGAGCCAGCGGGGATGGCGACGACATCACCCTGCCGGATCCTGTGGACCTTTTGGTGCTGGTCCCTCCAGCGCTCCTGCTCGCCTTCCTCGGTCCTCCGGGAGTAGGGTTGCTCGGCCGAGTGGAACGTCTCGGGGCAGCCGGGATGGGAGAACCCCACAAGTCCCTGGCCTGCAAGAACAACCATCAACCCATACAGCATTAACTAGGCGGCGCGCAAATTAAATTAGTGATCGATGCTGGATCACCTTTCATGATGTAGACGAGGCGAGGAGAGGGGGAATAGTTGGGGAGGGTCATGCACTCGGGCCGGATGGTGTTGCGCAAGGCGGAGAGGCCGGCGCACTGGAACTGGTCCTCGTTGTCGTCCCACCGCTCCGTCACGCCGCCCTCCGACTCGACCCGCCGGGAGGGGCGGCTGGTGGAGATGTGCTGCATGCGGCACTGCCGCGCCTCGCGCAGCCGCTCCTGCGAGACTTGATGGGTGCCTACCGCACGGTCGGCGGCGAGCAGTGCCGAGAGAACAAGGGCGAAAAGGAGTGCCGAACGCATCGCCATGGCTCAGCAGGGAAGCTCAACTAGGATTTGAGGGGAGAGATGGTGGGATGCCTTTTGGTGGGGGAAGGGCTATTTATAGGCATTGTGAGGAGTGGCCCGGGGTGCATGTGGCGGCTCGGAGGAGCCATGGGATGTGCTGCATGCATGCATGTGACGGCGTTTTGTGCGATGTTTGGATGACAGATGCGAATCCTTTGTCCCCATCTTCCCCTCTAACCGCCTTCACGCGCCACAACCCACCGCGGCCCCCCACCCCCAACAAAAAGGAGGTGCTGGGCGGCGACACGAAGATCACCCCGTAACACAGTGTTGCCGTGCAGAAGAGCCAAGCCAAGCACAAGACAGAGCCCTAACCGCCCCCTCCATCTGTCGCGGCTGCTCGAACCCAACACCACGACTAAAGCCTATAAATCCCCACCCCTCTCCCCGCCTCCATCTCCATCCCAAGCAAGCCCATCGTAGTAGGTAGTTATTGAACATCGACCTAACGGGTGAGGAGCGAACGTTGGCAAGGGGGGAATTTAGGATGGTTTACGAGAGAGAGTAAGGAAAGATGGAGGAAAGTTCAGATTAGGCAACTGAAATAGAACCCTACGAAAATGCATATTGTGCAGGTGAAATGGAATATTACCTGGTCACTAAGACTCTCATTGATCATAGTTCAGTAAGATTCATTAAAAAGTAATCTTTTGTTGACATCGAAAATGTCAATTCAACTAAATCTCATCTAAGTTCCAACTAAAGTGAACTGTTTAATGATTAAAATACTGATTTATCTTAATCATTGCATTCAATTTTAAAGATAATGCACACACTAGGGGTGCATTTAGTTCTAAGTAAAACATACTCGAATGGAAAGGGTTTTCTAAGAAAATAAAATTAAAACAAAATTTATCATTTTCGTATTTAAGAAGATATTTCAGTTTTTGTAAAAAAGACAATTCTGTCTCATCACGTGGGTGCCAAAATCAAGAAAAGGAGGGGGGATTAATGGATTAAAATTTTCATTGGTGAGAGATTTTCAAATTGTCGAACAAGTCATTACACTATATTTTTTGGAACAATCGTTTATACAACCTATTTACCACAAAACCAAATGGACCCTAAGAGGGGGAGGAAGAATTCAATGGTGGGATCCTTCATAGGGGAACACATCCTACTTATTGAGCTGGCTCCAGTAGCGGCTCAGGGTCCTCTAAAATGTCCCCAAATGGTACTCGGATCGTGTACTCCAGATTCCCACCGCTCCATGAGTTGTCGACGGTGCACTGTGCAACCTCCTCATTGCGCTGCCCTCCCCACAGCGCCTCTGACGGGCCGGCCAAGATACCCAAAGGCGGTGTCCAAGAGTGTAATCACTAGGCGGTGGACAGAACACAATGTAATGTGAACTATTGATTGTTGGATGACAAACCATCTCCTCAAGTGTGACTAATGCATGGGCATCCTTGTGACACAAACATGGAAAAAATATCCAACCCTCTTAGTTGATGTATAAACAGAATTTATACCGCAGCATCTTAGCTATGGTTTTAAAATTCAAAGTATTACATAAAGTCAAGTAGTATTTTCGTATGAAGGCCACCGAACAAAACCACACATTGGCATAATCTCTTAAAAAACTAATGAACGTTTCTGTCAAATGTCAATACATATTTCCCGAAGGTAGCACAACAAGGGTAGTGCTGCTGCGAAGGACAGTGCAGTGCAGAGGGCGAGAGCCATCATGGTGCAACGGCTGGGAGGTGCGACGGGGAGGGAGTATAACGGAGGTGCAACAATGAGGAGGTTGCACAGTGCAGCGTCGACAACTCATGGAGCGGTGGGAGGCAACATAGTGGGGACATGCTGGCGGGGAGGCAGCGCCGTCGGAGGCGCTGTGGGGAGGGCAGCGCAATGTGGAGAGTTTTGGTAGCAGACGGGTCTGAGTGGTTCGGTGACGGAAGGAGCCGGTTTCTTTCTTTTCTCCGCCTTTCTTTATTTTCAAACTTTAATGGGTGATGTGTAAATTTGAGACAAGTGGGCCAACCACAGGAATGGAGCACGATTGGGGTAGGGAATCTGGAGTAGACGATCTGAGTCCCTTCATTAGAACCGTCATTGTTGCCCTTAATCACATCCCCAAAGTAACCACCACTCGATTAAAACTTAACAGTGCTCTGCGTTTTAATACCACCCCGAGCTCCCTGTTAACTCCCCCTCCCCACCCCCACCTCTCTCTCTCTCTCTAAAGTTCTCGCTTTCTCTCTCTAAAAATGTTCTCCCCTTCTGGCGGTCGGGCGCGTCGGGGGTGAGGGCAGGTATGGATCTCTCCTTTTGGCGGGGTAGAATTGTGGGGCTTTGGGATCTTGAACGCGCGTGGCGCGGGCATGGCTCCTGGTGGATTAGTTTTGTGTCGCTTGTTTAGATGCCTGTTGCTGCTGTTTTTCGTTGTTAGGGTTGTGAAATTCTGCTGGAAGACAAATTACTTAGAAGTATATTTTGGTTGCAAATTGGGTTGGAAGGGTTGGGCAAGTCGTGAGTTTGGAGTTCGGGTTGATGTCTTCGTGCCTTTGTTTGTGATTTTGCGCTGGGGGTGGGGGTTGTTGATGTAACGGAGGTCTATCAACATCTTGGGGATGTTGGGCATCTATTTAGTTCTTGTTGCCATCTATAGTTGACATGGAGGACAAAGAAATTTCAGATTTGGAAGCACTATGGACTAGTAGGAGGGTACCCAAGGACGATTGCATCCGCTGCGAAGGAATATTTAACGCTGAACACGATGAATATTTAACTTGGCCATGGCGACTTACTACGGGACCTCTTTGCTCTCCTTCGCTGCCTGCCTGATCCTCCTCTGCAAGGATTCCCTCGGGCAGATGCCCTTCAGCCAAGGGCAGCAGTCATATCATCATGCCCGCCAGTTCTGGGAACAAAGCGAATGCCGGATCGAGAGACTGGAAGCTGTAGAGCCGTCACGCACGATCCAGGCGGAGGCCGGCGTGACTAAGTTCTGGGACCAGAACGATGAGCAGTTCCAGCGTGCCGGCGTTGCCCCCTACCGCACCACCATGGAACCCCGAGGCCTCCTCCTACCCTACTTCTCCAACTCACCTCGCCGCATCTACATCATCCAAGGCTAGTGCTCATCTTCAACAGCTTTCACATCAATGCTCTGCAACCAAACAAGACTTTTTTCGTCCCTCTAATATGAGTTCGGATCACCTCAGTAGGAGGTTGGTCCGAACTCCCTCAGTACTTACTGGGGGAGGGGGGCTGCATTTAATGCAGTGGGACCTAGATAAAGTATTTTTTGAATTTTAAATTCGGATCCCTCCCCAATGGGTACTGATTAAGTTCGGACCAACCTCCTACTGAGGTGATCCGAACTCCTCTAATATGGCATATGCGTTTCGATTGGTTATATCCAGGTTCGGGTATAAGTGGAACGGTGATACCAGGGTACCCGGAGACGTTCCAATCCTTCCAGCAGCCTCGGCCACGCGAAGAACGCCGACCTGAGAAGTGGTTCCGCGACCAACATCAGAGGATCCAAAACTTCCGGAGGGTGACGTCATCGCCGTGCCTGCCGGCGTGGCAACCTGGTTCTACAACCACGGTGACACGCCCATCGTCACAGTCACCGTCGCCGACACCAGCAACTACGCTAACCAGCTCGATCGTACGCTGCATGTAAGTAAATACCACACGGATTAACAGCATGCATAGGATTGCTAGCTAGATGATGTCCTCGCAAGCATCCTTGAACTACGTAACCTTTGTTTAATTATTATGTGCATGCATGCAGAGGTTTCAGCTTGCAGGAAGCCAGCAACGCCGTGAACCATACGGGGGCGAGGAAGCCCGTGGTGGCAACATCTTCAGCGGGTTTGACTTGGAGATGCTGGCCGAACCTTCGGCGTTAGCAGATAGACCGCCATGAAGCTCCAAAGCCACGACTACCAGAGGGGGAACATCGTGCACACCGAGAGGAGTTTCCAGGTCCTGAGGCCGGAGAGGAGGAGCTGCGGGCAGGAAGAAGACGGAGAGAAGAGCACCGCGAACGGTCTCGAGGAGGCTTTCTGCGCCGCGAGGTACAAGGAGAACATCGGCGACGCTAGTCGTGCGGACGTCTACATCCCCCGGGCTGGTAGAGTCACCAGCCTCAACAGCCAGAAGCTTGCCGTCCTCCGGTTCATGCAGCTGAGCGTCGAAAGGGGTGTCCTTCACAGTGTAGGGTTTACAGACAGTAAGACATTTAATCTTGTCATATGCCTGTAATATGGTGGTCTTCAACGATCTCTACCTACTAGTCCAACCACACACTTGATCTTGTATCCGCCTTCTATTTTACCAATGATCCACATGTATGTCTAAATTAATATCCCTCAATATATCGATCTGGCTACTTGCAGAATGCCCGCTACGCGCCCCACTGGAACATAAACGCTCACAGCATCGTCTACATCATCAGAGGCCGCGGCCGCATGCAGATCCCCGGGCACCCGGACAGGACCAGGTTCGACCGCGAGGTACGCCAGGGGCAGATCGTGGTCATCCCCCAGAACTTCGTTGTGGCGGCGCAGGCCAGCAGCGAGGACTTCGAGTGGGTGTCCTTCAAGACCAACGACAACGCCATGGTCCGCCCTCTCGATCGCCGGCAAGGCCTCCATCTTCCGGGGTCTCCCCGAGGCTGTCATCGAGAACTCCTACAGGATCGGTCGCGAGGAGGCGAGAAGGATCAAGTACGGGAGAGGTGAGGAGTTCCTTGTCTTCCAACCAAGGGCTCAAGGAATAAGCGCCGCTGCTTAAGTTTCTGGGGAGAGTAGTGAGAGTGCCCGGCTTTTGTGCCCGGAGTTGGTCTAGGTTTTGCAATAAAGGCCCGGTTGGCTGGTTTTGCTATCATGTACTCATGTTACCACTTACCATGCAGAAATATGTCATGAGACGAGACGCTGGGTTTAATGAAATAAATCAGAATAAATTTCTGTCTTCTTTTTTATCGTCCGTCTCCCCGTAACCCCCCCCCCCCCGGGACTTTCTTTATCTCGTTTTCTATAGCCTGGCCTTGTGGCTGCGAGGGCTGGAAACCGGTTATAGAAGGGAGATGTGGAGAATACACAGCGAGAGGGAGAGTGACGGAATTTTCTTCCGGCCCCACTTTTCCGAATCTATCCTACTGGTCCAGATATGCGAGCTGCAAATCTTTGGAGTTCAGATCCTGTCAGCACAGGTGCAGAGAGAGGGAAAGAAAATTTGCAAAGCTCACACCCATTGGGGGTGTGCGCGCCTGTATCTCCATTGGGTGTCTGCCACACGTGAGGGTAGAGATACTGACGTACACCCAGTGGATGTGCACCATACGTGGCCACTGCGCCCCATTTCATGACAGTGTCGCAAATTCTTTTCATTTTCAAAAGAATTCGCAACGTAATAAAATAATTATAATTTTCTATAGACAATTTAGATTAAGGCATAATTGATATTATTAGAAAGATAATAAAAATATCTATAATTTTGTAAAAGACTATTTTTACTAATTCAGATATTTTAAAAGTCAAAAATATTAAAAATCAGTTTTAAAAAAGACTACCCACGTAGAATAAGTCTTAATCGGATTAGGATTTAAATTAGCAAACAAAAGATAGTACAACTAATGTTAATCACGACCTAAAAAATTATATATAATATATTTGACTTAAATTAGAAGTAAAACATAATAAATTTGAATATAATTAAAATTCTAATTAATTAGTAGAAAGTCATAATAGACATTCTACTGGAATATGATTATGTACACAGTTTTACTTGATATACATCTAGTATTTTAAGTATAACTCCGTGCATAAAATTCATAACTGAGTAAGACAACTCCCATTACAACTATGACTCAAATATATAGAAGTTTTATGAAGAACACATTTTTAAAATAAGTCGTTTCTTAATCGGAATCAGGACATCTTTAGACATGAAGAAAATCTGTCAATTTTCTGAATTTCTAGTATTCAAGACAGCAGGTCCTTAACATACGCATATCTTTTTGTATAGAGGTTTAAAAATAGTGAGATTAATTACATTGGAATGGTAATAAAAAGTGTTAAAACTTTATAGAATAAAGTGTTTCGTAATTCGGATGTTTAAGGAGATGAATTTAAAGGTCTTCAGAAAAAAAAAAAACTGAAGGTACCATGAGCAGAGTCCGATTTAGATTAGGAAGTGATTTTGATTTGCAGATTAAGTTATGGGGAGTAGGAGTTCGACTTCAGCAAAGAAATAATATATTGATGGTTATATTATGAGGGTAAATAAATATAAATAGAGTCTTGGGTCATGCTCAACCTCTATAGCATGCAACTCTCTTCTAAAGCGTAAGTTCATGTGGTGTTCTTGAGAGAATAGTGTTGTTCATGGTTATTTCTTTTGGAAGTTTGATTCTAATCAATATTTTGTATTATTGGAGGCTTAGAGAACGTGGGGAAGAACTTAGAGAATGTGAAAAAAAGTTTAGAGGAAGAAGAAATCATAGATAGATAGCAAGGAAGCTATAGGAGAATCAAGAGCCGGTCTTTCTTCAAGAGATAGGTGAATAATTGTACACATGATCTATTTTGTATTACAAAACTATATTATTTTCGAAAACTTTCAAAAGTAAATCAATTGGTAAGAACTTTGATCTATATGTCTACTTCATGATATTCAAGTTTCATATTTTTGTGATCTTATTTTCTATTTATTTCATTATTATTATCCCAGCCTATGTAATCTGTCCGTTCAATCTATTATGTTTCTAATTATGATCATATGAGTTATAGATATTTCTTCTCCGTGGTCTGATGCCCAATCAAAATGAAATTTAAACTGAAGTTTATTTTTAATGTGAACTTCACGCCCAGCAAATTTCAGAATTTTCAGAGTTCATTTGATATTTATTCCGTTACATTATTCTCATACTATATAATATGTCCTAACAATTTTGAAATCTCAACTTGTGAATTATATATCTCACTTGATTCATGTCTACATCATACCAAATGTTGTAGAGACCTTTGTTATATTCTCCTTGACTTCTTTGTAAAGTTTGAGAATTTTATGACTTCGTTTGATATTCAGTTTACCCTCTGTTTTGATTTGCTGAAATTCGATTTAAGTCGGGTTGTCCGAATCGAAGTGAGAATCTAAAATTATATCAAACCAATCTATAAATCAATGAAACTTTTTATAAACTTTAAATATGATCCTTTCGACATTTTCTGCAAGTTTGATAATTTTATGAATTTATTTGATATTATTCGGCCTATTTGTTGATTTGTTAATTCTGAAAATTAGTTTGATGACCGAAAAATATGTTTGTTATTCCGAAAATTTTAAGAAAATTTCTTTGACTATATGTTCTATCCAGCAACTTATTTTGATCAGCTTACTCTGATTTTTTATATATATGACAATGATGACTCTCTAAGTGGCTATTTTGTATATAAAAGTATGTATTTTAACTCTTATATGTACTTATCAATTTGATAATTCAATTTTAAGATCTATGCCCATCTTTGTCATCATTTGATCTCTATTAATCTGATCACGTCATAATTATTTGACTTTGCTTGGACATTACCATCTTAAGGATATATTTTGCCCAATTCCATTATAAACATCCATATTTGATAGAATATTTTGTTTGGAACCCGAGAGCAAACATGTGGAATCCTGATTTCCGGCCAGCTAAAACCAGGGGACGATACGTAATGCACTGGCGGTTTGGAGTTGGATAGGACTTAAACTCTCCGGTTCTACGCAGTGACCAAGACCTTTGCATCATTTGCCTAGATGCTTTGGTATTTGTTTTGTTTGACTCCTTATATTACGGTTTGGGTGCGTGTCTGTTATGATATGATTTGATTTGTTTGATTGACAAATAAATCTAAAATCCTTACTCCATATATTCATTTAAATTCAGCTTAGTCATTTGAATCTTTTGATCATCCAGTTTAGTTATCCCTTTGTAATCATATAAATTTGTCTTAACTATATGATTCATGATATGAATCTGATTTGATAAGCTACTACGTTATGATAATTACTATTTGATATGACATGTGTTCAAGGGACGACGATACGTAACGCTCTCACAATTTGATATGTTATGTGATACGTTCTGATCATGGCTAGTAGAATTTGATATATCTGATATGAGTTCGATCGTACCGTATATGCTATATATTAGTTGATCTATTTATATTATTAAAAAAAATATTTGATTTGATAAGCTTATATCTAACCATGTTTTGTATTATGTTCTTAGTTGAACTATATGTTGAACTGTGTAAGATCATGTTTAGTATAATTGTATAATATGATTTGTAAAGTTTACTATATGTTAAGTCATGTGGATTGTTTGAAGCCTACTGAGTGGTTGTACTCATAAACCATATTAACATTTTCAAATGTGAGAAAGAGAATCCGAAATTCGAGAAGACTTCTGATTAAGACATTTGACATCTTCAGGAGGTTATTTAGATTGAAATTCACAACTTTTTTAGACTTGATATAATAGGGATGATGAGAGATTGATGTATCTTTATTTAATTGATGAGATTGAGAATTTTTACACAATTGATGGAAATTGTAATTTTTGAACTTTGGTGTTGGCTATATTTGGATATTTTGAGTTACATGATGGTTATGACATTTATTTAAAATCGCATTGTGGTTATTTAGCTCTCATATATGTTCGTTATGGTAAAATTTGTTCTGAGATTACGTAGTTAGATTTCGAGTTTAAAAAAAAAAAAAAGAACCGGATCCGGGACGTAACATAACCCCCCATGTAGTGTGCTTTCGTGCGCTTATTGTAGTAGGAGTAATCACTGCTGAATAAAAGTGATTGCCTAAAAGTGATTGCCCACCTTAAGACTTGAGGGGTTTCTATTTAGGGGGACTTTGATTTTATTGTTGTATTCTCTCAAAGGTATAGTGGTATGCACCCCCCCCCCCCCCCCCCCCCCCTCCCTTTTATTTTTGAATTTTAAATTCTGCAATATAACTCTAAAGGTCGGCCCAGGATCCTAGATAAGTGGTTGGGTTCCAAAAAAAAAAGATTTGCCGTACGAGACACATCCCACCCAACTTGACAACTTTTTCCTTATTCTCAGTTCAATAGGTTCAAATATCACGAAGAGAAACTTAAATGCTACCAAGAGCATAGAAGTTCAATCATAATTTAAAACACCCTAACGTAATACAACACAAGAACACTTAAATACTATCATGAGCACAAGACTTCAATCATAATTTAAAATGCAACTCAATATAATACAACATAGAGTACTTAAATACTACCAAGAACACATGACTATAACCATAATTTAAAATACACCCCAATGTAATATTCGTACATTAATTTAACTTGTATCCAAGAGCATAAAATTACAATCATTTTGATCGCTGTGTGCCTCTATTCTTTCTCTGTCACATTGTCTGAAAAAGAAAAAAAGTGACACAATCTTCATTTATAACTCTTATCCTGTCATCCGCTTAACCTTCATAAATTTGATGTTTCAAAGACGTTGTAACATATAATAGATTAACTATATAATACTTTATATTCAATGGTCCAAGTAAAATTGAGGATGAATTAAATAAGTGAAATGATAATGACCAGCATGAATGGTAAAAGGCAATAGTGATTTTCTTTTTTCACACACGTAAATCGAATAAAATAAGATGGAGACGAAAACGAGATAAGAAATAAGAAGACAAGTGATCTAATTCTCGGAGAAACTGAGTCTGATGTGGTGATCAGAGCAATTAGGTGTCATTGAAAGATTTCTCTTACACCTGAATACTATTATACAAGTTTCTTGGTCATAAAAAATAAAAGAATATCTGAAATAACCAGGTCAGATTACTTCGGAGCCAGATCCGAGCCGTGTCAGGTTAACCCAACCGTAGTACTGCCTCAATTTGATTGCAGAATAGGTTAATCCGGAATTACTTATCCGGAATAGCGTATACTAGAATAAAGAGTGCTTAGTTTTGATATTCTGTGGGACCCACTGGCGGAATAAGAAGGATAAGTAATTTTTGGGTCTAGGGTCGAATTGCTTATTCTCCTTATTCTCCGAATAGGTTATTC
Organism: Zantedeschia hybrid cultivar; assembly: GCA_030544215.1. Classification (NCBI taxonomy): domain Eukaryota; kingdom Viridiplantae; phylum Streptophyta; class Magnoliopsida; order Alismatales; family Araceae; genus Zantedeschia; species Zantedeschia hybrid cultivar. Next base: position 1,252,219 of record JARZZO010000015.1, read on the forward strand.
GGCACCGATATAAGTCATTCCGCTTGTCAAAGCTAAATTAAGCTTATTCTCTCTTTATTCTTTCTTATTCTTCTCCTATTCTCTAATCAAAGAAAATAAACATCTGATTTTGGAACCTGAGTTATCCCTCCATTTTCGAATTCGATTCGGATTTCAAAACATGTTTTGTTAAAAAATTCGTCAATTCTTGTTATTGTTCCTCCAAATTCCAACAAATTCGGATCTAATTCATCTAGCGGGTTTTGATCTGATCCAGCTAAATTTTAGCACCACCGCCGCACTAGCCCCACCATAGAACTTTTCAAGTTTAATGTGCGTTTTGACCTGATTACGTTGTTGACTTTAAGCGCTGACTAAGCAAGCATTTCAACCGTATTTTGTTCAGCTTTTAATGTCATGTATTACGGACAAAGTAGAATGAGACGACCAGCATATCTTTAGATTGGCCAAATGACGATGATGGATCAGGTTTACCCTCAATCCAATCCACCAGACAGCCGACCAAGGACCCAAACACTGAGCCCTAGGGATCATATTAATCCTACCTAAAACTTAAATAGGTCGTTTGTAAATAGAATCTATGACGTTCATGACAGCATTACAAATATTTATATATTAAAAAAAGTAACATAATATTTAAATATTATTTTTATATTATACAGAAAAAATGAATAATTTAATGCTTACTAAGATGCATAGTCGGGGCAAGCCCATAGTAGGAGTACTGCAAACTGGGTCGAGTTCACCCAGATTTGGCCCGCCCACATGACAAATCTGCTGATCCTCCCACGTACCCGGATGCAATGAAACGGATTCGCATCATATCTAAATTTGGAGAAGTTGACATCCATCAGATATTCACATTTGGGAAAGCGGTGAAAAAAGTCTTGGTCGCATCTAGAGTCCAGACCCTCCACTCCGTCGAGGCCTTCGGCAGAATCGGCACCATCCGCTCCTTCGCTTGTTGACGCAGCACCGAATCCCAAAAGGACTACCTCGTCGTCTGCTCCGACTCTGGCTGCCTCGTCATCCTTGAGTATAATCCCGTCACCGCCCACTTCGACAAAGTCCATCAAGAGACCTTCGGCAAGTCTGCTGCCGCCAAATCATCTCCAGCCAATATCTCACCAATCACCACCTCCTCCCTACTAGAGGCCCATAAAAACCATGTCTTCTGCTACTCTATCGCCAGTGCCGTAGTGTTCACCGCCATCGAACGCAACTACTCTAAGGCCAACCAGAACCTCATTGGCTACACTACCACTGACATGCAGAAGCACTTCACCGTCTACCAGTTCGACCTCGTCTAAACCATGTCCATAGGAAGTGGTCCGAGCCCGTAAACAACAGGGCCAACCTCCTCATCACCGTCTAGGGTGCCGACACTAGTACTGTCTTTGTGTGCACCATGTTAGAATAGTCATGTATTGTAAAAAGGACAAAATCAAAATATGTTTATAAGATGGTGCCTACTTCACTCATAGTTTTAAGGTTTTGAGTTGGATGACTTAATAACTTCAACATGGTAACAGAGCCCATGGTTACAAATTGGGCCACGCACCCTGTATTTGTGGTCCACGTGACAGAACCTAAAATCGGCCTGCACATGAGGGGACGTGTTAGAATAGTCTCGTATTAAAAAAAGAACAAAATCAAAATATGTTTATAAGATGATGCCTACTCCATTCATGGTCTTAAGATTTTGAGTTGGATGGCCCAATAACTTTAACACACCAAAACATCATCATCTACAAGAAGCAACGTCATCCAGACATATGCGCTGTAGTCACCCGTTGAGTTGATCTCCCCGATGAGAGGGGTGTGCTGGTTGTCCCCATTGCCACCACCAGATAAAGACCATAAGAGCCTCATTGTCTTCTTGTTGCAAACTGAGTATGGCGATGTCTTCAGGATCACTCTCGACCTCGAGGACGGCAAGTGCATCATGGAGCTCAGGATCTCAACCATATTGACACAATTTATGTCACCACTAGCATGTGTGTCCTCAGCGTAGGGTTCTTATTTGTTAGAAGATAATCCAAACCTGAAGCTAGCGTTGGAGCTCGGTTTGGAGTCAACCTGGTTCTCTACTAATCCAGTTCTATGTTGTATCGGTAAGTTAGTTGGGTTACATTTGCAAGTCACCACGTTTCTACCGTGGCTAACTAGTGTTAGAATAGTCATGTATTGGAAAAATGACAAAATCAAAACGTATGGTCAGAAATATAGGAAAATCGTCTTTCCTATTCTTTCTCCTGACCCTGCTACGAGGAAGGATGTTCACTTCTTAAAATATCCCATATATGTAGGCAGAAACAGGAGAAGAGGTCAGATTTATCCCGATGGGAGCAAGAGTAACAACATTATCTATAATGTCATATCCGTAGGTATAGTAGGCAGAATAGTACGTAAAGAAAAGGGCGGATATGAAATAACCATAATTGATCCATCAGATGGATATCAAATGGTTGATATTATACCACTTGGTATCAGAGCCCATGGTTGTAAATCGGGCCGCGCACTCCTATTTGTGTTCCACATGACAGAGCCTAAATCGACTTGCACGTGAGGAGGTGTGTTAGAATAGTCCTGTATTGAAAAAAGGACAAAATCAAAACGTGTTTAATAGATGGTGCCTACTTCACTCATAGCCTTAAAGTTTTGAATTGGATAGCCCAATAACTTCAACAACTTGTTTATCTAGTTAGTAGTATTAGAGTTTGAGTTTGGTCAAGAGTCTTGATTGAAGACTTCGTCTTGTAGTTATGATTGTCTAATGCTTGTGCTAATCTTCCTCTAAGATGTCCAAAAGTCAGGTTCGATTTTTAGAACGTCTATTTATCATTCCATATCACTCCACTGCAAAACAAACGTCCCGGAGACATATTTATAGACAGCTGATTTTGGATACCCTTTTGGTCATATAACCTGCTTCATCTTAACCCATCTCATTTAGCTCATCTCATTTCCCCACCTAATTCATCCCATTAGATAATCAAGTCCATTAACTAAACCCTTCTTCCACCTCCTATGGAAGACGGACTTTGTTGCCTTCCACCTCTTACGGAAAGCGGACTCTGTTGTCTTCCACGAAAGCGAAAGACAGAATAGTTTGCCGTCCATCTTCCCAGAATCCCCTTGATCTCATTTCCTATGTTCTCCTCCAGTTATGACCCTCACTTCCCACTACAGCGCATACTCCCCACTCCGGAGACTACCGCGAGCACGATCCTCAATTCTTGACTACTTCCTATTAACTCTTGGGGAATAACAGAGATTTAGACCCCTGATTTTTCCTATTTTCTTCTCTCCTATATAAACCTTCCAGATCCTCTCGAGAAGGGGATTAAAGAGGCGTTTTGGTTGGAAGGGTTCGGGTTGGCAGTTTTCGAGTGGAAGGCTTCAGCGGAAGTTCTGACGGATAGAGACTAGAAGTTGGCGGGTCTGAGGACAACCTGTGAAGGAGTCTCTCCTACATAAGATTCTTCTCCTAAATTTCCTCCTCCTTTTTTTTACTTTTTTATATTTTACCGCATCCTACTCTTAAATACATCCAATAGTTTCCTTTTATTTTAACCATTCCTTTCCGCACCACAACACACACGAACACTGCATTCACATGCGTGCATATTAGGATGATTTTGCATCTTTTAATACAAAGATTCTAAACAAAAAACGGGAGGTGGGTGGTCATAGTGCATTATCACCTTCCCTCTCCAAACACTCATCTGGTGCATCTCCTTTCAATTGTTATTTTGTTAAAAGTATGTATGATTAGATTCTACACGTCACAGTTCTAATATGATTTTCTTTCTTTTGACTAGTCTTCTTCTTAAGGGTTCTTACCACAATTAACATGTGGATCATCGAGTTCTTTTCCTTCGGCCAGCCGGAGGCAGAGAAAAAGAATTCATAATCTCCCATTCCAACAAGACGTGATCAACTTTACAATCCTGCGAAGTACAAGACCTGAAGGTAAGACTCCTGACGATCACACATTGACCCCTAACTCCTTATTATATCGCCCTAGTTGTACGATGAATGGAGGAACCACCACGGAAGGGAACGTTCCGGCGGCGGTCCACGTGAAACTTTCTATGGGTATTTTTTTGAAAAACACTTTCTATTCCCACCTTTGCAACTTCGGGGAATTCTGGGTACACACCCGCCTAGGGCTGTCAATGGAAACCCGATTATCCGAGTTTTCGATCCATTTCCGAAAAAAAATATCCGTATTCGATAAAAAATATCCGTCCGATAGTTATCGGAATCGAAAACGGATATTTCCGATAAGCTATCGGAATCGGATACGCCTATTTCCGTATCCGTTTTCCGTTTTCCGAATCCGATTATTATTAAATTTATTAACAATAAATACTAGCCACTGGATCTTGTTTAATCTGACGGTTGAGGAGGAGAAGTTTTGTAAAAGGTGGGAACCCTAACCCTTTTGCTGTGCAGCCCCCAACGCACATCCCATCTCCCTCCAAACTCCATCTGCTTCCTCCCCTCTCCACCACACCATCCCGCAGAACAACGCTCCCTTCCGCTGGACGCCTGGCAAAAGCTTCTTCGACTGCTCGCTGCAGCAGAACTCAGCGGCGGCCTCGGTCTGCTTCCTCCCCTCTCCACCACACCATCCCGCAGAACAACACTCCCCTCCGCTGGAACAACACTCCCCTCCGCTCAACGGCAAAAGCTTCTTCGGCTGCTCAACGTTGCAGTAGAACTCAACAGTGGCCTCGACGGAGTCGGCAACGAAGGGGAAACCCAGAAGTGTCGACGACGTTGGCCGGCGACGACCTCAGCCATGACGGTGTTGGCCGGAGGTATGCATTTTATTCTTCAATCCCTCTCCCATTTCCTGCTTTCCTCTTCTTCCCAATCTTCCCCTCCTCCCTTGCTTTTTTCTTCTGGTCATCTTTTTTTTCCTCCTCAAATCGAGAACAGGTTTCCACATTTTCAGATCTTGAGGTCCAGGGACCACATAGTCACATTAGTCTCGAGTTGAGCTATCTACCGATCAAGTAGGGAGGTGTATGGTTTTCATGTTGGTGAAGATGGGGAACATGGGGCCCCTCACCTGCACCCAGGGGGAGATCAGATCCGATTGCAGGAGGGTTAAACTTGAATCTTTGTTGTCTTTTCTTGTTCTGATGGATTTCGCAAAAAAAAATTCACTCGAAAAGCATCTTTTTACTTCCAGTTTCTGGCTCCATTAGCATGCAATTGCGGTCTTTTTAGTGTTTCTTTAGCTGATTGGTGTCTACTCAGGAGAGCAGCCCTTGTTCTTATAGGCATTTGGTTAACGGCTCGTGTTCTAATGTCACTTGTTCTTACCTCATGTTTCTCATTCATTTATCTGTAAACCTATTTTTTACACATGCCACTTACTTGACAGATAAAAAAAGAAAACCTACATCTACAGAGGATTACCTAATAATGTAAACCTATTCTGAATTTCGGTCTCCTCTTGAGGTCTCAACTTTGCTTTTTTCCTTTTTTTTGTCTCTGTTTCAGGCTTTCAGCCCTTGTTCGAAAAGCTTTGCTGTGTAGTACATTAAGATTATGTACTAACTCGTTCAGTTTCTTTTTCTGGCTTTCGTAACTTCGTTTGTGATTTTTTTTTATTGTTTCCATGTGGTCATCTTTTTTACTTGTGTTTTTGTCTCAATGTCTGTCTTTACGTCTATCAACATATATATCTGCATGCTTATGTCCACTCCAATATATCACTCAGGTTGTTAGTGAATTAGTGTGCCCAATAAACAAAATATGAGCAGGCTTAGTAAAACTGCAATTTGTCTTGTTCATCTATAGTTGAGCTTAACTTGAACACAATTTTAGGCTTGATTAATAACTAGGTCAAGTTTGAGCATAAGCATGCTCTGGTCATTTATGTCTGAACATGCTCGATCAGGGCTCAATTACGTTCATCTAATAGCTCATTTATATTCATTTAATCACTCACTCAGAATTTTCTATATCCCATTTAATAACTTAGTCAAAGAAACAAGACCAAAACCAGAATTTTCTATATCTTCTAATGGTTGTCTTTTATTTTCTTGTTCATATGTATACACATGGGTCTCTCATCTCCCCATGTATCTAGCATGCGAGAATTTGAATAAAAGTACACCTACCCTCGGCCTGTAGCGGTTCTTTCCATATCATGGCGGTGTCCAAATTCGCATATTAGATAATAACATGAGATTTCTCCTTTTCTTTTTCTTTTTTTTTGCAGCACATTATCTCTCATTGGATCGTGTAGGCTATTCTATAATTTTCTCATATCAAAGATGGCAGAGGGGGATCAATCCATGCCTCAAAGTCAAAGATCTATTATGTGGTTTTTTATTTAATTTTATTTAAATGTTAGACATGCTTTATAATGTCATGCATCATTTTAAGAGTGTGCATTTATTTTCTTTGTTGTTCAGAATTTCTGAAACCGTTGAAGTAGAGAGTAATGCACAAGCATCATCTCATGTGCCTCCCTCTGAACATGCAAAGAAGAGAAAATTGAGATCTTTAGTGTGGAAGGACTTTGATAGGACTCAAAGAGAAGATGGGACATATGTTGCTACATGTCATTTTTGTCACAAAGAATTGTCAGGAGATAGTAAAATGGGAACTACACATCTTAAGTTACATTTGCGTCATTGTGTTCATTACAAAAGGAGTAACAACAAACAACCTAGTGTGGGGCAATTGCTTTTGAGACCCACAGAGACAAATAATGATGGTAGTACTACTTTTGAGTGTTTTCAATTTAACCAAGAAACTGTTGGGTTTTCTCGTGTTTCTCCGGATCGCTCACGCAGCGGAAAATAAAATATTAAACAGCGATCCGTTTTTCTGTTTCGAAAAACTAAAATCGATTATCGGATAATCGAGGTTCTCACCGTATGCGGATTCGAATCCACAACCGTTCGGTTTCGTCGGTGCGACACCGTAAGCCGCGCAAGTGCCCGGCCTCTAGCGAAGTCCACGCGATCCTCCCTGTAACGACCCGCCACCCTATAATCGGGGATCCGATTACCATATGGGCACCGAACCATTAATTTGGAACCAAACCAGGATCTAATCAAGTCTGGGAGATAAATAATAAACTAAGCTAAACATTCACATCGCATTGAACTGAAATAAAAGTGTATGAATTAAAATTTATTACAATGCGACTCGATACAGCAAATAATTACATACTCCAACAGAAAGGAAATAATTAAACGTACAGGCCAGAAATAAAATAACAACTATGTCGGGGTATACCCCGGAACAACTGCTGACGGTGCTCAACTCACGGCCGCACTCTCCTCGTTACGTCTGCTGAGAGTCCTCACCTGAAAACCGCAGGGGTGAGTCTTAAGACAAGACTCAGTAGGGATCCTTCGATCCCCACTGCCCACGCACACACCCACAAGTGCAAGGTACAGCTAATGGTAAAGTGATAAGCACAAGAGGTACAATTCCTAATTCTTAACGTGAAATCACATGCGATCGTTATATAATATACATGCATATATTAAACCAGCCGGCTAGGAAACCCACAACTGTCGTCTCGATAGAACTCGCTAACCACACAACAACGGTGGAAAAACCTCGACCCGCTGAGACCAAACAGTAACCCCTCGGATAGCACACTAGCTACTCCGGCCCAACCGGCTCAGGTGGCTACTCCTTCCCTCAGCATGAGTGACTCTCCGAATGTACCACTCCGACGCCGGTACTAGCTGACCCCGGGGTTCACCAGGTGACCCTCTCTCACTAGGCGTCACCCCGCTCACGCCCCCACCGGCGCTGTGCTCACGCCCCCACCAGCACAGTGTGATAAAGTGCTACAATGTCACTCCAGGTCCACAGTAACTCAAAACCCAGCACAGTGCGATCCGATCACGTGAAAAGTCCGCGATCGCATAACACACATATAGAACCATCCGATCATGAAGAATCCATCTCCATCGGGTACGCTAAAACATGCACTAACCATCTATCTAATAGTATGAATACGTTTTACTGGCATGAATTAGTGAGGTTCTATCTTGAATCGCGTCTCCCAAGGTCGACGCCATTCAAGCTCCATGTACAGGTTTATGTAAAACAGTCTTCAGAATCAGGCCTTAAAAAGGCGTCGACACCAGTGGTCGCCTTTTTAAAAGGCGTCGACATCCTCAGACGCCGTTCAGCACAGAAATCCAGAAATTCCAAAGAAACCACTCAGGGAATTCCTGCCTTAAAAGGCGTCATGGTCTCCTGACGCCATTCAAAAACGCGTCAGCGTCCCATGACGTCTTTTAACCTCAGAATCCCGAACTGGCAACCCCTCAGTCGGGCGATTCCTGTCTAAAAGGCGTCGTGATGGTCCGACGCCCTTCAAAAAGGCATCGTCCATGCACGACGTCTTTTAACCCCATGAAACAGAATTGCCATGAGCCCGAGGGCTCCCTTTTTACCCCAAAATTATCCAAAGACGGAGGAGAAAGAGGGGCAACACAATTCATGGGAAAACACATTCACAGCAAAACCCTCATATCAACAAAAGAACACCTAAACATGCTCATTCTACCCTCCGAAACCAAAGATCCAAATAAGCTTAAACGGGGAACAACATGGCTTAAACACGATGCTTATGGGAACCGTCACCCTACCGAATACTTGAACGCCTCCGAGCTTCAAGCCGCCCACCCGACTCGCCCCACGCCGCCGCCGGTACCGCCGTGGTCGTGCTTACTCCACCGTGACGTCGGCCGCCGTCCGGAGAGTAGAACGCCGCAGTGGAAGTGGAGGTGGTAGTGGTAGGAGCTAGGTAGAGGATGAAGTGGAGGGAGAGATGAAATGGTGGAAGGAAAAGAAGGAGGAGGAGGAATCGCCGCCGAGTTTGTCGGAAGGGAAAGAGAGAAAGAGAGAAGGAGGAAAAATGAGGGAAAGAAGGAGGGCTCGCGGGGTTAACCAGAGACTGGCTAAAACGCATCGACATCCACGGACGCCAATCAGTTGATGTGACGGCTGCTCTGACAAGACTCTAAAACGCGTCGTTCAAGGCAGACGCCGTTCAGACGACATGTCAGGGCCGTACTCTGACAATCCCAGAGTCGCAGTCTGAAAGGCGTCGACACACGTGGACGCCGTTCAGGCGACATGACAGGGCCGTACCCTCGCGGCCCGAAGCCAGCCCATGTGGCACCCACGTGGCAGAACCTAAAACGCGTCTGCGACGGTAGACGCCGTTTAAAACGCGTCTCGATGCCCTGACACGATTCGCCACAGAATCTCAGCCCTTACTACGGTCAGAACTACAGGGTCCGACCCCGTAAACTGGATCCGAAAGTCACGATCCTTACAATCTCCCCCCCTTAAAAGAATTTCGCCCCCGAATTGACTGCTAGAATTAATAAAGTCAAAACAGGGTTACAAGTTCATAAAGAAGCTTACGAAAAGAGGTAAGGGAACTGCTCCCGCATCTCATCTTCTCGCTCCCAGGTTGCCTCACCTCCGGAGCGGTATTGCCAAATCACTTTGACTAATGGTACAATCTTGTTCTGCAGGACCTGTTCCCTGCGATCTTCTATACGAACAGGATACTCTGGAAAGGACAGGTCCTCTGCGACCTCCAACTCTGAAAAATCCAAGATATGAGACGGATCCTGAATATACTTTCTCAGTAAGGAAACGTGGAACACATCGTGCACCCCTGCAAGACTGGGCGGCAAGGCCAGCTGATACGCGGTTTCCCCAATCCGAGAAAGAATGGGAAAAGGCCCAATATATCGCGGACTCAGCTTGCCTCGCTTCCCAAATCTCATCACACCCTTGGAGGGTGAGACTCGGAGAAACACGTGGTCCCCAACTTCAAATTCCAATGGTCTCTGTCGGATGTCAGCATAACTCTTCTGCCTATTCTGAGCTGCGGTCAACCTCTGTCGAACTGTCCTGGCAACCTTAGCACACTGCTGTACTAACTCGGGTCCCACTATCTGCCTTTCACCGATCTCGGACCAACATACAGGAGATCGACAAGGTCGTCCATACAAAGCCTCGTAAGGTGCCATGCCGATACTGGAATGGTAACTGTTGTTATAGGCAAATTCCACTGTGGACAAATGCTGCTCCCAAGAACCTCCCCAGTCTAGACAACAAGCCCTGAGCATATCCTCCAATGTCTGAATAGTCCTCTCCGACTGCCCGTTAGTCTCGGGATGGTAGGCTGAGCTGAAAGCCAACTGAGTGCCTAATGCCTGCTAAAAACTCTTCCAGAATCTGGAAGTAAACCTTGGATCTCGATCTGATACAATGGACAAAGGCACCCCGTGCAGAGAGATGATCCAGTCTACAAACAACTTTGCTAGCTTGCCGACTGACCAGTCCTTCCTAATAGCTAGGAAGTGTGCCGACTTGGTCAGCCGATCAACTATGACCCAGATAGCATCTCTCCTGTTAGGGGATGTAGGCAATCCCATCACGAAATCCATCGTCACATGCTCCCATTTCCATTCTAGAATCGGTAAAGGCTGCAGCAATCCACCGGGTCTCTGATGCTCGGCTTTAACCTACTGACAAGTCATGCATCTGGCCACATATTCAGCCACATCTTTCTTCATATCGGGCCACCAGAAGTGCCTCTTCAAACAATGATACATCTTTGTCGTTCCAGGATGCACTGCATATCTTGAACGGTGCGCCTCATCAAGAACACATCTGCGCACGTCTTCCTCAGTCGGAACATAAAGTCTACCTCTGAACCTGACCGTACCGTCGTCCCACCACTCCACCTCTGACCTCTGGAGGATGTGAGGTAGCTCAACATCTGCCCTCTGAGCCTCAATCACTGCATGATACACAGCTGGTCTCACAGTCAAACTGACCAGTACGGCTCTATCATCTTCACGTGGAATCCTAAAGGAAGATTCCACCACCTGCTCGAACAATTTCCACTCTCGAACCATAAGATATGACATGACCGTCTTCCGACTCAAGGCGTCTGCCACTACATTCGCCTTGCCCGGATGATAAGAAAGGTCAAAGTCATAATCTTTAATGAACTCCATCCATCTTCGCTGCCTCAAATTCAGGTCTCTCTGAGTGAACACATATTTCAGGCTCTTGTGATCGGTGAAAACCTGAAATTTCTCCCCATATAAATAATGCCTCCAGACCTTGAGTGCAAATACCACAGCTGCTAGCTCCAAATCATGAGTAGGATAGTTCTCTTCATGCTTCTTCAGCTGTCGAGAAGCATAAGCCACTGCGCTGCCATGTTGCATCAGAACTGTGCCCAAACCTCGACGGGACGCATCAGAGTAAACTACAAATCCACCTGACCCAGATGGAAGCACCAGCACAGGGGCTGACGTGAGACGGGTCTTTAACTCAATCAAACTCTGTTCACAATCCTCGGTCCACACAAAGCGAACTCCCTTTCGAGTCAACCTCGACAAGGGGGCTGCTATCGAGGAAAATCCCTGAACAAACCGCCTGTAATAACCGGCAAGTCCCAGAAAGCTCCTGATCTCAGTCACTGAAGTCGGCCTACTCCAATCCATCACCGCCTCGATCTTGGCTGGATCTACTGCGATACCATTGCCAGAAATAACATGCCCAAGGAAGTGTACCTCGTCTAGCCAAAACTCACATTTGCTAAATTTGGCATACAATTGGTGCTCCCTCAGGACCTGCAGTACAGCCCGAAGATGGGTGGCATGCTCTTCCTCAGAAGAAGAATAGATCAGAATATCATCAATAAACACAACCACAAACTGGTCCAGGTAGGTCCTGAAGACTCGGTTCATCAGCTCCATAAAGGCCGCCGGAGCATTGGTCAAGCCAAAGGGCATAACCAAAAATTCATAATGCCCATACCGAGTTCTGAAAGCCGTCTTACTAACATCAACATCCCGGATTCTCATCTGATAATATCCAGATCTCAAGTCAATCTTGGAAAATATCCTAGCGGACTGCAGCTGATCCATCAAATCATCGATTCTTGGAAGTGGGTACTTATTCTTGATTGTCACCTGGTTCAGCTGCCTATAGTCAATGCACAACCTCAGAGAACCATCTTTCTTTCTAACGAACAGGACTGGAGCACCCCAAGGAGATGTACTGGGATGAATGAAACCCTTATTCAGCAGTTCCTGCAACTGCGCCTTCAACTCGGCGAGTTCGGCTGGCGCCATCCGATACGGGGCCTTAGACAAGGGCGCCGTACCTGGTGCAAGCTCGATGGTAAATTCGACCTCTCGCTGAGGAGGAAGGCCAGGCAGCTCCTCAGGAAACACATCAATGAACTCACATACTACAGGTATCTCCCCAGGGCTGAGACTATCCCGGACATCAGAGACAACAACAGAGGCAAGGAAAGCCTCACAACCACCAGCAAGCAACCTCCGTGCCTTAAAGGCAGAAATAAGAATACCTCGGGAAGGAAGCCTAATACCTTGGAAGAAGAAGGTCGGGATGTCCGGAATGGAGAATCGCACCCTCTTTCTGTGGCAGTCCACCTCCGCATAAAAGGCTTCCAACCAATCCATGCCTAGGATGATATCAAAGTCACGAATGGCAAGAACAACTAACTGGGCAGGTAGCACATGACCCTCAATAGTCAAAGGAACATTCCTCAAGCAGTTATAAGATATCATAAAGTCTCCAGAAGGAACCTCCACCATCAGACCATCAGATAACTCATCGACGGGTGCAGAAAGAATATCTAGGAACTGCTCAGAAATGAAAGAATGTGAAGCACCCGAATCAATCAATACGTGTGCGGAGTTCCCAAGGACAGAAAATGTACCTTCCACCAAGTTGGACGCGCGAGCCTCCCTCCTGGTGATGGCTGGAACTCTCCCCTGGGTCCTCGGCTTCTTCTGATCACCAGAACCCTGCCCCTGACTATACCCTTGCGGGCACTGCCTCACTAGATGGCCCTACTGGCCGCAAGTAAAACACCTCCTGGAAATGGTGGGACACTGAGTCCCGCCATGGGTACCACCACAGTACTGACAAACTGTCGGAAGCCTCTGAGCTGGCCCCTGTGGTGTACTGGACACTGACTGACTCTGCTGTCCCTGTCTGGGCCTGTTGCTCCCGCTGTTGCCACTACTGCTGCCACTACCCCTGAAGAATCTCCTGAATCGGGAGCCGAGTGATGATGATCCCGATCCGGATGAAGGGGCTGCTGCCGCTGCCTTACCCCTGCCATGAACTGGACTCTGAGCAGCCAGTCCTTTCTCCCGAGCCGACTGGCTCTGTTGAGCCTCCACTGCTGCCGCACGTCTAACCGCAGAAGCCAAATCCGTGCAACAGTGAGACGCCACAAAGTTCCTTAGACTAAGCCTCAGTCCGTCCACGAACCTCTCAGTACGACGCTCCTCGTTCCCAGATATGAAAGGTACAAACCGACCCAGCGAAACAAACTTTGCATGGTACTCGAGTACCGTCATACTCCCCTGCGTCAGATCCATGAACTCCCTCTCCTTGGCCCTCTGGACATGTCTAGGGAAATACTGTGCATTAAACTCCTTAACAAATGTCTCCCATGAAATTTACCTAAGACTCCTGTCCTCATAAGACAAACTCTTCAGTGTGGTCCACCAGTCATAAGCGCTATCCTTCAGCATGAAGGCAGCCAATGGGGTCCGCTCTACCGCTGCACAGTCCATGGTATCAAAAGTCTTCTCTATCTCTCCAAGCCAGTAAATGGCCTCGTCAGGGTCGGGACGACCAGTGAAGTGAGGTGGCCTCAGCTTCAGAAACCTCTCAAGTGTGGCTGTGGACCCTCCCCGCGCACTGGAACTCTCACTAGGGTCTCGCGTCTGGTATCGAGCCATAGTGTCCATCATAGCCTCCATAAACTGCTCAACATTCGGCCTCCCGGCCTCAGACCCACTAGGGACATCTCCCTGCTCTCGAATAACTCGCATCCTCCTTCTGGGAGCCATCTACTCGCCTATAATTACAAAATCAAAAGTTCTAATTAGAGTCCTAAAGCCTATACTACCGCCGTGCCTGTACGGGATAATGTATTTATTTGCCGAATTTATAATATTTAACCTAGTTATTTATTTATTTGCCAGACCGTATGCTCTGATACCAATTGTAACGACCCGCCACCCTATAATCGGGGATCCGATTACTAAATGGGCACCGAACCATTAATTTGGAACCAAACCAGGATCTAATCAACTCTGGGAGATAAATAATAAACTAAGCTAAACATTCACATTGCATTGAACTGAAATAAAAGTACAGGAATTAAAATTTATTACAATGCGACTCGATACAGCAAATAATTACGTACTCCAACAGAAAGGAAATAATTAAACGTACAGGCCAGAAATAAAATAACAACTACGTCGGGGCATACCCCGGAACAACTGCTGACGGTGCTCAACTCACGGCCGCACTCTCCTCGCTAGGTCTGCTGAGAGTCCTCACCTGAAAACCGCAGGGGTGAGTCTTAAGACAAGACTCAGTAGGGATCCTTCGATCCCCACTGCCCACGCACACACCCACAAGTGCAAGGTACAGCTAATGGTAAAGTGATAAGCACAAAAGGTACAATTCCTAATTCTTAACGTGAAATCACATGCGATCGTTATATAATATACATGCATATATTAAACCAGCCGGCTAGGAAACCCACAACTGTCGTCTCGATAGAACTCGCTAACCACACAACAACGGTGGAAAAACCTCGACCCGCTGAGACCAAACAGTAACCCCTCGGATAGCACACTAGCTACTCCGGCCCAACCGGCTCAGGTGGCTACTCCTTCCCTCAGCATGAGTGACTCTCCGAATGTACCACTCCGACGCCGGTACTAGCTGACCCCGGGGTTCACCAGGTGACCCTCTCTCACTAGGCGTCACCCCTCCCACGCCCCCATCGGCGCTGTGCTCACGCCCCCACCAACACAGGGTGATAAAGTGCTACAATGTCACTCCAGGTCCACAGTAACTCAAAACCCAGCACAGTGCGATCCGGTCACGTGAAAAGTCCGCGATCGCATAACACACATATAGAACCATCCGATCATGAAGAATCCATCTCCATCGGGTACGCTAAAACATGCACTAACCATCTATCTAATAGTATGAATACGTTTTACTGGCATGAATTAGTGAGGTTCTATCTTGAATCGCGTCTCCCAAGGTCGACGCCATTCAAGCTCCATGTACAGGTTTATGTAAAACAGTCTTCAGAATCAGGCCTTAAAAAGGCGTCGACACCAGTGGTCGCCTTTTTAAAAGGCGTCGACATCCTCAGACGCCGTTCAGCACAGAAATCCAGAAATTCCAAAGAAACCACTCAGGGAATTCCTGCCTTAAAAGGCGTCATGGTCTCCTGACGCCATTCAAAAACGCGTCAGCGTCCCATGACGTCTTTTAACCTCAGAATCCCGAACTGGCAACCCCTCAGTCGGGCGATTCCTGTCTAAAAGGCGTCGTGATGGTCCGACGCCCTTCAAAAAGGCGTCGTCCATGCACGACGTCTTTTAACCCCATGAAACAGAATTGCCATGAGCCCGAGGGCTCCCTTTTTACCCCAAAATTATCCAAAGACGGAGGAGAAAGAGGGGCAACACAATTCATGGGAAAACACATTCACAGCAAAACCCTCATATCAACAAAAGAACACCTAAACATGCTCATTCTACCCCCCGAAACCAAAGATCCAAATAAGCTTAAACGGGGAACAACATGGCTTAAACACGATGCTTATGGGAACCGTCACCCTACCGAATACTTGAACGCCTCCGAGCTTCAAGCCGCCCACCCGACTCGCCCCACGCCGCCGCCGGTACCGCCGTGGTCGTGCTTACTCCACCGTGACGTCGGCCGCCGTCCGGAGAGTAGAACGCCGCAGTGGAAGTGGAGGTGGTAGTGGTAGGAGCTAGGTAGAGGATGAAGTGGAGGGAGAGATGAAATGGTGGAAGGAAAAGAAGGAGGAGGAGGAATCGCTGCCGAGTTCGTCGGAAGGGAAAGAGAGAAAGAGAGAAGGAGGAAAAATGAGGGAAAGAAGGAGGGCTCGCGGGGTTAACCAGAGACTGGCTAAAATGCGTCGACATCCACGGACGCCAATCAGTTGATGTGACGGCTGCTCTGACAAGACTCTGAAACGCGTCGTTCAAGGCAGACGCCGTTCAGACGACATGTCAGGGCCGTACTCTGACAATCCCAGAGTCGCAGTCTGAAAGGCGTCGACACGCGTGGACGCCGTTCAGGCGACATGACAGGGCCGTACCCTCACGGCCCGAAGCCAGCCCACGTGGCACCCACGTGGCAGAACCTAAAACGCGTCTGCGACGGTGGACGCCGTTTAAAACGCGTCTCGATGCCCTGACGCGATTCGCCACAGAATCTCAGCCCTTACTACGGTCAGAACTACAGGGTCCGACCCCGTAAACCGGATCCGAAAGTCACGATCCTTACACTCCCCGCGACAGATATCCTCGCATTCCTCGTTCTTCGCAGCCCACGAAACCTCCGCCGGTCGCCGCAACGCGCGGACGATTTCCCGTCGAACGGGATTCGGAGAAGCGGCGGAGCAGATCTGGATCTGTCTGGACGCCAGAGAGAGAGAGAAACAGAAGAGGGGCGGCTAGGGTTAGCAGCAGCTTGTCCTGCTCAGCCTGTTCGCTATGCTTTATACTAACCGCACGGTTTTTCATAAAAACCCCCGGTTTGTATAAAACCCACTTATTTATCTATCGCCTTGAGAATCATTTGCGTGTGACCCTCTAGGCCTAAGTACCAGTCCAGTTAATGGCCCAACAAGCCCAGTGACTCCTCACTGGCTTTATTAATCAATTAATAACCCATTATTAATTAATTAATCAATCGAATTAATGTCGCACATCGAACTCAATCAGGCCTCCGATCACGTTGGGTGCCAAGCAACACCGCGTGAACCTGGAAGGTATTGGGGTTAAATAACCCACTCTTGGAACCTTTCCGCCGACAGTTACCGAGTGGATATAATCCTTTATTCGTACAATACTCTCGAGTCAACTCAGGGTATGGCGAGCTGTCAAACCCTAACCGGTCGACTCACTTGGATTAGATGCTGCTGATAAATATCGGAAAACTCCTTTCCCGATATTATCGTCCGCCCTGGCCAGAGACTTTCGCGCATCCTTCCTAGAGTATTCTCTCTCTAAGTACCGAGAGCGAATGATTCCTTATTGACACACAATTCCCATCGACGGTATTCCGCTGTACCCAATCCTTGGCGTATTAGAATCCCGTGGCTAGAGATTCGTAAACCAAGGTCAAAGCACAGAAGTCCATCGACAAGGTGTCCTTGGTGTCTCAGGTCCGTGGACCATCCATGCAACTGCGACAATAGAATCAAGCTGGTTGACAGTTAGGTACAATACCATCCAGCGATTCAGTCGGATCAGTTCAGTGAACTCATTCTCCAATGAGCACCTACATATTCACCTTAGTGTCTCCACACAAGTGACTTATGAGATCAATCACCCTCATCATATGAGCAGGAGTAATATGTACTAGTCTAACCGGATATCTAATGTCCTTCTCGGATATCCTCTGACTAGGAACAATTAAGAATATGTGTGTTTAAGTGATCAGTCTCATTAGTATGATCTCATCATAATCTGATCACTATAGCACATATTCAAGGACTTCATTATGAAACGATAATTAATGCGATTTACACATAATGAATATTATGCCATTTTATTAACAAATGAACGAGATTTATATAGTCAGATTGGCTTGTAGGCCACCTAAAACTAACAATCTCCCACTTGGACTAAAGCCAATCACCTTTATACAATAAGCCTATAGACTCTAGGTGACGCTCAAACACAATTTGAGCCAACGGCTTCATTGTCGATGGATGGATCTGCTACATTGTCGACAGATGAAACTCTTTCCACTACTACATTTCCTCTGAATATGATCTCTCTGATAAGGTGAAAGCGCCTCAGAATATGCTTCGATTTCTGATGAGACCGCGGCTCTTTCGCTTGCGCAATTGCTCCATTGTTGTCGCACAACAGTGGAACAGGCTCAAAGATGCTGGGAACTACGCCGAGGTCGGTGATGAATTTCTTCAACCACACTGCTTCCTTGGCGGCTTCAGTTGCAGCGATGTACTCAGCTTCAGTCGTCGAATCTGCGGTGGTTACTTGCTTGGAACTCTTCCAGCACACTGCGCCTCCGTTCAAAGTAAACACGAATGCAGATGTAGACTTGCTATCATCTGGATCTGACTGGAAACTCGAGTCAGTAAAGCCTCGTAGTTTCAAGTCACCTACTCCATAGACAAGAAACATATCCTTAGTTCTTCTCAAGTACTTAAGGATACATTTTACTGCCTTCCAGTGCTCTTCGCCTGGATCAGCCTGAAATCTGCTCGTAACACTTAGAGCAAATGCAACATCAGGCCGTGTACATAGCATGCCATACATGATAGATCCTGTGGCAGAGGCATAGGGTATTCTATCCATGAATGCCCTCTCATCAGGAGTCTTAGGAGACTGCTCCTTTGATAGACTAATTCCATGTCTCATCGGTATGAGACCTCTCTTGGAATTTTTCATGTCAAACCTTTTGACTATGGTATCTATGTACAATGATTGGGTCATTCCAAGCATCCTCCTTAAAGAAAACTCTTCCAACCAACCATTGAAATCAGACTTGGAGTTGTATCTTGAAGCCCCTGTGTTAAGCAATGAAATTATTCTTGAGAAGTATGGTGGAAATTTTGATATTTTAGCATGGTGGAAAGAGGAGGAAGAAAAATATCCAATATTTGCTATGATGGCTCGTGATATTTTGGGCATTCCAGTGTCAACTGTGGCATCAGAGTCTGTCTTTAGTACTGGAGGGAGGGTTTTAAATTGTTATCGAAGTTCTTTGACACCAGATATAGTTGAAGCCCTCATTTGTGCTCAAGATTGGTTGAAGCAAAAAGGTATATAAATTTTTTTATTTTTTCATTTCAAAGTGAATTTTTTTATTTTACTATCTCAAAGTGAATTCTAATTTTTATCTTTATGATGTTAGGTGTACCACAAGTTGGATCTATAGCTAGTTTATCCACCATAACTTCGGCTTCTATTTTGGATGCTGAAATTTCACGAGAGGATGATGGTTTACTTGTGGCTCCTTCACATAATGATGATGTTGACAATGAATTGTATGTATGAACAAAAAAAAAAATTATGACTAGAATTTTACAATTTTAATGTATGTTAACAAGTTCTTTTCATTTGTTTCTTTTGTAGGGAGGATGATGATGACTTTCAATATTGATTTCTTACTTTATTAACGAGAATTCATTTGCATTAGGTGAAAAAAAATACATCTTCTTTTGCATGCCATTTTATATATATGTATTCTTTTTAAAAATGTAACATAAAAATGTGTTTACTTTTGTAGGAATGAAGAAACACTTTGCTATGGAAAGCTTGGCTACTTAAGGATATTTAATGAGATTGTCATGTTATGATGTTGTATTATTAAAGATTGTAGTAAACTTAATCTTGATATTTGTTTTTTTTTCTTTGAGATACAATGTGATGTCATGTTATGCTATCATGATGAATTTTATCAGATGACATGTCAATGTCCTAATGTTTATCATAATCTGTTGGACCATGATTCCTTTGTCTGCTAACAGTCAGAGAAACTCTTGAGTTTGCAGGGCAATGCCAAGGAGTGGGATTTAAATATGGTAAAACATGTGAATTCATACATATTCTTTTTATATTCTGTTACTGACACAGTCTCGTACCAATAGACATGGTTTTGGAACTTGCAAGAAGATAGAAAAATGTTGGAATAAAGCCTGATGAAGATCTTGATTTGTTTATGAAGGTAACTATGCTATAATTAAGATAGAATTTGTTTCTATGTTTACTTTTGTCACTGTATCGTAATCCTCTTAAATCATGCATTCCTCACAGGGATTAGTCTTGGGAAGGCCAAAAACAAGCCTAGTTGCTGAGTTTATACTGAAGGTAGTCAACTTCCCCCGATAATTTTTCATTACATATAATAAATTGTCATTTCTTTATAAGTGAGTTTTTTAATTTTCACAAGGTTGACTAGTTTATGGTATAAATGATTTCTTAATGTAACTCAACACATAACCTGTTTCTGTATCCGTATCCTACCCGTTTACAGCCTTGACAAGAACACTTTTGGGTTGTCTTGATGACCATGAGTAAAACTAATAATATATTTGATTGCCATGTTATTTATTAAGAATGAGGATAAGATATAATTATAAAATCATGAAAGATAAAAAACAAACTAGAGCATCACTTTTTTTAATAAAGAATAAAAGGATACAGCCATGATCCGATCCGATAACCTCTTTGCACCACTACCTTCTATATTTCCTTGTCTGCAATCACTCTTGGCTGGCCTCCTCCCAGTGCTCCTCCACTCACCCCACCATTGCCCTAAATACTTTCCTCCAACCTCTCCAGACCACAAATGTAGCATTCCTCTCCTCTTCCTTTCAAGGGCCTCCTCATTGCCCACCTGCCTTCTCCTCCAGTGGGCACCACTTGTTGCAAGGAGAGAGGAGAGGAAAGGCCCCTCCTTTCCTCTTCACATGATATTGAGGGAGTAGCAAGAGCAGCTGTAGAAGAAGAGCTACTAGACGGACGGACTCCACTCGCTCTTTCTCTCCTTCTCCCTTTGTTCCCCATAGCCTGGTGCTAGTGCCTTCTTTGATCACCCCGTCGGCTTGGTAAAGCTTGTAGGTTTGGGACAGGGAGGTGTAGATGGTGGTGTGTGGGTGATCTAGGTTTGCCGGGGGGAGGGGTGGGTGTGGATCGACATGGACGGATCCTATGGCTGCCCCGTCCCCATCCTTTGGTGCCTAGAAGACAACAGTAGCATTCTAGCCTCGGATGATGAGGAAGGCCCCAATGGGGGCACCATTGATGGACATTTCCATGCCTGTGGCCTCTTCCCTCAACGTGGGCAAGAGGGCGATGGCGACGCCGCCTTGATGGACCTTCCCCAACTGTCGGAGGAGTGCTTGCGCCTGTTGGTTTTGAGGGAAGCCCAGCAACTACCCAGGGAGGACTATGCCGGGAGGTTGCAGACCGGGGCTTTGGATGCGTCGCTCCGGAGGGATGCCATCGAGTGGATCGAAAAGGTGGATTCTTGATTTTTATTTCTTCTCTGTGCCCTAGTTTGTAGTCTCCAAGATGAGGTTTTTAGTGCTTTATTTGTTGTTAGCGTGTGTACGTATGTTGTCTTGCAATGGGCGTTCCTTTTATGCTGCTGTTCATCAGGGATGATGCTTTACTACCCATTGTGCCTCATGATTGATTGGCTTGTGCTTGGTGTGGTGGCAAGTTCCTTATTTGATTTTTGAAGTAATCACAAAAATGAAGTATTTACAGGATCAGATATTCATGAAGGATACCTACTGATTGCCATGTCTGATCCAGTCATTTTCTTTTTCAAATTTGGAACTGAAATCAGCACCCCAAAGGCCAATTTCCTTTCAAGGGATGAGTCGTTTTCATGAAAATGGAATTGGCAATGACAAGGCTTATACTTGAACAGCACGGGAGTGTATATAATTGAATAGAAATCTTGATCAAAGCACTCATTATAACCAATAAAAGGGAAAAAAAAAAAAGATATATCTTATGCCGCATTTGATATATGCCATTTGAGCATGTCAGCTATTTAGAAATGCAAAACCTAATTACTTATAAAATATTTTATATCCATGTAAAATGTGTTTGGTCTTCATGTTTGTTTGTCACTTTCTATGGCTTTTGATGGGTGTTTTCATATGACAAGTTGGTAAAGTTAATGCTGGTGTCTGTTTTCGATTGGACAGGTTCATACCCATTACAATTTTGGACCTCTGAGTGCATACTTATCTGTAAACTACTTGGACCGGTTCCTCTCTGTATATACACTTCCTGTAAGGACCATTTGAAGACCTCTTTACAGTCTATGGTTACCTATTGAGTTTCTTATATAGTGCAGCATTTTGCCAGTCTCTAGCAAAAATTACTCTCGTGTCATCCCTGGATGATGGTTGCTTACTTCCAATTCTCATGTTGTCTGTTGTCTGTTGTCTTCTGTTTGTAGCAAGGCAAGACATGGATGATGCAGTTGCTATCTGTGGCCTACCTATCCTTGGCCACCAAGATGGAGGAAAATGAAGTTCCCCTATCTCTTGATTTACAGGTGGAATATCTCTTTCAAACTTGATTATGAGCTCGGGAAGCATTTTTCTAATTTAATGGATTGATGTGGATGTCAATGGGATAGGTAGGCGAGCCAAGATTCATTTTTGAAGCTAGGACTATACAGAGAATGGATCTTCTGGTGCTTAGTACTCTCAAGTGGAGGATGCAAGTGATGACCCCTTTCTCTTATATTGATTATTTCCTTTGCAAATTCAATGGTACCAAATACCAACAGGGGGCGTCACTCCCTCGATCGGTGGAACTTATATTGAGCACAACCAGAGGTATGCTCCTTAACAGCGAACATAAAATGATACTATGTGAACATTAAGTAGTCCGGGAATCCCTCAATTCCTTATTTCTTCTTGATCTTTGTTACTGGAGATTTACTGGTGTAAAACTGGAATGCAGGCACCGATTTCTTAGAATTTAGGCCTTCTGAGGTTGCTGCTGCCCTGGCATTATCCCAATCTGAAGAAATGGATGCTTGGATGAGATCCTAAAGGCCTTGACATCACAGGATAACGAGCAAACATAATCAGAAGCTCCTTGGAAGGCCATCACACTTACACCTTCACATCCTGGGCCGAGGAGCAGATCGGAACGATCGAGAAGTGATGAAAATTTTCATTATTGTGTGGTGTAAAATTCTTTTTATGTTGAAATGATGTTTAGTTGAAAGTATTTTTTTTAGGTATCTTTTAACATTTAGTTGTGAAGTTTAATGTATATAACAGATTTTTAAATATAATTTTATGGATATATGGTTTACACTCATTGTGTTTTAATATTATTGATTATTATATAATATTCTAAGGTGTATTGGTTATTTTTAGGTCTCATTCTATTTGTTTTAAACAAATAAATCAAGAAATTGACAGTTTTCGGTAATTATCGAAAATAATATCCGATTCCGATATCGGAATAGAAAACAAATCGGAAACGAAAAATAGACTTTCCGATTTTATCAGAAACGAAAACGGAAAATACACTTTCCGATCTTATCGGAATCGAAAACGAAAACAGGTTATTGTTAACGGAATCGAAAAACGGAAACACATGTTTCCGTATCCGTGTCCTACCCATTTACAGCCCTAAACCCACCCTTGGGAGTGTGCACCCACACCGCGCGGGGGAGGGGGGGGGGGGTTCCTTTGACTTATCCAATTCCCTCCTCACGTGGATTTTAGGAGAACCGGATACGATTTTTTACCGTGACATTGGTTAAATGTGTCACTGTTATCAGATCCTCACGACACCACCAGCGAGGAGCCTAGTAGAACCTGAAAATTAGAGGAGAAAGAAAGGGCTGATGCCCATTTTTATTGGCAGTCTAGCAAAAGACTTCACTCATACAAGGCAAACCTTTATTCTCCAGAAGGCATCAGCGCATGGATATGAACGGGAGGTATCAAAACCTCCATGGCGCCACCACACCCACACTAACCCTTCCATGCTTACAGCTTAAACAAGAAAGGAACAAAAGAGCAGGCAGCAGACAAGGCTAGCTGCTGCAAGCCCTCTAATCCGTGCGGGTAGTGGTCCTTCTCGGGCTAAACATCATCATCTGGCCATCCCTGTTGTACTTGAGCTCCTGCGCCTGGCTGCGGGGGATCCTGTAGGCGTTGGCGAGCACCTCCATGGGCATGCCCTTGAACACCGACGTGCGGCCGACGATGGGGCTCCTCATCGGCATCGGCGAAGTCTTGAAGGCCACCCACTCGACGCCGTTGTCGCCGGCTCTCTTCATGGCGGCGAAGTACTGGGGGATGATGAAGACGTCACCCTCCCTCACGTTCTGGTCGAACAACAGCCTCCCCTGGCCGGAGACGATCTGTGTGCGCCCCTGGCCGCGGGTGACGTAGACGAGAGTGTGGGCGTTGATCGTCCAGTGAGGGCCGAAGAGGACGTTCTGCGGAATGTGAGAGGCCAAAAGCACGCGTTGCACTAAAGCCGGTTAGATATCAGCTGGAAACCCTAAAAACTTGTTCAAGAACGATGCAGAGACAGAAATGAAGGCGGCAGGAAGTGGAGGTTATTACCGAGCGGAGGCTGCCCTTCTCGGCGCTCATGCCGATGGACTGGAGGATGGGGAGCTTTTGCATGTTGACGGAGTGGAGGCGGCCGGTCTGCCGTGAGTAGACGTCGGCCTCCTGGGGGTTGTCCAGGTAGTAGCGGACCTTCATGTTGCAGTAGGTCTCCTCCATCCCGTTGGCGCCCGGTCGCCGGCGGCTCTCTTGCTCGCGCTCCTCCTCCATGGAGGTCGGCCTGATGACCCTCATTGCGCCGCTGCGGACCCTCACGATGACCCCCCTCTCGTCCTCCTTCTGCATCTTCCTGGCGAGGTCCATCGGGATGCCGAAGGACTCGGCGATCATGCTGGCGTCGAAGGGCCGGAGTATGTTCACCATGCGGGAGGCCTCCTCTTGTCTCTCGTAGGACCGGTTTGGTTGCCCACCAGCGAGCAAGAATAACTGCGAGAAGTTGTCAATTGTCATCATCAATCACCACCAGCATGAACAAGACGAACCGTGCAGATCGCAAACGCGTGTGGATTGTGGAGTAGTGGGTGATTATCCGTGGATCTTTGAAGGGAAGTTCTCGTGCTTCTTAGTCGGTTAAATTTACCCTGTCGGTCGGGTCAAGCTGGTTGGACATGCTGTTGAGATCGGAGACGGAGAAGGCGACGAGCTCCTCGTTGCCGTCGTTGTAGCACCAGTGGACGGAGCCAGCGGGGATGGCGACGACATCACCCTGCCGGATCCTGTGGACCTTTTGGTGCTGGTCCCTCCAGCGCTCCTGCTCGCCTTCCTCGGTCCTCCGGGAGTAGGGTTGCTCGGCCGAGTGGAACGTCTCGGGGCATCCGGGATGGGAGAACCCCACAAGTCCCTGGCCTGCAAGAACAAACCATCACCCCATAGAACATTACCTAGGCGGCGCGCAAATTAAAGTAGTGATCGATGCTGGATCACCTTTCATGATGTAGACGAGGCGAGGAGAGGGGGAATAGTTGGGGAGGGTCATGCACTCGGGCTGGATGGTGTTGCGCAAGGCGGAGAGGCCGGCGCACTGGAACTGGTCCTCGTTGTCGTCCCACAGCTCCGTCACGCCGCCCTCCGACTCGACCCGCCGGGAGGGGCGGCTGGTGGAGATGTGCTGCATGCGGCACTGCCGCGCCTCGCGCAGCCGCTCCTGCGAGACTTGATGGGTGCCTACTGCACGGTCGGCGGCGAGCAGCGCCGAGAGAACAAGGGCGAAAAGGAGTGCCGAACGCATCGCCATGGCTCAGCAGGGAAGCTCAACTAGGATTTGAGGGGAGAGATGGTGGGATGCCTTTTGGTGGGGGGAAGGGCTATTTATAGGCGTTGTGAGGAGGGGGTCGGGGTGCATGTGGCGGCTCGGAGGAGCCATGGGATGTTCTGCATGCATGCATGTGACGGCGTTTTGTGCGAAGTTCGGATGACAGATGGACGGACCGACCGCTCACACTACCGACAGCTCCGCTCACACCTGCATCCTCTCCACAGCGGGTCGGGTCCTCCGAGTGAGGAAACTTCTGCGGTCCCCACCGTGCGCACGAGGTGCGCGCGGGATGCGCACGCGAGGGGGACACATACCTCAAGGTCGAATCCTTTGTCCCCATCTTCCCCTTTAACCGCCCTCGCGCGCCACAACCCACCCAACCCCACGCCCCCACAAAAAGAAGGTGCTGCGCGGCGACACGAAGATAACCCCGTAACACAGCGTTGCCATGCAAGGAGCCAAGCCATACACAAGACAAAGAACCCACTCACCGTCCCCTCCATCTGTCGCGGCTGCTCGAACCCAACACCACGACTAAAGCCTATAAATACCCACCCCTCTCCCCGCCTCCATCTCCATCCCAAGCAATCCCATCGGACCCCTCTAGTTCTGAGAGAACTTGGCCATGGCGACTTACTGCGGTGCCTCTTTGCTCTCCTCCGCTGTCTGCCTGCTCCTCCTCTGCAAGGTTTCCCTCGGGCAGATGCCCTTCAGCCAAGGGCAGCAGTCATATCATCATGCCCGCCGCTTCTGGGAACAAAGCGAGTGCCGGATCGAGAGACTGGAAGCTGTAGAGCCGTCCCGCAGGATCCAGGCGGAGGCCGGCGTGACCGAGTTTTGGGACCAGAACGATGAGCAGTTCCAGTGTGCCGGCGTTGCCCCCTACCGCACCACCATGGAACCTCGAGGCCTCTTGCTGCCCTACTTCTCCAACTCCCCTCGCCTCATCTACATCATCCAAGGCTAGTGCTCATCTTCAACAGCCTTCACATCAATGCTCTCCAATCAAACAAGACTTTTTTCGTCCCTCTAATATGGCATATGCGTTTCCATTCGTGATATCCAGGTTCGGGTATAAGTGGAACGGTGATACCAGGGTGCCCTGAGACGTTCCAATCTTTCCAACAGCCCCAGCCACGCGACGAACGCCGACCTGAGAAGTGGTTCCGCGATCAACATCAGAGGATCCAAAACTTCCGGGAGGGAGACGTCATCGCCGTGCCTGCCGGCGTGGCAACCTGGTTCTACAACGACGGGGACACGCCCGTCATCGCAGTCACCGTCGCCGACACCAGCAACTACGCTAACCAGCTCGATCGTGCGCTGCATGTAAGTAAATACCACACGGATTAACAGCATGCATAGGATTGCTAGCTAGATGATGTCCTCTCAAGCATCCTTGATCTACGTCGACCTATGTTAATTATTATGTGCATGCATGCAGAGGTTTCAGCTTGCAGGAAACTAGCAAGGCCGTGAACCGTACGGGGGCGAGGAAGCCCGTGGTGGCAACATCTTCAGCGGGTTTGACTTGGAGATGCTGGCCGAGGCCTTTGGCGTTAGCAGAGAGACCGCCATGAGGCTCCAAAGCCACGACGACCGGAGGGGGAACATCGTGCGCGTTGAGAGGAGTTTCCAGGTCCTGCGGCCGGAGAGGAGGAGCTCCGGGCAGGAAGAAGACGGAGAGAAGAGCACCGCGAACGGTCTCGAGGAGGCTTTCTGCGCCGCGAGGTACAAGGAGAACATCGGCGACGCTAGTCGTGCGGACGTCTACAGCCTCCAGGCTGGTACAGTCACCAGCCTCAACAGCCAGAAGCTTCCCGTCCTCCGGTTCATGCAGCTAAGCGTCGAAAGGGGTGTCCTTCACAGGGTAGGGTTTACAGACAGTACCATAATCATCCCCTTACGGCTAGTAAGATATTTAATCTTGTCATATACCTGTAATATGGTGGTCTTCAACGATATCTACCTACTAGTCCAACCACACACTTGATCTTGCATCCGCCTTCTATTTTATCAATGATCCACATGTATGTCAAAATTAATATCCCTCAATATATCGATCTGGCTACTTGCAGAATGCCCGCTACGCGCCCCACTGGAACATAAACGCTCACAGCATCGTCTACATCATCAGAGGCCGCGGCCGCATGCAGATCTCCGGGCACCAGGGCAGGACCAGGTTCGACCGCGAGGTACGCCAGGGGCAGATTGTGGTCATCCCCCAGAATTTCGTTGTGGCGGCGCAGGCCAGCAGCGAGGACTTCGAGTGGGTGTCCTTCAAGACCAACGACAACGCCATGGTCAGCCCTCTCGCCGGCAAGGCCTCCGTCTTCCGGGGACTCCCGGAGGCTGTCATCGAGAACTCCTACAGGATCGGTCGCGAGGAGGCGAGAAGGATCAAGTACGGGAGAGGTGAGGAATTCCTCGTCTTCCAACCAAGGGCTCAAGGAATAAGCGCCGCTGCTTAAGTTTCTGGGGAGAGTGGTGAGAGTGCCGGGCTTTTGTGCCCGGAGTAGGTCTAGGTTTTGCAATAAAGGCCCGGTTGGCTGGTTTTGTTATCATGTACTCATGTTACCACTTAGAAATATATGTCATGAGACGAGACGCTGGGTTTAACGAAATAAATCAGAATAAATTTGTGCATAACCTGGCCCCAATTTTCTTCCGGAGATGTGGAGAATGCACAGCGAGAGGGGGAGTGACGGAATTTTCTTCTGGCCCCAATTTTCCCAATCTATCCTATTTGTCCACATATGCGAGCTGTATATCTTTGAAGTCCAGATCCTGTCAGCGCAACTCACACCCATTGGGTGCGCACGCCTGTATCTCCATCGGGTGTGTGCCACACGTGGGGGTCGAGGTACGGACGTACACCCATTGGATGTGCACCATAAGTTGCGGCTGCCCATCTCATATCTCATGGGAGTGTGTAATAAATCCTTCTCCTTTTTAAAAACACTCGGCACCTCTCGTTGGGAATGGGAAAAATTATGTACAAGATAGTATTTTGAAAGGAGTAATATTTATTGCATCACTTCCTTTAATCGCAATGGATCGTTACAATGAGCGAATGAAAAAAAATATATTAAATTTTTTTAGGCCGGTATCGAGGTTTCTTATTTGGCAGTACAGTTCAATGTCTAATTGAGCGAACAAAAACATATCAAAAAATAAAAAACCAACTCAATGGACCGTGAAAAATGCCCCTTAATGGGTCGAGTGCAATAACAATTTTTGATCTTTTAGATTTTTTAGATTGCCCAATCAGGCATTGCACTGTACGGCTAGGTAGGAGACCTCGGGGCCATCTAAAAAAATTCAATTTTTCTTTCTTTTTACCCACTGCGATACCTTCATTGCGATTGAAGGGAGCACTTAAGTAAGTATTACACTTTTAAAAGTTTCTCCTCTTTGCACTGATTTATTTCAATCCAACTTTTCATTTAGAAGATCTCTATTCATATTCTTTGTGTGCCTCTATTCTTTCTCTGTCACATTGTCTGGAAAAAAAAAAGTGACAATCTTCATTTATAACTCTTATCTTGTCATACGCTTAACCTTCGTAAATTTGATGTGTCAAAGACATGTAATAGATTAACTATATAATATTTTATATTCAATGGTCCAAGTAAAATAGGAAATGAATTAAATAAGTGAAATGATAATGACCAGCATGAATGGTAAAAGGCAATAGTGATTTTTTTTTATACACATAAATCAAATAAAATAAGATGGAGACGAAAACGAGATAAAAGAAGACAGGTGATCTAATTCTAGGAGAAACCGAGTCTGATGTGGTGATCAGAGCAATTAGGTGTTCTTGAAAGATTTCCCTTAGACCCCAATACCATTATGCAAGTTTCTAGTCATAAAAAATAGAAGAACATCTGAAATAGGCAGGTCAGATTACTTCGCAGCCAGATCCGACACATCTCAGGTTAACCCAGCCGTAATATAAGGAAATAAACATCTGATTTTGGAACTTGACCTGTCCCTCCATTTTCGAGTTTGGTTCGGATTTCAAAACATGTTTTGGTAAAAAAATTCGTCGATTCTTGTTATTGTTCCTCCATTAGAACCGGGCCAGTTCCAACAAATCCGGATCCAATCTAGCGTTGTTTCGATCTGATTCATCTAGCGGGTTTTGCTCTGATCCAGCTAAGTTTTAGCACCACGGCCGCACTAGCCCCACCATAGAACTTTTCAAGTTTAATGTGCGTTTTGACCTGATTACATTGTTGACTTTAAGCGCTGACTAAGCATGCATTTCAACCCTATTTTGTTCAGCTTTTAATGTCATGTATTAGGGACAAAGTAGAATGAGACGACCAGCATATCTTTAGATTGGCCAAATGACGATGATGGATCAGGTTTACCCTCATTCCAGTCCAGCAGACAGCCGAACAAGGACCCAAACACTGAGCCCTAGGGATCATATTAATCTTACCTAGAACTTAAATAGGCCGTATGTAAATAGAATCTATGGTGTATGATGAGGCAGAATTCGATTCGGCCCGTTAAAATAAGCCCAAATCCAGTTCAGCCCAGCAGCAGCAGTAGAAGGCCTTCAGGAAGCCTTCGGCCCATCAGCGGCCCAGCAGTCTTCGGCCCGTAAGCGGCACCGTTGCTCCCGGCCCAACAAGCTATAGCCCGTCAGCGGCCCACCAGTCTACGGCCCATGAGCAGCGCAGTAGCCCTAGGCCCAGCAGATTTCGGCCCATCAGCGACCCAACACCCTTCGGCCCACAGCCGTGTCCGGCCCACTCCGATGGAGGACTAGGCACTATGGCGGTTTACCAGTAAGTCCGGACATAGTCCTATATCGGCTATCACCGTTAACCATCCTCTATCCTCTGCTATAAATACACCGCTATTTATTGCCAAAGGTATGTCTCCGAGACCCACAAGGACTACAGTCCGAATAGCATTAAAGCCACTCTTTACCTTCTAAATCGAATCTTCTTCAGAAGCTAACTTAACTGTCGGAGGGGGTTCCTAAGGGCCGAAGTCCGGGACTCCTACTGACCGGTTTCTTCTTCTTTCCCTCTTGCAGGAGCTCGGTTCGAATCATCGCCGACCTCCCCGAGTCGGTCTCAGCCGCCGATCTCGGACTCCTCTCCCCAGTCTCGACGCCGTGCGCCGGCTGCTCCTCGTCCGAGGGAGATTCGGCCCCGCCTTCCTGAGACAAGCCAACTTCCGACCGAGCCACTCTCGGCTTCGTACCTTTGGCTTCGCCTCTGCCTCCTTCGTCTTTCGGATCCCCGTCGGGCCTCTTATACCGATCCGACTCAGCTCCGGATCCGCAACTTCGGATTCCAACTTCGGAATCCGGTCGTGATAGCTTCGGCTACATCAATGTACATGACAGCATTACAAATATTTACACATTAGAAAAAGGTAACATAACATTTAAATATTATTTTTTATATTGTAAAGCGAAAATGAATAATTTAATGCCTACTAAGGTGCGTAGTCGGTCGGGCCCTCGGCAAAGAACTGAGAGATCTATAGATCAACACTCCTGCAAGTGGGTGAAATAATGACTTGGTGCACAGTCTCTCAGCCTTGGCTGTGTATACTCGAGTTTATTAATGTCCTTGGTTGAACAGACAAAAAGATTGTGACCTGATGATATTAGAATATGGTTCAGTCGGTGTCCTGCCTGAACCTCTCACCACTGCGCCAAGCTCCGGGTCATAAGGGACAAGCCCGTAGCTTAGTTGGTTAGGGCCCTCGGCAAAGAACTGACAGGTCTCTAGATCAACCATTGCAGGTGAAATAATTAATTGGTGCACAATCTTTAAGCCCTAGCTGTGTATCTTCGAATTTATTGTTATGCCCGCGCTTTTACATCTTATTAATAAATTTACTTAATTTAAATTAGATCAATTAACTAATTATAAGAGTCCGTTAAAAATTTAAGTTAATTTAGTCCAATTAAGTTTATTATGAAAGTCTATTAACGCAATTATACTATTAAGAACAGTACACTAATTTAGTTAAAATATTAGTTTAGGTGTATTAGACAGCAGCACAGTAAAATAATGATAACTTTCAATCAAAAAATTCAGATTAAGATATACTTGGTATCATTAGAAAAACTATAAAAAGATCTATAATTTTGTAAAAGATCATTTTTACTAATTCATATGTTTTGAAGGTCAAACATATCGATGATCAATTTTAAAATGGTTATCCATAGAAAATACTCATAATCGGACTTGAATTTTGAATCATGAAATAAAAGATAATTAAAGTTAAGCACGACATGAAAGGTTATATACGATATTATAGCGGTCGGAAACTGGTCGGATAGCGACGACCGTCCATCGAAGATCCCGACTACTCCATGATATTTGTTTGATGGTGGCAACACTCAAGGTGGAGCCTACAAGAACGAGAACAGAAGTGTCAGGGGGCTCCTCGATCTGGTGGAGGGACAAAAAATCCTCTGATGTTTGAGGTAGGTTCTAGAAGACGAGATCTTATTAGGAGTTTGTCGTGCTCAAAAAAGTATACCTTGCTCCGGAGAGGGTCCGGAGGTTATATGGTCTCTCCTTTGAGGTGTCATGGGAACAGTTTTCTTCAGAGGAGTGATTTGTCCACGATTGAATCTTCTTAATTTGGGGAGATCGTAAAATATTAGGCAAATCAGAACTTTCTCATAACTGGACGGGGCGAATCCCGCAGACCTGCCATAAGTGGACGATTAATTTCGCAGGCCCCGCTTGATAGGGAGGATTGTGACGGAGTGTCCTTAAGAGGGTCTTGCCGAGGTCCTAAGAGATCTCGGGAGTAAAGACTAGACTTCAGGCTGAGAGATCCGAGGTTGCGGGCCCAACTGGCCCAGGATTCGGCCCCTTTAGTGCAGGTCGGGACTCTGAATGTTACATAGACTTTTGTGTTATTCCTTAAAGGTTGTGGGCTTTTGGGCCTTCGTACTTAATGGGCTAATTGAATTGAGCCCAATTTTTCTTCATCAGATATATTTCGCTTAGATTAAAAGTACAACAAAATAAATTTAAGTATGATTAAGATTTTATATTTCACTTAGATTTTCTTTTGATTATGGAAAAGAACATTCTATGTTATCCACTTGATGTCCAAATTGGGAAAAGGGGAAATCAATCAATTAAGTTTCCAGTCAACTAAAAATGTTGCGGACTATCAAATACGCAACTGTGATATACTTTTTGGAGTCTATTTTACATGAAAACAAATTGAATCTAATGTATCCTAACTGACTCCAGCCATAAAAAGACTATGAGGAGACCTCAATACTCGAGGGTTGAGACTTTCATAAAAAATTTGATGTATCTCAGTGCAATGTCGTAGTGCAACTTAGAATCTGGATTTTAAGATCTTTAGGTATTCAATCAAATCAAATTAAAAAGATGAGTAACACTTGCTACACCACATTAAATACAGTAACTTTGATGCATCGCATGTGATGCAACTTAATTTTTTACTTTTTACATTTTACTTTTGTTAAATTTCTCATGTCCGACATGGTCATATAATCTGATTTCCAATCACATAATCAAAAAAAAATCTAAAAATTAAAAACTAAAAAGTCGATTCTACCATAATAATTTAAACCATACAACAAGGTTGGACTTCTGGAAAACCGCATCCCTATCATCACTTGCTCCGTATTTGACGTGAATTATAATTCTAAACTACTTTTGGCTTTCTCTCAACATAAAAACTAGTAGATGGAAGTGATTATAAATTAAATTTAAGTTGTTATAAAAGTCAAACCTCTGCTAAGTACGTCATTATTTCTCCAATTTCGGAAAACTTCAAGTTAGGGCGTGTTTAGCATTACTTTTTATTGAAAGCTACTTTTTACTTCATTTCGTAACATGAAAAATAATAGATATAAATAGTTATAACTAATTTTAAGTTGTTATAACAATTAAACCTCTGCCAACCTGGGCTGTCATCGGATCCAAATAATATCTGATTCTGATTCGTATCTACATCTGATTAGTCGGATATTTATCCGATTAGAACATCTGACGAACATATCTGAATATCCATTTAATTATTCAACTCATATTCGAAGCGTTAACGGAAAATAGATATCCGTTCCGATTATTATCCGACCGATTATATATCTTTATAAGTTCTAATTTTAATGATATTTATATATTTAAGTAAACGGTAATTTGACTGAAGTATACTTAAGACATGTTGAGCAATAATATTGTAGTTTATTGTGATTTTTTATTTTTAATGATTTTACTTATTTAGATAAATTGTTTAAGTCATTTGTTATTATCTAAAGCATACTTAATAAAGTATTTAAGTTGTTTAAAATTTATCTAGATGTTTATAATTTGAATATTTATTAATTTTAATTTATGATTGATGTAGCCGAAGCTATCACGACCGGATTTCGAGGCCGGAATCCGAAGAGATGGATCTAGTGCTGGGTCGGATCGGTGTTCAGGGGCCCGACGGGGATCCGGAAGTCGAAGGACGCAGAGGCGGAGTCGAAGGTCCGAAGGCGGGCTCGCTCCGGGAAGTCGGGGCCGAGGCTCCTTCGGCGGACGAAGGGGCGGCGCGAGACCGAGTCTTCTCCGTCGCAGGGCAGCCGGCGCACGGCGTCGAGACCAGGGAGAGGAGTCCGAGGTCGGCGGCCGAGACCGACTCGGGAAGGTCGGCGATGATTCGAACCGAGCTCCTGCAGGAGGGAAAGAAGAAGAAAACCAGTCAGTAGGAGTCCCCGGGTTCGGCCCTGGGGAACCCCCTCCGATGGTCAAGTTAGCTCCTGAAGAAGATTCGATTCAGAAGGCAAAGAGAGTAGCTTTAATGCTTTTCGGACTGTAGTCCTTAAGGGTCTCGGAGGCTTAGGGAAGCATCCTTTGGGCAATAAATAGCGGTGTATTTATAGCAAAGGATAGCGGATGGTTAACGGTGGCAGCCGATATAGGACTAAAGGAGGGCTTACTGATAAACCGCCATAGCGCCTGATCCGCCACCGGAGTGGGCCGGACTCGGCTACCGGCCCGAAGGGGGTTGGGCTGCTGATGGGCCGAAGCCTGTTGGGCCCTAGGCTGCCGCGCTGTTCCCGGACCGTAGGCTGGTGGGCCGCTGACGGGCTGAAGCCTGTTGGGCCGGGAGCGACGGTGCCGCTTATGGGCTGAGGGCTGCTGGGCCGCTGGGCCTGGTACTGCTGTTGTTGGGCTGAACGGGGTTTGGGCTTGTTTTAATGGGCCGAATCGGATTCTGCCTCATCACATAGCCCCCCACTCTTGTCTTCCTCAGTTATGAGATGGCGAGAGTATAGCCCGAAGCTGGCAGAAAAATAGCGTAACAGGTGTCTTACCCGAAGCTCTGTTCTTTTTTCACTGGGAAGAGGGTGCCCTCGGTCGGCCGAGGGCTACGCGGTTGCTTCGTCTTCGCTCGGAGTGGCAACGAAGGCTCAAAGCTCAGAAGCCGAAGGGCCGAACCCTCTGACTCGTGTCAGGCTTCATTAAATGGACAGGATGGGCGTCGCCTCGCGAGGAAGCACGGGACACGCGTCGCGCATCCGGCCGCTCCGTCAAAATCACAAAAGGATCCTGACCGCTCGCGGGTCGCGGATCGCCTCGGCTCTCTGCCCGAGGCTCCACTCGGATTGCCGCCGCTCCCTTCTTCGGCACGCGGATCGGGACACGTGGCGGGCATCCGGGTGATCAGCCGAAGGGTCGGAGCGCTCTCGGCCGTTGATCGCTCTACTGCGAGTCCCGGAGCCGGCCCGTCATCATTGCCGAAGGACGGTGCACGTGGCGGGCATCCGAGAGGAGCGAGGGGATGAGAGGGATGATCTCGGCCGTTGGCTTCGGCGGGAGGCGCTTCGGATGGGGCTTATAAATACAAGCCCTCAGCAGGGCACTGTTCCTCTTCCTGCTGCTGCGCTTGCGTTTCCCCTGCGATCACCCGAGTTCTCCTTCCTTCTCCGGCGAAAGGCCAGCTTCCTGAAGGCTTCGTCCGAGCTCGCCGGCCACCGTGGGAGGACCCCCATTCCTCGAAGCGCATCGTTGGTGGAGCTGGGCGGCTTGAGAAGCTGCACTCGGTTCAGGAGAGATTTCCTCCCCCTTCCTGCGAGTAAGCCTTGGCCTTCTTTCTTCCCTTTGCGGCCTTATGGTCCGGAGTCCTTCTTCCAGTGAGCTTACTCCTTCGGACGAGGAGTATACTCCTTCCCACTCTCCGAAATCTTCTCTGTCAGATCCCCTCACTTCGGATTCCCTCGCTTCTGCGATGTCTGAAGAGCCGGAGGTCTCTGAGGCTGAGGGGTCTGAGGCTTCCGAGGTCGAGGTCTCCGGGGCCGAGGCTTCCGGGGCCGAAGCTTCCGGGGCCGAGGCTTCCGGGGGCGAGGCTACCGGGGCCGAGGCTACCGAGGAGGTCCGGAACCCAGGCCGGGCTTCTACCTCGGGACGCCGTCGTCCCGACAATGCCTCGGAAGCATCCTGCGCCCTTTCGGACGTAGAGGTGAGGAACCTTGTTTCTTACTTCTAGCTTCCTTCCTGGACGACCCCTCATCGGCCCGATTCCGCCCCCAGGGCCAACACTCCCCGCCCGGGTTCCTTCTCTATCTACGAAGATAGTTTCCAGGCGGGCTTTCGTCTTCCTCTTCCCACCTTCGTCATCAACCTTCTCAGCTTCTACGGGCTGGCCCCGTCTCAGCTCTTTCCCAATTCTTGGCGCACCGTGTACGATTTTTTGAGCGTTTTCACTCGTATACGGATCAACCCTTCTATCAACGTCTTCCGCTATCTCTTCAAAATCCAAAGGCAGGGGAAATCCGAATGGTACTGCTTCGTCCCTCGGGTCGGCCGAAGCATATTCTCCGGGAAGCCCTCGTCCATCCACGGCTGGAAGAGGAAGTTCATCTTCATCTCTCTGCCGGAGAACGAGAAGGGTGTGTGGCCCTTTCCCACCGAATGGGCGCCGCTGGCCGCAGGCCTCTCGGACCCCCCTGCTCTAACCCCTGTACAGAGCACTCTAGTGGGCCATGTCCAGGTCATGGCCCCGTACGACATCTGGGAGCTCCTCAGCGCATTAGAGCGGCTGGTGAACGCCGGGGTATGGCCGGATCCTCGGTCCGATCCGGTGCAGGCCTTTCCCTACCTTCCTCCCAGGGAGACTCCGCAGGGCCGCGGAGGAAGGGCTGCCGCTCCTCCGGCCGAAGCTCCTCCGGCTGAGGAGGTTGATGAAGTTTCGGCCGAGGGTAAGTCGGCTTTGAATTTGTACTTGCTCGTCGTTTTGTTTCTAACATGTTCTTCTTGCTTGCAGCAATGGCCGAGCTCAACACCCTCCTCGTCCTGATATCCGAACAGCGCGGTCCAGGCCGGGCACCGGCCCCGCAGGCAGCAGGCAGGTCCGACCGAGGCGCCGGAGCTCCGAGGACCCGAGGCGGGGTCCCAAGGACTACGGCCTCCGCCGAGGGCCGTGCTGCTGCCGCCGCTCTCGAGAGGGAGCAGAAGACCAAGTTCGCCGCTCGAAGGGGAGGCCGAGCGTCGAAGCGCCCTCGGGCGGAAGAGGCCGAAGAGGCGGAGCCTCCTCCGCTGATCAGGAGGAGTGCCGTGGCCCGAAGGGCCGCAAGGCTGGCGTCTCCCGAGGCGCCGAGGGGCGACTCCCCTCCGGCCGTATCGGCAGGGGCCGATGACGAAGGCGCCGGGTCGCAGGCGCCCCGGGTGCAACGCGAGTGGTGGCACCCCGAACCGGGGGTTTACAAGGACGAGAGCATGGAGGACTCTCAGACCTGCCTCCGCCTGCTCCGCAGCCTCACTCTCCCCTCGGCTTTCGAAGAGCTGAAGGGCCACTCGGTCACGGACCTGGCGGCGATGAGCGCTCGGCTGGCGGTCCAGGTAAGAAGTTTGAATGTACTTCAACTTAGCTCTCCTTAGCTGTCTTTTGATTTATCTATCCTGATCCTTGTCTGCTTTCGGTCCGCAGGCTGCGGTGACGGGTAGCGTCCTGATGCACCATCAGGAGCTGCTTCGACTTAAGCTCCTGGAGGCCGAGGGGGAGTCGGCCGGTTCGGGCGAGGGGCCTTCGGCGGTGCCCCAGATCGAGCCCCTGATCGATGGGCTCGCAACCGCGAGCGCCCGAACGCGAGCGCAGCTGGAGGAGAGGGCAGCAGAGGCCCGTGCTTCCGCCGAGGCCAAGGAAAAGGCCGAGCGTGAGCTCGCTTCGGCCCAGACTGAGATCCGGGCCCTCAAGGCCCAGATCCAGGACAAGGACTCCCGGCGGGCTTCGGAGAAGCGCCGCCATGCCGAGGAGGTGTCGGCGCTGAAGCAGGAGCTGGAGGAGGCGGCGGACTCGGCCGTAGCCGATTACAAGGCCGGCCCGGACTACGCCGAAGAGATCCTCCGAGCTCAACTGCTGGCGTCTTCATCGGTCTTCGACCTCGGGCTGGCTGTCGCCCAGAGGGCCTGCCCGAGCGTCGATTTGACCGGGGTCGCCCTACCGATGGGCGAAGAGGCCAGGGAGCTTCTATCCTGGTGGAAGGAGCTCATGGCCGAGAGGGCCTCGCCTCCAGTTCCAGATGACGAAGCCGTGGTTGCCGAGGAGGCCCCCGGGGAGACTGCCGCTCCTGAAGCTGTGTAGATCGTCGACTCCCCCTCTCCCTCTCCTGGCCGAAACGTCGTCGAAGCGGAGGAGGAAAGGGTCGTCGAGGGCTGATACGAGGGCTCCCCTCGGTTTTTGTTTTCCTTTTCTTGTAAGCCTTCGGCCAGGCGGATGGCCGATTTTGTACTTCCCCTTCTTGTGAATATAGGAAGTATTTCTGAGTTTTACCTTAATTGTCTTATGTATGACTTGATTGGATCTGGTCTTTCAGAAATCCGAGACCCTGCCGTCGTTCGCTATAGTTCGCGAAGCCGAGACCCGATGTAGGTTCGGATAGGGCGTTGATAGAATATCGCCAGTAGATACGGCCGGGGGCCTTCGCTAATGTAGTTCATAACATTCGAAGGGGTATCCGCCGCTCTAGATGCGGTTCGTGTGGCCGAAGCCACTCCCGCTTCGTCTCATGCGGACTTAGAGAAAATCATGCCGTGTCTTGATCCAGATTACATGGCCAAAGCCATTCGTCGGATCGAAGGACTCGCGGACTTTAAGAGAACCATGCCGCTCCCGATACGGTTTGCATGGCCGAAGCCACTCCCGGTACGGTTTACACGGACTTAGAGAGAATACCATGCCGCTCCCGATACGGTTTGCATGGCCGAAGCCACTCCCGGTTTCGGGTTATCTGCGGGCTTAGAAATCCATTCCGCTTCCCGATCGGTACGGGTTACTTGCGGACTTGGACAATATTATGCTGCTCCCGATACGGTCTGCATGGCCGAAGCCACTACCGGTTTCGGGTTATCTGCGGGCTTAGAAATCCATTCCGTTTCCCGATCGGTACGGGTTACTTGCGGACTTGGACAATATTATGCCGCTCCCGATACGGTCTGCATGGCTGAAGCCACTACCGGTTTCGGGTTATCTGCGGGCTTAGAAATCCATTCCGCTTCCCGATCGGTACGGGTTACTTGCGGACTTGGACAATATTATGCCGCTCCCGATACGGTCTGCATGGCCGAAGCCACTACCGGTTTCGGGTTATCTGCGGGCTTAGAAATCCATTCCGCTTCCCGATCGGTATGGGTTACTTGTGGACTTGGACAATATTATGCCGCTCCCAATACGGTCTGCATGGCCGAAGCCACTACCGGTTTCGGGTTATCTGCGAGCTTAGAAATCCATTCCGCTTCCCGATCGGTACGGGTTACTTGCGGACTTGGACAATATTATGCCGCTCCCGATACGGTCTGCATGGCCGAGGCCACTGCCGGTTTCGGGTTATCTGCGAGCTTAGAAATCCATTCCGCTTCCCGATCGGTACGGGTTACTTGCGGACTTGGACAATATTATGCCGCTCCCGATACGGTCTGCATGGCCGAGGCCACTGCCGGTTTCGGGTTATCTGCGGGCTTTTGCTGAGAAATCCATGCCGCTCTGATTCGGTACGCGTGGCCGGAGCCACTCCGAATCAGGTTGTCGCGGACTTTGAAAGAAATCCATCAGGTTTTTCTGAAAAAGAAATCTTTATTCATACCTTCCAGCTGAAAGTCCGGGAAACAGTGATTCACATATAATAACGCCGAAGGCGCTCTACATTCCAGGTGCGAGGGAGAGGCTGGCCCGAAAGGGTCTCCAGCCGATACGCCCCTCGTCTAATCACATCTCTGACCCGGTAGGGCCCCTCCCAGTTGGGGGCAAGCTTCCCTGAGGCTTCGGCTGGTTTGGAAGCATGAGCATTCCTCAACACGAGGCTCCCTGCTTCAAAGCTTCGGGGCTTTACTCGAGTGTTGTGGTATTTGGCCATGCGCTGTTGATAAGCCGCCAGCCGGATACGGGCCTTGTCTCGGGTCTCTTCAATGAGGTTCAGGTGGTCTTTCAAACCTTCTTCGTTGGCCTCTGGATTGTAAGCAACGACCCTGGGAGAGGGAAGGCCGATTTCTACCGGAATAACGGCCTCTATCCCATAGGCCATACGAAAGGGAGTTTTGCCGGTGGGGGTTCGGCTTGTCGTCCGATAGGCCCACAGAACACTTGGCAGCTCCTCTACCCATCGGCCTTTAGCTTCGCCGAGGAGGGTTTTCAATCCTTGCAGGAGGCTTCGGTTAGTGACTTCGACTTGGCCGTTTGCTCGAGGATGCACCACCGAAGTGAATTTGTGAAGTATGCCGAAGCTGGCGCAGTTGTCGCTGAATCGTCGGCTATCGAATTGCTTTCCATTGTCAGAAATGATGGCCCGAGGGATGCCGAACCGGCAAATGATGGACTTCCACACGAAGTTCCATGCATTGCTATCGATTATTGACGCGAGAGGTTCGGCTTCGACCCACTTAGTGAAATAATCTACCGCCACGATGAAGAATTTTCTTTGGCCGGTGGCGACGGGAAAAGGTCCCAGGAGGTCGATTCTCCATTGGGGTAAAGGCCATGGATCGGACAAGCGGGTCAGAAGGGTGGCCGTCTGGTGAATGAGGGAGCTGAACCTCTGGCACTGGTCACAGCGCCGTACGAGGGCTAATGCGTCCTCTCGGAGTGTCGGCCACCAGTAGCCTTGCCTCAAGAGCTTGTGAGCCAGGGCCCTTCCTCCCGCATGCGCCCCGCATACTCCTTCATGGACTTCTCTTGTGGCGTAATCGGCTTCAGCCGGGCCGAGGCACCGCAGCAGTGGTCGGCCGAATGATTTCTTGTATAGCACCCCGTCCAGAAGGAGGAAGTGGGATGAGCGCTGCCGAATGTGCTTTGCCTCCCTTGGGTCTGGCGGAACTTCTCCTCGGAGAAGAAAGGTGACAAGGGGAGTCATCCACGTCTTGGCCTCGACCTCGGTGACTAGCATGGCTTCGGCTTCGCCGAGGCTTGGTTCGGCGAGCTCCTCGACGAGGATCATTCGGCCTCCTCCCCCGTCTTGAGTTGACGCCAGCCGGGAAAGTGCATCCGCCCGGGTATTCTCGGCTCTCAGGATCCTCACGATTTCATAAGAATCGAATTGAGCGAGGATCTTGTGAGTCACCTGGAGATAAGACGCCATCATTGCGTCCCGAGCTTCGTACTCCCCGGAGATGTGGCTGGCGATCAGCTGGGAATTGCTGAAGGCCTTTAGGTTCCGGCCGCCGAGCTTCTTCGCGGCCCGAAGGCCGGAGATGAGAGCTTCGTACTCGGCGGCATTGTTAGTTGCTGGGAAGGAGAAGAGCAAGGCGTACTCCGTGACGACCCCTTCGGGCGATGCCAGGATCCATCCGGCGCCGCTGCCTTTGGAGCACGCGGAGCCGTCGACAAAGAGTCGTCATTCGTCAGCTGGCGCAGGAGCCGAAGTAGCCTCGGCTTCGGCCACGTTGGGTGCCGGCTGAGGTACCGCGGAGGCGCCGGGGGTAAGTTCGGCGATGAAGTCTGCCAACGCCTGGGCTTTTATTGCTCGATCGCCCATTTCGTAGGAGATGTCGAACTCTCCTAGCTCGATCGCCCATTTCGCCAGCCTGCCGGACACCTTCGGCCGAGAGAGAATTTGCCTTAGGGGCTGGTCGGTGAGAACTTTCACATAATGGGCCAGAAAGTAAGGCCGGAGCCTCCTCGCGGACGAGACGAGGGCCAGAGCCAGCTTCGCCAGGGCAAGATACCGGAGTTCTGCTCCTTGAAGGGCTCGGCTGGTGTAGTAGACCGGCTTCTGAACGCCATCTTGCTCTCGGACGAGGACGGCACTGAGAGCCATCTCGGAGACTGCAACGTACAAGCTCAGGGGTTCCCCGGGAACCGGCTTGGACAAGATGGGGACTTTGGAGAGGTAGGCCTTCAGCTGATTGAAGGCTACCTGGCACTCCTCCGTCCAGTCGAAGTTGTTGGCCTTCTTCAGCAGCTTGAAGAAGGGGAAACAGTAGTCTGCCGCCCTTGACATGAAGCGGCTCAGGGCTGCGATCCTCCCATTCAGCTTCTGTACCTCTCGGAGGTTTGCCGGGGGGCGCATCTGCATGATGGCCGAAACCTTCTCGGGATTAGCCTCCACCCCTCGGTGAGTGACCATGTAGCCGAGGAACTTCCCGGAGGCTACTCCGAAGGCGCACTTGGCCGGGTTCAGCTTCATCTTGTACCGCCTAAGGGCGGAGAAAGTCTCGGCCAGGTCGGCCAAATGCTCTGCAGCAACGCGGCTCTTGACCAACACGTCGTCTATATAGACCTCCATGTTCCGGCCGAGCTGCGGGGCGAACACTTTGTTGACCAGACGCTGATATGTCGCGCCGGCGTTCTTCAGACCGAAGGACATTCGGGTATAACAGTACAGGCCCAAATCGGTCGTGAAGCTGGTCTTGCTCTCATCGTCCGGATGCATCCGGATCTGGTGGTAGCCTGAATAGGCGTCAAGGAAGCTTAGCAGCTCGTGGCCGAAAGTTGCGTCCACCACCTGGTCTATCCGAGGCAGCGGAAAGCTGTCCATCGGACAGGCCTTGTTGAGGTTGGTGAAGTCCACGCACATACGCCATTTGCCATCTTTCTTTGGCACCATGACCACGTTGGCGATCCAGTCCGGATGGTGCACCTCTCGGAGGTGTCCGGCGTCCAGCCCCTTCTCCACTTCGGCTTGGATGGCGGCCCTCCTCTCCTGATTGAAGGTGCGCCGCTTCTGCTTTACCGGGGGCTGGTCGGGATCGGTATGGAGTCGGTGCTCTGCTACCTCCGGGTCAACCCCGGGCATATCCACCGGAGACCAGGCGAAGACGTCGAGATTCTTTTTCAAGAACTCGGTAAGCTTCTCTGCTTCAATCTTTTCTAGGCCGGAGCCTATCATCAGGGCTCGTCCCTCGCCTCCCGGAACAGGGACGGCGAGGAGTGCTTCTCCCGGAGATGCCTCGGCCGATGATTCGATCGTTAAGGTTTCAAGTGCGGTCTTCCCCTTGACCGAAATCATGTAGCACAGTCGTGCTGCTTCTTGGTTCCTCCTGGCCTCACCTATTCTATGGCTGGTATGAAACTTCAGCTTCTGATGGAAGGATGAAGGCACGGCCCCAACCCCGCCGATGAGCCTTCGGCCGAATATGGCGTTGTAGGCTGAATCGATTTTTACAACGGCAAAGTCCGTTTCAACGGTTAATTGCCGGGGGGCGGTGCCTAAGGGTACAGGGAGTCGGACAATGCCCTCTACTCGGCAGGGCGAGCCGTTAAAACCGAAGAGGGGGCCCCGGTGAGGCTTCATATTAGCCTCACTCAATCCCATTTTTTCAAAACAGTCGTAAAACAAGATGTTTGGGGTACTTCCATTATCCACGAATATTCTATGTACATCATAGCTATTTATTACAGAATTGACGACGAGGGCGTCATCGTGAGGGACCTGAACATCAGTCAGGTCCTCGGCGCCGAAGGTGATGTCTTCTAGACGAGGCCGCTTCGGTTCGCCGTCAACCGCCGCTACGGTGCTGTGCTGCCGCGGCCTTGATCCTTCCCCCAGTCCTCCGAATATCATCATGATAGACCCAGAACTGGGCCTTTGATGGGATGACTCTACCGGGGCCGAGGAGACCTTCGGCGGAGGAGCGGCTTCTATTGCCGGGGGTTGTTGTTGCCTGGGCACTGCAGGGACGTCCCGGCTTTGCTGCGGCGGCTGCTCCCGTCGGTGCTGTGGTAGCCTCCCTTCCCGAATGAGGCGGTCTATCTCTTCCCGAAGGTGTCGGCACTCATCCGTCGTGTGGCCGATCTCCCGGTGATACTCACAGTATTTTCCGGGATC
The DNA here is from genome assembly GCA_030544215.1 of Zantedeschia hybrid cultivar. Lineage (NCBI taxonomy): Eukaryota > Viridiplantae > Streptophyta > Magnoliopsida > Alismatales > Araceae > Zantedeschia > Zantedeschia hybrid cultivar. The sequence goes on from JARZZO010000015.1 coordinate 1,295,998, forward strand.
CCTTCGGCGAAGATCCGTCTTGATGCGATCTGGCCGCCGGATCATGCCCTTCACCTCCATGAGCATCCGGGAAGGGGGAGCAGGTAGGGGTAGGTACCGCGGCTGCGGGTCCCGTCACCTCTCCCTGTCCCAATCCTCCCGGCAATATCGCTTTCGGGAGGGCTCTTGGTCTTCTGGCCAAGGTCGGACCACCTGGGGAGCAGGTGCCGAGGTGGCTTCGGCTGCGCCTTTACCCCTGGACAGCATCAGGGCCTCCCGGTTGATGTATTTATGGGCCCGGGCCACGAGGTCCTGGAAGGTAGGGGGATGGCGCTTCCCAATGGAGCCGAGGAGCCCCTCGTCCCGGCACCCGTTGATCACGGCCGAGACCGCGATCGAGCTGTCGAGGTTCGGGATTTGGGCGGCCTTGGTCCGGAACTTGGTGAAGTACTCCTAGAGAGTTTCGGTGGGGCCTTGCTGGATGGCCAGCAAGCTGGCGAAAGTTTTGGACTGCCGGGTGGCATCATAGAACTGGTCGATGAACAACTGGCCCAACTGGACTAGGGAGTGGATGGAGTTGGGGGCCAGTGTCTCGAACCAAGTGAGGGCGATTTTTTCAAGGGTGAGGGGGAAAAGGCGGCAGCGGACTGCCTCAGAGATCCCCCGGACCCGGAGGTAGGCGTTGAATCTCTGGAAATGACAGACCGGATCTGTCATTCCGTCGTAGAGAGGGCCCTTCGGCAGTTTGAAATTGGAGGGCACCTCGGTGGCCAGGAGCTCTGTCGTGAATGGGGTCTACTCCAGGATGCTGCTGGCGAGAGGCGCCCCGTGAGGCCGAGACACCATCTACTGCATTTCCTTGCGCATTGCCGTCAGCCGCCGGTCCAGGTCTGGGGCAGTCGAGGTGGCGACGGATTGTCCTCCGGTCCGGGCCGGACGGTACTCCGACGAAGCATAATCCTGCTCCGTCAGACGATCAGTGCGAGGAGCTCGGGCAAGTAGCGCCGAGGGCTCGCTGCGCGTCGCCACGGTTTCGTGGGGAGAAACCGGTGTAGGCGCCGGCCGGAACCGGGCATCTTGTACTGGGTAGAGTGGGGGGAGCGGCGCCTGTTGAGGAAGCTGCCCCATCAGTCCCATGCGCTGGGCGATGGCAGACACCATCTCCTGAAGGGGCGCTAGGGACGTGACGGCAGCGGCCAGCGTTGCCACTTGCTGCTGGAGCACCCCTACTCGGTCTCCCGAGCCAAGAGACTCCGATATGGTTGGCAGAGGCAGGCTCGGCGGGGCAGAAGGGACACCTTCGGAAGGCAGCATCTGCGCCGAGGCCTCCCGTGCTTCTGCTTCGCTTTGTCCGGACCGTCGGGTCACAGGTCGCTGAGACATGACTTGTTTTGTTGGTTTCCCACAGACGGCGCCACGTGATGTAGCCGAAGCTATCACGACCTGATTCCGAGGCCGGAATCCGAAGAGATGGATCCGGTGCTGGGTCGGATCGGTGTTCAGGGGCCCGACGGGGATCCGGAAGTCGAAGGATGCAGAGGCGGAGTCGAAGGTCCGAAGGCGGGCTCGCTCCGGGAAGTCGGGGCCGAGGCTCCTTCGGCGGACGAAGGGGCGACGCGAGACCGAGTCTTCTCCGTCGCAGGGCAGCCGGCGCACGGCGTCGAGACCAGGGAGAGGAGTCCGAGGTCGGCAGCCGAGACCGACTCGGGAAGGTCGGCGATGATTCGAACCGAGCTCCTGCAGGAGGGAAAGAAGAAGAAAACCAGTCAGTAGGAGTCCCCGGGTTCGGCCCTGGGAACCCCCTCCGACGGTCAAGTTAGCTCCTGAAAAAGATTCGATTCAGAAGGCAAAGAGAGTAGCTTTAATGCTTTTCGGACTGTAGTCCTTAAGGGTCTCGGAGGCTTAGGGAAGCATCCTTTGGGCAATAAATAGCGGTGTATTTATAGCAAAGGATAGCGGATGGTTAACGGTGGCAGCCGATATAGGACTAAAGGAGGGCTTACTGATAAACCGCCATAGCGCCTGATCCGCCACCGGAGTGGGCCGGACTCAGCTACCGGGCCGAAGGGGGTTGGGCCGCTGATGGGCCGAAGCCTGTTGGGCCCTGGGCTACCGCGCTGTTCCCGGGCCGTAGGCTGGTGGGCCGCTGACGGGCTGAAGCCTGTTGGGCCGGGAGCGACGGTGCCGCTTATGGGCCGAGGGTTGCTGGGCCGCTGATGGGCCGGAGGCTCCCGGAGGGCCTGGTACTGCTGTTGTTGGGCTGAACGGGGTTTGGGCTTGTTTTAATGGGCCGAATCGGATTCTGCCTCATCAATGATATTCATAAATTATACAAAAAATAAATTTTACAAGTCATTGAGTTATAAGACAAAGTTGAAATGATCAAGGATTCGAATTATTATCTGAATTCGAATATTACTTAGCGGAGTCGAATTCATATAGAAAATTTTATTATCCGCCGAATAGTATCTGATGAGACATAATCCGATTCGGCCCATTAAAACAAGCCCAAACCCAGTTCAGCCCAGCAACAGCATTATAAGGCCCTCCGGAGGCCTCCGGCCCGCTAACGGCCCAACAGCCCTCGGCCCGTAAGCGGCACAGCAGCCCTCGGCCCAGCAAACTTAGGCCCATTAGCGGCCCAACCCCCTTCGGCCCACAGTCGTGTCCGGCCCACTCCGGTGGAGGACTAGGCACTATGGCGGTTTACCAGTAAGCCCGGACATAGTCCTATATCGGCTATCACCGTTAACCATCTTCTATCCTTTGCTATAAATACACCGCTATTTATTGCCAAAGGTATGTCTCCGAGTCCCTCAAGGACCACAGTCCAAAAACCATTAAAGCTACTCTTTGCCTTCTGAATCGAATCTTCTTCAGAAGCTAACTTGACCGTCGGAGGGGGTTCCTAAGGGCCGAAGCCCGGGACTCCTGCTGACCGGTTTCTTCTTCTTTCCCTCCTGCAGGGGCTCGGTTCGAATCGTTGCCGACCTCCCCGAGTCGGTCTCGGCCACCGACCTCGGACTTCTCCCACTGGTCTCGACGCCGTGCGCCTACTGCCCCGCAACCGAAGGAGACTCGGTTTCGCGCCGCCCATTCGTCTACCGAAGGAGCCTCGGCCCCACTTCCCGAAGACAAGCCAGCCTCCGACCGAGCCACTCTCGGCCTCGGACCTTCGGCTTCGCCTCTGCCTCCGTCGCCTTCCGGATCCCCTGTCGGGCCTCTTTTACTGATCCGACCCAGCTTCGGATCCCGAAATTTCGGATTCCAGCTTCGGAATCCGGTCGTGATAGCTTCGGCTACATCACGTGGCGCCGTTTGTGGGAAACAAACAAACAAGTCATGTCTCAACGACCTGTAACCCGACGATCCGGACAGAGCGAAGCAGAGATACGGGAGGCCTCAGCGCAGCCCCTTCATTCTGAAGGCGCCCCGTCTGCTCCTCCGCAAAGCACGGCTCTGCCTGTCACACCAGAGTCCCTCGCTATTGAAGACAACCGGGTGGAGGAACTCCAGCAGCAAATGGCGACGCTGGCTGCCACCGTTACTTCTCTGGCGCTCCTGCCAGATGTGGTATCTGCCAGCGTCCAGCACATAGGGGTACTGAGCCAGCTCCCCCGCCAGGCGCCACCTCCTCTCTTTTGTCCTGTTCAAAACGAGGGATTTCGGCCGACATCTCCGCAAGTCTTTTCCGACGAAGCCGTTACGGTGAACAGCGAGCCCTCGGCACCGCCTGCCCCTCTTGCAGCTCGCCCTCAACTTACGAATCAAGAACCTTTACGTAGGCGATATCGAAAGGAGCGGGACCGAGGCAAGCGACAGGGTCCGCAGCCACGACACCTACCGCTAATTGCTCCCCCTTCCCAAATGCTTACGGAGGTGAAGCATATGCTCCGGCGGCCACAGCGCCTCAAAACTGATCCTCGCCGAAGGGACCCTAGCAGATATTCTGAATACCATCAGGAAACCGGCCATACGACTGACGAGTGCCGGCACCTTCGGGAGGAGATAGATCGCCTCATCAGAGAGGGCCAACTGCCACCATATCGGTGAGAACGGCCTCGACAGAGGCGTAACCGGAAGCTCTTGTAACAGCAAGGCAACGTCCACCCTCGGACAAGGTAATCTCATCTCAGCAAAAACCGTGCTTCTAAGATGAGCAAGGGGGTGATAAGGGAAGTAGTCCAACGAGGGGCCTGTCAATTGGAAACCCCTTTAGGCCAACCTCTCCATCATACCTAGAACATGGAGCGCCTTCGGCACTACTTCCTGTAAATTACTTCCCTCGAAGTTTAGCCAGCAGACATGAATAAAATTGATGTTCAAAAATATCATGTTCGCCATGGTTATTCTAAACCCGCAAATAACCCGAAACCGGGGGTGGCTTCGGCCATGCAAACCGTATCGGGAAGCGGCATGTGTAGACACGCTAATTTTGACATCATTTTGAGTAAATTTCATATCATATAATAATGCCTCAGAATGGTCTGATATTTAATCATTAATTAATTTTTATTAATATTTTTTAGTGTCGGGTTAATCAATTAAATTGATTTTAGCTCAAATTTCAGTTAAAATATGAAGAATTCTAAAAGACGTCGACCCATGTGGACGCCATTTAGAGTTTATTCTTATTTTAGCGTTTAAATTTGAATTTTAATCAGTTGATTAATTAGCTAAAAGGCGTCTGTGAAGGCTGACGCGTTTTAGGTTTCTTAAGCTATTTTAATTTCTCTTCCGGATGTTTATCCTTATCTTAATTAGTGTAAAAGACGTCTACACATGTAAACGCGTTTTAGCTAATAAAGATAAAGATAAGTTTTCCCGGATATTTATCCTTATCTTAATTAATCTGAAAGGCGTCAGCCATAGTGGACGCGTTTTAGATAATTACAGATAAAGATGAATTAATCAGTTTTTATCTGTCGGTTAAGATGGATAAATCTTAGATTTTTCTATGTTAATCGCGAACGCAGAAAAAGCCTATAAATACCTTACATCTTGAAGAGTAAAAAATGTTGAGCCATATATTAAGCCTCATTGAAAAAAGTGTGAAGCGTAATCTTGAGTTAATTGAGTGATAGCGAGTTGAAGATCGGAGCAACTACGTCGGAACGCTGGAGTGCTGCCATTTCCAAAAGTCGGCGTCCTTTCAAGAATCTTCATCCTTTCAAGGCTTCAACCCATTGGGTATAAGTGTTTCATTTCTGTATTTTTATTCTACATCTTCATTAATTTCATTCTTCATAATCACTTCATGCAACACACACCACAGCATCAATCTTTCAAAACCTATTTGATTTAAGGGGTTTCAAAGCCATTTAAACAAGTAAGTTTGCTGTTTAAACATGTCTAAAATCATGATCAGTTTAGATATTGCTTCCATTTAAATTCTCATCATCATTGTTTCTTTATTTTCTCTCTCTGTTTCTGCTGCACTCAAGAAACAACAAGAGAATCAAAGGGGAAATCAAGCACAAAGCCAGAAGGACTTCTAGACAATCCTCAACCTCAAACTCAACAGCAAGAACAAAAGAACAAAGAAAGGGCTCTCTTTCTTCAGCCGGCTGAAGGAGGGGAATCAAGGACTCAACATCTTCCGCATTCGAACAGGTAGGCGGTCAAAACTCTCTTTTGAAACTTTTAAGTCAAAAGTTTCTGGCGATCACTGCACTTAGTTGCTGTTTTTAATAGGTTAGTTTACACTAAACAACATAGATTTTTCATGTTAATCACACGAGCATTTTCAGCACCTACAGCATGGTTATTCTAAGCCCGCAAATAACTCGAAACCGGGAGTGGCTTCGGCCATGCAAACTGTATCGGGAAGCGGCATGGTTATTCTAAGCTCGCAAATAACCCGAAACCGAGAGTGGCTTCGGCCATGCAAACCGTATCGGGAGCGGCATGGTATATTTTTAAGCCCGCAAATAACCCGTACCGATCGGGAAGCGGCATGGTTTTTCTAAGCCCGCAAATAACCCGAAACCGGGAGTGGCTTCGGCCATGCAAACCGTATCGGGAAGCGGCATGGTTATTCTAAGCCCGCAAATAAACCGAAACTGGGAGTGGCTTCGGCCATGCAAACCGTATCGGGAAGCGGCATGGTATATTTTTAAGCCCGCAAATAACCCGTACCGATCGAGAAGCGGCATGGTTTTTCTAAGCCCGCAGGTAACCTGATCCAAGGGTGGCTCCGGCCATGTATACCAGATCGGGAAGTGGCAAGGTATCTCTAAGTCCGCATAAAACCCAGTCAGGAGTGGTTTCGGCCACGCAGACCGCACTGGAGAGCGGCATGATATCCCCTCGGATCATGTGAATCACGGTAGTGAAGGCCCCGGCCATATCAACTTCCTATCCGAACCTACATCGGGTCTCGGCCTTGTGAGCTACAGCAAAAACGACGACAGGATCTCGGATTTCTGAAAAACCAGATTCGGTCGATCATGCACAGCATCAAGGTAAAGCCACAAAACACTTCCTATATTCACAGTGAAGGAAGCACAAAACCGGCCATCCACCTGGCCGCAGGCTTACAAAAAAAAAGAGGAGGAAAGATAAAAATCGGGACAGGCCCCCGTACTAGCCTTCGGCATTCCCCTCGTCCACATTAACCGGGCTTCAGCCAGGAGATGGGGAGGGAGAATCGACTATCTACACGGCCTCAGACGAGGTGGCTTCGACAGGGGCCTCCTCGACCGGAACGACCTCGTCGCCTTCCGCCGAAGCCGGGGCCCTCTCGGCCGAAATCTCCTTCCACCAGGACAGGAGCTCTTCGCCTTCCTCGTCCGTCGGTAGGGCGATCCCGGTCAAGTCCACGGTTAGACAAGCCTTCTGGGCGGCAGCCAGCCCGATGTAGAAGACCGAGGAGGCCGCCAGAAGCTGGGCCTGGATTATCTCCTCGGCGTAGTCCGGGCCGGCCTTGTAGTCGGCCACGGCCGAATCGACCGCCTCCTCCAGCTCCTGCTTCAAGGCCGACAGCTCCTCGGCATGGCGACGGTTTTCCGAAGCCCGCCGGGCATCCTTGTCCTGGATCTGGGCCTTAAGGGCCCGATTCTCAGCCTGGGCCGCAGCCAGCTCCCGTTCGGCCTTCTCCTTCTCCCGTTCGGCCTTCGTATTGGCCTCGGAAGAAGCTCGGGCCTCCGCTGCCCGCTCCTCCAGCTGAGCCCGCATCCGGGCGTTCGCGGCTACGAGCCCGTCGACGCTGGACTCAAAATTGCGTCCCGCTGAAGGACCCTCGTCTGAACCTGCCGAGGCCGACGCCCTCTCGGCCTCCAGGAGTTGATCCTGGAGGAGCTCCTGATGATGAATCAGGACGCTGCCCGTGACCGCAGCCTGCGGCCGAAAGCATATAAAGGTCAGCAAGCTCGAAGTGAGCCGAAGAGAAGCTAGAGTTGAAGCACACTAAGGAGCCCCTTACCTGGACCGCCAATCGGGCGCTGATCATCGCCAGATCAGTGACCGAGTGGTCCTTTAGCTCCACTAGAGCCGACGGGAGGGTGAGGCCGCGGAGCAGACGCAGGCACGTCTGCGAGTCCTCTATGCTCTCGTCTCTGAAGATCCCCAGTTCGGGGACCCACAGCTCGCGCTCCTGCGCGCGAGGCGCCTGCAGCCCGGCGCCTTCCTGCTCCGCCCCCGCCATCGCGGCCGGAGGAGAGTCGCCCCTCGACGCTTCGGCAGACGCCGGCCTCACGGCCCTTCGGGCCGCGGCGGATCTCCTGACCAAGGGGGCGGGCTCCGCCTCGTCGGGCTCCTCCGCCCGGGGCCGCTTCGACAAACGAACGCCCCTTCGGGCAGCCGACTTGCTTTTCCGCTCCCTCTCGAGAGCGGCGGCGGCAGCACAGCCCTCGGAGGAGGCCGCAATCATCGTAACCCCGGCTCGGATGCTCGGGGCCACGACGCCTCGCCCAGACCCTCCTGCAGCCTGAGGGCGAGACGGCTGGGATTGGCCGCGCTGCTGGGCTATCCGGCTAAGAAGGCCCTCGATCCCAGACATCGTTGCGAACAGAAGAAGAAGTGTTAGATACAAATAACACACTACGGTTGCAACTCACGACCGACTTACCCTCGGCCGGAGCTTCATCAACCTCGGCGGCCGGAGGAGCTTCGGCCGGAGGAGCGGCCCCGGCAGTTCCTTCGCTGTCCCGTGAAGTCTCCCCGGGAGGAAGGTAAGGGAAAGCCCGCTCCGGATCATACCTCGGGTCCGGCCATGCCCCGGCACCCACAAGCAGCTCCGACTTTCTGTAGAGCTCCAAAATGTCATATGGAGCTGCGGCCTCGATATAGCCCACGAGGGTGCTCTGGATGGAATTGAGGATGGGAGGATCGGAAAGGCCTGCGGCCAGCGGTGCCCACTCGGTAGGAAAGGGCCACACGCTCCTCTCATTCTCCGGCAGTGAAACGAGGATAAAATTCATCTTCCAACCGTGAATGGACGAGGGCTTCCCGGAAAAAATGCCTCGGCCGAGACGAGGGACGAAGCTATACCACTCGGATCTCCCCAGCCTTTGGATTTTGAAGAGGTAGCGGAAGATATTGACCGAGGGAACAGTCTGCATACGGGCAAACACAGCCAAAAAGGCATAGACTGTGCGCCAAGAATTGGGAAAAAATTGAAATGGGGCCAGCCCGTAGAAGCAAAGAAGGTTGATGACAAAGGTGGAGAGAGGAAGACGAAAGCCCGCCCGGAAGCTTTCTTCATAAATAGAAAAACTACCAGGGCGAGGAGTGTTGGCCCTGGTATTGGAGCCAGGCCGATAGGGGGTCATCCACGAAGGAAGTTGGTAATAAGAAGCGATGTAGCTAACCCCTTCATCCGAAAGGGCGCAGGCTGCTTCCGAGGCAGTCTCGGAACGACGACGTCCCGAGGAGGAAGCCTGGCCCGGAGTATGAACCTCCTCGGACCCCTCGGCACTGGAGGCCTCGGCTTCTTCGGCCATAGCAGAAGCGAGGGAGTCCAAAGTAAGAGGAGATGACAGAGAGGACTTGGGGGAATGAGACGGAGTATACTCCTCGTCTGAAGGGGTAATCTCGCTCGAAGAAGGACTGTGGGGCATAGAGTCGCGGTGATGAAGAAAGGAGATTGAGGCTTACCCTCAAAAGGAAAAAGATCTCTCCTGGATCAGACGCAACCTCTCAAGCCTCAGAACTCCCCCAGCAATCACTCCGGGAGGTGGAGATCTTCCTGCGACAGCCGCCGAGCTCGGAAAACACCTCCAGAAGGCTAGCCTTTAGCCGGAGAAGAAGGGGAGCTCGGGAGATCGCAGAAGAACGCAGGCGCAGGAAGCAGAAAGGAGAACAGTGCCCTGCGAAGGGTTCCTATTTATAGGCGCTGTTCGAAACCCTTCCCGCCGAAGCCGATGGTCGAGATCCTCCCCGTCGTCTCACCGCTTCTCTCGGATGCCCGCCACGTGTACCGTCCTTCGGTAATGATGACGGACAGACTCCGGGACTTGGAGCAGAATGATCAACGGCCGAAAGCGCTCCGACCCTTCGGCTGACCACTCGGATGCCCGCCACGTGTCCCGATCCGCGTGCCGGAGAAGGAAGAGGCGGCAATCCGAGCGGAACCTCGGGCAGAGAGCCGAGGTGACCCGCGACCCGCAAGCGGTTAGGATTCGTTTGTGTTTTTAACAGGGCGGCCGGATACGCGACACGTGTCCTGTGCTTCTTCACGAGGCGACCGTTCTGACGGGAAAAGCGACGCCCGTCCCGTCCATTTAATGAAGCCTGACACAAGTCAGAAGGCTCGGCCCTTCACCCTCAGGGGTAACGGCCTTCGTCACTACATCCCGAATGAAGACGGATAAGTGACAGCTGACCCTCGGCCGACCGGGGGCACCCTCTTCTCAAGAAAAAGGACAGAAAGCTTCGGGCTATACTCTCGCCATCTCAGAACTGAGGAAGACAAGAGTGGGGGGCTATGTGATGAGGCAGAATCCGATTCGGCCCATTAAAACAAGCCCAAACCCAGTTCAGCCCAGCAGCAGCATTATAAGGCCCTCCGGAGGCCTCCGGCCCGCTAACGGCCCAACAGCCCTCGGCCCAGCAGGCTTCGGCCCATTAGCGGCCCAACCCCCTTCGGCCCACAGCCGTGCCCGGCCCACTCCGGTGGAGGACTAGGCACTATGGCGGTTTACCAGTATGCCCGGACATAGTCCTATATCGGCTATCACCGTTAACCATCCTCTATCCTCTGCTATAAATACACCGCTATTTATTGCCAAAGGTATGTCTCCGAGACCCTCAAGGACCACAGTCCAAAAACCATTAAAGCTACTCTTTGCCTTCTGAATCGAATCTTCTTCAGAAGCTAACTTGACCGTCGGAGGGGGTTCCTAAGGGCCGAAGCCCAGGACTCATGCTGACCGGTTTCTTCTTCTTTCCCTCCTGCAGGGGCTCGGTTCGAATCGTCGCCGACCTCTCCGAGTCGGTCTCGGCCACCGACTTCGGACTTCTCCCACTGGTCTCGACGCCGTCCGCCGGCTGCCCCGCAACCGAAGGAGACTCGGTTTCGCGCCGCCCATTCGTCTACCGGAGGAGCCTCGGCCCCACTTCCCGAAGACAAGCCAGCCTCCGACCGAGCCACTCTCGGCCTCGGACCTTCGGCTTCACCTCTGCCTCCGTCGCCTTCCGGATCCCCTATCGGGCCTCTTTTACCGATCCGACCCAGCTCCGGATCCCGAAATTTCGGATTCCAGCTTCGGAATCCGGTCATGATAGCTTCGGCTACATCAGTATCCAAAGTCAGATATTCGGATAATGCTAAATGGAGTAGAATCGGATATTGTGATAGCCGCTCCGTATTCGCTCCATTGACTGTCCTACCGGTAACAACCTTACTTTTTTATCCAAAAAGCTCCTAATAATAGTTTTTGGTTGGAAGTTGGAAGTTGTGAGTATAGTTCGAGTATAAATCAAAACTCTTCATTTACATTGTTTTTGGATTGGGATTGGATTGGACTAAGATAGAGCGAAGTCACTCTCCATGTAAGAAGAGAAGCCCAACCCATCTCTATTCATAGAAGGGTACATGAGAAGAAACACTCTCTCTCTCTCACTCTCCATGTAAGAAGAGAAGCCCAACCCATCTCTATTCATAGAAGGGTACATGAGAAGAAACTCTCTCTCTCTCTCACTCTCCATGTAAGAAGAGAAGCCCAACCCATCTCTATTTATAGAAGGGTACATGAGAAGAAACTCTCTCTCTCTCTTTCTCTCTCCTAGATCTTATCACGTGAAATTCTGATTTTTTCTCATAAAATAACTAGATAAAAGCTTATAAGCACTTCCCATTGAAAATTATGTCAAACGTGGCCTTAAGAAACTTGAACATTTTTCTCACTACAGAGACAGTCGATTAAGACAAATATAGGAACATCAGATCCCACGCGTCCCATGGCAAAGGATCGCTCTCCCCATTCTGTGTTCCATCTAACTCAGTTTTTTTTTATTTTCTTCTTTTTCTCCTCCTATTACTGGTAGTGTTAATGTGTTACTGTTAGAAAAGGATTTTAATTTTATCATATTTTACTGTCTAAGTTTTTAGAAAGAAACAGAGGGGAAAAAGGAGTTTCTCTTCTTAAAACCTCAATTTTGAGAAACATGGCTGGGGTTTTGATGTCCTTTTAATTTTGCGTTCATCCAAGAGGAACTCACGTAATTAATCTCCCTCTCTAGATCTCCCACCTCCCTGTGTCTCTTCTGTCTCCCCACTCCCTTCCAGAGAATATCCCAGTCTGTAGATTTTTTTTTTCCCTCTAGGTGCAGGTTTTAGTTAGACTCTGTAGATGTAGAGAGGGAAAGTTTTCGCAAGACGCCCAAATTTACAATTTCTTTTATTGTTAATGAGATATTTTAAAAAAAAAAAACTCTTCCCCTTATTATGCAAGAACAAGATCATCTGAATCTATACATCTAGACCGTCCAACATCTCCAGACGCATGCATGAGACTGAATTTTATGAGAATATATGAGTCATTTACTTCTGAAAATGACGTGCACAATGTACATACGGTTCGATTCATATGTCTGAGAGACGTTGGACGGTCAAGACACACAGATCCAGACAATCTCGTTCTCTCAATGCACTTATTGAATCTTAATCAAACCTTAATCTTAAGACTCCAATATAACCTCCTCGTGGATCACATTAGAGGGTCTGTAGACGGGACACCCACGAATACTTTTACTCGTCTGATGTCATCCCTGTCCCCGGGAACCCAATACACCACACTTTGTCCCCTTAGCCTTACATGCACGCTTCCTTACTGGTAAGTGCCGCTTCCAAAACACAAGTAGAGGAGAACCCATGACCATTGAAGAGGCGGGAGAGGGAGACACGGGGTGGGCGTGAGCGTCACCAGCCACAAAAGGAGTCCAAAGTAACGGCCATAACAGACGACCAACCACAAGGCGTGCGCTTTCCTATGTCCCTCTCTCACACACCTCTCGTCTTCCCTTTTAAGCACGGTCGTTCTACACCATTAGCACCCACACCCCCTCTTGTCACCTATATAAGTAATACTTGTTATATTGAAATAGTGTATAAATTTTTCATGATCGGCTTATTATAGATCTTCTTCTTACTATCCGTTGAGACTTGGCTTTTACTTTCTTAGAAGGTCTTTTAAGTAGATACGACTGATCATTAAAAAATTAAAAAAAATCGTTTTTGGGCCAATATACCCTGCAACAAGTATTACTAGGACTTGTTCGGCGTTGAAACGCGGTCTCGTTGTGGGCCTCCCTTAGGTCCACAGCCCCACGTGCGGACCAACCTGTAGGCACTGCCCGCTGTTCATTCATGTTAAGCCAACAAAACCCTTCACTTTTCCTTTCCTGTGATATCTAGGATTCCATATAGCGACGAACACGTACCCGACAACAACGCTGGGAGTCGCCGTCGTCCAATCCCCTTCAACAACAGTGACCGTCCAAAACAACCAAACCTGACCTATCCCCACCACGCTGCTCTAAATGTTCCCGCCCGATCCCTCCCCTCTGTCCTCCAATCAACGGCCGCGATGATTGAGCTGCCAAAATGGGACGCCACTGCCCAGCCTCCTATATTAATACAGCCGCCGGCTTGCAAGGACGGAGGTAGACGCCACTCGCCAGGCCCCTCCAACTCAACTCCTCTGCATCGATCCCTCCCGCTTCTCCGCCACTCTCCCTGCCAATCCTAGCTACACACATCTGCTCTCCCTTACCAGGCCGGTGTGGTTTTGTTGGTACTGGACGACGGGGCATGGAGAGCACCGACTCGTCCTCAGGCGGTGGATCGCAACAGGAGCTCCATCCGCGGCTACCCCCGGGCTTCCGTTTCCACCCCACCGACGAGGAGCTCGTCGTCCACTACCTCAAGAAGAAGGCCGCCTCCGCCCCGCTGCCCGTCGCCATCATCGCCGACGTCGATCTTTACAAGTTCGACCCCTGGGAGCTCCCTGGTAAGTCCCCCCAACATGCATGTGCGTTCATATCCATCGGTAATCGCAGTTACACAAGCTACCTAGCTAGCTAGATCTGGATTCATCACCTATCAGGTGATACATAGATATATATATGATCGTCGTTAATTTATTGTCAGAAGGATCGATGCAACCGGTCCATATCTGTATACCTGGCTCTGACCTATGCTCTCTCTATCTAACTCTGCGTATTTGTGCTTGTATGTCTTATTTTTTACGATTTTCTTCACTTAATTTCTTGGTCGTTTCATCCCGTTATTGCCGTGTGTCCGGCCACTCTGCTGTCCAGGGAAGGCGAGCTTCGGGGAGGAGGAATGGTATTTCTTCAGCCCCAGAGATCGCAAGTACCCCAACGGCGCCCGGCCCAACCGGGCTGCCACCTCAGGCTACTGGAAGGCCACGGGCACCGACAAGCCCATCCTCGCCGCCAGGGGCAACCAGAAGGTCGGGGTGAAGAAGGCACTCGTGTTCTACGGCGGAAAGCCCCCCAAGGGAGTTAAGACCAACTGGATCATGCACGAGTACCGCCTCGCCGACAACATCTCCTCCTCCAAGACTCCGCCGGGCGCTGACGCAGGCAGCAAGAACAAGGGCTCTCTCAGGGTAAGTAATTAAGTCAAATATCTATCTTAAATACGCCTAATAATTCAATTAATTAGTTAACCTGCGAGATAATAGCGCACAATTGAAAAGTACCCCTGTGCAGAACGCACCAGGATCAATTCTTCTCGAGTATGTTTTCTTGTGCTCAATTCACTGCCAAGAATTAACAAAGCTACAAGGGGGTTCCATATACAGATAGATCCCTGTTTGCATGCATTAGTTCTCTGATCTGGGCAACTAATTAATTTATAAGTAAGTTCTGACGGCCGGTGACTTGCTGCACATATTGAGCAGCTGGACGACTGGGTGCTTTGTCGAATCTACAAAAAGAACAGCAGCGGAAACCAGAGGATCACGGATGAGGACAAGGATGGCGCCGCAGATCACATGTTTAAGTCGCCGCCGCTGCCTCTTTTGTCGCACCACGTAGCCACCAGCCGCCCCACAGCGCGACTGATCCAGTCCTACAGACCTGACGGTTCAACCAACTATGGTGCCCTGCTCGACAACGACGAGAACTTCTTCGACGGTCTCCTCTCCGTCGGCGGCATCCAGGCCAACCACGTCATCCCACATCCGGCTCTGTGCATTGCCTCCAAACCGGAACTCTCCATCCTTCCCGGACCCGCAGGTTCAGTCCCGCTCAAACGAAGCCTCTCTTCTGCAATCTGGAACGAAGGTGGGGTTGCCATGGCGTCGCCTGTAGGGAAGAGATTCCAAAGCTTCAGTAGTGGCAGCGGCGTCAACAACGACAGAGAAGCCGACTTTGTCAATGACAACGACGGCAGCGGCGGCGGTCGCAACGAGGGGAGCTCTTCCATGACCGTGACTCTGCTCAATCATCTCCCGCAGCAAGGTGCGTCCTACGATCACCATCACAGCGCGATGCTTACAGCACTCGGGGAGGACACGATCCGGCAGCCGTACCAATTGCACGGCGTGAATTGGGGCTCCTGATCATTCCACTGAGATGTATAGGTCAGCTCACTTACATATTAGTCTACTTAAATACTACACAGAACACTTAAATACTATCCAAAACATAATATTACTATCATAATTTAAAATACACCCCAATATAATATGCGTACAGTAATTATAAGTTATATTCAGGTGCACACTAGGGGTGTATTTTAAATTATGGTTGTAATTTTATATTCTTAATAGTATTTAATTGTTCCACGTGGTATTGAGAAAATATTGAATCAAAAAATTAAAAAAAATTGTCCACTTCGGTGAGATACATCGCGAACGACGAAATTATTTTACACATGACGCCTTGAAAGTGGTTACTACTAGAATTCAATCCAAAATAGTACTAAAAGGATCTAGACTCGTTTTCTAGTTATATGCTTTCCTAACTAGAAGCGTGCATAAGTGCTAGACAGTAAAGACTGTAAGGGAAACTCGTATGACCTGAGAGATCGACGTCGTGTACGGGGAAAGGACAGAGGAATGAGGTTGTGAAATTTGGAGATGCAGCTATATATAACGATGAGTTGAAGAGGACCAGTGCAAGTGGAAATTAAAGGAGAAAATGAAAGATGATCAGCTGTAAAAATCAAGTTAATCCGAAGATGGCACTGATTGCGCGTGATTGTATACCGGTGGAAATCTACGTATATGCACATACATGCAGGCCACAAGCATACACAAAAGGAGGAATTAACGATGGCAACGTAGCGTAGTAGTTCTAACAAAGGGACCTATGTTACAGCATAAGCCGCTGAAGCATCACGGGTAGCAACGACATCGTTTCACTATTAAATGTACGTACATGGTTGCACAAGCTTGTATAACTGTACGTCTAGTTCCTCTATGTAGTTTCTTACCTTATGAGTGCTTTTTATATGAAGAACCCAGTTCTCAATGTGCGAAGGGTTCGGATCTCTATCTATAAATATATATATATATATATTTTGTTAGAATAGTTATACATCAAAAGGAAGACAAAAATAAAAAGTATTTAATAAATGGTACTTACTCTACTCATAGTCTTAAGGTTTTAAGTTGGATGACCTAATAACTTCAACATAGTAAGAGAGCCTATAATTACGAATCGGACCACGCATCTTATATTTGTGATCTACGTGACAAAACTTAAAATTGACCTGTACGTAAAAGAACGTGTTAGAATAATCTTACTTCAGAAAGAGAAAAAAATCAAAAAGTGTTTAATAATTGATGCATACTTTACTTATAACTTTAAAGTTTTGAGTTAGATAGTCCAATAACTTATATATATATATATATGCCTGTCCTAGAGAGAAACAGAGGAAACATGAAACTTGCTCAGTTTGATTTCAGTTTAGCTAACTCAAAAATTAACTTAGCAAACGAATTAAGCGTAACTAACTCAAAAATTAACTTAAGTCGAACGAATTAAGCTTGAGCTTTGAGCAAATTTAAAATTCAGTTATCAAGGAATAGATCGATGTTGAGTTTGGTGAAGTCAGATTGATCCGATCCTGACCAGCTTCTTTTATATGTATCGTATACACACACAAGGCATATGCCCCCCGCCCCCCCCCCCCGGCGCACACACTGCAGGTTATATGCACGTGGGTGGTTATAGATATGCCTTGCTTCTTCTTGCAAGAGGAAGGAGCCGTCAGATTCCCGCTAACATATCTAACAGAGGATGGCGATTGGCAGGAAAGCGTTTCACATCGAGGACGTTTCGCTTGGCATATATATATGTATATACCATATGAGAAAGTTGGGGACAGGCTTTCGAGGGGTTTGAATCTTTATTAAGCTAACCGCAAGAAGGGCCATGGCAACGAAAGTAGCCTTCCGGTAGGGCTTCTTAGATTCTTCGCTGTTCAAGCTGGTCGGGCTAAACGGCAAGTAGGCCGAGGGGTAGAGAAAGCCCCTCCCGTCTTGTACTGAAAACAGGTATCTGGGAGGAGGAAAAAAAAAAAAAACTTAGGTGGTACTCATGGGACGAAGACTGTATTCACGTCAGCAGTATAGAGAGGGAGAAGGGAGTTTTGTCGGTTCCAGGTAAGAAGGGTTTTTTCTTTAAATTTCTTTCCTTATACTGACGTACGTGAGTACCATCCTCTTGTACTGCGAGGTTCTCGAGTGTTTTCCTTGTTTTATGTGTTGAAGTTATTGGATCATCTAATTCAAAATCATTTTTTAAATATTTTTTGATTTTATTTTTTTTTTTATGTAAAATTATTCTGACACGTCTTTTCACGTACAAGTCGATTTTAATCTCTGTCACGTAGACCACAAATACGAGATACGCGACCTGATTCGTAATCATAAGTCCTATTACTATATTGAAGTTATTAGGTCAAATTTTGAGTGGAGTAAACATTATCTTCTAAATACTTTTTTATTTTATCTTTTTTTTTATATAAAATTATTCTAACATTATGTAACTCTTTTTTAATTCCCTTCTCCCTCTGGCGCCTCCCCTTCTTCCTTCCTTCTGTTCTTTGCTCCCCACTTGGACAGTTGGACTGTCGTAATCAACCAGGGAAACTAGTCCTCCTCCTGTCATAGATAAGCACCCAGCTCGCTCCAACGATGGGATACTGATATTAGCGGGGGTCTCTTTCTCTCTTTCCTTTTCTTTTTCTTAACCTTTTGGCATGCAAAAGAGAGAGAGATATTTGTGGGGGTCGCTATCGCCTTCCTGGCAGACGAAGACACGAAGGAGACCCAGCGCCGCCTAAGGGCCGACGACGGGGTATATTCTAAGGCAGTAGAGTGGAGACCAGAACAACAAACCATCACATCGCCGGGACATCCACCTCACCCTGCCGCTGGTGTCGTCTTGTTCGCTTGGGGGAACCCATCTCTTTCGCCGTCACGTCCGGATGGGTGCATGTGTTGGGCCGTCGGGGGAAGGGGGCCGGAAGGGATTTGGATTTTGGAATCGATCTCATCGATCGCCGGGGGAGGGGGCCGGAAGGAAGGAATTCATGAACGCGAAGCGCACCCACCACCCACCTCCCCCGACCAAAACGGTTCCAGACGAAATAATGACAGCCGCTGAAGGGTTTCCTTTGCGGGGAATGCGAACGACGATACTTTACGAGGTGTTGTATCATGGCTGACCAATTGTGGTACGATTAGACGTCAAGAACAGACCAGATAGCGAGAAGGGAGGGAGGAGGTCCCAGTGCCTGTCGTCGTCGTCGTCCTCCCTCTCTCTTGTAGAGAGCTGCCAAATAACTTTAGCAGATAAGATGCGCATTAAATCTTGTATCTATGCTATATATCACCAGAAATTCTTAGTTGAAACTTACTTGTTGGGTTAAAGAAGAGATTTGTGGCAAAACAAAGGTCAAGTACAGAACATGCATTGAGGCAGGGGAAGGGGGTAATATTTCCCCCTCCCTATCACCCCACCATAAGTTTTTGTTGTCTTTTAATACTTTTAAACGCAATTCTTTCACTGTTTTTTTTGTTTAATTATTCGCTCCCTAACAAGATGCAAAACCTGTATAGATCGGTTACGCAATGGTCCAAAAAGTAAAACACATTTATCTACTTCCACCAATATTATGGGATTGTTAGCACAAATATACGTTTAGAATATTTCGCCAAAGTATAGTGATCACACTCTAGTGATAAATAGATATTTTTATCATATATAACAAGTCTGATGCATGCATTTATAATTTAGGTTTAAAACACTAAACAAAAATCTCTTGAATATTAATGAGCTGTAATTGAGGTCCGGCCCAATCAGACCCATTTAGTCAAGAGATCCAAAGGCCCGCAGTCCGTAAGAACTTATACGAGGGTGTTGCGTGAGTTCTCTCGGTACTCCGATTAAGAAGCTAAAGACAGGAACCTGAAGTGTATGGGCTTAAGTCTTAGGAACATTAGGCTTAGAAGATCGACATATCAGTCGGTAAGTCTCGAAACACCGCAGTATCTCGGTTACGTCTACCGAGTACCGAGGGGAGCCTACCCTCTCAATAATTAAAAATCCGCGACTCGTCTGAAGGGAGACTAAGAGTATGGACTCAAAGGCCGCCTCCTCCCGACTATCCGAGAAATTGAAGGTCCCCTAGCGCCGATCCATAACTCCACCTTGCCATCAAGCGGGTCTTGCAGGTTAACGGCATAACTGTCTACTTGAGGCAGATCCACACAATTTACTCCTTCAATCATGAGGAGATCCCTCTTTGTCCAGTATCTTATGATCCCCTCAATCAAAACAGAACTTGGCCAATTAACTATCCCAAGGGTAAACAGCTCTCAAGATGTCGCATCAAAGAAGGACTATATATATCTTATTTTTTCTTCAATAAAAGGTATGATAAATACTAACCTAAAATTCCAGACAATCTATTTCCTTCTAAGACTTGACTTATGCATAAGAGGATTTTGTTCTCTAGAAGAATGGAGAGCCTTCTGATGTCTCTTCTCTCTCTTACAGACTCTATCTTAGGTATTTCTAGTTTTACAAGTTCTATCGAACAGCCAAAAGATATGATTGAACGATCGTCGTCCTCTGATCAGTTTTTGACTGCTACAAATATGATAAAAATGTTAGGGCGTTTTAGTACATGTGCTTTAATTTATATGTGAACTATAAAAGTGTACTTTCCATTTCTAGTGTTAAATTATTTTACAAATTTAAAAATTTATTTAAAAGTAAAAACATTTTATAATTCACATAACATTCCCCCGCCCTCGAACTATTCTGTCACCGCCACTGCATCGAGGATTCCACTTCGATTGTGCTAAGCAAATGCGAGTAGGGAATGCAAACGTGCCGTTCCCAGATCCGATAAAGATGTGATCTGAAGATCCGAATATGGCAAAATCTAGTTTCAATAGGATATTGTTCTAGATTTCCGTATCTGCTCTGGATACGACCTCAACCACAACAACTTAATTTATCGAAAAGATTAGGGAACATACAGTTAATGGAACCCAAGGTTCTATAAGATAAATGAACGATAATGACATGCATGCAATAATGCATCATATATAAGAAGAAATCACGTTGCTGTGCTACGAAGCTAACGATATATAGCTCTTATTACATATATTTCACTTAGAAACTTTATTGGCAAAGCGAGTCGGCATAAGATTATAGCCACGGATTTCTCTAAGCTCATAACTAGCCGTCGACAAATCTCATAGAATTGAATAAATCCAAGTACAAAAAGTGCGGAGAATGCCTCCTATTGGTTATGGTTCTTGTTCGTCTAGTTAATAAGTTTACGCCGTCCGTCGTCGATCAAGCCGGTTGGACTGGCCATTAAGGTCGAGGACGGAGAAGGCTCATCGTCGTCGTCCTGCCGGCGGAAGGTTTGCTCAGCCGAGTGGAAAGCCTCGGGGCAGGGGGGTGGGAGGAGCACATCAGCCCGTGACCTGCAATAACAACAAAGGTTATCTAATGGGCGTTGGAAGGAAGGGATCGGCGTGCCTATGTGAAGGCTCGGAGGAGCCACCACTGCTCGGCATACAGGTGGAGGGCGTTTAATTTGTGCGAAGTTTCAACGACCGATGGAGTGTACAGACGTATAGTTTAATTACTGGTCCTCTTCTTAAACCTTCTCGTCGCGCCAGGTATAAAAAAGAAGTCATACTGATCTTGTGATAGTTACTCAATTAATGGCTTAACGTGCGGGGATGGATCTGAAGGATTGAGATCACATGGACCCTCTCGTTGGAGGCTAAACGTATTTATCAATGGAGTAAAGTCACTTCTCTCAATTCAGAGTTTTAAGGGCCCAAGAAAAGGAAAAGGAAATGGGTCCAGGTGATCACAATTCCACACATGGACCACCAATGCAGCCAAAACTTAGAAAATAATGAAAGTGTTTTCTTAGGGAGTAACAAATCACGGAAACTATTTTCTCGAGAAACAAAAAATACATGTTTGTAAATATTATAAAAAAAAGGTGAAAATGAAAAGTTAAGAGAAAGCCACACATGAAGAGAGAGATGCAACAGCAAAAGAATAGAATCAAGAAAAATATTGCTTCATAGGAGAGGTGGAGAAATAAACTTTAAAAAAATATTTTGAAATATGAAAAATATTTCTCCAACTAGCTTGTACAATCATTTGCAAAACACATAACACTAGTTGAGAAAATATTTTTTGGAGAAAATTCAGGAGATCATAAACATCCTCTACACCGTGGCACAATCCGTGCAATCTGAATCGTCGGCTCCGAGCCCACTATTTTTGAAGAAAAAAAAATTTGAAAATTTTTACCCATCCAATCGTACGGATGACTCACTTAAGTTCGTAGCCACCTCAGTAGTTTTTAGAAAACAAAAAATAACAATAACAACGCCCATTGCGCGTAACAGATTCGACGGAGCATATTTTATGGGTCCATTTGGTTACACTTAAAATAGATTCGAGGGAAAATTGTTTTCTAAGGAAAATAATTTACAAGAAAAAAAAAATAGAATCAATCATTTGGTACATCTGAAAAAGTTTTACTGAAAAGTTTTTCATTTCTTTGTTTCCACGTAAAACTTTTTTTCAAAAAAAATTCATATATTTGTTTGCCTAGAAAATAATTTTCAATTATAAAATAATTCACATAGATATAAATATTGTTTTAGGGATTTTTACATATAATTTCCTAAAAGATTTTACTTTTATAATTAACCCCCTATATGATTCATATTTATGTATAACCCTCTTAATTAGGGTAGTATTTGCGTATATTCTCCTTAACTATGCGAATTTATTTTGAATTTTCTCTAAGATTCCATTTGGTTCTACATAAACATATTTAAATAAAAAATATTTTTTAAGGAAACCAATTTACAAGGAAAATACAAACACAATCAATAATTTTCTAAAAATCTTTTCACTTATTTGTTTTCTTGTAAAAGAATTTGAACTGTCTTATCAGACACTTATGAGATTACTAACATAGATAACATAGTTAATTATCTTTTTTTTTCTGAATTGAAAGAACAGCCAACGCAGCCTTTGATCAGACATTTCAAACAACAAAAATCAATGTCCTCACATCATCAAAATTTAAAAAGTTAGTTTTTTTTTTTTTTAGAGTTTGGAGAACATTCTAGCTCAACATTAGATTATAAAAAAAATCATACTTCCATACGGTCAAAATTCAAATGGTAAATATTAAAAGTTTAGAACTATTATATCTAATTGAAATATAGATTGAAAAGGAAAACAAAAAGTGAACTGAAGGTTATTAATATTATCCCATGAGATTATATCAATAAATGTTTGCATTGAAACATTGATTGAGAGAAAAATGAGAGAGAGACTGGTCTCATTAATAACAAAATTAGTTATTATAATCCAATGAGATTATCTCAATAATGATAATAAATATTAAAATTTATTATTATTATCTCAAGAGACTATCCTAATATTAACAACAACAACAACAATAATAACAATAATAATATGAGTGAGAAAAGTGAGACAGAGACTGGTCTCGTTAATAATAATCATAAATAATAATAATAATTTCAAAAAAAAATTATAATAATATCAAAAAAAATTATTATTATCTCATGACACTATCACAATAATAATAATAATAATAAACAATAATAACATAATGTCAAAATTAATTATTATTATTATCCCAAAAGACAGTAACAACAATAATAATAATAATAAGATAATAGGAGAAAGAAAAAATAGGAGATAGAAATATTAATAGAGTGAGAAAAATGTAAAAGAGAAGAAAGAAAGGTAATAATGATAATAAAATATTTTTATAAAAATAATAATAATATCAAAATTAGTTATTAATAGCAGACAAGTGCCCCTTGGTTTTAGAACTACAAAATTTCATTTGTATCAAAAGCAGTGATTTTGAAATCAATGAATTAGAGAGTTTTATAATAAAAGGAAAAAAAGCCCAAGTCATGCCCTACATGTCCACATAATTGGATTTGCAGTCCTCAAGAAATGGAGGAGCCTTGTGGGCCATGCATAGCCTTTTCCAGCATTTAGGTTCGAGAGACCCAGAAAAGCCATCGCATCTAGCCCTGAGCCTTCAGGTAGTCGGGAGAATCGGGGTCCCTTGATCTCGAAGGCTTCTAATTTTTTTGTGGATCTTTGTTCATGATTATTGGGTTTACCCAAACACCTTTTACTCCCTTTTGACTTTTTCGAGGCCTTGTGTGACTCTGTGCCTCTTGGGCCACATAGTGATCGGATGCAAGGTATCCGTGTCTATTGGTGCTTCTAAGCTTTCGTAATTGGCTACTTGCCCAATCCCTCTCTGTCAATTCCTTGGGTCCAGACGGCTATAAGGTGGGACTGTCCTTTTTTGTATTTGGGTTTTTAGTGGGCTACTTTGTTGGGCTTTAGGGTTCTTGACTTTCCTAGGATTAACTATTTTCACATATTTAATTAGAGTCCATCATATTTTAATATAAGAATATAATTGTAAATTTTTATGAAGATGTGTTTATGAAGTAATAGTATATACGAGAGTTAAAGATATAAATATGACTCATCTCTCTTTAACGAAAAGAACTCTCTCTTTAACGGCACACACTTAAAGCTCATCTACTTTTGCTTAGTTTGTCGGCATCCTCCCCACTAATGACACCCAATATCCTACGCGGCGCCATGAAGCTGAAATGGCAGGCGCCATGCAGAAGAGCCAAGCCAGGCACAAGACAAAAGCACCCACAACCGTCACATCCACGTGTCTCGGCAGCACCGATCCCATCCACCCCCACGAATCCCTATAAATACCTACCCTTCTCCCCGCCTCCACCTCCATCCCAACCAACAGCATCCACTGCCCTCTGATTAGCTCTCAGAAGACCCAGCCATGGCGACTTCCTGGGCCTCCGTGCTCTCCTCCGCTCTCTGCGTGCTCCTCCTCTGCCAGGGTTCTTTCGGTCAGCTGCCCTTCAGCGAGGGACAGCAACCCTACCAGGCCCGCCGACTCTGGGAACAAAGTGAGTGCCGGATGGAGAGGTTGGACGCGGTAGAGCCCTCACGGAGGGTCCAGGCCGAGGCCGGCGTGACCGAGTACTGGGACCAGAACGATGAGCAGTTCCAGTGCGCTGGCGTCGCCCTCTTCCGCACCACCATCGAACAGAGAGGCCTACTCCTGCCCTACTTCTCCAACGCCCCTCGCCTCGTCTACATCATCCAAGGCTAGTGCATTATACATCATCCAAAGCTGGTTAACCAGAGTCTTAACATTGTCTCTCTAATATGACGGCATGCTGCATGCATTACGCTGTATATGCGCAGGTAGGGGCATGACGGGATCAGTGATACCGGGCTGCCCGGAGACTTTCCAATCCTTCCAGCAAACCGAGCAACGCGAAGAACGCCGACCGGAGCTGAGGTTCCGCGATCAACACCAGAGGGTCCACGACTTCCGTGAGGGAGACGTCATCGCCCTGCCTGCCGGCGTGGCCACCTGGTTCTACAACGACGGTGACACACCCGTCGTCGCTGTCACCGTCGCCGACACCAGCAACTACGCTAACCAGCTGGACCGGAGGCTGCAAGTAAGTAAACAGCTAAGCAGATTAAATGGGTATCTGATAATCGGGACGAAAAATAGACGCAATACTTGCAGGCAGGTGTTTTCACAAGCAGCTCTAATCTACGTCCTTATTACGTTCATGCAGAGGTTTCAGCTTGCAGGAAGCCAGCAACGCCGTGAATCGTACAGGGGCGAGGAAGACGTCTCCGGCAACATCTTCAGTGGGTTCGACGTGGAGGTGCTGGCCGAGGCGCTCGGCGTCAGCAGAGAGACCGCCAGGAAGCTCCAAGGCCACGACGACCGGAGGGGGAACATCGTGCGCGTGGAGAGGGGTCTCCAGGTCCTGAGGCCGGAGAGGAGGAGCAACGGACAGGAAGAAGATGGAGAGAAGAGCGCCGCGAACGGTCTCGCGGAGGCTTTCTGCACCGCGAGGTACAAGGAGAACGTCGGCGACGCCAGTCGTGCGGACGTGTACAGCCCCCGGGCCGGCAGAGTCACCAGCCTCAACAGCCAGAAGCTTCCCATCCTCCGGTTCATCCAGATGAGCGTCGAAAGGGGTGTCCTGCACAGGGTAGGGTTTCCAAACACTATAATCATCTCCTTATCATATATAGGATAGAAAGACATGCAATGTAACCTGTTGGTCTCCACAAATCAAACCACACACTTGATCTTGTACCTAATTCCTACATATTACTGATCTATGCATGTCTAAAGATCCCTCTAACTATATGATCTGGCTACTCGCAGAATGCCCACTACGCGCCCCACTGGAATATAAACGCCCACAGCGTCCTCTACGTCATCAGGGGACGCGGCCGCATGCAGATCTCCGGCCACCAGGGCAGCACCAGGTTCGACCGCGAGGTCCGGCAGGGCCACGTCGTGGTCATCCCCCAGAACTTCGCGGTGGCGGCGCAGGCCGGCAGCGAGGACTTCGAGTGGGTGTCCTTCAAGACCAACGACAACGCCATGGTCAGCCCTCTCGCCGGCAAGGCCTCCGTCTTCCGAGGGCTGCCGGAGGGTGTGATTGAGAACTCCTACAGGGTCAGCAACGAGGAGGCGAGGCGGATCAAGTACGGCAGGGGCGAGGAGTTCCTCGTCTTCCAGCCGAGGGCGCAAGGCATGAGGACCTCTGTGATAGCAATGCCACACTCTGCTTAAGCAAACTATTGTGAGCCAGCGCTGGGGAGTCCCAGAGAGGGCAATAATGCATGGTTACCCAAGGCTTTGTGCTTTCGATAGACTTGATTAGGTTTTCTAGTAAATAAAGCCCCCAGGCCGCCTTGGTGTCATATCATATTGAGTGGAAATAAATGAGCACTCGAGGTGAGCTTTTATTAGTAAAATTATTAATCAAATAAGTTTCTCGCTGTCTTTACGACAAAAAAATGGTTCTCTTCGTCCTGGTGACGCATTAATTTATTAAAATGCTTTGAAAATCTGATCAGATGGACAAGTTGAACCGGGAAACTAGAAAAAAAATGTTTTTAAAAAATTCAAATAGGAAACCAATAAAAATTGGCAGGTTTACTCTGATTGATCACCTAGTTGAATGTTAAATAGTATATTTTGTTTTCCTAAATATCAATAAAACAAATTAAATACAATAAATCAAACCCAGTTTCTCGTTGTCTAGCTAATTTATTGTTTCTCATGTTATCTTAAAACTTTGATTTGAAGGAAATATAGAATAAGAGCTGAAGGGCGTAAATCACAAATGTATGTAAGCTTATCCTTATTAAGCAGAGAAATCCATGACCTCTACATCACAAATGAGACAAACTAACTATTGCTCCCAAGATAAGAGCCAAAGATATATAACCATTGAATATATGACATTAACCATCCAAACCAAAATTTTATTAAAAAAAATAAAAATACAATAACTAAAATTAAAATCTAATTTTGATGCAAAAACTATTATTCAAATCACTGTATCCTCATCCACATTTTGTCCTTAGAATATCTCAAACTTTCTAAAACTTATGTCCTCGACAGCAACCTTAGAGCCAAAAACGTAGGTAGGTCTTATGATCTCAAATATTTACGAAGACGGCACCAATGCATGGCAGGACTCAAATGGGATCAGCACAACACACTGTCGGTGTCACAAACAGGGAAGCAAACAAACATATATCCCTATAAAACTACAACGGAAATAGATACAAGCCTACAAATCCCATCTAACCGTGCTCTTATACATACAAAAATGGCAATCACCCTGCGCATATCTATACTAAACCAGTGAGTGTTCATGAGTTGATCATATCACAAGAATAGATTTCATATTGAGCTAGTTCATCTCAAAAACCTTTAAGTGTATTGTAGTATTTCGCCACAGAATCATTTCCTTGTTGAAGAGTAGCACTGGATCTTTCAAGACTAAAAATCCGAGGTCCATTTGAAGGAGTGAAACGCTCCTTAAGATCGGACCAAACTTCAGATGCAGAATTTGTATAGAGAACAGAAAGAACCAAATCATGATGAACTGAGTTAAAAATCCAAGAAAGAATTATATTATTGACTCGTTCCCAGGATTTATAGGGAGGATCTCCAACTGGTGGCTCTAGTATGGCACCATTGATGAATCCTATCTTGTTCTTTGTAGAAAGTGCAACAGACATAGCACGTTGCCATGAACTATAATTGTCACCATTAAGCACGCTAGAAACAAGAACAGAACCTGGATTATCGGAACAATGTAGAAAATATGGATTCTCCATACCACCTGAGACAGCTGCTAAATTGGTAGAAGTAGCCATTGGAGACGATGTTGCAGAAGAAACTGGTTCTCCCATTACTGGATGCAGATATGATTCTAGAACAAGAAGGGAGGCGGGAGGAAAAAATTACTCTTGCTCTGATACCATGTTGGAGACAAGACTATATGAGCAAGAATATGCTGGGCTCAAGGAAAGAGCCCTGCAGAACAAATGTTATTAATAGTGGTATATTGTTACAACTACAGAGGAGTTTGTTATAAGATGCATACATGGACGTGACCATAACAACCTGAGCACAAGGAACACACCCTTCTAACAAAAATAATGACCTAGGTGTATGATGAAATGTCAGCTGTTTATAAATATAGCAACCTGCTAACATATCTGCGTAGCCAATCGGTGGGGCATAGGAATACAGAGATTGGGAAATTTCTATCTTAACAATTTCCATAAGATAATCTACAAGGAAAAAAGAGAATGTCAATATGCCACGGCCCTTTGTCACTCTCCTTTGCCACCCACAAAAGACGTGTCACATGGGCGCCTTTTAGGGTTGTCCCCACATAGGGGTTAATAGTAATTGATATAAAGTGCTCATGTGGCATTTATCTTTTAGGAGTACTAAGGGGCATGTCATAGTAGCATCCCTCATGGAAAAAAATGACATCCAGAAGTTCAAACCCCAATAAGAACCTAACCGGTTTAGTTCATTCTACGCTTAGATTACATCTTTATATTAAAAGGTGGGCTACCTAAAAGATAAGGAAAGGGGACAGAGGGAATTTGTCCAAAAAAAGGGAAGGGAAGGAGTAGATACCTTTATTACTTCATGTGATGCATCTGAGTTCAAAATGGAAGAAAGAACTTCAACAGTGCTTCGAGTTACAACAAGAACTTCTTTTTTTTCTTCAATTAAAAGACCACCCCCAAGATAGCCAATATCATATACATCTCTAGTTTGATTATTGATCTCAGAGTTAGGATATCCTTCAGGAAAGGACAAGGGCTCATAGATCCCTGTTTCCCTAGAAGAAATCCCTTGTGTTGGATTACCATCACGCTCCATATTAAATGACACATTTCTAGCCTTCAAACTCTGCAAACAGGATCATAACAGGAAAAACTTAGTATGCAAGACGATTGCTTGGAATAATTTTTGCACTTAATAACATGAAGTTCTAAAAAGATGCAAATCAACACTCTAAACAAAATAATAAAAAAAAGCTATAAATGACATGAAGGAAGATGGTATATTCAGCACCCAAAGTATTGATGTATCTTCTCCATAAACATGTAGCTACTTCAAAAGACCTGCCTTTGCCAACCCACAGGTGGTATCATCTAACCTATAACCTTGTAACACTGAATTTGAACAATTATAGTGATATTGGCACCATGTTACATGTCTAATGCATACTTTCTCGGACACTCCCACATTTTGTTCCCCCCAATCATTCACCAGTGGAGTCTGAAAATCTGTCCATTTCTCTATCAACTCTTTTGATCTTGGAAAACTCACTGTTTAGCCCCACCTTCCATTTTTTATTAATTGTTTGAGTTCAGGCTGGTCGATTGATTCAATTGGATAAAATGCTCAGCTAGCATTTAAATGCTGCTTACAGCGTTATGTCACTCAACATTGTGTGTGTGTGTGTGCGGAGGAGGGTTCTATACTCACCAATGGCAAAATAAGAACGGTGGCACTTACTTCAGTAACACCTTAGTCGAATGTTAATTTTCAATCCAAATCGTCGAATCTTCGAAAAAATATGAAAATTATGTATATATATATATACATGTAAATTTATTCGATTCTAATACCTAAAAGTCATTGATTACTAAATATCACTATCTATATTGTCCATTTGTAAAGCACCGATGCATAGGAAGTACACATCCGATGCATCTAATTTTTCATTCATAGATACCTTTTTAATAGTAGAGAAGATTTAACGGTTTGGATTGAAAATTAGAGTTCGGTAAAGGTGTTCATGAAGTAGGTGACACCGTTCTAATTTCTTCACCGGCGAGAATGGAACCCTCTTCTATATACATGTGTGTGTACATAATATATGATGTATGTGCAATTATGTATGTATGAGACTTTGTTTTTTTTTTTTTTTTTTTTTAAAAAAGAATTTGCTTTAAAAGGATTTTTGGTTTGACAAGAAAATTCTTTGAGTTTTGAAAACACAGTCTTCTCTTTTTTTTTATTTTTTTAATGTAGACTTTGAGAACTTGAAGTTAGTCCTCAAGTCTAAGATTTTAGATCAAGTGTGGATCCATGTGTTTTACCTCTCTCCATTTACCTCGATTAGCATTAATTATGTCAATCATTGATTGGCAACCATTGATTAAGCGTCCATTAAGGTTCATTGAGACAACAAGAAGAAAATAAATAAGTTGTTTTGATGTCATGCATGAAAGATAAATTCTTTTTGTTTGAGGATTTTACAAGGGCCCTTAAAGGATATTTAATAGATTTTAAGTTCACATGAGGACATGAGAACTCATGATCTTCAAATGATACTAAGAAGATAGGTTTTTTGGACCTAATCTGCATTAGAACTCCTTAAAAGATATCAAATGATTCAAAGATATCCTTTAAATATCTTTTAAAGGATATCGAATCTTTAGACAGCATATCCCCATTTCTTAGGTTCATTTAGGAGGATAAATAAATATAAAGGATATCCTCAATTGATGAGGCATTTAACGACCCGCCACCCTATAATCGGGGATCCGATTACTAAATGGGTACCGAATCATTAATTTGGAACCAAACCAGGATCTAAGTAAGTCTGGGAAATAAATAATCAACTAAGCTAAACATTCACATCGCATTGGATTGAAAGGAAAGTGCAGAAATTAAAAGTTATTACAATGCGACTCGATACAGCAAATAATTACATACTCCAACAGAAAATGAATAATTAGCATACAGGCCAGAAGTAAAGATAACAACTACGTCGGGACATACCCCGGAACAACAGCTGGCAACGCGCAACTCACAGTAGTATACACCGCTAAGTCTGCCTGGAACCCTCACCTGAAAACCGCAGGGGTGAGTCTCAACGAAAAGACTCAGTAGGGATCCTTCGATCCCCACTGCCCACACACATACACCCACAAGTGCAAGGTACAGCTAGAGATACAGTAACCAAGTAAAGCAGTAATTATTACACCTAAATCTCGATATGAATCGCATGCATTCGAAGTATATTTAACATGCATAATTCCAAGTTACCGGAAATCCTAACTGGCTGGAGCTTTGACTGCAACAAGTCGATCTTTGGATACGAATACCCTCTTCTGGAATTTTAGGACACATAATGAAAGTAGCCCCCACTGGCCGAAACTTTGACTACAATAAGCTGCTCTTTGGGTATGAATAACCCAGACTTATGGTAGTTTAGAACATATTGTGAAAGTGACCCTAACTGGCCGAAACTTTGACTGTGACAAGCCGATCCTTGGGTATCGATAACCTTCTTCTAGCATTTTAGGGCACATTATGAAAATAACCTTAACTGGCCGAAACTTTGACTGCAATAAGTCACTTTTTGGGGTATGGATAACCCTCGTCTAGCATTTTAGGTACATTAAGAAAGTGACCCTAAGTGGCTGAAACTTTGACTACAACAAGTCGATCTTTGGGTATGGACAACCCTCTTCTAGCATTTTAGGACATACAGGGAAGGTGGCCCTAATTGACCGAAGCTTTGAATTGTAGTGAGCCAGACTTTGTAACTTTGCCATGACTTATAGGCTTTCATCTTGCTTCTTTCTCCTTCAAACTTTTGATAGTAAATTGCTCTCAGTTCTTTCTTTTTGTTCTTGGACGACTCCCGAAAACTTTTGGTGAAGTCGGTTCGATTTTGACTTGCTTGATCGTCTACTTTCTCAGCTTCTCTGAATATCAAACAGCGCCTTCGGTTCCTCAGATGCGTTTGAACGTTTCTGAGACAACCTGACTCATAGGCACGATGGCAGGTCTCTTAATGAGACTTGGACTTTGGCACGTTCTTGGCATAAATATACCGTTATCTTTCCGAAGGTGACTTTTATTTTGTCTCCCTTCTCTTCGTGATCCGGCTACTCTGAGCGCTTGTCTCAGATAGCACTTTCCTTATGATTTGGTTGTCCCGTAACCCTATCCCGGATAACATATTTATCCCTTAGTGAAATCTTGATTTCAAATCGTTCCAATGTAGTGTAACTACTTTCTTCTTCTTCTTCCATTTTTTTTTTTTAACTAACTCTAGTGCCCTTCCAGGTTTTCATTAGAATTAGCCACCTCTTATTTTCGCCTGCACGTCTTTTCAGGTTTTCATGTAGCGGAATTATCTATTTTTGCCTAAGGCGCTCTTTCAAGTTTTCACCTTAGTCGGATTTTGGGACCTTTTTGTCTTTAATTGTACCATTTCTAGGAGAAAGTAGTTAAGTCCCTCGGAGCACCTTAATTTTAAGCCCCATTTTATTTTATTTTAGTAAGGAATGATGGCTCCCTTATGGGCCAGATTTGGATAGAGTTCTCAATTCTGTTCGGTAGGGATTTGTGGCTTTCCTGTGGGCCAAAGTGGTGGGACTTAGGAATTCTGGGTTTGTGAAGCTTTGGGAGACCATGGCTCCCCGGTTGATATTTTGCCCTTTGGGCGAAACTTTTCTGATGGGACGAAAAATTTAGTGATTTTCTTATAAAGTGAAAATTCCAAGTAGTGTGATGGACTCCTGGGCTTTTTTTAGGAGATAAAAACACCAAGTAGCCATGAACTTTGGATTTTTAAGGGAATAAAGGTTCTAAGTAGCCATGAACTTTGGGTTTTCAAGGGAGAAAAGGGTTCAGGCAACCATGAATTTTGTGTTTTCCAGGAGATGAAGGCTCTGAGTAGCCATGGACTTTGGATTTTCAAAGGAATGAAGGCTCCAGGTAGTCATGAATTTTGAGTTTTCAAGAGGATGAAGGCTCCAAGTAGCTATGAACTTTGGGTTTTCGAGGAAATGAAGGTTCCAAGTAGTCATGAATTTTGGGTTTTCGAGGAAATGAAGGCTCCAAGTAGCCATAAACTTTGAATTTTCTAGGGGATGAAGGCTGATTAAGGCTCCAAGTAGCCATAAACTTTGGATTTTCGAAGGAATGAAGGCTCTAAGTAGACATAAATTTTAGATTTTCAAGGAGATAAAGGCTCCAAGCAGCCATGAACTTTGGCTTTTCAAGAGAGTAAAGGCTTTAAGTAGTCATGAACTTTAGGTTTTCAAAGGAATAAAGGCCCCAAGTAGCCATAAACTTTGATTTTTTTCAAGGAGATAAAGACTCCAAGTAACCACGGATTTTGAGTTTTCAAGAGATAAAGGCTTCAAGTAGCCGTGAACTTTGGGTTTTCAAAGGGATGAAAGCTCCAGGTAGTCATGAACTTTTGGGTTTTCAAAGGGATGAAGGCTCCAAGTAGCCATGAACTTTGAGTTTCCAAGGGTATGAAGGCTCCGAGTGGCCATGAACTTTGGGTTTTCAAGGGGGTGAAGTCTCCGAGTAGCCATGAACATTGGATTTTCAAGGGGATGAAGGCTCTAAGTAGCTATGAGATTTGAGTTTATTGATGGAGATTCCCTCGGTGGGACGAGGTATTTTGGATTTTTTGATTTTGCTTGAGGGGATAAGTAACTTTGAGATGGAGGAACCCTTTGAACCTATCCAAGGTGAAGATCAGACTTTTCCACTTCTTTACCGAGGCGGGAGGACGTCAACATCGTCGTCAGTTAAAGTTCGTAACAGCCTCCATAACTTTTAGAAAACAAAAAACAATAATAATAACGTC
This sequence comes from Zantedeschia hybrid cultivar, assembly GCA_030544215.1. NCBI lineage: Eukaryota > Viridiplantae > Streptophyta > Magnoliopsida > Alismatales > Araceae > Zantedeschia > Zantedeschia hybrid cultivar. The sequence continues at coordinate 1,329,042 of JARZZO010000015.1, forward strand.
CTTGGCACATAACCGATTCTACAGCGCATACTCTATGGGTCCATTTGGTTACACTTAAAATAGAATCGAGTGAAAAATGTTTTCTAAGGAAAACAGTTCACAAGAAAAACAAAATGGAATCAATCATTTGATACTTCTAAAAAAGTTTTCTTCAAAAGTTTTTCATTTCTTTCTTTCCACGTTTTCTTGAAAAGTTTTTCATTTCTTTCTTTCCACGTAAAACTTTTTTTCAAAAATGATTTCATATATTTGTTTGCTTAGAAAATCATTTTCAATTATAAAATCATTAACATAGATATAAATATAACCCTCTTAATTATAGTATTATTTGTGTATAATCTCCTTAACTATGCGAATTTATTTTGAATTTTGTCTAAGATTCCATTTTGGTTCTACGTAAAACATATTTAAATAGAAAAAAAATTTAAGGAAACCAATTTACAAGGAAAATACAAACACAATCAATATTTTTTGGAAATCTTTTCACTTATTTGTTTTCTTGTAAAAGAATTTGAACTGTCCGATCAAACACTTATGAGATTACTAACATAGATAACATAGTTAATTGACTTTTTTTTCTTATTTTCTGAGTTGAGAGAATAGCCAACACGGCCTTTGATCATACATTTCAAGTAAAAAAAGACAATGTCCTCACATCATCAAAATTTGAAAAGTCAGTATAATTTTTATTTTATTTTTTTAGTTTGGAAAACATTCTAGCTCAACATTAGATTAAACGATTCAAACAAAAAAAATCATGCTTCCACACAGTCAAAGTTCAAATGGCAAAGTCAAAAGATCTTTTTATTTTTTTCCTAGTTTTCATATTGCTGGAATGCCCTAACTTGAAATCGAATTAGATGGTTCAAATAAAAAATATCATATCTTCACATGTTACACATTATATGTTTCGTTGTATTTAAAATATAATTAGAACGAAAAATAATTTTAAAAATAAGTTTTATTTTAAAAAATATTTTTATTTATCTTTTCCGTAAAAGTTGAATTTTAGCAAGTTTCAAGATTATCATATTGTTTTAAAGATATAAAGTGTAAAATTATAATATCTTAAGTTTTAGGTATAAATATAAGTAAGAATAACTTATTGCACCCTTAGGGGTTATTACGTCACATGATGGTATAGTCAAACTTTAAAAAAATGAATTTTTTTTGAAGCCCCGAACATGCCCTACATGCCCACATAATTGGAGTTGCGGCCCTCAAAAAATGGAGGAGCCTTATGGGCCTTGCGTAGCCTTTTCCAGCATTCAAGTTTGAGAGATCGAGAAATGCCACATGTTCGCATCTGAGCTCTAAGCCTTCAGGTAGTCGGGAGAATCGGGGTCCCTTGATCTCGAAGGCTTCTAACTTTTTTATGGATCTTTGTCCGTGATTATCGGGTTTACCCAAAGACCCTTTACTGCCTTTTGACTTTTCCGAGGCCTTGTGTGACTCTGGGCCTTTAGGGCCACATAGTGATCGAATGCAAGGTAGCCGTGCCTATTGGTGCTTCTAAGCTTTCATGATAGGCTGCTTGCACAATCCCCCTCCGTCACCTCCTTGGGTTCGGATGGCACTAACGTGGGATGGTCCTTTTTTGTATTTGGGTTCTTAGTGAGCTACTTTGTTGGGCTTTAGGGTTCATACCCTTTCAACTGGTTTTAAAACTGACAAAAATAGTATTCTAGATTTTAAAATCACCGATTTTGAAATTATTGGTTTTGGTTTTGATTTACGGTGATTTTGGTTTGTAAACTGAAATCAATTTACGGTGGTTTTGGTTTGCGATGCACCAAACACGTTCAATAAAGGATGCAAGATACCAAAAAACTCTGCTATACTGCAAGTTTGCACGCATAATATACTTTTTTTATTATATTACGCCATTTGTTTCCTATTAGGAGGCATTTGGGAAAATGGGAAGAGGGGGGAAGCTTTTCGGTCCCATAAAGTCAATATCGATCTCACCATAATGAAGTCGTGAATAACATATCCAATATCGATCCTAGGCCCATTTTGCCACCTGGAACACGCACATTGCCCTATCCCCCCGCACAAATGAGTCCTAATGTCAATCAAGAAAAAATAAAAAAAATTGCCCCTCCATATGTGATCTCGATCGCATACTAAGGCACTCGAGAGCATCCTAGCACTCTCGAGTGCATCAGGGTGCTCTCCAGCACATGAATGCGTCGAAGAGCACCCCAATGCCCTTGAGTGCGCCAGGATGCTCTCGGGCACTTCATGGCCGTGCCCTTATACATACAAAAATGGCAATCACCCTGCGCATATCTATACTAAACCAGTGAGTGTTCACTCCTGTCAGTACTTTTACCATCACCAGCTTCATGGCTATGTTCTGCAGTAACTCTTTCCCCTATGTTTTCTGTTTCATTCACTGCAGCGTCTCTGGGTCCGCTTGAATTGGCAGAGCCATCGCATTCCAGACCTAGGCCCTTTGAGGGTAGAGTTGCAGCCTCCATTTCCTCGTAATTAGATACGACTTTTTGGAGCGCTTCATGGAGGTTTAGAGCTTCAAACAGCATTTCTCTATCATACAGTCGTCTCCATGATTCTCTATATCACCTGCTGTGAATCCTTGCACTTCTCGAGCATGCTCAATGTAGGATCATCTTATAAAGCAGCATAGAGCAACATAAGGTCGGTAGAAACATTGATGCGTAAAAAAATTAGGGCCAAAGAAAAAGGATTAGCTTAAGACTGGCAGTGGATATGTCACGTACATGAATGTTGACTCTTATCATTACAGTTTTTATTTTTCTTCCCTAATCAGAGTTTAAAAAGAGGCAAATATCTGAGTAGCCAATCGGTGGGGCATAGGAATACTGAGATTGGGAAATTTCTCTCTTAACAATTTCCATAAGATAATCTAAAACGAAAAAAGAGAATGTCAATATGCCACGGCCCTTTGTCACTCTCCTTTGTCACCCACAAAAGACGTGTCACATGGGCACCATTTAAGGTTGTCCCCACATAGGGGTTAATAGTAATTGATATAAAGTGCTCCTGTCGCATTTATCTTCTGAAGTACTAAGAGGCATGTCATGATAGCATCCCTCATGGAAAAAAATGACATCCAGAAGTTCAAACGCCAATAAGAACATGACCGGTTCAGTTCATTCTAGGCTTAGATATTTTACATCTTTATATTAAAAGGTGGGCTACCTAAAAGATAAGAAAGCGGACAGTGGGAATCTATCCAAAAAAAAGGGAAGGGAAGGAGTAGGAATACCTTTATTGCTTCATGTGATGCCTCTGAGTTCAAAACGGAAGAAAGAACTTCCACAGTGCTTCGAGTTACAACAAGAACTACTCTTTTTTTCTTCAATTGAAAGACCACCCCCAAGGTAGCCAATATCATATACATCTCCAGTTTGATTATTGATCTCGGGGTTAGGATATCCTTCAGGAAAGGACAAGGGCTCATAGATCCCTGTTTCCCCACAAGAAATCCCTTGTGTTAGATTACCATCACGCTCCATATTAAATGACACATTTATGGCCTTCAGACTCTGCAAATAGAATCATAACAGGAAAAACTTAGTATGCAAGACAATTGCTTGGAATAATTTTTGCACTTAATAACATGAAGTTCTAAAAAGATGCAAATCATCACTCTAAACAAAAAAAAAGAAAAAAAACTATAAATGACATGAAGGAAGATGGTATAGTCAACACCCAAAGTATGGATGTATCTGTTGGGATTTCTCGGTTTCTCCAGATCGCTCACGCAGCGGAAACTAAAAAAAAAAAAATACAGCGATCCGTTCCCGTTTCGAAATCTAAAATACGATAATCGGATTATCGAAATTCTCACCGTGTGCGGAATCGAATCCGCAGCCGTTCGGTTCCGTCAGTGTGACACCGCAAGCCACGCAAGCCCCCGGCCTCTAGCGAAGTCCACGCGATCCTCCCCGCGATGGATATCCTCGAGTTCCTCGTTCTTCGCAGCCTACGAAGCCTCCGCCGGTCTCCGCAATAATCGCCGCAGTGCGCGGACGATTTCCCGTCAAACGGGATTCGGAGAAGCTGCGGAGCAGATCTGGATCTGCCTGGACGCCAGAGGAAGACAGAAACTGAGGAGGGGCGGCTAGGGTTAGCAGCAGGTTGGCCTGCTCAGCCCGTTCGCTATGTTTTATACTAACCGCGCGGTTTTTCATAAAAACCCCCAGTTTATATACAACCCACTTATTTATCCATCGCCTTGAGAATCATTTGCGTGTGACCCTCTAGGCCCAAGTACCAGTCCAGTTAATGGCCCAACAAGCCCAGTGACTCCTCACTGGCTTTATTAATTAATTAATAACCCTTTATTAATCAATTAATCAATCGAATTGATATCGCACATCGAATTCGACCGGGCCTCCGATCACGTTGGGTGCCAAGCAACACCGCGTGAACCCGGAAGGTATTTGGGGTTAAGTAACCCACTCTTGAAACCTTTCCGCCGACAGTTACCGCGTGGATATAATCCTTCATTCGTACAATGCTCTCGAGTCAACTCAGGGTATGGCGAGCTGTCAAACCCTAACCGGTCGACTCACTTGGATTGGATGCCGCTGATGAATATCGGAAAACTCCTTTCCCGATATTATCGTCCGCCCTGGCCAGGGACTTTTGCGCATCCTTCCTAGAGCTTTCTCTCTCTAAGTGCCGAGAGCGAATGATTCCTTATTGACACACAATTCCCTTCGACGGTATTCCGCTATACCGAATCCTTGGCGTATTAGAATCCCATGGCTAGAGATTCGTTAACCAAGGTCAAAGCACAGAAGTCCACCGACAAGGTGTCCTTGGTGTCTCAGGTCCGAGGACCATCCACGCAACTGCGACAATAGAATCAAGCTGGTTGACAGTGAGGTACAATACCATCCAGCAATTCAGTCGGATCAGTTCAGTGAACTCATTCTCCAATGAGCACCTACAGATTCGCCTTAGTATCTCCACACAAGTGACTTATGAGACCAGTCACCCTCATCATATGAGCAGGAGTAATCTGTACTAGTCTAACCGGATATCCGATGTCCTTCTCGGATATCCTCCGACTAGGAACAATTAAGAATATGTGTGTTTAAGTGATCAGTCTCATTAGTATGATCTCATCATAATCTGATCACTATAGCACATATCCACGGACTTCATTATGAAACGATAATTAATGCGATTTACACGTAATGAATATTATGCCATTTTATTAATAAATGAACGAGATTTACATAGTCAGATTGGCTTGTAGGCCACCTAAAACTAACAATCTCCCACTTGGACTAAAGCCAATCACCTTTATACAATAAGTCCATAGACTCTAGGTGACGCTCAAACACAATTTGAGCCAACGGCTTTGTCAGTGGATCTGCTATATTGTCGACCGAAGGAACTCTTTCTACTACTACATCTCCTCTAGATATGATCTCTCTGATAAGGTGAAAGCGCCTCAGAATATGCTTCGATTTCTGATGAGACCGTGGCTCTTTCTCTTGCGCAATGGCTCCATTGTTGTCGCACAACAGTGGAACAGGCTCAAAGATACTGGGAACTACGCCGAGGTCGGTGATGAATTTCTTCAACCACACTGCTTCCTTAGCGGCTTCAGCTGCAGCGATGTACTCAGCTTCAGTCGTCGAATCTGCAGTGGTTACTTGCTTGGAACTCTTCCAGCACGCTGCACCTCCGTTCAAAGTAAACACGAATCCAGATGTAGACTTGCTATCATCTGGATCTGACTGGAAACTCGAGTCAGTAAAGCCTCGAAGTTTCAAGTCACCTCCTCCATAGACAAGAAACATATCCTTAGTTCTTCTCAATTACTTAAGGATACATTTCACTCCCTTCCAGTGCTCTTCGCCTGGATCAGCCTGAAATCTGCTCGTAACACTTAGAGCAAATGGAACATCAGGCCGTGTACATAGCATGGCATACATGATAGATCCTATGGCAGAGGCATAGGGAATTCTATCCATGAATGCCCTCTCATCAGGAGTCTTAAGAGACTGCTCCTTTAAGAGATTAATTCCATGTCTCATCGGTATGAGACCTCTCTTGAAATTTTCCATGTCAAACCTTTTGACTATGGTATCTATGTACAAGGATTTGGTCATTCCAAGCATCCTCTTTGATCTATCTCTATAGATCCGTATTCCCAATACGTAGGATACTTCTCCCAAATCCTTCATGGAGAAGTTTTTCGACAGCCAGATCTTTACTGATGACATCATAGCTACATCATTCCCAATGAGTAGTATGTCATCTACGTAAAGAACTAGAAAAGTGACTGCACTCCCACTGGTCTTCTTGTACACACAAGGCTCATCTTTATTCTTAATGAAGTCATAAGACTTGACAGCCTCGTCAAATCTTATGTTCCAGCTCCGGGAAGCCTGCTTCAATCCATAAATGGACCTCTGAAGCTTGCACACTTTATCTGGAGATTCTTTGGATGTGAAACCTTCTGGTTGTATCATATACACCTCCTCCTCAAGGTTACCATTGAGGAAGGCAGTCTTCACATCCATCTGCTAGATTTCATAATCAAAATGTGCAGCAATGGCGAGTAGAACTCTGATCGACTTTATCATGGCAACTGGTGAGAAAGTCTCGTCATAGTCAATTCCTTGCCTTTGACGATATCCCTTTGCCACCAACCTTGTCTTATAAGTGTCGATCCGTCCATCAGCACTGATCTTTCTCTTAAAGATCCACTTGCAACCGATGGGTACAATAGCTTCGGGCAAGTCCTCCAAGTTCCAAACTTGGTTGGTGTATATGGACTGGATTTCTGAGTTCATGGCTTCTCGCCATTTCCCGGCTTCTGGGCCTTCTATAGCCTCCTGGTAGGTTTTAGGATCATCATCCTCATTATATTCTACCTTAGACTCACCTTCAGCAATATGTCCCACATATCGTTCGGGTAGTCTAGGTACTCTACCAGATCTACGAGGCTCATCTGCGTGTATCTGAACAGATTCATGAACTGATATCTCATCTGATGATAATGTAGCTGTTTGAGGATCTAGAACCTCTTCCAGTACTATTTTACTCCCATTGTCCTCCTGAAGAAGGTATTCCTCTTCCAGGAAGACAGCTTTCCTGGCGACAAACACCTTTTGTTCACCAGGATGGTAAAAATAGTATCCAAAGGTTTCCTTTGGATATCCCACAAACCTGCATTTATCAGTTCGTGATTCCAGCTTGTCTGGATCATACCTCTTCACATGAGCAGGACAACCCCAAACTTTAACATGTTTAAATTCTGGTTTCCTGCCTTTCCATATCTCATATGGAGTAGAGGCTACAGACTTGCTGGGTACTCTGTTCAGTATGTATACTGCTGACTCTAGAGCATACCCCTAGAGGGACACTGGTAATCCTGAAAAGCTCATCATGGATCGCACCATGTCCAACAAGGTGCGATTTCTCCTTTCTGATACACCATTCATTTGTGGTGTATATGGAGGGGTCAGCTGAGAAAGGATACCATTATCCTTTAAGAATTGTGTGAAGTTAGTACTTAAGTATTCTCCTCCTCGATCTGATCGAAGAGCTTTAATACTCTTTCCTAACTGCTTCTCCACCTCATTCTTGAACTCCTTGAACTTCTCAAATGCTTCCGACTTGTACTTCATTAAGTACACATAGCCGAATCTTGATAAGTCATCGGTGAACGTGATGAAGTAAGAAAAGCCACCTTTGGCTTGGGTGGACATTGGACCACATACATCTGAATGTATTAGTTCCAAAATGTCCTTGGCACGTTCTCCATGTCCACTAATGGAGATTTTGCCATCTTTCCCATAAGGCAGGATTCGCATGTTGCAAACGATTCATAATCGAATGTTGTTAAGTAACCATGCTTGTGCAACTTTTGCAACCTGCTTTCGCCAATGTGCCCAAGTCTACAATGCCACATGTAGGCTTGGTTCACACAATTCTTGCTCTTCTTAAGAGCATTATCAATCTGAAGATTGTAATAAGAAACATCTAATAGATATAGACCGTTGACTAAAGATGCTGAAGCTATTGATTTATTACCATAATAAATCGAACAACTTCTATTTTCAATAGTCAACCTATATCCTATCTTGTCCAAACAAGATATTGATATGATGTTCTTTATTATGCTAGGAACATAATAACAATCTTCCAATAGTAAGGTGTCTCCCGATGGAAGCTTGAGGTTTGCTGTCCCAACAGCAATCGCCGCAACTTTTGCGCCGTTTCCTAGCCTCAATTCCACCTCACCATGTCTCAGCTTGCGCTTACTTGTCAGCATCTGCACATCATGGCATATATGAGAAGCACATCCGGTATCCAATACCCAAGATGTGGAATCTCTAACTGACAAGTTGATATCTATCATATAGATATCTGAAGCTTCAGACAGCTTCACTCTCCCATGAGCTTTATCATGAAGGAACTCCTTGCAGTTCCTTTTCCAGTGACCATACTGCTTATAGTAGAAGCAGTCAACCTTCACTACTCCTTTGCCTTTGTCCTTCGATCTATTATCGTTAGCTATCATCTTTGCTTCAGGGGCATCCAATGCCGATTCAGCAGGAGGATCAGCTCCAGGGACAAAGTCAATGTACTCAGATCTGAAGACATTCTTCAGGTTTTTGAACCAATCCGAGTAGATCAGGTAAGTCAAAAGGGCATCAAGTATGCCACGGAGTGGGTTATTCGACGACATAATTCCCTACAGGAGATAAGTAAAATCTATTTAGCAGATGTTCAATTATTAAAATTTAAAACAAGACATGATCTTTTGTTCAAGTTTAACTCCCACTAATTTTCGATGGACTGTATAACCCTCAGTTATACAGAACGGGAGACGCCGACAGTCTCCTAGTGGGGATCAGAATCTCAATGACTTGCACTACAGCGTTGTGGATAGCACAACAAACTGTAATACAATCAGAGAGCACCCAACTCATAGGACTTGCAACTCCTTGCAATATCTGATCATAGCTTCGGTCCCCAGAGATTTAATGGCCTTGTGGATAGCACAACAAACCACTAATTCTGGTCTAAGCTGACCATCATTACGCGACGAGCATAGATTTGCATGCAGCCCTTGTGGATAGCACAACAAAGCTACATGGTTCCTCTACCCCGAGCGTATAGGCATCTAATACCATAGCCACAGTTTCTCCTCCCAATTAAGCAGGCCTTGGGGATAGCACAACAAACCTGCTTAAAGTGATTCGAATCCTATGACTATAATGATGGTAGACCACGCGGTAAGTTCTCAACTACTCGCGTTACGGCTTAGAGTTTATCTGAGGATATTTAGATAACTTTTATCTTGGTCTCTCCTAAGTGATAGTATATAGATATATCGTATATATTTACTAAATACTATAACCTGCTTTGATTCATAATCAAAAGAAAACAATGCATCACATACATGTCATTAGTGTGGTCATGGATAGCACAGTGGGTTTGACTGGAGCCAACAGTCAAACGCACACACAACCTAACACAACAATTATATTAAATATCCTGCAATCACATAGGCAAGAGATCTCCATCTTTTCGCCTTCCTGGTTGCAGCTGTGGATCGTCCTCGCTCCTTCCTCGGTTGCCTCGATCATATTACATTTAAATTCTATATTTTATAAGTAAATTGAAGAAGGCCTTATGGCGAGTACAAGAGAGAGAGGAGGGTAGAAATACATCGGAGTATGAGAGAGAGAGGTGCGCAGACCTCTATTTATTAACAATAAATAATCAAACATACATCTACGATCCACACAATCCATTCATCACATGAATAATAAATTAAGTGCATATCCATCACCACGGTGTGTTTTAAACATCCCACACATGATTCAGCGCATCACATGGCTAAAACAAATAAGTTTTCAAAATAAATAATTTTGGCTCTCAAAAAACTGGGATCCAATCAAAATTGGTATTTGAATTTCGAAAAACTCATTTATTATCTTAACATGCAATTAAATCAAATTTAAAAGCAATAAACACACATCACATGCGCACACACTCCGAATTAATAATTTCAGATTATTCCATGCAAATTAGAACAATTCTAATAATCTAACACTTAGATTAAACCCCATTAATAATCTAACAATTAGACTATTTAAAGACTAATCTAACTCTTAGATTAATCCAATGAAATCAATTAATAATTTAACAATTAAATTAATAATCAAGTAAACTAATTATTAACTACTAATCTAACATTTAGATTAGCCAATTAATGTTAATTATTAATTTAACTCTTAAACCAATAATTAACACTAACTAATTAATAATTAATGAATCTAACTCTTAGATTAGATAATTAATTAATGTTAATGACTAATTTAACTCTTAAACTAGTAATTAACACAGATTAAATATTTAACCCCTAATCTAACTCTTAGATTAGGTAATTTAAAATCAATTATTAAATTAACACTTAAATTAATAATTAACTTTAATTAATTAATAATTACTAATCTAACTATTAGATTAGAAGATTGATGTTAATCATTAATTTAACCCTTAAATTAATAACTAACAATAATAATTAAAGATTACTAATTTAACACTTAAATTAGTCATTTAAGTCAATTATTAATTTAACAATTAAATTAACAACTAACTTAAATAATTAATTAACAATTAGATGAAACAATAGTTAATAATCTAACAATTAGACTAATAACTATTAATAGCTAATTTAACATTTAAATTAGTTAAATTGAGGTTAATAATCAATTTAACAATTAAATTAATATTAACCCCAATTAATTAACAACTAATTGCTAGTTAATAATCCCTTAATTGACTTATCATTAATAAAAGCCCAATTAAATAAAATTGAACAATGATTTTAATTTTTCAAAAACTATTTTGATTTTAAAATTAAAATCTAATTATAATTAATTAATGGGCTTGGGGTTTTAAATCAGAAATAGGGGTTTAAATTCTAAATGGGCTTAGCCATCTGGCTGAGCCATAGGGCTCGGGCCCTGGCCGAGCCAGGGCTCGGACCAGGCGCCCACAGTGGGCGCCTGGCTCGAACCTGGTTCGACCAGGCCCCCAGACCCGGTCCGACCGGCTCGGGACCGGGTCTCCCCCACCCTAACCCTAACTTCTGTTTGCAGGTGCAGGGTGGGGCAACCGGCGGCGGGGAGGAGCTACAGGGCTCCGGCGGCCGGGCCACCGGCGCCGCCCTGTCCTGCCGGCGGTGCCCCCGGCGCCGGCAGGCACGCCGGTGGGCCCCGGTTTGGGGTATTAACCAAGCCCCCAAAAAGGCCCAAATTTCTGGTTTTTCAGGTTTCAAAAACCCGAGTTTGGGCTCATTTTTCAGGACCTCCAAGGGCACTCCGGCGCCAATCTTGGTGACCGGTGGATAGAGGTGACTATCCTCTATGGATCCGGAGTCTCGGCCGGCCATCCCAACGCTTGGGAAGCGAGTACGAAGTCGCCGAAAACACCTCGTTCATCGTCCCACGAAGAACTCCGAAAACCCCAAATAAAATCCGAAAAATCACAGAAAAATAATCAAATTATTTGTGTTCATCTTATGAACACTATTCCGTCATTTTAATTGGATTAAACGCATGGAATAACTCAAGAAAAAATTAATTTCGGAAACCGAAATGGGACGAGAAACAGTGGAACATGGCTCTGATACCACTATTGGGATTTCTCGGTTTCTCCGGATCGCTCATGCAGCGGAAATTAAAAAAAAAAAAATACAGCGATTCGTTCCCATTTCGAAATCTAAAATACGATAATCGAATTATCGAAGTTCTCACCGTGCGCATATTCGAATCCGCAGCCGTTCGGTTCCGTCGGTGTGACACCGCAAGCCGCGCAAGCCCCCGGCCTCTAGCGAAGTCCACGCGATCCTCCCCGCGACGGATATCCTCGAGTTCCTCGTTCTTCGCAGCCCACGAAGCCTCCGCCGGTCGCCGCAATAATCGCTGCAGTGCGCGGACGATTTCCCGTCAAACGGGATTCGGAGAAGCTGCGGAGCAGATCTAGATCTGCCTGGACGCCAGAGGAAGACAGAAACTGAGGAGGGGCGGCTAGGGTTAGCAGCAGCTTGGCCTGCTCAGCCCGTTCGCTATGTTTTATACTAACCGTGCGGTTTTTCATAAAAACCCCCAGTTTATATAAAACCCACTTATTTATCCATCGCCTTGAGAATCATTTGCGTGTGACCCTCTAGGCCCAAGTACCAGTCCAGTTAATGGCCCAACAAGCCCAGTGACTCCTCACTGGCTTTATTAATTAATTAATAACCTTTTATTAATCAATTAATCAATCGAATTGATGTCGCACATCGAATTCGACCGGGCCTCCGATCACGTTGGGTGCCTGATAAGTCCACAATTTTACATAAATAACAGCTGAAAACTACATACTTTGCTATCAATTTAACAAACAAAATCACATGGAATGATAGATAAACCATTTGCGCATTCAAAATCTGAATTTCAAATATCATCACTCCATGGATGGAATAAGGGTAGCAACTCCATTTTCTCAGCAATTATTTAATGCGCAGTTGAATGATTTGCGGCTATAAGAACTTAACTGTTATTTTATGTGAAAACAGGACATGAACAAGCAGATGGCATAGTGGTTGGACCACCCGAACTTCAAGGAAGCAACCAGGGTTCGAATCCTGGCAAAAACAACATTTTATTTTCGTATTTTAGCTTCAACTGGGACCCACATGCCAACTAAGAGAGAAAGGAGGAGGGAATTCTGAAATTCAAAGGAAGGAGGATCCATTTCAAAATTTCGAAATTCAAAATACCAATTAATGTTTTAAAGAGGATCCCCTAATCAAAGGGAGCTTAATGACAGGATTTTTAAATCTATTTTTGAAATTCAAATCCTCCCCTCTTTCTATAAAACAAAGGGAGGAAGCCAAAAGGAGGGGAACCGAATTTTCAGAAATTTTTTAGCATCTCTCTCCCTTTTCTTTCTCTGTCATTTTTCTCTCTCTCTCTCCCTACGTTTTTGTCTCTCTGTTCTCCCTATTTCTTGCTCTTCCCCCTTCACCGAAGCCCTCTCTCTCTGTTAGTTTCTCTCTCTCTCTCTTTCTTTCTCTGCACGCCTGCAGTCCCGGGCTCAGCCGCCAAGGCCACGCAGCACCGCTCGGCCGCCAGCTTCGTCGCCCGCGCCAACCTCAGCCGCCAGGGCCATGCGGCATCGCTCGGCCGCCAGCCTCGTCCTCCACGCGCCAGACGAAGCGGGTTCGGCCGCTAGCCTCGGCCGCCAGCCTCGGCCGCCTGCCTCGTCCTCCTCACGCCGGACGGAGCTAGCCTCGGTCGCCAGCCTCGGCCGCCAGCCTCGTCCTCCACGCGCCGGACGGAGCTAGCCTCGGCCGCTAGCCTCGGCCGCCAGCTTCGGCCGCTAGCCTCGGTCGCCAGCCTCGGCCGCCTGCCTCGTCCTCCTCACGCCAGACGGAGTTAGCCTTGGCCGCCAGCTTCGGCCGCTAGCCTCGGCCGCCTCGCCTGCAGCACCGCTGCCTCGTCTGCCGCGCTCCCCGGTTCCATGCGCCGGGCGCCTCTCGGCTAGAAGCTCCAAATTAATGTTCATCTATGTTATTTTCTTGGAAGATTTTAAACTTTCTTATTGTAATAATAGTGATTGAGTTATTTGCCTTTCCAAAGTTGTAGACATTTCCACTGTTTTCTTAGATTAACATTATCTTGTCAGATTTATTCGCTTTACTTAATCTTAAAAAATTAGTTAACTAAGTTTTGGTGATAGATTCTAGATGCTAATTAGAAGCATGTTAAATTCTGTAATTAGTTTTGTTTAAAATAGAAGTTTTTAACTAGAGCATCAAATCAAAACACAATTTCATTCAAAAATCCAAAGTTTTCAAAATTAGATTTCTATTTCCTCGTGGATCGACCCGATCTCATCACTACACTATTTTCAAATAATTTTGTGTGAGAATCGGAATTTAAGGTTGATGATATTTATGTTTTAACGACGGCATTTAAATACGCATCAATTTTTGGCGCCGTTGCCGGGGAATTAGAATTTTAATTTTGATTATTTTGGGTCCATTTGTATAAATCCATACTCACATTCATTTTCTCTTTTTGCGGGAATTTAAAAAAAAAAAAAGAAGATAAAAGGAAAGCTCAACTTGGTGAGTTTGTTCCAATCTTTTTAATATTTTTATTTTTAGATTTGCTTAAAATAGATATAGACCTCATTAAATTAAAAAAAAATCAGAAAAACAAAATTAAAAAAAAATGTATTTCAAGATTAGAAACCAAACTACCATGTTTTTAGGACATGCATCATTTAGGAATGCATTAGTTTTAAATTTTTGTCATTTGTTTCATGTTGAAGAGTGCGGGAGGCAAGGTAAGTCTTTCTAAATTGTGCAAATAACATGTTTATGCATTGTCATTTCATTTTTGCACAAAACAAACTTGATTGAATTGTGGTGTGCATCTCATTGATAAAATAATTTAAGGGCATCTTCATAACAAGATAAGGTGGGGATTTCATCACCCTTCCTTGGCCCACAAACCACAAACACTCCATCTTGCATTGTCCCAAGCCCAATAAAAAATAAATAGCAATTGCACCTAGGGTTCACACTATGATTGGACCGAGCTTTGAATTCATTTCTACTTTGGACAACGGTGTCTAGGCTAGAGGTTACAAAGGCAAACGCCTAAGTGGACAAGTGGTTATTTAATTAGGTCCCTACGAAAGTAGGGGGAGCCTCCCACTATCCCACCTCTTACCTGGCCGATTGATCTATTGTAGGGGTGATTCATAGTGAATTCTAGCCATTTTGTGAGAAATCTCATCTTTAAGTCTAGGACACACTTAGGTCATTAGGAATTTGTTATTAACTTGTTTGTCTTTGCATACATAAACAAAAAAATATATATATAAATATAAAAATCACAAAAATAACCATTCTCATCTCATCTTGGTCTAGTGTATGCTAGGTAGAAGATCTCAAAAGCCATATATTATCAAACCCATTCAAAAAATTGAGAGATACCTACATCACCAAACCAACATTCAACATCAAATGGCTGGAAACAATCAACAAATACCAAAACAAATGAAGGAATACTTCATTCCTCATGACTATAATCCTTCATCTTGTATCCAATTGCCTAATGTCCATGCTAGCCATTATGAGATCAAGCCAAGCACCATCCAAATGCTCCCATCTTTTTATGGGAATACCAATGAAGATCCATATAAACATTTGGATGAATTCTTTGAAATTTGTTCAACCGTGAAAATTCAAGATTTCACGGAAGATGCCCTTCGACTTACCCTATTCCCTTTCTCACTTAAGGACAAAGCCAAATATTGGCTTGGAACGATAGGGAAGCCCATTAGGACTTGGCCTGAAATGCAACAAGAATTCTTAAAAAAATTCTATCCTATTGGGAGAACAAATACAATGAGAAGGGCTATAACTGGATTCTCACAATTACCAGGAGAACAAATTCATGAATCTTGGGAACGATTGAAAGAATTGTTGAGAAAATGTCCACACCATGGATTGTCTAGATGGCAAATTGTGCAAGCATTCTATGAAGGTTTAGATGCATAATACAGACAAATGGTAGATGCATCTTGTGGAGGAGCATTCATGAGCAAAAGTGAGGAAGAAGCTTATGATTTGTTTGAAATGCTAAGTGAAAATTCAATAAATCATGCTTCACTTTCATCATATGAAAGATCTGTGGGAACATCCAAACGGACTGGAGTCTATGAAATAAGAAATAGAGGAGAATTTGAACCTAAGATGGATATCAATGCCTTGGCTCAAAAGTTGGATAAGGTGGACCTTCTGGCCCAACAAATGAGCAAAATGGATCTTATGGCCCAAAAGCTAGACCAAGTCCTAGCTTCGAATAACCAATGATCTAATATCCATGCACAATCAAGACCTTACTCCGAATCTTCTCCATCTTATCAAGA
The DNA here is from genome assembly GCA_030544215.1 of Zantedeschia hybrid cultivar. NCBI lineage: Eukaryota > Viridiplantae > Streptophyta > Magnoliopsida > Alismatales > Araceae > Zantedeschia > Zantedeschia hybrid cultivar. The sequence goes on from JARZZO010000015.1 coordinate 1,345,008, forward strand.
AGCTTGTAGTCTTTGTGCCAGTCCAACTCACCATGTCAGTAAGTGTCCTACGGCAGCCCAATTACCACCGTTCATCCAAGAACAAGTCCAAGCAGCCCAGGATTATTCAAAGCCCAATCATGATCCATATTCTAACACCTACAACCCAGGTTGGAAGAATCATCCTAATTTTTCATGGAAATCTCAACAAGCCCAAGCTCCAAATCCACAAGCACAAAATTTTCAAAACAGGGCCCATCAACAGAATTACTCTTTCAATAAAAGCCAACCTATCCAGTCCCAAGCTCAAGCTCCTTACTTTCAGCCCAATAACAACCAGAATATGTTCTCTCAACCTCCATATCAAATCCCACAACATCAGCCATCAAATCAAAATGATGACAAATTCAATATGTTGCAACAATTACTCATGAATCAACAACAACAACAACAACAATTGCAACAATTGGTCATCTCTCAACAACAATCCATTTCAAAATTGGAAGCCCAATTGGGTCAAATGGCTGATACAACTATGAGGAGAAGTGGGTCCATTACCAAGTCAACCCATTGCAAACCCACGAAACTATCCTCCGGGTTTCTAACATCAACCAATCCTACCTAACCCTCAAGCCCAACCTTAAATGGGCTCAAATCCACCAAGAGGCCCACAGTTAGAAAATGCGAAAGCAATTTTGGCCTTAAGAAGTGGTAAAGTCTTGCCGGATCCTTACCCAAATCAAGGATCTAGTCAGCCCAATCCTGAACAAAATGAAGAAGAAAAAGGAGAAGAAGATGAAGATGAGAATGAACAACCTAATATCATTCAAGGAAAAGGAAAAATGGAGGAATATCCTGAGAATTATAAACCAAAAATTCATTTTCTACAAGCTTTAGAAAATAGCAAAGAAAAAAGAAAGCATCAAATCCAAGAAAAAAATGAACAGTTAATGGACTTATTTAAACAAGTCCACATTAACATACCATTGGTTGATGCAATCCAACATGTGCCGGCCTATGCCAAGTTTCTGAAAGAACTTTGCACTCACAAGAGAGAGCCTAAAGCAAATCCTAAAACAGTCTTTTTGTCTGAAGAAGTGAGTGTCATTTTGCTCAATCAAATGCCTAAAAAGATGAAAGACCCTGGAGCACCACTCATCTCTTGTGTTGTTGAAGGAACCACCTTTCATAAGGCACTATTGGACCTTGGAGCAAGTGTGAACCTATTACCCACCTCAGTTTATGAAAAATTTGGGATAGGAGAATTGAAACCAACTCCGGTGATCCTACAATTGGCCGATAGATCTCTTAGGACACCGAAAGGAATGGTGGAAGATGTCATTGTCAGGATTGATACTTGCTACTTCCCAGTTGATTTTGTCATCCTTGACATGGAGCCTGTTCTGCATCTGAGAAATAGCCCAATTATATTGGGCCGACCTTTTCTAGCCACTGCAAATGCAATTATTAACTGCAAATCTGGGTTAATGGACATCTCATTTGGGGATCACAAATTATCCCTCAATATTTTTAAAGCTTCTGGCCATATGCAGGATGGGGAAGATTGCTTTGCAATTGATGTGATTGATAATATTGTAGAAACATCCCCTTCGGCCCAACTTGAAGAGGAAGAAGAGTTAATGGCCATATCAGATTTGAATAAAAAGACCTGGCAGCCCAACAAGGTTGAGCCTCTACCTGAGCTCAATCTAGAACCTACCCCTCCATCTCTCCAGGTTCCTCCTCAGTTAGAGCTAAAACCTTTGCCGGAATCTCTCAAATATGTCTTTTTGGGCCCATCTGAAATTCTACCTGTGATTATAGCTACGGATCTTAACCCTACCCAAGAAGAACAACTGATTGAAGTTCTTCGAACTCATAAAGAAGCCATAGGGTGGTCAATAGCTGATTTGAAAGGAATAAGCCCAACTATATGCATGCATCATATTTATCTTGAAGATAATGCAAAACCAAGCAGAGAAATGCAAAGGAAATTGAATCCTATTATGATGGAAGTGGTTAAGAAAGAAGTGGTGAAATGGCTAGATGCGGGTATCATATACCCGATATCTGATAGCAAGTGGGTGAGCCCAACCCAAGTAGTGCCAAAGAAGTCTGGCTTAACTGTGGTAACAAATGAAAAAGGTGAAGAAATGCCCACTAGGCTAACCACGGGGTGGAGAGTTTGTATTGATTACAGAAAATTGAACACAATGACAAAGAAAGATCATTTCCCACTCCCGTTTATTGATCAGATTTTGGAAAAGCTAGCGGGTCAGAAATATTTCTGTTTCTTAGATGGATATTCGGGATATAATCAAGTGGCTATATACCCAGAAGATCAGGAGAAAACCACATTCACATGTCCATTCGGCACATTTGCATTCCGAAGAATGCCATTTGGATTATGTAATGCACCAGCAACTTTCCAAAGGTGCATGTTGGCAATCTTCTCAGATATGGTGGGAGAATTCCTTGAAGTGTTCATGGATGATTTTTCAATATTCGGGGATTCATTTGAAATTTGTCTGGAGAATTTGAAAAATGTACTGGGAAGATGCATAGAGACCAATTTGGTTCTAAGTTGGGAAAAGAGTCATTTTATGGTTAAAGAGGGCATAGTTTTGGGCCATATAGTGTCTGGAAGAGGTATTGAAGTGGATAAAGCTAAGGTTAGCCTAATCGCCAATCTTCCTCCACCCACTTCGGTAAAGCAAATTCGGTCATTCTTGGGCCATGCCGGCTTCTACCGCCGGTTTATTCAAAATTTCTCCCAAATTGCCCGACCATTAACCCTTCTCCTAGCTAAGGATGTCCCATTCCATATTGATGAGAAATGCTTGGAAGCATTTAAATCTTTAAAAGAGGCTCTGATCAAAGCTCCCATTCTCCAATCGCCTGATTGGTCTTTGCTATTTGAGATAATGTGCGATGCTTCTGATTATGCTCTGGGGGCAGTACTGGGACAAAGAATCTATAAAAAGCCTGTGGTGATTTATTATGCAAGTCGTACACTTGTAGATGCTCAGATGAACTATACCACCACAGAAAAAGAATTATTAGCTGTTGTTTTTGCTCTGGAGAAATTTTGATCTTACCTTTTGGGGGCAAAAGTGATTATTTATTCTGATCACTCAGCATTGAAATATTTGTTGACAAAGAAAGATGCCAAACCAAGATTAATCAGGTTGATCCTACTCCTCCAAGAATTTGATTTGGAGATTCGGGACAAAAAGGGATCCGAGAATGTGGTGGCTGACCATCTCTCCCGAATCATGATTTCAGATAATGAGCCAATGAGAGACTCATTCCCTGATGAACATCTCTTAGCCATTTCCCACACGTCACCACCATGGTATGCACATATTGTGAATTTTAAGGTGACTGGTCAAATCCCACAAGGATGGACAAAAAATGAAAAAGATAAATTCTTCTCTCAAGAGAAGTATTATTTTTGGGAAGACCCTGAACTCTTCAAAATTTGTCCAGATCAAATAATCCGGAGATGTGTGCCTAAAGAAGAACAACAAAGTGTTTTGAACTTTTCCCATAACCTTGCTTGTGGAGGTCATTTCTCCGGAAAGAAAACTGTAGCAAAAGTTTTGCAAAGCGGTTTCTATTGGCCCACACTTTTCAAGGATGCTTATGAGTTCAGCAAAACATGCCTAAGATGTCAAGCTGTTGGAAGTATGACTAAAAGAGATATGATGCCTCTAAATCCAATCTTAGTGGTTGAAATTTTTGATGTTTGGGGAATAGATTTCATGGGCCCTTTTCCACCATCTTTTGGATGCGAATACATCTTAGTGGCAGTGGACTATGTGTCTAAATGGATTGAAGCAATAGCCACCCGAACCAATGATCACAAGGTGGTGATGAAATTTGTACAGAAGAATATCTTTTCTAGGTTCGGATGGCCAAAGGCTATCATTAGTGATGGGGGTTCGCACTTCACTCATTCTCAATTTCGATCATTGCTCAAAAGATATGGGATTACTCATAAGCTTGCTACCCCTTACCATCCCCAAACTAGTGGCCAAGTAGAGATATCCAAAAAATGGGCAACGCTTAAAACCTTACATTGAAAACATTCAAAATTGTCCATTGGAATCCATGCAGCTAAGTGATCCACAATGAACATAATTTTGTCCGGCTGAAGACAATAAACTTAGTGCTTATTGGGAGGCAACCCAATCTTCTCATTTTTATTCTAATTATTCTCTTTTTCTTTTTTTTAGAAAATCCATCATGGAGAACAGAGAGAAGCCTCGTCACATCTCAGGTTGTATCTCTCCTCATCATTAATTTTTGTGCATTTCTATGCCATTGAGGACAATGTCATTCAAGTTGGGGGGGAGAATCATAGTGCATATTGAATAAAATCGTTTAAAATGAACAAAAGTTTTGAAATTTTTTTCAATTTTCACACAAATTTTCAAAAGAAAAAAAATTGTTTCATTTTCACACTCCAACATAAATTCATAGCTATCACACTTCATTTAGGGAATCTTGATCAAAAAATTGAGGTAAAAGGATGAGTAAAAGTTTGAATTAACCCCTCTCTCTACAAAGAATCACGACGGGATGATTTTCACACACACACGGTAACTTGGAAAGAGTGGAAGATCATGAAAGTGTAGAGTTGCTGGAGTCACCCGAAGTGTAGAATTACCCATTCTACTTTTACTTTTAGGTCAAACGAACGGAAAGTTAGGATTCGTAATAGAAGATCAAACCACTTAACACTTTAAGGAGGCGGTCATTTCGAAAAAAAAAAAAAAAAGGGACAATCAGAAGCATAAAAATCAAATAAATATGCTTGAAAAGAGTCAAAGGAAGGACGGTGGCAAAAAGTATGCACCTCCCCTCAGACAGAAATAAAGAGAGTGGCAAAAAGTACGCACTCTCAAAGCACAAAACAATCGTGCTAAAGTCCTTCACAGCAAAATAAGACCAAATCCTAAAAAGTTTTAAGTCGGGGCGAAAATCGAAAAGCGAACCTAGCCAACTAATCTAGAGATCTCTTTTTCTGTTCTCTCCCCTGGGTAATTCTACTCTAAGAATCAGTGAAGGCAACGATATACCAAATAGGATATAAATGAACTCCAAGAACCTCAAATGATATGCACAATCACTTGTCATGATTCTAAGTATGGTGGGCGGGAGAACGAAAACTTGAATTCCAATTACCTACCATTTGCAATAGATATCCTTTAAAATGAAATGTGATTCTTTTTACTAATCACGGTAGTCCTAATTTTTCAAATGATTGTATTGCTAAGAGACTAGCAATGATTAAGTTGGGGAGTGTGATAAGTCCACAATTTTACATAAATAACAGCTGAAAACTACATACTTTGCTATCAATTTAACAAACAAAATCACATGCAATGATAAATAAACTATTTGCGCATTCAAAATCTGAATTTCAAATATCATCACTCCATGGATGGAATAAGGGTAGCAACTCCATTTTCTCAGCAATTATTTAATGCGCAGTTGAATGATTTGCGGCTATAAGAACTTAACTGTTATTTTATGTGAAAACAGGACATGAACAAGCAGATGGCATAGTGGTTGGACCACCCGAACTTCAAGGAAGCAACCAGGGTTCGAATCTTGGCAAAAACAACATTTTATTTTCGTATTTTAGCTTCAACTGGGGCCCACATGCCAACTAAGAGAGAAAGGAGGAGGGAATTCTGAAATTCAAAGGAAGGAGGATCCATTTCAAAATTTCGAAATTCAAAATACCAATTAATGTTTTAAAGAGGATCCTCTAATCAAAGGGAGCTTAATGACAGGATTTTTAAATCTATTTTTGAAATTCAAATCCTCTCCTCTTTCTATAAAACCAAGGGAGGAAGCCAAAAGGAGGGGAACCGAATTTTCAGAAATTTTTTAGCATCTCACTCCCTTTTCTTTCTCTGTCATTTTTCTCTCTCTCTCTCCCTACGTTTTTGTCTCTCTGTTCTCCCTATTTCTTGCTCTTCCCCCTTCACCGAAGCCCTCTCTCTCTGTTAGTTTCTCTCTCTCTCTTTCTTTCTCTGCACGCCTGTAGTCCTGGGCTCAGCCGCCAGGGCCACGCAGCACCGCTCGGCCGCCAGCTTCGTCGCCCGCGCCAACCTCAGCCGCTAGGGCCACGCGGCATCGCTCAGCCACCAGCCTCGTCCTCCACGCGCCAGACGAAGCGGGTTCGGCCGCTAGCCTCGGCCGCCAGCCTCGGCCGCCAGCCTCGTCCTCCACGCGCCGGACGGAGCTAGCCTCGGCCGCTAGCCTCGGCCGCCAGCTTCGGCCGCTAGCCTCGGTCGCCAGCCTCGGCCGCCTGCCTCGTCCTCCTCACGCCGGACGGAGTTAGCCTCGGCCGCCTGCTTCGGCCGCTAGCCTCGGCCGCCTCGCCTGCAGCACCGCTGCCTCTTCTGCCGCACTCCCCGGTTCCATGCGCCAGGCGCCTCTCGGCCAGAAGCTCCAAATTAATGTTCATCTCTGTTATTTTATTGGAAGATTTTAAACTTTCTTATTGCAATAATAGTGATTGAGTTATTTGCCTTTCCAAAGTTGTAGACATTTCCACTGTTTTCTTAGATTAACATTATCTTGTCAGATTTATTCGCTTTACTTAATCTTAAAAAATTAGTTAACTAAGTTTTGGTGATAGATTCTAGATGCTAATTAGAAGCATGTTAAATTTTGTAATTAGTTTTGTTTAAAATAGAAGTTTTTAACTAGAGCATCAAATCAAAACACAATTTCATTCAAAAATCCAAAGTTTTCAAAATTAGATTTCTATTTCCTCGTGGATCGACCCGATCTCATCACTACACTATTTTCAAATAATTTTGTGTGAGAATTGGAATTTAAGGTTGATGATATTTATGTTTTAACGACGGCATTTAAATACGAATCAGTGCCAAGCAACACCGCGTAAACCCGGAAGGTATTTGGGGTTAAGTAACCCACTCTTGGAACCTTTCCGCCGACAGTTACCGCGTGGATATAATCCTTCATTCGTACAATGCTCTCGAGTCAACTCAGGGTATGGCGAGCAGTCAAACCCTAACCGGTCGACTCACTTGGATTGGATGCCGCTGATGAATATCGGAAAACTCCTTTCCCGATATTATCGTCCGCCCTGGCCAGGGACTTTTGTGCATCCTTCCTAGAGCTTTCTCTCTCTAAGTGCCGAGAGCGAATGATTCCTTATTGACACACAATTCCCTTCGACGGTATTCCGCTGTACTCAATCCTTGGCGTATTAGAATCCCATGGCTAAAGATTCGTTAACCAAGGTCAAAGCACAGAACTCCACCGACAAGGTGTCCTTGGTGTCTCAGGTCCGAAGACCATCCACGCAACTACGACAATAGAATCAAGCTGGTTGACAGTAAGGTACAATACCATCCAGCGATTCAGTCGGATCAGTTCAGTGAACTCATTCTCCAATGAGCACCTACAGATTCGCCTTAGTGTCTCCACACAAGTGACTTATGAGACCAGTCACCCTCATCATATGAGCAGGAGTAATCTGTACTAGTCTAACCGGATATCCGATGTCCTTCTCGGATATCCTCCGACTAGGAACAATTAAGAATATGTGTGTTTAAGTGATCAGTCTCATTAGTATGATCTCATCATAATTTGATCACTATAACACATATCCACGGACTTCATTATGAAACGATAATTAATGCGATTTACACATAATGAATATTATGCCATTTTATTAATAAATGAACGAGATTTACATAGTCAGATTGGCTTGTAGGCCACCTAAAACTAACAGTATCTTCTCCATAATCTTTATTAGAACTCCTTAAAAGATATCAAATGACTCAAAGATATCCTTTAAATATCCTTTAAAGGACATGGAATCTTTGAATAGCATATCCCCCTTTCTTAGGTTCATTTAGGAGGATAAATAAACATAAAGGATATCCTCAATTAATGAGGCATGAACACCACCACGTACTTGGGGATATTCTTTAATTATCCTCCAATCAATATGAAGGAACCAACATCCACTTATTTGTAGACATATCCGACTGAGCCAATACGTTTATCATTTGAGCATACATTCAATGAAAGTAAACATACATTAAACAAACAGAATTTAACATGCATCAACTTTATTTGAATCCACTTTGTTACAATACATCACTGTTGACCATTACATCGATAAGAATGAATCATTTAAAATTTGATCATTCTACTAATAAGAATGAACCACAACTTCGTGGTCAATCCACCGATAGGATAGAACCACACAATTCAATGATCATTCCGTCAATAGGAATGAACCAAGGAAATTAAATATTGATCATTCTACCAATAAGAGTGAACCACAACTTCATGGGCAATCGACCAATAGGAAAAAATCATAAACACATTGGCCAATCCACCAATAAGAACGAACCACATAATTAAAACTCTAGTCATTCAACCAATATGAATGAATCGTATATTATCAATTAATTAAAATTTTGGTCATTCAACCAATATGAATGAGCCACAAGTACATTAACATCATTACAAGATAATTAAAAAAAAAAATGGTCCTTATTTGTATCTTTTTTCCCACGCAAGGAAATCTTCAAGCAGTCCTCATTTGTTCTCTTTTTTTTAGTAAAAAGAGTCTTCAAAAATCCTCTAGAGCCTCCCCGTAGTCTACTCTTTTCTACCTCTTGCAGTAGCCTACCTCATGTGGGCTATTTATAGAGTGAGAAAGCGAGCAAAGAGGAGTACGGTAGGTACCCCCACCGGTGGGAGGGGGGGAGCCACTGGTGTGGCTCCTCCTTCCCCTTTTATTTTTATTTTTTTTTGTTTTTCACCTATCTTCTCTCTGTTTTCTGTCTTTTTTTTTCTTCTAAAAAAGAAGTTTCAACAAATACCCCCCATGGGACATGTGTCGCAAGCAGAGGTAGAGGTATATGTCCCGTTTATCCACATCATAGTCTCTTATGGGCTTCATATGATGCAATCATGTGCATTCAGTTGATGTTTCATGAACCTTGTCTTGAAATTTTGGGAGTATGAGGTGTTAACCCTCCAAGGTTTTATTACCTCTGAGCAAGGGTAGCTTGTAGTTGCTAGGAGATTAATACTTTACCAACTTCCGGCATTTGCCAACTTCTTCAAAAATGCTTGGGCATGAATATCTTTTTTCCAACATTTTAGGGTATATAACGGAAGTGACCCTAATTGACTGGAGCTTTGACTGCAACAAGACGATCTTTGGGCATGAATATCCTCTTCTAGAATTTTAGTGACCCTAACTGGCTAGAGCTTTGACTGCAACAAGTCGATCTTTGGGTACGGATACCCTCTTCTGGAATTTTAGGGGACATGATGAAAATGGCCTCCACTGGCCGAAACTTTGTCTACAATAAGCCACTCTTTGGGTATGAATAACCCACTCTTCTGGTAGTTTAGAACACGTTGTGAAAGTGATCCCAACTGGCCGAAGCTTTGACTGTGACAAGCCAATCTTTTGGGTATCGATAACCTTCTTCTAGCATTTCAGAGTACATTATGAAAATAACCTTAACTGATCGAAACTTTCACTGCAATAAGTCGCTTTTTTGGGTATGGATAACCATCTTCTGGCATTTTAGATACATTAGGAAAGCGACCCTAAGTGTCCGAATCTTGACTACAACAAGTCGATCTTTGGGTATGGACAACCTTCTTCTGGCACTTTAGGGCACATAGGGAAGGTAGCCCTAATTGGCAGAAGCTTTGAATTGTAGTGAGCCAAACTTTGTAACTTTGCCATGACTTATAGGTTTTCATCTTGCTACTTTGTCCTTCAAACTTTTGATAGTAAATTGCTCTCAGTTCTTTCTTTCCTTTTGCACTTATCCCGCTTCTTTCCTCCTTTGCGTCATGGCCGAGGCAGGAGGCTTGTCTTTGTTGTTCCTAGATGACTCCCGAAAACTTTTGGTGAAGTCGGTCCGACTTTGACTTGCTTGATCGTCTACTTTCTCGGTTTCTCTGAATATCGAAGAGCGCCTTAGGTTCCTCATATATGTTTGAACGTTTCCGAGACAACCTGACTCATAGGCACGATGTCAGATCTCTTAATGAGACTTGGACTTTGGCAGGTTCTTGGCATAATTATATCGTCGTCTTTCCGAAGGTGACTTTTATTTTGTCTCCCTTCTCTTCGTGATCCAGCTACTCTAAGGGCTTGTCTCGGATAGCGCTTTCCTTATGATTTGGTTGTCTCGAAACCCTGTCCCGAATAACACATTTATCCCTTAGTGAAATCTTGATTTCAAATCGTTCCAATGTTGTGTAACTACATAGCGATCGAATGCAAGGTTGCCGTGTCTATTGGTGCTTCTAAGCTTTCGTGATAGGCTGCTTGAACAATCCCTCTCCGTCGGCTCCTTGGGTCCAGACGGCACTAACGTGGGATGGTCCTTTTTTGTATTTATGTTCTTAGTGAGCTACTTTGTTGGGCTTTGGGGTTCATACCCTTTCAACTGGTTTTAAAACTAAAAAAATACAATTCTAGATTTTAAAATCACCGATTTTGAAATTATTGATTTTGGTTTTGGTTTACAGTGATTTTGGTTTGTAAATTGAAATCAATTTACAGTGGTTTTGGTTTACGATTCACCAAATGCGTTCAATAAAGGATGCAAAGTACCAAAAAACTCTGGTATACTACAAGTTTGCACACATAATATACTTTTTTTATTATATTACACCATTTGTTTTCTATTAGGAGGCATTTGGGAAAATGGGAAGAGGGGGAAGCTTTTCGGTCCCATAAAGTCAATATCGATCTCACCTTAATGAAGCCGTGAATAACATATCAAATATCGATCTCAGCCCCATTCCGCCACTTGGAACGCGCACATTGCCCTATCCCCCCCACAAATGCGCCCTGAAGTCAATCAAGAAAAAATAAAAAAAATTGCCCACTCATATGTGATCTCGAGAGCACCCTGATGCCCTTGAGTGCGCCAGGATGCTCTCGGGAACTTCATGGCGCATCTTGAGCTACTCGAAAGAATCCTGGCGCTCTCGAGTGCATGCTTCCAGTGGACTCATATGCTGGAGAGCGCCGTGATGCGATCGAGAGCGCTAGGATGCACTCGAGCGCTTCAGAGGAGAGCAACCTGTGGGCAAATTTATTTTTTTTTGGCTAATGTCAAGGCGCATTTATGCGGGGGACAGGGCCATTTGCACGCTCTAGGTGGCAGAATGAGGTTGGGAGGCCCATTCCACGTTAGCTTGCTGCGGTGCAGCAAGTAAAACTCGTTTATTATTGGTTATTTTTAGGAAACATTTTGTATACATGTATCCTTGTAATCATCATGATTTATTGCATACTCTTGAATTCCATATATTTAAGTACTCTTCATATCTCTAAAAAGATTGCAATTATCCCTCTCCGATGAAATAGCTTTAACTCCAACAGTAGAATATGCAAGAACATATTTTTTTACATTCTTGACTTCCCTAGGCTTAACTATTTTCACATATTTAATTACAGTTCATCATATTTTAATATAAGAATATAATTGTAAATTTTTCTGAAGATGTCAAGAGTATATGAAGTAATAACATATATGAGAGTTAAGGATGTACATATAAATATGACTCATCTATCTTTGTTCCCATATGAGTAGAAAATAACTTTTTTAACCTTTGATTCCATATAAGTGTGAACATATATGAACTAAAAAATAGGTCCCCACAATCTTAACTCATAACTCTACTAAAGTAATAAAATATATAAAAAGTTTCAAATATGTCGTATACGCATTTAAGTTATGAGAGGAGATCATCTCAGTACTCATTTGGATCAGAGTCCAGCAGTACAGAGAGAAAGGGGTCAAACATTGCAAAAAAACCCTCATATGATTCCACAATTTTGCAAATACATGGGCCCACCCCCTCCAAGAGGATCTCTTCTCTTAAATTACTAGTTGCAATCCCGTACGATGCACGGCGAATTAACAGATTTGAATAAAATAATCATAATTAATATAAGTGAAATTAATTTTTTACTCTTTGTGAAGGAATGAATAAAATAATATAGAAAAATATATGTTCATAAATATTAATATTTTTCTGTAAATATTAGGTTAGTTGTTTGGTAAATATTAAAAGTTTAGAACTATTATATCTAATTGAAATATAGATTGAAAAGGAAAACAAAAAGTGAACTGAAGGTTATTAATATTATCCCATGAGATTATATCAATAAATGTTTGCATTGAAACATTGATTGAGAGAAAAATGAGAGAGAGACTGGTCTCATTAATAACAAAATTAGTTATTATAATCCTATGAGATTATCTCAATGATGATAATAAATATTAAAATTTATTATTATTATCTCAAGAGACTATCCAAATATTAACAACAACAGCAACAATAATAACAATAATAATATGAGTGAGAAAAGTGAGACAGAGACTGGTCTCGTTAATAATAATCATAAATAATAATAATAATAATAAAATTAATAATAATTTCAAAAAAATAATTATAATAATATCAAAAAAAATTATTATTATCTCATGACACTATCACAATAATAATAATAATAATAATAAACAATAATAACATAATGTCAAAATTAATTATTATTATTATCCCAAAAGACAGTAACAACAACAATAATAATAATAATAAGATAATAGGAGAAAGAAAAAATAGGAGATAGAAATATTAATAGAGTGAGAAAAATGTAAAAGAGGAGAAAGAAAGGTAATAATGGTAATAAGATATTTTTATAAAAATAATAATAATATCAAACTTAGTTATTAATAGCAGACAAGTGCCCCTTGGTTTTAGAACTACAAAATTTCATTTGTATCAAAAGCAGTGATTTTGAAATCAATGAATTAGAGAGTTTTATAATAAAAGGAAAAAAAGCCCAAGTCATGCCCTACATGTCCACATAATTGGATTTGCAGTCCTCAAGAAATGGAGGAGCCTTGTGGGCCATGCATAGCCTTTTCCAGCATTTAGGTTCGAGAGACCCAGAAAAGCCATCGCATCTAGCCCTGAGCCTTCAGGTAGTCGGGAGAATCGGGGTCCCTTGATCTCGAAGGCTTCTAATTTTTTTGTGGATCTTTGTTCATGATTATTGGGTTTACCCAAACACCTTTTACTCCCTTTTGACTTTTTCGAGGCCTTGTGTGACTCTGTGCCTCTTGGGCCACATAGTGATCGGATGCAAGGTATCCGTGTCTATTGGTGCTTCTAAGCTTTCGTAATTGGCTACTTGCCCAATCCCTCTCTGTCAATTCCTTGGGTCCAGACGGCTATAAGGTGGGACTGTCCTTTTTTGTATTTGGGTTTTTAGTGGGCTACTTTGTTGGGCTTTAGGGTTCTTGACTTTCCTAGGATTAACTATTTTCACATATTTAATTAGAGTCCATCATATTTTAATATAAGAATATAATTGTAAATTTTTATGAAGATGTGTTTATGAAGTAATAGTATATACGAGAGTTAAAGATATAAATATGACTCATCTCTCTTTAACGAAAAGAACTCTCTCTTTAACGGCACACACTTAAAGCTCATCTACTTTTGCTTAGTTTGTCGGCATCCTCCCCACTAATGACACCCAATATCCTACGCGGCGCCATGAAGCTGAAATGGCAGGCGCCATGCAGAAGAGCCAAGCCAGGCACAAGACAAAAGCACCCACAACCGTCACATCCACGTGTCTCGGCAGCACCGATCCCATCCACCCCCACGAATCCCTATAAATACCTACCCTTCTCCCCGCCTCCACCTCCATCCCAACCAACAGCATCCACTGCCCTCTGATTAGCTCTCAGAAGACCCAGCCATGGCGACTTCCTGGGCCTCCGTGCTCTCCTCCGCTCTCTGCGTGCTCCTCCTCTGCCAGGGTTCTTTCGGTCAGCTGCCCTTCAGCGAGGGACAGCAACCCTACCAGGCCCGCCGACTCTGGGAACAAAGTGAGTGCCGGATGGAGAGGTTGGACGCGGTAGAGCCCTCACGGAGGGTCCAGGCCGAGGCCGGCGTGACCGAGTACTGGGACCAGAACGATGAGCAGTTCCAGTGCGCTGGCGTCGCCCTCTTCCGCACCACCATCGAACAGAGAGGCCTACTCCTGCCCTACTTCTCCAACGCCCCTCGCCTCGTCTACATCATCCAAGGCTAGTGCATTATACATCATCCAAAGCTGGTTAACCAGAGTCTTAACATTGTCTCTCTAATATGACGGCATGCTGCATGCATTACGCTGTATATGCGCAGGTAGGGGCATGACGGGATCAGTGATACCGGGCTGCCCGGAGACTTTCCAATCCTTCCAGCAAACCGAGCAACGCGAAGAACGCCGACCGGAGCTGAGGTTCCGCGATCAACACCAGAGGGTCCACGACTTCCGTGAGGGAGACGTCATCGCCCTGCCTGCCGGCGTGGCCACCTGGTTCTACAACGACGGTGACACACCCGTCGTCGCTGTCACCGTCGCCGACACCAGCAACTACGCTAACCAGCTGGACCGGAGGCTGCAAGTAAGTAAACAGCTAAGCAGATTAAATGGGTATCTGATAATCGGGACGAAAAATAGACGCAATACTTGCAGGCAGGTGTTTTCACAAGCAGCTCTAATCTACGTCCTTATTACGTTCATGCAGAGGTTTCAGCTTGCAGGAAGCCAGCAACGCCGTGAATCGTACAGGGGCGAGGAAGACGTCTCCGGCAACATCTTCAGTGGGTTCGACGTGGAGGTGCTGGCCGAGGCGCTCGGCGTCAGCAGAGAGACCGCCAGGAAGCTCCAAGGCCACGACGACCGGAGGGGGAACATCGTGCGCGTGGAGAGGGGTCTCCAGGTCCTGAGGCCGGAGAGGAGGAGCAACGGACAGGAAGAAGATGGAGAGAAGAGCGCCGCGAACGGTCTCGCGGAGGCTTTCTGCACCGCGAGGTACAAGGAGAACGTCGGCGACGCCAGTCGTGCGGACGTGTACAGCCCCCGGGCCGGCAGAGTCACCAGCCTCAATAGCCAGAAGCTTCCCATCCTCCGGTTCATCCAGATGAGCGTCGAAAGGGGTGTCCTGCACAGGGTAGGGTTTCCAAACACTATAATCATCTCCTTATCATATATAGGATAGAAAGACATGCAATGTAACCTGTTGGTCTCCACAAATCAAACCACACACTTGATCTTGTACCTAATTCCTACATATTACTGATCTATGCATGTCTAAAGATCCCTCTAACTATATGATCTGGCTACTCGCAGAATGCCCACTACGCGCCCCACTGGAATATAAACGCCCACAGCGTCCTCTACGTCATCAGGGGACGCGGCCGCATGCAGATCTCCGGCCACCAGGGCAGCACCAGGTTCGACCGCGAGGTCCGGCAGGGCCACGTCGTGGTCATCCCCCAGAACTTCGCGGTGGCGGCGCAGGCCGGCAGCGAGGACTTCGAGTGGGTGTCCTTCAAGACCAACGACAACGCCATGGTCAGCCCTCTCGCCGGCAAGGCCTCCGTCTTCCGAGGGCTGCCGGAGGGTGTGATTGAGAACTCCTACAGGGTCAGCAACGAGGAGGCGAGGCGGATCAAGTACGGCAGGGGCGAGGAGTTCCTCGTCTTCCAGCCGAGGGCGCAAGGCATGAGGACCTCTGTGATAGCAATGCCACACTCTGCTTAAGCAAACTATTGTGAGCCAGCGCTGGGGAGTCCCAGAGAGGGCAATAATGCATGGTTACCCAAGGCTTTGTGCTTTCGATAGACTTGATTAGGTTTTCTAGTAAATAAAGCCCCCAGGCCGCCTTGGTGTCATATCATATTGAGTGGAAATAAATGAGCACTCGAGGTGAGCTTTTATTAGTAAAATTATTAATCAAATAAGTTTCTCGCTGTCTTTACGACAAAAAAATGGTTCTCTTCGTCCTGGTGACGCATTAATTTATTAAAATGCTTTGAAAATCTGATCAGATGGACAAGTTGAACCGGGAAACTAGAAAAAAAATGTTTTTAAAAAATTCAAATAGGAAACCAATAAAAATTGGCAGGTTTACTCTGATTGATCACCTAGTTGAATGTTAAATAGTATATTTTGTTTTCCTAAATATCAATAAAACAAATTAAATACAATAAATCAAACCCAGTTTCTCGTTGTCTAGCTAATTTATTGTTTCTCATGTTATCTTAAAACTTTGATTTGAAGGAAATATAGAATAAGAGCTGAAGGGCGTAAATCACAAATGTATGTAAGCTTATCCTTATTAAGCAGAGAAATCCATGACCTCTACATCACAAATGAGACAAACTAACTATTGCTCCCAAGATAAGAGCCAAAGATATATAACCATTGAATATATGACATTAACCATCCAAACCAAAATTTTATTAAAAAAAATAAAAATACAATAACTAAAATTAAAATCTAATTTTGATGCAAAAACTATTATTCAAATCACTGTATCCTCATCCACATTTTGTCCTTAGAATATCTCAAACTTTCTAAAACTTATGTCCTCGACAGCAACCTTAGAGCCAAAAACGTAGGTAGGTCTTATGATCTCAAATATTTACGAAGACGGCACCAATGCATGGCAGGACTCAAATGGGATCAGCACAACACACTGTCGGTGTCACAAACAGGGAAGCAAACAAACATATATCCCTATAAAACTACAACGGAAATAGATACAAGCCTACAAATCCCATCTAACCGTGCTCTTATACATACAAAAATGGCAATCACCCTGCGCATATCTATACTAAACCAGTGAGTGTTCATGAGTTGATCATATCACAAGAATAGATTTCATATTGAGCTAGTTCATCTCAAAAACCTTTAAGTGTATTGTAGTATTTCGCCACAGAATCATTTCCTTGTTGAAGAGTAGCACTGGATCTTTCAAGACTAAAAATCCGAGGTCCATTTGAAGGAGTGAAACGCTCCTTAAGATCGGACCAAACTTCAGATGCAGAATTTGTATAGAGAACAGAAAGAACCAAATCATGATGAACTGAGTTAAAAATCCAAGAAAGAATTATATTATTGACTCGTTCCCAGGATTTATAGGGAGGATCTCCAACTGGTGGCTCTAGTATGGCACCATTGATGAATCCTATCTTGTTCTTTGTAGAAAGTGCAACAGACATAGCACGTTGCCATGAACTATAATTGTCACCATTAAGCACGCTAGAAACAAGAACAGAACCTGGATTATCGGAACAATGTAGAAAATATGGATTCTCCATACCACCTGAGACAGCTGCTAAATTGGTAGAAGTAGCCATTGGAGACGATGTTGCAGAAGAAACTGGTTCTCCCATTACTGGATGCAGATATGATTCTAGAACAAGAAGGGAGGCGGGAGGAAAAAATTACTCTTGCTCTGATACCATGTTGGAGACAAGACTATATGAGCAAGAATATGCTGGGCTCAAGGAAAGAGCCCTGCAGAACAAATGTTATTAATAGTGGTATATTGTTACAACTACAGAGGAGTTTGTTATAAGATGCATACATGGACGTGACCATAACAACCTGAGCACAAGGAACACACCCTTCTAACAAAAATAATGACCTAGGTGTATGATGAAATGTCAGCTGTTTATAAATATAGCAACCTGCTAACATATCTGCGTAGCCAATCGGTGGGGCATAGGAATACAGAGATTGGGAAATTTCTATCTTAACAATTTCCATAAGATAATCTACAAGGAAAAAAGAGAATGTCAATATGCCACGGCCCTTTGTCACTCTCCTTTGCCACCCACAAAAGACGTGTCACATGGGCGCCTTTTAGGGTTGTCCCCACATAGGGGTTAATAGTAATTGATATAAAGTGCTCATGTGGCATTTATCTTTTAGGAGTACTAAGGGGCATGTCATAGTAGCATCCCTCATGGAAAAAAATGACATCCAGAAGTTCAAACCCCAATAAGAACCTAACCGGTTTAGTTCATTCTACGCTTAGATTACATCTTTATATTAAAAGGTGGGCTACCTAAAAGATAAGGAAAGGGGACAGAGGGAATTTGTCCAAAAAAAGGGAAGGGAAGGAGTAGATACCTTTATTACTTCATGTGATGCATCTGAGTTCAAAATGGAAGAAAGAACTTCAACAGTGCTTCGAGTTACAACAAGAACTTCTTTTTTTTCTTCAATTAAAAGACCACCCCCAAGATAGCCAATATCATATACATCTCTAGTTTGATTATTGATCTCAGAGTTAGGATATCCTTCAGGAAAGGACAAGGGCTCATAGATCCCTGTTTCCCTAGAAGAAATCCCTTGTGTTGGATTACCATCACGCTCCATATTAAATGACACATTTCTAGCCTTCAAACTCTGCAAACAGGATCATAACAGGAAAAACTTAGTATGCAAGACGATTGCTTGGAATAATTTTTGCACTTAATAACATGAAGTTCTAAAAAGATGCAAATCAACACTCTAAACAAAATAATAAAAAAAAGCTATAAATGACATGAAGGAAGATGGTATATTCAGCACCCAAAGTATTGATGTATCTTCTCCATAAACATGTAGCTACTTCAAAAGACCTGCCTTTGCCAACCCACAGGTGGTATCATCTAACCTATAACCTTGTAACACTGAATTTGAACAATTATAGTGATATTGGCACCATGTTACATGTCTAATGCATACTTTCTCGGACACTCCCACATTTTGTTCCCCCCAATCATTCACCAGTGGAGTCTGAAAATCTGTCCATTTCTCTATCAACTCTTTTGATCTTGGAAAACTCACTGTTTAGCCCCACCTTCCATTTTTTATTAATTGTTTGAGTTCAGGCTGGTCGATTGATTCAATTGGATAAAATGCTCAGCTAGCATTTAAATGCTGCTTACAGCGTTATGTCACTCAACATTGTGTGTGTGTGTGTGCGGAGGAGGGTTCTATACTCACCAATGGCAAAATAAGAACGGTGGCACTTACTTCAGTAACACCTTAGTCGAATGTTAATTTTCAATCCAAATCGTCGAATCTTCGAAAAAATATGAAAATTATGTATATATATATATACATGTAAATTTATTCGATTCTAATACCTAAAAGTCATTGATTACTAAATATCACTATCTATATTGTCCATTTGTAAAGCACCGATGCATAGGAAGTACACATCCGATGCATCTAATTTTTCATTCATAGATACCTTTTTAATAGTAGAGAAGATTTAACGGTTTGGATTGAAAATTAGAGTTCGGTAAAGGTGTTCATGAAGTAGGTGACACCGTTCTAATTTCTTCACCGGCGAGAATGGAACCCTCTTCTATATACATGTGTGTGTACATAATATATGATGTATGTGCAATTATGTATGTATGAGACTTTGTTTTTTTTTTTTTTTTTTTTAAAAAAAGAATTTGCTTTAAAAGGATTTTTGGTTTGACAAGAAAATTCTTTGAGTTTTGAAAACACAGTCTTCTCTTTTTTTTTATTTTTTTAATGTAGACTTTGAGAACTTGAAGTTAGTCCTCAAGTCTAAGATTTTAGATCAAGTGTGGATCCATGTGTTTTACCTCTCTCCATTTACCTCGATTAGCATTAATTATGTCAATCATTGATTGGCAACCATTGATTAAGCGTCCATTAAGGTTCATTGAGACAACAAGAAGAAAATAAATAAGTTGTTTTGATGTCATGCATGAAAGATAAATTCTTTTTGTTTGAGGATTTTACAAGGGCCCTTAAAGGATATTTAATAGATTTTAAGTTCACATGAGGACATGAGAACTCATGATCTTCAAATGATACTAAGAAGATAGGTTTTTTGGACCTAATCTGCATTAGAACTCCTTAAAAGATATCAAATGATTCAAAGATATCCTTTAAATATCTTTTAAAGGATATCGAATCTTTAGACAGCATATCCCCATTTCTTAGGTTCATTTAGGAGGATAAATAAATATAAAGGATATCCTCAATTGATGAGGCATTTAACGACCCGCCACCCTATAATCGGGGATCCGATTACTAAATGGGTACCGAATCATTAATTTGGAACCAAACCAGGATCTAAGTAAGTCTGGGAAATAAATAATCAACTAAGCTAAACATTCACATCGCATTGGATTGAAAGGAAAGTGCAGAAATTAAAAGTTATTACAATGCGACTCGATACAGCAAATAATTACATACTCCAACAGAAAATGAATAATTAGCATACAGGCCAGAAGTAAAGATAACAACTACGTCGGGACATACCCCGGAACAACAGCTGGCAACGCGCAACTCACAGTAGTATACACCGCTAAGTCTGCCTGGAACCCTCACCTGAAAACCGCAGGGGTGAGTCTCAACGAAAAGACTCAGTAGGGATCCTTCGATCCCCACTGCCCACACACATACACCCACAAGTGCAAGGTACAGCTAGAGATACAGTAACCAAGTAAAGCAGTAATTATTACACCTAAATCTCGATATGAATCGCATGCATTCGAAGTATATTTAACATGCATAATTCCAAGTTACCGGAAATCCTAACTGGCTGGAGCTTTGACTGCAACAAGTCGATCTTTGGATACGAATACCCTCTTCTGGAATTTTAGGACACATAATGAAAGTAGCCCCCACTGGCCGAAACTTTGACTACAATAAGCTGCTCTTTGGGTATGAATAACCCAGACTTATGGTAGTTTAGAACATATTGTGAAAGTGACCCTAACTGGCCGAAACTTTGACTGTGACAAGCCGATCCTTGGGTATCGATAACCTTCTTCTAGCATTTTAGGGCACATTATGAAAATAACCTTAACTGGCCGAAACTTTGACTGCAATAAGTCACTTTTTGGGGTATGGATAACCCTCGTCTAGCATTTTAGGTACATTAAGAAAGTGACCCTAAGTGGCTGAAACTTTGACTACAACAAGTCGATCTTTGGGTATGGACAACCCTCTTCTAGCATTTTAGGACATACAGGGAAGGTGGCCCTAATTGACCGAAGCTTTGAATTGTAGTGAGCCAGACTTTGTAACTTTGCCATGACTTATAGGCTTTCATCTTGCTTCTTTCTCCTTCAAACTTTTGATAGTAAATTGCTCTCAGTTCTTTCTTTTTGTTCTTGGACGACTCCCGAAAACTTTTGGTGAAGTCGGTTCGATTTTGACTTGCTTGATCGTCTACTTTCTCAGCTTCTCTGAATATCAAACAGCGCCTTCGGTTCCTCAGATGCGTTTGAACGTTTCTGAGACAACCTGACTCATAGGCACGATGGCAGGTCTCTTAATGAGACTTGGACTTTGGCACGTTCTTGGCATAAATATACCGTTATCTTTCCGAAGGTGACTTTTATTTTGTCTCCCTTCTCTTCGTGATCCGGCTACTCTGAGCGCTTGTCTCAGATAGCACTTTCCTTATGATTTGGTTGTCCCGTAACCCTATCCCGGATAACATATTTATCCCTTAGTGAAATCTTGATTTCAAATCGTTCCAATGTAGTGTAACTACTTTCTTCTTCTTCTTCCATTTTTTTTTTTTAACTAACTCTAGTGCCCTTCCAGGTTTTCATTAGAATTAGCCACCTCTTATTTTCGCCTGCACGTCTTTTCAGGTTTTCATGTAGCGGAATTATCTATTTTTGCCTAAGGCGCTCTTTCAAGTTTTCACCTTAGTCGGATTTTGGGACCTTTTTGTCTTTAATTGTACCATTTCTAGGAGAAAGTAGTTAAGTCCCTCGGAGCACCTTAATTTTAAGCCCCATTTTATTTTATTTTAGTAAGGAATGATGGCTCCCTTATGGGCCAGATTTGGATAGAGTTCTCAATTCTGTTCGGTAGGGATTTGTGGCTTTCCTGTGGGCCAAAGTGGTGGGACTTAGGAATTCTGGGTTTGTGAAGCTTTGGGAGACCATGGCTCCCCGGTTGATATTTTGCCCTTTGGGCGAAACTTTTCTGATGGGACGAAAAATTTAGTGATTTTCTTATAAAGTGAAAATTCCAAGTAGTGTGATGGACTCCTGGGCTTTTTTTAGGAGATAAAAACACCAAGTAGCCATGAACTTTGGATTTTTAAGGGAATAAAGGTTCTAAGTAGCCATGAACTTTGGGTTTTCAAGGGAGAAAAGGGTTCAGGCAACCATGAATTTTGTGTTTTCCAGGAGATGAAGGCTCTGAGTAGCCATGGACTTTGGATTTTCAAAGGAATGAAGGCTCCAGGTAGTCATGAATTTTGAGTTTTCAAGAGGATGAAGGCTCCAAGTAGCTATGAACTTTGGGTTTTCGAGGAAATGAAGGTTCCAAGTAGTCATGAATTTTGGGTTTTCGAGGAAATGAAGGCTCCAAGTAGCCATAAACTTTGAATTTTCTAGGGGATGAAGGCTGATTAAGGCTCCAAGTAGCCATAAACTTTGGATTTTCGAAGGAATGAAGGCTCTAAGTAGACATAAATTTTAGATTTTCAAGGAGATAAAGGCTCCAAGCAGCCATGAACTTTGGCTTTTCAAGAGAGTAAAGGCTTTAAGTAGTCATGAACTTTAGGTTTTCAAAGGAATAAAGGCCCCAAGTAGCCATAAACTTTGATTTTTTTCAAGGAGATAAAGACTCCAAGTAACCACGGATTTTGAGTTTTCAAGAGATAAAGGCTTCAAGTAGCCGTGAACTTTGGGTTTTCAAAGGGATGAAAGCTCCAGGTAGTCATGAACTTTTGGGTTTTCAAAGGGATGAAGGCTCCAAGTAGCCATGAACTTTGAGTTTCCAAGGGTATGAAGGCTCCGAGTGGCCATGAACTTTGGGTTTTCAAGGGGGTGAAGTCTCCGAGTAGCCATGAACATTGGATTTTCAAGGGGATGAAGGCTCTAAGTAGCTATGAGATTTGAGTTTATTGATGGAGATTCCCTCGGTGGGACGAGGTATTTTGGATTTTTTGATTTTGCTTGAGGGGATAAGTAACTTTGAGATGGAGGAACCCTTTGAACCTATCCAAGGTGAAGATCAGACTTTTCCACTTCTTTACCGAGGCGGGAGGACGTCAACATCGTCGTCAGTTAAAGTTCGTAACAGCCTCCATAACTTTTAGAAAACAAAAAACAATAATAATAACGTCCTTGGCACATAACCGATTCTACAGCGCATACTCTATGGGTCCATTTGGTTACACTTAAAATAGAATCGAGTGAAAAATGTTTTCTAAGGAAAACAGTTCACAAGAAAAACAAAATGGAATCAATCATTTGATACTTCTAAAAAAGTTTTCTTCAAAAGTTTTTCATTTCTTTCTTTCCACGTTTTCTTGAAAAGTTTTTCATTTCTTTCTTTCCACGTAAAACTTTTTTTCAAAAATGATTTCATATATTTGTTTGCTTAGAAAATCATTTTCAATTATAAAATCATTAACATAGATATAAATATAACCCTCTTAATTATAGTATTATTTGTGTATAATCTCCTTAACTATGCGAATTTATTTTGAATTTTGTCTAAGATTCCATTTTGGTTCTACGTAAAACATATTTAAATAGAAAAAAAATTTAAGGAAACCAATTTACAAGGAAAATACAAACACAATCAATATTTTTTGGAAATCTTTTCACTTATTTGTTTTCTTGTAAAAGAATTTGAACTGTCCGATCAAACACTTATGAGATTACTAACATAGATAACATAGTTAATTGACTTTTTTTTCTTATTTTCTGAGTTGAGAGAATAGCCAACACGGCCTTTGATCATACATTTCAAGTAAAAAAAGACAATGTCCTCACATCATCAAAATTTGAAAAGTCAGTATAATTTTTATTTTATTTTTTTAGTTTGGAAAACATTCTAGCTCAACATTAGATTAAACGATTCAAACAAAAAAAATCATGCTTCCACACAGTCAAAGTTCAAATGGCAAAGTCAAAAGATCTTTTTATTTTTTTCCTAGTTTTCATATTGCTGGAATGCCCTAACTTGAAATCGAATTAGATGGTTCAAATAAAAAATATCATATCTTCACATGTTACACATTATATGTTTCGTTGTATTTAAAATATAATTAGAACGAAAAATAATTTTAAAAATAAGTTTTATTTTAAAAAATATTTTTATTTATCTTTTCCGTAAAAGTTGAATTTTAGCAAGTTTCAAGATTATCATATTGTTTTAAAGATATAAAGTGTAAAATTATAATATCTTAAGTTTTAGGTATAAATATAAGTAAGAATAACTTATTGCACCCTTAGGGGTTATTACGTCACATGATGGTATAGTCAAACTTTAAAAAAATGAATTTTTTTTGAAGCCCCGAACATGCCCTACATGCCCACATAATTGGAGTTGCGGCCCTCAAAAAATGGAGGAGCCTTATGGGCCTTGCGTAGCCTTTTCCAGCATTCAAGTTTGAGAGATCGAGAAATGCCACATGTTCGCATCTGAGCTCTAAGCCTTCAGGTAGTCGGGAGAATCGGGGTCCCTTGATCTCGAAGGCTTCTAACTTTTTTATGGATCTT
Source organism: Zantedeschia hybrid cultivar (assembly GCA_030544215.1). Taxonomy (NCBI): domain Eukaryota; kingdom Viridiplantae; phylum Streptophyta; class Magnoliopsida; order Alismatales; family Araceae; genus Zantedeschia; species Zantedeschia hybrid cultivar. The sequence continues at coordinate 1,369,407 of JARZZO010000015.1, forward strand.
TGTCCGTGATTATCGGGTTTACCCAAAGACCCTTTACTGCCTTTTGACTTTTCCGAGGCCTTGTGTGACTCTGGGCCTTTAGGGCCACATAGTGATCGAATGCAAGGTAGCCGTGCCTATTGGTGCTTCTAAGCTTTCATGATAGGCTGCTTGCACAATCCCCCTCCGTCACCTCCTTGGGTTCGGATGGCACTAACGTGGGATGGTCCTTTTTTGTATTTGGGTTCTTAGTGAGCTACTTTGTTGGGCTTTAGGGTTCATACCCTTTCAACTGGTTTTAAAACTGACAAAAATAGTATTCTAGATTTTAAAATCACCGATTTTGAAATTATTGGTTTTGGTTTTGATTTACGGTGATTTTGGTTTGTAAACTGAAATCAATTTACGGTGGTTTTGGTTTGCGATGCACCAAACACGTTCAATAAAGGATGCAAGATACCAAAAAACTCTGCTATACTGCAAGTTTGCACGCATAATATACTTTTTTTATTATATTACGCCATTTGTTTCCTATTAGGAGGCATTTGGGAAAATGGGAAGAGGGGGGAAGCTTTTCGGTCCCATAAAGTCAATATCGATCTCACCATAATGAAGTCGTGAATAACATATCCAATATCGATCCTAGGCCCATTTTGCCACCTGGAACACGCACATTGCCCTATCCCCCCGCACAAATGAGTCCTAATGTCAATCAAGAAAAAATAAAAAAAATTGCCCCTCCATATGTGATCTCGATCGCATACTAAGGCACTCGAGAGCATCCTAGCACTCTCGAGTGCATCAGGGTGCTCTCCAGCACATGAATGCGTCGAAGAGCACCCCAATGCCCTTGAGTGCGCCAGGATGCTCTCGGGCACTTCATGGCCGTGCCCTTATACATACAAAAATGGCAATCACCCTGCGCATATCTATACTAAACCAGTGAGTGTTCACTCCTGTCAGTACTTTTACCATCACCAGCTTCATGGCTATGTTCTGCAGTAACTCTTTCCCCTATGTTTTCTGTTTCATTCACTGCAGCGTCTCTGGGTCCGCTTGAATTGGCAGAGCCATCGCATTCCAGACCTAGGCCCTTTGAGGGTAGAGTTGCAGCCTCCATTTCCTCGTAATTAGATACGACTTTTTGGAGCGCTTCATGGAGGTTTAGAGCTTCAAACAGCATTTCTCTATCATACAGTCGTCTCCATGATTCTCTATATCACCTGCTGTGAATCCTTGCACTTCTCGAGCATGCTCAATGTAGGATCATCTTATAAAGCAGCATAGAGCAACATAAGGTCGGTAGAAACATTGATGCGTAAAAAAATTAGGGCCAAAGAAAAAGGATTAGCTTAAGACTGGCAGTGGATATGTCACGTACATGAATGTTGACTCTTATCATTACAGTTTTTATTTTTCTTCCCTAATCAGAGTTTAAAAAGAGGCAAATATCTGAGTAGCCAATCGGTGGGGCATAGGAATACTGAGATTGGGAAATTTCTCTCTTAACAATTTCCATAAGATAATCTAAAACGAAAAAAGAGAATGTCAATATGCCACGGCCCTTTGTCACTCTCCTTTGTCACCCACAAAAGACGTGTCACATGGGCACCATTTAAGGTTGTCCCCACATAGGGGTTAATAGTAATTGATATAAAGTGCTCCTGTCGCATTTATCTTCTGAAGTACTAAGAGGCATGTCATGATAGCATCCCTCATGGAAAAAAATGACATCCAGAAGTTCAAACGCCAATAAGAACATGACCGGTTCAGTTCATTCTAGGCTTAGATATTTTACATCTTTATATTAAAAGGTGGGCTACCTAAAAGATAAGAAAGCGGACAGTGGGAATCTATCCAAAAAAAAGGGAAGGGAAGGAGTAGGAATACCTTTATTGCTTCATGTGATGCCTCTGAGTTCAAAACGGAAGAAAGAACTTCCACAGTGCTTCGAGTTACAACAAGAACTACTCTTTTTTTCTTCAATTGAAAGACCACCCCCAAGGTAGCCAATATCATATACATCTCCAGTTTGATTATTGATCTCGGGGTTAGGATATCCTTCAGGAAAGGACAAGGGCTCATAGATCCCTGTTTCCCCACAAGAAATCCCTTGTGTTAGATTACCATCACGCTCCATATTAAATGACACATTTATGGCCTTCAGACTCTGCAAATAGAATCATAACAGGAAAAACTTAGTATGCAAGACAATTGCTTGGAATAATTTTTGCACTTAATAACATGAAGTTCTAAAAAGATGCAAATCATCACTCTAAACAAAAAAAAAGAAAAAAAACTATAAATGACATGAAGGAAGATGGTATAGTCAACACCCAAAGTATGGATGTATCTGTTGGGATTTCTCGGTTTCTCCAGATCGCTCACGCAGCGGAAACTAAAAAAAAAAAAATACAGCGATCCGTTCCCGTTTCGAAATCTAAAATACGATAATCGGATTATCGAAATTCTCACCGTGTGCGGAATCGAATCCGCAGCCGTTCGGTTCCGTCAGTGTGACACCGCAAGCCACGCAAGCCCCCGGCCTCTAGCGAAGTCCACGCGATCCTCCCCGCGATGGATATCCTCGAGTTCCTCGTTCTTCGCAGCCTACGAAGCCTCCGCCGGTCTCCGCAATAATCGCCGCAGTGCGCGGACGATTTCCCGTCAAACGGGATTCGGAGAAGCTGCGGAGCAGATCTGGATCTGCCTGGACGCCAGAGGAAGACAGAAACTGAGGAGGGGCGGCTAGGGTTAGCAGCAGGTTGGCCTGCTCAGCCCGTTCGCTATGTTTTATACTAACCGCGCGGTTTTTCATAAAAACCCCCAGTTTATATACAACCCACTTATTTATCCATCGCCTTGAGAATCATTTGCGTGTGACCCTCTAGGCCCAAGTACCAGTCCAGTTAATGGCCCAACAAGCCCAGTGACTCCTCACTGGCTTTATTAATTAATTAATAACCCTTTATTAATCAATTAATCAATCGAATTGATATCGCACATCGAATTCGACCGGGCCTCCGATCACGTTGGGTGCCAAGCAACACCGCGTGAACCCGGAAGGTATTTGGGGTTAAGTAACCCACTCTTGAAACCTTTCCGCCGACAGTTACCGCGTGGATATAATCCTTCATTCGTACAATGCTCTCGAGTCAACTCAGGGTATGGCGAGCTGTCAAACCCTAACCGGTCGACTCACTTGGATTGGATGCCGTTGATGAATATCGGAAAACTCCTTTCCCGATATTATCGTCCGCCCTGGCCAGGGACTTTTGCGCATCCTTCCTAGAGCTTTCTCTCTCTAAGTGCCGAGAGCGAATGATTCCTTATTGACACACAATTCCCTTCGACGGTATTCCGCTATACCGAATCCTTGGCGTATTAGAATCCCATGGCTAGAGATTCGTTAACCAAGGTCAAAGCACAGAAGTCCACCGACAAGGTGTCCTTGGTGTCTCAGGTCCGAGGACCATCCACGCAACTGCGACAATAGAATCAAGCTGGTTGACAGTGAGGTACAATACCATCCAGCAATTCAGTCGGATCAGTTCAGTGAACTCATTCTCCAATGAGCACCTACAGATTCGCCTTAGTATCTCCACACAAGTGACTTATGAGACCAGTCACCCTCATCATATGAGCAGGAGTAATCTGTACTAGTCTAACCGGATATCCGATGTCCTTCTCGGATATCCTCCGACTAGGAACAATTAAGAATATGTGTGTTTAAGTGATCAGTCTCATTAGTATGATCTCATCATAATCTGATCACTATAGCACATATCCACGGACTTCATTATGAAACGATAATTAATGCGATTTACACGTAATGAATATTATGCCATTTTATTAATAAATGAACGAGATTTACATAGTCAGATTGGCTTGTAGGCCACCTAAAACTAACAATCTCCCACTTGGACTAAAGCCAATCACCTTTATACAATAAGTCCATAGACTCTAGGTGACGCTCAAACACAATTTGAGCCAACGGCTTTGTCAGTGGATCTGCTATATTGTCGACCGAAGGAACTCTTTCTACTACTACATCTCCTCTAGATATGATCTCTCTGATAAGGTGAAAGCGCCTCAGAATATGCTTCGATTTCTGATGAGACCGTGGCTCTTTCTCTTGCGCAATGGCTCCATTGTTGTCGCACAACAGTGGAACAGGCTCAAAGATACTGGGAACTACGCCGAGGTCGGTGATGAATTTCTTCAACCACACTGCTTCCTTAGCGGCTTCAGCTGCAGCGATGTACTCAGCTTCAGTCGTCGAATCTGCAGTGGTTACTTGCTTGGAACTCTTCCAGCACGCTGCACCTCCGTTCAAAGTAAACACGAATCCAGATGTAGACTTGCTATCATCTGGATCTGACTGGAAACTCGAGTCAGTAAAGCCTCGAAGTTTCAAGTCACCTCCTCCATAGACAAGAAACATATCCTTAGTTCTTCTCAATTACTTAAGGATACATTTCACTCCCTTCCAGTGCTCTTCGCCTGGATCAGCCTGAAATCTGCTCGTAACACTTAGAGCAAATGGAACATCAGGCCGTGTACATAGCATGGCATACATGATAGATCCTATGGCAGAGGCATAGGGAATTCTATCCATGAATGCCCTCTCATCAGGAGTCTTAAGAGACTGCTCCTTTAAGAGATTAATTCCATGTCTCATCGGTATGAGACCTCTCTTGAAATTTTCCATGTCAAACCTTTTGACTATGGTATCTATGTACAAGGATTTGGTCATTCCAAGCATCCTCTTTGATCTATCTCTATAGATCCGTATTCCCAATACGTAGGATACTTCTCCCAAATCCTTCATGGAGAAGTTTTTCGACAGCCAGATCTTTACTGATGACATCATAGCTACATCATTCCCAATGAGTAGTATGTCATCTACGTAAAGAACTAGAAAAGTGACTGCACTCCCACTGGTCTTCTTGTACACACAAGGCTCATCTTTATTCTTAATGAAGTCATAAGACTTGACAGCCTCGTCAAATCTTATGTTCCAGCTCCGGGAAGCCTGCTTCAATCCATAAATGGACCTCTGAAGCTTGCACACTTTATCTGGAGATTCTTTGGATGTGAAACCTTCTGGTTGTATCATATACACCTCCTCCTCAAGGTTACCATTGAGGAAGGCAGTCTTCACATCCATCTGCTAGATTTCATAATCAAAATGTGCAGCAATGGCGAGTAGAACTCTGATCGACTTTATCATGGCAACTGGTGAGAAAGTCTCGTCATAGTCAATTCCTTGCCTTTGACGATATCCCTTTGCCACCAACCTTGTCTTATAAGTGTCGATCCGTCCATCAGCACTGATCTTTCTCTTAAAGATCCACTTGCAACCGATGGGTACAATAGCTTCGGGCAAGTCCTCCAAGTTCCAAACTTGGTTGGTGTATATGGACTGGATTTCTGAGTTCATGGCTTCTCGCCATTTCCCGGCTTCTGGGCCTTCTGTAGCCTCCTGGTAGGTTTTAGGATCATCATCCTCATTATATTCTACCTTAGACTCACCTTCAGCAATATGTCCCACATATCGTTCGGGTAGTCTAGGTACTCTACCAGATCTACGAGGCTCATCTGCGTGTATCTGAACAGATTCATGAACTGATATCTCATCTGATGATAATGTAGCTGTTTGAGGATCTAGAACCTCTTCCAGTACTATTTTACTCCCATTGTCCTCCTGAAGAAGGTATTCCTCTTCCAGGAAGACAGCTTTCCTGGCGACAAACACCTTTTGTTCACCAGGATGGTAAAAATAGTATCCAAAGGTTTCCTTTGGATATCCCACAAACCTGCATTTATCAGTTCGTGATTCCAGCTTGTCTGGATCATACCTCTTCACATGAGCAGGACAACCCCAAACTTTAACATGTTTAAATTCTGGTTTCCTGCCTTTCCATATCTCATATGGAGTAGAGGCTACAGACTTGCTGGGTACTCTGTTCAGTATGTATACTGCTGACTCTAGAGCATACCCCTAGAGGGACACTGGTAATCCTGAAAAGCTCATCATGGATCGCACCATGTCCAACAAGGTGCGATTTCTCCTTTCTGATACACCATTCATTTGTGGTGTATATGGAGGGGTCAGCTGAGAAAGGATACCATTATCCTTTAAGAATTGTGTGAAGTTAGTACTTAAGTATTCTCCTCCTCGATCTGATCGAAGAGCTTTAATACTCTTTCCTAACTGCTTCTCCACCTCATTCTTGAACTCCTTGAACTTCTCAAATGCTTCCGACTTGTACTTCATTAAGTACACATAGCCGAATCTTGATAAGTCATCGGTGAACGTGATGAAGTAAGAAAAGCCACCTTTGGCTTGGGTGGACATTGGACCACATACATCTGAATGTATTAGTTCCAAAATGTCCTTGGCACGTTCTCCATGTCCACTAATGGAGATTTTGCCATCTTTCCCATAAGGCAGGATTCGCATGTTGCAAACGATTCATAATCGAATGTTGTTAAGTAACCATGCTTGTGCAACTTTTGCAACCTGCTTTCGCCAATGTGCCCAAGTCTACAATGCCACATGTAGGCTTGGTTCACACAATTCTTGCTCTTCTTAAGAGCATTATCAATCTGAAGATTGTAATAAGAAACATCTAATAGATATAGACCGTTGACTAAAGATGCTGAAGCTATTGATTTATTACCATAATAAATCGAACAACTTCTATTTTCAATAGTCAACCTATATCCTATCTTGTCCAAACAAGATATTGATATGATGTTCTTTATTATGCTAGGAACATAATAACAATCTTCCAATAGTAAGGTGTCTCCCGATGGAAGCTTGAGGTTTGCTGTCCCAACAGCAATCGCCGCAACTTTTGCGCCGTTTCCTAGCCTCAATTCCACCTCACCATGTCTCAGCTTGCGCTTACTTGTCAGCATCTGCACATCATGGCATATATGAGAAGCACATCCGGTATCCAATACCCAAGATGTGGAATCTCTAACTGACAAGTTGATATCTATCATATAGATATCTGAAGCTTCAGACAGCTTCACTCTCCCATGAGCTTTATCATGAAGGAACTCCTTGCAGTTCCTTTTCCAGTGACCATACTGCTTATAGTAGAAGCAGTCAACCTTCACTACTCCTTTGCCTTTGTCCTTCGATCTATTATCGTTAGCTATCATCTTTGCTTCAGGGGCATCCAATGCCGATTCAGCAGGAGGATCAGCTCCAGGGACAAAGTCAATGTACTCAGATCTGAAGACATTCTTCAGGTTTTTGAACCAATCCGAGTAGATCAGGTAAGTCAAAAGGGCATCAAGTATGCCACGGAGTGGGTTATTCGACGACATAATTCCCTACAGGAGATAAGTAAAATCTATTTAGCAGATGTTCAATTATTAAAATTTAAAACAAGACATGATCTTTTGTTCAAGTTTAACTCCCACTAATTTTCGATGGACTGTATAACCCTCAGTTATACAGAACGGGAGACGCCGACAGTCTCCTAGTGGGGATCAGAATCTCAATGACTTGCACTACAGCGTTGTGGATAGCACAACAAACTGTAATACAATCAGAGAGCACCCAACTCATAGGACTTGCAACTCCTTGCAATATCTGATCATAGCTTCGGTCCCCAGAGATTTAATGGCCTTGTGGATAGCACAACAAACCACTAATTCTGGTCTAAGCTGACCATCATTACGCGACGAGCATAGATTTGCATGCAGCCCTTGTGGATAGCACAACAAAGCTACATGGTTCCTCTACCCCGAGCGTATAGGCATCTAATACCATAGCCACAGTTTCTCCTCCCAATTAAGCAGGCCTTGGGGATAGCACAACAAACCTGCTTAAAGTGATTCGAATCCTATGACTATAATGATGGTAGACCACGTGGTAAGTTCTCAACTACTCGCGTTACGGCTTAGAGTTTATCTGAGGATATTTAGATAACTTTTATCTTGGTCTCTCCTAAGTGATAGTATATAGATATATCGTATATATTTACTAAATACTATAACCTGCTTTGATTCATAATCAAAAGAAAACAATGCATCACATACATGTCATTAGTGTGGTCATGGATAGCACAGTGGGTTTGACTGGAGCCAACAGTCAAACGCACACACAACCTAACACAACAATTATATTAAATATCCTGCAATCACATAGGCAAGAGATCTCCATCTTTTCGCCTTCCTGGTTGCAGCTGTGGATCGTCCTCGCTCCTTCCTCGGTTGCCTCGATCATATTACATTTAAATTCTATATTTTATAAGTAAATTGAAGAAGGCCTTATGGCGAGTACAAGAGAGAGAGGGGGGTAGAAATACATCGGAGTATGAGAGAGAGAGGTGCGCAGACCTCTATTTATTAACAATAAATAATCAAACATACATCTACGATCCACACAATCCATTCATCACATGAATAATAAATTAAGTGCATATCCATCACCACGGTGTGTTTTAAACATCCCACACATGATTCAGCGCATCACATGGCTAAAACAAATAAGTTTTCAAAATAAATAATTTTGGCTCTCAAAAAACTGGGATCCAATCAAAATTGGTATTTGAATTTCGAAAAACTCATTTATTATCTTAACATGCAATTAAATCAAATTTAAAAGCAATAAACACACATCACATGCGCACACACTCCGAATTAATAATTTCAGATTATTCCATGCAAATTAGAACAATTCTAATAATCTAACACTTAGATTAAACCCCATTAATAATCTAACAATTAGACTATTTAAAGACTAATCTAACTCTTAGATTAATCCAATGAAATCAATTAATAATTTAACAATTAAATTAATAATCAAGTAAACTAATTATTAACTACTAATCTAACATTTAGATTAGCCAATTAATGTTAATTATTAATTTAACTCTTAAACCAATAATTAACACTAACTAATTAATAATTAATGAATCTAACTCTTAGATTAGATAATTAATTAATGTTAATGACTAATTTAACTCTTAAACTAGTAATTAACACAGATTAAATATTTAACCCCTAATCTAACTCTTAGATTAGGTAATTTAAAATCAATTATTAAATTAACACTTAAATTAATAATTAACTTTAATTAATTAATAATTACTAATCTAACTATTAGATTAGAAGATTGATGTTAATCATTAATTTAACCCTTAAATTAATAACTAACAATAATAATTAAAGATTACTAATTTAACACTTAAATTAGTCATTTAAGTCAATTATTAATTTAACAATTAAATTAACAACTAACTTAAATAATTAATTAACAATTAGATGAAACAATAGTTAATAATCTAACAATTAGACTAATAACTATTAATAGCTAATTTAACATTTAAAATCGTTAAATTGAGGTTAATAATCAATTTAACAATTAAATTAATATTAACCCCAATTAATTAACAACTAATTGCTAGTTAATAATCCCTTAATTGACTTATCATTAATAAAAGCCCAATTAAATAAAATTGAACAATGATTTTAATTTTTCAAAAACTATTTTGATTTTAAAATTAAAATCTAATTATAATTAATTAATGGGCTTGGGGTTTTAAATCAGAAATAGGGGTTTAAATTCTAAATGGGCTTAGCCATCTGGCTGAGCCATAGGGCTCGGGCCCTGGCCGAGCCAGGGCTCGGACCAGGCGCCCACAGTGGGCGCCTGGCTCGAACCTGGTTCGACCAGGCCCCCAGACCCGGTCCGACCGGCTCGGGACCGGGTCTCCCCCACCCTAACCCTAACTTCTGTTTGCAGGTGCAGGGTGGGGCAACCGGCGGCGGGGAGGAGCTACAGGGCTCCGGCGGCCGGGCCACCGGCGCCGCCCTGTCCTGCCGGCGGTGCCCCCGGCGCCGGCAGGCACGCCGGTGGGCCCCGGTTTGGGGTATTAACCAAGCCCCCAAAAAGGCCCAAATTTCTGGTTTTTCAGGTTTCAAAAACCCGAGTTTGGGCTCATTTTTCAGGACCTCCAAGGGCACTCCGGCGCCAATCTTGGTGACCGGTGGATAGAGGTGACTATCCTCTATGGATCCGGAGTCTCGGCCGGCCATCCCAACGCTTGGGAAGCGAGTACGAAGTCGCCGAAAACACCTCGTTCATCGTCCCACGAAGAACTCCGAAAACCCCAAATAAAATCCGAAAAATCACAGAAAAATAATCAAATTATTTGTGTTCATCTTATGAACACTATTCCGTCATTTTAATTGGATTAAACGCATGGAATAACTCAAGAAAAAATTAATTTCGGAAACCGAAATGGGACGAGAAACAGTGGAACATGGCTCTGATACCACTATTGGGATTTCTCGGTTTCTCCGGATCGCTCATGCAGCGGAAATTAAAAAAAAAAAAATACAGCGATTCGTTCCCATTTCGAAATCTAAAATACGATAATCGAATTATCGAAGTTCTCACCGTGCGCATATTCGAATCCGCAGCCGTTCGGTTCCGTCGGTGTGACACCGCAAGCCGCGCAAGCCCCCGGCCTCTAGCGAAGTCCACGCGATCCTCCCCGCGACGGATATCCTCGAGTTCCTCGTTCTTCGCAGCCCACGAAGCCTCCGCCGGTCGCCGCAATAATCGCTGCAGTGCGCGGACGATTTCCCGTCAAACGGGATTCGGAGAAGCTGCGGAGCAGATCTAGATCTGCCTGGACGCCAGAGGAAGACAGAAACTGAGGAGGGGCGGCTAGGGTTAGCAGCAGCTTGGCCTGCTCAGCCCGTTCGCTATGTTTTATACTAACCGTGCGGTTTTTCATAAAAACCCCCAGTTTATATAAAACCCACTTATTTATCCATCGCCTTGAGAATCATTTGCGTGTGACCCTCTAGGCCCAAGTACCAGTCCAGTTAATGGCCCAACAAGCCCAGTGACTCCTCACTGGCTTTATTAATTAATTAATAACCTTTTATTAATCAATTAATCAATCGAATTGATGTCGCACATCGAATTCGACCGGGCCTCCGATCACGTTGGGTGCCTGATAAGTCCACAATTTTACATAAATAACAGCTGAAAACTACATACTTTGCTATCAATTTAACAAACAAAATCACATGGAATGATAGATAAACCATTTGCGCATTCAAAATCTGAATTTCAAATATCATCACTCCATGGATGGAATAAGGGTAGCAACTCCATTTTCTCAGCAATTATTTAATGCGCAGTTGAATGATTTGCGGCTATAAGAACTTAACTGTTATTTTATGTGAAAACAGGACATGAACAAGCAGATGGCATAGTGGTTGGACCACCCGAACTTCAAGGAAGCAACCAGGGTTCGAATCCTGGCAAAAACAACATTTTATTTTCGTATTTTAGCTTCAACTGGGACCCACATGCCAACTAAGAGAGAAAGGAGGAGGGAATTCTGAAATTCAAAGGAAGGAGGATCCATTTCAAAATTTCGAAATTCAAAATACCAATTAATGTTTTAAAGAGGATCCCCTAATCAAAGGGAGCTTAATGACAGGATTTTTAAATCTATTTTTGAAATTCAAATCCTCCCCTCTTTCTATAAAACAAAGGGAGGAAGCCAAAAGGAGGGGAACCGAATTTTCAGAAATTTTTTAGCATCTCTCTCCCTTTTCTTTCTCTGTCATTTTTCTCTCTCTCTCTCCCTACGTTTTTGTCTCTCTGTTCTCCCTATTTCTTGCTCTTCCCCCTTCACCGAAGCCCTCTCTCTCTGTTAGTTTCTCTCTCTCTCTCTTTCTTTCTCTGCACGCCTGCAGTCCCGGGCTCAGCCGCCAAGGCCACGCAGCACCGCTCGGCCGCCAGCTTCGTCGCCCGCGCCAACCTCAGCCGCCAGGGCCATGCGGCATCGCTCGGCCGCCAGCCTCGTCCTCCACGCGCCAGACGAAGCGGGTTCGGCCGCTAGCCTCGGCCGCCAGCCTCGGCCGCCTGCCTCGTCCTCCTCACGCCGGACGGAGCTAGCCTCGGTCGCCAGCCTCGGCCGCCAGCCTCGTCCTCCACGCGCCGGACGGAGCTAGCCTCGGCCGCTAGCCTCGGCCGCCAGCTTCGGCCGCTAGCCTCGGTCGCCAGCCTCGGCCGCCTGCCTCGTCCTCCTCACGCCAGACGGAGTTAGCCTTGGCCGCCAGCTTCGGCCGCTAGCCTCGGCCGCCTCGCCTGCAGCACCGCTGCCTCGTCTGCCGCGCTCCCCGGTTCCATGCGCCGGGCGCCTCTCGGCTAGAAGCTCCAAATTAATGTTCATCTATGTTATTTTCTTGGAAGATTTTAAACTTTCTTATTGTAATAATAGTGATTGAGTTATTTGCCTTTCCAAAGTTGTAGACATTTCCACTGTTTTCTTAGATTAACATTATCTTGTCAGATTTATTCGCTTTACTTAATCTTAAAAAATTAGTTAACTAAGTTTTGGTGATAGATTCTAGATGCTAATTAGAAGCATGTTAAATTCTGTAATTAGTTTTGTTTAAAATAGAAGTTTTTAACTAGAGCATCAAATCAAAACACAATTTCATTCAAAAATCCAAAGTTTTCAAAATTAGATTTCTATTTCCTCGTGGATCGACCCGATCTCATCACTACACTATTTTCAAATAATTTTGTGTGAGAATCGGAATTTAAGGTTGATGATATTTATGTTTTAACGACGGCATTTAAATACGCATCAATTTTTGGCGCCGTTGCCGGGGAATTAGAATTTTAATTTTGATTATTTTGGGTCCATTTGTATAAATCCATACTCACATTCATTTTCTCTTTTTGCGGGAATTTAAAAAAAAAAAAAGAAGATAAAAGGAAAGCTCAACTTGGTGAGTTTGTTCCAATCTTTTTAATATTTTTATTTTTAGATTTGCTTAAAATAGATATAGACCTCATTAAATTAAAAAAAAATCAGAAAAACAAAATTAAAAAAAAATGTATTTCAAGATTAGAAACCAAACTACCATGTTTTTAGGACATGCATCATTTAGGAATGCATTAGTTTTAAATTTTTGTCATTTGTTTCATGTTGAAGAGTGCGGGAGGCAAGGTAAGTCTTTCTAAATTGTGCAAATAACATGTTTATGCATTGTCATTTCATTTTTGCACAAAACAAACTTGATTGAATTGTGGTGTGCATCTCATTGATAAAATAATTTAAGGGCATCTTCATAACAAGATAAGGTGGGGATTTCATCACCCTTCCTTGGCCCACAAACCACAAACACTCCATCTTGCATTGTCCCAAGCCCAATAAAAAATAAATAGCAATTGCACCTAGGGTTCACACTATGATTGGACCGAGCTTTGAATTCATTTCTACTTTGGACAACGGTGTCTAGGCTAGAGGTTACAAAGGCAAACGCCTAAGTGGACAAGTGGTTATTTAATTAGGTCCCTACGAAAGTAGGGGGAGCCTCCCACTATCCCACCTCTTACCTGGCCGATTGATCTATTGTAGGGGTGATTCATAGTGAATTCTAGCCATTTTGTGAGAAATCTCATCTTTAAGTCTAGGACACACTTAGGTCATTAGGAATTTGTTATTAACTTGTTTGTCTTTGCATACATAAACAAAAAAATATATATATAAATATAAAAATCACAAAAATAACCATTCTCATCTCATCTTGGTCTAGTGTATGCTAGGTAGAAGATCTCAAAAGCCATATATTATCAAACCCATTCAAAAAATTGAGAGATACCTACATCACCAAACCAACATTCAACATCAAATGGCTGGAAACAATCAACAAATACCAAAACAAATGAAGGAATACTTCATTCCTCATGACTATAATCCTTCATCTTGTATCCAATTGCCTAATGTCCATGCTAGCCATTATGAGATCAAGCCAAGCACCATCCAAATGCTCCCATCTTTTTATGGGAATACCAATGAAGATCCATATAAACATTTGGATGAATTCTTTGAAATTTGTTCAACCGTGAAAATTCAAGATTTCACGGAAGATGCCCTTCGACTTACCCCATTCCCTTTCTCACTTAAGGACAAAGCCAAATATTGGCTTGGAACGATAGGGAAGCCCATTAGGACTTGGCCTGAAATGCAACAAGAATTCTTAAAAAAATTCTATCCTATTGGGAGAACAAATACAATGAGAAGGGCTATAACTGGATTCTCACAATTACCAGGAGAACAAATTCATGAATCTTGGGAACGATTGAAAGAATTGTTGAGAAAATGTCCACACCATGGATTGTCTAGATGGCAAATTGTGCAAGCATTCTATGAAGGTTTAGATGCATAATACAGACAAATGGTAGATGCATCTTGTGGAGGAGCATTCATGAGCAAAAGTGAGGAAGAAGCTTATGATTTGTTTGAAATGCTAAGTGAAAATTCAATAAATCATGCTTCACTTTCATCATATGAAAGATCTGTGGGAACATCCAAACGGACTGGAGTCTATGAAATAAGAAATAGAGGAGAATTTGAACCTAAGATGGATATCAATGCCTTGGCTCAAAAGTTGGATAAGGTGGACCTTCTGGCCCAACAAATGAGCAAAATGGATCTTATGGCCCAAAAGCTAGACCAAGTCCTAGCTTCGAATAACCAATGATCTAATATCCATGCACAATCAAGACCTTACTCCGAATCTTCTCCATCTTATCAAGAAGCTTGTAGTCTTTGTGCCAGTCCAACTCACCATGTCAGTAAGTGTCCTACGGCAGCCCAATTACCACCGTTCATCCAAGAACAAGTCCAAGCAGCCCAGGATTATTCAAAGCCCAATCATGATCCATATTCTAACACCTACAACCCAGGTTGGAAGAATCATCCTAATTTTTCATGGAAATCTCAACAAGCCCAAGCTCCAAATCCACAAGCACAAAATTTTCAAAACAGGGCCCATCAACAGAATTACTCTTTCAATAAAAGCCAACCTATCCAGTCCCAAGCTCAAGCTCCTTACTTTCAGCCCAATAACAACCAGAATATGTTCTCTCAACCTCCATATCAAATCCCACAACATCAGCCATCAAATCAAAATGATGACAAATTCAATATGTTGCAACAATTACTCATGAATCAACAACAACAACAACAGCAATTGCAACAATTGGTCATCTCTCAACAACAATCCATTTCAAAATTGGAAGCCCAATTGGGTCAAATGGCTGATACAACTATGAGGAGAAGTGGGTCCATTACCAAGTCAACCCATTGCAAACCCACGAAACTATCCTCCGGGTTTCTAACATCAACCAATCCTACCTAACCCTCAAGCCCAACCTTAAATGGGCTCAAATCCACCAAGAGGCCCACAGTTAGAAAATGCGAAAGCAATTTTGGCCTTAAGAAGTGGTAAAGTCTTGCCGGATCCTTACCCAAATCAAGGATCTAGTCAGCCCAATCCTGAACAAAATGAAGAAGAAAAAGGAGAAGAAGATGAAGATGAGAATGAACAACCCAATATCATTCAAGGAAAAGGAAAAATGGAGGAATATCCTGAGAATTATAAACCAAAAATTCATTTTCTACAAGCTTTAGAAAATAGCAAAGAAAAAAGAAAGCATCAAATCCAAGAAAAAAATGAACAGTTAATGGACTTATTTAAACAAGTCCACATTAACATACCATTGGTTGATGCAATCCAACATGTGCCGGCCTATGCCAAGTTTCTGAAAGAACTTTGCACTCACAAGAGAGAGCCTAAAGCAAATCCTAAAACAGTCTTTTTGTCTGAAGAAGTGAGTGTCATTTTGCTCAATCAAATGCCTAAAAAGATGAAAGACCCTGGAGCACCACTCATCTCTTGTGTTGTTGAAGGAACCACCTTTCATAAGGCACTATTGGACCTTGGAGCAAGTGTGAACCTATTACCCACCTCAGTTTATGAAAAATTTGGGATAGGAGAATTGAAACCAACTCCGGTGATCCTACAATTGGCCGATAGATCTCTTAGGACACCGAAAGGAATGGTGGAAGATGTCATTGTCAGGATTGATACTTGCTACTTCCCAGTTGATTTTGTCATCCTTGACATGGAGCCTGTTCTGCATCTGAGAAATAGCCCAATTATATTGGGCCGACCTTTTCTAGCCACTGCAAATGCAATTATTAACTGCAAATCTGGGTTAATGGACATCTCATTTGGGGATCACAAATTATCCCTCAATATTTTTAAAGCTTCTGGCCATATGCAGGATGGGGAAGATTGCTTTGCAATTGATGTGATTGATAATATTGTAGAAACATCCCCTTCGGCCCAACTTGAAGAGGAAGAAGAGTTAATGGCCATATCATATTTGAATAAAAAGACCTGGCAGCCCAACAAGGTTGAGCCTCTACCTGAGCTCAATCTAGAACCTACCCCTCCATCTCTCCAGGTTCCTCCTCAGTTAGAGCTAAAACCTTTGCCGGAATCTCTCAAATATGTCTTTTTGGGCCCATCTGAAATTCTACCTGTGATTATAGCTACGGATCTTAACCCTACCCAAGAAGAACAACTGATTGAAGTTCTTCGAACTCATAAAGAAGCCATAGGGTGGTCAATAGCTGATTTGAAAGGAATAAGCCCAACCATATGCATGCATCATATTTATCTTGAAGATAATGCAAAACCAAGCAGAGAAATGCAAAGGAAATTGAATCCTATTATGATGGAAGTGGTTAAGAAAGAAGTGGTGAAATGGCTAGATGCGGGTATCATATACCCGATATCTGATAGCAAGTGGGTGAGCCCAACCCAAGTAGTGCCAAAGAAGTCTGGCTTAACTGTGGTAACAAATGAAAAAGGTGAAGAAATGCCCACTAGGCTAACCACGGGGTGGAGAGTTTGTATTGATTACAGAAAATTGAACACAATGACAAAGAAAGATCATTTCCCACTCCCGTTTATTGATCAGATTTTGGAAAAGCTAGCGGGTCAGAAATATTTCTGTTTCTTAGATGGATATTCGGGATATAATCAAGTGGCTATATACCCAGAAGATCAGGAGAAAACCACATTCACATGTCCATTCGGCACATTTGCATTCCGAAGAATGCCATTTGGATTATGTAATGCACCAGCAACTTTCCAAAGGTGCATGTTGGCAATCTTCTCAGATATGGTGGGAGAATTCCTTGAAGTGTTCATGGATGATTTTTCAATATTCGGGGATTCATTTGAAATTTGTCTGGAGAATTTGAAAAATGTACTGGGAAGATGCATAGAGACCAATTTGGTTCTAAGTTGGGAAAAGAGTCATTTTATGGTTAAAGAGGGCATAGTTTTGGGCCATATAGTGTCTGGAAGAGGTATTGAAGTGGATAAAGCTAAGGTTAGCCTAATCGCCAATCTTCCTCCACCCACTTCGGTAAAGCAAATTCGGTCATTCTTGGGCCATGCCGGCTTCTACCGCCGGTTTATTCAAAATTTCTCCCAAATTGCCCGACCATTAACCCTTCTCCTAGCTAAGGATGTCCCATTCCATATTGATGAGAAATGCTTGGAAGCATTTAAATCTTTAAAAGAGGCTCTGATCAAAGCTCCCATTCTCCAATCGCCTGATTGGTCTTTGCTATTTGAGATAATGTGCGATGCTTCTGATTATGCTCTGGGGGCAGTACTGGGACAAAGAATCTATAAAAAGCATGTGGTGATTTATTATGCAAGTCGTACACTTGTAGATGCTCAGATGAACTATACCACCACAGAAAAAGAATTATTAGCTGTTGTTTTTGCTCTGGAGAAATTTTGATCTTACCTTTTGGGGGCAAAAGTGATTATTTATTCTGATCACTCAGCATTGAAATATTTGTTGACAAAGAAAGATGCCAAACCAAGATTAATCAGGTGGATCCTACTCCTCCAAGAATTTGATTTGGAGATTCGGGACAAAAAGGGATCCGAGAATGTGGTGGCTGACCATCTCTCCCGAATCATGATTTCAGATAATGAGCCAATGAGAGACTCATTCCCTGATGAACATCTCTTAGCCATTTCCCACACGTCACCACCATGGTATGCACATATTGTGAATTTTAAGGTGACTGGTCAAATCCCACAAGGATGGACAAAAAATGAAAAAGATAAATTCTTCTCTCAAGAGAAGTATTATTTTTGGGAAGACCCTGAACTCTTCAAAATTTGTCCAGATCAAATAATCCGGAGATGTGTGCCTAAAGAAGAACAACAAAGTGTTTTGAACTTTTCCCATAACCTTGCTTGTGGAGGTCATTTCTCCGGAAAGAAAACTGTAGCAAAAGTTTTGCAAAGCGGTTTCTATTGGCCCACACTTTTCAAGGATGCTTATGAGTTCAGCAAAACATGCCTAAGATGTCAAGCTGTTGGAAGTATGACTAAAAGAGATATGATGCCTCTAAATCCAATCTTAGTGGTTGAAATTTTTGATGTTTGGGGAATAGATTTCATGGGCCCTTTTCCACCATCTTTTGGATGCGAATACATCTTAGTGGCAGTGGACTATGTGTCTAAATGGATTGAAGCAATAGCCACCCGAACCAATGATCACAAGGTGGTGATGAAATTTGTACAGAAGAATATCTTTTCTAGGTTCGGATGGCCAAAGGCTATCATTAGTGATGGGGGTTCGCACTTCACTCATTCTCAATTTCGATCATTGCTCAAAAGATATGGGATTACTCATAAGCTTGCTACCCCTTACCATCCCCAAACTAGTGGCCAAGTAGAGATATCCAAAAAATGGGCAACGCTTAAAACCTTACATTGAAAACATTCAAAATTGTCCATTGGAATCCATGCAGCTAAGTGATCCACAATGAACATAATTTTGTCCGGCTGAAGACAATAAACTTAGTGCTTATTGGGAGGCAACCCAATCTTCTCATTTTTATTCTAATTATTCTCTTTTTCTTTTTTTTAGAAAATCCATCATGGAGAACAGAGAGAAGCCTCGTCACATCTCAGGTTGTATCTCTCCTCATCATTAATTTTTGTGCATTTCTATGCCATTGAGGACAATGTCATTCAAGTTGGGGGGGAGAATCATAGTGCATATTGAATAAAATCGTTTAAAATGAACAAAAGTTTTGAAATTTTTTTCAATTTTCACACAAATTTTCAAAAGAAAAAAAATTGTTTCATTTTCACACTCCAACATAAATTCATAGCTATCACACTTCATTTAGGGAATCTTGATCAAAAAATTGAGGTAAAAGGATGAGTAAAAGTTTGAATTAACCCCTCTCTCTACAAAGAATCACGACGGGATGATTTTCACACACACACGGTAACTTGGAAAGAGTGGAAGATCATGAAAGTGTAGAGTTGCTGGAGTCACCCGAAGTGTAGAATTACCCATTCTACTTTTACTTTTAGGTCAAACGAACGGAAAGTTAGGATTCGTAATAGAAGATCAAACCACTTAACACTTTAAGGAGGCGGTCATTTCGAAAAAAAAAAAAAAAAGGGACAATCAGAAGCATAAAAATCAAATAAATATGCTTGAAAAGAGTCAAAGGAAGGACGGTGGCAAAAAGTATGCACCTCCCCTCAGACAGAAATAAAGAGAGTGGCAAAAAGTACGCACTCTCAAAGCACAAAACAATCGTGCTAAAGTCCTTCACAGCAAAATAAGACCAAATCCTAAAAAGTTTTAAGTCGGGGCGAAAATCGAAAAGCGAACCTAGCCAACTAATCTAGAGATCTCTTTTTCTGTTCTCTCCCCTGGGTAATTCTACTCTAAGAATCAGTGAAGGCAACGATATACCAAATAGGATATAAATGAACTCCAAGAACCTCAAATGATATGCACAATCACTTGTCATGATTCTAAGTATGGTGGGCGGGAGAACGAAAACTTGAATTCCAATTACCTACCATTTGCAATAGATATCCTTTAAAATGAAATGTGATTCTTTTTACTAATCACGGTAGTCCTAATTTTTCAAATGATTGTATTGCTAAGAGACTAGCAATGATTAAGTTGGGGAGTGTGATAAGTCCACAATTTTACATAAATAACAGCTGAAAACTACATACTTTGCTATCAATTTAACAAACAAAATCACATGCAATGATAAATAAACTATTTGCGCATTCAAAATCTGAATTTCAAATATCATCACTCCATGGATGGAATAAGGGTAGCAACTCCATTTTCTCAGCAATTATTTAATGCGCAGTTGAATGATTTGCGGCTATAAGAACTTAACTGTTATTTTATGTGAAAACAGGACATGAACAAGCAGATGGCATAGTGGTTGGACCACCCGAACTTCAAGGAAGCAACCAGGGTTCGAATCTTGGCAAAAACAACATTTTATTTTCGTATTTTAGCTTCAACTGGGGCCCACATGCCAACTAAGAGAGAAAGGAGGAGGGAATTCTGAAATTCAAAGGAAGGAGGATCCATTTCAAAATTTCGAAATTCAAAATACCAATTAATGTTTTAAAGAGGATCCTCTAATCAAAGGGAGCTTAATGACAGGATTTTTAAATCTATTTTTGAAATTCAAATCCTCTCCTCTTTCTATAAAACCAAGGGAGGAAGCCAAAAGGAGGGGAACCGAATTTTCAGAAATTTTTTAGCATCTCACTCCCTTTTCTTTCTCTGTCATTTTTCTCTCTCTCTCTCCCTACGTTTTTGTCTCTCTGTTCTCCCTATTTCTTGCTCTTCCCCCTTCACCGAAGCCCTCTCTCTCTGTTAGTTTCTCTCTCTCTCTTTCTTTCTCTGCACGCCTGTAGTCCCGGGCTCAGCCGCCAGGGCCACGCAGCACCGCTCGGCCGCCAGCTTCGTCGCCCGCGCCAACCTCAGCCGCTAGGGCCACGCGGCATCGCTCAGCCACCAGCCTCGTCCTCCACGCGCCAGACGAAGCGGGTTCGGCCGCTAGCCTCGGCCGCCAGCCTCGGCCGCCAGCCTCGTCCTCCACGCGCCGGACGGAGCTAGCCTCGGCCGCTAGCCTCGGCCGCCAGCTTCGGCCGCTAGCCTCGGTCGCCAGCCTCGGCCGCCTGCCTCGTCCTCCTCACGCCGGACGGAGTTAGCCTCGGCCGCCTGCTTCGGCCGCTAGCCTCGGCCGCCTCGCCTGCAGCACCGCTGCCTCTTCTGCCGCACTCCCCGGTTCCATGCGCCAGGCGCCTCTCGGCCAGAAGCTCCAAATTAATGTTCATCTCTGTTATTTTATTGGAAGATTTTAAACTTTCTTATTGCAATAATAGTGATTGAGTTATTTGCCTTTCCAAAGTTGTAGACATTTCCACTGTTTTCTTAGATTAACATTATCTTGTCAGATTTATTCGCTTTACTTAATCTTAAAAAATTAGTTAACTAAGTTTTGGTGATAGATTCTAGATGCTAATTAGAAGCATGTTAAATTTTGTAATTAGTTTTGTTTAAAATAGAAGTTTTTAACTAGAGCATCAAATCAAAACACAATTTCATTCAAAAATCCAAAGTTTTCAAAATTAGATTTCTATTTCCTCGTGGATCGACCCGATCTCATCACTACACTATTTTCAAATAATTTTGTGTGAGAATTGGAATTTAAGGTTGATGATATTTATGTTTTAACGACGGCATTTAAATACGAATCAGTGCCAAGCAACACCGCGTAAACCCGGAAGGTATTTGGGGTTAAGTAACCCACTCTTGGAACCTTTCCGCCGACAGTTACCGCGTGGATATAATCCTTCATTCGTACAATGCTCTCGAGTCAACTCAGGGTATGGCGAGCAGTCAAACCCTAACCGGTCGACTCACTTGGATTGGATGCCGCTGATGAATATCGGAAAACTCCTTTCCCGATATTATCGTCCGCCCTGGCCAGGGACTTTTGTGCATCCTTCCTAGAGCTTTCTCTCTCTAAGTGCCGAGAGCGAATGATTCCTTATTGACACACAATTCCCTTCGACGGTATTCCGCTGTACTCAATCCTTGGCGTATTAGAATCCCATGGCTAAAGATTCGTTAACCAAGGTCAAAGCACAGAACTCCACCGACAAGGTGTCCTTGGTGTCTCAGGTCCGAAGACCATCCACGCAACTACGACAATAGAATCAAGCTGGTTGACAGTAAGGTACAATACCATCCAGCGATTCAGTCGGATCAGTTCAGTGAACTCATTCTCCAATGAGCACCTACAGATTCGCCTTAGTGTCTCCACACAAGTGACTTATGAGACCAGTCACCCTCATCATATGAGCAGGAGTAATCTGTACTAGTCTAACCGGATATCCGATGTCCTTCTCGGATATCCTCCGACTAGGAACAATTAAGAATATGTGTGTTTAAGTGATCAGTCTCATTAGTATGATCTCATCATAATTTGATCACTATAACACATATCCACGGACTTCATTATGAAACGATAATTAATGCGATTTACACATAATGAATATTATGCCATTTTATTAATAAATGAACGAGATTTACATAGTCAGATTGGCTTGTAGGCCACCTAAAACTAACAGTATCTTCTCCATAATCTTTATTAGAACTCCTTAAAAGATATCAAATGACTCAAAGATATCCTTTAAATATCCTTTAAAGGACATGGAATCTTTGAATAGCATATCCCCCTTTCTTAGGTTCATTTAGGAGGATAAATAAACATAAAGGATATCCTCAATTAATGAGGCATGAACACCACCACGTACTTGGGGATATTCTTTAATTATCCTCCAATCAATATGAAGGAACCAACATCCACTTATTTGTAGACATATCCGACTGAGCCAATACGTTTATCATTTGAGCATACATTCAATGAAAGTAAACATACATTAAACAAACAGAATTTAACATGCATCAACTTTATTTGAATCCACTTTGTTACAATACATCACTGTTGACCATTACATCGATAAGAATGAATCATTTAAAATTTGATCATTCTACTAATAAGAATGAACCACAACTTCGTGGTCAATCCACCGATAGGATAGAACCACACAATTCAATGATCATTCCGTCAATAGGAATGAACCAAGGAAATTAAATATTGATCATTCTACCAATAAGAGTGAACCACAACTTCATGGGCAATCGACCAATAGGAAAAAATCATAAACACATTGGCCAATCCACCAATAAGAACGAACCACATAATTAAAACTCTAGTCATTCAACCAATATGAATGAATCGTATATTATCAATTAATTAAAATTTTGGTCATTCAACCAATATGAATGAGCCACAAGTACATTAACATCATTACAAGATAATTAAAAAAAAAAATGGTCCTTATTTGTATCTTTTTTCCCACGCAAGGAAATCTTCAAGCAGTCCTCATTTGTTCTCTTTTTTTTAGTAAAAAGAGTCTTCAAAAATCCTCTAGAGCCTCCCCGTAGTCTACTCTTTTCTACCTCTTGCAGTAGCCTACCTCATGTGGGCTATTTATAGAGTGAGAAAGCGAGCAAAGAGGAGTACGGTAGGTACCCCCACCGGTGGGAGGGGGGGAGCCACTGGTGTGGCTCCTCCTTCCCCTTTTATTTTTATTTTTTTTTGTTTTTCACCTATCTTCTCTCTGTTTTCTGTCTTTTTTTTTCTTCTAAAAAAGAAGTTTCAACAAATACCCCCCATGGGACATGTGTCGCAAGCAGAGGCAGAGGTATATGTCCCGTTTATCCACATCATAGTCTCTTATGGGCTTCATATGATGCAATCATGTGCATTCAGTTGATGTTTCATGAACCTTGTCTTGAAATTTTGGGAGTATGAGGTGTTAACCCTCCAAGGTTTTATTACCTCTGAGCAAGGGTAGCTTGTAGTTGCTAGGAGATTAATACTTTACCAACTTCCGGCATTTGCCAACTTCTTCAAAAATGCTTGGGCATGAATATCTTTTTTCCAACATTTTAGGGTATATAACGGAAGTGACCCTAATTGACTGGAGCTTTGACTGCAACAAGACGATCTTTGGGCATGAATATCCTCTTCTAGAATTTTAGTGACCCTAACTGGCTAGAGCTTTGACTGCAACAAGTCGATCTTTGGGTACGGATACCCTCTTCTGGAATTTTAGGGGACATGATGAAAATGGCCTCCACTGGCCGAAACTTTGTCTACAATAAGCCACTCTTTGGGTATGAATAACCCACTCTTCTGGTAGTTTAGAACACGTTGTGAAAGTGATCCCAACTGGCCGAAGCTTTGACTGTGACAAGCCAATCTTTTGGGTATCGATAACCTTCTTCTAGCATTTCAGAGTACATTATGAAAATAACCTTAACTGATCGAAACTTTCACTGCAATAAGTCGCTTTTTTGGGTATGGATAACCATCTTCTGGCATTTTAGATACATTAGGAAAGCGACCCTAAGTGTCCGAATCTTGACTACAACAAGTCGATCTTTGGGTATGGACAACCTTCTTCTGGCACTTTAGGGCACATAGGGAAGGTAGCCCTAATTGGCAGAAGCTTTGAATTGTAGTGAGCCAAACTTTGTAACTTTGCCATGACTTATAGGTTTTCATCTTGCTACTTTGTCCTTCAAACTTTTGATAGTAAATTGCTCTCAGTTCTTTCTTTCCTTTTGCACTTATCCCGCTTCTTTCCTCCTTTGCGTCATGGCCGAGGCAGGAGGCTTGTCTTTGTTGTTCCTAGATGACTCCCGAAAACTTTTGGTGAAGTCGGTCCGACTTTGACTTGCTTGATCGTCTACTTTCTCGGTTTCTCTGAATATCGAAGAGCGCCTTAGGTTCCTCATATATGTTTGAACGTTTCCGAGACAACCTGACTCATAGGCACGATGTCAGATCTCTTAATGAGACTTGGACTTTGGCAGGTTCTTGGCATAATTATATCGTCGTCTTTCCGAAGGTGACTTTTATTTTGTCTCCCTTCTCTTCGTGATCCAGCTACTCTAAGGGCTTGTCTCGGATAGCGCTTTCCTTATGATTTGGTTGTCTCGAAACCCTGTCCCGAATAACACATTTATCCCTTAGTGAAATCTTGATTTCAAATCGTTCCAATGTTGTGTAACTACATAGCGATCGAATGCAAGGTTGCCGTGTCTATTGGTGCTTCTAAGCTTTCGTGATAGGCTGCTTGAACAATCCCTCTCCGTCGGCTCCTTGGGTCCAGACGGCACTAACGTGGGATGGTCCTTTTTTGTATTTATGTTCTTAGTGAGCTACTTTGTTGGGCTTTGGGGTTCATACCCTTTCAACTGGTTTTAAAACTAAAAAAATACAATTCTAGATTTTAAAATCACCGATTTTGAAATTATTGATTTTGGTTTTGGTTTACAGTGATTTTGGTTTGTAAATTGAAATCAATTTACAGTGGTTTTGGTTTACGATTCACCAAATGCGTTCAATAAAGGATGCAAAGTACCAAAAAACTCTGGTATACTACAAGTTTGCACACATAATATACTTTTTTTTATTATATTACACCATTTGTTTTCTATTAGGAGGCATTTGGGAAAATGGGAAGAGGGGGAAGCTTTTCGGTCCCATAAAGTCAATATCGATCTCACCTTAATGAAGCCGTGAATAACATATCAAATATCGATCTCAGCCCCATTCCGCCACCTGGAACGCGCACATTGCCCTATCCCCCCCACAAATGCGCCCTGAAGTCAATCAAGAAAAAATAAAAAAAATTGCCCACTCATATGTGATCTCGAGAGCACCCTGATGCCCTTGAGTGCGCCAGGATGCTCTCGGGAACTTCATGGCGCATCTTGAGCTACTCGAAAGAATCCTGGCGCTCTCGAGTGCATGCTTCCAGTGGACTCATATGCTGGAGAGCGCCGTGATGCGATCGAGAGCGCTAGGATGCACTCGAGCGCTTCAGAGGAGAGCAACCTGTGGGCAAATTTATTTTTTTTTGGCTAATGTCAAGGCGCATTTATGCGGGGGACAGGGCCATTTGCACGCTCTAGGTGGCAGAATGAGGTTGGGAGGCCCATTCCACGTTAGCTTGCTGCGGTGCAGCAAGTAAAACTCGTTTATTATTGGTTATTTTTAGGAAACATTTTGTATACATGTATCCTTGTAATCATCATGATTTATTGCATACTCTTGAATTCCATATATTTAAGTACTCTTCATATCTCTAAAAAGATTGCAATTATCCCTCTCCGATGAAATAGCTTTAACTCCAACAGTAGAATATGCAAGAACATATTTTTTTACATTCTTGACTTCCCTAGGCTTAACTATTTTCACATATTTAATTACAGTTCATCATATTTTAATATAAGAATATAATTGTAAATTTTTCTGAAGATGTCAAGAGTATATGAAGTAATAACATATATGAGAGTTAAGGATGTACATATAAATATGACTCATCTATCTTTGTTCCCATATGAGTAGAAAATAACTTTTTTAACCTTTGATTCCATATAAGTGTGAACATATATGAACTAAAAAATAGGTCCCCACAATCTTAACTCATAACTCTACTAAAGTAATAAAATATATAAAAAGTTTCAAATATGTCGTATACGCATTTAAGTTATGAGAGGAGATCATCTCAGTACTCATTTGGATCAGAGTCCAGCAGTACAGAGAGAAAGGGGTCAAACATTGCAAAAAAACCCTCATATGATTCCACAATTTTGCAAATACATGGGCCCACCCCCTCCAAGAGGATCTCTTCTCTTAAATTACTAGTTGCAATCCCGTACGATGCACGGCGAATTAACAGATTTGAATAAAATAATCATAATTAATATAAGTGAAATTAATTTTTTACTCTTTGTGAAGGAATGAATAAAATAATATAGAAAAATATATGTTCATAAATATTAATATTTTTCTGTAAATATTAGGTTAGTTGTTTGGTAAATATTAAAAGTTTAGAACTATTATATCTAATTGAAATATAGATTGAAAAGGAAAACAAAAAGTGAACTGAAGGTTATTAATATTATCCCATGAGATTATATCAATAAATGTTTGCATTGAAACATTGATTGAGAGAAAAATGAGAGAGAGACTGGTCTCATTAATAACAAAATTAGTTATTATAATCCTATGAGATTATCTCAATGATGATAATAAATATTAAAATTTATTATTATTATCTCAAGAGACTATCCAAATATTAACAACAACAGCAACAATAATAACAATAATAATATGAGTGAGAAAAGTGAGACAGAGACTGGTCTCGTTAATAATAATCATAAATAATAATAATAATAATAAAATTAATAATAATTTCAAAAAAATAATTATAATAATATCAAAAAAAATTATTATTATCTCATGACACTATCACAATAATAATAATAATAATAATAAACAATAATAACATAATGTCAAAATTAATTATTATTATTATCCCAAAAGACAGTAACAACAACAATAATAATAATAATAAGATAATAGGAGAAAGAAAAAATAGGAGATAGAAATATTAATAGAGTGAGAAAAATGTAAAAGAGGAGAAAGAAAGGTAATAATGGTAATAAGATATTTTTATAAAAATAATAATAATATCAAACTTAGTTATTAATAGCAGACAAGTGCCCCTTGGTTTTAGAACTACAAAATTTCATTTGTATCAAAAGCAGTGATTTTGAAATCAATGAATTAGAGAGTTTTATAATAAAAGGAAAAAAAGCCCAAGTCATGCCCTACATGTCCACATAATTGGATTTGCAGTCCTCAAGAAATGGAGGAGCCTTGTGGGCCATGCATAGCCTTTTCCAGCATTTAGGTTCGAGAGACCCAGAAAAGCCATCGCATCTAGCCCTGAGCCTTCAGGTAGTCGGGAGAATCGGGGTCCCTTGATCTCGAAGGCTTCTAATTTTTTTGTGGATCTTTGTTCATGATTATTGGGTTTACCCAAACACCTTTTACTCCCTTTTGACTTTTTCGAGGCCTTGTGTGACTCTGTGCCTCTTGGGCCACATAGTGATCGGATGCAAGGTATCCGTGTCTATTGGTGCTTCTAAGCTTTCGTAATTGGCTACTTGCCCAATCCCTCTCTGTCAATTCCTTGGGTCCAGACGGCTATAAGGTGGGACTGTCCTTTTTTGTATTTGGGTTTTTAGTGGGCTACTTTGTTGGGCTTTAGGGTTCTTGACTTTCCTAGGATTAACTATTTTCACATATTTAATTAGAGTCCATCATATTTTAATATAAGAATATAATTGTAAATTTTTATGAAGATGTGTTTATGAAGTAATAGTATATACGAGAGTTAAAGATATAAATATGACTCATCTCTCTTTAACGAAAAGAACTCTCTCTTTAACGGCACACACTTAAAGCTCATCTACTTTTGCTTAGTTTGTCGGCATCCTCCCCACTAATGACACCCAATATCCTACGCGGCGCCATGAAGCTGAAATGGCAGGCGCCATGCAGAAGAGCCAAGCCAGGCACAAGACAAAAGCACCCACAACCGTCACATCCACGTGTCTCGGCAGCACCGATCCCATCCACCCCCACGAATCCCTATAAATACCTACCCTTCTCCCCGCCTCCACCTCCATCCCAACCAACAGCATCCACTGCCCTCTGATTAGCTCTCAGAAGACCCAGCCATGGCGACTTCCTGGGCCTCCGTGCTCTCCTCCGCTCTCTGCGTGCTCCTCCTCTGCCAGGGTTCTTTCGGTCAGCTGCCCTTCAGCGAGGGACAGCAACCCTACCAGGCCCGCCGACTCTGGGAACAAAGTGAGTGCCGGATGGAGAGGTTGGACGCGGTAGAGCCCTCACGGAGGGTCCAGGCCGAGGCCGGCGTGACCGAGTACTGGGACCAGAACGATGAGCAGTTCCAGTGCGCTGGCGTCGCCCTCTTCCGCACCACCATCGAACAGAGAGGCCTACTTCTGCCCTACTTCTCCAACGCCCCTCGCCTCGTCTACATCATCCAAGGCTAGTGCATTATACATCATCCAAAGCTGGTTAACCAGAGTCTTAACATTGTCTCTCTAATATGACGGCATGCTGCATGCATTACGCTGTATATGCGCAGGTAGGGGCATGACGGGATCAGTGATACCGGGCTGCCCGGAGACTTTCCAATCCTTCCAGCAAACCGAGCAACGCGAAGAACGCCGGCCGGAGCTGAGGTTCCGCGATCAACACCAGAGGGTCCACGACTTCCGTGAGGGAGACGTCATCGCCCTGCCTGCCGGCGTGGCCACCTGGTTCTACAACGACGGTGACACACCCGTCGTCGCTGTCACCGTCGCCGACACCAGCAACTACGCTAACCAGCTGGACCGGAGGCTGCAAGTAAGTAAACAGCTAAGCAGATTAAATGGGTATCTGATAATCGGGACGAAAAATAGACGCAATACTTGCAGGCAGGTGTTTTCACAAGCAGCTCTAATCTACGTCCTTATTACGTTCATGCAGAGGTTTCAGCTTGCAGGAAGCCAGCAACGCCGTGAATCGTACAGGGGCGAGGAAGACGTCTCCGGCAACATCTTCAGTGGGTTCGACGTGGAGGTGCTGGCCGAGGCGCTCGGCGTCAGCAGAGAGACCGCCAGGAAGCTCCAAGGCCACGACGACCGGAGGGGGAACATCGTGCGCGTGGAGAGGGGTCTCCAGGTCCTGAGGCCGGAGAGGAGGAGCAACGGACAGGAAGAAGATGGAGAGAAGAGCGCCGCGAACGGTCTCGCGGAGGCTTTCTGCACCGCGAGGTACAAGGAGAACGTCGGCGACGCCA
Source organism: Zantedeschia hybrid cultivar (assembly GCA_030544215.1). Classification (NCBI taxonomy): domain Eukaryota; kingdom Viridiplantae; phylum Streptophyta; class Magnoliopsida; order Alismatales; family Araceae; genus Zantedeschia; species Zantedeschia hybrid cultivar. Next base: position 1,398,921 of record JARZZO010000015.1, read on the forward strand.
GTCGTGCGGACGTGTACAGCCCCCGGGCCGGCAGAGTCACCAGCCTCAACAGCCAGAAGCTTCCCATCCTCCGGTTCATCCAGATGAGCGTCGAAAGGGGTGTCCTGCACAGGGTAGGGTTTCCAAACACTATAATCATCTCCTTATCATATATAGGATAGAAAGACATGCAATGTAACCTGTTGGTCTCCACAAATCAAACCACACACTTGATCTTGTACCTAATTCCTACATATTACTGATCTATGCATGTCTAAAGATCCCTCTAACTATATGATCTGGCTACTCGCAGAATGCCCACTACGCGCCCCACTGGAATATAAACGCCCACAGCGTCCTCTACGTCATCAGGGGACGCGGCCGCATGCAGATCTCCGGCCACCAGGGCAGCACCAGGTTCGACCGCGAGGTCCGGCAGGGCCACGTCGTGGTCATCCCCCAGAACTTCGCGGTGGCGGCGCAGGCCGGCAGCGAGGACTTCGAGTGGGTGTCCTTCAAGACCAACGACAACGCCATGGTCAGCCCTCTCGCCGGCAAGGCCTCCGTCTTCCGAGGGCTGCCGGAGGGTGTGATTGAGAACTCCTACAGGGTCAGCAACGAGGAGGCGAGGCGGATCAAGTACGGCAGGGGCGAGGAGTTCCTCGTCTTCCAGCCGAGGGCGCAAGGCATGAGGACCTCTGTGATAGCAATGCCACACTCTGCTTAAGCAAACTATTGTGAGCCAGCGCTGGGGAGTCCCAGAGAGGGCAATAATGCATGGTTACCCAAGGCTTTGTGCTTTCGATAGACTTGATTAGGTTTTCTAGTAAATAAAGCCCCCAGGCCGCCTTGGTGTCATATCATATTGAGTGGAAATAAATGAGCACTCGAGGTGAGCTTTTATTAGTAAAATTATTAATCAAATAAGTTTCTCGCTGTCTTTACGACAAAAAAATGGTTCTCTTCGTCCTGGTGACGCATTAATTTATTAAAATGCTTTGAAAATCTGATCAGATGGACAAGTTGAACCGGGAAACTAGAAAAAAAATGTTTTTAAAAAATTCAAATAGGAAACCAATAAAAATTGGCAGGTTTACTCTGATTGATCACCTAGTTGAATGTTAAATAGTATATTTTGTTTTCCTAAATATCAATAAAACAAATTAAATACAATAAATCAAACCCAGTTTCTCGTTGTCTAGCTAATTTATTGTTTCTCATGTTATCTTAAAACTTTGATTTGAAGGAAATATAGAATAAGAGCTGAAGGGCGTAAATCACAAATGTATGTAAGCTTATCCTTATTAAGCAGAGAAATCCATGACCTCTACATCACAAATGAGACAAACTAACTATTGCTCCCAAGATAAGAGCCAAAGATATATAACCATTGAATATATGACATTAACCATCCAAACCAAAATTTTATTAAAAAAAATAAAAATACAATAACTAAAATTAAAATCTAATTTTGATGCAAAAACTATTATTCAAATCACTGTATCCTCATCCACATTTTGTCCTTAGAATATCTCAAACTTTCTAAAACTTATGTCCTCGACAGCAACCTTAGAGCCAAAAACGTAGGTAGGTCTTATGATCTCAAATATTTACGAAGACGGCACCAATGCATGGCAGGACTCAAATGGGATCAGCACAACACACTGTCGGTGTCACAAACAGGGAAGCAAACAAACATATATCCCTATAAAACTACAACGGAAATAGATACAAGCCTACAAATCCCATCTAACCGTGCTCTTATACATACAAAAATGGCAATCACCCTGCGCATATCTATACTAAACCAGTGAGTGTTCATGAGTTGATCATATCACAAGAATAGATTTCATATTGAGCTAGTTCATCTCAAAAACCTTTAAGTGTATTGTAGTATTTCGCCACAGAATCATTTCCTTGTTGAAGAGTAGCACTGGATCTTTCAAGACTAAAAATCCGAGGTCCATTTGAAGGAGTGAAACGCTCCTTAAGATCGGACCAAACTTCAGATGCAGAATTTGTATAGAGAACAGAAAGAACCAAATCATGATGAACTGAGTTAAAAATCCAAGAAAGAATTATATTATTGACTCGTTCCCAGGATTTATAGGGAGGATCTCCAACTGGTGGCTCTAGTATGGCACCATTGATGAATCCTATCTTGTTCTTTGTAGAAAGTGCAACAGACATAGCACGTTGCCATGAACTATAATTGTCACCATTAAGCACGCTAGAAACAAGAACAGAACCTGGATTATCGGAACAATGTAGAAAATATGGATTCTCCATACCACCTGAGACAGCTGCTAAATTGGTAGAAGTAGCCATTGGAGACGATGTTGCAGAAGAAACTGGTTCTCCCATTACTGGATGCAGATATGATTCTAGAACAAGAAGGGAGGCGGGAGGAAAAAATTACTCTTGCTCTGATACCATGTTGGAGACAAGACTATATGAGCAAGAATATGCTGGGCTCAAGGAAAGAGCCCTGCAGAACAAATGTTATTAATAGTGGTATATTGTTACAACTACAGAGGAGTTTGTTATAAGATGCATACATGGACGTGACCATAACAACCTGAGCACAAGGAACACACCCTTCTAACAAAAATAATGACCTAGGTGTATGATGAAATGTCAGCTGTTTATAAATATAGCAACCTGCTAACATATCTGCGTAGCCAATCGGTGGGGCATAGGAATACAGAGATTGGGAAATTTCTATCTTAACAATTTCCATAAGATAATCTACAAGGAAAAAAGAGAATGTCAATATGCCACGGCCCTTTGTCACTCTCCTTTGCCACCCACAAAAGACGTGTCACATGGGCGCCTTTTAGGGTTGTCCCCACATAGGGGTTAATAGTAATTGATATAAAGTGCTCATGTGGCATTTATCTTTTAGGAGTACTAAGGGGCATGTCATAGTAGCATCCCTCATGGAAAAAAATGACATCCAGAAGTTCAAACCCCAATAAGAACCTAACCGGTTTAGTTCATTCTACGCTTAGATTACATCTTTATATTAAAAGGTGGGCTACCTAAAAGATAAGGAAAGGGGACAGAGGGAATTTGTCCAAAAAAAGGGAAGGGAAGGAGTAGATACCTTTATTACTTCATGTGATGCATCTGAGTTCAAAATGGAAGAAAGAACTTCAACAGTGCTTCGAGTTACAACAAGAACTTCTTTTTTTTCTTCAATTAAAAGACCACCCCCAAGATAGCCAATATCATATACATCTCTAGTTTGATTATTGATCTCAGAGTTAGGATATCCTTCAGGAAAGGACAAGGGCTCATAGATCCCTGTTTCCCTAGAAGAAATCCCTTGTGTTGGATTACCATCACGCTCCATATTAAATGACACATTTCTAGCCTTCAAACTCTGCAAACAGGATCATAACAGGAAAAACTTAGTATGCAAGACGATTGCTTGGAATAATTTTTGCACTTAATAACATGAAGTTCTAAAAAGATGCAAATCAACACTCTAAACAAAATAATAAAAAAAAGCTATAAATGACATGAAGGAAGATGGTATATTCAGCACCCAAAGTATTGATGTATCTTCTCCATAAACATGTAGCTACTTCAAAAGACCTGCCTTTGCCAACCCACAGGTGGTATCATCTAACCTATAACCTTGTAACACTGAATTTGAACAATTATAGTGATATTGGCACCATGTTACATGTCTAATGCATACTTTCTCGGACACTCCCACATTTTGTTCCCCCCAATCATTCACCAGTGGAGTCTGAAAATCTGTCCATTTCTCTATCAACTCTTTTGATCTTGGAAAACTCACTGTTTAGCCCCACCTTCCATTTTTTATTAATTGTTTGAGTTCAGGCTGGTCGATTGATTCAATTGGATAAAATGCTCAGCTAGCATTTAAATGCTGCTTACAGCGTTATGTCACTCAACATTGTGTGTGTGTGTGTGCGGAGGAGGGTTCTATACTCACCAATGGCAAAATAAGAACGGTGGCACTTACTTCAGTAACACCTTAGTCGAATGTTAATTTTCAATCCAAATCGTCGAATCTTCGAAAAAATATGAAAATTATGTATATATATATATACATGTAAATTTATTCGATTCTAATACCTAAAAGTCATTGATTACTAAATATCACTATCTATATTGTCCATTTGTAAAGCACCGATGCATAGGAAGTACACATCCGATGCATCTAATTTTTCATTCATAGATACCTTTTTAATAGTAGAGAAGATTTAACGGTTTGGATTGAAAATTAGAGTTCGGTAAAGGTGTTCATGAAGTAGGTGACACCGTTCTAATTTCTTCACCGGCGAGAATGGAACCCTCTTCTATATACATGTGTGTGTACATAATATATGATGTATGTGCAATTATGTATGTATGAGACTTTGTTTTTTTTTTTTTTTTTTTTTAAAAAAGAATTTGCTTTAAAAGGATTTTTGGTTTGACAAGAAAATTCTTTGAGTTTTGAAAACACAGTCTTCTCTTTTTTTTTATTTTTTTAATGTAGACTTTGAGAACTTGAAGTTAGTCCTCAAGTCTAAGATTTTAGATCAAGTGTGGATCCATGTGTTTTACCTCTCTCCATTTACCTCGATTAGCATTAATTATGTCAATCATTGATTGGCAACCATTGATTAAGCGTCCATTAAGGTTCATTGAGACAACAAGAAGAAAATAAATAAGTTGTTTTGATGTCATGCATGAAAGATAAATTCTTTTTGTTTGAGGATTTTACAAGGGCCCTTAAAGGATATTTAATAGATTTTAAGTTCACATGAGGACATGAGAACTCATGATCTTCAAATGATACTAAGAAGATAGGTTTTTTGGACCTAATCTGCATTAGAACTCCTTAAAAGATATCAAATGATTCAAAGATATCCTTTAAATATCTTTTAAAGGATATCGAATCTTTAGACAGCATATCCCCATTTCTTAGGTTCATTTAGGAGGATAAATAAATATAAAGGATATCCTCAATTGATGAGGCATTTAACGACCCGCCACCCTATAATCGGGGATCCGATTACTAAATGGGTACCGAATCATTAATTTGGAACCAAACCAGGATCTAAGTAAGTCTGGGAAATAAATAATCAACTAAGCTAAACATTCACATCGCATTGGATTGAAAGGAAAGTGCAGAAATTAAAAGTTATTACAATGCGACTCGATACAGCAAATAATTACATACTCCAACAGAAAATGAATAATTAGCATACAGGCCAGAAGTAAAGATAACAACTACGTCGGGACATACCCCGGAACAACAGCTGGCAACGCGCAACTCACAGTAGTATACACCGCTAAGTCTGCCTGGAACCCTCACCTGAAAACCGCAGGGGTGAGTCTCAACGAAAAGACTCAGTAGGGATCCTTCGATCCCCACTGCCCACACACATACACCCACAAGTGCAAGGTACAGCTAGAGATACAGTAACCAAGTAAAGCAGTAATTATTACACCTAAATCTCGATATGAATCGCATGCATTCGAAGTATATTTAACATGCATAATTCCAAGTTACCGGAAATCCTAACTGGCTGGAGCTTTGACTGCAACAAGTCGATCTTTGGATACGAATACCCTCTTCTGGAATTTTAGGACACATAATGAAAGTAGCCCCCACTGGCCGAAACTTTGACTACAATAAGCTGCTCTTTGGGTATGAATAACCCAGACTTATGGTAGTTTAGAACATATTGTGAAAGTGACCCTAACTGGCCGAAACTTTGACTGTGACAAGCCGATCCTTGGGTATCGATAACCTTCTTCTAGCATTTTAGGGCACATTATGAAAATAACCTTAACTGGCCGAAACTTTGACTGCAATAAGTCACTTTTTGGGGTATGGATAACCCTCGTCTAGCATTTTAGGTACATTAAGAAAGTGACCCTAAGTGGCTGAAACTTTGACTACAACAAGTCGATCTTTGGGTATGGACAACCCTCTTCTAGCATTTTAGGACATACAGGGAAGGTGGCCCTAATTGACCGAAGCTTTGAATTGTAGTGAGCCAGACTTTGTAACTTTGCCATGACTTATAGGCTTTCATCTTGCTTCTTTCTCCTTCAAACTTTTGATAGTAAATTGCTCTCAGTTCTTTCTTTTTGTTCTTGGACGACTCCCGAAAACTTTTGGTGAAGTCGGTTCGATTTTGACTTGCTTGATCGTCTACTTTCTCAGCTTCTCTGAATATCAAACAGCGCCTTCGGTTCCTCAGATGCGTTTGAACGTTTCTGAGACAACCTGACTCATAGGCACGATGGCAGGTCTCTTAATGAGACTTGGACTTTGGCACGTTCTTGGCATAAATATACCGTTATCTTTCCGAAGGTGACTTTTATTTTGTCTCCCTTCTCTTCGTGATCCGGCTACTCTGAGCGCTTGTCTCAGATAGCACTTTCCTTATGATTTGGTTGTCCCGTAACCCTATCCCGGATAACATATTTATCCCTTAGTGAAATCTTGATTTCAAATCGTTCCAATGTAGTGTAACTACTTTCTTCTTCTTCTTCCATTTTTTTTTTTTAACTAACTCTAGTGCCCTTCCAGGTTTTCATTAGAATTAGCCACCTCTTATTTTCGCCTGCACGTCTTTTCAGGTTTTCATGTAGCGGAATTATCTATTTTTGCCTAAGGCGCTCTTTCAAGTTTTCACCTTAGTCGGATTTTGGGACCTTTTTGTCTTTAATTGTACCATTTCTAGGAGAAAGTAGTTAAGTCCCTCGGAGCACCTTAATTTTAAGCCCCATTTTATTTTATTTTAGTAAGGAATGATGGCTCCCTTATGGGCCAGATTTGGATAGAGTTCTCAATTCTGTTCGGTAGGGATTTGTGGCTTTCCTGTGGGCCAAAGTGGTGGGACTTAGGAATTCTGGGTTTGTGAAGCTTTGGGAGACCATGGCTCCCCGGTTGATATTTTGCCCTTTGGGCGAAACTTTTCTGATGGGACGAAAAATTTAGTGATTTTCTTATAAAGTGAAAATTCCAAGTAGTGTGATGGACTCCTGGGCTTTTTTTAGGAGATAAAAACACCAAGTAGCCATGAACTTTGGATTTTTAAGGGAATAAAGGTTCTAAGTAGCCATGAACTTTGGGTTTTCAAGGGAGAAAAGGGTTCAGGCAACCATGAATTTTGTGTTTTCCAGGAGATGAAGGCTCTGAGTAGCCATGGACTTTGGATTTTCAAAGGAATGAAGGCTCCAGGTAGTCATGAATTTTGAGTTTTCAAGAGGATGAAGGCTCCAAGTAGCTATGAACTTTGGGTTTTCGAGGAAATGAAGGTTCCAAGTAGTCATGAATTTTGGGTTTTCGAGGAAATGAAGGCTCCAAGTAGCCATAAACTTTGAATTTTCTAGGGGATGAAGGCTGATTAAGGCTCCAAGTAGCCATAAACTTTGGATTTTCGAAGGAATGAAGGCTCTAAGTAGACATAAATTTTAGATTTTCAAGGAGATAAAGGCTCCAAGCAGCCATGAACTTTGGCTTTTCAAGAGAGTAAAGGCTTTAAGTAGTCATGAACTTTAGGTTTTCAAAGGAATAAAGGCCCCAAGTAGCCATAAACTTTGATTTTTTTCAAGGAGATAAAGACTCCAAGTAACCACGGATTTTGAGTTTTCAAGAGATAAAGGCTTCAAGTAGCCGTGAACTTTGGGTTTTCAAAGGGATGAAAGCTCCAGGTAGTCATGAACTTTTGGGTTTTCAAAGGGATGAAGGCTCCAAGTAGCCATGAACTTTGAGTTTCCAAGGGTATGAAGGCTCCGAGTGGCCATGAACTTTGGGTTTTCAAGGGGGTGAAGTCTCCGAGTAGCCATGAACATTGGATTTTCAAGGGGATGAAGGCTCTAAGTAGCTATGAGATTTGAGTTTATTGATGGAGATTCCCTCGGTGGGACGAGGTATTTTGGATTTTTTGATTTTGCTTGAGGGGATAAGTAACTTTGAGATGGAGGAACCCTTTGAACCTATCCAAGGTGAAGATCAGACTTTTCCACTTCTTTACCGAGGCGGGAGGACGTCAACATCGTCGTCAGTTAAAGTTCGTAACAGCCTCCATAACTTTTAGAAAACAAAAAACAATAATAATAACGTCCTTGGCACATAACCGATTCTACAGCGCATACTCTATGGGTCCATTTGGTTACACTTAAAATAGAATCGAGTGAAAAATGTTTTCTAAGGAAAACAGTTCACAAGAAAAACAAAATGGAATCAATCATTTGATACTTCTAAAAAAGTTTTCTTCAAAAGTTTTTCATTTCTTTCTTTCCACGTTTTCTTGAAAAGTTTTTCATTTCTTTCTTTCCACGTAAAACTTTTTTTCAAAAATGATTTCATATATTTGTTTGCTTAGAAAATCATTTTCAATTATAAAATCATTAACATAGATATAAATATAACCCTCTTAATTATAGTATTATTTGTGTATAATCTCCTTAACTATGCGAATTTATTTTGAATTTTGTCTAAGATTCCATTTTGGTTCTACGTAAAACATATTTAAATAGAAAAAAAATTTAAGGAAACCAATTTACAAGGAAAATACAAACACAATCAATATTTTTTGGAAATCTTTTCACTTATTTGTTTTCTTGTAAAAGAATTTGAACTGTCCGATCAAACACTTATGAGATTACTAACATAGATAACATAGTTAATTGACTTTTTTTTCTTATTTTCTGAGTTGAGAGAATAGCCAACACGGCCTTTGATCATACATTTCAAGTAAAAAAAGACAATGTCCTCACATCATCAAAATTTGAAAAGTCAGTATAATTTTTATTTTATTTTTTTAGTTTGGAAAACATTCTAGCTCAACATTAGATTAAACGATTCAAACAAAAAAAATCATGCTTCCACACAGTCAAAGTTCAAATGGCAAAGTCAAAAGATCTTTTTATTTTTTTCCTAGTTTTCATATTGCTGGAATGCCCTAACTTGAAATCGAATTAGATGGTTCAAATAAAAAATATCATATCTTCACATGTTACACATTATATGTTTCGTTGTATTTAAAATATAATTAGAACGAAAAATAATTTTAAAAATAAGTTTTATTTTAAAAAATATTTTTATTTATCTTTTCCGTAAAAGTTGAATTTTAGCAAGTTTCAAGATTATCATATTGTTTTAAAGATATAAAGTGTAAAATTATAATATCTTAAGTTTTAGGTATAAATATAAGTAAGAATAACTTATTGCACCCTTAGGGGTTATTACGTCACATGATGGTATAGTCAAACTTTAAAAAAATGAATTTTTTTTGAAGCCCCGAACATGCCCTACATGCCCACATAATTGGAGTTGCGGCCCTCAAAAAATGGAGGAGCCTTATGGGCCTTGCGTAGCCTTTTCCAGCATTCAAGTTTGAGAGATCGAGAAATGCCACATGTTCGCATCTGAGCTCTAAGCCTTCAGGTAGTCGGGAGAATCGGGGTCCCTTGATCTCGAAGGCTTCTAACTTTTTTATGGATCTTTGTCCGTGATTATCGGGTTTACCCAAAGACCCTTTACTGCCTTTTGACTTTTCCGAGGCCTTGTGTGACTCTGGGCCTTTAGGGCCACATAGTGATCGAATGCAAGGTAGCCGTGCCTATTGGTGCTTCTAAGCTTTCATGATAGGCTGCTTGCACAATCCCCCTCCGTCACCTCCTTGGGTTCGGATGGCACTAACGTGGGATGGTCCTTTTTTGTATTTGGGTTCTTAGTGAGCTACTTTGTTGGGCTTTAGGGTTCATACCCTTTCAACTGGTTTTAAAACTGACAAAAATAGTATTCTAGATTTTAAAATCACCGATTTTGAAATTATTGGTTTTGGTTTTGATTTACGGTGATTTTGGTTTGTAAACTGAAATCAATTTACGGTGGTTTTGGTTTGCGATGCACCAAACACGTTCAATAAAGGATGCAAGATACCAAAAAACTCTGCTATACTGCAAGTTTGCACGCATAATATACTTTTTTTATTATATTACGCCATTTGTTTCCTATTAGGAGGCATTTGGGAAAATGGGAAGAGGGGGGAAGCTTTTCGGTCCCATAAAGTCAATATCGATCTCACCATAATGAAGTCGTGAATAACATATCCAATATCGATCCTAGGCCCATTTTGCCACCTGGAACACGCACATTGCCCTATCCCCCCGCACAAATGAGTCCTAATGTCAATCAAGAAAAAATAAAAAAAATTGCCCCTCCATATGTGATCTCGATCGCATACTAAGGCACTCGAGAGCATCCTAGCACTCTCGAGTGCATCAGGGTGCTCTCCAGCACATGAATGCGTCGAAGAGCACCCCAATGCCCTTGAGTGCGCCAGGATGCTCTCGGGCACTTCATGGCCGTGCCCTTATACATACAAAAATGGCAATCACCCTGCGCATATCTATACTAAACCAGTGAGTGTTCACTCCTGTCAGTACTTTTACCATCACCAGCTTCATGGCTATGTTCTGCAGTAACTCTTTCCCCTATGTTTTCTGTTTCATTCACTGCAGCGTCTCTGGGTCCGCTTGAATTGGCAGAGCCATCGCATTCCAGACCTAGGCCCTTTGAGGGTAGAGTTGCAGCCTCCATTTCCTCGTAATTAGATACGACTTTTTGGAGCGCTTCATGGAGGTTTAGAGCTTCAAACAGCATTTCTCTATCATACAGTCGTCTCCATGATTCTCTATATCACCTGCTGTGAATCCTTGCACTTCTCGAGCATGCTCAATGTAGGATCATCTTATAAAGCAGCATAGAGCAACATAAGGTCGGTAGAAACATTGATGCGTAAAAAAATTAGGGCCAAAGAAAAAGGATTAGCTTAAGACTGGCAGTGGATATGTCACGTACATGAATGTTGACTCTTATCATTACAGTTTTTATTTTTCTTCCCTAATCAGAGTTTAAAAAGAGGCAAATATCTGAGTAGCCAATCGGTGGGGCATAGGAATACTGAGATTGGGAAATTTCTCTCTTAACAATTTCCATAAGATAATCTAAAACGAAAAAAGAGAATGTCAATATGCCACGGCCCTTTGTCACTCTCCTTTGTCACCCACAAAAGACGTGTCACATGGGCACCATTTAAGGTTGTCCCCACATAGGGGTTAATAGTAATTGATATAAAGTGCTCCTGTCGCATTTATCTTCTGAAGTACTAAGAGGCATGTCATGATAGCATCCCTCATGGAAAAAAATGACATCCAGAAGTTCAAACGCCAATAAGAACATGACCGGTTCAGTTCATTCTAGGCTTAGATATTTTACATCTTTATATTAAAAGGTGGGCTACCTAAAAGATAAGAAAGCGGACAGTGGGAATCTATCCAAAAAAAAGGGAAGGGAAGGAGTAGGAATACCTTTATTGCTTCATGTGATGCCTCTGAGTTCAAAACGGAAGAAAGAACTTCCACAGTGCTTCGAGTTACAACAAGAACTACTCTTTTTTTCTTCAATTGAAAGACCACCCCCAAGGTAGCCAATATCATATACATCTCCAGTTTGATTATTGATCTCGGGGTTAGGATATCCTTCAGGAAAGGACAAGGGCTCATAGATCCCTGTTTCCCCACAAGAAATCCCTTGTGTTAGATTACCATCACGCTCCATATTAAATGACACATTTATGGCCTTCAGACTCTGCAAATAGAATCATAACAGGAAAAACTTAGTATGCAAGACAATTGCTTGGAATAATTTTTGCACTTAATAACATGAAGTTCTAAAAAGATGCAAATCATCACTCTAAACAAAAAAAAAGAAAAAAAACTATAAATGACATGAAGGAAGATGGTATAGTCAACACCCAAAGTATGGATGTATCTGTTGGGATTTCTCGGTTTCTCCAGATCGCTCACGCAGCGGAAACTAAAAAAAAAAAAATACAGCGATCCGTTCCCGTTTCGAAATCTAAAATACGATAATCGGATTATCGAAATTCTCACCGTGTGCGGAATCGAATCCGCAGCCGTTCGGTTCCGTCAGTGTGACACCGCAAGCCACGCAAGCCCCCGGCCTCTAGCGAAGTCCACGCGATCCTCCCCGCGATGGATATCCTCGAGTTCCTCGTTCTTCGCAGCCTACGAAGCCTCCGCCGGTCTCCGCAATAATCGCCGCAGTGCGCGGACGATTTCCCGTCAAACGGGATTCGGAGAAGCTGCGGAGCAGATCTGGATCTGCCTGGACGCCAGAGGAAGACAGAAACTGAGGAGGGGCGGCTAGGGTTAGCAGCAGGTTGGCCTGCTCAGCCCGTTCGCTATGTTTTATACTAACCGCGCGGTTTTTCATAAAAACCCCCAGTTTATATACAACCCACTTATTTATCCATCGCCTTGAGAATCATTTGCGTGTGACCCTCTAGGCCCAAGTACCAGTCCAGTTAATGGCCCAACAAGCCCAGTGACTCCTCACTGGCTTTATTAATTAATTAATAACCCTTTATTAATCAATTAATCAATCGAATTGATATCGCACATCGAATTCGACCGGGCCTCCGATCACGTTGGGTGCCAAGCAACACCGCGTGAACCCGGAAGGTATTTGGGGTTAAGTAACCCACTCTTGAAACCTTTCCGCCGACAGTTACCGCGTGGATATAATCCTTCATTCGTACAATGCTCTCGAGTCAACTCAGGGTATGGCGAGCTGTCAAACCCTAACCGGTCGACTCACTTGGATTGGATGCCGCTGATGAATATCGGAAAACTCCTTTCCCGATATTATCGTCCGCCCTGGCCAGGGACTTTTGCGCATCCTTCCTAGAGCTTTCTCTCTCTAAGTGCCGAGAGCGAATGATTCCTTATTGACACACAATTCCCTTCGACGGTATTCCGCTATACCGAATCCTTGGCGTATTAGAATCCCATGGCTAGAGATTCGTTAACCAAGGTCAAAGCACAGAAGTCCACCGACAAGGTGTCCTTGGTGTCTCAGGTCCGAGGACCATCCACGCAACTGCGACAATAGAATCAAGCTGGTTGACAGTGAGGTACAATACCATCCAGCAATTCAGTCGGATCAGTTCAGTGAACTCATTCTCCAATGAGCACCTACAGATTCGCCTTAGTATCTCCACACAAGTGACTTATGAGACCAGTCACCCTCATCATATGAGCAGGAGTAATCTGTACTAGTCTAACCGGATATCCGATGTCCTTCTCGGATATCCTCCGACTAGGAACAATTAAGAATATGTGTGTTTAAGTGATCAGTCTCATTAGTATGATCTCATCATAATCTGATCACTATAGCACATATCCACGGACTTCATTATGAAACGATAATTAATGCGATTTACACGTAATGAATATTATGCCATTTTATTAATAAATGAACGAGATTTACATAGTCAGATTGGCTTGTAGGCCACCTAAAACTAACAATCTCCCACTTGGACTAAAGCCAATCACCTTTATACAATAAGTCCATAGACTCTAGGTGACGCTCAAACACAATTTGAGCCAACGGCTTTGTCAGTGGATCTGCTATATTGTCGACCGAAGGAACTCTTTCTACTACTACATCTCCTCTAGATATGATCTCTCTGATAAGGTGAAAGCGCCTCAGAATATGCTTCGATTTCTGATGAGACCGTGGCTCTTTCTCTTGCGCAATGGCTCCATTGTTGTCGCACAACAGTGGAACAGGCTCAAAGATACTGGGAACTACGCCGAGGTCGGTGATGAATTTCTTCAACCACACTGCTTCCTTAGCGGCTTCAGCTGCAGCGATGTACTCAGCTTCAGTCGTCGAATCTGCAGTGGTTACTTGCTTGGAACTCTTCCAGCACGCTGCACCTCCGTTCAAAGTAAACACGAATCCAGATGTAGACTTGCTATCATCTGGATCTGACTGGAAACTCGAGTCAGTAAAGCCTCGAAGTTTCAAGTCACCTCCTCCATAGACAAGAAACATATCCTTAGTTCTTCTCAATTACTTAAGGATACATTTCACTCCCTTCCAGTGCTCTTCGCCTGGATCAGCCTGAAATCTGCTCGTAACACTTAGAGCAAATGGAACATCAGGCCGTGTACATAGCATGGCATACATGATAGATCCTATGGCAGAGGCATAGGGAATTCTATCCATGAATGCCCTCTCATCAGGAGTCTTAAGAGACTGCTCCTTTAAGAGATTAATTCCATGTCTCATCGGTATGAGACCTCTCTTGAAATTTTCCATGTCAAACCTTTTGACTATGGTATCTATGTACAAGGATTTGGTCATTCCAAGCATCCTCTTTGATCTATCTCTATAGATCCGTATTCCCAATACGTAGGATACTTCTCCCAAATCCTTCATGGAGAAGTTTTTCGACAGCCAGATCTTTACTGATGACATCATAGCTACATCATTCCCAATGAGTAGTATGTCATCTACGTAAAGAACTAGAAAAGTGACTGCACTCCCACTGGTCTTCTTGTACACACAAGGCTCATCTTTATTCTTAATGAAGTCATAAGACTTGACAGCCTCGTCAAATCTTATGTTCCAGCTCCGGGAAGCCTGCTTCAATCCATAAATGGACCTCTGAAGCTTGCACACTTTATCTGGAGATTCTTTGGATGTGAAACCTTCTGGTTGTATCATATACACCTCCTCCTCAAGGTTACCATTGAGGAAGGCAGTCTTCACATCCATCTGCTAGATTTCATAATCAAAATGTGCAGCAATGGCGAGTAGAACTCTGATCGACTTTATCATGGCAACTGGTGAGAAAGTCTCGTCATAGTCAATTCCTTGCCTTTGACGATATCCCTTTGCCACCAACCTTGTCTTATAAGTGTCGATCCGTCCATCAGCACTGATCTTTCTCTTAAAGATCCACTTGCAACCGATGGGTACAATAGCTTCGGGCAAGTCCTCCAAGTTCCAAACTTGGTTGGTGTATATGGACTGGATTTCTGAGTTCATGGCTTCTCGCCATTTCCCGGCTTCTGGGCCTTCTGTAGCCTCCTGGTAGGTTTTAGGATCATCATCCTCATTATATTCTACCTTAGACTCACCTTCAGCAATATGTCCCACATATCGTTCGGGTAGTCTAGGTACTCTACCAGATCTACGAGGCTCATCTGCGTGTATCTGAACAGATTCATGAACTGATATCTCATCTGATGATAATGTAGCTGTTTGAGGATCTAGAACCTCTTCCAGTACTATTTTACTCCCATTGTCCTCCTGAAGAAGGTATTCCTCTTCCAGGAAGACAGCTTTCCTGGCGACAAACACCTTTTGTTCACCAGGATGGTAAAAATAGTATCCAAAGGTTTCCTTTGGATATCCCACAAACGTGCATTTATCAGTTCGTGATTCCAGCTTGTCTGGATCATACCTCTTCACATGAGCAGGACAACCCCAAACTTTAACATGTTTAAATTCTGGTTTCCTGCCTTTCCATATCTCATATGGAGTAGAGGCTACAGACTTGCTGGGTACTCTGTTCAGTATGTATACTGCTGACTCTAGAGCATACCCCTAGAGGGACACTGGTAATCCTGAAAAGCTCATCATGGATCGCACCATGTCCAACAAGGTGCGATTTCTCCTTTCTGATACACCATTCATTTGTGGTGTATATGGAGGGGTCAGCTGAGAAAGGATACCATTATCCTTTAAGAATTGTGTGAAGTTAGTACTTAAGTATTCTCCTCCTCGATCTGATCGAAGAGCTTTAATACTCTTTCCTAACTGCTTCTCCACCTCATTCTTGAACTCCTTGAACTTCTCAAATGCTTCCGACTTGTACTTCATTAAGTACACATAGCCGAATCTTGATAAGTCATCGGTGAACGTGATGAAGTAAGAAAAGCCACCTTTGGCTTGGGTGGACATTGGACCACATACATCTGAATGTATTAGTTCCAAAATGTCCTTGGCACGTTCTCCATGTCCACTAATGGAGATTTTGCCATCTTTCCCATAAGGCAGGATTCGCATGTTGCAAACGATTCATAATCGAATGTTGTTAAGTAACCATGCTTGTGCAACTTTTGCAACCTGCTTTCGCCAATGTGCCCAAGTCTACAATGCCACATGTAGGCTTGGTTCACACAATTCTTGCTCTTCTTAAGAGCATTATCAATCTGAAGATTGTAATAAGAAACATCTAATAGATATAGACCGTTGACTAAAGATGCTGAAGCTATTGATTTATTACCATAATAAATCGAACAACTTCTATTTTCAATAGTCAACCTATATCCTATCTTGTCCAAACAAGATATTGATATGATGTTCTTTATTATGCTAGGAACATAATAACAATCTTCCAATAGTAAGGTGTCTCCCGATGGAAGCTTGAGGTTTGCTGTCCCAACAGCAATCGCCGCAACTTTTGCGCCGTTTCCTAGCCTCAATTCCACCTCACCATGTCTCAGCTTGCGCTTACTTGTCAGCATCTGCACATCATGGCATATATGAGAAGCACATCCGGTATCCAATACCCAAGATGTGGAATCTCTAACTGACAAGTTGATATCTATCATATAGATATCTGAAGCTTCAGACAGCTTCACTCTCCCATGAGCTTTATCATGAAGGAACTCCTTGCAGTTCCTTTTCCAGTGACCATACTGCTTATAGTAGAAGCAGTCAACCTTCACTACTCCTTTGCCTTTGTCCTTCGATCTATTATCGTTAGCTATCATCTTTGCTTCAGGGGCATCCAATGCCGATTCAGCAGGAGGATCAGCTCCAGGGACAAAGTCAATGTACTCAGATCTGAAGACATTCTTCAGGTTTTTGAACCAATCCGAGTAGATCAGGTAAGTCAAAAGGGCATCAAGTATGCCACGGAGTGGGTTATTCGACGACATAATTCCCTACAGGAGATAAGTAAAATCTATTTAGCAGATGTTCAATTATTAAAATTTAAAACAAGACATGATCTTTTGTTCAAGTTTAACTCCCACTAATTTTCGATGGACTGTATAACCCTCAGTTATACAGAACGGGAGACGCCGACAGTCTCCTAGTGGGGATCAGAATCTCAATGACTTGCACTACAGCGTTGTGGATAGCACAACAAACTGTAATACAATCAGAGAGCACCCAACTCATAGGACTTGCAACTCCTTGCAATATCTGATCATAGCTTCGGTCCCCAGAGATTTAATGGCCTTGTGGATAGCACAACAAACCACTAATTCTGGTCTAAGCTGACCATCATTACGCGACGAGCATAGATTTGCATGCAGCCCTTGTGGATAGCACAACAAAGCTACATGGTTCCTCTACCCCGAGCGTATAGGCATCTAATACCATAGCCACAGTTTCTCCTCCCAATTAAGCAGGCCTTGGGGATAGCACAACAAACCTGCTTAAAGTGATTCGAATCCTATGACTATAATGATGGTAGACCACGTGGTAAGTTCTCAACTACTCGCGTTACGGCTTAGAGTTTATCTGAGGATATTTAGATAACTTTTATCTTGGTCTCTCCTAAGTGATAGTATATAGATATATCGTATATATTTACTAAATACTATAACCTGCTTTGATTCATAATCAAAAGAAAACAATGCATCACATACATGTCATTAGTGTGGTCATGGATAGCACAGTGGGTTTGACTGGAGCCAACAGTCAAACGCACACACAACCTAACACAACAATTATATTAAATATCCTGCAATCACATAGGCAAGAGATCTCCATCTTTTCGCCTTCCTGGTTGCAGCTGTGGATCGTCCTCGCTCCTTCCTCGGTTGCCTCGATCATATTACATTTAAATTCTATATTTTATAAGTAAATTGAAGAAGGCCTTATGGCGAGTACAAGAGAGAGAGGGGGGTAGAAATACATCGGAGTATGAGAGAGAGAGGTGCGCAGACCTCTATTTATTAACAATAAATAATCAAACATACATCTACGATCCACACAATCCATTCATCACATGAATAATAAATTAAGTGCATATCCATCACCACGGTGTGTTTTAAACATCCCACACATGATTCAGCGCATCACATGGCTAAAACAAATAAGTTTTCAAAATAAATAATTTTGGCTCTCAAAAAACTGGGATCCAATCAAAATTGGTATTTGAATTTCGAAAAACTCATTTATTATCTTAACATGCAATTAAATCAAATTTAAAAGCAATAAACACACATCACATGCGCACACACTCCGAATTAATAATTTCAGATTATTCCATGCAAATTAGAACAATTCTAATAATCTAACACTTAGATTAAACCCCATTAATAATCTAACAATTAGACTATTTAAAGACTAATCTAACTCTTAGATTAATCCAATGAAATCAATTAATAATTTAACAATTAAATTAATAATCAAGTAAACTAATTATTAACTACTAATCTAACATTTAGATTAGCCAATTAATGTTAATTATTAATTTAACTCTTAAACCAATAATTAACACTAACTAATTAATAATTAATGAATCTAACTCTTAGATTAGATAATTAATTAATGTTAATGACTAATTTAACTCTTAAACTAGTAATTAACACAGATTAAATATTTAACCCCTAATCTAACTCTTAGATTAGGTAATTTAAAATCAATTATTAAATTAACACTTAAATTAATAATTAACTTTAATTAATTAATAATTACTAATCTAACTATTAGATTAGAAGATTGATGTTAATCATTAATTTAACCCTTAAATTAATAACTAACAATAATAATTAAAGATTACTAATTTAACACTTAAATTAGTCATTTAAGTCAATTATTAATTTAACAATTAAATTAACAACTAACTTAAATAATTAATTAACAATTAGATGAAACAATAGTTAATAATCTAACAATTAGACTAATAACTATTAATAGCTAATTTAACATTTAAATTAGTTAAATTGAGGTTAATAATCAATTTAACAATTAAATTAATATTAACCCCAATTAATTAACAACTAATTGCTAGTTAATAATCCCTTAATTGACTTATCATTAATAAAAGCCCAATTAAATAAAATTGAACAATGATTTTAATTTTTCAAAAACTATTTTGATTTTAAAATTAAAATCTAATTATAATTAATTAATGGGCTTGGGGTTTTAAATCAGAAATAGGGGTTTAAATTCTAAATGGGCTTAGCCATCTGGCTGAGCCATAGGGCTCGGGCCCTGGCCGAGCCAGGGCTCGGACCAGGCGCCCACAGTGGGCGCCTGGCTCGAACCTGGTTCGACCAGGCCCCCAGACCCGGTCCGACCGGCTCGGGACCGGGTCTCCCCCACCCTAACCCTAACTTCTGTTTGCAGGTGCAGGGTGGGGCAACCGGCGGCGGGGAGGAGCTACAGGGCTCCGGCGGCCGGGCCACCGGCGCCGCCCTGTCCTGCCGGCGGTGCCCCCGGCGCCGGCAGGCACGCCGGTGGGCCCCGGTTTGGGGTATTAACCAAGCCCCCAAAAAGGCCCAAATTTCTGGTTTTTCAGGTTTCAAAAACCCGAGTTTGGGCTCATTTTTCAGGACCTCCAAGGGCACTCCGGCGCCAATCTTGGTGACCGGTGGATAGAGGTGACTATCCTCTATGGATCCGGAGTCTCGGCCGGCCATCCCAACGCTTGGGAAGCGAGTACGAAGTCGCCGAAAACACCTCGTTCATCGTCCCACGAAGAACTCCGAAAACCCCAAATAAAATCCGAAAAATCACAGAAAAATAATCAAATTATTTGTGTTCATCTTATGAACACTATTCCGTCATTTTAATTGGATTAAACGCATGGAATAACTCAAGAAAAAATTAATTTCGGAAACCGAAATGGGACGAGAAACAGTGGAACATGGCTCTGATACCACTATTGGGATTTCTCGGTTTCTCCGGATCGCTCATGCAGCGGAAATTAAAAAAAAAAAAATACAGCGATTCGTTCCCATTTCGAAATCTAAAATACGATAATCGAATTATCGAAGTTCTCACCGTGCGCATATTCGAATCCGCAGCCGTTCGGTTCCGTCGGTGTGACACCGCAAGCCGCGCAAGCCCCCGGCCTCTAGCGAAGTCCACGCGATCCTCCCCGCGACGGATATCCTCGAGTTCCTCGTTCTTCGCAGCCCACGAAGCCTCCGCCGGTCGCCGCAATAATCGCTGCAGTGCGCGGACGATTTCCCGTCAAACGGGATTCGGAGAAGCTGCGGAGCAGATCTAGATCTGCCTGGACGCCAGAGGAAGACAGAAACTGAGGAGGGGCGGCTAGGGTTAGCAGCAGCTTGGCCTGCTCAGCCCGTTCGCTATGTTTTATACTAACCGTGCGGTTTTTCATAAAAACCCCCAGTTTATATAAAACCCACTTATTTATCCATCGCCTTGAGAATCATTTGCGTGTGACCCTCTAGGCCCAAGTACCAGTCCAGTTAATGGCCCAACAAGCCCAGTGACTCCTCACTGGCTTTATTAATTAATTAATAACCTTTTATTAATCAATTAATCAATCGAATTGATGTCGCACATCGAATTCGACCGGGCCTCCGATCACGTTGGGTGCCTGATAAGTCCACAATTTTACATAAATAACAGCTGAAAACTACATACTTTGCTATCAATTTAACAAACAAAATCACATGGAATGATAAGATAAACCATTTGCGCATTCAAAATCTGAATTTCAAATATCATCACTCCATGGATGGAATAAGGGTAGCAACTCCATTTTCTCAGCAATTATTTAATGCGCAGTTGAATGATTTGCGGCTATAAGAACTTAACTGTTATTTTATGTGAAAACAGGACATGAACAAGCAGATGGCATAGTGGTTGGACCACCCGAACTTCAAGGAAGCAACCAGGGTTCGAATCCTGGCAAAAACAACATTTTATTTTCGTATTTTAGCTTCAACTGGGACCCACATGCCAACTAAGAGAGAAAGGAGGAGGGAATTCTGAAATTCAAAGGAAGGAGGATCCATTTCAAAATTTCGAAATTCAAAATACCAATTAATGTTTTAAAGAGGATCCCCTAATCAAAGGGAGCTTAATGACAGGATTTTTAAATCTATTTTTGAAATTCAAATCCTCCCCTCTTTTTATAAAACAAAGGGAGGAAGCCAAAAGGAGGGGAACCGAATTTTCAGAAATTTTTTAGCATCTCTCTCCCTTTTCTTTCTCTGTCATTTTTCTCTCTCTCTCTCCCTACGTTTTTGTCTCTCTGTTCTCCCTATTTCTTGCTCTTCCCCCTTCACCGAAGCCCTCTCTCTCTGTTAGTTTCTCTCTCTCTCTCTTTCTTTCTCTGCACGCCTGCAGTCCCGGGCTCAGCCGCCAAGGCCACGCAGCACCGCTCGGCCGCCAGCTTCGTCGCCCGCGCCAACCTCAGCCGCCAGGGCCATGCGGCATCGCTCGGCCGCCAGCCTCGTCCTCCACGCGCCAGACGAAGCGGGTTCGGCCGCTAGCCTCGGCCGCCAGCCTCGGCCGCCTGCCTCGTCCTCCTCACGCCGGACGGAGCTAGCCTCGGTCGCCAGCCTCGGCCGCCAGCCTCGTCCTCCACGCGCCGGACGGAGCTAGCCTCGGCCGCTAGCCTCGGCCGCCAGCTTCGGCCGCTAGCCTCGGTCGCCAGCCTCGGCCGCCTGCCTCGTCCTCCTCACGCCAGACGGAGTTAGCCTTGGCCGCCAGCTTCGGCCGCTAGCCTCGGCCGCCTCGCCTGCAGCACCGCTGCCTCGTCTGCCGCGCTCCCCGGTTCCATGCGCCGGGCGCCTCTCGGCTAGAAGCTCCAAATTAATGTTCATCTATGTTATTTTCTTGGAAGATTTTAAACTTTCTTATTGTAATAATAGTGATTGAGTTATTTGCCTTTCCAAAGTTGTAGACATTTCCACTGTTTTCTTAGATTAACATTATCTTGTCAGATTTATTCGCTTTACTTAATCTTAAAAAATTAGTTAACTAAGTTTTGGTGATAGATTCTAGATGCTAATTAGAAGCATGTTAAATTCTGTAATTAGTTTTGTTTAAAATAGAAGTTTTTAACTAGAGCATCAAATCAAAACACAATTTCATTCAAAAATCCAAAGTTTTCAAAATTAGATTTCTATTTCCTCGTGGATCGACCCGATCTCATCACTACACTATTTTCAAATAATTTTGTGTGAGAATCGGAATTTAAGGTTGATGATATTTATGTTTTAACGACGGCATTTAAATACGCATCAATTTTTGGCGCCGTTGCCGGGGAATTAGAATTTTAATTTTGATTATTTTGGGTCCATTTGTATAAATCCATACTCACATTCATTTTCTCTTTTTGCGGGAATTTAAAAAAAAAAAAAGAAGATAAAAGGAAAGCTCAACTTGGTGAGTTTGTTCCAATCTTTTTAATATTTTTATTTTTAGATTTGCTTAAAATAGATATAGACCTCATTAAATTAAAAAAAAATCAGAAAAACAAAATTAAAAAAAAATGTATTTCAAGATTAGAAACCAAACTACCATGTTTTTAGGACATGCATCATTTAGGAATGCATTAGTTTTAAATTTTTGTCATTTGTTTCATGTTGAAGAGTGCGGGAGGCAAGGTAAGTCTTTCTAAATTGTGCAAATAACATGTTTATGCATTGTCATTTCATTTTTGCACAAAACAAACTTGATTGAATTGTGGTGTGCATCTCATTGATAAAATAATTTAAGGACATCTTCATAACAAGATAAGGTGGGGATTTCATCACCCTTCCTTGGCCCACAAACCACAAACACTCCATCTTGCATTGTCCCAAGCCCAATAAAAAATAAATAGCAATTGCACCTAGGGTTCACACTATGATTGGACCGAGCTTTGAATTCATTTCTACTTTGGACAACGGTGTCTAGGCTAGAGGTTACAAAGGCAAACGCCTAAGTGGACAAGTGGTTATTTAATTAGGTCCCTACGAAAGTAGGGGGAGCCTCCCACTATCCCACCTCTTACCTGGCCGATTGATCTATTGTAGGGGTGATTCATAGTGAATTCTAGCCATTTTGTGAGAAATCTCATCTTTAAGTCTAGGACACACTTAGGTCATTAGGAATTTGTTATTAACTTGTTTGTCTTTGCATACATAAACAAAAAAATATATATATAAATATAAAAATCACAAAAATAACCATTCTCATCTCATCTTGGTCTAGTGTATGCTAGGTAGAAGATCTCAAAAGTCATATATTATCAAACCCATTCAAAAAATTGAGAGATACCTACATCACCAAACCAACATTCAACATCAAATGGCTGGAAACAATCAACAAATACCAAAACAAATGAAGGAATACTTCATTCCTCATGACTATAATCCTTCATCTTGTATCCAATTGCCTAATGTCCATGCTAGCCATTATGAGATCAAGCCAAGCACCATCCAAATGCTCCCATCTTTTTATGGGAATACCAATGAAGATCCATATAAACATTTGGATGAATTCTTTGAAATTTGTTCAACCGTGAAAATTCAAGATTTCACGGAAGATGCCCTTCGACTTACCCCATTCCCTTTCTCACTTAAGGACAAAGCCAAATATTGGCTTGGAACGATAGGGAAGCCCATTAGGACTTGGCCTGAAATGCAACAAGAATTCTTAAAAAAATTCTATCCTATTGGGAGAACAAATACAATGAGAAGGGCTATAACTGGATTCTCACAATTACCAGGAGAACAAATTCATGAATCTTGGGAACGATTGAAAGAATTGTTGAGAAAATGTCCACACCATGGATTGTCTAGATGGCAAATTGTGCAAGCATTCTATGAAGGTTTAGATGCATAATACAGACAAATGGTAGATGCATCTTGTGGAGGAGCATTCATGAGCAAAAGTGAGGAAGAAGCTTATGATTTGTTTGAAATGCTAAGTGAAAATTCAATAAATCATGCTTCACTTTCATCATATGAAAGATCTGTGGGAACATCCAAACGGACTGGAGTCTATGAAATAAGAAATAGAGGAGAATTTGAACCTAAGATGGATATCAATGCCTTGGCTCAAAAGTTGGATAAGGTGGACCTTCTGGCCCAACAAATGAGCAAAATGGATCTTATGGCCCAAAAGCTAGACCAAGTCCTAGCTTCGAATAACCAATGATCTAATATCCATGCACAATCAAGACCTTACTCCGAATCTTCTCCATCTTATCAAGAAGCTTGTAGTCTTTGTGCCAGTCCAACTCACCATGTCAGTAAGTGTCCTACGGCAGCCCAATTACCACCGTTCATCCAAGAACAAGTCCAAGCAGCCCAGGATTATTCAAAGCCCAATCATGATCCATATTCTAACACCTACAACCCAGGTTGGAAGAATCATCCTAATTTTTCATGGAAATCTCAACAAGCCCAAGCTCCAAATCCACAAGCACAAAATTTTCAAAACAGGGCCCATCAACAGAATTACTCTTTCAATAAAAGCCAACCTATCCAGTCCCAAGCTCAAGCTCCTTACTTTCAGCCCAATAACAACCAGAATATGTTCTCTCAACCTCCATATCAAATCCCACAACATCAGCCATCAAATCAAAATGATGACAAATTCAATATGTTGCAACAATTACTCATGAATCAACAACAACAACAACAGCAATTGCAACAATTGGTCATCTCTCAACAACAATCCATTTCAAAATTGGAAGCCCAATTGGGTCAAATGGCTGATACAACTATGAGGAGAAGTGGGTCCATTACCAAGTCAACCCATTGCAAACCCACGAAACTATCCTCCGGGTTTCTAACATCAACCAATCCTACCTAACCCTCAAGCCCAACCTTAAATGGGCTCAAATCCACCAAGAGGCCCACAGTTAGAAAATGCGAAAGCAATTTTGGCCTTAAGAAGTGGTAAAGTCTTGCCGGATCCTTACCCAAATCAAGGATCTAGTCAGCCCAATCCTGAACAAAATGAAGAAGAAAAAGGAGAAGAAGATGAAGATGAGAATGAACAACCCAATATCATTCAAGGAAAAGGAAAAATGGAGGAATATCCTGAGAATTATAAACCAAAAATTCATTTTCTACAAGCTTTAGAAAATAGCAAAGAAAAAAGAAAGCATCAAATCCAAGAAAAAAATGAACAGTTAATGGACTTATTTAAACAAGTCCACATTAACATACCATTGGTTGATGCAATCCAACATGTGCCGGCCTATGCCAAGTTTCTGAAAGAACTTTGCACTCACAAGAGAGAGCCTAAAGCAAATCCTAAAACAGTCTTTTTGTCTGAAGAAGTGAGTGTCATTTTGCTCAATCAAATGCCTAAAAAGATGAAAGACCCTGGAGCACCACTCATCTCTTGTGTTGTTGAAGGAACCACCTTTCATAAGGCACTATTGGACCTTGGAGCAAGTGTGAACCTATTACCCACCTCAGTTTATGAAAAATTTGGGATAGGAGAATTGAAACCAACTCCGGTGATCCTACAATTGGCCGATAGATCTCTTAGGACACCGAAAGGAATGGTGGAAGATGTCATTGTCAGGATTGATACTTGCTACTTCCCAGTTGATTTTGTCATCCTTGACATGGAGCCTGTTCTGCATCTGAGAAATAGCCCAATTATATTGGGCCGACCTTTTCTAGCCACTGCAAATGCAATTATTAACTGCAAATCTGGGTTAATGGACATCTCATTTGGGGATCACAAATTATCCCTCAATATTTTTAAAGCTTCTGGCCATATGCAGGATGGGGAAGATTGCTTTGCAATTGATGTGATTGATAATATTGTAGAAACATCCCCTTCGGCCCAACTTGAAGAGGAAGAAGAGTTAATGGCCATATCAGATTTGAATAAAAAGACCTGGCAGCCCAACAAGGTTGAGCCTCTACCTGAGCTCAATCTAGAACCTACCCCTCCATCTCTCCAGGTTCCTCCTCAGTTAGAGCTAAAACCTTTGCCGGAATCTCTCAAATATGTCTTTTTGGGCCCATCTGAAATTCTACCTGTGATTATAGCTACGGATCTTAACCCTACCCAAGAAGAACAACTGATTGAAGTTCTTCGAACTCATAAAGAAGCCATAGGGTGGTCAATAGCTGATTTGAAAGGAATAAGCCCAACCATATGCATGCATCATATTTATCTTGAAGATAATGCAAAACCAAGCAGAGAAATGCAAAGGAAATTGAATCCTATTATGATGGAAGTGGTTAAGAAAGAAGTGGTGAAATGGCTAGATGCGGGTATCATATACCCGATATCTGATAGCAAGTGGGTGAGCCCAACCCAAGTAGTGCCAAAGAAGTCTGGCTTAACTGTGGTAACAAATGAAAAAGGTGAAGAAATGCCCACTAGGCTAACCACGGGGTGGAGAGTTTGTATTGATTACAGAAAATTGAACACAATGACAAAGAAAGATCATTTCCCACTCCCGTTTATTGATCAGATTTTGGAAAAGCTAGCGGGTCAGAAATATTTCTGTTTCTTAGATGGATATTCGGGATATAATCAAGTGGCTATATACCCAGAAGATCAGGAGAAAACCACATTCACATGTCCATTCGGCACATTTGCATTCCGAAGAATGCCATTTGGATTATGTAATGCACCAGCAACTTTCCAAAGGTGCATGTTGGCAATCTTCTCAGATATGGTGGGAGAATTCCTTGAAGTGTTCATGGATGATTTTTCAATATTCGGGGATTCATTTGAAATTTGTCTGGAGAATTTGAAAAATGTACTGGGAAGATGCATAGAGACCAATTTGGTTCTAAGTTGGGAAAAGAGTCATTTTATGGTTAAAGAGGGCATAGTTTTGGGCCATATAGTGTCTGGAAGAGGTATTGAAGTGGATAAAGCTAAGGTTAGCCTAATCGCCAATCTTCCTCCACCCACTTCGGTAAAGCAAATTCGGTCATTCTTGGGCCATGCCGGCTTCTACCGCCGGTTTATTCAAAATTTCTCCCAAATTGCCCGACCATTAACCCTTCTCCTAGCTAAGGATGTCCCATTCCATATTGATGAGAAATGCTTGGAAGCATTTAAATCTTTAAAAGAGGCTCTGATCAAAGCTCCCATTCTCCAATCGCCTGATTGGTCTTTGCTATTTGAGATAATGTGCGATGCTTCTGATTATGCTCTGGGGGCAGTACTGGGACAAAGAATCTATAAAAAGCATGTGGTGATTTATTATGCAAGTCGTACACTTGTAGATGCTCAGATGAACTATACCACCACAGAAAAAGAATTATTAGCTGTTGTTTTTGCTCTGGAGAAATTTTGATCTTACCTTTTGGGGGCAAAAGTGATTATTTATTCTGATCACTCAGCATTGAAATATTTGTTGACAAAGAAAGATGCCAAACCAAGATTAATCAGGTGGATCCTACTCCTCCAAGAATTTGATTTGGAGATTCGGGACAAAAAGGGATCCGAGAATGTGGTGGCTGACCATCTCTCCCGAATCATGATTTCAGATAATGAGCCAATGAGAGACTCATTCCCTGATGAACATCTCTTAGCCATTTCCCACACGTCACCACCATGGTATGCACATATTGTGAATTTTAAGGTGACTGGTCAAATCCCACAAGGATGGACAAAAAATGAAAAAGATAAATTCTTCTCTCAAGAGAAGTATTATTTTTGGGAAGACCCTGAACTCTTCAAAATTTGTCCAGATCAAATAATCCGGAGATGTGTGCCTAAAGAAGAACAACAAAGTGTTTTGAACTTTTCCCATAACCTTGCTTGTGGAGGTCATTTCTCCGGAAAGAAAACTGTAGCAAAAGTTTTGCAAAGCGGTTTCTATTGGCCCACACTTTTCAAGGATGCTTATGAGTTCAGCAAAACATGCCTAAGATGTCAAGCTGTTGGAAGTATGACTAAAAGAGATATGATGCCTCTAAATCCAATCTTAGTGGTTGAAATTTTTGATGTTTGGGGAATAGATTTCATGGGCCCTTTTCCACCATCTTTTGGATGCGA
This sequence comes from Zantedeschia hybrid cultivar, assembly GCA_030544215.1. Classification (NCBI taxonomy): domain Eukaryota; kingdom Viridiplantae; phylum Streptophyta; class Magnoliopsida; order Alismatales; family Araceae; genus Zantedeschia; species Zantedeschia hybrid cultivar. The sequence goes on from JARZZO010000015.1 coordinate 1,426,747, forward strand.
ATACATCTTAGTGGCAGTGGACTATGTGTCTAAATGGATTGAAGCAATAGCCACCCGAACCAATGATCACAAGGTGGTGATGAAATTTGTACAGAAGAATATCTTTTCTAGGTTCGGATGGCCAAAGGCTATCATTAGTGATGGGGGTTCGCACTTCACTCATTCTCAATTTCGATCATTGCTCAAAAGATATGGGATTACTCATAAGCTTGCTACCCCTTACCATCCCCAAACTAGTGGCCAAGTAGAGATATACAAAAAATGGGCAACGCTTAAAACCTTACATTGAAAACATTCAAAATTGTCCATTGGAATCCATGCAGCTAAGTGATCCACAATGAACATAATTTTGTCCGGCTGAAGACAATAAACTTAGTGCTTATTGGGAGGCAACCCAATCTTCTCATTTTTATTCTAATTATTCTCTTTTTCTTTTTTTTAGAAAATCCATCATGGAGAACAGAGAGAAGCCTCGTCACATCTCAGGTTGTATCTCTCCTCATCATTAATTTTTGTGCATTTCTATGCCATTGAGGACAATGTCATTCAAGTTGGGGGGGAGAATCATAGTGCATATTGAATAAAATCGTTTAAAATGAACAAAAGTTTTGAAATTTTTTTCAATTTTCACACAAATTTTCAAAAGAAAAAAAATTGTTTCATTTTCACACTCCAACATAAATTCATAGCTATCACACTTCATTTAGGGAATCTTGATCAAAAAATTGAGGTAAAAGGATGAGTAAAAGTTTGAATTAACCCCTCTCTCTACAAAGAATCACGACGGGATGATTTTCACACACACACGGTAACTTGGAAAGAGTGGAAGATCATGAAAGTGTAGAGTTGCTGGAGTCACCCGAAGTGTAGAATTACCCATTCTACTTTTACTTTTAGGTCAAACGAACGGAAAGTTAGGATTCGTAATAGAAGATCAAACCACTTAACACTTTAAGGAGGCGGTCATTTCGAAAAAAAAAAAAAAAAGGGACAATCAGAAGCATAAAAATCAAATAAATATGCTTGAAAAGAGTCAAAGGAAGGACGGTGGCAAAAAGTATGCACCTCCCCTCAGACAGAAATAAAGAGAGTGGCAAAAAGTACGCACTCTCAAAGCACAAAACAATCGTGCTAAAGTCCTTCACAGCAAAATAAGACCAAATCCTAAAAAGTTTTAAGTCGGGGCGAAAATCGAAAAGCGAACCTAGCCAACTAATCTAGAGATCTCTTTTTCTGTTCTCTCCCCTGGGTAATTCTACTCTAAGAATCAGTGAAGGCAACGATATACCAAATAGGATATAAATGAACTCCAAGAACCTCAAATGATATGCACAATCACTTGTCATGATTCTAAGTATGGTGGGCGGGAGAACGAAAACTTGAATTCCAATTACCTACCATTTGCAATAGATATCCTTTAAAATGAAATGTGATTCTTTTTACTAATCACGGTAGTCCTAATTTTTCAAATGATTGTATTGCTAAGAGACTAGCAATGATTAAGTTGGGGAGTGTGATAAGTCCACAATTTTACATAAATAACAGCTGAAAACTACATACTTTGCTATCAATTTAACAAACAAAATCACATGCAATGATAAATAAACTATTTGCGCATTCAAAATCTGAATTTCAAATATCATCACTCCATAGATGGAATAAGGGTAGCAACTCCATTTTCTCAGCAATTATTTAATGCGCAGTTGAATGATTTGCGGCTATAAGAACTTAACTGTTATTTTATGTGAAAACAGGACATGAACAAGCAGATGGCATAGTGGTTGGACCACCCGAACTTCAAGGAAGCAACCAGGGTTCGAATCTTGGCAAAAACAACATTTTATTTTCGTATTTTAGCTTCAACTGGGGCCCACATGCCAACTAAGAGAGAAAGGAGGAGGGAATTCTGAAATTCAAAGGAAGGAGGATCCATTTCAAAATTTCGAAATTCAAAATACCAATTAATGTTTTAAAGAGGATCCTCTAATCAAAGGGAGCTTAATGACAGGATTTTTAAATCTATTTTTGAAATTCAAATCCTCTCCTCTTTCTATAAAACCAAGGGAGGAAGCCAAAAGGAGGGGAACCGAATTTTCAGAAATTTTTTAGCATCTCACTCCCTTTTCTTTCTCTGTCATTTTTCTCTCTCTCTCTCCCTACGTTTTTGTCTCTCTGTTCTCCCTATTTCTTGCTCTTCCCCCTTCACCGAAGCCCTCTCTCTCTGTTAGTTTCTCTCTCTCTCTTTCTTTCTCTGCACGCCTGTAGTCCCGGGCTCAGCCGCCAGGGCCACGCAGCACCGCTCGGCCGCCAGCTTCGTCGCCCGCGCCAACCTCAGCCGCTAGGGCCACGCGGCATCGCTCAGCCACCAGCCTCGTCCTCCACGCGCCAGACGAAGCGGGTTCGGCCGCTAGCCTCGGCCGCCAGCCTCGGCCGCCAGCCTCGTCCTCCACGCGCCGGACGGAGCTAGCCTCGGCCGCTAGCCTCGGCCGCCAGCTTCGGCCGCTAGCCTCGGTCGCCAGCCTCGGCCGCCTGCCTCGTCCTCCTCACGCCGGACGGAGTTAGCCTCGGCCGCCTGCTTCGGCCGCTAGCCTCGGCCGCCTCGCCTGCAGCACCGCTGCCTCTTCTGCCGCACTCCCCGGTTCCATGCGCCAGGCGCCTCTCGGCCAGAAGCTCCAAATTAATGTTCATCTCTGTTATTTTATTGGAAGATTTTAAACTTTCTTATTGCAATAATAGTGATTGAGTTATTTGCCTTTCCAAAGTTGTAGACATTTCCACTGTTTTCTTAGATTAACATTATCTTGTCAGATTTATTCGCTTTACTTAATCTTAAAAAATTAGTTAACTAAGTTTTGGTGATAGATTCTAGATGCTAATTAGAAGCATGTTAAATTTTGTAATTAGTTTTGTTTAAAATAGAAGTTTTTAACTAGAGCATCAAATCAAAACACAATTTCATTCAAAAATCCAAAGTTTTCAAAATTAGATTTCTATTTCCTCGTGGATCGACCCGATCTCATCACTACACTATTTTCAAATAATTTTGTGTGAGAATTGGAATTTAAGGTTGATGATATTTATGTTTTAACGACGGCATTTAAATACGAATCAGTGCCAAGCAACACCGCGTAAACCCGGAAGGTATTTGGGGTTAAGTAACCCACTCTTGGAACCTTTCCGCCGACAGTTACCGCGTGGATATAATCCTTCATTCGTACAATGCTCTCGAGTCAACTCAGGGTATGGCGAGCAGTCAAACCCTAACCGGTCGACTCACTTGGATTGGATGCCGCTGATGAATATCGGAAAACTCCTTTCCCGATATTATCGTCCGCCCTGGCCAGGGACTTTTGTGCATCCTTCCTAGAGCTTTCTCTCTCTAAGTGCCGAGAGCGAATGATTCCTTATTGACACACAATTCCCTTCGACGGTATTCCGCTGTACTCAATCCTTGGCGTATTAGAATCCCATGGCTAAAGATTCGTTAACCAAGGTCAAAGCACAGAACTCCACCGACAAGGTGTCCTTGGTGTCTCAGGTCCGAAGACCATCCACGCAACTACGACAATAGAATCAAGCTGGTTGACAGTAAGGTACAATACCATCCAGCGATTCAGTCGGATCAGTTCAGTGAACTCATTCTCCAATGAGCACCTACAGATTCGCCTTAGTGTCTCCACACAAGTGACTTATGAGACCAGTCACCCTCATCATATGAGCAGGAGTAATCTGTACTAGTCTAACCGGATATCCGATGTCCTTCTCGGATATCCTCCGACTAGGAACAATTAAGAATATGTGTGTTTAAGTGATCAGTCTCATTAGTATGATCTCATCATAATTTGATCACTATAACACATATCCACGGACTTCATTATGAAACGATAATTAATGCGATTTACACATAATGAATATTATGCCATTTTATTAATAAATGAACGAGATTTACATAGTCAGATTGGCTTGTAGGCCACCTAAAACTAACAGTATCTTCTCCATAATCTTTATTAGAACTCCTTAAAAGATATCAAATGACTCAAAGATATCCTTTAAATATCCTTTAAAGGACATGGAATCTTTGAATAGCATATCCCCCTTTCTTAGGTTCATTTAGGAGGATAAATAAACATAAAGGATATCCTCAATTAATGAGGCATGAACACCACCACGTACTTGGGGATATTCTTTAATTATCCTCCAATCAATATGAAGGAACCAACATCCACTTATTTGTAGACATATCCGACTGAGCCAATACGTTTATCATTTGAGCATACATTCAATGAAAGTAAACATACATTAAACAAACAGAATTTAACATGCATCAACTTTATTTGAATCCACTTTGTTACAATACATCACTGTTGACCATTACATCGATAAGAATGAATCATTTAAAATTTGATCATTCTACTAATAAGAATGAACCACAACTTCGTGGTCAATCCACCGATAGGATAGAACCACACAATTCAATGATCATTCCGTCAATAGGAATGAACCAAGGAAATTAAATATTGATCATTCTACCAATAAGAGTGAACCACAACTTCATGGGCAATCGACCAATAGGAAAAAATCATAAACACATTGGCCAATCCACCAATAAGAACGAACCACATAATTAAAACTCTAGTCATTCAACCAATATGAATGAATCGTATATTATCAATTAATTAAAATTTTGGTCATTCAACCAATATGAATGAGCCACAAGTACATTAACATCATTACAAGATAATTAAAAAAAAAAATGGTCCTTATTTGTATCTTTTTTCCCACGCAAGGAAATCTTCAAGCAGTCCTCATTTGTTCTCTTTTTTTTAGTAAAAAGAGTCTTCAAAAATCCTCTAGAGCCTCCCCGTAGTCTACTCTTTTCTACCTCTTGCAGTAGCCTACCTCATGTGGGCTATTTATAGAGTGAGAAAGCGAGCAAAGAGGAGTACGGTAGGTACCCCCACCGGTGGGAGGGGGGGAGCCACTGGTGTGGCTCCTCCTTCCCCTTTTATTTTTATTTTTTTTTGTTTTTCACCTATCTTCTCTCTGTTTTCTGTCTTTTTTTTTCTTCTAAAAAAGAAGTTTCAACAAATACCCCCCATGGGACATGTGTCGCAAGCAGAGGCAGAGGTATATGTCCCGTTTATCCACATCATAGTCTCTTATGGGCTTCATATGATGCAATCATGTGCATTCAGTTGATGTTTCATGAACCTTGTCTTGAAATTTTGGGAGTATGAGGTGTTAACCCTCCAAGGTTTTATTACCTCTGAGCAAGGGTAGCTTGTAGTTGCTAGGAGATTAATACTTTACCAACTTCCGGCATTTGCCAACTTCTTCAAAAATGCTTGGGCATGAATATCTTTTTTCCAACATTTTAGGGTATATAACGGAAGTGACCCTAATTGACTGGAGCTTTGACTGCAACAAGACGATCTTTGGGCATGAATATCCTCTTCTAGAATTTTAGTGACCCTAACTGGCTAGAGCTTTGACTGCAACAAGTCGATCTTTGGGTACGGATACCCTCTTCTGGAATTTTAGGGGACATGATGAAAATGGCCTCCACTGGCCGAAACTTTGTCTACAATAAGCCACTCTTTGGGTATGAATAACCCACTCTTCTGGTAGTTTAGAACACGTTGTGAAAGTGATCCCAACTGGCCGAAGCTTTGACTGTGACAAGCCAATCTTTTGGGTATCGATAACCTTCTTCTAGCATTTCAGAGTACATTATGAAAATAACCTTAACTGATCGAAACTTTCACTGCAATAAGTCGCTTTTTTGGGTATGGATAACCATCTTCTGGCATTTTAGATACATTAGGAAAGCGACCCTAAGTGTCCGAATCTTGACTACAACAAGTCGATCTTTGGGTATGGACAACCTTCTTCTGGCACTTTAGGGCACATAGGGAAGGTAGCCCTAATTGGCAGAAGCTTTGAATTGTAGTGAGCCAAACTTTGTAACTTTGCCATGACTTATAGGTTTTCATCTTGCTACTTTGTCCTTCAAACTTTTGATAGTAAATTGCTCTCAGTTCTTTCTTTCCTTTTGCACTTATCCCGCTTCTTTCCTCCTTTGCGTCATGGCCGAGGCAGGAGGCTTGTCTTTGTTGTTCCTAGATGACTCCCGAAAACTTTTGGTGAAGTCGGTCCGACTTTGACTTGCTTGATCGTCTACTTTCTCGGTTTCTCTGAATATCGAAGAGCGCCTTAGGTTCCTCATATATGTTTGAACGTTTCCGAGACAACCTGACTCATAGGCACGATGTCAGATCTCTTAATGAGACTTGGACTTTGGCAGGTTCTTGGCATAATTATATCGTCGTCTTTCCGAAGGTGACTTTTATTTTGTCTCCCTTCTCTTCGTGATCCAGCTACTCTAAGGGCTTGTCTCGGATAGCGCTTTCCTTATGATTTGGTTGTCTCGAAACCCTGTCCCGAATAACACATTTATCCCTTAGTGAAATCTTGATTTCAAATCGTTCCAATGTTGTGTAACTACATAGCGATCGAATGCAAGGTTGCCGTGTCTATTGGTGCTTCTAAGCTTTCGTGATAGGCTGCTTGAACAATCCCTCTCCGTCGGCTCCTTGGGTCCAGACGGCACTAACGTGGGATGGTCCTTTTTTGTATTTATGTTCTTAGTGAGCTACTTTGTTGGGCTTTGGGGTTCATACCCTTTCAACTGGTTTTAAAACTAAAAAAATACAATTCTAGATTTTAAAATCACCGATTTTGAAATTATTGATTTTGGTTTTGGTTTACAGTGATTTTGGTTTGTAAATTGAAATCAATTTACAGTGGTTTTGGTTTACGATTCACCAAATGCGTTCAATAAAGGATGCAAAGTACCAAAAAACTCTGGTATACTACAAGTTTGCACACATAATATACTTTTTTTTATTATATTACACCATTTGTTTTCTATTAGGAGGCATTTGGGAAAATGGGAAGAGGGGGAAGCTTTTCGGTCCCATAAAGTCAATATCGATCTCACCTTAATGAAGCCGTGAATAACATATCAAATATCGATCTCAGCCCCATTCCGCCACCTGGAACGCGCACATTGCCCTATCCCCCCCACAAATGCGCCCTGAAGTCAATCAAGAAAAAATAAAAAAAATTGCCCACTCATATGTGATCTCGAGAGCACCCTGATGCCCTTGAGTGCGCCAGGATGCTCTCGGGAACTTCATGGCGCATCTTGAGCTACTCGAAAGAATCCTGGCGCTCTCGAGTGCATGCTTCCAGTGGACTCATATGCTGGAGAGCGCCGTGATGCGATCGAGAGCGCTAGGATGCACTCGAGCGCTTCAGAGGAGAGCAACCTGTGGGCAAATTTATTTTTTTTTGGCTAATGTCAAGGCGCATTTATGCGGGGGACAGGGCCATTTGCACGCTCTAGGTGGCAGAATGAGGTTGGGAGGCCCATTCCACGTTAGCTTGCTGCGGTGCAGCAAGTAAAACTCGTTTATTATTGGTTATTTTTAGGAAACATTTTGTATACATGTATCCTTGTAATCATCATGATTTATTGCATACTCTTGAATTCCATATATTTAAGTACTCTTCATATCTCTAAAAAGATTGCAATTATCCCTCTCCGATGAAATAGCTTTAACTCCAACAGTAGAATATGCAAGAACATATTTTTTTACATTCTTGACTTCCCTAGGCTTAACTATTTTCACATATTTAATTACAGTTCATCATATTTTAATATAAGAATATAATTGTAAATTTTTCTGAAGATGTCAAGAGTATATGAAGTAATAACATATATGAGAGTTAAGGATGTACATATAAATATGACTCATCTATCTTTGTTCCCATATGAGTAGAAAATAACTTTTTTAACCTTTGATTCCATATAAGTGTGAACATATATGAACTAAAAAATAGGTCCCCACAATCTTAACTCATAACTCTACTAAAGTAATAAAATATATAAAAAGTTTCAAATATGTCGTATACGCATTTAAGTTATGAGAGGAGATCATCTCAGTACTCATTTGGATCAGAGTCCAGCAGTACAGAGAGAAAGGGGTCAAACATTGCAAAAAAACCCTCATATGATTCCACAATTTTGCAAATACATGGGCCCACCCCCTCCAAGAGGATCTCTTCTCTTAAATTACTAGTTGCAATCCCGTACGATGCACGGCGAATTAACAGATTTGAATAAAATAATCATAATTAATATAAGTGAAATTAATTTTTTACTCTTTGTGAAGGAATGAATAAAATAATATAGAAAAATATATGTTCATAAATATTAATATTTTTCTGTAAATATTAGGTTAGTTGTTTGGTAAATATTAAAAGTTTAGAACTATTATATCTAATTGAAATATAGATTGAAAAGGAAAACAAAAAGTGAACTGAAGGTTATTAATATTATCCCATGAGATTATATCAATAAATGTTTGCATTGAAACATTGATTGAGAGAAAAATGAGAGAGAGACTGGTCTCATTAATAACAAAATTAGTTATTATAATCCTATGAGATTATCTCAATGATGATAATAAATATTAAAATTTATTATTATTATCTCAAGAGACTATCCAAATATTAACAACAACAGCAACAATAATAACAATAATAATATGAGTGAGAAAAGTGAGACAGAGACTGGTCTCGTTAATAATAATCATAAATAATAATAATAATAATAAAATTAATAATAATTTCAAAAAAATAATTATAATAATATCAAAAAAAATTATTATTATCTCATGACACTATCACAATAATAATAATAATAATAATAAACAATAATAACATAATGTCAAAATTAATTATTATTATTATCCCAAAAGACAGTAACAACAACAATAATAATAATAATAAGATAATAGGAGAAAGAAAAAATAGGAGATAGAAATATTAATAGAGTGAGAAAAATGTAAAAGAGGAGAAAGAAAGGTAATAATGGTAATAAGATATTTTTATAAAAATAATAATAATATCAAACTTAGTTATTAATAGCAGACAAGTGCCCCTTGGTTTTAGAACTACAAAATTTCATTTGTATCAAAAGCAGTGATTTTGAAATCAATGAATTAGAGAGTTTTATAATAAAAGGAAAAAAAGCCCAAGTCATGCCCTACATGTCCACATAATTGGATTTGCAGTCCTCAAGAAATGGAGGAGCCTTGTGGGCCATGCATAGCCTTTTCCAGCATTTAGGTTCGAGAGACCCAGAAAAGCCATCGCATCTAGCCCTGAGCCTTCAGGTAGTCGGGAGAATCGGGGTCCCTTGATCTCGAAGGCTTCTAATTTTTTTGTGGATCTTTGTTCATGATTATTGGGTTTACCCAAACACCTTTTACTCCCTTTTGACTTTTTCGAGGCCTTGTGTGACTCTGTGCCTCTTGGGCCACATAGTGATCGGATGCAAGGTATCCGTGTCTATTGGTGCTTCTAAGCTTTCGTAATTGGCTACTTGCCCAATCCCTCTCTGTCAATTCCTTGGGTCCAGACGGCTATAAGGTGGGACTGTCCTTTTTTGTATTTGGGTTTTTAGTGGGCTACTTTGTTGGGCTTTAGGGTTCTTGACTTTCCTAGGATTAACTATTTTCACATATTTAATTAGAGTCCATCATATTTTAATATAAGAATATAATTGTAAATTTTTATGAAGATGTGTTTATGAAGTAATAGTATATACGAGAGTTAAAGATATAAATATGACTCATCTCTCTTTAACGAAAAGAACTCTCTCTTTAACGGCACACACTTAAAGCTCATCTACTTTTGCTTAGTTTGTCGGCATCCTCCCCACTAATGACACCCAATATCCTACGCGGCGCCATGAAGCTGAAATGGCAGGCGCCATGCAGAAGAGCCAAGCCAGGCACAAGACAAAAGCACCCACAACCGTCACATCCACGTGTCTCGGCAGCACCGATCCCATCCACCCCCACGAATCCCTATAAATACCTACCCTTCTCCCCGCCTCCACCTCCATCCCAACCAACAGCATCCACTGCCCTCTGATTAGCTCTCAGAAGACCCAGCCATGGCGACTTCCTGGGCCTCCGTGCTCTCCTCCGCTCTCTGCGTGCTCCTCCTCTGCCAGGGTTCTTTCGGTCAGCTGCCCTTCAGCGAGGGACAGCAACCCTACCAGGCCCGCCGACTCTGGGAACAAAGTGAGTGCCGGATGGAGAGGTTGGACGCGGTAGAGCCCTCACGGAGGGTCCAGGCCGAGGCCGGCGTGACCGAGTACTGGGACCAGAACGATGAGCAGTTCCAGTGCGCTGGCGTCGCCCTCTTCCGCACCACCATCGAACAGAGAGGCCTACTCCTGCCCTACTTCTCCAACGCCCCTCGCCTCGTCTACATCATCCAAGGCTAGTGCATTATACATCATCCAAAGCTGGTTAACCAGAGTCTTAACATTGTCTCTCTAATATGACGGCATGCTGCATGCATTACGCTGTATATGCGCAGGTAGGGGCATGACGGGATCAGTGATACCGGGCTGCCCGGAGACTTTCCAATCCTTCCAGCAAACCGAGCAACGCGAAGAACGCCGACCGGAGCTGAGGTTCCGCGATCAACACCAGAGGGTCCACGACTTCCGTGAGGGAGACGTCATCGCCCTGCCTGCCGGCGTGGCCACCTGGTTCTACAACGACGGTGACACACCCGTCGTCGCTGTCACCGTCGCCGACACCAGCAACTACGCTAACCAGCTGGACCGGAGGCTGCAAGTAAGTAAACAGCTAAGCAGATTAAATGGGTATCTGATAATCGGGACGAAAAATAGACGCAATACTTGCAGGCAGGTGTTTTCACAAGCAGCTCTAATCTACGTCCTTATTACGTTCATGCAGAGGTTTCAGCTTGCAGGAAGCCAGCAACGCCGTGAATCGTACAGGGGCGAGGAAGACGTCTCCGGCAACATCTTCAGTGGGTTCGACGTGGAGGTGCTGGCCGAGGCGCTCGGCGTCAGCAGAGAGACCGCCAGGAAGCTCCAAGGCCACGACGACCGGAGGGGGAACATCGTGCGCGTGGAGAGGGGTCTCCAGGTCCTGAGGCCGGAGAGGAGGAGCAACGGACAGGAAGAAAATGGAGAGAAGAGCGCCGCGAACGGTCTCGCGGAGGCTTTCTGCACCGCGAGGTACAAGGAGAACGTCGGCGACGCCAGTCGTGCGGACGTGTACAGCCCCCGGGCCGGCAGAGTCACCAGCCTCAACAGCCAGAAGCTTCCCATCCTCCGGTTCATCCAGATGAGCGTCGAAAGGGGTGTCCTGCACAGGGTAGGGTTTCCAAACACTATAATCATCTCCTTATCATATATAGGATAGAAAGACATGCAATGTAACCTGTTGGTCTCCACAAATCAAACCACACACTTGATCTTGTACCTAATTCCTACATATTACTGATCTATGCATGTCTAAAGATCCCTCTAACTATATGATCTGGCTACTCGCAGAATGCCCACTACGCGCCCCACTGGAATATAAACGCCCACAGCGTCCTCTACGTCATCAGGGGACGCGGCCGCATGCAGATCTCCGGCCACCAGGGCAGCACCAGGTTCGACCGCGAGGTCCGGCAGGGCCACGTCGTGGTCATCCCCCAGAACTTCGCGGTGGCGGCGCAGGCCGGCAGCGAGGACTTCGAGTGGGTGTCCTTCAAGACCAACGACAACGCCATGGTCAGCCCTCTCGCCGGCAAGGCCTCCGTCTTCCGAGGGCTGCCGGAGGGTGTGATTGAGAACTCCTACAGGGTCAGCAACGAGGAGGCGAGGCGGATCAAGTACGGCAGGGGCGAGGAGTTCCTCGTCTTCCAGCCGAGGGCGCAAGGCATGAGGACCTCTGTGATAGCAATGCCACACTCTGCTTAAGCAAACTATTGTGAGCCAGCGCTGGGGAGTCCCAGAGAGGGCAATAATGCATGGTTACCCAAGGCTTTGTGCTTTCGATAGACTTGATTAGGTTTTCTAGTAAATAAAGCCCCCAGGCCGCCTTGGTGTCATATCATATTGAGTGGAAATAAATGAGCACTCGAGGTGAGCTTTTATTAGTAAAATTATTAATCAAATAAGTTTCTCGCTGTCTTTACGACAAAAAAATGGTTCTCTTCGTCCTGGTGACGCATTAATTTATTAAAATGCTTTGAAAATCTGATCAGATGGACAAGTTGAACCGGGAAACTAGAAAAAAAATGTTTTTAAAAAATTCAAATAGGAAACCAATAAAAATTGGCAGGTTTACTCTGATTGATCACCTAGTTGAATGTTAAATAGTATATTTTGTTTTCCTAAATATCAATAAAACAAATTAAATACAATAAATCAAACCCAGTTTCTCGTTGTCTAGCTAATTTATTGTTTCTCATGTTATCTTAAAACTTTGATTTGAAGGAAATATAGAATAAGAGCTGAAGGGCGTAAATCACAAATGTATGTAAGCTTATCCTTATTAAGCAGAGAAATCCATGACCTCTACATCACAAATGAGACAAACTAACTATTGCTCCCAAGATAAGAGCCAAAGATATATAACCATTGAATATATGACATTAACCATCCAAACCAAAATTTTATTAAAAAAAATAAAAATACAATAACTAAAATTAAAATCTAATTTTGATGCAAAAACTATTATTCAAATCACTGTATCCTCATCCACATTTTGTCCTTAGAATATCTCAAACTTTCTAAAACTTATGTCCTCGACAGCAACCTTAGAGCCAAAAACGTAGGTAGGTCTTATGATCTCAAATATTTACGAAGACGGCACCAATGCATGGCAGGACTCAAATGGGATCAGCACAACACACTGTCGGTGTCACAAACAGGGAAGCAAACAAACATATATCCCTATAAAACTACAACGGAAATAGATACAAGCCTACAAATCCCATCTAACCGTGCTCTTATACATACAAAAATGGCAATCACCCTGCGCATATCTATACTAAACCAGTGAGTGTTCATGAGTTGATCATATCACAAGAATAGATTTCATATTGAGCTAGTTCATCTCAAAAACCTTTAAGTGTATTGTAGTATTTCGCCACAGAATCATTTCCTTGTTGAAGAGTAGCACTGGATCTTTCAAGACTAAAAATCCGAGGTCCATTTGAAGGAGTGAAACGCTCCTTAAGATCGGACCAAACTTCAGATGCAGAATTTGTATAGAGAACAGAAAGAACCAAATCATGATGAACTGAGTTAAAAATCCAAGAAAGAATTATATTATTGACTCGTTCCCAGGATTTATAGGGAGGATCTCCAACTGGTGGCTCTAGTATGGCACCATTGATGAATCCTATCTTGTTCTTTGTAGAAAGTGCAACAGACATAGCACGTTGCCATGAACTATAATTGTCACCATTAAGCACGCTAGAAACAAGAACAGAACCTGGATTATCGGAACAATGTAGAAAATATGGATTCTCCATACCACCTGAGACAGCTGCTAAATTGGTAGAAGTAGCCATTGGAGACGATGTTGCAGAAGAAACTGGTTCTCCCATTACTGGATGCAGATATGATTCTAGAACAAGAAGGGAGGCGGGAGGAAAAAATTACTCTTGCTCTGATACCATGTTGGAGACAAGACTATATGAGCAAGAATATGCTGGGCTCAAGGAAAGAGCCCTGCAGAACAAATGTTATTAATAGTGGTATATTGTTACAACTACAGAGGAGTTTGTTATAAGATGCATACATGGACGTGACCATAACAACCTGAGCACAAGGAACACACCCTTCTAACAAAAATAATGACCTAGGTGTATGATGAAATGTCAGCTGTTTATAAATATAGCAACCTGCTAACATATCTGCGTAGCCAATCGGTGGGGCATAGGAATACAGAGATTGGGAAATTTCTATCTTAACAATTTCCATAAGATAATCTACAAGGAAAAAAGAGAATGTCAATATGCCACGGCCCTTTGTCACTCTCCTTTGCCACCCACAAAAGACGTGTCACATGGGCGCCTTTTAGGGTTGTCCCCACATAGGGGTTAATAGTAATTGATATAAAGTGCTCATGTGGCATTTATCTTTTAGGAGTACTAAGGGGCATGTCATAGTAGCATCCCTCATGGAAAAAAATGACATCCAGAAGTTCAAACCCCAATAAGAACCTAACCGGTTTAGTTCATTCTACGCTTAGATTACATCTTTATATTAAAAGGTGGGCTACCTAAAAGATAAGGAAAGGGGACAGAGGGAATTTGTCCAAAAAAAGGGAAGGGAAGGAGTAGATACCTTTATTACTTCATGTGATGCATCTGAGTTCAAAATGGAAGAAAGAACTTCAACAGTGCTTCGAGTTACAACAAGAACTTCTTTTTTTTCTTCAATTAAAAGACCACCCCCAAGATAGCCAATATCATATACATCTCTAGTTTGATTATTGATCTCAGAGTTAGGATATCCTTCAGGAAAGGACAAGGGCTCATAGATCCCTGTTTCCCTAGAAGAAATCCCTTGTGTTGGATTACCATCACGCTCCATATTAAATGACACATTTCTAGCCTTCAAACTCTGCAAACAGGATCATAACAGGAAAAACTTAGTATGCAAGACGATTGCTTGGAATAATTTTTGCACTTAATAACATGAAGTTCTAAAAAGATGCAAATCAACACTCTAAACAAAATAATAAAAAAAAGCTATAAATGACATGAAGGAAGATGGTATATTCAGCACCCAAAGTATTGATGTATCTTCTCCATAAACATGTAGCTACTTCAAAAGACCTGCCTTTGCCAACCCACAGGTGGTATCATCTAACCTATAACCTTGTAACACTGAATTTGAACAATTATAGTGATATTGGCACCATGTTACATGTCTAATGCATACTTTCTCGGACACTCCCACATTTTGTTCCCCCCAATCATTCACCAGTGGAGTCTGAAAATCTGTCCATTTCTCTATCAACTCTTTTGATCTTGGAAAACTCACTGTTTAGCCCCACCTTCCATTTTTTATTAATTGTTTGAGTTCAGGCTGGTCGATTGATTCAATTGGATAAAATGCTCAGCTAGCATTTAAATGCTGCTTACAGCGTTATGTCACTCAACATTGTGTGTGTGTGTGTGCGGAGGAGGGTTCTATACTCACCAATGGCAAAATAAGAACGGTGGCACTTACTTCAGTAACACCTTAGTCGAATGTTAATTTTCAATCCAAATCGTCGAATCTTCGAAAAAATATGAAAATTATGTATATATATATATACATGTAAATTTATTCGATTCTAATACCTAAAAGTCATTGATTACTAAATATCACTATCTATATTGTCCATTTGTAAAGCACCGATGCATAGGAAGTACACATCCGATGCATCTAATTTTTCATTCATAGATACCTTTTTAATAGTAGAGAAGATTTAACGGTTTGGATTGAAAATTAGAGTTCGGTAAAGGTGTTCATGAAGTAGGTGACACCGTTCTAATTTCTTCACCGGCGAGAATGGAACCCTCTTCTATATACATGTGTGTGTACATAATATATGATGTATGTGCAATTATGTATGTATGAGACTTTGTTTTTTTTTTTTTTTTTTTTTAAAAAAGAATTTGCTTTAAAAGGATTTTTGGTTTGACAAGAAAATTCTTTGAGTTTTGAAAACACAGTCTTCTCTTTTTTTTTATTTTTTTAATG
Source organism: Zantedeschia hybrid cultivar (assembly GCA_030544215.1). NCBI lineage: Eukaryota > Viridiplantae > Streptophyta > Magnoliopsida > Alismatales > Araceae > Zantedeschia > Zantedeschia hybrid cultivar. The sequence goes on from JARZZO010000015.1 coordinate 1,442,396, forward strand.
TAGACTTTGAGAACTTGAAGTTAGTCCTCAAGTCTAAGATTTTAGATCAAGTGTGGATCCATGTGTTTTACCTCTCTCCATTTACCTCGATTAGCATTAATTATGTCAATCATTGATTGGCAACCATTGATTAAGCGTCCATTAAGGTTCATTGAGACAACAAGAAGAAAATAAATAAGTTGTTTTGATGTCATGCATGAAAGATAAATTCTTTTTGTTTGAGGATTTTACAAGGGCCCTTAAAGGATATTTAATAGATTTTAAGTTCACATGAGGACATGAGAACTCATGATCTTCAAATGATACTAAGAAGATAGGTTTTTTGGACCTAATCTGCATTAGAACTCCTTAAAAGATATCAAATGATTCAAAGATATCCTTTAAATATCTTTTAAAGGATATCGAATCTTTAGACAGCATATCCCCATTTCTTAGGTTCATTTAGGAGGATAAATAAATATAAAGGATATCCTCAATTGATGAGGCATTTAACGACCCGCCACCCTATAATCGGGGATCCGATTACTAAATGGGTACCGAATCATTAATTTGGAACCAAACCAGGATCTAAGTAAGTCTGGGAAATAAATAATCAACTAAGCTAAACATTCACATCGCATTGGATTGAAAGGAAAGTGCAGAAATTAAAAGTTATTACAATGCGACTCGATACAGCAAATAATTACATACTCCAACAGAAAATGAATAATTAGCATACAGGCCAGAAGTAAAGATAACAACTACGTCGGGACATACCCCGGAACAACAGCTGGCAACGCGCAACTCACAGTAGTATACACCGCTAAGTCTGCCTGGAACCCTCACCTGAAAACCGCAGGGGTGAGTCTCAACGAAAAGACTCAGTAGGGATCCTTCGATCCCCACTGCCCACACACATACACCCACAAGTGCAAGGTACAGCTAGAGATACAGTAACCAAGTAAAGCAGTAATTATTACACCTAAATCTCGATATGAATCGCATGCATTCGAAGTATATTTAACATGCATAATTCCAAGTTACCGGAAATCCTAACTGGCTGGAGCTTTGACTGCAACAAGTCGATCTTTGGATACGAATACCCTCTTCTGGAATTTTAGGACACATAATGAAAGTAGCCCCCACTGGCCGAAACTTTGACTACAATAAGCTGCTCTTTGGGTATGAATAACCCAGACTTATGGTAGTTTAGAACATATTGTGAAAGTGACCCTAACTGGCCGAAACTTTGACTGTGACAAGCCGATCCTTGGGTATCGATAACCTTCTTCTAGCATTTTAGGGCACATTATGAAAATAACCTTAACTGGCCGAAACTTTGACTGCAATAAGTCACTTTTTGGGGTATGGATAACCCTCGTCTAGCATTTTAGGTACATTAAGAAAGTGACCCTAAGTGGCTGAAACTTTGACTACAACAAGTCGATCTTTGGGTATGGACAACCCTCTTCTAGCATTTTAGGACATACAGGGAAGGTGGCCCTAATTGACCGAAGCTTTGAATTGTAGTGAGCCAGACTTTGTAACTTTGCCATGACTTATAGGCTTTCATCTTGCTTCTTTCTCCTTCAAACTTTTGATAGTAAATTGCTCTCAGTTCTTTCTTTTTGTTCTTGGACGACTCCCGAAAACTTTTGGTGAAGTCGGTTCGATTTTGACTTGCTTGATCGTCTACTTTCTCAGCTTCTCTGAATATCAAACAGCGCCTTCGGTTCCTCAGATGCGTTTGAACGTTTCTGAGACAACCTGACTCATAGGCACGATGGCAGGTCTCTTAATGAGACTTGGACTTTGGCACGTTCTTGGCATAAATATACCGTTATCTTTCCGAAGGTGACTTTTATTTTGTCTCCCTTCTCTTCGTGATCCGGCTACTCTGAGCGCTTGTCTCAGATAGCACTTTCCTTATGATTTGGTTGTCCCGTAACCCTATCCCGGATAACATATTTATCCCTTAGTGAAATCTTGATTTCAAATCGTTCCAATGTAGTGTAACTACTTTCTTCTTCTTCTTCCATTTTTTTTTTTTAACTAACTCTAGTGCCCTTCCAGGTTTTCATTAGAATTAGCCACCTCTTATTTTCGCCTGCACGTCTTTTCAGGTTTTCATGTAGCGGAATTATCTATTTTTGCCTAAGGCGCTCTTTCAAGTTTTCACCTTAGTCGGATTTTGGGACCTTTTTGTCTTTAATTGTACCATTTCTAGGAGAAAGTAGTTAAGTCCCTCGGAGCACCTTAATTTTAAGCCCCATTTTATTTTATTTTAGTAAGGAATGATGGCTCCCTTATGGGCCAGATTTGGATAGAGTTCTCAATTCTGTTCGGTAGGGATTTGTGGCTTTCCTGTGGGCCAAAGTGGTGGGACTTAGGAATTCTGGGTTTGTGAAGCTTTGGGAGACCATGGCTCCCCGGTTGATATTTTGCCCTTTGGGCGAAACTTTTCTGATGGGACGAAAAATTTAGTGATTTTCTTATAAAGTGAAAATTCCAAGTAGTGTGATGGACTCCTGGGCTTTTTTTAGGAGATAAAAACACCAAGTAGCCATGAACTTTGGATTTTTAAGGGAATAAAGGTTCTAAGTAGCCATGAACTTTGGGTTTTCAAGGGAGAAAAGGGTTCAGGCAACCATGAATTTTGTGTTTTCCAGGAGATGAAGGCTCTGAGTAGCCATGGACTTTGGATTTTCAAAGGAATGAAGGCTCCAGGTAGTCATGAATTTTGAGTTTTCAAGAGGATGAAGGCTCCAAGTAGCTATGAACTTTGGGTTTTCGAGGAAATGAAGGTTCCAAGTAGTCATGAATTTTGGGTTTTCGAGGAAATGAAGGCTCCAAGTAGCCATAAACTTTGAATTTTCTAGGGGATGAAGGCTGATTAAGGCTCCAAGTAGCCATAAACTTTGGATTTTCGAAGGAATGAAGGCTCTAAGTAGACATAAATTTTAGATTTTCAAGGAGATAAAGGCTCCAAGCAGCCATGAACTTTGGCTTTTCAAGAGAGTAAAGGCTTTAAGTAGTCATGAACTTTAGGTTTTCAAAGGAATAAAGGCCCCAAGTAGCCATAAACTTTGATTTTTTTCAAGGAGATAAAGACTCCAAGTAACCACGGATTTTGAGTTTTCAAGAGATAAAGGCTTCAAGTAGCCGTGAACTTTGGGTTTTCAAAGGGATGAAAGCTCCAGGTAGTCATGAACTTTTGGGTTTTCAAAGGGATGAAGGCTCCAAGTAGCCATGAACTTTGAGTTTCCAAGGGTATGAAGGCTCCGAGTGGCCATGAACTTTGGGTTTTCAAGGGGGTGAAGTCTCCGAGTAGCCATGAACATTGGATTTTCAAGGGGATGAAGGCTCTAAGTAGCTATGAGATTTGAGTTTATTGATGGAGATTCCCTCGGTGGGACGAGGTATTTTGGATTTTTTGATTTTGCTTGAGGGGATAAGTAACTTTGAGATGGAGGAACCCTTTGAACCTATCCAAGGTGAAGATCAGACTTTTCCACTTCTTTACCGAGGCGGGAGGACGTCAACATCGTCGTCAGTTAAAGTTCGTAACAGCCTCCATAACTTTTAGAAAACAAAAAACAATAATAATAACGTCCTTGGCACATAACCGATTCTACAGCGCATACTCTATGGGTCCATTTGGTTACACTTAAAATAGAATCGAGTGAAAAATGTTTTCTAAGGAAAACAGTTCACAAGAAAAACAAAATGGAATCAATCATTTGATACTTCTAAAAAAGTTTTCTTCAAAAGTTTTTCATTTCTTTCTTTCCACGTTTTCTTGAAAAGTTTTTCATTTCTTTCTTTCCACGTAAAACTTTTTTTCAAAAATGATTTCATATATTTGTTTGCTTAGAAAATCATTTTCAATTATAAAATCATTAACATAGATATAAATATAACCCTCTTAATTATAGTATTATTTGTGTATAATCTCCTTAACTATGCGAATTTATTTTGAATTTTGTCTAAGATTCCATTTTGGTTCTACGTAAAACATATTTAAATAGAAAAAAAATTTAAGGAAACCAATTTACAAGGAAAATACAAACACAATCAATATTTTTTGGAAATCTTTTCACTTATTTGTTTTCTTGTAAAAGAATTTGAACTGTCCGATCAAACACTTATGAGATTACTAACATAGATAACATAGTTAATTGACTTTTTTTTCTTATTTTCTGAGTTGAGAGAATAGCCAACACGGCCTTTGATCATACATTTCAAGTAAAAAAAGACAATGTCCTCACATCATCAAAATTTGAAAAGTCAGTATAATTTTTATTTTATTTTTTTAGTTTGGAAAACATTCTAGCTCAACATTAGATTAAACGATTCAAACAAAAAAAATCATGCTTCCACACAGTCAAAGTTCAAATGGCAAAGTCAAAAGATCTTTTTATTTTTTTCCTAGTTTTCATATTGCTGGAATGCCCTAACTTGAAATCGAATTAGATGGTTCAAATAAAAAATATCATATCTTCACATGTTACACATTATATGTTTCGTTGTATTTAAAATATAATTAGAACGAAAAATAATTTTAAAAATAAGTTTTATTTTAAAAAATATTTTTATTTATCTTTTCCGTAAAAGTTGAATTTTAGCAAGTTTCAAGATTATCATATTGTTTTAAAGATATAAAGTGTAAAATTATAATATCTTAAGTTTTAGGTATAAATATAAGTAAGAATAACTTATTGCACCCTTAGGGGTTATTACGTCACATGATGGTATAGTCAAACTTTAAAAAAATGAATTTTTTTTGAAGCCCCGAACATGCCCTACATGCCCACATAATTGGAGTTGCGGCCCTCAAAAAATGGAGGAGCCTTATGGGCCTTGCGTAGCCTTTTCCAGCATTCAAGTTTGAGAGATCGAGAAATGCCACATGTTCGCATCTGAGCTCTAAGCCTTCAGGTAGTCGGGAGAATCGGGGTCCCTTGATCTCGAAGGCTTCTAACTTTTTTATGGATCTTTGTCCGTGATTATCGGGTTTACCCAAAGACCCTTTACTGCCTTTTGACTTTTCCGAGGCCTTGTGTGACTCTGGGCCTTTAGGGCCACATAGTGATCGAATGCAAGGTAGCCGTGCCTATTGGTGCTTCTAAGCTTTCATGATAGGCTGCTTGCACAATCCCCCTCCGTCACCTCCTTGGGTTCGGATGGCACTAACGTGGGATGGTCCTTTTTTGTATTTGGGTTCTTAGTGAGCTACTTTGTTGGGCTTTAGGGTTCATACCCTTTCAACTGGTTTTAAAACTGACAAAAATAGTATTCTAGATTTTAAAATCACCGATTTTGAAATTATTGGTTTTGGTTTTGATTTACGGTGATTTTGGTTTGTAAACTGAAATCAATTTACGGTGGTTTTGGTTTGCGATGCACCAAACACGTTCAATAAAGGATGCAAGATACCAAAAAACTCTGCTATACTGCAAGTTTGCACGCATAATATACTTTTTTTATTATATTACGCCATTTGTTTCCTATTAGGAGGCATTTGGGAAAATGGGAAGAGGGGGGAAGCTTTTCGGTCCCATAAAGTCAATATCGATCTCACCATAATGAAGTCGTGAATAACATATCCAATATCGATCCTAGGCCCATTTTGCCACCTGGAACACGCACATTGCCCTATCCCCCCGCACAAATGAGTCCTAATGTCAATCAAGAAAAAATAAAAAAAATTGCCCCTCCATATGTGATCTCGATCGCATACTAAGGCACTCGAGAGCATCCTAGCACTCTCGAGTGCATCAGGGTGCTCTCCAGCACATGAATGCGTCGAAGAGCACCCCAATGCCCTTGAGTGCGCCAGGATGCTCTCGGGCACTTCATGGCCGTGCCCTTATACATACAAAAATGGCAATCACCCTGCGCATATCTATACTAAACCAGTGAGTGTTCACTCCTGTCAGTACTTTTACCATCACCATCTTCATGGCTATGTTCTGCAGTAACTCTTTCCCCTATGTTTTCTGTTTCATTCACTGCAGCGTCTCTGGGTCCGCTTGAATTGGCAGAGCCATCGCATTCCAGACCTAGGCCCTTTGAGGGTAGAGTTGCAGCCTCCATTTCCTCGTAATTAGATACGACTTTTTGGAGCGCTTCATGGAGGTTTAGAGCTTCAAACAGCATTTCTCTATCATACAGTCGTCTCCATGATTCTCTATATCACCTGCTGTGAATCCTTGCACTTCTCGAGCATGCTCAATGTAGGATCATCTTATAAAGCAGCATAGAGCAACATAAGGTCGGTAGAAACATTGATGCGTAAAAAAATTAGGGCCAAAGAAAAAGGATTAGCTTAAGACTGGCAGTGGATATGTCACGTACATGAATGTTGACTCTTATCATTACAGTTTTTATTTTTCTTCCCTAATCAGAGTTTAAAAAGAGGCAAATATCTGAGTAGCCAATCGGTGGGGCATAGGAATACTGAGATTGGGAAATTTCTCTCTTAACAATTTCCATAAGATAATCTAAAACGAAAAAAGAGAATGTCAATATGCCACGGCCCTTTGTCACTCTCCTTTGTCACCCACAAAAGACGTGTCACATGGGCACCATTTAAGGTTGTCCCCACATAGGGGTTAATAGTAATTGATATAAAGTGCTCCTGTCGCATTTATCTTCTGAAGTACTAAGAGGCATGTCATGATAGCATCCCTCATGGAAAAAAATGACATCCAGAAGTTCAAACGCCAATAAGAACATGACCGGTTCAGTTCATTCTAGGCTTAGATATTTTACATCTTTATATTAAAAGGTGGGCTACCTAAAAGATAAGAAAGCGGACAGTGGGAATCTATCCAAAAAAAAGGGAAGGGAAGGAGTAGGAATACCTTTATTGCTTCATGTGATGCCTCTGAGTTCAAAACGGAAGAAAGAACTTCCACAGTGCTTCGAGTTACAACAAGAACTACTCTTTTTTTCTTCAATTGAAAGACCACCCCCAAGGTAGCCAATATCATATACATCTCCAGTTTGATTATTGATCTCGGGGTTAGGATATCCTTCAGGAAAGGACAAGGGCTCATAGATCCCTGTTTCCCCACAAGAAATCCCTTGTGTTAGATTACCATCACGCTCCATATTAAATGACACATTTATGGCCTTCAGACTCTGCAAATAGAATCATAACAGGAAAAACTTAGTATGCAAGACAATTGCTTGGAATAATTTTTGCACTTAATAACATGAAGTTCTAAAAAGATGCAAATCATCACTCTAAACAAAAAAAAAGAAAAAAAACTATAAATGACATGAAGGAAGATGGTATAGTCAACACCCAAAGTATGGATGTATCTGTTGGGATTTCTCGGTTTCTCCAGATCGCTCACGCAGCGGAAACTAAAAAAAAAAAAATACAGCGATCCGTTCCCGTTTCGAAATCTAAAATACGATAATCGGATTATCGAAATTCTCACCGTGTGCGGAATCGAATCCGCAGCCGTTCGGTTCCGTCAGTGTGACACCGCAAGCCACGCAAGCCCCCGGCCTCTAGCGAAGTCCACGCGATCCTCTCCGCGACGGATATCCTCGAGTTCCTCGTTCTTCTCAGCCTACGAAGCCTCCGCCGGTCTCCGCAATAATCGCCGCAGTGCGCGGACGATTTCCCGTCAAACGGGATTCGGAGAAGCTGCGGAGCAGATCTGGATCTGCCTGGACGCCAGAGGAAGACAGAAACTGAGGAGGGGCGGCTAGGGTTAGCAGCAGGTTGGCCTGCTCAGCCCGTTCGCTATGTTTTATACTAACCGCGCGGTTTTTCATAAAAACCCCCAGTTTATATACAACCCACTTATTTATCCATCGCCTTGAGAATCATTTGCGTGTGACCCTCTAGGCCCAAGTACCAGTCCAGTTAATGGCCCAACAAGCCCAGTGACTCCTCACTGGCTTTATTAATTAATTAATAACCCTTTATTAATCAATTAATCAATCGAATTGATATCGCACATCGAATTCGACCGGGCCTCCGATCACGTTGGGTGCCAAGCAACACCGCGTGAACCCGGAAGGTATTTGGGGTTAAGTAACCCACTCTTGAAACCTTTCCGCCGACAGTTACCACGTGGATATAATCCTTCATTCGTACAATGCTCTCGAGTCAACTCAGGGTATGGCGAGCTGTCAAACCCTAACCGGTCGACTCACTTGGATTGGATGCCGCTGATGAATATCGGAAAACTCCTTTCCCGATATTATCGTCCGCCCTGGCCAGGGACTTTTGCGCATCCTTCCTAGAGCTTTCTCTCTCTAAGTGCCGAGAGCGAATGATTCCTTATTGACACACAATTCCCTTCGACGGTATTCCGCTATACCGAATCCTTGGCGTATTAGAATCCCATGGCTAGAGATTCGTTAACCAAGGTCAAAGCACAGAAGTCCACCGACAAGGTGTCCTTGGTGTCTCAGGTCCGAGGACCATCCACGCAACTGCGACAATAGAATCAAGCTGGTTGACAGTGAGGTACAATACCATCCAGCAATTCAGTCGGATCAGTTCAGTGAACTCATTCTCCAATGAGCACCTACAGATTCGCCTTAGTATCTCCACACAAGTGACTTATGAGACCAGTCACCCTCATCATATGAGCAGGAGTAATCTGTACTAGTCTAACCGGATATCCGATGTCCTTCTCGGATATCCTCCGACTATGAACAATTAAGAATATGTGTGTTTAAGTGATCAGTCTCATTAGTATGATCTCATCATAATCTGATCACTATAGCACATATCCACGGACTTCATTATGAAACGATAATTAATGCGATTTACACGTAATGAATATTATGCCATTTTATTAATAAATGAACGAGATTTACATAGTCAGATTGGCTTGTAGGCCACCTAAAACTAACAATCTCCCACTTGGACTAAAGCCAATCACCTTTATACAATAAGTCCATAGACTCTAGGTGACGCTCAAACACAATTTGAGCCAACGGCTTTGTCAGTGGATCTGCTATATTGTCGACCGAAGGAACTCTTTCTACTACTACATCTCCTCTAGATATGATCTCTCTGATAAGGTGAAAGCGCCTCAGAATATGCTTCGATTTCTGATGAGACCGTGGCTCTTTCGCTTGCGCAATGGCTCCATTGTTGTCGCACAACAGTGGAACAGGCTCAAAGATACTGGGAACTACGCCGAGGTCGGTGATGAATTTCTTCAACCACACTGCTTCCTTAGCGGCTTCAGCTGCAGCGATGTACTCAGCTTCAGTCGTCGAATCTGCAGTGGTTACTTGCTTGGAACTCTTCCAGCACGCTGCACCTCCGTTCAAAGTAAACACGAATCCAGATGTAGACTTGCTATCATCTGGATCTGACTGGAAACTCGAGTCAGTAAAGCCTCGAAGTTTCAAGTCACCTCCTCCATAGACAAGAAACATATCCTTAGTTCTTCTCAATTACTTAAGGATACATTTCACTCCCTTCCAGTGCTCTTCGCCTGGATCAGCCTGAAATCTGCTCGTAACACTTAGAGCAAATGGAACATCAGGCCGTGTACATAGCATGGCATACATGATAGATCCTATGGCAGAGGCATAGGGAATTCTATCCATGAATGCCCTCTCATCAGGAGTCTTAAGAGACTGCTCCTTTAAGAGATTAATTCCATGTCTCATCGGTATGAGACCTCTCTTGAAATTTTCCATGTCAAACCTTTTGACTATGGTATCTATGTACAAGGATTTGGTCATTCCAAGCATCCTCTTTGATCTATCTCTATAGATCCGTATTCCCAATACGTAGGATACTTCTCCCAAATCCTTCATGGAGAAGTTTTTCGACAGCCAGATCTTTACTGATGACATCATAGCTACATCATTCCCAATGAGTAGTATGTCATCTACGTAAAGAACTAGAAAAGTGACTGCACTCCCACTGGTCTTCTTGTACACACAAGGCTCATCTTTATTCTTAATGAAGTCATAAGACTTGACAGCCTCGTCAAATCTTATGTTCCAGCTCCGGGAAGCCTGCTTCAATCCATAAATGGACCTCTGAAGCTTGCACACTTTATCTGGAGATTCTTTGGATGTGAAACCTTCTGGTTGTATCATATACACCTCCTCCTCAAGGTTACCATTGAGGAAGGCAGTCTTCACATCCATCTGCTAGATTTCATAATCAAAATGTGCAGCAATGGCGAGTAGAACTCTGATCGACTTTATCATGGCAACTGGTGAGAAAGTCTCGTCATAGTCAATTCCTTGCCTTTGACGATATCCCTTTGCCACCAACCTTGTCTTATAAGTGTCGATCCGTCCATCAGCACTGATCTTTCTCTTAAAGATCCACTTGCAACCGATGGGTACAATAGCTTCGGGCAAGTCCTCCAAGTTCCAAACTTGGTTGGTGTATATGGACTGGATTTCTGAGTTCATGGCTTCTCGCCATTTCCCGGCTTCTGGGCCTTCTATAGCCTCCTGGTAGGTTTTAGGATCATCATCCTCATTATATTCTACCTTAGACTCACCTTCAGCAATATGTCCCACATATCGTTCGGGTAGTCTAGGTACTCTACCAGATCTACGAGGCTCATCTGCGTGTATCTGAACAGATTCATGAACTGATATCTCATCTGATGATAATGTAGCTGTTTGAGGATCTAGAACCTCTTCCAGTACTATTTTACTCCCATTGTCCTCCTGAAGAAGGTATTCCTCTTCCAGGAAGACAGCTTTCCTGGCGACAAACACCTTTTGTTCACCAGGATGGTAAAAATAGTATCCAAAGGTTTCCTTTGGATATCCCACAAACCTGCATTTATCAGTTCGTGATTCCAGCTTGTCTGGATCATACCTCTTCACATGAGCAGGACAACCCCAAACTTTAACATGTTTAAATTCTGGTTTCCTGCCTTTCCATATCTCATATGGAGTAGAGGCTACAGACTTGCTGGGTACTCTGTTCAGTATGTATACTGCTGACTCTAGAGCATACCCCTAGAGGGACACTGGTAATCCTGAAAAGCTCATCATGGATCGCACCATGTCCAACAAGGTGCGATTTCTCCTTTCTGATACACCATTCATTTGTGGTGTATATGGAGGGGTCAGCTGAGAAAGGATACCATTATCCTTTAAGAATTGTGTGAAGTTAGTACTTAAGTATTCTCCTCCTCGATCTGATCGAAGAGCTTTAATACTCTTTCCTAACTGCTTCTCCACCTCATTCTTGAACTCCTTGAACTTCTCAAATGCTTCCGACTTGTACTTCATTAAGTACACATAGCCGAATCTTGATAAGTCATCGGTGAACGTGATGAAGTAAGAAAAGCCACCTTTGGCTTGGGTGGACATTGGACCACATACATCTGAATGTATTAGTTCCAAAATGTCCTTGGCACGTTCTCCATGTCCACTAATGGAGATTTTGCCATCTTTCCCATAAGGCAGGATTCGCATGTTGCAAACGATTCATAATCGAATGTTGTTAAGTAACCATGCTTGTGCAACTTTTGCAACCTGCTTTCGCCAATGTGCCCAAGTCTACAATGCCACATGTAGGCTTGGTTCACACAATTCTTGCTCTTCTTAAGAGCATTATCAATCTGAAGATTGTAATAAGAAACATCTAATAGATATAGACCGTTGACTAAAGATGCTGAAGCTATTGATTTATTACCATAATAAATCGAACAACTTCTATTTTCAATAGTCAACCTATATCCTATCTTGTCCAAACAAGATATTGATATGATGTTCTTTATTATGCTAGGAACATAATAACAATCTTCCAATAGTAAGGTGTCTCCCGATGGAAGCTTGAGGTTTGCTGTCCCAACAGCAATCGCCGCAACTTTTGCGCCGTTTCCTAGCCTCAATTCCACCTCACCATGTCTCAGCTTGCGCTTACTTGTCAGCATCTGCACATCATGGCATATATGAGAAGCACATCCGGTATCCAATACCCAAGATGTGGAATCTCTAACTGACAAGTTGATATCTATCATATAGATATCTGAAGCTTCAGACAGCTTCACTCTCCCATGAGCTTTATCATGAAGGAACTCCTTGCAGTTCCTTTTCCAGTGACCATACTGCTTATAGTAGAAGCAGTCAACCTTCACTACTCCTTTGCCTTTGTCCTTCGATCTATTATCGTTAGCTATCATCTTTGCTTCAGGGGCATCCAATGCCGATTCAGCAGGAGGATCAGCTCCAGGGACAAAGTCAATGTACTCAGATCTGAAGACATTCTTCAGGTTTTTGAACCAATCCGAGTAGATCAGGTAAGTCAAAAGGGCATCAAGTATGCCACGGAGTGGGTTATTCGACGACATAATTCCCTACAGGAGATAAGTAAAATCTATTTAGCAGATGTTCAATTATTAAAATTTAAAACAAGACATGATCTTTTGTTCAAGTTTAACTCCCACTAATTTTCGATGGACTGTATAACCCTCAGTTATACAGAACGGGAGACGCCGACAGTCTCCTAGTGGGGATCAGAATCTCAATGACTTGCACTACAGCGTTGTGGATAGCACAACAAACTGTAATACAATCAGAGAGCACCCAACTCATAGGACTTGCAACTCCTTGCAATATCTGATCATAGCTTCGGTCCCCAGAGATTTAATGGCCTTGTGGATAGCACAACAAACCACTAATTCTGGTCTAAGCTGACCATCATTACGCGACGAGCATAGATTTGCATGCAGCCCTTGTGGATAGCACAACAAAGCTACATGGTTCCTCTACCCCGAGCGTATAGGCATCTAATACCATAGCCACAGTTTCTCCTCCCAATTAAGCAGGCCTTGGGGATAGCACAACAAACCTGCTTAAAGTGATTCGAATCCTATGACTATAATGATGGTAGACCACGCGGTAAGTTCTCAACTACTCGCGTTACGGCTTAGAGTTTATCTGAGGATATTTAGATAACTTTTATCTTGGTCTCTCCTAAGTGATAGTATATAGATATATCGTATATATTTACTAAATACTATAACCTGCTTTGATTCATAATCAAAAGAAAACAATGCATCACATACATGTCATTAGTGTGGTCATGGATAGCACAGTGGGTTTGACTGGAGCCAACAGTCAAACGCACACACAACCTAACACAACAATTATATTAAATATCCTGCAATCACATAGGCAAGAGATCTCCATCTTTTCGCCTTCCTGGTTGCAGCTGTGGATCGTCCTCGCTCCTTCCTCGGTTGCCTCGATCATATTACATTTAAATTCTATATTTTATAAGTAAATTGAAGAAGGCCTTATGGCGAGTACAAGAGAGAGAGGAGGGTAGAAATACATCGGAGTATGAGAGAGAGAGGTGCGCAGACCTCTATTTATTAACAATAAATAATCAAACATACATCTACGATCCACACAATCCATTCATCACATGAATAATAAATTAAGTGCATATCCATCACCACGGTGTGTTTTAAACATCCCACACATGATTCAGCGCATCACATGGCTAAAACAAATAAGTTTTCAAAATAAATAATTTTGGCTCTCAAAAAACTGGGATCCAATCAAAATTGGTATTTGAATTTCGAAAAACTCATTTATTATCTTAACATGCAATTAAATCAAATTTAAAAGCAATAAACACACATCACATGCGCACACACTCCGAATTAATAATTTCAGATTATTCCATGCAAATTAGAACAATTCTAATAATCTAACACTTAGATTAAACCCCATTAATAATCTAACAATTAGACTATTTAAAGACTAATCTAACTCTTAGATTAATCCAATGAAATCAATTAATAATTTAACAATTAAATTAATAATCAAGTAAACTAATTATTAACTACTAATCTAACATTTAGATTAGCCAATTAATGTTAATTATTAATTTAACTCTTAAACCAATAATTAACACTAACTAATTAATAATTAATGAATCTAACTCTTAGATTAGATAATTAATTAATGTTAATGACTAATTTAACTCTTAAACTAGTAATTAACACAGATTAAATATTTAACCCCTAATCTAACTCTTAGATTAGGTAATTTAAAATCAATTATTAAATTAACACTTAAATTAATAATTAACTTTAATTAATTAATAATTACTAATCTAACTATTAGATTAGAAGATTGATGTTAATCATTAATTTAACCCTTAAATTAATAACTAACAATAATAATTAAAGATTACTAATTTAACACTTAAATTAGTCATTTAAGTCAATTATTAATTTAACAATTAAATTAACAACTAACTTAAATAATTAATTAACAATTAGATGAAACAATAGTTAATAATCTAACAATTAGACTAATAACTATTAATAGCTAATTTAACATTTAAATTAGTTAAATTGAGGTTAATAATCAATTTAACAATTAAATTAATATTAACCCCAATTAATTAACAACTAATTGCTAGTTAATAATCCCTTAATTGACTTATCATTAATAAAAGCCCAATTAAATAAAATTGAACAATGATTTTAATTTTTCAAAAACTATTTTGATTTTAAAATTAAAATCTAATTATAATTAATTAATGGGCTTGGGGTTTTAAATCAGAAATAGGGGTTTAAATTCTAAATGGGCTTAGCCATCTGGCTGAGCCATAGGGCTCGGGCCCTGGCCGAGCCAGGGCTCGGACCAGGCGCCCACAGTGGGCGCCTGGCTCGAACCTGGTTCGACCAGGCCCCCAGACCCGGTCCGACCGGCTCGGGACCGGGTCTCCCCCACCCTAACCCTAACTTCTGTTTGCAGGTGCAGGGTGGGGCAACCGGCGGCGGGGAGGAGCTACAGGGCTCCGGCGGCCGGGCCACCGGCGCCGCCCTGTCCTGCCGGCGGTGCCCCCGGCGCCGGCAGGCACGCCGGTGGGCCCCGGTTTGGGGTATTAACCAAGCCCCCAAAAAGGCCCAAATTTCTGGTTTTTCAGGTTTCAAAAACCCGAGTTTGGGCTCATTTTTCAGGACCTCCAAGGGCACTCCGGCGCCAATCTTGGTGACCGGTGGATAGAGGTGACTATCCTCTATGGATCCGGAGTCTCGGCCGGCCATCCCAACGCTTGGGAAGCGAGTACGAAGTCGCCGAAAACACCTCGTTCATCGTCCCACGAAGAACTCCGAAAACCCCAAATAAAATCCGAAAAATCACAGAAAAATAATCAAATTATTTGTGTTCATCTTATGAACACTATTCCGTCATTTTAATTGGATTAAACGCATGGAATAACTCAAGAAAAAATTAATTTCGGAAACCGAAATGGGACGAGAAACAGTGGAACATGGCTCTGATACCACTATTGGGATTTCTCGGTTTCTCCGGATCGCTCATGCAGCGGAAATTAAAAAAAAAAAAATACAGCGATTCGTTCCCATTTCGAAATCTAAAATACGATAATCGAATTATCGAAGTTCTCACCGTGCGCATATTCGAATCCGCAGCCGTTCGGTTCCGTCGGTGTGACACCGCAAGCCGCGCAAGCCCCCGGCCTCTAGCGAAGTCCACGCGATCCTCCCCGCGACGGATATCCTCGAGTTCCTCGTTCTTCGCAGCCCACGAAGCCTCCGCCGGTCGCCGCAATAATCGCTGCAGTGCGCGGACGATTTCCCGTCAAACGGGATTCGGAGAAGCTGCGGAGCAGATCTAGATCTGCCTGGACGCCAGAGGAAGACAGAAACTGAGGAGGGGCGGCTAGGGTTAGCAGCAGCTTGGCCTGCTCAGCCCGTTCGCTATGTTTTATACTAACCGTGCGGTTTTTCATAAAAACCCCCAGTTTATATAAAACCCACTTATTTATCCATCGCCTTGAGAATCATTTGCGTGTGACCCTCTAGGCCCAAGTACCAGTCCAGTTAATGGCCCAACAAGCCCAGTGACTCCTCACTGGCTTTATTAATTAATTAATAACCTTTTATTAATCAATTAATCAATCGAATTGATGTCGCACATCGAATTCGACCGGGCCTCCGATCACGTTGGGTGCCTGATAAGTCCACAATTTTACATAAATAACAGCTGAAAACTACATACTTTGCTATCAATTTAACAAACAAAATCACATGGAATGATAGATAAACCATTTGCGCATTCAAAATCTGAATTTCAAATATCATCACTCCATGGATGGAATAAGGGTAGCAACTCCATTTTCTCAGCAATTATTTAATGCGCAGTTGAATGATTTGCGGCTATAAGAACTTAACTGTTATTTTATGTGAAAACAGGACATGAACAAGCAGATGGCATAGTGGTTGGACCACCCGAACTTCAAGGAAGCAACCAGGGTTCGAATCCTGGCAAAAACAACATTTTATTTTCGTATTTTAGCTTCAACTGGGACCCACATGCCAACTAAGAGAGAAAGGAGGAGGGAATTCTGAAATTCAAAGGAAGGAGGATCCATTTCAAAATTTCGAAATTCAAAATACCAATTAATGTTTTAAAGAGGATCCCCTAATCAAAGGGAGCTTAATGACAGGATTTTTAAATCTATTTTTGAAATTCAAATCCTCCCCTCTTTCTATAAAACAAAGGGAGGAAGCCAAAAGGAGGGGAACCGAATTTTCAGAAATTTTTTAGCATCTCTCTCCCTTTTCTTTCTCTGTCATTTTTCTCTCTCTCTCTCCCTACGTTTTTGTCTCTCTGTTCTCCCTATTTCTTGCTCTTCCCCCTTCACCGAAGCCCTCTCTCTCTGTTAGTTTCTCTCTCTCTCTCTTTCTTTCTCTGCACGCCTGCAGTCCCGGGCTCAGCCGCCAAGGCCACGCAGCACCGCTCGGCCGCCAGCTTCGTCGCCCGCGCCAACCTCAGCCGCCAGGGCCATGCGGCATCGCTCGGCCGCCAGCCTCGTCCTCCACGCGCCAGACGAAGCGGGTTCGGCCGCTAGCCTCGGCCGCCAGCCTCGGCCGCCTGCCTCGTCCTCCTCACGCCGGACGGAGCTAGCCTCGGTCGCCAGCCTCGGCCGCCAGCCTCGTCCTCCACGCGCCGGACGGAGCTAGCCTCGGCCGCTAGCCTCGGCCGCCAGCTTCGGCCGCTAGCCTCGGTCGCCAGCCTCGGCCGCCTGCCTCGTCCTCCTCACGCCAGACGGAGTTAGCCTTGGCCGCCAGCTTCGGCCGCTAGCCTCGGCCGCCTCGCCTGCAGCACCGCTGCCTCGTCTGCCGCGCTCCCCGGTTCCATGCGCCGGGCGCCTCTCGGCTAGAAGCTCCAAATTAATGTTCATCTATGTTATTTTCTTGGAAGATTTTAAACTTTCTTATTGTAATAATAGTGATTGAGTTATTTGCCTTTCCAAAGTTGTAGACATTTCCACTGTTTTCTTAGATTAACATTATCTTGTCAGATTTATTCGCTTTACTTAATCTTAAAAAATTAGTTAACTAAGTTTTGGTGATAGATTCTAGATGCTAATTAGAAGCATGTTAAATTCTGTAATTAGTTTTGTTTAAAATAGAAGTTTTTAACTAGAGCATCAAATCAAAACACAATTTCATTCAAAAATCCAAAGTTTTCAAAATTAGATTTCTATTTCCTCGTGGATCGACCCGATCTCATCACTACACTATTTTCAAATAATTTTGTGTGAGAATCGGAATTTAAGGTTGATGATATTTATGTTTTAACGACGGCATTTAAATACGCATCAATTTTTGGCGCCGTTGCCGGGGAATTAGAATTTTAATTTTGATTATTTTGGGTCCATTTGTATAAATCCATACTCACATTCATTTTCTCTTTTTGCGGGAATTTAAAAAAAAAAAAAGAAGATAAAAGGAAAGCTCAACTTGGTGAGTTTGTTCCAATCTTTTTAATATTTTTATTTTTAGATTTGCTTAAAATAGATATAGACCTCATTAAATTAAAAAAAAATCAGAAAAACAAAATTAAAAAAAAATGTATTTCAAGATTAGAAACCAAACTACCATGTTTTTAGGACATGCATCATTTAGGAATGCATTAGTTTTAAATTTTTGTCATTTGTTTCATGTTGAAGAGTGCGGGAGGCAAGGTAAGTCTTTCTAAATTGTGCAAATAACATGTTTATGCATTGTCATTTCATTTTTGCACAAAACAAACTTGATTGAATTGTGGTGTGCATCTCATTGATAAAATAATTTAAGGGCATCTTCATAACAAGATAAGGTGGGGATTTCATCACCCTTCCTTGGCCCACAAACCACAAACACTCCATCTTGCATTGTCCCAAGCCCAATAAAAAATAAATAGCAATTGCACCTAGGGTTCACACTATGATTGGACCGAGCTTTGAATTCATTTCTACTTTGGACAACGGTGTCTAGGCTAGAGGTTACAAAGGCAAACGCCTAAGTGGACAAGTGGTTATTTAATTAGGTCCCTACGAAAGTAGGGGGAGCCTCCCACTATCCCACCTCTTACCTGGCCGATTGATCTATTGTAGGGGTGATTCATAGTGAATTCTAGCCATTTTGTGAGAAATCTCATCTTTAAGTCTAGGACACACTTAGGTCATTAGGAATTTGTTATTAACTTGTTTGTCTTTGCATACATAAACAAAAAAATATATATATAAATATAAAAATCACAAAAATAACCATTCTCATCTCATCTTGGTCTAGTGTATGCTAGGTAGAAGATCTCAAAAGCCATATATTATCAAACCCATTCAAAAAATTGAGAGATACCTACATCACCAAACCAACATTCAACATCAAATGGCTGGAAACAATCAACAAATACCAAAACAAATGAAGGAATACTTCATTCCTCATGACTATAATCCTTCATCTTGTATCCAATTGCCTAATGTCCATGCTAGCCATTATGAGATCAAGCCAAGCACCATCCAAATGCTCCCATCTTTTTATGGGAATACCAATGAAGATCCATATAAACATTTGGATGAATTCTTTGAAATTTGTTCAACCGTGAAAATTCAAGATTTCACGGAAGATGCCCTTCGACTTACCCCATTCCCTTTCTCACTTAAGGACAAAGCCAAATATTGGCTTGGAACGATAGGGAAGCCCATTAGGACTTGGCCTGAAATGCAACAAGAATTCTTAAAAAAATTCTATCCTATTGGGAGAACAAATACAATGAGAAGGGCTATAACTGGATTCTCACAATTACCAGGAGAACAAATTCATGAATCTTGGGAACGATTGAAAGAATTGTTGAGAAAATGTCCACACCATGGATTGTCTAGATGGCAAATTGTGCAAGCATTCTATGAAGGTTTAGATGCATAATACAGACAAATGGTAGATGCATCTTGTGGAGGAGCATTCATGAGCAAAAGTGAGGAAGAAGCTTATGATTTGTTTGAAATGCTAAGTGAAAATTCAATAAATCATGCTTCACTTTCATCATATGAAAGATCTGTGGGAACATCCAAACGGACTGGAGTCTATGAAATAAGAAATAGAGGAGAATTTGAACCTAAGATGGATATCAATGCCTTGGCTCAAAAGTTGGATAAGGTGGACCTTCTGGCCCAACAAATGAGCAAAATGGATCTTATGGCCCAAAAGCTAGACCAAGTCCTAGCTTCGAATAACCAATGATCTAATATCCATGCACAATCAAGACCTTACTCCGAATCTTCTCCATCTTATCAAGAAGCTTGTAGTCTTTGTGCCAGTCCAACTCACCATGTCAGTAAGTGTCCTACGGCAGCCCAATTACCACCGTTCATCCAAGAACAAGTCCAAGCAGCCCAGGATTATTCAAAGCCCAATCATGATCCATATTCTAACACCTACAACCCAGGTTGGAAGAATCATCCTAATTTTTCATGGAAATCTCAACAAGCCCAAGCTCCAAATCCACAAGCACAAAATTTTCAAAACAGGGCCCATCAACAGAATTACTCTTTCAATAAAAGCCAACCTATCCAGTCCCAAGCTCAAGCTCCTTACTTTCAGCCCAATAACAACCAGAATATGTTCTCTCAACCTCCATATCAAATCCCACAACATCAGCCATCAAATCAAAATGATGACAAATTCAATATGTTGCAACAATTACTCATGAATCAACAACAACAACAACAGCAATTGCAACAATTGGTCATCTCTCAACAACAATCCATTTCAAAATTGGAAGCCCAATTGGGTCAAATGGCTGATACAACTATGAGGAGAAGTGGGTCCATTACCAAGTCAACCCATTGCAAACCCACGAAACTATCCTCCGGGTTTCTAACATCAACCAATCCTACCTAACCCTCAAGCCCAACCTTAAATGGGCTCAAATCCACCAAGAGGCCCACAGTTAGAAAATGCGAAAGCAATTTTGGCCTTAAGAAGTGGTAAAGTCTTGCCGGATCCTTACCCAAATCAAGGATCTAGTCAGCCCAATCCTGAACAAAATGAAGAAGAAAAAGGAGAAGAAGATGAAGATGAGAATGAACAACCCAATATCATTCAAGGAAAAGGAAAAATGGAGGAATATCCTGAGAATTATAAACCAAAAATTCATTTTCTACAAGCTTTAGAAAATAGCAAAGAAAAAAGAAAGCATCAAATCCAAGAAAAAAATGAACAGTTAATGGACTTATTTAAACAAGTCCACATTAACATACCATTGGTTGATGCAATCCAACATGTGCCGGCCTATGCCAAGTTTCTGAAAGAACTTTGCACTCACAAGAGAGAGCCTAAAGCAAATCCTAAAACAGTCTTTTTGTCTGAAGAAGTGAGTGTCATTTTGCTCAATCAAATGCCTAAAAAGATGAAAGACCCTGGAGCACCACTCATCTCTTGTGGTGTTGAAGGAACCACCTTTCATAAGGCACTATTGGACCTTGGAGCAAGTGTGAACCTATTACCCACCTCAGTTTATGAAAAATTTGGGATAGGAGAATTGAAACCAACTCCGGTGATCCTACAATTGGCCGATAGATCTCTTAGGACACCGAAAGGAATGGTGGAAGATGTCATTGTCAGGATTGATACTTGCTACTTCCCAGTTGATTTTGTCATCCTTGACATGGAGCCTGTTCTGCATCTGAGAAATAGCCCAATTATATTGGGCCGACCTTTTCTAGCCACTGCAAATGCAATTATTAACTGCAAATCTGGGTTAATGGACATCTCATTTGGGGATCACAAATTATCCCTCAATATTTTTAAAGCTTCTGGCCATATGCAGGATGGGGAAGATTGCTTTGCAATTGATGTGATTGATAATATTGTAGAAACATCCCCTTCGGCCCAACTTGAAGAGGAAGAAGAGTTAATGGCCATATCAGATTTGAATAAAAAGACCTGGCAGCCCAACAAGGTTGAGCCTCTACCTGAGCTCAATCTAGAACCTACCCCTCCATCTCTCCAGGTTCCTCCTCAGTTAGAGCTAAAACCTTTGCCGGAATCTCTCAAATATGTCTTTTTGGGCCCATCTGAAATTCTACCTGTGATTATAGCTACGGATCTTAACCCTACCCAAGAAGAACAACTGATTGAAGTTCTTCGAACTCATAAAGAAGCCATAGGGTGGTCAATAGCTGATTTGAAAGGAATAAGCCCAACCATATGCATGCATCATATTTATCTTGAAGATAATGCAAAACCAAGCAGAGAAATGCAAAGGAAATTGAATCCTATTATGATGGAAGTGGTTAAGAAAGAAGTGGTGAAATGGCTAGATGCGGGTATCATATACCCGATATCTGATAGCAAGTGGGTGAGCCCAACCCAAGTAGTGCCAAAGAAGTCTGGCTTAACTGTGGTAACAAATGAAAAAGGTGAAGAAATGCCCACTAGGCTAACCACGGGGTGGAGAGTTTGTATTGATTACAGAAAATTGAACACAATGACAAAGAAAGATCATTTCCCACTCCCGTTTATTGATCAGATTTTGGAAAAGCTAGCGGGTCAGAAATATTTCTGTTTCTTAGATGGATATTCGGGATATAATCAAGTGGCTATATACCCAGAAGATCAGGAGAAAACCACATTCACATGTCCATTCGGCACATTTGCATTCCGAAGAATGCCATTTGGATTATGTAATGCACCAGCAACTTTCCAAAGGTGCATGTTGGCAATCTTCTCAGATATGGTGGGAGAATTCCTTGAAGTGTTCATGGATGATTTTTCAATATTCGGGGATTCATTTGAAATTTGTCTGGAGAATTTGAAAAATGTACTGGGAAGATGCATAGAGACCAATTTGGTTCTAAGTTGGGAAAAGAGTCATTTTATGGTTAAAGAGGGCATAGTTTTGGGCCATATAGTGTCTGGAAGAGGTATTGAAGTGGATAAAGCTAAGGTTAGCCTAATCGCCAATCTTCCTCCACCCACTTCGGTAAAGCAAATTCGGTCATTCTTGGGCCATGCCGGCTTCTACCGCCGGTTTATTCAAAATTTCTCCCAAATTGCCCGACCATTAACCCTTCTCCTAGCTAAGGATGTCCCACTCCATATTGATGAGAAATGCTTGGAAGCATTTAAATCTTTAAAAGAGGCTCTGATCAAAGCTCCCATTCTCCAATCGCCTGATTGGTCTTTGCTATTTGAGATAATGTGCGATGCTTCTGATTATGCTCTGGGGGCAGTACTGGGACAAAGAATCTATAAAAAGCATGTGGTGATTTATTATGCAAGTCGTACACTTGTAGATGCTCAGATGAACTATACCACCACAGAAAAAGAATTATTAGCTGTTGTTTTTGCTCTGGAGAAATTTTGATCTTACCTTTTGGGGGCAAAAGTGATTATTTATTCTGATCACTCAGCATTGAAATATTTGTTGACAAAGAAAGATGCCAAACCAAGATTAATCAGGTGGATCCTACTCCTCCAAGAATTTGATTTGGAGATTCGGGACAAAAAGGGATCCGAGAATGTGGTGGCTGACCATCTCTCCCGAATCATGATTTCAGATAATGAGCCAATGAGAGACTCATTCCCTGATGAACATCTCTTAGCCATTTCCCACACGTCACCACCATGGTATGCACATATTGTGAATTTTAAGGTGACTGGTCAAATCCCACAAGGATGGACAAAAAATGAAAAAGATAAATTCTTCTCTCAAGAGAAGTATTATTTTTGGGAAGACCCTGAACTCTTCAAAATTTGTCCAGATCAAATAATCCGGAGATGTGTGCCTAAAGAAGAACAACAAAGTGTTTTGAACTTTTCCCATAACCTTGCTTGTGGAGGTCATTTCTCCGGAAAGAAAACTGTAGCAAAAGTTTTGCAAAGCGGTTTCTATTGGCCCACACTTTTCAAGGATGCTTATGAGTTCAGCAAAACATGCCTAAGATGTCAAGCTGTTGGAAGTATGACTAAAAGAGATATGATGCCTCTAAATCCAATCTTAGTGGTTGAAATTTTTGATGTTTGGGGAATAGATTTCATGGGCCCTTTTCCACCATCTTTTGGATGCGAATACATCTTAGTGGCAGTGGACTATGTGTCTAAATGGATTGAAGCAATAGCCACCCGAACCAATGATCACAAGGTGGTGATGAAATTTGTACAGAAGAATATCTTTTCTAGGTTCGGATGGCCAAAGGCTATCATTAGTGATGGGGGTTCGCACTTCACTCATTCTCAATTTCGATCATTGCTCAAAAGATATGGGATTACTCATAAGCTTGCTACCCCTTACCATCCCCAAACTAGTGGCCAAGTAGAGATATCCAAAAAATGGGCAACGCTTAAAACCTTACATTGAAAACATTCAAAATTGTCCATTGGAATCCATGCAGCTAAGTGATCCACAATGAACATAATTTTGTCCGGCTGAAGACAATAAACTTAGTGCTTATTGGGAGGCAACCCAATCTTCTCATTTTTATTCTAATTATTCTCTTTTTCTTTTTTTTAGAAAATCCATCATGGAGAACAGAGAGAAGCCTCGTCACATCTCAGGTTGTATCTCTCCTCATCATTAATTTTTGTGCATTTCTATGCCATTGAGGACAATGTCATTCAAGTTGGGGGGGAGAATCATAGTGCATATTGAATAAAATCGTTTAAAATGAACAAAAGTTTTGAAATTTTTTTCAATTTTCACACAAATTTTCAAAAGAAAAAAAATTGTTTCATTTTCACACTCCAACATAAATTCATAGCTATCACACTTCATTTAGGGAATCTTGATCAAAAAATTGAGGTAAAAGGATGAGTAAAAGTTTGAATTAACCCCTCTCTCTACAAAGAATCACGACGGGATGATTTTCACACACACACGGTAACTTGGAAAGAGTGGAAGATCATGAAAGTGTAGAGTTGCTGGAGTCACCCGAAGTGTAGAATTACCCATTCTACTTTTACTTTTAGGTCAAACGAACGGAAAGTTAGGATTCGTAATAGAAGATCAAACCACTTAACACTTTAAGGAGGCGGTCATTTCGAAAAAAAAAAAAAAAAGGGACAATCAGAAGCATAAAAATCAAATAAATATGCTTGAAAAGAGTCAAAGGAAGGACGGTGGCAAAAAGTATGCACCTCCCCTCAGACAGAAATAAAGAGAGTGGCAAAAAGTACGCACTCTCAAAGCACAAAACAATCGTGCTAAAGTCCTTCACAGCAAAATAAGACCAAATCCTAAAAAGTTTTAAGTCGGGGCGAAAATCGAAAAGCGAACCTAGCCAACTAATCTAGAGATCTCTTTTTCTGTTCTCTCCCCTGGGTAATTCTACTCTAAGAATCAGTGAAGGCAACGATATACCAAATAGGATATAAATGAACTCCAAGAACCTCAAATGATATGCACAATCACTTGTCATGATTCTAAGTATGGTGGGCGGGAGAACGAAAACTTGAATTCCAATTACCTACCATTTGCAATAGATATCCTTTAAAATGAAATGTGATTCTTTTTACTAATCACGGTAGTCCTAATTTTTCAAATGATTGTATTGCTAAGAGACTAGCAATGATTAAGTTGGGGAGTGTGATAAGTCCACAATTTTACATAAATAACAGCTGAAAACTACATACTTTGCTATCAATTTAACAAACAAAATCACATGCAATGATAAATAAACTATTTGCGCATTCAAAATCTGAATTTCAAATATCATCACTCCATGGATGGAATAAGGGTAGCAACTCCATTTTCTCAGCAATTATTTAATGCGCAGTTGAATGATTTGCGGCTATAAGAACTTAACTGTTATTTTATGTGAAAACAGGACATGAACAAGCAGATGGCATAGTGGTTGGACCACCCGAACTTCAAGGAAGCAACCAGGGTTCGAATCTTGGCAAAAACAACATTTTATTTTCGTATTTTAGCTTCAACTGGGGCCCACATGCCAACTAAGAGAGAAAGGAGGAGGGAATTCTGAAATTCAAAGGAAGGAGGATCCATTTCAAAATTTCGAAATTCAAAATACCAATTAATGTTTTAAAGAGGATCCTCTAATCAAAGGGAGCTTAATGACAGGATTTTTAAATCTATTTTTGAAATTCAAATCCTCTCCTCTTTCTATAAAACCAAGGGAGGAAGCCAAAAGGAGGGGAACCGAATTTTCAGAAATTTTTTAGCATCTCACTCCCTTTTCTTTCTCTGTCATTTTTCTCTCTCTCTCTCCCTACGTTTTTGTCTCTCTGTTCTCCCTATTTCTTGCTCTTCCCCCTTCACCGAAGCCCTCTCTCTCTGTTAGTTTCTCTCTCTCTCTTTCTTTCTCTGCACGCCTGTAGTCCCGGGCTCAGCCGCCAGGGCCACGCAGCACCGCTCGGCCGCCAGCTTCGTCGCCCGCGCCAACCTCAGCCGCTAGGGCCACGCGGCATCGCTCAGCCACCAGCCTCGTCCTCCACGCGCCAGACGAAGCGGGTTCGGCCGCTAGCCTCGGCCGCCAGCCTCGGCCGCCAGCCTCGTCCTCCACGCGCCGGACGGAGCTAGCCTCGGCCGCTAGCCTCGGCCGCCAGCTTCGGCCGCTAGCCTCGGTCGCCAGCCTCGGCCGCCTGCCTCGTCCTCCTCACGCCGGACGGAGTTAGCCTCGGCCGCCTGCTTCGGCCGCTAGCCTCGGCCGCCTCGCCTGCAGCACCGCTGCCTCTTCTGCCGCACTCCCCGGTTCCATGCGCCAGGCGCCTCTCGGCCAGAAGCTCCAAATTAATGTTCATCTCTGTTATTTTATTGGAAGATTTTAAACTTTTTTATTGCAATAATAGTGATTGAGTTATTTGCCTTTCCAAAGTTGTAGACATTTCCACTGTTTTCTTAGATTAACATTATCTTGTCAGATTTATTCGCTTTACTTAATCTTAAAAAATTAGTTAACTAAGTTTTGGTGATAGATTCTAGATGCTAATTAGAAGCATGTTAAATTTTGTAATTAGTTTTGTTTAAAATAGAAGTTTTTAACTAGAGCATCAAATCAAAACACAATTTCATTCAAAAATCCAAAGTTTTCAAAATTAGATTTCTATTTCCTCGTGGATCGACCCGATCTCATCACTACACTATTTTCAAATAATTTTGTGTGAGAATTGGAATTTAAGGTTGATGATATTTATGTTTTAACGACGGCATTTAAATACGAATCAGTGCCAAGCAACACCGCGTAAACCCGGAAGGTATTTGGGGTTAAGTAACCCACTCTTGGAACCTTTCCGCCGACAGTTACCGCGTGGATATAATCCTTCATTCGTACAATGCTCTCGAGTCAACTCAGGGTATGGCGAGCAGTCAAACCCTAACCGGTCGACTCACTTGGATTGGATGCCGCTGATGAATATCGGAAAACTCCTTTCCCGATATTATCGTCCGCCCTGGCCAGGGACTTTTGTGCATCCTTCCTAGAGCTTTCTCTCTCTAAGTGCCGAGAGCGAATGATTCCTTATTGACACACAATTCCCTTCGACGGTATTCCGCTGTACTCAATCCTTGGCGTATTAGAATCCCATGGCTAAAGATTCGTTAACCAAGGTCAAAGCACAGAACTCCACCGACAAGGTGTCCTTGGTGTCTCAGGTCCGAAGACCATCCACGCAACTACGACAATAGAATCAAGCTGGTTGACAGTAAGGTACAATACCATCCAGCGATTCAGTCGGATCAGTTCAGTGAACTCATTCTCCAATGAGCACCTACAGATTCGCCTTAGTGTCTCCACACAAGTGACTTATGAGACCAGTCACCCTCATCATATGAGCAGGAGTAATCTGTACTAGTCTAACCGGATATCCGATGTCCTTCTCGGATATCCTCCGACTAGGAACAATTAAGAATATGTGTGTTTAAGTGATCAGTCTCATTAGTATGATCTCATCATAATTTGATCACTATAACACATATCCACGGACTTCATTATGAAACGATAATTAATGCGATTTACACATAATGAATATTATGCCATTTTATTAATAAATGAACGAGATTTACATAGTCAGATTGGCTTGTAGGCCACCTAAAACTAACAGTATCTTCTCCATAATCTTTATTAGAACTCCTTAAAAGATATCAAATGACTCAAAGATATCCTTTAAATATCCTTTAAAGGACATGGAATCTTTGAATAGCATATCCCCCTTTCTTAGGTTCATTTAGGAGGATAAATAAACATAAAGGATATCCTCAATTAATGAGGCATGAACACCACCACGTACTTGGGGATATTCTTTAATTATCCTCCAATCAATATGAAGGAACCAACATCCACTTATTTGTAGACATATCCGACTGAGCCAATACGTTTATCATTTGAGCATACATTCAATGAAAGTAAACATACATTAAACAAACAGAATTTAACATGCATCAACTTTATTTGAATCCACTTTGTTACAATACATCACTGTTGACCATTACATCGATAAGAATGAATCATTTAAAATTTGATCATTCTACTAATAAGAATGAACCACAACTTCGTGGTCAATCCACCGATAGGATAGAACCACACAATTCAATGATCATTCCGTCAATAGGAATGAACCAAGGAAATTAAATATTGATCATTCTACCAATAAGAGTGAACCACAACTTCATGGGCAATCGACCAATAGGAAAAAATCATAAACACATTGGCCAATCCACCAATAAGAACGAACCACATAATTAAAACTCTAGTCATTCAACCAATATGAATGAATCGTATATTATCAATTAATTAAAATTTTGGTCATTCAACCAATATGAATGAGCCACAAGTACATTAACATCATTACAAGATAATTAAAAAAAAAATGGTCCTTATTTGTATCTTTTTTCCCACGCAAGGAAATCTTCAAGCAGTCCTCATTTGTTCTCTTTTTTTTAGTAAAAAGAGTCTTCAAAAATCCTCTAGAGCCTCCCCGTAGTCTACTCTTTTCTACCTCTTGCAGTAGCCTACCTCATGTGGGCTATTTATAGAGTGAGAAAGCGAGCAAAGAGGAGTACGGTAGGTACCCCCACCGGTGGGAGGGGGGGAGCCACTGGTGTGGCTCCTCCTTCCCCTTTTATTTTTATTTTTTTTTGTTTTTCACCTATCTTCTCTCTGTTTTCTGTCTTTTTTTTTCTTCTAAAAAAGAAGTTTCAACAAATACCCCCCATGGGACATGTGTCGCAAGCAGAGGCAGAGGTATATGTCCCGTTTATCCACATCATAGTCTCTTATGGGCTTCATATGATGCAATCATGTGCATTCAGTTGATGTTTCATGAACCTTGTCTTGAAATTTTGGGAGTATGAGGTGTTAACCCTCCAAGGTTTTATTACCTCTGAGCAAGGGTAGCTTGTAGTTGCTAGGAGATTAATACTTTACCAACTTCCGGCATTTGCCAACTTCTTCAAAAATGCTTGGGCATGAATATCTTTTTTCCAACATTTTAGAGTATATAACGGAAGTGACCCTAATTGACTGGAGCTTTGACTGCAACAAGACGATCTTTGGGCATGAATATCCTCTTCTAGAATTTTAGTGACCCTAACTGGCTAGAGCTTTGACTGCAACAAGTCGATCTTTGGGTACGGATACCCTCTTCTGGAATTTTAGGGGACATGATGAAAATGGCCTCCACTGGCCGAAACTTTGTCTACAATAAGCCACTCTTTGGGTATGAATAACCCACTCTTCTGGTAGTTTAGAACACGTTGTGAAAGTGATCCCAACTGGCCGAAGCTTTGACTGTGACAAGCCAATCTTTTGGGTATCGATAACCTTCTTCTAGCATTTCAGAGTACATTATGAAAATAACCTTAACTGATCGAAACTTTCACTGCAATAAGTCGCTTTTTTGGGTATGGATAACCATCTTCTGGCATTTTAGATACATTAGGAAAGCGACCCTAAGTGTCCGAATCTTGACTACAACAAGTCGATCTTTGGGTATGGACAACCTTCTTCTGGCACTTTAGGGCACATAGGGAAGGTAGCCCTAATTGGCAGAAGCTTTGAATTGTAGTGAGCCAAACTTTGTAACTTTGCCATGACTTATAGGTTTTCATCTTGCTACTTTGTCCTTCAAACTTTTGATAGTAAATTGCTCTCAGTTCTTTCTTTCCTTTTGCACTTATCCCGCTTCTTTCCTCCTTTGCGTCATGGCCGAGGCAGGAGGCTTGTCTTTGTTGTTCCTAGATGACTCCCGAAAACTTTTGGTGAAGTCGGTCCGACTTTGACTTGCTTGATCGTCTACTTTCTCGGTTTCTCTGAATATCGAAGAGCGCCTTAGGTTCCTCATATATGTTTGAACGTTTCCGAGACAACCTGACTCATAGGCACGATGTCAGATCTCTTAATGAGACTTGGACTTTGGCAGGTTCTTGGCATAATTATATCGTCGTCTTTCCGAAGGTGACTTTTATTTTGTCTCCCTTCTCTTCGTGATCCAGCTACTCTAAGGGCTTGTCTCGGATAGCGCTTTCCTTATGATTTGGTTGTCTCGAAACCCTGTCCCGAATAACACATTTATCCCTTAGTGAAATCTTGATTTCAAATCGTTCCAATGTTGTGTAACTACATAGCGATCGAATGCAAGGTTGCCGTGTCTATTGGTGCTTCTAAGCTTTCGTGATAGGCTGCTTGAACAATCCCTCTCCGTCGGCTCCTTGGGTCCAGACGGCACTAACGTGGGATGGTCCTTTTTTGTATTTATGTTCTTAGTGAGCTACTTTGTTGGGCTTTGGGGTTCATACCCTTTCAACTGGTTTTAAAACTAAAAAAATACAATTCTAGATTTTAAAATCACCGATTTTGAAATTATTGATTTTGGTTTTGGTTTACAGTGATTTTGGTTTGTAAATTGAAATCAATTTACAGTGGTTTTGGTTTACGATTCACCAAATGCGTTCAATAAAGGATGCAAAGTACCAAAAAACTCTGGTATACTACAAGTTTGCACACATAATATACTTTTTTTTATTATATTACACCATTTGTTTTCTATTAGGAGGCATTTGGGAAAATGGGAAGAGGGGGAAGCTTTTCGGTCCCATAAAGTCAATATCGATCTCACCTTAATGAAGCCGTGAATAACATATCAAATATCGATCTCAGCCCCATTCCGCCACCTGGAACGCGCACATTGCCCTATCCCCCCCACAAATGCGCCCTGAAGTCAATCAAGAAAAAATAAAAAAAATTGCCCACTCATATGTGATCTCGAGAGCACCCTGATGCCCTTGAGTGCGCCAGGATGCTCTCGGGAACTTCATGGCGCATCTTGAGCTACTCGAAAGAATCCTGGCGCTCTCGAGTGCATGCTTCCAGTGGACTCATATGCTGGAGAGCGCCGTGATGCGATCGAGAGCGCTAGGATGCACTCGAGCGCTTCAGAGGAGAGCAACCTGTGGGCAAATTTATTTTTTTTTGGCTAATGTCAAGGCGCATTTATGCGGGGGACAGGGCCATTTGCACGCTCTAGGTGGCAGAATGAGGTTGGGAGGCCCATTCCACGTTAGCTTGCTGCGGTGCAGCAAGTAAAACTCGTTTATTATTGGTTATTTTTAGGAAACATTTTGTATACATGTATCCTTGTAATCATCATGATTTATTGCATACTCTTGAATTCCATATATTTAAGTACTCTTCATATCTCTAAAAAGATTGCAATTATCCCTCTCCGATGAAATAGCTTTAACTCCAACAGTAGAATATGCAAGAACATATTTTTTTACATTCTTGACTTCCCTAGGCTTAACTATTTTCACATATTTAATTACAGTTCATCATATTTTAATATAAGAATATAATTGTAAATTTTTCTGAAGATGTCAAGAGTATATGAAGTAATAACATATATGAGAGTTAAGGATGTACATATAAATATGACTCATCTATCTTTGTTCCCATATGAGTAGAAAATAACTTTTTTAACCTTTGATTCCATATAAGTGTGAACATATATGAACTAAAAAATAGGTCCCCACAATCTTAACTCATAACTCTACTAAAGTAATAAAATATATAAAAAGTTTCAAATATGTCGTATACGCATTTAAGTTATGAGAGGAGATCATCTCAGTACTCATTTGGATCAGAGTCCAGCAGTACAGAGAGAAAGGGGTCAAACATTGCAAAAAAACCCTCATATGATTCCACAATTTTGCAAATACATGGGCCCACCCCCTCCAAGAGGATCTCTTCTCTTAAATTACTAGTTGCAATCCCGTACGATGCACGGCGAATTAACAGATTTGAATAAAATAATCATAATTAATATAAGTGAAATTAATTTTTTACTCTTTGTGAAGGAATGAATAAAATAATATAGAAAAATATATGTTCATAAATATTAATATTTTTCTGTAAATATTAGGTTAGTTGTTTGGTAAATATTAAAAGTTTAGAACTATTATATCTAATTGAAATATAGATTGAAAAGGAAAACAAAAAGTGAACTGAAGGTTATTAATATTATCCCATGAGATTATATCAATAAATGTTTGCATTGAAACATTGATTGAGAGAAAAATGAGAGAGAGACTGGTCTCATTAATAACAAAATTAGTTATTATAATCCTATGAGATTATCTCAATGATGATAATAAATATTAAAATTTATTATTATTATCTCAAGAGACTATCCAAATATTAACAACAACAGCAACAATAATAACAATAATAATATGAGTGAGAAAAGTGAGACAGAGACTGGTCTCGTTAATAATAATCATAAATAATAATAATAATAATAAAATTAATAATAATTTCAAAAAAATAATTATAATAATATCAAAAAAAATTATTATTATCTCATGACACTATCACAATAATAATAATAATAATAATAAACAATAATAACATAATGTCAAAATTAATTATTATTATTATCCCAAAAGACAGTAACAACAACAATAATAATAATAATAAGATAATAGGAGAAAGAAAAAATAGGAGATAGAAATATTAATAGAGTGAGAAAAATGTAAAAGAGGAGAAAGAAAGGTAATAATGGTAATAAGATATTTTTATAAAAATAATAATAATATCAAACTTAGTTATTAATAGCAGACAAGTGCCCCTTGGTTTTAGAACTACAAAATTTCATTTGTATCAAAAGCAGTGATTTTGAAATCAATGAATTAGAGAGTTTTATAATAAAAGGAAAAAAAGCCCAAGTCATGCCCTACATGTCCACATAATTGGATTTGCAGTCCTCAAGAAATGGAGGAGCCTTGTGGGCCATGCATAGCCTTTTCCAGCATTTAGGTTCGAGAGACCCAGAAAAGCCATCGCATCTAGCCCTGAGCCTTCAGGTAGTCGGGAGAATCGGGGTCCCTTGATCTCGAAGGCTTCTAATTTTTTTGTGGATCTTTGTTCATGATTATTGGGTTTACCCAAACACCTTTTACTCCCTTTTGACTTTTTCGAGGCCTTGTGTGACTCTGTGCCTCTTGGGCCACATAGTGATCGGATGCAAGGTATCCGTGTCTATTGGTGCTTCTAAGCTTTCGTAATTGGCTACTTGCCCAATCCCTCTCTGTCAATTCCTTGGGTCCAGACGGCTATAAGGTGGGACTGTCCTTTTTTGTATTTGGGTTTTTAG
This sequence comes from Zantedeschia hybrid cultivar, assembly GCA_030544215.1. Taxonomy (NCBI): domain Eukaryota; kingdom Viridiplantae; phylum Streptophyta; class Magnoliopsida; order Alismatales; family Araceae; genus Zantedeschia; species Zantedeschia hybrid cultivar. The sequence goes on from JARZZO010000015.1 coordinate 1,475,260, forward strand.
TGGGCTACTTTGTTGGGCTTTAGGGTTCTTGACTTTCCTAGGATTAACTATTTTCACATATTTAATTAGAGTCCATCATATTTTAATATAAGAATATAATTGTAAATTTTTATGAAGATGTGTTTATGAAGTAATAGTATATACGAGAGTTAAAGATATAAATATGACTCATCTCTCTTTAACGAAAAGAACTCTCTCTTTAACGGCACACACTTAAAGCTCATCTACTTTTGCTTAGTTTGTCGGCATCCTCCCCACTAATGACACCCAATATCCTACGCGGCGCCATGAAGCTGAAATGGCAGGCGCCATGCAGAAGAGCCAAGCCAGGCACAAGACAAAAGCACCCACAACCGTCACATCCACGTGTCTCGGCAGCACCGATCCCATCCACCCCCACGAATCCCTATAAATACCTACCCTTCTCCCCGCCTCCACCTCCATCCCAACCAACAGCATCCACTGCCCTCTGATTAGCTCTCAGAAGACCCAGCCATGGCGACTTCCTGGGCCTCCGTGCTCTCCTCCGCTCTCTGCGTGCTCCTCCTCTGCCAGGGTTCTTTCGGTCAGCTGCCCTTCAGCGAGGGACAGCAACCCTACCAGGCCCGCCGACTCTGGGAACAAAGTGAGTGCCGGATGGAGAGGTTGGACGCGGTAGAGCCCTCACGGAGGGTCCAGGCCGAGGCCGGCGTGACCGAGTACTGGGACCAGAACGATGAGCAGTTCCAGTGCGCTGGCGTCGCCCTCTTCCGCACCACCATCGAACAGAGAGGCCTACTTCTGCCCTACTTCTCCAACGCCCCTCGCCTCGTCTACATCATCCAAGGCTAGTGCATTATACATCATCCAAAGCTGGTTAACCAGAGTCTTAACATTGTCTCTCTAATATGACGGCATGCTGCATGCATTACGCTGTATATGCGCAGGTAGGGGCATGACGGGATCAGTGATACCGGGCTGCCCGGAGACTTTCCAATCCTTCCAGCAAACCGAGCAACGCGAAGAACGCCGGCCGGAGCTGAGGTTCCGCGATCAACACCAGAGGGTCCACGACTTCCGTGAGGGAGACGTCATCGCCCTGCCTGCCGGCGTGGCCACCTGGTTCTACAACGACGGTGACACACCCGTCGTCGCTGTCACCGTCGCCGACACCAGCAACTACGCTAACCAGCTGGACCGGAGGCTGCAAGTAAGTAAACAGCTAAGCAGATTAAATGGGTATCTGATAATCGGGACGAAAAATAGACGCAATACTTGCAGGCAGGTGTTTTCACAAGCAGCTCTAATCTACGTCCTTATTACGTTCATGCAGAGGTTTCAGCTTGCAGGAAGCCAGCAACGCCGTGAATCGTACAGGGGCGAGGAAGACGTCTCCGGCAACATCTTCAGTGGGTTCGACGTGGAGGTGCTGGCCGAGGCGCTCGGCGTCAGCAGAGAGACCGCCAGGAAGCTCCAAGGCCACGACGACCGGAGGGGGAACATCGTGCGCGTGGAGAGGGGTCTCCAGGTCCTGAGGCCGGAGAGGAGGAGCAACGGACAGGAAGAAGATGGAGAGAAGAGCGCCGCGAACGGTCTCGCGGAGGCTTTCTGCACCGCGAGGTACAAGGAGAACGTCGGCGACGCCAGTCGTGCGGACGTGTACAGCCCCCGGGCCGGCAGAGTCACCAGCCTCAACAGCCAGAAGCTTCCCATCCTCCGGTTCATCCAGATGAGCGTCGAAAGGGGTGTCCTGCACAGGGTAGGGTTTCCAAACACTATAATCATCTCCTTATCATATATAGGATAGAAAGACATGCAATGTAACCTGTTGGTCTCCACAAATCAAACCACACACTTGATCTTGTACCTAATTCCTACATATTACTGATCTATGCATGTCTAAAGATCCCTCTAACTATATGATCTGGCTACTCGCAGAATGCCCACTACGCGCCCCACTGGAATATAAACGCCCACAGCGTCCTCTACGTCATCAGGGGACGCGGCCGCATGCAGATCTCCGGCCACCAGGGCAGCACCAGGTTCGACCGCGAGGTCCGGCAGGGCCACGTCGTGGTCATCCCCCAGAACTTCGCGGTGGCGGCGCAGGCCGGCAGCGAGGACTTCGAGTGGGTGTCCTTCAAGACCAACGACAACGCCATGGTCAGCCCTCTCGCCGGCAAGGCCTCCGTCTTCCGAGGGCTGCCGGAGGGTGTGATTGAGAACTCCTACAGGGTCAGCAACGAGGAGGCGAGGCGGATCAAGTACGGCAGGGGCGAGGAGTTCCTCGTCTTCCAGCCGAGGGCGCAAGGCATGAGGACCTCTGTGATAGCAATGCCACACTCTGCTTAAGCAAACTATTGTGAGCCAGCGCTGGGGAGTCCCAGAGAGGGCAATAATGCATGGTTACCCAAGGCTTTGTGCTTTCGATAGACTTGATTAGGTTTTCTAGTAAATAAAGCCCCCAGGCCGCCTTGGTGTCATATCATATTGAGTGGAAATAAATGAGCACTCGAGGTGAGCTTTTATTAGTAAAATTATTAATCAAATAAGTTTCTCGCTGTCTTTACGACAAAAAAATGGTTCTCTTCGTCCTGGTGACGCATTAATTTATTAAAATGCTTTGAAAATCTGATCAGATGGACAAGTTGAACCGGGAAACTAGAAAAAAAATGTTTTTAAAAAATTCAAATAGGAAACCAATAAAAATTGGCAGGTTTACTCTGATTGATCACCTAGTTGAATGTTAAATAGTATATTTTGTTTTCCTAAATATCAATAAAACAAATTAAATACAATAAATCAAACCCAGTTTCTCGTTGTCTAGCTAATTTATTGTTTCTCATGTTATCTTAAAACTTTGATTTGAAGGAAATATAGAATAAGAGCTGAAGGGCGTAAATCACAAATGTATGTAAGCTTATCCTTATTAAGCAGAGAAATCCATGACCTCTACATCACAAATGAGACAAACTAACTATTGCTCCCAAGATAAGAGCCAAAGATATATAACCATTTAATATATGACATTAACCATCCAAACCAAAATTTTATTAAAAAAAATAAAAATACAATAACTAAAATTAAAATCTAATTTTGATGCAAAAACTATTATTCAAATCACTGTATCCTCATCCACATTTTGTCTTTAGAATATCTCAAACTTTCTAAAACTTATGTCCTCGACAGCAACCTTAGAGCCAAAAACGTAGGTAGGTCTTATGATCTCAAATATTTACGAAGACGGCACCAATGCATGGCAGGACTCAAATGGGATCAGCACAACACACTGTCGGTGTCACAAACAGGGAAGCAAACAAACATATATCCCTATAAAACTACAACGGAAATAGATACAAGCCTACAAATCCCATCTAACCGTGCTCTTATACATACAAAAATGGCAATCACCCTGCGCATATCTATACTAAACCAGTGAGTGTTCACTCCTGTCAGTACTTTTACCATCACCAGCTTCATGGCCATGTTCTGCAGTAACTCTTTCCCCTACGTTTTCTGTTTCATTCACTGCAGCGTCTCTGGGTACGCTTGAATTGGCAGAGCCATCGCATTCCAGACCTTGGCCCTTTGAGGGTAGAGTTGCAGCCTCCATTTCCTCGTAATTAGAGACAACTTTTTGGAGCTCTTCATGGAGGTTTAGAGCTTCAAACAACATTTCTTCATCATCACCAGCAGTCTCCATGATCCTCTGTATCACCTGCTGTGAATCCTTGCACTTCTCGAGCATGCTCAATGTAAGATCATCCTATAAAGCAGAATGGACCAACATAAGGTCGGTAGAAACATTGATGCGTAAAAAAAAATTAGGGCCAAAGAGGAAAGGATTAGCTTAAGATTGGCAGTGGATATGTCACGTACATGAATGTTGACTCTTACCATTACAATTTGATTTTTCTTCCCTAACCAGAGTTTAAAGAGGCAAATATGTGAGTAGCCAATTGGTGGGGCATAAGAATATAGAGATCGGGAAATTTCTCTCTTAACAATTTCCGTAAGATAATCTAAAAGGAAAAAAGAGAATGTCAATATGCCACGGCCCTTTGTCACTCTCCTTTGCCACCCACAAAAGACGTGTCACATGGGCGCCTTTTAAGGTTGTCCCCACATAGGGGTTAATAGTAATTGATATAAAGTGCTCGTGTGGCATTTATCTTCTGCGAGTACTAAGGGGCATGTCATGGTAGCATCCCTCAACGAAAAAAATGACATTCAGAAGTTCAGACCCCAATAAGAACCTGACCGGTTCAGTTCATTCTAGGCTTAGATATTTTTCATCTTTATATTAAAAGGCAGGCTACCTAAAAGATAAGAAAGGGGACAGTGGGAATCTATCCAAAAAAAAGGGAAGGGAAGGAGTAGGGATACCTTAATTGCTTCATGTGATGCCTCTGAGTTCAAAATGGAAGAAAGAACTTCAACAGTGTTTTGAGTTACAACAAGAACTTCTTTTTTTTCTTCAATTGAAAGACCACCCCCAAGATAGCCAATATCATATACATCTCTGGTTTGATTATCGATCTCGGGGTTAGGATATCCTTCAGGAAAGGACAAGGGCTCATAGATCCCTGTTTCCCCAGAAGAAATCCCTTGTGTTGGATTACCATCACGCTGCTCCATGTTAAATGACACGTTTCTGGCCTTCAGACTCTGCAAATAGGATCATAACAGGAAAAACTTAATATGCAAGACAATTGCTTGGAATAATTTTTGCACTTAATAACATGAAGTTCTAAAAAGATGCAAATCAACACTCTAAACAAAAACAAAAAAAAAATTATAAATGACATGAAGGAAGATGACGTATTCAGCACTCAAAGTATTGATGTATCTTCTCCATAAACATGTAGCTACTTCAAAAGACCTGCCTTTGCCAACCCACAGGTGATGGTATCATCTAACCTATAACCTTGTAACACTGAATTTGAACAATTGTAGTGATATTGGCAACATGTAACATTAGACATGTAACATGTTGCATTAGACATGTTACACATGCATTAGACATGTAACATGTTGCAATAGACATGTAACACATATTGGCAACATGTTACATGTCTAATGCATACTTTCTCGGACAGACTCCCACATTTTGTTCCCTCCAATCATTCACCAGCAGAGTCTGAAAATCTGTCCATTTCTCCATCAACTCCTTTGATCTTGGATAACTCATTGTTTAACCCGACCTTCCATTTTTTATTAATTGTTTGAGTTCAGGCTGATCGATTGATTCAATTAGATAAAATGCTTAGCCAGCATTTGAATGCTTATTACAGCCTTATGTCACTCCCCATAGACCATGATCTTGCCATGGGATGCAATCTCGCGAAATTCTCGGTTTTGGCGGACTTCTGAAGGAAGCCTCCAAAACTGCCTATAAACAGCAATCACGGGAAATCTCAGAAAATCTCACGAGATCTCGGACATTCGTGAACTCTTCTCAGCCTTTTCTCGAGTAAATTTTATGTGTACATGTAACTCATATATGGCGTATATGATATACATGTGTATGTATAAAAAACATAAATGACATAATATGTGTGTGTGTGTGCGGATGGCAAAATAAGAACGGTGCCACCTACTCCAATAACACCTTAATCAAATGCTAATTTTCAATCCAAATCGTCGAACCTTCAAAAAAATATGAAAACTTTATATATATATATATATATATATATATATATATATATATATATATATATATATATATATATATATATATATATATATATATATATATTCGATTCTAATACCTAAAGGTCATAGATTACTAAATATCACTATCTATCTTGTCCATTTTGTAAAGCACCGATGCATTGGAAGTACACATCCGATGCATCTAATTTTTCATTCATAGATACCTTTTTAATAGTAGAGAAGATTTAATAGTTTGGATTGAAAATTAGAGTTTGGTTAAGGTGTTTTTAAAGTAGGTGACATCGTTCTTATTTCGCCACCGGTGAGAATGGAACCCTCCTCTATATACATGTGTGTAATATATGATGTATGTGCAATTATGTATGTACATAGTATTGTTATTATCATACATATATGTCCCGAGATTTTGTCCCAATCTCCCAAGATTTTATGAAGATCTCTTCTCTCCGACCTCCCCCCACCTCCCCCGAGATGAAGCCAAGATCCAAGATGGCAAACGTTGCTTTTTGCATGATCCAAAAGGAAGATGTTGATGCAGTGATGCTGGCATCAGGAGACAACCTTTTTCATGAATGGGAGCCACCCTCCAATTACTTCAACATTCTTACATCACAAGTTCTATGGAAATGAATGATTGCCTCTCAAATTGGACAAGAACTTAAAATCATCTGAACTCTCAAAGGATTCCATCAGATTTTCACTAGCTGATCTTGGGTTGTGAAGTCCAGGTTGAGCAAGCTTTTCAGGCAAAAAAGATCGAGTGAGAATAAAAGTAGTCTTTCAGAAAATTGATGGTTTCAAAGACAAATGAGCCCTTGCAATTAGGGGTGTTCACCATTTGGTTTGAATCCAAAAACCAACCCAAAAGATAGATCAGTTTGTGATGCGGGAAGGCTACCGACAAGGGATCCTAACGAATATCACAATCCGAGATCAGCATGAATACCGTAGCGAATAACAAAGGCACCACGATCAGACCCCAAGTCCATGAGCGAGAATACGTAATGAATAGCTAACAAACTTGAAAACCGTCCTCTCACAATGATAGAACGAATAAGATCGTTGATAGTGGGAACTACCGAAGTGTTAGGGCAACAGTAACGCGACCAAATGCACTCAAATCAGACAATGGGCCAGTCCTCAAACTCACTATCCGGCAGCAATAAATAAGCAAATGGCTAGGATCCTAACTCACATGCACGGGAGCACATTTAATCATATATTGAACGACAAAATTGAAGGGAACGGGATCAAATCAGCACTCACCAACCCACTGTCAAGTGGGCCACAACTCAGGATGACGTGGATCCCCAAATAACCGCTACGATCTCGCAAACGCACAGCAAGTTCTTCGAGGCAAGTTGTGGTGTCAACTCACAGTGGAAGCGCCACCAGTGCGCCAAGACCGTCGGCACAATGGGCCGTGCTTCTGGAACGAGGCTGGGCGCACAAACAGGCGAGGGCACTGTCCCCACTCGTTCACGATCGCCGAGAAGGGGAGGGCGCGGCGTGTTGTGGGCAAGCCGGATGATGGCCACAGACGTGTGGCGGCCATGGGGGCGGGGCGTGGCCTTCGTACAGGCTCGGGCGACGAGGCCGTTCCTGCGAAATGGGGACGGGCGCCGCATGGCACTTGAAGGCGGTTGGGCCCCCGCACGGGCCAGCTCGAGCGACGAGGGGGATGAAGGGTGGTCTCGGGGATGCGGCAGTTGGGCGGGAAACGCGTGGGAGGCGGCTTTGGGACGTGCGCGCGGGCACCTAAGTGCGGCCCGATCGACGATGCTCGAGCGGCCGAACTCATTCACGACACCGCGTGGGAGGCTGGGAGGCGGTGGGGCCCTGGACGCACCACGTGGCGTCGTGGGCGCAACGATTGCGCATGGGGGGGGGGGGGGGGGGGGGGTTGAGCTTGCGGGCCCGAGGAGGGGGGAACACCGAGGCGGGCCAGCGGCTGTGGGCAGGCATGGCTGGCGATGCGGCCTCAGGCGTGTGCGGATGCCGCAAAAGGGGCACGGACAACAACGTAGGGGGGGCACGAAGCTCCCTGGTCGGCCGCGTGTCTCCATGCGGTTCAGCAAACGAAACGGGCCAAGAGGGAGAGAAGAAAAGGGGACGCGCAGGGAGAGAGAAGCGGTTGTGGTGGGGAAGAAGACGACAAATTAGGAATAAGAAGAAGACAGTGGGGAACTAGGGCTTCATGCCCTAAATGCATTCACGCACACACGTGGCTTCAGAATTCTCTTCATTAATCATTAATCATCAATACCTTTCCCACGAGGGGATACGAGCCTATACATAGAGTAGAAACCCTAGCCACTAATAACAAAAATAACCCTGAACCTAGATAAATACAAAAATTTGTGCAGATAATTACAAGAAAATAGAAAATGATATTTGGGCCTCATAATGGGCCGTACATGAGTCCCAACTGTCCCTCCAAAATGATAATACTAATCAGTCCTCAAATAAGCCATCGTCGAGCCACAAAGACACTGGAATCGCCACTGACATCCTCCTCCATCTGTAGACGCGGGTCGGGTCGAACCGGATCCGCGCGCGGGTGTCCCTGCCAGTTTGGTTCAGTTTCCATCAATCTCAAACCGCAGAAACCAAACCAACCCATTCAACCCAAATTTTAAAACTTTAGCATTGTTCATTCCTTCAAATCACATTTTATTAACATTTTGGGTTAGCCTGGCATTGGGCCAAGGCTGAACGGGGCACTGGAGTCAGGCTGGGTGGCTTGATGACAGGACACCTCCTATTGGGTGGAGGAAGAGGCATAGGCATGATGTGGAGGGCTCCCTTTCTAGATCTCCCAATATAGGACAACACAGAACTGCATGTCCACAATAGCCACCAGCACCCAGCACCTAGCAGCCAGTGCTCGAGCATGGAGTTTTTCTGGTTTCTCTTTACTCCCGCATCAGCAAAATCAGAAAGCTGTCGCCCCAGGAAATCTATAAAACATTTGCCCTGACCACTTAGACCTCCTGCACCTAGCCCGGGCTAGCGTTTGATTTGAACCGGCATAATCGCCTGGTGGCCGACAGTTCAAACCGCATTAAATCAAACTTATCCGGTTCAGTTTGGTTTGGTTTCTGTCATCTGATCAGATTGGTTCAATTTGAGAAATTTTCTTCATAAACCAAAGCATGCTGACCCATGAACACCCCTACTAGCAGTAAAGATATGGAAATAACTCTCCAGAACAAATGCCAAATTGAATAATCAGTGTATGTTTTTTGTGCAATTCAAATGTCATTTCAAGATCTCTAACATCATGCCGAGGTGACAAGGATAAGCATTTTTTTGTAAGAAGAGGGACCATCATTCCTCAGAAGAGAGCTAATAGGATGGATATTAGAAGGAATGCCATCAGGCTAAAATAACAGGGAAAATCGTGGCCAGCAACATAAACCAGAATTCAAATTTTACTCACCAGATTCTTGGTTTAAGTCAACCTGGAATATCGTGGAAGTATGATGTTAACCACGAACAAATATCAGCAGCTTTCAGGATGCACATACAAACTTAAAAAAAAAAAAAAAAAAAATCATGCGTCCATTTTTTTTGGGTGTGCGTGTGTGTGTGGTGGTGGTGTGTGTGTGTGTGTGTGTGTGTGTGTGTGTGTGTGTGTGTGTGTGTGGGGGGGGGGGGGGGGGGGGGGGGGGGGGGGTGTTGGTGTTGTTCTCCTGATGCCCAAATCCTGTAGAGCGAGATGTTTTCAGTAGTGAAAGAGAAAAGCATGCGCAAGTTCTTTATTCTACAGCATTCATCACTTGAGTTCACCTCCCCATCTCCTCTGCACCAAACCGCATGCCATGAACCCCCCCCCCCCCCCAAAAAAAAAAACTCAAAAAAACCACCTTCAAATGCTGCACCATCAGCACAAATGACTATCATCACACTATCACTGCAGCTTTGTCTTATAGAACCTCACAGCCACAGAAGTCTCACGCATTTCCACCTTCTGACCCCATTGAGTAGCAATGCACCACCGGGGTGTCATTGAGCTTGGGGTAGCTCACGAAGGTGTTTGACATGAGGGAGAGAAGCAACCAGACTCATCTCACATGGTTTTGGACCTCTTACTCTCCAGGTAATATCATCAGCTGCGGTGGTAAACAGGGAAATTCATAAGGTGTTTGAAGCGGGTGTCTCCATTGGAAAACCTTCAAGTCATCTGAACCCACAGGAGCTTGTCTTGTTCTCCTCCTTTTTGGATAGTACGTTGCTGGTCACTGACACTCCATCCCAAGTTCCTAACCATGCTGATGAGTCAACTCATCCATTGTGACCATTTCACATCCAAGCATTAGTCCTATGAATGGTAAAATCTAACACCAACTGTCACCATCATCCCTGTCATAGCAGGAATGTTCCACCTCTTTCCAGAGGGCATATACAGCATTTAGGAGCAGTCTTTTTTAGTATTTTTCTCCCACAAAGCAAATAACAGAGAAAGCAGGAGTCTGGTATCCAATTTTTTAGGCAGAAGTTTTGCTCCAAAGAAATAAACAAATATATACTTGTTTTTTCCCCAAATGTTCGACTCTCCCTAGTCCTCCATATCTTTTCCCTCGAGGAGCACATTGAAGCAGAGGGGGTGGAGTTGTGAGCCCCCCATCCACCCCTCCTATTCTCCTCTGAGTACCATCTCTATAGCATAGCTAAGAATGCTTATAAAAGAGGGAGGCAATAATGGGGAAGGTGGTGTTCCGGGCCCTCCCAACAGCCCCTCCTGTTCCACTCCCGTGAGTACCCTATCAACATCATTGCCGAGAAGCATGTCTACAAGGAGACAGAGACAAGGGAGGAGAAAGAGGATGATGATGCAGACATCTGCATCTACTCACACAAGTAGTTGCTGTCCTGGGACCATGGTCTCCTGCACCGTGACGGCACAATCTTTGACCCTTCCATGAACGGGCGACTTTGTTGGGGCATACCCGATGTGGCTCTATGACAACCCGTGCAGGGCCCTCCTGACAAATGATCTTTCCCTGCAGCACCATCAGGCCCCTAGTGTGGTGCTCAAGCCCAGCACCAACTCAGCTAACATGTCATCAACACCCGATGACACCACCAGATAACCTCATTGCCACCACCGCCATGCTGAGTGCCCCTGATGGAGGTGCTGAAGATGAAATCACAGTGCCTGTGCAGCACAGCACGGACCTGACGCCAACAACTAGGGCTGGCAAAATAGGTCTGAGACCCAGGACCCCACCTGTCAGAGTATACCTAATAACTCAATACTAGACCCGTTAATTATTGTTAGTTTAAAATCTCTAAATAAAATTCTGTGAACTTGGGCCTGAAAGTAGGCCATTTTCAACTGTACAGGGAACAAACTACACCCAATTTCTTTTGAAGTTAATTTGAGGTGTAACATTAATTAAAAAATAAGGAGGCAGACCCAATAAGAGATCCATTTACCAGAAATATTAGCAGGTCTACTTCGGGTCTAGACCAATGTATTTTGGGTCTGGGTCTACCCAGACCCAACCCACTTACAGCCCTAGGCAACAACCCACGTCCCCCTTCTCCACCAAGAGCACCTCCTTCATGACAGGATGGTCCCCCTCCAGGGCAGACCTCAGCGAGAACCTGGATCTGGTCACAGAGAACATTGGAGACATGACGACTAAATAGATGAGACGCAACCATCCAGAATGCCGCCATGTTAGATACAGCATCCTCTGAGTGAAGCCGCATACAGCAAGCAGCAAACTCAGATCATCACCATGTTACACTATTATGTAACCACTGCATACAACGTCCTCATGCCATTGTCAGAGAAAGCCACAGCCTCATTTTTTTCTGTTTCACTCGAAAATCGAAGCCATCGTTGAGTATGTTCATAGTCATGATGAAGGACAACTGACATCAGAAGAAAAGAGCATGCCTGGAAGATGACGGACAGAGAATGAAAACAAATCTAAAATTATTCAAGTTAGCCAAACATCTGGAATTGTCAGGTATCATTTTAAAATTTTAAAATAATTTCAAAGAAAGAAGTGTTGCTGTGAGACTTCATTTTTGAAATCAATCTTTTCTTTTGAAATGGACTTAAAAAGAATTAATTTTCAAAAGAGTCCTTTTTCTTTGTTTTAAGTGTAGACTTTGATAACATAATATAAATTTAAAAATGGGTGAAGTCTATAAATACCAAAATTTTAGGAAAATATCTAAATGATCTCTTTTTCGTAAGATTTTTTTTACAATTAAATAATATCGTACATATTTCCTACTACGACTCTATGCCATATATCATTTTTTTTTAATTTATTATAGTTCCTTGGTAAGTCGATTATATTAAATTGAACTCCACATCTATTGGAATAAGGTTAAAAAAAAAGATACCTCAGAGAGTCTAGGGTTTTAGATCAAACGAATGGATCTGTAAATTTGACCTCTCCCCACTGACCTCGATCAGTGTTAATTACACCAATCACCGACTGGCAACCGTTGATTAACTGTCCTTTAATGCCCTTGAAATAAAATGCACAACAAGAAAGCTAGACATTGCACCACAACAAAAAAGGAAACAAGTTTTGTTTTGGACATTTGCATCGAATTTGTGGGTTTGGTGTCTATCTTTTAGAATCCCTTTAGAAATCTTAAAGGATACCATAAAGGATATTTAAAAGACTTTAGACTCGCATGAAGGCATGAGCTAATGAACTTTAAAAAAAAAAATTAAGAGAATATACTTTCGAGCAAAATCCTCATTAAAAACCTTAGACGTCATTAGAGAGTTTGACAGTGTCTTTTAAGTATCCTTTTAGAAATCCTTGAAAAATCATTACGATTATATGGATTTGGATAGTATTCTCTCTTTCATTTTGCTCTTTTTTAGGAACTTGCAAGGAAAAGACTTAGCTAATGAGGTATAATGACCACCACATAACTAAGAATATTTAATGGTCCTTCAACTAATATGAAGGGACCAATAGCTTTATTGGCCATTCAACTAACATGAATGGACCAAAACCAACTTATCTTAAGTTAAACGCATTTTAACTTGGTCAACACCCACCATTTAAACAAATGAAATCAAACATGTATCAAATAAATGAAATTGGAGATGCATTAAACAAATGAAATTGGACATACACCAACCATGTGCAAAGTTTTATTTAAGTCTACTTTGTGTACCCACCAAGTTACATCAATTTTGATCATTCCATCAATAAGAATGAATCATTACAAATTTGGTCACTCGACCAATTAAGAGTGAACCACATGAATTTTGGTCATCCCACCAATAGGAATAAACCACTTAAGATAATTTTTTAGTCACTCTACTAATAAGAGTAAACCATAAACTTCATGGTCAATCCATTAATAGGAATGAACCATCAAAAATTATTATTGGTCACTCAACCAATGAGAGTGAACTACTGATGGGAATCCAAGAAGTGGAGAACCGAACCCAAGGCTTATTTTATATTATTTGGCCCATTAGAGACCCAATTAGTGTATTTTCTTGTTTTAATTCTATTCGAGTCTTTTTACTTTAAATAAGGATCATTTTGGTCCTTTAGTATTAGGGTTTCTTTTGAGGAGTCTATAAATTGTCATGTATCCCCTCATGGGAAGGTATTGAAGAAGATTTGAAATGAAGAGCCGCCGCTGCGTGTTTTCTCCCGAGATGGGACGGGAACCTGTGCCCTAGTCGCCTTCTTCTCCAACCCCCTCTCTTCTTCCTTTCTTCGGCTTCCCCCCCCCCCCTTACTGTCCCGCATCAACTTGGTATCAGAGCAAGGTTCTTGGGCCATTTTAATGGCTCAAGTCCTGTGACCACTCATCTTCCCTCTCTTCTCCGTCCCCTTCCATCTCCCCCCCCCCTCTCTTCGGTTTGAGTTGCAGCAGTAACAAAAGGAGAAGTCGGAGAGAGGGTGAGGGCCATCTCACCTGCTGCTGCCATCGCCTGGCTCCACAGGAGCCGCCGCCGCCGTCGTTCGACTCCACCGGAGCCATCAGAGCCCCCCCGCTCCCACTGCTGGCACCAGCCAACATCGACGCTGTCGCCTAGTCCCGCCGGTGCCCCTACTGTCGCTGCCAGCACCAGCGGCAATAGCAACCGTCGCTGGCCACCGCCGGTGCCCCCGCTGCCATTGCCGGCACCCGCCGGCATCGTCGCAATCGCCGCCAACTTCTTTCAATTTCTCTAGAGAAGAGGGGCAGAGAAGACGAAGAAGAGGAAGGCAAAGCCGTCGCCGACCCCCGCCGGCACAGTTGTTATCACCGGCCTCCACCATCACCGGCGCCGGTGCCGCCAGCCCTCCGCCGCCATCACCTCTCCCTCGTGTTGTCTCCCTCTCTATCCCCCCTGTTAGGGTTGAAGAGGAAAGAGGAGAAGAAAGGAAGGGCTCATGCCCTTTAAAGCTAAACCGGTTTGAACTGGCCCGGCCCGAGCCCCTTTAAATGTGGTCCGAATAATTGGTGGCCCTGGTCCGAGCCACCTTCAGGTCAGGTCCTGGCCTGGTTCACGCCACTGGTCTGAGCCACTTAGACTCAGATCTGCGCCCAGATCCAGAAGCAGTGAGCCCGGGTCCATTGCACCCGACAGTGCACATAGGTGGTGCACTAATAGGTCCTATCGCACCGCCAACGCAGGGATCACATCTGTGCTCCGATTTGCAAGCCGCTTGCGTTGTTATGATCGTATCGGTGAGGCCGACCTCACTGTATGTTCCATCCGACAGCAGTATCTCATTTTGCATGTCGTACTTGCACGTATTACGAGGGCACTCAGGCTCGCCGTTCGAGGTCTTTCCGGACTCCGACTTGAGCATCGTTCGCACCGTCGGGTTCGTCTCGACGAGGCCAGTTCAGATCCAGTGAGTTGTATCCCAGATTTGCCTCATTTTGCGTGCCATCTCTGTACGCCTACCGAAGACTCCTGAAGGCGCATCCCGAGGCCACCCTCAGCTGCCTCGATTTGCGTGTCAATCTCTCGGTGCACTAATTTCGCAGCAGTCAATGTCCGCTTTACCTCGTTTTACGTGCCACTTTTTGCACGCATACCAAAGTTGGTGATTTGAACTCCGATTCTTACGCCGATCGTACCGTTGGCATTCTTGCAGCCAGGCGGACCTTGTCCAATGCTGTCTTAGCATGTGGTGCTTTGTTCTACGTGCCCTGCTCTGGTAGAACCAATTTGTTCTTACAATTCGGAATCTTAGGTACATTTTCTCACCATGGATTTTAGCTTTGAGGTGAATCTACCCAATTCTGTGAAAGCTAGGGTGTATCTTGAGGCAATTTCGTTCGGCCATGTTATTTCACAATCTATTGTGGATTCTATCTCCCAAACGGACAACGTAATTGTCTCTGGAGACCGAGTCTATGTGCCATTTTTCCATCTCTTAAAGAGCAAAAGTACTGCCCGATCCGTCATGTATTATGATGATGCATGGTGCAAGATTACACCACATAGTTCATATATCAGTTTGGGTAGAGAATGGATAGACGAGCGACAAGTTGTGGTTGATCCTACTGGGTGAGATTGTCTTATACGACCCAAGGGATATCCGGCATCCATTCGTATTCTCAACGCCACTTATCACCGGTTACAGCATAAGTATTTGGCTTGTGTCGCTAAAGTGGCACCACCACCGATTACTGGTTGGGATCACGACTTATTCATGGCATCAAGACTACATATGATCGCTAATAAAGTGTTCGAGGTTGATGTCAGATATATGGTTGACAGTTGGGATCATGCTTTGTTTAGCCGGTCAGGATTGAATCGTATCTCTGAAGATGTGTTTAACTATGGTCTACTTGATACTGCATTAGTTCATATTGTCTCATGGGATCAGGAATTATTTGTTGAGACTGACTTATATCTTATTACTGATGATATTTTTGCTCACTCAAAGCCTCGTCCAACACTTACTGAGAGTGTAATGATAGCTACCCTACATGATGGCACGTATGATTTGGTATCGTCTTCAGTAGACATATTATGGCAGAATTTTTATGATTTACACGTAGCAGACCGGTTTGTGGTTCTTGAGATGATCCTCTGCTTGAAGACTCTTACTGATGATCCAGTCGTCCGCATACTTATTCAGGCTCACTTTAAAATTCGAGGACGAATTTTTTCGAACCAGGGGAGAATGATGGGAATCCAAGAGGTGGAGAACCGAGCCCAAGGCTTATTTTGTATTTTATTTGGCCCATTAGAGGCCCAATTAGTGTATTTTCTTGTTTTAATTCTGTTTGAATCTTTTTACTTTAAATAATGGTCATTTTGGTCCTTTAGTATTAGGGTTTCTTTTGAGGAGTCTATAAATTGTCATGTATCCCCTCGTGGGAAGGTATTGAAGAAGATTTGAAATGAAGAGTCGATGCCTGTGTTATCAAAGGCGCCTGAGGTGAACGCCTAAGCGACGAGGCGAGGCGAGGCGCTGGTATGGCGCCTCACGTTCCCGCTTTTCGCCTAGGCGATCACGGGAACCGCATCGTTCGCCTAGGCGCGCCTCGTTCGCCTTCGTCGCCTCAGCGAGTCCACGTTAGAAAAAAACCCACCGGCCCACAAAACCCAAACCGTCCGGTTCGTTTCGGGCTTAAATAGGCCCAATAGGTATCGGCCCGCCTTATTAACCCTCCTCCCTCCACGACCTTCACAGGTTGCCCTAACCTTTTCGTCTCGAGACCCTTCTCCCGAGCACAGCGGACTTCTCCGGCGACGACGGAAGCCCTAGCGGCGGGAAGCATCTCCGGCGGTATCAACCCGCCTTATTAACCCTCCTCCCTCCACGACCTTTACAGATTATCCTAACCTTTTCGTCCCGAGACCCTTCTCCTAAGCGCAGCGGACTTCTTCGGCGCCGACAGAAGCCCTAGCGGCGGGAAGCATCTCCGGCAGCAGCGGGCTACTTCTCCGACGACTTCTCCGGCGGCGGCGGCGGCAGGTAAGCCCTCTCTCAGCCTCACGCACACTCTGTCTCGCTCTCTATCGCTGTCTCACACTCTCCGCCTCTCTCTCTCTCTCTCTCTCTCTCTCACGCACACTATGTCTCAATCTCACTCTCTCTTGGTCTCTCTCTCTCTCTCTCATGCACATTGTATCACTGTCTCACTCTCTCCGCCTCTCTCTTGCTCTCTCTGTCTCACTCTCACTCTCTCTCTCTCTCTCTCTCTCTCTCTCTCTCTCTCTCTCTCTCTCTCTCTCTCTCTTACGCACACTGTCTCACTCTTACTCTCTCTCTCTCACGCACACTATCTCACACACACTCTCACTCTTACTCTCTCACACACTCTGTCTCACGCACACTCTCTCTATCTGCTCGACCCTCACTCTCTGTCTGCCTCACTCTCTCTCAGTCTCTCTGTCTCTCTCAATCTCTCGAGCTCTGTCTGTCTATCTTCTCACTCTCAGACTCTCAGTCTCCTCACTCTCTCTGTCTGCCTCACTCTCTATGTCTACCCGACCCTCACTCTCTGTCTGCCTCACTCTCTGTTTGCCTCACTCTTAGACTCTCAGTCTCCTTACTCTCTCTGTCTGCCTCACTCTGTATGTCTGCCCGACCCTCACTCTCTGTTTGCCTCACTTATTTATCTTACATTTGCACAATTATATTGTGTTTGCTTAGCATTTTGTTGATAAATTTTCATTATGGTGGATTTAATTAGTAGCAAAATGTCCATGAATTTGTTGATTGCATCTTTGAATGATTAAAATTTATTTCAATTCGTTTGATTTGAAATTATGTGATTATATTTGATAATTTGAGTGAATGAATATGTCATTATGTATGATTATATTTGTGTTTTTGACATTTTGTATAATAAGTAAATTATAAATATATTTTTTTTAAAAATGTCGCCTCAAACGCCTAGGCGTTTGAGGCTGAGGCGACCCCCTGGTCGCCTCTCGCCTCTGACTACATAGGCCGCCGCTGCGTGTTTTCTCCCGAGATGGGACGGGAACCTGTGCCCTAGCCGCCTTCTTCTCCAAACCCCTCTCTTCTTCCTTCTTCGGCTTCCCCCCCCCCCCCTTGTTGTCCCGCATCAACTACAAACTTTATGGTCATTCTACCAATAGGAATTAATCAAGAATTTGATGGCCATTTCACCAATAGGAATGAATCAAGCAAAGAACTTCGGTCATTCTACCAATAAGAGTGGACCACAAATTTATTGGCCACTCCACCAATAGAAATATGGTGAGGACACCCAAGCTACGGTTCGGTTCCACCCGGACCTCGTCTACCGCCGTCGGAGAGCTCTTTCGAAATCTTTGTGGCTTGGAGACGAGCTAGGGCCTATGTGAGGCATGAGACACCATTATTCGCTTTTATTATGACCATTTATGGTCCATTATGTATTTTTTAAATTTTTTAGGATTTTAGGTGCGTGGATCGTAACGGTAAAGGATGAGAAGCCCATAGGACAGGAGTTACAGATCTACTCTTTATATGTATGCTATTTTTCAGAAGAGGAGATGATGAAATTGGAAGAAAAAGAAGTCTACCTGTTGTGCGATTTTGGGCCTCTGCGACGGAGACCCTCTCCCCCCCCCCCTGTCCTCAGTGCGACGCCTAGGATTTCCCCCTGCCGATGCGACGCCGGCCAGTCCCGCTACCCCCACCCGATCTCTCTCTTCATTGTATCCCCTTTTCCGGTCCCGCTCCCCTTCTCTCCCTCAACTCTGCTGCAACAGCCGAAGAAGACAACGGGTGAGGAGTCCGTGGTTTTCCAGCCCCGCTGTCCTCACCGGCGTCGTTGGCCTTGTCGCCGCCGCCGCCGCCCTCCGCTCCCACCTTCACCGCCACCGCCAACCTCGACCGTTGTAGACGACGTCGCCGCTGCACGAAGCTGTCACCACCGCCAATGCAGCCGCCGCCCGCCGTTGTCGCCCACCGCCCGCCGTCGTCACCACCAGCCGTCGTCGTTGCCGCCCCGCCTCGACTCACCGCCTCGATCCACCACTGCCGAAACCCCCCCTCTGCAACCCGAACCTTTCCTTTCCCCCCTTTTGTTCGTGCGTGTTGAAGGAAGAAAGGAGAGGAGGAAGAAAAGGGCACGTACCCTATTAAAGTTGAACCGGTCAAACCACGTTTGACCCAGTTCACTTAACCCCCCTTGGAGTTGGTCTGTAACACCCCATAAAAATTCAAAGGCATAAATGTAAGTCCCTAAAAAGTATAAATACAATTAGTAAAAATTTAAGGTTAATAGTGTCAAAGGTAATCTTTAGAAAGTCTTAAATGAAATTATACAAAGTCCTAAAGGCATATTTAAAACAGTGAAAAAGACTCATTACTAGTTGCTTATAGAGGAAATGAGGACATCTACACAATTAATAAAAGTTTAGGGACTTAAATGCAAAAGTGTATATTTAAAATTTTAATGAGTAATTGGGCCTAAATGGACCCTAATTAAAGGGGATTAATGACCCTACTGGTAGGCCTAAATGGGCTGAAATTAAAGGGCCTTAATGGGCCATATTTGAGAGGCCTAAATAGGCCAAAATAAACCCCATTTGGGGGCTGAACCAGGTCCCATTGGGCCTGGTTCTTGTGGGCCAGCAGTGGCCCATATGGGCCACCGCCCCCATTAAGAGGGGCTACCCCCTCTCCACCGCCTCTTCCCTTCTATAAATAGTAGGGAAGAGGGGCTGCCATGGGCAGCAGCAAGGAGAGAGAGAGAAAGAGGGAGAGAGAGAGAGAGAAGGAGGTTCCGGCGGCGGTTCAGCGGTGCTCCGGCAGCGGTCGGCGGCGGTCTTCAATTTAAGGTAGGGTGATACTCCCTATTTAAAATTTCTTGTATTTTAAATTAAATTATGGATGAAAATTTGGTTATTTAGTTAAATAAAAGAAAATGATGGATATTAAATATTTTATCGTGAATATTAATTTCAAAAATTATTTTAAATTGTTAATGTCATTTATGAATATTCATAAATAATTCTTTAATGTTATTTATTTCAAAAAATAATTAGATAAATAATTATTTAATGCTGTTTAATTAGAAACAAATTAGAAAATAATTATTAAATATTATGTGTTTATTAAATTTTGAAAATAAATATAACTGTTTAAATTAAGTGGTGATTAGTGGTTTTGAAAATAAATATAGTTGTTTAAATGCTATTCATGGTGATTGATCAATTCTGAAAATAAATAAAAATATTTAATATTATTTGCAATTATTAATTCAGAAAATAAATGTAAGGATGAAGTTTACAATGAAGGTTTATAATAAGAAAGAAAGAAAGAAAAGAAGAAAAATTTATAATAAAGTTTTTAAGTGTAAATGGATACTTGATTCGCTCTCTAATAATTATATGGTGGAATTTTTAATAATTAAATGGTAGAGTAATTGAAAAAAAGAAGATTATGTAAAGATCCGATGATATGTAAGGATTATTATGATCCTAAGAAAATAGGGACAGTTGAATTACGATTTTAATAAGACACTGGTGAATATGCATCATGCATAATTAAGGACATGTTTATGTTGAATACTTGAATAGAAGTGGTATATGTCAAAGACCTTGCTGAATTTTATGTGTGGCAAAAAGGAGTATTATTCACAAGAAGTTGACTTGCATTTCTCATGTACCATACACATGTTTGCGTGTTACTCCCGATGTCTTTCCTCGTGATTCACGTGTTGTATTATTGGAATAAAAGATTACAATGAGGAGTTCTCATCATAGAGCATAAATGTGAATATTGGATGACACACTCTAGTGTCTGACTCTGAAATGATGAAACTAACAAAAGAAATAAAAAGATGGCTAGAAAGTCTTCTGTGACAATAAAGCTTCATGATGAAGCATGGATAAAAGGATTTGGTGATTAATCTAGTTATATGGTATCATGGACGCATGCATATATATATGTATACTGTGTAGTAACTTCATGGCTATAATGACTCTAACAACAAGGAATTGAGATCATGAAAAGAAACGAGGCATGGAAGCCTCCGTGATGATGAAATGAAAAACAATTATGATGTTGTATGTGAAACTGAGTTATGGAATGACTTTTATGACCGGTGGTTTCCCCGCGGATTTGATTTATGTAAAAGAAAAGGAAAGAAGTGACATCATGGCTAGCGGGACGACGGCACGCCTCCTGGGGATAAGGTGGCGACGGAAAGCTCCCCAACGATGTGTGGCGCCAAGGCACAGAGCATCCCACTGTGGAGATAGTCCTGAGTTCAGGATCGGAATCTCGACTGGGCAAAGGACGGAGTTCCTTCTTGGGTGCACTCATAGGCTAGGGCTTGGACGCTGTAGTGAGGGAGTGTGGGTACACTACATACCCGACCTAGCCTTGGTTTCCAGCCTCCTCAGTAGGTATTCGGAGGCCTACTAGGCTGGGTAGATTGAAGAGTGGTAGGTGCGTAGGAGGAACGACCTACTCACTGTACGACTGTTAGTTCATGGTTATCTATGTCACTTCTAATGGAAAGATGAGTCGCTTTACGAACTTACGAATTATGAACGATCAATGAATTTTATGACTAATTGGAAAATCAGATGAACGAATGATGAACGAGCAACTCAGTAGATAAATGACCATATAAACGTTGAACGGAAGATATTTTCATATCCTATGCTATTATATAATATCATTTAAAGAAAGAAGTATGTGGCAATTGTAAATTTGCCAGTTGTCATTTATACTGGATTTCCGATGTTTTACGTTACGCTGTAACATGAGCATTCATTGCATCACTTCATTATGGGTCATGCAATTAGTAACGCATTTAGATGCATATAGATGCATACCTCATAGAAAGATTTCAAGAAATATGAAAATAAGAAAGGATATCAGTAGAAATGTAAATGATCCCTACTGAGAGCTCAATTTCATGAGTTCTCATATTTGTTATTTAATATATAATTTTCAGAGGCTCTTGGTGAAAGAGAAGTTTAGAAGATAATTCCAGCAAATAAAAAAGAAAAACATTTCCTTTAAGCTTCACTTCTTATTATTTTGTTTTTACCCTTGTGCACCTACCGGAGATCCATAAAAAAAGTTGGGGCGTTACATGGTCCGAGTCCTTAGCAACGTGGTCCGAGCCACGTTCATGAGGTCCAAGCCCAGTGCGCAGGTCTGAGTCACCTAGCCCTTAAAGGGCCCTAAATAGCTTTCTTGTTCGATCAGGTAGCCGCTTGGTTCAGCCCTGGTTCGAGCCAAGGTGTAGCCAGGTCCGAGCCAGGAGCCAATCCAGGTTCGTGCAGGGTGCTGAGTGGTGCAATTGCAACCGTTAGTGCACCGCCTTTGTGTAGAGCTCGTCCGGGCTCCGATTCGCGTGTCGTTCACGCCATTGGACTCGTCTTGACAAGACCTTCCCAGATCCAGTGTGTTGCATCCCCGACAGCCTCGTTTTGCATGCCACTTTTGCATGCATACCGAGGACCCCGATCGGGCATCCCGAGACCCGCGTCAACCACCTCGATTTGCGTGCCAGCCTTCCGACGTACTAATTTTGCAGCAACAACATCCCAATCTACCTCATTTTGCGTGCCACTTCTACACGCATACCGAGGACTCCGATCATGCGTTCCAAGGCCCGCGTCGGCCGCCTCAATTTACGTGCCAGTATCTCGACCTGCCGATTTTGTTGCACGCTTCCTGAGGCACCCTACCAGTGACCTACATGCCGCCGCTGACCCGTCAACTGCTGTGATTACCACCCCGAATTATTTTATTGTGTTTATTGTAGCATTTTACCTCCCTACGAAGAGTGGGCCATTATTCTATTATATTTAGAGGATGATACACAAGCACCAGATGATCTTCTCCCACACACCAGCGTAGAAGTACGTGCTAGCCCTCTCACTACGATTTGCTTGTCACGTATTTGCTTTTATCTGCCGTCGAATTGTGAGATAGGACCTAGCCCGTGATTCATCATCACTGTTAGTTGTAAGTGCGCTATACCGATCCCGAATTCCGACAGAACTTTGGGTGGATTTAATTCCTAGACTTGTGGTAATTTCTCAACTACCAAACGGTCTCACGTTTCCTCATCAAGACAGAGACGACTACTCAACTACTTTTATTTGCTGGCGTGGTTATCTAACTAAACAATTGTGCAACTAGACTGCATTTATCTAATAATTTAATGCTTGTTGCTGATTCCTACTACCGCTAATGAGTCTGTTAGTTGTTCCGCATCAGAATGAACAACATAATTTATTAATTGAAATTTTGGCTATTCAACTAATATGAATGAACCATTTGAAAGGTCATGTCCAATATATGCCATGCCTGGCGAATCGCAGGGCTTCAGAGTCTTGGATGGAATCTTCATACGAGTTTTCTCTTCGCCGGCAGAGCCTCCACGCCTTCAAAAATCTCCTGTAGCAGCAGCCCCCATGGGGGGTATTTATAGAGTGGGAAGAGAGGACGAGAGAGGTGAGAAAAGAGAGGGAGGGGGTGCGGTGGCAATCTTTTCTCTATTTTCCTCCTCATTTTTATCTTTTTCTCCTTCTTGCCCCTCCCTTTTACATTTTTTTATGCACATGCCCCTCTTTTATTTTTCTTTTCTTCTCTCTTTTTCATAAAAATTGTTTCATAAAAATTGTTTTTATGCACATGCACATGCCCCTCGCCTATCGCCTTAAACTGACCCATTTTATTTCAGCCCGTTTTAAAGCATGTGGCCTGTCTATCATTTTCGGGCTTAAACCGCCCCCAAATGGGTAAATCGGCCCATCGGCCTAGCCCTTTATAATCTCATCTCCCCCTCCCCTACCCCCCCAACCCGATTGAGACGAGCAAGCCCTAGGCGTCCACGACACGAACCCCTCGCTCCCCCCCGACAACAACGGAAGCGAGCGGCGGCAGGTAGCTTCTCCGGCGGCGACTTCCTCTCTAGCAACGGTAGCGGCAACGGCAGCCAGGTACGTCCTTTTCTATCCCTCTCTCTCGCTCTCTGTCTCTCTATCTCCCTCTATCCCTCTCTCTCGCTTTCTCTCACAGTGTCTCTCTCTCTCTCTCCCCCTCTATATATCTCTCTCTTTCTCTAGTTAAAGGGGGCTAAAGCCCTCTCTCTCACACTCTGTCTCTCACTCTCTCTCTCTCGATGTCGCTCCCCTCCCCTAACCCTCTCACTCTCTCTGTCTCTCTCCCTATCTCGCTCCCCTCCCCTGACCCTCTCACTCTCTCTGTCTCGCTCCCCTCCCCTGACCCTCTCACTCTCTTTGCCTCTCTCTTTGTCTCTCTCCCCTCCTCTAACCCACTCACTCTCTCTATCTCTCTCCATGTCTCCCTCCCCTTCCCCGATCCTCTCACTCTCTCTGTCTCTCTCTTTGTCTCGCTCCCCTCCCCCGACCCTCCCACTCTCTCTATCTCTCTCCACGTCTCCCTCCCCTCTCTCTCTCTCTCTCTCTCTCTCTCTCTCTCTCACTATATGTTTGAGGAAGACTCTGGCTTGTTTAGCATTCCATTGATAAATTTTCATTATGGTGGGTTTAATTAGTAGCAGAATTTCCATGAATTTGTTGATTACATCTTTGATTGATTAAACTTTATTTCAATTAGCTTGATTTAAAATTATTTGGTTATATTTGATAATTTGAGTGAATGAATATGTCATTTTTTATGATTTTATTTGTGTTTTTGACATTTTATATAAATATGTGAATTATTTATATATTTAGAAAAAAAAACGTCGCCTCAAACGCCTAGGCCATCACCTAGGCGTTTGAGGCTGAGGCGACCCCCCGGTTGCCTCACGCCTCTGACTACATAAATACCACCATAACAAATCACATTCTATAATTTCGACCCCTTCCTTCATCTGCCACTTGTTTAACCTAAACCTTACGTGGATTGGAAGAGGAAAAGGACTAACCTGCCCTTGTCTAACCTCCTCACATAATCGAAATGATGGCATACATCACCTCAAATCTTTCACATTTTCCAATATACCCCTCTAAGCTTATATTTTACACCTCAGTTGCATTGTATTCCTTCAGTTGTGATGTCATTGAAACTAGAGGAATAAAACCAAAACAACATTACTTATTATGAGGATATACAAGACAATATGGAAAATATAAGGGTATTAGGGTATAGTAGAATACTAGAGATCTTGGGGATATATCTGTAGCTATCGCAGAAAAAATCTCTCACTTTTGGAAAGTGCGAGATACCACATAGTCACTAAATTAAAAGAAAAGAATACGAGTAAAAGATAGCATACCCCCAAAATCCCAAAAAGCCCGCCACCATACATAAAGTATCTCTAGAATAGTACAAGAGAGTCAAAGATAATATACCCAAATTTCCCAAAACACCAGCCACCATGTATAATCTCCCCCCAAAATAGTTCTCCCAAATACAGAAGAATGTATCCTAAAAAAGTTGCTTCTATATAAAAGACACACCAAGACAGTGTGGGACAGTTACATACAAGGATCGCTCAAAATACAAGCGTTTGATATCCTCCACCCCAAACCAAGGCCCTATCCTGGACACAGCCAGAAATATAAGAAAGAAGCCGGTCTGCTATTCTACTACTCCTATGGAAGATGCAGTATTTCAGCTCCCATAAATCACTCCACAATCAGCATCCTCCAAGGGGCCAACCATAAATCTCATTAAGAGAGTGATGCGGGACAGGGGGGAAGAGGGGGAATGGGAGGGACGATCCTCGGCCTCGCACCAGAGGATTGGGGAGTTCCCAGCGTCACACCGGGGACAAATTCCTTGGCGTCGCACCAAGGAAGATGGGGGGGGGGGGGGGGGGGGGGGGGGGGGGGGAATGGAGCTCTCTCTCGCAGAGAACCGTTTCTGCACGCACAATACACAGGTAAATTTTTTTTCTTGTCAATTTCATCATCTCCTCCATCTCTGAAAAACGACATACATATAGGGAGATATGTAACTCCCGACTCTTAGACTCCCTCCCTGACTCTAGGACTTCCCATCCCTTATTCCTGTTTTTATAACTCTTAAAAAATAAAAAAACATGATGGGCCATAAATTGGCCTAATAAAAACAAAAGGGAATGGGGGAGGGATTCTTTGCTTCGCATCCTGCATCAATCTCCCCTTGTTCGAAAAAAATTATTCCTCGAGTTTTGAAATGCGCCAGTATAATCAAGCGGACGATTGGATCATCTGTGGGAGTCTTCAAGTAGAGAATCATATCAAGAATCACCACCCAGTCTGCTGTATGTGAATCACAGAAAGTCTGCCATATCAGATCAGTAAGATCCGATCCTGATTCCACAACTAATAGAGAATCTGAACTCTCTGGAGAAATGTGGTCATGCCCACCACTACATAATAAGTCATCATCGGAAACAACAACATCGAACATGTGTAACCCAGAATCCACAAATAAACTGTGATCCCATGAATCCACAATCAATAGCTCACTAGCAGCTGACAACAATGGACTATCTTCACATACATCCTCTAACGATTCACTGACGACCAACGGTACTGAATTAGTCTCAATCACATCGTCCGTTGTTAAATGAAGTCTAGAATCAATACATAGAGTAGTGTTCCGATCAATGTCAACCGTAGGATCAACGCTAGCACCCTCAGTATCAACTGTCACATCTGATTGATCATCATTTGTAACTGGCGAGACTGTATCAAGCAATTTGGACGGTGTTCCCATTACCTTAGGAGAATAAAGTGACGATTCCGAAAACGTGAACTCACATCCATCAAGATGAGGATGTACGAGGGAGCATCGACGTTTATCATAATCCACTGTCGCTTGGCGCTCTGATAGCCAATCTCGACCCAAGCAAATAGAAGAGCTCTATGGATCTATAGTACACCAAGCTCCACCCACATATGTAATGGAGTGTCCCATGGTGACACCTTTAACTCGCCGATAAAACTCCACAAAAGTCTTATCACCGTCTACAAGAATCTCGTTCGTCTTCAATAGTGAATCAACAATATGTTGGGGAATCACATTATCACTCGCTCTCTCATCTAATATCAATGTCGTCTATTCTCGATTCGGCAAGAACACAGCGACACGGAAATAAATGGAAGACATGTTGCAAGAGATTACCCCAAGGCTCCAATTATGATAGAATCAATCAGTGGTCCACAGAATGAGGCGTCGTAGGGGCAGCACCACTCTGAAATTGAGTCCGTCTTGCTGAGATGAAGCCAATGACGTGATCAATGTAAGAAACGGAGCCCAAAAGATGACCTCGATATGCGTGCAGTAGTGGCACGCAAATCAATGCAAATCGAGTCAGATGTCTGCTGAAACTAGATGGGCCTTGCTGAGACGAGACCAACACTGCTGACGGCGCTCAAATCGGGGTCTAGGACGACCTCGATCGGTGAGCACAAGTGTCCTCGTAGAGCGTGCAAGCCTGGCACGCCAAACGAGGCACGTCGGGACGCTAGTTGCTGCAAAATCAGTACGTCCGAAATTGGCACCGCAAATCGAGGCAGCTGATGCGAGCCTCGAGATATGCGATTGGGGTCCTCGATATACGTGCAGCAGCGGCACGCAAAACAAAACAGATCGGATGCTGGCTGCTGCGAGATCGGTGTGCCGGATGGTTGGCACGCAAATCGAGGCGACTGACAAAGGCCTCGGGATGCTCGGTCGGAGTCTTCGGTATGTGTGCAGCAGCAGCACGCAAAACGAGGCAGATCGGCAACAACTACACTCTGGATCTAGATAGGCCTCGTCGATACGAACCCAATGACGTAGACGGCACGCAAATCGGGGCACGAACGAACTCTTCGTGAGGGTGGTGCGATAACAACTCCAATTGCACCACCTGTTGCACCTCCACAAACCTGGTCTGGCTTGACTTGGACCAGATCGAACCCTGGCTCGGACCAGGGCTGAAGATGGCTCGACCCTTGCACTACGGCTCGGACTAGTGACAAACGTGGCTCGGACCACGTTGTTGTGGCTCGGTCCGAACCGGGTCAAACCTGGTTTGACCGAGTTAGATCAAAAGGGGCCACGAACCCTTCTCCTCTTCCTTATTTCTTCTTCTCCTTTCACCCTAACCCACGATGGCAGACACGAACCCGGCGTGGGGAAGGAGAGGCCGACGAGTGGGAGCCTGCGGCGCCGGCGACGGCAGTCGAAGCCGGCGACAGTGATCGAAGCCGGCGACGATGAGGGCCAGCGGCGCTGGCGGCGGTAGGGTGGGACTGCGTCGACGGCGGCGTCGAGCGAGTGCGGCGGAGGCGGACGACGGCGATGGCGGTGGTGAAGGCGGCGGCAGAGGCAGGTGGCCAACGGAGCGTCAACGACGGCAGTGGAGAATGGCGACAACGCCGGCAGCTTGTGCTAGTGGTGGTGGTGTCGATGGCGGAACGGAACGGTGGCGACGGCAGTGAGTTGCGGAGGCAACGCTGGGGCAGGCGGCCAGCGGCGGCTGGTGGCGGGGTTTCGGTGTCGGCGCTGGTGGCGGGCGTGACAGCGGCAAGCAGCGACGGCGAGCGGCGGCGCAGTGAGTGGATCGGGTATGCTCTGATACCAAAACTGATGCGGGACAGGGGAGGAAGAGGGGGAATGGGAGGGAGGATCCTCAGCCTCGCACCAGAGGATTGGGGAGTTCCCGGCGTCACACTGGGAACAGATTCCTTGGCGTCGCACCAAAGAAGATGGGGGGGGAATGGAGCTCTCTCTCGCAGAGAACCGTTTCTGCACGCACAATACACAGGTAAATTTTTTTTCTTGTCAATTTCATCATCTCCTCCATCTCTGAAAAACGACATACATATAGGGAGATATGTAACTCCCGACTCTTAGACTCCCTCCCTGACTCTAGGATTTCCCATCCCTTATTCCTGTTTTTATAACTCTTAGAAAATAAAAAAACATGATGGGCCATAAATTGGCCTAATAAAAACAAAAGGGAATGGGGGAGGGATTCTTTGCTTCGCATCCTGCATCAAAGAGCTTCCTACAAACCAATTGTGCACGCTATAAAACATAATCTCAACAGCAACAACACAGGCAAAACAACAATGGTTTTCTTAACGAAGCACTAGTGCACAATTGACCTGTCTAACGCCCTAAAAAAATGAACATCTCTTACTACAAGATCCGCATCACCATTAAAAAATAAAAGAAACGAAAAGCATCAAAAGGATAAAAAATGGCGACAATATCAAGAGAAAAATCAGACTGAACAAGCATACACATGATTGCACAAAATCAATTCAACCAACAAGGAGAAAATGTGATGTAAGACAAAGGTGGGTCCAAATGGTAACAAGCCGAAATCTCGGCTTTGGGCGAACAAACAGGTAATAGGCAGCAAGCTGGGAAATCCTGAGCTTGATTTCTCTGTCAATAGTATGGGCTGATATTTTACTAGGAAAACAATGGGCCTGGTTCAAGAATACAGTATCCACCAAACAACGACTGCCTACAAAGTAAAAGGAAATCTAACCCATCGTGAAGTGGGCCTTCCTATGAGTCTGGCAGCCCAGCCTCTCTCCATCTATGTGCATGCTATTCTTGGTATTGAGAAAGTTCAAGCTCCCTTTTCCTTGAAGAATATATTAAGTGACTGCTTCTCTACGAAAAATAATGGTGAAACTGTAAGTGACATTTCACACATGTTCTTCACATCTATCATCATCCCTCGTATGTTCTCTTCTTTGCTGCTTTTCATGGTCTGCCTACAAATAGTTTGGTAACTTTGGTCTACTTTATGAAAATGAAACGTGGCTCTAAACATAAGAATTCTCTTTGTGATGAAAATATCCGTATTTGGAATGCAATCAAAAGTAAAAAATGACAAATGAAACTTGAAAAATAACAAACAAGTTAAAGTTACTCAAAAGGGTGTATGGAAAAAGCCAAAAATATAGCTACAAGACTTTGACGAATAAAGCAGCAGCAAAGCATAAGTGGAACAAACATGCAACAGGCTTATCTGTGTTAACTCTCTACAGGAAGAATATATACTCTAAATCAAGAGTCCAGAGGAATGGAAATTTGTAAAATGGTAAATATCACATGAGATACAAGATAAGCTAACAATGAGGACTTATTAAAAGAGTCCAACTTATAACAAGAAAAGTGGAAAACAGGTTATCTACATGTTTGGAAAGGAGTCTAAAGACAATACTTACCATATATGTCTGCTGAAAAATAGGTAGATATGCAAGATCTTCTGATTCACCCCAGGCCTTTATCAGCTGCAAAGCTTTCTGCCGATTACTATGATGTGTTTGAGGATTATCGATCATCCTGACCATCTCATCCAATACCTTCTCTGATGCCACCTCTGAGAAGACCTTATCACAGTTCATGGCACAAGCTTCCAGCAAATCAAGACTCAGCATTTGGCTAACTTCATTCTTGCTAGCAATCTTTTTCTTTATGGTCCTCATGACTTCAGGTCCATTCAACTCCTCTCCGTTAAGTAAAGCACATATCCTCAAATTTAGACCCCAGTTTGGCTCTGTTAAGTTATCTGATGTAGCTTCATCAACCATTTTTGCCTCTTGGGACTGCCCTTGAAGGATCTCCTTCATCTTACCACTAACTTTTCTCCCCATTTCAGCACCACCGATTTTGAGACGCTCACCTCCCATCTTTAACCGCTCACCTAAGGCTGCCAACTTCAACTTATCCATTTCTAAGAGCTCACCCAATATTATGGCACAAACCTGACTTGAGTTGTCTATTATGCAAAGCTATAGGCAAAAGATCAACCAGAAAGTTCAGAAGGTAACAACATAGGTTCCACAACTCTTCCGTTCACCCTTTTTAACTTTCAAAATTCAGGTGCCCCTTGACGTCCTGTGAAAAGCAAATAACCATTAGCACAAGTTCAGAAAGCCTAACAAAATTCACATCATTTTCTTCATGATCTATTAATTAGGATAAGTGTCATGGCACAGGGATTTCATATGCAGCACAAAGCCTGGAATACATGCAAAGAACAAACCCCCAATTTGATGTTTGTTCACCATGAACTTATGGCCTTATCGACTCTTCAGAAACAAACAATCTAAGAGCGATCATTCATGTTCAATGATTTTTTAGTTATGCAAATAATTGCTTCCAAACATGATCAAATTGGCTCTGCATTTGAGCTATCTAAGAATCGAAATGTATTAGTTGTTCACAAAACAACAGTACTGATTCTGGCTTTGTGGACCAGATCATGTAGGAGAGTCCAGTTGAGTAGCTTGTCTAAAGAGGTGAGATCCCAGTTCAATTCCCACGGGAGATAACCTGTGGGTGGTGCCTCCAGTTCACCTCACACTCTGCAGGTTGTCCTCTGAAAAGGTAACTCTTGTTCCAGCTTTCTTCAACAGTAGATCAGGACCTTTAGACTGTTTACATGAAACGGGTGGGCGTTCCTTCTCACCAAAAAGAGGATTTTGATTTTAGGGTATCCACAAACAAAGTCACACTCGGTATCAGTTCATTTCTTGATTCAATAATAGAAATCACCAAAATCAATTCAGAATCAGACACTGTGATCTCTAGGGTCGATTGCAAATTGGTCGCTCTTTCATTATTACCATATGTTAACCATTTCTAGGAAGCCTATCTGTAAGCAGTGACAATTTGATTCATAGGAATTTTGCACATGCAATGGAAGAAAATAACAGTCAAAACCCGATTTTGAAAGTGCTATTGCCAGCACATACAAGAGAAAACAAGACATGAGATTTTGAATTCAACACCAAAAATTGAACCAACTAATTTAGTAAATTAAATTATCATCCACATAGATAAACCTATATCACACACCCCCAAAAAGAAACACTAGCACTGGCGTTTGGTGACATCAAAATCTTAAGACTGAAATCTGAGCTTCACATCTTAAATATGAGTTGCGTAAAATAAGTCCTAAATACTGAATGAAGAAGACTATTTGACAACTATAACAATGACATCTGAGTGGACGGCATGCATAGTATGTTACTTTTACTTAATAATAATGCGTTGTATATGAACAAATGTTTATTTCTTTTAGTAACTTAGCACATAATTTTACACATATTAAATGATCACACATAACATATATTATAACTCTCTATTTTGTATGTGCAGAAATTTTTGTATTAGTCCCCATGCTTTACAGTTTTTCCCAGCACGATGAAAATAGGTAGCTCCTGATGGCCATTTTCAGCTTTATCTATATGGGTCATCATTGTATACGTGTTTTCATAGGGACAATAAAATTTCATCGGTGATCATTAATCATTATCCAGTCTCAGTTATTCAATGGGAAGACTCGCCAATGTCGTAGAGCAGTTTCAGCATGCTGCCGTCCTTCAAATTAAATGCAATCAAGAGCTGACTTTAAATGTTTTAACAAACACTCCTCATTAAACTACCTCTTTCCGCTTCAGAAATAATAGACTACTCAAGAGTTATCAGACAACAACGGACTTTAACACAAGAAATCTAGCAGACACCAAGAGTGGAACCCTAATGTGAAGCACATGCACGAGTAAACAAAGACAAGTCCGCTACCTCCAGAACGAACGGAAAGGGTTTTTTAATTAAAAAAAAAAAAAGAAAAATGGGGAAAAATCCACGAAAACAGAACAAGTGCTGATAAGCAAGGTCAAAAACCAGGAAAGAAGAAACCAGCTAAGGGAGAAAAAAACCCACGGGGATCGATTTGAGAGAAATTGATCACAGAAAGAGCAACAACGGGGGAAAAGAAAAGGGAGGAGGGGGTGGTTCACCTTGCTCCCAGCTAGCTAAATACACAAGCGGAGATGCCCAGCAGAGAAGCTCCAGAGGCTGCGACGTTAACAGGAGATGGCCGGGGAACCTCGCCGGAGAGAGGAGGAGAAGAGGAAAAACCGACGCTGGTCTCGCCCCAGAGAGAAAAAAAGGAAGTGGGGAGAGAGAGAGAGAGAGAGGAGTACCAGTCGTGGGGGACCTCCACCTCCACGCTTTCGTTGGTCGCAGCGGAACAGCGCGAGGGATGGATGGATCACAACGTGTCGGCCAGTTCCACGTGTTACGAGATGCCGCTGTAAAACACTTTGATTGAAAAAGTCATGCGCCCGTGAGAAATTTCTTTTTCTGAAGGAAAACGATATAATTATATTGCTTCTTAATACCATTTTTAACACAATTAAATGGCAATCACACATTGAAAGAAAATCTTAAGGATCTTTGCATCATCAATACTTTTCTAAAAAGTAGAGAATCACAAAAAATACTTTTTGAGAAGTAAAATATCACGTGAAATATTTTTCGGTAAAAAAATTTGTGTTTACGGATATCATGGAGAGGTTGAAGTTTCCATGCGATAAGAGGAAAATATGAAGAGAGTGCTACATGGTCTGATGTGGAGATAGAGTGGTAAATATTTCCCATGAAAATATTTTTTCATTTAAAGGAGTGGAAAAATAGATCTCATAAAATAAATAAAAAAACAACTAATTTTTACTTGTGTTCGTAAAACATGTGAAAGTTAATTGAGAAAATATTTTATGAAAAAATTTTGCAAATGCAAGCACTCTCTTATGGCCTCACATATTTAGCAATCTTACCTTTTAATGTCTGATTGCCATCTAAGAGTGTCAAAAAATGGTGTTATTTTACCATTTTCCTTTCTTGAACATGTTAATAAATGTTTGATGTTTGGAAATTGATATTTTTTGTCTCCTTGAAGTTTTTTTTTTCTCTAAAAAGTTAATTATTCAAAAAAAATATATAACTTGTAACATGTTTGGCAAAAGATGGGGAAAGAGGAGAGGTAGGAAGCGTGGTACACAGATGGTGGGTGCATTTTAAGCAAAAAAAAGTGACTATTATTTGGAGGAAGATTTATAAAGAGTTTTAGTCTTTCTTAAAATTTTGAGAAAGATCTACATCTATTTTTTCAAAAAAAAAGTGATAACCGAAAGAGTCGAGATTAGAGTTTAGATTTTTTTATGAATGCATTAGTAGATATACATTATATATTAAATTTTCAAAATACTACATTTTATATTTATACACATCAGATATATTACCACTGTGATAATTTTAAATAGGAATATAGTACTTTTCGATCCTTATAATCTTTCAATATTCTTTATACATCCTCGCAGTCTTCGTATTTTCTTAAAATGAACTCCCACAATCTTTGAATTATTCTTAAAAGAACTACTGTGAGGGATTTTTCAGAAAAGTTGAGGGACCTTTTAGGGACGTTTCAAATATAAAGGGGACTTATGAAGAGTAATGGATGATAATAGGAACTAAAAAGTAAATATTTTTAATATGAAATTTTATTATACATACTATAAAAATATATAAGATAATATACCAATAAATATGATATTTCTGAAACTTAACATACAAGAATGGTTAATATGAAAAATTAGTATAGTGGGACTCCTTTGTGCCATTGGATAAAGATCCAACAGACCATGACGATAAACTTCCTCCTTTGCTAGTTCACTCCCCACCCCCCACCCCAAAAGCTTCCCAATCTCCTCTCGCCCTTAACCTTACACTAAGTTGTGATAAAGGGCCCTGGTTTGCCCCCAACCTCTTTGCACACCGGCATTGAGGATTCAACATTCTTCTTCTTGGATCTACTGGGCGAATTGGAGGTAAGGGTGTGGGACTGCTGGATCTGTCGAGGTTGGGGGAGTAGGTGTCTTTTTCGACGAGAAGAATTGTTCTGCCTCTACGGCTCCTCTCCCTCTATCGCTGCCGCCACCAACGTCGCCGCTCCGCCTTCCTCTTCCACCCCCACAAGCCTGCTTTGTGTCCTCTCTTGGCGACCTAGTGTTGTAGTATATGGTAA
The DNA here is from genome assembly GCA_030544215.1 of Zantedeschia hybrid cultivar. Classification (NCBI taxonomy): domain Eukaryota; kingdom Viridiplantae; phylum Streptophyta; class Magnoliopsida; order Alismatales; family Araceae; genus Zantedeschia; species Zantedeschia hybrid cultivar. The sequence goes on from JARZZO010000015.1 coordinate 1,509,649, forward strand.
CCCAGAAGTGACTGGGCTTTGTAGGGCGGACTGGAGATAGAAAGTAGAGAGAGAAGGGCAAGTCCAACCACTTGCTTTCCCCATCTCCAAGACTTCAATGTGGTTCGCCGTTGGCGTGCCTTGTAGCGGCGACATAGGATCCTAATCAACAGTAGATCCCATGCAACATATTGAGGAGGTAATCAACATCTTCCACATAGAAATTAGATCTTTATATGCATGCTATGAGAATGAATCTTTTGCCCTACATTATAGCAGAGCTTTTATGAAATTTATCTTGTTCTTGTATGTGTTTAGCTTGTTATTTTATTTTATTGTGTTTTCCAGCTCGATGGCACATATGATGTTTGAGCTTTGTACAACATACCTAGTTTTAAGAGTAATATCATTTTTTGATGTTATTATTTCTCAAAATTAGAAGTGTATATTCACAATTATATGTCATAGGTTTTTTTTGATATATACCCCTCAAACACATCACGTTTGTATGTATGCCCTAACTCTAACATATTATCATCAATACCCTTGGAATTTTCAAAATGTTGTATTTATGTTGTTCCTATCAAACTTAGGTGAAGTTCAACAAAATATGTCAAAAACATTACATAAATCATGATATAATTGAAGGTGTCGGAGGTACATAATGTAAGATTTTAGTGAATTGATCGGTATAATATTAGTGAGTTTAAAGGTATTTATGTAAAATTATTAGATTGAAGAGTATAAGTACAACTTTCTAAATATTTCAGGAGTATTGATGCTAATACGTGAGAGTGCAGGGTATATATGCAAATACAATGTATTTGAAAAGTATATATGAAAAAAACCGTATGGCATACATATCCCTATTCTTGGTACCGACGTTTTCACCTAGAGATATATTATACATCGTATGTATCCTGTACCTATTTTTTTGCTGAATGTGAATCTTTGACTGAATTTTTTACTATATTGAAGGAAATGAAAGCCAATTAATACTCATATGTATCCTTATTTTTGCCATACCGTATGTAGTTAATTATGGTTGGGAGCAGCTTCTCCTCGCATCACCATTACAATCGAATGGCCTTCAAAACCCCAGCTCTCCTAATGTTCCTCTGGTCTCTCTCTCATACGCACAGAGATTCATTCATACAAAATAATAATGTAATAATTTTGGGAGTTTCTGTGTTTTAATTTCTCTGGATTTTTATCTCGATGGATTCCTGCTGTTAAGCTATTGGTGATATGATCCACCCTCTTCTCAATATCAAAAAAGGAATTTTTTGTATTCTTTCTTGTAGCGGTCCGAAACTAGTCGTACAACGACAACTGTTCGATCGAAGATCCCGACTACTCGATGATATTTGTTTGGTGGTGAAAACGTCTAAGGTGGAGCCTGCAAAAGAGGGAACAGAAGCGTCAGGAGGCCTCTGATCCCGTGGTGGGCAAAACCTTCCGATGCCTAAGTTAGGTTATAGAGGACGAGATCTTGCTAAGGGTTTGTCGTGTTTAGAAAAGCATACCTAGGTCTGGAGAGAGTCCAGAGATTATATGGTCTCTCCTTTAAAGTGTCTCGGAGACGGTTTCCTTCGGAGGAGCGATTTGCCCACGATTGGATCTCCCTGATTTGGAGAGATCGAGGGATATTGGACAAACAAGAACTTTCCCATAGCTGGACGGGGCGGATCCCGCGGGCCTGCCATAAATGGACGGTTAATTCCGTAAGAACCGCCTGATAGCGATGATTGTGATGGTGTGCCCTTAGGAGGGCCTTGCCGAGGTTTTGGGGGATCTCGGGAGTGAAGACTGGGCTTCATGCTGAGAGATCCAGAATTGTGGGTCCGATGGGTCTAGGATTCGGCCCTATAGCGCGGGCCGAAGCTCTTAATATTGCGTGGTCCTTTGCGTTGTTCCTAAAAGGCTTGTGGGCTTTTGGACCTTCATACTTAATGGGCTAATTGGGGTGAGCCCAATTTTCTCTCGTCATTTCTCACTTTGTTAATGGAATATGATCCGGAATAAGTGGTATAGGAGCCCAAATCCGGTTTGGTTGTGAGAATTCCTAATTCCCCCAATTCCTCCAATCCCCAAATTGTACCTAGAATGTCTAATTCTTCCAATTCCTTAAATTCTTCCCGTTCTATCCTTTATTTCACTCATTATTCCACTTATTCCTATCAAATCACTTGAAATAACACAGTGTAATTCTTCTTATTTTGGGTGGAATACCAATAGCTTACCAAATTAAAATACCTCTTATTTTGATTTAAGAAATCTCCAAAACCTTATTATGATATAACCATTTATGCAAACAAAGTCACACTCTAGGGATACCTGCTTTCTATTGCCTGTCCTGTGATTTTTTGCATGTTCACTTTATGTTTCCATCAAATTTTTGGCAGGATCGGAAATCGGGTTCGGTTCGTCCGGCCCATTTTCGGATCCGGCTATTCGGATCTGATCGGGTCCGCTTCGGATTTATATTAAATTTGTTGGTTTTTTTACATGTTTTAATATTCAAAAGTTAATTTTATTTTATTATGGGTATTTTTATAATTTTCAACCTTTCTGTTGACCTACTACTGTCCTCTGTTTCACAGATGAGGCTCACGCAGTGGCGGGAGCAGGAGGGAGGAAGGAGGAAGGCGAAGGAGGAGGCGTCGGCTGGTGTCGACGGCGGCGGCAGGCGCATCGAGGTAAGTCGTCGTCGTCTTCTTCTTCTTCGGCGACGGCGACGCCAACGGTAGCGGCCGCAGCATCTCCTCCTCCTCTACTTATTCGCCTTCATCATCTTCTTGTTCTTGTTCTTCTTTTACACCCCCCCCCCCCCCCCCCCCCCCCCCCCCCCCCACTTCTACGATGCGACGGAGGAGGGGTGGGATCGGCCGATCCTTGCCGATCTAAGGCCCGATCACCTATGACTCGGGGTTCGGCGGGTCGGGATCGGATCGGATCCCCAAAAAACCGATCGGCCGATCCCGTCCATTCCTGCCTTCCTTCCTGATTGGGCTATGCTTTGCTAGTGCTTCTTGCTTCTATGTTTCACTTTGTTTTGCCTAATTTGTTGATAACTTATCGCAGGTAGGTAGTATAGTGCTTCTCCTTTCTTAGGCTTGTGATTCGTGCTTTTGTGTAATTAAAGATGTCTGGAGAGGAAGAAGAGAATGCTGCGGAACTCAAAATTGGTGAAGGTCAGCTGCTTTTTATCTTGTACTTAGCTGTTGTTTGGTTTGATTTAAAATACCATAAAATACTGTGAAGACAACACGTTTCTGTGAGGTAAAGTACGGCATGTTACGATGTTTTACAGTATTTTATGTCAAACAAAATGACTCTTTAATGCAATTTCATTTGTGTATGCATTTGTGCTGTTTCTCTTGTTCGAGTGTTTCTTAGGATGACCACTCTATTAAACCATCTCGTGCTAAAAAGTTTGTGTTTTCGACAGCTTTAGTGCTTTAAATTTCTGGAATGTCGCATTTGATAAACTTGAAAGATGTTTGTATCCCCAGAGAATACACAGTGGTATTATTCATGAAACCCAACACAACTGTGTGGTCATGCATCCAACACATGGCAAACAGTTGCAACAGTAAGTTTTGTTCTGTGGCCGATTATTGTGATACACTGTTACTGCATAGGATCCTTTTATGATTGCTTTGTATATCCTTATCCCTCCTAGTAGGAGATGCAAGTTGTGGAACCTATGACCCTCTTATATAGTCTTTGTGTTTCTAGTTATGATACAAAGTTTCTTTTCTCATCTTAGGGAAAAGGTCTGTTTTGTTGTTTGTTTTAGGTTTTTTGATAAATATCCAAGGTATTCCCGGTTGATAGAGTGCGTGGATCTCATAAACAAGCTAATTTTTCAAGAGGATTTCGCTGGTAGTTATCGAGTGTAATAGTGATCACTCATGACTGCTTCAGTCTTGTGTCATGTGATGGAACATCAGGATAGGGAAAAATGTTCCTTGTGGGGGGCAGGCCTTCAATGCGAATATGTACAACATGTCATGAGATGCATTCTTGCTTCACATCTCTTACTTCGATAAATTATTATCTTTAGTTGAGGAGAAATTTTTCATAGCAAACTTGGTCACATGTATTCTCTGGGGATATTCAATTTTATAGTGAATATTTTGAAAACCAGCTATTCTTTTCAAGGGGAGAAATTACTAGAAAAGATCTAAATGTTATGCTCATTCTTGAATTCACAATTAACCATTTATTTGGTTACATCATTTTCATGACAATTGATCTTTTTTTGACAACAACAATACATTTAAAACGGCTCCTTGTTTATGAGGGCTTAGCTGTCTCCAAGAGTCCAAAATGTATGGCCATTTCAGATGCTCCACTGAGGCATTTCCTGTCTGAAAGTGGCTTTTAAGAATATTGGGACAGGAAGTTCATTTGGGAATTTGGCATAACTTTATGGAGCATATGATGTTGTGTCAATGATTTCATTGAATCCTAGGCCACCAAATTTGTCCTTGTTGTATACCACAGATTGACACATCGTGTCTATGTCAATGTAAATCTAATGGATTTTTAATGTTTCCTTTTTAAAGGCTGTTGGTTTGTCACATTTTTGCATTCTTGTTCATTATTCGTCATTCAGTCCATCTTTTGTTAATTGACCTTTGTACCTTTAATGAGTTGGAGAGCACTCTGAGGTAATTAAAATATGTATTTTCCTTTCATTTATACAGAGTTTCTGAAGGCCAAGTGTCTAATGAACTGTGAAGTGGCACTAATTCTTGACAAAAAGTATGAGCAACTTCAGAATATGTCTGATGATCCTATGAGCCAGACTTCTCAGTAAGTTTTATATGAGATTTTTTTCGGCCATCTTGTGTATGTATATGCTTATCAAAAGTGGTTGAGGGAGTTGTTTGTCTTTCTGATATAATCTGTAGGTGAGAACGCCATTCTTGCATGCCCAGGCCCCAGACTATTGTATGTCGATGCATAGCATCATCACCCCCCTTGGTTATGTAGCAACAATTTGTAGGGCTATCCATTTTGTGTCAGCGACGTGCTGACCACTTTCTGTTCAGATTTTACTGCGGTGATGACTCATCTACTTTCTCAAAGTCAACAAACAATGGAGTTTAACTATATATTCTTTTTTGGGTTCAGAGTATTTGAGAAGTCACTGCAGTATGTGAAACGCTTCAGTCGCTATAAAACTTCTGAGACTGTGAAGCAGGTCCGAGAGTATCCTAGTTACCAGACTCTGAAGGTTTAATGGCATATATTTTATGATACTAAGTTGAGCTGGTCTTTATTTCTGAAAATTGCCATAGAATTCTTTTACTATTTTGGTTGACATGACAACTCTTGTACATCTTCACTAAAGATAAGGAAGATATATGAAGCCTGTTTCTGCTGCAGGGGAAAGTAGGAGAAAGCTAGAGAATGAGATAACTCTCTTACTTTCCTCTTGACCAAGAACTGAGCCAAATTATAATGTTTGTGCACATTTTTCTGACACAGCAGATTTTTCTTTGCCTCCCTTCTGAATGTACAAATGCAGAGGGGAAATTTATTTTTACATCCTTGCTAGTTTCTACTGCATTTCCATACGTCCAAAAACCAAGTGCATCAAGTACAAGGGGAAATAGCTATAAGCAAAATGCCATGTCTCTTTCTGAAGGGAAGCAACTCAAGAGGCAATTAGGTAAAGAAAGTTGCTTTTCTTGTTTGCTTCTTTTTTTGGAAGTGGGACATAACAGATCCTCACAGAACCTTGCAACTTGTTCTCAACATGAAGAATCTGTACTGTTATTATAGCGCAAGTCTGTTATGCATGTCTCTTCTGGCCTTTCATGTGGAAGTACCTTATATAAATATCAGTGTGATGCTTAACGGATTTATTCAGCGTGCTCAGTAGGAATCGGTTGGCTGAATTTGAGGTATGCAGGTGACCGCTATGCATCATAGTGAATCAAAAGAGTACTTTGTTAAGTTGCCTGATAATTTCACATTCAATATGCAGCTGTGTGTGCTTGGAAATCTTTGCCCAGAAACTGTTGAGGAAGCTATTGCTATGGTCCCCACCATTAAGGTATGTCTAGATATACAATTGCATGGCAAACCACATTTTAAGTTAGATATAATCAAGTTGTAACGCTTTAAATTATTATCTTGCTACACATAATTTTGACTAGATCTTATGGTTTTCAGAGCCTTTGATTGGAAATGTGAGTAGCCCTTTGGACAAAAGAGAAAAAGTTATCATTGTGCTAACATAATTTCTGCTTAATTCACTCATATTCTATCAAATGGCTAGATCCTCTTTCTGTCAAAATATTTTTTTCAGCTTTTCCTGGGTTTCTTCTCAAATTTTGAATTGCTCGTCTATGCAGGTGATTTTTTTATTTAATTCATGATTTATGATGTTTTACATGTTTTTACAGACTAAAGGACGGTTTGAAGATGACGATGCAATTGAGAAAATGCTGCATGACCTATCCTTGATCAAGAAATTTGAGTAGGTCACAGGAGGTGCTATCTTTGTGCTGTTGCTGGTCACACTCTTCTTCCTGTTTTTTTTTTTTGTTGGGGGGGGGGGGGGGGGGGAGTGGACGGAATACTGACGGGCACATATAACATGCTCATATATGCATTCAGACATTTGTAGGTCGTAATGCACTTTTTCTTGGTAAATGTGACTATTTGTAGAACACTGTGTCCTGTAAATGAGTCATGACCCAGGCTTAGGCTGCTCGGCTCTCACCTACTCCAACCCCTTCCCCTCTGGCTCTTCATCCACAGCGCCTGGGAGAGGGGGATCTCCTCTTGGGAACCCCTCCCCACTCCTACGGTGGGAGAAACCTTTACCTTCCTTGGATGATCCCTCTTTCCTTCTGAGACTTTTCTCAGGTTAGTTCCGAAACCTTCCTGGTTTTGTCCTGTTGGTTTTCCGACAGAATTCCTTCTCTTTTAGTCCTTGTTATCTTTCTTCCTCACTCTCCCTTGTTGATAGATCTATGTAGCCCATCCTTTTCATGACACCTGGAGTACCTTTCCCAACCCGAATGGCTTCATTTTCCGTATGGCCTCGTCTTTTCCTCCGGTCACTCAAATCTGCTGCATCCGTGCTAGCAATTTGTTCGTCTGATCCGAAGCCTCTCATGACCTTGCCGTCCGTTTTGGAGTCAGTTGAAGTCGGAACAGCGTTTTATATTTGGTTCAGACTTTCGGGTGCATCATTGGCTGTCCCAGAAAGCTTGCGACTCAGGCGCCTTATCCAGACGCAACCTGTTGGAGGCATCCGGCCTCGAGCTTCTTCATATCCTTGTTTGCTGCTTCAGCTCGTTTGGCAACTCTGCATATCTCGATGATGAAGCCTGAGACTTGTTCGTCTAGCTTTATGTATTCCTCATTTGTTCCTCTAATTACGTGGCTGATGGCTGTAGTCGATCCCTGCGGTGTCTGTTTTTTCCTTCTACAGCTGGGGCTGGCACTCGTGTTTAGTGGAAGGCTCATCCTTTGTTATGTCGAGGATGTATGTTTGACATGGCCATTATGTCCTCTTGTACTATCTTTTGAATGAATGAATGATAAAATATCTTTGAGCAAAACAAAAATGCTTGAGGTGCATTTATTATCATTATTTCAAAAATTTCAAGGGTCGAATTTTGTGGGAATCAATAAAATGATGTGTAATGCTAACGGATGTAGATTTTAAGAAAATATGATCCTACAACTAACGCCCATGCTAGTTTCTCCCACTCTGAAAAAAAGGGTGAATTAGGATTGTATAAATATTTCAGAAGTTGGAAAACTGCAATGCTCTTACGTAACAACCTAAGGACACGATAGGAATGAGTTGAGGGAATATTTGGGCAAAAGTGACATTACAGTATACAATCACTATGCTCGCGACAAGCGTGATTCTTCAGCTGTGTTCAAGTCGTTGGAGAAGTTTCTCACACCTAAGAATCAGGGTGAAGGATATGGTTAACAAATTCTGCCTTAATAGCTTGAACCTTTTTATAAGCTTTGAGTGGGTTAGACCTCTTAATTGATTCAATACGGTCGTTATTAAATGACTTGAACTTGTATGACTATTTTAGATAGTCTGTTCAGTTTCAATTGACTTAGGGCTCAAAGTATATCTGAACAGAATAATACTTGATTTGGCTCCATTAAGTCCTAACCATGATAGATCCCCTTTAGATCTGAACCGTCCCGACACCTTTTACCGTAGTGGCAGAAGCTGCCTAGGGGAAAAGCGTAACAAAGAAGAGGTTTAATTTAACAGAATTGGATAGGTTTTTCATCTTTGCACAAACGAAACAGAGCTAAACCTACTCCAGCGATAAGCTCACATGCCTTTAGCTCCTTTGATGAGGTTGCACCAGATATTTGCTGAGGCTAAAGGCTGCCGCTTATATCTATCATCCATGACACAGATATATATATATATATATATATATATATATATATATATATATATATATATATATATGCGCAATAAGTGTGTCAGATATAGGACGTCAGAACACGGTCATTTTGAACCCCTTCTTCATGTTGATTTTTTAAAAAAAATTATCATAAAATTTTTAATATTCAACTTGTCCCTTAAAATTGTTCTCATCTCTTGAGACTTAATATTGATTGTCTGATGGTAAAGTTTAATCATAGAATGTCATTTTTAATCCTCATGATCGGAGGTTTTAAAGTTTTTGAAAAATAGTAAAAAAAAGATACCAATTATCCTTAAAATTATTTCCATCTCCATGAGTTTTAATTTTGAACATCCGTTACGGAGTTAAAACTGTGCAATCCAGACCATGGTCCGCAACGCGTCCTAAAGCGTATTTAAGTTAGATGCGTCCCCCTCGAAAACCCATCCTTTTGATTGTCAAAAAATAAAATTTCTCATAAAATTTTAAATATTGAAATAGGCCCTTTAAGATTGATCTCATCTTTGAAAAGCCATTCGATTATACTTGTATCAAAAATTAATGTCTAAAAATATATATAAAAAAAAAAGAGATTCGTCGTATTACTTCTTAAGGTACATCTTATCACTGAGATTTTAGTTTTGATCTCCGAACAATGACGCATTTAATTGGACAATTATAGTTAAATTTTTCAATCAAACAGTAAAAATTAAATCCATAAGAATGCAAAAAAACCTAGATGATGATATTTGAATATTTTATTTAAAAAAATATTTTTTTAATCGGGAGAGGGGGTTTCGAGGTGTAGATGTGCCGCTGGGTGCATTATATCCACCCCCCATATATAATGTAATAAAATATGATTATTAAAATTTATTTAAAACATAATAATATAATTGAATTATATTGAATGCTAACATATAAATAAGTATTTTAAAAAAGCATGTTACATTCATTTTGAAATCTTAAAGTAGAATATTACGTAAGAGTGTTGGAGTACCGTATCATGTCTAAATGTTCCAAACGTTCTCTAACACAACTAGAGATAACCACCAAATCATTGATTTAAGGGAAATACTCGCTGCATCGCATGAATCAAGGGCACACCGCATGCAATGCGGTGCAGCGTCTGATTGCGCATGACTCGAATTGTGCGAGTGCACGATCCTATTTTTTATTGTATTTTTTTAACCATCCAATCTCTACGATCCCTTTTTTTTTAATTTTTTTAGTCTGCCGGATATTAGATGGTACAGATGCCAAGCTATAAGAGATCGGACGGTAGCACTGGGCGCCGCCCGAAATACCCACAATGCAGCAAGCATTTCTCTTAATTTAAATCCCACCAGATAATTATCTTGTACTCGCAGAGAGTTAGTCTCACTACATCCATGCAAGGACTGCAGCGATCACATGCCGTCCATTTCTCACGGTACATCCATACACCAGACGAGAAGAAAACACACGCAACATCACGTCCCCGATACGACGGGTAACGATAGCAACGAGACAGACATAGATCACCGAAGTAAGCCAACACCGGAGAAGTCGGAGCCTCGTCAGACAACCCATGCATTGTAGTAGTCGTTGACAAAGCGATGCAGAGCTTCCGAACGTGGATGCCAGCAGACCCATTGGACAGCATCAGAGCTTCGTGGTTGAGGAAAACGGCTCCAAGGCAGAAGCAAGCCCCTGCGGGAGCGCTGGCCATGAACAGCCGGAGAAGCTGCATACAGTTACTTAGCAGCGAAGGACTGGTAAACTCAGAGACATACGTCGCCGGTGACGTGCGGATTCAGCTGGGATACTCGAGCACCATCTAGATCTTCTAGGATGCCATAGCACGATCCGCCATGAGCCGACTTGGGAACAACGATTTCGGAATCCGTCGGCAGGGTCGAAACGAGTTTGCCACCGGAACAAGGCGATCAGGGAGGGGGGATAAATAGGAGAGATAAAGAGATCGAGGAGGGCACACACAAACTAAGCCTAATAGCGAGGTCGACGGAGCCAAAGACCGTCGGAAGACCCATGGGGGTGGGAACCAAAACCGGTAAGCGTAGCTTACCAACTCCAAGAGCAGGGAGGGGTGGGAACAAAACCTAGCAGCAAGGGAAGATGGGGAAGACAAGGAGAAGACGAAGTGAGGAGAGGGGAAGCAAAGGGATGATCGGCTGAAGGTGGCGGCGGACTGGAAACGCAGCGAAGTGAAAACGGGGGTGATCGGCTGAAGGGGGGCGAACCGGACCTAAAGCGAAGACGACGAGGACCAGGAACAAAAAATGGGAGAAAGGAGGGAAGACGGAGAGAAGCGTACCTGATTGGGGGGGGGGGGGGGCTGCCGGCACCGGCGCACCAATCCGTCAAGATCGGCAACGAATCCTCCAAGGGGAGCTGCAGAGCTTCTCTCTGTAAAAAGTCTAGAGAGAGAAGGTGAAAACAAAATCCAATTCAATTCAAGTGCAAGAAAAGGGACGTTCACATATTTACCCGTTTGATCCCCTCGTAGCTAAAATTGTCGTTTCTCAGCTTGAACTCTAAAATCTAAATCTATTTATATACTCTAGTTCACTATGCTGTTTCAGGTAAAGATGCACTTCCCTTGTACTGGCTCGATCCCACTGTTTACATACGCTCCAGCTGGGAACTTGCAAAAAAATATTCTTATGAACTCCTGATGTTTGCTGACCAATCTACAGATATTATTCTGATACTGATTGGCAAGTTGCAGGTAAATGCAAGAAGCACATCTATGGTGGAGATACTTGGTGACTGTTGGTCTTCAGTAATAAGCAACTAGCTTGGCAAGAATGAAACTTTTGGATAAACAGAAGTGAAAAGCCCACAGTGAAGGTACCTTAGTCATAATAGGCCAGAAAAACTAAAACTATTCCCGACAACGCTTTGTTCAAACAATGGCCGTGACTCTACAGATGATTATGTATATATATATATATATATATTGAAATATTCAAACTAAAACGGTAGAATAACACCAGAACTCCTTAGAAAGGATGGCATGGTTTCTAATCTCTAACTTCTTACCCTCACCCTTACTGGCAGGATTCACTCACTTTGCCACCATTCCCGCTCCCTGCAACTATACCTTTTCCTTTTTCTGCTTGGCAACTTGCTGACTTCTATGGACACAGACAGACATACTCCCTCTCTCCGGTCAAGTTTGCTAGAACCCTCCAAGGAGATCTCAGATTCAGTCTGAAATTGGGAAAATTGCAACCAAGATTGTAGTATCCACTGTCAAAAAAGGTGAATGCATCCAAAATTGTACCCCCTTTCTTTGAAATACATAACAGCTAGCATTCAAGCCCATAATCAAACTTCCCAGGAATAAAAAAGAAAGCCTGCTAAACTACCATCAAGCATAACTGATTCTTGAAAAGCTTACAAGCTACTGCCAAGCATAATTAATTCATGAGATATCTAACGCACCAGACATCGTCACATGCAACATTCCAGTGGCAGAAAATGTCTTAGTAGACATCTTATACAGCCACACATGATTCATAAATGAAAGAAACAACCTTGTTATCTCGTGATTTACAGAAAATTCGTCCCCAGGCAGCCACATTTGAAGCAGAAGAAGAATCTCATTGACAAGTTTTATGCACATTTGTTCACCTACTCTTAAAGATCTGTGATTCCGTAGTGATTACTTCACAGATGTGTTTGGTACTAACGGCTCATGACATCCTACTTGGACCATAACAGCAAAGCTGTAAATTCCCAAGTCTGCCAGAGACTATTTTTGCCGACTAGTTTACTTTGATTCTGAAAAGTAAAACTTGTGTCTCAAGTTATAATCTAAGCGTAAGCGTACGGATCTTTAACACGACAAACTATAGTATGCATCAGCTATACTAAGGCATTCAGATTGGTCCAAGCTTACAACAGGAGACCCCACTGCTATAGTAGACCCCATTGTGACCATAAAGAAACCCTTCACGGGAAATTAACCACACTGAAAACATTCCTAGCCTTTCAATTTTCGATTATCTTTGAAAGTGGATATTACCCGCATGGTTATAAAATGAAAAGAGATGACTACAAGTAATGTAAGAACCTGAACACTAAAAGTAGTATATACAAAATACCCAATATGCCATTATCCTCATCAAAGAGCAAAGTTCTGCATATCCCGACAAATTACAGTATTACGCCCAACAACCAGTGAAGCCTAATCTCCCTCTAGTGTTTACCCCTGGCCCTAAGCCCACATGTATTTTACCTTAACTAAACATAGCTCCCCCTACCCAATCCAAAGTCTCTATTGTTGGAAGTATGGTTCTCAACAAAACCAAAACCAGCATAAAACTCTCTCCCAAGTGTGACTTCATATTTTGAACCTGGTGTCAGGAAGTCCTACCTTTGACCAGAAACTAGATGCACCAGTCAATAAGAAGCAAGGATCCTAGATATTCACTGGCCTCAGCCTGTCCTGCAGGGCCTCCTGCAGCCACCTTCAGATAAAGGCCACCAAGTCCCCGTCTGCCGAACTAAGCAAGCTAGCCCGTGTGGCTGCACGAGAGCCAAGAGGTTGTTCACAACCTTCCAAGCATCCAAAGGATAAACAGAGCTGTCATCATCCCAGAACATCTAATAGTGGAAGTGGAAGAGTAGAGCTCTGCATTCCCCTGCCAAGCACTAACACATGGCTCCACAGCAAAGTCTAGCAGTTGCTCCATGGCCCAAACCAGCCAATTGCTTGATGACAAAGGGAAGACCTCAGACTCCATCCCAGTGAATATGGAAGCCACCACTAAGGAAGGATCCCAGGAGGCTCCTCCAAAGAAGACCTGTGCCAAAGCCGAAGTAAAGTATCTGAACTGGTTGAATTGGATGGAGACAACTAGAACCAGTCTGGTTTGATGAGGAATTAGCAAGACCCGGTTGATTCCTGCCCAGAACCAGAATTGGAACTTGAACTGCGGAGCCCACTAGGACCAGTCCAATAACATAATCTGATTTTTAACTTCATGAAGCATAGAGATGGTCAATCCCCATCTTCACCTATGGTGACCTTGCTACTGCCACTGACTCCTTTGTTGTCTTGGTGGTTGACAAACCTGCACCTGGGAGCAAAGGTGCCCACTAGGACCAGTCCAATAACATAATCCGATTTTTAACTTCATGAAGCATAGAGATGGTCAATTGCCATCTTCACCTATGGTGACCTTGCTACTGCCTCTGACTCCTTTGTTGTCTTGGTGGTTGACAAACCTGCACCTGGGCGGCAAAGGTCTCCAAGTGCCCCTCTACACCTTGGACAAAGCCCATTTCACTTTCTTGATAGCATAAGCTCATTGCTATGTTGACTACCATCCCCATCATCAACATTGCTTACTTCTTCATCACGGACTCCCCTGTTGCAGGTTATCCACTATTGGAAGATGGGAACACTTCCACAATCAACCACCCTAAATGAATCAGGGGAGGATAAGGGCCAACCTGCCCTGAAAAAGGCTAGAAGAAAATTTCTGGTATGATAACTCCACTATTGAGTCCTAGCAAACCCAAATTTGAACTACACGTGCCTACCCAGTGCAAGAACCAGATCTCTAAACAGTGAGCCCCAAACTTACAAATTGATTTGAACCCATGGGGTGTGTTTCGCATAAATTCATGCTAGAGCTTAAACTTTTTTTTAATCAAATTCCACGCCTGAGACTCTCTAATGTGCAGTTCGTACACGAGGAAGATCACTTTTCTCACTTGTTTGTACCACCATGATTTATTTGTTAATCAAATTGGTGGTACATGCCAGAATTTCTTTTGAGGGGCGAAAAAAATAACTCCTGAGACCTCTCACTTAACGGTGAATCAGTCTACTACCCCACCCCTCAAACTAAGCGCCTCAAAAAAAAATCTCTTCACTTGTTTTAAACAAATAGATTTTAGACGTACTTTCTTCTCTTATTTTACAAGCAGGGGCCCATGCCAACATATCAACTAGGGCCAAGTGGAAAAGGATATTGTATAGATCGCTGCCACCATCTTCCTCCCTAGCACCCTTTATCCCTAACTTATATGCCACTGCTAGCTGGAGCCCTTACTCATCAACCACTATATCATAGGTCCTCATTGTCATTGAACTGTCATCTGCAGGTGCCTCAACCTAGGATCCAGACTTTACAACTGAACCTCCAGTGTTGCAGCTTGACCTTTGCCAGCATTCAAGAAGCTTACAAGGTCAACAGGACCCTAGCACCCAACTGCTCAGTATCTCTAGAGACTTGCCCAACAACCTCAACAATGAACCTCCTTATCCCCACTGTCCCTCCAGATGTGCACCCAACTGCTCAGTATCTCTAGAGACTTGCCCAACAACCTCAACAATGAACCTCCTTATCCCCACTGTCCCTCCAGATGTGCAATAGGGGACTATAGACACCCACCCAAAAAAGGTTTTGGTTGTCTAAGCACCATTGCTCCCACTCCAGCCCCAACCAAAGCTTTGAAAATCGCTGACCCCAGCACCGGCTGTTTGCTTTTCGGAATTTATTCCAGCACTGTGCTACTCAGTCACCTGATCAGGAAGCTTCCATCTCCCAAGTGCCAAGACACCCATGCTCCCACACCATTGTGGACCACCAACTTCATCACAATGTTTGACCTAACAAGTCGAACCAGTCAATTTTAAACACCAGGTGAGAGGAGAGAAACCTCCCATCTTTCCTGTTGACTAGAGGACATACTCGGAATAAAGTAGTCATTCTTTGTCATTGAAGACCCTTCCTTCATCATTGGTACCCTCTGCCTGCCAAGCCCTTTTGCCTCCAAATGCACTCTCAAGTAATGTGTTTTAAAGAATTGTAGAATCAGAGCACTTCCCCTGTACACCTGGATGCCCAATGGCCGTGACAAAACCTTGTGGAATCTAAAGCCAACAGAAAATAAAAACCTTATACACATGACAACGACATGAAGAGCCCTCCGTTTCCAAGATTGAACAAAAATTTCAAACCAGCTGACGGATGGACATGGATTGTGATTTTCAGATGGAATCGATTATCAAATAAATCGCATGAGATAAAAATATCACTTCCTGTAAAACGAAAAAGAGAAAAAACACACTAAATATTCACATTCTCCTGTATCCGGGTCCATCTAAATCTGTAGATTTCACCTACGAAGAATCAAAACCCACTTCTCGACAAGTATAAGATTGCATTATCGGAGGAACATGCCAACATAGGAGAGAAATAATCTCCATATCTCCTTAAACAATCAAATATTCGGCGGAGAAACATAGTATCAAGCAGTTGCTGGGCTAAAGGGAAAAAAATACAGAATAAGCAAAGTCTGCTTGTGAAGCTGAAGAAGCCTTCGGGATAAAGAGAAGATAAAAAGGAAGAGCACCAAAGATCCAATTTTTTTCCACAGAACAAGCGCAGGGAAGGAAAACAGGATGCTTGTGTTGACCAGAAAAATTTTCATGCGCAATAATGTTATTCAAACATGTATATGCACATGATTGTGCGGAAAAAAAAAACTACTGCATGGCATATGCTCACATTAATGTGAGCTCATGATATAGAAAATATGCATAGCACATGTTCATATTCGTATGAGACTATGTTATGCAAAACAAAAATAAATAAACATACACCTATGATATGAGGGTTAATGTTAAATGAAGACCCTCTTATATGCATGGGAAAACATAAGACTATATGCATATATTAGGAGGGCAACGGGACAAGAAACATACTTAGGCCAAGAGGCCTTAATCGAGGCTCTTGCAAAGGCCTAAAACAGCTCCGAATCGGCCCTATATGCTGTCCAAGTGCATCCCTTAAATCTCCTTGATGACTCCAATGAATAGGCCCAATATGGAGCCCCAAAGACGCAGCAACAAAATACCCCTAATGCTGCAAAATAGGAGCCCAAAACAGTCTCGAAATGGGCCTAAAGTAGTCCTAAAATGAGCCCAAAATAGTCTCAAATGGAGGCCCAATAGCAAGGGTAATGGGCCCAATAAGGGACCCAATATAAGGCCCAATAAAGAGACCAAATGGGTCCAAAAAAACAGTCCACAGGTCACCAAAACCTGCAGTCCAAAAAGAGAAAATCTTCAAACTCTCAAAGTGGAAATTGCCCAAAATGAAAAAAGAAGCTAAGTGGACCCCCTCTCTCACTTCCCCTTTTTTTAAATAGGCAAGGAGGAGGGAGGAGAGAGAGAAGAAATCGGTGGGGGTCCCCCCACCGGTTGGGGAACCCCCACCGATTCCAAGAGAGGAACCGGTGGGGAGGGAAAAGGAGGAGGAACCCCCCGACCGGTTTGCTCTCCAAACCGGTGGGGGGTCCAAACCGGTGGCACCCCCCACCGGACTCCCCCCCCTCTCTCATTCTCTCTCTTCTCTCTCACTCCTCTTGAATAAAAAAAGAAAAGGAGAGGGGAGAGAAGGGAACCGGTGGGTACCCCCACCTCGGGCCTCTTCGGTGCCACCCTCCACCGGGTCCAATTTGGGGCCTATAAATAGGACCCCATGGTTCTCAATTCAATATATACAGACACAAGGGACATACACCACTCTACATATTCAAAGGGTGGGCAATTTCTAAGAAGAGGTTCTGCTGCGTTCAAGACCAAACTCGGTGTTTCTTACCCGAGTTTGCTGCGTTTTGGAGGATCTTTTCGTCCCGGAGAACTCTCTTCCTAAAGTTTATTCCTAAGAGGAAGCTTTGCCGAATTATCTCTTGTAAAAGCCTTCTTCATAAGGCGAAGTGCTGCTGAAATAAAAATGACTATTTTATGTCAAAATGTGTGCTTGTGTTTCATCAAATTAAATAATTAATATCATATTTTAATACGTTAATATATATATATATATATATATATATATATATATATATATATATATATATATATATATATATATATATATATATATATATATATATATATATATATAATCTTCTAATTACTCTAAAAAAATGAATTAAAATCTGTGCATACTCTTAACCTAATCTTGGCCTCACCCCATACATAACTAAACATAGATTCATAGAAAAACATACTCCCTCTCTCCGGTCATGCTTTCATCATATATAGGTAATATTCAAGTATCTCTGCGTTGTCCCAACTTTCTATTGGGACTTAGCTATCTTGTTGCTTTGTGCATCTAGCTATCTTGCTGTTTTGTGTATCATTCTGATATGTGTTTTTGCTGATGTTTCCTTTGCAGGTTGATATTTCTTGATTTGCATCATTATGGCCGCTATTGGTGATATTCCTGCCGAGGGATTTCAGGAGGAGATTGTTGTGTACCCGGATGCGGGATTTTGCTGGGTGGCTCAGCCACACCTGCGGATCACTATCGAGGATATTGTCCCCATCTGTCGGGAGAGCATTTATAGAGACGGAGAATTCTTCTATTTCCTGCGAGGCGAGACAGCTCGGCATCTTCCCTCAGACGCCTCTATATATGAGCTGCTTCAATCATATGTTCACATTGAAGATGGGGTCGAAAGACTATTATCCCCTTTGGAGCGTCGTGATTTGGAGTGCGCCCTTTTGCTGGATCGCGATAATATGGAGGGACTTCTCCTTTTTTCATATCTGACCTTCCCTTTTTCCGTTGATCGGTTGTGGGAATTTCCCACCTTCAAGCAGGTGGGGCCTATTTAGGCTATACTTTGGGTCCATGACATCAGTAGGACCTATCAGCCAGCCATGTGGACACGAGCAGGTAGTCGTACTTGTGAGGCTATCCGGCGCCCGCAAGGGCTATTTCTGACTGAGGCAGAAGAAGGCTCAATTCATGATTCCTTTGACTTCAGTATACTATTATCAGACATATGTCGGGGCGTTCGCCCTGCCTGGGATGCTCGTTTGCAAGTCAGAAGCTCGCATGTTTTCCGCCTCGGGGCTACAGAATGGCTTTTGTATATCCTGAAGAACTATCGGCCAATTCTTGATAGGGCCGGTATTTATGAGGCCGTCGCAGCGGCCCAATATGACTATCCTTGCCATCATAGTTTTATTTAGGCAATTACTAAACGCTATATTTGCGACACCAATACTATCGCGACTTCAGAGGGTGAGACTGCTATTGACCTTTGGTCTCTACACTGGATTTCAGGTCTACCAATTGTGGGAGAATCTTATGAAGAAGGAGTGTTAGACGAATTTCATCGCAGCACTACCGACGGCGCATGGAGCTACACCACCCCTTATTGCTATAGATATTTATTGAAGATATGACGTGATTTATCTAAGGCGAAGCGTGCTGCCTTCTCCTCCAGCGGGGGGAGTTCTTCTGGCCCGGACAAAGTATCCCCAACAGCTTGGGTTAGATTCTTCTTTAGGGGACCTTTCCGTTATCACCGAGGCTTTGTCAGTATGTTCGATGAACGGGTCCCGTCGATATTGTCATATAGGGATATTTCTCGCCGAGGTATCATCGTCGCGCTTGAGCATCAGTCTGAAAACCCCCGGGGCCTTGATGACACGACATATGTGTTAGTTTTAGGTGGCCTACAAGCCAATCTGACTATGTAAATCTCGTTCATTTATTAATAAAATGGCATAATATTCATTATATGTAAATCGCATTAATTCTCGTTTCATAATGAAGTCCGTGAATATGTGCTATAGTGATTAGATTATGATGAGATCATACTAATGAGACTGATCACTTAAACACACATATTCTTAATTGTTCCTAGTCGGAGGATATCCGAGAAGGACATCGGATATCCGGTTAGACTAGTACAGATTACTCCTGCTCATATGATGAGGGTGACTAATCTCATAAGTCACTTGTGTGGAGACACTAAGGCGAATCTGTAGGTGCTCATTAGAGAATGAGTTCACTGAACTGATCCGACTGAATCGCTGGATGGTATTGTACTTCACTGTCAACCAGCTTGATTCTATTGTCGCAATTGCGTAGATGGTCTCGGACCTGAGACACCAAGGACACCTTGGCAGTGGACTTCTGTGCTTTGACCTTGGTTTACGAATCTCTAGCCACAGGATTCTAATACGCCAAAGATTGGGTACAGCGGAATACCGTCGAAGGGAATTGTGTGTCAATAAGGAATCATTCGCTCTCGGTACTTAGAGGGAGAATGCTCTAGGAAGGATGCGCGAAAGTCCCTGGCCAGGGCGGACGATAATATCGAGAAAGGAGTTTTCCGATATTCATCAGCGGCATCCAATCCAAGTGAGTCGACCGGTTAGGGTTTGACAGCTCGCCATACCCTGAGTTGACTCGAGAGTATTGTACGAATGAAGGATTATATCCACGCGGTAACTGTCGGCGGAAAGGTTCCAAGGGTGGGTTGCTTAACCCCAATACCTTCCGGGTTCACGCGGTGTTGCTTGGCACCCAACGTGATCGGAGGCCCGGTCGAATTCGATGTGCGACATCAATTCGATTAATTAATTAATTAATAAAGGGTTATTAATTGATTAATAAAGCCAGTGAGGAGTCACTGGGCTTGTTGGGTCATTAACTGGACTGGTACTTGGGCCTAGAGGGTCACACGCAAATAATTCTCAAGGCGATGGATAAATAAGTGGGTTTTATACAAACCAGGGGTTTTTATGAAAAACCGCTCGGTTAGTATAAAACATAGCGAACGAGCTGAGCAGGCCAAGCTCCTGCTAACCCTAGCCGCCCCTCCTCTGTTTCTCTCTCTCTCTGGCGTCCAGACAGATCTAGATATGCTCCGCCGCTTCTCCGAATCCCGTTCGACGGGAAATCGTCCGCGCGTTGCGGCGATCATTGTGGCGACCGGCGGAGGTTTCGTGGGCTGCGAAGAACGAGGAACGCGAGGATATCCGTCGCAGGGAGGATCGCGTGGACTTTGCTAGAGGCCGGGCGCTTGCGCGGCTTGCGGTGTCACACCGACGGAACCGAACGGCTGCGGATTCGAATCCGCACACGGTGAGAATCGATTATCCAATAATCGTAGTTTTAGTTTTTTCGAAACGGGAAAACGGATCACTGTAATATTTTATTTTCCGCTGCGTGAGCGATCCGGAGAAACCCGAGAAATCCCAATAGTGGTATCAGAGCCAAGTTCCACTGTTTCTCGTCCCGTTTCGGATTCCGAAATTAATTTTTTCTTGATTTATTCCATGCCGTATGTTCGATTATTTGCAAGATATGTGTTCATATGATGAACACAAATTAATTGGATTAATGTTCTGCAATTTTCGTAATTATTTTTAGGGGTTTTGTGTTCTTCGTGGGACGATGAACGGGGTGTTTTCGGCGGCTTCGTAAATGATTCCCAAGTGTTGGGATGGCGGCCCGGATACCCAGATCTCTAGGTGATAGTCACCACAGCAATCCGGTATGTCTGCCGGCGCCGTAGTGGTCTTGAAGAACTGAAAATTTCGAGCCCCAATTCGGTTTATAGAACCCTGCAAAACCACAAAATTCCCTTGTTTTGGGGCTTGGCCGGCAACCCGTTTGGGCTTCTCCGGTGACCCTGCCGGTGCCGGGGAGCCCGCCGGTGCCGGGGCCACCGCCGGCATGGCCGGCGCCGCCGGGGGGGGGGGCCTGGCCGCCGGCGCCCCAACCCCTCCAGTCGCCGCTGCTCCTACGGTTAGGGTTTGCAGGGAAGAGGCTGTCGGGTGGGGGGGGGGGTGAGCCGGCCCGACCGGTTCGACCGGTTGGGTCCCTGCTGGGCCGGACCGAGCCCAGGCGCCCAACTGTTGGGCGCCTGGCTCGACCCTGGCTCAGCAGGGTCCGAGCCAGGGCTCGGTTCTAATGGGCTAGGCCTATTCCTATTAAACCCCCCATTTTTAATTCCTATTTATAACCCCTATTTAACCCCAATGGCCCATTTAATAGATGTAGTCTGGATTTTTAATTTAAGTTTAAAATATGTTTTAAAATTTATATTATTATCCAGTTTTATTAATTTGGGCATTAATGTTTTAATCATGTTAATTGACAATTAGTTTTAATCAATTAGAGTTAATTATTAGATTAAATGTTAAACTAATAATTAACTTTGATTTAACTAATTTAATTGTTAAATTAGTAATTAATAGTTATTAGTCTAATTGTTAGATTATTAACTATTATTTCATCTAATTTTTAATTAATATTTGAGTAAGTTATTAATTTAATTGTTAAATTAATAATTAACTTAAATGACTAATTTAAATGTTAAATTAGTAGTTCTTAATTAATTACTATTAGTCATTAATCTAATAGTTAAATTAATGATAACTTTAATTATCTAATCTAAGAGTTAGATTAATTAATTATTAATTAGTTAGTGTTAATTATTGGTTTAAAAGTTAAATTAATAGTTAACATTAATTGGCTAATCTAAATGTTAGATTAGTAGTTAATAATTAATCATAGTTGATTATTAATTTAAATGTTAAATTATTAATTAACTTAGTTGGATTAATCTAAGAGTTAGATTAGTCTTTAAATAGTCTAATTGTTAGATTATTAATGGGGTTTAATCTAAGTGTTAGATTATTAGAATTGTTCTAATTGGCATGGAATAATATGGAATTATTAATTTGGAGTGTGTGCGCATGTGATGTGTGTTTAATGCTTTTAAATTTTGATTTAATTGCATGTTAAGTTAATAAAAGTGTTTTCGAAATTCAAACACCAATTTTGATTGGATCCCAGTTTTTTGAAAGCCAAAATTATTTATATTGAAAACTCTTTTATTTTAGCTATGTGATGCGCTGAATCTTGTGTGGGATGTTTAAAACACACCGTGGTCATGGATATGCACTTAATTTATTATTCATGTGATGAATGGATTGTGTAGATCGTGGATGTATGATTGTTTATTAATTGTTAATAAATAGAGGTTTGCGCACCTCTCTCTCTCATACTCCGATGTATTTCTACCTCCCTCTCTCTCTTGTACTCGCCATAAGGCCTTCTTCAATTTACTTGTAATTCTAGAATTATTGTAATCTGATCGAGGCAACTGAGGAAGGAGCGAGGACGATCTACTGCTGCAACCAGAAAGGCGAAAAGATGAAGATCCTTTGCCTATGTGTTTGCAGGTTTATCTAATGTAAATGTTATGTTAGATTGTGTGTGCGTTTGACTGTTGGCTCCAGTCAAACCCACTGTGCTATCCATGACCACACTAGACATGTATGTGATGCATTGTTTTTCTTTTGATTATGAATCAAAGCAGGTTATAGTATTTAGTAAATATATACGATGTATTTATATACTATCACCTAGGAGAGACCAAGATAAAAGTTATCTAAATACCCTCAGATAAACTCTAAGCCGTAACGCGAGTAGTTGAGAACTTACTGCGTGGTCCACCATCGTTATAGTCATAGGATTCGAATCACTTTAGGCAGGTTTGTTGTGCTATCCACAAGGCCTGCTTAATTGGGAGGAGAAACTGTGGCTATGGCATTAGATGCCTATAGATCGGGGTAGAGGAACCATGTAGCTTTGTTGTGCTATCCACAAGGGCTGCATGCAAATCTATGCTCGTCGCGTAACGATGGTTAGCTTAGACCAAATTAGTGGTTTGTTGTACTATCCACAAGGCCATTAAATCTCTGGGGACCGACGCTATGATCAGATATTGCAAGGAGTTGCAAGTCTCATGAGTTGGGTGCTCTTTGATTGTATTCCAGTTTGTTGTGCTATCCACAAGGCTGTAGTGCAAGTCATTGAGATTCTGATCCCCACTAGGAGACTGTCGGCGTCTCCCGTTCTGTATAACTAAGGGTTATACAGTCCATCGAAAATTAGTGGGAGTTAAACTTGAACAAAAGACCATGTCTTGTTTTAAATTTTAATAATTGAACATCTGCTAAATAGATTTTACTTATCTCCTGTAGGGAATTATGTCGTCGAATAACCCACTCCGTGGCATACTTGATGCCCTTTTGACTTACTTGATCTACTCAGATTGGTTCAGATACCTGAAGAATGTCTTCAGATCTGAGCACATTGACTTTGTCCCTGGAGCTGATCCTCTTGCTGAATCGGCATTGGATGCCCCTGAAGCAGAGATGATAGCTAACGATAAAAGATCGAAGGACAAAGGCAAAGGAGTAGTGAAGGGTGACTGCTTCTACTATAAGCAATATGGTCACTGGAAGAGGAACTGCAAGGAATTCCTTCATGATAAAGCTCATGGAGGAGTGAAGCTGTCTGAAGCTTCAGATATCTATATGATAGATATCAACTTCTCAGTTAGAGATTCCACATCTTGGGTATTAGATACCGGATGTGCTTCTCATATCTGTCATGATGTGCAGATGCTGACAAGTAAGCGCAAGCTGAGACAAGGTGAGGTGGAATTGAGACTAGGAAACGGCGCAAAAGTTGCGGCGATTGCTGTTGGGACAGCAAACCTCAAGCTTCCATCGGGAGACACCTTACTATTAGAAGATTGTTATTATGTTCCTAGCATAATAAAGAATATCATATCAATATCTTGTTTGGACAAGATAGGATATAGATTGACTATTGAGAATAGAAGTTGTTTGATTTATTATGGTAATAAATCAATAGCTTCGGCATCTTTAGTCAACGGTCTATATCTCTTAGATGCTTCTTATTACAATCTTCAAATTGATAATGCTCTTAAGAAGAGCAAGAATTGTGTGAACCAGGCCTACATGTGGCATTGTAGACTTGGGCACATTGGCAAAAGCAGGTTGCAAAAGTTGCACAAGCATGGTTACTTAACAACATTCGATTATGAATCGTTTGCAACATGTGAATCCTGTCTTATGGGAAATATGGCAAAATCTCCATTTACTGGACATGGAGAACGTGCCAAGGATATTTTGGAACTAATATATTCGGATGTATGTGGTCCCATGTCCACCCAAGCCAAAGGTGGCTTTTCTTACTTCATCACGTTCACCGATGACTTCTCAAGATTCAGCTATGTGTACTTAATGAAGTACAAGTCGGAAGCATTTGAGAAGTTCAAGGAGTTCAAGAATGAGGTAGAGAAGCAGTTATGAAAGAGTATTAAAGCTCTTCGATCAGATCGAGGACGAGAATACTTGAGTATTAATTTCACACAATTCTTAAAGGATAATGGTATCCTTTCTCAGCTGACCCATCCATATACACCACAGATGAATGGTGTATCAGAAAGGAGGAATCGCACCTTGTTGGACATGGTGCGATCCATGATGAGCTTTTTAGGATTACCAGTGTCCCGCTGGGGGTATGCTCTAGAGTCAGCAGCATACCTACTGAACAGAGTATCCAGCAAGTCTGTAGCCTCTACTCCATATGAGATATGGAAAGGCAGGAAACCAGAATTTAAACATGTTAAAGTCTGGGGTTGTCCTGCTCCTGTAAAGAGGCATGATCCAGACAAGCTGGAATCACGAACTGATAAATGCAGGTTTGTGGGATATCCAAAGGAAACCTTTGGATACTATTTTTACCATCCTGGTGAACAAAAGGTATTTGTCGCCAGGAAAGCTGTCTTCCTGGAAGAGGAATACCTTCTCCAGGAGAACAGTGGGAGTAAAATAGTACTGGAAGAGGTTCCAGATCCCCAAACAGCTGCATTATCATCAGATGAGATATCAGTTCCTGAATCTGTTCAGGTACATACAGATGAGTCTCGTAGATCTGATAGAGTACCTAGACTACCCGAACGATATGTGGGACATATTGCTGAAGGTAAGTCTAAGGTACAATATAATGAGGATGATGATCCGAAAACCTACCAAGAGGCCATAGAAGGCCCATAAGCCGGGAAATGGCGAGAAGCCATGAACTCAGAAATCCAGTCATGTACACCAACCAAGTTTGGAACTTGGAGGACTTGCCCGAGGGTATTGTACCCATCGGTTGCAAGTGGATCTTTAAGAGAAAGATCAGTGCTGATGGACGGATCGACACTTATAAGGCAAGGTTGGTGGCGAAGGGATATCGTCAAAGACAAGGAATTGACTATGACGAGACTTTCTCACCAGTTGCCATGATAAAGTCGATCAGAGTTCTACTTGCCATTGCTACACATTTTGATTATGAAATCTGGCAGATGGATGTGAAGACTGCCTTCCTCAATGGTAACCTTGAGGAAAAGGTGTATATGATACAACCAGAAGGTTTCACATCCAAAGAATCTCCAGATAAAGTGTGCAAGCTTCAGAGGTCCATTTATGGACTGAAGCAGGCTTCCCGGAGCTGGAACATAAGATTTGATGAGGCAGTCAAGTCTTATGACTTCATTAAGAATGAAGATGAGCCTTGTATGTACAAGAAGACCAGTGGGAGTGCAGTCACTTTTCTAGTTCTTTACGTAGATGACATACTACTCATTGGGAATGATGTAGCTATGATGTCATCAGTAAAGATCTGGCTGTCGAAAAACTTCTCCATGAAAGATTTGGGAGAAGCATCCTACGTATTGGGAATACGGATCTATAGAGATAGATCAAAGAGGATGCTTGGAATGACCCAATCCTTGTACATAGATACCATAGTCAAAAGGTTTGACATGGAAAATTTCAAGAGAGGTCTCATACCGATGAGACATGGAATTTATCTCTCAAAGGAGCAGTCTCTTAAGACTCCTGATGAGAGGGCATTCATGGATAGAATACCCTATGCCTCTGTCATAGGATCTATCATGTATGCCATGCTATGTACACGGCCTGATGTTGCATTTGCTCTAAGTGTTACGAGCAGATTTCAGGCTGATCCAGGCGAAGAGCACTGGAAGGCAGTGAAATGTATCCTTAAGTACTTGAGAAGAACTAAAGATATGTTTTTTGTCTATGGAGGAGGTGACTTGAAACTGCGAGGCTTTACTGACTCGAGTTTCCAGTCAGATCCAGATGATAGCAAGTCTACATCTGGATTCGTGTTTACTTTGAACGGAGGCGCAGTGTGCTGGAAGAGTTCCAAGCAAGTAACCACTGCAGATTCGACGACTCAAGCTGAGTACATCGCTGCAGCTGAAGCCGCCAAGGAAGCAGTGTGGTTGAAGAAATTCATCACCGACCTAGGCGTAGTTCCCAGCATCTCTGAGCCTGTTCCACTGTTGTGTGACAACAATGGAGCCATTGCGCAAGCGAAAGAGCTGCGGTCTCATCAGAAATCGAAGAATATTCTAAGGCACTTTCACCTTATCAGAGAGATCATATCCAGAGGAGATGTAGTAGTGGAAAGAGTTCCATCCGTCGACAATGTAGCAGATCTACTGACAAAGCCGTTGGCTCAAATTGTGTTTGAGGGTCACCCAGAGTCTATAGGCTTATTGTATAAAGGTGATTGGCTTTAGTCCAAGTGGGAGATTGTTAGTTTTAGGTGGCCTACAAGCCAATCTGACTATGTAAATCTCGTTCATTTATTAATAAAATGGCATAATATTCATTATGTGTAAATCGCATTAATTCTCGTTTCATAATGAAGTCCGTGAATATGTGCTATAGTGATCAGATTATGATGAGATCATACTAATGAGACTGATCACTTAAACACACATATTCTTAATTGTTCATAGTCGGAGGATATCCGAGAAGGACATCGGATTTCCGGTTAGACTAGTACAGATTACTCTTGCTCATATGATGAGGGTGACTGATCTTATAAGTCACTTGTGTGGAGACACTAAGGCGAATATGTAGGTGCTCATTGGAGAATGAGTTCACTGAACTGATCCGACTGAATCGCTGGATGGTATTGTACCTCACTGTCAACCAGCTTGATTCTATTGTCGCAGTTGCGTGGATGGTCCTCGGACCTGAGACACCAAAGACACCTTGGCGGTGGACTTCTGTACTTTGACCTTGGTTTACGAATATCTAGCCACGGGATTCTAATACGCCAATGATTGAGTACAGCGGAATACCGTCGAAGGGAATTGTGTGTCAATAAGGAATCATTCGCTCTCGGTACTTAAAGGGAGAATGCTCTAGGAAGGATGCGCGAAAGTCCTTGGCCAGGGCGGACGATAATATCGGGAAAGGAGTTTTCCGATATTTATCAGTGGCATCCAATCCAAGTGAGTCGAGCGGTTAGGGTTTGACAGCTCGCCATACCCTGAGTTGACTCGAGAGCATTGTACGAATGAAGGATTATATCCACGCGGTAACTGTCGGCGGAAAGGTTCCAAGAGTGGGTTGCTTAACCCCAATACCTTCCGGGTTCACGCGGTGTTGCTTGGCACCCAACGTGATCGGAGGCCCGGTCGAATTCGATGTGCGACATCAATTCGATTGATTAATTAATTAATAAAGGGTTATTAATTGATTAATAAAGCCAGTGAGGAGTCACTGGGCTTGTTGGGCCATTAACTGGACTGGTACTTGGGCCTAGAGGGTCACACGCAAATGATTCTCAAGGCGATGGATAAATAAGTGGGTTTTATACAAACCGGGGGTTTTTTTGAAAAACCGCGCGGTTAGTATAAAACATAGCGAACGGGCTGAGCAGGCCAAGTTGCTGCTAACCCTAGCCGCCCCTCCTCTGTTTCTCTCTCTCTCTGGCGTCCAAACAGATCCAAATCTGCTCCGCTGCTTCTCCGAATCCCGTTCGACGGGAAATCGTCCGCGCGTTGCGGCGATCATTGCGGCGACCGGCGGAGGTTTCGTGGGCCGCGAAGAACGAGGAACGCAAGGATATTGTAGGCGCCCGGAACGTCCCCCGCTGCGGCTGCGGGCTTTGGACCAAGGGTTTCTCCGTTCGTCTCAGCGCTGTGGCGATTTAAAGGAGGGTAGAAATTAAGGTGTGATCGCTAGGAGCATTATCTTTCGGTCCCTGTGCTCCGCAGGGGTGTAGGAGGTGTTCGCGTTCTGTGGGAGCGGGAAATGCTGGTTCCTCCTTCTCTTCCTCCGGCCGGCCAGAGGAAGAGGGCCCGGTACTCTGCACGCGGAAATGTGGTAAGGATCTCTGGAAAGAAAAGGCAAGACAGAAAACAACCCGATTAGAACTATAATATGTAGAATCTATCCATGAAGATGTAAAAAAACTAGTTAAAATCGAAGGGAAACGCACCAGATGGGTGGTGGGGAGGAAAGGTGACCATATGTTATGGCCACCCACCTCCCGTTTTTTTTTGAAAACCTCTGGTGGGTAGGAATTACTAGGTCATCTTACATGCATGCATAAAAATGAGGGTGCTCGTGTGTGTGAAAAGTGAAGTGGTATTTAAAAGTTAGAAAGAAGAGTGAGAGGGAGAGAGAATGCTACAGCATGGATGGAAATGATGATGCAATGAAATGAATAGGAAAGAGTAAAAAAGAAAAAGGTTAGGAAGACAAGCCCATTTCGGAGTGCGGAGAGTTCTCCTTGAAGCTAACTCCTTGTCTGTTAACTTCGCCTGAACCTTCCCTCTAGGAAACTCCTCGTCAACCTCTCCGAACCTCTCACCAAAACCTCCTTCTTAACCCCCAAAGAAAGTCCTTAACCCCCTGCTCGAGAGGATATGGGGGGTTTAAATAGGTGAAGGGAAAAAAAGGGAAAAACAGGGGTTTAAATCCCCGTAAATCAACCTTCAGCCAATAGGAATTGGTCAAGGGTCGGAGGTGGTGCGCGCGGCAGTCGCCGGAGTGGGGAGTGGTCGGAGTAGTGGGGACGAGGGCGGCGAGTAGAGGAGATCGTGGGGAAGACGAGGTCAAGGGGGTGGTTAAGGGAGTGGACGGCCAGGCAACATGCCTTCCACTCCCGTGGAAGGCCAGGTAGCTGGCCTTCCACGAAGTGGTGGAAGGCAAGGGGTGGCCTTCGAAGGAGGTGGAAGGCATGGGGTGGCCTTCGAAGGAGGTGGAAGGTAAAGGGGTGGCCTTCGAAGGAGGTGGAAGGCAAGGGGGCTGGCCTTCGAAGGAGGTGGAAGGCAAGGGGTGGCCTTCCGCGAAAAGTGGTAAAAAGTGAAAAAGGTGGTTAAAGGGTAGAAGGCAAGAGGTGGCCTTCGAAGGAGGTAGAAGGCAAGGGGGTTGGCCTTCCAAGAAAAGGTGGCTAGAGTCGGGATTTGGTTAATGGGCTTAGTTGTTAGTGGGCTGTGATGGCTAAAATGAGGGGATTTTGGTGATAAAGGGCTAATGATGGAAGGAGTTTATGACCAAAAGGGGTAGTCCAAAATCGGTGTCTACAAATGCCCCTCCGGGACACCTGTTTTGCAGTGGAGTGGAACGGAATGATAAATAGGTGTTCCGGAAATCGAACTAGATTTTGGACAGCCCGGAGAAGGATGAGCTATATCTAAAGATGATATGAGAGTGTGGCAAATGCATGAAAGCTGGCTATTTGAGTTGCAAGAGTGGTTTGAAAAAAGGGACAAAGTTCAGTACTAGAGAATCACAGTCCGTGGGACCCTCGGGTGCTGGAACCGCGAGGCCTTGGCACACCAGAATGTAGCGGTCTGGCCCAAGGGGATCTCGAGCATGAAAGGTGTAGAAGTGTGACTTGAAGAACTCTCGACACAATGGGCGCGCGGTGGCCTGGCGCATCATGGGATCGCCAAGTGAGAGAATCTTAAGCACATGTATTGGAAGAAAGGATGAGGTCTTGCAATTCAAAGGACTAACAGACGAACAATCGCAAAACTCACAAATCAGCGATGGGTTAAGCAGAGTGATGAATTATGGTCATTGCCCCTAGGGCGAGGGTGGATGCTTATGCAAATGCATGCTGGTTTAAAATTAAAAAAAAGAATTCCTAATGCAAACAGGAGGGATTTATTGGCCAATCGAATAACTTAGGGAATATAGACTCCTCATTGTTTTGTTTAAAGAGGAACTTAGAGTCTATATGCCCGAAGTTATTAGCCTCCTGTGTCTTCGGTCCTATTTGCCTCCGATTTCCTGCAGCTGTAAAAACGCACATTAGTAACGTTCACATATTCAATAATCACAACATTAAACATTAAACTGCAAGAGGATAAGAAGCAAATGTTTAGTTTTGAGTCGAAGCCGATATGGAAGATATGGCTATTCTATTGGTAGAAGGCCAATCCAATATGGCTTCGACTCGAATTCCAGGAAGAGCCATTAATTTGTTGACATTGATCAAGGTGGTCTCTTAACCCTAGGGTGAGGTTACCTCCTCGAAGTAGAGAAGGGAGAAGGGCACTTTACCTTCTCGTAGATGGGCTTTTTCTAGAGTGGTAGAAGGCCAGGTGGCTTGCCTTCTACGAAAAGGTGGAAGGCCAACTAGCCTACCTTCCATGAAGTGGTGGAAGGCCAAGGGGCATGCCGTCCACAAGAGGGGAAAAGAAAAGGATATGCATGCCTTTCCGTCTCTTATGGGATGTGGAAAAAGTTGTGATTATCCCGTGGTCTTAAAAGGGGAGGGTTGTCGCGGGGCTTTCTTCCAGAACTCCAGTTTTCTGTGAAAAGATGGCTTCATCTTCTGCTCGTGCTACTGCCATAGAGCCTCAAGTTCTATCCGATGTGGAAGGTCACCTCAGCAACCTGGTGGCCCATGGACAGGTATGCTCGAACATTTGTGTTGTCCGTCTTGACTCTCCCTTTTCTTTCTTGACTTTTGGTTGCCCTGCAGCCTCTTCCAAAATTTCCTGACGCTAAGCATACCCGCAAGTATGCATGGCTTGCGGCCCTGCTAGACGTGATTACCCTGGGCATGAGGGTATATATGCATCGATGGAACTTGACCCGTTCCATCGTGTTCGCAAAATGGTTCACTTTCATCCACTGGCACTGGGAAGGGCTGGGTGCGCTGCTGGAGCTGTGGCATCCGGAAACACACACATTTGTGTTCCGAGAGTTCGAGGCAACGGTCTTGCTAGAGGAGATGGAGACCTTCTATGGCTGGGAGGGCCTAGCCACCGGTGATCCCTCTGGTTTGCCTGCATGGGAGGAAATTTTCGCTGATATTGTGCAGGACAAACGGGAGGTATGCCGCATGACTAACAGTCGAGGGATCCTCGTCGATCGCCTTGCGTACTGGTTGATCCGGGAGATCAAGTGCAAGGCGGTCGAATCTGAGAGGCTGATGTGAGGCTTATGTCTAGTTCTTGGGGGAGTATTATGGTTTCCCACTACAGGCTCGGTGCTTGAGAGGGAGTACGTGAGCGTGCTAAGTTTATTGTGGAGAGGCCATTCTCTTGCCCCGGTGATCTTGTCACACCTGTATGGAGGGCTCAACCACAGGAGCATGGGGCGATCTGTGAGGGGAAGTTTGTTCACCTTACAACTGTGGATGGAGATGCATGTATCCTTTGATTTTGATGAAAAGGTAACTTCTGCCTCGAGAATTTTTCAGCACAGCGCATGGTATCCTGCACGCTCGCTCTTTGGCCCCGAAGATCAAGTTAGGTGTCTCACAGCTCATCTCAAGACGAGGGACGACTGGCGTGATTACCTGAACTTCCTGCCCGTGGAGAACTTTATCTTTGTCCCGATGATCCTTCGAAACATGGAGTTCACCATAAGGGCTTCTCGCGAGCGTGAGTTGTGGCTAATTGGCCCTGACGAGTTAGCCGTGTATCAAGGACATCGTTCCCATCTTCAGATCGGAGTTTCCAGACAGATACCGCTCCCCGCCTTGCATGACACACTGATCGTGCTGAGACACACTGGGTACGAGAGAGAGGCTCAAGCAATAGAGCGGTTCCGACGTGCATGGCGCCGTCAATCCAGGTTCACAAAGGCCCGTCTTGACATAGCAGAGACTTCAGAGGAAGTCAAAAGATATGTAGGCTATTTGGCCAATGTCCGTCCTGCTGTCTGTGCCTTTTTCATGGGCCGTAGAGCATTGGAATAATGTAGCCCTTCAATTTTTAATGAATAATATCAATTTTATTTTTCTGAAATTCCCTTCCAAGAACTTAAGCAAACTGCCCCTATGGCGAACGCGTGGGACGGCCACGGCCGTGGCCGTTCACACTGGAGGATGGCCAGCACGCTGGTCGTCCGTGGAGGTGGACGGCCAGCACGTGGCCGTCAACTCGGACGGCCAGCGCGTGGCCGTCTGCCGCGTCGGACGGCCAGCGTGTGGCCGTCCAAGCCGGCGGACGGCCAGCGCTTGGCCATTCACGCTAGGGGTGTCTTTAAGAAGCCCGGGGTTTTTTCTCTTCTTCTCCACTTCTACCCCTGTTCTTCTTCTCCTCCGTTTCTAAAATCTTCCAACCTTCCCAACCTTCCAACCTTCCATCCATGGCGAGAGTATGGCTTCCCCGTTCCCTTAGGAGGAGGAGGACAGGCGGCGGTGATGGAGCAAGCTCCAGTGGCGGTGGCGGCGACGAGGACGTCCGCGGCGGCGAAGAAGAAGCTCTTCGCGGCGGCGGCGGCAGCGGCGGCGACGTCGGAGAGGAAGAAGAAGAAGAGGAAGAAGAAGAAGAAAGGACGGCAACGACGGAGGAAGATGAAGAGGACGAAGACGAGGGTGATGGAGAGGAAGAAGAAGGAGAAGGTGACGGAGAGGGCAGCGGCAACGGGGAGGTGCCCCCGAAGAAGAAGGTGAGTTTTTGATTTTTTTGTTTTGTTTTTGGAATCAAGACGAGGGCGGCAGGCGGAGCCGCCGCCCGTCTGCACGGACGGCGGGGGGCTCCACCGTCCGTCCTCGGCGGGCGGCGGAGGGCTCCGCCGTCCGTGCGGTACGGACGGTGAGCTGCCTAGCCCAATCCAAGAAACATTTTTTTTTATATATATATGCTCATGTCCTGACTTTTAATTTTGTTTGGATTTTCAGGGTCCCCAGAGAGTCCGAGGCCGAGTTTCATGGGAGCTGGTCTGGGCCTGGTACCACGCACTGCCCGATCGGCTCCTCTTCCAGGTGGACGCATTTGGGTTCGGGCCGCTGTTCTGGGTCCGACCGTTCATGGTGGATGCGCCCTTCTTAGTGGCTCTTCGGGAGCGCTGGGACGACAGATGCAGGGCCTTCGTCATGCCGTGGGGACACATGCTGCCCATACTGGAGGACGTCTCTTTCTTGACGGGCTTGCCGGTCATTGGGGATCCGGTAGTGGGTCCCGAGCTCAGGGACTACAGACAGTTGTCCGATCGACTCCTGGGCGAGGGGTACTACAGGGTCCAGGGAGCGCTATCTCGCATACCCCTTGGGCACTTCGCCCGATCTGTGGGGTTGAGCCGGGTGCGGCGGATGCCAAGCGAGACTTTGGAGGCTTTTGCCGAGAGAGTGGAGGCGCTCTTGGACTTGGATGGCCGCTCGGATGACGAGAACCTACGGATCTTTCTCCTGTTCTTCTTCGGGAGGTTGCTATTTGCCACAGCTTCAGATAGGGTCAATCTGAAGTACCTGCCACTGTTGGAGGACCTTCAGGCGGCGAAGAAGATGGCGTGGGGAGCTGCAATGCTGGGTCATCTTTTCTCCCACCTGGTGGGCTACCGCCAGGGCTCTGGCAACTTGGGTGGGTTCACCCCTTTTCTCCAGGTAATCCTCTTAGCTGTGGATCTCCATCCTCGCTTATGTTGATTGGCACTGATTGTGTTGTCCTTTGCAGATCTAGGGTTACACCCGCTTCCCCATCAGCCGAGGGAATGTTTTTGCGGATCGTGAGGGATGGACCCCTCTTATGGCGCGGTGGGAGGTGATCCGGGATTATCGCCCAGTGATGTACTGCGTGGAGGACATCCGCGCCCAGCTCGACACATTCCCTCCTCATATGGTGAGTCATTTGAAATATATGTGCATCTGAACCAATGATAAGGTCTGACCCTTTGTTTCACTCAGGTGGTGTGGATGCCATATGCAGAGGAGGACCTGGCCGATCATCCGTGGGTATCCCAGAGCCTCTCTCAGTTCCGGCGGGAGGTGCCCCTGCTGTGCGTGAACATTTGTGACGGCCTCTTTGTCCGGATGGCCTACCGCACATGGGGATGGCATCAGCCTCTACTCGCCTATCCGACGTATCCTGATATGAACTGCGGTCGTCACCGATCTTCTGCTATTGGTGAGGCGGGCTGAGATTGACGTGTGGCACCACACCGGGGATGCCCTGCAGGAGGATAAATCCCTGCGAAACAGCTTCAGGTACATAGGGGATTATGCCCGGCACTACTCAAACCGCATGTTTTTGGATGCGCGGCGGGTACGTCACTCTAATTGCTCAGTCTATTGCACTTAAATTTTCCATGGACTAATCTTAGTGATATTCCTGCAACAGATGCCTGAAACTGAAGCCGTGCAGACCCTAAAGAATCAGAATGAGATTCTGGTTCTGCAGACGAGTGATCTGCTTGTCCAGATTAGGGAATTGGCAAGAAGTCTGATTTCTAAATTAGGGTGTGGGATTATCCATCTTATCTTTGTGAAAAACTCTTGTGATGCAGAGAGAGGCGCTAGCCCGCCACGGGCTGCGAGGGGATCCAGGTGCGGGCTCATCATCCCAGGGGCTAGCTGCCCCTGCTGATTGGGAGGCGAGACTGCAAGATGCTCTCCGTCGGGCGGAGGCCCGAGAGGCGGATTTGGCACAGCAGGTGAGACTTGTTTTGCTCTTGTGTTATAATGATTGAGCATGTCTGACCCCGAATTTCGTTGCAGCGCTAGGAGTTGGAGACCGCCTTGGCGAGGGCGCAAGAGCTGGAAAGCCTTAATCAGCAGTTGAGAGACCAGGTTTTGGAGGAGCGAACAGCTCGAGCCAGGGCGAGAGAGGGATCCCACCCGGACGTGTACTGGGAGGGTAAGATGGCTGGCTTACGGGAGGAGCTGACGAGGTCGCAGATAGAGGTGCGGGAGCTTGATTTCAAGTACCGAACCCTGTGGGACCGGGTGATGAAGAAGGGGCGAGAGCGAGCTACGAGATCCAGCACGCAGAGTCCAGGAGCTCGTCCCCCCATTCCTGCCCCGTCAGTTGGCCAGGCTCCTGCTGGGAGCTCCGTCTTCAGAGACCTCGACTCCCTTCTAGCTGAGGATGCGTGGAGAGCATTGCGACCCGCTGGCTCATCGGGGTCTATGCATCCAGTGTCAGGACATCGTCGTGCTCGTGAGGACGACGCTGAGAGCCAGATGAGGCACCCCTCCCGAGATAGGAGAGATGACGAGGCGGAGGGAAGGAGGAAGGATTGATTGGGAGCTGATGCAGGGGTATGCCCCTGTGTCGTGATGATGTATGATTGTGATGTTATGCTTGCATATTTCACTATTTATATCTGGGCACTTCTTTGTTCTGCTTTTTGTCCGTACCTGTTATTCCTGCATGCACAACATTGGGGAAACTATTAGTAGTATCTGTTTTCGGCTCCTTGCCCAAAAAGAGCAACTACCTTTTCCCTAGCCTTCGCATAGGGTCAAGGGGCCGTGTCCTACTAACCAGACGAATGGAAGAATATTGAAACTAATGCGGCAAGTAAATATGCAAATGCTTGTAGATATTAACAAATGGGATGTGTGAAAAAACATGTTTTTTATTCCATCTACCTGGTGACTGCCCAGACTTAGCCTGGTCAAATGATGAAAGGGAAATGCACACTCAACTTCCCAGGTATCCTAAGCACGCATCTAGATTGATTTGGGCCTCTAGACTCCTCAAACTAACCTTGACCGGTTAAGACTCATACTGATGACAATACCGTCATGCCATGCTTAGGCTCCCAGCTGCTTCCGACCACCAAGTTTACCCAAAAAGTTTTCGAGGTAAATAATTTGCCCGACCCGGGTCTCTTTCCTCACAATCTAGAAGGTATATGATGGAACACCTTGGAACCCTAACGGTCAACCGCGCGACGCTGACCCGGAATCAGACGCCGTCGCACCGATTGGTGACGCGCATGCATTGACCTAAGCCCGAAGTTTTCGAGAGTACACATTGAGATTATGGTTAAGAAATTAGTTTACCAGAAACATCGATATTACTCTTCACCCATTTTAGACTCCTATGATCATGTGAGCATGTGACAATTTTTGAAAAACGAACCATTTTAAAATGATGTTCGGTCCTTAGACAGCTATCTCGTGCTAACCTTGAGGGGGAAAAGTGAAGAAATTTTGGAGATAAACCTCAAAGGAGGATTGACAAAACCGTTAAAAGGACGAGCTGTGACAAAACGGACTCCTTTTGACCTCCTAGATGCCCCTATTTTGACTTTTCAGACATTTATTAGATTTCATGACCAGGCACGGTCACGACCAGGCTTTTTTTCATGTTTGCTTGAACCCCCTTTTCTTTTTTGTATTTCTTTTCTGCTCTTGACATTTTGGGGTTATTTGATATTCCGCCTGCGGGGACACTGCCCTCTTCACGTGCTCTGGTCTTTTACATTTCAATTTTTTGGGCCCTTTTGAGGGGTTACATCTATCGGGTTGTGGAGGAACCGCAATTTGCTGAGCTCGACCGTTTAAGGGCGTCAACTGTCCTGATTGGTCGAGAGACGAAGAGCAAAGGTTGCATTTTGACAGTATACTAAAGACTTTGAACTCATTTTAAAGGGTTCTCTTTTGAAAAAACGTGTAAGTGTGTGCATCTCAGGATGATCATAGGGATCCGCATGAAAGTAAAGTAGACACGTCCAAGGTTCTGGTGGACCAAAATCTTAGCAAAACCTTAATGCTAACCCAATCTATCATGCAACTAGACCTAGACAAGGGTTACATGGCAGTCACCAGTCAGTTGGATTTTGTGTCTTTTGATTTTTTTTTGTCATTTTCATAAGAGTATGTACATATTTACAAATATTTTTGATGCTTTTCGGATATTTGATTTTTTTGAGATTTTTGATTTTTGATTTTTTGTGTTTTCACGGATAAAACTTCTTCAGATATACCCCATTCCATGGGTGGGGCAATTCCTCTCCTTTCTCATTGATTAAGCGGTAAGCGTTACCTGAGTATGCCTCCTTGATTACAAATGGACCTTCCCAATTTTCTTGCAATTTGCTCCTGGGACCAGAAATTTTGATCATTTTTCTTTTAAGTACCATCTCCCCAATTTCAAACTTTCTTTCGAGAACCTTATTTGCATAGAATCTTGCGATCCTATTTCTGTAAACTTGAGCGTGGTTTGCCGCCATCATCCTTTTTTCGTCTAATAGTTCCAGTTGGGCTAACATGGTCTTACGATGCTCGGCGTCGCTAATTCCATTGTCCAACTGCACTCTTAGAGAAGGGAAGAGAATCTCATATGGAAGTACCGCATCTGTTCCGAATGTGAGTAAATAAGGTGTTTGTCCGGTGGGGGTTCGGACGGAAGTACGGTATGCCCAAAGAGCTTCTACTAGGCGATTCGGCCAGTCTGAATAATTATGTGATCTGCAAGTTCTTTTAATGATTCGAATGAGAGTTTTATTGGTGGCTTCAACCTGACCATTTCCTTGTGGGTAGTAAGGCGAAGAATGATGCAAGTTGATGCCATACTTACTGCACATGTCCTGGAGCTCTTGGGAGATGAATTGTGGTCCATTGTCGGTGATGAGATCACGCGGTGTCCCGAACCTGGCGAGGATGTTGCGCTTGATGAACTTCACCACCGTGGACGCTTTGATTTCTGCAAATGCTTCCGCTTCAGCCCATTTAGTGAAATATTCAGTGGCGGTCAGGATAAATGATTTCCTTTTGATTTCGCCTGATCGATCCTCTAGAGGTCCTATAACATCGAATGCCCACATGGCGAAGGGCCACGGGGAAATGACGGATTTGAGAGATGATGAAGGTGCATGAACCTTGTTAGCATGTAACTGGCATTTCAAGCACCTCTGAACAAATATGGAACAATCGGCCTCCATTGAAGGCCAATAATAGGACATGAGGAGCTTCTGAGCTAAGGCACGACCATAGATATGACCGCCACAATCACTGGCATGAGCTGCCTCTATGACATGATGAATTTCGGTATCGTCTAGACACCGAAGAAGCACTCCACTAAAGGATCTCCTGAAAAGGCGACCGCCTAAGATAAGGTATCGTTGAGATGCACGGCGGATAGCCTTACGGTCAGAAGATGTGGCGTAAGATGGGAATGACCCATCACGGAGATAGTTCATGATATCAAAATACCACGGATTCCCATCATCCCAATCGGGGGTGAGTTCATCCGTGATAGCAGAGATATGCTCAGATGGACGGAGGAATTGTTGAAACCAGGGGTCCCGGAAGGAAGGCGAATATTTCTTGTGTAGAGTGATGGTGGCTGAACCTTTGGTGACAGGAATCTATAATGCTGAAGATAGGGAGGCTAGGGCATCTGCTAGGATATTCTGAGACCTAGGCACATGCACATAGGTGATCCTTCTGAAGTGCCTGGCTAGTGACTTCACCAACTCCTGATATGACTTCAATTTTGAATCCCGGGTTTGGTACTTGCCCACGGTTTGGCGGAGGATTAGTTGAGAGTCTCCAATTATCCTCAATTCCAAAACGTTAAGAACCAGCGCCAATTTTAAGCCAGCTAGGAGAGCCTCATATTCAGCGACATTGTTGGTCACTGAGAAGGAGAGTTGGCAAGCATGCAGAA
The DNA here is from genome assembly GCA_030544215.1 of Zantedeschia hybrid cultivar. Taxonomy (NCBI): domain Eukaryota; kingdom Viridiplantae; phylum Streptophyta; class Magnoliopsida; order Alismatales; family Araceae; genus Zantedeschia; species Zantedeschia hybrid cultivar. Next base: position 1,548,381 of record JARZZO010000015.1, read on the forward strand.
TACTTACCCCTTCTAGAGATACGAGGACCACTCCTATCCCACTGCCTTGAGAATTAAGTGCCCCGTCGAAATGAAGGACCCAGGATGGAGTATCATCCACTATTAGACCCAACTCCTCATCCGGGAATTCCTCGTTGACGGGTGAAAATGTGGGCAGTGGGTGATGAGTTAGGTGCTCGGCAATTGCTTGCCCTTTCACAGCCTTCTGATTTACATAGGTGATGTCGAATTGGTTCAAGAAGGTCTGCCACCGCACCAGCCTATCTGTTACAACTGGCCGCTCTAGCAAATATTTGATCGGATCTATTCTTGCTAGAAGTTTGACCTCGTGGGCGAGGAAGTAGTGCTTCAATTTCTGCACTACCCAGACAACGGCCGCACATGTCCTTTCCATGGCAGTGTATCGCTTTTCGGCATCGTTGAAAAGCTTGGAAAGATAGTACACTGCTCTTTCTTTCTTCTCGTCGTCCAGTTGGGCCAATACTGCACCAGCTGATTCTTTAGTGGTGGAGACATATAGCAATAGAGGCCGCCCCGGGATAGGAGCCATAAGGACTGGTGGATTGAGGAGGTAACTCTTTAATTCATCGAAGGCCTTTTGACACTTATCGCTCCAAATGAACTTTGCCCCTCCTTTCAATAGATCGTAAAAGGGTTTGCATCTCACAGAGTGTTGAGATATGAACCGTCTGATGAATTGCAAACGGCCGATGAGACCCTTTATATCCCTGACATTCTTAGGTGGGGGCATTTCCACTATTGCCTTCACTTTGTCTGGATCAACCTCAATCCCTCTTTTGCTCACCATGAACCCTATCAATTTTCCAGAAGAAACATTAAATACGCACTTTTTTGGGTTCATTTTCAGTTGGTGCTCCCTTGATCTCTGCATTACAGCCCTAAGGATTTGAGCATGTTGCTTCCTAGTTTTAGACTTCACCAAGATATCATCCACATAGACCTCCATGTCAATGTGAATCATGTCATGAAAGATTGCCATCATAGCCCTTTGGTAGGTGGCTCCAGCATTCTTAAGTCTAAATGGCATGACCATGTAGCAATAAGTTCCCCATGGAGTTATGAAAGATGTTTTCTCCTGATCTTCCTCAGCTAGTCTGATCTGGTTATACCCCGAAAAACCATCCATGAAAGATAACATCTCAAATCCGGCCGTGTTATCAACCAGTAAGTCTATATGAGGTAGTGAGAAATCATCCTTTGGGCAAACTTGATTGAGGTTGCGAAATGCAAACTCTAACCTTTCCGTCCTTTTTTGCCACGGGGACGATATTAGCTACCCACTTAGGGTAGAGCACTACCCGGATGAACTTGGCCTTGTGTAGTTTGTCAACCTCTTCTTTTACTTTAAGTGCTAATTCCGGTTGTAGCCATCTCAACTTTTGTTTCACGGGTTTGGCGTCAGGTTTGAGGATTAGCCGATGTTCCACCAGTTCTGTGTTTAATCCGGGCATGTCCTCGTATGACCAAGCGAACCCATCACGGTATTCTTGGAGCACGGCTATTATGAACCCTTCTTCTTCTGGACTCAAACGGGCACTAATTAGCACTATCCTCGGATTCTCCTCTGTTCCAAGGTTGACTTCTTTAGTGGGTTCGTCGATAGCTGATGAAGGTTCATCAAACCGTCTCGTCCCACTTACAAGTGGTTCGACCAAGTCATCCACCTCTTCCTCTTCACTAAGCTCAAACACTCCCAGACCATCACTGCAAGATTCGTCTTTCACTAACTCCAATGGTTCGGAGATGACCCATGTCTGAAGAAACTTATCCAACTTTTTCAGACCTTTGCACCTATTTGCTAGTTCCTGAACTAAGAATGAAGGAACTTGCTTAGTCCTACAATTTCTAGACATGGAGGAAGCTAACCTAATTCCTAAACTGCTATGTACATGGCTTGGAGAATGGGTCAATTTTGTCCTGGATGGGACAAGGGTAGACCCTTAGGACAAAGATTCCATGACGGCGGGGTTCCCCCACCACGCAAGCTCCTCGAAAGTGACTTCCCCTCCCTCAAGATGGGAATTGGACTTTTTTTTTTTCGTGACCGAACGCCTGTAACATGAAACATTCAGAAGAAATGGCGTCGATCGGAGTTGAGAGCATCGGAACAGAAGGTGGGTGGAACAAGAAAGGAATGAACGTAGCTGGAGCTAGTTCATTCCTGGCCAAGAAAAGCCCTACCGGCGAGCTACTTGATTCACAAAACAGGGATGATATGCCAAAGTCTTCCTCTTAGCTATCCTCATGATATTCTTGCACTTCCTCCTCTATCCTGGGCAATTCCTGCCTCTTTCTTACAAAATGATTCATGAGGGACCATCCCTTTGCTTCTTTTGGTGGTTCAGTAAACTTATATCCCAGGCCACATCCCCCACTAACAGGGTTCTCTGAGATGAGGTCACGAATTCCTTGTTTTTCTTTCCCTAACCCGGAGCCTGAGCTATATCCCATCTTACTCATGAGCTGCCAACTTATGTTAGACCTAGGTCTTAGGTGGGAATTCACTGATGAAAGGACATGCTCCTTGCCTTTCCTGGAAGTTATCATGGATGGAATTTGCTCTACTGTCACTGAGTCCAATGACTCAATGTAGGGAGTGCTTTTGACCTTCACAATCTTCCCGTTATACGGGAACTTATAGCACTGGTGGTTGGTGGATGGGACTCCCAAAGTTTGGTCCATCCATGATCTCCCTAGAATGGCATTGTAGATTGGCTTAACGTCCAAGATGTAGAATTCCGAGATCATGGATACCGGGCCGATTTCTAGTTGCAGGAAGATCTTCCCATCTGCTGGTCTCTGGTAATTGTCATAAGCTGAGACCATCATAGAGGTTGACTCAACCTTCTCTGGGTCTATCCCTATCCTTTTGAGGCTCTTAAGGGGACATACATTGATGGAGGCACCGGTATCCAGTAGAATGGAATCTACTGAATGACCATTGAGAATAGCGGTCAGGCACAGAGGAAGAGATCAACACTCAGGGGGAGCTAAATCCTTTTCCGGGAAGGAGATCATGGGAGTCTGAGTAACTGAGAGTATAGCATTGGTGACCCCACCACTAGGAAGATCCTCATTGACTGTGATTTGTTGTAGGAAATTGAACAACGTCTCCCTATGTGTGGGAGACTTTCGGATAAGCTCGAGGATAGAGATCTTAGCAGGGGTCTTCTCTAAATGCTGGAGGATGTCATACTCAGACTGGGCATTCCCCATGGTAGGGAGTGAGTTACCTTGAGAGTCCAAGGGCTGGCTCGGAGGAATGATGCGATTCCTGAGTGTTACCCCTACCGAAATTGGATATGCTTCCAATGGTGACATAATGGGATTGAAGCCAATCATCGAACCCTGGTTCCTGGTTGGACAAAAGATAGATAGGGTAGGCCCCTCGGCTGTGATTGGAGGGATCTGAATGAGAGTGACCGGCTTGAGGGTTGCCGGTCGCTCTTTGGGCCGGATTAGGACCAAAGGCTCATTAGGGGAAAGCGTGGAGACCTCCGGATTAACCCCTTTAGTTTCACCCGACCAAGTGGGATCTTGGTGCCTTATCCCAGACCCTTCGTACTCCCAGTATTGCTCCCTGCGAACTGTTACGGGCTCCAAGTCTTTGATCAAAGTGTTGACCTTTCCTTGAGAGCTAGAGGGATCTTGACCTACTTGATGAGAAGGTAACGGGTCCTTCACAATTCCCAGTTCCTTTTTAACCTTCAAAGCCTCAATGGCTTTTCTCATGTCTTCCCAGTTTATCCGCCCTTCATCGTTCAAGTCATATACCCAATCCCTAAAGGTGAAGCAATTGTAGATGGTGTGTCCCGTGATCCTATGGTAGGGGCAATACCTGGACGTGTCCGTATTGCGCGGGACACCTTCTCTTTGAGGTGGGAGTCAAATGGCGTTACAGGCTAGCAAAGCGTAAAATATGTCTACCAATGATTCCGGCAGAGGTGGATATGAAGCCCGCTTAGCCATAGGACGACTATAATTAGTCGGGGGAGGAATAGCTGAATATTGCTTCTGGTTGGGCTGAGTGTCAGACTTGGGATGAGGATTGGTAACCCTGGTTGGCGGTGCCAGCATGCTGACCTGTTCATTGATGGTAACTCCTTCTGTGGTAGGAGCTGATGTGGTTTTCTTGTTCCTGCTTCTGTTTTCAAAGAATGAAGGCAGAGTGGAGTCTCGGATTTGGGACTGAACTACCCTAGCTCGATTGTATAGCTGAGCGAATGTCTGAAGTTCGCTAAGCATAAGGATTGCTCGAAGCTGGGGGGTAGCATTGTTAACAAGCATGGTGACTGCTTGTGCTTCAGGGATAACGACCTCCGCTCTAGAAGCCATAGCTCTCCACCTATTAGCAAAATGGGTGAAGTCTTCATCGGACTTCATTTTTTCCATTACCAAATCAAACAAGGTGGGGGGTAAGGCTGCCATGTGGTTGAAGTGGGTAATAAACCTCTCAGAGACCATATCAAAGTTGATCAGATCAGTGGCTGGTAGAGAAGAGAATCATCTCAAGGCCTCTCCCTCGAGAGACTTTTGGAAAAGGTGGACCAGGAGGACCCTATCGAAGAGCCACTGATGGGAATCCATGAGAAACCCGGACAAATGATGATGGGGGTCAGTAGTACCATCGTACTTCCTGTACTTAGGTACTTTAAACCCTGGTGGAAAATAGGCTGCCTGAGGTTGAGGTTCTCGGCCATGAGTTGCCGTACACAAGTCTCAACCTCATTCTTATAAATGAACTCCTCTTGCTTGGGAGGTGTCTGGTTGATGGGATTGAATGGGATCATGTGAGTGGGCATAGCTTGACTTGGCTGGGGTCTGCTAGAAGATCCTTGGAATTGGGTTTTCCGAGGAGTGGCATCCTGAATCTTGCCACGAGAAACCAACTGGATGAGTTGATCCAGAGTATAGCGTGATAGCACAGCAATGAGTTCCGGATCTTCTCTAGGGTTTTGGAATGTCCTATTGGAAATCACTGGCTCATCTTCTCCCTGGGAGGTAGAAGATTCATCAGAATCCTTCCTCTGAAGGCCTTCTCTGGATGCTTGGAGCATTCCTATGAAGGTCTGTTGTGGATCCTCTTCAATTTCAAACAAAGGGTTGTATATAACATTGTTACCAAACTGGTCCATGTCATCATACACAGCGTTAACATACATTCGGTTCATTATGAAACACATACCCTAAATGATTTTATATTTCACTTGAAATGTTAACAATGTTTTATGAGAGTTGGTTTCTAACAAATCAAGTTTAACCCTTAACGACCCTTCACTTTTCAAAGCTTGTTCCACCAAGGTTCAATTAGGTGTCTTTAAATTTTGAAACAATTCTCTCGGTGACACCTATAGGTGGATAGTTGTAGATGGAAAGGTTGAATTAATTCCTCACACAAACCCAAGGTTCCTACAGGGTGGTTTCAGGTACAACCTGCTCGGCGGCCAAGTGGGAATCCCTGGCTCGCGGAGACTGACGGAGGTTCCCAACAGGATAGGACTAGTCACACCTGAGTGGGAATCCTCAGGTGGAGAGTCAAATCATGCGGGAGAGGTGACTAAAGATGTGATGCCGGCTCTTCCTTAAAACCCCCGCGGAGAACACCCCAAAAAACCCAGAAAGCTAACAAATAGCAGGTCAGAACATCTAACAATTCATCAAAACAGGCAGCAGCAAATCATACATGAACAGCAGTAGCGAGCAGAAAAGGACAAAGAACCGACCAGGAGTCGACGGCCAGGGGCTGGCCGTCCAAGGGGTCGGACGGCCAGGTGTCGGCCGTCCAATGGGGAGTCGACGGCCAGGGACTGGCCGTCCAAGGGGTCGGACGGCCAGATGCTGGCCGTCTAATGAGTCCGACGGCCACGGGCTGGCCGTCCGGGGATCAAAACGCGTGCAGCGGGCTACAGAGGTCCCACTGTGATCTCCAGAGGGCTGTAGGCACCCGGAACGTCCCCCGCCGCGGCTGCGGGCTTTGGACCGAGGGTTCCTCCGTTCGTCTCAGCGCTGTGGCGATTTAAAGGAGGGTAGAAATTAAGGTGTGATCGCCAGGAGCATTACCTTTCGGTCCCTGTGCTCCGCAGGGGTGTAGGAGGTGATCGCGTTCTGTGGGAGCGAGAAATGCTGGTTCCTCCTTCTCTTCCTCCGGCTGGCCAGAGGAAGAGGGCCCGGTACTTTGCACGCGGAAATGTGATAAGGATGCCTGGAAAGAAAAGGCAAGACATAAAACAACCCGATTAGAACTATAATATGCAGAATCTATCCATGAAGATGTAAAAAAACTAGTTAAAATCGGAGGGAAACGCACCGGATGGGTGGTGGGGAGGGAAGGTGATCATATGTTATGGCCACCCACCTCCCGTTTTTTTTTGAAAACCTCTGATGGGTAGGAATTACTAGGTCATCTTACATGCATGCATGCAAATGAGTGTGCTCGTGTGTGTGAAAAGTGAAGTGGTATTTAAAAGTGAGAAAGAAGAGTGAGAGGGAGAGAGAATGCTACATCATGGATGGAAATGATGATGCAATGAAATGAATAGGAAAGAGTAAAAAACAAAAAGGTTAGGAAGACAAGCCCATTTCGGAGTGCGGAGAGTTCTCCTTGAAGCTAACTCCTTATCTGCCAACTTCGCCTGAACCTTCCCTCTAGGAAACTCCTCGTCAACCTCTCTGAACCTCTCACCAAAACCTCCTTCTTAACCCCCAAAGAAAGTCCTTAACCTCCTGCTCGAGAGGATATGGGGGGTTTAAATAGGTGAAGGAAAAAAAAGGGGAAAACAGGGGTCTAAATCCCCGTAAATCAACCTTCAGCCAATAGGAAGTGGTCAAGGGTCGGAGGTGGTGCGCGCGGCAGTCGCCGGAGTGGGGAGTGGTCGGAGTAGTGGGGACGAGGGCGGCGAGTAGAGGAGATCGTGGGGAAGACGAGGTCAAGGGGGTGGTTAAGGGAGTGGACGGCCAGGCAACATGCCTTCCACTCCCGTGGAAGGCCAGGTAGCTGGCCTTCCACGAAGTGGTGGAAGGCAGCCCGGTTGGCCTTTGAGGGGGGTGGAAGGCAAGGGGTGGCCTTTGAAGGAGGTGGAAGGCATGGGGTGGCCTTCGAAGGAGGTGGAAGGCAAAAGGGTGGCCTTCGAAGGAGGTGGAAGGCATGGGGTGGCCTTCGAAGGAGGTGGAAGGCAAGGGGGCTGGCCTTCGAAGGAGGTGGAAGGCAAGGGGTGGCCTTCCGCGAAAAGTGGTAAAAAGTGAAAAAGGTGGTTAAAAGGTAGAAGGCAAGGGGTGGCCTTCGAAGGAGGTAGAAGGCAAGGGGGCTGGCCTTCCACGAAAAGGTGGCTAGAGTCGGGATTTGGTTAATGGGCTTAATTGTTAGTGGGCTGAGATGGCTAAAATGAGGGGATTTTGATGATAAAGGGCTAATGATGGAGGGGGTTTATGACCAAAAGGGGTGGTCCAAAATCGGTGTCTACAGATATCCGTCGCAGGGAGGATCTCGTGGACTTCACTAGAGGCCGGGCGCTTGCGCGGCTTGCGGTGTCACACCGACGGAACCGAACGGCTGCGGATTCGAATCCGCACATGGTGAGAATCGATTATCCAATAATCGTAGTTTTAGTTTTTTCGAAACGGGAAAACGGATCGCTGTAGTATTTTATTTTCCGCTGCGTGAGCGATCCGGAGAAACCCGAGAAATCCCAACAATATGTAGGTGCTTATCTACCCTATTGGCTAGTAACTTTTGCTGTCCCATATGGGGACGAGGGGGCTTTGCGGCCCGAAGTTTTATTGGCGGCCTTGAGACTTGCAGTGGGGACGCGCCTTGTCATTGCGCCAGTGGTACTTGCTAGCATATATCATTCTTTTGGGGCCCTTTGCAGCTCAGGCACCCCAAATACTTGTTCAGTGGTTATGGCCACCCATTATGTCAGTGTCTGGGCGGGGCTCCTGCTTCCAGGTTATTCTCCCATCGGCAGAGAAATGGCTTCATCATTGTCGACTATTCTTCGACTGGCCAGTCAGCCAGCCAGCCAAAGGATAGGTCAACTCTCTTATGGCGTTCCGCTCTAAGCTTCATTCCTTTCGACTCTTGCTGAAAGCTGGATTTCAACCACTCATCACGGAATTTCCGATCATATTTTGACAGAGGAGGGGCTGCTGATCGTGCTTGGTTTGACCCATGGACAGGTTGTATGGGTTATAATGGTGTTTTACTAGATGGGTGGATTTTGAGTACTCGCTCATGCTTGCGTATATTAAAAAAGGACATGGATGTAATCTTGGAGCCCTATTACCCAAACCGTTTCACGCGAAACTTTGGATATGATCAGATGATCCCTTCTAACCTCACTTTTACTGAGCTGCCTCGAGTATATCAGAAGCAGAAGAGCCACCTAGTCGCTAGATTATGGTGGAATTATTTTCAGCATCAGAATGCATCTGGCCAAGTGGCAGTGCCTCTCTCTACTCATGAAGGGGGCATGACCGTTTTCTTTGCTGCTTGGTGGCATAAGAACCAAGGAGAATTGCGGCTAAAACCAGACCCTGAGCAGGCACGAGGTTCCTCCCAGGCTAAGTCTGGTAAAGGACTTGGCCGATATACATATAAGGGTCAAGCTGGCCCGCCCGTGTCGAAGGCGAAAAAGAAGAAGGGCAGTGAAGATGATGGCTTCTACGGGCTTGCCTCTCCCGGATATATATGGACGCATCACTTCTTGGCAGATTGCAAGCTCCCAAAAAGGTTTGAACATAATTCCCAGTTGCCCATTGGTAGTTTCAACGGGGACCCTGCCAGAGACTGGCTACGATATCTCAGCCATATACTTTTCTGTTTCGGCCCTTGCCGAGAAGCCTTTTTAATATTGAGGGCCGAGACCGTTGGCGACGTATGGCGGGTGATGGGACAAGCGGCGACCTAATTAGGGATGTCTTTCGACTCTCTTATCCCTGAACTGCCGAGGTCTTTTGCCGCAGAAGGTATCTATATTTTCATATCTCTTGTTATATTCATGCATCATCATTTGCCTTAATTCGGCTCTTTCTTAATTTACAGGAGATGTCGTCTCCCCGTCGCCTATGGTCACTGGAGGACCTTCTACGAGCCATATTTCCGAGGGGGAGCCTCATATTTCAGCCATCGTGGCCGTAGTGCCTCCTGCAAGCGCTGGCCCACCTTCAGAGATGCAACTCTTAGTGGTTGTAGCAAAGCAAGCAGCTCGAAAGAAGCAGTCAGCTGAAGGAGAGGCGAGATGTCGATCAGTTCGACCCCGGCTGGCTCTTCCTCCTTCACCGGACCCGGCGATCATTCAGAGGCCACCTTCGCCTATTAGTAACAACCTTTTCAGTTTTCTTTGTTTGAGGATGAATTCCTCTTTGCGATATGGCTCTTCAATGTTCTCGCTTCTCTTTAACAGAGGAAGGCGAGCTTATCGGCGAGGACATTCCTCAGGCCGCCCTCCAGCCTGCTATTAGTGAACTCTCCCTCATGACAGGTGGGATTGACTAACTAAACCCCTTTTTTTTATTTCTCTCTTTTTTGCTTTATTCATGAGGTCCTCACCTTTTATTATTCTCACTTTTTTAGGGGCTTATGTTCCCGAGCCACCTACTCAAGACCCCATTCAAGTGGCATTGCCGGCCATTGTCGAGGTATATAGATTTCTTTTGCAAATTCCTTTTCATCCCTTGCGGGGAGTGATCGCGATTTCAATCATTTTTCTTTACTTCACGCAGGAGAATGTTGACGCGACTACTAACGTTGCCTTAGGCAACGAAGAGGAGCTTGGAAATCTTAATTGGACCGATTATAAACCTTACCGTTCAGACGTCCCTTTGGTCGATCAGTTATATCATGAACTTTTGGACGACCAGGGCCGTTTTGGTAATCTTTTACTGGCATATTGCAGCTCCTCTTTTTTTTCTTTTCTTGTATAGGACCTAATCCTCTGTCCCCTTTTTTTTGTATAGATTTTACTTTCGAAGAACTGATGCGGTCGGCATCTAGTCATTTAGGCTCCTCATTCATGAAGGGTCTTGTAGGGGATTCGACAGCTGCCTCTACAGTGGATAGTCCTCTAGTTGAGGGTAAGTCGCGCATGCTTTAATTCTTGTGATTTTTTTTACCTACCATATCTTTTTGGTAGTCGATATCGAGCTTTTTACAGGGATTGTCGAAGCGACACCGGCGGCGGCTGCCTCCCTTCCGTTGTCCTTCCTTCGGAAGACAACTTGGCTATGCCTCCTGCAGCTATCTTGGTAGAGGGCGAGCCTAGAAAAATTGAGGTCGGCCAAGAAAAGTATGTCGCTTTGACACCGGGTAGACTAATTTCTTTTCTTATGCTCAGGACTGTACATATTACACTCTCATGTGTTCTGACTATGTTTTTTGTTGCCCTCCTTTATTTCTCGACTAGACGTCGTCTCCGTGTCCACTCAAAGGTGGGAACACCGGGAGGAGGTCAAATTAGCTCATGGGCTCCTCCTGGGGAGGATTGAAATATTAGTCGCTTCAGCGGCATGTGCTAGGACAATGTCGACTCCCATTCGCTTTAGCTGAATTTTTGCTCTCGAAAGCATTGATATATTGGAAGGTATGAGGTTTCCTCCTCCTTGTGCTTTTTTGTTAACTATTACTGGATGTTGACTCCATTTTTTTGTATTCTGTAGCTTGGAGGAACTTGTGTCCTGAGTCTCCAGCTCATTCGGGGGATACAGTCCGCCTTTCTTATTCGGGGGAGACTCCCAGAGCATCGAGAACTAAGGATCTGGCTCATACCCCCACTGAGCTATTAGTCCTCTCAGAGGATGAGGGTGAGCCTGAAGTTGTTGCCCATCCGCTTCTGATCGCAGGGTAGATTCGCCAACCTGGAGCGGCTCCACTATTAAGTTACAGCCTTCTCCCTTTTCATGTCACTCAGGAGATACTGAACCTCTTCCTCCTCCTAGAAAGGATGGAAAAGTGGGTTCTCCCAACTCAGGGAAAGTCGACGAGCTAGGTAATATTTTTGTTTTATTTCGTCATTTTTTTGCCAACATCATTATTTTCACTTTGGTCTTATAGTTCTCCTCTCTTTTTGTTTGCCAGAGGGCGAAGACCAAGATGATTCCGTTGCCTTTGCCGCCCAGCAAGGCTTGTTACGGACTGAGTTGGAGTCCGCTCTTAAGGATGTCGCGGTAAGGACCGCAGATGTTTCTGAATTTTGAGCGCACAGGGAAATAATGAGCTCAAGCATTACCGAAGCGAGGTCGCAAGTAGCTGCCCTTTGTTTACAGTTAGAAGAATTGGAAAAGGGCTTAGAGGAAGGCGTCGAGCAAGTGGCAACCCTTGACCATCGTCTAAACGAGCTTACCCGGGAACGGGACGAGTCGGTCGACAAAGTTGAGGCCCTTCGCCTACTGTTGGATGCCTTACAGGCTTTGGTAGTTCAGAAGCCGAGTCCGACTCGAGATTAGCTTTCGGGAATTCCTCTCCTCATTTTGATCTTGTGATATTACTTCGCTTTGAAGCCTATTTTTAAGTCACCCCGAGGATTTATCTCGGACTCCTCCTTCGCGACTATTTATACAAAAAGAGCTTTGGTCAAATAGTGTCTATTCTTCACCATCTTCCATTGCTCCCCTTTTTTTTACAAAAAAAAAAAAAAAACTAATGTTAGCGCCCTCTTCGGTTTTCACTAACATTAGCCTCTTCTTACTTTTGCCTACATGCCCTTGCGGGTTTTCATGTAGCGGGGTTATCCGATTTTGCCTAAGGTGCCCTTTCGGATTTTCACCTTAGCTGGGTATAAGATCTTTTTACCCTTAACTGATCTCTTTGAGGATGAGATCGATTAAGTCCGTCGGGGAACCTCGCTTTTTAAGTCCCATTTTTCTTCTATTTTTTTTTTCTTTTATTTTTTACAAGAAAATAACTCTGACCGTCGTTAAGTATACGGTATGACCGGACCAACAAATATTGGGTGAATATGAAACATGAAAATTCGATTTGATACGAGTGTATGAAATGATTTTTTCGGGATTTAACGCCCCCCGTAGGCGAATATGAGTTCCAGGATTTAAAGTCTCCCGTAGGCGAGATATGGGTTCCAGGATTAAACGCCTCCGGTAGGCGAAATATGAATTTTAGGATTTAAAGCCTCCCGTGGGCGAAATTTGAATTTCAGGATTTGAAGCCTCCCGTGGGCGAAATATGAATTTCAGGATTTGACGCCTTTCATGGGCGAAATATGAATTTCAGGATTTGACGCCTCCCGTGGGCAAAATATGAATTTCGGGATTTAACGCCTCCCGTGAGCGAAATATGAATTTCAGGATTTAAAGCCTCTCGTGGGCGAAATATGAATTTCAGGATTTAACGCCTCCCGTGGGCGAAATATGAAATTCAGGATTTAACGCCTCCCGTGGGCGAAATATGAATTTCAGAATTTGACGCCTCCCTTGGGCGAAATATGAATTTCAGGATTTAACGCCTCCCGTGGGCGAAATATGAATTTCAGGATTTAAAGCCTCCCGTAGGCGAAACATGAATTTCAGGATTTACCGCCTCCCGTGGACGAAATATGAATTTCAGGATTTGACGCCTCCCGTGAGCGAAATATGAATTTCAGGATTTGATGTCTACCATGGGTAAAATATGAATTTCAGGATTTGACGCCTCCCATGGGCGAAATATGAATTTCAGAATTTGACGCCTCCCTTGGGCGAAATATGAATTTCAGGATTTGACGCCTCCCGTAGGCAAAATATGAATTTCGGGATTTAACGCCTCCCGTGAGCGAAATATGAATTTCAGGATTTAAAGCCTCCCGTGGGCGAAATATGAATTTCAGGATTTAACGCCTCCCGTGGGCGAAATATGAAATTCAAGATTTAACGCCTCCCGTGGGCGAAATATGAATTTCAGAATTTGACGCCTCCCGTGGGCAAAATATGAATTTCAGAATTTGACGCCTCCCTTGGGCGAAATATGAATTTCAGGATTTAACGCCTCCCGTGGGCGAAATATGAATTTCATGATTTAAAGCCTCCCGTAGGCGAAACATGAATTTCAAGATTTAACGCCTCCCATGGGCGAAATATTAATTTCAGAATTTGACGCCTCCCTTGGGCGAAATATGAATTTCAGGATTTAACGCCTCCCGTAGATGAAATATGAATTTCAAGATTTGACGCCTCCCGTGGGCGAAATATGAATTTCAGGATTTGACGCCTCCTGTGGGCGAAATATGAATTTCATGATTTGACGCCTCCTGCGGGCGAAATATGAATTTCAGGATTTACCGCCTCCCGTGGACGAAATATGAATTTCAAGATTTGACGCCTCCCGTGAGCGAAATATGAATTTCAGGATTTGATGTCTCCCATGGGCAAAATATGAATTTCAGGATTTGACGCCTCCCATAGGTGAAATATGAATTTCAGAATTTGACGCCTCCCTTGGGCGAAATATGAATTTCAGGATTTGACGCCTCCCGTGGGCAAAATATGAATTTCGGGATTTAACGCCTCCCGTGAGCGAAATATGAATTTCAGGATTTAAAGCCTCCCGTGGGCGAAATATGAATTTCAGGATTTAACGCCTCCCGTGGGCGAAATATGAAATTCAGGATTTAACGCCTCCCGTGGGCGAAATATGAATTTCAGAATTTGACGCCTCCCTTGGGCGAAATATGAATTTCAGAATTTGACGCCTCCCTTGGGCGAAATGTGAATTTCAGGATTTAACGCCTCCCGTGGGCGAAATATGAATTTCAGGATTTAAAGCCTCCCGTAGGCGAAACATGAATTTCAGGATTTAGCGCCTCCCATGGGCGAAATATGAATTTCAGAATTTGACGCCTCCTTTGGGCGAAATATGAATTTCAGGATTTAACGCCTCCCGTAGGTGAAATATGAAGTTCAAAATTTGACGCCTCCCGTGGGCGAAATATGAATTTCAGGATTTGACGCCTCCTGTGGGCGAAATATGAATTTCAGGATTTGACGCCTCCCGCGGGCGAAATATGAATTTCAGGATTTACCGCCTCCCGTGGACGAAATATGAATTTCAGGATTTGACGCCTCCCGTGAGCGAAATATGAATTTCAGGATTTGATGTCTCCCATGGGCAAAATATGAATTTCAGGATTTGACGCCTCCCATGGGCGAAATATGAATTTCAAAATTTGACGCCTCCCTTGGGCGAAATATGAATTTCAGGATTTAACGCCTCCCGTAGGTGAAATATGAATTTCAAGATTTGACGCCTCCCGTGGGCGAAATATGAATTTCAGGATTTGACGCCTCCTGTGGGCGAAATATGAATTTCAGGATTTGACGCCTCCCGCGGGCGAAATATGAATTTCAAGATTTAACGCCTCCCGTGGGCGAAATATGAATTTCAACCCATCACGGCACATCAGTGAGACTGGTGTATACCAGGGGCAATTTCAGGATACAATGCCTCCTCGGGGCAAATTCGACTCGTTACGGCATGCCGATGGGACTATAATATATGGGCACACCGATGGGACTATTATTTATTGGGAAAATTTTAGGATATACCTGTAGACACCAATTTTGGACCAGCCTTTTGGTCATAAATCCCCTCCACCATCAGCTCAACATCATAAATCCCCCTCATTTCAGTCATCTAAGCCCACTACCAGCTAGGCCCATTAACCAAATCCCGACCCTTTTTCACCTTTTCGTGGAAGGCCAGCCCCTTGCCTTCCACCGCCTTCGAAGGCCACCCCCCGCCTTCCAACCCCTTCGAAGGCCACCACCTTGCCTTCCACCCTTTTGGCCACCCTTTTTCACCTTTTCGTGGAAGGCCAACCAGTCCGCCTTCCAACCCCTTCGAAGGCCACCCCCCGCCTTCCACCACCTTCGAAGGCCATCCACCTTGCCTTCCACCCTTTTACACTTTTTACCACCTTTTCGTGGAAGGCCAGCCCCTTGCCTTCCACCTCCTTCGAAGGCCACCCCCCGCCTTCCACCACCTTCGAAGGCCAGCCCCTTGCCTTCCACCTTTTTAGCCAACTTTTTCACTTTTTACCACCTTTCCGTGGAAGGCCGACCCCTTGCCTTCCACCTCCTTCGAAGGCCACCCCTTGCCTTCCACCTCCTTCGAAGGCCACCCCTCGCCTTCCACTCCCTTCGAAGGCCAGCCGGGCCGCCTTCTACCACAAGAATGGAAGGCACGTCACCTGGCCGTCCACTCCTTAACCACCTCCTTGACTCCGTCTTCCCCACGATCTCCTCCACTCTCCGCCCTCGTTCCCCACCACTCCGACCACTCCCCACTCCGGCGACTGCCTCGTCCACTACCTCCGACCCTTGACCACTCCCTATTGGTCGAAGGGTGATTTACGGGGATTTAGACCCCTATTTCCTCCTATTTTTTCCTACATCTATTTAAACCCCCTAGGTTCCCTCGAGCAGAGAGGTTGGGGGTTGGTTGAGGAGGAGGGGTTAAGAAGGAGTTTCTTCCTCGGAGCGGGTCGGCTTTGAGGAGTTGAGCGGGCAAAGAGTCAAAAGGCTGTTTCATGAGGAACGTCACTCCAAATGGGCTTGTCTTCCTAACCCTCTTTTACTTTTTCACCTTTTTCACTTCATTGCATTTCCAATTTCCATCAATGCCGTAACATCCTTTCTCTTTCACTCTCTTTTACCGTCAACACATCATTTCACTCTTCACACACGAGCACTTATCTGCATGCATACATCCTAGGATGACTTAGCACATTTTACCCCCAGAGGTTCCAAACAAAAATCGGGAGGTGGGTGGCCATAACATATGGTCACCTTCCCTCCCAAACACCCATCCGGTGCGTTTCCCTCTAATTTTAGTTATTTTTTATGTTTGCATGAACGGATCCTACATGTCACAGTTCTAATTGGGTTATTGTCTTTTCTTTGTCTGTCTTTTCTTTTCAGGGGCTCTTACCAGATTCTGCGCGTGCACTACCGAGCTCTCCTCCTCTGGCCGGCCGGAGGAAGAGAAGGAGGAACCAGCATCTCCCGCTCCCACAAAACGCGATCACATCCCCACCATCCTGCGGAGCACAGGGACCGTAAGGTAATGCTCCTGGCGATCACATCCTTTATTTCTAACCCCCTTTAAATCGCCACAGTGCTAAGACGAACGGAGAGGAACCCTCGCCCGAAGCCCGCAGCCGCGGCGGGGGACGTTCCGGGCGCCTACAGCCCTCTGGCGATCACGGTGGGACTCCTACTTGCTTACTGTGCGCGCTAATAAGGTAAATAAAAAAAAATCCGGACGGCCCACCCCCTGGCCGTCCAACCCTTGGACGGCTAGAGTCTTGGCCGCCCAGCTTAGTTGGACGGCCAGACCCTAGGCCGTCCATCTGAAACAAAAAAAAAAAAAAAACAAAAACAAAACAAAACAAAAAAAAAAAAACAAAAACAAAAACAAAACAAAACAAAACAAAACAAAAAAAAAAAAAAAAAATCCGGACGGCCCACCTCTTGGCCGTCCAAACCTTGGACGGCTAGAGCTGGCCGCCCAGCTTAGTTGGACGGCCAGATCCTAGGCCGTCCAGCCGCAAAAAAAAGAGAACAAAAAAAAAAAAAAAATTCGGACGGCCAACCTCCTGGCCGTCCAAACCTTGGACGGCTAGAGCTGGCTGCCCAACTTAGTTGGACGGCCAGATCTTAGGTCGTCCAGCCGTCCATTTGAGAAAAAAAAAAAAAAAAAAAAAAAAAAAAAAAAAATCGGACGGCCCACCTCCTGGGACGGCTAGAGCTGGCCGTCCAGCTTAGTTGGACGGCCAGATCCTAGGCCGTCCAGCCGCAAAAAAAAATAAAAAATAAAAAAATAAATCGGACGGCCCACCTCCTGGCCGTCCAGCTTAGTTGGACGGCCAGATCCTAGGCCGTCCAGCCGCCCCAAAAAAAAAAAAAAAAAAAAAAAAAAAAAAAAAAAAAAAAAAAAAAAAAAAAAAAAAAAAAAAAAAAAAACCCTTGGACGGCCATCACTTGGCCGCCCGACCTTTTGGACGGCCAGCACCTGGCCGTCAACATCTCCAGTGGACGGCCAGCACCTGGCCGTCCGACTCAGTGGACGGCCAGCACCTGGCCGTCCGACCCAGTGGACGGCCAGACCTTGGCCGTCGACCTCCCCTTGTACGGCCGCCACCTGGCCGTCCGTACCCTTTGACGGCTAGCCCTTAGCCGCCGACATCCCATCGGTTTCTTTTTCTCTTATGCTATTACTGTTCATGAATGAGTTGCTGCTGCTTGTTTTGTTGAGTTGTTAAATATTCTGACCTGCTGTTTGCTAACCTGTTTACTGGGCTTTTTGGGGTGTTCTCCGCGGGGGTTTTAAGGAAGAGCCGGCACCACACTCTTTAGTCACCTCTCCCGCAGGATCTGACTCTCCACCTGAGGATTCCCACTTGGGTGTGACTAGTCTTATTCTGTTGGGAACCTCCGTCAGTCTCCGCGAGCCAGGGATTCCCACTTGGCCGCCGAGCAGGTTGTACCT
The DNA here is from genome assembly GCA_030544215.1 of Zantedeschia hybrid cultivar. Lineage (NCBI taxonomy): Eukaryota > Viridiplantae > Streptophyta > Magnoliopsida > Alismatales > Araceae > Zantedeschia > Zantedeschia hybrid cultivar. The sequence goes on from JARZZO010000015.1 coordinate 1,565,875, forward strand.
GAGACCACCCTGTAGGAACCTTAGGTTTGTGTGAGGAATTAGTGAACTGTTTCAAATTTAAAGACACTTAATTGAATCTCGGTGGAACAAGCTTTGGAAAAGTGAAGGGTCGTTAAGGGTTAAACTTGATTTGTTAGAAACCAACTTTCATAAAACATTGGCAAACATTTCAAGTGGAACATAAAATCATTTAGGGTCTGTGCTTCATAATGAACCGAATGTATGTCAATGCTGTGTATGCTGACATGGACCAGTTCGGTGGCAATGTTATTCATCAACCCTCTGTTTGAGATTGAAGAGGATCCACAACCAACATTTGTGGGTATGTTCCAAACACCTGAAGAGGAATTTAGGAGAAGGTGCTTGGATGAATCTTCTTCTTCAGAAAGTGACCTTATAATGTCTAACAGAACCCTCCGAAACCCAAGTGAGGACCCGGAACTTACTGCCGTGTTATCACGGTACAACCCTGATCAACTCATCCAGTGGGCCTCCTGTGGCAAAACTCAAGATGCCACTCTTCGGAGAACTCACCTCCAAGGATCTTCCAACAGAGTTCAGACCCGCATCAACTAGCCAACCCCTACTCCAGTTGCTCCACCTGTCATGCCGATTCCAGTCTCTCCAACTACACCTCCTCCCGAGCAGAAAGAATTCATTTACAAAAGTGAGGTTGAAACCTATGTGCGTAAGTTCATGGCCGAGAAACTTACCCTGAAACAACCGCACTCTCTCTCAAGCTATTGTAAGCTCCCTCCGGCCTACTTTCCGCCAGGATTCAAAGCCCCCAAATACAGGAAATATGATGGCACCTCTGACCCTCATGATCACCTGTCAAGTTTCTTCATGGATTCCCATCAATGGCTCTACGACAGAGTCCTCCTTGTCCATCTGTTCCAGAAATCTTAGAAGGTGAGGCCTTAAGATGGTTTTCTTCCTTGCCCGCCACAGACCTAATCAATTTTGATATGGTCTCCGAAAAATTCATCACTCAGTTTAGTTATATGACAACCATGCCTCCCACCTTGTTTGATCTCGTGATGGAAAAGATGAAGCCTGAAGAGGAGTTCACATATTTTGCCAACAGGTGGAGGGCAATGGCCTCTAGGGCAGAAGTGGAAATCCCCGAATCTCAAGCTATCACCATGCTAGTCAATAACGCTACCCCGCAGCTTCGGTCTATTCTTATGCTGAGCGAATTTCACACATTCGCACAACTTTATAATCGAGCTCGGGTAGTTCAATCTCAGATCTGGAGTTCCACTTTGCCATCCTTTTTTGAAAATCAGAACATAAGTAAGAGGATTCCATCAATAGAGGGAGTGGCAATCAATGAACAGGTGAGTGCCTCGGAGCAACCCAGTCCTATGTCCAGATCAGATAACCAATCCAATCAGAGACCATATTCAGCAGTTCCCCCTTTATCCAGTGCCAAGATCAATTGGGCGCACATGAAAGAGGCTGCTGAAACCTTGGAAGTCAAGGGCCCTCCACCCTCTCATCAGGTAGCCCAAGATCCATCTATCTCTCTAGAAAGGGTGAGCACCCTTGTCAAAAATTTGGAACCAGATGTCGATCACAGAGGACAGCACTGGGAGTATGAAGAGGTTGGGATATGGCGTGAGTGCCCTACTAGGACGACCAAACCTAGAGAGCCGTTGCAAGGAGTCTCCACTATCATCCAAGACAAACCTTTGGTCTTGATACGACCTAGGGAACAACCAACAGCCATCAACCCAGTCACTCTGGTCCAAGTTCCCTCAGTTTCAATCAAAGAACCTCCTCTCTCCATCTTGTGTCCAACACCAAAGCCAAGTCCAGTAACCCAATTCTGCCTAATGAATTCACCACCAGTTCAACCCCTAAAGTCAGATCAGGCAGTGGACCCCAGTCCGATTGGCGTTACACTGAGAAATCGCATCATTCCCCCAACAAGTCAACCCTTGGACTCTCAAGAGGATTCAGATCTATCCAAGTATGACATCCTACAACATCTAGGGAAAACTCCCACCAAGATGCCAGTCCTAAAGTTGATTGGGAGATCTCCTACACACAGGGAGACATTGTTCAAGTTCCTCCAGCGCATTACACTCAAAGAAGATCTTCCTATCAGGGGGGTCATCAATGCCATTCTCTCAGTCACCCAGACACCTACCATGTCCTTCACAGATAAGAGTCTAGCTCCCCCTGAATGCCAATCCCTTCCCTCATGCTTGACCCCAACACTCAAGGGTCACTCATTGGACTCCATCCTGTTGGATACTGGGGCATCAATCAATGTCTGTTCGCTCAAGACCCCCAAGAAAGTAGGGATCGACCCAGAAAAGGTTGAGTCTACTTCCATAATGGTCTCAAATGGGAAACTGGAAATTGGGCCAGTGGCCATGATCTTTGAATTCTACATCCTTAATGCCAAGCCCATATACAACGTCATTTTGGGAAGGCCTTGGATGGACCAGACCCTGGGAGTGCCCTCCACTAATCACCAGCACTATAAATTCCCATACAATGGGAAGATTGTCAAAATGAAGGGTACCCCCCATCTTGAGCCTTTGGATTTAGTCTCGACTGAACAAATTCCATCTATGATCACTTCTGGAAAAGGGGCAGAGCCCATCCTTTCATCAGTTGACGCTCAGCTCAAGCCCCAGCCTAGCATAGGTTGGCAGTTTATGGACAAAACGGGGCATAGTTCAGGATCTGGGATAGGCAAAGAAGAGCAGGGAATTCAAGAACCTATCTTTGAAAATCTGACCAGTGGAGGACTCAAATTGGGTTACATACTAACCAAATCAACTGAAGAATCAGGAAAATGGAATATCTTGGATCACTTTGTGAAGGAAAGTCAAGAGGTACTCAAGATACACTATCTTGAGGATGAGTTGAAAGAAACAGGCAATGAGGTCCAAAGAGAAGATGCAGAAGAATTCGGTATACAGCTGCTGTTCTATGAACCAACCACTCGACAAGAAGGAGCCTCCTTAGTGAGGGATGAACAGGTACCCACCGCTCTCATACCTGCCCCTCCTAGGCTTTTATCACCGGTCGTAGCACACTCCTGGGGCAATTCTGCCATCATTGGGTCTGTGTCTCAAGGACCCACCTTTACAACATGTCTGACTCACCCTCTGAGTCTTGTGCATAATCGCTTAGGGATTGGATCGCTTCCTCTTTATCTACAAGTTGTAGAGGTAAATAGGTTCTTTCGTTTCCAGCAAATAAGTGTAAATATTTTGAAAAGTTTTCCTTTGGATAGAAGTCTATTTGAAGAAGTTTACCCTCAAAATACAAAAAAATCAAAAATTTCAAAATCCAAAAAAAATCGAATATCCAAAAAGCATCAAAAATATTTGTAAATATGTACATACTTTAATGGAAATGACAAAAAAAATCAGAAAAGACACAAAATCCAATTGTCCGGTGACTGCCACGTAACCCCCTGTCTAGGTCTAGTTGCATGATAGGTTGGGATGACATTGCGGTTTGGCTAAGATTTTGGTCCACCAGAACTTTGGACGTGTCTACTTTACTTTCATACGGATCCCTATGCTCATCATGAGATGCACACACCTGCACGTTTTTCAAAGAGAACCTGTTTAAAATGAGTTCCAAGTCTTTAGTGCACTGTTAAATGCAACCTTTGCTCTTCGTCTCTCGACCGATCAGGACAGTTGACGCCCTTAAACGGTCGAGCTCAGCAAACTGCGGTTCCTCAAAAAACCCGATAGATGTAACCCCTCAACAAAAAAGGGCTCAGAAATGAAATGTAAAGGACCAGAGCACGTGAAGAGGGCAGTGTCCCCGCAGGCGGAATATCAAATAACCCCAATAAATGTCAAGGGCGGAAAAGAAATACAAAAAAAAGAAAAAGGGGTTCAAGCAATCATGAAAAAAGCCTGGTCGTGACCGTGCCTGGCCAAGAAATCCAATAAAGGCCTGAAAAGTCAAAATTGGGGCATCTAGGAGGTCAAAAGGAGTCCGTTTTGTCACAGCTCTCCCTTTTAACGGTTTTGTTGATTCTCCTGTGAGGTTTGTCTCCAAAATTTCTTCACTTTTTTCTCCCCCAAGGTTCAGCACGAGATGGCTATCTAAAGACTGAACATCATTTTAAAATGGTTCGTTTTCAAAAATCGTCACATGCTCACATGATCACAGGAGTCCAAAATGGGTGAAGAGTAATGTCGATGTTTCTGGTGAACTAATTTCTTAACCGTAATCTCAATGTGTACTCTTACAACTTCGGGCTTAGGTCAATGCATGCGCGTCACCAATCGGTGCGACGGCGTCTGATTCCGGGTCAGCGTCGCGCGGTTGACCGCTAGGGTTCCAAGGTGTTCCATCATATACCTTCTAGATTGTGAGGAAAGAGACCCGGGTCGGGCAAATCATTTACCTCGAAAACTTTTTGGGCAAACTTGGTGGTCAGAAGCAGCTGGGAGCCTAAGCATGGCATGACGGTATTGTCATCAGTATGAGTCTTAACCGGTCAAGGTTAGTTTGAGGAGTCTAGAGGCCCAAATCAATCTAGATGTGAGCTTAGGATACCTGGGAAGTTGAGTGTGCATTTCCCTTTTATCATTCAACCAGCCTAAGTCTGGGCAGTCACCAGGTGGTCGGACAAAAAAAAAAACATGTTTTCATTCATCACACACCTCACTTGTTAATATCCACCAGCATTTGCATATTTACTTCTTGCATCAGTTTCAATATTCTTCCTTTTGTCTGGTTAGCAACACGGCCCCTTGACCCTATGCGAAGGCTAGGGAAAAGGTAGTTGCTCTTTTGGGCAAGGGGCCGAAAACATATACTACTAATTGTTTTCCCCTCATCTTGTGCATACAGGAAAAGGATTTTATGTCCAAAAGGTGGGCACTTTTGATGTCGAGTCGAAGCCAAAAGCAGCCGGATTGGCATTCTACTTTGAGAATGACCATATCTTCCGTGCTGGCTTCGACTCGACAGGGACCTTTGTCCCTCGTTTCCTTGCAGCTCGACATTAAGATATTGTGGATCATTGATTATTTACATTTACTGATGTGCATTCTTGCAGCTGCAGGGAATCCGAAGCAAGTAGGATTGAAGACACAGGAGGCTAATAACTTCGGGCGTATAGACTCTGAGTTCCTCTTTAAACAAAACAATGAGGAGTCTATATTCTCCAAGTTATTCGATTGGCCAATAAATCCCTCCTGTTTGCATTAGGAATTGCATTAGGAATTTGTTTTTCTAAATTTCAACCCAGCATGCATTTTGCATAAGCATTCATCCTCGCCCTAGGGGGCAATGACCATGATTCATCACGCTGCTTAACCCATCACTGATCTGTGATTCTGGCAAATTGTACGTCTGTTAGCCTTTTGAATTGCAAGACCCCTTTCTCCTTTTTTCAGCACGTGTGCTTGAGATCCTCTCACTTGGCGATCCCATGATGCGCCAGGCCACCGCGCGCCCGTTGTGTTGAGAGTTCTTCAAGTCACACTCCTACACCTTTCATGCTCGAGATCCCCTTGGGCCAGATCGCTATATTCTGGTACGCCAAGGCCTCGCGGTTCCAGCACCCGGGGGTCCCACGGACTGTGATTCTCTAGTACTGAACTTTGTTCCTTTTCTTAAACCACTCTTGCAACTCAAATAGCCAGCCTTCACGCACTTGCCGCATTTGCATGTCATCCTTGGGGATAGCTCATCCTTCTCCGGACTGTCCAAAATCAGCTTCGATTTCCGGAACACCTATTTATCATTCCGTTCCACTCCACTGCAAAACAGGTGTCCCGGAGGGGCATTTGTAGACACCGATTTTGGACCAGCCTTTTGGTCATAAATCCCCTCCACCATCAGCTCATCATCATAAATCCCCCTCATTTCAGTCATCTAAGCCCACTGCCAGCTAGGCCCATTAACCAAATCCCGACCCTTTTTCACCTTTTCGTAGAAGGCCAGCCCCTTGCCTTCCACCGCCTTCGAAGGCCACCCCCCGCCTTCCAACCCCTTCGAAGGCCACCACCTTGCCTTCCACCCTTTTGGCCACCCTTTTTCACCTTTTCGTGGAAGGCCAGCCAGTCCGCCTTCCAACCCCTTTGAAGGCCACCCCCCGCCTTCCACCACCTTCGAAGGCCATCCACCTTGCCTTCCACCCTTTTACACTTTTTACCACCTTTTCGTGGAAGGCCAGCCCCTTGCCTTCCACCTCCTTCGAAGGCCACCCCCCGCCTTCCACCACCTTCGAAGGCCAGCCCCTTGCCTTCCACCTTTTTAGCCAACTTTTTCACTTTTTACCACCTTTCCTTGGAAGGCCGACCCCTTGCCTTCCACCTCCTTCGAAGGCCACCCCTTGCCTTCCACCTCCTTCGAAGGCCACCCCTCGCCTTCCACTCCCTTCGAAGGCCAGCCGGGCCACCTTCTACCACAAGAATGGAAGGCACGTCACCTGGCCGTCCACTCCTTAACCACCCCCTTGACTCCGTCTTCCCCACGATCTCCTCCACTCTCCGCCCTCGTTCCCCACCACTCCGACCACTCCCCACTCCGGCGACTGCCTCGTCCACTACCTCCGACCCTTGACCACTCCCTATTGGTCGAAGGGTGATTTACGGGGATTTAGACCCCTATTTCCTCCTATTTTTTCCTTCATCTATTTAAACCCCCCAGGTTCCCTCGAGCAGAGAGGTTGGGGGTTGGTTGAGGAGGAGGGGTTAAGAAGGAGTTTCTTCCTCGGAGCGGGTCGGCTTTGAGGAGTTGAGCGGGCAAAGAGTCAAAAGGCTGTTTCATGAGGAACGTCACTCCAAATGGGCTTGTCTTCCTAACCCTCTTTTACTTTTTCACCTTTTTCACTTCATTGCATTTCCAATTTCCATCAATGCCGTAACATCCTCTCTCTTTCACTCTCTTTTACCGTCAACACATCATTTCACTCTTCACACACGAGCACTTATCTGCATGCATACATCCTAGGATGACTTAGCACATTTTACCCCCAGAGGTTCCAAACAAAAATCGGGAGGTGGGTGGCCATAACATATGGTCACCTTCCCTCCCAAACACCCATCCGGTGCGTTTCCCTCTAATTTTAGTTATTTTTTATGTTTGCATGAACGGATCCTACATGTCACAGTTCTAATTGGGTTATTGTCTTTTCTTTGTCTGTCTTTTCTTTTCAGGGGCTCTTACCAGATTCTGCGCGTGCACTACCGAGCTCTCCTCCTCTGGCCGGCCGGAGGAAGAGAAGGAGGAACCAGCATCTCCCGCTCCCACAAAACGCGATCACATCCCCACCATCCTGCGGAGCACAGGGACCGTAAGGTAATGCTCCTGGCGATCACATCCTTTATTTCTAACCCCCTTTAAATCGCCACAGTGCTAAGACGAACGGAGAGGAACCCTCGCCCGAAGCCCGCAGCCGCGGCGGGGGACGTTCCGGGCGCCTACAATACCGTTCCGAGGGATGTAAGGAAGTTTCTCGTATCGTCTCGCAGGGGAAAATGAGAAAGTTTTAGGATACAATGCCTCCTCGGGGCAAAAGAAATTTTCAACCATTTACGGCATGCCAATGGGACCAGTGTATGCCAAGGGAAAATTCAGGATACAATGCCTCCTCAGGGCGAAAAATGAGATTTCAGGATACAATGCCTCCTTGGGGCAGTAATGGGATTTTATGATACAACATCTCCCCGGGGCGGAAAATGGGATTTTTAGGATACAACGCCTGCCTGGGGCGGAAAATGAGATTTGTAGGATACAACGCCTCCCTGGGGCGAAATATGGGATTTTAGGATACAACGCCTCCTTGGGGCGAAATATGGGATTTTTGGATACAACACCTCCCCGGGGCGGTAAATGGGATTTTAGGATACAACGCCTCCCCGGGGCGGAATATGGGATTTTAGGATACAATGCCTCCCTGGGGTGGAATATGGAATTTTGGGATACAATGCCTCCCTGGGGCGGAAAATGGGATTTTTAAGATACAATGCCTCCTTAGGGCAGAAAATGGGATTTTAGGATACAACGCCTCCTCGGGGCGAAATATGGAATTTTAGGATATTTCTGGCAGAATTTTTCTTTTGAGGTGAATCTCTTCCAATCGTATAACATCTTTCAAGAATATGTATGCGTATTTACATTATGTAGGAATAGGGATTACTCTCTCATACTGCGTCGAGCAGAAGAGCAAGTTCTTCCACTTCCTTACCGAGTCGGGAGGGCATCATCATTATCGCCTCGATCGTAGTCCTTGATGGGGACATTATTGTACCACTAGTGTGATACCAAGGATTTATTCGTCATTGGCGACTTTGATATCCTCCCTAGGTAAGGATGTGGGAAAACTCGATCTCTGCCTTCAGTAGCCCGAGAGTCTTCCCCGCGCTGGGGAACAAATATGTGGCTTTATGAGCCTATGCGCTCACGTACGAGCATTATTGACTTTTCTTGGCGCAAATGGCTTTTGCGCGTTATCCCCCGACGGGTTGCCAGATCATCATCTTTGTCTTCAAGATATATATTGGATTTCACGGCATTGGTTTGTGTTGCTGCTATCGCTCGGGCTGATCATATACCAGAGCATAATACAGCTTCATATGTCGGCCATTCAGCGGTGGGAAGGCTAGATTCCCTTTCTCATTCACCAGCCTGTAAGCACCGCCCTCGTAGACTCTGCTTACTATGAAGGGTCCAACCCAGTTTGGCTTGAATTTATTTTTAGGCCGAGAGGCCTTGACATCTTTATGCTTGACCATTACTAGATCCCCCTTTTTGAAGGTTCTTTCTTTCACCAATTTGTCGAATGCGCCAGACATTCGGACTTGGTATATTTGCAGGCATTGATATGCTTGCAGTCTTTCGCCTTCGAAGTTTGATAATTCCTCGTAGCGCCTCTGAATCTCGCTCATGTCGCCCTCATGCACTCCATAATACAGAGCGATCCTATAAGATGCGAGTTCTACTTCTATTGGGATTACGAGTTCCGCTCCATAAACTAAAGAGTATGGGGAGCATCCCGTTGGGATTTTATAGACGGTGCGGTAGGCCCATAATGCTTCATGCATCTTCTCATCCCAATCCCGCTTTCGCCCTCCCCTGATCTTCACCAGGAGTTTGCACAGGGTTTTATTGAAAGCTTCCGCCATCCTATTGGCTTGGAGATAATATACTGAAGACGCATTCCAGTCTATATGAAATTTAGCCGCCATCTTGTATATCGTCTGATTTTTGAATGGCGTGCCATTATTTGATGTGATCCAGCTAGGAATCCCGAACTGATATATAATATTGTGTCTGACGAAGCGTGTCATTGTCTCGCCGGTCACTTCTCTTAAAGGAATGACTTCTGCCCAACGAGTAAAGTATTTTGTTGCGGCAAGAATATATTTACACCCTCGAGATGATGGCGTCAATGGACCCACAACGTCCATTCCCCAATGGGCGAAAGGCCATGTCGGGGTCATTGGGTGCAAATGATTGGGAGGTCGCCTAGGAATGGGCCCATAGGCTTGACATTGGGGACAGCTTTTTGCCATTTTCTCGCAATCTGCGAACATAGTTGGCCAATAAAAGTCTTTAGTTTTAATGTTGATTTTCATTTTTGTGCCGGATTGATGGGCTCCACACATCCCGGTATGAACTTCTTTCATTATTTTGCGGGACTCTCTCGGAGAAAGACACCGGAGCAAAACCGCATTTTTGTCTTGAGGAACAAGGCGATACAGTACGCCATCTATCATCTGGTATGAAGTTGCCCTTCGCAACAACTGGATTCTTTCGGCCTTGTTATCAGAGAGCCAGCCATTCTTTATCTTGATGAGAGGAGCACGCCAATCATCTTCTTCTTGGATATTATGGTCTTCTAGCATATTGATCTCAAACACCGTCAGACCATCCTCTTCATTTACCGAGGTGGGAAAAAGTCTCCTATCCCTCACAATTATTTCTGCTTCTCCTTCAGGAGGCAGTTTCAGAGCCGTAACCAATTTAGCTAATGCATCAGCCTGAGCATTCTGGCCTCTTCTGATTTGTTCTATTGTGAAGATATAAAACTTTTCACTTAGCCGGACAGCCGCTGCATGATAAGTTATTAATTCAGTCTTTCTGACCTCGAATATGCCGAGAATTTGTTGGACGACCAACAGGGAATCCCCATATACCTGGATGCATCTGACACCTATTTCCAAGGCAACTTCCAGCCCTACAATCAGAGCTTCGTATTCCGCCTCATTATTTGTTAGGGATTCCATCAGAGCACATGAGTAATGCAATATCCCTCCTTCTGGAGTGACTAGGACCAAGCCGGTTCCTGCTTTTGTGGTTGATGTGCCATTCGACCTTATAATGGTTCTCGAGGCCCCATCGAAATATGGCTGCCATGTTTTTACTTCCGCCTGCTGCACATCTAATATTTTCTGTGCAGGCAAGACCTCTTCATCAGACAATTCATTATTCAGAGGGGAAGTTTCAGGAATCGGATGCGCTGCCAGAAATTCGGCCATACCCTGTCCTTTTATTGCCTTCTCAGGGACAAAAGTAATATCAAACTCCATGAGGAGTAATGCCCATTTTCCTAGCCTCCCAGACAACACAGGTTGGCGAAGCAGGAATTTTAGCGGATCAAACCGTGATATTAATTTGATTTCGTATGCCAACAAATAATGCCTCAGCTTCTTTATGGCAAATACAAGTGCTAAGTACATCTTCTCTGTTGGAGTATACCGGTGTTCAAGACCCACCAACATCCTGCTGAGGTAATAGAGCGGCTGCTCTTTTTCGTCCTCATTTTCTTGTGTCAGTAAAGCTCCCAAAGAAGCATCTAAGGCTGCAATATAGAGGACGAGTGGTTTACCCTTTATGGGTGCCCCTAGTACTGGCGGCCTGAGGAGATATTCTTTTATGTCATCAAGAGCCTTTTGGCACTCTTCGTCCCAAATAAATGGGGCTCCTTTCTTTGTTAATTTTGAGAAGGGCCTGCACCTTCCAGATAGATTGGAGATAAATCTCTTGATATAGGCTAGTCTGCCTTGCAAGGATCTAAGCTTAGTTAGAGTTCTGGGAGGAGGCAACTCCCTGATTGCCTTGATTTTGTCGGGGTTAATCTCGATTCCCCTGTATCTGACTATGAAGCCCAAAAATTTCCCACTAGAGACGCCAAAAGCGCACTTCATGGGATTTATTTTGAGTTGATATTGACGAAGCCTTTCAAACACCTTGCGTAAGTCTCCGAGATGGTCGTCTTTCGTTGTATATTTTACGACGAGGTCATCAACATAACATTCGACTAAATCATGCAGCATTTCATTGAATATTTTGGTCATGGCCCTTTGGGAGGTAGCACCGGCATTTTTCAGACCGAAGGGCATCCTTTTGTAATTGAATATTCCTTTCGGAGTGTGAAAGGCTGTATGATTTTTATCTTTGAGGGTCATCCTAATCTGATTATAGCCCGATGACCCGTCCATGAAAGACAAGGCTTCGTATCCTGTGGTGACATCCACCATAGTCTCAGTTATCAGTAATGGAAAGTCATCTTTCGGACATGCCTTATTTAGGTCGCGAAAGTCGATGCAAACTCGGATCTGGCCATTCTTTTTCTTTACTGGCACAATATTTGCCAACCATATTGGGTACATACATTCCTCAATCAAGCCGACTTCTCGCATTTTGTCAACTTTAGCATTCACCATGATTTCCAATTCAGGGCGCATTCGCCTCTGAGTTTGTTTTATCGGGAAAACTTGATAATTCATGCTCTGCCATTGAAGGATCCAGGCCAAGCATTTCTTTATAATTCCAGGCGAAACAATCCTTGAACTCCATCAAGAGTTAGGTGTACGCCTGTTGTGAGTGCTTAAAATGAGTGTGTGATTATCATGAAAGATCTATGTTATTTAAGTGCAAAAATAAACCTATTAAAAAGGAAACTACGTGAAGTGATCGCCAGAAACTTTTGACTTAAAAGTTCCAAAAGAAAGAGTTTGATCGCCTACCTGTTTAAACGTGGGAGATGTTGAGCTCTTGATTCCCCTCCTTCAGCCGGCTGAAGAAAGAGAGCCCTTCCTTTTCCTTTGTTCTTGCTGTCGAGTTTGAGGATCGTCCAGAGTTCTTTGTGATTTGCTTGTTGATTTCCTCCCTTTTTTGATTCTCTTTTGCAGCTTGCAAGAAATAGAAAGAAGAATAAAGAAATGATGAGAATTTAGGCAAAGGTAGTATCCATTCTAAACAGAGTTTTAAACATGCAACTAAACATATAACTCATTTGTTGGGATGGTCTTTGAAACCCCTTTAAATTGGTTTTAGAAAATGATGCTAATGTGGTGTGTGTTGCATGGAGTGATGTGATGAAGAATGTAGAATTAACGAAATGAATATGAAAAAGTGCAGAAATGAATTGAAAAACCTATGCCGGTTGGATGAAGTCTTGAATTGGATGAAGATTGGATGAAGAATGGACGCCGACTTCTGGAAACAGCAGCACTTCGGCGTTTGGACGTCGTTGCTTCGATCTTCAATCACTAACTCTGATTCTAACTTTTATTCTAACTTTGATTCTAACTTTTTTTTTCACCCATTCAAGATGCAAGGTATTTATAGACTTCTTCTGCGTCCGCGGATTTACATGGAAAATTTTGGGATTTATCCATCTTAACCAACAGATAAATACAGATTAATTCATCTTTATCTGTAATTATCTAAAACGCGTCCACCATTAAAGACGCCTTTCAGATTGATTAAGATAAAGATAAACATCCGGAAGAACTTATCTTTATCTGTATTAGCTAAAATGCGTCTACACGTGTAGACGTCTTTTACATTAATTAAGATAAGGATAAACATCCGGAAGAGAAGTAGAGATAGCTTAGGAAACCTAAATTGCGTCATGTCTCACAGACGCCTTTTAGCTAATTAATCAATTGATTAAAATTCAAATTTAAACGTTAACATAAGAATAAACTCTAAATGGCGTCCACATAGGTCGACGTCTTTTAGACTTCTTCATATTTTAACTGAAATTTGAGTTAAAATCAATTTAATTGATTAACTTAAACATGTTTGTTAAACCCGACACTCAAAAAGATCAATAAAAATTAATCAACGATTAAATATCAGACCATTCTGAGGCATTATTATATGATATAAAATTTACTCGAAATGATGTCAAAATTAGCGTGTCTACAGCTGTCTCACCTTGGCATCGTCTTTGCAAGGGAGTGAAATGAAATGGAATGTGCTGAAAAGGTGATGCCAAGGTGTGATGAGACACACTCTCAACATCACATGATTGGAATTTTTCTCAAAATTATTGATGAAGATAGCTCAAGGAGTCTATGGAATCAATCCTGTCTGGATGAGGTAGACAAGGAAACAAAATAAAATTGATCAACCTCCTCGGAGTGGGAAGTACCCCAGGTCGTAGACACTGTAGGTTTCATCATAGGGAGCGTTTGCCAGCCAATGTGGACGTGCTACAGCCATGATGGATCTTAAAAGAAAACAAGAAATATTAGATAAAGAGTCCAAGAAAGGATAGGACTCCAAGGATATCTTCAAGCGAATCTCAAAGATAATCAAGATACTCAATTCAGAATGGAATATTTCATATCATGTTGAAGTATTTGATTTAATGGTCTGAAACTTAATCAATAATTAATTCTTACCACAGTGATTTCAAAGTCCTATATGATGCATGCTGGGTTAAAAAAAAATATAAAGTCCAATAAAATATAAATTAATCAAGGATAATATTGTTAAATTGTCATTAATGAGTCAAGACACCAATTCTTGTAATCCAGTGCTAAGCCGAAGCTCGTTTATCCACACACTATTTCACAAAAGTGGAACCATCATCCTCACTAATTAACAATCAAACGGCCTATCCGTGCGATTAAGAATCCTTTGGAATTATCACTATTTTTGTTGTAGGGGAACTCAAATTCCAGTTTCATCAAAACCACAAGGTCCTTGACATTCTTTAATAAATACTTAACATATAGTAATGCAAATGATTTACATGGAATAATACAAGGGTAGAAATAACCGTCTTTTTAGCTACGGTCAGGACTTCATAAATTCCCACAATGGGATCTTCTTGATATTTTGAATTCTCTGATTTCCTGTAATCAAAATCATTAATAATGCCAAACAAATATTCAACTTAAGCATCAAAAACCACAGAATTTCGGGTAAATCACAGAATTGCTGAAACGCGTCATGTCGAGCAGACGCCATTCAATGTTAAAACGCGTCGCTGTTCCTCGACGCCTTTTTCTGACAGAAACAGGTTCTTCTATTCGAATTCCAACTCTACCAATGCACATCCCTTTTCCAATCCGAAAAAGTCTTCCTAGGATCGCAATTCCTTCTATATAAACACCATTAAGTTGTTCCCAAGCAATCCTACCATAATCCAAAGATTCTAGGTTGAGTTTTTCTTCAAGGTTTCAAGGTTTTCCAAAGGTTTCCAAGGTTTCCAAGCTTCAAGAAGGAAGAACTCCGAAAAAAAAAAGACGGGTTTTTCAAACAAGAGGATGAAGATGTCGCTGGAAAAGATCTCCGACGTGGAGAATCACCTTATCGGAAGGGATCCCAATCTTCAAGTAAGTTAAATTAACTTCTCTTCAATTCTTCTTCTTGTTCTTCAATTGATCTTGTTCTTCAAACTCTTCAATCCTTCCTTTTGTTTTCAGAATTACCCCATGTTTCCTGGCCCGAGGAAATTCACCTCTCTCCCTTGGATTCGTAAACTTGCAAAAAGTGTTAAGCTTTCTATGCAAGTTTTCATCTCCAAGTGGAATCTTCAAGGACTAGTGGTGCTTGCAAAACACTACAAGAGTTCGAACGTAGATTGGGCGGCTATGGATGCCTTGATCGAGTGGTGGCATCCCCAAACACATACGTTCTTCTTCCAAGACTTTGAGTGCACTATCCTTTTGGAAGAGGCGGAGCTTCCATTGGGTCTCCCAAAGACCAAAGATAAGATGGCTTTAACAAGAGAGAAAATCACCGGTCAACAATTGTTGACATCAATCATGAAGGATCCTTCAGAAGCTAAAGGATGCCTTACCAAAAAGGGGATCAATCTTGCAAAGCTTGCTGAGTTGACTCTATACGAAATCGATGATCTAAGGGAGGACGAAGCGGAGGATGTGACGAAAGCTTTCGTCACATGTCTTGCCGGTGCTCTATTCTTCCCTGCGCAGGACAACATCTTAGAAGATGATCAGGTCAGTGCCATCTGCGCAATCTTCGAAGGGAAATCCATTAGCACTGCACTCTTGGCTTACCTTTACAGCGGGCTTTCTGCGGCATCTGTGGGTCGTCCTCCCTATGGGTGCATGTTACTCTTTGCTCTGTGGGTTGAACTTCACTTTAAATTTGAGTACTGCAAGAAGATGCCTCCAAGACCATCTCAAATTTTCATGAATAGTCCGATCCACTGTATTGCCAATATTGTAAAGTTCAACGAGCACATGGTCAACAAAGTCCCAAAGCTCAAGACCCGAGCCGACTGGAGGGAGTATCTGAAGCTCATGACATCCAACATATTTGACTCGTCTCCACTCGCTCTTGTTGGAAAGCCTATTTGGGTACGCCGTGCAGCGGGAGCGGATCTCAAGTTGATTGGGGCCACCGAGTTCGTGTTATACAATCCTCATCGGTGCCTTACTCAACTTAGCTTGAGCCGTCGTGAATTCCCCGAGTTTTCTTTCACATCCCCGATCAAGAAGCGTGCCTTGAAATCCGACGAAGATTATGAAGCCACAGAACTTATCACCACCTTGTGGAACCTTGGCTTCAGTTACCGTGTAAAATCCTCTAAAGATAGAGATAGAGGATTGAAATTTCCTTACCTCAAAGGTCTTCATGAAATTCTTCCTTAAGTGTCCTTTTTTCTTTTATTTCCTTTTCTTTATGATGTAATAAAAGATTTCATTGAATAAAGAACTATTTTTCATGCCTTGAAATTCTTCCTTAACTTCCTGTGATGTGTCCATGATTTTTCCTTTAGCAAAAACTGGATTTTTCTTGAAAATATGACACTTCGGGTTCTGTTAATGAAAAATGCGTCCACTCAGAAAGACGCCTTTCAAACATAATTCATTTTCCAAAAATTCAATTTAATCCTCAAAAATCCTGATTTAACCTTAAATGGCGTCTTCCACACATGACGCCTTTCAATTCTCTCTCCTACTTTTTCCAGGATTCTGCCATTAATTCCGTGATTAATCCCCTAAAATGCGTCTTGAATACCAGACGCCTTTCATCATCATGCTGCGTACGGCTCTGACCAGAATTGGCGGTAACCTGAAATGCGTCAGCACATATGGACGCCTTTCAATTAATTTCAAACAGCTGTCCTTACCGCCTCAACTTATGCGTCCTGAAACGCGTCTATTTGAGTCGACGCCTTTTAACTTTCTGTTTACAGACCCGCGAAGGCTCCCTTTCTTCCTCACTTTTCTCAAAAACTCTCTCTCTCCTCACTCCTCACTCCGGCGATCTCCTCCGGCCACCTCGCTCTTCCTCTCTCAAAAGCTCTCTTTTCCAAGTTCCATGGAGCACGGCGAGGGATCTCGCAAGATCAAGGCCCTAGCCAAGAGGCGGCGGAGGGTGGCTCGCGAGGAAGAAGCCTCGGAAGAGGTGCCAGCTGCTCTCGCCGAGGCGGCGGCGTTCTTGGAGGAAGAAATCCCTCCACCGGCGCCCGTGGCCATGGAAGAAGAAGAGGAGGGCGACCTCCACACGGTGAGTGTTCTATGGTTTGAATGGGATGAGAAAAAGAGGGGAGGAAGGGGTTCTTCAAAGAACCCGGAATCGGGTCTTGAAAGGCGTCCAAACCAGGTGACGCCATTCAAAAGGCGTCACCTTTGGACGACGCCTTTCAAGGCTAAATTTTGAAATTTTAATTAGGCAGAAAATGAACCTGAATTGCGTCAGTGCCTGTATACGCTTTTCAATAAGCGTCCCTGGGTGTTGACGCCTTTCAGACAGAAATGTTCTGACCCCATTTTTTATGTTTTTTATTTGCAGGGAGTGATGAGGTCCAAGATTTCATGGGACCTAGTTATAGGTGCATATAGGGGACTCCCGGACTTCCAGAAGGCGCGCCTGCGCCGGATGGGGTTCGGCGAGGTTTTGGACATCGAGCCGTTTTGGCTCGACCTTGTCCTCCTGCAGGCGCTGCGGGAGAGGTGGCATGCGGAAAGCCGGGATTTCCTAATACCGTGGGGACATATGGTCCCCACCCTAGAGGATGTGGCCAGGATCACTGGCCTGAGGGTAGAGGGCCGACCGGTTAGCGGGGTGACTTACCCCGACTACCGAGGATTGGCAGAGGCATTGTTAGGTATAGAAGTATCCAGCCTAGGCAGAGAGTCTAGGATGGTCCCTAGGGTAGAGGTGGAGGCCGCCCTAGGATTAGAGGAGCCCCGGCGTCGATCAGACGAGACCCGGGAGGAGTTTAGAGATAAGTTAGCAGAGTCTTCCTCCGCCGTGTACTGTAGCGACCCTAGTCAGAGGGAGGAGGTAGATAGACAGCTTAGGGTCTTTTTAGTTTTTTTCTTTGGCCGGTTGCTCTTCGGTACGAAGGGCGACCACATTCATTGTAGGTTCTTGTACTTGTTAGATGATTTAGACAGCCTAGGGGAGTATGCATGGGATGCGGCCCTTCTGGCCCACTTGTTCGCCGATTTGTCCGCGGTCACGCCGGACCGCGAGACCACCGTCAGCGGCTTCTCGCCGTTCCTTCAGGTATTAAATTGTTTTATTATTTGTTTATGCAATGCCATGTGATGAAATGATTTTTTCTAACTTATATGTTCATGTATGCAGGTGTGGAGCTATCACTACTTCCCGCTCGGCAGAGCGAGGATTGCACGACCGGGCGTTGTCTCATTGGCCTGCCGTTGGCAGCCAATTGTGGACACCGCCCCCCAGCACCATCAGCTGACGGCCCTTCGCCGTCAGTTCTTCGACTATCCAGAGCTTCTGGTGAGTTCTTAACTTGTTCTAATTTTATTCATTAAATGCAAGTTATTTATATGAATGCGTCTAACTTATATGCAGGTGATCTGGCGCCCGTACTTGGGCATGGGCGAGGAGGGTCAGCCGTGGGTGACGGCTGGCCGGAGGCGGTTCGGGAGGCAAATGTGGGTGCATTGCCTCAACGAGATCGAGCCGCTCCGCCTCCGCCTCGTGATGAGGATGCTGGGCCTCCACCAAGAGTGGGTTGACGAGGAGGTCCCGGAGGCCGTCGGGAGGAGCATGAGGGGCAAACAAGCCCTCACCGACTGGCGTGCCAAGTTCTCGGAGCAGTATGAGGACTGGCACCGCCGAGGCGTACGGGTGGAGTCCCGTGCGGAGAGTAGTGAGGCCTACCTCCAACAGTATCGGGCCCACTACGCCGATCAGCTTCGGCTCCTCCGACCACTTGATGTAAGTATACTTTTATGCGTCTTTAATTTTATTATTATCTTGATTTATATTTGTGAATGAATGTATGTATGTGTAATATGCAGGATGCGCGCGATGCGGTCATCATCGACCTCCGGGCCCGCCTACATGATGCGGAGGCCCAGCTAGAGCAGGTCCAGAAGGAACTATTTGACCTGGTATGTATGCATGTTTATGAATGAATGTTTTGATTAATTAAGTTTTTGGCGATTAACGACTGACGGTTGTGTTTTGGTGTAGCGAGCCGTCTACACCCAGGCGGCTCCCCCTGCCTATGGAGCTTCATCATCCACTTCTTCTGCCCATGATGCTGCCTTAGCTGACCTCCAGAGCCAGGTCGCCTCCGCTATTCACCGAGCTTCCTTCGCAGAGGAGGATCGCGCGGCTCGGGTAAGTTCTTCCCCTTCGACTTTTGAACCTGATTTTGATTACTTGATTGTCTTGGACTAACAATGACTTCCCTTCAAGTTGCTGAGCTTCAGGAAGCCCTTCAGAGGGCTGAAGTGGAGCTGGAGCATTCTCGTACAGCAGCTGCTCGTGCTGAAGCTGACGCTGCGCGGATTCGAGCCTTAGAGGAGCAGGTGGCCCGTCTCTCCACTAGAGATCTCGCACGTCTCCAGGTTCGCCTGGAGATCCTGACTGAGGAGAGAGACCGCTGTAGACACCGATTTTGGACCACCCTTTTGGTCATGAACCCAGCCCACCAGTAGCCCTTCATCACTAAAATCCCCTCATTTCAGCCATCTCAACCCACTACCAGCTAGGCCCATTAACCAAATCCCGACCCTAGCCACCTTTTTCGTGGAAGGCCAGCCAGTCCGCCTTCCACCCCCTTCGAAGGCCACCCCTCGCCTTCCACCGCCTTCGAAGGCCACCCCCCGCCTTCTACCCCCTTCGAAGGCCAACCACCTTGCCGTCCACCTTTTTGGCCACCTTTTTCACCTTTTCTTAGAAGGCCAACCCCTTGCCTTCCGCCGCCTTCGAAGGCCACCCCCCGCCTTCTACCCCCTTCGAAGGCCAACCACCTTGCCGTCCACCTTTTGGCCACCTTTTCGTAGAAGGCCCAACCCCTTGCCTTCCACCGCCTTCGAAGGCCACCCCTTGCCTTCCACCTCCTTCGAAGACCACCTCTCGCCTTCCACTCCCCTCGAAGGCCAGCCGGGTCGCCTTCCACCGCAAGAGTGGAAGGCATGTCACCTGGCCGTCCACTCCTTAACCACCTTTTGACCCCGTCTTCCCCATGATCTCCTCTACTCTCCGCCCTCGTCCCCCACTACTCCGACCACTCCCCACTCCGTCGACTGCCGCGGCCACTACCGCCAACCCTTGACCACTCCCCATTGGTTGAAGGGGGATTTACGGGGATTTAGACCCCTGTTTTCTCCCTTTTTTTCCTTCGCCTATTTAAACCCTCCACATCCTTTCGAGCGGGGGGTGAAGAAAAGAAAAGGGGGCAACAGGAAGGATTTTTGGTTAAGAGGAATTTTGGAGAGGCAGAGAGGGACTTTCTGGTGAGAAGCTCGAGGAGACCCCAAGGAGGAAGGCTCAGGCTACATCTGGAAACGGGCTTGCCTTTCTAACTTCTCCCTTTTATTTTTTACTCATTTCATTACATTAGTAATATCATTCATTCTCCACACACGCAACTCCTCTTCACTTGCATGCATGTGCGCATAGGATGACTTAGCCATCCGTACCCCCACAGAGGTTTTAAAAAAAAACGGGAGGTGGGTGGCCATAACATATGGTCACCTTCCCTCCCCACCACCCATCCGGTGCGTTTCCCACTGATTTTAGTTAGTTTTTACACCTTCATGAATAGATTTTGCACTCTACAGTTCTAATCGGGTTCGTCTTTGTTTGGTTTTTTTTTTTTTTTCCTTTTCAGGGATCCTTACCACCTACACACGTACAGAATTTCGGGCTCTCTTCCTTTGGCCGGCCGGAGGAAGAGAAGGAGGAACCGACGTCTCCCGCTCCCACAAAACGCGATCATCTTCTACATTCCTGCGGAGCACAGGAACCGAAAGGTAATGCTCCTGGCGATCACACTCTCATTTCTAACCCCTCCTCTTTGAATCGCCACAGTGCTAAGACGTACGGAGAAACCCCCAACGCCGAGGCCCCGCGGGCGCTGCACAGCCGCGGAGGGGGACGTTCCGGGCACCTACAGCCCTCTGGCGATCACGGTGGGACCACAGTAGCTCGCTGCACGCGTCACGTTCAAAGGAAAAGAAGGTGAGGATCCTGAACTCCATAGTCTCTAGACGGCGGGACCCCGGCCGTCGAGCCCCTTGGACGGCTAGCGGTCGGCCGTCGGCATCACCTGAGGACGGCCAACAGCTGGCCGTCCAACCCTGTAGACGAGCACCCCTCGCCGTCGATGTACCCTTGAGCGGCCACCTCCTGGCCGTCCAGACACGTTGACGGCGGATCCCTGGCCGTCCAGACACGTTGACGGCGGATCCTTGGCCGTCTACCTACCTTTGGACGGCCATCTCTTAGCCGTCAGGACCGTTGGACGGCCATATCATGGCCGTCGACATCCCTTTGGGCGGCCAGAGCCTGGCCGTCCGCCCCCTGGGACGGCCAGCCCCTGGCCGTCGACCCACGTGAGTTCTGTAACTGCTTGCTGTTGCTGTCCGTGCATGATGTGCTGTTACCTGTTCTGCTTAGCTGATTCTCTGCTTGCTACTGCTGTTCATGCATGATGTGTTGTCACCTATTCTGATCTGCCATTTGTTAACCTTTTGGGTTTTTGGGGTGTTCTCCGAGGGGGTTTTAAGGAAGAGCCGGCATCACACTCTTTAGTCACCTCTCCCGCAGGATCTGACTCTCCACCTGAGGATTCCCACTCGGGTGCGACTAGTCTTTTTCTGTTGGGAACCTCCGTCAGTCTCCGCGAGCCAGGGATTCCCACTTGGCCGCCGAGCAGGTTGTACCTGAAACCACCCTGTAAGAACCTTGGGGTTTGTGTGAGAGATCAGTGAACTATCTCAAGTTTGAAGACGCCTAATTGAATCCCAGTGCAACAAGTTTTGGAAAAGTGAAGGGTCGTTAAGGGGTTAAATTTGTTTTGCTAGAACATTGGCAAACATTTCAAGTGAAACCTAAAATCAGCTAGGGTCTGTACTTCATAATGAACCGAATGTATGTCAATGCTGTATATGATGACATGGACCAGTTCAGTGGCAATATTGTTCACAATCCTCTGTTTGAGATTGAAGAAGATCCACAACAGACCTTTATAGGGATGCTCCAAACGTCCAGAGAAGGTCCTCAGAGAAAAGACTCCGATGAATCTTCCACCTCCCAAGGAGAGGATGAGCCAGTGATCTCCAGTAGAACATTCCAAAACCCTGGAGAAGATCCGGAACTCATCGCCGTCCTATCACGCTATACTCCGGATCAACTCATCCAGTTGGTTTCTCGTGGCAAAATTCAGGATGCCACTCCTCGGAAAACCCAATTCCAAGGATCTTCTAGCAGACCCCAGCCGGGTCAAACCATGCCCACTCATACGATCCCTTTTAACCCCATCAATCAGGTTACACCTCCCAAGCAGGAGGAGTTTGTTTATAAGAATGAGGTCGAGAATTGTGTACGGCGACTCATGGCCGAGAATCTCAACCTCAGGCAGCCATATTCTCTCTCGAACTATTGCAAGCTACCCCCAGCTTATTTCCCACAAGGGTTTAAGGTACCCAAGTACAGAAAGTACGATGGTATCACGGACCCCCATCATCATTTGTCCGGGTTTCTCATGGATTCCCATCAGTGGCTCTTCGATAGAGTCCTTCTGGTCCACCTTTTCCAAAAGTCCCTCGAGGGAGAAGCCTTGAGGTGGTTCTCTTCTTTGCCAGCTACTGACCTGATCAACTTTGACATGGTCTCTGAGAGGTTCATTACCCACTTCAACCATATGGCAGCCTTACCCCCCACCTTGTTCGATCTAGTGATGGAGAAAATGAAGTCTGATGAAGACTTCACTCATTTCGCTAACAGGTGGAGGGCCATGGCTTCTAGAGCAGAGGTCGTTATTCCTGAAGCACAAGCAGTCACCATGCTTGTTAATAATGCTACTCCCCAGCTTCGAGCCATCCTTATGCTCAGTGAACTTCAGACGTTCGCACAGCTATACAATAGAGCTAGGGTAGTACAGTCCCAAATTCGAGACTCCACTCTGCCTTCATTCTTTGAGAATAGAAGCAGGAATAAGAAAACCACATCAGCTCCTACCACAGAAGGAGTCACTATCAATGAACAGGTCAGCATGCTAGCACCACCGACCAGGGTTACCAACTCTCATTCTAAGTCTGATACTCAGCCCAGCCAGAAGCAATACTCAGCCGTCCCTCCCCCGACTAACTACAGTCGTCCTATGGCTAAGCGGGCCTCATATCCACCTCTGCCAGAATCACTGGCAGATATCTTTTATGCTTTGATGGCCTGCAATGCCATTCAACTTCCGCCTCCAAAGGAAGGTGTCCCGCGCAATACGGACACCTCTAGGTATTGCCCTTACCATAGGATCACGGGACACACCATATATAATTGCTTCACCTTCAGGGACTGGGTGTATGACTTGAATGATGAAGGGAGGATAAATTGGGAAGACATGAGAAAAGCCATTGAGGCTCTAAAGGCTAAGAAAGAACTGGGGATCGTGAAGGACCCATTGCCCTCTCATCAGGTAGGTCCAGACCCCTCCGGCTCTCAAGGGAAGGTCAACACACTGATCAATGACCTGGAGCCCGTGACAGTTCGCAGGGAGCAGTACTGGGAGTATGAAGGGTCCGGGATAAAGCACCAAGACCCCACTTGGTCGTGTGAAACTAAAGAGGCTACCCCAGAAGTCTCCACGTTTTCTCCAAATGAGCCTTTAGTCCTAATCCGACCCAAAGAGCGATCGGCAACCCTCAAGCCGGTCTCCCTCGTTCAGATCCCTCCAATCACAGCCGAAGGACCCACCTTATCTGTCTTTTGCCCAAACAAGAACCTGGATTCGATGATCAGCTTCAATCCCATAAGGTCACCGTTGGAAACAGACCCAATCACAGTAGGGGTAACGCTCAGGAATCGCATCATTCCCCCGAGCCAGCCCCTAGACTCTCAAGAAAGCTCTTTCCATGCCAAAGGGAACGCCCAGTCTGAGTATGACATACTCCAGCATCTGGAAAAGACCCCCGCTAAAATCTCCATCCTTGAGCTTATCCGCAGGTCTCCCACACATAGGGAGACGTTGTTCAATTTCTTGCAACAGATCACGGTGAACGAAGATCTTCCTAGTGGCGGGGTCACTAATGCCATACTCTCAGTCACTCAGGCTCCTATGATCTCTTTCCCCGAAAAGGATTTAGCTCCCCCTGAGTGCCGATCCCTCCCTTTGTGCTTAACCGCCATCCTTAACGGTCATCCAGTAGATTCTATTCTATTGGATACTGGTGCCTCCATCAACGTCTGTCCCCTTAAGACCCTCAAAAGGATAGGGGTAGACCCAGAGAAGGTTGAATCAACCTCTATGATGGTCTCAGCTTATGACAATTCCCAGAGACCAGCAGACGGGAAGATCTCCCTCCAATTAGAAATCGGCCCGGTATCCATGACCTCGGAATTCTACATTCTGGACGTTAAGCCAATCTACAATGCCATCTTAGGGAGACCATGGATGGACCAAACCTTAGGAGTCCCATCTACCAACCATCAGTGCTATAAGTTCCCATACAACGGGAAAATTGTGAAGGTTAAAAGCACTCCCTACATCGAGTCATTGGACTCGGTAACAGCAGAGCAAATTCCATCCATGATAACTTCCAGGAAAGGCAAAGAGCCTGTCCTTTCATCAGTGAATTCCCATCTGAGGTCTAGGCCGAGTATAGGTTGGCAGCTCATGAGTAAGATGGGATATAGCTCAGGCTCTGGGTTAGGGAAAGAAGAACAAGGGATCCGTCATCCCATCTCAGAGAACCCTGTCATTGGGGGGTGTGGCCTGGGATATAAGTTTGCTGAACCATCAAAAGAAGCAAAGGGATGGTCCCTCATGAATCATTTTGTAATAAAGAGGCAGGAATTACCCAAGATAGAAGAAGAGGTGCGAGAGTGTTACGAAGGTGATCAAGAGGAGGACTTTGGCATATCCTCCTTGTTCCGTGAGTCAGCCAGACCGACGGTAGGGCTTTTCTTAGCCAAGGATGAACCAGCCCCAGCTACGTTCATCCCTTTCTTGTTCCACCCACCTACCATTCCAATGCTCTCAGCTCCGACCAACACTAGCTCTGCTGAGTGTTCCATGCTACACGCGTTCGGTCACGAAAAAAAAAGTTCAATTCCCATCCCGCTGGAGGTGAAGTCATTTTCGAGGAGCCCGTTTGGTGGGGGAGCCCTGCCGTCATGGAATCTCTGTCCCAAGGGTCTACTCTTGCCCCATCTAGGACAGAGTTGACCCCTTTCCCAAACATGTACATAATAGTTTAGGAATTAGGTTAGCCTCCCCCATGTCTAGGAATTGTAGGACTAGGCAAGTTCCTTTGTTCTTAGTTCAGGAGTTAGCTAATAGGTGCAAAGATTTGAGAAAATTGGATAAATATCTTCAGACTGGGGTCATCTCCGAACCACTGGAGGTAGCGGAAGAAGAGTCTTGCAGTGATGGTTTAGGTGTATTTGAGCTTAGTGAAGAGGAAGAGGGAGATGACTTGGTCGAACCACTTGTGAGTGGGGCGAGACGGTTTGATGAACCTTCATCAGCTATCGACGAACCCACCAAAGAAGTCAACCTCGGAACAAAGGAGGATCCGAAGATAGTGCTAATTAGTGCCCGCTTGAGTCCAGAAGAAGAAGGGTCCATAATAGCCGTGCTCCAAGAGCACCGTGATGGGTTTGCTTGGTCATACGAGGACATGCCTGGATTAAGCACAGAACTTGTAGAACACCGGCTAATCCTCAAACCCGACACCAAACCCGTGAAACAAAAGTTGAGACGGCTACAACCGGAATTAGCACTTAAAGTAAAAGAAGAGGTTGACAAACTACACAAGGCCAAGTTCATCCGGGTAGTGCTCTACCCTAAGTGGATAGCTAACATCGTCCCGGTGGCGAAAAAGGACGGAAAGGTTAGAATTTGCATAGACTTTCGCAACCTCAATCAAGCCTGCCCAAAAGATGATTTCCCACTACCTCATATAGATTTGCTGGTTGATAACACGGCTGGATTTGAGATGTTATCTTTCATGGATGGTTTTTCAGGATATAACCAGATCAGACTAGCTGAGGAAGATCAGGAGAAAACATCCTTCATAACTCCATGGGGAACCTATTGCTACATGGTCATGCCATTTGGACTTAAGAATGCTGGAGCCACCTACCAAAGGGCTATGATGTCAATCTTTCATGACATGATTCACATTGATATGGAGGTCTATGTAGATGATATCTTGGTCAAATCCAAAACCAGGAAGGAGCACGCTCAAATCCTTAGGGCTGTAATGCAGAGATCGAAGGAGCATCAACTAAAAATGAACCCGAAGAAGTGCGTATTTGGTGTTTCTTCTGGAAAACTGCTAGGATTCATGGTGAGTAAAAGAGGGATCGAGGTTGATCCAGACAAAGTGAAGGCAATAATGGAAATGCCCCCACCTAAGAATGTCAGGGACGTAAAGGGTCTCATCGGCCGTTTGCAATTCATCAGACGGTTCATATCTCAACACTCTGTGAGATGCAAACCCTTTTACGACTTATTAAAAGGAGGGGCAAAGTTCATTTGGAGTGATAAGTGTCAAAAGGCCTTCGATGAATTAAAGAGTTACCTCCTCAACCCTCCAGTCCTTATGGCTCCTATCCCGGGGCGGCCTCTACTGCTATATGTCTCCACCACTGAGGAATCGGCTGGTGCAGTATTGGCTCAATTAGACGACGAGAAGAAGGAAAGAGCAGTGTACTATCTGTCCAAGCTTTTCAATGATGCCGAAAAGCGATACACTGCCATGGAAAGGACATGCGCGGCCGTCGTCTGGGTAGTGCAGAAATTGAAGCACTATTTCCTCGCCCACGAGGTCAAACTACTAGCAAGAATGGACCCAATCAAATATCTGCTAGAGCGGCCAGTTGTAACAGATAGGCTGGTGCGATGGCAGACCTTCTTGAATCAATTCGACATCACTTATGTAAATCAGAAGGCTGTGAAGGGGCAAGCAATTGCCGAGCACCTAGCTCATCACCCTTTGCCTACATTTTCACCTGTCAACGAAGAATTCCCGGATGAGGAGTTGGGCTTAATAGTGGATGACGCTCCATCCTGGGTCCTTCATTTTGACGGGGCACTTAATTCCCAAGGCAGTGGGATAGGAGTGGTCCTCGTCTCTCCAGAAGGGGTAAGTATTCCGCATGCTTGCCAACTCTCCTTCTCAGTAACCAATAATGTTGCTGAATATGAGGCTCTCCTAGCTGGCCTAAAATTGGCGCTGGTTCTTAATGTCTTAGAATTGAGGATAATTGGAGACTCTCAACTAATCCTCCGCCAAACCGTGGGCAAATACCAAACCCGGGATTCGAAACTAAAGCCATATCAGGAGTTGGTGAAGTCGCTTACTAGGCGTTTCAGCAAGATCACCTATGTACATGTGCCTAGGTCCCAGAACATCCTAGCAGATGCCCTGGCCTCTCTATCTTCAGCTTTAGAGATTCCTGTCACCAAAGGCACAGCCACAATCACCCTGCACAAGCAAGATTTGCCGTCCTTCCGGGACCCTTGGTTCCAGCAGTTCCTCTGTCCTTCCGAGCATATCTCCGCTATCACGAATGAACTCGCCCCTGATTGGGATGATGGAAATCCGTGGTATTTTGATATCATGAACTATCTCCGCGACGGGTCGTTCCCGTCTTATGCTACATCCTCTGACCGCAAGGCCATCCGCCGTACATCTCAGCGATACCTTATCTTAGGCGGCCGCCTTTTCAGGAGATCCTTTAGCGGAGTACTTCTTCGGTGTCTAGACGATACCGAAATTCATCATGTCATAGAGGCAGCCCATGCCAGTGATTGTGGCGGTCATGTCCATGGTCGTGCCTTAGCCCAGAAACTCCTCATGTCCTATTATTGGCCTTCAATAGAGGCCGACTGTTCCATATTCGTTCAAAGGTGCCTGAAATGCCAGTTACACGCTAACAAGGTTCATGCACCTTCTTCATTTCTCAAATCCGTCATTTCCCCGTGGCCCTTCGCCATGTGGGCATTCGACGTCATAGGACCTCTGGAGGATCGATCAGGTGAAACAAAAAGGAAATCATTTATCCTAACCGCCACTGAATATTTCACTAAATGGGCTGAAGCGGAAGCATTTGCAGAAATCAAAGCATCCACGGTGGTGAAGTTCATCAAACGCAACATTCTCGCCAGGTTCGGGACACCGCGCGACCTCATCACCGACAATGGACCCCAGTTTATCTCCCAAGAGCTCCAAGACATGTGCAGTAAGTATGGCATCAATTTGCATCATTCTTCACCTTACTACCCACAAGGAAATGGTCAGGCCGAAGCCACCAATAAAACCCTCATTCGAATCATTAAAAGAACTTGCAGATCACATAATTATTCAGACTGGCCTGATCGTCTAGAAGAAGCTCTTTGGGCATATCGTACTTCCGTCCGAACCCCTACCGAACAAACACCTTATTCACTCACGTTCGGAACGGATGCGGTACTTCCATATGAGATTCTCTTCCCTTCTCTAAGAGTGCAGTTGGATAGTGGAATTAGTGATGCCGAGCGTCGTAACGCCATGTTAACCCAACTGGAACTGTTAGACGAAAAAAGGATGATGGCAGCAAATCACGCCCAGGTGTACAGAAATAGGATTGCAAGATTCTATGCAAAAAAAGTTCTTGAAAGAAAGTTTCGAATTGGGGAAATGGTTCTTAAAAGAAAAATGGTCAAAATTCCTGGTCCCAGGAGCAAATTGCAAGAAAATTGGGAAGGTCCATTTGTAATCAAGGAGGCATACTCAGGTAACGCTTACCGCTTAATCAATGAGAGAGGAGAGGAATTGCCCCACCCATGGAACGGGGTATATTTGAAGAAGTTTTATCCATGAAAAAAATCAAAAATCAAAAATCTCAAAAAAAGCAAATATCCAAAAAGCCATCAAAAAGTTTGTAAATATGTACATACTTTAATGAAAATGACAAAAAAATCAGAAAAGACACAAAATCCAACTGTCTGGTGACTGCCACGTTACCTCCTGTCTAGGTCTAGTTGCATGATAGGTTGGGTTAACATTAGGATTTGGCTAAGATTTTGGTCCACCAGAACCTTGGACGTGTCTACTTTACTTTCATACGGATCCCTATGCTCATCATGAGATGCACACACCTGCACGTTTTTCAAAAGAACCTGTTTAAAATGAGTTCCAAGTCTTTAGTATACTGTCACAATGCAACCTTTGCTCTTCGTCTCTCGACCGATCAGGACAGTTGACGCCCTTAAACGGCCGAGCTCAGCAAATTGCGGTTCCTCAAAAAACCCGATAGATGTAACCCCTCAACAAAAAAAAGGGGCCCAGAAATGAAATGTAAAGAACCAGAGCACGTGAAGAGGGCAGTGTCCCCGCAGGCGGAATATCAAATAACCCCAATAAATGTCAAGAACGGAAAAGAAATACAAAAAGAAAAGGGGTTCAAGCAATCATGAAAAAAAGCCTGGACGTGACCGTGCCTGGCCATGAAATTTACCAAAGGCCTGAAAAGTCAAAGTAGGGGCATCTAAGAGGTCAAAAGGGGTCCGTTTTGTCACAGCTCCCCCTTTTAACGGTTTTGTTGATCCTCCTGTGAGGTTTGTCTCCACAATTTCTTCACTTTTTCTCCCCCAAGGTTCAGCACGAGATAGCTATCTAAAGACTGAACATCATTTTAAAATGGTTCGTTTTCAAAAATCGTCACATGCTCACATGATCACAGGAGTCTAAAATGGGTAAAGAGTAACGTCGATGTTTCTGGTGAACTAATTTCTTAATCATAATCTCAATGTGTACTCTCGAAAACTTCGGGCTTAGGTCAATGCATGCGCGTCACCAATCGGTGCGACGGCGTCTGATTCCGGGTCAGCGTCGCGCGGTTGACCGCTAGGGTTCCAAGGTGTTCCATCATATACCTTCTAGATTGTGAGGAAAGAGACCCGGGTCGGACAAATCATTTACCTCGAAAACCTTTTGGGCAAACTTGGTGGTCGGAAGCAGCTGGGAGCCTAAGCATGGCATGACGGTATTGTCATCAGTATGAGTCTTAACCGGTCAAGGTTAGTTTGAGGGGTCTAGAGGCCCAAATCAATCTAGATGCAAGCTTAGGATGCCTGGGAAGTTGAGTGTGCATTTCCCTTTTTATCATTTGACTAGGCTGACTTTTGGCAATCACCAGGTAGACAAAAATAGGCTCTGTTAATATCACCTTGCATTTGCATGACGCATTCATTTTTTTTCGTTTGTCTGGTTAATAGGACACGGCCCCTTGACCTTATGCGAAGGCTAAGGAAAAGGTAGTTGCTCTTTTTTAGGCAAGGGGCCGAAAACAGATGCTACTAACAGTTTCCCCTAATGTTGTGCATGCAGGCATCACAAGTACGAACAGAAAGTGGAACAAAGAAGTGCCCATGTAAATATAGAAATATGCAACACAGGGGCATACCCCTGCGCCCACTCTCTCTCAATCCTTTCCCCTTTCCTCCACATCATCTCTCCTATCCCGAGAGGGGTGCCTCATCTGGCTCTCGGCGTCCTCCTCACGAGCACGACGATGTCCGGAAGCTGGGCGCATCGACCCTGATGAACCAACGGGTCGCAAGGCCCTCCACGCATCCTCAGCTAGCAGGGAGTCGAGGTCTCTGAAGACGGAGCTCCCAGCAGGGGCCTGGCCGGCTGACGGGGCAGGAATAGGGGGACGAGCTCCTGGACTCTGAACGCTGGATCTCATAGCTCGTTCTCGCCCCTTCTTCATCACCCGGTCCCACAAGGTTCGGTACTTGAAATCAAGCTCCCGTACCTCTGTCTGCGACCTCGCCAGCTCCTCCTGCAGGCCAGCCATCTTACCCTCCCAGTACACGTCCGGGTGGGATCCCTCGCTCGCTCTGGCCCGAGCCGTCCGTTCCTCCAAAACCTGGTCCCTCAACTGCTGGTTGAGGTTCTCCAACTCCTGCGCCCTTGCCAAAGCGGCCTCCAATTCCTGGCGCTGTAAAAGAAGAAGAAACTTAGGGTCAGACATGTTCAATCATCATAACACAAAGGGCAGAACAAATCTTACCTGCTGTGCCAAATCAGCCTCCCGGGCCTCCGCCCGGCGGAGGGCATCCTGCAATCTCGTCTCACAATCAACCGGAGCAGCTGGCCCTTGGGTTGATGAGCCCGCACCTGGGTCCCCTCGCAGCCCATGGCGGATTAGCGCCTCTCTCTGCGTCACAAAGTTTTTTGCAAAGATAAGGCGGGCAATATCACATCCTAATTCAGAAATCAGATTTCTTACCAATTCTCTAATCTGGGTAAACAGATCGCTCGTCTGCAGAACCAGAAGCTCATTCTGGCTCTTTAGGATCTGGATGGCCTCAGTCTCAGGCATCTGTTACAGGAAAATCACCAAAATTAGCCCATGGAGAATTCAAGTACGAGAAACTGAAGGGTTGAAGTAACGTACCCGCCGTGTATCCAGAAACATGCGGTTTGAGTACCGCCGGGAATAATCTCCCATGTACTTGAAGCTATTTCGTAGGGACTTGTCCTCCTGCAGGGCATCCCCGGTGCGGTGCCATATGGCGATCTCAGCCCGCCTCACCACTCGCCAATCCTGACCAATAGTAGAAGATCGGCGGCGACCTCGGTTCATATCGGGATGGTCTGGGTAAGCGAGTAGAGGCTGATGCCATCCCCATGTGCGGTACGCCATCCGGACGAAGAGGCCGTCACAAATATTCACGCACAGCAGGGGCACCTCCCGCCGGAACTGAGAAAGGCTCTGGGACACCCACGGCTGATCGGCCAGATCCTCCTCCGCGTATGGCATCCACACCACCTGGATGGAACAAAAGAGTTAGACCTAATCATCTCGGATGCACATATGCTTTAAGTCACTCACCATATGAGGAGGGAATGTATCAAGCTGACCGCGGATGTCCTCCACACGGTACGTCACCGGGCGATAGTCCCGGATCACCTCCCACCGCGCCATCAAAGGGGTCAATCCCTCGCGGTCCGCGGATACATTCCCTCGGCCGATGGGAAAGCGGGTGTAACCCCAGATCTGCAAGAGACAACATAGTCAGTGCCAGTTAACATAAGTAAAGATGGAAAACCACAGCTAAGAGGATTACCTGGAGAAAAGGGGTGAACCCACCCAAGTTACCAGAGCCCTGGCGATAGCCTACCAGGTGGGAGAAAAGATGGCCCAGCATGGCAGCTCCCCACGCCATCTTCTTCGCTGCCTGGAGGTCCTCCAGCAGCGGCAGATACTTCAGATTAACTCTATCTGAAGCTGTGGCAAATAGCAGCCTTCCAAAGAAGAACAAGAGAAAGATCCGCAAGTTCTCGTCATCCGATCGGCCATCCAAGTCTAGGAGCGTCTCCACTCTCTCTGAGAAGGCCTCTAAGGTCTCGTTCGGCATCCGCCGCACCCGGCTCAACCCCACCGATCGGGCAAAGTGCCCAAGGGGTATGTGAGACAGCGCTCCCTGCACCCTGTAGTATCCCTCGCCTAGGAGTCGATCGGACAACTGCCTGTAATCCCTAAGCTCGGGACCCACCACTGGATCTCCAATGACCGGCAGGCCTGTCAAGAAGGAGACGTCCTCCAGAGTAGGCAACATGTGGCCCCAAGGCATGACGAAGGCCCTGCATCTGTCATCCCAGCGCTCCCTGAGAGCCACTAGGAAGGGCGCATCCACCATGAACGGTCGGACCCTGAACAGCGGCCCGAACCCGAAAGCGTCCACCTGGAAGACGAGCCGATCAGGCAGGGCGTGGTACCAGGCCCAGACCAGCTCCCATGAAACACGGCCTCGGACCCTCTGAGTACCCTGAAAAAAAAAAAAAAAAAAAAAAAAAATCCAAACATCAGAAAATAAGGGCATAAGCAATTGAGCCTCCACCTGGCCGGACGACGGAACGGCCTGCCGCCCGCCTGGCCGGACGGCGGGGCGGCCTGCCGCCCAGCCTGGCAGACGGCGGGCCAGTCCACCGTCCGCACGGGCGGACGGCGGGCCAGTCCGCCGTCCGCGAGGACGGACGGCGGGCCCGTCCGCCGTCCGCGCGGACAGACGGCGGCCCCGTCGGCCGCCCTCCCCATGCTTCAAAAAAAAAGAGAGAAAAAAAAAAAAAAAAAAAACTCACCTTCTTCTTCAGGGGCGCCTCCTCGTCGCCGCCGTCTTCTCCGTCACCTTCACCTTCTCCCTCCTCTTCCTCTCCATCGCCACCGCCTTCGTCTTCCTCATCTTCCTCTGTCGCCGTCGCCGCCGTTTCCTCTTCTCTTTCCTCTCCGGCGTCACCGCCACCACCGCTACTCCCGCCGCTGGGGGCGTCTTCTTCGCCGCCGTAGGTGCCCTCGGTGTCGCCTCCGCGGACGACTTCGTCCCCGCCACCGCCGCCGCCTCTGGAACCCGCACCGTCGTCGCCGCCGGCCCTCCTCCTCCTAAGAGCACGGGGAAGCCATACCTTCGCCATGACTGAGAACCGGGAAGGTTAGAAGGTTGAAGCGTTGGAAGCGAAGCAGGAGGGAGAGTGGTGAGAGCAAGAGAGTTTAAACCCCCGGCGTGGCCGGCGTGGACGGCCACGCGTTGGCCGTCCGCCCGAGCGGACGGCCACAAGCTGGCCGTCCGCCAGCGCGTGGCCAGCGCGGGCGGCCACGCGCTGGCCGTCCGCCCGAGCGGACGGCCACGCGCTGGCCGTCCGCCAGCACGTGTGGCCGGCGCGGGCGGCCACGCGCTGGCCGTCCGCCGGCGCGGGCGGCCACGCTCTGGCCGTCCGCCCGAGCGGACGGCACGCGCTGGCCGTCCGCCCGAGCGGACGGCACGCGCTGGCCGTCCGCCCGAGCAGACGGCCACGCGCTGGCCGCCCGCCGGCGCGTGGCCGGCACCGCCATATGACGGACGGTCAGCTTCCCGGCCGTCCGCCTTGGGGACGGCCAGAGCACTGGCCGTCCGCCTCCGTTGGGACCGTCTCTTGGGCAAGAATTTCAAAAATTGATATTATTCTTTGAAAAATTGAAAGGCTACATTATTCCAACGCTCTGCGCCCCATAAAAAAGGCGCAGACAGCAGGACGAATATTGGCCAAGTAGCCTACATATTTTATGACTTCCTCTGAAGTCTCTGCTACGTCAAGACGTGCCTTGGTGAACCTGGAATGACGCCGCCATGCACGTCGAAGCCGCTCCAGTGCTTGAGCCTCCCTCGCATATCCGCTGTGTCGCGACACGATCAGGGTGTCATATAAGGCAGGGAATGGTACTTGTCTGGGAATGCCGATTTGGAGATGGCAGCGATGCCCCTGATACACAACCAACTCATCGGGGCCAATCAGCCACAGTTCACGGTCGCGAGAAGCCCTCGTGGTGAACTCCATGCCTCGAAGGACCATTGGAACAAATATGAATTTCTCTACGGGCAGAAAGTTTAGGTAATCACGCCAGTCGTCCCGCGTCTTCAGATGGGCCGTAAGACACCTGACTTGATCCTCATGGCCAAGAAGCGAGCGTGCAGGATACCACGCACTGTGCTGAAATATTCTCGAGGCAGAAGTTACACTTTCATCAAAATCGAAGGACACATGCATCTCCATCCATAGTTGCAAAGTGAACAGACTCCCTCTCACAGATCGTCCCATGCTCATATGGCTGAGCCCCCCGTACAGGTGTGACAAGATCACCGGGGCAAGAGAATGGCCTCTCTGCAGTAAGTACAGCACGCTCACATATTCCTTTTCTAGCACCGAGCCTGTAGTGGGGAACCACAGGACTCCCCCAAGAACCAAGCACAAACCTCGCATCAGTCTTTCAGGTTCGACCACCTTGCGCTTAATTTCTCGGATCAGCCAGTATGCAAGGCGGTCAACGAGGATCCCTCGGCTATTGGTCATACGGCATGCCTCCCGTTTATCCCGGACAATGTCAGCGAAGGTCTCTTCCCAAGAAGGCAAGCCAGAAGGATCACCGGCGGCTAGACCCTCCCAACCATAGAAAGTCTCCACCTCCTCCAGCAAGACTGTTGCCTCGAACTCCCTAAAGACAAAGGTGTGGGTCTCCGGATGCCATAACTCCAGCAGTGCACCCAATCCTTCCCAATGCCAGTGGATGGCAGTAAACCATTTGGCAAACACGATAGAGCGTGTCAGGTTCCATCGATGCATGAACACCCTCATGCTTAGTGTGATCACTTCCAATAGGGCCGCGAGCCATGCATACTTGCGGGTATGCCTAGCATCAGGGAACCTTGGGAGGGGCTGCGAGGTGACCCAAAAAGAAAAAAATCAACAAAAAAAAAAAGAAGAGAAGAGACGAGGCAAGCAAATAAAGGTCCTAGCCTACCTGTCCGTGGGCCACCAGGTTGCTCAGGTGGCCATCCATATCAGACAGAACTCCAGGCCCTCTGGCAGCACAAGTAGGAGACGAGGCCATTCTTGAACAGGAAAAGTTGAAGTTCTGGAAGAGGACCCCGCGACAACAACCCTTTTATCATCTCGGGATAACCTCAACACTTTCCACACTCCACAAAAGACGGAGAGGCATCCACATCCCATTCCTTTCCCCCTTTTGTGGACCACATGCACTTTGTCTTCCACCTTTTCGTGGAAGGCAAGCCCCTTGGCCTTCCATCACTTTGAAAGCAAAACCCATCCACGAGAAAACAAGAGGCCTTTTCCCCCCTCTCTCCAAGGGGGTAACCTCACCCCACAATTAAAGAGACTACCATGATCCATGAATTTAATGGCCCATCTCAGAATTCGAGTCGAAACTATATAGGATTGGCATTCTACCGATAGAATGGCCATATCTTCCATATCGGCTTCGACTCGAAACAAAATATCTGCTTCTTATCTTCCTGCAATTTGAAATGTAATATTATTGAAAAAATGTGGACGTCGCTGATGTGCGTTCTTGCAGCTGCAGGGAATCCGAAGCAAGTAGGATTGAAGACACAGGAGGCTAATAACTTCGGGCGTATAGACTCTGAGTTCCTCTTTAAACAAAACAATGAGGAGTCTATATTCTCCGAGTTATTCGATTGGCCAATAAATCCCTCCTGTTTGCATTAGGAATTGCATTAGGAATTTGTTTTTCTAAATTTCAACCCAGCATGCATTTTGCATAAGCATCCACCCTCGCCCTAGGGGCAATGACCATAACTTATCACTCTGCTTAATCCATTGTTGATCTATGAGTCTGACAATTGTACGTCTGTTAGCCTTTTGAATTGCAAGACCCCTTTCTTCTTTTTTCAGCACGTGTGCTTGAGATCCTCTCACTTGGCGATCCCATGATGCGCCAGGCCACCGCGCGCCCATTGTGTTGAGAGTTCTTCAAGTCACACTCCTACACCTTTCATGCTCGAGATCCCCTTGGGCCAGATCGCTATATTCTGGTACGCCAAGGCCTCGCGGTTCCAGCACCCGGGGGTCCCACGGACTGTGATTCTCTAGTACTGAACTTTGTCCCTTTTCTTAAACCACTCTTGCAACTCGAATGGCTAGCTTTCATGCATTTGCCGCATTCGCATATCATCCTTGGGGATAGCTCACTCCTTTTCGGGCTGTCCAAAATCAGTTTCGATTTCCGGAACACCTATTTATCATTCCGTTCCACTCCACTGCAAAATAGGTGTCCCGGAGGGGCATTTGTAGACACCGATTTTGGACCACCCTTTTGGTCATGAACCCAGCCCACCAGTAGCCCTTCATCACTAAAATCCCCTCATTTCAGCCATCTCAACCCACTACCAGCTAGGCCCATTAACCAAATCCCGACCCTAGCCACCTTTTTCGTGGAAGGCCAGCCAGTCCGCCTTCCACCCCCTTCGAAGGCCACCCCTCGCCTTCCACCGCCTTCGAAGGCCACCCCCCGCCTTCTACCCCCTTCGAAGGCCAACCACCTTGCCGTCCACCTTTTTGGCCACCTTTTTCACCTTTTCTTAGAAGGCCAACCCCTTGCCTTCCGCCGCCTTCGAAGGCCACCCCCCGCCTTCTACCCCCTTCGAAGGCCAACCACCTTGCCGTCCACCTTTTGGCCACCTTTTCGTAGAAGGCCCAACCCCTTGCCTTCCACCGCCTTCGAAGGTCACCCCTTGCCTTCCACCTCCTTCGAAGACCACCTCTCGCCTTCCACTCCCCTCGAAGGCCAGCCGGGTCGCCTTCCACCGCAAGAGTGGAAGGCATGTCACCTGGCCGTCCACTCCTTAACCACCTTTTGACCCCGTCTTCCCCATGATCTCCTCTACTCTCCGCCCTCGTCCCCCACTACTCCGACCACTCCCCACTCCGTTGACTGCCGCGGCCACTACCGCCAACCCTTGACCACTCCCCATTGGTTGAAGGGGGATTTACGGGGATTTAGACCCCTGTTTTCTCCCTTTTTTTCCTTCGCCTATTTAAACCCTCCACATCCTTTCGAGCGGGGGGTGAAGAAAAGAAAAGGGGGCAACAGGAAGGATTTTTGGTTAAGAGGAATTTTGGAGAGGCAGAGAGGGACTTTCTGGTGAGAAGCTTGAGGAGACCCCAAGGAGGAAGGCTCAGGCTACATCTGGAAACGGGCTTGCCTTTCTAACTTCTCCCTTTTATTTTTTACTCATTTCATTACATTAGTAATATCATTCATTCTCCACACACGCAACTCCTCTTCACTTGCATGCATGTGCGCATAGGATGACTTAGCCATCCGTACCCCCACAAAGGTTTTAAAAAAAAACGGGAGGTGGGTGGCCATAACATATGGTCACCTTCCCTCCCCACCACCCATCCGGTGCGTTTCCCACTGATTTTAGTTAGTTTTTACACCTTCATGAATAGATTTTGCACTCTACAGTTCTAATCGGGTTCGTCTTTGTTTGGTTTTTTTTTTTTTTCCTTTTCAGGGATCCTTACCACCTACACGCGTACAGAATTTCGGGCTCTCTTCCTTTGGCCGGTCGGAGAAAGAGAAGGAGGAACCGACGTCTCCCGCTCCCACAAAACGCGATCATCTTCTACATTCCTGCGGAGCACAGGAACCGAAAGGTAATGCTCCTGGCGATCACACTCTCATTTCTAACCCCTCCTCTTTGAATCGCCACAGTGCTAAGACGTACGGAGAAACCCCCAACGCCGAGGCCCCGCGGGCGCTGCACAGCCGCGGAGGGGGACGTTCTGGGCGCCTACAACCGCGACCGCCTCCGACTGCAGAGTCTTCAGGGTCGCTTATCGGTAGCTGAGCACGAGCGCAAGATGGTGGAGGAGAGGTATCAGCGAGCCCGGTAGCGGGCCGCTGATCGTGGTTTGGTGAGCGCTTTTACTGCCAGCGTCGCCATGTCGTCCGGCCAAGCAGGGCCGAGTGCAATGGGACCACCTCTACCTCCCAGCCGAGGACCAGTACCGGATGCGCCCGACGAGGCTCAGAGTCAGCTTGATGAGGGCGGAGGGGAGAGCCAGCCTTGAGGGCTCATGTATTTTCTTTTCTTTCGTGTATCATGTACAAAAAACCTTTTAATGATATACATGAAACTTTTGGCCTCCAATCTTGCGTTCTTGTGTTTGCCTTGTATCATGTACATCACTTAACAAACATGTTAAGTATCTATTTAGGCTTAGCCCCTTGCCTGACCCAATAAATGGTCAATCAATCTTTTCCTTAAATGAACGGTCAAGGGGCATAGCCTTTATCAACAAAGGTAATATGAATAATCAAACTTAAGCAAAATGCAACATTCAAACAGACAAATACTCACTGAAAATAAAAGGAAGGAGACATACCAAGTGCAATAAGCAAATGCTAATTGAAATATTTTTGTTGTTTTGAAATATCTCTTTTTTTGGATTTTTGAAATATGTATTTTTTTTGGATTTTTGACATGTATTTTTTTTCATTTTTGACATATGTATCTTTTTTTTGATTTTTTGAAATATGTATTTTTTTGGATTTTTGACATATGTGTTTTTTTGGGATTTTGAAACATGTATTTTATTGATTTTTTTTTTCTTTGAAATATGTATTTTTTTTTTATTTTTGACATATGTATGTGAACTTAAAGACCAGCATGGTACTCAAATCAAAAGATCATATTCATTTATGAACTTAATTCCCAAATTGTTCTTCAACAATTTAACTTAAACCCATCGTGTTTGAACTTGTGTTTTCATTCGTGATCTCATTTGATGATTTGACCCTTAGTCAATCTAAGCCGTTCTTTAAGTTTGGAGTACGCCTCTTT
Source organism: Zantedeschia hybrid cultivar (assembly GCA_030544215.1). Lineage (NCBI taxonomy): Eukaryota > Viridiplantae > Streptophyta > Magnoliopsida > Alismatales > Araceae > Zantedeschia > Zantedeschia hybrid cultivar. The sequence continues at coordinate 1,604,726 of JARZZO010000015.1, forward strand.
AGAAGGAAAGTAAGAATAAGTTTAGAAAGCCCATGAGAAGGTTCGGGAGACCTAAAAAGATGTTCCTTTTCTACCCTAGTATTCGTTGGGGTTCGGTCATTTCTTTCCGGAGTATTTATCGACCTTGCGTTCCCTTTTGTTTCATTTCATGGCCTTGATGTAACGTTTGTAGTGTAGTGGCCTTTTGACTTGACGTTTGGCTTTTGCCCTTTTACTTTCGCTATTCTTTTTTCTTTGGGACGGATCTCCCCCATTTTTTTATGACGGCCTCCTACTAAGATGGCGGGTATTCTTGGTAGTTTATTATAAGTCTCGTTCCGACATCATGGACCGAGTGTAAAACAGAATTTTGTTTTGAAATGAATGATTTGTGCTTTACACTTTTAGTCAAGCTTTCAGTATTCCTTAGGACTTGGCATCTCTTGTTACTCACGAATCAAACGTGTCAGTGTGTGTAGTAATGTGTTTGAAGCTAAATTATCCAGACTAATAAGGGAATTTGAGTTTATAAATTTTCTGATTTCACTGGTCTTTGTACCATGCTGATCGACTCTTTAACCTAAGGGTAGTATTTCTTAAGATGTAAATCATTCCAGGGATGAGTTAGCTCTTCTCCGTCTGCATTAACAAGACGATAAGCGTTACCAGGAAAAGCGTGCGATACAACATAAGGTCCTTCCCAGTTGGGTTGGAGCTTAGAACGCGGACCACCGGGTTTTACAAAAATCTTTTTGACGACCATTTCACCGATTTTGAACTTACGTTCAATGACTTTTTTTTGATAAAAACGTGCTAGTCTATTTTGATAAACTTTTGCATGATTAGCGGCTGATGATAAAGTGTTAAATTGATCATTTAAGGGCAATCATATGCATCATACTCATGTTTTTATCTGCAAAATAGCATGAAATGATAGATAATTGTGTAACAAGTCCAACGGTACCAATTTCATCAAATTCTGACTTTAAAACATCGTCATTTCATGTGATTAAAGGAGTATAGCGCATTTGCGATTTTTCGACAAAACCGAGACGAAATGAATAAATATGATGATATTTTTATGATAATGTGTTAATTTATATTTATTTTATGTGAACAGGACATGCCGATGATGCAGTGCAGCTGGTGGAGTTTCTGGAAATTTGGGGGAGGTCTAGTGTTGGGATTTCAATTAAAGCAAGGGTAAAAATGCAATTTGATTCCTTCCTTCTCTGGAGTTTCCCAAAACCCTCTATTTCCTTCCTTCTCTCCAATTTCCCAACCGCAGTCCTACTTCTTCTCCAGTTTCCTTCCCACGCCTCTCTTCCTCTCTATATTAACCTCTTTCTCTACCCGTAGCCTCTCCTCTCCTCTTTCTCTCAGCCGACTCCTCCTCTCTCCAGCATCCCTCTCTCCAGCTCTCCCTCTTCTCTGATTTCTAGTACTCTCCAGCATCTCTCTCTCTCTCTTATTCTTTCTCAACCCCGCAGCCAACTCCTCCTCTTCTCAATCTCTCCCACGCACACCTCTCTTTCGTTTTCGTCCTCCTGCTTCTCCGTTTTCCCGGCAGCCCTCCTTCCCTCCATAGCTCCGTGATCGTTTCGAATTGTGCGTCGTTAAACACATGAAAACGTTCAATCTAAATTTATCCGGCTCACTCAAATCAAATTTTGAAAATTAATAGTGGTGAGTCCGAGTCGATCCACAGGGAGTTAAGATTTTAATTTTGAAAACTTTGAACTTTAGTTAATCTAAAAATAAGTGAGATTTAAAATAAACTAATTACTTAATTAAACTAAAACTAAGTTAACTAATATTACCTAAAAATAAGATTACTCAAGTTGAACAAATCTTTTTGGTTTTTCTTTTCTTTTCAGAAATTAAACACAAACACTTAGAGAAAATAACCACAATTAAATTCTACGACAAAGATATTAAAATTTAACTACGTGTAAAACATGAAAATTATAAATTACAAAATTCAATTGTTTAATAAACTTAAACTAAATAATCAAAAGATCAATTAATTATCAACTAACTAACCCTTAGTAATTATCCTAATTCTAAACTAATGAGAAAAAGGGTAAAAAGAATATCAATATGTGGGTTGCACAGCTGGTGGAAGGAGGACGCTGGAGGTTGGCTTCACGCTTGGACAGCTGGAGGAAGGAGCTGCTGCATTGGAGGAAGGTTGCTGCTTGGCGCGTGGAGGTGGCTGCGGTGAAAGGAACCTGCTGCTTGGCGCGTGGAGGAAGGAGGTTTTGCCGCTGGCTGCTGCATGGAGAAGGACTTGGACGGCTGCCAGGAGGATGTTGCTGCACGTGCAGCTGCTGGCTGAAGGCCGGGATGCTGCTGGAGTTGCTGGAGTTGCTGGCAGCTGCTGGATGCGGGGCTTGCTTGAGAAGCTGCGCAGGAGGTGCTTGCTTGGCTGGTTGTTGGCTTCACCGGGCTGCATGCATGGAGGAAGCAGCTGCACGTGGAGGAGCACAAGCTTGCAGGTTGGGTTGCAGCGTGGGGGTTGTTGATGGGGGCTTCACCGGCATGGAGCTGCAGCTGGAGCGTTGCCGGTTCAGCTTGGTGCAGGCTTCACCGCTGGGTGTTTGCAGGAGGTACTTGGTACTTGCAGGTCGTGGATGTGCAACCAGGTGGAGAAGCTGCTGGACGAGCTCGTGTGGTGCAGGTTTTAACCGTGTGGAGGAGCTGAAGGTGGCCGCTGCTGGACGCTCTGCCGCGTGGAGGATTCACCGGACCTGCGTGGGCTGGTGCTGCTGGAAGCCGGCAACGTGAAGCTGCTGCTGGTTGTTGGGGTGGAGTCTTGCAGGGCCGCTGAGAGAAGGAGAGGAACCGAGAGAGAGGAGAGGAAATAGAAGAGAGAGAGAAGGTGCGTGGGAGAAAGAGCTGCTGAGAAGGAAGAACAGAGAGGGAGGAAGGGTGCTGGGAGAAGCTAAAAAAAAAGAGAGAATAAGAGGGTGCGGCTGTGGGAAACCGAGAGAGAGAGCATAGGAGGGAAAACCGGAGAGAGCGTGGGGGAGAGAAAGGCTAAGGAGGAGGAGGAATCGGCTGGGAAAACTGGAGAGGAAGAGAAAGAGGAGAGGAGAAGCTATGGGAGAGAAGGTTGGAAAAGGAAGAGGAAGCTGGAAAAAAAAAACGGAGAGGGAGGAGAGAGCCGTGGAGGGGGAGGAATAGAAGAGAGAGAGCTGGAAAGGTTGGAAGAGAAGAGGGAGGAAAAATTGCTGGAAAATAAAAAAAAAATGAAGAGAGAACAGGGACGGAGGAGGAAGAGAAAGAGGAGAGGAGAGATTTATAAAGAGGAGAAGGAGGAGAGACTGCCGGGTTTGAGTTGGAAAAGGAGGAAGATATGTGGGAGACTTGGAGAAGGGACATGATTTGGATCTGGAGAGGAAGAGGAAATTGGAAAAGAAATAGGATTCGACTTTCTAAAACGAGAAAGAGAGAGGATTTTTAAAATAAAGGAAGGGATGTGTTTAGGAAATCGGAGAGACGGAGGGAAATAGTGGGTTTTAAGAAACTCCAACGAAGGAAAGAATCAAATTGTATTTTTACCCCTGTTTTAGTTGAAATTCGGACACTGGACCTCCCCCAAATTTCCGAAAACTCCTCCAGCTGCACTGCATCATCGGCATGTCCTGTTCACATCAAATAAATATAATTTAGCGCATTATCATAAAAATATCATCATATTTATTCATTTCGTCTCGGTTTTGTCGAAAAACCGCAAATGCGCTACACTTCTTTGATCACATGAAATGACGATATTTTTAAGTCAGAATTTGATGAAATTGGTACCGTTGGACTTGTTACACAATTATCTATCATTTCATGCTATTTTGCAGATAAAACTATGAGTATGATGTATGTGGTTGCCCTTAAATGATCAATTTAACACTTTATCACTCCGCTCTCTCTCGATCCCTTCTTCTCTCTCGTCCTCCCTCTCTGTTTCTCTCCGGTTCTCTCTCTCCGCCGCTATCCCTCTCTTCCTCCCTCTCTTCTCTCTTCTCTGCCTCCCTCTCTCTTCTCTTCTCTCTTTCAGCACCGCACCTGCACGTACCCGGCGCGCCAGTAGCAAGCTCGTCCACGCATGCAGCGGTTCCAGCAGCGGCCCCCCCTTTGCTTCTTCACGCGTTGCCATCAAGCCCGGTGCACCTCCAGCGTCTCCTGCGTACCCAGCAGCAGCTAGCAAACGCATGCATGCCTGCATGCATGAGCGTTGAAGCACCAGAATAAGCCACGCGCCGTCTTCTCTGCAAGCTTCTCCACGTCTTCTCCAGCATCCTCCACGCACCAGCCGGCAGCCTCCTCCAGCTCCTGCACGCGCCAACCTGCAGTAGCATCCCACGCCTGCCTCCACGCGCCAACCTGCAGCAGCATCCCAGCTTCCACGCGCCGGCTTCCTCCTACCCTTCACGCGCATGCACGCCTGCATGCATGCAACCGTTGCTTTGCAAGCCTCCACGTCAAGCTTCACCAGCGACAACCATCAAGTTCCTCCTGCCCGGCACTTGTTGAAGCCAGCACCAGTGCACTACGCGCAGCCCTGCGTTCACAGCAGCAACCGTCCATGCACGCTTGGTGAACCCAGCTTCCTTCTCTCCCCCACCCGGCCAACAGCAACCCTCCAACAGCACCAAGTAGTTGAAGCCCTGGTGGTCCATTGCACCATCCTTCCCTAGCCAAGTCCATTGAGCCGGCAGTCTCCACAAAGCATCCCACATATTAATTCCTGTTGCTCTGTTCTTTTCCTTCCCTTATTAGTTTAGAATTAGTTTAATTATTTAGGGTTAGTTAATTGTTATTTCATATTTTGTTTATTTAGTTTAAGTTTATTAAACCATTAAACTTTGCAATTTGTTTCGTAATTTTTAGATAATTAATAAGTTCCACGTAGTTAAACTTCCATGTCTTTGTTATAAATTTTAGTTGTGCTTATTTTTTTTTATATAAGTGTTTGTGTTTAATTTTTGAAAAAGAAAAGAAAAAAAAATATTTGTTTAATTTAAGTAATCCTATTTTTAGGTAGCATTAGTTAACTTAATTTTGGTTTAATTAAGTAATTAGTTTACCTAAATTTTCACTTATTTTTAGATTAACTAAAGTCCAAAGTTTTCAAAATTAAAATTCTATCTCCCTGTGGATCGACTCGGACTCACCACTATTAATTTTCAAAATCTGATTTGAGTGAGCCGGATAAATTTAGATTGAACGTTTTCATGAGTGTTTAACGACGCACAATTTGGAACGATCAGTTGACCATCTTCTCTCGTCTAAAAGTTCCAATTGAGCAAGGAGTGCTGAACGATGTTCATCAATGGAAAATTCCTTGTTCAATTGTACTCTTAATGACGGTATAAGGATCTCGTATGGAACTACCACCTCCATTCCAAATGTTAAGGAATAAGGAGTTTGCCCAGTAGGCGTGCAGATTGAAGTTCGGTAGGCCTATAGAGCCTCAATCAATTTTTCTGGCCAGTCTGCGAATTTGTTAGATTTGCACGTCTTTTTGATGATTTTTATCAAAGTTTTATTAGTTTCCTCTGCTTGGCCATTGCCTTGCGGGTAATAAGGAGACGAATGATGCAATGCAATTCTATACATGTTGCAGAGGTCCTTCAATTCTTGTGACACGAACTGCGGTCCGTTGTCGGTGACGATGGTGCTTGAAATTCCAAATCGGGTGATGATGTTCTTCATGATGAACTTGCAGACGGTTGATGCTTTGATTTACGTGTATGCTTCGGCTTCTGCCCACTTGGTGAAGTATTCCGTTGCAGTGAGAATGAAAGATTTTTGCTTGATGCTGGAATCGAAATTGCCAAGGGGTCCAATGATGTCGAAAGCCCACATGGAGAAAGGCCATGGGGAAGAAACAGGATGGAGTGAAGATGCAGGAGAATGAATTTTGTTGACGTGAAGTTGGCACTTAGCACACCTACAGACATATCCTACACAGTCTTCTTCCATAGTTGGCCAGTAAAATCCTTGTCTAATGATCTTCTTTGCTAACATCTGTCTATTGACATGGCCACCACAAACTCCACTATGAGCTCCCTCCATAACCTTCCAAAGTTCATCTTCGTCTAGACATCTCAGAAGAACTCCATCAAAACCTCTCTTGTACAGTGCTCCCCCAACTAGGGTGTATCGCTGAGCAACTCTCCTGATAGCTCTCTTCTCCTCAGTTGTAGCTTCCTCAGGATATGATTGATCTTCACAATATTTGGCAATTTCATAATACCATGGCTTCTGTTCATCATCCATCTCCTCTAACAACTCTATCAACATGATTTCTCTTTTTTCCACGATATCTCTGTCCCTGCCTTTCTTCAGCAGCTTCTCCTTAGTTCTAAGAAATGAAGCGTCTTTCATGGCGGGTGAAAGACGCCTGTGAACCATGATTGATTCGGATTGCCTACTGATTGGAAAATCAAGAGAGGATGCAAGTGAAGCTAGAGCGTCAGCTAAGATGTTCTGATTCCTAAGGACATGGACAAAGATCAATTTCGTGAAAAGCTTTAAATAAGTAGAAGTAAGCTCTTGATAAGGCTTGAGTTTGGGATCAAGAGTTCGATATTTGGTCAGCACTTGGCGAAGAATCAGTTGGCTATCACCCACAATCCTTAGTTTAGTGGCACCATGGAAATGAGCAGCCTCGAGGCCAGCAAGGAGTGCCTCGTATTCAGCTATATTGTTGGTCACTGGAAAGTCAAGCTGAAAGGCTTGTGGAATGATGACACCTTCAGGTGATAACAGAACGATACCGATCCCCTTTCCATGAGAATTCAGAGCTCCGTCAAAATGCAGAGTCCACATATCATCTCTGATTTGATTTACGGACATCAGTTCCTCATCCGGAAACTCTGATCGCACTGGATCAAATCGAGGAAGGGGATGATGAGCGAGATGTTCTGCTATGGCATAGCCCTTGATCGCTTTCTGCTGAATGTAAATGATATCAAATTGAGATAGAAAGCTTTGCCATCGCGCTAACCTATCAGTAAGAACAGATCTCTCCAGAAAGAATTTGATCGGATTCATCCTAGCGATGAAATGGACTTCATGGGCCAGAAAATAATGTTTCAATTTCTGAACAACCCAGACCAATGCTGCACATGTTTTCTCCATCGCTGTGTATCTCTGTTCAGCGGGGTTGAGAAGTTTAGAGAGATAGTAGGCTACCCTCTCCTTTCCTTCTTCATCCTCTTGTGCTAGGACAGCCCCCACTGCATCATCCAGGACAGAAATGTAAAGTATCAATGGTTTGCCTGGAGATGGTGGTCTCAAAACAGGAGGACTTGCTAAATAATTCTTTAATCCATCGAATGCCTCCTGACACTTATCGTCCCAATCGAATTTGACTCCCGGCTTGGTAAGCTCGTAAAACAGCTTACACCTTTGTGAGTGCTGGGAGACGAAACGGCGAATAAATTGCAACCTCCCGATTAATCCTCTCAATTCTTTCAAGTTTTTGGGAGGTGGCATCTCTCTGATAGCCTTCGCCTTATTGGGATCGATCTCAATTCCCCGTTTGCTGACGATGAATCCAAGTAATTTCCCTGAAGATACCCCGAATACACATTTCTTGGGGTTCATCTTTAACTGATACTATCTCGATCTCTCTAATACCCTTGCCAAAACTTTGGCGTGCTCAGCCTTTGTCTTAGATTTAACCAATAAATCATCCACATACACTTCCAGATCTATGTGCATCATGTCGTGGAATATTGCCATCATAGCCCTCTGATAAGTGGCTCCAGCATTCTTCAATCCAAATGGCATGACGACATAGCAGTATGTTCCCCAAGGTGTAGTGAATGATGTTTTCTCTTGATCTTCTTCTGCCAGCTTAATTTGATTGTACCATGAAAATCCGTCCATAAACGATAAAGTTTCATAGCCAGCGGTGTTGTCAATGAGTACGTCAATATGAGGCAATGGAAAATCATCTTTAGGACACGCCCGGTTCAGATCGCGGAAGTCAATGCAAATTCTGACCTTCCCATCTTTCTTCATGACCGGGACTATGTTAGCCACCCATTGTGGATAAAGGACAACTCTAATAAATTTGACTTTATGTAATTTGTCGACCTCTTCCTTCATCTTTAGAGTCATTTGTGGGTGGAATCGCCTTAATTTCTGCTTGGATGAGTCTAACCCCAGCATATCTTCATAACTCCAGGCGAAAGTGTCCTTATAGTCTCTAAGTACTTGCACCATTGCCTTCTCATCCTCTGTAGAAAGATTTTTGCTGACGAGGACAACTTTACGTTCGTCTTCAGTCCCTAAATTGATTTCTTTGGTGGGCTCTTCTACGGCAGCTGAAGGTTCATCTAATCTTTTCACTCCACTGGCATATGCCTCAGCCGCGTCCTCGTCATCTTCCTCATCTTCAACAATGGGGTCTTTCTCATGTACTAACTCATACATCCCATACCCATCATTGACTGACTCATCGTCCATACAATCTTCTGGCATCTGAATCGGATTTTCTAAAAACTGAGGGATTAAAGAGCAAGAAAAACATCTATCAGCTAAGTCCTGGAGGTATCAATCTGGAATTCGCCTACCCTTAGACTTCCTAACTTGACTAACCTGCCTAGAACTAGACTGCCTAACTTCACTAAACTCCCTATTATAACCTAATGAAGATGAAGCATGATGGAAATCCTGGGATACAAGTGGAAATACAGGAGAATCCTCCCGATGGGAGGGGCAGAGTAGATCTAGGAGAGAATCTTGGCCAAAAGACCCGCGCAATGGGGTGTAATTGGACAAGTAAGAAGTTTCCTCAATGAGGATCTGGGAAGAATTTGTTGCCAAATTGGCGTTTTTTTTTGGACAGTGGAGTAGTTAAGCATAAAACAGGAATGAATACAAATAGAAGGAGAATTAGATGGAGGAAGTGGCACCAAGGCCAAAGGGTTAGGGGGATCATACAGCAGTATGTCCCAGATCAAATCATACATCCTCTCTAGATCGAGAGGAGGTGGTGGAATGAGGTCCCGAGGGGACAGAGTAATCATAACGGGCGGAGCCCGTGGAATATCTTCAATAATGACCCGCGACCAAGTCGGGGTCAGGAGCAATGTGCGGAACAGAGTATGGAGCATGAAAACATGAGAAGGATATGTCCCCCTCCAGAGCAGATCTGTGGTGTAGCCAGCTTTATAGGGGTCAGCTGGCTCCCCTTCGTCGGTCTCTTCTGACAGCAATATCCGTTTGTCAAAGATAGCACCGGGACTTTCGATCAGCTCATCAATCTGTGGCGGCCACTTGAGTTCTGCAGGGTCTAGAAACAGTCTGTTCAGTGCAATGTAGAGGTCTCTCAGATCGAACCACCTGTACCATTCACATTCAGGATCATGGAATTTTCTCCTCTTCATAGGCCGCAGAGCCTCCAAGGACTGGTACGTGAGTAGTTCCGAGCAATGCCTGGCCAAGTCTCTCCCATATATATCATGGAAGTCAAAACACGAAGTAATGACCACCGTGTTGTCGTGGCTAATTATGGGCCCCTTTACAAAATGAGTGTATAGGGTCCATGTTAGGGGATTTCGACCTTCTTTGTGCGGTGTAGACATCGTCTCCCAGACTCTCTGGCCATCTTTATTCTCTTCCTACTGAACAATATCTTGTTTCAGTTTTCTTGGCCTATAGCCCAGGCCGCTTCCAAGTGCCCCTCGGTGATCTTTGACAGGAGTGGTCCTGCCTTGTAATTGTGTGCCCAGACCTCTTCCAGGCTGATAACCGCTCTTCATCATAATTCTCCATCTTGGGGTACTCATGCACTTCCCCCTTTTTATGGCATTTAACGAGTAAGGAGAAATAGTGGCAGTTTTCAGAGGATCAGCCACTAGATGGTACACCTGTAATACCGACAGAAAAGGTTGTCGGCCAGGTAAAGAAGCAGATTTGATATTCAAGGAATGACCAGCAGCAAGGATCGGCATGCTTGTAACCTTAATGATTCGTCCTTTAAAGGGAAATTTGAGGCATTGATGATTCGTGGAGGGAATCGCCTCGAGAGTTTTTATGTAAGGACGACCCAAAATGGCATTCAAAGAAGGGTCGATTTCCAGAATGTGAAATTCGACCTCAGCATGACTTACAGGGCCTAGCTCTACTTTCAAATAAACCATTCCCAGAGGGGAACGGGTGGAATTATCATATGTTGTCACAGAGATGGGGCTAGGCAGCCATTTTTCCTTGGGCACACCGCACAGCTCCAGGGTCTTCGGAGGTAAAACATTGATCGAAGCCCCTGTGTCGACCAGGCATGCATCCACGGCCTTCTTGCAGATATTGACCGTGATGCTCAGAGCCATACTTCTGGCTGCCGACGGTGCTAGTTCCGATGTGTGAAATGTATGGAAGGCTGATCCCCCTGAGGAACTAATAGTGCTGCAATCTTTTCCACCGGCACGTCCTCGTTGACCATCACCTTCTGCAAATATTCGATTAAAGCTTCTTGGTGACTCTTCGATCTTTTAATCAGTTCAAGCACGGAGATCCGTGCCGGTGTTCGATCCAGATGTTTCAACAAATCATATTGAGTGCCTGGTGCACTCTCTTCATTGTATGTTTCCTCCGGCAGCTGTGATGGGCCGTCTCTAACTGTTGACTGAGGAAAAACTTTGTTGAAAATTCTTCCACTCCGGAGCGCATGTTCCTCAACCGTGGAAGATCCGGGTGACACTTTGAGTACCGCAGAGTTGGGTGGTGTAGGTGATGCGGGGTGTTGGTGTGTAGGTGATGGTGTGGGATTAGGTGGTGGTGGTATGGTGCGGATTAAAGGTCTAAATGGTTGGATGGTGGATGGGTAAGTGATTGGGGTGGATGAAGTGGGAAATGGTACGCGTAGTAGCGGTTTGGATGGTTGGATGGTGTCTGGGTAAGCGGTAGTGGTAGCGGGTGAAGTGGGAAATGGTACGCGTAATAGTGGTCTGGATGGTAGGAGGGACGCGTAATTGGTTTGCGGTAAGTTATTTGATGGAGGCGTAGGAGTGTGGGGCGTAATGGGCTTGAGAAAAGCGGGTGGTGGTAATGGGTTACTGGGTGCGGGTGAGTGATACGCGGGTGTCGGTAGAGTGGTGATGGTAATAGGCTGTGGTCTGGGTATGGTGATGGTACGGCGTGGTGGTCGTTCTGCGGTACTCGGAATATGACCCGTTAAATAAAGAGAGGAAGAGTCCTCTATTATCCACTGTTGCCCACAGTCAGCCTCAGACCGGCTGTTTGTCAGAATAGGGGCAACTTGGTTTTGGTTTTGATGCTCCGGGAGCGGGTTATGCACTATGCCCATGTTTGGTGGTGGTGCTGCTTGTGTTGGTGGTCTTGCTTGCTGCTGCTGCTGCGCTCTTCTTGCCTTCAAGGCTGATATGTATTTTTTCATTTCTTCCCAGTCTATGCCGCCCTGCTCATTGAGATCATGAATGTAATCTCTAAATTGGAAGCATATGTCAATAGTATGCCCAGGTTGCCTATGGAAATAGCAATACCTAGACGTGTCGGCATTCTGAGGCCAAACTGCCTTTTTCCTTGGCAGGACTAAAGCATTAGCTGCCATTAGGGCACTGAAAATGTCTGCCAAAGATTCTGGGAGGACTGGGTATTCTGCCATCTTTGGGCCTGGAGGTCTTCTCTGTTGGTTGTAGTCAGCAGGAGGAGGGACATTATGATATGCCGGCGGTGCGCGCGGCTGATACTGCTGTTGCTGCTGATACTGTTGTTGTTGTGGCTGTTGGTACTGTAATTGCCGTTGCAGCGGCTGCTGTGGCTGTTGCTGGTTTGGCTACTGGGGCCGTGATAAAGTGTTAAATTAATCATTTAAGGGCAATCATATGCATCATACTCATTGTAGGCGCACGGAACGTCCCCCGCCGCGGCTGCGGGCTTCGGGCGAGGGTTCCTCTCCGTTCGTCTTAGCACTGTGGCGATTTAAAGGGGGTTAGAAATAAAGGATGTGATCGCCAGGAGCATTACCTTACGGTCCCTGTGCTCCGCAGGATGGTGGGGATGTGATCGCGTTTTGTGGGAGCGAGAGATGCTGGTTCCTCCTTCTCTTCCTCCGGCCGGCCAGAGGAGGAGAGCTCGATAGTGCACGCGCAGAATCTGGTAAGAGCCCCTGAAAAGAAAAGACAGACAAAGAAAAGACAATAACCCAATTAGAACTGTGACATGTAGGATCCGTTCATGCAAACATAAAAAATAACTAAAATTAGAGGGTTACGCACCGGATGGGTGTTTGGGAGGGAAGGTGACCATATGTTATGGCCACCCACCTCCCGATTTTTGTTTGGAACCTCTGGGGGTAAAAGGTGCTAAGTCATCCTAGGATGTATGCATGCAGATAAATGCTCGTGTGTGAAGAGTGAAATGATGTGTTGAAGGTAAAAGAGAGTGAAAGAGAGAGGATGTTACGGCATTGATGGAAATTAGAAATGCAATGAAGTGAAAAAGGTGAAACAGTAAAAGAGGGTTAGGAAGACAAGCCCATTTGGAGTGACGTTCCTCCTGAAACAGCCTCCTGACTCTTTGCCCGCTTGCCAGCCTTCTCCGAGCCTTCCTTCCAAGAAGCCACCTCTTAACCTCCGAAAATCCTTAACCCCAAATCCTCATTTAACCCGAAGTCCTTAACCCCTTGCTCGAGAGGATGTGGGGGGGTTTAAATAGGCGAAGGAAAAAAAGGGGAGAAAACAGGGGTCTAAATCCCCGTAAATCACCCTTCAACCAATAGGGAGTGGTCAAGGGTTGGAGGTAGTGGACGCGGCAGTCGCCGGAGTGGGGAGTGGTCGGAGTAGTGGGGACGCGGGCGGCGAGTAGAGGAGATCGTGGGGAAGACAGAGTCAAGGGGGTGGTTAAGAAGTGGACGGCCAGGTGACATGCCTTCCATTCTTGTGGTGGAAGGCGGCCCGGCTGGCCTTCGAAGGGGGTGGAAGGCGAGGGGTGGCCTTCGAAGGTGGTGGAAGGCAAGGGGTGGCTTTCGAAGGTGGTGGAAGGCAAGGGAGCTGGCCTTCCACGAAAAGATGGTGAAAAGTGAAAAAGGCGGCTAAAACGGTGGAAGGCAAGGTAGCTGGCCTTCGAAGGGGGTAGAAGGCGGGGGGTGGCCTTCGAAGGGGTTGGAAGGCGGACTGGCTGGCCTTCCACGAAAAGGTGAAAAGGGGGGCCAAAAGGGTGGAAGGCAAGGTGGGTGGCCTTCGAAGGGGGTAGAAGGCGGGGGGTGGCCTTCGAAGGCGGTGGAAGGCAAGGGGTTGGCCTTCTACGAAAAGGTGAAAAAAGGTGGCCAAAAGGTGGACGGCAAGGTGGTTGGCCTTCGAAGGGGGTAGAAGGCGGGGGGTGGCCTTCGAAGGCGGTGGAAGGCAAGGGGTTGGCCTTCCACGAAAAGGTGGCTAAAAAGTGGAAAAGGTGAAAAAAAGGTGGAAGGCAAGGTAGCTGGCCTTCCAAGGGTGTAGAAGGCGGGGGGTGGCCTTCGAAGGTGGTGGAAGGCGGACTGGCTGGCCTTCCACGGAAAAGGTGGCTAGAGTCGGGATTTGGTTAATGGGCCTAGCTGGTAGTGGGCTGAGATGGCTCAAATGAGGGGATTTATGACGATGGGCTGATGATGGAGGGAATTTATGACCAAAAGGGTGGTCCAAAATCGGTGTCTACAAATGCCCCTCCGGGACACCTGTTTTGCAGTGGAATGGAATGGAATGATAAATAGGTGTTCCGGAAATCGAAACTGATTTTGGACCGCCCGGAAAAGGAATGAGCTATCCCCAGAGATGACATGCGAATGCGGCAAATGCATGAAAGCTAACCATTTGAGTTGCAAGAGTGATTTAAGAAAAGGGACAAAGTTCAGTACTAGAGAATCACAGTCCGTGGGACCCCCGGGTGCTGGAACCGCGAGGCCTTGGCATACCAGAATATAGCGATCTGGCCCAAGGGGATCTCGAGCATGAAAGGTGTAGGAGTGTGACTTGAAGAACTCTCAACACAACGGGCGCGCGGTGGCCTAGCGCATCATGGGATCGCCAAGTGAGAGGATCTCAAGCATACGTATTTGAAAAAAGGATAAGGTCTTGCAATTCGAAGAGTTAACAGACGAACAATCGCCAGACTCACAGATCAACAATGGGTTAAGCAGAGTGATGAAATTATGGTCATTGCCCCTAGGGCGGGAATGGTGGATGATGCTTATGCAATGCATGCTGGTTGAAATCTTTTAAAAAACAAATTCCTAATGCAGTTCCTAATGCAAACAGGAGGGATTTATTGGCCAATCGAATAACTTGGAGAATATAGACTCCTCATTGTTTTGTTTAAAGAGGAACTCAGAGTCTATACGCCCGAAGTTATTAGCCTCCTGTGTCTTCAATCCTACTTGCTTCAGATTCGCTGCAGCTGCAAGAACGCACATCAGTAAATGTAAATAATCAATGATCCACAATATCTTAATGTCGAGCTGCAAGGAAACGAGGGACAAAGGTCCCTGTCGAGTCGAAGCCAGCACGGAAGATATGGCCATTCTCAAAGTAGAATGCCAATCCGGCTGCTTTCGGCTTCGACTCGACGGCAAACGTGTCCTTCTTTTGGGCAGAATCCTTTTCCTGTATGCACAAAATGAAGGGGAGATAGTTAGTAGTATCTGTTTTCGGCTCCTTGCCCAAAAGAGCAACTACCTTTTCCCTAGCCTTCGCATAGGGTCAAGGGGCCGTGTTACTAACCAGACAAAAGGAAGAATATTGAAACTGATGCAAGAAGTAAATATGCAAATGCTGGTGGATATTAACAAGTGAGGTGTGTGATGAATGAAAACATGTTTTTTTTGTCCGACCACCTGGTGACTGCCCAGACTTAGGCTGGTTGAATGATAAAAGGGAAATGCACACTCAACTTCCCAGGTATCCTAAGCTCACATCTAGATTGATTTGGGCCTCTAGACTCCTCAAACTAACCTTGACCGGTTAAGACTCATACTGATGACAATACCGTCATGCCATGCTTAGGCTCCCAGCTGCTTCTGACCACCAAGTTTGCCCAAAAAGCTTTCGAGGTAAATGATTTGCCCGACCCGGGTCTCTTTCCTCACAATCTAGAAGGTATATGATGGAACACCTTGGAACCCTAACGGTCAACCGCGCGACGCTGACCCGGAATCAGACGCCGTCGCACCGATTGGTGACGCGCATGCATTGACCTAAGCCCGAAGTTGTAAGGGTACACATTGAGATTATGGTTAAGAAATTAGTTCACCAGAAACATCGACATTACTCTTCACCCATTTTAGACTCCTGTGATCATGTGAGCATGTGACGATTTTTGAAAACGAACCATTTTAAAATGATGTTCAGTCTTTAGATAGCTATCTCGTGCTGAACCTTGGGGGAGAAAAAGTGAAGAAATTGTGGAGACAAACCTCACAGGAGGATTGACAAAACCGTTAAAAGGACAAGCTGTGACAAAACGGACTCCTTTTGACCTCCTAGATGCCCCAATTTTGACTTTTCAGGCCTTTATTGGATTTCTTGGCCAGGCACGGTCACGACCAGGCTTTTTTCATGATTGCTTGAACCCCTTTTCTTTTTTGTATTTCTTTTCCGCTCTTGACATTTATTGGGGTTATTTGATATTCCGCCTGCGGGGACACTGCCCTCTTCACGTGCTCTGGTCCTTTACATTTCCTTTCTGGGCCCTTTTTTGTTGAGGGGTTACATCTATCGGGTTTTTTGAGGAACCGCAATTTGCTGAGCTCGACCGTTTAAGGGCGTCAACTGTCCTGATCGGTCGAGAGACGAAGAGCAAAGGTTGCATTGTGACAGTATACTAAAGACTTGGGACTCATTTTAAACAGGTTCTTTTTGAAAAATGTGCAGGTGTGTGCATGTCATGATGAGCATAGGGATCCGTATGAAAGTAAAGTAGACACGTCCAAGGTTCTGGTAGACCAAAATCTTAGCCAAACCGCAAAGTCATCCCAACCTATCATGCAACTAGACCTAGACAGGGGGTTACGTAGCAGTCACCAGACAATTGGATTTTGTGTCTTTTCTGATTTTTTTGTCATTTCCATTAAAGTATGTACATATTTACAAATATTTTGATGCTTTTTGGATATTCGATTTTTTGGGAGATTTTGAAATTTTTGATTTTTTTGTATTTTGAGGGTAAAACTTCTTCAAATGACTCCTATCCAAAGGAAAGCTTTTCAACAATTTTCAAATATTTACACTTATTTGCTAACTAGAAATGAAAGAACTTACCTACCTCTACAACTTGTGGATAAAGAGGAGGCTATCCAATCCCCGAGCGATTATGCACAAGACTCAGAGGGTGAGTCAAACATGTTGCAAAGGTGGGTCCTTGAGACAGAGACCCAATGATGGCAGAATTGCCCCAGGAGTGTGCTACGACCGGTGATAAAAGCCTGAGAAGGGCAGGTGTGTGAAATAGCAAGGGAGTGAGGGCGGTGGATACCTGTTCATCCCTCACTAAGGAGGCTCCTTCTCGTCGAGTGGTTGGTTCATAGAACAACAGCTGTGTTGCGAAATCTTCTGCCTCTTCCCTCTGAATTTCATTGATTGCTTCCTTCAACTCATCCTCAAGATAGTGTATCTTGAGTACCTCTTGATTTTCCTTCACAAAGTGATCTAAGATACTCCATTTTCTTGATTCCTCAGTTGGTCTGGTTAGTATGTAACCCAATTTGAGTCCTCCACTGGTCAGATTTTCAAAGATAGGTTCTTGAATTCCCTGCTCTTCTTTGCCTATCCCAGATCCTGAACTATGCCCCATTTCGTTCATAAGCTGCCAACCTATGCTAGGCTGGGGCTTGGCCTGAGAGTCAACCAATGAAAGGATGGGCTCTGCCCCTTTTCCAGGAGTGATCATGGATGGAATTTGTTCAGTCGAGACTAAATCCAAAGGCTCAAGATAGGGGGTACCCTTCATTTTGACAATCTTCCCCTTGTATGGGAATTTATAGCACTGATGATTAGTGGAGGGCCCTCCCAAGGTCTGGTCCATCCGAGGCCTTCCCAAAATGGCGTTGTATATGGGCTTGACATCAAGGATGTAGAATTCAAAGATCAAGGCCACTGGGCCAATTTCCAGGTTCCCATTTGAGACCATCATGGAAGTAGACTCAATCTTCTCTGGATCAACCCCTACTTTCTTGGGGGTCTTGAGTGGACAAACATTGATTGATGCCCCAGTATCCAACAGGATGAAGTCCAATGAGTGACCCTTGAGTATTGGGGTCAAACATGAGGGAAGGGATTGACATTCAGGGGGAGCTAGACTCTTATCTGTGAAGGACATGGTAGGTGTCTGGGTGACTGAGAGAATGGCATTGGTGACCCCCCTGATAGGAAGATCTTCTTTGAGTGTAATGCGCTGGAGGAACTTGAACAATGTCTCCCTGTGTGTAGGAGACCTCCCAATCAACTTTAGGACTGGCATCTTAGCAGGAGTTTTCCCTAGATGCTGCAAGATGTCATACTCAGACAGATCTGAATCCTCTTGAGAGTCCAAGGGTTGACTTGTTGGGGGAATGATGTGATTTCTCAGTGTGACACCAATCGGACTGGGGTCAACTGCCTGATCTGACTTTAGTGGTTGAACTGGTGGTGAATTTATTAGGCAGAATTGGGTTACTGGACTTGGCTTTGGTGTTGGACACAAGATGGATGGAGGAGGTTCTCTGATTGAAATTGAAGGAGCTTGGATCAGAGTAACTGGGTTGATGGCTGTTGGTTGTTCCCTAGGTCGTATCAAGACCAAAGGTTTGTCTTGGATGATAGTGGAGACTCCTTGCAACGGCTCTCTAGGTTTGGTCGTCCTAGTAGGGCACTCACGCCATATCCCAACCTCTTCATACTCCCAGTGCTGTCCTCTGTGATCGACATTTGGTTCCAAATTTTTGACAAGGGTGCTCACCCTTTCTAGAGAGATAGATGGATCTTGGGCTACCTGATGAGAGGGTGGAGGGCCCTTGACTTCCAAGGTTTCAGCAGCCTCTTTCATGTGCCCCCAATTGATCTTGGCACTGGAGAGAGGGGGAACTGCTGAATATGGTTTCTGATTGGATTGATTGTCTGATCTGGACATAGGACTGGGTAACCTAAAGGGCTGCCCCAAGGCACTCACCTGTTCATTGATTGCCACTCCCTCTATTGGTGGAATCCTCTTACTTCTGTTCTGATTTTCAAAAAAGGATGGCAAAGTGGAACTCCATATCTGAGATTGAACTACCCAAGCTCGATTATAAAGTTGTGCGAATGTGTGAAATTCGCTCAGCATGAGAATAGACCGAAGCTGCGGGATAGCGTTATTGACTAGCATGGTGATAGCTTGAGATTCGGGGATTTCCACTTCTACCATAGAGGCCATTGCCCTCCACCTATTGGCAAAATACGTGAACTCCTCTTCAGGCTTCATCTTTTCCATCACAAGATCAAACAAGGTGGGAGGCATGGTTGTCATATAACTAAACTGAGTGATGAATTTTTCGGAGACCATATCAAAATTGATTAGGTCTGTGGCGGGCAAGGAAGAAAACCATCTTAAGGCCTCACCTTCTAAGGATTTCTGGAACAGATGGACAAGGAGGACTCTGTCGTAGAGCCATTGATGGGAATCCATGAGGAAACTTGACAGGTGATCATGAGGGTCAGAGGTGCCATCATATTTCCTGTACTCGGGAGCTTTGAATCCTGGTGGAAAGTAGGCCGGTGGGAGCTTGCAATAACTTGAGAGAGAATGCGGTTGTTTCAGGGTAAGTTTCTCGGCCATGAACTTACGCACACAGGTTTCAACTTCACTTTTATAGATGAATTCTTTCTGCTCAGGAGGAGGTGTAGTTGGAGAGACTGGAATTGGCATGACAGGTGGAGCAACTGGGGTAAGCGTTGGCTGATTGATGCGAGTCTGAGCTCTGTTGGGAGATCCTTGGAAGTGAGTTCCCCGAGGAGTGGCATCTTGAGTTTTGCCACCAGAGGCCAACCGGATGAGTTGATCAGGGGTGTACCGTGATAACACGGCAGTAAGTTCCGGATCCTCACTTGGGTTTCGGAGGGTTCTGTTGGACATTATAAGGTCACTTTCTGAAGAAGAAGATTCATCCAAGCACCTTCTCCTAAATTCCTCTCCAGGTGTTTGAAACATGCCCACAAATGTTGGTTGTGGATCCTCTTCAATCTCAAACAGAGGGTTGTGTGTAACATTGTTGCCGAACTGGTCCATGTCATCATACACAGCATTGACATACATTCGGTTCATTATGAAGCACAGACCCTAAATGATTTTATGGTCTACTTGAAATGTTTGCCAATGTTTTATGAAGTTGGTTTCTAACAAATCAAGTTTAACCCTTAACGACCCTTCACTTTCCAAAGCTTGTTCCACCGAGATTCAATTAAGTGTCTTTAAATTTGAAACAGTTCACTAATTCCTCACACAAACCCAAGGTTCCTACAGGGTGGTTTTAGGTACAACCTGCTCGGCGGCCAAGTGGGAATCCCTGGCTCGCGGAGACTGACGGAGGTTCCCAACAGAATAAGACTAGTCGCACCTGAGTGGGAATCCTCAGATGGAGAGTCAAACTCTGTGGGAGAGGTAACTAGAAGTGTGATGCCGGCTCTTCCTTAAGAACCCCTGCGGATAGCACCCTTGAACCAACCCACAATCTAGCAGACAGAAAAGGAAAGAAAGACAAGAGAACGGTAAACAAAAGGCAAACTAGAATCCGCAACAAATAAAAAAGGGACACTTAAAAATCAGAAAGCCAGAAAAGTCGGAGCCTGGACGGCAGGCTACCTGGCCGTCCTAGAGCCTGGACGGCCAGGCAGTCGGCCGTCCAGCCTGGGCTGGACGGCCAGGCACTTGGCCGTCCGGCCCACTGGACGGCCAGGCACTTGGCCGTCCTGCCTGGACGGCCAGACGCTTGGCCGTCCTGGGCTCTGGACGGCCGGGTGCTTGGCCGTCCGGGCTGGGCTGGACGGCCAGGCACTTGGCCGTCCGGTCCACTGGACGGCCAGGTACTTGGCCGTCCGGTCTGGGCGGCCAAGCGCTTGGCCGTTCAGAACACTGGGCGGCCAAGTGCTTGGCCGTCCACAGGAACTCTTGTATTTTAAGTTGCCTTACCTGCGCGGCGAGCAAGAGAGTGTCCCATCGTGATCGCCAAAGGGCTGTAGGCGCACGGAACGTCCCCCGCCGCGGCTGCGGGCTTCGGGCGAGGGTTCCTCTCCGTTCGTCTTAGCACTGTGGCGATTTAAAGGGGGTTAGAAATAAAGGATGTGATCGCCAGGAGCATTACCTTACGGTCCCTGTGCTCCGCAGGATGGTGGGGATGTGATCGCGTTTTGTGGGAGCGGGAGATGCTGGTTCCTCCTTCTCTTCCTTCGGCCGGCCAGAGGAGGAGAGCTCGGTAGTGCACGCGCAGAATCTGGTAAGAGCCCCTGAAAAGAAAAGACAGACAAAGAAAAGACAATAACCCAATTAGAACTGTGACATGTAGGATCCGTTCATGCAAACATAAAAAATAACTAAAATTAGAGGGAAACGCACCGGATGGGTGTTTGGGAGGGAAGGTGACCATATGTTATGGCCACCCACCTCCCGATTTTTGTTTGGAACCTCTGGGGGTAAAAGGTGCTAAGTCATCCTAGGATGTATGCATGCAGATAAATGCTCGTGTGTGAAGAGTGAAATGATGTGTTGAAGGTAAAAGAGAGTGAAAGAGAGAGGATGTTACGGCATTGATGGAAATTGGAAATGCAATGAAGTGAAAAAGGTGAAACAGTAAAAGAGGGTTAGGAAGACAAGCCCATTTGGAGTGACGTTCCTCCTGAAACAGCCTCCTGACTCTTTACCCGCTTGCCAGCCTTCTCCGAGCCTTCCTTCCAAGAAGCCACCTCTTAACCTCCGAAAATCCTTAACCCCAAATCCTCATTTAACCCGAAGTCCTTAACCCCTTGCTCGAGAGGATGTGGGGGGGTTTAAATAGGCGAAGGAAAAAAAGGGGAGAAAACAGGGGTCTAAATCCCCGTAAATCACCCTTCAACCAATAGGGAGTGGTCAAGGGTTGGAGGTAGTGGACGCGGCAGTCGCCGGAGTGGGGAGTGGTCGGAGTAGTGGGGACGCGGGCGGCGAGTAGAGGAGATCGTGGGGAAGACAGAGTCAAGGGGGTGGTTAAGAAGTGGACGGCCAGGTGACATGCCTTCCATTCTTGTGGTGGAAGGCGGCCCGGCTGGCCTTCGAAGGGGGTGGAAGGCGAGGGGTGGCCTTCGAAGGTGGTGGAAGGCAAGGGGTGGCCTTCGAAGGTGGTGGAAGGCAAGGGAGCTGGCCTTCCACGAAAAGATGGGGAAAAGTGAAAAAGGCGGCTAAAACGGTGGAAGGCAAGGTAGCTGGCCTTCGAAGGGGGTAGAAGGCGGGGGGTGGCCTTCGAAGGGGTTGGAAGGCAGACTGGCTGGCCTTCCACGAAAAGGTGAAAAGGGGGGCCAAAAGGGTGGAAGGCAAGGTGGGTGGCCTTCGAAGGGGGTAGAAGGCGGGGGGTGGCCTTCGAAGGCGGTGGAAGGCAAGGGGTTGGCCTTCTACGAAAAGGTGAAAAAAGGTGGCCAAAAGGTGGACGGCAAGGTGGTTGGCCTTCGAAGGGGGTAGAAGGCGGGGGGTGGCCTTCGAAGGCGGTGGAAGGCAAGGGGTTGGCCTTCCACGAAAAGGTGGCTAAAAAGTGGAAAAGGTGAAAAAAAGGTGGAAGGCAAGGTAGCTGGCCTTCCAAGGGTGTAGAAGGCGGGGGGTGGCCTTCGAAGGTGGTGGAAGGCGGATTGGCTGGCCTTCCACGGAAAAGGTGGCTAGAGTCGGGATTTGGTTAATGGGCCTAGCTGGTAGTGGGCTGAGATGGCTCAAATGAGGGGATTTATGACGATGGGCTGATGATGGAGGGAATTTATGATCAAAAGGGTGGTCCAAAATCGGTGTCTACACTCATGTTTTTATCTGCAAAATAGCATGAAATGATAGATAATTGTGTAACAAGTTCAACGGTACCAATTTCATCAAATTCTGACTTAAAAACATCGTCATTTCATATGATTAAAGGAGTATAGCGCATTTGCGGTTTTTCGACAAAACCGAGACGAAATGAATAAATATGATGATATTTTTATGATAATACGCTAATTTATATTTATTTTATGTGAACAGGACATGCCGATGATGCAGTGCAGCTGGTGGAGTTTCTGGAAATTTGGGGGAGGTCTAATGTTCGGATTTCAACTAAAGCAGGGGTAAAAATGCAATTTGATGTCCTAATATTGCTCAGATTCCTTCTTTCTCTGGAGTTTCCCAAAACCCTCTATTTCCTTCTTTCTCTCCAATTTCCCAACCACATCCCTTCCTTTATTTTAAAAATCCTCTCTCTCTCGTTTTAGAAATTTGAATCCTCTTTCTTCTCCAGTTTCCTCTTCCTCTCCAAATCCGAATCCTGTCCCTTCTCCAAGCCTCCCACGTTCCTTCTCCTCTTCCAATTTCTCCTATAACTTCCCTCTCTCTCTCCCAGATTCGCCGCCTCTTCTTTTCCGAACTCTCTCCCCGCAGCTCTCTCTTCCTCTTTCTCCAGTCTTCAACCCTTCGTTTTTACTTTCCTAGCCGCAGCAGTTCTCCTCTCTCTCTCTCTTATTCTTTCTCCCACGCAGCCCTCTCTCCGTTCTGTTTTCCAACTCCTCTCCAGCATCCTTCTCTCCCTCTCTCCGGTTCTACCTCTCTCGGTCTCTCCTCCTCTTCTCAACATCTCCCTCGCCGTTTCTCTGGTCCTCATCCACGTGCATGCGAACACACCAGCAAGCAACAGCTTCAGTTCCACCTGCGGTGAAGCCGCCAACATCCTCCACGCATCACCTCCAGTCCTGCACATCGGCGTTCAAGGTTCACAGCACCTGCCCGAGCTCTTCGGCAAGACTGCACCAGCGGCTTCACGGTTTTCTCCAGCGCACGCATGCAGGCACGTAGCCGGGCTGCCAACATCCTCCACGCATACCAACAGCTTCCAAGCATCCCCCACACGGCCTTTCCCAGTTGCGGTGAAGCCTTCCACGTGGAGTCCATGCATGCATCTCCATGCATGCCGGTGAGTTCTCTCCAGCAGCAGCTGCGGTGAAGCCCACGCCTGCATCCATCTTCTCCACGCACCAACAGCTTCCACGCGACAGCCTCTAGCATCCTCCAGCCGCCAACCTGCATGCAGCCAGCCGTCCACCTTCTGCCCTCCACTTGGTGAAGCCGACCTCCAGCGCATGCAGCAGCTTCTTTCCTCTCAACTGCAGTAGCTCCAGCAGCCAGCCGTCCAAGCCCTTCTCCATGCATGCAAGCCAGCAACAACAAAGCACACATGCACTTGTTTTTTTTTTCATACTTCCACCGCTCCTATTGCATAATCTGTTAAATTGTTTTAGTTTAATTTAGTTTAGTTAAATTGTTATTGTTTAATTAATTCTTGTTGCATAACAATTGTTTAGTTTAACTTAGAAGTTTTGTTATTCTTACAACATGTTAATTTCTCTCTCTTCTCAATTCTAAATATAGTTGTGTTCGTGCTTTTAAAAATTAGGTTAGTTTAATTCGTAAATTTAGTTTAATTTGATTAGATAGTTAATTAACCAATTCAAATTTTCAATTTTTTTTAGATAATTAAAATCTAAGGTTTTCAAAATTAAAATCTTAACTCCCTGTGGATCGACTCGGACTCACTACTGTTAATTTTCAAAATCTGATTTGAGTGAGCCAGATAAATTTAGATTGAACGTTTTCATGAGTGTTTGACGACGCACAATTTAGAACGATCAGGCCGCTGATACTGGGGCTACTGATACTGAGGGTTCGGTTGCTGCCTGTACCCCTGCTGGATCGGCTGCGGTGGCCTCTGGTACTGTTGTTGACTCCTCACGAACTGGAGCGAATTGTTGTTCATGCTGCTGACTTGCTCATGAGAGAGCGTGCCCTCAGTAGTTGGACCTGTGCTAGGAGAATTCGGTACTGCAGGCTTCCGAGGTGGAGGCCTGCTAGGTCTGTGAGGATTAAAGACGCTAGAGAACGTAGCGTCCTTGAAGGCGTTCTGACAGTACCGTGCTCTTTCATAGAGCTCTGCCATGTTGGTTAGATTGTTCAGGGAGAGGACTAGTTTGAACTGGGGCGTGGCATTGGAAATCAGCATCTTCACTTGCTCCGACTCGGACAAGTGATCTTTTACTTTCTCGGCCAAGCCCCGCCATCTGTAGGCAAAACTGACGAACTCTTCATCGGGTTTCATCTTCTCTGCTATTAGGTCAGTGATGGACAGGGAGGGGGCAACTATGTCTTGGTATCGTTGAATGAATTTTCGAGAAACGATACCATAGTCCTCTACTTCGAAGGGTTCCAAAGAAAAGAACCATTCAAGGGCTGGTCCCTCTAAAGATCTCATGAACAAAAAGGCCAACGACCTCTTGTCGTTTTGCCAGAAGGATGATTCGTACATGAACTCCTTCAAGTGGGTGAAGGGGTTACCAGTACCGTTGTACTTCCGGTACACTGACATCTCGGAGGGTGGTAGGTGGAACACTGGCAGGCTCGGTAAGTTAATTTCCGGTGCAGCTTTGACCCCCATCATCTTCTGGAGGTTGTTGAATTGTTCATCCATGCACTCCATCTTCGCCAGCAACGCTTGCGTTGTCAGATCTGCCTGGGGAGGAGGAGGAGGTGGAGGTACTTGATAGGCCTGTTGCCTAGAGTACGTCGGACAGGGAGGATAATAAAGAGGAGGTCCGGCAGAGCTTCCGCCATGCCCGAGGGCATTTTGATAAGCAGGCGTTAGTGGTCTAGCCGGTTGCCTAGAAGATGAAAGTTGCGGCCCAGCTGGCCGAGAAGTGATATGGAGGCCTTCCATGGCCTGATGAATGTAAGGAGGATGAAGAGGAGGTTGTTGAGGGATGGCAGGGGGAGCCGCAGGGTTCGGCTCGGCAGGCTGCATGGATGCCTTTCCCTTCAGAATGGACTGGATCGCCTCGAACTGCTGAGGGTCCAGACGGGAGGCAAGAACTCCCAAAGCATTGATACGATCCGAAGGATCAGAGGACGAGGGATCATTTTGATTCATGTCTCCCTCGAGAATGGGATTGGGAATCGCATACTCATGCGGGGGAGGATCAGGATATTGCTTATGGGGATGAAAAAGAGGGGTCCGGACATTCCCATCATGTCGAAACGGAACGGGGACAGAATTACGGGAGGTATCAGCATCTCTCCCGCTCTCATAATTGTAATCAGAATCGCGAGGGGCATTAGCATCTCCCTCGTAGTTGACAATGGCATCTGGAGCCATACTCAAGTCCCTGCTTGATCGGAGCAGCATGATGTTAGATTCTTTCTTCAAGGATTAGCAAACAAGTTGTACAGAGATTTAAACAAACAAGTAGATGCTTAACGTAATTTTAAGATTCCTTGTTGAGTTATTTGGATTTAATTAAACCACAAATTCGCTCAAGGGATGGGATTCTAGTTTCAGTTCAATATCCACCGTTATTTTCTATGGCTTTCTCTCACAACGTTTATGGAATCTAACCGGGACTTCAACTGGTACAACCAGCCCGATGATCAAGGAGGAGCACCTTGATTTTGGGGACTTACGGAGGCCTTAACGCCAACTTCTCTAGTCTGATCATGGGACCGACCCAATCAGAGAGAGTTGATGACGTCAAGTAGAGTGTTCCTAAGAAAATGAGGGTATTAGCCTCAATGCGTATGACCTGTAGCCTGGATGGCCTCTAATGCTTAATACATAATGGGTAATTAGCACACAGATCACAAAAATCTGAGAACTGAAGAAGAAATAAGAAACTGCCTGAATAGCGTCGAGAGTAGTCGACGCTATTCAAACAAAATCTTAATTTTTCGCAGAAGCTCAGATTGCAGACAGCAGAGAAATAAGACTGAAAGGCGTCTGGGTATGACGACGCAGTTTGAAATGCGTCGCTGTTCCTGGACGCTTTTCAAGTTGCAGAAGCAGTTTTCCAGGAAGAATTTCTGGGTTGATTCCTCCTCAAACAGGATAAAAACAGTAAATAATCAGCTCATGCAAGATTTTTTTTAGTTTCAGGTTTTAACATGATGATTTTACTAATTAAACAACTAAGATATCAATCAATCACACAGCATTTCATCACAAAAAGTAGCTTTTCAACTAATCAACGGGGAGGGCAAGATCTTGCCACTGGGGTGTGCACGTGGTGCACGTAGGAAATTAACTAAACTAAAAACACTCACCAATTGGTGAGGACGTGTCGAGAGACACAAGTGGTGCACCATGGGTGCCCGATTGATAACAGCAAGAACAAAAGAACTAAAAGATGGCGAGGCCAGGTCCCACCGTGATCACCAAAAAAGCTGTGAGTGCTTAAAATGAGTGTGTGATTATCATGAAAGATCTATGTTGTTTAAGTGCAAAAATAAACCTATTAAAAAGGAAACTACGTGAAGTGATCGCCAGAAACTTTTGACTTAAAAGTTCCAAAAGAAAGAGTTTGATCGCCTACCTGTTTAAACGTGAGAGATGTTGAGCTCTTGATTCCCCTCCTTCAGCCGGCTGAAGAAAGAGAGTCCCTCCTTTTCCTTTGTTCTTGTTGTCGAGTTTGAGGATCGTCCAGAGTTCTTTGTGATTTGCTTGTTGATTTCCTCCCTTTTTTTATTCTCCTTTGCAGCTTGCAAGAAATAGAAAGAAGAATAAATAAATGATGAGAATTTAGGCAAAGGTCCATTCTAAACAGAGTTTTAAACATGCAACTAAACATAGAACTTACTTGTTGGGATGGTCTTTGAAACCCTTTTAAATTAATTTTAGAAAATGATGCTAATGTGGTGTGTGTTGCATGGAGTGATGTGATGAAGAATGTAGAATTAATGAAATGAATATGAAAAAGTACAGAAATGAATTGAAAAACCTATGCCGGTTGGATGAAGTCTTGAATTGGATGAAGATTGGATGAAGAATGGACGCCGACTTCTGGAAACAGCAGCACTTCGGCGTTTGGACGTCGTTGCTTCGATCTTCAATCACTAACTCTGATTCTAACTTTTATTCTAACTTTGATTCTAACTTTTTTTTTCACCCATTCAAGATGCAAGGTATTTATAGACTTCTTCTGCGTCCGCGGATTTACATGGAAAAATTTGGGATTTATCCATCTTAACCAACAGATAAATATATATTAATTCATCTTTATCTGTAATTATCTAAAACGCGTCCACCATTAAAGACGCCTTTCAGATTGATTAAGATAAAGATAAACATCCAGAAGAACTTATCTTTATCTGTATTAACTAAAACGCGTCTACACGTGTAGACGTCTTTTACATTAATTAAGATAAGGATAAACATCCGGAAGAGAAGTAGAGATAGCTTAGGAAACCTAAATTGCGTCATGTCTCACAGACGCCTTTTAGCTAATTAATCAATTGATTAAAATTCAAATTTAAACATTAACATAAGAATAAACTCTAAATGGCGTCCACATAGGTCGACGTCTTTTAGACTTCTTCATATTTTAACTGAAATTTGAGTTAAAAACAATTTAATTGATTAACTTAAACATGTCTGTTAAACCCGACACTCAAAAAGATCAATAAAAATTAATCAACGATTAAATATCAGACCATTCTGAGGCATTATTATATGATATGAATTTTACTCGAAATGGTGTCAAAATTAGCGTGTCTACACCTGTCTTTCTTTATTGCTCAGGAGGGCACTGAGGAAAATCAGACGAGGGTCTTCTGGCTTACCGAGATCAATCTCTACCAGTTCATCGACCGTAGCCTGTCCTCCATCCTCTATCTCACAAGGAGCTAGCTGAAAATCGACGAAATCCTCGTCTTCGTCCATATTGGCTGAATAGGCCTTATGCCATTCGTCTGCTTTTTCATGCGGCTCTTGAGAAGTTGCATCAGCAGCTCCCGAAAGTCCCTTTTGTTCTTCCACATTGACGTCTTGACTTTTATTTGTGCTTTGGGAAGGCCCTGCCGGACATTGCTCCATTCACAGGTAGAGTTTGTCTCGGTTGAGGCTATCTTGACAGATGGAGGGATTTCTTCATTTTCATCCTCTGAACTATCAAGCCTGGTAAGACCAATTGGCTCCTTTATCCCTGATGGTAGACTCACCATATGGACTGCATATAGGGTGGGAGATCCATGGCATCGCCTATACCCAAGGCCTCTTCTTGCTTGATTGGATGATGATTGCCCCCTGGCTTCTACAGGGTACCATAATTCTTGAAAGAATTTGTTTCTGGCTGCACTTTGCCTTTTCAGAATGTTTTGACATTTGCACATCTGTTTTATGTATTGGGGCATGTCGTCCATTTCTTGGACTACTTCTTCAACTTCCAGTTGGACATTTTCATGCCAAAACCGTCCTCGGGAGGACTCTCTGGCACAAGATCTCCCTTATAAAATGTGATGTACCGCCCATCTTTGTGACGGACTGTCAGGGTCTTTAATTCTTCCATCGTGTGGACTTCCCTTGGGAATATAAGCTTTATAAGGTAAGGAGGTAGGCATATGCTAGCCTCTATTTCTTTGCTAATAGTATTAGTTTCTACATTGATGGCGGGCCTACCAAATTTAGCCGACTTTCGATAAGACTGGCCGGGTTTCATTCCTTGCCGGAATCTGGCAGCTTTGGCTTCATTAATTGTAATTCTGCCTTCCTCATTGGAAGACTCATCGGCTATCTTCTTCCCCTTACGACGGCTTTCGCCAGTCGTTGGGTCTGAGGCCTTATCAAAATATAACTGAGCATCCGCCAGATGACAATCATATGCTTTAAACGGTTCCAAGTCAGCAAATATTCGATGTTGTTCGTCGTCTTTTGTATATTTAAGGCATTGGTGGAGAGTTGAAGGCACCACCCAATTTCCATGTAACCAAAGACTCCCTAGTAATGCCTTGAAGGAGGTATTGGAGTCGACTATGAGAAATGACACTTGGGTCACCCAGTCATCCAACGACAGCTCCACATCAACCCGCCCAAGGGCTTCTTCTGCCTCTTGGTTGAATCCTGATATCGTTATGCCTTGCACCTTCTTCATACATAGTGTAAGGTATAATGCTTGAAATGTTTTGAGGGGCAATATATTTACTGCAAATCTCGAGTCTACCAGTATTCGATCAACCTCTCGGCCGTTGATTTTACCCCGCATATATAGTGGTCTGTTATGGCATGGTGACGATAGCAGCATATCATCATCGGTAAAAGTCACCGTGGCCTCATATGCCTGAGCTCTTATTTCGGCCATATGAACCTCATATGTTTCGGGATCTTGGAGGGCAGCAATCAAGGCCTCCCTCAGTTCCTTGCTCAAGGCTATTGCTTCCCATATGCTGAGGGATGCTGGCATTCTTTTCATATTTTGTATCACCTTTCGATCCGCCCTGGTTGAGGGATGCTGGCATTCTTTTCATATTTTGTAGCACCTTTCGATCCGCCATGGTTCGGGCTTGCACAATAAGAGGTATTATTTCTGCCATACTATGAAGGGTCTCCTTCAAGGCTTTTGACTGCCCCCCAGAAGTCGGAGATTCTCCTATTTGCATTTGTCCTTCTGAGGGATTAATTTGTGCTTCTTCAGTAAATAATTCTGCCAAGGCCTTGACTCCTTCTGCAGGATCAGGTTGAGCCGAAGGGTTTATCTCTTCTTGTTCTTTGATGAGTTGAGCATTTTCTGTTTGTTGAGAATATTCCTCTTCATCGGAAGAGGGATAGAAGCGAATGTTACCCCGGATTTCTGGCTCCATAATTGGTCCTGGGTTTTCTCCCCTGAAGTAGATGATTCGATTTTGATTCTCCTGGCTTTTACTTTGACCATTATTGCGGTCTCGGCCCCGGCCTCGGCCTCTATTTTGATTCCTCCGGTTCCCTCTTCTTTGGTAAGTAGCCAAAGGAGTTCCGACTTCTGGTGAAGTGTGCCTCACTTCGCCATCTGAAATATCTTGAAATTGAGCCGACACTACATGACATGCTCGATATTGTTGTTCCACTTTTTTCCATTGTTAGACTATTATCCCAGAATATACTAGCATCATCTGGGATTGAGAGCTCATCCTCACTAGCTTTCCGTATGCGACCACGGAGGTCCAACAGCCATGCTCTGAGGCGGGCTCGCCGGTTGAGCTCTTCCCATGGAATATATTGACTTAGAGGGACATCCTCTGTTGGCTGATTTTGCCGATATTCATCCAATTCATCAATGATCTTTTGAAGTCTTTGAAGTGGCGAGATCTTGTCCTTGGACATATTTACGGCATTAGTGAGCATTTCTTGCTTCTTCAGCCTTCTCTTCTCACTTCTTTTTCTATTCTTTTCTTGTTTCTTTCTTCTTGCTGCTTCTTGAATGGAGCTAGGTTGGGCCGGCATTTCTGGAAATGGGTCGAAATGGACCGCAGCTTTTCCTTTTGCCATATGTGTTTGCGGGGATTTAGCCGATTTAGGCTTCTTTTTCTTCTTCGCCTTAGTCCACGGACTTTCTGGCTGATTGCGGTCAAGAGTGGCTTTAACAGCTTGCTCGACCACTGAATTGGCAACATTTGATATTCGCCGAATATTTTCATCTTTGATGATGAAGCAATGCTCCGTTCGGTGACCAAGAGCACGATGGTAGTGACAGAAGTTAGGGTCATCTGTCATATGCATCTCTTCCTCCCTTCTCGGCTTTGAAAGAGCGATGACTTTCTTTTTCATACAAAGTCGGAAGAGTTCCCGAACTTTGTCTTTGGGGAAAGAATAAGGCTTTGCACGCCTTTCCCTCAAAGTCAAGGAACTTCTGAAGCGTATGCGAACCTCTTTATCGGCCATTCGCCTAGCTTGACGCCCTTTTTCGGCTATTTTTACGCTTTCGTGACTCCTTCTATAAGAGGTCGTTTCCTCTTGGCGATATGTTTCTATATCCTCTCTAGGAAACATAGTTTGTTTGCCTCTTTTTCTCGAAGGGCGATTGGGGTCTGACCCTAACCCTTCAGAAGAGAAGAATTTCGTGACAAAGATACTTGGTGACAAAGCGTATGGACAAAGATCAATTTCGTGAAAAGCTTTGAGTAAGCAGAAGTAAGTTCTTGATAAGGCTTGAGCTTGGGATCAAGAGTTCGATACTTGGTCAGCACTTGGCGAAGAATTAGTTGGCTATCACCCACAATCCTGAGTTTAGTGGCACCATGGAAATGACCAACCTCGAGGCCAGCAAGAAGTGCCTCGTATTCAGCTATATTGTTAGTGACTGGGAAATCAAGCTGAAAGGCTTGTGGAATGGTGACACCTTTAGGTGATAACAAAACGATACCGATCCCCTTTCCATGAGAATTCAGAGCTCCGTCAAAATGCAGAGTCCACATATCATCTTTGATTTGATTTACGGACATCAGTTCCTCATCCAGAAACTCTGATCGCACTTGATCAAATCGAGGAAGGGGGTGATGAGCGAGATGTTCTGCTATGGCATAGCCCTTGATCGCTTTCTGCTGAATATAAATGATATCGAATTGAGATAGAAAGCTTTGCCATCGTGCTAACCTATCAGTAAGAACAGATTTCTCCAGAAGGAATTTGATTGGATTCATCCTAGCGATGAGATGGACTTCATGGGCCAGAAAATAATGCTTTAATTTCTGCACAACCCAGACCAATGCTGCACATGTTTTCTCCATCGCCGTATATCTTTGTTCAGCGGGGTTGAGAAGTTTAGAGAGATAATAGGCTGCCCTCTCTTTTCCTTCTTCATCCTCTTGTGCTAGGACAGCCCCCACTGCATCATCCAGGACTAAAATGTAAAGTATTAATGGTTTGCCTGGAGATGGTGGTCTCAAAACAGGAGGACTTGCTAAATAGTTCTTTAATCCATCGAATGCCTCCTGACACTTATCGTCCGAATCAAATTTGACTCCCGGCTTGGTAAGCTCGTAAAACGGCTTACACCTTTGTGAGTGCTGGGAGACAAAACGGCGAATGAATTGTAACCTCTCGATTAATCCTCTTAACTCCTTCAAGTTTTTAGGAGGTGGCATTTCTCTAATCGCCTTCGCCTTATTGGGATTCCCCGTTTGTTGACGATAAATCCAAACAATTTTCCTGAAGATACCCCGAATACACACTTCTTGGGGTTCATCTTTAACTGATATTCTCTCGACCTCTCTAATACCCTTGCCAAAACTTTGGCGTGCTCAGCCTTTGTCTTAGATTTAACCAATAAATCATCCACATACACTTCCAGATCTATATGCATCATGTCATGAAATATTGCCATCATAGCCCTCTGATAAGTGGTTCCAGCATTCTTTAACCCAAATGGCATGACGACATAACAGTATGTTCCCCAAGGTGTAATGAATGACGTTTTTTCTTGATCTTCTTCTGCCAGCTTAATCTGATTGTATCCTGAAAATCCGTCCATAAACGATAAGGTTTCATAGCAAGCAGTATTATCAATGAGTACATCAATATGAGGCAATGGAAAATCATCTTTAGGACACGCTCGGTTCAGATCGCGGAAGTCAATGCAAATTCTGACCTTCCCGTCCTTCTTCATAACCGGGACTATGTTAGCCACCCATTATGGATAAAGGACAACTCTAATAAATTTGGCTTTATGCAATTTGTCGACCTCTTCCTTCATCTTTAGAGTCATTTGTGGGTGGAATCGCCTTAATTTCTGCTTGACAGGGCTAGCTCCATCCTTTAATGTCAACCTGTGTTCAACTAAAGACGAGTCTAACCCTGGCATATCTGCATAACTCCAAGCGAAAGTGTCCTTATAGTCCTTAAGTACTTGTACCATTGCCTTCTCATCCTCTGTAGAAAGATTTTTGCTGACGAGGACAACTTTAGGTTCGTCTTCAGTCCCTAAATTGATTTCTTTGGTGGGCTCTTCTACGGCAGCTGAGGGTTCATCGAATCTCTTCACTCCACTGGCATATGCCTCAGCTGCGTCCTCGTCATCTTCCTCATTTTCAATAATGGGGTCATTTTCATGCACTAACTCATATACCCCGTACCCATCATTGACTGACTCATCATTCATGCAGTCTTCTGGCATCTGAATTGGATTTTCTAAAAATTGAGGGATCAAAGAGCAAGAAAAGCATTTATCAGCTAAATCCTGGAGGTATCTATCTGGAATTCGCCTACCCTTAGGCTTCCTAGACTTCCTAACCTGCCTAAAACTAGACTGCCTAACTTCACTAAACTCCCTATTATACCCTAATGAAGATGAAGCAGGATAGAAATCCTGGGATACAAGTGGAAATACAGGAGAATCCTCCCGAGGGGAGGGGCAGAGTAGATTTAAGAGAGAATCTTGACCGAAGGACCCGTGCGACGGGGTGCGATCGGACAAGTAAGATGTTTCCTCGATGAGGATCTGAGAAGAATTTGTTGTAAAATTGGCATTTTTTTTTTGGATATCAGAGGAATTAAACATGAAACAGGAGTGAATACAAATAGAAGGAGAATCAGATGGAGGAAGTGGCACCAAGGCCAAAGGATTAGCGGGATCATATAGCAATATGTCCCAGATCAAATCATACATCCTCTCTAGATCGAGAGGAGGTTGTGGAATAAGGTCCCGAGGGGACAGAGTAATCATAACGGGCGGAGCCCGTGGAATATCTTCAATAATGACCGGCGACCAAGTCAGGGTCAAAAGCAGTGTGCGAAATAGGATATGGAGCATGAAGACATGTGAAGGATATGTCCCCCTCCAGAGCAGATCTGTAGTGTAACCAGCTTCATAGGGGTCATCTGGCTCCCCTTCGTCGGTCTCTTCAGACAGCAATATCCGCTTATCAAAGATGGTACCAGGGCTTTCAATCAGCTCATCAATCTGCGGCGGCCACTTGGGTTCTGCAGGATCTAGGAATAATCTGTTCAGTGCAATATAAAGGTCTCTCAGATCGAACCACCTGTACCATTCACATTCAGGATCATGAAATTTTCTCCTTTTCATAGGCCGCAGAACCTCCAAGGATTGGTACGTAAGTAGTTCTGAGCAATGCCTGGCCAAGTCCCTCCCATATATGTCATGGAAGTTAAAACACGAAGTAATGACCACCGTGTTGTCGTGGCTAAGTATGGGCCCTTTCACAAAGTGTGTATACAGGGTCCATGTTAGGAGATCTCGGCCTTCCTTGGGTGGTGTAGACATTGTCTCCCAGATTTTCCGACCTTCAATCTCTGCTTGCTGAACCAGATCTTGCTTCAGTCTTCTTGGCCTATAGCCCAGACCACTTCCAGGTGCTGCTCGATGATCTTTAACAGGAGTGGTCCTGCCTTGCAACTGTGTGCCCAGAGCTTTCCCAGGCTTATAGCCGTTCTTCATCATAATTCTCCATCCTGGGGTACTTATGCACTTCCCCCTTTTTATGGCATCTAACGGGTAAGGAGAAATAGTGGCAGCTTTCAAAGGATCAGCCACTGGATGGTAGACCTGTAATACCGACAGAAAAGGTTGTCGGCCAGGTAAAGCAGCAGATTTAATATTCAAGGTATGAGCAGCAGCAAGGATCGGCATGCTCGTTACTTTAATAATTCGTCCTTTGAAAAGGAATTTGAGGCATTGGTGATTCGTAGAAGGAATCGCCTCAAGAGTTTTAATATAAGGACGACCCAAAATGGCATTTATAGAAGGGTCGATTTCTAGGATGTGAAATTCGACCTCTGCATGACTTACAGGGCCTAGCTCCACCTTCAAATAAACCATTCCCAGAGGGGAACGGGTAGAATTGTCATATGCTGTCACAGAGATGGGGCTAGGCAGCCATTTTTCTTTGGGCACACCGCACAGCTCCAGGGTCTTCGGAGGTAAAACATTGATCGAAGCCCCTGTATCAACCAGGCATGCATCCACGGCCTTCTTGCAGATGTTGACCGTGATGCTCAGAGCCATACTTCTGGCTGCTGGCGGTGCTAGTTCCGATGTATGAAATGTAATGGAGGGCTGATCCCCCTGAGGAACTAGTAGTGCTGCAATTTTTTCTACCGGCATATCCTCGTTGACCATCACCTTCTGTAGATATTCCATTAAGGCTTCTTGGTGACTCTTCGATCTCTTGATCAGTTCAAGTATGGAGATCCGTGCCGGTGTCCGATCCAAATGTTTCAACAAATCATATTGAGTGCCTGGTGCACTCTCTTCGTTATGGGCTTCCTCAGTCGACTGTGATGGGCCGTCTCTAACTGTGGACTGAGGAAAGACTTTGTTGAAAATCCTTCCACTTCGGAGCGCATGTTCCTCAACCGTGGAGGATCCGGGTGACACCTTAAGTACCGCAGGGTTGGATGGTGCGGATGATGTAGGTGATGGCGTAGGGTTAGGTGGTGATGGCGTAGGGTTAGGTGGTGATGGCGAGGTGCGGATTAAAGCCCTAGAGGGTTAGATGGTGGATGGGTAAGTGGTTGGTGAAGTGGGGAATGGTACGCGTAATAGCGGTCTGGATGGTAAGGGGGTATCTGGATAGGTGGTAGTGGTAGCGGGTGAAGTAGGGAATGGTACGCGGAGTAATGGTCTGGATGGTAGGAGGGGCGCATAGTTGGTTTGCGGTGGGTTATATGATGGAGGCGTAGGAGTGTAGGGCGTAATGGGCTTAAGGAAGGCGGGTGGTGGTAATGGGTTATTGGGTGCGGGTGAGTGATATGTGGGTGTCGGTAGAGGGGTGATGGTAATGGTTGCGACCTGGGTATGTGGAGGGTACGGCGTGGTGGTCGTTCTGCGGTACTTGGAATATGACCCGTCGAATAAAGAGAGGAAGAGTCCTTTATTCTCCACTGTTGCCCACGGTCAGCCTCAGACTGGCTGCTTGTCAAGATAGGGGCAACTTGGTTTTGGTTCTGGTGCTCTGGGAGTGGATTCTGCACTATGCCCATGTTGGGTGGTGGTGCTGCTTGTGCTGGTGGTCTTGCTTGCTGCTGCTGCTGCTGTGGTCTTCTCGCCTTCAGGGCTGATATATATTTTTTCATCTCCTCCCAGTCTATGCTGCCCTGCTCGTTGAGATCATGAATATAATCTCTAAACTGGAAGTAGGTGTCGATGGTATGCCCAGATTGCCTATGGAAATAGCAATACCTGGACGTGTCGGCATTTTGAGGCCAGACGGCCTTTTCCCTTAGCAAAACTAAGGCATTAGCTGCCATTAGAGCACTGAAGATATCTACCAAGGATTCTGGGAGGGCCGGATATTCTGCCCTTTTAGGGCCTGGAGGTCTTCTCTGCTGATTATAGTCAGCAGGAGGAGGGACATTATAGTATGCCGGCGGTGCGCGCGGCTGATATTGCTGTTGCTGTTGCTGATATTGCTGCTGTTGAGGCTGCTGGTACTGCTGTTGCCGTTGCGACGGCTGCTGTAGCTGTTGCTGTTGCTGGTTCTGGTTCGGCTGCTGGGGCCGCTGATATTGTTGCTGATAATGGGGGTTCTGCTGCTGCCTGTACCCCTGCTGGTTCGGTTGCGGTGGCCTCTGGTACTGCTGCTGGTTCCTCACGAACTGGGGCGAATTATTGTTCATGCTACTGACTTGCTCGTGAGAGAGCGTGCCCTCAGTAGTCGGACCTATGCTAGGAGAGTTTGGCACTGCAGGTTTCCGAGGTGGAGGCCTGCTAGGTCTGTGAGGATCAAAGACGCTAGAGAACGTAGCGTCCTTGAAGGCATTCTGGCAGTACCGTGCTCTTTCATAGAGGTCTGCCATGTTGGTCAGATTGTTCAAGAAGAGGACTAGGTTGAACTGGGGCGTGGTGTTGGAAATTAACATCTTCACTTGCTCAGATTCGGACAAGTGATTCTTCACCTTTTCGGCCAGGCCCCGCCACCTGTCAGCAAAACTGACAAACTCCTCATCAGGTTTCATCTTTTTTGCTATGAGGTCGGTGATGGACAAGGAGGGTGCAACTCTGTCTTGGTACCGTTGAATGAATTTACGAGAGACGATACCGTAGTCTTCTACTTCGGAAGGTTCCAAGGAAAAGAACCACTCGAGGGCTGGTCCCTCTAGAGATCTCCTGAACAAAAAGGCCAACGACCTCTTATCGTTCTGCCAGAAAGACGATTCGTACATAAACTCCTTCAGATGTGTGAAGGGGTTACCAGTACCGTTGTACTTCCGGTACACTGGCATCTCAAAGGGTGGTAGATGGAATACCGGCAGGCTCGGCAAATTGATCTCTGGCACAGCTTTAACCCCCATCATCTTCTGGAGGTTATTAAATTGCTCATCCATACGCTCCATTTTGGCCAACAACGCTTGCGTGGTCAGATCTGCCTGGGGAGGAGGAGGAGGTGGAGGTACTTGATAGGCCTGCTGCCTAGAGTACGTTGGACAGGGGGGACAATAAAGAGGAGGTCCGGCAGAGCTTCCGCCATGCCCGAGGGCATTTTGATAAGCAGGCGTTTGCGGTCTAGCCGGTTGCCTAGAGGATGAAAGCTGCGGCCCAGCTGGCCGAGAAGTGACATGAAGGCCTTCCATGGCCTGATGGATGTAAGGAGGGTGAAGAGGAGGTTGTTGAGTAACAACAGGGGGAGCCATAGGGTTCGGCTCAGCAGGCTGCACGGGTGCCTTCCCCTTCAGAATAGACTGGATCGCCTCGAACTGCTGAGGGTCCAGACGGGAGGCAAGAACTCCCAAAGCATTGACGAGATCCACAGGATCAGAGGATGAGGGATCATTCTGATTCATGTCCCCCTCAAGATTGGGATTAGGAATCGCATATTCATGCGGGGGAAGATCAGGATATCGATCATGGGGATGAAAGAGAGGTGTCCGGACATTCCCATCTTGTCGATAGGGAATGGGGGCAGAATTACGGGAGGCATCAGCATCTCTCCCGTTCTCATAGTTGTAGTCCGAATCGCGAGGGGTATTAGCATCTCCCTCGTAGTTGATGATGCCGTCTTGAGCCATACTCAAGTCCCTGCCTGATCGCAGCAGCATGATGTTAGATTCTTTTTTCAAAGATTTGACAAACAAGTTGGACAGAGATTAATCAAACAAGTGGATGCTTAACGTGATTTTAATGTTCCTTGTTGAGTTATTTGAATTGGATTAAACCACAAATTCGCTCAGGGAAAGGATCCTAGTTTCAGTTCAATTTCCACCGTTATTCTCTAGGGCTTTCTCTCACAACGCTTTTGGAATCTAGCCGGGACTTCAATTGGTACAACCAGCCCGATGATCAAGGAGGAATACCTTGATTTTGAGGACTTATGGAGGCCTTAACATCAACTTCTCTAGTCTGATCAAGGGACCAACCCAATCAGAGAGAGTTGCTAACGTCAAATAGTGTGTTTCTAAGAAAAGGAGGGTATTCGCCTCAATGCGTATGTCCTGCGGCCTGGATGGCCTCTAATGCTTAATAATAATGGGTAGCTAGCACTCAAGCCACAAAAATCTGAGAACTGAAAAATAACTAAGAAACTGTCTGAATCGCGTCGATGGTAGTCGACGCTATTCAAAACATAACCTTAATTTTTCGCAGAAACAGATGCAGACAGCAGAGAAAATATGAAGACTGAAAGGCGTCTGGGTGTATTGACGCGGTTTGAAACGCGTCAGTACTCCTAGACGCTTTTCAGTTCGCAGAAACAGTTTTGCAGGAGGATTTTCTGGGTTGAATCCTCCTCAAACAGGATAAAAGCAGTAAATAATCAATTCATGCAGATTTTTTTTAGTTCCAGATTTTAACAGGATGATTTACTAACTAAACAACTAGAAAATCAATCAATCACACAGCATTTTCATCACAGAAACAGCTTTTTCAATTAATCAAGGAGAGGGCAAGATCTTGCCACTGGGGTGTGCACGTGGTGCACGAGGAAAATTAACTAAACTAAAACACTCACCAATTGGTGAGGACGTGTCGAGAGACACAAGTGGTGCACCGTGGGTGCCCGATTGATGATAGCAAGAACAAAAAACTAAAAGATGGCGAGACCAAGTCCCACCGTGATCGCCAAAAAAGCTGTAGGTGCTTAGAATAACAGTGTGATTAACATGAAAAATCTATGTTGTTTAGGTGCAAAATAAACCTATTAAAAACAGAAACTACGTGCAGTGATCACCAGAAACTTTTAACTAAAAAGTTTCAAAAGAAGTTTTTGATCGCCTACATGTTTAAACGCGGAAGATATTGAGTCATTGATTCCCCTCCTTCAGCCGGCTGAAGAAAGAGAGCCATTTCTTTGTTCTTTGTTCTTACTGTTGAATTTGAAGTTGAAGTTGAGGATCGTCCAGAAGTTCTTGTGACTTTGTGTTTGATTTACTCCTTTTTTATTCTCTTGTTGTTGAATGCAGCAGAAATAGAAAGGAAAGAAATGAAGAAAACAATGATGAGAACTTTAAGGAAGAATAGTATCTATTCTAATCATGATGTTAAACATACAATTAAACAGCAAACTTACCTGTTGAGTGGCTTTTGAAACCCCTTAATCAAATAGGTTTTGAAAAGAATGAATGTGGTGTGTGTTGCATGAAGTGAATGATGAAGAATGCAGAACTAAATGAAATAAATGCAGAAAATAAAGACTTATGCCCAATGGTTGAATTCTTGAATGGATGAAGAATCTTGAAAGGACGCCGACTTCTGGAAATGGCAGCGCTTCGGCGTTCCGACGTTGTTGCTTCGAACTCGCTATTGCTCAATGATAATCAACTCAAGATTACACTTAACTTTCTTACTCTTCA
Source organism: Zantedeschia hybrid cultivar (assembly GCA_030544215.1). Lineage (NCBI taxonomy): Eukaryota > Viridiplantae > Streptophyta > Magnoliopsida > Alismatales > Araceae > Zantedeschia > Zantedeschia hybrid cultivar. The sequence goes on from JARZZO010000015.1 coordinate 1,644,441, forward strand.
AGATGTAAGGTATTTATAGGCTTCTTCTGCGTCCGCGGATTTACATGGAAAAACTTGGAATTTATCTGTTTTAACCAACAGATAAATACATATTAATTCATCTTTATCTGTAATTATCTAAAACGCATCCACATAGGCTGACGCTTTTAAGATTAATTAAGATAATGATAAACATCCGGGAAACTTATCTTTATATGTATTAGCTAAAACGCGTCTACATGTGTAGACGTCTTTTACACTAATTAAGATAAGGATAAACATCCGGAAGATAAGTAGAAATAGCCTAGGAAACCTAAAACGCGTCAACTCTTACAGACGCCTTTTAGCTAATTAATCAATTGATTAAAATTCAAATTTAAATGTTAAAATAAGAATAAAGTATAAATAGCGTCCACATGAGTCGACGTCTTTTAGACCTCTTCATATTTTAACTGAAATTTGAGCTAAAATCAATTTAATTGATTAACTTAAACATGTCTGTTAAACCCGACACTCAAAAAGATCAATAAAAATTAATCAATGGTTAAATATCAAACCATTCTGAGGCATTATTATACGATATGAAATTTACTCGAAATGACGTCAAAATTAGCGTGTCTACAGGGTATTAGTCGCACCTTCATCGGTTCTTCTAATAGTGTCACCGAGATTGGCTTGAGATGGCTCTACCCCCTGGCCCACTTGGCCCAACAGGCGCATAGCTTGCTCCATTTGGCGGGTAATTGGCCCACCCCTTTACGTCATTCTAGCGGCATTGCTCGGCTCTTCAGACTGAGAAGGTTGCCGATCTGTTGTGCTAGAAGTATAGCAAGTATATATCCGGATGCCATCATCTATCATCCGTGTAGTTCTTTTCTTTCTCTGCGCTAGTCGTACCAGGACGCCGAGTCTTTCAAAGACGAAACCCACTTTTGGGCAGGTTCTTGTGCTTTGCAGACATTCTTCTTTCTCTGGCTCTGCTTAGGACGAGGTCAAGTTGTCGGATGGATTATTTCCCTCAACGGCTCTGCGGGCTGGGGAGGTTGTTGTTCTGCTAGGGTGGCCCTAGCCTTGCGTATTTTGCGGGCTTCCTTTTTGGTCACCCACATTTTCTTAAGGCGGAAAGCATGCAGCTCCTTGTAATTGCCTCGACTTTGGGGAATAGTATCGTCCTGTGCTCGGGATGCGGTGTTGCCTCCAGCATATTGGGGTGCAGCAGGCGCATGCTGACGAACATCGGCCTTTTGCGTTCTTCTCTTCTTCTTAAATGTTGCCATATCTTGGCAAACCTTAGGCAAAATCCCAAACCGATTGCGGACTGGAATCATCGGGACATGCCGGGTTTTGGGAATAATTGGCTCTCCGCCATCTTGGCGGATACGCATATCCCCGATCAATATTGTCTTTCCGGTCCGGGACGGACTCGATGGAGTACCCCTCCGCTTCTGCCTCCTATTGGATGAGGAAGCGGGAGATGTGCTGATAATATTGGTGGTGTAGACTATCTGTCGTTGCCCACCTTTGTTGACTTCCTTTGTGCGGGAGGCGCGCTTCTTCTTCTGTACCGGCGCAAGTTCCGGTACTGGGATCACTCCTAAGAAATATGGTGACCCCACAACTGCGGGGAAATCCCCGAAACAAGTCGGAGTAGTGAGATACCCACATTGAGTGTGGGTTGCCACCACAAGTGGGCCATACGTGACCCTTGCCGCCATTGCTGTCTATTGAGTAGAAAACTCGATTACCTGCATAAGACATGGCAAAGTTAGTAATAGAGTTATGGTGAGGGCATCACCGGACAAAGAGATGAAGGGAAAGAGAGGTCCCATCGGACGTGCCATCTGTTGGTTCGGGACTCGACCTAACATGTCTCCCCTATCGGATCTGAGGGAATCCGGTCATATTTTAGGTTTTTTTGTTTTATCTGGAGAAATATAGGTCGATTTTATTTATTTTATTTATTGGACTATGAAAGCTTGGGATTAGCCCTCAGGGAGTCCAGAACTTCGGATCAGACGAAGATCCGAGTATATGACCTCTCTCCACTGACCTCGGTCAGTGTTAATTACGTCGAACAACCACTCGACAACCCTTGATTAACCGTCCGTATGATGCCCTTATAACATGCAATACTACTACTATAGGCAGCACATGCATATGAAGATATGTTTTAGGTTAAGCTCTTGGCCTCACCCAAGTTTAGGATGGGTTTATATGGTTTTGGATTGACTCCAAGTTATCTCGATTGATTTCAAGTATTCTAGACCCATAAGGGTATTTTTGTAATTATGCCAAGTTGAAAGGTATAGGGGTATTAGGGTCATTTTAAGTTTTTTAGCATTTTAGGAAAACTTGAAAACCCTTAGAATGTATTTTAGGATCATTTTAAACATATTTAAGTTATAGGGGTATTTTAGTAATTTTATCTGAAATCGTTAGACTTAGAGTTTAAGATTTTTTTATTATTTTTAGCATATTGAGGGTATTTTGGGCATAAGAGAGATTTTGACATTTTTTAAGCATTTTATGTGATTTTTACAAATTTTATTGTTGATGAGGGTATTCCTGTAATTTCATTAAGTTTTTAGGGGTATTTTAGATATTTCGAAAATTTTATATGTTTTCAAGTTTGGTTTTCTGATTTTCACTATTTTTTATTGAATTTTACTGATTAATTTACTTATTTTTATTAATTAATTGAATATATGGAGGGTATTTAAGTTATATTTTGGTTTAATATGATTTTCATATTAGGTTTCTGATTTTTACTGATTATTATTGATTTTTACAGGAATTTTCTGATATTTATGTTCATTTTACCAATTTTAAATAATTTTTTATAGGATTTATTAATTAATTAATCATGAGAGGTATTTAAGTCATTTTTAATTTAAGTATGTTTTTCTATGAATCTATGCTTAGTTATGTATAGGGTGAGGCCAAGATTAGGTTAAGAGTATGCACAGATTTTAATTCATTTTTTTAGAGTAATTAGAAAATTAAATATATATATTAACGTATTAAAACATGATATTAATTATTTAATTTGATGACACACAGGCACACATTTTGACATAAAATAGTCATTTTTATTTCAGCAGCACTTCGCCTTATGAAGAAGGCTTTTACAAGAGACAATTCGGCAGAGCTTCCCCTTAGGAATAAACTTTAGGAAGAGAACTCTCCGAGACGAGAAGATCCTCCAAAACGCAGCAAACTCGGGTAAGAAACACCGAGTTTGGTCTTGAACGCAGCAGAACCTCTCCTTAGAAATTGTCCACCCTTTGAATATGTAGAGTGGTGTATGCCCCTTGTGTCTGTATGTATTGAATTGAGGACAATGGGATCCTATTTATAGGCCTCAAATTGGTCCCGGTGGGGGGTGGCACCGGAGAGGCCCGAGGTGAGGGTACCCACCGGTTCCCTTCTCTCCCCTCCCCTTTTCTTTTTTTTATTCAAGAGGAGTGAGAGAGAAGAGAGAGAATGAGAGAAGGGGGGGGAGTCCGGTGGGGGGTGCCACCGGTTTGGACCCCCCACCGGTTGGGGACCGGTGGGGATCCCCCCCACCGGTTTGAAGAGCAAACTTGTGGGGAGATTCCTCCTCCTTTTCCCTCCCCTCTTGTGTTACTTTAACGGGACTTAGCCTATTAATCCCCTCCTTGGCCAAGTGTGAAAGGGGTTTAGATGAGGGATTAAATGGGGGATTTTTGTAGGATTCTTAACCAAGTATGAATGGGGTTAAGGAACCCATTAACTCTACCCTTTAATTAATCTCTCCCCCCCCCTCCCCGCATCATCTTTTTTTTTTTTGAATTTCAAAAGAGAGAGGGAGAGAATCCCCCCTCCCACCGGTTCCTCTCTTGGAACCGGTGGGGGACCCCCACCGGTTTCTTCTCTCTCTCCTCCCTCCTCCTTGCCTATTTAAAAAAAGGGGAAGTGAGAGAGGGGGTCCACTTAACTTATTTTTCCATTTTAGGTAATTTCCACTTTAAGAGTTTGAAGATTTTCTCTTTTTGGGCTGCAGGTTTTGGTGACCTGTGGACTGTTTTTTTGGACCCATTTAGTCTCTTTATTGGGCCTTATATTGAGTCCCTTATTGGGCCCAAAACAAGGGAATTTTGTGGTTTTGCAAGGTTCTATAAACCGAATTGGGGCTCGAAATTTTCAGTTCTTCAAGACCACTACGGCGCCGGCAGACATACCGGATTGCTGTGGTGACTATCACCTAGAGATCTGGGTATCCGGGCCGCCATCCCAACACTTGGGAATCATTTACGAAGCCGCCGAAAACACCCCGTTCATCGTCCCACGAAGAACACAAAACCCCCAAAAATAATTACGAAAATTGCAGAACATTAATCCAATTAATTTGTGTTCATCATATGAACACATATCTTGCAAATAATCGAACATACGGCATGGAATAAATCAAGAAAAAATTAATTTCGGAATCCGAAACGGGACGAGAAACAGTGGAACTTGGCTCTGATACCACTATTGGGATTTCTCGGGTTTCTCCGGATCGCTCACGCAGCGGAAAATAAAATATTACAGTGATCCGTTTTCCCGTTTCGAAAAAACTAAAACTACGATTATTGGATAATCGATTCTCACCGTGTGCGGATTCGAATCCGCAGCCGTTCGGTTCCGTCGGTGTGACACCGCAAGCCGCGCAAGCGCCCGGCCTCTAGCGAAGTCCACGCGATCCTCCCTGCGACGGATATCCTCGCGTTCCTCGTTCTTCGCAGCCCACGAAACCTCCGCCGGTCGCCACAATGATCGCCGCAACGCGCGGACGATTTCCCGTCGAACGGGATTCGGAGAAGCGGCGGAGCATATCTAGATCTGTCTGGACGCCAGAGAGAGAGAGAAACAGAGGAGGGGCGGCTAGGGTTAGCAGGAGCTTGGCCTGCTCAGCTCGTTCGCTATGTTTTATACTAATCGAGCGGTTTTTCATAAAAACCCCTGGTTTGTATAAAACCCACTTATTTATCCATCGCCTTGAGAATCATTTGCGTGTGACCCTCTAGGCCCAAGTACCAGTCCAGTTAATGACCCAACAAGCCCAGTGACTCCTCACTGGCTTTATTAATCAATTAATAACCCTTTATTAATTAATTAATTAATCGAATTGATGTCGCACATCGAATTCGACCGGGCCTCCGATCACGTTGGGTGCCAAGCAACACCGCGTGAACCCGGAAGGTATTGGGGTTAAGCAACCCACTCTTGGAACCTTTCCGCCGACAGTTACCGCGTGGATATAATCCTTCATTCGTACAATGCTCTCGAGTCAACTCAGGGTATGGCGAGCTGTCAAACCCTAACCGGTCGACTCACTTGGATTGGATGCCGCTGATGAATATCGGAAAACTCCTTTCTCGATATTATCGTCCGCCCTGGCCAGGGACTTTCGCGCATCCTTCCTAGAGCATTCTCCCTCTAAGTACCGAGAGCGAATGATTCCTTATTGACACACAATTCCCTTCGACGGTATTCCGCTGTACCCAATCTTTGGCGTATTAGAATCCTGTGGCTAGAGATTCGTAAACCAAGGTCAAAGCACAGAAGTCCACCGCCAAGGTGTCCTTGGTGTCTCAGGTCCGAGACCATCTACGCAATTGCGACAATAGAATCAAGCTGGTTGACAGTGAAGTACAATACCATCCAGCGATTCAGTCGGATCAGTTCAGTGAACTCATTCTCTAATGAGCACCTACAGATTCGCCTTAGTGTCTCCACACAAGTGACTTATGAGATTAGTCACCCTCATCATATGAGCAGGAGTAATCTGTACTAATCTAACCGGATATCCGATGTCCTTCTCGGATATCCTCCGACTAGGAACAATTAAGAATATGTGTGTTTAAGTGATCAGTCTCATTAGTATGATCTCATCATAATCTAATCACTATAGCACATATTCACGGACTTCATTATGAAACGAGAATTAATGCGATTTACATATAATGAATATTATGCTATTTTATTAATAAATGAACGAGATTTACATAGTCAGATTGGCTTGTAGGCCACCTAAAACTAACACATATGTCGTGTCATCAAGGCCCCGGGGGTTTTCAGACTGATGCTCAAGCGCGACGATGATACCTCGGCGAGAAATATCCCTATATGACAATATCGACGGGACCCGTTCATCGAACATACTGACAAAGCCTCGGTGATAACGGAAAGGTCCCCTAAAGAAGAATCTAACCCAAGCTGTTGGGGATACTTTGTCCGGGCCAGAAGAACTCCCCCCGCTGGAGGAGAAGGCAGCACGCTTCGCCTTAGATAAATCACGTCATATCTTCAATAAATATCTATAGCAATAAGGGGTGGTGTAGCTCCATGCGCCGTCGGTAGTGCTACGATGAAATTCATCTAACACTCCTTCTTCATAAGATTCTCCCACAATTGGTAGACCTGAAATCCAGTGTAGAGACCAAAGGTCAATAGCAGTCTCACCCTCTGAAGTCGCGATAGTATTGGTGTCGCAAATATAGCGTTTAGTAATTGCCTAAATAAAACTATGATGGCAAGGATAGTCATATTGGGCCGCTGCGACGGCCTCATAAATACCGGCCCTATCAAGAATTGGCCGATAGTTCTTCAGGATATACAAAAGCCATTCTGTAGCCCCGAGGCGGAAAACATGCGAGCTTCTGACTTGCAAAGGAGCATCCCAGGCAGGGCGAACGCCCCGACATATGTCTGATAATAGTATACTGAAGTCAAAGGAATCATGAATTGAGCCTTCTTCTGCCTCAGTCAGAAATAGCCCTTGCGGGCGTCGGATAGCCTCACAAGTACGACTACCTGCTCGTGTCCACATGGCTGGCTGATAGGTCCTACTGATGTCATGGACCCAAAGTATAGCCTAAATAGGCCCCACCTGCTTGAAGGTGGGAAATTCCCACAACCGATCAACGGAAAAAGGGAAGGTCAGATATGAAAAAAGGAGAAGTCCCTCCATATTATCGCGATCCAACAAAAGGGCGCACTCCAAATCACGACGCTCCAAAGGGGATAATAGTCTTTCGACCCCATCTTCAATGTGAACATATGATTGAAGCAGCTCATATATAGAGGCGTCTGAGGGAAGATGCCGAGCTGTCTCGCCTCGCAGGAAATAGAAGAATTCTCCGTCTCTATAAATGCTCTCCCGGCAGATGGGGACAATATCCTCGATAGTGATCCGCAGGTGTAGCTGAGCCACCCAGCAAAATCCCGCATCCGGGTACACAACAATCTCCTCCTGAAATCCCTCGGCAGGAATATCACCAATAGCGGCCATAATGATGCAAATCAAGAAATATCAACCTGCAAAGGAAACATCAGCAAAAACACATATCAGAATGATACACAAAACAGCAAGATAGCTAGATGCACAAAGCAACAAGATAGCTAAGTCCCAATAGAAAGTTGGGACAACGCAGAGATACTTGAATATTACCTATATATGATGAAAGCATGACCGGAGAGAGGGAGTATGTTTTTCTATGAATCTATGTTTAGTTATGTATGGGGTGAGGCCAAGATTAGGTTAAGAGTATGCACAGATTTTAATTCATTTTTTTAGAGTAATTAGAAGATTATATATATATATATATATATATATATATATATATATATATATATATATATATATATATATATATATATATATATATTAACGTATTAAAATATGATATTAATTATTTAATTTGATGAAACACAAGCACACATTTTGACATAAAATAGTCATTTTTATTTCAGCAGCACTTCGTCTTATGAAGAAGGCTTTTACAAGAGATAATTCGGCAAAGCTTCCTCTTAGGAATAAACTTTAGGAAGAGAGCTCTCCGGGACGAAAAGATCCTCCAAAACGCAGCAAACTCGGGTAAGAAACACCGAGTTTGGTCTTGAACGCAGCAGAACCTCTTCTTAGAAATTGCCCACCCTTTGAATATGTAGAGTGGTGTATGCCCCTTGTGTCTGTATATATTGAATTGAGAACCATGGGGTCCTATTTATAGGCCCCAAATTGGACCCGGTGGAGGGTGGCACCGAAGAGGCCCGAGGTGGGGGTACCCACCGGTTCCCTTCTCTCCCCTCTCCTTTTCTTTTTTTATTCAAGAGGAGTGAGAGAGAAGAGAGAGAATGAGAGAGGGGGGGGAGTCCGGTGGGGGGTGCCACCGGTTTGGACCCCCCACCGGTTTGGAGAGCAAACCGGTCGGGGGGTTCCTCCTCCTTTTCCCTCCCCACCGGTTCCTCTCTTGGAATCGGTGGGGGTTCCCCAACCGGTGGGGGGACCCCCACCGATTTCTTCTCTCTCTCCTCCCTCCTCCTTGCCTATTTAAAAAAAGGGGAAGTGAGAGAGGGGGTCCACTTAGCTTCTTTTTTCATTTTGGGCAATTTCCACTTTGAGAGTTTGAAGATTTTCTCTTTTTGGACTGCAGGTTTTGGTGACCTGTGGACTGTTTTTTTGGACCCATTTGGTCTCTTTATTGGGCCTTATATTGGGTCCCTTATTGGGCCCATTACCCTTGCTATTGGGCCTCCATTTGAGACTATTTTGGGCTCATTTTAGGACTACTTTAGGCCCATTTCGAGACTGTTTTGGGCTCCTATTTTGCAGCATTAGGGGTATTTTGTTGCTGCGTCTTTGGGGCTCCATATTGGGCCTATTCATTGGAGTCATCAAGGAGATTTAAGGGATGCACTTGGACAGCATATAGGGCCGATTCGGAGCTGTTTTAGGCCTTTGCAAGAGCCTCGATTAAGGCCTCTTGGCCTAAGTATGTTTCTTGTCCCGTTGCCCTCCTAATATATGCATATAGTCTTATGTTTTCCCATGCATATAAGAGGGTCTTCATTTAACATTAACCCTCATATCATAGGTGTATGTTTATTTATTTTTGTTTTGCATAACATAGTCTCATACGAATATGAACATGTGCTATGCATATTTTCTATATCATGAGCTCACATTAATGTGAGCATATGCCATGCAGTAGTTTTTTTTTTCCGCACAATCATGTGCATATACATGTTTGAATAACATTATTGCGCATGAAAATTTTTCTGGTCAACACAAGCATCCTGTTTTCCTTCCCTGCGCTTGTTCTGTGGAAAAAAATTGGATCTTTGGTGCTCTTCCTTTTTATCTTCTCTTTATCCCGAAGGCTTCTTCAGCTTCACAAGCAGACTTTGCTTATTCTGTATTTTTTTCCCTTTAGCCCAGCAACTGCTTGATACTATGTTTCTCCGCCGAATATTTGATTGTTTAAGGAGATATGGAGATTATTTCTCTCCTATGTTGGCATGTTCCTCCGATAATGCAATCTTATACTTGTCGAGAAGTGGGTTTTGATTCTTCGTAGGTGAAATCTACAGATTTAGATGGACCCGGATACAGGAGAATGTGAATATTTAGTGTGTTTTTTCTCTTTTTCGTTTTACAGGAAGTGATATTTTTATCTCATGCGATTTATTTGATAATCGATTCCATCTGAAAATCACAATCCATGTCCATCCGTCAGCTGGTTTGAAATTTTTGTTCAATCTTGGAAACGGAGGGCTCTTCATGTCGTTGTCATGTGTATAAGGTTTTTATTTTCTGTTGGCTTTAGATTCCACAAGGTTTTGTCACGGCCATTGGGCATCCAGGTGTACAGGGGAAGTGCTCTGATTCTACAATTCTTTAAAACACATTACTTGAGAGTGCATTTGGAGGCAAAAGGGCTTGGCAGGCAGAGGGTACCAATGATGAAGGAAGGGTCTTCAATGACAAAGAATGACTACTTTATTCCGAGTATGTCCTCTAGTCAACAGGAAAGATGGGAGGTTTCTCTCCTCTCACCTGGTGTTTAAAATTGACTGGTTCGACTTGTTAGGTCAAACATTGTGATGAAGTTGGTGGTCCACAATGGTGTGGGAGCATGGGTGTCTTGGCACTTGGGAGATGGAAGCTTCCTGATCAGGTGACTGAGTAGCACAGTGCTGGAATAAATTCCGAAAAGCAAACAGCCGGTGCTGGGGTCAGCGATTTTCAAAGCTTTGGTTGGGGCTGGAGTGGGAGCAATGGTGCTTAGACAACCAAAACCTTTTTTGGGTGGGTGTCTATAGTCCCCTATTGCACATCTGGAGGGACAGTGGGGATAAGGAGGTTCATTGTTGAGGTTGTTGGGCAAGTCTCTAGAGATACTGAGCAGTTGGGTGCACATCTGGAGGGACAGTGGGGATAAGGAGGTTCATTGTTGAGGTTGTTGGGCAAGTCTCTAGAGATACTGAGCAGTTGGGTGCTAGGGTCCTGTTGACCTTGTAAGCTTCTTGAATGCTGGCAAAGGTCAAGCTGCAACACTGGAGGTTCAGTTGTAAAGTCTGGATCCTAGGTTGAGGCACCTGCAGATGACAGTTCAATGACAATGAGGACCTATGATATAGTGGTTGATGAGTAAGGGCTCCAGCTAGCAGTGGCATATAAGTTAGGGATAAAGGGTGCTAGGGAGGAAGATGGTGGCAGCGATCTATACAATATCCTTTTCCACTTGGCCCTAGTTGATATGTTGGCATGGGCCCCTGCTTGTAAAATAAGAGAAGAAAGTACGTCTAAAATCTATTTGTTTAAAACAAGTGAAGAGATTTTTTTTTGAGGCGCTTAGTTTGAGGGGTGGGGTAGTAGACTGATTCACCGTTAAGTGAGAGGTCTCAGGAGTTATTTTTTTCGCCCCTCAAAAGAAATTCTGGCATGTACCACCAATTTGATTAACAAATAAATCATGGTGGTACAAACAAGTGAGAAAAGTGATCTTCCTCGTGTACGAACTGCACATTAGAGAGTCTCAGGCGTGGAATTTGATTAAAAAAAAGTTTAAGCTCTAGCATGAATTTATGCGAAACACACCCCATGGGTTCAAATCAATTTGTAAGTTTGGGGCTCACTGTTTAGAGATCTGGTTCTTGCACTGGGTAGGCACGTGTAGTTCAAATTTGGGTTTGCTAGGACTCAATAGTGGAGTTATCATACCAGAAATTTTCTTCTAGCCTTTTTCAGGGCAGGTTGGCCCTTATCCTCCCCTGATTCATTTAGGGTGGTTGATTGTGGAAGTGTTCCCATCTTCCAATAGTGGATAACCTGCAACAGGGGAGTCCGTGATGAAGAAGTAAGCAATGTTGATGATGGGGATGGTAGTCAACATAGCAATGAGCTTATGCTATCAAGAAAGTGAAATGGGCTTTGTCCAAGGTGTAGAGGGGCACTTGGAGACCTTTGCCGCCCAGGTGCAGGTTTGTCAACCACCAAGACAACAAAGGAGTCAGAGGCAGTAGCAAGGTCACCATAGGTGAAGATGGCAATTGACCATCTCTATGCTTCATGAAGTTAAAAATCGGATTATGTTATTGGACTGGTCCTAGTGGGCACCTTTGCTCCCAGGTGCAGGTTTGTCAACCACCAAGACAACAAAGGAGTCAGTGGCAGTAGCAAGGTCACCATAGGTGAAGATGGGGATTGACCATCTCTATGCTTCATGAAGTTAAAAATCAGATTATGTTATTGGACTGGTCCTAGTGGGCTCCGCAGTTCAAGTTCCAATTCTGGTTCTGGGCAGGAATCAACCGGGTCTTGCTAATTCCTCATCAAACCAGACTGGTTCTAGTTGTCTCCATCCAATTCAACCAGTTCAGATACTTTACTTCGGCTTTGGCACAGGTCTTCTTTGGAGGAGCCTCCTGGGATCCTTCCTTAGTGGTGGCTTCCATATTCACTGGGATGGAGTCTGAGGTCTTCCCTTTGTCATCAAGCAATTGGCTGGTTTGGGCCATGGAGCAACTGCTAGACTTTGCTGTGGAGCCATGTGTTAGTGCTTGGCAGGGGAATGCAGAGCTCTACTCTTCCACTTCCACTATTAGATGTTCTGGGATGATGACAGCTCTGTTTATCCTTTGGATGCTTGGAAGGTTGTGAACAACCTCTTGGCTCTCGTGCAGCCACACGGGCTAGCTTGCTTAGTTCGGCAGACGGGGACTTGGTGGCCTTTATCTGAAGGTGGCTGCAGGAGGCCCTGCAGGACAGGCTGAGGCCAGTGAATATCTAGGATCCTTGCTTCTTATTGACTGGTGCATCTAGTTTCTGGTCAAAGGTAGGACTTCCTGACACCAGGTTCAAAATATGAAGTCACACTTGGGAGAGAGTTTTATGCTGGTTTTGGTTTTGTTGAGAACCATACTTCCAACAATAGAGACTTTGGATTGGGTAGGGGGAGCTATGTTTAGTTAAGGTAAAATACATGTGGGCTTAGGGCCAGGGGTAAACACTAGAGGGAGATTAGGCTTCACTGGTTGTTGGGCGTAATACTGTAATTTGTCGGGATATGCAGAACTTTGCTCTTTGATGAGGATAATGGCATATTGGGTATTTTGTATATACTACTTTTAGTGTTCAGGTTCTTACATTACTTGTAGTCATCTCTTTTCATTTTATAACCATGCGGGTAATATCCACTTTCAAAGATAATCGAAAATTGAAAGGCTAGGAATGTTTTCAGTGTGGTTAATTTCCCGTGAAGGGTTTCTTTATGGTCACAATGGGGTCTACTATAGCAGTGGGGTCTCCTGTTGTAAGCTTGGACCAATCTGAATGCCTTAGTATAGCTGATGCATACTATAGTTTGTCGTGTTAAAGATCCGTACGCTTACGCTTAGATTATAACTTGAGACACAAGTTTTACTTTTCAGAATCAAAGTAAACTAGTCGGCAAAAATAGTCTCTGGCAGACTTGGGAATTTACAGCTTTGCTGTTATGGTCCAAGTAGGATGTCATGAGCCGTTAGTACCAAACACATCTGTGAAGTAATCACTACGGAATCACAGATCTTTAAGAGTAGGTGAACAAATGTGCATAAAACTTGTCAATGAGATTCTTCTTCTGCTTCAAATGTGGCTGCCTGGGGACGAATTTTCTGTAAATCACGAGATAACAAGGTTGTTTCTTTCATTTATGAATCATGTGTGGCTGTATAAGATGTCTACTAAGACATTTTCTGCCACTGGAATGTTGCATGTGACGATGTCTGGTGCGTTAGATATCTCATGAATTAATTATGCTTGGCAGTAGCTTGTAAGCTTTTCAAGAATCAGTTATGCTTGATGGTAGTTTAGCAGGCTTTCTTTTTTATTCCTGGGAAGTTTGATTATGGGCTTGAATGCTAGCTGTTATGTATTTCAAAGAAAGGGGGTACAATTTTGGATGCATTCACCTTTTTTGACAGTGGATACTACAATCTTGGTTGCAATTTTCCCAATTTCAGACTGAATCTGAGATCTCCTTGGAGGGTTCTAGCAAACTTGACCGGAGAGAGGGAGTATGTCTGTCTGTGTCCATAGAAGTCAGCAAGTTGCCAAGCAGAAAAAGGAAAAGGTATAGTTGCAGGGAGCGGGAATGGTGGCAAAGTGAGTGAATCCTGCCAGTAAGGGTGAGGGTAAGAAGTTAGAGATTAGAAACCATGCCATCCTTTCTAAGGAGTTCTGGTGTTATTCTACCGTTTTAGTTTGAATATTTCAATATATATATATATATATATACATAATCATCTGTAGAGTCACGGCCATTGTTTGAACAAAGCGTTGTCGGGAATAGTTTTAGTTTTTCTGGCCTATTATGACTAAGGTACCTTCACTGTGGGCTTTTCACTTCTGTTTATCCAAAAGTTTCATTCTTGCCAAGCTAGTTGCTTATTACTGAAGACCAACAGTCACCAAGTATCTCCACCATAGATGTGCTTCTTGCATTTACCTGCAACTTGCCAATCAGTATCAGAATAATATCTGTAGATTGGTCAGCAAACATCAGGAGTTCATAAGAATATTTTTTTGCAAGTTCCCAGCTGGAGCGTATGTAAACAGTGGGATCGAGCCAGTACAAGGGAAGTGCATCTTTACCTGAAACAGCATAGTGAACTAGAGTATATAAATAGATTTAGATTTTAGAGTTCAAGCTGAGAAACGACAATTTTAGCTACGAGGGGATCAAACGGGTAAATATGTGAACGTCCCTTTTCTTGCACTTGAATTGAATTGGATTTTGTTTTCACCTTCTCTCTCTAGACTTTTTACAGAGAGAAGCTCTGCAGCTCCCCTTGGAGGATTCGTTGCCGATCTTGACGGATTGGTGCGCCGGTGCCGGCAGCCCCCCCCCCCCCCCAATCAGGTACGCTTCTCTCCGTCTTCCCTCCTTTCTCCCATTTTTTGTTCCTGGTCCTCGTCGTCTTCGCTTTAGGTCCGGTTCGCCCCCCTTCAGCCGATCACCCCCGTTTTCACTTCGCTGCGTTTCCAGTCCGCCGCCACCTTCAGCCGATCATCCCTTTGCTTCCCCTCTCCTCACTTCGTCTTCTCCTTGTCTTCCCCATCTTCCCTTGCTGCTAGGTTTTGTTCCCACCCCTCCCTGCTCTTGGAGTTGGTAAGCTACGCTTACCGGTTTTGGTTCCCACCCCCATGGGTCTTCCGACGGTCTTTGGCTCCGTCGACCTCGCTATTAGGCTTAGTTTGTGTGTGCCCTCCTCGATCTCTTTATCTCTCCTATTTATCCCCCCTCCCTGATCGCCTTGTTCCGGTGGCAAACTCGTTTCGACCCTGCCGACGGATTCCGAAATCGTTGTTCCCAAGTCGGCTCATGGCGGATCGTGCTATGGCATCCTAGAAGATCTAGATGGTGCTCGAGTATCCCAGCTGAATCCGCACGTCACCGGCGACGTATGTCTCTGAGTTTACCAGTCCTTCGCTGCTAAGTAACTGTATGCAGCTTCTCCGGCTGTTCATGGCCAGCGCTCCCGCAGGGGCTTGCTTCTGCCTTGGAGCCGTTTTCCTCAACCACGAAGCTCTGATGCTGTCCAATGGGTCTGCTGGCATCCACGTTCGGAAGCTCTGCATCGCTTTGTCAACGACTACTACAATGCATGGGTTGTCTGACGAGGCTCCGACTTCTCCGGTGTTGGCTTACTTCGGTGATCTATGTCTGTCTCGTTGCTATCGTTACCCGTCGTATCGGGGACGTGATGTTGCGTGTGTTTTCTTCTCGTCTGGTGTATGGATGTACCGTGAGAAATGGACGGCATGTGATCGCTGCAGTCCTTGCATGGATGTAGTGAGACTAACTCTCTGCGAGTACAAGATAATTATCTGGTGGGATTTAAATTAAGAGAAATGCTTGCTGCATTGTGGGTATTTCGGGCGGCGCCCAGTGCTACCGTCCGATCTCTTATAGCTTGGCATCTGTACCATCTAATATCCGGCAGACTAAAAAAATTAAAAAAAAAGGGATCGTAGAGATTGGATGGTTAAAAAAATACAATAAAAAATAGGATCGTGCACTCGCACAATTCGAGTCATGCGCAATCAGACGCTGCACCGCATTGCATGCGGTGTGCCCTTGATTCATGCGATGCAGCGAGTATTTCCCTTAAATCAATGATTTGGTGGTTATCTCTAGTTGTGTTAGAGAACGTTTGGAACATTTAGACATGATACGGTACTCCAACACTCTTACGTAATATTCTACTTTAAGATTTCAAAATGAATGTAACATGCTTTTTTAAAATACTTATTTATATGTTAGCATTCAATATAATTCAATTATATTATTATGTTTTAAATAAATTTTAATAATCATATTTTATTACATTATATATGGGGGGTGGATATAATGCACCCAGCGGCACATCTACACCTCGAAACCCCCTCTCCCGATTAAAAAAATATTTTTTTAAATAAAATATTCAAATATCATCATCTAGGTTTTTTTGCATTCTTATGGATTTAATTTTTACTATTTGATTGAAAAATTTAACTATAATTGTCCAATTAAATGCGTCATTGTTCGGAGATCAAAACTAAAATCTCAGTGATAAGATGTACCTTAAGAAGTAATACGACGAATCTCTTTTTTTTTTATATATATTTTTAGACATTAATTTTTGATACAAGTATAATCGAATGGCTTTTCAAAGATGAGATCAATCTTAAAGGGCCTATTTCAATATTTAAAATTTTATGAGAAATTTTATTTTTTGACAATCAAAAGGATGGGTTTTCGAGGGGGACGCATCTAACTTAAATACGCTTTAGGACGCGTTGCGGACCATGGTCTGGATTGCACAGTTTTAACTCCGTAACGGATGTTCAAAATTAAAACTCATGGAGATGGAAATAATTTTAAGGATAATTGGTATCTTTTTTTTACTATTTTTCAAAAACTTTAAAACCTCCGATCATGAGGATTAAAAATGACATTCTATGATTAAACTTTACCATCAGACAATCAATATTAAGTCTCAAGAGATGAGAACAATTTTAAGGGACAAGTTGAATATTAAAAATTTTATGATAATTTTTTTTAAAAAATCAACATGAAGAAGGGGTTCAAAATGACCGTGTTCTGACGTCCTATATCTGACACACTTATTGCGCATATATATATATATATATATATATATATATATATATATATATATATATATATATCTGTGTCATGGATGATAGATATAAGCGGCAGCCTTTAGCCTCAGCAAATATCTGGTGCAACCTCATCAAAGGAGCTAAAGGCATGTGAGCTTATCGCTGGAGTAGGTTTAGCTCTGTTTCGTTTGTGCAAAGATGAAAAACCTATCCAATTCTGTTAAATTAAACCTCTTCTTTGTTACGCTTTTCCCCTAGGCAGCTTCTGCCACTACGGTAAAAGGTGTCGGGACGGTTCAGATCTAAAGGGGATCTATCATGGTTAGGACTTAATGGAGCCAAATCAAGTATTATTCTGTTCAGATATACTTTGAGCCCTAAGTCAATTGAAACTGAACAGACTATCTAAAATAGTCATACAAGTTCAAGTCATTTAATAACGACCGTATTGAATCAATTAAGAGGTCTAACCCACTCAAAGCTTATAAAAAGGTTCAAGCTATTAAGGCAGAATTTGTTAACCATATCCTTCACCCTGATTCTTAGGTGTGAGAAACTTCTCCAACGACTTGAACACAGCTGAAGAATCACGCTTGTCGCGAGCATAGTGATTGTATACTGTAATGTCACTTTTGCCCAAATATTCCCTCAACTCATTCCTATCGTGTCCTTAGGTTGTTACGTAAGAGCATTGCAGTTTTCCAACTTCTGAAATATTTATACAATCCTAATTCACCCTTTTTTTCAGAGTGGGAGAAACTAGCATGGGCGTTAGTTGTAGGATCATATTTTCTTAAAATCTACATCCGTTAGCATTACACATCATTTTATTGATTCCCACAAAATTCGACCCTTGAAATTTTTGAAATAATGATAATAAATGCACCTCAAGCATTTTTGTTTTGCTCAAAGATATTTTATCATTCATTCATTCAAAAGATAGTACAAGAGGACATAATGGCCATGTCAAACATACATCCTCGACATAACAAAGGATGAGCCTTCCACTAAACACGAGTGCCAGCCCCAGCTGTAGAAGGAAAAAACAGACACCGCAGGGATCGACTACAGCCATCAGCCACGTAATTAGAGGAACAAATGAGGAATACATAAAGCTAGACGAACAAGTCTCAGGCTTCATCATCGAGATATGCAGAGTTGCCAAACGAGCTGAAGCAGCAAACAAGGATATGAAGAAGCTCGAGGCCGGATGCCTCCAACAGGTTGCGTCTGGATAAGGCGCCTGAGTCGCAAGCTTTCTGGGACAGCCAATGATGCACCCGAAAGTCTGAACCAAATATAAAACGCTGTTCCGACTTCAACTGACTCCAAAACGGACGGCAAGGTCATGAGAGGCTTCGGATCAGACGAACAAATTGCTAGCACGGATGCAGCAGATTTGAGTGACCGGAGGAAAAGACGAGGCCATACGGAAAATGAAGCCATTCGGGTTGGGAAAGGTACTCCAGGTGTCATGAAAAGGATGGGCTACATAGATCTATCAACAAGGGAGAGTGAGGAAGAAAGATAACAAGGACTAAAAGAGAAGGAATTCTGTCGGAAAACCAACAGGACAAAACCAGGAAGGTTTCGGAACTAACCTGAGAAAAGTCTCAGAAGGAAAGAGGGATCATCCAAGGAAGGTAAAGGTTTCTCCCACCGTAGGAGTGGGGAGGGGTTCCCAAGAGGAGATCCCCCTCTCCCAGGCGCTGTGGATGAAGAGCCAGAGGGGAAGGGGTTGGAGTAGGTGAGAGCCGAGCAGCCTAAGCCTGGGTCATGACTCATTTACAGGACACAGTGTTCTACAAATAGTCACATTTACCAAGAAAAAGTGCATTACGACCTACAAATGTCTGAATGCATATATGAGCATGTTATATGTGCCCGTCAGTATTCCGTCCACTCCCCCCCCCCCCCCCCCCCAACAAAAAAAAAAAACAGGAAGAAGAGTGTGACCAGCAACAGCACAAAGATAGCACCTCCTGTGACCTACTCAAATTTCTTGATCAAGGATAGGTCATGCAGCATTTTCTCAATTGCATCGTCATCTTCAAACCGTCCTTTAGTCTGTAAAAACATGTAAAACATCATAAATCATGAATTAAATAAAAAAATCACCTGCATAGACGAGCAATTCAAAATTTGAGAAGAAACCCAGGAAAAGCTGAAAAAAATATTTTGACAGAAAGAGGATCTAGCCATTTGATAGAATATGAGTGAATTAAGCAGAAATTATGTTAGCACAATGATAACTTTTTCTCTTTTGTCCAAAGGGCTACTCACATTTCCAATCAAAGGCTCTGAAAACCATAAGATCTAGTCAAAATTATGTGTAGCAAGATAATAATTTAAAGCGTTACAACTTGATTATATCTAACTTAAAATGTGGTTTGCCATGCAATTGTATATCTAGACATACCTTAATGGTGGGGACCATAGCAATAGCTTCCTCAACAGTTTCTGGGCAAAGATTTCCAAGCACACACAGCTGCATATTGAATGTGAAATTATCAGGCAACTTAACAAAGTACTCTTTTGATTCACTATGATGCATAGCGGTCACCTGCATACCTCAAATTCAGCCAACCGATTCCTACTGAGCACGCTGAATAAATCCGTTAAGCATCACACTGATATTTATATAAGGTACTTCCACATGAAAGGCCAGAAGAGACATGCATAACAGACTTGCGCTATAATAACAGTACAGATTCTTCATGTTGAGAACAAGTTGCAAGGTTCTGTGAGGATCTGTTATGTCCCACTTCCAAAAAAAGAAGCAAACAAGAAAAGCAACTTTCTTTACCTAATTGCCTCTTGAGTTGCTTCCCTTCAGAAAGAGACATGGCATTTTGCTTATAGCTATTTCCCCTTGTACTTGATGCACTTGGTTTTTGGACGTATGGAAATGCAGTAGAAACTAGCAAGGATGTAAAAATAAATTTCCCCTCTGCATTTGTACATTCAGAAGGGAGGCAAAGAAAAATCTGCTGTGTCAGAAAAATGTGCACAAACATTATAATTTGGCTCAGTTCTTGGTCAAGAGGAAAGTAAGAGAGTTATCTCATTCTCTAGCTTTCTCCTACTTTCCCCTGCAGCAGAAACAGGCTTCATATATCTTCCTTATCTTTAGTGAAGATGTACAAGAGTTGTCATGTCAACCAAAATAGTAAAAGAATTCTATGGCAATTTTCAGAAATAAAGACCAGCTCAACTTAGTATCATAAAATATATGCCATTAAACCTTCAGAGTCTGGTAACTAGGATACTCTCGGACCTGCTTCACAGTCTCAGAAGTTTTATAGCGACTGAAGCGTTTCACATACTGCAGTGACTTCTCAAATACTCTGAACCCAAAAAAGAATATATAGTTAAACTCCATTGTTTGTTGACTTTGAGAAAGTAGATGAGTCATCACCGCAGTAAAATCTGAACAGAAAGTGGTCAGCACGTCGCTGACACAAAATGGATAGCCCTACAAATTGTTGCTACATAACCAAGGGGGGTGATGATGCTATGCATCGACATACAATAGTCTGGGGCCTGGGCATGCAAGAATGGCGTTCTCACCTACAGATTATATCAGAAAGACAAACAACTCCCTCAACCACTTTTGATAAGCATATACATACACAAGATGGCCGAAAAAAATCTCATATAAAACTTACTGAGAAGTCTGGCTCATAGGATCATCAGACATATTCTGAAGTTGCTCATACTTTTTGTCAAGAATTAGTGCCACTTCACAGTTCATTAGACACTTGGCCTTCAGAAACTCTGTATAAATGAAAGGAAAATACATATTTTAATTACCTCAGAGTGCTCTCCAACTCATTAAAGGTACAAAGGTCAATTAACAAAAGATGGACTGAATGACGAATAATGAACAAGAATGCAAAAATGTGACAAACCAACAGCCTTTAAAAAGGAAACATTAAAAATCCATTAGATTTACATTGACATAGACACGATGTGTCAATCTGTGGTATACAACAAGGACAAATTTGGTGGCCTAGGATTCAATGAAATCATTGACACAACATCATATGCTCCATAAAGTTATGCCAAATTCCCAAATGAACTTCCTGTCCCAATATTCTTAAAAGCCACTTTCAGACAGGAAATGCCTCAGTGGAGCATCTGAAATGGCCATACATTTTGGACTCTTGGAGACAGCTAAGCCCTCATAAACAAGGAGCCGTTTTAAATGTATTGTTGTTGTCAAAAAAAGATCAATTGTCATGAAAATGATGTAACCAAATAAATGGTTAATTGTGAATTCAAGAATGAGCATAACATTTAGATCTTTCACATTTTTCTCTCTCCCTATTAATATTTTGATCTCCTATTCTTTTTGTCCCTATCATTATGAAGTTTGGCGAATATATTCAAATTGAGATATGTGCATTTGCAGCATAGCTAATGTACGGAATCTATGGCCTGAATGCAGCAGATTTGGAAGCACAGAGCCATAAGTGAGAATAAGATTGGAAGCTGGATTGGATGAGAATTTAGGGTGTGTTTGCTGCAGCTTCTAAGCGACCAAGGCGTATTTGAGGTCCTCGAGCACCTAAGTGCTCAGACGCTTGCCTAAGCGGTGCCTAAGCAACACCTTCATTGTCAATAGGTGGGGAAAAGAGGGAGAGGGAGCGGTCTACTTATGGATGAGGAGACAAACATTTGAAGAGAAGGAAGAAGAAAGGACGGGCATATAGAAAACTTAAGAAGGATGACAAGATGCTATTATGCTAATGATGTGAGAGGTTTTTTATGGGAATCCAAGACCAAAGCAAGCTTTATTGTGCTCAAAAGCTTCCGAAAGCTTGTCTAAAGTGTAGAGTATTTTTAGATGGGTCCATGGTTACTTTATTTGACCCATTTGGAGTCCGTTTAGTATTTTTTTGTTTATTCTTAATTGTAGATTTAATTTTCTAATTTTTTTAACAATTTTTAGTGCGATTTTTTGCAATAATTATATAGTTAAAGGAATTTGAGTGTCTTAGAATTGGGTAGTCGAGTTTGAGTCAGAAAGGTCCCTAAACATTATATATATATAGATGAATTATATTACGAATTTTGAGTAAATTTTCTCGTACTCTCTCTGCGATGGAGAAGACGACTCTGTATGGGGTCGAATATGCCTTGCGATGGGGCCGTGTGTGATGCCCAAGACGCTGGCCAACACCGAAGGCCTTCCCACTGCCGGTACAATGCTAGTAGTCTCTTCTACCCCTCCTTCCTCCTCCTTTGTTCTCCATCAAATTTGGTATCAGAGCTAGGTTTCAATCACTGCCACTATGCCATCTCCTCCCTCCCCCCATCGTCCCCTTCCTTCCTCTCTTTCTCTCTCCACAGCCCCCAAAAAGAGAAAGAAAAATATTGTTTATGACATTGTTCCGTGAATAGTGCCGTGCCCAACCCCTCCACCGCACCCTTGTTTCTCTCTTTGTGCAATTTCTCCCTCTATGTCTTGGTTTCAGCCTCGACAAAACAGAAGCAAAGGAAGAAGCGGGAAGGAGGAACGAGCCTCCATTGGTGCCACTGCTGTCGGCGGGCTTGTCGATTGGCATTGCTGCCGTCAACCACTATTGATGCCGCCCGTCTCTTTCCTCCGATCCCCCCTCTCTCTTTCTCGGTGTGAGCTGCCGCAACACAAGGAAAAGAAGAAAGGCAGAAGTAGACAAAGAGGAGGGAGGGGAGGCTGCCGCCAACACGGCACCCGTCGGCATATCCATCGCCGTGGTCGTTGCTTGTGCAAGCCACCCCCTTTAAGTTGGAACTTGGTCAACCACGTTTGACCCGATCTGGTCCGAACTAGATCAAGACCCAGCAGTCCCTCTCCAGTCCTGGTCCATGCTAGATTTGCACTAGGGGTCCTGACCTTAGTCCTAGTTGGTCTGAGCCACTTGGTTCAACTCTGGTCCGAGCTGGGGCCCAGTTTGCCCCAAGCCAGGGTATAACCTAGTCCCACTGCACGAGGGTAGTGCAACAGGAACGTTATTGCACCACCATCGTTGGGGAGTCATCCAAACTCGGGTTCACGTGTTCGTTTGTGTGTGGGATTTGTCTCAACAAGGCCAACCTCGTTCCAACATGTCACTGTCTTGATTGCACCTCGTTTTGCATACCCACCCTCGACAACCGCGTCGGTCACACAGGTACCTCTTTCGTTTTGCATCCTGATCGCATCGGTTACATCCTTGTAGCGAGACGGGTTTTATACAGCACCTCATCCACCAGCCGTGCATTATTTTACATATTGTCCTTACACGTGCTTTGCAGACGTCCATTCACGCATCTCAAGGCCCACATCGACGACCTCAATATGCGTACTGACTTCCATATAGGTTTGCCTATGTGGCATGTTTCTCGAGACGATGATCATAGGTTATTCGAGTATGGATTGGGTTCTGTTAAGGGAAGATCCAAAGTGGATAGCATTACAGAATAAACTTCAGAGTCCACTTTTCAGAGTTAGGGAGACGGTTGACGCCAACATGAAAATTCAAGGGAAGATGATTTTATGAGTCTAGTCTAGCGTCGATCGAGGAGTATGCAAATTAAATGAAAGAGATACATTATGAAACCGATCTAACACACATATCAGTATTTTGAAGAAGTTGAGCCCAAGATATTTTGTGATGACATCCTCCTTGCTGAACCAAAATTAGGGGTGATTTTCAAAGTGTACTTTGAGGTTGGTTCTGCATTCATGGTTGATTAGAATGACCTGCATTATGAAGCCGATCTAACACACAGATCAATATTTTGAAGAAGTTGAGCCCAAGATATTTTGTGATGACATCCTCCTTGCTGAACCAAAATTAGGGGTGATTTTCAAAGTGTACTTTGATTCTGCATTCATGGTTGAGTAGAATGACCTGAAGCAGGAAGAGGCCATCAGAGATGTGGTCTATCTGTCGAAGATTGTTCAAGACACCATCGACCAACCTACTTTTAACAATATTGAGGCATACTTTTCACCTCGAGTTAGAGCTTTCCTCCGCATGGTGATCTCAACACCATCAACCGTACATTACTGTTTTGTTGTTCTCATCATCTTTCTATGGATATTGCCACACTTCAAAACTCGAGGACGAGTTTTCTCCAATCGGAGGAGAATGATGGAAATCCAAGACCAAAGCAAGCTTGATTGTGTTCAAAAGCTTCCGAAAGCTTGTCTAAAGTGTAGAGTATTTTTAGATTGGTCCATGGTTATTTTATTTGACCCATTTGGAGCCTGCTTAGCATGTTTTTTATTTTTTTTTGAATTTTAGGCTTGATTTTTTTATTTTCTAGGGATTTTTAGCGTGATTTTTTGGGTAGTCGAGTTTGAGTCGAAAAGGTCCCTAAACACTATATATATACTTGTAATATCTCTTTCTAATTATTGATGAATTATACTATGAATTTTGAGTGAATTTTCTGGTGCTCTCTCTACAACGGAGAAGACAACCGTACGACGAAGTCGAATCTGCCTTGCGACGGAGCCTAATGTGGCGCCGGAGGCCTCCCCACTATCGGTGCGATACTGGTAGTCTCTCATGCACCAGTGTGGAGGTACATGTTAATCCCTTCCACTATAGTTTTGTTTTTCTAGTATTTGCTTTCATTTGCCGTCAATTTGCGAGGTAGAATGCCTAGCCTGTGTACAGCTTAAGAGCACATGACACTTAGTCCAAGATTTCTAATAGGACTTTGGGATGGTTCTAATCCCCTAGACTTGCGGTAGTCTTTTAACTGCCAATGGTCATACGTTTCCTCCTTGCGAGAGGGACGGTTACTCGGCTAGCTTCTATTTTTTAGCATGATTATCCAACTTTACAATTGTGCAATTAGGAAGCCTGTCTAAAGTGTAGAGTATTTTTAGATGGGTCCATAGTTATTTTATTTGGCCTATTTAGAACCCCTTTAGCATGTTTTTATTTTTTTCTGAATTTTAGGCTTGATTTTTTTATTTTTTATTGATTTTTAGTATGAATTTTCGTAATAATTAGTAGTTTGAGGAATTTGAGTCTGTCTTAGAGTTGGGTAATGGAGTTTGAGTCGGAAAGATCCCTAAACACTATATATATGCTTGTAATCTCTCTTTTCTAATTGTGGATGAATTATATTACAAATTTTTAGTGATTTTTCTTGTGCTCTTTACGAGGAAGAAGACGACCTTGTGACGGGGTTGTATCTACCCTGCGACGGGACCGGGTGTGACACCTAAGTTGCCGGTGCAACGTTAGAGGCGTCCCCACTGTCTGTGCGATGTTGGTAGTCTCTCCAACCCCCTTCTTCCTCCTCTATCTCCCATTAGTTTTGAGTTTGTTGACATGGGCGGGTGGGGCTTGTTGCCTAATGGTAGCCATCATAGTAAGAGGTGAATATATAGGAGTGTCTTATCCTTAATGTTGAAATTGGTTTGTCAAGGAGAGACATCAAAGACGACAAGAAACATGAAATAGTGAACAAGACAAGATGAAGGAGCATCAAAACCTAGGGTCCCGTCATCCACATTACCCTATTCATATTAGGTTTGAGTCTCAACGGACACGATTTGATTTGCCCATGGACTAGCTTAGGCACTGTCTAGGCGTACTATGCCTCCTAAGTGTGCCTAACCGGCGCCTAGGCATGCTTTTTTCAACGCCCAATAAAGTGTTAATTGCCTAGGCCTTGAAAATAATAAGCTTTGTCGCCTATGTGGTTCCTAGGCATAAGCCTCGAAAGCTGTTTGTGCAGTATTTTGACTGTTTTTTGGATTGGAGTACAAATGGGGCTGTTAGGAAGGGTTTGACTGTAAACACCCAAAATCGATTATAACTACCCCATATGTTGAGAGCGGAAGCCAAAAGTGGCTTCTAGCTAAAAGTTGTGCCAAATATGGATTTAATGTTCCTCTTTAGGCGCAACCCAAGGTTTGGTACACACGGAGACCAACAGTGACAAAGATAGACTGATCCAACCAGACTCCAATCTGATTCAGGAAGTTCTGATATATTGAATTGACCAAAGTAGTTCTTTTCAGTTCTGTAATGTTACTTATTGTCATTATTATGGGCTAGAACTAGAATCCAACATGAACTGTCTGGTTTCAACTTTTGTATTTTAATCCCTTGTTTTCAATGATTGTCAGGATCTTTTCTATCTTAATATTCGATCGGATTGTCTGGGACGCGGGCTAAGGCCTAGCTCGTTGCGGAATCTCAGGCGTCAAAGTGCAAGAGTCGTTGGGAGGTTTGATCGGAGCCACGTCTATCACCATCGGAAAGCCGCTCCGACTTCCCTTCGACTCGGAGACGATCCAAAGTTGACTTGATGCTTAGATCTATTTTATTTGCTTTTGTTTGGCCCCATTTATCGCTCATTAGGTGGTTTTATACATTTTTTTACATTTTTAGGTACCATTTTTGCACTAATTATTAGAGTAGTGGTTTAAGTCGGATAAAATGGTTTGAGTTTGATTTCAATCTATACTATATATATAAAACAGAGTTCTCTAGTACCACGTGTCAACACCATAATATTCTATGTTTCCCTCCTAAATTCTCTCTCTCTCTTCGTTCCCTATTAATGTCTATGCCCCTTATTAATTCTCTCTCATCAATTCTCTCTCTCTCCTCCTCTTTCTCATTAATTCTCTCTCTCACCATCTCTCTCTGCCCCCTCTCTCTCATTAATTATCCCTCTTTCCCTTCTCTCTCATTAATTCTCTCTCTCTCTCCCCTCTCTCTCTCTACCTAAGTATTATTATTATTATTATTATTATTATTATTATTATTATTATTATCTTCTTTTACATTTTTCTCTCTCCCTGTTAATATTTTTATCTCCTATTCTTTTTGTCCCTATCATTATTACTATCGTTGTTGTTGTTGCAATCTCTTGAGATAATAATAACTAATTTTAAAATTATTATTATTATGATATTTTTATGGGATAATAATAACTAATTTTGATATTATCATTATTAAAAAATTAATATCAAAATGATAGTCTTGTGAGATAATGATAACTAATTTTGATATTATTATTATTTTTATTTTTATCTCTCTTTCTCCTCTTTCACATTTTTCTCTCTTCCTATTAATATTTTTATCTCTAATTTTTCTATCCTTTATTATTGTTGTTGTTGCAATCTCTTGAGATAATAATAACTAATTTTGACATCATCATCATCATCATCATCATCATCATTAGGGTAGTCTCATGAGATACTAATAATGAATTTTGATATTAATATTATTATTAAAATTATTATTATTATTGTTATTGAGACTCTCTCTGTCATTTTTCTCACTTATATTATTATTATTGTTGTTGTTGTTGTTGTTATTATTGTTATTATTATTAATATTGGGACAATCATTTGAGATAGTAATAATAATTTTGATATTTATTATCATTATTAGGATAGTCTCATGGGATAATAATAATTAATTTCGTTATTAATGAAACCAGTCTCTCTCTTATTTTTCTCTCAATCTATATTTCAACATAACATTCATTGGGATAATCTCATGCGATAATAATAATAACCTTCAGTTCACTTTTTTGTTTTCTCTCTCAATCCATATTTCAATTGAATACAATGGTTATGAACTTTTAATGTTTATCAAACAACTAATCTAATATTCATAGAAAAAAGAATGTAGTTCTGAATATATATTCTTCTCTAATTATTTTATTTATTCCTTTAAAAATGTAAAAGATTAACTTCACTTATATTAATTATAATTTTTTATTCAAATATGTTAACTGGTCGTGCATCGCACGGGATTGCAACTAGTTTAGGGATAAAAGAAAGAGTCGAATTGCATAGCTTGATTTGAATATGATTCTCTTATGAGATCTATATATACACTTGTAATATCTAGTTTGGATTAATGCATGAGTGTTAGAGATAAACTTTTCCTTGTGCTTGTGTGTTTCTTTGCGACAAAGAGCTAGAACCGATGCGACACCGTATCCTCTTATCCCTTGGTGCGATACCGAGGGATCCCCTTCTTGCCAGTGTGATGTTAGTGGGGTTCTCCCCCTCCACCATAGTTGTCAAGGCTTACGCCCAGGCGACGCCTAGTCATCGCTTAGGCGACCATGCTTATTTTTAAGGCCTAGACAGTTAAATGCCTTATTGGGCCTTAAAAAATGCAACACCTAATAGCTTATGGGCAACACCTAACATGCCTAGGCAACACCTAATAGCTTATGGGCTAATCAAATCGGGTTCATTAGGATCGAGTTCTAAGATAAATAGGGTTGTATGGATGATTGGGCCCTAGTTTTTGATGCCCCTTCATCTCATCTTCCTCATTATTTCATCTTCCTTGTTAATTCTGACATTGTCCCTCTTCGGTGAACAAATCTCGATGTTAATGTTCAGGCATTCTGATATTTTTCTTCTCTCACTATGATGGGCACGATGAGACAACAAGGCCCGCTCGCCCAAGTCCACAAATTTGGAACCCTTTGTGGCCATTATTAGCATCCTTCAACTCCTCATGAGTTTTCTATATGTTTGTTCTTCTCCTTTCTCTTCAAATGTTTGCCTCCCTATTTATGTGTATTTCTCGTTAGTCTCTCCCCCTTCAACCCACCACTTGATTATGAAGGTGCCGTATAGGCACTATTTAGGCAGGCGCCTAAGTGTTTAGGCGTTCAAGGACCCCATATACGCCTTGGGTCAGCTTACTGCCTTGACAACTATGCCCTCCACCACCTCCTTTTCCTTCCTCCAGCCTTTCCCCTTCCTCCAATTCCTCTCTCCCTCTCTTGGTTTTCCTTGAAAGAACAAGGAAGAAGAAGAAGGAGAAGTCTAAGGAACGGGCGGATCCTTCCGCCGGCAATGGCGCCGCCACCTGCTGGTGCCACCGGTGCTATCGCCGATCCCTTCGTCATTGTCGCCACTGCCGCCGACATCCATCGAGCCGCCACCACCAGCTCCCCTTCTTCGCCCTTCTCTCTCTCCCTCTCTTTCTCCTCCTGTGAGATTAGGGTTTGAGGAGGGGAGGAAAGAAGAAGGGCTCGTACCCTTTTGTTCAAACTAGGTCAAACCTAGTTTGACCTATTCCAACTGTCTAGACTTGCTCAAGACCTAGTCCGAACCCAGGTCTCCGTCTGGTCCAAGCCAAATTCGTTCAGAAGGGTTCGAGCTTTACATTGATATTTGGTATGATCAGGTTTAGGGTGGTCCCAGTCACTTGGCGCTTCAGGTTCGAGCTAGGTCCAGACTTGGCCTGCTGCAGTGAACCAAGTGGTGCATCAAGTTACTCTTAGTGCACCACCTTTGTTTGGGGCTCGTTCATACTTCGATTTGCATGCCGTCTATGCCATTAGTTTTGTCTTAACGAGGCCGCCCAATTCCAATGTGATGTTGCCCGATAATGCCTTGTTTTGTGTGTCATCCTTGCACACATGCTAAGGTCACCCTTTCATGCATCGAGGCCCGCTCAGTTGTTTTAATTCGTGTGCCAACTTTCGAACACTTCCGACTTTGTGGCACGTTTCCTAAGTAACATCCCAGCGGCACGTACATCATCTGTGGCCAGGTAACTATCGTGATTACCACCCCAAACTTCATTTATTGGTTATTTGTAGCATGTTATCTCCTTGCGAGGAGTGGACCTTTATTTTTATTATACTTTGAAGGTGGTACACGCGTACTGGATGATCTTCTCCTAGGCACCATCATGGAGGTCCGTGCATTTCTCTCTCCTATTATAGCTTGGTTTTCTAGTATTTGCTTTCATCTACTGCCAAGGATGTAACAGGATACCCATCGGGTCGAATAATGGCTCTATCCTTATCCTTCTCTTTTAAGTAATATGTGTATCCTTATCATTATCCTTTAAGAAATATGTATCTCCTTATCCTTATCCTTTGAAATGTATCGGAAACGGATACATAAAGGTTAAATTATCAGACAGTGCTATGTGTCAACATAAGCTTAATCTTCTATTGCTTTTGGAAGGAACAAAAGAATACTACTTCCAAAGATATACATACATATAAGTTCTTTCTAAGTAGTTCTTATAAATTTACTTGTAAATCTCGTGACATTTGTGAAAATGAATCTTGCAAGCTAGTGAATGAGAGAGAGAAGGGATTAATACAATGACATGGACAATAAGACATCTAACTATATAAGTATGGTTGGAAATTTCATTTAGAAATGAGAATTTTAGATAAGATATAATCAATAGTTAAGATAAATGAAAGAAAACAGACAGATAGATTCAGAAAAAGATGTATCATTTTCCTTATACTAAATCACTTGGATACGGATAGTATGCTTATCCTTTAAACTGTATCATTTTATGACCTTTAAGCTTCGGAAACGGACGGATAAACAGATTTTTGGACACCATTACTGCCGACTTGTGAGGTAGGATACCTAACCTGTGATACATCATTACTGCTGACTTGAGAGCACACTAGACCTAGCCCACGAGTTCCAATAGGACTCTGAGGTGGTTCTGATTTCTTGGACTTGTTGTAATTGCTCATTTGCCAACAATCCTACATTTCCTCATCACAAGAGGGACAATTACTTAACTAGCTTTTGTTATTTGACATGGTTATCCAACTTTACGATTGTGCGATTAGGTGGTGTCTACTTATTATTATTTTGCTTGCTGCTGATCTCTAATTCCGTTAGTGAGCCCGCTAGTTCTGTTAGCCGTCCCGCATTAATTTTACTGTCTTTTCCTTGTCCTTTTTTCATTGTTGTTCCTTCTCTCTCTTATCTATTGTTTTTGTCATTTCAGCTTGTTTTTTTTTCTATGCAAGCCCTTTTGTGATCGGCAGATTTGTGCCTGCAGTTTGGGGTCAACACTTAAGCTAGCGAACTCTGCATCTAACTAATAGCTCTTCCAGTTGTCCTCACTTGGGGTCAATATTTTGGATGGCCTAGGCAAAGTGACTCATTGAGCATGCTTATGGTCATCCTTGTTCGAACATGCTGCTCAATGGCATTCCTTTATTTTAGTGTCTATAATATTTGTGTGGCACACTCATTCTTTTCCTGGTACAAATAAATGGTGAAGATTAATTGCCTTAATTTGAGGTTGACGGAAACATAAGAACATGATTGGCTGAGCATATCCATCTTTTAACTGTCTTCATCTGTTATTGCGGTCATCTCTCCATGGGAATGTGCTTGCATTTAGTTGTGTTTTCCTCTGTCTTGTATCCTTGCGATTGAGGTGTCATTATGGTTTAAACAAGCAGCCGGTTCAAAATGGACCTGGGTGAACCAGATCAAAACCTGCCTGTTCTGGTCCAGTTCTGTCGGTTCGAAGGTCGAACTGGCCAGTTTGATAATTAAGTGATAAAAAATAAAATTATTGCTTTAAATAATGTAAAATGAGCCTGAACAGGGCTTGAATCCTCCTGAACAGGTCTAAACTGGCCTTAAAATTTTAATTGAAGTTTGGACCAGCCTAGAAACCAGCTCAAAATCATTTTTCTGGATATTTATTTATTCTTTTATATTTTAAATAGTTATTACTATCTTGTATTTTGCATGTCATAATCAATGATATAATTTTTAGAAATTATATCATTTCTGGTTTTTTTGATGTTTTGTTTTCTCTTTCTCATCGCTTTCCTATCTTCCTTTATTTTTTTTCTCTCTATAGATTCTTTTAAAAAAAACTCAGTGTGTTCTCTGGTCAACCTTTCTTCCCCCAAACTAACCATTCGGCTGACCCTATGTGATGTGGATCAGAACAATTGTTCGCTAATTCAGAATCTGATCTGATTCAGCAATTCCCCAATTCCCAAGTAGAACTCCTTTAAACTTTTGTGGTTTTTCATACCCTGGGCATCTAAAACAGCTTCCCACCATCTGGCTTCCTTAACTGTTCATTGTCTTTTGCTAACGCTTTTAACCAAGGAAAAAGTGATGCATATTTACTGGACTGGCATTTGTGTATAGTAAAATTCTCATTCCTCAACAACTCTGCTAAAGAAGCCTTTATTTATTTGCTGTTACTGGAATAGGTATTCACTGGCATACTTCTGATGTCGGACTTGCAATCATTTAGTCATTCGGTCTAAAAACTCATTTCCTTGCCACTAATTTATGGTCCATCAACTAGGGCTCCATTTGAGTTTTTACTCATGTTTCTTCTATGAATTTCTGCTGTTTGATTTATGTGCAAACAATAATTCTTTTCCTTATTCTTGTTTTCCCCCCTGGCGTGGTGCCTTGTTATTGCTCACCAATTTTGACCCTAAAGCATTAAATTTGTTCTTATGATGAAAATTTATTTATGTGGTGGCTTATTACAAACAAAAATATAAACAATCAAACTTTATACTCTTGAAATATTTGATGGGTTCATCTGTAGTAGTTCCTTATTCATTTTATTTTGAAACATTTTTTTAGTAATATTCATAACCCAAATTATTAAATTCTTGTTGAGATATCTTTTGTACCCATTTTTTTTTTTAATCATTGGTGATTTCAGTCATTTATATAGTTTCCCGTTGTTGGCTATTTCGGTTGTTTATATACTTTCTCCTGTCTATATTCACAGTATTAATCGTCAACTGTATGTTTTATGCATAAACTGGAGGAAAACCGGAAATGAAATCATAGGCATGGCATGCACATGATGCTTTGCTAAGTCTTCAATAGCATTAGCATACTTTTTTTTAACCTTCTTTACATTTTCTTTAGGCTTTGGTGGAAGACTTCATCTTCCTTTCTTCTTAAGCCAGAATGTGCATGTGTTGAGGTGATTTGTTTCCTCTTTTTTTTTCTTTTTTTTTTTTTTGGGGGGGGGGGGGATGTATGAGAAACATACAAGAGAAAATGTTGGATAGGAAGAGAGAGGATGGGCCGGTGATTTATGAGATGAGACGCTATGGAAAAGGTAAAAGAGAGATGAATCACTTCAGTACTCGTGAAGTTATGGTTAGGAACAACATTTTAAAAGTTTTTAGCTGAATGGGATTATTAATTTTCTGGGTCACCCTTGGGCCTCAGCTATGCAATCAACATAAATTAGCAAAAGCTACTCCTTAATCCCTGGGCATCTGCGTCTATTTTTATGTATCTACTACTACATATTATTTTTTTTAATGGATGATACATTATCTTGCCAATATTTTTCTAAAAACTTCTATTTTATATCGATATATTCTGAATTTAGGATGCGAAAAACTTTCCTTTATTCTGGCTTTAAAGCATTGGCATGTCTACCATCCTTACGAGTTTTCATGTGCAAAATATATCCTAAACATTCCTTTTGAGCAGATAAAAATTTGGTTAATGACCAGAACATTCTGATTTGTCAAAAAAGTTATGTTGCCTAAGGGGTCTTTGTTCTCACCATACCAGAGGGCCATTGTAAGTGTAGTATGGTATTTTTATCTTTCAGTTAAGGCTTAAAAGTGCAGTCGGTCAGAGTATCATAGTGGTAGATTTGCACATGTTGTCATGGGAGAAGAGTATACATGACTTCTTTTGAAGGCAAATGCACAGTTGAATCTGTAATGTTAGTGTATAAGAAAAAAAAATCTATTTTCATGTCATTTTTGTTGGTAGAATTTGAATGTACACCAAACCTTAGTATTTTAAATAAAATCAAAATCCAAGCCATTTAACTTGACTATATTGAGGCGAATTTAAAACAACTGTGAGGTTGCAAAGTTTTTTTAAGTAAATGATCTGTGGCCTTTTTGCTTTTTGCAGGTGAAAGAATATTTGGATTCCCTTTTTAGATTAAAAGGTGATCTTGGACAGAGTTCATCAACTTTGTATTTTTAACTTGTGCTTCACAGCCTCCACTTCAATGGGGGACACAGAGGGTGCTGCTGCTCCTTCTAAGAAGAGATTTGCTGCAGGGCAACTCTCTCGAGACAATCCTGAACTTGATGATGATGGCCCCGAGCCTGAGATGGGGACTTTTCAACGTGCCAGTGACGAGGTTTTGGCAACAAGGAGAATTGTTAAAGTTCGACGCCATCAGCCTTCAGCCGCTTCTGCTGCTGCTTCCAATCCTTTTGCTGGACTTAGCTTTGCCAACCCAACTGACTCGGATACAAATGCAGCTACTGCTGAGACCGAAACTCAGGCTACTTGTGAACTGCAAACTCAGCCTACTGTTGAACCACAAACTCAGCCTCCTGATGAAGTCGAGAAAGCAGATGACAGTAGCAAGCTTCAGTGTGAGACAGATGAGTACACGGAAACTGAAAATGCAACCAGAGAGAATTCAGTAAATGGGAGTGATGAAGGACAAAATGGTCAATTGGAAAATAAAACTGATTTATCTGGAGATGTGGGCAGTGATAAAGATGAAAATGAGATGGTCAAAGAAACAAGCTGCTCTGCAGAAGCTGATAAGGAAGTAGAAAATGAAGCTGAAGCTGAATCAGAAGCGGGAGCAACAACTGATGAAGTTGATTTGGAAATCAAGAATGAAGATAGGGAAGAGAATGCTCAGAAAGTCGGAGATGAGAGTGGAGAAGAGAAGGTAGACAGCGACCAAAAAGGCAAAACTGAATCAGTGCCTCCTCTAAAGTCATTTCAACAACTCTCTAGCAGCCAAAATGCCTTTTCTGGTGTTGCCGGGACTGGTTTTTCAGATACCTCTTTTAGCTTTGGATCGATTGCAAAGGAGGGATCTTCATTCGGTGGGTCACTCTTTGGGCTAAACAATGACAAACCATCCTACCCTTCGTTTAACATTGGGAATACTAACCATGGTGCCTCTCTCAAGCTCTTTAGCTCTACGCCATCAGATGCTACTAAGAATGGGGCAGGGGGCATAGCAGCGTTGCAAGAAGTTCCCATTGAGACAGGCGAAGAGAATGAAAAGGTGGTTTTTAGTGCTGATGCGATATTATTCGAGTATTTGGATGTGAGTTGGAAAGAAAGGGGTAAGGGTGAACTCAAAGTAAATGTCTCTACATCGGGTGATGGGAGGGCTAGACTTGTCATGAGGGCCAAGGGTAACTACAGGTTGATCTTGAATGCCAACCTGTACCCCGACATGTCACTCACGAGCATGGAGAAGAGAGGTGTCACATTTGCTTGTGTAAATAGTGCCGGTGAAGACAAAGGCGGGCTTGCAACCTTTGCTTTGAAATTTAAGGATGGTTCCATTGTTGAAGAGTTCCGTGGAGCTGTAAGTGCACACCAGGGGAACAAGGCCACTGTCCTGACAACACCTGAAAATTCTCCAAAAGCTTCTGACTAGAAGTTGTCACTGCCGATTCAAAGTAATCATCTAGCAGGCTGCAGGGAAGCTTGATTTAGGGGAATCGTTTCTACTGTCATTTTCCTGCTGAGGAGTACAGCACAAGGTGTCATAGTGATGAAGGTTTGAATTATAGCTATGTGATACTCTGGTTCCGCTTGTCTAATTTTCCTCGTTATGTAACTTGTCGAGGAGGACCGATATACTTGTATCGCATGAGTTATATACCAGACCTCTCGAAGAAACCATTTATTTCCTGGTTATTGGTTTTGCTTTTAATATCACAAAGGATGGCGAATTGAGGAAGATATTCTTGTCGAGCGTTGATTTGCCTAGTGGGAAAATCTTGATCGCATGATCTATGCCTTAATTACTGATAATGTTCAATTGTTAGCACCACTTTGTTAGTCAAAATATTGCATCCCTTGGTTGTACTTTTTTTTTTTTTTTTCCCTTAGAAACTCTTTAGACTTTAATTGATTAATGGACGGCATAATCTGACTGATGGCTTATGTTGATCAAATTTCTTAGAAGGGCTGAGATCGTTTATAATATTCTCCTTTCTTCTGGACTAGGTTTCCATCATCTATGTAGTAAACTCAATGAGGATTATCGGTTGTCAGATTAGAGGTTTAAGGACACTTAGTCCCGCAGGCTGATGTTTGGCTTCTGAAATTGTTTGTTATCTACTTCCTTCTGATGCTTGGAGTGCTTAACTGATGGCGTTGTGGACTTTGGGATGCGGCTGTCGATGGATGGGATGGCAAGCGGTCACAGCATCGTCTCGCAGGGGATGCTGTAATCTCTAAGAGGATGTTGCAGCCAGTATTTTTCAGTCACAAATCAAGTGGATCAAATTCTTGAGTTTCCTAGTAAAGAGTT
Organism: Zantedeschia hybrid cultivar; assembly: GCA_030544215.1. Classification (NCBI taxonomy): domain Eukaryota; kingdom Viridiplantae; phylum Streptophyta; class Magnoliopsida; order Alismatales; family Araceae; genus Zantedeschia; species Zantedeschia hybrid cultivar. The sequence continues at coordinate 1,679,937 of JARZZO010000015.1, forward strand.
GTTATGTTTGAGGGCAAACAAATTTAAAATCAAAATCCTGGTACTTCACAGAAAGAAACCTCTGATTTTACTTTTCATGACAAACAATCATAAGCTGCAAACTTTAGATATTTTATTTCCACTATCTTTAAAGTCAGTGATTTACGATTCCCCAGGATTTCAATATAGAATCAGAAGAATGTCTGATTTTGGGTTTGCCAATCCCCGAGTCCCACACTTCCGGTGGGCCTTCCGAGACTGATTGGAATTGAGGGGAAAGAGATCCTCTGGGCCACATAGGGATGAGATGCATTTGTACCTCCTCAAATTTTTATGAACAAATGACCATTTACCCTCCCTCTATGTGTCTATACGCACACAAAGGCCTAGAAAAAGAGGTTTAGAGGATCACATTTCAGAATAAGGAGGTACACACTTTCTCCCAGTAGGTTGAGTTAGATTTTCCTTTTTTTTTTGGTCAAGCACCAAGTCATTTCGTTCACTCTCTAAAGGCATACACGGACGACTTTTGTAGCCAACAACGCAGTACATGGACACATGCATGCAGCCATCCCTGGTAAAGGTTCCCCTATTACAAGTCTTATCCCAACAAGTGGAATAAACGTCTTCTGTAGATGTTACAACCCAACAATGGCGGTACAACATAGATAGAAAGATAAAATAAAGAAAGACAAGATCCACTGAAAACTGCAGGTGGCTTCCTCCTTGTCGAGCAAAGAAATGCAACTTCTCTTTGGGCTGCTAGATCTTGAACCAAGGGGGGGTCGGAAAGCACGTTTCTACTTGGAAACGTGTGGGTGTTGCGCCGGAATCACGAGCCTCCCAAGACGCCGAAGACCAACTCCATGAGACCGCTCTGAACTTTAGATCTTGAATCTACGCAACCTCCAAAGATACGGCATAGAGCCCGATAGAGCAACCAATTAAGCTCAAAGTATTCATGGTGATGGGGGGAGGTGGCCGAAGAAAAACGTAACAAAGAGACGGTCACGGTGGAGGCACAGCAGAGTAGGGATAACATGGTTGAAGTTAAAGACATCAAAATCTTCGGAACAAAATATAGAGTGAAAGCAACTTGACTAGAACAACGGAGATAGACAAGAGAAACCAAAGAAAAGATCCTATCTAGAGACAAATTGATCCAGATAAGTTTGAAAAACTTACCTGACAAAAGCTCCTAATAGACATCTAAGCCTCCCAAAGGGGAGATTATTCCTCCCAAGAGGGAGGGGGAGAGGGGACCTTCACCCCTTCCCCTCCCCCCCAGCGAACGCTGGAGGTGGATGAACCGGGGGGAGTAGGTGGGGGCTGGCGACGGAGATGATGCTACTAGGTAGAGTAAGAATTGACCCACCCTACATACATATGCCAATGTTGACGTCACAGATCCATATAATTTGGCTGAGACTGGAGGAGGCTTCTATAAGATTAATCCCGCATTGGCTGGGGTTTGCGGACCACATCCTTAAACTTTTGACATGAGAAGCTGAGTTCTAACACTCGTGTCGATTAATGGCAGAAGATGGCGTCTAAGGGGGTCATGTCATGGTGCAGAGGTGAGGGGCCATATCATCAGTGATGAATTATACCAACGTAGTTTTACTCTACCCAAGGCATTAGATAGTTTGCAGAGGTCACATTAGGTGATTAAGAGGATCCTCATCTTGATTCACCAGACAGTGAATGAGACTCCAACCAAGTTAATGTCGCCCCCCCCCCCCCCCATCAGTAAAGATTACTTTGGAATAGAACCCCCTGAACTTTTTAGTCAACAACAACTTGGGTGCCCCAAACGGTAATCCATCTCAATCAAATAATTTGATCATTTTGTTATATTTTAATCCTTGAAAATAAAGCATATTTATAAAAAAAATCCCTCTAATCTAATTAGTTATTTATAAGTCCTCACAATCGTCCCTGAATCGGTGTAAGGTCTTGGAATGTTACATAAAAGTTCCCGAGAGTGTTACAGAAAAAGCTCTTCAAAAGAACTTTTTGTAAGAAAATTATGATTGGAGGCGTATTTGTAAATACTGGGATTAAGAAGAGTTATTTATAATATCCTAAAGAAGTCACTTTCACGTCTGAGTAATCGCGTAACAATTCGTTGGGGACTGTGGATATAAGCCGCGCCCCCCCCAAAAAAAAAAAAAAAATTGCTGATCTGTCCTCAAATTCTCTTTACATTACTTTGTCAAATACACAGTTCCAAAATTCTTGAACCAGAGTTATAGAATTGATTTGGTCCCACGACAAAACAGGATCGGGAGTCATGGGACTTGGGAGACTTCTAGATTTCATCCCAACAAAAGGTCCATCCACAATTATGGATCCAATTAATGTCCGAGGCTTCCCTTTGTTGTATTTAACATTATTAAACATCTTCCACAGATATTAGAACTACGATAATTAACAACAGACACATTATACCCATGTTATACACACAAATTTCTAAACAAAACTCCGCTTTTATTTATACACAATACAGACATTTAATAATCTATAATGCTGGATAAAAACTATGGTTCATAAATCTCATAACTCATCAGTTCTAATATAAACATTCCAGATAATATTTAATTTATATTGATTTTATTTGCAGTATAATAGTATTTCTTACTACATTTTTTTTACGAGTCATGGCTAGTGAAAACTTGTATCTATTTCACACAACCCTCCTGCCACCTTATGTTTGTACCAAATGTAAAATCTAAGCTGAATAGTATCCAAAAGTATCCACGGCATTTTAACATCCGTCCTGTATTTGACTATCCAACCATCTTTCTCAGTTATCCAATACAAGATATCTTTGATGAGTAATACATGTTTGATTTGTAGCAGTTACCGCAATGCCCCCTGCGGCTGCGCCGTGGAGTATTGCAGCAAGTAATTTTAATTTTAATTTTAATTTTTTTTTAAGTCAGGACCCCTATGCCCATGTGTCTGTATAGGTCGATCTCCGATCGAACAATTTAAATTTTTCTAAAAAATAAAACAACTAAATCTCATTTGACAGTAAAAAAAAAATCCTTAATGAATAGAATCATAACAGTTTTTGATTTTTTAAATTTTTTTAAATTATCCGATCAGAGATCAGTCTTTCTGACACATGGAGTATGTGAACCATGACCTGAAATATCATTTTTTTTAAATACTTGCTGCAACGCCATGGAGTGCAGTTGCGAGGGCATTGCAGCAAGTACAACTCACGTTTGATCCCCACATCGGGCCCGACTTCACTCGGGTCTGTAAGCATAGACTCCAGGCACAATATAAGGGGATCACGACATTTGCACTTGATAATACTCAAAGCTTCCGCCAGTTTGTTTGAAGAAGATCTCAAGGGAGAGAGACACATGACAACGAGTTAAAGGCCAGTTACCGCTATCATATGAAGCGTACTCTAGCTTCAAATTAGTCATCAATCATCCACAAACGTAGAACAAACCCCTTGGCATCACATAAATGCTGAATGCAAGTGCAAATTCTGAATCAAAATAAGATACCTTGAAGTACAAAACTGGAAGTCTTGTAATCCTCCCCAACAAAAGAAGTGTCACTGCGAAACAATAATCCGATAATTCAGCCTCAAAACATAAGTCAAAATTATTTGGTTTTCTTTTTCAGAGGAACAAGGAGAAACTCCCACCACTGCGCTCCGTGGGAAGACCCATCATACCCGTACCGAGGCGGCCATACCGACGGGGCTGTATGGGGGTTAGGTTCCAAACATCAGGAACAACTAGGTTGGATCAGGAGCTTATCTGGTTTTATTTAGTTTCACATGATGCAACACCTCCCTGGTAAGAGAGAATCCATAGAGAAACAATATAATGAAAGCAAAATGAACGACCTCATCTCTTCGAGCTACTTGCCATCTCTGCAACATCCAATTCCACTGCCAAAACTGGTGAATCATGATGCATTCCATATCGGCTGTCAGAGATTTGCAATAGAACGTTCAGTTTTCAGCTCCTCACAAGTACTACCACGGGAACAAATGAAAACAAAATAATTTACCTATTCTGCACCGGTCCATGATCAAGAGGTGTTCGCAGTGAATAAACAACTCTCCCAACAATGTCTGTCATCGGTAACGGGCCGAATGTCCTGCTGTCCTTAGCTTCCTGTTAGAAATGCATCAATAGGTTTGACATTCTGCTAATCAGGTATTTTGACAATTGGGCATGGCATACTAGCATTTCAGTTTGAATTCATAGATGCTTGATTGCATGCAAAGCGAATCTGATGGTTTGAAATTCTTATATTATATAATTGATAATCATACCTGAATCAGGCAGCCATCTAGCCATGCTGGGAGTCCGGCCCATTAATGGATGATTGGAACTACATATATATTTGGACCAGCTAAACTGGGAATTCAGGTAAATATAACCTATTAAGCTATCCTCCCACCACTTAACTGCCCGTGGCAGCTGGTTAGAGATTTTCTCAACACACATGCCTTTAATAAAACTAGAACGCACAGTTTGAAATGCAGTAAATGTGCTTGCATAGTTATCTTTCTTGCATGGCGATGGATGCATAGTGCCCCTCAAGTTACACTCTTTTTAAGTCATATTTGATGAAATGCCTCAGAACCCCACTTTGGACCACCAACTCTGGCATGGAAAATCCTAGGTGGGGACTAGATAATTTCGAACAGCCACACCCCTCATACATAACCCAATTTTTTCTCCCAATGTAAGAAGCTCCAATTTCGAGCTTCCAGCAGGAAGCCAAAAAGTGACTTGCAAGAGCTAACATTACCCCTCAAAATTAGTGGACAAAAAAAACTGTGGAAGCCCAAAAGTGCTTCCGATTAGAAAAGACACCAATATGCCCCTGGAGTACGTCCAGAATATTTCCTTTAGATGATGGTAAGCTTGAGATTGACCCTCTAAATCCTACCAAATGAAGCCATCTTCTACAAGTGGCATTTTGCTCATTTTTTTAATTTAAGGGCTAACCAAAGCATGACCAGGTAGATGAAAGATTATGCTGGAGGCAAGTCTGCACATTACCACGCAAGAAGAATTTTCCTATTCTTAGAATATGTATAAATATTCACTCAGATAAGTTGTTGCAAAAAAATTAAAAAAATGTAACTGCTCATTTGTTTGGGTCATAGTAAAGAATCTAACATATCCATGAACGGCTTATCAAATTCAATAAAAAACTGACATCAGTAAACATCAATATTTATGAGATGGAACAATGAAATACTACCATGTTGAACACATTAAGAACATGGATGGATTATCTCAACAGAAACAATTCGTCACTTCCACAGAACGTGCAAGGACCTGCAAATTAATGCAGTGCTATGTACACAATTTTAGGAATTTGGGGTTTATTTGTAATAAAATATGTAAAAGATCAGGCTCTTAATTTAAAATTTTGAACACTTTAAAACAACAAAAAAAGGACTAAACTGTAACACACAGGGATGTAAACTGAAATTCTAAAGTATGAGGTTTAGAAAGAAGTAATTTATAAATAGATAGGATTAATTAAAAATTTCCTAAACATTAATGGACTCTCAGGCCTGTCTTAATGGGCCTCAAAATATTGGATGTTATTGGGCTGTTATTGGATTTTCAGCCCATTTACTCAATATTTATTGGCTGGAGTTTAAAACCATTAATGGGCCGGTTAGAGGGCAGGTTGGGCCCTGTTAGTGGGCCTGTTTTGGGGTCCAGGAAGAGAGGCCTCCGCCTCTCTCCTTCAGGGCTCCACCGCCCAACTCTATTTAGGAGGAGGGTGGCGGTTCTGCCCCTTCTCAGCCTGGCTGAGAGAGGAGGCGAGAGGGCGAGAATGAGAAAGAGAGGGTATTTGAGGTGGCTGTAGAAGAAAGAAAGAGAGAGGAAGGGGAGGAGAACGAGAGGGCAAGAAGAGAAGCAGCAGCAGCTTGAAGAGAAAATGAAGGAAACTTCTCCAAACCTGCAGCCTGTGGAGAACTGGCCTCTCCAGCTGAGCAGTGCGGGACTTTGCAAGGAGGAGACTCTCCTTGCAGCCAGCTTGGGTTTTTGAACCTTTAAGAGGTAGGGTGATATCCTCTATTGTTCTTTTCCATTTATTTGGAGTTTTGAGGGCAGTTTAAGGGTATTAAAACTATGATTTGTACATGGGAAACTCTGTCAAAACAAAATCTGAACAGAGTGTTCTAAGACGATTTTTATGGAGACTTCCATGCCACCTAAGTGTTCTTGGAAGGAAAGAATTAAACTTTTCATATGCACATGTTTGTCTTACATTCAGAATTAGTGCAAACGATGTCCTTATAAACCTAAGAACACTTTCTTCCACACTTCAATGAATTAGCAATTGAAAATGCGTAGGAATTTCATATAAAGAATACATGTTTGATTTAAAGTTTTCCTTGTATTTATAAACTAGAATTGCTCTCCAAGTGGAGATTGACCTCACAAAACACACTTCTATGCATGTTTAACTATAGGACATTGACGTGATGTCCTCACCCAATTCATGAAAGTAAATTTAATAGACAAACTCTATTTATTTAAAATTTGTTTCATATGAACTCAAAGTTCGTACTATGGTGAAAAACAGAGTTAAAAAAAAAAACCTTTTTGCTTGTAAAGGAAATTCACGAATACAGGGACCATGTGCCTTTAAAGATTGAAAAACATTGAGAAAAATTTTAAACCTTTTTCTTTTATAGTTATCTTATATATAAAGTATATTCTACTAGAGTATGAGACGAACTTGATCATTACCTTATGGAATCATGAAAGCCAATGAAGAAACATGAAACCCAAAGGTGTGAAGAATCCAAATGAGACACACTCATGAAACCCAAAGGCCTTATGAAGCCACTGAAAGCTAAGAAACCTTCTGTAAAAATAATGATTCTTCTGATAACTATTTACTCTACTAAAAATTGAAGTGTCATCACTTCATCTGCGGAAAGGGTCCACATGATCTGTCCCTTGATGATATGGAGACATTGGGTCATGCTCCTTATGATTGGTACAAGTCAGGCACAGAATGTCTCTCTTCTTACGTGGTTTGAGTTCAAACTCGAGACTATCGGCTTAGGCAAAGGGTAGAGACCCTTCTTAAGTGTATTCGTGGCTGGGGTGTGGACTGTGTGGTTAGGAGTCCACATACCTAGGTCAGCCTATTTTTTGTACCTCATCCGGTTGGATCATAGTTGTCAAGGCTTATGCCTAGGCATCGCTTAGGAGACGAGGCTTATTTTCAAGACCTAGGCAATTACTTATCGGGCTATCAAAAATGCACGCCTAGGCACTGCTTAGGTGCACTTAGGAGCACCTAACACGCCTAGGCAACGCCTATGTTAGTTCATGGGCTAATCAAATCAGGTTCATTGGGATCGAATTCTAAGATAAATAGGGTTGTGTGGATGATTGGGCCTTAATTTTTTATGTCCCTTCATCTCATCTTTGTCATTATTTCATCTTCCTTATTAATTTTGGCATCATCCCTCTCCAGTGAACAAATCTCAATGTTAATGTTGAGGCATTCCGATATTTTTCTTCTCTCACTACGATGGCCACGATGAGGCAACAAGGCCCACTCGCCCATGCCCACAAATTTGGAACCTTTGTGGCCATTATTAGCATCCTCTAACCCTTCATGAGTTTTCCATATGCCTATCCTTTCTTCTCCCTTCTTTTCAAATGTTTGCCTTCCTATTTGTGAGTATTTCTCCCTCCCCCTTCCCCCACCACTTGATCGTGAAGGCACCGCCTAGGCACCGCTTAGCCAGGCGCCTAAGCGCTCAAGGACCCTAAGTACGCCTTGGGTTGCCTTACTGCCTTGACAATTGTAGGTTGGATATTCGGAGACTCTCTGGTGCAGACAGGTGGACGAGGAGACGTCAGTGTAAGGCTTGCTCAACCAACCTAAGATTGCTAGTGGATGGTTATCCCTACCACTTCGAGTTAAAAGATGAGTCATATCATTTCCAACTCTCTATCTTTTGTTCTTTTTCAACCAGTCCATCCTTTTTAATCAATCATTGCACCGACTAGGTGACTCATTTTAAGATCGTATGAATTATAACTTTTATTAAGTTATCCTCACTTTTATTTAAAAAAAAAAAAGTGGATAGTGCCACATATTTATAAGATGAAAGGAGGGGGACCTCGCATACATCAAGAAGATCCCAAGGAAACACCCCCCCCCCCAAAAAAAATTAAATTAAATTAAATTAAAATAAATTAAAATAAATAAATAAAGATGGAGCCCATAAAAAACTTCCCCCATGAATGCCCAAAGAAAAGAGCCCCAAAAGAAAATCACCCCTCACATATACACTTTGTAAAAGTCTCCCCCAAAATAAACACTTCCCCCACCGAAAACCACAAAATAAACCTCACAGGGTCCACTTATTTTTATCATTAATAATCATTGTCACTAAACTACATTTATTATTAATTGTAAGAGAAGAAAAGAATGGAAAGTTTAAGAAATTAACTGATTAGAAATTAGGTAAATCCAATAATATAAGCTATTATTCTGGTAACATTTTCACTTCGCAGATTTTACTGAAAGTGTTGTATTTGCATATTAATGCATTACATGTGTCATCTAGATGAATCAAAAGAAAACGATCATGTGTTGCAGCATAGTAATCAAAATAAAATTTCTCTTTAAAAGCTAAGAGCCGGGGTGGCAAGCGAGGGAAGGCAATAGGGATGTAAATGATTCTTACTGAGATCTCATATTCTCAGCTTTTGAGTCTTAAGAAAATTATAAAATAGACGTTTCAAGAATAGGAGCAAAGGACTAAGATTAATCAAAGTGTAACTTTTCAGTATGGCCAACAACTTTACTTTCTTGGAATATGAAGTTATTTACCTTCACTTCACTATTATATGCTGAGCCTGACTAGTCTCTTGAATTTTTATTGTTTCTTTGAAAGTGGACGGAGCCACAAGTATGTATTAAAGAGTCAAAAGGTAAACAAAATTACAAAAAGGCAGCCAACACAACCGCCAAACAATCACCCAAGTAGGTGACCACACAGCCCCTCCTCAGCATCTCAAGAAAAGGAGAAAACAAAATGGAAGATGGGCACAAAATTCTACCCCACTCTCTAACCCAATCACAAATAAAAGAAACCACTCTACTAGACACAAGGGACTCTTCTTTGAAAATCCTCTTGTTCCTTTCCCTCCAAATGGCCCGGAGTGTAGCGTGGAGAACAACCCACCAAAGAACATGATCTTCTTTAGCCACCCCAAAAGAAGACCACGTAAACAGGAAGGCTTCAGCAGTGTCCAAATACTGAGCTGGCTGGTGTAGTCTACCCAAGATGCTTGCCCACAGTTCCTTGCTAAAACCGCACTTGACAAACAAGTGATCCAAAGACTCCTCATCTGAGGCACAAAGGGAACACATAGCCCGAACCTTACATCCAAATCTGATAAGCCTATCAGCAGTAGGCAGTCTTCCCTGGGCAATCCTCCAAATAAGTGTCTTAACCTTAAGGGGAGATTTGGGTCCACACTTGATTGAAGAAAGGGAACCGATTTCCCCTGTCAAAGATCACCTCCTAGGCAGATCTAACAGATTAGAGGCCATTAGCATCCCATGTCCATCTCCAAGTATCCTGTGTCAAAGGGTCGGTGGACCATCCAGACAGAAGATGCCATAACTCAGAAAGCTCAAGAAGCTCCTCTTCAGCGAGGTTGCACCTGAACCGTGGAGTCCATATCCCCAAGCCATCCTGAGCTGCCTCAAAAATCTGCGCCACTGGGACGAATGGGTCAGAGGAGAGATCAAAAGGCTTGGGAAACATCCTACTTAGAGGTTGTCCCACACCATTTGTCCACTCAGAACATACATTCATTGCCATCTCGTAGAGACATCTGAGTGGCTGCCCTGAATTTTTATTGTTAATATCTTATCCTATTATTTTGGAATTGTGCACCACTAGAGATCTGTAAAGGGGGTCCGTTACAGAATAGTAGCTCAAATTTGCGAACTAACAACATACAATGTAATATAAATTAGACATAAGATTGGTTCAACTGCAATAAGGAACATGAGCATGCATGAACCCACTAGCAAACACTGCCATGTATGTAAATCTGCAACATTGAACAAATCAGACATCCTTTTGCAAGTTCCTCATCCTACCAACAGCTCGTTGGTTGGTGATTGGAAGGATGTTGAGGGCTGGCGACAGATCAGCTAAATTTGCTCAGTTCCAGCCAAAATCCATCATTCTGCATACACCAGAGGCCAGACCAGACCAATCCTGCTAGACCAAAGTCCTCATCCTAAATTTGATCATGTTCACTGTTTCTTAACCCAGATAAATATGCACAGATCTCTCCACTTCATCCAGCCCATTTTGATTTTGTTACTGACATCAGCACCATTCTCTATAACACCACCATTTTATGTAGCAATACTCAAATACCAAAAAAAAAAAAATTATAGATGCCCTTTGATAGTGACAATCTGCATTTTTTTTAATAACTACTCTCTCCACTTCATTCAGCCTATTTTGATTTTGTTATGGACATCAGCACCATTCTCTCTAACACCACCATTGAATGTCGCGATACTCAGACACCAAAAAAACTTACTACAGATGCCCCTTAATAGTGTCTACTACATTTTTTATTAACAATGTCTTCCTCGAACATATATATCACATACTTCGTTTAGTTCTGTCGATTTTTAAATCCTTATACCAAAAGAGCTTTATCCTTAAAACTATCCCTTGTTTTTCACAATCACTACATACCATGTCACACCGTTTGATAACTCTATGCTCATCACACCCATCACTGAAGCATGTAGATACATACTCTTATCATCACAAGAAAAAACCACATATACCATTTCGACAACTACATGTTAGGAACTTGATATAACCAAAGAGTTGGAAAGTAATCTGAATGATAAACTGATTTAGGAAATGCTCAAATCATGTAGAAAAAAAAAATTAGATAGCCCATTGGCATGTTAATGAAGACAGATGTGTGTTTGAAGAAATGGCATTAATACATCAAATACAAACCTTGATTTTTATGTAGATCAAATACTAGTGCATTAAGATGAATGAATGAATTGGAAATTTCAAATATGCAGTGAAAAAATGTAATGAAAAGGAGACATAATAATAGAATGTTTAAGGCCAATAAAGGGATGTGGAACAACCAAACACCTGAAAATTCATATGTTGTAAAGGCCTTAACGAAAAGAAATAACTATTTCCTGATACAATCAAATGAATAAGGAATACCTTGGGTTTTATTGATTCATTATCTGCCAAGACCCAACACTGATCCTTTTCTAAGATGAATGGCTCATCTTTTTCATCAGTTGAGACTATCTCGTAACCTTCAATGGCTGACAGCCGTCTAACAAGGTGATCCTCAGGTTTTTCAGGATCTTTCATAACGACAACATCACCTACAAAGACATTCCTGCAGACAAGGCACATATTTGGAAGATGAATATCCCAATATGAGCAAACTACAAAAATGAACCAATAATCATAAAAAATGAGCACATCAACCTCGGAGCAAGTTACCCTTCAAATTATATGTTTCCCAATCCCACATTAATACCACCAGTGATACAGAACTACATGAGGATTTTCACTCTTAACTATTGGAGCACTGGGGGGAATGAATTACATAGTAGAAATATTTCAATCAAGAGAATGGCATATTGACAAAGTTAAAAAGGAACATGTACCTGGAAGTAGATCTTAAATAGTGGACTCATCAACAATACTGTCAAATACAAGAAAGGAAGACAAACCATTCAATGGTGTGAGCAAATGAGGTGCCTGAACCACAAATTTTGATAAAACCCAAACTGCATCATAGAAAAATTTGTGGGCTGATGCCACAAGATGAAGCAATGGTAGCATTAAAGATCAACGAGCATTTGAAATATGCAGACAAATTTATGGACTAATTCAGCTTGTAAGATATATATTCTGAGGACTGCACCTAAATTCATAGCGCACAATCATTCACCCTGAAATTGAGTAACATACACTGAAAACGGAAATCGGCTGAACATTCATACACCAATTTTCTAATACATCGAGCCAAAAACCAAAATTTTCACACCGAGATTAGATTCCAATCGACACTTAAAGCATAGAGGAAACTTACAACCAAACAAGTAATTTTATCATAAAAGGACGGTTTGGTTGAAAACGGAGGAAAAAGAAGTGATTTTTTTCGCTCCAAATGATTCCAATCATTCTCCGGAAGCAGAAGCCCCAGCATTACTGCCACCGCCGGTCGCCGCAGCAGCAGCGGCAGGAGCACCAACAGACTTCGCCGCAGCCTCCCCGCCTCTGCCGCCACTCTTCGCCTCTCCAACGCAGCATCCGCCGCCGTGGTGATGGTGGTGGTGGTGGTGGTGGTGGTGGTGGTGGTGATCCCGCCGGCCGGCCAGCTGCTTGCGCATGTCGTAGGCGTCCTCGCCGTCGGCGTAGTACTTGGCCTCGATGTCATGGATCTTGTACCCAAGCGTAGAGGTGTACAGGTTCAGCGCAGCGCGGTTGGACCGGCGGACGTGGAGGGAGACATACTCCGCGCTGTAGACGCCCTCCATGGCGTTCTGGGCAGCGGTCATGAGCTTGGTGGCAACGCCCAGCTTGCGGTGGGTGCGGAGGACGGCGAGAGAGGTGATGTGGCCGTGGCAGGGCTCGGTGGAGTCCTCCTCCATCTTAGCAAGCACATAGCCGACGATCTTGCCGCCGTAGTCCTCGGCTACGTAGAGGAGCTGCGGCCAGGAGAGGATGTGGTAGAAGTAGTACTTCATCTGGTAGTTCTCCGGCAGGCACATCAGGTTGCAGGCCTGCATCGCCAGCAGGTCATCCATGGTCGCCTGGCGGATGCACACCATTTCTACTGGCCGCTCGTGTGCCGCCTCCGCCGCCGCTGGAGAGGATGCTAGGGTTAGGGTTAGAGCTCCGATGGAACCTATCCTCCTCGTAACCTTCCCCTGTTCTCTCTTTGCTATCTATCCAGCCAGCCAGCCAGCCAGCCGACCAGCATCCGATCTAATTTACTCTCTGAAGTGGAATTAGCTATTCCTCCTCCTCGAAATTCTATTTCGGAAATAGTCCTTATTACGGTGGTTGTCATATCCTCCGCCGCGAATAAAATAATATTACGACTTTATTACAGAAATAAGTGTTTTAAAAAAAAAGGATTTATAACTTCTATTAAGTAGTTTATGTACCTACAGACTAGGGCTGTCAACGGAAACCCGATTATCCGATTTTTCAATCCGTTACCGAAAAAAAATATCCATTTTTGATAAAAAATATCCGTCCGATAGTTATCGGAATCGGATATTTCCGATAAATTATCGGAATCGGAAACGGAAATACCTGTTTCCGTATCTGTTTTTCGATTTCCGATTCCGATTATTATTAATTTATTATTAAAAATAATATTAATCTTAAATCGTTTTTAATCGGACGACTGGGGGAAAAAAGTTCGTAAGAAAGGGGAACCGGAACGGCGGAACCCTAACCCTTCACTACAGACTGCGCAGCCCCCAACGCATGCGGCATGTCCCATCTGCCCATCTCCCCTCTAATCTAAGCCCTATCTTCTTCCTCCGCTCTCCACCACACCAACCTTCCACAGCAATCAGCAAGCCAGCAAACGCCTCCCTTCGTCGGACGGCAAGCCCCAGCTGCTCGACGTTGCTCTCGTCCAACGACTGTTCATCCATCTTTCTCAAACGGGGTCAGCGACGAAGGGGGGAAATTCGGAAGGTCTGGACGATTTTGGCCGGTGACGGCCTTGACGAAGGAGAACTCGGGGCAGCCTCGACGGCGACGGTGTCGGGTATGCGTCTTCTTCTTCAATCCCTCTCCTATTTCCTATCCCCCACGCCCCGTGAGCAAAAAAGAGCGACCAGGCGCAATCGGGAGCGGAGGTGACGGGGGCGGCCGCCGCAGTGGAGTCGGAGGAGGAAGAAGAAGGGGAGGGAGAGGGCGAGGAGGGGGGCGGCCGATTGAGCTACGGCGGCGGGGGGTCACGGGCGCGGGCGCGGCAGTAGTTCTCGTCTGGGCCGATCTCACGCTCGAGGCCGAAGTCGGAGTTCTCGAGGAGGACGCTGGCATGGAGGAGGTCCGGGCATCGAGTAGTCATCCCTGCAACTGTTCATCCGGGTTCGGACTGCTGTCCATCTTCCACTCCAAATCTGCCAGCAGCGGTGGTGTCACGGCGCCGACAGAGCTCCCCTCCAACACTTTCCTCAACTGCCGGCCGAATTCCGCTTCCTCCTCCTCCTCCTCCTCCTCCTCCTCCTTGGGCACCTCAAGCTCCCAGACTCGGAAAACGTCCCGCGCCAGCTCCACCTCGCCCACCTCCTCGCTGCCCACGGCAAAGGAGAACTCATCCTCCCCGTCTCCGTTCCCCTGTTCTTCAGGGTAGTCGCCTATGACCACGTCCAGACGCCCGTTGCTACTGCCCCTTCCATCTCCAAGCCCCTGCAACTGTTGGCCCGCGGCTGGCAACGGTGAATCACCCAGGGTGGGGGACGGTTGCTCGTAGAAAGAGGCTGCTGCTGCATAAGTGGAGGCAGTGGGTGATGATGCCAGCTCCTCAGTCAATACTACCTTCTCCTAGTCTTGGATGGTAATAGTTGCAGCAGTACTAGTTCGGGAGGCAAAATAAGTGAGGGCAGCGACGAATGCCTCAATGACAAAGCAATACTACCTTCTCCTCGTCTTGGAGCAACCCAATGACACAGTACTAGCAAACTTGTCATTTTGCTGGCTTTGTTAATAACACGGACTTAATGGATCTAGGATTCAATAGATCCACCTATAATTGGTCCGATAAACACAAAGCAAATCACTACATTTGCAATAGATTGGACAAGGCATTTGCCAATGCAAGCTGGAAAATTTTATTCCATAAAGCAATTGTACATCACCTCTCCAAGCTCAGAAGTGACCACTAAATGAGCTTTTAAATAACTTGCAAAATCATGTCAAAGGAGACAAAAATCACCCCCTTCAACTGAGTCACACAATGCTTCGAAGTTTATAGCCAAAGTAAGCATCTTGAACCATCCTATTGACATTTGGAAGGAAATGACAAAGTACATTTAGTTTTCAAAGCATCGAGGTATTAATCAAGGTAGATTAAACACCCTAAACATCTATTTCGGTTCATTTTTTCCGTTCAGACGCTCTACCCTTCAGAAGTGTCTCTTTGTAATATATGAATATTTTTCATAGTCATCAAGGGTCTGTTTGGTACAAGTAGCACAGAATATGTTGTGTACTAATTTTATTTATAACTTTTTTGTTCTTACAGATAGTCTTTTCACCTTGACATTTTTTGATGTAACTCTTCTCATTTGAAGTATGTTGAACTGTTAAACTTTTCAAATACACTGCTTGGTTGTGGTTTATAATGGAAAAATCATGTCCCATTATGGGTCTGTTTGGTACAGCTAGCATAAAATCTGTTATGTGTGCAGATTTTTAGAAAGTTGTTCATAACATAAGTGCCAAAATCCAGACTTGAAGATAATCAGTTGGTGTGGTTTTTGGTTGTCTAACTGAAAAAACCTACGACACATTTTATTTTCAGTTCTTTTTTAGATAATAACATCATATTTCTCTTTTTTTTTTGCAGCACATTATCTCTCATTGGATCGTGTAGGTTATTCTATACTTTTGTCACATCAGAAATGGCAGAGAAGGACCAATCCATGCCCCAAAGTCAAAGGTCTATTATGTAGTTTTTTATTTAATTTTATTTAAAAGTTAGACATGCTTTATAGGTTATGATGTCATGCATCATTTTGAGAGTATGCATTTATTTCTTTTTGTTGTTCAGAATTTCTAAAACTGTAGAAGTAGAGAGTAATGCACAAGCATCATCTCATGTGCCTCCCCCTGAACATGCAAAGAAGAGAAAATTAAGATCTTTAGTGTAGAAGGACTTTGATAGGACTCAAAGAGAAGATGGGACATATGTTGCTACATGTCATTTTTGTCACAAAGAATTGTCAGGAGATAGTAAAATGAGAACTACACATCTTAAGTTACATTTGCATCATTGTGTTTATTACAAAAGGAGTAACAACAAACAACCTAATGTGGGTCAATTGCTTTTGAGACCTGCAGAGCCGAATATTGATGGCAGTACTACTCTTGAGTGTTTTCAATTTAACTAAGAAACAAGTCACGAGGACTTTGCAAAGAGTGTTATTATGCATAAATATCCTTTCTCATTTGTTGAGCATATCTTTTTTAGGCATTTTCTTGGTGGTATACAACCACAATTCAAATATTTAAGTCAAAACACCATCAAGTCAGATTGCATGAGGTTATATGAAAAGGAAAAGACAATAATCTATGCAATGCTTAAAGACTCCTCATCTCGTGTTAACATTACATCAGATCTTTTGACTTCTATTGGCACTACTTCTTATATGTCTTTGACTTGCTATTTTGTTGATAAGAATTGGAAGTTGCATAAAAGAATTCTTAACTTTGTGAAGGTGACATCTCATAGTGGTTCTGAAATTGCAAAGGTGATTAAAGAAAAAATATTTAATTGGAATATTGATGGCAAGATATGTAGCATTATATTGGATAATGCATTTTCAAATAATGTGCTTACTAGAGAGCTTTGTAATGTCTTGAGACCTCGTGGTTGTCTTCTCCTTGATGGTACTTTATTTCGTATTCGTTGTTGTTGCCATATTCTAAATTTGATTGTTTAAGCTGGTTTGGGACCTTTGGAATTAACAATTTCAAAGATTCGTGATAGTGTAAAGCATGTTAGAAGTTCAAATATAAGGTTGGAATATTTTAAGAAAGCTTCAAAACAAGTTAATAGACAAAAAAAGAAGCTTATCTCGGATGTTTCAACTAGATGGAATTCCACATACGAGATGTTTTCTGTGGCTTATGAGTTTCGTAATGCATTTGATCAATTATCATATTTTGATAGTGAGTTCAAAAATCCTCTATCTTCTGAAGAATGGGAGAATGTAAGAGTGGCTAAAGGTTGCTTGCTAATATTTTATCAAGTCACAAATAGATTTTCTGGAACAATGTATCCTACTGCAAATCTTTATTTCAATGATATTTGCTTGATTCACTTTACAATGAAGAAGTGGTTGAAAGATACACGTCCCTTTATTGTCTCTATGGCTACATGCATGTTTCAAAAGTTCAACAAGTATTGGCGGACATTGAGTTTAGTGTTATCTTTTGGTTGCATTTTAGATCCTCGTTATAAATTGAAAACCATTCAATTCTTTTTTGAAAAAATTTACAATGAAGATTATGGGAGAGAAGCTTCAAATAAAATTGAGAACATTCATAGATCATTTATGAGGCTTTATAATGCATACACAGAAGAACAAAGCAGAGTTTTTTCTAATAGGAGTGGAACTTCTAATGTTGCAAGTAGTAGTGGGACCAATACTTTTGCCTCAGTGAATAGTGGATCTGAAGAGTTTAGTTCTTGTCCTCAGTTGTTGGAGCTTGATCTTTTCCTTAAAGAGAACTCTTCAAACCAACCATTAAAATCAGACTTGGAGTTGTATCTTGAAGCCCCTGTGTTAAGCAATGACATTATTCTTGAGAAGTATGGATGAAATTTTGATATTTTAGTATGGTGGAAAGAGGAGGAAGGAAAGTATCCAATTCTTGCTATGATGGCTCGTGATATCTTGGGCATTTCAGTGTCAACTGTTGCATCAGAGTCTGTCTTTAGTACTTGAGGAAGGATTTTAAATTGTTATCGAAGTTCTTTGATGCCGGATACAGTTGAAGCCCTCATTTGTACTCAAGATTGGTTAAAGAAAAAAGGTATATAATTTTTTATTATTATATTATTCCAAAGTAAATTTTGATTTGTATTCTTATGATGTTAAGTATACTACAAGTTGGATCCATAGCTAGTTTATCCACTATAACTTCAGCTTCTATTTTGGATGCTGAAATTTCACAAGAGGATGATGGTTTACTTGTGGCTTCACATAATAATGATGTTAACTATGAATTGTACGTATGAATACAAACTTTTTTTCAGTATTAGAATTTTTTAATTTTAATGTATGTTAACAAGTTCTTTTTATTTGTTTCTTTTACAGGGAGGAGGATGATGACCTTCAATATTGATTTCTTACTTTATTAATGAGAATTCACTTGCATGAGGTGAAAAAATATACATCTTCTTTTACATGTCATTTTATATAGATGTATTATTTTAAAAAATATAACATGAAAATGTGTTTGCTTTTGTAGGAATGAAGAAACACTATGCTATGGAAAGTTTGACTACTCAAAGATATTAAATGAGATTGTTACGTTATGATGTTGTATTGTTCAAGATTGTAATATTGAAATTAGCTTAAGTAAACTTAATCTTGATATTTGTTTTTTTTCTTTAAGATACAATGTGATGTCATGTTATGCTATTATGAATTTATGATTGATTTTATTAGTATATAGTTTAAGTTGTGTTATTGTGAAGAAATTGATTATTATGTGATGAAAAATTTATTTTATTTTGAAATGATGTTTAGTTGAAAGTCTTTTTTTAGGTATCTTTTAACATTTAGTTGTGAAGTTTAATACATATAACAGATTTTTAAATATAATTTTATGGATACATGATTATACTCATTGTGTTTTAACATTTAGTTGTGAAGTTTAATACATATGACAGATTTTTAAATATAATTTTATGGATACATGATTATACTCATTGTGTTTTAATTTTATTGATTATTATCTAATGTGCTAAGGCGTATTGGTTATATTTAGGCATCATTCTATATGTTTTAAACAAATAAATCAAAAAATTAATAATTTTCGGTAATTATCGGATATAATATCCGATTTCGATATCGGAATCGAAAACAAAATCAGAAACGGAAAATAGACTTTCCGATATTATCGGAAACGGAAACTATACTTTTCCGATAAATTGACCGTTCCTGTCAAGGCACAATGCTACCACCGTACCATCAAGATATACATATATACCTTTCTTTTTATTCTAAATTAAGTTGTAAGAAAATCTCTTATATACTATGTTTTGTAAGAATATTTTTGCAGATACTAGATTTTAAAAAGTTGTTTGTTAAAAATTATTAAAAAAGTACAAACTATATCACATTAGGATTGTTGGATACGCATCTGTATTTAAGTACCTATATCAAGAAACAGTAAACTTTAAGTTAAATGTATTATTTTTAATATTTATGTACTAAAAATATGATGTTATAATAAATTTATCATTAATTGATTAAAATATCCCATATAATTTTAATGTTAATATATCATATATCATAAAAAATTATTGTGAAACAATAATATATCACGATTAATATCGTAAGCAAAAAACCAACATGTTTCGCAGAGAAAAAATAGATAAGAAAATAAAGAGAGAAAAAAAAATTATATATATATATAGAGAGAGAGAGAGAATTGAGAAATCAAAAGATTTATTACATATGTAACAAATGACATGTCACATTGATGATTATTACATATGTAACAAATGACATGTCACATTGACGAGATATTAGTCAATCTTTTTTATATAACGTTCTCAATTATTTTAAATAATGTAATCGTGTTGAGTGTACACCCTACAAAGAAACTTGTAAAAGGACAAGTTTTATTATGCAGTGATTTTTTTAAAAATAATTTACAATCAATTAATTAAGCAAAAAATATATACCAATGAAAAATGACGCTCTTCTTATCCCAGATTCTTCACCATTCACTATTTTTTTTTATCCCTCGATTTGGCCATTTTTGTTGAATATTGTTCTCCTTGTTTGCATGCTGGTAGATAGTCTCGGTAGATTTAGAAAATAATTTTATAATATTTATGTATTAAAATATTTTCTAATATTCTTAATATTTATGTATTAAAAATATGATGTTATAATAAATTTAGTATTAATTGATTAAAATACCACATACTAATCTTAATGTTAATGTATCATATATCATAGATATTTTTGCGAAACAATAATATATCACAATTAATATCGTAACTAATTAGAGTATTACATGCAACCAACATACATCTTGCAAACCTCGTTTACATAATAATAATAATTATGAATAAGACATATCTAACTATCGGGTCGGACTCGGTCTACCAGCTCCGTTTGGGGCGTGGCACCTTCCTCTGCCGCTTCTCGCCGGCTCCATCAAAATTCCAATCTTCGCCGAGGAGAGATTTATTAGAGAGAAACCCATTCGTCTTCCACAGAGAAAACCCTAGGCAAGCGTCCATGGGACGCCCTCTAACGCCTAATTAGGGTTTCTGGATTCCCATTCCCGGGGAGCTGCTTCGAAATCTGGATTCGCGCGGTGCTTCCCGGTTGTCGCTGCGTTATTGCTAGGAGGCAGGTGAAGAGGGGAGGGAAGGGGAGCACTCGGAATTGGCGGGGAAAAGGTGTCCTCAGCTTCCTCTGCTTAGCCGCCGCCGCTGCTGTTGCCTGCGATGGTTTCCCTGGGGACGTGGTGCCGCTATGTAGCACATAAATTTGTGTACTCCGTTTCCATTGGCTGGAAGGTATGCTTCCCCTGGTTGTCTCTGCTACGCCTGCCTCATTGTTCTGATTGCGTCCACATGCTTAGGAGAAGAAAAAGAAATGGCCTTTTTGTGTCTGATTTCCCTAATCTGCTCTGGGTATGTAATAAATTGGGCATTATCCACTTTCGAAAAAAGAATCTGGGTTGGGTATGTATACATTGGGCTGGACGCGGAGAGATATTGGTTTCCATGTGCATTTGGGATCACTTGTTTCCCCCTAGTCCTTCAACGTGAGGGCTCCCCCTCTGTCGTGATTCCCGCGTTCTGATTATTCGGCATTTGTTTGTGTATGGTGGTATGTGCTCGCTTGGTACTGTTGTTGGAGTGGGATGGACATTGAAGATTCTAGAAATTTTATGCAAGTATTTTACTAGCATGCAAGGTGGATCCTTTCTTGGCTGCCATGTTTTACCATTGTTGCTCTTTTGTTGCAATGATATATCCCAACAAGAAGAAATAAAATGGTAGTTCTCTTGCGACCTTGGGCTTGCTGTATAACATTTTCTTGTCTTTTTTAACTTCCTTCTTGAAAATATTTTGAAACGCATTTGAATTATTAAAATATGCATTGTTTAAGCAGGGTAGGAACCATGTAATTTGGAGAAAAACTACATGATCCAGCCAAAGCCACATAATTTGAAGGCAAAGTGTGCGATTTTAAGAAAATCATGTAAATAAGAAATAAAATGTGTAACCCATGAAATTATGTGTGTAATTCATGCAAATCGGGGTGTGTGTGTGTCACACTATAACCCTCCACAAGGCAAAAATTGAAGAGCTAAATATATCCACTTTACAAAGTACCTTGGCCCATTCCCTCATCCTGTCATAGGAAAAAGTAACCACTCTCTCAGGAATGTAGCTTCTCTTTTGAAGAGTCTTCCATTCCTCTTCCCCCACATGGTCCACTGAGTCACATGAAGGATTAGCCACCATAGGATATGACCATGTTGAGGTCCCATCACCCATCTGATTGTACGAGTTGGCTTCTTTAGAAGCCCAGGGCCTATTGTGGCTCTCCCAGTAGGTTTGATCGGAGGAGGGGTGCCTAGGTCATGGTCTAGGCGCAGAACTTACCTAAGGTGAGTCATATCAGGTCAGTCATGACAAGCTAAGGCCCGATGGGGGCCATCTTCCTTGCTCGGTATCTACCATTGTTCCACCTTCTGCTATTTTGAGACCTAAGGATGAACCAGTGCCTGTTGAGGTCATACCTTCAGTCTCAACAACATGTTAAGAGTGGCCACCATTGGGATTTAGTGGCCCATCCGTGTGGCTGGATCCTAATGAGGAGGCATGGACCCTGCAATGCTGCAGGTTTGCACTTCTGCAGAGATAACCCCAGTGCACAAGACGGTAAGAGTGGTGACCATTGGGATTTAGTGGCCCATCCTTGTGGCTGGATCCTTAATGATGCGGCATGGACCTTGCAACTGGAGGTTTGAGCTCCTGCAGAGAACACCGGTGCACTGACATCTTGAGACGAGGGGGATGATGCAAAGGCTGACTTGGCCAGTGTACTAGACTAGGTGATGACTGCCAACTTTGGCCCAGTAAGCCACCACCCAAAGGATGTCGTTAGAGCCTTTGCCTCATCTGGAGGTCAATCTGGTAGACCAACATCCATGGGGTGCTACACAAGTATGAGCCTCAGTTTCTGACGTGTATGCTGTGTTGGATTTGCCAAAGCTAAAACTTAAGACTTGACAATTCACTTATATGCATATGTAATTGAGAAAAGTGTGTTGTACTGCTATATGATGAATGGAGTACTTCTCCTATATACTTTATTTATTCATTATCTTTTAGATGTAAGTCTTAGCATTTGTTGTGTTAGCTATGACAGACAGTTACTATATAATGTACCCATTCCTTTTATCAAATTGATGCTTTTGAAAAAGTTAACTTACTATGTTGGATTTGTTAAGGTTTGTTGCTATCTAATGATGAACTTATGAGTACTTGTCCTGATAATCTTGGATGCTTCATTGTTCTATAGTGATGGACTCCTGAAGGCCTGTCCCGTTGACCTATGACATGATCAGGGTGAGAATTCAGATGTCTGAGAAAAATTAACATGTCCAACCCCAATTTTGATTTGCATTTTATGGGGAATTTGTCAACATATTTGAGAATACATGTAGTATAGCTTTTGAGAGAATCTCATAAACCATCCATCGTTGGAATATACATATGCTATTTTTTCTTTTTCTTAAAGTGACCTTTTTTCTTCTTCTTCTTCTCTCTCTCTCTCTCTCTCTCTCTCTCTCTCCATGAAGCGTGGGCAGGGCAGGGAAGTTCCATGAGGCTTCCGCCACTACATGGTCCAAGAAGGGTGAATCGCATGTAGCCTTACCCTTGCTTTTGTAAAGGGGCTGTACCCATGACCTCTAGGTCACAATGGAGCAACCTTATCTTTGCACCAAGAAACTCCATATAATTTGTAGATCTCTGATTAAAAAATGTGGCCATCACATCATTTCTTGAGATGAAGAGTGAGTATTTCTTTTTTTATAGATCTCCGTCTAAAAGCAGTGAGTACTAATAATTTTTTAATTATAATGCAGAGCTACAAAGTTGGTCAAATCACTGAGACACAAGTAGGGGATACTGTCTGGAAAAACTTATTCCAGGGCAAGTTGACGTACTTACATTGGAATAAAGGGGACCAGATGGCGCCAACAATAGCAGGAGAAGGAGGGGTTGTTCTTGTTAGAAAATTGCCCAGCGTGGATCCAATGTATGTCTTGCTTCTTCTTAGTTTCCTCTGTGCTCACAATTCAAAAGAATGTTGGGGGATTTTTCAATATCTTGCCTGTAGAAAGGCTTCATCTGTTAACATAATACTTGCTGCACTTGATGGTTGCATGATTATTGTTATGTCCAGGCAAATGCCTAGGCATATGCATTGATGGTTCTTGAGGTCATTTCTTGTGTGTTCTTCAGAATATATATGTTATTTGTCCAGCTTGTTTTGGTCATTTTCTTTGCTTTCTCAGTGGTGGCAGTTTGACATGATTCACGCTTGATTTTAAAATTCCTTATGTCCACCATGGCTGTCAGACTAAACGTTCACCCAGAATGGTTAGGGGTTCTAGAAAGTAGGAAGGAAAAGTCTGTTTCCTTGGGTCAAAGATATTTAGGCAAGTGGATGATTATGGGAATATTTTTGTTCCTTGGGTCAAAGATACCAACGCATGAGGCAAAAATGGAGTGGGCTCAAACTGGCAACATCTGCAGATTGGCCTTTTTATTTACTGACATCTGAAAATTAGTAATCAGAAGATCGGCTATTCATAAAGAAAACATGCATAAGGCTTCAGTTGTTGAGGTCATATTCCCCAGATCTCTCACTAGGAGGTCGGGGACTCTGAAGGCTGTTCTTCGAGGATAAGGTTAAAGTTCCGCTTTTGCTTTAGCACATGATGAAGCTTTTTGATTGGATGGTTCCTATTGTAGCTGTGCCAACATTATTGGGATGTGTAGGATATGACATCATGGGATGGTGTGAGAATTTCAAAATGGAAAAGCACACTTGGGAGGAATCAATAGGACTTTAGAGTTGCTGATTCTTTAACAAGGGGCCGACAGGTTGCCAGACTATAGACCCATTAGCCTCCTCAATGCTGTATACAAGGTCATTACCAAAATGCTAGTTTCAACATTGAAGAATGTGGTTGGCATAGTCAACAGCTATAAATCAGGGTGCATTCATTAAAGAAAGACATCCGGGAGAATTTTTTGGGTAGCCCATGAATGCATGCATGCCATGTAACTACAAAGGAAGACAGGCTTGGTTATTAAGTTGGATTTCAAGAAGGCTTACGTGTCAGATTGCATTGTCTGTTTCAGGTTATGAAACTCTAATGGGTTTGGAGCAAGGTTTGCCATATCGTACTAGATCGGGCTGACTCGTATGAGTCGACTCGTATTTGGGCCGACCTGATTTGTTGGCACAAACCGAGTCGGACGGGATCGTACTGTCTCAATATAGTCATACATCCATAATGACTTGTTTTAGATTGAGTTTTACTCATTCGATAAGTAAATCACACTTTTATATGAATTAATAGAGTATCTTTCTCTAAAATATAATTTAAACTTATTATTTTTTTAACTTTTTTAACCTCATTGGCTTGACTCGTGCAACTTGTGTGAGTCGGATAAGTATCGTACCGTATCTGAGAAGATCTGATCCGATCTGGATCAACGAGTCAGCAAACCTTGGTTTGTTGGAAGATAGGTGGGCTAGACGAGATCTTGCATTACTTCAGTGTAGGGCTGTAAACAGGTCGGAGACGGAAATTGAAATGGCACCTTCCGCTTTCGCTTCCTGTAAGGTTTATCGGAGACAAAAACGGAAACGGAAATAAGTGTTTCCGCTTCCACATCCATTTTCACTTTTAAATTGGAAATTGGCAATGAAAATAGAAGTAAATGGAGTTTCCTCTATCATCATCACTATAATAAGGAGCTATTTTAAATCACTATTACTGTTCACTTCCGATAAATTTTCTTCTAATAATTGAAAATTTCAAACCCACAAGGTTCTAATTTATGTAAATTCTTATAATCTACTTTATTTATTAATCTAAATCTATATATGGATCCGCCCAAATCATGTACCATAAAATCACATTAAACTTTAAGAAAGTTTCCTACTTCTTACGGTGGCCTTACTTTTGTCAAACTAGCAAGGGATATTCTCAGCATTGAATATGAGAGGGACCCATCTGATGGGTTCAATTTTTACCTTGTAGAATGATATATATAAAATAGATGATAATTCGGAAATGGAAACGGGTTAGCGGATACGGAAACAACTCTTTCTCAGAGATCCATTTCCGTTTCCTATAACTTAACGAGCGGTCTTTAACGGATTTCCGTATCCATTACAAAAACAGAAACGAAGCGAATAATCGGAAACTCGGGTATCCATTTGCGGCCCTACTTCAGTGTGAGTTGTTGTGTTGGTTAAATGGGAGCTTGCAACTTAGTTCCATAACAGTTGAAGCTTCTCACTTGCAGTATTCCAATGATACTTTTCTCTTTGTCATCAAGGATGTGGACAGGCTATGTGTGATCAAGCTCATGTTGGAGAAATTGGAGGACGTTAGTGGGTTGAAGTCTTGAAGATAAACTTTGACAAGAGCCTGATGGTGGATTTGGATTTAAAACCTGGGCCTTTATTGAGGGTCCCTGCACTTAGGATGTGGGGTTGGAGATTTTGCAATTTTATAGATGGGGCTACCTTTGACCCCTGAGGTCATTTCTTGCAGTGATTGGGTGATCGTCGCTTAGAAGTTCAAACCTAGAATAGCAGGGTGGAAGGTAGACTTTTCTCATGTGAGGGGAGACTGATGTTGTGGGGATCAGTTTTAGTGGCCTTGCCATCTGTGACTTGTCCCTGTTCAGGGTTCCCATGACAGTCACAAAGAAGCTCGGGGCTATTTAGTGCAGGTTGTTTTTTGGCATGGGAGCAGAGATAGATGCAAGGGATGGCCTGACATCAACTGGAGCAGGGTCTGTATGAGCAAGGAGGCTGGGGTCTAGGCACCATGAGCATTAGATGTTTATTCTAGCTCTCTTGGATAAATGGATATGCAACTTGGGACCAAGAGAGGGGGCTATGGCTAGAGGTTATCAAGCAAAAGTGCTATAGGCAATCTAGGATATTGGATGTTACTCCACCTATTTCAAGCGGCATCTGTCGTGTGTGGACTGGTATTCTGTGGGACATGGGCATGGTACGTTAGTACAGACTGGTATCCAAGTCACCATCGGCAATGGGCAAAAGTGCCTGTTGTGGGAGGAGATGACGTGGCCATTTGTCCCAAATAGAGAGGTTTCAATTGCTCAACAGGCCTTCCGCAAATCCTATGGCAGTGGCAGCACATGTTTTTTATGATCAGTACTTCAAGGAGTTGGACCCTAACCTTCAAGGGGGCTTAAAAAGGAGGAAATATCAGCTAATGTACCTTTTGGGACTTCTCCTGGAACAACTTCTCAATCACAGCAGAAAGGACACCTAGGTTCGGAAGTGGGAAACTAGTGGGAGGTGGTTCCAAAAGAAATTGGGAAGAAAAAAATTAACTCTTTTGTCTCGTCAGGTGATTGTTTCTTATTCCTAATCAGGACAGTCATAGTTGTTTTCTCCATGATGATGAATTACTCCTCACTACAAATAACTGAATCTAGTGTTCTACTTTAATTTTAAAAATTTTAAGGCAAGGGAAGGAAGCTGTGATGCTGAAATAACCCACCAGAGTACTGTTAAAGGAATATGTGGTACAATTGTATCAAATAAGCCCTTATATAGTGAATACTCAACCGCTTGTGAACTATCCAGTTTTGGCTTGCTCAATGTTTGTTCAATTACTCTTTCACTCACAAATGAAAGGTTTTCTTTAGGCTACCAATAATGATAACTCCCAATATACCAAAACTGGCTGTAACTCCAACAGTTGTAGGAGATATAAGGACTGATACATAGGATCACTTTTTATTTAACAATCTCTAATATCCTTATTTCCGTTGGAGTGCATCAAGGATCAGCAATAAGTCTTTACCTTTTTGCATTAGTTATGGATGATTTAACAAAAGACATACAAGAGGACATTCCGTAGTGTATGATCTTTGTAGATGATATTGTGTTGATGGATGAGATGCAAGAGGGAGTTAATAGAAAACTAGAACTTTGGAGGAGCACCTTAGAGTCTAAGGATTTCAAGTTAAGTAGAACTAAGACTGAATACATGCATTGTAAGTTTAGTGAAGGTCGGCTAGGCGAAAAAGAGGGAGTTAACTTGGATGGGATGACAATACTCCAAAGCACCCATTTCAAATATCTTGGTTCGATCATCCAAGAAGACGGAAGGTGCAATGAAGATGTTAGCCATAGGTTTAAAGTAGGATGGGTGAAGTGGAGACTTGCCACGGGAGTCTTGTGTGATCGCAAAATCCTAACGAAACTGAAAGGAAAATTCTACCGTACGGTAATAAGACCTGCAATGTTATATGGTAGCGAGTGTTGGACGATGAAAGAGTAACATGTCTCCAAGATGAGTGTTGCCTAGATGAGAATGTTAAGGTGGATGTGCGGGCATACTAGGTTAGATAAAATTCGTAATGAGTATATTAGAGAAAAGATAAGAGTGGTACCAATTGATGATAAATTGAGAGAAGGGAGATTGAGATGGTTTGGACATATTAGGCGTAGGCCTAGGGAGGCTCCAGTTAGAAAAGTAGAGCATATTAGGATAGAAGAGGGAAAGAAAGAAAGGGGTAGACCTAGATTAACTTGGAAGATGGTAGTACAATATGATTTGGAAGCTTTAAACCTTTTAGAAGAGGTAGCCCAAATTTGATTAGAGTAGAGACAGAGAATCCATATAGCCGACCCCAATTATTTGGGATTAAAGCTTCGTTGAGTTGAGTTGATAATTATATAAAGCAAAAGATATTTTAGCCATTTACATCAAGCTCAAACTCCCTTCTTGCATGTGTGCTCCTCGAGAAGCACACCATTGATAGCTGATAGAGATTGATTAGTAGCATGTTCCATCAAATGGGGGATATTTTTACCTACTATGGATGTCATTTGGTGGCTTTATGCTATTCATGGTCAAAGCTTTTTTGGGGGCGTGGGGGGAATGCAAGGAACTTAGGAGGGAGACCAAGACCTCTAAGAGAATGGTGTCTTTCATTTGCCAAATTTTGCCGGAATGGGGCTGGTTTCTCTGCAATGTAGATGATACAAAGACCTCTTTTTGGGCTTGGTTGAGGGGGATAGAGATAGAGTTTGACACATTCTTGGATTTTTTTTTTTGAGAGGTTTTCTTTCCACCTTCAAAACAAAAAGGATGTCTATGGTTAATTGGTTATAGAGATCCATATTCCAGGTACATGTTCCTTTTTAACTTTGTCAATATGCCATTCTCTTGATTGAAATATTTCTACTATGTAATTCATTCCCCCCAGTGCTCCAATAGTTAAGAGTGAAAATCCTCATGTAGTTCTGTATCACTGGTGGTATTAATGTGGGATTGGGAAACATATAATTTGAAGGGTAACTTGCTCCGAGGTTGATGTGCTCATTTTTTATGATTATTGGTTCATTTTTGTAGTTTGCTCATATTGGGATATTCATCTTCCAAATATGTGCCTTGTCTGCAGGAATGTCTTTGTAGGTGATGTTGTCGTTATGAAAGATCCTGAAAAACCTGAGGATCACCTTGTTAGACGGCTGTCAGCCATTGAAGGTTACGAGATAGTCTCAACTGATGAAAAAGATGAGCCATTCATCTTAGAAAAGGATCAGTGTTGGGTCTTGGCAGATAATGAATCAATAAAACCCAAGGTATTCCTTATTCATTTGATTGTATCAGGAAATAGTTATTTCTTTTCGTTAAGGCCTTTACAACATATGAATTTTCAGGTGTTTGGTTGTTCCACATCCCTTTATTGGCCTTAAACATTCTATTATTATGTCTCCTTTTCATTACATTTTTTCACTGCATATTTGAAATTTCCAATTCATTCATTCATCTTAATGCACTAGTATTTGATCTACATAAAAATCAAGGTTTGTATTTGATGTATTAATGCCATTTCTTCAAACACACATCTGTCTTCATTAACATGCCAATGGGCTATCTAATTTTTTTTTTCTACATGATTTGAGCATTTCCTAAATCAGTTTATCATTCAGATTACTTTCCAACTCTTTGGTTATATCAAGTTCCTAACATGTAGTTGTCGAAATGGTATATGTGGTTTTTTCTTGTGATGATAAGAGTATGTATCTACATGCTTCAGTGATGGGTGTGATGAGCATAGAGTTATCAAACGGTGTGACATGGTATGTAGTGATTGTGAAAAACAAGGGATAGTTTTAAGGATAAAGCTCTTTTGGTATAAGGATTTAAAAATCGACAGAACTAAACGAAGTATGTGATATATATGTTCGAGGAAGACATTGTTAATAAAAAATGTAGTAGACACTATTAAGGGGCATCTGTAGTAAGTTTTTTTGGTGTCTGAGTATCGCGACATTCAATGGTGGTGTTAGAGAGAATGGTGCTGATGTCCATAACAAAATCAAAATAGGCTGAATGAAGTGGAGAGAGTAGTTATTAAAAAAAATGCAGATTGTCACTATCAAAGGGCATCTATAATTTTTTTTTTTTTGGTATTTGAGTATTGCTACATAAAATGGTGGTGTTATAGAGAATGGTGCTGATGTCAGTAACAAAATCAAAATGGGCTGGATGAAGTGGAGAGATCTGTGCATATTTATCTGGGTTAAGAAACAGTGAACATGATCAAATTTAGGATGAGGACTTTGGTCTAGCAGGATTGGTCTGGTCTGGCCTCTGGTGTATGCAGAATGATGGATTTTGGCTGGAACTGAGCAAATTTAGCTGATCTGTCGCCAGCCCTCAACATCCTTCCAATCACCAACCAACGAGCTGTTGGTAGGATGAGGAACTTGCAAAAGGATGTCTGATTTGTTCAATGTTGCAGATTTACATACATGGCAGTGTTTGCTAGTGGGTTCATGCATGCTCATGTTCCTTATTGCAGTTGAACCAATCTTATGTCTAATTTATATTACATTGTATGTTGTTAGTTCGCAAATTTGAGCTACTATTCTGTAACGGACCCCCTTTACAGATCTCTAGTGGTGCACAATTCCAAAATAATAGGATAAGATATTAACAATAAAAATTCAGGGCAGCCACTCAGATGTCTCTACGAGATGGCAATGAATGTATGTTCTGAGTGGACA
The DNA here is from genome assembly GCA_030544215.1 of Zantedeschia hybrid cultivar. Classification (NCBI taxonomy): domain Eukaryota; kingdom Viridiplantae; phylum Streptophyta; class Magnoliopsida; order Alismatales; family Araceae; genus Zantedeschia; species Zantedeschia hybrid cultivar. The sequence continues at coordinate 1,710,312 of JARZZO010000015.1, forward strand.
AATGGTGTGGGACAACCTCTAAGTAGGATGTTTCCCAAGCCTTTTGATCTCTCCTCTGACCCATTCGTCCCAGTGGCGCAGATTTTTGAGGCAGCTCAGGATGGCTTGGGGATATGGACTCCACGGTTCAGGTGCAACCTCGCTGAAGAGGAGCTTCTTGAGCTTTCTGAGTTATGGCATCTTCTGTCTGGATGGTCCACCGACCCTTTGACACAGGATACTTGGAGATGGACATGGGATGCTAATGGCCTCTAATCTGTTAGATCTGCCTAGGAGGTGATCTTTGACAGGGGAAATCGGTTCCCTTTCTTCAATCAAGTGTGGACCCAAATCTCCCCTTAAGGTTAAGACACTTATTTGGAGGATTGCCCAGGGAAGACTGCCTACTGCTGATAGGCTTATCAGATTTGGATGTAAGGTTCGGGCTATGTGTTCCCTTTGTGCCTCAGATGAGGAGTCTTTGGATCACTTGTTTGTCAAGTGCGGTTTTAGCAAGGAACTGTGGGCAAGCATCTTGGGTAGACTACACCAGCCAGCTCAGTATTTGGACACTGCTGAAGCCTTCCTGTTTACGTGGTCTTCTTTTGGGGTGGCTAAAGAAGATCATGTTCTTTGGTGGGTTGTTCTCCACGCTACACTCCGGGCCATTTGGAGGGAAAGGAACAAGAGGATTTTCAAAGAAGAGTCCCTTGTGTCTAGTAGAGTGGTTTCTTTTATTTGTGATTGGGTTAGAGAGTGGGGTAGAATTTTGTGCCCATCTTCCATTTTGTTTTCTCCTTTTCTTGAGATGCTGAGGAGGGGCTGTGTGGTCACCTACTTGGGTGATTGTTTGGCGGTTGTGTTGGCTGCCTTTTTGTAATTTTGTTTACCTTTTGACTCTTTAATACATACTTGTGGCTCCGTCCACTTTCAAAGAAACAATAAAAATTCAAGAGACTAGTCAGGCTCAGCATATAATAGTGAAGTGAAGGTAAATAACTTCATATTCCAAGAAAGTAAAGTTGTTGGCCATACTGAAAAGTTACACTTTGATTAATCTTAGTCCTTTGCTCCTATTCTTGAAACGTCTATTTTATAATTTTCTTAAGACTCAAAAGCTGAGAATATGAGATCTCAGTAAGAATCATTTACATCCCTATTGCCTTCCCTCGCTTGCCACCCCGGCTCTTAGCTTTTAAAGAGAAATTTTATTTTGATTACTATGCTGCAACACATGATCGTTTTCTTTTGATTCATCTAGATGACACATGTAATGCATTAATATGCAAATACAACACTTTCAGTAAAATCTGCGAAGTGAAAATGTTACCAGAATAATAGCTTATATTATTGGATTTACCTAATTTCTAATCAGTTAATTTCTTAAACTTTCCATTCTTTTCTTCTCTTACAATTAATAATAAATGTAGTTTAGTGACAATGATTATTAATGATAAAAATAAGTGGACCCTGTGAGGTTTATTTTGTGGTTTTCGGTGGGGGAAGTGTTTATTTTGGGGGAGACTTTTACAAAGTGTATATGTGAGGGGTGATTTTCTTTTGGGGCTCTTTTCTTTGGGCATTCATGGGGGAAGTTTTTTATGGGCTCCATCTTTATTTATTTATTTTAATTTATTTTAATTTAATTTAATTTAATTTTTTTTTGGGGGGGGGGGTGTTTCCTTGGGATCTTCTTGATGTATGCGAGGTCCCCCTCCTTTCATCTTATAAATATGTGGCACTATCCACTTTTTTTTTTTTAAATAAAAGTGAGGATAACTTAATAAAAGTTATAATTCATACGATCTTAAAATGAGTCACCTAGTCGGTGCAATGATTGATTAAAAAGGATGGACTGGTTGAAAAAGAACAAAAGATAGAGAGTTGGAAATGATATGACTCATCTTTTAACTCGAAGTGGTAGGGATAACCATCCACTAGCAATCTTAGGTTGGTTGAGCAAGCCTTACACTGACGTCTCCTCGTCCACCTGTCTGCACCAGAGAGTCTCCGAATATCCAACCTACAATTGTCAAGGTAGTAAGGCAACCCAAGGCGTACTTAGGGTCCTTGAGCGCTTAGGCGCCTGGCTAAGCGGTGCCTAGGCGGTGCCTTCACGATCAAGTGGTGGGGGAAGGGGGAGGGAGAAATACTCACAAATAGGAAGGCAAACATTTGAAAAGAAGGGAGAAGAAAGGATAGGCATATGGAAAACTCATGAAGGGTTAGAGGATGCTAATAATGGCCACAAAGGTTCCAAATTTGTGGGCATGGGCGAGTGGGCCTTGTTGCCTCATCGTGGCCATCGTAGTGAGAGAAGAAAAATATCGGAATGCCTCAACATTAACATTGAGATTTGTTCACTGGAGAGGGATGATGCCAAAATTAATAAGGAAGATGAAATAATGACAAAGATGAGATGAAGGGACATAAAAAATTAAGGCCCAATCATCCACACAACCCTATTTATCTTAGAATTCGATCCCAATGAACCTGATTTGATTAGCCCATGAACTAACATAGGCGTTGCCTAGGCGTGTTAGGTGCTCCTAAGTGCACCTAAGCAGTGCCTAGGCGTGCATTTTTGATAGCCCGATAAGTAATTGCCTAGGTCTTGAAAATAAGCCTCGTCTCCTAAGCGATGCCTAGGCATAAGCCTTGACAACTATGATCCAACCGGATGAGGTACAAAAAATAGGCTGACCTAGGTATGTGGACTCCTAACCACACAGTCCACACCCCAGCCACGAATACACTTAAGAAGGGTCTCTACCCTTTGCCTAAGCCGATAGTCTCGAGTTTGAACTCAAACCACGTAAGAAGAGAGACATTCTGTGCCTGACTTGTACCAATCATAAGGAGCATGACCCAATGTCTCCATATCATCAAGGGACAGATCATGTGGACCCTTTCCGCAGATGAAGTGATGACACTTCAATTTTTAGTAGAGTAAATAGTTATCAGAAGAATCATTATTTTTACAGAAGGTTTCTTAGCTTTCAGTGGCTTCATAAGGCCTTTGGGTTTCATGAGTGTGTCTCATTTGGATTCTTCACACCTTTGGGTTTCATGTTTCTTCATTGGCTTTCATGATTCCATAAGGTAATGATCAAGTTCGTCTCATACTCTAGTAGAATATACTTTATATATAAGATAACTATAAAAGAAAAAGGTTTAAAATTTTTCTCAATGTTTTTCAATCTTTAAAGGCACATGGTCCCTGTATTCGTGAATTTCCTTTACAAGCAAAAAGGTTTTTTTTTTTAACTCTGTTTTTCACCATAGTACGAACTTTGAGTTCATATGAAACAAATTTTAAATAAATAGAGTTTGTCTATTAAATTTACTTTCATGAATTGGGTGAGGACATCACGTCAATGTCCTATAGTTAAACATGCATAGAAGTGTGTTTTGTGAGGTCAATCTCCACTTGGAGAGCAATTCTAGTTTATAAATACAAGGAAAACTTTAAATCAAACATGTATTCTTTATATGAAATTCCTACGCATTTTCAATTGCTAATTCATTGAAGTGTGGAAGAAAGTGTTCTTAGGTTTATAAGGACATCGTTTGCACTAATTCTGAATGTAAGACAAACATGTGCATATGAAAAGTTTAATTCTTTCCTTCCAAGAACACTTAGGTGGCATGGAAGTCTCCATAAAAATCGTCTTAGAACACTCTGTTCAGATTTTGTTTTGACAGAGTTTCCCATGTACAAATCATAGTTTTAATACCCTTAAACTGCCCTCAAAACTCCAAATAAATGGAAAAGAACAATAGAGGATATCACCCTACCTCTTAAAGGTTCAAAAACCCAAGCTGGCTGCAAGGAGAGTCTCCTCCTTGCAAAGTCCCGCACTGCTCAGCTGGAGAGGCCAGTTCTCCACAGGCTGCAGGTTTGGAGAAGTTTCCTTCATTTTCTCTTCAAGCTGCTGCTGCTTCTCTTCTTGCCCTCTCGTTCTCCTCCCCTTCCTCTCTCTTTCTTTCTTCTACAGCCACCTCAAATACCCTCTCTTTCTCATTCTCGCCCTCTCGCCTCCTCTCTCAGCCAGGCTGAGAAGGGGCAGAACCGCCACCCTCCTCCTAAATAGAGTTGGGCGGTGGAGCCCTGAAGGAGAGAGGCGGAGGCCTCTCTTCCTGGACCCCAAAACAGGCCCACTAACAGGGCCCAACCTGCCCTCTAACCGGCCCATTAATGGTTTTAAACTCCAGCCAATAAATATTGAGTAAATGGGCTGAAAATCCAATAACAACCCAATAACATCCAATATTTTGAGGCCCATTAAGACAGGCCTGAGAGTCCATTAATGTTTAGGAAATTTTTAATTAATCCTATCTATTTATAAATTACTTCTTTCTAAACCTCATACTTTAGAATTTCAGTTTACATCCCTGTGTGTTACAGTTTAGTCCTTTTTTTGTTGTTTTAAAGTGTTCAAAATTTTAAATTAAGAGCCTGATCTTTTACATATTTTATTACAAATAAACCCCAAATTCCTAAAATTGTGTACATAGCACTGCATTAATTTGCAGGTCCTTGCACGTTCTGTGGAAGTGACGAATTGTTTCTGTTGAGATAATCCATCCATGTTCTTAATGTGTTCAACATGGTAGTATTTCATTGTTCCATCTCATAAATATTGATGTTTACTGATGTCAGTTTTTTATTGAATTTGATAAGCCGTTCATGGATATGTTAGATTCTTTACTATGACCCAAACAAATGAGCAGTTACATTTTTTTAATTTTTTTGCAACAACTTATCTGAGTGAATATTTATACATATTCTAAGAATAGGAAAATTCTTCTTGCGTGGTAATGTGCAGACTTGCCTCCAGCATAATCTTTCATCTACCTGGTCATGCTTTGGTTAGCCCTTAAATTAAAAAAATGAGCAAAATGCCACTTGTAGAAGATGGCTTCATTTGGTAGGATTTAGAGGGTCAATCTCAAGCTTACCATCATCTAAAGGAAATATTCTGGACGTACTCCAGGGGCATATTGGTGTCTTTTCTAATCGGAAGCACTTTTGGGCTTCCACAGTTTTTTTTGTCCACTAATTTTGAGGGGTAATGTTAGCTCTTGCAAGTCACTTTTTGGCTTCCTGCTGGAAGCTCGAAATTGGAGCTTCTTACATTGGGAGAAAAAATTGGGTTATGTATGAGGGGTGTGGCTGTTCGAAATTATCTAGTCCCCACCTAGGATTTTCCATGCCAGAGTTGGTGGTCCAAAGTGGGGTTCTGAGGCATTTCATCAAATATGACTTAAAAAGAGTGTAACTTGAGGGGCACTATGCATCCATCGCCATGCAAGAAAGATAACTATGCAAGCACATTTACTGCATTTCAAACTGTGCGTTCTAGTTTTATTAAAGGCATGTGTGTTGAGAAAATCTCTAACCAGCTGCCACGGGCAGTTAAGTGGTGGGAGGATAGCTTAATAGGTTATATTTACCTGAATTCCCAGTTTAGCTGGTCCAAATATATATGTAGTTCCAATCATCCATTAATGGGCCGGACTCCCAGCATGGCTAGATGGCTGCCTGATTCAGGTATGATTATCAATTATATAATATAAGAATTTCAAACCATCAGATTCGCTTTGCATGCAATCAAGCATCTATGAATTCAAACTGAAATGCTAGTATGCCATGCCCAATTGTCAAAATACCTGATTAGCAGAATGTCAAACCTATTGATGCATTTCTAACAGGAAGCTAAGGACAGCAGGACATTCGGCCCGTTACCGATGACAGACATTGTTGGGAGAGTTGTTTATTCACTGCGAACACCTCTTGATCATGGACCGGTGCAGAATAGGTAAATTATTTTGTTTTCATTTGTTCCCGTGGTAGTACTTGTGAGGAGCTGAAAACTGAACGTTCTATTGCATATCTCTGACAGCCGATATGGAATGCATCATGATTCACCAGTTTTGGCAGTGGAATTGGATGTTGCAGAGATGGCAAGTAGCTCGAAGAGATGAGGTCGTTCATTTTGCTTTCATTATATTGTTTCTCTATGGATTCTCTCTTACCAGGGAGGTGTTGCATCATGTGAAACTAAATAAAACCAGATAAGCTCCTGATCCAACCTAGTTGTTCCTGATGTTTGGAACCTAACCCCCATACAGCCCCGTCGGTATGGCCGCCTCGGTACGGGTATGATGGGTCTTCCCACGGAGCGCAGTGGTGGGAGTTTCTCCTTGTTCCTCTGAAAAAGAAAACCAAATAATTTTGACTTATGTTTTGAGGCTGAATTATCGGATTATTGTTTCGCAGTGACACTTCTTTTGTTGGGGAGGATTACAAGACTTCCAGTTTTGTACTTCAAGGTATCTTATTTTGATTCAGAATTTGCACTTGCATTCAGCATTTATGTGATGCCAAGGGGTTTGTTCTACGTTTGTGGATGATTGATGACTAATTTGAAGCTAGAGTACGCTTCATATGATAGCGGTAACTGGCCTTTAACTCGTTGTCATGTGTCTCTCTCCCTTGAGATCTTCTTCAAACAAACTGGCGGAAGCTTTGAGTATTATCAAGTGCAAATGTCGTGATCCCCTTATATTGTGCCTGGAGTCTATGCTTACAGACCCGAGTGAAGTCGGGCCCGATGTGGGGATCAAACGTGAGTTGTACTTGCTGCAATGCCCTCGCAACTGCACTCCATGGCGTTGCAGCAAGTATTTAAAAAAAATGATATTTCAGGTCATGGTTCACATACTCCATGTGTCAGAAAGACTGATCTCTGATCGGATAATTTAAAAAAATTTAAAAAATCAAAAACTGTTATGATTCTATTCATTAAGGATTTTTTTTTTACTGTCAAATGAGATTTAGTTGTTTTATTTTTTAGAAAAATTTAAATTGTTCGATCGGAGATCGACCTATACAGACACATGGGCATAGGGGTCCTGACTTAAAAAAAAATTAAAATTAAAATTACTTGCTGCAATACTCCACGGCGCAGCCGCAGGGGGCATTGCGGTAACTGCTACAAATCAAACATGTATTACTCATCAAAGATATCTTGTATTGGATAACTGAGAAAGATGGTTGGATAGTCAAATACAGGACGGATGTTAAAATGCCGTGGATACTTTTGGATACTATTCAGCTTAGATTTTACATTTGGTACAAACATAAGGTGGCAGGAGGGTTGTGTGAAATAGATACAAGTTTTCACTAGCCATGACTCGTAAAAAAAATGTAGTAAGAAATACTATTATACTGCAAATAAAATCAATATAAATTAAATATTATCTGGAATGTTTATATTAGAACTGATGAGTTATGAGATTTATGAACCATAGTTTTTATCCAGCATTATAGATTATTAAATGTCTGTATTGTGTATAAATAAAAGCGGAGTTTTGTTTAGAAATTTGTGTGTATAACATGGGTATAATGTGTCTGTTGTTAATTATCGTAGTTCTAATATCTGTGGAAGATGTTTAATAATGTTAAATACAACAAAGGGAAGCCTCGGACATTAATTGGATCCATAATTGTGGATGGACCTTTTGTTGGGATGAAATCTAGAAGTCTCCCAAGTCCCATGACTCCCGATCCTGTTTTGTCGTGGGACCAAATCAATTCTATAACTCTGGTTCAAGAATTTTGGAACTGTGTATTTGACAAAGTAATGTAAAGAGAATTTGAGGACAGATCAGCAATTTTTTTTTTTTTTTTGGGGGGGGCGCGGCTTATATCCACAGTCCCCAACGAATTGTTACGCGATTACTCAGACGTGAAAGTGACTTCTTTAGGATATTATAAATAACTCTTCTTAATCCCAGTATTTACAAATACGCCTCCAATCATAATTTTCTTACAAAAAGTTCTTTTGAAGAGCTTTTTCTGTAACACTCTCGGGAACTTTTATGTAACATTCCAAGACCTTACACCGATTCAGGGACGATTGTGAGGACTTATAAATAACTAATTAGATTAGAGGGATTTTTTTTATAAATATGCTTTATTTTCAAGGATTAAAATATAACAAAATGATCAAATTATTTGATTGAGATGGATTACCGTTTGGGGCACCCAAGTTGTTGTTGACTAAAAAGTTCAGGGGGTTCTATTCCAAAGTAATCTTTACTGATGGGGGGGGGGGGGGGCGACATTAACTTGGTTGGAGTCTCATTCACTGTCTGGTGAATCAAGATGAGGATCCTCTTAATCACCTAATGTGACCTCTGCAAACTATCTAATGCCTTGGGTAGAGTAAAACTACGTTGGTATAATTCATCACTGATGATATGGCCCCTCACCTCTGCACCATGACATGACCCCCTTAGACGCCATCTTCTGCCATTAATCGACACGAGTGTTAGAACTCAGCTTCTCATGTCAAAAGTTTAAGGATGTGGTCCGCAAACCCCAGCCAATGCGGGATTAATCTTATAGAAGCCTCCTCCAGTCTCAGCCAAATTATATGGATCTGTGACGTCAACATTGGCATATGTATGTAGGGTGGGTCAATTCTTACTCTACCTAGTAGCATCATCTCCGTCGCCAGCCCCCACCTACTCCCCCCGGTTCATCCACCTCCAGCGTTCGCTGGGGGGGAGGGGAAGGGGTGAAGGTCCCCTCTCCCCCTCCCTCTTGGGAGGAATAATCTCCCCTTTGGGAGGCTTAGATGTCTATTAGGAGCTTTTGTCAGGTAAGTTTTTCAAACTTATCTGGATCAATTTGTCTCTAGATAGGATCTTTTCTTTGGTTTCTCTTGTCTATCTCCGTTGTTCTAGTCAAGTTGCTTTCACTCTATATTTTGTTCCGAAGATTTTGATGTCTTTAACTTCAACCATGTTATCCCTACTCTGCTGTGCCTCCACCGTGACCGTCTCTTTGTTACGTTTTTCTTCGGCCACCTCCCCCCATCACCATGAATACTTTGAGCTTAATTGGTTGCTCTATCGGGCTCTATGCCGTATCTTTGGAGGTTGCGTAGATTCAAGATCTAAAGTTCAGAGCGGTCTCATGGAGTTGGTCTTCGGCGTCTTGGGAGGCTCGTGATTCCGGCGCAACACCCACACGTTTCCAAGTAGAAACGTGCTTTCCGACCCCCCCTTGGTTCAAGATCTAGCAGCCCAAAGAGAAGTTGCATTTCTTTGCTCGACAAGGAGGAAGCCACCTGCAGTTTTCAGTGGATCTTGTCTTTCTTTATTTTATCTTTCTATCTATGTTGTACCGCCATTGTTGGGTTGTAACATCTACAGAAGACGTTTATTCCACTTGTTGGGATAAGACTTGTAATAGGGGAACCTTTACCAGGGATGGCTGCATGCATGTGTCCATGTACTGCGTTGTTGGCTACAAAAGTCGTCCGTGTATGCCTTTAGAGAGTGAACGAAATGACTTGGTGCTTGACCAAAAAAAAAAGGAAAATCTAACTCAACCTACTGGGAGAAAGTGTGTACCTCCTTATTCTGAAATGTGATCCTCTAAACCTCTTTTTCTAGGCCTTTGTGTGCGTATAGACACATAGAGGGAGGGTAAATGGTCATTTGTTCATAAAAATTTGAGGAGGTACAAATGCATCTCATCCCTATGTGGCCCAGAGGATCTCTTTCCCCTCAATTCCAATCAGTCTCGGAAGGCCCACCGGAAGTGTGGGACTCGGGGATTGGCAAACCCAAAATCAGACATTCTTCTGATTCTATATTGAAATCCTGGGGAATCGTAAATCACTGACTTTAAAGATAGTGGAAATAAAATATCTAAAGTTTGCAGCTTATGATTGTTTGTCATGAAAAGTAAAATCAGAGGTTTCTTTCTGTGAAGTACCAGGATTTTGATTTTAAATTTGTTTGCCCTCAAACATAACAACTCTTTACTAGGAAACTCAAGAATTTGATCCACTTGATTTGTGACTGAAAAATACTGGCTGCAACATCCTCTTAGAGATTACAGCATCCCCTGCGAGACGATGCTGTGACCGCTTGCCATCCCATCCATCGACAGCCGCATCCCAAAGTCCACAACGCCATCAGTTAAGCACTCCAAGCATCAGAAGGAAGTAGATAACAAACAATTTCAGAAGCCAAACATCAGCCTGCGGGACTAAGTGTCCTTAAACCTCTAATCTGACAACCGATAATCCTCATTGAGTTTACTACATAGATGATGGAAACCTAGTCCAGAAGAAAGGAGAATATTATAAACGATCTCAGCCCTTCTAAGAAATTTGATCAACATAAGCCATCAGTCAGATTATGCCGTCCATTAATCAATTAAAGTCTAAAGAGTTTCTAAGGGAAAAAAAAAAAAAAAAGTACAACCAAGGGATGCAATATTTTGACTAACAAAGTGGTGCTAACAATTGAACATTATCAGTAATTAAGGCATAGATCATGCGATCAAGATTTTCCCACTAGGCAAATCAACGCTCGACAAGAATATCTTCCTCAATTCGCCATCCTTTGTGATATTAAAAGCAAAACCAATAACCAGGAAATAAATGGTTTCTTCGAGAGGTCTGGTATATAACTCATGCGATACAAGTATATCGGTCCTCCTCGACAAGTTACATAACGAGGAAAATTAGACAAGCGGAACCAGAGTATCACATAGCTATAATTCAAACCTTCATCACTATGACACCTTGTGCTGTACTCCTCAGCAGGAAAATGACAGTAGAAACGATTCCCCTAAATCAAGCTTCCCTGCAGCCTGCTAGATGATTACTTTGAATCGGCAGTGACAACTTCTAGTCAGAAGCTTTTGGAGAATTTTCAGGTGTTGTCAGGACAGTGGCCTTGTTCCCCTGGTGTGCACTTACAGCTCCACGGAACTCTTCAACAATGGAACCATCCTTAAATTTCAAAGCAAAGGTTGCAAGCCCGCCTTTGTCTTCACCGGCACTATTTACACAAGCAAATGTGACACCTCTCTTCTCCATGCTCGTGAGTGACATGTCGGGGTACAGGTTGGCATTCAAGATCAACCTGTAGTTACCCTTGGCCCTCATGACAAGTCTAGCCCTCCCATCACCCGATGTAGAGACATTTACTTTGAGTTCACCCTTACCCCTTTCTTTCCAACTCACATCCAAATACTCGAATAATATCGCATCAGCACTAAAAACCACCTTTTCATTCTCTTCGCCTGTCTCAATGGGAACTTCTTGCAACGCTGCTATGCCCCCTGCCCCATTCTTAGTAGCATCTGATGGCGTAGAGCTAAAGAGCTTGAGAGAGGCACCATGGTTAGTATTCCCAATGTTAAACGAAGGGTAGGATGGTTTGTCATTGTTTAGCCCAAAGAGTGACCCACCGAATGAAGATCCCTCCTTTGCAATCGATCCAAAGCTAAAAGAGGTATCTGAAAAACCAGTCCCGGCAACACCAGAAAAGGCATTTTGGCTGCTAGAGAGTTGTTGAAATGACTTTAGAGGAGGCACTGATTCAGTTTTGCCTTTTTGGTCGCTGTCTACCTTCTCTTCTCCACTCTCATCTCCGACTTTCTGAGCATTCTCTTCCCTATCTTCATTCTTGATTTCCAAATCAACTTCATCAGTTGTTGCTCCCGCTTCTGATTCAGCTTCAGCTTCATTTTCTACTTCCTTATCAGCTTCTGCAGAGCAGCTTGTTTCTTTGACCATCTCATTTTCATCTTTATCACTGCCCACATCTCCAGATAAATCAGTTTTATTTTCCAATTGACCATTTTGTCCATCATCACTCCCATTTACTGAATTCTCTCTGGTTGCATTTTCAGTTTCCGTGTACTCATCTGTCTCACACTGAAGCTTGCTACTGTCATCTGCTTTCTCGACTTCATCAGGAGGCTGAGTTTGTGGTTCAACAGTAGGCTGAGTTTGCAGTTCACAAGTAGCCTGAGTTTCGGTCTCAGCAGTAGCTGCATTTGTATCCGAGTCAGTTGGGTTGGCAAAGCTAAGTCCAGCAAAAGGATTGGAAGCAGCAGCAGAAGCGGCTGAAGGCTGATGGCGTCGAACTTTAACAATTCTCCTTGTTGCCAAAACCTCGTCACTGGCACGTTGAAAAGTCCCCATCTCAGGCTCGGGGCCATCATCATCAAGTTCAGGATTGTCTCGAGAGAGTTGCCCTGCAGCAAATCTCTTCTTAGAAGGAGCAGCAGCACCCTCTGTGTCCCCCATTGAAGTGGAGGCTGTGAAGCACAAGTTAAAAATACAAAGTTGATGAACTCTGTCCAAGATCACCTTTTAATCTAAAAAGGGAATCCAAATATTCTTTCACCTGCAAAAAGCAAAAAGGCCACAGATCATTTACTTAAAAAAACTTTGCAACCTCACAGTTGTTTTAAATTCGCCTCAATATAGTCAAGTTAAATGGCTTGGATTTTGATTTTATTTAAAATACTAAGGTTTGGTGTACATTCAAATTCTACCAACAAAAATGACATGAAAATAGATTTTTTTTTCTTATACACTAACATTACAGATTCAACTGTGCATTTGCCTTCAAAAGAAGTCATGTATACTCTTCTCCCATGACAACATGTGCAAATCTACCACTATGATACTCTGACCGACTGCACTTTTAAGCCTTAACTGAAAGATAAAAATACCATACTACACTTACAATGGCCCTCTGGTATGGTGAGAACAAAGACCCCTTAGGCAACATAACTTTTTTGACAAATCAGAATGTTCTGGTCATTAACCAAATTTTTATCTGCTCAAAAGGAATGTTTAGGATATATTTTGCACATGAAAACTCGTAAGGATGGTAGACATGCCAATGCTTTAAAGCCAGAATAAAGGAAAGTTTTTCGCATCCTAAATTCAGAATATATCGATATAAAATAGAAGTTTTTAGAAAAATATTGGCAAGATAATGTATCATCCATTAAAAAAAATAATATGTAGTAGTAGATACATAAAAATAGACGCAGATGCCCAGGGATTAAGGAGTAGCTTTTGCTAATTTATGTTGATTGCATAGCTGAGGCCCAAGGGTGACCCAGAAAATTAATAATCCCATTCAGCTAAAAACTTTTAAAATGTTGTTCCCAACCATAACTTCACGAGTACTGAAGTGATTCATCTCTCTTTTACCTTTTCCATAGCGTCTCATCTCATAAATCACCGGCCCATCCTCTCTCTTCCTATCCAACATTTTCTCTTGTATGTTTCTCATACATCCCCCCCCCCCCCCAAAAAAAAAAAAAAGAAAAAAAAAGAGGAAACAAATCACCTCAACACATGCACATTCTGGCTTAAGAAGAAAGGAAGATGAAGTCTTCCACCAAAGCCTAAAGAAAATGTAAAGAAGGTTAAAAAAAAGTATGCTAATGCTATTGAAGACTTAGCAAAGCATCATGTGCATGCCATGCCTATGATTTCATTTCCGGTTTTCCTCCAGTTTATGCATAAAACATACAGTTGACGATTAATACTGTGAATATAGACAGGAGAAAGTATATAAACAACCGAAATAGCCAACAACGGGAAACTATATAAATGACTGAAATCACCAATGATTAAAAAAAAAAATGGGTACAAAAGATATCTCAACAAGAATTTAATAATTTGGGTTATGAATATTACTAAAAAAATGTTTCAAAATAAAATGAATAAGGAACTACTACAGATGAACCCATCAAATATTTCAAGAGTATAAAGTTTGATTGTTTATATTTTTGTTTGTAATAAGCCACCACATAAATAAATTTTCATCATAAGAACAAATTTAATGCTTTAGGGTCAAAATTGGTGAGCAATAACAAGGCACCACGCCAGGGGGGAAAACAAGAATAAGGAAAAGAATTATTGTTTGCACATAAATCAAACAGCAGAAATTCATAGAAGAAACATGAGTAAAAACTCAAATGGAGCCCTAGTTGATGGACCATAAATTAGTGGCAAGGAAATGAGTTTTTAGACCGAATGACTAAATGATTGCAAGTCCGACATCAGAAGTATGCCAGTGAATACCTATTCCAGTAACAGCAAATAAATAAAGGCTTCTTTAGCAGAGTTGTTGAGGAATGAGAATTTTACTATACACAAATGCCAGTCCAGTAAATATGCATCACTTTTTCCTTGGTTAAAAGCGTTAGCAAAAGACAATGAACAGTTAAGGAAGCCAGATGGTGGGAAGCTGTTTTAGATGCCCAGGGTATGAAAAACCACAAAAGTTTAAAGGAGTTCTACTTGGGAATTGGGGAATTGCTGAATCAGATCAGATTCTGAATTAGCGAACAATTGTTCTGATCCACATCACATAGGGTCAGCCGAATGGTTAGTTTGGGGGAAGAAAGGTTGACCAGAGAACACACTGAGTTTTTTTTAAAAGAATCTATAGAGAGAAAAAAAATAAAGGAAGATAGGAAAGCGATGAGAAAGAGAAAACAAAACATCAAAAAAACCAGAAATGATATAATTTCTAAAAATTATATCATTGATTATGACATGCAAAATACAAGATAGTAATAACTATTTAAAATATAAAAGAATAAATAAATATCCAGAAAAATGATTTTGAGCTGGTTTCTAGGCTGGTCCAAACTTCAATTAAAATTTTAAGGCCAGTTTAGACCTGTTCAGGAGGATTCAAGCCCTGTTCAGGCTCATTTTACATTATTTAAAGCAATAATTTTATTTTTTATCACTTAATTATCAAACTGGCCAGTTCGACCTTCGAACCGACAGAACTGGACCAGAACAGGCAGGTTTTGATCTGGTTCACCCAGGTCCATTTTGAACCGGCTGCTTGTTTAAACCATAATGACACCTCAATCGCAAGGATACAAGACAGAGGAAAACACAACTAAATGCAAGCACATTCCCATGGAGAGATGACCGCAATAACAGATGAAGACAGTTAAAAGATGGATATGCTCAGCCAATCATGTTCTTATGTTTCCGTCAACCTCAAATTAAGGCAATTAATCTTCACCATTTATTTGTACCAGGAAAAGAATGAGTGTGCCACACAAATATTATAGACACTAAAATAAAGGAATGCCATTGAGCAGCATGTTCGAACAAGGATGACCATAAGCATGCTCAATGAGTCACTTTGCCTAGGCCATCCAAAATATTGACCCCAAGTGAGGACAACTGGAAGAGCTATTAGTTAGATGCAGAGTTCGCTAGCTTAAGTGTTGACCCCAAACTGCAGGCACAAATCTGCCGATCACAAAAGGGCTTGCATAGAAAAAAAAACAAGCTGAAATGACAAAAACAATAGATAAGAGAGAGAAGGAACAACAATGAAAAAAGGACAAGGAAAAGACAGTAAAATTAATGCGGGACGGCTAACAGAACTAGCGGGCTCACTAACGGAATTAGAGATCAGCAGCAAGCAAAATAATAATAAGTAGACACCACCTAATCGCACAATCGTAAAGTTGGATAACCATGTCAAATAACAAAAGCTAGTTAAGTAATTGTCCCTCTTGTGATGAGGAAATGTAGGATTGTTGGCAAATGAGCAATTACAACAAGTCTAAGAAATCAGAACCACCTCAGAGTCCTATTGGAACTCGTGGGCTAGGTCTAGTGTGCTCTCAAGTCAGCAGTAATGATGTATCACAGGTTAGGTATCCTACCTCACAAGTCGGCAGTAATGGTGTCCAAAAATCTGTTTATCCGTCCGTTTCCGAAGCTTAAAGGTCATAAAATGATACAGTTTAAAGGATAAGCATACTATCCGCATCCAAGTGAGTTAGTATAAGGAAAATGATACATCTTTTTCTGAATCTATCTGTCTGTTTTCTTTCATTTATCTTAACTATTGATTATATCTTATCTAAAATTCTCATTTCTAAATGAAATTTCCAACCATACTTATATAGTTAGATGTCTTATTGTCCATGTCATTGTATTAATCCCTTCTCTCTCTCATTCACTAGCTTACAAGGTTCATTTTCACAAATGTCACGAGATTTACAAGTAAATTTATAAGAACTACTTAGAAAGAACTTATATGTATGTATATCTTTGGAAGTAGTATTCTTTTGTTCCTTCCAAAAGCAATAGAAGATTAAGCTTATGTTGACACATAGCACTGTCTGATAATTTAACCTTTATGTATCCGTTTCCGATACATTTCAAAGGATAAGGATAAGGAGATACATATTTCTTAAAGGATAATGATAAGGATACACATATTACTTAAAAGAGAAGGATAAGGATAGAGCCATTATTCGACCCGATGGGTATCCTGTTACATCCTTGGCAGTAGATGAAAGCAAATACTAGAAAACCAAGCTATAATAGGAGAGAGAAATGCACGTACCTCCATGATGGTGCCTAGGAGAAGATCATCCAGTACGCGTGTACCACCTTCAAAGTATAATAAAAATAAAGGTCCACTCCTCGCAAGGAGATAACATGCTACAAATAACCAATAAATGAAGTTTGGGGTGGTAATCACGATAGTTACCTGGCCACAGATGATGTACGTGCCGCTGGGATGTTACTTAGGAAACGTGCCACAAAGTCGGAAGTGTTCGAAAGTTGGCACACAAATTAAAACAACTGAGCGGGCCTCGATGCATGAAAGGGTGACCTTAGCATGTGTGCAAGGATGACACACAAAACAAGGCATTATCGGGCAACATCACATTGGAATTGGGCGGCCTCGTTAAGACAAAACTAATGGCATAGACGGCATGCAAATCGAAGTATGAACGAGCCCCAAACAAAGGTGGTGCACTAAGAGTAACTTGATGCACCACTTGGTTCACTGCAGCAGGCCAAGTCTGGACCTAGTTCGAACCTGAAGCGCCAAGTGACTGGGACCACCCTAAACCTGATCATACCAAATATCAATGTAAAGCTCGAACCCTTCTGAATGAATTTGGCTTGGACCCTAGGTTTTGATGCTCCTTTATCTTGTCTTGTTCACTATTTCATGTTTCTTGTCGTCTTTGATGTCACTCCTCGACAAACAAATTTCAACATTAAGGATAAGACACTCCTATATATTCACCTCTTACTATGATGGCTACCATTAAGCAACAAGCCCCACCTGCCCATGTCAACAAACTCAAAACTAATGGGAGATAGAGGAGGAAGAAGGGGGTTGGAGAGACTACCAACATTACACCGACAGTGGGGACGCCTCTAGCGTTGCACCGGCAACTTAGGTGTCACACCCGGCCCCGTCGCAGGGTAGATACCCCGTCACAAGGTCGTCTTCTTTGTCGTAAAGAGCACAAGAAAAATCACTAAAAATTTGTAATATAATTCATCCACAATTAGAAAAGAGAGATTACAAGCATATACATAGTGTTTAGGGACCTTTCCGACTCAAACTTCATTACCCAACTCTAAGACAGACTCAAATTCCTCAAACTACATAATTATTACGAAAATTCGTACTAAAAATCAATAAAAAATAAAAAAAATCAAGCCTAAAATTCAGAAAAAAATAAAAACATGCTAAAGAGGCTCTAAATAGGCTAAATAAAATAACTATGGACCCATCTAAAAATACTCTACACTTTAGACAAGCTTCCTAATTGCACAATTGTAAAGTTGGATAATCATGCTAAAAAATAGAAGCTAGCCGAGTAACCGTCCCTCTCACAAGGAGGAAACGTGTGACCATTGGCAGTTAAAAGACTACCGCAAGTCTAGGGGATTAGAACCATCCCAAAGTGCTATTAGAAATCTTGGACTAAGTGTCATGTGCTCTTAAGCTGTACACAGGCTAGGCATTCTACCTCACAAATTGACGGCAAATGAAAGCAAATACTAGAAAAACAAAACTATAGTAGAAGGGATTAACATGTACCTCCACACTAGTGCATGAGAGACTACCAATATCGCACCGATAGTGGGGAGGCCTCCGGCGCCACATTAGGCTCCATCGCAAGGCAGATTCGACTTCGTCGTACGGTTGTCTTCTCCGTTGTAGAGAGAGCACCAGAAAATTCACTCAAAATTCGTAGTATAATTCATCAATAATTAGAAAGAGATATTACAAGTATATATATAGTGTTTAAGGACCTTTTCGACTCAAACTCGACTACCCAAAAAATCACGCTAAAAATCCCTAGAAAATAAAAAAATCAAGCCTAAAATTCAAAACAAAATAAAAAAACATGCTAAGCAGGCTCCAAATGGGTCAAATAAAATAACCATGGACCAATTTAAAAATACTCTACACTTTAGACAAGCTTTCGGAAGCTTTTGAACACAATCAAGCTTGCTTTGGTCTTGGATTCCCATCATTCTCCTTCGATTGGAGAAAACTCGTCCTCGAGTTTTGAAGTGTGGCAATATCCATAGAAAGATGATGAGAACAACAAAACAATAATGTACGGTTGATGGTGTTGAGATCACCATGCGGAGGAAAGCTCTAACTCGAGGTGAAAAGTATGCCTCAATATCGTTCCATACGTTGTTAAAAGTAGGTTGGTCGATGGTGTCTTGAACAATCTTCGACAGATAGACCACATCTCTGATGGCCTCTTCCTGCTTCAGGTCATTCTACTCAACCATGAATGCAGAACCAACCTCAAAGTACACCTTGAAAATCACCCCTAATTTTGGTTCAGCAAGGAGGATGTCATCACAAAATATCTTGGGCTCAACTTCTTCAAAATACTGATCTGTGTGTTAGATCGGCTTCATAATGCAGGTCATTCTAATCAACCATGAATGCAGAACCAACCTCAAAGTACACTTTGAAAATCACCCCTAATTTTGGTTCAGCAAGGAGGATGTCATCACAAAATATCTTGGGCTCAACTTCTTCAAAATACTGATATGTGTGTTAGATCGGCTTCATAATGTATCTCTTTCATTTAATTTGCATACTCCTCGATCGACGCTAGACTAGACTCATAAAATAATCTTCCCTTGAATTTTCATGTTGGCGTCAACCGTCTCCCTAACTTTGGAAAGTGGACTCTGAAGTTTATTCTGTAATGCTATCCACTTTGGATCTTCCCTTAATAGAACCCAATCCATACTCGAATAACCTATGATCATCGTCTCGAGAAACATGCCACATAGGCAAACCTATATGGAAGTCAGTACGCATATTGAGGTCGTCAATGTGGGCCTTGAGATGCGTGAATGGACGTCTGCAAAGCACGTGTAGGGACAATATGTAAAATAATGCGCGGCTGGTGGATGAGGTTCTGTATAAAACCCGTCTCGCTACAAGGATGTAACCGATGTGATCAGGATGCAAAACGAAAGAGGTACCTCTGTGTGACCGACGCGGTTGTCGAGGGTGGGTATGCAAAACGAGGTGCAATCAAGACAGTGACATGTTGGAACGAGGTTGGCCTTGTTGAGACAAATCCCATACACAAACGAACACGTGAACCCGAGTTTGGATGACTCCCCAACGGTGGTGGTGCAATAACGTTCCTGTTGCACTACCCTCGTGCAGTGGGACTAGGTTATACCCTGGCTCGGGGCAAACTGGGCCTCAGCTCGGACCAGAGTTGAACCAAGTGGCTCAGACCAACTAGGACTAAGGTCAGGACCCCTAGTGCGAATCTAGCATGGACCAGGACTGGAGAGGGACTGCTGGGTCCTGATCTAGTTCGGACCAGACCGGGTCAAACCTGGTTGACCAAGTTCCAACTTAAAGGGGGTGGCTTGCACAAGCAACGGCCACGGCGATGGATATGCCGACGGGTGCCGTGTTGGCGGCAGCCTCCCCTCCCTCCTCTTTGTCTACTTCTGCCTTTCTTCTTTTCCTTGTGTTGCGGCGGCTCACACTGAGAAAGAGAGAGGGGGGATCGGAGGAAAGAGACGGGCGGCATCAATAGTGGTTGACGGCAGCAATGCCAATCGACAAGCCCGCCGACAGCAGTGGCACTAATGGAGGCTAGTTCCTCCTTCCCACTTCTTCCTTTGCTTCTGTTTTGTCGAGGCTGAAACCAAGACATAGAGGGAGAAATTGCACAAAGAGAGAAACAAGGGTGCGGTGGAGGGGTTGGGCACGGCACTATTCACGGAACAATGTCATAAACAATATTTTTCTTTCTCTTTTTGGGGGCTGTGGAGAGAGAAAGAGAGGAAGGAAGGGGACGATGGGGGGAGGGAGGCGATGGCATAGTGGCAGTGATTGAAACCTAGCTATGATACCAAATTTGATGGAGAACAAAGGAGGAGGAAGGAGGGGTAGAAGAGACTACTAGCATTGTACCGGCAGTGGGAAGGCCTTCGGTGTTGGCCAGCGTCTTGGGCATCACACACGGCCCCATCGCAAGGCATATTCGACCCATACAGAGTCGTCTTCTCCATCGCAGAGAGAGTACGAGAAAATTTACTCAAAATTCGTAATATAATTCATCTATATATATATATATATATATATATATATATATATATATATATATATATAATGTTTAGGGACCTTTCTGACTCAAACTCGACTACCCAATTCTAAGACACTCAAATTCCTTTAACTATATAATTATTGCAAAAAATCGCACTAAAAATTGTTAAAAAAATTAGAAAATTAAATCTACAATTAAGAATAAATAAAAAAATACTAAACGGACTCCAAATGGGTCAAATAAAGTAACCATGGACCCATCTAAAAATACTCTACACTTTAGACAAGCTTTCGGAAGCTTTTGAGCACAATAAAGCTTGCTTTGGTCTTGGATTCCCATAAAAAACCTCTCACATCATTAGCATAATAGCATCTTGTCATCCTTCTTAAGTTTTCTATATGCCCGTCCTTTCTTCTTCCTTCTCTTCAAATGTTTGTCTCCTCATCCATGAGTAGACCGCTCCCTCTCCCTCTTTTCCCCACCTATTGACAATGAAGGTGTTGCTTAGGCACCGCTTAGGCAAGCGTCTGAGCACTTAGGTGCTCGAGGACCTCAAGTACGCCTTGGTCGCTTAGAAGCTGCACCAAACACACCCTAAATTCTCATCCAATCCAGCTTCCAATCTTATTCTCACTTATGGCTCTGTGCTTCCAAATCTGATGCATTCAGGCCATAGATTCCATACATTAGCTATGCTGCAAATGCACATATCTCAATTTGAATATATTCGCCAAACTTCATATCCATCTAAACTTACCCATACATTATCTATTAAGTATAATGTTACCAGGCACAACATCCATTATAGTGTCTATAACAGTCGGTGTGTTGTCGAGCATGTTACTGTCGACAGAATCAAAATTCCAGGTAGAAGCCCATGCACATGCAACAAGTATATCCACATTATTCTGAATAAGATGAAGAAAAGGTAAAGCCCCGCCGTTTTGGCTTATGAAAAAAATAAGTTTCGACATATGAAATAGGAAGAATGCCCCCGACACACACACAACCCAGACCCCCAAAAAGGCACGTGCTTACGCATTGCACCAGGTTAGCAGTAAAGTTTCGTACTTCTAGTGCACGTAGAGATTTCATACTTCCACAAACTCATGTTGCTTTTAAAATTCCTTCCATGTATGTGCCTATCACGATGATCCCCCAAAATCGACAGATAACAATCATCCCACATAACAAAAAAGCAAAGTTAATTCCTGAAAGAAAAAAAAATGTAAAATCACAGAATCCAGATTGTTATTATGCGCGCGGGAACATGGATATAAAATGGTTCAAAACACACACACAAAGAAAAAAGATGTATCCACTAAGGCAACGTCTTAGAACAAAGATTCGACCATTTTAGCTTCCAATTCCGGACCAGAACTGCGAATCCCCAGTCTGGGAGCTGATTCGAGTGGGCCTCGCCAACTCATCTCCTCCAGCACAGGAAGAGGAAGAACAAGAACAAGAACAAGATGGAAGGAAGAGGCGGAAGGGAAGGAAGGGATGAAGAAGGACAAACTTGATGCCGGGCGACGACGACGGCGGCCTCGAACGGCAGCAGAGGAAGAAGCGAATGGAGTGGCGGTGGAAGGCGGGAGCAGGCGGCGCAGGCTGCAACGGCGGCGAGGCGAAGCCGCAGGGTAGCGAGCGCTAGGGTTAGGTTTTATAAAAGCTGTGGAAATGAGATGCCGACTGGAGTGATGGGGAGAGGCGGCCTCCTGCGGCCCCGCTTAGACCGGGCTTGGTCGGCCGGTAGCCGGCCCGGGACGGGTCACGCTGCTCACCCACCTGTAGGTTGTTAACCACTTACCCCTTTTTTCTCAAGATTGTTACCCATTTACGTTCAGGGGCTGTTTGTTTAAAACTCCGTAATTCATCGATTTCAAAATCGTCAATTTTAAAAATAAGTAAAATTATACTACTTTTAAAATTAAATAGTATTTATATAATTATTTATAAAATAAAATGAGAGAATACTTTAATCTTCTTATTTTAATTTACAGCAACTTTTTCCTGTAAATTAAAATAAGTTTGTCAAGTGAGCAAATAAGGTGCAAACAAGATGTTATTTTCCATTGTCTTATGTCATACCAAAGAACTGGAAACTTTGTAAAATGAAATTTTTTATATTATATTATTTTATGTCTAAGCAAACAACCTCTAAGTAATACCTGTTGCACTACACCGCAACATTATAGGATTGCATGAAGGTGTAATTTCTTCTTAAAAAATAACCGGACAATACAGATGAAGCTCTTAGAGTTGCTGGCATCCTTAAAATTTTAGTTTAAAAAAAAAAAAATGTTCTCCTACTTGAACCGTCCAATGAGAGAGCAATCAATATCCTTCATTAATTGTACCGAGTATTATTCTTGAAAAGGGTGGGCCAGCTTGGAGGCCCGGCCTGCATTTTTCAGGTCCTGGGCCATGAAAAGTGATCCATTGTTCGCCTAGTGGGCCTGGCCCATCATCAAAATCAAGGGGCTCGGCTTGAGTTTTTATTAGGTGCGACCCAGTCAACTAGGTAATTGTCATATATAAAAATAAAAGTAATACTCGTTGCACTGTCTATCCCAAAAAATTAAAATTTGTTTTGAGACCATACGTTACACATGTCCGTATAATCTAATATTCGATTGAATGACCTCAGAAAATCTTAAAAATAGAAAATTGATCCCTAATAAATAGTAAAAATTGTTTTAATGGGTCAAACCTAATAACATTTTTTTATAGAATTTTTTATGTCTCCAATGGGAAATTAGACTATAAAGACATGTTGGGCATAAAATTTCAAAAAAAGAAAGACAAATAGATGTAAAACACTGCCTGGCAATGCAGAGATATTACTCTAAAAATAAACATTAACCTGACATAACCATAAACATTCCACCGTCTCCACTGATAGTTTGTCCCCAGCATCTCCTTTTCCTCTTGCTGACCCTATAGACATCAAAATTGGTTCACCGGTGCAATGTTCTTTTGAACTACTTTTAGTCTTTGGTGCCCCACATGGCTCATAACCATAAACATTCCAGATCCGTCGCTGTCCAGGTCCCCCACATGGCTCATGCATTCTACCAAAAAAACTCATCATAGATGGTGCTCTAGGGGTGAGGTTTTCCCTCAGAGCGCTGCTCTGGAATACTCGGAGCTCTGGCTCTGTCTCCCCTCTCCTTCCTCTCTGCTCTGCTACACTCTAAGGCCCGCTCTGTCTCCCCTCTCCTTCCTCTTCCCCTGTTCCTTCTAGCCTCTACCCTCTCAACAACATCCTTTTTTGTTGCTCTGAGGTTTTAAACGCCAACGGCTAGTTCCACTGTAGACACTGTATCTTTTTCCCTGGCTCTTCAAAACTTGCAAAGATCTTGGCTGAGTTACTTCTTCTCCCCTCTGGCCTGCTTCTTTCTTCCCCCCCTTCTCCATCATCCCCATCCTCTGCTCCTGATAGAGCCTCGTTACTTCATAATGGAAGAGCTGGATCAAGCTGAGACACAACTCAATCAAGATGAAGCTGAACTGCTGGGGAACTTCAAGAAACTTATGAGCAAAGATGCCCAAATCTCCCATGTTGAACTGCAGGAAACTGATCTCGACGAACTCTGCAGATGGAAGCTGAGTTTTATAGTTAAAGTCCACTCTTGTAACAAAATCAGACCAGCAGGGCTTAAGGAATGGATTTCCAGAATGTGGAAACCTTCAGGTCAGTGGCTCCTCCTAGATTACTCCAATAATGCTTTCCTATTAAGAGTATCCTCTTGTGAAGAGATAGATCTTGTTTTCAAAAGATCCCCCTGGTTCTACAATGGAGATCTCTTGTTGCTAGAGCGCTGCAGACAAAACACCCCCCCTTCTGAATACCAGGTGAAAAGAGGAGACCTTTGGGCTCGGATATATGATCTTCCTGAAGATTTTCTTTTTGATAAGGTGGTAGAAAAATTAGCCTCCCAATTGGGGAATCCGTACCCCACTCACCCGGGAGGTACTATGTTCTGGAGCACTTATGCCCGAGTCAGGATCTCCATTGATGTCTCCCAGCCTTTAAAACCTCATATCTCTGCTAGACTCCCGGATGGTTCTGTTAAAGTCTTTGATGTTGCCTATGAAAGAATGCCTGTCATCTGTTCCTTCTGTGGTGTTCTGGGACACGAAGCTGAAGCCTGCAAGAATCTCTCTCAGCTGAAAGCTCAGATCAAAGGTTCATATTCTCCAAAACTTAAGGAATCCATGATCCTGGCTATCAAATTTGAGTATGGGAACTGGCTAAAAGCCTCCAATCTTCCTCCCAAAGAACAAAGATTCCTACATTCCAATCAAGACGTTCCTCCTGTTTGCAAAGATGATCTATCAAACTCCTCATCCACCAGCTCTGGAGCTCTGAAGCAGAAAGCTGAAACTCAGTCAAAGGCAAGAAAAAAAATAAATTTCCTTGATGGGAAAACTGACAACTCAGTACATGGGTCACACGATATCATCACTGCTAGCTCTGATGTTAACCCTCTCCTCTGTCAGAAATCTGTAAATAAGGATGGGCTGCATTGTGAACCTAGGATTGTCAGTGATGGGACAACTCCTACTAGAAAAGGTCCTCATCAGCTTTTTGGAGATTCTACTCAACCTACTAGCCTGCAACTTATCCCAATAGAAGCACCCCTCAAAATCCCAGCTGTCAGTGATGGTGTATTACACAATGTACCTCTCCTTTCCTCACCCCTACCTATGGAAATGGAGTACAGTATTCCCATCTCCTTTCTGGACAAGAACCTGTCTCTGTCAAAGAGGAAGAAAGGTGCGCCTGGTAAAATTGAGCTTAGAGACGAACCGGGGAAAAAAGTTAAATGTGTAAATGTTGGTCTGACAGCTGAATCAAAGAACCCCTTCCAGGAAAATTTGGACAGCTCCTTGATGATATACAACTCAGGACTTAACCTGTTACAGACAAAAGCTCAGAGCAAAGCAAACAAGATGAAAAAGCTCCTACCTGCTGCAGGGAAAACCTCAACCTATGGGATCTCCTCACCCATCACAGTTAATAGAGTCGTGGCGGCCGACCATAAACTGCCGCAAGTTTCCAAATGAAACTCCTTGCTTGGAATTGCCGAGGAGTGAAAGGGACCTCGACAATCTCCTATATTAAACAATTATCCCTTTCAGTGAAACCTGATATCTGCTTCCTTGCTGAGACTAAGGCCAAAGTAAAATTCAGCAACGGCTATTTTTTCAAAAACCAAATCTCCAATTTCTTTGTTGTTGAACCAGATGGTCTCAGTGGAGGCATGTGGCTCTGGTGGCAACCCCCTACCCAAATCACCATTGTGGATTCTTGCAAAAATTATATTATTGTCAAAGTTCTTGATAATGGTGGAAATCCTTGGACCCTTATCTGTGTGTATGCTCCTCCAAAAGCTGCTGATCGCAAGGTTTTTTGGCAGAAGTTATCCATTATCATTAACAATATTCATGACCCTTTATGTATCATTGGAGATTTCAACTCCATTATGTTTCAGTTTGAGAAATATGGTGGTTGTCCTGTCAGAAATGTTCATACAAGGCACTTCCTATCCTTTATTAATGACACGGGTCTGATTGATCTTGGACATGATGGGCCGGCCTACACCTGGACAAATAACAGGTCCCTCCCCTTTCATATCAGGGAAAGAATTGACAGAGGTTTTGCAAATTCAAAGTGGTTTCTCCAATTTCCAAATGCTAAAATCCTCTACCTCCCTCTCCTTGCCAGTGATCATAGACCCATTCTTCTGAAAACTGAGGCCACCAAGAAATACAGACGCACTCTCTTCAAGATGGAATCAGCCTGGACGCTCAGAAAGGATTTCAAGAAGGTTGTCCATTCAGCTTGGATCTCCTCCCCTCCCTTGTCGTCTGACTTTTCTGAAAAAATTGGGAACATCCAGTCCACTATGAGAAAATGGAAAAGAGGCAATTTTTCCAATGCAAAATTGAGAATTGAAACTCTAGGCAAGCAACTCAACTCCTTAGACCTGAGCCAGCCCTCAGAGGAAATTCTGGAAGCTAGTAGAGCTACACGCTTCTCACTCAAGCAGGCACTCCTCGAAGAGCAAGAATTTTGGAGACAAAGAGCTAAGGCTCACTGGCTTTCCTATGGTGACAAGAACTCTAAATTCTTCCATCTCTCGGTGTTATGTCGCAGAGGAAATAATAGGATTACTGGAATTCAGCTGAACAACAACACTTGGGTGGAAGATTTGAGTATTATTAAGAATATCTTCACTGACTACTTTAAGGATTTGTACTCAGCATCTCCCTCTGACCCCAGTTTCATCAATTGGCAGCCTAGATGTACTCTGGATCAGTTGATTCATATGCAAGATAATTGCATGCTGGTCTCTATTCCTTCTGACAGTGAAATTACTGAAGCCATCCAAAGTATGTCTCCCAGGAAAGCCCCTGGCCCTGATGGTTTGCCTCCTTTATTCTATCAACAATATTGGGACATTGTGAAAGATGAAGCTATTAGCTGTATTCAAGGTATCTACAAAGATATTTGCATGCCTGCTAAGATGAACCACACACTCATTGCCTTAATCCCCAAGAAGAAACCTGCTGCTTCACCTGCTGATTACAGGCCTATTAGCCTGTCAAATGTCATTTACAAAATATCTGCCAAGATACTGGCCAAGCGTTTGAAGTCCTTGCTCCCCAAGCTGATTTCTCCAAACCAATCAGCCTATGTTCCTAACAGGCAAATTCTGGACAACATCCTGACTACCCAAGAGCTGATCCATTCCATGAAATCCAAGAAAGGAAAAGATGGATCATTTGTCTTAAAAGCAGATATCTCTAAGGCTTATGATAAGCTTAACTGGGATTTCATTGCAAATACTCTCAAGAAGTTTGGGTTTTCAGCAAGAGCTATTAGCCTCATCATGCTTTTCATCACCACTACAACATATTCTGTCATCATTAATGGAGATTGTACTGGCCATATTACTCCTAGTAGAGGAATCAGGCAAGGCTGCCCCCTATCACCTTATGTGTATATTCTCTGTGCAGAAATGTTTTCTCAGCTTATAGATTCCAAAGTTGAAGATGGCACTATTACTCCTTTGAAAGTTAATTGCAGGGCCCCTGTGATCACTCATCTTATGTATGCTGATGATATTATACTTTTTGGTAAGGCAAATCCTGCTGACCTTAATGCTCTTATTGCCTGTCTGGATATCTACAGTCTTTGGTCTGGGCAACATTTAAACAAGACTAAATCTGGTTTGTTCTTCAGTCCTAACACACCTCCTGCTGTCAAACTTGCTATGAGTTCTTCCACTGGTATCTCCATCTTGTCAGAGAAGGATATGTATCTAGGTGTCCCTTTCTGGCCTATCAGAGGAAAGACAGAGCAATTCTCCTACTTGGTTGACAGAATGAAGCTTAAATTGTCAAAGTGGAAGGCAAACTCCTTGTCTTTTGCAGGAAGAGTAACTCTCATCAACTCGGTTTTATCTGGTATTCCTGTACATGTTATGGGAATGGGGCTCCTACCAAAAACCACAATTCAGAAACTCAATCAGATCCAATGCTCTTTTCTTTGGGGAGACTCAGAAAATCACAAGAAGTTACACCTCTGCAATTGGAAATCCTTGAAGCAGCACAACCTCTCAGGTGGTCTTGGAATCAGAGATCTCCAGACTTTCAACAGAGCCTCTGTTCTTAAAATTGTATGGAAATTTCTACAAAATCAGAACTCCATGTGGGCCTCCCTTATTCGAGCTAAGTACTTGGTAAAACACTCCTTCTGGGATGCCCCAGAATCTGATTTGTGCTCCTCCTCTTGGAAGGCTATGCTGCAGGTCAGGAAGGTTGCATCTCAAGTTTATTTTCATGTCATCCAAGATGGGCTTACTACAAAGATTTGGCAAGACAAGTGGATCCCTGATTTCTTAGGCACTCCACACATCAGAGCTGATTATTTGCAACCCCTCCCAATTTGGGTCTGCCAACTGATATCAAATCATCATTGGAACCAAAACCTCTTAAACCAGATTTTCACTGATGATACTGCAAAAGCCATCTCCTCAATTATACTCCCTACTACCATTGATTGCCCTGGAGATAAAATTATTTGGCCCCTTAACGCCAATGGAGTCTTCTCTGTGAAGTCTGCCTACCGTCTCCTCATGCTGGACTCTTACCATGTTTCTACCTCCTCTCCTGACCCTGTTTGGAAAATTCTTTGGAGTAACCATATTGGCAAGGTAGTCCCTCCCAAGGTTATTCACTTTATCTGGAAATGCATCAGAAATGCCATTCCTGTAAACTA
Organism: Zantedeschia hybrid cultivar; assembly: GCA_030544215.1. Taxonomy (NCBI): domain Eukaryota; kingdom Viridiplantae; phylum Streptophyta; class Magnoliopsida; order Alismatales; family Araceae; genus Zantedeschia; species Zantedeschia hybrid cultivar. Next base: position 1,738,832 of record JARZZO010000015.1, read on the forward strand.
CATCATCTCCAGGAGAATACCATCTATTGATAGTCTTTGCCCTGTATGCTGTTTAGCTCCTGAAAGTGTTGATCACATCCTCTTCCATTGCAGCTTTGCCCGTTGTGTTTGGCTAGCCTCTCCCCTCAGCTATCTGTCTAGTTCTGAGGATCTGTGCCTTGCTGACAGGATTATGAAATGGAGTACTCCCCCCTTTTCAAAAAATAAGAAAGACACCCATCTTATTTCCATGTGCTTCTCACTTCTTTGGCAGATTTGGAAGGCTAGATGCAGTAAAGTCTTTGATGGAAAAGAGCCTAATCCTTACTCAATTGTGATTGCTGCCACCACTGATTCTGCCTTCTGGCTATCCCGTCAGCAATCAACATCTATTTTGGGCCCTGCTGTACCACTTAAGATATCTAAATAGCAGGCCCCGGAGATCAACAAGTTCAAAATTAATTTTGATGGAGCTACTCATTCAAGTGGTGGTGGTATTGGTGTTGTTATGCGCGATCATCTGGGTACTCCTACCTTCTGTATATCCAGACTTGTGTATTCCTCGGATCCCACTGTTGTTGAAGCTCTTGCCCTTCTAGAGGCTCTCAAGCTTGCAGCCAGCTCTCCTAACATTTCAATTGTGGAAGGTGATGCCCTCACCATTATTAATGCTGTCCTAAAGATCACGGACCCTCCTTGGAGAACTCAAATTATCATTCGGAACTGTCAGGATCTCTTGCAGCATTTGTCCTTAAATCTCATTTTCACTCCTAGAACTTGTAATGGTGTGGCTCATTGTTTAGCAAAATTAGCTTGCTCCTCCTCACAGGATAATTGTTGGACTCATCCAATGTTTCCTGAGGATATTTCATATGCTCTGTATGCAGATTACTTTTGTAATCCGGTTTCTCTGACTTAAATCAAGTTATCTCCCTTTAGTTTCAAAAAAAAAAAAAAAAAGATGGTGCTCTAGGAGGGGAAGCGGGCAAAGTTGCCACCATTGAAGAAGATGATGACGAGGACGGGGGTGGAGCTGGGGCCCGCTCGATCTCAATGATGACGGCAGAGGGGGAAGCGAGGATGGCAGCGGCGCCTCGGGCGGGGCAGGGGCGGGCACGGTAGACTTGGATGAGCAAGTCCGTAGGGTTAGCAATGAGTCGAGTCCAGTTTTGCCAAATTCGAACTCGACTCATTAAAAAATTTTCGAACTTGAGCTCAAATCGAACCTTAACTCGAGCTTAAAATAGAACTCGAGCACCGGCTCGAGTAAAAGGTGCCGAGCTCACGCCGAGCCAAGCCCAGCTTGCTTGAATTAAAGAAAACACATTTTATTTATTACAACGGGAATGGCCCATTTGATTCGGGTGGCGATTAAGCCCCTTTTGAAAAGCCATGCCCCTGGCCTTTTACAGTTTCCAGAGCCCGTTAAAAGGCCCACTTCCCATTTACTGGGTTAGCTTGGAAGCACCCGAAGAGAAAGATGCCCGTGAGCCTCATTTATAGAAAGCCATGGAGGGGAGAAAGTCTAAGAAAGGCGGTGTAGGACTAAACTTTCGTGTGACAGCGGCAACGGCCTATTGGGGGGGGGGGGGGGGGGGGGGGGGGGGGGCGCCTAATGCTGGTGTGGGCGGGGGAAAGAATCTCCTACATCAGATTCTTAAAAAACATTCCTAGCCTTATATCCTTCCCCACTAGAACCACCATCAAGACATTCTACGCCTAGTTGACTTGGTAGTGTGAGGTCGTGAGAGTGGGTGGTAGTATATAAATAACAAAATAATTTTATACAAGTCAGCTCCATAGTTAGTTAAATACGGGACAGATATAATACGGTAAAGATACGTTCGAATATAATTCGAGTGAAATTTTAAATAAGACAGTCAAAGATTCGGTCAAAAAATCTGTATTTTAAAAATACGAAATAGCATACGTATGGAGTATTATACGGAGTCTATTGAAAAATTCGGAATAAAAAATACAGGCATACATATTCAAGAAATAAAGGTATGTATTCACATTTTCCAACATCCCATACTCGTTAACTAAGACTTTGTGACATATTTTCTACCATAAAAAACAGGACTATGTGGCATACTTTGGAAACAATCAATATGTCATCATTATGGCCATAAGAAATCTAACTAAAAATAAATTACTATCACAGAATTAGAGAATTATCCAAACATTAACATTAACATCCAAAATTTTGAGTTTTTAATGTACCACATAATAGATTTGGTGATTCAAAAGTTTTAGACAGTGTAAAATCTGTTATGCAAAAAAAATATTCCACTATAAAATCTATTATGGAGATTCAAAAACACACCCCATAGGTATTCAAAATGTTTATACAATCAAAAAGACATCCACAGTGAAATCTGTTCTACGTACTTCATTGTAAAAATACATCCACAGTGCCTGTTCAACATACTCCATTTCAAAAAATTTAAAATCTGTCATACAGTAAAATTTGCTATGAATCATTTGGTGATTCAAAAGTGTACTCATAGCTAAGTGATTGAAAAACATGTCCAAAGATTAAAAGAATATGTAAATGCATTTACACATACTGAAGAAAATATAGATAGTAAGATACATGCCTGTGAAAATATGGTACCACCATCTTAGCTCTCCCGTCTGAAGCAGAAAATGGAGGGGAAAAGGAGATTAAGGAAGATCGATGCTACCTCTACTGCTATTGGAAATAAAATGTGGTCCAACCACCTCAGGAAGCCATTCCAAACACACTGTAGAGGCCTTTGATGAGGTGAAGAGGGTCCTGCGTTGCAGCTTTTGTTCTGAAGAAGAGGAGTGTGTTGACCTTTGGGATGAGGAACTGTGAAGGCCCTTGCCTTGCAGCCTTTGCTAAGATCGGGGAGGCCAAGGGTTGATGGTGTGAAAGATCACCACCGCTGCAGCCGGTCTTGATGAGGTTGGAAGGGGAAGATGCAGCTGATGGAGGGTTTGATTCTTTTCTCCTGTGGTGAACTGGTGAAGGGGACGGAGGGTATGGCTGTACAGGAAATTGGGAAAGGGAGGTGGGATGGGGAGGGCAGCACTATGTGCGTGCCAGGTTGTGAGCAGGTTCCGTATTTTAACAACCGTATGATACATACCCCATTTTGTACGCGTTTTAAACTCCGGAACATAAGAAACACGAATTTTATTGCATGTTTCGATCCTGTTCGGGAGAAGTCCGTTTTTCTGGAAAGTACGGACGGGTGCGTACTATACGAATATTAAACGCGAATTAACTAACAGAGGTCAGCTCGTGAGCTTATCGAGTCGATCTTGGCCTAACTCGAACTCGGCTCATTTGCTTTAATGAGTTGTAACTCGGACTCAAGCTTGGCTTGTTTACATAAACAAGTCGAACCGAGTTGAGTCGAGCTCAAGTAACTCACAAGCGGCTTGCTCGGCGCATTATCAGCTCTACAGGTCAGTGGCATGGTCAATGATGTAATCAAAGGAGATGATGCCGTTGCCGGGGGTGGTGTTGATGGGAACCACGCTCTTTGTGCTTTGATGTATTGCCATGTGAAAAAAAACTAAGCAATAAATATAGAAGATTTGGGTTTGGATCCGTAAAAAGGCCATTAGATCCAAATTTGAAGTATCCATGTAGAGAAGGGGACCATGGTATGGTTCCGAAGAATATAAATTTGGATCTTACTTGGATCCAGTCGAGTCAGATCCATATCAGACCACTTTTCAACCCTACAGTCTAGTACGATATATGTTATCATTGTGATGTGGAGATTGTGCCTATACGTATCCTTTAGAATTCCCTATCATTTAAGAGGTTCAATTTAGTTATGAATTTCTCGGACGGTACAAGAATCGAAGAAGTAATTGATGGGTTATTAAATATTTATTGTTGGGTTTTCAGGTTTCTCCGAATCTCCCGCGCAGCGAAAATAAAAATAAAAACGGAGATCCGTTCCCGTTTCGAAAATCGGAAAAATCAGATTATCGGATAATCAGTTCTTACTGTGTGCGGATTCGAATCCGCAACCGTTCGGTTCCGTCGGTGCGACACCGCAAGCCGCGCAAGCACCTGGCCTCTAGCGAAGTCTACGCGATCCTCCTCGGGACGGATATCCTCACGTTCCTCGTTCTTCGCAGTCCACCAAACCTCTGCCGGTTGCCGCAACGATCGCCGCAACGCGCGGACGATTTCTCGTCGAACGGGAGTCGAAGAAGCGGCGGAGCAGATCTGGATCTGTCTGAGACACCAAAGAGAGAGAGAAATAGAGGAGGGGTGGCTAGGGTTAGCAGCAGCTTGTCCTGCTCAGTCCGTTCGTTATATTTTATAATAACCGCGTGGTTTTTCATAAAAACCCCCGATTTGTATAAAACCTACTTATTTATCCATCGTTTTGAGAATCATTTGCGTGTGACCCTCTAGGCCCAATTACCAGTCCGGTTAATAGCCCAATAAGCCCAGTGACTCCTTACTGGCTTTATTAATCAATTAATAACTCTTTATTAATTAATTAATCAATCGAATTGATGTCGCACATCGAATTCGATTGGGCCTCCGATCACGTTGGGTGCCAAGCAACACCGCTTGAACCCGGAAGGTATCGGGGTTAAGTAACCCACTCTTTGAACCTTTCTGCCGACAGTTACCGCGTGGATATAATCTTTCATTCGTACAATGCTCTCGAGTCAACTCAGGGTATGGCGTGTTGTTAAACCCTAACCGGTCAACTCACTTGGATTTGATGCCGCTGATAAATATCGGAAAACTCATTTCCCGATATTATCGTCCACCCTGACCAGGGACTTCCGCGCATCCTTCCTAGAGCATTTTCTCTCTAAGTACTGAGAGCGAATGATTCCTTATTGACACACAATTCCCTTCGACAGTATTCCGTTGTACCCAATCCTTGGCGTTTTAGAATCCCGTGGCTAGAGATTCGTAAACCAAGGTCAAAGCACAGAAGTCCACCGACAAGGTGTCATTGGTGTCTCAGGTTCGAAGACCATCCACGCAACTGCGACAATAGAATCAAGCTGGTTGACAGTGAGGTACAATACTATCCAGTGATTCAGTCGGATCAATTCAGTGAACTCATTCTCCAATGAGCACCTACAGATTCGTCTTAGTGTCTCCACACAAGTGACTTATGAGATCAATCACCCTCATCATATGAGCAGGAGTAATCTGTACTAATATAACCAGATATCCGATGTCCTTCTCGGATATCCTCCGACTATGAACGATTAAGAATACGTGTATTTAAGTGATCAGTCTCATTAGTATGATCTCATCATAATCTGATCACTATAGCACATATTTACGGACTTCATTATGAAACGATAATTAATGCGATTTACACATAATGAATATTATGTCATTATATTAATAAATGAACGAGATTTACATAGTCAGATTGGCTTGTAGGCCACTTAAAACTAACAATCTCCCACTTGGACTAAAATCAATCACCTTTATACAATAAGCCTATAGCTCTAGGTGACGCTCAAACACAATTTGAGCCAACGACTTTGTCAGTGGATCTGCTACATTGTCGACGGATGGAACTCTTTCCACTACTACATCTCCTCTGGATATGATCTCTCTGATAAGATGAAAGCGCCTTAGAATATGCTTCGATTTCTGATGAGATCGCGGCTCTTTCGGTTGCGTAATCGCTCCATTGTTGTCGCACAACAATGGAACAAGCTCAAAGATGTTGAGAACTACGCCGAGGTCGGTGATGAATTTCTTCAACCACACTGCTTCCTTGGCGGCTTCAGTTGCAGCGATGTACTCAGCTTCAATCGTCGAATCTGCAGTGGTTACTTGCTTGGAACTCTTCCAGCACACTGCACCTCCATTCAAAGTAAACGCGAATCCAGATGTAGATTTGCTATCATCTGGATCTGACTGGAAACTCGAGACAATAAAGCCTCGCAGTTTCAAGTCACCTCCTCCATAGACAAGAAACATATCCTTAGTTCTTCTCAAGTATTTAATGATACATTTCACTGCCTTCCAGTGCTCTTCGTTTGGATCAGCTTGAAATCTGCTTGTAACACTAAGAGTAAATGTTATATCAAGCAGTGTACATAGCAAGACATACATAATAGATCCTATGGCAGAGGCATAGGGTATTCTATCCATAAGTGCCATCTCATCAGGAGTCTTAGGAGATTGCTTATTTGAAAGACTAATTCCATGTCTCATCGGTATGAGACCTCTCTTAGAATTTTTCATGCAAAACATTTTGACTATGGTATATATGTACAAGGATTGGGTCATTCCAAGTATCCTCTTTGATCTATCTCTATAAATCCGTATTCCCAATACGTAAGATGCTTTTCCCAAATCCTTCATAGAGAAGTTTCTTGACAGCCAGATCTTTACTGATAACATCATAGCTACATCATTCTCAATTAGTAGTATGTCATCTACGTAAAGAACTAAGAAAGTGACTGCGCTCCCATTAGTCTTCTTGTACACACAAGGCTCATCTTCATTCTTAATGAAGTTATAAGACTTGACAGCCTCGTCAAATCTTATGTTCCAGCTCCGAGAAGCTTGATTCGAATCCTATGACTATAACGATGGTCGACTACGCGGTAAGTTCTTAACTACTCATGTTACGGTTTAGAGTTTATCTAAGGGTATTTAGATAACTTTTATCTTGGTCTCTCCTAGGTGATAGTATATAAATATATCGTATATATTTACTAAATACTATACCTGTTTTGATTCATAATCAAAAGAAAAATAATGCATCACATACATGTCTAGTGTGGTCATGGATAGCACAGTGGATTTGACTGGAGCTAACAGTCAAACGCACACACAATCTAACATAACATTTACATTAGATAAACCTGCAAACACATAGGCAAGAGATCTCCATCATATCGCCTTCCTGGTTGCATCTGTAGATCGTCCTCGCTCCTTTCTCAGTTGCCTCGATCATATTATAATAAATTCTAGAATTTACATGTAATTAGAAGAGAGCCTTATGGTGAGTACAAGAGAGAGGGAGGTAGAAATACATCGGAGTTCGAGAGAGGGAGAGGTACGCAAACCTCTATTTATTAACAATTAATAAATAACCATACATCTACGATCCACATAATCCATTCATCACATGAATAATTAAATAAGTACATATCCATGACCACGGTGTGTTTTAAACATCCCACACATAATTCAGCGCATCACATGGCTAAAATAAAAGAGTTTTCAAAATATATAATTTTGGCTTTCAAAACTAGGTTCCAATCAAAATTGGTAATTTTGAATTTCGAAAACACTTTTAATCAAATTAATCATGCAATCAAATCAAATTTAAAAGCATCAAAATGCACATCACATGTGCACACACTCTAAATTAATAATTTCATATTATTCCATGCAAATTAGAACAATTCTAATAATCTAACACTTAGATTAAACCATATTAATAATCTAATAATTAGATTATTAATAACTAATCTAACTCTTAGACTAGTCCAACAAAGTTAATTAATAATTTAACACTTAAATTAATAATCAACTATAATTAATTATTAATTACTAATCTAACATTTAGATCAATCAATTAATGTTAATTATTAATTTAATTCTTAAACTAATAATTAACACTAACTAATTAATAATTAATTAATATAAATCTTAGATTAGATAATTAAAGTTATCATTAATTTAACTATTAATTAATGACTAACAATAATTAATGAATGACTACTAATTTAACATTTAAATTAGTCATCTAAGTTAATTATTAATTTAACAATTAAATTAATAACTAACTCGAATATCAATTATCAATTATATGATTTAATAATAAATAATCTAACTCTTAGACTAAAAATTATTAAACACTAATTTAACGATTAAATTAGCTAAATTAAGGTTCATTATTAATTTAACAATTAAATTAATAATTAACCCTTAATTAATCAATCTAATTGTTAATAAGATAAAGATTCAAAATCATAATAAGCCCAGTTAAATAAAATAATTGAATAATAATTTTAAATTTCAAAATAGTTTTTGAATTTCAAAACTTAATTCCAATCAATTTTATTTTAAATGGGCATTGGGGTTTTGTAGTTTTCTTGGGGTTAGATGGAGAATTTTTTTTTTTAAAAAAAAAAAAGGAAATGGGCCCAGCCCATTCTGGCGCCTAGCTCGAGCCAGGCTTGAGCCCTAGCCCGAACCAGGCTTGGGCTTGGCCGCACCCCAGGACGCCCGGTCTGGTGCTGGAGCGGGCCGGCTGGATCGGCATCGGGCCTGGCCCGGATCCTTTCTTCCTCAGCCGCAGCACCCCGAAACCCTAACAGGGTTGAGTTGTAGGTGGCGGCAGGTGAAGCGACTGGGGCGCCAACGTCCAGGCTCCCCGGCGGCGCCGTCCCCTCCGGCGATGCCCCCCAGCGCCGGCGAGCTCCCCTGCGCCGGCAGGGCTGCCGGAGAAGCCCAAAAAAGGCTCCTGGCCAAGCTGTTTTTATCCCTTAATTTCCTGGTTTTTCAAACCTAAACATAAAGAAGAAGAACCCCCGTTAAGCAGCCCTTCATGGCTACTCCATGGTCGGGTAAGATGCCCATAGTGATCGGTTATAGTCCTTAGACCATCTAGACTATCCAATCAACTCTCTCGAGCATCAGGATCTCCCAAACGGCGCCGGAAAGAGCCACGTTCTTCATCGCATGAAGAACTTCGTAAAACCCCAAACAAAATTTAATTTTACACAAAGATGCACTATATAATCGTAGCACTCATTTGATGATTATTATCCTTGCGAAAAAATAAAATTGATGCATGGAATAATACATAGAAAATTAATTCGGAGATCGAAACGGGACGAAAAATAGTGGAACTTGGCTCTGATACCACTGTTGGGTTCTCGGGTTTCTCCGGATCTCCCGCGCAGCGGAAATAAAAATAAAAACAGAGATCCGTTCCCGTTTCGAAAATCGAAAAAACCAAATTATCGGATAATCAGTTCTTACCGTGTGCGGATTCGAATCTACAACCGTTCGGTTCCGTCGGTGCGACACTGCAAGCCGCGCAAGCGCCCGGCCTCTAGCGAAGTCCACGCGATCCTCCTCGAGACGGATATCCTCACGTTCCTCGTTCTTCGCAGCCCACCAAACCTCTGCCGGTCGTCGCAACGATTGCCGCAACGCGCTGACGATTTCCCGTCGAACGGGAGTCGAAGAAGCGGCGGAGTAGATCTGGATCTGTCTGGGACGCCAGAGAGAAAGAGAAATAGAGGAGGGGCGGCTAGGGTTAGTAGCAGCTTGGCCTGCTCAGCCCGTTCGCTATATTTTATACTAACCGCGCGATTTTTCATAAAAACCCCCGATTTGTATAAAACCTACTTATTTATCCATCGCCTTGAGAATCATTTGTGTGTGACTCTCTAGGCTCAATTACCAGTCTGATTAATAGCCCAATAAGCCCAGTGACTCCTCACTGGCTTTATTAATCAATTAATAACTCTTTATTAATTAATTAATCAATCGAATTGATGTCGCACATCGAATTCGATCGGGCCTCCGATCACGTTGGGTGCCAAGCAACACCGCGTGAACCCGGAAGGTATCGGGGTTAAGTAACCCACTCTAGGAACCTTTCCGCCGACAGTTACCGCGTGGATATTGATGGATATAGGTGTCCTCTAAGCCAATCATAAGGCACCTATTTCAATCTGGTTCACTAATAAATGGCATTAAATTCATTATGTAGATTGGCATATTTATATTTGCGCATAATGAAGTCCATAAATATGTGCAATAGTCATCAGATTATGATGAGATCATAATAATGAGACTAATGACTTATAAACACATATTCTCAATTGTTCCTAGTCGTAGGATGTTTGAGAAGGACATCAAACATTCGGTTAGACTAATACATGTTATTCCAGCTCATATGATGAGGGTGACTGATCTCGTTAGTTACTAGTGTGGAGACACAATGGTAAACCTGTAGGTGCTCATTGGGGAATGAGTTCACTGAACTGATCCGACATGAATCGCCGAATGGCAATTTACCTGACTGTCAATCGGCTTGATTCATCGTCACAGTGGCGTGGTTGATCCTTGGACTTGAGACACCAAAGACACCTTGTCGATAGACTTCTAGATTTTGACCTTGACCTACGAATCCCTATCCACGGGATCTCTAATAGTCAAGGATCAGGTCCAGCGGAAGACCTTCGAAGGTGATTGTGTATTCAATAAAGGATCGTTCGCTCTCAGGTAACTGGAGAGAGAATGCTTTAGAATAGATCTGCAGGAGTCTCTGGCCATAGCAGAAACAATATCAGAAAAGAGGTTTTCTGATATTGTACAGCGGAGTATGATTCAAGTGAGTTGACCATCTAGGGTTTGACAGTTGACCGTACCCTAGGTTAACTAGAGAGCATTGTGCGAACGAATGATTATAGCCACGCGGTAACTGTGGACGGACATGTTTCATGAGTGGGTTGCTGAACCCCATTGCCTTCCGGGATCATGCGGTGTTGCTTGGCACCCAACTTGATCAGAAGTCCGACCGAACTTACATGCGATGTTAATTCGGTTAAGTAATTAGTTAATATCTAGATATTAATTAATTACAATAAGTCAATAACTAGTTATTTGATTTAACGGGCTAAAAATCGGACTAGTAAATGGGCCTAGAGGGTCACACGCAATAAGATTCTCAGTCGGTGGTACATAAGTGGGATTTATATTAACTCGAGGACTTTTGTGAAAAGTCGCGCCGACTTAATATATATACACGTTGTTGAGAAACTCTGGGCCAAGCTTCAGAGTTTTCCCATACTGGCCGTCATCCCCTCCTTTCTCTCTCCTCCTCTGGGCGCCTCGTTCGAGGCGCTGGGATTGTCTCCGTCTCCGCCGCGCATGAATCCCGAAAGTCGGGAATTCTTGTCGGCGAGTTTTTGGCAATCGTTGCGGCGACAGATCTTCAACGAGCAAGCTAATACGGACGAGGGATCGAGGAAGAACCACCGCGGACGATCGCGTGGATACTGCTGGAGGCCGGACGCTTGTGCGGCTCGCGACATCGCCTCGACGGAACCGAGACGGAAGCGGATTCGAATCCGCGCACGGTAATCAGATTACTTCCCGTTGTTTTCGGTTAGTTTTTCGTTCCAAATCGGATCAGCGGGCATCGGGCGGGATTTTTTTTTTTATTATTATTCGTTGCTTCCGCTGTGCTCTTCACGTCCCGCCCAGATCCCAACAGATATAATCCTTCATTCGTACAATGCCCTCGAGTCAACTCAGGGTATGGCGTGTTGTTAAACCCTAACCGGTCGACTCACTTGGATTGGATGCCGCTGATAAATATCGTAAAACTCCTTTCCCGATATTATCGTCCACTCTGGCCAGGGACTTCCGCGCATCCTTCCTAGAGCATTCTCTCTTTAAGTACCGAGAGCGAATGATTCGTTATTGACACACAATTCCCTTCGACGGTATTCCGCTTTACCCAATCCTTGGCGTTTTAGAATCCCGTGGCTAGAGATTCGTAAACCAAGGTCAAAACACAGAAGTCCATCGACAAGGTGTCCTTGGTGTCTCAGGTCCGAGGACCATCCACACAACTGCGACAATATAATCAAACTGGTTGACAGTGAGGTACAATACCATCCAGCGATTCAGTCGGATCAGTTTAGTGAACTCATTTTCCAATGAGCACCTACAAATTCGCCTTAGTGTCTCCACACAAGTGACTTATGAGATCAGTCACCCTCATCTTATGAGCAGGAGTAATCTGTACTAGTCTAACCGAATATCCGATGTCCTTCTCGGATATTCTCCGACTAGGAACGATTAAGAATACGTGTGTTTAAGTGATCAGTCTCATTAGTATGATCTCATCATAATCTGATCACTATAGCACATATTTACGGATTTCATTGTGAAACGATAATTAATGCGATTTACACATAATGAATATTATGCCATTATATTAATAAATGAACGAGATTTACATAGTCAGATTGGCTTGTAGGCCACCTAAAACTAACATTTATTACGTCCCTTCCACCCACCCTCTCTGGAAGTTTCACTAGGGCCTTCCCCAGTGGTTTCGATTGGCAGTGTCTGACGCTCGTCATCCTCGTCGCCGACATCATTGGGAGGGGGGAGTCCCGACTAGTGCCCCCCCCTCCCATTTCCTTCCCCCTCTCTCTACTTTTTTTCATTTATTTCTTCTTTCTCCTGGTTTGCTCACTGTCGTCCATCTCTGCCCTTCCTCTATTCACTTGTTTTCTTGTCATTTGATTCCCATAATCGTTGTGTTTCTTTACTTTCTTCCTCTGTTCGACCCTCTTTTGTTTCCCTTCTTTTCTTCTTCCACCAATTTGCCTGCTGTATCTGTCCATTTCGTCTATCCTCCAACTTTTGGCTCCACCTCTGTCTTCTGTCTGTATCTTGGTCGTCCCCATCCACTTGCTCCTCTCCCTCTCCTCTCTTCCTCCCCCATCTTGCTCTCTCATCTCTTGTTCCTATTTCAAACCCATTGTCTCACCCATTCTCCCTCCTCTCCACCTCCCAGCTGCTGCATTCTGTTGTCCAGCCTTCCCCTTTTGCTTGCACCCCGTCCTTGTCGCCTGCTCCTCTTCCTCACGAGTTTCTTCCTCTTGCATCCTATTTTTCTTTTGTTTCTCTTGTTTCCTATTTTTCCTCCCGACCTTCCATCCTCTCCACCATCTCTAGCTGCAATGTGCTGTTCTCACTCTTCTATGCTTGGTCATTTTCGGCCCTTGGTTTTGCCCCTATTTCCATAGGGTTTTGTTTGGGTTCAGATTTTTGGCCGATTTTGGCTCTAGGCATAATATTTCGCGAGCTGCCATATGTTTGTGTGTTTCTCCTTTTTACAGGTTTATCCTAAGCATATCTACAACTGTGTTCCATGGTGTTGGTGGGAATGTTTCTTTGATCCTACGAGGATCTTAGAGATGAGTGTTGGAGCTCTAGGTCACTGTTGTGCTCAGTCTACACCCCCTTATCAACATGCGTCTCAGAGCTCCCACTTTTTGTACTGCCATAAGGATGCAGTCTTTCCGGCATATCTCTAACCAGCATCTCTGCGGAGGGCCTCCTCTGTGTAGTGTGAACTGTTAGTCTTAGGTGGCCTACAAGCCAATCTGACTATGTAAATCTCGTTCATTTATTAATATAATGGCATAATATTCATTGTGTGTAAATCGTATTAATTATCGTCTCATAATGAAGTCCGTGAATATGTGCGATAGTGATCAGATTATAATGAGATCATACTAATGAGACTGATCACTTAAACACACATATTCTTAATCGTTCATAGTCGGAAGATATCCGAGAAGGATACCGGATATCCGATTAGACTAGTACATATTACTCATGCTCATATGATGAGGGTGATTGATCTCATAAGTCACTTGTGTGGAGACACTAAGGCGAATCTGTAGGTGCTCATTGGAGAATGAGTTCACTGAACTGATCCGACTGAATCGCTGGATGGTATTGTACCTCATTGTCAACCAGCTTGATTCTATTGTCGCAGTTGTGTGGATAGTCCTCGGACCTAAGACACCAAGGACACTTTATTAATGGACTTCTGTGCTTTGACCTTGGTTTATGAATCTCTAACCATGGGATTCTAAACAGCCAAAGATCGAGTACAGCGGAATACCGTCGAAGAGAATTGTGTGTCAATAAGGAATCATTCGCTCTCGATACTTAGAAAGAGAATGCTCTGGGAAGGATGCGCGGAAGTCCCTGGTCAGGGCAGATGATAATATCGGGAAATCAGTTTTCCGATATTTATCAACGACATCTAATCCAAGTGAGTTGACCGGTTAGGATTTGACAGCACGCCATACCTTGAGTTGACTCGAGAGCATTGTACGAATGAATGATTATATCCATGCGGTAACTGTCGGCGGAAAGATTCCAAGAATAGGTTACTTAACCCCGATACCTTCCGGGGTCACGCGGTGTTGCTTGGCACCCAACGTGATCGGAGGCCCGATCGAATTCGATGTGCGACATCAATTCGATTGATTAATTAATTAATAAAGAGTTATTAATTGATTAATAAAGCCAGTGAGGAGTCACTGGGCTTATTGGGCTATTAATCGGACTGGTAATTGAGCCTAGAGAGTCACACACAAATGATTCTCAAGGCGATGGATAAATAAGTGGGTTTTATACAAATCGGGGGTTTTTATGAAAAATCGCGCGGTTAGTATAAAATATAGCGAACGGGCTGAGCAGGCCAAGCTGCTACTAACCCTAGCCGCCCCCTCCTCTCTTCCTCTCTCTCTCTGGCGCCCTAGGGCAAATCCGGATCCCCGGATATGCTCCATCGCTTCTATGACTCCCGTTTGACAGGAAATCGTCTGCGCATTGCGGCGATTGTTGCGGTGACCGACGGAGGTTTCGTGGCTGCGAAGAACGAGGAACGTGAGGATATTCACCGCGAGGAGGATCACGTGGACTCCGCTAAAGACCGGACACTTGCGCGGCTTGCGGTGTCGCACCGATGGAACTGAACGGTTGTGGATTCGAATCCGCACATGATAAGACTTTGATAATCCGATTATCGTAATTTTAGATTTTTCGAAATGGGAACGGATCTCCGATTTATATTTTATTTCGCTGCGCGGGAGATCCGAAGAAACCCGAGAACCCAACATAAACCTCGGCCACTACGGCACTTCGGTTGTCAGCTCGTTAGGCGAAACTTGCTCCTTATCTCGGCTTACTTTAATCTTATGTATTATTTTTCCCACAGTATGTTGTATGTTTGTTATGCACTATTGCACCCTTACCGTGTATATGTGTTCAATTGTTCTATGTTGTACTCCGTTTGCTTATGTTAAATGAAAGGTTATGTTTTATCAACTAAAAAACAAAAAAAGAACAGGAGAAATAATCTAGAAAGCCAAGGTTGTGGGTGGCCAAGAGGGCGTACTTGGAGACTTGATCTCAATTCCTACTCTTTATGTAAATAATATGGCATACCCTTTCGTACAATTATATGCATATAATGACCTAGTAAAGAAAGGAAATCAAAATAGACTCTATGGAATGACCAACATACGCATTTGATGTTCACCTTTACCATCACTTTGCTCTCTAGTCCAAAGCATTCGCACCATCGAGAGTGGTATCCTAACTTTTTTTTTATTATTTTTTGAAATTTTTTACAGTCGATCCACATGGTCGAAGGAGAAATAAGAGATTTCTCTATTCCGTTAGAGTGCATCAAGAATCAGCAGTAAGTCCTTACCTTTTCGTATTAGTTATGGATGATTTAACAAATGATATACAAAAGAACATTCCGTAGTGTATGATGTTTGCAGATGATATTGTGTTGATAGATGAGACGTAAGAGGGAGTTAATAGAAAACTAGAGCTTTGGAGGAGCACTTTAGAGTTTAAGGATTTCAAGTTAAATAGAACTAAGATAGAATACATGTATTGTAAGTTTAGTGAAAGTCGATAGGTGAAAATGATAGAGTTAACTTGGATGGGATGACAATACCCTAAAGCATCTATTTCAAATATTTTGGTTCGATCCTCTAAGAAGACGGAGGGTGCGATGAATATGTTAACCATAAGATTAAAGTAGGATGGGTGAAATAGAGACTTGTCACGGGAGTTATGTGTGACCGCAAGATCCCAATGAAACTGAAAGGAAAATTCTATCATACGGCTATAAGATCTGCAATGTTGTATAGTAGTGAGTATTAAGCGATGAAAGGGCAACATGTTCCCAAAATAAGTAATTGTCGAGATGAGAATGTTAAGGTGGATGTGCGAGCATACTAGACTAGATAAAATTCGTAATGAGTATATTAGAGAAAAAATAGGAGTAGTACGAATCGATGACAAATTGAGAGAAGAGAGACTAAGATGGTTTGAGCATGTTAGGTGTAGACTTAGGAAAGCCCCAGTTAGAAAAGTGGAGCATATTAGGATAGATGAGGGGAAGAAAGGAAAGAGTAGACTTAGATTAACTTAGAAGAATATAGTATAATATAATTTGTAAGCTTTAAATCTTTCAAAAGAGATAGTTCAAAATCGTTTAGAGTGGAGACAAAGAATCTATATAGCTGACCTAAATTGTTTGGAATTAAAGTTTGGTTGAATTGAGTTGAATTTTTTATGGTCGCTCCGACCATGTTCTATATGTCTGTAAAATTCAATCTCTGAACAGACGAACTAAAAAGTCTAAAAAATAAAAAAATCGAACTCTAGTTTATTGGGCTCGATCCATTTATGGGTGTTTTCACTGTTCATTGAAGTTCAAATTTTTTTTTTTTCAAATTTCTTAGATTGTCCGTTTAGAGGTCATGTTATACAGATGTGTCGGGACATAATGGGGCTGACCATAGAAAACATTCAAAAATAAAAAAGATTAAAAAAAATTAGACTGCATCCCATGCGGTGCAACAAATATTGGTAAGAAAAGGGTCCTAACGTAACTAGTCATTTGGAAAATTGAGATTTAATTTGGATTAAATTTTAAGTCTCATAAAATATTCATGTATGCTTATTTGTTTCTTTTGTGATTGCACCGTTAGGACTTACATGTCATATTTTCTATATATGATGTATGTGAGAAGTTCACTTGTTTATGCCTTTTTAGACATCACAATGTTAGGGTGATTATCATGTCAAGTCGTTACCAGTGAAATCATTAAGTTATCTAAGGATTAGATTATGATAGCCCTCATTAGATTTTATTAGAATTCATAATTTGAGATTATACTTTAAAACTAAGAAATATAATGTTTAATAAATCAATAAATCGGCGGGAGCCAAATAAGATTATCTTGATTCTGAATATATTTGTGTGTGTCAATAAGGATGTAATGAACATTAAGGTTCAGCTATCCGGTAGCATGTTTTCGTTTCCTTTAGATGGCTTCGATCCCATGAAACATGCTAGCATAGACCTTAAGTAGAGAATCATATGAACCAACTGTTTAGGACAGTTGGTTTACCACCTCCCTTTTAAAAAGGGAGGTCTCAGGTTTGATCTTAGTTGGGACCTAAAAATCCTTCAGTCATGCAGCTCTGGTGTTATAGGGATCTTTATCCTCTGGTCTGTGAGATTATTTTTTCAGAAATCAGACGGATCCTCTGAGCCCTTTAAAAAAAAAAGAAAAAAAAGAAAAAAGAAAAAGGAGTAGAGAATCATATTAACGCTATTATGTCTCTTTCCGAAATATACAGAAACAACAAAAGAAATTGTTGATTATCGTATTAGGAAAGGATAAATAACTATCTATAGAGAGTTGAAACGTGAGTAGAAACTTATAGAGTGTTCTTTAGAATTTTTAGACATGAAGATGTTCATTTTTTATTTGCAATATTTACATATTAATTCCTAAAACTTTTGCATTTATTTACTAACCCTTCATTTCACGTATTTATTCTAGTCTCCTCGATTGCATTTTTATTTGATAAATTATAATTTTTAAGGGAACATCTTATGTTGGACTAAAGTTTCCCTATTTCTAGGTTTCTACATGGCCCCTTAGTGAATAAATTTGTGCGTTGGAGTTCTCAATCCCACAAACGGTGCCAATGTTGAAAGAAATGTGAGAGTCTTTCTTTATAAGTACAAGGCTATTTTTCTCTAGATACCATGTTGAACTAAAGTCACCCTATGTCCATGCGTCTACATATTTGAAAGGCTTTTTATTAAATGCCCAGGGACTTATTAAAAAATTTAAAACCTTGAGTAGTTATAAATAAAAAACATATACGTACTTAATATTCATTCATTTACTCTTCTTGCCCCCAACCAAACACCCATTTCCTCTCTCTCTTGGAGGTGGGATTTCTTTTTTGGTCCATTAAGCCCTCCACGTTCGTCTCATTCTTTCTCAAATCAAGCATATATTCTATATAATCTTCGTCATTCATATCTTCATCATTTGTAACTATGTCCTATGCCTAACACCCTTTCTCCGTACTTATACTCGAGTAACCCTTTTTCTCTGTGTGTGTGCATGAGTGGCTATTGCCAATGCCTGCGGAAGGAAGAAAGAGTTATCCAAACTTGTGGTGATGAAGTAGGTCATGTATAACAAATGTTTCATGAGATCTCATTGATGTAATTTACAATTTTTTTGTAAAAGTTGACTCAGTTGGTCGAATATGTATACATACTTATAAGAGATTAGATTTCATTTTTTAACGAAGTCTGATGTATTTTTTTCAAAGTTGATCTCCAAAGAAAATAATTCTACAAACAAGGAAAAATAAATATACAATACTATGACTAAGGGTTTTTAAGTCTCTGATTGAGTTGAACTCCAGACCTTGGGAAGAGAAGTTAAGAGGTGAAACCCATAATCTCACTTGATTAGTTCATGATAAGAATGATGGAACAGCTCAATAAGTGTGATACGATTCTATTTGTTGAGTCCAACAATATATAATAGACACCCCAAAACTGACGAGGGCCCACCATTTTTAAGTATTCTATTTGAATAATCTTATGAAACGCACATAATTTAGGAAATTTTTTCAAAGTGGACTAATAAACACTACTGTTA
This sequence comes from Zantedeschia hybrid cultivar, assembly GCA_030544215.1. NCBI lineage: Eukaryota > Viridiplantae > Streptophyta > Magnoliopsida > Alismatales > Araceae > Zantedeschia > Zantedeschia hybrid cultivar. Next base: position 1,757,363 of record JARZZO010000015.1, read on the forward strand.
CGGAAGAAGCCGAGAACTTGTTATATCAATCGAGAAGAATAATATTTGCTGCATAATTAAATTATGCACTAAGTTTAATCACATCGTACAATTTTCTGCGATTAGTCCACGTGACCAATTTGATTAGTTGGACGACCTAACATGACCATTCTCATGACATTTCGATTGACAAATATATATTTTAAAAATTATATTTGTTAATCAAAAAATTTATTTATCAATCAAAATATATGTTTATCAATTAAAACTGTATTCATTAATAAAAAATTATATTTATCAATTAAAATATATATTTGTCAATTAAAAATCAAAATGACCATGTCAATTCGCTTAATTAGCCGAATTAGCCATATGATATAACCGTACAAAATTGTACCATGTGACTAAGCTTACCCCACAGCAAGTATCACTCAACTGAGAATAGACACTTCATTATGAGGAGAATGAAAAGATGTCAAAAAATTATATACGTTCTAATCACAATTAGTTTCATGGCATCCATGATTTGTGACCAAACGTCTGTCTGAAAAGCACACCTACTGTTGACAATAAATATATTTTTAATATTATTAGGTGGGAGTGAGCCATCCGCCCCAACTCCCAACCGTTGAAATAATTGTAAGCAGCCCATGAGACCCTTCCCTCGCGTGGACCCTCCTCCCGCCACGGTGGTCCATCTTACCGCCGGTCAAACGCTGCTCCTTCCACAGCCATAAGATCCTGATCAAACGGTCTATCGTTGTCGTGGGAAGGATGAGCCCGGCCAGACCGGTGGCTATAACGGGTAAAGCGGAGTCGGTTTCCAGGTAACCCGTCCAGTGATCCAAACCGTGTGGCCTCTCTTTCTTCTCATAGTAGAAGCGCTCCCTGCACAACGGCGAGTACGCCTTCCAATGGAAAGGCTCTATAGAAACGTGGCTGTTTTTTATTGGCTGGGAAGATCGTTTCCGGGAAAATCTGACCGCGTAGCTTCTTGACGAAGCAATTGGGAAATTTCCATTTCTTGGTGAAACAAGGACGAGAAAAAAATCCGAAGCTTCCCACGCTCTTCCCCTTCCGGAGGGACCCCATCTTCCCCGGCTTTTTTAGGGTTTCGATCCGGAGCTAGGGTGTCTCCTAGCGCAGAATCCCGATTCCTAGGTTTCGTTCCCCTTTCTGTTCTTGTCTTTTGGATTTTTCCATTTTTCTTCTGGTTACAAGGGCGAGGGCCGGCAAATACCATTTTGCCTTCCTGGTTGTGGGGTGGAGTGAGGTGGGGCGGGGGCAATGGGGGCGCAGACGTCCAAGGACGAGCAGCTCTACCAGCAGGTGAACTACGGAAATGTCCAGGGGATCGAACACCTCCGCCGCGAGGGCGCGGGCCTCGAGGTATGCGGGGAGCTTCTGGGGTTTCTCTAGATTTATTTTTGAGATTTGGTTGGTTTGTTCATCTTAATTCGAGCGATCGTTTGCCGAGAGATTTTGGGATGTTTTTCAGATTTGTTTTGTGTGGTTTTTTTGGTGCCTTGTTCATCTTAATTTGAGCGATCATATTTGTAGGGAGATTTGGGGGGTCTTAGATTTGTTTCTGAATTTTTATGCTTGGTTCATCTTATAATCTGAATGATGAATACATGTGATGTGTAACATGGTGGGGGGATTTTTTTTTTTTCTATAGTTTATCGACAGGGAAGGGAAGACGCCGCTGATCGTCGCCTGCATGAGGCCCGACTTGTTGCCGGTTGCAAAGTGTTTGATCGATCTCGGTGCCAACGTGAATGCCTATCGCCCTGGTACGAAGATGCTATCTTGGTAAATAGATGTTTGCTTTGTCTTCGTGGGAGTGTCCACTTTGACTTCGTCTGCAATTTCATCATGATCGGACTCGGAATGTGTTACGGCCTACGTAAAGGGCCGCAATGTTTAGTTATCTACCGGGAACTGGACTGAGCTTGAGGACATAATAATATGGAGAATGAGCATACAAAAACTGCTCAGTTTGGGATGGAACCAACTCCCTAACAAATTGGTGTCTGAGTCCCTTCTTACCATGTTTCTAAGGAAACATGCATAAGTGTCTGGGAGGAGCCAGGGGGAATGGAAATTTTGTGTCTTCATGTAGGTTGTAGAATGAATTTTAGGGATTTAATGAGGTATGCACTCATGGCATTGAGAGGAGAAACACTGCTACAATTATTTTTACATATGGGAGTCCAACTTTTTCCTTCTTCCTGCATATAAAAAGAAGGATAGCTTGTGATTACTACTTACGGAAGATTGAGAACTGTTTCCAGAATACTCTGTAATCATCGAGAAAATGTTATTCTTCTGGTCTTCACTATTTTCAGGTACTTCATTTTGTGCCAAATGCAAAATTTGATCAGTTTACTTGGAGAATAAGATATCATGCTTTTTAAACTTAGGTTGCCATGCTGGAACTCCCTTGCATCATGCTGCAAAACGTGGACTTGAACAGACTGTCAATCTTCTTCTTTCTCATGGAGGTGTGTTTTGTTGGCTTTGTTGGAGTTCCAAACCAAGTTCAACAGCAATCATGCACATGTTTGGATTTTTTTGCGGATGAATTGTGACCTATTTTTTTGCATTTTCAGCAAATCCTATTGTGATGAACGATGACTGCCATACCCCCCTTGACTTGGCTAGAGCAAAGGGACATACTAATGTTGTCCGTGCCATTGAGGTGAGTGAATCTCTGCTAGAGCAGACATGACTGAGTTCCAGTTCCTGTGCAGCATTATTTGATTTATCTGATTAGTTTTCTACGTTATTGTCGTGGTTATGTTCAGAATTTTATATGTATTTTCTCTGGTTGGCTTCGGGAGCTTTCTGGGCCAAGTCTGCTTGAAGTATTTGCTCCCCAATGGGTATCAAGAAAAATGTATGCATCTTTGTCAATTATTTGGATTTAGATTTATCTTTTCGTTATCTGAGCATTTATATTACACTTTTCCTGTTGAATGAGGATCCAAGCAGTTTTTGTAATATGAGGTGTTAATATTTAGAGCTGTCTACATGTCATCTTATCTGAATTTTGATTTTAAGGGTGTGGATTATAATTTTTCCCTTATTTATTTTGCCAGCTGGGTGGCTATCTTACCTTGCGACCATCGTAATCCCATGAATCCTGCCAAATTTCAGCTAGCTATATACCCTGAACTGCAGGTATTCTATAATCATTAAATTTCAATGTAGATAAGGCTGCAGTCTATCTATTCACCATTGATGGCAGATGATAATTTATTCTTTAAAATCTGATAATTTACAGTTTTGTTGTGCATTGTGTTTGATGAAGAATTATATAACTAAATATGTCCTGTTTGCAGAGGACTGTGAAACTCTAAGATGACACTTCGTGATCCTGTTATTTTTTGTGTATTTTGCCATTTCGCGCTGTTGGAACCCTTTTTCAAGAAAAAGGGGAAAGGGGGGACCCCCCCCCCCCACCGGTTGCCCAAACCGGTGGGGGGGACCAACCGGTGGCACCCCCCACCGGTGGGGAACTGGTGGGGGTGCCAACCGGGCCCCCTCCCCCTCTCTATTCTCTCTAATCTCTCTCTCTCTCACTTGGTATCCGGTGGGTACCCCCCCACCGGTTAAGGCTTTCAAGCCTATAAATACCCCCCAAGGGGTAAGAAGAAGGCATGCCCATTTGGCCCAAAATTTCTTAGGGGGCCAATTTGAAGACCAAATCCGGTGCTCTTGCCTGGATTTGCTGCGATTTGGAGGAGATATTTTTTTGGAGGGCTCTCTTCCTAAGGTTTATTCCTAAAGGGAAGCTCTGCTAAATTTATGTTGTAAAATCACTGTTCTATAAGACGGGATTATACTGAAACAATGAATGAAATGCCACTATTTGTTCTTTGAGCATATGTGTGTGTATGTGTGTTCATGAATCTACTACTTAAGTAACACTATGCTATTATATTTTCACATGCATAATAATTAGTTTTATAACTAATTAAAATACATAAAACATATAATTAAATATTCTAAAATATCATTGGCCTCATCCCATACATAATTAATCTTAAACTCATAATCAAAACTCAATAATGAAACATTGAGACGTAAAATAATATACTTAAGTTATAAAATGACTTAAATATCTCTCATGTTTAATTAATTAATAAAATCTATAAAAATTATTTAAAATCAATAAAATAAATATAAAAATAAGAAAAATTCTGTAAAAATCAGTAATATTCAGTAAAAAATAAAAATCAGAAAACTAAATCCGGAAATTACATAAACCCAAAAATATGACTTAAATATCCTTCATATATCTAATTAATTAATAAAAATCAGTAAAATTAATAAAATACAGTAAAATTCAGTAAAAAACAGAGAACCAAATCTGAAAACATATAAAATTCTCGAAATGACTAAAATGCCCCTAGAACTTAATACAAATTACAAAAATATCCTCACCCATGATAAAAATCTATAAAAATCACAGAAAATTCTTAAAAAAATATCAAAATCTCTCCCATGCCCAAAATACCCTCCAAACCTTAATAAGATGGGTAAAATTACCAAAATACCCTCAATATGATAAAAATAAATAAAAATCTCAAAAAAAATATAAAAATAGACTCTTAAGTCTAATAAACCCGATTTAAGGTAAAATTACCAAAATACCCCTATAACTTAAATATGTTTAAAATGATCCTAAAATACATTCTAAGGGTTTTCAAGTCTCCCTAAAATGTTAAAAAAACCTAAGATGACAATAATACTCCTATACCCTCCAACTTGGCATAATTACAAAAATGCCCTTATGTGTCTAAAATACTTGGAATCAATCCAGAATACTTGGAATCAATCCAGAATACTTGGAGTCAATCCAATATACTTGGAAATAATCTAGATAACTTGGAATCAACCCAAAGCCATATAAACCTATCTTAAACTTGGGTGAGGCCAAGAGCTTAACCTAAAACATATCTCCATATGCATGTGCTGTCTGTAGTAGTAGTGTTGCATGTTATAAGGGCATCATACGGACGGTTAATCAAGGGTTGTAGAGTGGTTGCTCGACGTAATTAACACTGACCGAGGTCAGTGGAGAGAGGTCATATACTCGGATCTTCGCCTGATCCGAAGTCCCGGACTCTCTGAGGGCTAATCCCAAGCTCTCATAGTCCAATAAATAAAATACATAAAACCGACTTATATTTCTCTAGATAAAAACAAAAATGATATGGATTTTCTAAATAATCCGATAGGAGAGACATGCTAGGTCAGGTCCCAAACACCCGCACTTCTCATTTAAATGATTTAATGTTATGCTGTAAGTGCATGTAAGAAACAAGAGAAAGATAATTTACATGTTGGATTTCATTAAGCCTTCCTTCTCATGGTTGCCAAGCTTTGTTTAATGAAAATGTCAATTTTTTCTAATTGAGAGATGTTTGATGGTAAGCTGGTTTATATTTTGTGAATGATTAAGCATTTTTGTTGTTCCTTTTCCCTGCCTAGATTTTTATAAATGCAAATAAGCGAATGATTTCTCTTGCGGTTTCATAAATTTCATGCTTTTTATTCTAAACACCTTCTGAAGTTTGAATGAGACAGAAGATCATTGCATTCGACACTGGGACATGGTTGGATGTTCATCTGCCTGTAGAAAAATCTGCTTCTTATAAGTAAACACCTTTCAGCGGATCAATATTTCCCCTTTCTAAATTTCTTTCAGTTTTGCTTCTCCTTTGTTAGAAATAACAGGGCATAACCCGAGGGTGGTCAATTGATTAGGGTTCCAACTGCTCTTTTTTCTGTACACCTGGCCTGTGTAATAACTCTTCTATTTCTGTTTCTGCATCCACCATCTTTGTTGAACTTCCCAACTTTCATCAGAACTTGTGTTAGTTGTGGAGATTGTTGAAGCTGTTAACAACTTCATTGGTTTCTGGAGAAGCCAGTTAACCAAGTTTTTCTCTTTGGTTTCAGCAGAGTGTAGATGATGAAAGGAAAGTTAGATGCAGGAGGAGGAGGAGAAGGAGGAGAAGGGTGGAAAACAAGGTTGGTTATTTTGGTTAAAATTGTCCAGAGCAAGAATATGACAGCAATGTAGCCAGTCTAGCCTTTTTCTGTGGTTTAAGTCTATTTGAAATACCTCCGGCTCTCCTAGTTGCGTTTCTTGCCATCAAAGTTTTCATCTAATTTCTTTCTGTAGTTGGGAAATCTTTAAACACAACACATTCTTTAGCCATTGGGAACCATACCATGGAAAGCAACTTCATGAGAACCTCGAGATTCTGTGTCTCAGCATGGTCCCAGAAAATAGAACTGCCAAGACAGAGGTTCTCGCTTGGGGAGGAGGAAGAAAAAAAAGTAGATGAGGATAAGTTGCCGTAGCATGCACATATGTGGCAAAGACCACTGCTGCTAGGAGGGAATAAAGAAGAGAAGAGAACATTGGCGAAGATTGGTGGTGCAGTAATTGTGGAAGCATCTTTCATAGAACAACAGCTGGAGTAGGAAGCATAATAGAGGGTGACCAATGCGGCAAAGACCAGGAGAAATGATGAACAACAATGACCGGCAGTGACAGGAGGCACCCATTAATGATGGGTGGCAAAGGCCAAGGGCTGCAAAGAGAGGCTGGTTTAAGTTAGCTATCTCACTTACCCCATCTTAGAAAGAGGGGAAATTGGCAAAACCCCCTATATGTTACGCTATCATAAATAGCCCTGAGACAGCGTAATATCTAAAAAAATAGCCCATGATAACTATAAAAAGTCTAAAATATTACATTCTAATTCTAAAAATGTAGGGCATAAGATAAAATATTTTTTGCTGAGGTGTGTGTGGGATATGATGCTCATTCCTTGAGCATACCATCGAGAAGAAAGCCTCCGGCATTAATAAAGACTTCTGTTGCTCTCTATATTCATTAACATCAAAATTGTATTGGTCCTACTCATGCCTTTTCTGGTCAAAACTTTTTACCTTCGGAGTTAGACATTAGCATGTACTAAATAACTAAGACAGCATAAAAATTGATAAACAACTACTACTTTGGGACGTTGCCTTTCCTTGGTCTCTGTTTTTCCATTTGATTAGTAAACAGCAGTAGTGGTTCTTAAGTTCCTAGTTTGAACTAGGGACTTTTGAGGAGACGGCTAAATCAGGCAGTTTTCAGTACCATATATATGTATATGGTAAACCTGAAGGCTATATGTCTTCAAATATTGCCACACTGGAAGGCATGCTTAATTGCAAAAATGCAATGGCAAACCTGAAGTTTTAATCCTCATAAGGGCAAATATGCAAAAATGTACATATTTTGTCACAATCATAATCTAGAATTCTGTCATTTGCTTGTTTAGTTTTATTCATCTAAAATACCATGCATTCATATAGTATTTGCTGATAAGGATTTATGATTTTTTTTTTTTGGTTAAACAGGCTTCTCAGCCAAGGACTGTTATTGCACTTTGGAAGGTTAAAATTGAGGAACCAAATTTCAGCCAACCAGATCCTACGCTGATTATTGTCGATAATACCACAAGTAAGTTCTGCTTCTTAATGCTGGATTTAGTGAAAACCTTATTTTGATAAAGGTTTGCTGAAGGGTTCGTAACTATATTTTAAATAAGTATAAACTATGAAGAAATTTGGTCAGATATGCCTTTGCATATAGGAAAGATTTGATTTTGGGCCCCATGGATGTCGTATCTTTTTCTTCATGGTTCAATAGGTCTCAAATTCAGTGTGTTATAAATGTGCTCATGGCTTTTGCTCATATTCTGCCACCCAATTTTTTAAAATATATTTCAGTAGCTAAAATACCTGTTTAACTGTTTGTGGAACTCATCCTCACAATATTAACAGAAATAATGGGGTCTATCTGGACCGAGGGGTAGTGGAATCACAATGTTGTTACATTAATATCCTTTAAGTTAAATTTTATAGCAAGTATGTGGAGGTGTTTGCATATGCATCTTCTGTGCATTTGTCTATAATCTAACAGTCCTTCTCCATACAGGAACACGATTAAAGTTTTTAGCAGGAAAAGAAGGTGATAAGCAACAACTCTTATTGTTTTATAATGCATGCAGAGGAATGGGTCAGGTATTCCTCTATACGCCTTAAAATGTATAGCCTAAACTGTCTTGAATATCACACTCATAGGCTGATCATGGGAACTTCCGCGGAAATATTTTATAAACTATGGTCCCATGAACACATACATCTCATAAGAGTTGTGATAGATATCCATTTATGTTTTTTAGTGGATGCTTTAATTTTTATGGAAGTGACCTGTTTGGCAGTTCTAGTTTGATAACCTTCTGTTTCAGTTTAAAGGGCTTGAAACCAAATTTTCATTAAATGCAAAGGTGCAGGTGGAAAAAAGCATTACATTTCTTTAAAAAATAAAGGAGATATACAAAGGTGTAATAGTTATTGTAGATTAAACTTATGAATCTTATTATGTTATGTAGTTAAAGGTGAGAGGCAAGCAACAAGAACAAAAGTTTGCTTCAATCTCAAATGCCTAGGCGAGTGCATAGGCATTTGGCGCGATGCCCAACTCGATCGTCCTCTCCCTAAAAAAAATGAAAAGAAAAAGAAAAAAGAACCATAAAGATGAATGTTAATAGATAGAAAGGGAAGAAAACATTCAAGGCAATAACATATAAGGTGTCAAGATTCATGAATGGTGTCCAATGCACGGAGCCACAATATACAAAGGCAAGAATAACATCTGAGTCATTGCAGGATGTATGCCATTTATTATAAGATAGAAAACACTGTAGTTGGGATTTGTGATTGGCAGCAGCATGTACCTAAAAAACTCATATTATAGAGCAACAGGCAGCAGCAGGTAATTTTAAAAAAAGGACACAGGTTACACTTGCATCTAATCCAAGGAAGGTGGCATCCTGTTTTTGCCATTGTTGTTGTTGTGTTTGTGTGTAAAAGGGAGGAAGTTTTTGAACAAGGAAGGCATAATTGGCATGGAAACCGATCGGATCAGCCGATCGGATCGGTTTTCGGCTGGACCGATCCGATCCCGAGATCCGACCCCCCGTTCACTTATTGAGATCGGGCGGATTGGCTGTGATCGGTCCGGATTAGCAAATCCTCCGATCGGATCATCCGTAGCCCAACAGCTAGCAAGGGCCTTGGTGGGCTTATAAAAACCCCCCAAGGCCCTCCCCCATCCCCATCAACTCATTTCCTCACCTCTCTCTCTCTAAGTTCTTTCTCTCTCTTCCCTTTCTCTCTTTCCTATCTCTTCAAAGTCTAAATTTTTTCTCCATCTCTCTCTAAGTTTTTTTTATATCTAATGTATAATAATTGTATATTACTGTTAATATATTTTCCTCTCTCTATCTAATGTTTTTATTTTTTCTCTACTTAATATTATCTCCCTCACTCTCTTATTTTTTTTCTATCTAATGTATGATTGTATATTAGTATATTTCTCTCCCTCTCTCTCTCCTTAATCTTTCTTTATATCTACTTAATTTAAATAATTCTTCCTCTATCTAATGTTTTTATCTACTTATTTTTTTCTCTTTTAAAATGTTTCTATCTAATATTTCTCTCCCTCTTTCTACATGAGATTCTAGTATTCTACAATGATCGGATGAACGGTTCAAAGAGTTTTTTTTAGTAAGTGGTCTTTCTATCACACACATTCTCTTTCTAACAATCTCTCTCTCTCTCTCTCTCTCTTTTCTTCCCTTAGATATATTAGTGTTAATAGTCCTCAATAATAAATAAAATCTATAAGTTTACCGACTTGTGGTTTGGAAGAAAATTAAGAAATGTGCACTATTCTTTTTTTTTCTTTTTTCTGTCGAGGGTGACTCGGTTTTGGATATAAATGATAATGAGGATACTGATTTCTGTCATCGATAAAAATATTTAGTATCATTATTATCATTTGTATCTAAAATTAAATAATTCTCAAAAGAAAAAAAGGAGTGTTGTACATTTTTTAATTTTTTTGAGACGCAACATGATAAATTTATTTGTTTTATTTACTATTGAGAAACATTAGTATTAATGTATATAAAAGTAAAAAAAGAGTAAAAGAAAGAAAATGTAAGGGATGAAAGATAGAGAGAGAGAGAGAGTGTGTTATAGAGAGACCAATTACTAAAAAAAAAAACTCTCAATTGAAGAAATCAAAGTAGAGTTGCTTATTGTTTTTTAAAATTTGTATCATATTTTTTTGAAGGGGATCATAACGGATAATTCTATCAATTCTTCTTTTGTCGATGCCACGTGGTTGACGCCATCCGACATGGGACCATGGTTACGCATTCCAGGAGATTGAAAGATCCATTGTCTTTATAGTAGACATCTTGTTAGCGAGATCTATCGTTTTACGGAACATCTTGTAAGGATACGTAGATATAGCATCCCATGTACTTTAGTCCCCCATAATGTATGTATACAGTTCCATAAGTTTCTACGTCAGGACGAAGGATCATCTAGCACAGTACATAAACAACTGACAGCTAGGCCACCTACACACAAACTCATCCATTTTCATCTACATCAACAGGACGATCTAGGATGGAGATTGTCGATGTTGTGCAAGTGTTCTTTTTAGAGTTTAATATTCCATCGATTGTTGTGCACACACTATCGTTTGTTCATATGCTTAGATGTATTCAGAGATAGCCACATGTCCTATTTTTTTACTCAAATTGAGTTCGATTTTGGTAGAGATGATGATGTCTTTTCTTTCTGATGACTTAAATGAGGATGATTGAGTTTCATCACTCATGTACTACATATGCCATGTATAATATTAACTTTGAGAAACTTATGAGTTTTTTTTTCATATTTTTTAAAAAAATTTATATTTTTTTTAAAAAATAACATTTTTTTAAAAATGTGGATTTGGACCAGATCGGCCCATATCAGATTGGATCGACCGATTCGATCGGTCTAGACCCGGACCGATCCGAGTCCAATCCCCGAGTTTGCCTTCCTTGTTTTTGAAGGCAAGGTGAAGTGAGGACGTGAGGCATTCTTAGCAAGCCTCGTATCACCTGGCCACCTACGCGAGTGACCGATCGAAAGCTTTTGATAACATAGATACTATGAAACTTTGGGAAGGGAGTAGTTGAGTTGAGAAGCATCCCAGGCTTGTAATAGTGTCTTGGAAAGTCATTTTAGTTTATGCTTACTAGATCGACTGTCAAAGCTATTTTCTTAATGAGACATGGTGGAGCGGAATGAAAAGATAGGGGAAAGATCTACATATGTTTTTTATTGATTTAAAGAAGGCATATGACCAAGTGTCCAGAGAGCTGATTTGGTAGACATTAGACACTAGATATATTTATGCAATTGAGATGTATGAGAGGGCATTTGCTAGTGTGAACTTGAGAAGCATCCTAGGGTTTGTAACAGTGTCTTAGAAAGTCATTTTAGTTTTATGCTTACTAGATCTACTGTTCAAGCTATTCTCTTAGGCTCACTTTGTTTGTGGAATAGGGCCGGAATAACCGGTATAAAGGTCTTATTCTAGTTTGGTTGCGGGGATACCTAATTCCCCCAATTCCTCTAATTCCCCAAACTCTACCTGGAATATATAATTCTCCTATTCCCCCAATTTTACTCTTTATTTCACTCCTTATTCCACTTATTCCTATCAAATCACTTGGAATAGCGCAGTGTAATTCTCCTTATTCTAGGTGGAATACCAACAACTTATCAAATCAAAATACCTCTTATTCTAGTTTAAGAAATCCCCAAAATCTTATTCTGGTTTAAGCTATTCTGCAAACAAAGTGAGACTTAGAGAGACTTGGTTGGGGCGGTACAGAAAGATGGGGAAAGATCTATATATGGTTTTTGTTGATTTAAAGAAGGCATATGACCAAGTGTCCAGTGAGCTGATTTGGTAGATGTTAGACACTAGATATATTCATGCGATTGAGATGTATTAGAGGGTATTTGCTAGTGTGAAGCATGGTTTGCTGTATGATACCAGATTGTGCCGACTCGTATGTAGGCTTAGCCCGATCCGCTGGCATGCATCTAGTTGGACCGGGTCATGATGACTCATACATGCATAATGAGTTGTTTTATATTGATTTTTTCTCATTTGAGAAGTAAGTGTACGCTTTTTATATCAATTAATAGGATACATTCCTCTAAAATGTGGCTTAGACTCGTTACTATTCAAACTCATGGGCTTGACTGGGCCCACTTGTATGAATTGGACCGAGTCCGATTGGTATTGTATCGCATCTGGGAGGATATAATCTGGTATGGATCAGCGATATGGCAACCCTTGGTGTGAAGACTATTGCTGGAGAGACTTGAGTCCATTTTTAGTATAACATTACATCAAGATCAGTACTAAATCCATATCTCTTTAACTTGGTTATAGATAAGGTTACAACATTTACACGACACTATTTCTTGATGCATGCTTTGTGCAGATCATCATCATCAGAGCCTTATCCTACTTATTGGGGTTGGCTATGTGAATTCTGTCCCACCAATTTAATCTGTCCATGCCAATGATATTGTTTTACCTGGTGAGTTAGAAGGTTTAAATGAAGTTTGAACGTTGGAGAGATGCCTTAGAATCTAAAGGTTTTAGGGATAGTTGAACTAAGACAAAGTATATGAAATATAGTTTTCGTAAGAGGAGGATGGACCAATCAGATTTGGCTATGATTGGTGGCAAGGTATTCCTAAGAGCACTTTGGACTTGTTACTCAAGAGAATGGAGAGATCTAGGAGGACGTTGCGTACAGATTGAAGACAGGTTAGATGAGGTGGAGAAGCATGCCTAGAGTTCTCTGTCACATACCTTTGAAGCTTAAAGGGAAGCTCTCTACAGCTGTCTGTGAGACATGAGATGCTCTACAACACTGAGTGTTGGGTGGCAAGGAAAGAACACAGAGAAAATATGAGTAGCAGAGATGAGGATCTTGAGATGGATGTATGGTAAGGCTAAGAAGGATAAGATTCAGAATGATCGTATGCAGGAGATTTAGGAGTTAGCTTCGATTGATGTAAGTTGAGGGAAAACAGCCTTTAGATCAGTTGGGCATGTGGATCATCATCCAAGTTTTGCATTGGCTAGAAGGTGTGTTTGAATTCAAGTGGAATATGGTAAAAGGACTCGAGGAAGACCTAAAGCAAAGTGCTTCAGTGTAGCTAGAAAAGAGATGACTTTTCTTGGTTTAATTGCAGATATGACACTTGATAGTGGGGGAATAGGATTCATGTAACCAGTCAATAATGAATGGGATAAAACTCTAATGATGATGATGATAAAACAAATGCCTATGTCTTATATGCATGTGCAGTAAGCAAACCACATGCTGTCATTTCAGTTGTTGGTATTTTGCTGTTCATCACATGACCATATTGATCTTTACGCGATGATGCCACACATGTTTACCTCATGAACAAGATTGGTCCACACGAGTAACTTCTGTTTTGGATAAACCAATGTTCTTTTCTCCAAAGAAAAAGTTTTGTTGTTGGTACTTCCTTTGTTCTGACTGATTACTTAAAGATGGGAATTTCTTTTTATCTATCTGAATAGCTAATCACCGGGGTACATACATGCCTAGTCTGTGGTACAGTTATCAAAGCCATAGTTCGTGACTAGTTGCAAGAATCGGCAGTTAGTCTATATCTTAGTTTGAAGGCATGTGTAAGCGAAACACAGGGATACGACCATCCTTTGTGGCTTGATTAATGCCATAATAATGCTTCCCTTCATTTACAAAGCAATTATAGGACAAACTTGGAGAATGTATGTATGACTAACCAAAAGAGTAGGAAAGGAGAAGGTTGCCATGACTTGTTCAACATTCTGTGTATATCCTTTCGCAGGCCAATTTTCCCCATCCAGCGGTACCAGCAGGCACACAGGTACCTCCATTGTTGCCTAATGCAGTAATTTCTGCAACTGCCTCCAGTGCTCCTATGGTCTCAGAAGATGTGGAGTTGGCCATGGCTATCAATGCCTCTATTCAGTCAGCTGTGGCAGAGGGAATTTCACCTTTGGCAGGCGTCCAACCACTTCCCCAGCATCACAGCACTAATGGTTGGGGCTGCTCAGATAACTCCACTCAAAATGGTTGGGCTTCAGAGGATGTGCCGTCATCTTCCTCTAAAACAGACAATGGCTGGGCATATGAGCCAACAAATGATTCATATAATGGATGGGCTGTGCCCGAACCTGGGCCTGTTACCGAATCAACTATAGTTCATGAGAGCCAGAGTAATATGCAAGCTATCAATCCATCTTCTCAAAATACTCCAGCAGTTTCACTTCCTTCGGCTCCCCCGATTACTGAGGTAGTCCTTAATGATGGCCCGATACATTATCCATCAATAGATTCCAGTCCTGTTGATCTGAAGTTGCTGGATGTGGAGAACAAACCAGGGACTGGTGAGGCAAAAGAGGGTGTCGATAGTTCAAGCAGCTGTGTTATTTGCTTGGATGCTCCCGTTGAGGGAGCATGTATCCCTTGTGGTCACATGGCTGGATGCATGTCTTGTTTGAACGAGATCAAAAAAAAGAAGTGGGGTTGCCCAGTTTGCCGTGCTAACATAGATCAAGTTATAAAACTTTATGCTGTTTGATCTACTTTGTCAGACGCCATGATATAACTATCTATTTGGCAATATATGCGATGCACGAAGAGGAAAAGATTCAGCAGAATGGTTTTCAATCTGCATTGTCAGTCACTTGGGTATCTCTAGGTTGCCATTTGCATAGTCTCTGCAAATGTCTTAAACAGTAAATAACGAAGGTTCAAGGCCACTTCCTACTTCTTGGGTAAGGCCTTTTCTTTTCATGTGTAAGGTGGTATATACTCTATGTTCTGAAACAGGAGCACAACGCATGCATAATGTCCAAGAAGGATCAAGTGTGTTCGAGTACAGTACTGTTTGTTCTGATTTTATGGGGAATGTTTTGGAGAGTTGCTGTGTTTTCAAGAATCATGTGTTACACGTGAGATACCTCGCCTTTGTTGGCCGTGCGAAACCCAGAGGGCAGCTCTGTCTCCGCGTTGTATAAAAGTAAGAAATTGAACCGGTAGTGTGGCCTTGTACTAGTTTTTTTTTTCTTTTCGAGAGGCATAAATAAGATTTGTTCTGCCGTCCTTTATGTAAATGGTGAACATAGCGGGCGCATTTGTATTGTTTGGACAGGTATACTGGTTATCACTTGATGAAGGTTTATACTTAGATATCTGTATACAAATGCTGAAGTGCAGGTCTCTGTGACATGCTGAACTCCATTGAACGTGTACCACCCCAGTGGCTTCCCCATTTCCTCATGTATTTTGATGTTGTACGTATCTTCACTTTTCTGTGTATATTTCTAATATTTATCTTTACCTTCAATCATTAGTTTCTACCATTATTTTTTTATGAATATATCTTCAGACAGTAGCTCAGAAATTTACATAGTAAATGGCTCATCTCAAGTTTAAAGAACTCAAATTACGTATGTGCGAAACTTGAACCATGTTCAATTTAGTTTTCAGATAACTGATGGAGAGTATCAGTTAATTAAAAATCTTGTTGGGTTACTAAAACGCATCCCCGTCTGTTAGTTACCTTCGAACCCTCTATTCGAATGGAGTTGACACGAGCTTAAAAAACGAAGTATTCCCTATAAAAATACCTTCAAAACGAAGTTTCTTAAAAAAAGTATTACGTATCTTAAAATTAAAAAGAAGTTTGAGAATATAAAATAAACGTAATGGTTAGTAGTGCTCCGTAAATTGTTTTGACCAAAAACACCCTTACTTTTTTCAAAAAATTACATCTTCAATAATGCATTACATATGATAAATATAGAAATAAGTAAATTGTTTTGGCCAAAAATACCCTTACTTTTTTTCAAAAATTACATCTTCAATAATGCATAACATATGATAAATATAGAAATAAGTAATTAACCCCAGAAATGGTACTTCTAAATTTTAATATTTATTAAAAATGTAAATAATATGTTTGTTTAGTATATCAGCCAATAGCGTTCATAATATTAATAAAGAACTTTACACAATATTAATAAAGATTTCTTTAATAGAGAACTTTACACAATATTAATAAAGATTTCTTCAACAAATCAAAAGTAATAAAGATTTTCTTCAACAAATCAAAAGTTTGCTAGGCCAGGTAGAGTGGGTTTTCTCCTTTTGTGCGGACAAGTCAACCACGACAAGTCCTCCAAGTGCTCCATATCTTTAGGGAAAGTCATTCTACAGATGCATCTATTCAGCCATCAATTAAATTTGCATTCGAAAGAGTTACTTAATTTTTGTTTAACTTTCTCTACCATATTTTTGCTTCAGATTTAATTGTCACTAGTGTTCCGACCAACTTGGCTTACATAGGGGGTGGACGTTGCTTATGGAGTATTTGGTTGCTGTATTAGATATCTCTATTAATATATGATATTAATATTAATCGTACATATTTAATTATACTTTATTAATTTTTGATACTTATACATTATTACTATCATAACAAATTTAATATAGGTCTGAACTTATCTAAAAAACATTATGGTTAGTTTTTGACAGCCTTAAGACCTCATCTTTTTTTTTCCCATTCTTAGCTCTCTCTTTCCCTTCAACCATTCTCCTCCATGTTCCTCTAATATTAATTTTAATGTTAATATTATAAACTTAAAAATATCAATATTAAAAAGAATGATATGTCAAATCTGTCGAGATCGAGATTGAGCTTGGCCCAATAAGGGCATTTTTATTGTTCATTAGAATGGAATTTTGAAGAAGTTTTTAGGTTATCTGATCGAGATCGGACTGTATGGATGGGTGGGGAATGTTGGATCTGAGCTGAAAAATAATACATTTGTTGCAATGCCTTGGTGCCGCAAGTCATTCTATTGCTGCAGCACTGGAGGAGCATTGTAGTAAATATTATTGTTCATCAAAGACATACCTAGCTTGACGTCCACCTGGGAGTTTGTACATGAGCTGCCATTAGATGCTGTAGCTGAAGAATGGATTCAACGGAGGTGTAAGCTCACAAGTCACTCTATTGCAGACTTTCTGTTTCTCTTGCCTCGCTGACGTATATTCACAGAGTGGAAACAAAGTTAGACTATTCTTGCCCTCTAAAGTCATACTTATATTCCTTCTACCACATGTTTGGTACGAGTAACAAAAATGTAGCAAATAAGAGAACAATAAATATTCTATTTAACGGGAATGACTTATTTTCCAACTTTAGCCTTAAAACTGGTGATGGGGGTAGTTCAATAGTGATATCCCCGGTTTCTAAAACTGCCAAGTTACTACAAAAAAGAATCCCGATTTTACTTCGGATCATTCAAATGAAAATGGAAATTAGAGTTTTTTAAATGGTGGATCCCATTTTTATAGTTCAAGCTTCTAATCATTTACGTTAATGGAAAGCCTAAAATTGCATCTTTACATCAATCTAAATGACCCTTAATTATGTCCAGCAATTGTAGAAACAGGAGATATTAGTCTCAAATTTTGGTTAAAGATGTTAGGATTTACTGAAATCTTTATGGTGAGCTGTGAAGTAAATGTGATCAATCTCTAGATTGTCATTCCTTAGCAAAAATTAAGGACTTGAAAGATGACGGTAACATGAATTCTTCAAAACACCACTAGGCATGTGGGTTTGAGCTTGGCTCAATATGGTCCATATTTGATGAAGTTTGGGCTTCCCGCATCACGAAATGACAGGTCACAATGGTTCCCACTAGGGCTGTCAACGGTTCGGGTCTGGGTAGACCCATGCCCAAAGTGAATAGACCTGGACCCGGTTCAGACCCAATAAAGGTAATGGATAAATGGGTCGGGTCTTCGACTTACTTATTTATTTGATGTTGAAAGATAAATGGGCCTAGTATAGAATTTATTTATCTTAAATCTCTATGTGCCAGATAATTTGGTTTGATTTTAAATTTAAATTCTAAGAAATTAGCTCACAAATTTTTGCAATGTATGACAATAGAAAGTTTAATGGGTAAACGGGTATACCCAAACCCATAACTAACGGGTCCAAACGGGTCTGTTAACGGGCCTGGGCCCATTTTGACAGCCCTAGTTCCCACAATCTTATGCAAGAAAGGATCTTTGAGCGGAATTTGCTTCTCCTCCCAGGATGAAAATCACAATCATCATGAGATCTTGGCTCATGTGCAGGACAAGAACTTTCCAATCTCAGTGCCATCGAGCCCCTGTACAACCAAGAGGACCTTCGTAGAGCGTAGATGTGCACTCTCCGGCACCAAAGTTTCCTAACTCATTTCTCTATGGTACTGACTTAAATATCGGAGGGTTCTTTTCCATACTGAATGATGGGAGGTGGAATCTCCTGTCTTTTTTATTCTTCTTGTAGGTTCCATCAATGCCTATCGTCTTTCCATCAATAAATCTCATTGTGAGAGAAAGGATTTGACAGTCCTTGTAAGAGAACCAATTCCTAGCCTAAACAAGAACAATTCATAAATTTCATTTTCCAATCATGCCAACAGAATCACATGGATAGGACCAATAGTAAGCCTTCATACATGGGACCGTATGATAGTCTCCAAGCCCAAAGAGAATTCAAACAAAACATTTAATAAATTTGGAGAGAAATATTGTTATATCATACTTTTTTTTAATATTTATTTAGAGTCATCTAATCATTTGATCAGACAATTTGTATTAAACAATTCAAGCATTTAGCAGAAGTTACTTTTGACATTTTCTTTTACAGGTAGTTGATACCTTTAATAGGAGCTATATGGTCAACCTTTAGCGCTAAACAAAAATTTGAACGGTTAACATGCACCTTATAAATCTGTAGATCCCATGCAGCCAAAGCCAATCGAGGGGCTTGGTTTTTCAGCCCATCAATCTTCAGTGCCAAAATAATGCTTGTTGTAAATTGCAGCAAATTGAGTCATCTTATAATATGATTACACGTTGGTCCAGAATCTCCACATAGGCAAGAGACATATGTTTGAGTCAACATTTTACATATGGGCAATTATTGCATATGATAATTATTTAATGTAAATCAAATTTCTGGAGATGACATATACTTGGTAAGAATGACATATACTATCCAGCAATGATATACAAAATATATGTGAAGATGCGGACTACCTGCACCTGGACAAAAAGGAAACTTTACTGTTCATGAGATTGGCTTTGGGCTTTTCCATTGTAACTTGGTCATCCTTATGTACAACATATCATCCCTATACAGGGATGACATACACTACACAGGGATGATATGTATTATTAGGGATACATATAATATATAGGAGGACGATATATATTGGGATGACATATATTATATAGGGATGATATATATTAAATATGGATGACAAAGATGACATATGTTATATAGGGATAATATGTATTTTAAGGATGATGTATGATACATAGAAATAATATATGTATGGATGATATATATTATGTAGAGATGATATATATTAAGCTAGGATGATATTACTAAAATGATAGTATGTAGTGTATGTCATTTGTGTGGATCATATTTCATTCATAAAATTTGACGTGTATTAAATGTCCGTTAGATATAATAATTACCCATCTACTGAAAACCCTTACTTGGACCAATTGCGCACCTGTGACATCTGCCGCAGTGGTGTTGCTCGTGAGTGTGGAAGAAGTGGGATGGGCTTATCAATTTTGTGCAACCTGTGTGGGGGTATATATATAAGTGATGTCTTATATATTTGTATGGACCAGTCTAAAAGATCAAACTTCGATAAACAGGAAAAGTATATATCTAACGGTCGAATCTAATAATTTTTTTAATGTTTAAATATTTTTGAATCGTCTAATCAAAGCTTGACATATACGGACATATAAAACACTCTAGGACCAATCAAAATTGACTCACTGCACTAAGGTCCATATATGCAGGGAGTGTTACTCACACGTGATTCAGCTTTAGAAGGGGAGACCATTTCTGTGGACCGACCCAGAAAAGTTTCAAAGTGAAACGAGAATTGGGATCATCCCTGCACAACCCACCCGTGTGTGTGCTGTAAAGAGGACTAATCATGCTGACCACTCAAGCACCCAGGAGAAACAAATCTTCCGGACCAACCCATGCCCACTTTCTGGATGACGACGATCCTCCCCGTACCATCTCTCACTTCACTTCACTATAAATGCCACCATCACCCCCGCCCCCTCTCAGCTTGACCGTCCTCTACCTTACTTTCTCTTTTCGCTTTGCCCTGCATGCCCTCTCTCTCTATCTCTTTCTCTCTCCAGGGCCTACGCTGTTGTCGTGTACGCTTTTCTGGTTTTACTATCCTCCCCCTGTGAAGCACTTGGTCATAACGCCATTGATCATAGAAACGCAAGGCATGTGCCCTCAAGAGGAAGGTCTTCCACAGATAGATGTAATTAGTGCACCTCCACTGCCATAGAAAGAGCAGGCTCTGGTGGACCCAGAAAGCTTGCTCTTCTCTGACCCCTCATTAGAGACAAGTGGAGTTTTCTCGCTTACATCTACTTTATCCGGCCCCTTTAAGTTACTACTGCAAGATAGCCACGTACGTACCCATGCATGGGGAGAGAGAGAGAGAGAGAGAGAGAGAGAGCAGAAAACCCTAATTATTGGAGAACCATATCTCCCAAGTCCAGTTGCATGTAATCGTGGTCATAACTAGCTAGGATGTGGCTGCCATTACCGTCAAATATTACTGCCTCGCTCCCCTCCCTCTTTTACTGCAGCTGATACTAAGTAGTACACAAGTTAAAGTCGTTTCGTCCGGATTCAGGCTTTCACTTTGAAAAAGGAAACGAAAAGAAAAGGGGGGAGGCGTGTAAGGACAAGGGGAGGCAAAGACAGACCCCCACGCGCGCGGAGGGCCACCCTGTGGCTGTTGCCAGACTTCGTATTCTTTTGTCTGATCTATAAATGGATGGTCTCCATCTGCGTACTGTTCTCCTCTCCGGGAAGAGCAGCTGCTGCTGCAGCAGCAGAAGCAGCAGGGCGGATACCATCAGCTTTCCCCCACATTGGACACTATTCTTCCTTCCACTGTCCACGGTTTTCCACCTCCGGCCCCATCCACCCTCCTCCGCTCTCTTCCTCTCCCTCCCCCCTGCTTCTGCTTATTCTGGGAAGGAGCCGCCCGCCGCCCCGTTCCCTTCTCTTGTATTCAGCTAGCTCTACGTGGTCACACTCTACTCGACCAGACTGTACTGGCTTGCACATGCTGTAATAAATAAGATCTTTGCTACTACCTCTACTCTCTTTAATATGCTTCGTACTTCTTCTCTTCTCGATCATAACTGCTCCAATCCCATTGGAGGCGCTCTCTCTCTTCTTTTTAACAAAACGTCCTTGGAATACTTCACCTTTTATAGCTTGTTTCTGATTTATATATTTTTCTTATGAAGTCGCATCCTCTTATAAAAAAACTTCGTTACCAGGCAATTTGCTTTCTCTCTCTATGAGGTCACAACTTTGGAAATATGTTTTTTTGGAAAGTAACCTTTGTAGTGACAGGGTAAAGTCATTTTACATGAGAGTAAATTTTGCAATCATAACATGTCTTAGAATGCTATAGCTTGACAAATTCTAAAGGCTAAAAACAAAGAATGTAATTTTTCAATCTCAAATCTGATGGTGGTCAGATCACTGGCTATAGTGGACGTGTGAGGGCTACCTTCATAAATTGGTATTATTTATGGTGTACGAATGCATTCTTCTATTAATTTGGACGTCATGCATCCTTGTAATGCATATATTGAGAGACCGTATAACTTGTCGTACCAAGAACTCAAACCATGCCATTCACAGTCAGGCACACGCGCACACACGCAGAGAGAGAGAGAGAGAGAGAGAGAGAGAGAGAGAGGGCTCTTCTGGAAATGGAACGTTTGGAGAGTGGGCGGTCGACACCGCCGGGGGAAGGGGGAGAGCTTCTAACTGGAAACTAATGAAAACTGGTTCGAACATCTGAATACACACAGACAGATAGATAGATACATATATCATACACAGAGAGAGAGATGAAGTAAGAAATGGGTTTTGGGAAGTGGATCCATATATATATATATAGAGAGAGAGATCCACACCAGCATAGAATCAGAGATAACAGGAAACGGGTCGATAGAGAGAGAGAGAGAGAGAGAGGTGGAAAAATATAGAGCATAGGATTATAGGAGAGCTGGCCGGAGAAGGCTTACAGAACAGACAACAGGGTGTGGGGGGGAAGGGAGACGAGGATGATCAGCTGTTGAGTGCTCCCTCAACCACTCTCTGACGACGCTCCCCGAACTCTTCGTCGCCGATTCCTCTCTCCTCCATTTTTGACCGCCGTACACTGCTGAGTACAGGAAGTGGACAACCAATACTTCAGTAAAAGATAGTTGCTGCTTGTCAGGTCACAATGAATGCCACAGACGACGTCTTCATTCCAACTTTTAGGCTCGTGTGGTGGTTGTACGGTATCGTAATATTGGTTTTAAAATGAGCTAAAATAAAATTTTAATTTTAAATTCATTATAATTTATAGTAATTTAAAAATAAAAATAAAATAAACTAAAGAGAGAAATTTAAAGGTATAGTTCACGACCTATCAAACTTATGAAAATATAATATAAAATAATTGATGGCATTCTAAACATAGTGAAAACATTATTTTACAATTGTTTTATGACATTCTACAAACATTTCATATGATGCATCAAATAACCTTTTAAATAACAGCTGTCCACCGTATCAAATAGAACTCACACGTTCCTCTGCACTCAAACGTAGCATGATCAGCATCCGCAGCAGATGAATAGCTTTCACTTTTAGTAAATCCGATGGAAGTCTTACACCAGCAAGGGAAATATTTTAAGGACCGATCGGTTCTAATTATTAAAGGTAAATGAGATCTTCTAGACTCTTTTTTTGGTGTCTTTATGCGTCTAAGATGGGGAAAGAGGAGATGTGATGGGATACTACCCATCTTTGTAACGTTAAATGGCTCATTCATCCTTCTCTCTGTGTGGCAGGGTGCACCTGGGCGTAGGGTTATTAAGTGATGTTTGATATGTAGAAGAGTTGTTTAAGTGATGTTTGAGTTGAAAAATATTATAAAGTATTATATTTTACGAGACATGAATATATATTTTATTATTAATATTTTTAACAACTCAAATAATTTTTATAGACGATCATCTTAGCCTGCTATGCAAACCTCAAAGTGACATACCAGCATAGTCCTTTTTCCTTTTTCCATCACTTTGGATCGATATTGAATACTAAAGTAGGAGTAATACTTGCTGCAATATCCTGATGTTCCAGTAATAGCAGTTAACTGTGCAGTGTGATGTTTGGGATGGGTGGGTATGGATCTTTATTTTTCTTCTCAAAATTTTTAAATTTTTTTTAGAGCGTTCGATAAAAAATTAGACGGTACAGTTGGATTCACTCGGATCGGTTCCGACCGGTTTTATATTTTTTTGAATTTTTTTTTGAAATAGACCTAGGTTTACGTGTAAAAAATAAACTTCTTTTTAATAAAAAATCTATACGGCTAGGTTGAGACTGACTCAAACGACCTGATTGTACCGTCTGATTTTTGATCGGATATTTCAAAAAACTTTTAAAAATCTGAGAACATAAAACCTATCACCCACCCATCCACCCGATCGAGCAACGCGCTGTGCAGCTGTGCTAGCGTTGCAGTCCACGTGGCATGGAGTTGCAGCAAATATTACTCCTATAATAGACATAAACTTAAGTGTGATTTCGGAAGATGTATGTAATTTTTGACCTTAACAGAAAGATGAAGAGAAATACTCGCTAGATACATTGATGTGCAAATATTGTTATTTAATCATGAGATCAGATGATGTGCGATGGTTGTATCATCTCATGAACGTAAAGTAAAACTTAAAAATCATATATTATTATTATTATTTTTGAACCAGCTACTTAAGGTAGTTGGTTCACCACCTCCCTTGCAAAAGGGAGGTCTCATATTCGAATCTGGTTGAAGTCTAAAAATTCCTCAGCCATGCAGTCTCGGTGTTGCTGGGATATTTATCTCATGGTCTGTGGGATTACTTCTCCAAAAATCAGACGGACCTGAAATTATTACCTAATTAGGCGGATCCCTCGACCCGACCGAAATTATCTCCAACTCTAGAGAAAAATCTCGGGTTTCAATTGAACCCCGATCGCTTGTAAATAGTTGTACAGACTCGGCTTCTGGCCCCTCAAAATAAAATAAAATCATATATTATCCAATATCATGATTTTTTTTTGGACAGTATCCGATATCATATCAGTTAACGGTTGCAGTGTTCTTAAAATATTGTAGCAAGGATTTCCCAAAAAGCAAACTATGGGATAATGGCATGTGATCCCACCTTGACAAGAAGAGCTTATCTATATATAAGATGTAGAAAGATCATCTTTAGAAAACTCTTCTTTTGTCAATGAGCTTGTGGCTCAATGGCTTGATTAACTCTCTCTTTTCACAGGAGAAACCTTGAGTTCAAATTTTATTACTTATAGTTGTGTAAAATAAAAATTATATTTTGTGTTGCTCGATGAGTTGGGGGGGGGGGGGAGAACATTATTTCTTGGGATAAGACTTCCAATCTCCGAATAATTGTCTGAGTATGATGTAATTGTGTTTATTTATACCATCTCTATATTATAGAGATTTTATAAATATATTTGACAAAAGAAAAAAAAAAAAATCTTCCCTCCAAGGCAGGCGTGAAGTCGGTGTTCAAAATTTTCATAAATAAAAAAAAGCTAACCCTTATACTGTAGTCGGCGGAACGGCGTACGCCGTACCGGAGGCAGCCTCTAGAATAGCGCCCCGTGGCCGGAAGCGGTCAAGGAGCCACGTGGGAGCCGGCACGGGTGGACGGCCCCCTCTTTCTCCGATCAAGTCAACATCTCTGAAATTTTTACTTTTAATAAATGGGGGTAGAGAAAGAAAGGGTTGGCCAAGGAGACCTCCTCCCTTGTTCGTTCTCTCTCTCTCTCTCTCTCTAATAATCCAACTTTTCCTTCTCACGTTGCTTCTGACACGGAGCGAAGAATGCGGGATTTTCGTACAGATCGTCTGGATTCTCGATGTGGTTCACTTCGTGTGGATTCTTACGCCCACTGCAGTCAGAGGCGAGATCACTTCTTGAACCAGCTGAGAGGGCATAAGTTCTAGCTAGTTAGAAATTTAAGAAAGTTTCTTAATTGTTTGATCCACAGGATTGTGTTTTCTTATGCTGCGTTTGGGAACGGGTTTAAAAGTTGCTCTCTCTTTAACTGTTGGACAAAAGCTGGGGTTGGCTAGTTTCTTGAAGACATCTTTCTCCCTCTTTTTTCTTTTCAGTATTTCTCTCTCTTCCCTGTTAATCTACTGGAGGCCCTTTCCCTTTGCACGTTTGGAAGAGTTCAGAATGTGTCAGAACTGTGTCAGCACCAGAGCCAAATATGCTATTTGATGAGGCAGAATCCGATTCGGCCCATTAGAGCAGGCCCAAATTCCGTTCAGCCCAACAGCAGCAGTATCAGGTCCTCCGGGAGCCTCCAGCCCATCGGCGGCCCGGCAGCCCTCGGCCCCACAAGCGGCACCGTCGCTCCCGGCCCAACAGGCTTCGGCCCGTCAGCGGCCCATCAGCCTAAGGCCCGGGAACAACACGGTAGTCCAAGGCCCAGCAGGCTTCGGCCCCTCAGCGGCCCAACCCCCTTCGGCCCGATAGCCGAGTCCGGCCCACTCCGGTGGTGGATCCGGCACTATGGCGGTTTACCAGTAAGCCCAAACATAGTCCTATATCGGCTACCACCGTTAACCAACCTCTATCCTCTGCTATAAATACACCGCTATTTATTGCCAAATGTATGCAACTCTTTGCCTCCGAGACCCTTAAGGACTACGGTCCAAATAGCATTAAAGCTACTTCTTGCCTTCTAAATCGAATCATCTTCAGAAGCTAACTTGGCCGTCGGAGGGGGTTCCTAAGGGCCAGAGCCCGGGACTCCTGCTGACCGGTTTCTTCTTCTTTCCCTCCCGCAGGAGCTTGGTTCGAATCATCGCTGACCTTCCCGAGTCGGTCTCGGTCGCCGACCTCGGAGTCCTCTCCCTGGTCTCGACGCCGTGCGACGGCTGCCCCGCAACGGGAGACTCGGCCCCGCGCTGTCCCCTCGTCCGACAAAAAGGGCTTTTGGGCTCACTATCCAAGAGCAAGCCGAGTCCGAGACCCTTCCGGCCTCGGACCGTCGGCTTCGGTTCCATTGCCTGTCGGCAATACAGCCAGAAAGAGCTTCATCCGCGCCGCCCCTTCGCCCGCCGAAGGAGCCTCAGCCCCGACTTCCCGGAGACGAGCCTGCCCCGACCGAAGCGCCCTTCGGCCTTCGGACCCTCGTCTTCGCATCCGCCTCCGCCTCCTCGGCCCTCCGGATCCCCGTCGGGCCTCAATAACACCGATCCGAACTGGCTTCGGATCCATTTCTTCGGGTTCCAGCCTCGGAATCCGGTCCTGATAGATCCAGTCTACATCACGTGGCGCCGTCTGTGGGAAACAAACAAACAAGTCATGTCTCGACAATCTGTCACCCGGCGATCCGGACAAAGCAAAACAGAGGCACGGGAAGTCTCAGCGCGGCTACCACCCTCCGAAGGCACCCCGTCCGTCCCTTCGAGTGCGGTTCGGCTAGTTGCGCCAGGGTCCACAGCTGAAGACAACCGGGTAAAGGAACTTCAGCAGCAAATGATCGCACTGACTGCCACGGTCGCATCTTTGGCGGACATGGTATCCGCCATGGCCCGGTATCTTGGGATACTGAGCCAACTCCCTGGTCAAGCACCTCCCTTTTGCCCTATACAGAACGAGGAGCCTCAGCCAGCGCCTCCGCAAGTCTTGCCCGACGAGGCCGTTTCTGCAAACAAGCCCTCAGCACCACTAGCCCCTCCTGCGGCTCATCCTCAATCTGCAAATCAAGAACCTTCACATGGGCGGTATCAAAAGGAACGGGGCCGAGGCAAGTGACAGGGTCTGCAGCCACGACACCTACTGCTGATTGCTCCCCCTTCCCGAATGCTTACGGAGATAAAATCAATGCTCCGGCCGCCACAGCGTATGAAGACTGATCTTCGCCGAAGGGATTCTGGCGAGTACTGCGAATATCACTGCGAGATCGGCCATGCGACTGATGAATGCGGGCAACTTCGGGAAGAGATAGATCGCCTCGTCAGAGAAGGCCAACTGCCACAATACCAGTAGGAATGGCCTCGACGGAGGCGCAACTCGATGACCTCAGAGCGGTGAGGCAACATCCAAGGAGATCCTCTTCCCCTAGGCTATGCCTCTGAAACAGCTGAAGTATTTGTAAATAAAAGCGACCGGGGGGCTCACCGAGTCGGGACCCCTTCGGACACGCATCCTCCGTTGTATTTAAAAAGCGAAGTACCTTCGGCACTTATTGTAAATTACACCCCCCGGACTATTAGGCGGGAGGAATGAATAAAGGTTTCTTTCTCGGAGAACCTATTGATATTCTTTAAAAGTCCGCGGCAACCTGATTCGGAGTGGCTCTGGTCATGCGTACCGAATCAGAGCGGCACGGATTTCTCAGCAAAAGTCCGCGGCAACCTGATTCGGAGTGGCTCCGGTCATGCGTACCGAATCAGAGCGGCACGGATTTCTCAGCAAAAGTCCGCGGCAACCTGATTCGGAGTGGCCCTGGCCATGGGTACCGAATCAGAGCGGCACGGCCTTCTCGAGAAAGTCCGCGGGTCCTTTTGATCCGACGAATGGCATTCGGCCATGTTTTTCGGATCAGGACGCGGCAAGGCTCTTTCTAAAGTCCGGTCCTTTGATCCGACGAATGGCACCCGGCCATGTAATCCGGATCAGGACGCGGCACGGTTCAAGTCCGCGGGTCCTTTTTGATCCGACGAATGGCACCCGGCCATGTAATCCGGATCAGGACGCGGCACGGTTCTTCAAGTCCGCGGGTCCTTGTTGATCCGACGAATGGCACCCGGCCATGTAATCCGGATCAGGACGCGGCACGGTTCTTCAAGTCCGCGGGTCCTTTTTGATCCGACGAATGGCACCCGGCCATATAATCCGGATCAGGACGCGGTACGGTTCTTCAAGTCCGCGGGTCCTTTTTGATCCGACGAATGGCACCCGGCCATGTAATCCGGATCAGGACGCGACACGGTTCAAGTCCGCGGGTCCTTTTTGATCCGACGAATGGCACCCGGCCATGTAATCCGGATCAGGACGCGGCACGGTTCTTCAAGTCCGCGGGTCCTTGTTGATCCGACGAATGGCACCCGGCCATGTAATCCGGATCAGGACGCGGCACGGTTCAAGTCCGCGGGTCCTTGTTGATCCGACGAGTGGCTTCGGCCATGCAAACCGTATCGGGAGCGGCATGGTATTCTTTCTAAGTCCGTGTAAACCGTACCGGGAGTGGCTTCGGCCATGCAAACTGTATCGGGAGCGGCATGGTATTCTTTCTAAGTCCGTGTAAACCGTACCGGGAGTGGCTTCGGCCATGCAAACCGTATCGGGAGCGGCATGGTATTCTTTCTAAGTCCGTGTAAACCGTACCGGGAGTGGCTTCGGCCATGCAAACCGTATCGGGAGCGGCATGGTATTCTTTCTAAGTCCGTGTAAACCGTACCGGGAGTGGCTTCGGCCATGCAAACCGTATCGGGAGCGGCATGGTATTCTTTCTAAGTCCGTGTAAACCGTACCGGGAGTGGCTTCGGCCATGCAAACCGTATCGGGAGCGGTATGGTATTCTTTCTAAGTCCGTGTAAACCGTACCGGGAGTGGCTTCGGCCATGCAAACCGTATCGGGAGCGGCATGGTATTCTTTCTAAGTCCGTGTAAACCGTACCGGGAGTGGCTTCGGCCATGCAAACCGTATCGGGAGCGGCATGGTATTCTTTCTGAGTCCGTGTAAACCGTACCAGGAGTGGCTCCGGCCACGTATACCGATTCGGGAAGCGGCAAGGCATATCCAAGTTCGCGCAAGCAGAAGCATGAAGGGCTTCGGCCATCCGACATACGTAAGAAACGGCAAGATGTCCCTTCGGGATCATATGGACCACGATAGTAAAGGCCCCGGCCGAATACTATGGCGACATTCTATCCGAACCTACATCGGGCCTCGGCCCTACAAGCTATGGCGAACGACGACAGGATCTCAGGCTCCTGAAGGGCTATATTCGGTCGATCATACACAAACACCAAGGTAAAGCCGAAAACATTCCTTATATTTATAGAAAAGGAAGTACAAAAACCGGCCACACCCTTGGCCGAGGGCTTACAACAGAAGAAGAAGCAGAAAACCGGGGCAGATCCCCGCGTCATTCTTCGGCTTCGGCCTCCTCCACCTCGGCTGCGGCTTGTCCCGGAGAGGGAGAGGGAGAGGGAGAGTCGACGATCTGCACCGCTTCAGGAGCGGCAGCCTCCTCAGCGGCAGCCTCCTCGTCGGCAGCCTCCTCAGGGACAGCCTCCTCAGGGGCCCCCTCAGCGGGCGCAGCTTCATCATCCGGCGCAGGAGTCGAGGTCCTCTCGGCCATAAGTCCCTGCCACCAAGACAGGAGCTCCTTGGCTTCCTCACCCCTCGGTACGGCGACCCCGGTCAGATCGACGCTCGGGCAGGCCCTCTGGGCGACAGCCAACCCGAGGTCGAAGACGGAGGAAGAAGCCAGCAGTTGAGCTTGGATGATCTCCTCGGTGAAGTCCGGGCCGGCCTTGTATTCAGCTACGGCCATGTCCGCCGCCTCCTCCAGCTCCCGCTTCAGCGCCGATACCTCCTCGGCGTGTCGCCGCTTCTCCGAGGCCCGCCGGGAGTCCTTCTCTTGAATCTGGGCCTTGAGGGCCCGGATCTCGGACTGTGCCGCGGCGAGCTCCCCCTCGGCCTTCACCTTGGCCTCGGCGGAAGCGCGGGCCTCAGCTGTCCTCTCCTCCAGCTGCGCCCGCGCCTGGGCACTCGAGGTTACGAGCCCACCAACTAAAGGCTCGATGTCGGGCACCACCGAAGTGCCCTCGCCCGAGCCGTCTGACTCCCTCTCGGCCTCCAGGAGCTGGAGTCGGAGCTGCTCCTGATGGTGCATCAGGACGCTACCTGTCACCGCAGCCTGCGAGCCGAAAGCAAACAGTGATCAGAAAAAAGGAAAGCCAAGAGAAAGCTAAGGAAAACTCGAGTGAAGCACCTTCAAGCTTATTACCTGGACAGACAACCGAGCGCTCATCGCCGCCAGGTCGATGACCGAATGGCGCTTCAGCCCTTCAAAGGCCGAAGGGAGAGTAAGACTGCGGAGCAGACGGAGGCACGTCTGCGAGTCTTCCATACTCTCGTCCTCGTAAATCCCCGGTTCGGGGCGCCACCACTTGCGCTGCGCCCGGGGCGCCTGTGACCCGGCGCCTTCGTCACCGACCCCGGCCGCCACAGCCGAAGGGGAATCGCCCCTCGGCGTTTCAGGAGACGCCAGCCTCGCGGCCCTTCGGGCCTCGGCACTCCTCCTGATCAGCGGAGCCTCCTCCACGTCTACGGCCCCTTCCGACCGGGGGCGCTTCGACGCTCGGCCGCCCCTCCGAGCGGCGAATTTAGAGTTTTGCTCTCTCTCGAGAGCGGCAGCAGCAGCACGGCCCTCAGAAGAGGTCGCAGTCCTTGGGACCCCGCCTCGGGTCCTCGGAGCCCCAGCGCCTCGGCCGGGCCTGCCTGCCGCCTGCGGGGCCAGTGCCCGGCCCGGACCACGCTGATCGGATATCCGGTCGAGGAGGGCGTCGAGATCGGCCATTGCTGCAAGCAAGAAGAGCCTGTCAGAAACAGAACAGTGAACAAGTACAAACTCAGAGCCGACTTACCCTCGGCCGAAACTTCATCAGCATCCTCAGCCGGAAGAGTTTCGGCCAGAGGAGCGGCAGCCCTTCCTCCGCGGCCCCGCAGAGTCTCCCCGGGAGGAAGATAGGGGAAGGCCCGCACCGGATCGGACCGGGGATCCGGCCATATCCCGGCGGTCACCAGACGCTCCGACGCGCTGAGAAGCCCCCAGACGTTGTACGGGGCCATCATCTGGATGCGACCCACGAGGATGCTCTGGACCTGGGTGAGGATAGGAGGATCCGAGAGGCCTGCAGCCAGCGGCGCCCATTCAGTAGGGAAGGGCCACACGCTCTCCTCCTTCTCCGGTAGGGAGACGAAGACAAACTTCCTCTTCCAGCCATGGATAGACGAAGGCTTCCCGGAGAATACGCTTCGCCCGACCCGAGGGACGAAGCAGTACCACTCGGACTTCCCCTGCCTTTGAATTTTGAAGAGGCAGCGGAAGACATTGATGGAAGGGCGGATCTTTACATGAGCGAAGACGCTCAAGAAACCGTACACGGTGCGCCAGGAGTTGGGAAAAAGCTGAGACGGAGCCAGCCCGTAGAAACTGAGAAGGTTGATGACGAAGGTGGGGAGTGGAAGACGGAAGCCCGCCTCGAAGCTATCAACGTAAATAGAGAAGGAATCCGGGCGGAAAGTGTTAGCCCGGGTGGCGGAGTCAGGCCGAAGGACCGTCATCCAGGAAGGGAGCTGGAAGTAAGAGACCAGGCGCATGACCTCTGCGTCCGAAAGGGCGCAGGATGCTTCCGAAGCCATGTCAGGGCGACGGCGTCCCGAAGTGGAAGCCTGGCCTGGGTTCCGGACCTCTTCGGCGTACTCGGCCCCGGAGGTCTCGGCCCCGGAAACCTCGGCTCCGGAAGCCTCGGACCCCTCAGTCCCGGAGACCTCGGACTCTTCAGACATCGCTGGGGCAGAGGAGTCTGAGGTGAGGGGATCTGACAGGAGAGATCGCAGAGAGTGGGAAGGAGTATACTCCTCGTCCGAAGGAGTAATCTCACTGGAAGAATCCCGGACCATAAGGCCACGAAGGGAAGGAGGAAAGCTAGGGCTTACTCGCAGGAAGGGGGAGGAAGTCTCTCCTGAGCCGAGTGCGGCTTCTCAAACCTCCCAGCTCCACCAGCGATGCGCTCCGAGGAATGGAGACCTTCCCGCGGTGGCCGGTAAGCTCGGACGAAGCCTTCAGGAAGCTAGCTTTCCGCTGGAGAAGGAAGAAGAGCTTGGATGATCGCAGAGGAAACGCAAGCGCAGCAGCAGGAAGAAGAACAGTGCCCTGCTGAGGGCTTGTATTTATAGAGCCCACTCGGAGCGCCTCCCGCCGAAGCCAACGGCCGAGATCGTCTCGCTCGTCCCTTCGCCCCTCTCAGATGCACGCCACGTGCACCGTCCTTCGGCAATAATGACGGACCGGCTCCGGGACTTGCAGCGAAGCAATCAACGGCCGAGGGCGCTCCGACCCTTCGGCTGACCGCCCGGATACGCGCCACGTGTCCCGATCCGCGTACTGAAGATGAAAGAGGCGGCAATCCGAGTGAAGCCTCGGGCAGAGAGTCGAGGCGATCCGCGACCCGAGAGCGGTCAGGATCCTTTTGTGTTTTCGACGGAGCGGCCGGATGCGCGACGCGTGTCCCGTGCTTTCTCGCGAGGCGACGCGCCATCCTGTCCATTTAATGGGGCCTGACACGAGTCAGAGGGCTCGGCCCCTTCGGCTTCTTGGCTCCGAGCCTTCGTCGCCACTCCGAGCGGGGACGAAGCAACCGCGTAGCCCTCGGCCGACCGAGGCCCCCCTCTTCCCAGTAAAAAGAGAACAGAGTTTCGGGTAAGACACCTGTTATGATGTTCTTTTGGCAGCTTCGGGCTATACTCTCGCCATCTCAGAGCTGAGGAAGACAAGAGTGGGGGGCTATGTGATGAGGCAGAATCCGATTCGGCCCATTAGAGCAGGCCCAAACCCCGTTCAGCCCAACAGCAGCAGTATCAGGCCCTCCGGGAGCCTCCAGCCCATCGGCGGCCCGGCAGCCCTCGGCCCCACAAGCGGCACCGTCGCTCCCGGCCCAACAGGCTTCGGCCCGTCAGCGGCCCATCAGCCTAAGGCCCGGGAACAGCACGGTAGCCCAAGGCTCAGCAGGCTTCGGCCCCTCAGCGGCCCAACCCCCTTCGGCCCGATAGCCGAGTCCGGCCCACTCCGGTGGCGGATCCGGCACTATGGCGGTTTACCAGTAAGCCCAAACATAGTCCTATATCGGCTACCACCGTTAACCAACCTCTATCCTCTGCTATAAATACACCGCTATTTATTGCCAAAGGTATACAACTCTTTGCCTCCGAGACCCTTAAGGACTACGGTCCAAATAGCATTAAAGCTACTTCTTGCCTTCTGAATCGAATCATCTTCAGAAGCTAACTTGGCCGTCGGAGAGGGTTCCTAAGGGCCAGAGCCCGGGACTCCTGCTGACCGGTTTCTTCTTCTTTCCCTCCCGCAGGAGCTCGGTTCGAATCATCGCCGACCTTCCCGAGTCGGTCTCGGCCGCCGACCTCGGAGTCCTCTCCCTGGTCTCGACGCCGTGCGACGGCTGCCCCGCAACGGGAGACTCGGCCCCGCGCTGTCCCCTCGTCCGACAAAAAGGGCTTTTGGGCTCACTATCCAAGAGCAAGCCGAGTCCGAGACCCTTCCGGCCTCGGACCGTCGGCTTCGGTTCCATTGCCTGTCGGCAATACAGCCAGAAAGAGCTTCATCCACGCCGCCCCTTCGCCCGCCGAAGGAGCCTCGGCCCCGACTTTCCGGAGACGAGCCTGCCCCGACCGAAGCGCCCTTCGGCCTTCGGACCCTCGTCTTCGCCTCCGCCTCCTCGGCCCTCCGGATCTCCGTCGGACCTCAATAACACCGATCCGAACCGGCTTCGGATCCATTTCTTCGGGTTCCAGCCTCGGAATCCGGTCGTGATAGATCCAGTCTACATCACTATTTATATGAAAATTAGGTTGAGTTTATAATTACTATTTAATTATGTAAGACTGTTGAGTGCATAATTATCTTCTTAATGAGAAGAAAATGTCAGGTTTTCTGTGGATTCAAACCTAAGTTTGAATATATATGTTTACATATGCGGCTAATTGAGCTTTTTTTTTAATAAAAAAATTTCTTCATCAAAATTGAGTCATTTGAAACTTAAGTCAATTATCATGCCCTCTGATTTTTATATAAAATATTAAGCAGATTATTTATATAATTTTACCACATGATATGTGAACAATACTGAATTATCATGTGCAGGTGCACACTAAATTCAATCCAAGGGATATATTTGTCTTCGTAAATCAAGATCTTCTACGTACCCGACTGTCTCTGCACTATCTTATGTTCTATTTGATCTTATCGACTCAATCTCTAAAGTAACAGAGAACTGTGACCCAAAACAGAAGTTTACTATTTTTTGAGAGGTTTTGAATCGATAAAATTTAGTACTAAAGGAATCTAAAGAAAGTGAAATAATGGATCCCATTCCTCTCTTCCCACACCCTTCTCCCTTGCTAATTTTTGGCTAATAGTGTGTGTATTTTAGATTGTAAGGGTATGTCTTTGTTATCATCTCTCTTCAAATGGTCAGGTAAACACACCTCTACAATGGTCGACGGGTACAGCATGCACTTATCGAACAGTTAACGATCAAAATGTGATCTCATGCAACTCAAATTTGAACTAAAAGTTAACCTATATATAATTCACTACTTAAGATCAAATTAAAACTAGGAGAAGTAATTATTATTTAAGAGATGAAAATACACTTAAATTTAAATCTATCCCATCAGATAAAACATTAAATAAGAATAGCACACATTAAAATAAACTCTAGATTAAAGTTTAGCAAAGCATCATTTGATAACAGACGTCCTTGGAGTTTATATAAATATCTTAGTGGTTGCTACCATATCTATTCGAAAATAAGACTATCCATTCTGTATTTATTAAGTGACTGCATTTATCTAATTTATAGCTGTTAATTTATCATGACAAATAGTAACCATCAATAATCAAGTTATTGATTACTAGTGGACATTGGCTTTCTCCACTCCGTTAATGGGGCTGCTTAGTTGGCATTAACTTATCCACCCACACCGAGCATCATACAGTTGATCAATCACATTTCTATTAAACAGGTATCTTATATCTTTCTAGATTAGGGCAAGTAGATAATCCCTTTACATAACAAAAATTGCATTAGTGATTACAAAGGTGAAAGGTACCGAATAAAATTAAGATTAAAATTAGAAATACATTTTTAGTCGACAATAAGCTAAATAATGACTAATAACTGTTTTATTTACTTGGGTGTAAATGTTTAGATAAATAATTCAAAAATAGGAATTTACTTTGATACCTGTGAGGGGCGCTGATTTTTTACACTTTACATAGATAAATAAAAAAGGAATGATGCACTTTACATATGTCTTATCAGTTATATTCACGAGCTAAGCAAGTCACATGGGTATTTATCAGTCGGAGTTGTGCAAATTTATATGCAATAAATCTGCTTTACTTTGCAATTGGCAAGTGATTACGCACTCAAGATGCGCCGTTTGTTAATACTTAGTGATGTAGACTGGATCTATCACGATCGGATTCCGAGGCTGGAATCCGGAGAAATGGATCCGAAGCCGGTTCGGATCGGTGTTATAGAGGCCCGACGGGGATCCGGAAGGCCGAGGAGGCGGAGGCGAAGACGAGGGTCCGAAGGCCGAAGGGCGCTTCGGTCGGTGCGGGCTCGTCTCCGGGAAGTTGGGGCCGAGTCTCCCGTTGCGGGGCAGCCGTCGCACGGCGTCGAGACCAGGGAGAGGAATCCGAGGTCGGCGGCCGAGACCGACTCGGGAAGGTCGGCGATGATTCGAACCGAGCTCCTGCAGGAGGGAAAGAAGAAGAAACCGGTCAGCAGGAGTCCCGGGCTCTGGCCCTTAGGAACCCCCTCCGACGGTCAAGTTAGCTCCTGAAGATGATTCGATTCAGAAGGCAAGAAGTAGCTTTAATGCTATTTGGACCGTAGTCCTTAAGGGTCTCGGAGGCAAAGAGTTGCATACCTTTGGCAATAAATAGCGGTGTATTTATAGCAGATGATAGAGGTTGGTTAACGGTGGTAGCCGATATAGGACTATGTTTGGGCTTACCGGTAAACCGCCATAGTACCGGATCCGCTACCAGAGTGGGCCGGACTCGGCTATCGGGCCGAAGGGGGTTGGGCCGCTGAGGGGCCGAAGCCTGCTGGGCCTTGGGCTGCCGTGCTGTTCCCGGGCCGAAGGCTGGTGGGCCGCTGACGGGCTGAAGCCTGTTGGGCCGGGAGCGACGGTGCCGCTTACTGGGCCGAGGGCCGCTGGGCCGCCGATGGGCCGGAGGCTCCCGGAGGGCCTGGTACTGCTGCTGTTGCGCTGAACGGGGTTTGGGCATGCTCTAATGGGCCGAATCGGATTCTGCCTCATCACTTAGTTCAAGCTTAGCCTTTAAAAACATTAATGTAAACTTAATTTATGGACTTTGTAAACATGTAACTGAAAATGTCACGTCGAGAATATGAAAATTAGACATATGATGCAGGAAAAATAGGAAGGAAAAGAAAGAAATCACTATGATAACTCCATTCTCCAATGACCTTTAATTATGCCCACATTATTGTGCTAATTATCCTATCATCTAATCTTATAGTTAAAGGTTTCTTTGGTTTGACGTAAAATACTGTCAAATGCCACAAAACACCACAAATGTAGTGTTTTGCGATGTTTTACAATATTGCCAAACCAAACGGCCGGAGGCCAGGGAAAATGGCGGATTAGTTTGATAGATTATAAGCTCCACTTTGTTTGTAGAATTAGAGAAGAATAAAGCCTCTTATTTTTAGAATAAGACTAATTCTAGTTTGATGGACGGAATGACTTATACTGCGTTAGAATTACTTATACTCGCGTCGGTTTGATTGGAGAATAGGAGAAGAATAAGGGCGAATAAGGAGAGAATAAGTTCAATTTTACTTTCACAAGCGGAATGACTTATACTGTGCAGAATAGTGTCTCCGGAGAATAAGCCATCTTATTCTAGACCCAAGAATTGTTTATTTTTCTTATTCCGTCCGTGAGCCCCATAAAACTATCAAACCGAAATACCTCATATTCTAGTATATGTTATTCCGCCAGTGGACTTTACGTAATAACTTATTCTACAAACAAAGTGAGTTGAGGAGAGTAAACAATTTGACCATATACCAAAGAATTGCTTATCCTTCATATTTTACTAGTGGGTCCCACAGAACTATCAAAGTTAAGCGTCTCTTATTCTAGTATACGTTATTCCGAATAACTTATTCTGCAATCAAATTGAAGCTAAAGATGCCTCGTATTAGGCATGGATTATTCTGCCTTAATTAGTTTCCTGCTTTGGCCAATCAAATGATTGTCTGATTTCCTTAGCTATTCATGACAATGAAAAATATTTATTAGCATGTTCATATTAAAAAGCAGCTTGAAAGTCTATCTATGCATTTCATATGGCTTTTGATGATATAAGACATTGTATCATAGTAAGATAAATAGACTAAAGAAACACTTCAAAAGCAGCTAAAAAAGATGTTTGATCATGGCTTATCCCACTGGACATTAACTAAAGAGATGGAAATTTGCAGGCGCAGCTTAGGGCAAGTTACTATGTATGAAATTTTATGTAAAATTTATTGTGAAATTTCATTCAAATTTTATTGAGCTTCCAACAATTATAATGCTTCTAGCTTTAGCTTTCATAAAACCCGTATCTGATGGATTTGAATACGCTCAGAAACAGGAAAATAAAATGTAGAAACTGGCCCCAATAAAACCTTCAGTACACGACCTATTAGAGCGTAAACTAGCTACGGTTTTCCATCTCAAGCCTAAAAACATTCAAACTAAATAACAAGCCCTCAAAATTAGAAACAGCATACAGTGACCAGGCTACTAAATAGGGACGTGGAACAGAGCAGATATGGACCAAACAGTCATATATCGATTCGAACATTTGAAGTCTGTGTGACTGTGTCCATATAATGACGTGTTTAATTCAAGCAACCTAAAGGATGAATTTTCTGATGTCTGCATGCAGGTGTTCTAGGGTAAGATCGATGTGCATACCGTACCTTCAAGCCATATGAACTAGGTGAATATGGAAAAAGCCACATTTGAATGTGAACTTTGGAGTTACATATATGGATATATGCTTCAAGAAACTCTTGCATTTAATGGATATGATATTGATGCCGTTTGATAAGGATCAATACAAATTCAGATGAATTGGGTAGTTCTGTTGCCTCGAATGGTATATCTATCTATCTATATATCTAGAAGGCATTCAACGCGCCCCTGGGGTGAATTTAAGTCATATGTGCCCTCATCCGAAAAACCACCCTACCCATGTAAAAAAGGAAGAAGAAAATTATAAATTTTTAAATATTTAAATAGACCCCTTAAGATTGATCTCATCCTTAGTACTTTAATTTTAACCATCTGATCTTGACGATCAACTAGAACTATCGGATCGGATATGTATAAAAAAATCAATAGTTAAAAATACTAAAAAATAAAAAATATTAGATTAGTGTACATGATTGATCTCCATTCCTTAAATTTTTATTTTGATTCTTAAACAACGATGTATTTGATTGAACGGTTATAGTTAAAATTTCCGATCTAATGATAAAAATTAAATCCAAAAGAATGAGAAATAATTTAAATAGATGTATTTGAATATTTTAAAAGTTTCAATATTTTTATTTTTTTTAAAATCAAGATGGAGGATTAGGAATATATTACGCGCACATGGAGGGGCAATGGTCATATTCTCTTCTGCCACTACTATATCAAAACTTTTACTACGCTGATTGCTCTTCTAGTTAGGAGGAGAAATGACTCCACCACAGGTTGATGGCCATCTTGACGAGTCTCTAATTAATTAGAGGTTCTATGTCTTGAGGAAAACAATCAATCTCCTATTGACCAGTAGGTATGGCCAGACATCAGAGGATGATGAATAATAGAAATACTTGCTGAAATGCTTCTTGGATATCACATCTGTAATCACTATCTAATCATGGAATTGGATAGACGCGTCTTTTAAGATCCACTTCACTGATCTCTTGACGGTGACACACCTAATTAGTTAATAAGTCCACCTGACTGTAGTACAGTTGTTAGGTTAGTTAACTTATTATGTATAAGAATATGTTAAATAGACTAAATCAGTAGACTATTAATAATACCTATTAGTCATTTTTCAGAATTCGAGTTAAAAAATATTCTGAAATTAAGGGTGTTCGGTTGAAAAAAGTCTCAAAATGGATGACTTTCTTGAGAAATCTATCAACTAACACAGTTGTTAGAGTAGTTAACTGATTAAGCCGTTACAAATGATATCAGAACCACGAATTAGTTGAAAGTATGAGAGAATATCGTACTACAGAGATTACAACTTAATTAATAGAGTAGCTTGTTAAGTGGGTTGCCAGAGTTTTTAATTATTTTTATTGAATTTTTTAGGTGCCCCAACCTGATCTATATGATCATATAATCCGAACTTTGATCGGATGACTCCAAAAAAGATGAAAAAAATCTAAAACTGGCTCCAAACGAACAATGAAAATAGTTTTTAATTTTTCATCTTCTTTTATATCATCCGATCGGTGATTAGATTGTACATCATGTAGGACACATAATGAGAACCAATTATTATTTTTTAAATATATTTTAAATTAAAAATACGGACAGCCAGTATAATACCGGCTGCCGATGCAACAAGGTGCTCTTTCATTAATCATGATATGAAACGCCTGCCTTTTGCGGCATACAACTTATATGCTACAGCGAAGCAATCACTTGGGATATGAAAAAGCTCTTCTATGGAAGATGCCTTTAGGGCTGTGGGGGAACATGCTTACAATTGCAATAGAAATTCCAAAGAAGTCATGCACCACAAACTTATGGTCCTATATACACATTTTAGATTCAAAAGGTCATCTGTTTTAAAAGGCGTTAGAGTGGAGGAAACCCTTTAAGTCCCCGCAGATTACCTGCAAGAAAGATAAGGTGGGATGTCCCTTGTATAGGCTTTTCATTGTAGTGAAGGTTTAATCAAACAATATCCGTCCTGTTTACCGAAAATTTTGAATTGTCCTGAATGGGAAACCATATTGGAACTTCATCGCTTGGTGAAGCTAGGAAAGTGTACTAGTGTTTTCGGACTAAATAAGGAAAGATTGTCGGCAAAGAAAAAGGATAGCGCAAATTAAATATTGTCAAGTTATGATGACAAGGATAAGTTTGTCAGGAAAAACTAGCAAAGGAAAAATATAATTAAATTCGATGTAATGCAACGATAAGATAAAATATATAATCGATGCTGACATACTCAAACATATATCAAACAACCAAACTTCTTGTTATGTACAGGAATTTCCCCCAAAAAGCCGCATCTGCTATGGAATTTATAATGAGAAAAGAAAAAGACTAATTGTCTACCAAAAACAAGGTGGTCATAGGTAAAACATCATATATTTGGAAACAAGCTAGGCAAGCGCATGGAAGATATTACTACCATGTGCCCAACTGAAAAAGAAATTGACAACTAATTGATTCCTTAATCAAAGTTCTTCTTTTATCCATGTCAGCAGAGTTACTAGTTAGCAATAAACAAGACACAGGTTCCATAATGGAAAGACTATAGTTGCCAAGACAAGGAAAGGGGTGTGGATGAAGCTGAATAAATCCTCCAGGACTTTAACTTTATTTACTAGATCATCTCCAATTTCCAAATCATTAAGCTCTATCTACAAACAAAGAAGGATTGATATAATATGTAGAAAACAAGAACCCGAACTACACCTCACTGAACTGACAGAAGATGTACGGTCCGTGGTCACTGCATCTCCATCTTAATTGTTTGACGATTCCAAGTTCATTTAAATGTGATCATGATCTTCCATCTATATGAGTTTATATCTTTTGCAAACAGAACCAAAGCAGATAACTCATATTTATGATGATAGTGTTGCAACCTCAGTCAACTTTGCTGTAGTCCTACTACTATTCCCATTCAAGTCCTCTAAGATTTCCTCGAGACATGAGCACACATGCCCACAGTCAAGAGATATCAGCCACTTGAATCAACTATGCAAATATCACCGATCGTTCTAGAGGAGACTCAGAAGAAGCATGCAATTATTCGGCACCACATCCATCCCAGAAGAGCAACTCAACAATATGAAATGGTCATGCGTTTCTCCACAACCACAACTATATCTTCATCTCTTCTATAAAACTCTGGAGTCATTCTCTTCTCCAAGGTAGAGAAAACCACACTTTTAATTATTCTTTTTACCACATTCATTGGAAGTCTATTGATCACTTGATCAAAGAGTCCCATTTTAAATGCAGTAGTTGTAAAAAAAAATTATGTCAAAAGTAGTCTTAACAAGAGTCGTTTGATCAAATAATCAAATGGACCTGGATGAATGTGATAAAAGGGATGGTGACAAAATGTAGTATAATAACATTCATCCTCCAAACTTTATCCAGTTGACGCTTATTTCTTGGCTCGTTTTGAAATGTCTTTTTTGGGGTCACATGTCCCTAGAGTACTCAGTAGATAGAAATGGAATTTGGACAAAGGAGGTCTAGTATTCATGGATGGGTGAAGGGGACACAGTAAAGTGCTTCTCCCGTTTGTTGCGAAATCAAGAGGAACACGGGAGAACTCCATGGACTTCCCAGGTCACATTTCCTTCTTTTCGAAGGAAATGACATAGAGGACCTCTGATAAGACAGACTTCACTGGAGAGCTGGTGGGTTCCTTTCTTTTTCCCCTTCCTTTTCATGAGATCCACCTGCAGACCTGAGAAACACAATTTTTGTCTAGAAGAGAGAGAGAGAGAGAGAGAGAGAGGCCTAACTTGTAAGATATTATCTTGGAGAAGCTCGAGTAAAGAATCCCCTCTAAGGGAAATCCTAAAGCTGGTGAGTGGCTCAGAGCCTAGGGAAAGCAACAAAAGAGAAGCAAACAGGAGGGAAAGGCACCTGAATAAGGATACACGAACTTGATGCACAGACTACCAGTCCCCGTTTCATGATTGAGCAGGAACAATCATGAGCTGACGGAGAAAATCTTCTGAGCCTTTCTCTCTGCTTTAGGACCACATAGAGGCAAAGAAAAAGCCATATCAGACTTGATAGCTAGCCATGTCTACTTATGGCCATGGCCGAGATCTCCTGTATTTGTCCGGTGGGAATTGGAAAATGGATCGATCTTCTTCCGGAAACATCACCGAGCAACACTAGCTATACCAATTCCATCTTTCACTGCCTCTACTTCCATTAATATCATCAGCTCTAGCCCACAATGAGAAAACCATTATTATTGTTCACTGCCAATATTCCATTCACAGAGTCAGGGAGAAAATCTCAATTGATCATGATCAGGACTATACTACGTACAGGTAATCAACACTATCAACTGCCACCATGCGCAACTACTGTTACCTCATACGACTGTGCTACCATCTTCAATTACATGAACACTGTTACGTACTACACTACTACCTAGTGCCAAACCCAAATATGTATATATATATATGTTCGACTACAAGCACAGCAACGTCAACTTGTATCAAGAGCAGTGGAAACCAAAGAGAAACCAAATATAAGTTGCTTAAAAACAACAGAAGCAGCGGCAGCTGCAGCAAATAACAACAACATTAACAAGAACAGCAAATGTGAAAATGTCAACACGGGTTCAATCAACGCACAGGGAAATTAAAAATAAAAAAGAGACGCAGCATAAATTATACTATCCTAGAACACGATCAGGACACAAGCTAGATAGCTACCATCCATATCATATGCTTCCCGTCCTCTCACCTGCCAAGCGGGAGGAGAGGGATAACAATGGTGGAGTAGGAGAAGAGCGAAGGAAGCAGTAGCAGGTGCAGTAGTGCTAGTAGCAGCATGCAGTAGTAGTAATAATAGTAGCGGCAGCTAGCAGGCGCAGTAGTAGTACTTGGATCGACGATACCAATGGAGAAGAGAGCGAGCTCAACTGGTGTGTCCTCCTGAAGACAGCTAGCAAGAATTATGTTTCAACGTCCGCAGCGGGCGTGCGGTGCACCTCCACCCGGCGCGCCGCCAAACTCAAGTTGCACCGGCGGAGGATGACGAGGCCTGCGGCTGGTGGTCCTGCAGGCCGGTGCCGCCGCTGCTGCCTTGCGACGGCTTCTTCCTCTTCTTCTTCTCGTAGCTGATGCCCCTCGCCTTTGCTTGCAGCTCGCGCACTTCCCTCAGGTAGAGGCGGACGGCCCGAGCGCCGAAGGGGTTGGCCTCAGGCTTGCCGCCGTTCTCCTCGTAGGCGGCCCGGAGACGGCCGATAAGGGCGTCGAGGCTGCCCCAGGCCTGGCGGAGGGGGCACGGGCAGGGGGCCGGGGGGTTGGGGTGGCCGAAGAAGGGGCACATCTGGGTGTGGACCTTGGTCTTGCCGAACTGGTCCAGGTAGCGCAGGAATTCTAGCACATGGGCGCCGCTGCAACGCGACAGCGACAGCGGCGGCCGGTGGTTCTTCAGATACTGCCCGAAGGTGTTCCAGTCTCGCCTCTTCTGGGCCTCGTATCGGCTGGGCGACGGCGCCGGCGACGACGCGGACGTCCCCCCGCCGCCCCCGCCCACGGACGAGGAGGCGTTGGGGCTGGTGTCCGATGGCGGGCTCTCCGGGTTCGTATCCATAGATCTCCTTGTATATATATATATATATCTCCTCCTCCTCCCTCTCTTGCTTGTTGCTTGTTTGCTTGTTCTACTCCTCCTAGTCTATTATAACTATTGTTCTTACCGCTGGAAGACGATAATATTTGGGGGCCTCCTGCTCGTTGTAGAAGGCAGAAGAAGAAGCAGTACTGCTTGGTGGGTAATTGCTACCTGATGACGCTGATGATGCTCTTATTGCCCTTGTTTCTGAGATAAGAGTCTTGTGGCGGTGACGATGATGGGTGATGATGATGACGACGAAGATTATCTATTATTATTTAGCAAGTTGCTAGCTGCTGGGGCTCCTTCTTTGTTTATGATCTCCTCCCCTCTGGCCTGTTTCCTTTGCTCTTCTCGGTCATGGTATGAAGAGGCTTCTACAAAGGGGGCATCAAGAGCTAGCTCGGTGTGGCTGTAGAGACAGGGGGAAGGTGGGGGGGAGAGAGAGGATGTAGTACAGTGTAGAGATAGTTAGCATACCTTGGTATTGTCTTTCAATTTTCTTCTGTTGACGCTGGTGGTGGAGGAGCAGAGGTGATTACGATGATGATGAGGATCTCTTGTGTGATGCTGAGGATCAGACTTCCGAAGAAGCTGTGGTCATGGCAGACAGAAATGGCTTAATTAATAGACATCGATTGGAGAGAGAGAGAGAGGGTTGAACTATGCCTGGGGTTCCTATCTGCAGGTGAAACTTGAAAGGGGAAGGAGGGAAGATAGAGAGGATGTGCGAAGCTGCAAGAGAAGAATGTGGACTCTTACTCAGTCTCCTCAGCCTCTGAGCTGACGACTCCCAGTGAGCACTTGCAAGATCCTGAGCGCTCTAGATTTCATGCTCTTTTTCCAGAGTGAGGTTCAGATGATGGGTGTGGCTGGGTTTTTGGGGGCCGGAAGGGGACGGTGATACTAAAATTTCTGGTTTCTATCTGTGGGTAGCAGAATATTGGAACCACAGTTAGGGCTTTTGTGGAAAATGGAAAGAAGATGACAGTAGGTCGTGGGTTGAT
Source organism: Zantedeschia hybrid cultivar (assembly GCA_030544215.1). Taxonomy (NCBI): domain Eukaryota; kingdom Viridiplantae; phylum Streptophyta; class Magnoliopsida; order Alismatales; family Araceae; genus Zantedeschia; species Zantedeschia hybrid cultivar. The sequence continues at coordinate 1,802,029 of JARZZO010000015.1, forward strand.
GCTGACAGGAAGGAACTATATGTAGAGGACTAAAAAGAAATATCCGTATACGTGGGAAAAACCCTTTGTTTGCAATGTATGCCACAACCTTTCTAAAATAGCTAATTTACCCTGAGGTAAATTTGTTTTTGATCAATGCTTTGTCCTTTCCCCGTCAGAGCCTAGAGGATCCCCCTCTACCCCTCTGCAAGTGGAAAATTTGAATCTCAGCTGCTCAAGTCTAGTACTCTTTTTTTATTTTCTCAACAGATCTAGAGGTGTCCCAGAGAATATATATCCTTTCTCTTTCCGGAAATGGGAGCTTGTCCTCATGCGAGAATGAGTCCCATGTAAGGTCTTGGCCCATTCAGTAATTCCACTTTGGTCAGCCGAGGTTCAGTTGCTTGCCTCTCTTTCAGGTCTGGCCATGTACCCTTGCAAATTGGCCGGGGAATAGAATAAAGTTTTAGGGATATTAGAACAATTCCTTGACTGAGATAGGGAAAAATACAAAAGTTTATGTAGAACAACTTGAAGTAGAGACCAGGTAGAGTACTGTTCTTGGTGAGTTAATTTCCCCGTGAGAACTGGTATCCCATATATCTTCAAGTTCTTTTTCCCTTTTACTTGTTCTTCTACATATGCAAGAGAAGAAGATTAACAGCCAGTAATAAATGATGATTTCTGAATATATACTTGAGAGGTAATTATTTCTAAGGCATCGTCCGGATTTGCTTGTTCTGGAGGGGATCCTTTCACTGTTACATGCATGGGTATGAAGCAAATATGTTCAAGAGATATATTATACCGATTCAGATGAGTAAAACTAGCATGGATCTACCCTAATATGGTCATAAGAACATCTAGATGCTGTCCGTAGAGAGAATCTTGCTGAGTCATATGCAACTATAGTGACGTCAAAAATCTTTTGGTTGGAACAATCAGTGTTCTTGAGGTGGGCCTACTGATAGGAGGACACAAAGTGTGCTCCTTGGGATGTGAGGAGCTCAGGCTTCACGAACAGTTTGCCAGCAGTTAACTTCAGTAACCTCCCTCTCCCTCGTTCTCATTTCTTCCACTTCCCTAACCAGCTAATTAATTCTGATCTTTTTTTCTTGTTTTGCAAGAGTAAGATGGGATATGTAGTGGAGCTAGCAAAGGACTCTTTCTCATATGAAAACCCGGGCAGCGGGCAAGCAAAGGCTCAGTCGCCCCGATCGAGAATTTTTGCCCCTTTTTCGTGGAGAACGGCGAAGCTCAGTACAGTACTTCTTATGTAACGGGAAGCTGGTGGTGATAATAACAAAGACTTCATGGGTGATGGTTTTCCCTGCAACCCAGAATTCCAGACTTACCTCGTTCGAGTAAGAAATATATATATATAACCCATGCACACTGCAACAGTACTGGTACCATTGGAAAGCTCAAGTCGGGACGAAATCTAATTCTAAACACGGAAATTCATATAACTCACAGTGGAGACACAGAGGAGTTGGTGTCGAAGAAGTCACTACCGAAGATGGAATTATTAGGTCAGTTGTATTATATCCAGCGAAAAGATGTGTTATATGAGTGAGATGTACGTTGGAAAAGTCATCGGAACTATGGTAACTTCCTTTGGTTGGGTGCAATGCACATTGACATAATTGATCTGTGTACATGAAGGACGACACAACTAATCAGCATTTGCCACGTCTAAAAAGAGTATTTTCCATGCTGCAAGGCAAAAGGAAATTTCGGCTTTTTTTCAGCTGAAATTGTAAATAGGAATGATTCGTTTTGATGCGGACAATGGGATGCATATTACTCTTCAGTCCCTTCAATATTAATACTAGAGTATTACATTTGTCGACACTTTTTTTTTTTTTTTTTGGCTGAGAATAGATGGCAATACTAAACATTTAGAACTTAAGCCTAGGATACTCGAATTTAAGTTTAATGTTTTGTAGGAATTTTGTGATCGCATACTACAAAAAAGGATGGTAGAAAATGTGGTTCCATAGCATGGCTCCTAACAAATGGCATTGATGAAATTATCCCCCCTTTAACATATATATCATGAAGGTTAAGGAGCATAATTAAGTGAGAAGAAAAATGTGGTTCCATAGCATGGTTCCTAATAAATGGCATTGATGAAATTCTCCCCCCTTAACATGCATATCATGAAGGTTAAGGAGCATAAGTAAGTGAGAAGAAAAATTTAAAGAATTTGAAGCATAAACGAATCGAAGAAGAAGGAACATAGGTGAAAAGATGGAGAAAGCATCCAAAGCCTGAAGGATAGTACGGAGTACTCAAATTGTCTTTGAAGTATAATTTTTGCGAAGAAAAATACTTGAGAGATGCACTAGTCTTTTGTCACGAGCAAGAGCTTACTGATCTATTATGTGTGACCATTCTAACTTACACTGACAGTAAACATTCACAATAAAAATAAATAATAATAGCTAGTTTTATGTGTCATCTACTTGGCATCTCAAATCTATTGCCCCACAGTTTTGAAAATAGTATTTCTCAATGATCGAAGATACTTGAGCATGAATGGGGAAATATGGTCGGAATCTAAGATTCACTTAAGAAAAAATTGTCAGTTTAAATTTGACTGCATGCCCAAACACAAAGGAGAAATTCCAATTCTTGCCTTATATATACTAACTCAAATTCAAATTCCTATTTTAAGCCAGCTCTGAATAAGCCATACTTAAGCTGTAACAGAGATTGTAAAAATATTTGTATGCAAATTAAGGAACGATCATTTAACTGCAGGCTGTGCATATTGCATAGTTTCCCTTTCTTTTCTCATGGAATCTTACACTGAAAATGAGGCTTCCTGCATCAAACACCTTGTGCCACTTATAATCCCTACCCATATTAAAACTCAAGTTCTCCCACTTTTACCTTGTTTGTCAACGAGATAAAAATGATGAAAGTATTTATTCAAGAAAATATATTATACTCTTGAAGCAGCTTTTGATCATGGTGGATTTAGGATATCTCATTTATTTTGTTGTTAACTAGGACTTGTTATTTTTTAGTCTTTCTAATCTACTTAATTTAGGAAAATTTCCTTATTTAGTAAAAGCTCCTCTATATCTCTCTTTTATCTAGAAAAGATCCCTTTTCAGGGAGTTTTGCTAAAGTGTTTCAAATTTTTTGGCGATATCTTTTCAAAAATTTTAGAGTGTTCTCCAGATAAAAGTGAGATTACAGGGAGATTTTACTAATATTTTCTAAATAAAAGTGAGATTATAGGGATACTCTATTAATTATAGAGATTATAAAGAGTTTTTTCTAAATTAACTAGATTATAGGGACTAAAATTTAGAACTCTTTTAATTAACAAAAGTATTTCAAATAACATATATTCAACTTCTATTGGACCAGTCACTTACATATTTCCCACTGTCTCCAATAAATTCTGTTGCATGCGGAGAAAAAATTCAATACTTAAACTCACAATTTGCCTATCTATTTTCATCTCCAAACAGGGGTTTAGACTCACAACAGCATGGACAAAACTAAATTGCAAAATTATTGGCTGACCAGAGGTTAGAACCAATTAATAGGTCATGGCATGCTTACCAAATCATAAATTCAAGTGATGTTTTGAAGGCGGGAAGGCAGTTCAAAATTAAATTTACGACTTTGAGGTTATCTGTCGACAATTATCAATAATAATTAGTCTATACTCTGCCATCATGTTGATGTGGCCTTGTCAGATTTTGACAGCTTGCTATGTATGGCTGTGATCCCATGAAAGATATATATGAACGATAAGAGCAAAAGACATTTAAGTTAATGTAGCTGTCAGAAATTAACATGACAGTTGGATGTGTAACTGTTTTGTTCAAGTTACTAATACCGATGAATGGTCTGATCCCTAGACTTGTAACCATGGTTTAGGACTACAATTAACTTCTGCTTCTCTGTTATACTCAAAGAAAAAGGAAGAGGTGCAGATCTATGTCGCTTTGGATTGCATCTTGAGACATAGATGGAGTGACAAACAGAAAAAAGGGTTGAAAACATTGGTGCTTCCTCCTTAATTTATTTCTTGTATGTGAAACATTAAAAAAATGTGAATTGAATCTACTGAATGTTCATATAGATCTTTTGAAATGCAGAAGAAAAGACTAGTCATTAGCAGTGGCGGATGCAGTGTTCTGGATTTTTTTAAATTTATTGGCTTAACCTAAAATAATTTAGTTTGAGACCCCACTGACTTAACTCAAGATTCTACTGACTCAACTTAAGAATTCATATGACCTAGTCTAAAATCCTATCAACCGAACCATATTTATGACTTAATATCCGAATGACCTGCATCCGCGCCACTGTTCATTAGCAGCTTATAAGTTTATCCACTAATAGTACACAGCATATGTCACAAACTTCTGAGCCAAATGATGCTGAGGACATTTCAGGATGATTGATGCTGCAGTCACCTCTTTTCATTTTGAGAGTTATTAGTCAAAATTAAGGTTCATTAGCTGGTATGTGCTGTCTTGCGAATACAACTCATTAGTGGAAAATATGGGCAACACTGTTTCAGTCTGGGTGGGCATGGGCCCTGACACAACGACGGAGGAACGAGCCTAGGTCACTAGCTTCTTTTCTGTGAATAGGATTAATGAGAAGTCCCAGTCGTCCACTAAATTGGATGTACCTTTTCTCTGGCAATACATACGTATTAGTGTAATCCATAGCATGATGGATGGGACCTCGGAAATTTGTACCCTAACTATGAACGTAGGCGTGTTTTTGATGCATTTGGTGATTAGACCCGTTGATATGGACTCTTTCATGTGCTTGTGTTTGGGGGGTGGGGGAAGAGAAAGTAAAACAAGTCACATGAAAATGGTAGAATCCGATGCATAGCTAACTTCCAAAAGCATTCACACCCACCCTATACCATAGCCATTATATTTATTTGGCATAGGTGGGACAGGTTGAAGGACACATTGATATCAGAAATAGGAAAAGGAGCTTGGATTGAGGGGCAAGTCATGGAGAAAATGAGGAATATATTATAAAGGGAAGGAAATTCTGATGGAAGGGGACGTGGACCCGCAGTTTCCTTGTTTCTTACTTGTCTATTCTAATCAGTGTTTAATTTTAGAGTGCGGTTACGGTAGAAAGTTGTTTGTTTTAATGTAAAACTTTGTAGATAAGTTAAAATTTTTTGTTTTAAAATCAAGAAATACTTATTTGATTGTTTGTAAAATAAAATAAAAGAGATGTTTTAATCTTCTGTTTTGGCTTACAATAGATTTTTGCTGTAAATCAAAACAAGAGAATTAAGTTGTCAAGTGGACAGACAAGGTCTAAACAGAATTTTACTTTGCATTGTTTTATATCATTCCAAATAATTGAAAATATTATAAAATAAAATAATTATTTCAAATTACGTTATTTTACGTTAAGACAAACAACCCTTAAGTGCAAAAGTGAAGGGGATTGGATAAGTGTAATTGATCAGAGAAAAAGAAGTTTTCCTAAAAACCCTTCCATTAGGATCCGAAAAAGTTTTTTATAAGAAAAAGTATTTTAAAAAATCTCATCTCTGCACTGTCTAAGTACCATCCAAACTTACACTTAGAAGATTCCTTCTCTTAATTTAATATGGGTAAAATAGAATAGACAAACACAATTAGTAGCTGGGAAGATACATAGTTCGATAACAGAGATTCAACTTTTTTGTTCGGTAAAAAACAATGGAAGCACAGGAAATAATAACCAAATAACTGAGCATCTCCATGCACAAGTCATCTATTCGAACCCCATAAAATTCTTTGTAAAACAGCTAAAAGAAATTAAACTCTTGAGTAATATTAAAACCGCGTATTTTTAGAAGCCTCTGGAAGAATTCCACACCGTTGGACAGGTCTCCTAGCACTCACAGAAAACAAAACGTAAGATCATACATGATGGAAAAGGAGAAACAAGGTTCCTTGAATGGACTGGCACCTTCACTACAGTGTGTATAATTAGTTTTCTTTCGTGCAAAGTATTATGATATTTATAACATCAATTTGACATCACTGTCCCACCAGCATATACCCAAAACTGTGACCTCAGACAAGTTAAAGAAGCTTTAGAAAGGCGTGTGATCTAAAGCTGACGAAACCATCCACTGGGAGATGCAAGTAATGCCCCTATTATGTGATACCTTCTTTTGAGGGAGTGTAAAGAAGGGGAGATACATATCAGGATCAAACAGCAGCATCCACATAGGTAGAAGCTGATCTCAAGGAAGATGTAGCCAGATCTGAGAATGGCAAAGCCCCCCCCCTCTCTCTCTGTCTCTCTCATTCATAGCGTGTCCTGAAAATTCTTTTCATGTTAAAAAAATAAATTTTTTAATATAATTTTAAATATTAAAATAAGTCTTTCAAGTTGATCCTAGAGACTTTAATTTTTACTATCTAATTTTGACGATCAACTAGAAGCATCCGATCGGATAATATATAAAAATTAATATTTAAAATATTAAAAAATAATCAAAAATAAAAAATTTGTCATATTGACCCTTAAGATTGATCACATCTCTTAGAGTATTCATTTTAAATCTCTAAATAATGACGCATTTGAATGGACGGCTATACTTAATCCAACAATAAAAGTTAAATCTAAAAAAGTGGGAAACAACCTCGAAGGGGATATTTGAATATTTTAATTTTTTTGATAATTTTCATTATTTTTTAAAATTCGAGATGAAATTTTAAGTGGGACGTATGTAAGCTAGATGCGTTCCGAGACACGTTTATAGCCGTCCCTATATATATATGTATATATATGATTTTAATTTGGGAATATATATGTTTCAAATCAACCAAGGAAGAGGAGCTTTTATGATATTGCTGAAGGGCAGAAAAAGTGTTCGACTTTGGGGGCTGGAAGGATGTCACCTAGGTTCAAATTCAGATAGTGACAGTAATACTTAAGTTCATTGCTATTAAGGGTACGTTTATTAACATTCTACTGGCTATTTTAACAGATAAATGATAAGACTCATAAAATAATAAATGACAAAAAAAAATAAAAATTAAAAAGCTGAGATTCTAGTCACTGCACACGAGACCAAGACATTAGCTTTTTTGGGTATCTAAAAGAGCCAGGGTACTAAGAAAATCAAGCGTTCGTGTTTCTTTAGTACCCACTGAAAACACCTACCGCAGGTAACGTGAGGATAGGGACTTCTATATGAAGACTTCTATATGTAGATGGTAATTTCATTGACTAGTTAGTCTCTGTGTTGGAAGTAGCAACAAAGCTAAACGTTTTTTATTCTAGTACATATTATTTCAGATAAATACTTTCAAATAATTTACTCTGCAAACAAATTAGAGTCTTGTGTTTTATCTAATCTTACTAATGTTTAACTCATGATATAAAATGGATCAGTTCATGTAATAGAATGGATAGATTACTTTTGAAATTGTTGTAGAAATTAAATTTATAAATTATTGCTGTTCTTGGTTTTGTCGTTTCGAACATGTACTAAGGTCTCTAAATTAACATATTTCCTTGCAAAAACCAATATTTTTCCACAGTTTCAAGTTCTTGGAGAGCCGTGTCTTATGTTTCTATCACATGCATAAAGGGCTATTTTCCAAAGTTGGAAACATCGACGCATGGCTTGCCTTCTCCTTTACCCTTTTGGAGATGCCTAAACCTGATGATCTTACTGTATCTTCCCCTAACGCTTCTGTAGATTTCTAGCTTCCTATAGAGAGCTTCTTACTGTATAAGAGAGATGATGTTGACATTTGGCCTTTCCGGTCTGGAAATGAGAAGCAATAGTTCAGACCAATATGAATTTCCGGCAGAGGGCTGCCATGTCATCCTCATCTAATTTTTCTTTGGAGCACATAACATTTTTATGAAAGATGGACCCACATGAGCTAAAGATTTTGAGACTAATTTAAACTAGAACTATATACTATCTAGCTAGCTAGATACAAGTACCCCCATTTTGATCCAATATACAGCAATCAACAAACCGTACTCCTGGCTGCATTTTCACCAAATTAAATAACCATACAATTATTTTCTTCTCATATCTGTTTTTCCTTTTTTTTGGGTCTAGTACTCTGGCAGCTGGACAGTTGATCATTAACAGTGCCCAGAAGGGACGTCTGGGGTTCAAAATTGAGTTCTTAATTTTTACCTATTTCTCTTCTTTATTTCTTTCAGCGTGCCCCTAGTGACTATTCTCATCTAATTACCCATACATGTTTCTTAACTTTGACGTTAAGAAATTTAATCAAACTTTCGGATGGTCAGGGAAGCCTGAGCACTGTGAACTCGGTTGCAGTACGTTGTCACATCAAGTGATGCAAACATCTGAATGAAACAGTTAATCAGCACGATGTGGCCCCTAACTAGTTATAGAGTTAACATTGTTTACAAATCAAACTTCGTCTTGAAATCGACACAACTGTGGAATACAGCAGGAATATTGGCGTAACCTGAATCGAACCATTCGTTACTTGAGTCCAATTTTCCCCCTTTTCCTATCGGTAGTTTGCAGCTTATACTAAGGCAATGGAGTGAATATTAACTAGGTACGTAAGCAATGGCGGACGCAGAAATTTTGTCCAGTGTGATCATTCGAATATTAGGTCATAAATATAGTTGGGTTAGTAGGATTTTGGACTAGGTCATATGAGATTTTGGATTAGGCCAGTAGAATCTTAAATTGGGTCAGTGACTCAGTGAGATCTTGAGCTAGACTATTTTGAATTAAGTTAATAGATTTGACAAACTCCAGTAAGATCTTAGGACTCCAGTAGATAAATGCTAAGTCTGCCACTTTAAGTAAGGATATTATTTTTGTCAGTCAAAATTAGTAACAAGATAAGAAATTTGCGCTATACCATCTGTTAATTTTTCTCCTAATATATATATATATATTAGGATGCTTCCTCAATAGTTAACGGAGAAGCAGAAGTGCTCCAGAATTACATTTCAATGTAGAGAAATGGTTATCATGATCAAAGAATTAAATATGTATATATGCAGATCATGTCTAAGATATATACTTGGGAGAAATTTAGAACAGCCATTAGAGTTTAGCAGAGAAAGTGTAAGTTTAATTATATAGTCGATAACTGTTTGCATTTTTTTCTTTCATTTCACAGGTAAAGCTTTCTGGACAAATCAAAGGCCTAAACGATATTAATAGGTTTCAATGTCAAATCTCAAAAAACAGGTGTCTCTTTCGACCAAAAATAAATAAAAATCAGGTGTCTCATTTGACATGCACATGCAAAGGCAGTTAGTAGGTAACCACTCTCTCGAACACATGCATGTGCTGAGTTGCTGCATGCCTTGCTTCAATTCTTTGTGCAGATTTTACTTTCCCCTCCAGAAATTAACTAGGAACCCTAGAAAGCATGCGGGGTAGCTGTGTTCAATCAGAAGAGGCCACCTGCCTCAGGTCAGCTGCCTGTGGTCCATGCCCTGTGTGGGATGTTATGCCGGACCAGACACTGAATCACATGAGAATTGAGAACCATGCATGCATGAAGAGAACAAGCACATGAAGTGGACAGCTCACAACTTTAAACACCACGAATACACCCCGAATCACACAGTGGCTCAAGAAATGGGAAAAAGGATAAGTCACAGCAGGGGGGGAGGGGGCAACAGTACTGCCATATTATTGTGTTGGAATGGAGTCCTTTGCAGTGGGGGAGGGGGAGGTAGGAGGTACAAAGGTCAGGTGGGTAAGTGGAGCCCCACCCTTGGAAATCCGGTCGGGTCTTACCGGGCTTGGGGGAGTTGAATGGAGTACAGACCTGCCCCCGTGAAACTGTCCTTGCAGCAGTGCACGTGGTGACTGTCTGCAACCAAGATAAAAGTAGGAAAGAAGAAGCACACTGCCACTGCTAACCAGAGCTTCCCTCTCTCTCTCCATCTCTCTAGCTATATGTGAGCATGTGGGAGCTTCTCTCTTTATGTGAGCATGTGGGGCTCTCAGAATATAGATAGAAGCAACCCCTTTTTATGCTTTGGGTGGCTTGGTTTTATCATCTTCTCCACTGTTGCCTGTCAACTGTTTCGGGTACCTGTGCCGGCTCAGGAAACAACAGTCTCTGTGTGTGTGTGTGTGTGTGTGTGTTGGAAAGCTATATGTCAAGCCAGAGACTTGAAATCTTTGTGTCCGCGGTGATGCCGATTCTATCTGCCTACAGGTTCCAAAGCATGGAGCAGAAACAGATCACATGGATGTGATATCGCTGTCCGCTAGTAATTGGTGACTCATGCTTCCTCCTCAATCTGAATGGGACCAGCTGGTCCTGCCGGTGTTCATGCGTGTAGAAACTTAACGTAACAATATTGGAGGCTCTTTTAATTTTATCAACTGTTTGAACCATGCCCAACTCATACGTACGCTGGCCTAAATCTTTAACATGATGTGAAGCTCGTTTGCTTTCAAGTTGATTATATCATCTTTCGCGGTTGAGTATCTAATCACATGTTTATAGTTAAGTTTTTTTTTTTTTATGTTAATCTCTATAAACATACTAAATCTGAGATAAGTCTCTATATCTTGCATGTTTTGATATTAGTCTTTATATACTTAATTTTTTTAATTTTTAATCTCTACTCGTAATTTTCTATCTCTACAGTTTGCTTTAGTCAGTTTTTCTTAACTCTATTAGATATGGTTTAACTCACTCTAGAAAAGCCACTTATGTCCTTGTTTAAATTTTATATTTTACTTATTGTATTGCTAGCCGCTATTGCTATGGAAGTCAGTACAGTCAAAATAAATAAAAATAAAATTTTTAATTATGCCCACGTCACTCTACACCTTGATCTCCAATCGGATGATTCAAAATATTAAAAAAATATATTATTAAGCTCAACCCATTAAAATCTTTTTTACTGCTCATTAAGACTCAAATTTTAATGTTTTTAGAAACTTTTAAGTATTTCCATCTGTTTAAATATCTATTTGAAAGATATAATTCCATGAATGTTTGTTTTTTTAAATGATTCGTAAATGAAAATATTTATCACTAAATTATATTAAATTTGTAAGTACTAATATCAAAATACATAAGATACGTAATTTATTTTGAATTCATTATGTTTGTAAAAATCGATATCGAAGAAATCTTATGATTAAATTTGGCAAGGTCCACTCCGTTTTTACAATGTCAAATCATCTAACTTTTATGTTGATACCAAATTCTTATGTCATTTCTGCTCGACTTTGGTCTTATCTTTTGATCAATGTTGGATTTGATGGTGCATACGATTTCTCCTGGAGATCTAAGGGACACTGTGACCACGTGGAGGCATTTGTGAGGGTATATTGAGGTGGCTGCCTTCTCAACATGGGTAGGATTTCCATGGAGTGGTTGAAGTGCCTCATCTTGGATGCTCTCTTTGCATAGGTTTGATCTTGGTATGTGATGAGTTACTGTTTTCTCATTGAGGAAATGGATTGGAATGACTTCCACGAAGATTGGTCGTGTCAGTGTTCTATCTCAAGTGATGTAGATTATCTTAAAAGAGTAAAGAATAGCACTATCCATTTGAGTGTGTAGCCCGTTTTAGACATGCCTAGCTTGCTAAAGTGAGGTTCTTGGGAAAATAGGAACTTTCCCCCTTTCTCAAACGTCTCGTTTTTATAATGTGTGGTTTCATATATTCATGTGTGTGGATCCGTTTCTTCTGTAGTTCTTGAAGATGCATCTTTTGGTTTCACATTCATGTTATGTTTCTTCTCTACTCCTAGAGGATGCATCTCGAATAACTTTTCTTTTCCTTTTTAGTAAGCTGATCATGGTTTCATGTTCAGCAAGTAGGTGACGAAGTAACGATGATATGTACAGTATATGTACGGTTCGTTTTTGTTTTCCTTTTGCTGTTTCGGCTGAGTGAGTGATTTTTAAGCCTTTCCATTCAATGACCATTAATTATTAGTTAATGAACGAGTTAACAACTAATTATGGTCAGAGATGCTTAAATCAAGTATAAAGGAACACAGAGTTAGGAACTAGTAGTAAATCACCGATGGAAAGTTTAGAATTATGAACAAAATCAGAGGGAAACGCGAAGAAGAATACCTGTTTAATTTAGTTTTTATTAAGTACTGTTTCATCACTGTTATAAAAATGATCAATTTGGTCAATTTTATTCTAAACAATGAATAGTTCGATGCCTGGTAGATGATTTGCTGGAAAACTACACGAATTCTGTAGATTTGCCATTGAAAGTTGATACCCTGATGAAGAGGATAAGAATTATGGAAATAATAGACTGCGAAAAGTTATGCTTACCCCTTGGAAAGAATGTCTGAATGAGTAAAATGTGATCATATTACATCTTAATTATCTTAAAAATTGGAATCTTTTTTGGATTTTGATCCATATAGATATAGTGAATTACGTGTAAGTTTCTCATATGTAACATGTTTAGGTGTTAATCCTTATATATTTCAACTTTTTTTATTTTTTAAATCTTACTATCTATTTTGTCACATTCCAATAACCTTATTATAATTAGCAATGAACTAATATTAACTAAGTTAATAAATGACACTTTATATCTCCCTTCCTATAGTTAGCTTTTGACACCTATTGTGCCCGGATGATGAGCCACAGACCATCTTGATTGTAATGGTGGCCTAGATTTGAACCTATTTTCTCTTTCTTTTTTTAATTTGTGCTATTATAAGGAATAAATAGGTCATTTTACATATTTCTGTTTATTTTCACATCAATACTCATAAAATATTCTGCTCTCTTAGATTCTTACTAAATGGAGGGGCTTATTATTAAGAAATATTAAATCTTAAGGGATTAGTATTTGAAAACATCAGATACAAGTAGTTATTTGTAATTCATTTTATTTACACGTATCAAATACAAGGATGTGAGTGGGCCATGTAGGAGATACATCGATTTTTACCGTGTACCTGGGCCCCTTATGGATCGCATTACTAAATGAAAGAATATAATTTGCTGCAGACGTTCAGCTATATATATATATATATATGTTCCACATGTTCGTGCAGGCTGATTTTTATTCGGATCGTCTCAAAAAATTTTAAAAATTAAAAATTTTATGCATTTTGGCCGATTAAGATGTTTTTTTTAATATCCATTGAGATTTGATTTTTGATTTTACAGAATTTTTTGTATCACCCTATTTGAGATCAATTTGTCCGAACATGTAGGCCGGATTGAGTCCAGCTAAAAAATAATAATTATTTTATTTGACTACAATATCTGGTGCAGAGGATCTCCTAGTGGTGCAGTAAGTTATACTCTTATATAAAATATTCAAATTTTGCGAGAAGAGGGACAAAGCGGCTCAAGTCCCCTAAGCCCACTAGGTTCCAGTTGCCCAATCAGTGGCATATGTAGTTCATGTGAGAACATTAATACACGGCTCTTAACATCCATCTAGCAAGGTCTTGAGAAGCTTTGAACAAATTGTCCGATGATCAAGACCTTAGGACATTCGTCCTAGGGCAGCCCAGGGCTATTCAACAACCTTCAACCATGAACTCAAAACTGGTCAAAGATCCCCAACCTTACCACTCCGTCGACAAACGTTTCAAACATGTTTGGCAAAACTTCCTTTCAAAGTCACATTTGGTTTCTATTTCTCACATATAACGAGGAGAGCGAGAGAAGTTATAACTAATTTTGATTTATTATAAAAGACAACTCTTTCATAAGAACTTCATCTTTTTCTCCAATTTTGAAAACTCTATCTTGTAATTTTTTATTTAAACGCCCAAACACAGGCAAAATATTAAATAAATGGTTTTTAAGATCTAATTATTTTCACAAAAAATAATTAAAAAAAAGTACAAAAATACATCCAACTAGAAACTGTGCAAAACATGGCCTTCATCTCAAAAGAGACAGATGGTGACCCACCTATGGAATATCAACACGACTCTTATGATCTAAGAGGGCCTAGAGAAAGGGTGTGGCTGCCACAACCAAACCAACATGTGCCATGCTCCTGGATGTGGGCGTATGGGCACAGCTTGAGGTCAGGGGACTGTTCTATGTGGCTGGCAAGAATCGGCTATGTGGGAGGACATCCCATGATTTAGAGGGCATGTATACATACGAGCATGTGAAGTGTAAGGAACCAGTTGCTTAGAGCAGTTGGTTCACCCACCTCCCTTGCAAAAAAGAGGTCTCAAGTTCGATTTTGGTTGAACCTAAAAAACCTCAGCCATGCAGCCCCCTAGATGTTATTGAGATATTTATCCCCTAATCTGTGGGATTACTTCTACAGAAATCAGGCGGACCTGGAACTGTCGCCTAATTAGGCGGATCCATCGACCGAGTCGAAATTCTCTCTAACTTTGGAGGATTATCTTGGGTTCCCGATTAGAACCCCGGTCGCTTGTAAATAGTTGTACATAATCAACCTCTGAGCCCCTTCAAAAAAAAAAAAAAAAAAAAAGTGAAGTGTAAGAAAATGGGAGAACAGTATATAGATTGAGATATGCAACCACAAGTCCGAAAAGAATCGATGAGCATCTTCCTTCCTTGTTGGAAGATAGTCTGTGCTATGCAACTGCAACCACAAGTCCAAAAGAATCCAAGAGCATCTTCTTTCTTTGTTGGCTATTGACCTCATGAAATCCCTTTTGACTCGAGCATCATAGAGTTTTTTTCTTGGGATCATCTTAGTTTTTTATCAATTTGTTTGTGTTGATAAAAAACACAAATATCTCCATGCATCAAATAAACAAGCGGAAGCATGCATGGAGACGGATCGTAACGGAAAACGTACCTTAACGGCGACGTTCGTAGATGGACGGCGACGACTCCGTGAGGACGAGGAGGAGAACCACGTAACGGGCTTCTTCCTAAAATCCACACTGCAAATCCTAGGCTCTTGGTGATAGCCTCTTGGAGAACAACACTTAGAGAGGGAGAGAGATTGTGTAGGAAGAAGAGGACTCTAGAGTGAGAAAGAGGGCTGCCCAAAGTGAGAGTTCTCTCTTGAGAATGTATCTCACGTAATGTCATTCTCCCCTCTTTTATATCTCTCTCCTCTACACTTTCAAACAAAGGGGGGAATGGTTATATCTAAGGGGTGCATCACATGTGTGGGTAACTTCCCACAACCACTCCCTCAACCACTCACCCTCATCTCCTATAACCAACTCTTGGCCCCACGTGGGCATTTGCATGGTAAGAACCATGCATTGGTTAACATCTCCCACTTGTCCACGGAGGGCGAAGGTTAATAAACAATCTCTCTAAGTTGTTACAATCCAACTGTCATACAGGAAATGCAGCGTGCGACCTCACGAGCATAACACTATCAGGCGAGTAGTGATCCATTAAGTTATCACCAAAACTAATGGAACACAATACTCTTTAAAATCTCGTGGTACCCCAGACCATCTTATATTCACCTGATTTAACACTCCGGATCTCTCAGATAAATAACTGGCAGTGTTTAAATCCCAAATGTCATGTGATCATAACTCTGTCTGTACACAACTGACTGAGTTCCCCGGGGTATGATCCACATAACATGGTGCAATATATAGATGTCTTCCCCAAGTTCTCATGTCAATTCGATTAATCTCGGCCGCTTTCCTAGTCATGTCCCGCTAGACTGTATCAAACTTAGTTCTAAGGATCATGCTAAAGTAGCGACGCCGAGCTTCCTCTTCATGACATAGTTCCTAGGTCACAAAGGGTACATGTAGAATCAACAATATGATCCAAGAACTCACACAATGATGAAGCAGAGATCCATTCATCATTCTCATTTATCGGTCGAGAATTGTACATGCGGTATGAAATGCATGTTATAGTGTTCTTCCACAAATGTGGGCGTGTCAATTATAGATTTATCATTTAAACACTATACGAATCTTAGTCTAATCACTCCCACTGCGATTAACCTGAGTCTCATGACCCAGTCGCTTCCACTCAGCGCCTTGTCTCAAGACTCACATCCGGCTTTTCCAGACTATACAGGATGGGCTCAATTATTCCCGTATTCGATCTTTAAAGATCTCATCTCGGCTCTTATCCGAAGCGACATAAATAAATATTTTAAGTGTATCTTGTTCGCTCATCTAGCGCCATAGCTACTTAATGTCTCATCTTGCTCGCTATCTCAGCACCAAGGCGAATTACCCGTGTGAGAGGGTCAATTCAAGTCTGGTGACACTCATTGATGTGTAAACAAGCATTCCATCAAAATACTCAATAAGAGAATGCATCGAAGTCAATAATAACTGTTCTTTAAATTACAGTTTACATAAACCCATGTCTCTACTATGGGTCGTGAAAGCCTCTCTAGTGATCTGTTTAGTTAGCGGGTCTGCTACCATACGATCGGTAGAAATATGTCGAAGGACCACTGCTTCTTTTGCTAACAGATCTCTAATGAAGTGATATCTAATGTCAATGTGTTTGGTTTTACCATGGTACTTAGGATCCTTGGCGTAAGCCAAAGCTGATGTACTATCAACATAGAGAAGTACACTCTCCTCCGCATGAGGAGTGACAGCTAATCGCCGCAGGAAACTCCTTAACCAAACTGCTTCTTGACAAGCTACTGAACATGCCACATATTCCGATTCCATAGTGGATAGAGCAATGCACGTTTGTTTCTTGCTACACCAAGAAATGGCCGCGCCACCGAGTATGAACACATACCCTGACGTAGACTTTCTTTCGTCTTTGTCGCTGGCCCAATTAGCATCACTATAACCTCTCAACCTTAGATCACCTCCTTTGTAACATAAGGCAAGGTTTGTTGTTCCACGTAAATATCGGAATATTCTCTTGACTGCCTTCCAGTGAGCAGGACCAGGGTTACTTTGATAACGGCTAGCTAATCCGACAGCATAACTGATGTCGGGTCGAGTACACAACATAGCATACATCAGACTCCTAATAGCTGCCGCATATGGCACTTTATTCATTTGATTCTTCTCTTCTTCATTTTGTGGGCATTGGCTTACACTTAAAACACAACTTTTATCAACTGGAGTATCAATAGGCTTGGAGTGATTCATTCGGTATCGCTCTAGAATCTTATTAATGTAGGTTTCCTGAGACATACTCAAAAACCTTTTAGAGCGATCTCTGACTATTTTCACTCCTAACACATAGTTTGCTTCGCCCATATCTTTGGTCTCGAAGACTGAAGATAACTACTGCCTAGTGGCATTGATAGACTCCATATTATTCCCAGCCAACAAAATGTCGTCAACATACAATGACAGAATTAGAATCTTCTCTTTCTTTCGTTTGACGTACACACAGTGGTCTTCCTCAATCGTCTCAAAACCGAATGAGGTGATTTCCTTATGAAATCTTAAATACCACTGTCTAGACGATTGTTTGAGGCCGTAAATGGAACGTTTTAGGCGGCAAACTTTGCGCTCTTGTTCCTTTACCTCAAAACCCTCTGGTTGGAACATGTAAATTTCATCGTCTAGTTCTCCATTAAGCAATGCCGTCTTAACATCCATCTGAAAGAGTTCTAAATCTAAATGTGCGACAATAGCTAGGATCAGGCGAATAGACGTAAATCTCACCACCGGGGAGAACGTCTCATCAAAATCAATACCCTCCTTCTGGGTATACCCTTTCGCCACTAGTCGTGCTTTGTATTTGTCAATTGATCCATCTGCCTTGCGTTTAATTTTGAAAACCCATTTGTTTCCAATAGCTTTACGCCCAGGCGGAAGATCAACTAACTCGCAGACCTTATTCTTTTCCATTGAATCCATTTCGTCTAGCATAGCAGCTTCCCATTCTTTCTTTGATAATGATGAATATGCCTCTTTGACATTTCTAGGTTCTTCATCATCCGCAGGCTGACACATTAAAATCTCCTCTTCAATCTCAAAACGTCGACGAGGAGTGTGGCCGCGTTTACTTCGACGTACTTGGGTGTCGGCATCTTCCGATTCTAATGGAGTACTCCCACTCCTAAAATTAATAGGTATACTCCCACTAGCTTGATCATCTATACTATCTCCAGCGATGACATGGTTAAGAACTAATTCCCTCCCTTCGCTGGAAGATGGTAAGAGAGCTGTCTCATCCACTTCATGGAGATCAAAGCTTTTTCCGACATTGCCAAGTTTAGAGTATTCTTTCTCTAAGAATACAACGTCTCGAACCTCTTTCTCTGTCATTCCTCCATCTTGATATTGTCCATACATGACATACTCTTGTGAGCTATCAGGATATCTTATAAAGATAAACTTTCTAGCTTTATGGCCCAATTTCCCATACTTGTGGGAAGAGTCATGGACATATCCAGCTGACCCCCATGGGCGTAGATTTCCTAAATATGGCTTTTGGCCACGCCACAACTCATAAGGGGTAGAAGGAACTGACTGTGAAGGCACACGGTTAAGTAAATAGGCGGCAGTCAACAAAGCATCCCCCCAGAAGGATATTGGGAGGTTGGCATGCGCCATCATAGACCTAACCATGTCTAACAACGTTCTATTCCTTCTCTCGGCAACACCATTTTGTTGCGGAGTGTATGGAATAGTGAGTTGTCTTTTAATTTCCTTTTCCTCACATAGAATTCTGAACTGATCAGATAAATATTCGCGTCCTCTGTCTGTGCGAAGAGCTTTTACACTCTTATCGGTCTGATTCTCAACCTCAGCTAGGAAGCGTTTGAAACAATCCAGTGCTTCATAGCGGTGAGTGATCAGATAAACATAACCGTATCGCGAATAATCATCTATAAAGGTAAGGAAATATGATGCACCATGTCGAGCCTTCACACTCAAAGGTCCACAAATATAAGAATGGATAAGCTGCAATACTTCAGTGGCCTTTCTGGCCTTCCCGAAAGGTTTTCGGCATGTCTTTCCAGCCAAACATGATTCACATAAAGGTAGAGTGACCTTAGCGAGTGAACCTAAAAGGCCTTCTCGAGGTAACCTGGTCATTCTATCCTGTCCAATGTGACCTAGGCGAGCATGCCATATTTCTGAACTAAGGTCTTTATCATCAGCCACATACGACACAGAAGAAGTAGAAGCATTGAAATCAATATCTAATTTAAACAAACCACCACTCAATAAAGCATGTCCATACAACACATCATTTAAATAAATGTCAATACCAGTACCAATCATAACAAGAGCAAATCCTAGGGATAATAAAGATGAAGCTGACAAAAGATTATGCTGAATCCCTGGCGCATAAAGAACATCATGCAATGTCAATACACGACCAGTTCTAAGTTTGAGCTGGTACACACCAACTCCTAAAACTTCTTCACTGGTCCCATTGCCCATGTATATTCTTTGCGTCCCTCTTGGAATTCGGCG
The DNA here is from genome assembly GCA_030544215.1 of Zantedeschia hybrid cultivar. Taxonomy (NCBI): domain Eukaryota; kingdom Viridiplantae; phylum Streptophyta; class Magnoliopsida; order Alismatales; family Araceae; genus Zantedeschia; species Zantedeschia hybrid cultivar. The sequence goes on from JARZZO010000015.1 coordinate 1,821,335, forward strand.
GTAATCTTGGTACCCATCTCGATCTCTAGTTACATGCTTGGTCGCTCCTGAATCCACAATCCACTCAGGATAAGTTCGGGCGACTAAGACATGATAACAAACATACACAGAGAGAGAATCTGGGTTGAGGGATACCTTTTTCGGCTCAGCGCACTCGCGAGCGAAATGTCCCATTTTCTCACAATTGTAGCACTTCACCTTTAATTTGTCCCTTTTACCACCGCGCTTGCCTCTGTAGTGGCGCTTCGGTGTTCGCTCTGCCTTGTACTTAGAGCTGGATGCAGTTTCACGATCCTTTCGTTTGAAAAATTTCTTTGGGCCCTTCCTGCCTTGGTGTCTGCCTCCCTTGGCGACTAAGGCAGTGGCGCGTACAGCTTCTTCGCGCTCAGCCTCTAACTCCACATGACGAGAAATATCAGAAAAATTCTTGATATTCTCGTTGTGGGTAAAAATCTGCTTCATATGGACCCAAGAGTCCGGCAGAGATCGGATTACTGTAAGGACCTGCTGCTCGTCTGGAGATCATGACCTGCTGACTTTAAGTCCCTGATCATGCCCGACATAACCCTTAGGTGTTCGGTCATGGTCTGTCGTTGGTCTTTGCGGTAGGTTTCAAACTCAAATACAAGAGCGCGCAACCGCGTAGTCGAAGTTTCACCAAATTGAAACTTTAGCTGATCCCACATATCTTTTGCAGTTTGGAATTTCTCAAATTCCCCAATAAGATCGTCTTGCATGCTGCTTAACATAGTAAAGCGCGCGCTACGATCCTTATTGAACCATTGACGGTACGCTTCTTGATCTCTACGGTGTTGTGCTGTATTGCCATCCTCAGGCGGTGACATGACGGTGGTAAGATATTCTAGCAATTCCTGCTCGTTTAGCAAGTATTGAATCTTACGGTGCCAAATGTCATAATTCATTCCCGTCAACTTGTCACCCTTGGTCAAATCAACAATGACATTTTTCATGGCCATTTTAAATCACTACATAGATAAAATTTAGAGAGTCAAGTTCACATAGTTTACACATCATAATTCGCTTCCAAAAATCCAGACTAATAAATATTAAGTTAACTCAATCATCGGAATCGAAATATAGATCTAGGATACTATAATCATCTTCCGATTAAATCAAGATAACTTAATTTTAATAGAATGATTTTGAGCGAATTCACAACGAGAGAAACACTTTAAATCTCTCGTAATAGCCACTTATCCAACATTTACAAATTTGAATATCATGGAAGTGAACATTTTCATAATTAAATCAACAGTAATAGCAAAGTCCATGATTTTTCAATAACTTGATCAAATTCAGCTATCATGAATATTTACAAAAACACATGATCATGTAAATACATCATTTTTCAATTTCAACATGATCATTTTAAATGAAATGATAGCTAAGTGGTGCATAAATTGATCAATTTAAGACGTGCAAATTCATAAATTATCATTTAAAAATTAATCAATCGGCGCTACACGAGTATACACAATATTTAAATGATCCGATAATTATGCACGAATTAAATCAATTTAATTGGCAAATATACAATCATGCATATTTAAATCTAAGAACGCTAAAATAAATTGCCGCTAACCGATAGGCGCAATAATTTAACGATCTATAAATATGCATTTTACATAGTTGAATAATTGATTATTAGTGTCATTTTTCTGCATTGCGCAAATATTCACCTCAATTACACGCAAACTCTGTTAAGGTCGATATTAGTGACCAAAAAATAATTATTTGCGTGACGAAATAAAACAATTCTATTTGTTTCATTTTTCGCAATATAATATCAAGACAATCATCACATTTAAATAATTGGCACTAATCAGGATGATTCAACTATAAATCAAATAGACCATGGAAATCAAATTACATTAATTTGAACTAATAAGCCTACGATTCAAATTAAATTCTAATGCATCATCTAATCATAAATAAACTAAACTAATATTCCCTAATCTCAAATTCAATTTCTCCGTTCATAATCATACGGAGAATTTGAAACGGGTCCATTCGAACAACCAACCGGTCCATTCCGGATTCAGCCCAATACGGTGCATCGTGAGGTTCACGGCGACCCATGTGAGGCCACGTGCCACCAAATGGTCTGCCGCGGTGACGTCTGCGGGCCTCCCAGCGCTGACGTCGTTGGGCTCGACCCGTCCTCGCCAAGGACACGCCCGCTGGACCATGCGTGGCTGGTACGGCAGCCCCATGCATGAGCGTGGGAGCCCCCTTGCGCAGGGGCGAGAACGCCTTACCTGCGTGCGGGGAGGGCACCACGCCCGCATGCATGGGCAGGCCGCCCATGCAGGACGTGGGCGGCACGTCCACGCGGGACGTGAGCCCCACGCCCGCGCGGGACGTGGGGGCTCCGCCCACGCGGGGTGTGAACGCCACGCCCGCGGGCGTGGCCGCTCCACGTGCGTGGGGCGCGAGTGCGTGGCCGCTCCGCCTGCGCTGGGCGCGAGCGCCACGCCCGCGCGGGGCGTGGCCGCTCCGCCCGCGCTGGGCGCGAGCGCCACCCCCGCGGGCGTGGCTGCTCCGCCCGCTCGGGGTGCGAGCGCCACGTCCGCGCTGGGCCCGAGCGGTACGCCCGCCGGCGTGGCCGCCGCTGCGTTCGTCGGCTTGGGTCCTTCTCCGCACAGGGACGTCGACCATCGCGGCGGGCTTCCTTCGTCGTCCGCGTCGCCGTTTGCATGGCCGCCGTTACAGGCGCCGCCTTCATCCTCATCGTGGCTGCCGTCACGTACTATCTCGGATGGTTGGTCGCGTCCAGAATTCGCGCCGCAAAACCCTCTGAGGTAGGCTAAGTACTCCGGCGCTCTGAGTCTTCTTGGAGGAGAAGATGGGATGCGGTCGTCGCCGGATTTCTCCTCGGAATAGTCGGTCAGTTCATCGGGAACCCGCTCCGATTCCTCGTCACTGATAACCACCATGGGAGCCATTCGGCTCGACGAGGCCGCAACATCGGAACGGTTCCTTTTGATCGAAGACCACGCTGCCATGGTTCCGTGAGCCTGGCTCTGATACCAATGTTGATAAAAAACACAAATATCTCCATGCATCAAATAAACAAGCGGAAGCATGCACGGAGACGGATCGTAACGGAAAAAGTACCTTAACGGCGACGTTCGTAGATGGACGGCGACGACTCCGTGAGGACGAGGAGGAGAACCACGTAACGGGCTTCTTCCTAAAATCCACACTGCAAATCCTAGGCTCTTGGTGATAGCCTCTTGGAGAATAACACTTAGAGAGGGAGAGAGATTGTGTAGGAAGAAGAGGACTCTAGAGTGAGAAAGAGGGCTGCCCAAAGTGATAGTTCTCTCTTGAGAATGTATCTCACGTAATGCCATTCTCCCCTCTTTTATATCTCTCTCCTCTACACTTTCAAATAAAGGGGGGAATGGTTATATCCAAGAGGTGCATCACATGTGTAGGTAACTTCCCACAACCACTCACCCTCATGTCCTATAACCAACTCTTGGCCCCACCTGGGCATTTGCATGGTAAGAACCATGCATTGGTTAACAGTTTGCATAATAGGTTATTCAAAATTGCTTATTTAGAATAACGTATATTAGAATAAGAGACATTTAACTTTGATAGTTGGCGGAATAAGAAGGATAAGCAATTCTCGAGTCTATGGTTGAATTGTTTATTCTCCTTATTTTAATATAAGTAATTCTAACGTGATATAAGTCATTATGTCCATCAAATTAGAATTAGTTTTATTCTAAGAATAAACAGCATTCAACCAAATGAGACTTAGCATATAAGCATAATGAAATATTTCTGTTCTTGACCCTATCAATGATTAATCTACATAAAATCATGATTCTCATCAGCTTCGTCGTACTTTCTTGGGACATGCAAGTTCTATCTCTACATGATTCAAGATTCATAACTAGAATGAGATAATCTTTAAGAAGTGTTGCCTGCATTTCAACATAACATACACACTTTTCTTTTCTCATCTAAATGACTCGAGATTTGTATCACACACACACGCAGACGTAAACAAATTTCTGTATATTAGTATTTTTTAATCAATAAAATGCAATGAAGTATGAAAAATGTAGCGATAAGCATTTGTTTTCACGCTAAAACTGATTGCATAGGTGCATCGGTGCAATGACTGTAAATATGCAATTGTAAGAAATAATAAACAAATATCAAAATTAGAGAAATACATTTTACATTGTGGAGAATAATATCTAAAAATTTCATTAAATTAATCTATGTCATGAGATAAAAATTATGCAAACTAATTTGTCCTGGTAATAGAACCTACAGTATATACTCAGGGAACCTCTCCAAAGCATTTCCTTTTTGTTTGTGATAAAATGTCAAATTAAGGCAGTGTTTGGGACAATTTTCAAGTGAAGGCATTTTTGAGCTTTTAAAAACTTCAACCTGGTAGAAGGGATATCACTAGGGCCTGAGAAGAATTAAAGTAATATTTCAGTTGATTTTTAGCTTCCAGTAAAATGTTTTAAATTTGAGCTTCCTACTAGATTGAGGTGAAAATCAAATTCTTAAGAAAGATCTAACTCGTACAAATATAAAAAATTAGTCGTGGCTCTCACTTAGCATTGTTCATGTTAAAGTAAAATCAAAACTAACTCTCGATTAAAAACTTTGGTAATACACATCTTAAAAGTTAAACAATAAAAGAAATGTTTTACTAAATTGTTAGTCGAAGATATTTTTGTCTTCTACTTGTGACATGAAAACTATGTTTTAGTGTGGTGGTTAAATTTTAGGATGGTTCCAAAGATTAAAAAGAACTTCTTTCCAACAATCTTATTTTTGCCTTAATCTAAGAAAAAAATAATTTATCATTTTTGCTTGAAAACTAAGACGAATTAATATCGAACCCGCGCGTGTAGCAGAGTGGTTCGCCCCTCCCTTGGCGAGGAGGTCGCGGCATCGATCCCGCCCGCATTGTGTGCGGGCGGGGATCGTGCCGCGTAATTCCTCGTTCTCCTCTTTGAGCAGAATCGTGCCGCGTCTTTGCTCGCTCTCCTCTTAAGTGGAAAAATCGCCCCGTTGGATGGATGTTTCGTGATTTTAGGCAGACTCAAACTCAGCTCTTCGAATTTAAATACTTGGCCTGTAACCATCGAGTCACTTCGACCAAAAAAAAAAAAGACGAATTAATATCTTACCTCGAACAAACTGAACTTTAGAATTGCTCCTCCGGATCGAGCTTTCCTACTAGGGAGCTCCAAAGCTTCCCAGTGCCACGTGATGCCCACATCCAAGCATCTGTTATTCCGAGCAGATGGGTGATCTAAGAGGGGCGATGGATGAACAAAAACCATCGCCCGGCGGAGTGATCCGCCATTGCCGAAGGGAAAGATGAGCAGGCAGCAGCAGCAGCAGCAGCAGCAGCAAGACGCATAAACTGCTAACACAAACCAGACTTCTAACTGATGAGACTTTGAAACGGAAAGACAAGCTTTCTCTCTCTGAAAACTAGCTCTCTCTCTCTCTCGCTTCCTCTCTTTCTCTCTCTCTCTGGTCCCCCACGCCGTGGATGGCGCGCTTTTTCCATTCCGGGAAAGTAACAGTTGCACTGCACAAAGAGAGACAGAGAGACCAGAGGAAGAGAGAGAAAGGGAGAAGGGAAGGAGACTAGAGAGAGAAAGAAGAGAGAGAAGCAGCAGAAGGGGAGCTGCGGATGCAGGGGCGACGTGAGGAGACCAAAGTCACCAAACCCACCTGCATTCCGGGGGGATCTAACTGCAAGATCAGGTTAGGGTTCCATCCGGACGCATATGAGCTCTAAATGTGTAAATGACCACCCCAATATCCCGCCTTTTTCTGCTTTCGTAGGGCAAATAGGCGTGGGGATGGGGATCGCATGCATGGACGCCCCCCGCCTCGTGATGGTGTCCGCAGGACCACACACGGATGGTGGCGTATGTCCGCAGGACCACAACGGATGGTGGCTGCGTACCTGCTGTTGCTACCGCCGCCGCCCACCGCTCGCCTCCCCTCCCCACCTCTTTGTCCTATTCGCCGTCCCCGTCGCATTCAAACAAAAGGTTTGGAAGGGCTGAGGCTGCGGGGTTCTTGTGGGTCGAGGATTCTATTCCCCACTGGGGTGGGGGGGTCTGCTCCGCCGCCATATAAAGGAGGAATCGCGTTCTGGGCACTGAGGGTTTCCTCCCAGGAATCTTGAGGAACGGGTGGGTGGCGGAAGGGGCTGCAAAAGTTTGAATCTTTTCCGTCTTCTGGCAGAAATTTGATTCTTTTTTCTTGGTATTCTCTTTTCTTTTCTGTTTTTTTTTTTTAAACCTGAGATAGAGGAGGTTGAGGATCCGGAAGGTTTGGAAGAGAAAAGGCGTCTCCTTTCTTAGGAAAGGAAGCTAGGGTTTTCTCTTTTTTAGGTTTTCATTAGTTCTTTTGTTAATAGAGTGTTTCCTTCTCTTTTTTTTGTTTTAAGAAAAAATAAATTAAAACTTGTGGTTGGAGCTGAATTTTAGTTCTTATGCCCCATAGATGCAAAAATTGCCCACACTATGCTTCATGCTTATCATCCTTCTTGTATCTTCAGTCCTTAGTATCAATAACCAGTTGCTTCCCTTTGTTTTACACGATCTCTGAGCTGTGGGTTTGTTGGAAACATCCTCTTCTTTTTCCCTGTTGCTTGATCTGCAGATTTGTTCTGCTTGAAGCCAATTTATCAATTTAGCATTTAGTGCACGTAATTGTCTGTTGGTATGTGTGGGGCATAAGGGGAATCCACCAGCTGCTTCTATTGCATTTTGTAATCCTGAAAGAGGGAAAGGAACAGGAGGTAGGACTGTTGTCTGCAATGATGCTGATCAGGATATTGAACTTTGGTTGGAAATCAACATGGAACCTAGTGAGGCAATGGCAAAGCACTGATGTGGAAGACAGCATCCCGGATGATACTATTCAATTACCTACTGAATGTAGGCAGAGGTGGTGTATATCTGTGGGAAAGGAGTAAACAGTGGTCATGACCTAGGGCACCATGCCTGTGTCATCAGCCAGGAGGTTACAGTGAGCAAGGCCATACTCAAGGATAACTCCGGGATATGTCTACAAGACCATGGGATTGGGGGCATAGCTGCTGAGACAGTGCACATTCATGGGATGATGGATCATGGATGAGGACAACCCCCTCCTTGATAGGAGAGCTCTTTGACCCTATCAATAGGCTTATTGCTTGGAGGATTCACATGGTTAAGTGGGCAACATTTTTTGTGGATCCTTTTTATCATTCCCTCTTTTCTTCATTCTCTAGCATGTTCTTTATGATGGATTCTCTGATACAATGTCCTCTTTCTATGAAATGTTTGGCATGACATACAGAGCCTGCTTGTCAATATTCATGCTTCTGATATTAAATATTCATGTTGCAGTTATCAAGGTGAACATCATTATATTATTCCTGGCCACTTCAGATTTTGCCCTGTTGTTATGCAACGTTCCACATTCCTTCACCTGGTATATTATATCTTTCTCATTTCTCCCTGACCACATTGAAAGCTTTGTCTCATTGTGGACTCTTGACCTAACCATCTGAATTCCAAATTCCGACATTTTGACCATGATTAAGCAGAACCTGCTTCTGTTGTTTGGTTATTTGTTTGTTCTATAGATTACCAGCTTCATGTTTCCCAAGGCTTCATGGGATTTTGACTTTTCTTGTTATAAAAGTTAGTGATATTTGTTTTATTGAACATTCTGCTCCCCACATGGCTGTGGGGCCTACTCCTTTTTATCTTTTTCTATTGTTTGATGGGCATCCCCAAATGTCATGTGGTTAATTCTTTAGTGTGCTGAGTTCCAAGAAGTGCCCATATGGTTTCAGTGTATAAAGATAAGCCCTTGTTTTTTAAGTATGTTAGGGCTTGCAAAATTAGTATGGCTTTGAGATTTACATGGGCACAGGCATATCCGTTAGCCTATTCACTTTGCAAGAAAAATGTGTAGAACTGTTGTTTTATGTCTGACCCAAAGTACTAGCCAGAAATGTGATTATGTCCAATTTCATTGGGTGACTCGATGAATATTAAATTTGCATTACATGCCTTCAGATCACTAGATTAGATGAAATTATTTGTATCATCCATTGTGAACCTTGCATAGAACTTCCTCACTGTGTTGGAACTGCTGTATATGCTAGTTTGTATGATGAAATACATCATTTATTTTGAGCAAAGCGCCTGGGTTTTCTAGTTTTATTTGACGTATAAGTATACATTTTATCCAATCTACTTTTACCATTGTCATACCCCTCCAGCATTCAGCTATTTGAAAGATGTCTGTCTACTGTGCATACAGATTGAGTAGGAGAGATTGCAAAGAAACATGAGCTGAAGCTTCAAATTTATGTCACATGTGCCTTCAATGCTTATATAGTGAGTTTATATGACTTCTTGAGTTCTAATTGTGGTGCCTGTTATTCATTGTTTCTAGAATCCTTTAAACAGTGCACTGAGCATCAATATAGTTGATGGTTCATAAACATTGGTCCTTTGACCTTGTGATACTTCACCTTTGATTATCTGGCCATTTTCCTCTAGTATGAGTTCTTGTTTCAGTAATTCATGTGCAGGAGCGAAGTATTTAATAGCTGGAGTCTGGACAGATTGATCTTGGCCAGTATCCTGTTGAGTAGAATGATCACCAGAGAAAACCTTGTAAAATAAACTAAAGCTATCAGTGTCCCAGAGCATAATGTGACATTTCAGGGTTTTTTAATTTTCCGCATAGTTTTTCATTTTTGCTGCTATGCAGTTTCAAAACTCTTTTTGTGCATTCATATGTATCTTATGATCTTATCAGTTTATTTAATCTTTTGTCGCTATACGACTCCTTAAGAAGAAACAGAATGGGTGTGTTGCCACGACAGGAAGATTTGACCCTCAAAAAAGGACAATTTGTTTTTATTTGTGTGTTTAGTTGTCAAATTTCAAATATACTTAGACTAATGTCTTCCTGCATTTTAAATGATTCTTTATTGTGCATCCATTAGGAGTTCCTGTTCATACACCTGTACAAGCTGCTGAGTGCTGATTCGGTTTTGGTATGAGCCTAACTTACTTCTGCTATACTAGAAGCCTTTCCTTCATTGCTGCCAAGTAACCAACTGAAATGTAGGGATGAGCTTTGCAGTTCATCAAACTAGACATGGTTTGACCCTTGGTTTCCTTCATCTCATGTGCAAGCCAGGTGCATGCCCAAAAGTCCATGTGCATCCTTTTCATTTTTCTTATTAAGGTTTTCATTGCGAAGGTATGTTGCTATTTTGCGATTACAAAGATGGTTGTATAGCTACTAGTGTTGCATCCATATTTTATATTTCAGTTTCAGGCTAGGAGCCTAGGAGGCTTAGGAAAAACATTGGATGTTGGTGTAAGACTAGTGGAATTTTGTCTGCCACAGCTCATGTTGCTGTTCCAGACAATACTTTTAGGTTAATCGTCTGACCTGACTTGTGCAATCATGTTTTATGATCTGTTGGCTTAATCCATTTACTCTCACCACACGGTGAATAGCCACCATACAACACTGAGCCATGTTTAGGACTGCTCTGTAGCTAAGCAGTGAGTAATCCTTTGAGTAGTTCAGTATAGCTGGTGGTTAAGTTGCAATTACTGTCAGTATATCGAGATTCTTGCTTGTTGAATTGATCGGCAGAAGCTTCTTATGTTCTAGTTGGTGTATCCTTTGAGTACTTGGTTCTCCTTTGTAGTTTGGCCTATTTAAATCCATGGTTTCCCGTATTGTACTGGATCGGTCCGACTCGTACGAGTCGACTCGTATTTGGGCCGACCCTATCTGCTGATACGCACTGAGTCAGACCGGATCGTGCCAACTCATACATGCTTAATGGAAGGTTTTGAGTTGAGTTTTTCCTATTTGATAAGTAAAATTATACTTTTTGTATCAATTAATAGGATACATTTTTCTAAAACGTGACTTAAACTCATCAATTTTAACAACAACTCACTGATTTTAACAAACTCAATGGCTGGACCGAGTCGGCCCAAGTCAGATCGGTATCGTATCGTATCGTATCTGGGAAGATGCGATCTGATACGAATCAGTGATACGGCAAACCTTGTTTAAATCTAACACTTGTTGGCTTTGTGTGGAGATTTTCTGGAATGAGATGTATTCTGTTGGAATTGAATGTGATTACATAGTGTTGTCTGAAATTTCCTTTTCTTTACGGGAACATGGTTCATATCATCTATGCCAATTAATATTTTTGAATGCGTCATTTTCTAGAATGTTTGATTTCTTTGAATATACTTATATAGGCACACCAGGATTTAAGTATTCACTTTGCCTTCTTTTGCTAGAAAATTCTTCCTGATATAAAAGATTTGAGCATCACCTGGAAAGCTATCACTTTATGGAAGAACACTGGTGTACTTCCAATTGCAGCAAGCTCAAGCAGTTTCATCCTGAGCTCTAGTATTATAGATGTTTCTAACTTGATGTTTCATTGCCTTTTATGAGGATTTCCTTGCTTGCAATGTGACATTGCTTTGATGGATTTATAGTAAGTTGATGTCTCCTACTCTCACAAGGGGCATTTCCCACATCCCAACTTTTCCTTTTATGGGTATTTCGTGCTGCGTGCTCTCTTGAATCTATGAAGATTTAGGATGTGGGCTGTTGTTAAGTGTTATACTCCACTACAGTGCTTTGAGATTCTGGCTTTTGGATAAAGTGGAAGAGTTTCCATACGGGTTGTCCATAGAGCATCTAATGACTTTGAGTGAACTGGAAATTCGTTGCTTTTAGCTAGAAGCAGTTAATGTTTGAAGAGGACTAAAGCTGTCAACCTGAGAACCTTCACCTTGAGACCAACTGGAGAGAATGGGGCAAGCTTGACCCTAGGATACTTGTGTAGGCTAACTAACTTGAAAAGAGAACTGAAAGTGGAAATTCCCGTAGAGCTGGGGATGCAATATGAGAAACTGGAATCCATATTCTTGCTTTCACTATCTATCCCCTTGGTCCCATCCCCACTGATAGAGCAGAGGGGTAGCAAGATGGCATCTAGATCTCTTTTGAGATCTTCTTTGCTTTCTTTACTTGGTAATTCTTAAGGATCTATATACACATTATTTGCCTGTGTATCTATGTATGTCATGATGGGAGTGGGGTGTTTTGCGACAGTTTTTACGGCAACAAAAAGTTTCACCATAAAAATCCTTTTATACAGCGACAGAAAAAATACTGCCATATAAGAGCGCTGCAGGTGAGGTGGTCATGTAACAAATCTTTTTATAGTGCCTTAAAGAAGCCCTGATAAGGTTTACTGCAGGCTTACTGCCGATCTCCTTTGTCAATCTCGATATGTGGGCATAGCTCGCGTCGCCATATTATGAGCTGTAATAAGTAGGCTATTCTTATTGCCCCCCCATAAGCAACCTATTTTCCCACCCTCCGATGCTAACCCCCTATCTCCATGCTGTAACCCTCCGATGCCGCCTTCTGCCACTCCTCCTCCCTCACGACTGATGGCCCTGGTGCTGGCACTGCTGCTCCACCCCAACCAAGGAAGAGTTCGACGGTAGTGGCACCAGATCTCTGCTGGCAGCATTCATCACCGGCATTATTTAGCAGCAGAGATCCACTGCCGGCAACAACACTCTATCGCCGGAAGGAGGAGGGCATGTGAGGGCCTGCAGAAAATGGTTCTCTCGCACCTCTCGGCCACTATGCCTCCACCTCTGCTCCCTTGCACCCGATGGCAGACTTGAACCCACCAGACTACTTTGACCAGGTGATCATCTCTGCCTCCCCATTCCAATCCTATCTTCCATCCTTTTTCTTTCTTTTCTTTTGCATATTTTTGCGAGGTTTCTGCAGTTCGATTTGGTTTCTCAATCTTATAGACTAGCTTTGGTCTTGCGATGGCCGATCCTATCATCCTTGGTTGCTCTATCTGGAATAGTTGATGGTTTGTCATGATTAGAGGAGGGATTGGGAGTTAGGTCAAATGGGATGGGTTGGTGGAAAATTTCTGGTAGAGATTTGCTGAAGAGGATGTGTAGTTGCTGGACACCTCCATTTGTCAAAACTTTTGGGGTGTTGCTGTTTATTGCAAGAATTATACCAGTTTATGTGTATTAGTAGAACAAAAGGCAATTTCTTCTTTATTGTTCCTTCAGTGGGGGGTTTTGGGCAGTGCTTTTAGGGTTGTTCCTTCCCCTGGGATGACCTTGTATATGTGGGAGTTTGTTCAAGTTTTGTGATTAATTATGTTTATCGATTCTCTTACTGCTTATCATTGATCACTTTGGAAATATGGATTGTCCATCTAGTCAGTTTTGCACTTCTGAAGACTTAGAATCTCATAGGCAGAAGGTGTGGAGTGGATTGAAAATTGGAGTCTTTGTTCCATTGGAGCATATCATAAGTTGTGTATTACTGGTTGATTGACCTTTGATCATCTCCTGCTTAGTTACTCATTGGAATGGAAATTGGATGCTCTGCACTTTTCATAAAGCCTCCTGTCCAAAGTGGTGCAATAAATGCGGATGCTTTATTTGGGTACTTCATTTATTCTAGATCATCTTGCAGCTGTTTATGGCGCAATTTTTTGATAGTGAAGAAAATACCTCAAGCTTTGAACACAATTTTTTTTTCTCTAAACAATAGCTGGAGAAATATATTTGTTTTAGCGATGGTTGGATATCTAATTGTAATTGATGACATTACCTTTTCGTAGTGAAGTTGATATTTCATTCCTCTTTCATAATGTCCTTTGTTGGGTTTGCCTGTCCTAAACTCCCCTGGAAAAATCCCTTAAGACAACAAACTGCAAAAGAATTGCATGATCCCTAAAAAATACCCATCCTGTACTCGAGCTATTATCTTCCCTCTGAAACTCTCATGTCTGTGTCCTAGCAGAAAAAAAATTGAATCTATAAGCTTATACTAAAAAGGAACTTCAAATTTATGCTTTATTCTTGGTCCCAAATGAAAATGGATAATTTTTGTGCGTGCTTTTGTTTTTATTCCTTAGGACTATAAGAACTATTTGATGTGGGGTAGTGCTGCATTGCCATGATTATTTAGCAGCATATATGCATGCTGTCATAGTATTGCTAATTAAAGACAATAATCAGAAACTTTAGGCAGTTGATCATTTTGAATGTTTAGGCAAAATTCATCTTTATGGTTTACAAGTGTCATAATCAGACACAAGTGGTGTGATGGGGGTGGCGGTTAAATACATGCAGCATCATAATGTTTCTCATATATTTCGTAGAGGCCAAACTTTTTTTTTGAAAGAAGAGAAACTGGAACCATCATATGATTTTTTTAACACAGTTAATATTATCTGAATTTTTCTTTCTTTCCACCCAGGTGAATATTCCGAAAACAAAGAAAACTTACCACGAGAACAAGGAAGGAGTGCAGGAAGCACATTATGCATGAGGTCACACATTACAAGAAGGGAAAAGATGGTCTTTCTACCCAGAGAAAGTGTTAGTGTTGGTATGATCATAAGCTGTCTGATTATGGAGGACAGACAAAACCCAAGTCATTTCTTTGGAAGGTGATGTTTCGCTTGGACTTACTTTGAAGAAAATATGAGAGTTGCTCTTATGTATGATGCACTTTCCCTTTTGGTTGACTACTTAAAATTGATGTTTATTTTTGCTTGAGGCTGTGACCAATTTGTTGCATGATTCTGTATTGAAGCCTGATGGTCATGAGACTTGGGATCAAAGGAATGACATCCTTTGGACCTCAAGATGGTAGACGTCTGTGCACTCCATTCACATCACCCAGGGGCGAAACCATCGCTCGCCAAGACAAGATAGGGTAAAATCATGAATGTGACGAATTTACCCATGGGTCATGTGACTGTGGTGCATGGCTGTCAACCATGTTGAGGTCCAGAGGATCTCATTCTGTATGTACATGTATGATCTTTGTCGAAATTTAGATTTATGTTGTAACTTGTTTTTTGTCAAGCACAAACCACCAGAAGTTGCAGTGCCAGAGTGCAAGCATTATTCTCAGCATCCAATCAAGGTCAGTCTACATGTTGGTACTCTGGATCTTCTGCTGTTTAATTTCGTCCCTGTCACCTGTTTCCAACCTTTTATTCCTACCATCCCTTTGAACATCCCAGTTGCAGAGGTGCAAGCATTTTGAGAGAGGTATGGAGTCCCAACCATGATCCTCTAAATCAATATTGAAGTGTATGTTAATTCTCTACCTGCACTGGAGGCACTAAGTTTCACTGTATTGAACTGAATGCATGAGGAAGATCCTCTAAAACAAGCAAAGAATAAATAATAAAACTGTGTATGCAAACAGCATGGCTATCTTAGGTTTGGCTTGGAGATTTGAAAGAGGAAGGTAATACCAGCAAGTGAGGAAGGTTTGTCTGCTAAATATAGCCTAATTCATGTATGTACTGTGCAATTTGTTTCATAAAAGACCGACCTTGATATTATGAGTTTTTTGCTGTCATTTTCTGTTTCTTTTGCATGATATATCTTATAGACATTTCTATCATCTTCAAGCCCACTTCTTTGACGTTTCTGTTAGTTAGAATAGAACTACATCAAGATTTATGTTTTACTGTTTTCCTCGGACATGTGTATGATTGTTTTTCTTGGAGAAGGATATTTTTTAATGAAGTATATAAGCTTCAGTAAAGTATATAACACTTTCTGTTTGATCATGAAATTTTGTACATAGAGGGAAATCAAAGTACTGCAGAATCTTTGTGGAGTTCCAAACGTCATCAAGTCACTTGATATTGTTACAGAGCAGCACTCAAAAGTTCCCAGCCTCATATTCGAATATGTTAACAGTATAGATTTCAAATTCTTTACCCCACACTGACAGATTATGACATTCACTACTACATGTATTGAGCTTCTCAAGGTTTTACTCGACTTGTTTCACCGATTGACATAATGTGCTTAATCTTTTTCTGTCGATCTTGTTTCCATGTTGGCAGAAACTTCTTTTGGTAAATTATTGCTTATGTCGTCAAGTTATCTTTATCTAGGTTCTGAAATTTGTAACAGATAAAATGGAAGTGAAGATGTGAACATAAAGTTTGCAGCAGCGAACTTTGTTTTTTCAAAGACATGCTCCTGGCACCCCAATCATTGGACCCCTATCTTATTTGTCTAGTTGATATCCCATGGAACTCTGGGCTTATGTACAATTCTACCTCTTCAGTTTTATCATCTCTTTGAAGAGGCAAGAGAAAAGAGTTGTCACTTGACCCATCCTCTTTCTCTTTTCTTTGATTAAGGGGATTATGAATGCTGTGGATTCCAAGACAATATGTTGCAGTTGCCACTGCATTTCTCAGATAAATTAAAGCATGGTTTTTACTCTATGCATTTGTTTGCCTTCTGGATGTATGACTTGTCTTTCACATCAGGTTTATCCCTGATTAGATAATGTACAGAAGTGCCTTAAATGAACTCTTAAGGCTTGTTTGAGGGGACATGCTTTTCCCCTTATTTACATTTTCTTAAATGAAGAGTTTGACCACGTAATCAACAAAAAGGACTGCAGTGGGGATCAAGTGGTTTGTTTAGTCAGTCATTATGTTCTTTTCTCATGTTTGATTGATCGCATGGGACTGCAGTGTGGATCAACTGGGTCTGCGAGGCAGGGTTCAATTTGGGGTCTTCCTTCATGCAGAGGAGCCTGCTGGACACCCTCAACATTGTCTTCCTCCTTGGCTACTTTCTGGCTCTGCTTGCTGGAGACCAGGTCTTCTGGGTGAGCTCTGTTCTCTGTGCAGTGACAGGCAGTGCCCACATCAGTGCAGGTTTGTGCAGGTTTATGGTCAATTTTCTCTGGTTGTCAACTTTCTCATGTGTTCATAGGTATTATTGTAAGTGTCTTGTTGTTCTTGATTATTTATGTATTTTTGTCTGTTTAATGAGAAACATGTATCTATCTAAAAAAACAGAAAAAGAAAAAGGGAATAAAGCCATTGAATGTTTCTGGTCAAATGGTCGGTCCTTCTTTTGATTGTTCGGAGGTCCATCCAACGTCTGGAAATGAAATCATGTGAATGAGTCGGACTTGCTGCACTGCTGGTCGAATGACCCAAAAAAAGGAAACAAATTGCCTGAAGCATGTTGCCATCTGCTTTGGGTACAATAATGTTGCTGCACTGCTGCGGGTGCAGTGTGTCTATCAACATATATTAAAAAAGTTGATCATCCTGTTGCTCTATTGATCAAATCTAAGTTGTTATGACCAATCCCCCCTGACTCTTATAAAGGAAGGTCTAGTAATCAACTATGGTTTCAAAACTTCTTACCTCTCAAATTCATTAATTGATTACACAACATTCTGGACAACCCAACTCCAAACCCATTAAGATTGGCCCAACTGCTCACAAATTCGTTTCTAACATTGTTGGGACTC
Organism: Zantedeschia hybrid cultivar; assembly: GCA_030544215.1. Taxonomy (NCBI): domain Eukaryota; kingdom Viridiplantae; phylum Streptophyta; class Magnoliopsida; order Alismatales; family Araceae; genus Zantedeschia; species Zantedeschia hybrid cultivar. Next base: position 1,837,787 of record JARZZO010000015.1, read on the forward strand.
GAGTGCCTTGTAATGTTAACAGTAAGATCTCAAATCCTAAGCCTACAAAAGAAAAGAAAATAGTCATGCTTCAGGATGCTTGTTTTCAATTCATTAGTCCCTACTTTACTCCCCTGATGTGTTCCTATTACCAGTGGAATCGAGCTTTGTTGGATATGCCTTATACGTTGATATTTGTATGAAGTTAAACGTTTTAGGCGTAGCTTTGTTGTACAATTGACTTGCATCAATGCATGTTAGGATAGTGATAGTGTTATTGACCTTTACAATAATTCATACAAAAGGTAAAATACTTCTAAGAAATCATTTATAAACAGGGTCAATCCAACCCACTCACTTTTAAATTGGGGCTGAATTTGGGCTAAATTTGAGTTGAATTTTGGCTGGGTTATTTTGAATTTGGATGAGACCTAAATTATTATATAACTCAGTTCAGCCCGCCCAATAAACATTCCTAGTTGAAGGTTCTAGCTTCGGTGATATGTGATTAAAGTTGTTTCATTGTGATTTGGAGGTCACAGATTCAGATCCAAAAATACTCTCTTTGTAAAAGGTAATGGTAAGATTACATACAATTCATCCTTGAACGTCACAGAGGCGATAAGGACGTGCTTGGCAAAACGTCTCCTTGAAAATCATTGTTGACTTTCACTTTTCATATAGAATGGGTGGAGGAAGAGAGGTTATAACTAATTTTAATTTGTTACAAAAATCAATTCTTTTATAACAATCTTACTTTTTTTTTCAATCTTGAAAACTTTATCTCGTGAGTTTTAGTTGGAAGTTAAAATATAAGTAAAATATTATATAAATGATTTTTAAGATTCAACAATTTTCACAAAAAGTAACTAAATAGAAATACAAAAGTGTTTCTAAAGAAAAGTTGTGTCAAACATGGCCTAAGCTTCATCGGTACTGGGTTGTCTATTGTTTGGATAGAAGGTAGAATTTCATTCATAATCCAAAAAATGTGTAAGAGACTTGCATTGGACCCCAGCGCGGCTGTCCGATCAAACGATTGGACGACAGTCCGCTGGTGCCTACAGCGCATACTTCGGTGGACCCCATTTTTTTCCCCATCGGACAGTACAAACACCGGCCTGGGTGGGCCCTTTTGCCATCCGACCAAAATGTGGTTGTACGGTAGCTGGGAGATTGCAGTGCCTCTCACTACAGCAAGTCTCTATATATATGTCATGGGTAAATAATTTTTTTTTCTTTTAAATTTTTTTTAGGCTGGGTCTAATATGTTTTACCTGTCCGTATAGCACAATGCTTGATTGGACGATCTAAAAAAAATTAAAAATCAATAGCCATTATTGGGCTCAATTCATTAAGGACATTTTTAAGTTTGATTTTTTAGAATTTTCTAGATCATCCAATTGGACATTGCACTGTACTGACGGATAACGCATGTCGAGTCCGACCTAAAATTTACTATTATTATTTTTATTTACCCACTTCAATGCCCTCATTGCCGTTGGGGGGCATTGCAGCAAAGCATTCCTTAATGGTTAATATAAATGCTGGCTAATGGGCCTTTCGAGGCCCATATCTGAATCCACTACTTCACCAGCTTCTATGCCGCCGTTCCTAAAAGACACCATTTTGAAAAGTCATTCCTTCTGGGCTTCTTCGCGATATCTCGCTTAACATATGAAATCTGAATAACTAGTTGTGCCCCCTTTTACTGGTCTCAAGCATCCTTTTGTGGGGCATGGGAGGGTCTACCTTACTTGCAGGGGTCGTTTTATTTGGCGTATTTGATGCAAAGTATTTTCCCTTTCGGTTTTTCAACTTCAATTCTTAGCGTGGGCACCATCACCCTCCCTCTCTCATCTTTCTTTCTCTCATTTTCTTGGTCTAAGATCTCTTCCCATTTAAGACTCGTTTGATTTGATGCAAGCTATTCTAAAATGTCAGTTTTGAAATCATGTACTTTGAAGCTGAAGAAAGTAAAATCTCCAAATTTAAATCCATCGGATCAAATAGTTATAAGAAAAAGAATCGAGTCTCCACACAATTAGACAACTCAGATGGCCAGTGGATACGATCTAATATTTTTTACTATTCTCTTTTTCATACTCATTTGAGAGCTGTGGATCTCTGGGCTAGTTAACTTTTGTAGAAGTTACTTTCAAGACAACTTTTTTTTTCACAATTATTAAAATTAATAATTGATATTCTAACCTAATGAATTTGGTAAACAGTGATAAAAAGTGAGATATAATAGCATTCCTCTTGGTGTGTAAAGATGAGGTAGAATATGGTTTTAATGTTTAGTACTACATAACATTTGTGGTGTGTAGGTGTTTTTGAAAGTTTTGTTCCTTGGAAAAGAAATTCTCAACCATTGCTTAAAGGAGAGATTTATGGAGAGGAAGAGAATCTTGATCATTAAAAGAGTTCTCTTAAGTCAAGAGATAGGAGAACTAATGAGAAAAACTTTTGACCCAAGACACAAAAAAAATAGTCTTTTAACCTTAAGAAAATATTTTTCCAACACATTTTTCCTTGCTATTTTTTGAAATTCTTAGCTCGTTATGAAATTTTAAAATACGGTCAACCATTGGGACACCTTTTTCTCGACTTTGATTTTCAATCAAAAATCACCGTAAACCAAAATCCAAAGGATTACAACAATTTATAGCATAAGTACTGATGGGGGAGAATCCGATTTGGCCCAACACTAGGGGGCCGGCCCAATGAAAGAGAGACAGCCGAATTTCATTCGGCCCATCAAGTAAATCGAATAGAAACGGCCCAAGCGCCTTATTGAAATAGTACGGTTTCGGCCCAAGCGGTGGGTTTTGTTAACAACCGTATTCGGCCCAGTCATAGCAAATAATAGGCCGAAGTGGGTCCGGCCCATTCCGGTTAACTGCTACCCAGCCATCGGCCTATTAACGGGATATTTCGGCAATTTCCTCTCAAACCCCAAAATAGTGCTATATCGGCTGCTACAAGAAGAGAACTTCCATCCTCCGCTATAAAAAGAAGGTTATTCATTACGAAAAAGGTACACCTTAAGCACTCAAGCTTCTTCCTTCCTTACTTCTGAATTGAATCTTCTTCAGAGGCTAACTTAACCATCGGAAGGGGTTCTCCTGGGCTGAAACCTGGGACCCTCGCTGACTGGTTCTTCTTCTCGCAGGAGTCTCGACTTGAATCTTCGCCGGTCTCTTCGTCCGAGTCGGCTTCGGCAACTGGTCTTTCGGTTCACATCTGGATTCTATTCTCGGAATCCATTAGTGATAGCTTCGGCTACATCACTTGGCGCCGTCTGTGGGAAACTTAAACATTATAGCCATGTCTCATCGACCAGTGACCAGACGATCCGGCCAAGACGAGGCGGAGACGCGAGCGACTCCGGCGTAGTCACTCCACGCCGAAGGTGCTCCGTCCATCCTTCCACAAGGTCCCGTCCTCCCAGCAATACCGGAGCCTCTCACTCCCAGGGACGACCGAGTGGAGGAACTCCAACAACAAGTAGCCACACTAGCCGCTACTGTCACTTCCTTGTCACCATTGCGGGATATGGTGTCTGCTATCGTCCAACACATGGGGTTGCTGAATCAACCCACACAGTAGATACTGCGTCTCCCTCAATACTGCCCTGCTACTCAGCTTGCGAAAGGATAGCCAACACTCTTGCGGGCGTTTCACAATGAAGCAGCATCAGCGCGCAGCGAACCGTTCGGGCCGCAAGGCCGAATTCCTCGCGCCAGCCATATTATGACGGAGCAGAACAATGCTTCGTCTGGATTTCATCCGACTGAGGCCGAGGGGAGATCGGCCGCAACCCAACCACTCCGGATCTGGACCGGAGACTAACAGAAATAAGGAAGGAAATGCAGTAGATGGTCTTCCGACCATATGGAGCACCTCTTGCCAGCACCATCCTGGAGCAGACTCCTTTCTCCCCAGAACTTCTGGCCGCTGAGGTACCTTCAAACTTCAAGTTACCAAAAGGACCTCTGTATGATGGAATGACAGATCCAGCTTGCCATTTCTAGAGATTTAATTCTTACCTCTCCGTCCGAGGGGTTTCTGAGGCAGTCCGTTGCCATCCCTTCTCCCTTACTATAGAAAAAATAGTTTTAACTTGGTTTGAAACATTGTCTCCCAATTCTATTCATTCTTTAGTACAATTAGGCCAATTGTTTATCGACCAATTCTATGATGCCACTCGGCAATGTAAAACTTCGGCCAGTTTGCTTGCCATTCGGCAAGGACCGACCGAGACCCTTCAAGAATACTTTACCAGGTTCCGGACCGAAGCAGCCCAGATTCCGAACCTGGACAGCTCGATTGCGGTCTCGGCCATCATCGGCGGATGCACAGACGAGGGGCTTCTCAGCTCTATTGGGAAGCGTCATCCTCCCACCTTCCAAGACCTGGTGGTTCGGGCCCATAAATAGAGGCCCTGATGATGTCCAAGGGCAAGAGTGCTGCCGAGACAGTATTGGCGATTACCCCTCCCGCGGCTCGTCCTCGCCCTGAAGATCATGAACCCTCTCGCAAGCGATACTAAAGAGAAGAATGGGGCCGAGACAAGCGCCGAGATCCGCAACAGCGGTATCTGCTGTTATCTGCTCCACCCTCCCGGATGCTCATGGAGGTGAAAGGTATGCTTCGGCAGCCTGAGCGCATCAGAACTGACCCTCGCCGAAGGGACTCCCGGAAATATTGTGAGTACCATCGGGAAACTGGGCATTCGACTGACGAATGTCGGCACCTTCGGGAGGAGATTGATCGCCTCATCAGGGAAGGCCGCCTGCCGCACTACCGACGAGTGCAGCCTCAGCAGCAGCAGAGCCAAGACGCCCCCGAAGCGCCAAGGCAACCCCAACTCACGAGTAAAGAAGCACCACCTCAGCCGAAAGCTACTTCGGCTCCGGTAAAAGCATCATACCAGCGACCCAGTGCCGGCAAAAGCATCATACCAGCGACCCAGTGCCGGAGCACGACGTCGTCAAGCCAAGGCAGTGTCGGATGTAGCAGCAATCGATGCTAGGCCAAAGAGACCTCGTCAAGAAGACATCGTCTTCGGCTAGGAGGATCTGACTAACGTTTAGGTCCCTCATGATGATGCCCTTGTTGTAAATGTTGTACTAAAAAACTACGATGTCCATCATATTTTTGTTGATAATGGAAGTGCACCCAATGTGCTTTTTTATGATTGCTTACTGAAAATAGGTTTGACCGAGGCTAATATGACCAAGGCTAATATGAAGCCTCACCGGGGGCCTTTGTTCGGCTTTAATGGTGCACCCTGTCGGGTGGAAGGCATCGTCCGGCTACCTGTGACCCTCGGTACAGTGCCGAGGCAGTTAACTATTGAGACAGATTTTGCCATCGTGAAAATTGATTCGGCCTACAATGCCATTTTGGCCGAAGGCTGATCGGAGGAATTGAAGCTGTGCCTTTATCCTACCATCAAAAGCTGAAGTTCCATACCAGTCATGGAGTCGGCGAGGCGAAGGGGAATCAAGAAGCTGCCCAACAGTGCTATATGATTTCGGTCAAAAGGAAGGCTGCGCCGAATCCCTTTCGATCGAATCTTCAGCCGAAGCATCCCCAGGAGAGGAACTTATAACTGTCCCAGTTCCAGGAGGAGAAGGCCGAACACTGATGATAGGTTCCGGCCTTGAAAAAACTGAAGCTGATAGACTTATCAACTTCCTGAAGGAGAACCTCGACGTCTTCGCCTGGTCTCCCTCGGATATGGCTGGAGTCGACCCGGAGGTAGCAGAGCATCGGCTGCACGTCGACCCGAATCAGCCTCCGGTCAAGCAGAAGCGGCGCACCTTCAACTAAGAAAGGAGGATGGCCATCCAGACTGAAGTACAAAAGGGGCTGAATGCGGGACATCTCCGAGAGGTGCATCATCCGGAATGGATCGCTAACGTGGTGATGGTGCCTAAAAAGGACGGTAAGTGGCGAATGTGTGTAGATTCCACTAACCTCAACAAGGCTTGTTCGATGGATAGTTTTCCGCTGCTTCGGATAGACCAGATGGTGGACGCCACTTCCGGCCATGAACTACTCAGCTTCCTCGACGCCGATTCGGGCTATCACTAAATCCGAATGCATCCGGACGACGAAGACAAGACAAGCTTTACGACAGACCTCAGCTTATACTGCTACACCCGGATGCCTTTCGGCTTGAAGAATGCTGGAGCAACTTATCAGCGTCTCATCAACAAAATGTTCGCTCCACAGGTCGGCCGAAACATGGAGGTCTACATCGACGACATGCTGGTAAAAAGCCGCGTCGCTGCTGATCATTTGGCCGATTTGGCCGAAACATTCTCTACCTTGCGCAGGTATAAAATGAAGCTGAACCCTGCCAAGTGCGCCTTCGGCGTAGCTTCCGGGAAGTTCATCGGCTATATGGTCATCTGCCGAGGGGTGGAGGCGAATCCTGTGAAGATTGCGGCCATCCTTCAAATGCGCCGTCCGACGAACGTCTGAGAAGTTCAAAGGCTAAGCGGACGAATCGCGGCATTTAGCCGCTTCATGTCGAGGGCGGCGGATCATTACTTCCCTTTCTTCAAGCTGCTAAAGAAGACAAATAACTTCTCCTGGACAGACGAATGCCAATCGGCTTTCGATCAGCTGAAGACTTACCTTTCTAGTGTTCCTGTTTTATCTAAGCCAGTCCAAGGAGAGCAACTGTTCATTTATCTTGCCATTTTTGAAGTTGCTATCAGTGCCGTCCTTGTCAGAGAAGAAGATGGTGTTCAAAGGCCAGTTTATTATGTAAGCCGAGCGCTCCACGGAGCAGAACTTCGATATCCAAGTCTTGAGAAGCTGGCTTCGATATCCAACTCTTGAGAAGCTGGCCTTGGCCCTCGCTGACTGGTTCTTCCTCTCGCAGGAGTCTCGGCTTGAATCTTCGCCAGTCTCTTCGTCCGGGTCAGCTTCAACAACTGGTCTTTCGGTTCACATCCGAATTCTGTCCTCGGAATCCATTAGTGATAGTTTCGGCTACATCAAGTACATTAGCTGATAATCGATTACAGAGGACAAAGTCTTGATTGGCAAAAAGTCTCCAAACTATATTAGTACTCAAAGATTTAGTATAGATACAACAAGGGACATATATACAAGACATACTACAACTAACGGCTGACCAAAGGCTTGTTTGATGCGACATAAAATATCATAAAAACTTGGTTTTGATTCACTGGTTTTAAAATTAGTAAAAATAATATCCTTGATTTTAAAGTTATCGATTTTGAAATTATTAATTTAAATTTATAATCATTTTAGATTGAAAACCGAAACTAACTAAAATAAAGATTTTAGTGTAGACACGCTAATTTTAACGTCATTTCGAGTAAATTTCATATCACACAATAATGCCTCATAATGGTCTGATAATTAATCATTAATTAATTTTTATTAATCTTTTTGAGTGTCGGGTTTAACAGATGTGGTTAAGTTAATCAATTGAATTGGTTTTAATTCAATTTTGAGTTAAAATATGAAGAATTCTAAAAGACGTCGACCCAAGTGGACGCCATTTAGAGTTTATTCTTGTTTTAACGATTAAATTTGAATTTTAATTAATTAATTAATTAACTAAAAGGCGTCTGGGAATGTCGACGTGTTTTAGGTTTCCTAGGCTGTTTCTACTTCCCCTCCGGATGTTTATCCTTATCTTAATTAGTCTAAAAGGCGTCTACATATGTGGACGCGTTTTACCTAATAAAGATAAAGATAAGTTTTCCCGGATGTTTATCCTTATCTTAATTAATCTGAAAGGCGTCAGCCAAGGTGGACGCGTTTTAGATAATTACAGATAAAGATGAATTAATCAGTAATTATCTGTCGGTTAAGATGGATAAATTTGGAGTTTTCAAATGTTAATCGCGAACGCAAGAAATGCCTATAAATACCTCGCATGTTGAGGAGAAAAGAGAAAAAAAGAAAAAAAACAGAATTGAATTGAGTTGAGCCATAGCGTTATAGCGATTTGAAGATCGAAGCAACAACGTCGTAACGCCGGAGCGCTGCCATTTCCAGAAGTCGGCATCCCTTTCAAGATCTTCATCCTTTCAAGGCTTCAACCGATTGGGCATAAGTTTTTCATTACTGCATTCATTTCATTAGTTTTAGTTTCATTTTTCATATTTACTTCATGCAAACACACACCACAGCATAATCTTTCAAAAACCTACTTGATTTAAGGGGTTTCAAAGCCATTAAAAAGTAAGTTTGCTGTTTTAAATATGCTTAAAACCATGATTAGTTCAGATACTACTTCTATTTAAATTCTCATCATAGTTCTTCATTTTTCTTTTTCTGTCTCTGCTGCACTCAACGACAACAAGAGATCAAAAAAGGGGAAATCAAGTACAACTTCTGGACGATCCTCAACCTCAAACTCAACAGCAAGAACAAAAGAAGCAAAGAAAGGGCTCTCTTTCTTCAGCCGGCTGAGGAAGGGGAACCAAGGACTTAATCTTCCGCGTTTTGAAAGGTAGGCGATCATACTTTCTTTTGAAACTTTTTAAGTTAAAAGTTTCTGGCGATCACTGCACTTTAATTGCTGTTTTTAATAGGTTAGTTTACACCTAAACAACATAGATATTTCATGTTAATCACACGGTCATTCTAAGCACCTACAGCTTTTTTGGCGATCACGGTGGGACTTGGTCTCGCCATCTTTTAGTTTCCTTTTGTTCTTGCTATCATCATATCGGGCACCCACGGTGCACCACTTGTGTCTCTGGACACGTCCTCACCAATTGGTGAGTGTTTAGTTTAATTGATTTCCCTCGTGCACCACGTGCACACCCCAGTGGCAAGATCTTGCCTCCCCTTTGATTAGTTCAAAAAGCTGTTTTTTGTGATGAAATGCTATGTGATTGCGTGATTTCTTAGTTGTTTAGATAGTAAATCATCCTGTTTAAAATCTGAAACTAAAAAATCTTTGCATGAGTCGATTGTTTACTGCATTTTACCCTGTTTAAGGAGGATTCGACCCAGAAAATCCTTCTGGAAATCTGTTTCTGCGAACTAAAAAGCGTCCAGGAACAGCGACGCGTTTCAAAACCGCGTCGTCACTCCTAGACGCCTTTTAGCCTCCAGGCTTTCTCTGCTGTTTGCATCTCTTTCTGCGAAATAATTAAGTTCTGTGTTGAATAGCGTCTACCATAATCGACGCTATTCAGACAGTTTTTAGTTATTTTCCATGCTTTCTCTGCTGTTTGCATTTGTTCTCTGCGAAAGAATTAAGTTCTGTTTTGAATAGCGTCGACTATAATCGACGCAATTCAGACAGTTTCTTAATTATTTTTCAGTTTCCAGATTTCTGTGGTTGAGTGCTAGCTACCCATTACTTTATTAAGCATTAGAGGCCATCCAGGTCGCAGGACATACGCATTGAGGCTAAAACCCTCCTCTTCTTAGGAACACATTACTCGACGTCAGCAACTCTCTCTGATTGGGTTGGTCCCTTGATCAGACTAGAGAAGTTGACGTTGAGACCTCCATAAGTCCCCAAAATCAAGGTATTCCTCCTTGATCATCGGGCTGGTTGTACCAATTGAAGTCCCGGTTAGATTCTGAAAGCGTTGTGAGAGAAAGCCCTAGAGAATAACGGTGGAAATCGAACTGAAACTAGGATCCTTTCCCTGAGCGAAATTGTGGTTTAATCCAATTCAAATAACTCAACAAGGAATCCTAAAATCACGTTAAGCATCCACTTGTTTGATTAATCTCTGCACAACTTGTTTGATTAAATCTTTGAAAAGAATATAACATCATGTTGCTACGATAAGGTAGGGACTTGAGTGTGGCTCCAGACGCCATGATTAATTACGAGGGAGATGCTAATGCCCCTCGGAATTCTGAGTACAACTACGAGAACGGGAGAGATGCTGATGCCTCCCGTAGTTCTATCCCCATTCCGTATCGTCTAGATGGGAATGTTCGGACACCTCTTTTGCCTCCACGTGATCAATACCCTGATCCTCTTCCGCATGAATATGCGATCCCTAATCCTGATCTCGAGGGGGACATGAATCAGAATGATCCCTCATCCTCTGATCCTACGGATCTCGTCAACGCTCTGGGAGTTCTTGCCTCCCGACTGGACCCTCAACAGTTCGAGGCCATCCAGTCTATTTTGAAGGGGAAGGCACCTATGCAGCCTGCTGAGCCGAACCCTATGGCTCCCCCTGTTGTTATTCAACAACCTCCTCCTCCTTATATCCATCAGGCCATGGAAGGCCTTCATCTTACTTCTCGGCCCACTGGGCCGCAACTTTCATCATCCAGACAACTGGCTAGACCGCAAACGCCTACTTATCAAAATGCCCTCGGGCATGGCGGAAGCGCTGCCGGACCTCCCCTCTATTGTCCACCCTGTCCAACGTACTCTAGGCAGCAGGCCTACCAAGTACCTCCTCCTCCTCCTCCTCCTCAAGCAGATCTGACCACACAAACGCTGCTGGCCAAAATGGAGCGTATGGATGAGCAATTTAATAACCTCCAGAAAATGATGGGGGTCAAAGCTGTGCCAGAAATCAGTCTACCGAGTCTGCCAGTATTCCATCTGCCACCCTCTGAGATGCCAGTGTACCGAAAGTACAACGGTACTGGTAACCCCTTCACACATCTGAAGGAGTTCATGTATGAATCCTCTTTCTGGCAGAACGACAAGAGGTCGTTGGCCTTCTTGTTCAGGAGATCTCTAGAGGGACCAGCCCTCGAGTGGTTCTTTTCTTTGGAACCCTCAGAAGTAGAGGATTACGGTATCGTTTCACGCAAATTTATTCAACGATACCAGGACAGAGTTGCACCCTCCTTGTCTATCACGGACCTCATTGCGGAAAAGATGAAACCTGATGAGGAGTTTGTCAGTTTTGCTGACAGGTGGCGGGGTCTGGCTGAAAAGATGAAGGATCACTTGTCCGAGTCCGAACAAGTGAAAATGTTAATTTCCAATGCCACCCCCCAGTTCAAGCTCGTCCTCTCCTTGAACAATTTGACTAACATGGCAGAGCTCTATGAAAGAGCACGGTACTACCAGAATGCCTTCAAGGACGCTACGTTCTCTAGCGTCTTTGATCCTCATAGACCTAGCAGACCTCCGCCTCGGAAGCCTGCAGTGCCAAATTCTCCCAGCACAGGTCCAACTACTGAGGGCACGCTCTCTCATGAGCAAGTGAGTACCATGAACAATAACTCGCCCCAGTTCGTGAGGAGTCAGCAGCAGTACCAGAGGCCACAGCAACAAGGGTACAGATAGCAGCAGAACCCCCAGTACCAACAGCAGTATCAACGGCCCCAGCAGCCGAATCAGAATCAAAACCAGCAACAGCTACAGCAACAGCCGCAACGGCAACAGCAGTATCAGGAGCAACAACAGCCACAGTACCAGCCGCGCGCACCGCCGGCGTACCACAATGTCCCTCCTCCTGGTGACTACAACCAACAAAGGAGACCTCCAGGCCCGAAGAGGGCAGAATACCCGGCTCTCCCAGAATCCTTGGCCGATATCTTCAGTGCTTTAATGGCAGCCAACGCCTTAGTTTTGCCAAGGGAGAAGGCCGTCTGGCCTCAAAATGCCGATACATCCAGGTATTGCTACTTTCACAGGCAACCTGGGCATACCATTGACACCTGCTTCCAATTCAGAGATTATATCCATGATCTCAACGAGCAGGGCGGCATAGACTGGGAGGAAATGAAGAAATACATAACAGCCCTGAAGGCGAGAAGACCGCAGCAGCAAGCAAGACCACCAGCACAAGCAGCAGCACCACCCAACATGGGCATAGTGCAGAATCCACTCCCGGAGCACCAGAACCAGAACCAGGTTGCTCCCATTCTAACGAACAGCCAGTCTGAGGCTGGTCGTGGGCAACAATGGAGGATAGAGGACTCTTCCTCTCTCTACTCAACGGGTCACGTTCAAAGTACCGCAGAGCGATTACTACGCCGCACCATCCACATACCCAGACCACAACCCGTCACCATTACCCCGCTACCCACACCTACATATCACTCGCCCTCATCCAATAACCCATTACCACTACCCACCTTCCTTAGACCCATTGCGCCCCGCACTCCTACGCCTCCATCATATACCCCTCCGCAAACCAATAACGCACCCCTTTTACCATCAAGGCCACTATTACGCGTACCATTTCCTACTTCACCCATTACCACTACCACCTACCCAGATATGCCCCAACCATCCAAACCATTACTACGCGTACCATTCCCCACTTCGCCAACCACTTACCCATCTACCATCCAACCATCTAGGCCTTTAATCCGCACCGCGCCATCACCACCTAACCCAACGCCACCACCTACGCATCAACCCTCCGCACCGCTTACGCCACCCAACTCTGCGGTACTCAAGGTGTCACCCGGATCCTCCACGGTCGAGGAACACGCGCTCCGGAGTGGGAGGATTTTCAACAAGGTCTTTCCTCAGTCCACAGTCAGAGACGGCCCATCACAGCCGACTGAGGAAGCCCATAATGAAGAGAGTGCACCAGGCACTCAATATGACTTGTTGAAACATCTGGACAGAACACCGGCACGGATCACTGTACTGGAATTGATTAAAAGGTCCAAGATTCACCAAGAAGCTTTAATGGAATACCTACAGAAGGTGATGGTCAATGAAGACGTGCCGGTAGAGAAAATTGCAGCACTACTAGTTCCTCAGGGGGATCAGCCCTCAATTACATTCCACACATCGGAACTAGCACCGCCAGCCGCCAGAAGCATGGCTCTGAGCATCACGGTCAATATCTCCAAGAAGGCCGTGGATGCATGCCTGGTTGATACAGGGGCTTCAATTAATGTTTTACCTCCGAAGACCCTGGAGCTATGCGGTGTGCCCAAGGAGAAATGGCTGCCAAGCCCCATCTCAGTTACGGCATATGACAATTCTACCCGTTCCCCTCTGGGAATGGTTTACTTAAAGGTAGAGTTAGGTCCAGTAAGTCATGCAGAGGTTGAATTTCATATTCTAGAAATCGACCCTTCCATAAATGCCATTCTGGGACGTCCTTATATCAAAACTCTTGAGGCGATTCCTTCTACGAATCACCAATGCCTCAAATTCCCTTACAAAGGACGAATTATTAAAGTGACGAGCATGCCGATCCTTGCTGCTGCTCATACATTGAATATTAAATCTGCTGTTTTACCTGGCCGACAACCTTTTCTGTCGGTATTACAGGTCTACCGTCCAGTGGCTGATCCTTTGAAAGCCGCTACCATTTCTCCATATCCATTAAATGCTATCAAAAGGGGGAAGTGCATGAGTACCCCGGGATGGAGAATCATGATGAAGAACGGCTACAAGCCTGGGAAAGGTCTGGGCACACAGTTGCAAGGCAGGACCACTCCTGTTAAAGATCATCGGGCAGTACCTGGAAGTGGTCTGGGCTATAGGCCGAGCAAACTGAAGCAAGACAGGGTTCAGCAAGAAGATGGTCAAGAAATCTTGGAAACAATGTCCACACCACTGAAAGAAGGCCGAGATCCCTTAACATGGACTCTATATACACATTTTGTGAAAGGGCCCATACTTAGTCACGACAACATGGTGGTCATTACTTCCTGTTTTGACTTCCATGACATATATGGGAGGGATTTGGCCAGACATTGTTCCGAACTACTTACGTACCAATCCTTGGAGGCTCTGCGGCCTATGAAGAGGAGGAAATTCCATGACCCTGAATGCGAATGGTACAGATGGTTCGACTTAAGGGACCTGTACATAGCACTGAACAGACTATTCCTGGATCCTGCAGAACCCAAGTGGCCACCGCAGATTGACGAGCTAATTGAGAGCCCTGGCACAATCTTTGACAAGCGGATACTGCTGTCCGAACAAACTGATGAAGGGGAGCCAGATGACCCCTATGAAACTGGTTATACAACAGATCTGCTATGGAGGGGGACATATCCTTCACATGTCCTAATGCTCCATACTCTTTTTCGTACACTACTCTTGACCCCGACTTGGTCGCGGGTCATAATTGAAGATATTCCACGGGCTCCGCCCATTATGATAACTCTGTCCCCTCGGGACTTTATTCCACAACTTCCTCTCGACCTAGAGAGGATGTATGATCTAATCTGGGACATATTGCTATATGATCCCCCTAATCCTCTGGCCTTGGTGCCACTTCCTCCGTCTGATTCTCCTCCCATTTGTATTCATTCCTGTTTTATGTTTAATTATTTCATTGTCCAAAAAAAAACGCCAATTTGGCAACAAATTCTTCCCAAATCATTATCGAGGAAACATCTTACTTGTCCGATTACACCCCATCGCGCGGGTCCGTCGGTCAAGATTCTCTCCTAGATCTACTCTGTCCCTCCCCACGGGAGGATTCCCCTGTATTTCCACCTGTATCCCAGGATTTTCATCCTGCTTCATCTTCATTAGGTTATGATAGGCAGTTTAGTGAAGTTAGGGAGTCTAGTTTTAGTCAGTTTAGGAAGTCTAGGAAGCCTAAGGGTAGGCAAATTCCAGAAAGATACCTCCAGGATTTGGCTGATAAATGTTCCTTTTGCTCTTTAATCCCTCAGCTTTTAGAAGATCCAATTCAGATGCCAGAAGATTGTACAGATGATGAGTCAGTCAATGATGGGTATGGGGTATATGAGTTAGTACATGAAAAGGACCCCATTGTTGAAGATGAGGAAGATGATGAGGACGCAGCTGAGGCATATGCCAGTGGAGTGAAGAGATTTGATGAACCTTCAGCTGCCGTCGAAGAGCCCACAAAAGAAATAAACTTAGGGACTGAAGACGAACCTAAGGTTGTCCTCGTCAGTAAAAATCTTTCTGCAGAGGATGAGAAGGCAATGGTACAAGTGCTTAAAGATTATAAGGACACTTTCGCCTGGAGTTATGAGGATATGCCGGGGTTAGACTCATCTTTAGTTGAACACAGGTTAACATTAAAGGATGGAGCTAGTCCGGTCAAGCAGAAATTAAGGCGATTCCACCCACAAATGGCTTTAAAGATGAAGGAAGAAGTCGACAAATTACACAAAGCCAAATTCATTAGAGTTGTCCTTTATCCACAATGGGTGGCCAATATAGTCCCGGTTATGAAAAAGGATGGGAAGGTCAGAATTTGCATTGACTTCCGCGATCTGAACAGGGCGTGTCCTAAAGATGATTTTCCATTGCCTCATATTGATGTACTCATCGATAACACTGCTGGCTATGAGACGTTATCATTTATGGATGGATTTTCAGGATACAACCAGATTAAGCTGGCAGAAGAGGATCAAGAGAAGACTTCATTCACTACACCTTGGGGAACATATTGTTATGTCGTCATGCCATTTGGATTGAAGAACGCTGGAGCCACCTATCAAAGGGCCATGATGGCAATATTTCATGACATGATGCATATAGATTTGGAAGTGTATGTGGATGACTTATTGGTTAAGTCTAAAACAAAGGCTGAGCACGCCAAAGTTTTGGCAAGGGTATTAGAGAGATCGAGAGAATATCAGTTGAAGATGAACCCCAAGAAATGTGTATTCGGGGTATCTTCAGGAAAATTGCTTGGATTCATTGTCAGCAAACGGGGAATTGAGATCGATCCCAATAAGGCGAAGGCTATCAGAGAAATGCCACCTCCCAAAAACTTGAAAGAGTTAAGAGGATTAATCGGGAGGTTACAATTTATTCGCCGTTTTGTCTCCCAGCACTCACAAAGGTGTAAGCCGTTTTACGAGCTTACCAAGCCAGGAGTCAAATTCAATTGGGACGATAAGTGTCAGGAGGCATTTGATGGATTAAAGGACTATTTGGCAAGTCCTCCTGTTTTGAGACCACCATCTCCAGGCAAACCATTGATACTTTATATTTCTGTCCTGGATGATGCAGTGGGGGCTGTCTTAGCACAAAAGGATGAAGAAGGAAAAGAGAGGGCAGCCTACTATCTCTCTAAACTTCTCAACCCCGCTGAACAGAGATACACGGCGATGGAGAAAACATGTGCAGCATTGGTTTGGGTTGTTCAGAAATTAAAGCATTATTTTCTGGCCCATGAAGTCCACCTCATCGCTAGGATGAATCCGATCAAATTCCTTCTGGAGAAATCTGTTCTTACTGATAGGTTAGCGCGATGGCAAAGCTTTCTATCTCAATTCGATATCATTTACATTCAACAGAAAGCAATCAAGGGCTATGCCATAGCAGAACATCTCGCTCATCATCCCCTTCCTCGATTTGATCCAGTGCGATCAGAGTTTCCGGATGAGGAACTGATGTCCGTAAATCAAATCAGAGATGATATGTGGACTCTGCATTTTGACGGAGCTCTGAATTCTCATGGAAAGGGTATCGGAATCGTTCTGTTATCACCTGAAGGTGTCACCATTCCACAAGCCTTTCAGCTTGATTTTCCAGTCACCAACAACATAGCTGAATACGAGGCACTTCTTGCTGGTCTCGAGGCTGCTCATTTGCATGGTGCAACCAAACTCAGGATTGTAGGTGACAGCCAATTAATTCTTCGCCAAGTGCTGACCAAGTATCGAACTCTTGATCCCAAGCTCAAGCCATATCAAGAACTTACTTCTGCTTACTCAAAGCTTTTCACAAAGTTGATCTTTGTCCATGTTCCTAGAAATCAAAACATCTTAGCTGACGCTCTAGCTTCACTTGCATCTTCTCTTGATTTTCCTATCAGCAAACAATCTGAATCAATCATAGTTCATAGGCGTCTTTCACCCGCCGTGAAAGATCCTTCATTTCTTAGAACTAAGGAGAAGTTGCTGAAGAAATTCAAAGATGGAAGTATCGTGGAGAAAAGAGAAATCATGTTGATGGAGCTGTTAAAAGAGATGGATGATGAACAGAAGCCATGGTATTATGAAATTGCAAAATATTGTGAAGATCAATCGTATCCTGAAGAAGCTACAACTGAGGAGAAAAGAGCTATCAGGAGAGTTTCTCAACGATACACCCTAGTTGGGGGAGCATTATATAAGAGAGGTTTTGATGGAGTTCTTCTGAGATGTTTAGACGAGGATGAGCTTTGGAAGGTTATGGAAAGAGCTCATAGTGGAGTTTGTGGTGGCCATGTCAATGGACAGATGCTAGCAAAGAAGATCCTTAGACAAGGATTTTATTGGCCAACCATGGAAGAAGATTGTGTAGGATATGTCCGTAGGTGTGCTAAGTGTCAACTTCACGCCGACAAAATTCATTCTCCTGCATCTTCACTCCATCTTGTTTCTTCCCCATGGCCTTTCTCCATGTGGGCTTTCGACATTATTGGACCTCTTGGTAACCCAGATTCCGGCATCAAGCAAAAATCTTTCATTCTCACGGCAACGGAATACTTCACCAAGTGGGCAGAAGCTGAAGCATATGTGGAGATCAAAGCATCAACCGTCTGCAAATTCATCATGGAGAACATCATCACAAGATTCGGGATTCCAAATCGTCTGCAAGTACCATCGTCACCGACAACGGACCGCAGTTCGTGTCACAGGAATTGAAGGACCTCTGCAACAGGTATAAAATTGCATTGCATCATTCATCTCCTTATTATCCGCAAGGCAATGGTCAAGCAGAGGCAACTAATAAGACTTTGATAAAAATCATCAAAAAGACGTGTAAATCTAACAAATTCGTAGATTGGCCAGAAAAATTGGTTGAGGCTCTATGGGCCTACCGAACTTCAATCCGCACGCCTACTGGACAAACTCCTTATTCCTTAACATTTGGAATGGAGGCGGTAGTTCCATATGAGATCCTTATACCGTCATTAAGAGTACAATTGAACAAGGAATTCTCCATTGATGAACATCGTTCAGCACTTCTTGCTCAATTGGAACTTTTAGACGAGAAAAGATGGTCAGCTGCTAATCATGCAAAAGTTTATCAAAACAGATTAGCACGTTTTTATCAAAAAAAAGTCATTGAACGAAAGTTCAAAGTCGGTGAAATGGTTGTTAAAAGAATTTTTGTAAAACCTGGTGGTCCGCGTTCTAAGCTCCAACCCAACTGGGAAGGACCTTATGTTGTATCGCACGCTTATCCTGGTAATGCTTATCGTTTGGTTAATGCAGAAGGAGAAGAGCTAAATCATCCCTGGAATGGTTTACACCTTAAGAAATACTACCCTTAGGTTAAAGAGTCGATCAGTATGGTACAAAGACCGGTAGAATCAGAAAATTTATAAACTCAAATTTCTTTGTTAGTCTGAATATTTAACTTCAAACCCATTACCGCACACACTGACACGTTTGATTCGTGAGTAACAAGAGATGCCAAGTCCTTAAGAATATCAAAAGCTTGACTAAGAGTATAAAGTACAAATCATTCCTTTTAAAATAAAATTCTGTTTTACACTCGGCCCATGATGTCGGAACGAGACTTAGAATATACTACCAAGAATACCCGCCATCTTAGTAGGAGGCCGTCATAAAAAAAATGGGGGAGATCCGTTCCAAAGCAAAGCAAAGAAAGAATAGAAAAGCAAAAGCAAGGCAAAAAGCCAAATTCAAATCAAAAGGCCAATACACTACAAACGTTACATCAAGGCCATGAAATGAAACAAAAGGGAACGCAAGGTCGATAAATACCCCGGAAAGAAAATGACCGAACCCCAACAGATATTAGGGTTGGAAAGGGACATCTTTTTAGGTCTCCGGAACCTTCTCATGGGCTTTCTAAATCTATTCTTCTTTTCTTTCTAAAGAGGTGTACTTCAAGCTTAAAGAATGGTTTAGATTGACTAAGGGTCAAATCATCAAATGGGATCACGAATGGAAACACAAGTTCAAA
Source organism: Zantedeschia hybrid cultivar (assembly GCA_030544215.1). Taxonomy (NCBI): domain Eukaryota; kingdom Viridiplantae; phylum Streptophyta; class Magnoliopsida; order Alismatales; family Araceae; genus Zantedeschia; species Zantedeschia hybrid cultivar. The sequence goes on from JARZZO010000015.1 coordinate 1,856,598, forward strand.
CACGATGGGTTTTAAGTTAAGTTGTTAAAGAACAATTTGGAAATTAAGTTAATAAATGAATATGATCTTTTGATCTAAGTACCATACTGGTTTTTTAGTCAAAAAAAAAAAAAAAAAAAAAAAAAAGTCAAAAAAAAATGTATATGTCAAAACTCAAAAAAAATTGCATAGTCAAAAATTCAAAAAAAAATGTATATGTAAAAAATTCAAAAAAAATTGCATAGTCAAAAATTCAAAAAAAAATGTATATGTCAAAAATTCAAAAAAAAAAATTGCATAGTCAAAAATTCAAAAAAAAAAGTACATATTTCAAAAAAAAAAAAAATGTACATTTTTCAAAATCTAAAAAAAAAAAATACATATTTCAAAACCCCAAACAAAATGAAAATTTCAAAACCACAAAAATATTTCAATTAGCATTTGCTTGTGACATTTAGTGTGTTTCATTCCTTTTATTTTCAGTGAGCATCTGTTTGCTTGTATGTTGCATTTTGCTTAAGTTTGATTATTCTTATTACCTTTGTTAATAAAGGCTATGCCCCTTGACCATTTATTGAAGAAAAAATTGATTGACCATTTATTTGGCCAGGCAAGGGGCTAAGCCTAAACAGATACTTAACTTGTTTGTTCAAGTCATATACAGGATACAAGGCATTGGTAAAGTTAGAATTCGAGTAGAGAACAGTCAAGAACCTGTTTCTGAAATTCAAGAAAACCCAAGTAAAGCTGGAAATATCAAGAAAATCCCATTGTGGGAGTCAAGAAGTCCAGACCGTGGCTAAAAAGACGGTTATTTCTACCCTTGTACTCTTTCCATGTAATTATTTGCATTATTACTATATGATAAGTATTTATTAGATTGTATCAAGGACCTTGTGGTTTTGATGAAACTGGAATTTGAGTTCCCCTACAACAAAAACAGTGATAATTCCAGAGGATTTTTAATCGCATGGATAGGCCGTTGGATTGTTGATTAGTGAGGACGATGGTTCCACTTTTGTGAAACGGTGCGTGGATAAACAAGCTTCGGCTTAGCACTGAATTACAAGAATTGGTATCTTGACTCATTAATGACAATTTAACAATATTATCTTTGATTAATTTATATTTTATTTGACTTTATATTTTTCTTTTAGCCCAGCATGCATCATGTAGGACTTTGAAATCATTGAAATAAGGATTAATTACTGATTAAGTTTCAGACCATAAATCAAATAATCTCAACATGATATGAAATATTCCATTCCGAATTGAGTATCTTGATTATCTTTGAGGTTCGCTTAAAGATATCCTTAGAATTCTATCTTTGATTGGATTCTTTATCCGATATTCTTGTTTTCTTTTAAGATCCATCATGGCTGTAGCACGTCCACATTGGCTGGCAAACGCTCCCCATGATGAAACCCGCAGTGTCTACGACCTGGGGTACTTCCCACTCCGAGGAGGTTGATCGACTTTATTTTATTTCCTTGTCTACTTCATCCAGACAGGATTAATTCCATTGATTTCTTTGAGCTATCTTCATTGATAATTTCGAGAAAAATTCCAGTCATGTGATGTTAAGAGCGTGTCTCATCACACCTTGGCATCACCTTTTCAGTACATTCCATTCCATTTCACTCCCTTGCAAAGACGATGCCAAGGTGAGGCAGCTGTAGACACGCTAATTTTAACGTCATTTCGAGTAAATTTCATATCACACAATAATGCCTCATAATGGTCTGATAATTAATAATTAATTAATTTTTATTAATCTTTTTGAGTGTCGGGTTTAACAGATGTGGTTAAGTTAATCAATTGAATTGGTTTTAATTCAATTTTGAGTTAAAATATGAAGAATTCTAAAAGACGTCGACCCAAGTGGACGCCATTTAGAGTTTATTCTTGTTTTAACGATTAAATTTGAATTTTAATTAATTAATTAATTAACTAAAAGGCGTCTGGGAATGTCGACGTGTTTTAGGTTTCCTAGGCTGTTTCTACTTCCCCTCCGGATGTTTATCCTTATCTTAATTAGTCTAAAAGGCGTCTACATATGTGGACGCGTTTTACCTAATAAAGATAAAGATAAGTTTTCCCGGATGTTTATCCTTATCTTAATTAATCTGAAAGGCGTCAGCCAAGGTGGACGCGTTTTAGATAATTACAGATAAAGATGAATTAATCAGTAATTATCTGTCGGTTAAGATGGATAAATTTGGAGTTTTCAAATGTTAATCGCGAACGCAAGAAATGCCTATAAATACCTCGCATGTTGAGGAGAAAAGAGAAAAAAAGAAAAAAAACAGAATTGAATTGAGTTGAGCCATAGCGTTATAGCGATTTGAAGATCGAAGCAACAACGTCGTAACGTCGGAGCGCTGCCATTTCCAGAAGTCGGCATCCCTTTCAAGATCTTCATCCTTTCAAGGCTTCAACCGATTGGGCATAAGTTTTTCATTACTGCATTCATTTCATTAGTTTTAGTTTCATTTTTCATATTTACTTCATGCAAACACACACCACAGCATAATCTTTCAAAAACCTACTTGATTTAAGGGGTTTCAAAGCCATTAAAAAGTAAGTTTGCTGTTTTAAATATGCTTAAAACCATGATTAGTTCAGATACTACTTCTATTTAAATTCTCATCATAATTCTTCATTTTTCTTTTTCTGTCTCTGCTGCACTCAACGACAACAAGAGATCAAAAAAGGGGAAATCAAGTACAACTTCTGGACGATCCTCAACCTCAAACTCAACAGCAAGAACAAAAGAAGCAAAGAAAGGGCTCTCTTTCTTCAACCGGCTGAGGAAGGGGAACCAAGGACTTAATCTTCCGCGTTTTGAAAGGTAGGCGATCATACTCTCTTTTGAAACTTTTTAAGTTAAAAGTTTCTGGCGATCACTGCACTTTAATTGCTGTTTTTAATAGGTTAGTTTACACCTAAACAACATAGATATTTCATGTTAATCACACGGTCATTCTAAGCACCTACATTTAGAACTCAACTAATTTTGAAATACCGCTCCATTTGGTAGGGACCCGTAGTACAATGCACTTGTGTGTAGAGATGTAAATGATTCCTAAAAATTCGTTTATCTATCCATTTTCAAAGCTTAAAGATAATACATATTAGAAGATAAGTATAAAGATACTATTCGAATGATTTAGAACAAGGATAAGGATACATCTTTTTTCGAGTCCGATTATCAAGTATCCATCCGTTTTCTTTTGCTCATCTTATCTACTGGTAATATCTTATTTAAAACTCTCATTTCTAAATGAAATCTTCAATCTTGTACTAACATAATTACATATCTTCTTGCCTACACCATTCTTTCTTGTTTGCAAGGTTACATGTGTCACGTTATTTATAATTAAATTTGTATAAATTAATTAGAAAAATTTATACATATGTATATTTTGAAAGTAGGACTTCCTTGTTCCTTATAGAGACATTATGTTCACACACGGTATTGTTCGATAATTAACATATATGTATCCATTTTCGATAATGCCCGAAAACTTTAAAAGATAAGAGTACAAGAGGATAATGATAAGGAGTTTTTTAAAAAAATCCCTCATGGAGATTAGCAAAAGTTTGGTGTGAGGGTCCTATTTAAAAGTTTCCTCTCTCTACACTTAGCGGTTGTCTGTTTTAGTGTAAAACTTTATAAATCACCGGTTTCTAAATCATTGGTTTCAAAACAAGTGAAATTTCCTTGTTTTAGAATTAAGAAATGTTTGTTTAATTGTTTGTAAAATAAAATAAGAGGGATGTTTCAATCTTCTTGTTTTGATTTACAGTAGAACATCAAAACAAGAAAATTAAGCTGTCAAGTGGATAGACAAAGTCCAAACAAGATTTTACTTTACATTATTTTACATCATTCTAACTGAAAACATTGTAAAATAAAATAATTATTTTAAATTACGTTGTTTTCCATTAAAACAAATAGTCTCATCCTCACTCACTTCGAGGACCCGGATTCGTATTGTTGCGGTCGCAGGGGTCCAAGGATTATTCCAATCCCAGATCCTTGATGTGCGTCCACCCGGACCGTTTGTTTTTTGCTTGCCCGAAACTGTGTACCGCCCAGCTCCGTGGGTTTCCGGGCAGCTGCCTTCCACATCGAGTCCTTCACGAATTTTGCATGCCAAAAGCCCGAAGCTATTTTGTTCCGTGTACCTTCTAAGCATCTCACAGGTACCATGTTTGTGTGTAAATATTGCCGGTCCTAACATCTGATAATAGCTAAAGATGGATTTCGGCCAACTTACTAATTGTGAATATGGTTCTAAACTCTGAACCTAATCAAAAATAACTTAACGATGATTGTAATGGGATCATTGAAGAAATCAGATAACTTTTTTTTTTTTTTCTCTTTAGTTATTTTTGAGCCCAAAAGTGCCATAACTGAAGTAGTTGAGGAATATACTTATAAGAGAAATACTTGCCCCCAACATGCGGCTTCATGCGGCAGCGCTCGGATTGCATGAGTATGCAATCTTTTATTTTATTATTTTTTTAATCATTTGATTAAAGATTGAATGATACGACAACCGAGTTGAGGACCTTGAGGTGGTCTCAAACTCGATAATTTTTTAAAAAATAAAAAAATTCATATTGCTTGGCTGTCATCCTGTCAAAGTGATTGGACGATAATGCTCAGGACATTGCATGCCACATGGATTTGAAATGTTCTAAGTATTGCAACAAGTATTTTTCCACTTATAATGTTTTACACTGCATGTTACAACATAGATATAATTGTAATATGTTCAAATTTATCAGTTTATCAATGGTTTTTAATTCCGTTAGATTTTAATACAAGAACCATTCGATCCATGGACTACCATTAGCTCATTCTTGAGCCAAAAGAGTGCCAAGATATGTGATCCTGAGTTAATTCTAGTAACTGGTTACCACATGGCCTCCAAATGGCACTTGAGTGAATGGAAGGTTGATTACTCATTTCATTAAAGAACCAATGCATTAAAATTTTGAGTTGAATGATTTAAGAAAGAATAATGTTACATTATGATTATTAGGCACGTTATTCTTTGAAAGAAAACCAAAACGATGCCCTCAAAAATTTTAAAAAATGAGTCCTTATGATGTCGATTCGAGCTGTTTAGCCATTAGATTAAGAACCTTCAAATTAAAGAAAGGGAAAAGCATGGCCTCAGAAATCTATTAAAACGTTCGGAGTGAAAAGTTAATGGTAAATTAAGAAATTTCATCGAAAAGAACGCCTAACTTGCCTTGTCCAAACAGTGCAGATCCCTGAAGTATACTTACCGAGGGGAGTGTATAAGAATAAAGAGGGACATTTACAAAACAACCTTCTATGTAAAACTTCTTTGATTTCACGTAGAGAATTTTGTTGCAAATATTAGGGCCCTTCCTCCCTAGAGATGCAAACAGGGTTGGATTTTGTGTGGATTTAAGGTAAAATCTATGACTATGTTCGTTAAGCTATCGGTTTAAAAATGTTATTTGTCAACAGTTAAATTCAAAACTAACATGGGGTTGAGAAGGTGGCCACCATGGATCATGTTCGATGCCTGGTGGCCTGGGGTACGGAGTTTATGCATATCAATTTAAAATGACCATATGTGACCCATAAGAAAACGATGGATCGAATGATCAGGCTATTGGTTATCATTTGCGTCCCTACTTGATGCAGTGCAGGTAACGGTGATATGGCTAGAGTCAGAAGATAAGAAGAAATAGAAAAAAAAGGAGAATTTATATTGGAATCGGACACCATGTCAACGAAATGCGCATAACTTTCATCTCGGGAGTCGGATTCATGTGTAAGATTTCAATTCAGAATCGTCGTTCCGAGAAAATCGATGTGATTTATTGCTTATGACAGTAATGCATCATTTTTGAAGTCAAATTTCATCGTTTCAACAGCGAACAAATCAATTTTAATGAAAAATTACTATTTTTAGTAACCTTTCAGATATAGATTAGGAGGATTGAAAAATATTGATGTTTTCATAGCAATATGCTTAGCTCACCCTATCAATTGAAACTCGCCGAGATAATCCGCCTACAAAGTTCCAGACCGTGATGGCCCCCGACGTAGGGGGGCCAAAACAGACGGGCTCACACGTCTGTTTTCCAAGTAGCACTTTAGATTGCAGCCCCTAAAATAGTCATTTTAGCATAGGCCATCCTTATATAAATATTAAATCATAACAACTTTATAAAACTGTAATTTGTTAAGCATTTCTAAAATTCAAAGAAAAATCTCGAGTATGGTGGAAAAAATGCACTAAAAGGATTTTTCAATAAAATCAGTTTCACATAATTGTTTACTGAATAGATTTAAAGAAGTTCTTTTTCCTTCCAAATTGAATAAATCAGAGGACCTAAAATGTTCCATGAATTATTTTTTTGATAAATTTACCCTTACTATGTAGCATATATAGTTTCATCTACATCCTTAAAATTGACCTCTTATTTTTAATACTCTTACATTCTAAGATAATTACACTTAGACACTCACTCATCCACACTGTTTGATTTAAGGATGGAAATGACAGCAATATCCTTCGAATTTGCGCTTGTGCAAAGCCATAGGGTGCAAACCAGCCAAGTCAACCCCAGTTTTGCTCTGTTCAAGTTTGATTCAAGTAATTTTAGTTGAGTTTGAATTTGAGCCGAGTGTCTAGGATGCTTGTTCAAGCTTGTCTCTTAGATATTAAATGAGTTCGAATTAAATATCAAGTAGTTCACGAACTTAATGAATCTCTAATAGATCTAATCCAAAGAATTTTAAATTTAAATTAAGCCAAATCATGATGAAGACCAAGTTGTTTGCATTCTTAGTTATCTGATAGAAAACTTTATAAAATATTAAATATCTTATTAATTAAGTTTATTTATGAATAAAATAATTAATATATACTTAAAAAAATTAATGAGTACTTGAACAAGTATTAAAACGAATTCTAGTTTGAAGATATTAAATAAATATCTTCAAACTTGGCTCCGAACGCAAATGTTCATTCAAATTTGTTTATCTAATTTAAGAAATGAGCCGAGGCAGCGCATTTATCCGTTGGCAGCCCTCCCTACCTAGCTCAAATCTCGAATATACATATCAAATTTGACAGATGATGAGTATATATGTGAAAATTCCTGTAGTCGCCGACAAACAATAGTCTCTTCCAGTAGTTCGCCAGTTGGCCGTCGAAGCAGGAGGCCGAAAGCGAGGCCATTGGAGAATACCCTATTTATACGTCTTTCTCCTCCGCGCGCGATCTTGACCGGTCTCCACCACCCAGTACCCGTTTACACCGTGGAGCATTGATCCTACCAATAAAAAGGCCCATTTTATTATTTCGCCATTGGAGCTATAGGGCCCATTACGCCAAGGCGCAGAGGTTTCATGGGTCACGCTCCCAACTATAAATGCCTCTCCCCGCCCTGCGCTCCCCACCCGGCGCCTTCGCCCCCGCGGATCTGAACTCTGCAGCCGGCAACAGTGAGGCGAGCGCGAAATGGGATCCCTCCCCGGTCCCCCCTCCCCCAAGGCCCTCGCCGCCGCGCCCTCCTCCGCCCCGCAAGCCCTAATCGACGCCGGCGAGCTCCGCCGCCTCTTCGACGCGCAGCGCCGCCACCTCAACCACTTCTTCGACCGCCTCGACCTCTCCCAGACGCGCGCCTTCGCCCAGGCCCTCCTCGACGCTCCCGGCGCCGTCTTCTTCTCCGGCGTCGGCAAGTCCGGCTTCGTCGCCCGCAAGTTCTCCCAGACCCTCGCCTCCCTCGGCTTCGTCCGCGCCGCCTTCCTCTCCCCCGTCGACGCCCTCCACGGCGACATCGGCGCCGTCTCCTCCGCCGACGTCCTCGTCCTCATCTCCAAGTCCGGATCCTCTGAGGAGCTCCTCCGCCTCGTCCCCTGCGCCCGCGCCAAGGGCGCCTTCCTCGTATCGGTGACTTCCGTGGAGGGCAACCCCCTCACCGCCGCCTGCGACATGAATGTGCACCTACCCCTGGAGCGGGAGCTGTGCCCCTTCGACCTCGCTCCCGTCACCTCCGCCGCCGTCCAGATGGTGTTTGGGGACACCGTGGCCGTAGCGCTGATGGCCGCTAAGAACCTGACCAGGGAGGAGTACGCCTCAAACCACCCTGCCGGCAGGATCGGCAAGAGCCTCATCTTTAAGGTAACCCGACCTGGAACACTGATCGCGTCTGATCTATGTAATCTTGGATTGCGTGCTGTCAATTGGATCGCCATTTCGTTCCTTTTGGCTCAAATGTGGTCGAATCGATACAGAAATTTCTCCCCATTCCAAGATTACGCCGTCTAATCTATACTTCGCGTGGAATTTGATTGAGCATATACTATGTATATGATGTGTATGAAGGATTCTATACTTGATCTGAACTCAACTGTGGGAAATTTTTGCGCCCAAATATGTGGTAGTAGCTTAGTCACCGCCACTTTGTTTTCCGTCATTGAAACATTTGTTAGTGCTGTTTCGTGCTTGCATGTTTGGGGGCTCTAGTTGTGAATGATACTTTGTTGTGGAAATCTGGAGAAGTTTTAATGCCATTGGAATGCATAAGCAATGCCGTTGGATTTTACAACAGAAATTGGTAACCCCGGGGTGGGCTAGATTTCTTTTGTAATAACTGCCGTCAAGCTATTGCATGTGGCATTGATTTTTTTCTTTTAACCATCAAGTTTTTTAATGGGCATCTTTAGATAACTGCGTTGCAATGACTGTGCCCTGGATTTGTCTCTACGGATTTTGAAAATTTCCCCCTAGCCTGCCCTAATTTTTGCAAAAAGACTATACTGGAAAAGCAAATGCTAGTTTCTCACATGTCAAATATGGAGTGTGAAGCCTAGATGCAGGCATATGTGTGTATAGCCATCAAAAAGATGCATTTGTTACTTTATGAGCAACGCTCATTCCTTTTGACTTGTCGGCCAGTTGTTGGGTTTGATTTGCCCATGGAAATGATTGCTACTCTAGGTCTGGATTATCATTGGACTCTTGGTTTTGTTTATGATGGGAATTTTGGCAATGTAGATTATTAAACCTAGCAATGAAGATATTCTTGCCTTTTCCTGATGTATGTATTGTTACTAACTGAATCAGAGTGAATATCGTCCTGTTCGGTTAAGGGGCGACATATAAATATGCTTAGATAGTGGAACCTGCAATCTTGATACCCTTCGATTTTGAGTTGGAAAGGCCCAATAAGTCAACACATCTTTAATGTTCAGTGAATTGATATGTTCTCTTGATATCTGTGTCTACTGACTATAATGTATATATGCAAATATTATAGATGGTAATTTTGAAACATCTTCTCCCATTTGGTCTGCCTAAATTTCTCACTGACAGAGATGGCATATCTGCTCAATGGATTTTCCACAATTTTGCAAACCATCTGTACTTGGAAAGACAGACTCAAAGGTCATTCTGTAGGTGACAATGTGCATGTGAAGATAGTTGTTTCTCAGATGTTTTGCTCTTTGGATCATGCATATCTGTATGCCTCATTGGACTGATACAGAGTTACATGAACATTGAGCCTGAATCTGGTTTAAGTTACTTGAAAACTAGCACAGCCCTGTGGAACTTCAAATTCCTAGTGCATCATAGAGTATGCTTAAAAATGTCCTTGGATTCCTGGATTCATAAGATGGTAAATGCACTAAATCATGAGATCTTCCTAGTTTTTTTCCAAAACATTTGCTAATGGACGTTACATGTTCCTATGCAGGTAAAAGATGTTATGAAGAAGAAGGAAGAGCTTCCTGTGTGCAAAGAAGGAGATTTGATAATGGATCAACTTGTGGAGCTAACAAGTAAAGGATGTGGTTGCCTGCTTGTCATTGACAATGAATTCCATCTGATTGGGACTTTCACAGATGGTGATCTAAGGCGAACACTCAAGGCCTGTGGTGAAGCTATTTTCAAGCTTACTGTTGGCGAGATGTGCAACAGGTGAAACAGCTAAACCTTCCAGTCCATCTTGTGTACAGAAAGCTCTTATTACATTTACATCTGTCTTGCCACTTCTCTTCTATTTTCTTCAATTTTATTGTAACTTTTCATGCTGTGTATTTTTTTGGATATCTTTTGCATTAAATATAAGCATATTGTGAGTGTTCAATTAAATGAAGTACCAGAACTACCATACAATAGAAACTGTCTCACTGCTATTCAACTTTTCAAAGGAGTCGTTGTGTAAAATTATGAATGCAATTTTCTTGCTGCTTGGCCTGATACTTCACGTTAATGATGAAATTCATGTATTAACTACAGGAAGCCAAGAACAGTGAATTCGGATGCTATGGCAGTGGAGGCTATGCAGAAGATGGAGTCACCACCTTCTCCGGTACAATTCTTGCCTGTTGTTGACGATAACAATGTTGTCGTTGGAATCGTGACCTTGCATGGACTGGTCTCAGCAGGTTTGTAGTCCTAAGTATGTTCTTTTAATCCTCTCTTACCAAATGATGTTTTCTCTATGCAATAATTCTTTGTATTCATTCGTAACTCTTGATATGGAACCCATTGTGTTCTCAATCAAGTGTTGGAAAGCCATGTTTCTGTTAATTTGTACCCTTTTTTTCTTGTAGCTGGGGTAAATGTAATCCAGTAGACCATAGTATACTGTAAGTTTGAACCTATTCTCAGTAGCTGAGACGTCGGACTGTTGTAGTCAGTTGTTTAGTGAATAAGATGAAAGTTGATGCTTCTCCATCAGTTTGCCTTTTCTTTTTTGGACTTTATCAGTTTGCCTTTTCAGCAGTTCTTTTCTCTCTTGTATCATATAATGTTGCAGAAAAGGTCTAAGAACTTCGACCTTTCTCCTTAATGTGCCATAGATGGTGTCTGAACTTCTGAAAGTGAGATCTTCATTTGATAAGGTCTTCCATGTGTTATTTGTTCCTTGACAGTTTTATCGAAAGCCTAATTTATGGTTTAAATCTTATAGTTCATACAAGTAGAAATCACGATGCAAAATGGATGGCTGATTTTTTTTTAATCTAAATTCAAATCTAACACCACCCACATCCATATTTGTGACTCGTGCAAGCTCTGAAACTATTAACTGGTATTACTTTCCTGCATTGCCTGTGCTTAGTCTCCTTTTTTTCAATTTTTTTTGGCTATGTGATCATAAATAAGATGGTACAGGCACGGCCGACAGTGATTCTCAGCTTTTTTAAAAAAAATTAAAAAAATTGCATCTAAGGTGCATAGTAATCTCTAGAACATTCCAATCCATGTTGGATTATAATGCTTTCGGGTGTTGTAGCAAGTTGAGCTGAACTTGAGCCCAAGGTTGAGGCTTGTAACAAGCTTGAGCCTGCTGTCTTCTGTTTGAGCCAAGTCTGAGCTAGGAAAAGCTCGCTCGGCTCGGCTCGTGTCCACCCCTAGCAGCAAATATTATTATAAAAGTAATTATATTTCAAGTTTTAGTCTATGGATTCCCTTTTTTCTCGCTTCCTTTTTCCCTCTCTAACCATCTCCTTCAACTGCCACACTTATAATATTATAATATTAATATGTTATACTTTTAAAAATATTAAAATGGAAATAATACTATATTAAAGCTAAGCAAATGGGACGTAATGTATTTGACCAGTACGTTGGGTGCGGTTTAGTACAATTCGCATTCGGGGAAAGATCAATCCAACATAGCCTAATCGTTGGTCACCGAAAAATCCAAATTAAAGAGAAATGTTTGTTGCAAAACTTTATGTGTGATCAGGTAGATCGAAACTGCGGGCGTCTTTTTAGGGTACATTGTACCTCTTATACGATAGCAACCCAGTGGCTCCATTTAGACCAGAGGATTACAACTGCAATGTCCTGGGACGTTACAGCAAGCATTTCTCTGTGATGGGGCGTTTGGCTGCATTCCTACACAAGGAACCTTGAATTGATCCATAGCACGAAGTGATCTTCCCATTGAGACTACTGGCCCAAATTTGAGGAAATTATACTTACTGCAATGCCCCTGCAGCACTGCAGCAAGTAGAAATCATTTTTTGATTTGGTTTTTAAAAGTTGGACCTATTATGCGTCACATGTTCCTAGAGGCTGATTTTTTATGAATGATTCAAAAAATTCTAAAAATCGAAAATCATTATTGGGTTCGGTTCATTAAAAATTTTTGACTAAGATTTCTTAACTGTTCATTGAGGTTCTATTTTTATTTTTAGAAATTTTTGGGCTGTCCTATTAAAAATCTACTCACACAAACAAGGTACGTAAGCTCTGACCTTAAAAAGTTAAAAAAATTTTTTTGCCGCAATGCCCTGCGGTGCAGTTGTAAGGGTCATTGCAGTGTATAACTCTATGATTCATCCGTTTCAAAATCGTTAAATTTTATGATTTTAGAACTAAAAGTATTTATTAGATGTTTGTAAAATAAAATAAAAGAATACTTAAATCTTCTTATTTTGATTTACAGTGTGCCTTGTCTAAAAATTAAAACAAAAAATCGGCGGCCAAGTGGGCATGCATGGTCTAGATAGGATTTTGTTTTGAGTAACACTTGTTGCATCATGCATGGATAGTAGTCTGATCAGGTTTTATCAGATGCCTATAGCAGTAGGTAATATTTTTTGTAATTTTTTTCTAAAACCCAAGGAGGGCAACCTAAAATAGCCATCCACACTGTTTGATCTTTATTGGTAGGTTAAAGACCCTTTTTCTCTTCTTTTGAATTTTTTAACTGATTGACTGGACAGTTAAAAAGTTAAAAAATGACCATTTTCTCTTTTTTATGACTTTTTTTTTTAATTATACAGTTTTTGATCGAAACCCAATCAAAAAACATATTCCTGTTGTGGCCGTATGACAAACCCAATCAGACATATTAAGACATACGAATGAATATCATATTTGTAGATAACTCTCTATATAAAATATATTTTAGATTTTTTGCAAATAACTTCCTAAAAGATATTATTTTTGTAGATTACCTCATGTATAATACATATTTGCATAGAACCCTCTTAACTGTAATGTTATTTGCATATAACGTCTTCAACTATATAAGTTTACTTTAAATTTCGTCTGAATTGAAATATTTTCTCCACATAAAAATAATGTTTTTAATGTTAAATATATGAGAAATACCTTCCTGTTACACGGTAACAGAAAGTTCCCTGTTACCAAATTATTTTAAACCGCAAGATGAAGATCTAAGGGTCATATATAAAAAAGGAGTAAAAAAGAATATAAGAATTGTTGGCGTGGGCCCCGCTCGGCACCCAACCCCCACAGCGAGTCCTGCACGCGGGCAGGAGTCCCGCACTGGGAGATTTCTGCCAGTGCACGATCGGTTGGGAGAAATTTTACAGAACAGAATGGGTCGTTAGATTGATGGCCCACCATCAATCCAATGGTTACTTTTATTTATTTATTTATTTTAGTTTTTATTAATTAAAATTAAACATACACTTTCCTTTTGTCACCCACTAACCCTCCCATGAATTAGGCGCGGAACGCACCAACATTCAAAATTTCTTTTAATTTTTAAATATTCTTAACCGTTAGATCTAATCTTGAATGATCCGACGGTGATAAACAAGGTAACAGGAAAACTTCCTGTTACATCATTTTAGGAAATCCATCCTCTAAATATATATAACAAACTTATATGCGTAGATGTTTATATGATCTTCTTGTAAGGTGTATGTATTTCAATGGAGATATTATTAGTATTTTTATTAAACAGTTTTCACATATTCAAAGTAAACCCACATAGTTGAGGGAGTTATATATAAACAACACCATAGTTAAGAGAGTTATATGCAAATATATGTCATACATGGGATTATCTACAAATACAACATCCTTTAGGGGATTATTTGTAAACCTCCTTTTATTTTACACTGTTTTATATCATACTAATAAAACTACCTATAAAATGTAACATTTCTTAGATTCAAACAACCTCTTAAGTGCGGGGTCCAGCCTCCTTCAAAAGGCCTTAGGACACTGGTCGTGCTCGGTCCAGGTAGGTTGGATGGTACGGCCGACATAACTTTAAAATCAATAAATCAGTAAGGTCCCCATATTGCATCTAGCTGAACAAGGTTTAGAAAAGGCTTTTCTTGTATGAATGTGAATAATTTGACCCACTAGGAACTATAAGAAATTGCGTTTATGTCTGAGGTTGGTTTGGTCAAGTCTAGACAAGGATAAGGATTGGGCCATCAAAAGGAAGCCAGAATTGGACTAGGTAATTCATAGCCTGCTTTGATCCGTACCTTGACGTCTACTTCTATTGATGATGCTAGTGGCGCATTTGGGAACTTTTTTACCTGGGAAGTGAAGTTACTTTGTAGTTCTACTTTAAGCATGTTAAGAAGGAATAGATTCAACTAATTTGGATAGTTTCATTCACCAAGCAATTTCCTTCCTTGTAACTCTATTCTTCTCCCAGTGTAAAATGCTCTAGGTCTGATGCTTCAATTCCAAATTAAGAAGAACCAGACAGCTTTTAAGACCTAATAGGGTATTTGGTTGTTGTATTAGAAGTTTTATCAGCATAAATTTTAGTATTATTACTAATAATGGGTGTTTAGTTATACTCAATTAATTTTGATACTCAAATATTGATAAAAATGTACTGTCACAACGAATTTATACGAGTTTATACCTATGTTAAAAATGTAAAGAGTTTAGTTTTTGAGAGTCTAAAGATCTCATCTCCTCTCCCTTTCTTACATCTATCTCTCTTTTTCATTCAACCATTAATTCTCTTTGGTGTTCTTCCAAAATGATCAATTTCAACATTAATATTATACACTCAAAAAATATTAATATCAAAATTAATGCTCCATCATAATTAATACTCCAACGGAATAGGCATAAGGCTCTTTCACCTTTAAGAGTAATTAGGCCAAAATTTTCAAAACTCGAGTTTCTAATTGGTAAGAGTTCAACATGCCCGTGTCCTGCTAAATTGCCCAATACCCTCCATCCTTCCCAATACCCTCCATCCTTCCCGCCCTCCTCTCTCTCTCTCTCTCTCTCTCTCTCCACATCCCTTTATAATTAATGTTCTAAAGTAGCTTAGAATCTTTGGTCCTTTTTTATTTCATCTCCTAAGCATTTAATAGATATTCAATCCAAATCATTAATTAATTTAGAAAAATAAAATAAAGAATATATATATATATATATATATATATATATATATATATCTATATTACTCCTGAGAATTAAAATTTTTGAGAAACTATGATAAAGGGGTCAAGGAACCCCACTTCGGATAAAGTAGGTTCTAGCAGCTCATTCCTTTTATAAGCCAGCTATCTAAGGAAAATGGTATACGAACTGCAGATATTAGAGCAAACAAAGCTGTAAAAGAGATAAAATTGTACTTTACTGCAACAACTAAGTTGACGTATACACTATACATGTGATATTTTTAATTAGTCTTGCATGTATGTTTGAATGTTCAATTCCAGCTTTATGATTTAACCTCTCTTAACAGGATGGGAAGACCCTAGTTTCAATGACTACTACTCAGAACATGCAAAAAGCAATTTGCAATGGTGCTCCTGGGGGAGGTAGTTTAGTATTGTATCAAGCCACCTTGGGAGATTGGAAAAGTTCTTTATTTTCTGTGATTGCAGATAAATGGAAACACATTGATTTAGGGTGTGTTTGATGTAACTTTTTATTAGAAGCCACTTTTACTTCAATTTAAGAAGCTCCAAGTTGGAGTAAACTAAATATTATGAAAGTATTTTTATTATCTATTTTTTTTCTCGCAAAATAACTAGATAAAAATTTAAAAGTGCTTCAAATTAGAAATTATGTCAAACACTTTAATGAGATTGAGATTAAAGAAGCCTTAATTATTAGACTTGGAAGCATGAGCATGCAAACTAATTATTACGTAACTAGACAAAGTAATTAACGAATGCAAACTTTATCACATACCATAATCACCTTCTTAACGAGGACATGAACGGATGCCACCTTTGTCACTTAATGGACATGGAGTTCTGTGATTCCGGGAATCGATATTGTCGTCCAAATTAACTTGAAACATGTTGAGATGTGGAACAAAAAGGAGGCCACACGGTTAATATATTTGGGACTGGACACCTTTATCTCCTGCTCCCTATCCCTTCATTTTTGGCAGAAGGGAAACATGATACAACTTTTACAACTCATGATTATTACAGCCAAAACCCACTCACCCACGTATGATTGCTGCCTCAGGGAAAGGAAAGAGGAAAAGAACACAAAAATTGGAGACCCCCTTGGTCAAGTCAAGTTCTTCCCTGTTCTAACAATATTCTACAATTCAAACACACAAAAGAAGGAAAAACCAAGTGGTACAAAACCAATAAGATACAAGAAAATGGAGTTGAACAGCCAATCAGTAATTGGTGATCATCTTGTACTCCAATCCTCAGGAGCTCCGGGAGCAGTAAGCTTTGCAGGTCTTCTCGCAGTCGTAGATGCAGGAGCCATGGCAGTGCAGGGGGCATATCAGCTTCATGCGCCTGCACAGTCCTGTCCTGCCCATGCAGCGTGCGTACTCCCCTATCATGAAGTTGCCCCTGCTGCCTCTGCCACCTCTCCCTCCACCACCATTCCCGCTGCCACTGCCGCTTCCATTGCCAGCGCCACCACTGCCACCGCCGCTGCCACCCCTGATGCCACCCCCTCCGCCGCCACCTCCCCATCCACCACTGGCGCTGCCGCCGCCCCCGCCCCCGCCTCCCCCTCCACCACCGACGTTACCATTTCCCCACCCCCATCCCCACCCAGTTCCCCAACCCCAGCTAGTCCACCAGCCGCCGTTGCACCCGCCGGTGGCTCCACCGCCCCCGGCGCCACCTCCACCACCACCACCTCCTCCTCCCCCACCGCCACTGCCATTGCCGCTGCCACTGCCGCTGCCGCTCCCGCTTCCACTTCCATTGCCGCTGCCACCTCCTCTTCCACCACTGCCACTGCCACCGCCACCCCCACTCCCCCTGCCGTTGCCACGTCCAGTCCCGCTGCCACTGCCGCTCCCGCCACCGTTCCCATTCGAACCGGCGCCGTTGCCGCTGCCACCTCCACCCGCACTGCCACCGCCCCCACCGCCGCCTCCTCCACCGTTCCCGCTGCCAGTCCCACTTCCGTTCCCGCTGCCAGTCCCGCTGCCGCTTCCGCCGCCGCCTGCGGCACTTCCACCACCACCGTTTCCGTCTCCGTTAGTATTGCTAAGGACAACAGCTTCAGCGCCGTGGCCGCGACTCAGGTTGGCGATTGTTCCATGTGAGAAGTATAAGCGTCCTTCTACATCGGCACTTGCACCCATCTCAGCACCCCCACAACAGGCCACCAACAATGCAACAAGAACGAAGGGGAGGAGAAGGTTCGACCATGACAGCCCCATACTTGGCGGTGTGCAACTCTGACGTAGATCCTTTTCTCCTTATAAGTATGACGTCCGATCCAAGATAATTGTAGGGTTTGGAGGTGTGGTGATGCGTCTAGGGTGAGGAGGGGAGTGGTGAGAGCCTACGTAGTGGGTTGGGAAGTAGGGTTTGGAGGAAGCTGAGAACCCTGACATCCTTGCTGCATGAGGCTGCCCCCAGCCAGGACCACCCCCACCTTGCAAGCTTCGTGTGGTGGTGGCGATGGTGATGGTGGTGGTCTCGCTCTGCTCTCTCCTCCACGCCCGCCACCCTCCCTCTCCTTTATAATTATAGCCCAACGGCCACCACTCGCCCACTTGTTCAAGCCGGCGCCGTCTCGGCTACTCCACCACCATATGATCCCTTCTTCTTGCACCTTTCTGTTCCCCCCTCGAAAAGTGCCCGGGGCAGTCCAGCTCCTTTGCCAATGGAAGCATCCCTGTGCACAAGCTGTCAAGCAGTGAACTCTCCTCTCATCACCTTGTGCTAATGATGCTGCCATGTTTCGCTTGCAGTTCCTCTCATCACCTTGTGCTAATGATGCTGCCATGTTCCGTTTGCAGTTTGGAGTCGTAAGTCTTGTGTGGGAGGTGAGGTTCTTATGAGATAAGAGTATCTAGCAATATGGAATAATGGCCCATCAGCTTGTAGTTACTGCCCCTTTCTTTCTTTTTTTTTGACATAGAAGTTGGAAGGAGAAGTGAAACAGAAGATGGAAGGACAGGATCACAGAGGGATATATATAGTCGTATATCAATATGCATTGCTGTCAATGGCATCCCTACAGTGGCATGAAGCAACAGGTCAACTTGTGGCACATGAACCCTTAAACCTTAATCACCAAGGCTTCAACAAAAGGTAAAAGAAGAAATAATTAAAACACATTAAGAAGGTTTCAAGGCTGCACTGCGTCCAATCTGATGGACGTTCTTTCCTTTGTGGGACACTGTTTTAATCATCTAGTGTCGTCCACTGAAGGAAAGATTAACCTAAAGTGAACCAGCCAAGGTGTGACTGTGGCCCGTCGAAACCAAAAGGAGAAGGATTAATGGGCAAGGCATCAAGGGTACGTGAGCAAAGAGTACAACCAAGAAATACCTGGTTTTTTTTTGGCTCCTGTCGACAGTACCTTCCTATCAACTCCACATAGTTAATCATAAATAGACAACGTACCGTTAATTAATTATTATGTGTATCTAGGTTGGTTAACTTAGCCATGACTTCATCAACATATATAAAAACTAGAGAAGGCGTATCAAACTCCACATTGTTAATCATAAATAAACAACGTATATGTGCATGTGGGTTTGATAACTCCATCAACTCTAAAACTAGAGACGATGTATATGATATTTATAAGGCTTGCTTGTATAGAAGATCAGGTTATAAATCCAAGTATGCCCATGCCTTAGGAGTTAGGAGGGGTCTTGTCAACATAGCGTAAACGCCACACTAAAGGCAGCAGAATACATGATATGACTAGCTAGCTTGATGACCGCCAAACACAAAGTCTTTGGGAATAAATAATCTATGTGAAAAAATATCTTTCTGCGATGCCTGCAAAGGCAGAGGTCCCCCCAGCAGCATATCGTGTACTCCACGGCCCGGGGGAACAGGCCGGATGGTTTCCTAGCTCCACCCATCTGATCCAAATTGGAACTAGAACCGATGTGTTCGAGCACATGATCCAGTAACGTGATGTCATAATTTCAACAGCATATGTATTATTTTTGTTGCGAGACGCACACACTAGGAGGGAAAAAAAACGATTAAATCAATATTTAGTGGGCCGGGAAAGAGCTGTAAGAGTATCAGCTGTTGAGACGAGTAGTACTCATTGCTAATACTCCATCTCGCGCATGTTAACACAGTGCCCTCATTGGCAGGAGAGTTCCACCGCGCGAGTGTGCACTAAGACTTCTCCTTGACAGGATCTCATCTAAGACATCATTATGTCGGGAGATGATAAATCCTGCAAGTAATACTTATACGTGTATAGATACCATAAGTGCACTCATGGTAGATAGGTAGGACACCAACATATGTAAAAAAAAAAAAAAATCACATAGAGAAGTTTTTTTGTAAATTGACTCTTGTCAATAAATATACTTAATTTATATTCAACTTATATTATTTTCTTTGGAAGTATTGCAGTACAACTATCATTTGATAATTAGTCAATTGTACGATGCACCACTTTGAGGCACGTAAGCGTATGGGTGTCTGATCTATCTGATTAGATGATGGGTATATTATATGATAATATTCTAAAAAACATTGCTATAGAGGACCTCGGTTTAGTCTATTGGTAAGACCGGAAAAGTCCTAAAATTCAAATTCCAAAGGGTTTACATGAAGGGATGTGAGACTGGAGTTTGCTAGCTTTGGAAAAAAGGGACGCATGCAAGGTTGGGGTGTCTGTAGTTAGATTCGAATTCAAGACTTCTCTTACTCGATAGATCCGAGTACTATTGTACTAGGTTCCTTGTTATTAAATAAGAAAAATCACTACAAGCATTATTCAATTTAATTAGATAATACGACGGATTTGGACTATGCTTGAAGAATGGGAAATGATGGCCGGCTTTGAGTTCGCCCTAAGCCCCGGTCAGTCCGCTCCAATCATGGGCTTCTTCCTGTAAATCCAGGGCTCTATGGACGGCCCCTCAGCAGGATAATTTTATGAGTAGTATTTGTTGCAATGTTTTTTTTTAAGTGCAATAGAGGCATTACAGTGAGTAATTTTTTTTTTTGATATTTTTTTTCAGATCGACTCTGAGGTATCTTAATTGTCTATATAGTACAATGCCCCGATAAAACGATCCAAAAAAATCTAAAAAATAAAAAATTGAACAGTAAAAACACCTTTAATGGGCTGATGCAAATAACAGTTTTTTATTTTTTAGTTTTTTTTAAGACGTCCGATCAGACATTGCACTGTACGGATGATTAAAGCACCTCAAAACCGACTTGAAAAAAAAATATCATTTTTTTTTTACCCACTGCAATGCCCCTATTACATTATAGGTAAGGGGGTATTACAGCAAGTATTACTCTAATTCCATTGAGTAAAATTGCGTAATCAGATGACCCTTATTTTATGCCCTTCTGTTTTTAGCGACAGCGGGTTTGCAGCCATTGGATTTTCATCTAATGACTGCCACTAAGTTATGGCTGCGATATGTCTGTTGTCCTGGTCATATCCTGACACCATTCATCAAGTACATATACATAAGCATAGATACATTAGTACATGTTCGTTTATGCTAATTGCTAGTATAAACGATATAAAGATCAGTCTCAAACCGTGACTTAAATGCCCCAATGGCCATGGGCTTTTCCTGGTCGCGTGGTCATCATTAGCACAATTTCAAGGCCCTTAGTTTAGGCCTTGACTAACCGTCGATTTAGGATTGTAAACGTTCGATGAACAGCTCTAAGACTATTGGATAATAATTTGACTTGGTTTGTTTATTAAGTTAAATAGACAAGTTTGAACAAAATTTTTAACTCAGTTCATTAAATGAGCGAAGTTCAAATATAGGCAAACTAGGCTAAGTATTCATTAAGAACTCGTTTAAGTATTTATATGATTATTTCATTCACGAATAAACTTAACCAATAAGATATTTAATATCTTATAATATTTTTATCAAAAAACTAATGGTGCAAAGAACTTGGCATTCGCCATGGTTTGGCTTGAGTTCATAAATTTAAATTTAATAAATTTTAGACTAAATTTATGATGGGTTCATTGGACTCGCGAGCTACGTGATATATCTTCGGTTTGAGTTTGTTTAGTATCTCAATGAACTAACTTGAACAACCATTATAAATATTCGGCTTAAATTAAAACTAGATAAAAATTAATTGAACCAAACTTTAACAGGATAAAACTGATCGCCTCATTTACACCCTACGTTCTATTTGACTCTAAAATCTTCCATTTGGAAGGAGAAAGCCCTCTGTGGATCGGGCCGCGTCTATTTCTGGGCTGGGTTCTGCTTGGCTTGGCCAGCCTGAAGTCCAATATCAGACAGACCAGCCAAGTAATGTTTGCTAGCTGCAGTTGCAACCACCATCCCATCGTAAAATCAAATGGTGCTTGGTTGCAACTCCTGCGAGGTGGTGAAACGATCATGTACGATAACGGACGGCAGTTATAGTTATAATGCTTTTGGAGTTATATTACAATAAATGTTACTCCAAATCAGTCGATCGACCTACTCCATAGTCCATAACAGAGTCCTCTCATTGCATGTGACTGTAGATGCATGAAAATTTACATGTCTTATCTTTTTTCTTAGTAAAGAGGACTCGTTTGGAAGAGAAGTTGCGCTCTACTTATAAGCATACGTCTATTTTTACAACATTCGATGTGCGACAAAATAGCTTACCGTTTTTATATTTTTACACAGCCCTCAGTGAAAGTAGAAGCGTGCGGAACTATCATTGAGAAGAGAGGTTGCGTTCTATTTATAAGCACATATCTGATGTGAGATTAACCGTTATGCCTCTACAGCAACTATGCTCCTTTTGAGGGAATTGAGACCTGAAACGGGAAAAAAGGGTGAGGGAAAAGAAAGCAAGATCTCCATCTTTCTTCGATCCCTTCATCTCTTTCACTCATTAATCCCTGTACAAACTCATGTGTTAATCCCATGAATTTCGTCTGGCTGCAGTGCATTTACAACTTAATACTTCTGAGGAAAAAAAAAATTTTAAGTCCAACAAAAAATATAAATACGGCAGAAGGGCAACGAAGAATTTAGTGGAACCGCATGGATATGATGCATAGGTTTTATTGGTACAAATGAAGTGTTTGATGATGATTAAACTTTGCAGGCTCCTAAAAGTCGCCTAGTTCTTTCCAGGGAAACAATACCATGCTGCATGCATGTATGTCATATATAGACCACCATGTCAGAACACCGCTACAACTCTTGTGCCACGAGTCCAACTATACAGGGTGAGCTTGAGACCCAGAATGCAACCATGCATGGACCGATTAATTAATTAGTACTTCCAAGAGAATAATGAATTGTACTTAAGCTTCCCCTTAACTCACTTAAGCCTTAACCTGAGCAAGCAAGGCTGTCCTCAAGAGATGGTAGGCTCAATAAGTTTAAACTTAAAAGTAATCTATGCCAAGTGTGTGGATCATTTAATTTATTGATAACTAGCACACGTTATAGATTGATGGGATTAAGACATAATCCCAATCATGACAGCTAGTGAACAAGAGCTGGGTGCTATCCTGCTGTCGCATTGATCTGAGCCTGTAGTCCATATGTTGGGCGTATTGGTGCTATCCTGCTAAGGCATTGGCGGCTTCTCCTATCATTTTTGTTAGAGACCAGTTAGCTTGAACGAGACACATTTTCTTGATTGCATGGGATGATGATCCAGTTCTCAACTAGTGCCTATTCCAGCCATTTCCACTTCACATGGGACAATGGCGGGCTCTGTACTGTATGGGGTGGCCATGACTGGACTATAACCTCATATGCTACATTTTAATTCATTGATGAGTAACAAATCATATGCATCCCATTCTCATATTAACATGGGATGACACGACTAACCCCCATCATTGTAACTTGAACATATTAGGCATTAGGAAGGGACATCACGAGTGGTTGGAGTTACTGGGCCATTACTGGTCCAGGCTCCTGACGATTCGTTGGTGACAGCAGTTGGGCCACATGCTGCGTAGGCCACTAACCCGCGGCCACCCTTGTTATAGGCTGGAGCTGCCGGATGCGAGTCGAAGCATGCACGCCGACGAAATGAGCTCCATGATGGCCGCCTACCAACAGTTTCATAATTAGGCTCACCTCCGCGAAGTTCCAATCTCCATGGGCCCAAAGTGTGATGGGCTTCAAGTATAATAATGTTGAGTCCGATCTCCATGTTAAAAATTTATTTTCGAAAGGAGTAACACATGTTACAATGCCACTGCTGCAGTGTGGTCATTGCAGAAAATATATGTAAAAAATTATTTTCTGAAATTATTTCTATGTCAGACTCCACGTGCCCTACATGTCCGTACAACACGATCTCCGATCTAATAATTAAAAACAATCTTAAACATAAAAAATCTAGCCGCAGTGAATAGTAAAAAAAAAACACCTTTAATGATCGGAGCCCAATAACAGTTTTTTATTTTTAAGAATTTTTAACGTCATCGGATTGGAGATCGAGTTGTACAGGCATCCAACTTAAAAAAATTCAAATTTTTTTTTCTATAATATCTATTGCAATGCTCCGCACTACAGTAGCTGGGGGTATTACAGAGAGTACTACTCTTTGAAAAAAAGATTAACTGATCTGGAGACCATTTGAGTTTGGCATTCGGGTCGTCTAGACATCAATTTATCGGATGATGGTAAAAAAGAGCAGTGATCCCGTATGCGCGGATGTGACCGTAGCTGCCCAAACAGTAGTGCAGCAAGTATTCTCCTAACAATAATTCGGTATATTGTCATAAGAGATGAGATGCACCGCTATGTACCAACTGTACTAACGTGTTGGACTCATCACACATGGACCAAGGAGTTCTCTGGCCGGGACAGAGGTAGAGGTGGGCCTGGCCCAGAAGCGCCAGAGAACATAGAGAGCCAGCCCATCTTCTTGTCCGCGCTTCAAGCATAACTGGAAGAATCTTATGCCGGGGGTGGCCCCTTCCCCTTTGCACTCAAGTCCAACAACGGCGACTTGTCTAGTTCGAATGTTGGAGGCCGGACCCTGGCATGCTCTATACGTACGGGACCGGCTAGATGCCTGGTGACTGTGGGCCCGGTTGCAAGAAGTTTTGTACTGGAGAGAGATGCTAACAACGGGTGCGAGCAAGTCGAGTTTTGTCCTTTCCAAATTTGATTTGATTAATTTTAATGGAGTTCTTATTTGAGCAGAATATCTATTCTAGTTGTTCAAATTTGACTCGTTTGAATATTGAATGAGTTTGGGTCAAAAGTAAAGCAGCTTACCAGCCGTATGAGTCCGTGATCGATTTGATCCTAATTAATTTATAAACTCTGATCAAATCATATGAGTACCAATTTATTTACATTGATGGAAAACTATACAAAATGTTAAATATCTTATTAACTAACTTTACTTATAAATAGAAAAAGAGAACGACTTGATGCACACTAGAACGCACACCTATGATGTGCACCAAGTTTTTTTATTTTTTATTTTTAAAATTTATCTTTTCAGGTCGGAGCCGAGTTGACCTACACTATATAAGGCACACCCTAATTGGATGTCTAGAAAACGTTAATAAATAAATAAATATTTTAAGATTATTTTATTCTTTTGATCGATTTTTGAACTTTTTAAAAAAAATTGTTCATCAAATTAGGGAGTGCTTTATACGGACATGTAGGTCAATTTGGCTCCAACCTGAAAACATAAATTTTAAAAAATAAAAAATTAAACAAACTTGGTGCACATCCAAAGTGTGTACCAAACGTGGGTGTGCATCAAGTCTTTCTCATAAAAAAATAAAATGCGTGCTTCTATGAAATCTTAATGAGTATGTAAACGAGCTTTTAGCGAGTACCTAAATGAGCTTGTTCACAAATATAATCTAGTCGAACGGATTATGTTCAAGTTTGATTTATTAATGAACCAAGCTTTAATTTTGTTTAAATTTATCTACTTAGTTTAATAAAAGAGCCGAATTGAACTATTATCCAGTAGTTTCATGAACTGCATGTCGAGCGCGTTGGTTAGTTTGCAGCCCTAATTCAACGCATGAAGTGAGATACTGTAGTCCAAAATGAATTTGTTCATGAGGCAGGCTGAAGTTTGGTGATTCGAATCATCCAGCTGCTCCAATGTGCAATCATTTGGATAAATCTAAGATAAGATGGCTATGTACTCCGATTAACTCATCATGCGTATTCGCTTTGGCTGCATAGATTGCTAATGACTTGCTTCGAAATGAATTAGAACGAGCAATTCCCTCAAAAACTCCGAATTACTTGTTCTATCTAGAATAAGTATTAAAGAAACTTATTTTTATATGTTCTAGTTATTTATTTATTTTTCTTATTCTAAACAGAATCGTAATTTTCTTTCAAAGTAAAAGATGTCGTACTCAAGTAAAAGATGTCTTACACAAGCATACGCAAGTTTGGATCCTCATATGAGAGAGAGAGAGAGAGAGAGAAGCGGGCTGCCGGGGGTGCTTGTCACGGGGATGTAAGAGATTCCCCAATAGATCAGTTCTAAGCAACCACAATTTCAACACTTCACGAAAACACGGAGGCAGGAAAGAAGGGGGAGACAACATAAAGTGTGCCTGGCCGGGCTATCACATGCCTAAAGTGGCTTTGACGAGAAACATAAACTCCATTTTTTTTTGATGAACAATGCATGCTATGTAAAGTGACTGCTACAATTGGAATTGACCCATCATGCATACAGTTTAGAGACGAACGCTACTCACAGATTTTGTGCGATATTGCACCTGTGAGCCTCAAGTACATGTGGACCTCATTCCTCATCACAGTGGAAAATCTGCAAATAAGAAACGTTATCGAGAACATATGGCAGAACAAGGTTCTTACGAAGGAAGAAGCTCTATCCAAACGCTGTGCATGTGTTTGTCTCCAGTCTCGGTGATCTCATCCTAAGACAAAGAACGAGTGCTGTGATTTGTGAAAGTGGGCACTGACGGACGAGTGAGGAAGATTTAATAAGCTCCCATTTTGGTTTTGGCGAGGATATTGCATGCAGCTGCAGTAACACAGATGGGGTCACACCTCACTGCAGGTGGGCAAATCCATAACGAAGCACATGAGGGTGCAGGTAGATTGTTCCTGTGTGATCTGTCTAGTTGGTGCCCTCTAGCTAGGTTATAGCACTCTCATCTCAAGTAGGGTGGCAACTCCTTATCAGCTGGGTGCACTGCAAGTTTTGTTGGGGACTCGATCGTCCACAGTTTGCTGTTTGATCCTTTTGTGATGGAGCCCATTCTATGGGATCTAGAGCAAGAAGAAAGGGAAAGGACAGGCCTAACCTGCTTGGCCTGTGGAGCCAGGCTTTGTATCCCTTTCTCCAGTCTGGAGAAGGAAGAATCTTCACACATGATTTCACAGGATATAGATACAAACGAGAGCTTTGTTGGTATCCAAACCCTAAAATGTTTAACAAAAGAGAGCTCTTGTTAAGAACATACAAACGTCATAAAGTCATATATATTCTGTTTTGCTTGATGATAAAGAGAGATGTGCGCCCCTATTGCACACTATATATAATGTACTCTGTCTTCTAGTAAATTAGTTCGCTAACCCAGTAACACGCTGCTCAAAATGAGATGAGATCTAGGACCTCAGTGTTTCCATGTATCTCCATTTATATGAATTAAAGATAAAGTACTTAGTTTATCAATCATATGACTAATTTACTCCCAAACTTTATGAGTAGGGACATACCCAAATACGTAGAATAAGGTCAAGAAGATCTTACATGGCTCAAAATTCCATTGATCTTTTCCTTTGTATGTATGGAATGGCTCTACATTAATCTAGAGCCATATGGTCTAATTAATAGTTCTTCTTGATCATGACGTCGTTTTGTTACTTATTAATCACTCTTTTCTCTGCAAAGGACTAGGAAAAGATGATCAGAACAGATTTGTTTTGACTTAAACAGCTTAATAATTTAAGATGGTAAATAACTTATAGTTATATTTATAGACCATGCATCTTGTATCTGATATCTACATGACAAAACTTAAGTGAACATGTGAGGGGAAGTACGTTGATGTAATAATCTCACATTGAGTGGAAACAAAAATAAATACAAATAATAATCCGATACTGTTGTTTACTCTTTACATTAATGCTATGAGATGTCAGACAAACCTAAGAGAGTTTGCACCTCATATTGATTAATAAATAAAAGAAACTATATTTAGAGTATGACTTATTTTACTCTTAAGATTTTGACTTCAATATAAATCAACAGATTTATCCAATAACTTGGTATAACCCAACTGATTTAATTACCACCTTAATTTTCATGCATGAACACTGCATGCTCTGAGTGGATCCAGCCCCTGAGAATAAATCAAGACTGGAATATTAAAACGTTTAGCTTACTCGGTTATTTACGTTTAATATGCCACATTCTGTGAATCAGGTTGTAGGAATGCCTGCTGCAATATATGTCCTGAGAATTATAATCTTAATTTGTAGATTGCTATGTCTAGGATATAAATATTCAATCACTTTGATTGGATGGCAGCACAGCAAGTAGGCGATTTTCTTTTGTTTTTAAAAAGTTTCAAGGTATTAGGTCACTGCAGCTTGCTTGGTATCGACATTGTCCAATCTTTAATCGAATAATTAAAAAATAAAAAAGGAGAACTATACTGCTGTATGATCTGACATTGCAGTGTGGGAGATTGCAGGGGCCCTCTCATTGATTTGCGAAAAGCAACAAAAGGGAATTAACACGGCCTATTTTATTATCAATTAAAAGTTTGACGGACTAAAAACCATAGGATCCGGATATATATAACTTGTAGAAGATCCGTTCACAATTCTTATAAATTAATATTTGTAAATGCATTCATCTCAAATGCATTATGTAAAGTTTTTTTGGTTTCTTTGTATAAATTCAGCTATGTTTATTTATAAACTGTGTTCCAACATTGAAGTGTGAAAGAAAATATGCATTAATTAACCAATTACTCTGAGGAGTTTTATAACCATTGCATTTATAACCCTTATTAATCAGAGTTGCACTTATGAAAGACCTCTAACTCTGAATTGATTTACCAAGACTGAATTTGACAATGAATTAATTTTACACTCATGATAACCACAATTGAATATCTGATAAACTTTAACCTTACCAAAAGCTAAAATTATCGTGGAAGGTGATTATAAATCTAATTACATTTTTTTGCTACAAATTGCAATCAAATCATATCCAGTTAGGATTTCTATATATATTTTTTCCTTTTCCTTTTTACTATTCAAGTAATGTCAACGCTGTTGTTGGCTGCAGATTTTGCAAAATTTATCATCACGGGGTGTCCTCTAAGAAGCTTGTTGCACTAGTATATTGATTGCCTTGAGCAAAATTTGTTTTCATGGGGTGGTCCTCTGCAATGCCACCAAGTGGGGAGTGGGAAAAAATTCAGCACTAGGAAAAATGTAAATTTGACAAAAAAATTGAAAACTTTGTGAAAAACTGTGAAAGAAATGTTCATGCCTCAGGTAAAAAAAAAATAATCTTTGTTTAAAAAATGTATAATATAACAATGAGTTGTTTTCTTAAAAGTGTACACATTCTCTTAAAAATGTATGATAAAAGCATGAAGAAATCATGATTTTTAAATTTTTGAAGATTTTAAAATTTTTCAGTAAACCGTGATTTATTTGAAAAAGAATACAAGTCAAACTCTTACTGAGAATGCCATTTTTACTTCCAATTTGGAAAATCTAGCCTGCATTTTTTTAGTTAGAAGCCAAACGCAATCTGAGAATTGAGGCTATAAATGTCTTTTAAAAATATTATACAGTCTCCTCAAAATACTTGGGCTAGCTAAATATTTCATGTATATATTTCTTGCTAAAATCCGAACATGCATGTAAAGTTCGTGCAATGGCGCAGCTTCCCTTCTAATTATAGGCGCAATTTCTCAGATATAATCGTTTCTATTTCAATTAATGGGTGGGAACTGGGGAGTCATGTGTTTAATTTCTCTAGAAAGTTGTTTGGATTGCCGTAAATTAAACACTGAAATCTTAGATTTATTTCATATATTCAGAGTGATGTATAAGCTTTGAAATCAGCTGGATCAACCATTCTACAAGGATTAATTTAAGTGGTTAAATTTTGTTTTCAAAATGAAGGTTGTTTATACCTCCAATATTGGGAAAAACACCTAGCCAAGGTGAAATTTCCTGGCTCAGATACTACTTCCTTAGATGGCACCTATATATATTTCACGAGGAGCTTGCTAATTCTCGAAGCAAATTAAACATGTGTGAAGCTACCCGCATCTTTCTTCAGCCTGAACCCTAATTCATAAGCTCGTAGGCGGCATTTTGCTCCATTAGCAGGACCACTTCTGGATAGC
The DNA here is from genome assembly GCA_030544215.1 of Zantedeschia hybrid cultivar. Taxonomy (NCBI): domain Eukaryota; kingdom Viridiplantae; phylum Streptophyta; class Magnoliopsida; order Alismatales; family Araceae; genus Zantedeschia; species Zantedeschia hybrid cultivar. Next base: position 1,886,117 of record JARZZO010000015.1, read on the forward strand.
AACCCATTTATTTGTTTTGTCCGGCGCGCAAACAAAGTGATGGGATTCTGGGGATTCTTCTCCATATATATATATAAGCTCTACAGTCACGAGTGATCTAGATCTCGTCCTCAGCAAGTTTCACCTAGTCTGGTTTCCTTTGTCTGTAAGTCTCCCTAGGAGTCCAGATTTTATGCACTACCATGCATGTTTCAAGCAAGAAAGGGGGATTCACCAAATGAAGATATGGTACATGTGTCCAATCTGTGATAGATCTAGCAACATCATATGTGTAGGTAGTCCTAGATTGGAAGGTGGTCATGTGAACCTTCGTAATGAACTTTTCTACTCTCTTTCGTGATCCCTAGATTCTCTTACTGATCAGCCTCAGGAGGTTGGTGCTTCGCTTTCAATGTTTCGCTTTCAAACGTCCATGCTTATTTCTTCCTGTCTTGGTTGGGTAACTTACACCGGATGCATGCCTTGTTGTCACAAGCAGAACTGCCAACTCCACTACCTGCCATTTCTAATGTTATTGTCGAATCTTCGATGTGTGCCGTTAATGATGGATGTTTGGAACTAATTAAATCGGATTAAAGATTGTTGGCTATTGGCCCATAGTGGCTTTGGATAATTAGTCTTATATTGGTTTCTAAATTATGATTCAAGTGCATATAAATATGTGCCTCTGAATCTCAACACCGTGGTTTTGGGATTTCATCTTGGTATCAGAGCATTGTTCCTGGGCTTGACCTCTTTCGCCTCTCTTTTCATTTTCACGGCCCATGGTGGCCGTGAGGGGGAGTGTTGGTTATTGGCCTATAGTGGCTTTGGATAATTAGTCCTATATTGGTTTCTAAATTATGGTTCCAGTGCATATAAATATGTGCCTCTAAATCTCAACACCGCGGTTTTGAGATTTCATCTAAGATCTAGGGATGAAATCTCTTGAGAAACTTAAGATGAATAGCTAATTAATCTTATAGTATTAATTCATTAAGCTAGCTGTTTGTGAATATTACCTCCACAGAGTGAGATTGACACTCTATATATATATATATATATACTTCTTAATGAGTTCATGGGACAAGAATTAATTATTTTTGACAAAGAGTACGTGGTCCTCATCAGGTCCACGGAGAAAAGAAAAAAAGGGCAAATTAATTAATTTGTGGAAACCTTCACACTTGATTGAGACTAGTTTAATTAGTCAATTCAAATGGAAACAGCTGCATGTGAGACGGGCTACATGCATTAATATCCGATATGAGTCCTATATATCGAAATGTTCCACAGAAACAGGCGCATGCGCGATAGGGGCTACATGTTTTAACATCCGATATATGTAAGTCCTATATATCTTACCAAGTATTAATCATGAGTATGTATACAAACGCACTCGGTTAATTTTTGTCGACTCATGCATGTGCAAATTAACTTACTATATATTAACGTGCAAGCAAAAGACAAAAACAGAAAGGGAAAAGCAATAAAACGAAGGCCAATGTTGTCTTGTCAATTTCGCGTTGGAATCTACCTACATCACATGTTAATCGATCGTATAGTGATAAAAACCCGACAAAAGAATGACGTGTCGTAATTAATTACCTGGTAAAAAAGACACACACATAAGAGGGAGATCAGTAATATTATGGGGAGAAAGAAACATGACATTAGTAAACTATATTCAATACTGTAATGGACATGCAAACTCATCCTTACATTTTGAGAAGAGATTCTTTCAGTACATGCTTATACCGGGAGAGTCAGTAATATTTGGAAGGGGAGGATTCAGATATTAGTCAAATTTTGGGACCATAAGAGGAGTTCTTTTGTAATGTTTAGCCCCTTCTCCCTCTCAATGTTGTTGGACTCCGGTCTAAATGTGTACTGAGAGAATTTCCTCTAGTACATTTTATCCTAATTCAATTTGTATTGGATGTGACCGAATTATACCCCCTACAATCTACGACATACATAATTAAATCAACCTCATGTCGCTAGTAGACATATGAAAAGGATGTCATTCTTAAAAATATTCATTATTCCCTAGATAAATGACCAAACAACTCCTAAATAACTCAATAAATACCTCTCTCTCTCACGCGCGCACACGATTCGTTATAGAAATCAATTGTTGTTTAGCAGCAATATATTGCGGCCATTGTCATGCTTGCTAATGGAAAGGGGCATCACCTCCAACACCTTTTCAACCTTCAATCCCTGAATGGCCCCAACTGGAGGGGGGAACCAATGCCAAAAGGTAGAGGGCACTCCCATAATCCCACTCTCTCTCTCTCCTCTCTTCCCTTTCTTTTCTAAAGATCAAGTAAAGGATAAGGGTAAAATTATAACTTTATAACTTTAACTTGTATTAATTAGTTAGCTTAATTTTTTTGTCGGTGGCTTTTATATACAAACTATATACTGTTAAAAAAAAAACTTAGATTTATGACTTCTGCATCCATATTTTCACATATATCACTAACTCTGAGAATGTGAATGGTCTGCAAAAAGATCATTTCTTGTGTGTAGAAAGACTATTCGCACATGTGAAGCCCATCTTTTCTGTAAAGAAATTATTTAAACATGTGGAAAAGAACTGTTTTATGACATTTTTACATATGCTATTATATATATATATATATAGTCCATTTTCAGGGTTTTCGTCCGTTGGCAGCCAATTGTGTCAAAGATCCTTAGATTTCAATTTGACAATTTATATCTTAAGAAAAAGAAAAAAAAAGAACGGTATATATGCAAGTTTGTGCGGAGGCGGCAATTGCCTCCGTGCGTATCTCACCCGCATTGATGGGACAACTCATGTTTTTTTTTTCCTTTGCACATTTTTTTATTTTTAATTTTTTTTTTCTCCGTCGAGCCTAACATTCCGGTGAATTTTAAACGTCGAAGGCATCACAACACCCCTAAAATGTAGAATGTGCTCCCAACAGACTTAAATAGAGCAGCGTATAGTACCATAACCCTATATATATATGGGAAAAACGTTCTTGTTACCATGTAGTAGGAACAATCTCTATTAACAAGTTAATTATCCTTTTTAGATCGTAATCCAACGGACAAAAGGGAGATAAGTTAAAAAAAGAGAGGAAAATCACGTTGGCTAACATACAACCTTAAAAGCAGAGGTGTGTGAATTCTATTCAGCATTCATGTGTGCAGGTAATTCCTTCTTTATGTTTTTCTTTTATCAAAAATTCTGTGGGACACACTATTCTTGCATTTATCTCTTACCACGTCACCCACTTAACCCATGAATTTGGGTGTAGAAGGCGCTGCAACAGGAGGGAACCACTTTTTAACTTAAGCTTTTATCACCCTTGGATCAAGTGCATATATATATATATATATATATATATATAGTGTGACGGAGTACTTTGTGCGACTCTGTCGCACAAAATCACTGAACCATTAGATCTTAATATAAAGGTACATCTAAGGATACAGCCTTATTGTAGCACTTTTGGTGCCAAAATTCACGATGGAGATAGAGGTGTGAAGAGAGGAGAACAAGCTAAAATGCAATATATATATATATATATATATATATATATATATAATCGAAAGATTGGACGATAGGTGTTCCACTCATGTGGATCCTTCCTGTGCAAGGTGGAATGCTCGTTCGTTCCACATGAAACCGCACGCATTGTTTCAACTTATTCTTATATTTTTAAATAATAAAAATTATCATTATTTTTTAAAGATTCAATTATCTCTTAAGATTATTTCCATTCCTTAAGATTTTAATTTTACTATCTAATCATGAAATTCAATTGTAACCGTCATTAGGTGCGTGTAAATTTATTTTTAAAAGTTATAAAGAATAATAAAACAACAAAAAAATTACACAGATTAACCTCTAAAGTTGTTATTTTAATATTCATCACTAATTTACACGCATATGACTGTGATTGACTTGAATATTATTTCTTTTGCTAATGTATGTGATGGGTAGAACTGATGGTGCAGAAATTGACAACTCTCTCTCTCCAATTGTCCACTCCCAGTTAAAGGAATGGGAGGAAGGCTACAAGAGCTATTAAAGAGGTAGAAACAAGAGGAGGAATGGGTTGAAAAGGACGTCCACTCTAGATTGCTCTCCCTCTCCCAATCGAGTCACCGTAGAATGAGCCTCCTTGGTTCCCACATATAAGGTGTGCAAACAAAACAGAGAAGTACGGGCTCCTCCTTTCCGTGACTTCAAGAATCTCTCTCTCTCTCTCTCTCTCTCTCTAGATCTCTCTGTATGAGAGAATGGAGAAATCTCTCTGTATGAGAGAATGGAGAAAGATCCTCCTCTCGCAGTCTGTATGAGAGAGAGAGAGAGAGAGAGAGAGAGTACGTAGATCTATGTCATAAGGAGGTAAAATACGAACAAAAAATATTTGATAATCGGTTTCTGGGCCTAGCAATTTCACCAAAGTGGGGGGGTCGGAAAGGTTGGTGCGAGGAAACAAATTAATTAGGAAAGTGAAAAGCTCAGGAAAGTACTATTAAAGTATATAATTATAAATAAGTTTATTTTTGCAAAGTCATGATCGACTTCTTGAAAACTGTGTGATTATACATTGAATAAATAGTCAAGTCTTGAATCTATCAAAATTCCAAGGAATTTTCAGCAATTCATGATTTATTCATAAAAGTGTGTTGAACTGAAAAGGCGTGACAAGAATTACATATTCTTGTGGCACCACGTATAGGAATTCTTTTTTTGCACATCGACACTACACTTCTGCATGTGTTTATATGATATATTATAAACAATACATTGATAAGCCTTGTTTTATACACATCATATAACCATTGATCAAGAATAGTGCGTCATTTCTTGTTGTTCCCTTCTAAAATGCCAAGAAAGTTCAAGTGCCGAGGCCTCAACAATTAGGCATGAGCACGAGGAAATGAATTACGTAAGGAATTAAGACATAAAGTTTTGCCAAAGGCCATAGAGTCACTTAATTACATCCCCATAATGCTTTGGGGAAAAGGCTTATCAGTAGAAACCATCATGTTAGATTGTATAAAGTACGTGGCAGTTAGCTGTAAATATCCAATTTCCAATACATGCATGCATGCAGCTACCTCACGTCTACGCCCACTCTTCTAAGCACGTGCCAAACCTTGCGTCAATTTCTCTATATGCCCTCCTCTCCACAGTAGGGAAAAAAATTAAGCCAATAGAAATAAGAAGTCAGTACATTTCAACTCAACCAATGTTCTTTTCTACACAATCTAAATCTTTTTTTTATTATTTTTTTGACATCTTAGGAGAAGTGCAGAAGTGTAGAATTTACAAATAGTATGATAACTAAAGTATGCACAACATCACACGCGGCCAATCTTCTCACCCCCCCCCCCCCCAAGAAACAATTAGTCTTGTTTCGAATCCAAATAAACAGACCTGTCAACTTAATTTGATCAAACCATGGTAAGTTGGTAACCTTTCAACAGTAGCAAACCCCCATCAAACCCTTCCTTTGGCCAACCCAAGGCTAGGGTTGGAGCTTAGAAGAAGACCTTGTCCACCCCATCACGGAACCTGACCCCTTCCAAGCTGCTCATCCCCACATCACCCAACCCATGGTCCTCCAGCTCCCCAACGTCCAGTAGATCAAACCCACACTCGTCTCCGCCGTCGGCGGCGCCCATCCTGAGGACGGAGGCGCCGCTCATCTCCGGCGGGAAATCGACGTTGCAGTGCCACACTGACAGGTTAAGGAAGCTGTTCTGGCTGGCGGCGGCGCCCTCCTGGTGGTGTTGAGGGGCATATGGGTAGAAGGGGGTGAGTTGCTGCTCGAACCCATCTGTCATCACCTGGTCTATCATGGGGGGAAGGGAGGAAGGCTCCAAATTAGGGGAGGAAGGCGCAGCGTTGTCCTGCTCGCCCTCCAGGCCATATCTTACTGTCTCCCCCTTCCTCTTGTGAAAGACTCTGCACAGCACCCAGTCTTCCTGTGCACAACACAAAACCCAGACACGCTAAGGTAAACAACCAGCTTTGTGGAAACGCGGAATTTTGCAAAACCCAGAAGAAGACATCAGATAAACGAGATGGATAACAACTGGGGATATCTCATTTGCTTGCTGCACATACTAGACTACCTTCTTCTGCTGCTACACGCTAAGACTCCACACAACCTTTGATGCAAGGAGTCGTGTGTTCCCACACAATAGTACTTTTGAATCCATACCAGCTAAAAACTATTAGTGCTACATCTGTTATGGGGATTAGACCTAGCGTGCATGCCGTGTGTGATCATCAGAACCAGTGGGAAGGCGAAGGCTGAGTACCTTGGGGGGCATGTGTGGGTTCTCAAGACGGAACTCGTGCATGACCCAGCCGGTCTTGTTCCCGTTGGGAGCTCTCCCCCGGTAGAATACCAGCGTCTTCCTCATGCCGACGATGGCGTGCGTCATGGGCTCATAGACGGTGCGGTCCTTGCCGGTGGCCTTCCAGTAGCCGGACTTGGTGGCCCGGTTGGTGCGGGAGCCCGTCGCGTACTTCCGGTCACGGAAGCTGAAGAAGTACCACTCGTTGGCGCTGAGCTTTGCCACCTCTGGGATTATGCAAAGATCACCATATGAGATCGATTCAGAGCTTAACGGAAGAGGGAAGAACAAGAATATTGAGACTGTTACCTCCATAATACAATATTAATTTGCTAGAATCCTTTGAGGATAACCTAATTAAGATTGAAGGGTTATCACTTACATGGCACCTTATGAATATACTAGAGTTGAGGATGTTAAGGACACGATGGATCCTTGGACTCGTTATACTCTTTGTGGTGGCAATATATTGTTCATAAAGATACGCATTGAAAGAAGGTTCAAATGGCTAAATTCCATGGTCGCAAATTAAATAACAAATCCGTACAGCTTAGTTATCATATACGTACATGTATACACTGGAATTACCACACCTCATGTTAGTATGTCAATATATTTTATCTAGTATAGGATCCAAATTATACTCTTAAGTTTAACTATTCGCTTCCTTTGGCTGTATTAGCTAATGCAGGACGTCCTTATCGTGTGTACTCATTGGAGCAAGCAACAAATAGATTATAAACTAGACGCTAAATGTACAGTTCTCTCTTCGCGTGTGGTGACAACATCCTTCTTTCTGCATATTCAAGCTTCTTTTTGGAATCAAGGGAAGCATACATAGTGTATTCGCATCGCATCTAATTAGTTCATAAGCATAATGAATCCTAGATATTTTAATTTTTAGCTGCAATCAAATGACTTGATCCTATTAAGAGCTTGCAACTTCACGCACACACATGCAAAACAGTCACATGAAATACCCACCACAACAATCTGCATCCTTATAATTATATTAAGAAACATTTACCCTGATCGAAACTAAGTTTGGGAGCTGAAATCTCTCAAACTCAACATATCTTTTTATTCTCACCATGTTATCCTATGCCCAGGAAGCCTGTTTCCGCCTAAGTACAGACAACCAGCTAGCTAGGAACAACAGAGAAACAGAAAGGAATCATAAGAGTGTCACAACACAAAAGACGGAAAAAGGAAAGGAACCAATGTCACGCTCCCAAACAAATGAAGCTATGAAGAAGACGAAGACAAAGGATTTGAAGGGGATGGAAACCAAAACAGCGGAGGTTGTAGAGGCCACTCACCAGGTAGCTCCCATGGCTCGCGAGTGTGCAAGTCCACCTCCACCATGGTCCCTCCTGAGACCCTCTCGTTTATCACCTTCTTGTACAGGTAGTGGCATACCAGCTCCTCGTCGCTCGGGTAGAACCTGAACCCCGGTGGGAGTGTGGATTCGATGTCCCTTAAACCCATTGATCTTGTTGAGAGAGAGAGAGAGATCCGAAGAAATTGGCAGGGTTGTGATCAAAGGAGGGGTTAGAAAGAAGTATCAGAAGCTGTGGCAGGGTAGTGATCGGTTGAAGGGGGTTCTGAAACTTTGAGCTAGCTAGCTGCCCAAGTAGACCTTTCTCTGCGCTTCTTGGTGTTTGTTGGGTTTAGGCAATCTGCAGAAAGCTCACATATATTCTGTTAGTTGGTCTCTGTGGACATTGGTATAAATAGAGAAGGCAAGGAAAGGGTGGAAGGAGGGGAGCCAGCCGGTTATGTCATGAAAGCGGCCCTCTTTAATATTTCCATCCCTATTATCCCAGCCAGGTAGGCGTGTGCACAGGTCGCGATCTCCGGGAAGAAGCTAGGGTCCTCATGCTTGTGAAACAAGAACCATCAGAAGATCCACGGCCACAAGAAAGCTCCTCCACCCACCTCTTCCACTAGGAGGTGCAGGTTATAAGACTCTTTACTGTGAGGAAGGGGAAGGATAGAAACACACACTAAAGACCTGGCTAAAGAAGAAACCTGCAAGAGCCATTTAAGGTTGATTCATGTGAAACTTCGTCGATGGGGATGGCTTCTTTTGCTCTTTGCAGAGAAATGGAGGGTGGGTAACGAGGAATTTACATGAGGGTGGTGGGACGTTTGTTTGTTCTTGAATGCTTGGAAGGGGACGTCCGGATGGGCCAAGCCGCTTGTGCCGTTGTTGGGGACGTGAGTTTTTTCTTTTTTTTTTTCCCTTTGCACCGGCGAGGTCATGGGGTACTCCTATCCTAGCTTGATCTATGGGAATATTTTCTTTGCACCGCCTTTAATTTGATCCATAGGAATAAAAGTGGGATAAAATTAAGGAGGGATAGTTATATATTAAGATATTTCGATGATGTTATGACGTATTCTCTGTATATATATGTGTGTGTGTGAAAGAGAGAGAGCTTCTCTCCTTGTAGCAGTGCCAGGGGAAATAGAATATAATAGGAGTTTTTCACATGAACAACGATTACAAGACCCTTTGACGAATGTTACAGTATTGGAAGAACGCGGTTTTGCTCCATTTGCTCGATATGTGCAATGTATCAACAATAGTACTCTCTCCCAAATTGTTTCTTTTTCTTTTGTTATCTTTCGCCCTGAAGTTTCAAGTAACATGAGTAGGGTTAGTTTAATGGTGCAACTCACACGGCCACTTGACACTTGATGCCCCATTTGGGCACACATGCGCTGAAAGAAAAGAAAGAAGAAGAAGAAGAAGAAGAAGAGAACAAAATAATATAGGGTAGTACTGTTATGTCATTCTACTCCTTCTATTTAATTTCTTCTGCACCAGCTGCTCCATTTCATGCCTACAAGTCGTAAGGATGAATCAAGGAGGACACGGGAACATAGAAATTAACATGAAGGATCTTTTAAATTTCGATTCTTGCAAATAGCCTCAGTTTAGAATAGGTCCTCCCAATCTAGCTATTAATTAAATTGTAGCCTCTCAACATATTGGACATTTTGATAAACACCTCAAAAAATAAAAAGAGAAGGTACTAAATATTTTCAAAAAATCAACAACAAGAGGTACATCCATAATTTCAGCGGAAAGTAAGGTTAGTTATGAGAAATTTTTATTAACTAGATAAAATATATATTGCAGAAGATTTTCTCAAGTTAGTAAAGAAGATTAAAGGAGCTAGAATCTAGAAACCCAAAAGAAAAAAAAAATAGTCTCCTTGCGCGTGAGCATTAAAAAAAAGGGAAAAGAATTTGTGTAGATAACGATCTGGATGCTACCCAGACTGGGACAAGTAGACATCTAATAATGGAGGCCCAAAGCTTCACATGGAAGTGACAAGAATTCACACTTCATACACAACAAACAAAGCTGTCCCCCCACAAGTCCCACCCCTCCTACCATACGTGAAATGTCCATTATGCTCTCAGGCTCGCTGTACACGTTGCGCATCTACAGCCGTTCGTGCCATCAGACGACGCGGCAGCACCAGACCAGGCCGGGTTATCGCGATCATGCAAGTAAATAACGAGATCACCCATGCCGGCTTTCCATGATGGGGGCCCACTGGGGTCTTTATCTCGGCCCAGATGAGCTGTGGCATGAGAGAGACCATTTCCTGGGCGTGGGCTTTTGGGAATGAAGGCAGTCTTGTGGTTTTAGATGGTGCTACCAAGTCCTTCGGTCCTTATTTAAGATCGAATTATCATCTTTTCTCACACAAAGAAAGAGAGAGGGAATAAGTTTTTCTTTTGGAAGAAATTTTTTTGCATTAAGTTTTACTCAAAAGAGTTTATTTCTGAATGTTTGTCGTGATGAAAGTCGTGGCTTATTTTTATGTAGATAGTAAACAAGTTCAACTCATCTAAGACTGTAGATAGATGATATACAGTAGAGATCGTGTACTCGCACATCAAAATCGTCAAAGCCCAGTTATTTTACACATTAGAGAAGTGCAATATCTTTCATCTCCATGATTGGGAGTTTTAGGGTTTCCATCTGCCCTTTAACCGGGAATTAGGGTTTTCCGTTTGTTGGGGACTTTGCAGGTGGAGTGACGGCTCCATACTCTTCTTCCTTCCGGCAATCAGTTTTCCCCCCTTCCGTTAGTTATGATAAGATAATGCTTAAGCATATGCATGCTTAGCTAATTAGATTATATAACTATGCCCAGGCATTATATTAAATTAAGATGGAAACTTCAGATTTCTTCCTTATTCGCTCAGAGAATGAGGGTGGCACCACACAGAGGACCTCCTCACCTCGGGAGCATCTTGGTCACAATCATCTCAATGATTATGGGGACAAAAATATTAACGCATGAACAACTGGAACAAAAGCTCCTGACAGGGGAGGTGGGCCCGGAGGGGGTGACTGCTGTCTGATCTGTGTTGTACGGCTGGTGATCGGGATGGGACTCATAATTGGTGAGCACCCCGCTTATTAATTGATTAATTACTAACCTGATTAAATGTCCACACAAATAATTACTACCGTCTTTGTCGTAAATTCTTACCGTCTTTGTCATAAATTAATTATCACCGTCACCATAACATAGCAGAACATTACTTAAATCCTCAGACATATATCTTCATGATTTGTTAACCATGTTGTCAAGAAACTAGACACCATTAAAGAAGTGATCAATTGCTTATTTGCATGCAGGCAACCCTCTTTGAGGACCACAAGTCCGTGTCGGAGGGATGGGGAGATTTCCATTCGTTGGTCGACAGAAGTATCACAAATATACATCCTTAAAATCTTAATTTAGATGAATAATAACAGGTGAAAGAACTTCTGAAAGTTGAAGAAAGAGAATTAATTAAAAACATATCGCACGTTGTTGTGAGCAAGATATATATCGTATTGCTTTCTTGCTTCCAGTGTAACATAAATATGTGATTTAAAAAAATAATTTAATTATATTTTTTCATCTTAGCATATTTTTCATGAATAAATTTTGATTTACTGAAAGAATCTTTGAAATCTTCATAAAATTGGAAAGGTAGTGATTCATCACGATTTAGTCATGTATTTTTAAGAAGTATACCTTTCTCAGTAGAGAATTCACTTGTTTTTATATTGGATATCCATAATTACATCTTAAAATTATATTTTATACATTAGAAATTAACATATCTTTCACGATTTCTTTACAAAGTCTTTAGAATTTTTTGCCGCGCGACTTGAGAGGGACCGATTTTTCCCAAATCCCTACTTAGTGACATTGCTTGCTTCCTTGAAAGTTTATTTTGGAAGATGGAGACCCCTCTCCTCACCTTTGTTTAACATGAGATTGTTGCAAGCACTGTTCTTGTTTTATGCCTAGCTAAATACGATATTTACTCTATTTCTTGTTTTCTGGCATGCATGTGTGTATGTACTTATGCATAACGACAATTTCTATATAACAAAAAGTAATTAATCTCTCTTAATGAAGTTGGAATGGCATCCAATTCGAACGTGAACCTCGCCCACAAACAATAACACAGTATGAACTTAAAGTTAAGTGCTCGCATATGAGTCATGATGAACCTCGTAAGAACTTTGGGAATATCATTGTGGATATACTTGGGTCCCTGTCCCCCTCCCAAATGGGGTCCTCCCCTTAAAGATTGCAATGATGGAGAACTAATCACTTGCCAATCATTTCTCAGCTTCATTCCCAATCACTGTTAGAAGCCCATCGGCCCAAACGAATGCACGAATCAGAGGCCGAAGGGAGAGAACGGTTAACGCAGGCCCGTTTCAGCCGCCGCCTCGTGTGGTGCTAACTGTAAGATGGACCATGGGCCCATCTCCAAGGTAACATCCCCATACGATGGCTGTCATGTGCCGTCATCTAATTCCCCAGACAGTGACCGGCACAGTGTCCGCACACTAAAACACAACACTCCACCTTGATGGTTAGGGTTATGGTTTTGTTGTTTAGTCCCGGGTGACTGTTCTGATAGCTTAGCGAGGTGGGAAAAGGTTGTCTACAAGCATTGTTTAGGCAGATTCGACCCGATTCTTGAAAGGGAAGCTTGGCCATGGCGAGCCCAATAATGAAAGGTATTGTATTCTAGAAAAACAAAAGACTGGGAGTTGGAAGGTTAATCCGGATCAAGGCGTGTCCATCCCATGCCCTAAGCATGCAATCAACGATCATCAGGCCCACGGATAGGCTTCAGAGGTCACAGGGAGGATCACGATCCCACCGAAGCCGCCGCTGCCGTCGGCATCAGATACCCACCTTAAGGACCCTCTCCGGTGACGGCGACGGCAACGTCCTTAAGAGGAGGACATAATATAACAACATCAAGTTACTTCGGATGTGAACCGTGTAGGAGAGGCAGGAATGGCTTTACATCATTAACCCGGATTAGGTTGGGAAACAGACGAGCCAGAAGATTTATGGACAAAATACTGTATTTAATGCTTCATGCGCTGCACTACGGCCAGATCAATTCCCTCAGGACCATCGAAGACGATAAGACACGGATCATGTCCAAAGAAAGAAACGAAAGAAAAGATAAGATCACATAGATTTGTATATGTACATATACTCAATCGTAGTTGCCATTCTTTATTATTCTTTTACCTGTTTTTTCTTGATCATAGTGAATCCACGCAGAAAATAAGAAGAAACTCCAAACTAGTGCAACCTTAAGAATACAGACAAGTGTCGAACATCGGGGCCACCAAGTTGAGCCTGGACGCTCACGATGAATGGGCCCGAGGCCTCACGGGTGCAATCACCCATCCACGACCCCACACGGAGGAGGGGCTGTGGGCAGGGAAGGGGGGAGAATATGATCAAGTCAGCAAGTTGGTGCATATGAAGTTATAGTTAGAAATCCTTGTACCAACAAAGTGGATGAAAGATTTGAGACTTATTTTGATGGTCTCAGCAGCATAAACTAATCCACAAAGCAGGGGTAAAGTACACTGGCTTGGTATTCTGATCCCATATGAGGGTTTACCAACCCCAACGTTTTGGTTCCATGTCTTGTTTAGGTGCAAGTACAATGTTCCATATTATAGTTGTCCCCGGCAAATAAAGGTGTGACGTGGGTCCTGGACAATAGTTCATCCCATCCAGTTGAAACCAAGGTACCCACATAAAACCAGGTAGGTAACAAATTAGGCGCATGTGTGGTAAGGCCTCAGTTGTTCATCTATGTTTTATATGAAAATAAATCACCGCGTTTTATGTGAAGTAATAGAAATATGAGTAACACACATTTCCAATTTGACTTATATTTCTGATACTTCACATACGAAAAAAAACACTTAATTTCACATTCATCTCCGAAAACGTGGTGTTCTTGGTTCTAGAGCAATCTGATGCGAAGGATAAATAAATGTGCTGGTCTGGGCACAAAGCGATGCCCTCGGGACGATTTAGGTATGAGCTTTCAGGCTAGATAACAAACAACAACTTTCCATTACACATGCTTTTGTCCATTTCTATTGTCTGGAAATCCTTCCTACTGTTTGCGGACAATCCAGCTAATTAATTGTGCAAATTAAAGCAATGCTTTAAGAGGCACAAAGATAATGAGAACAAAAAGAGGACTTTCGCTTTACAGTGCAAAAAGGTAAGAACAAAAGGCAACAAGAATGATGCAATCTTTTAGTATTCATATCCTAATGGCCTACAGGGACCAAATACGTCCAACTTCAGCAAAGACAAACATGGGACCATCCACGCGATAAAAACTACCGAGTGCCATATCTGAAGGGCTGGATGTTCATGATCTTAGAAACAAATTAATGAGGAAAAAGGAATGGGATAGGAGACGATCAATTTGTCGGAAGACAACTGCATCAAATGATTCGAATTGGATCGCATTATATATGTCGTACTAATTTTTCACAGAATACGAGGATTCGTGTGACAGTAAATTAAACCAGCACACTCAGTCCCTAGGAGATACATTTCCTACTGGCAACGACAATTGTCAGGTTTACAAGTGGGAAAAATAACCTTATTGTTGGTGATTGAACGGGGAATAGACTTCGCCTGCACCATTTGGCAGGAGATGAGATCTTCTGAATCTCATCCTCTGTGCCTTATTAATATATTCCCCTCCCCCCTCACATCAAAGTCTGTAGCAAATTTCGTAGTTTCATTTTTTTGCCTCATGAGCGGCAGGTGTGTCAGGACAATTAGGTTCTGCTGGCAGAGGTGTTGGGGGTGGTGATGCAGTTATCTTCCATGGGGGAATTGGGCCGAGTTGCACGTGCCACAACCCCCCATCAGCACGTCCACCGGAAGGGGAAAAGGATGTCACTTCATACTTGAGAAGCCTTCCCATGCCTACGGGCCACTGAGTGGCTAATCAGGCACAACTAAGAGTTCGTTTGGAATATTCCACGTAAAATAGGCTGCACAATAAAGCTTCTCCACAATGACTTATTTGGTTATCCATAGAATTTTAGTTAATGAAAAACTTGATTTATTTACTCCCCTTTTTCCTTATTTTGACATCCATAGGATGAGACCGAATGCCTTTTTTCAAAGTGGCTGAAAATGTTTTTGTGGGTACCAAAAGACTGATTTTGTTTTTTGTAAATTTATTTTCTTATTTGAATACATTTTACATAAAACCAAATGCACAGTTTTCCGCATATTTCTGTTACAATCCCGTGAATATTATCAGCTAATCGTGTAAAATTCCCCTTCATCTTTGTTGTAGTCGTAACAGCATAAAAATTAACAATGTCGTTCGCAAAAAGAATATAGATTAATAAAGGTCGCGGATAAATCAATAACAGCCTTTACTCAATTATTCTAGTCCATTATATGTTCCTTCAATCCTTTGCACACTGCCAAGCTGCCTGCAGGTCCATTGACTTGAGAAACACCAAGAAAAGCTGGTCATGTCCAGCTTCAAACTTCGCTGATAGATCGCCTTTAAACCCTAGATGTTGTCGCTACAATTGGCATCTAGAAATAACGATCTCCTTTCGGGATGCCCCAAGAAATGCAGTTATATTCAGCGAAAATGTGATCCATTTACTCACTTTACATACCTCTTGTAGAGGAAAGGGATTCCGAGGGTGGGGATGTGCGTACCACCATCCTCCACGAATTTAGTAGAACCACGATACCTCTGGGCACATGATGCAAAAAGACATTGTAAACAGATCCAAGATTTACAAACTCCAGGAACTTATCCAGCAAACATGTGCCATGATAAAACTGGAGTCGATAGTGGAAGTAGCAAGGGCAATAAATCAATTGCGTAAGTGCCTAGAAACCAGTTTTAGATGAAAACGCACAAGCCGCTTGGTCCCCACATTGCTGAATTCAGTCACTCATATGTTTAAATATTTGAAGGTGGTGGGAGCGGTAAAACACAATGGTGTGACATTCATTAACTTAAATACAGTGCAGAGAGAAACTGTGCATTAAACTTGGTGGACTTCATCAAACTGGAAAATTCTGCAAAAACCGCCACTCACCCAATCCCCGCCGATAGGGCAATAGTTCACATGCTCCTCTATGTGGAAAACTCTCGCCCCAATGCCACCAGGCTAGCAGTCGGACTCTCATCCCTCAACCATGCAAGATATGCAGCCATGGCAATGCAGCCCCAGTCCCCATTTGCTAATAATGAAACCTGGCTCCACCATTGCATCCATCATGCTGTTGGCCATGATGGTAAAACTGACAGCAGCAGCATCTGGCAGCAAGATGGAGAGACAGCAGCAGAATCTGGCAACAAAATAAGAGGCAATGGCTTCAATGCTTGTAAGGTCATCAACAGCATTATTGATATTGTTGCTGCCGGTCCAAAGAAAGAAAAGCAGTGAATCCTGGGGGACAGGAATGAAAATCAGACAGCAGCAAGGAAGGAGGCAAAGTTCTGTAACTTGAGGAAGGAGTAAAGAGAAGGGGAAAGAAGGGTTTGATGGGGTGGACAAGGGGAGAAAGAAAACAAAATGCAGTCTTTACACAATGGACGGGAAAAACAAAAGGTAAGAAAAGAAAAAAAATGACATGCAAGATTATGTATGCATATAAGAATGACCTCATCCCCCCTTTAATCATCCTCTTCCAACAATACCAGTGTGGAGTAAACTCTTCTGATATTGAGAGCTCTCTAACATCTTTTTTCACCAGATCCTTCCAAATCATTTTGGTCTTGTTGGACTCCACTATGCCCAAGTGACCTTCCATTAACTAGTGCTACCTCTTGTCTATGCTTTAATTTGTCCATTCCAAATCATCTCAAACCTAGTTTCCTGTCACTCGAGAGTCCTCCACCTTAACATACACACCTCTATTACTAATTGTTGATACACGCCTCCCTGGCTGTCCAAAATTCTGTGTGATACAATGTCCCTGATGTTACAACCAGTGGCGTAGGTAGAAATTTTGTTCGGAGGGGTCACTCAGATAGTTGTTAGTGGAGTTACTCTATTGAGTTGGAATCAATGGGCAAGTGGGGTCACTCTAATGGGTCGAAAATTTTGTTCAGTGGGGTCACCTGGACAACCAGTAGGGTCACTCTATTAAGCTGAAATCAATGCATCGGTGAGTCGTTCTAATGGGCAGAGATCAGTGGACCAGTCACTCTAATAAACCAAGATTAGTGGGTCTTCATAAGTGTTACAAAATCCAGGGGGGTCATGGGACCATAGTTGTCAATCCCGTCCTGTTCCCTATCTCGTTTTTTTACTGGGATGGGACGTCCCGGTGTCCCGGACAATTCTAGTGTCCCGCCCCAAAATTTTTTCCATACATATGCCAACAAATATAAGAAATACATATATAATAAATAATATGAAAATAAACACATAAACGTATAAATAACACAAAATTAATGCAATAGAAGCATTGAGGACAGATTTATGGGTTTATAAATGAGTATATTCATCAAATGAACCACCTAAAATAAGTTTACAAGGAGCTTAAGTACCTAGGAAAATCTCATGTAAAAATACAAATTCTGGTTGGGAAAGGTTGGGGCAGGCCGGGACGGGCCGGGACAGACCGGGACAAGCCGGAACATGTACTGGGACAGACCAGAAATTGTCCCGTCCCATTTTCTCACTGGAACAGGACGTCCCGGTCGGTACGGGACGAGATTGACAACTATGCACGGGACCCCACTGACTATGAGCTACGTCCGCCACTGGTTACAACCTAGCAGGTAGTTTGTCCCTAATTTCAGTGGCACCGAGGGGTTCAAAAAGCAATCATTCCACTCTCCAATGTGTGAACTTTATACGATTTTACATGTGCCTTCTGAAGTCTAAAATATCTGATTTATCAGGTAACCACAGGAAAAATGTAGCAAGAAAATGGGGAAATACTGTTTACAACCTGATTCCATGCATTTTCTCTTAATGTAACAACAAACCTATTGCCACATGCTGACAAATAGAACCATAAAACAGATTCAAGATCTGTAGTGAAGTCATCAAATTATAATGGTTATTGAAGGTAATAAAAACAATGATTAGTTTCTCATGAACCTTTCAAGTGGGCCAAAAATCTAGCTTTAGATGAAAACGTAGTGATGCGGGACAACATGGGAAAAAATGGAGGAATGGAACAAAGGCCAAAGTGGAGAAAGATGACAGGGGGTAGGATGAAGGAAGAAGAGAGGAAGGAGGAGGGGGAGGAGAGGAACATGGGCAGTGAGGCTTCATGCCCTCCCTTCACGGGATCCCCAAAGAGGAAGGAGACGGCTAGGGCTTCATGCCCTCACACAGATCATCCCATCTCGTGAGAAATGCACTGAGGCGGCAACACACTCGTTCATTCATTCTCATATTTTCAATGCCTCCCAAAGGAGGGATACAAGACAATATATATAGAGACCCAAAAGAAATCCTAGTATAACCTTAACACTAAAGGACCAAAATACCCCTTATTCAAAATAAAAGACTAAAATAGACCTAAATCTAAAAAAATAAAAATACATCAATTAGGCCTCTAATGGGCCAAACAAAATAAACAATGGGTCCTGGGCTTTGTTTTAGTAGTTTTTAGATTACCATCATTCTCCCTTGGTTCGAGAAAACTTGTCCTCGAGTTTTGAAATAAGCTAATATCCATGGAGAAATGATAGTAGGAAACACCATAGACGGCTCTTGAACCATCATGCGCAGGAACACTTCAACTTGAGGAGGAAAGTGTGCCTCGATGTAGTGCCATATGTGGTTAAAATCTTGCAGGTTGATGATGTCTTGAATGACCTTCGTCTGATCGACTATGTCTCCCAGTAGCCCTCCCGTCTTTGGCTCATTTCTTCAATGAGGAAGAGGTCATCATTTGCTACAGACATCACTGAATTAACCTCTCCCAAGTATTCATCTTCTAGTGTTGGATCGGCTACACAATGCACCTCTTCCATTTGACTTTCATACTCCTCGATCATTGCTGGGTCGACCTCGTAGACAACATCCTTTGTCTTGGTTAGCATGGCACAATAGCTCTGAATGTCACCCTTCAACTGATTCCAATCGTATTTACAATCATTCTTGAAGTTGTTCTAATCGTTCTCTAGTTGCCCCATCCAGGATCTTCAAACATCCTAATGTCTACTTGAGTAGCCGGTAGCCATTGCCTCGGGAAGCGTAAGAAGCAACATGCAAAATAATGCACCATTGGTTGAAGAAGCATTAGATGAGGTCTGCCTCGCTACAAGGATGCCAACGGTATGATTTGTGCTCAAAACGGGGCATAAAGGTGCCCTCGCGTGATTGACACGGCCGTCGGAGGTAGGCACGCAAAATGAGGTACTATCGGAGCAGACCACATTGGAATTGAGTCGACCTCGCTGAGACGAAGCCAACGATGCAGACAATGCACAAATCGGATCACGGATGGGTGACCTCGATATACGTACAGAGGTGGAACGCAAAACGAAGTACTATCAGGACTGTTGCACATGGAACCGGGTTAGTCTTGTTGAGACGAGACCAAAGGAGCAAATGATGTGCGAATAGGAATCCGGATGCTTTCCCGGTGAAGGCGATGCGTTAACAGCTCATGTTGCACCGTCAGGTGCACTGTAACGGACCAGGTTTGGGCCTGGCTCGGACGCAGCTGAACCCTGACTTGGACCTACGCTGCACATGTGGTCAAAGTGGCTCGAACCCACTAGAATTAACCTGGCTTGAACCAAGTTCAAATTAGGTTGCAATAGGCTTCAAACCAGATGGGGGTTTGGGGCGGGACCAAAACCATGTCAAACCTGGTTGACCTGGTTAGACTAAAGGGTCGTGCTCCTACTTCTTCCTCTCCCCTAACCCTACATAAAGGAAGAGCGGGAGGAGAGGATGTGGCGGCTGCAGTAGTAGTAGGGGGGCCGAGGGCGGTGGGCACCCCGGGAGGGTGCGACGGCGGCAGCGATGGTGTTGGCGGGTGCCGACGGCGGCGGCGGCAGGCCGCGAGCTTCTTGGCCTTCTTCTTCCTCTTTTTCTTCTACTCTTCTTGGCCTTCTTCTTCCTCTTTTTCTTATTTGTGTCTTCAAAATAAAAGATTAAAACAGACCTAAATCAAAAGAAAAAAGAAAAATACATCAATTGGGCCTCTAACGGGCCAAACAAAATAAACAATGGGTCAATCAGATAGTTCTTGGATACCCATCACACAGACTACTTAGTCTTTGCACCACTAAATTGGTCAATCAGATGTTGACAGATTAATCAAACAGCAACTTGAATCAAATACATAAAAAGAAACTAATTTTACAATCTAAATTCAGAAGTCTTCATCAGATCTTACTAAAACATGATAACACAGGTAATTGTAGATATGAAGCTGGCAAAGCCATAAAAGTTTGTTCCCAAAATCTAGAGTGCTTAATTACCTCGTGAGTATCCAGCAAAACACACCTATAGCTGACACTTTGCTCAAGTAACAAAACATACCTACATCTGGCAGTTTGCTGGAGTCCTAAGTAACAACATCGAGAGGTGTGGACTTACCAAGGAAAAAACAATTATGATTCTATGAGACCAACAGTGAAGTCGCAAGAAGCATAAGGGACTTTTCATCAAAGACACAAATATAATTCTATGACATCAAGAGTGAAGCCTACATGATGGTCAAGAACGATGGCACTGCCCACCTTTAGAAAAGGGATGTAAGTGAGAACTCATGGTAAACGATGATATGTCTAATATTGACAGGCTTGCAAACATAACAAAACCAATGAAAGTTAGAAACGTGGGGTTCATTAATCATTAGTTCATTAGATTATTAGATGTTTGATTCATGTATGATGCATAGGACTGTCAAACAGAGCTGATAACACACTATCCACCTCTGTTCTGTTTAGCATTATCCAAATATCGGATGCCAGAAACTATCTCATGGATAAGAAATTTATTTACCCAAAACTTAGACTCCAATGGATAATATCCAAATTTGAATAATACCTAGGTATCTGACCATTTCAGGTCCAACAAGGCTATGACTTGTCACCTATAACTGTTAACCTTGTACAATATACCAAGTGAAAAATGCATACATATTTTAAACCAATAAACATGAAACTTGTAAACCTCTAGACATGTTTTAAATAACCCAAATGATACATTAAAAATACTAATAACAATACCACATCTTAAATAATTTATCTAAATAAAGTAAACATTTTTTGGAAAGTGACCATAAGGCCACAATTTCATTGCATAAAGAAAATTCAAGGAACATACAGTAAAAGACAAGTGCCACCCAAAAGAAGAAGAAACACCCCCCAACAGAGAAAGAAAACAGAGAACCCCTGCCCAATTTTATTCAGAGAATAAAATAAGGAGGAAAAAGATACAATCACAGAATCATGATCTTCCAATTCCCAGCTTTACATATAAAGTAAACATTACCAAAAGCAAAAAACGAATCACAATGAATTTCATCATTATCTCTCTACACATATATTAAAAATATTTCAATTGTAACTCTTAACCATGACTTACAATTTACATCAAAAGGCATAAGCAGTCGGGTAATATTTGAAGCAGATATACATTTTCCATTTCCACTTCTGATTATTAATCAAATGTTATACAGATATCTGGTTAATATCTGACAGATATTGTATCCGAATAAATATCCAACTAATGAGTTGTGGATTCGAATCACATCCAGGTATTACCTGGATCCCTTGACAGCCCTAATCATGCATTTACTTGTTTGGACCTTAGAGCTTCTAAAAAATTAAAACGTCATAGTATAAGTCACATTTTCTAGGTGTTTTTACTATTTTTATAATTTTTACATAATTTTTATTATGAACACAGAGGTATTTAAGGGGAGAGGTTGAAACTGGTCATCTGGAACCAGCTGGTTCCCAGTCCTATCAGAAATTAAAAGCAGGAACGACAACACCCCCCCCCCCGGCTCTTTCTGATTTGTCTGATTTGGCGATCCCGGACTGCATCCACCAAACATGTTCATCCACAGCAAATGCTCTTGCACAATATATGATGTAAAAGCAAAGACCAACTATGCCAGCTATCTCATGAATAATGAAACTCCTACACCACAGAAACACATTATCCTGACAAAGGTATCAGAACTGCTTGGAATATAAAATACAATAGCATACCAATAAAAACATTATAATACACTTTGAAGTCCAAAAAGTTCATTATAACAGAGCTCACATTTCTTTAATAGGCCCCTGGTAGAATTCACATAAGGTGTTATCCTTTAACAATGACCCTTCTTGTAATGGTCCCACTGTTTATCATTAGAAAACAATTACAATGGTAAGTGGTACCGCTACCCGGACCAGATGGTCCATCGTATCTTGGATCGTCTCTAATAATTGCAAAAATTATAAATAAAGTACAAGAAATTAATTTAAAAAAACTTAATACTGACCAGAATCAGAATGTAGATCCGACGTAATAGAGTTTGTCAAATTTCCTCTTATAAAATTTTCTTAAAATATTAGATTAAATTCGTGATTCCAGCTGTTATCGGACTCAGTAGGGATCAATTACCTCCTACTGATCAAATATTAAAGATTAAAATCTTTTTATAACAATTTAAGTAGAAGAATCTGACAATAATCAAATAAGCTTATAAACAAGTGCAATGTTTGACTATAAATCGTAAACGAATCATTTGAAAGAATCGTCATAAATCATAATAACATTTATAGAAATATTATATAGTTTTCTCGTCATTTCATCGTCAGAGTTTATAATCGTATTAAAATTTTCAGACTTGGTGATTAATAAGATCATAGTAGTCATGCTCGACACTTTTCTCATGGTCTCTTCCCGGATGCTCATCATGTTATTTCCGTAGAAAAATAGGAATGAACCTTAAGTTCATTATAAAATAATAATCGTCATTGTCGCATTTTAAAACATGTCATAATCAGCAGCTTGCCGTCAAATGTCATTTTCATCTAGATGATAATCGTTGCAAAATATCTTTTAATTGGCTCATTCGCATCGTAAAATATTTTCCTTTCATCGGCTTTCTAGCCGTCATAAAATAATATTTCTGTTCATGAAACATTCTTTCTTATGCCTCTATAGCTATAGTGGCCTATTTGTCGTTAAGAAACAACAGGAATAACCACAACTAATGGTCGTGGATGAGTAGGCCATCCATTGACAGTCCTCTCAAGGTCCACCTGTAAACCCCGGGAAGTTATCAGATACGTTTCCAGGTGAGATGGACTCTTTAGGCTAACCTAAGGATGCAGTCTCCACACCACATAGTATATGCCCCAATTACAAGTACACTTCAAGTAGTATCTCCACCCCGTGCCTACATCAAGAATGTCTCGAATTTAAACATTGACCCCATAAACAAAGAGACGCTTTGTACCCCAACAACACAAATTGTAAGGAGCAAGACTTGGCTATCCCTAAGCAATAGATCGTAGAGTCTGTCCCGTTAGTATAACAATATTACTTCTTTACCATATATGTAACTTTTTGAAAATAATATATTTATATAAGATCTTTATACTTGAAGGTTGAAAATAGTTGAAATCATGAAAAAAAATCTTAGACGGATCCTAAGTCAAGTTTTATATCATTGTCTTTTGCACTCACTATACGCACAATAATTTTATGGAAAGAAACACATAAGACTATTTTGTTTTTATTCTTTAATATTCCAAAAGTTAAGAAAAACAAACGTTAATGTATGAAAATCTTTTTATTTTTACTTTGTAAAACGAAATAAACTTAGAAGATAAAATAGAAGATTATTTTGTCAAAACCTCTTCATAAGAAAATATTTTCTTTTGAGAAAACTTTTAGACATAGTCTCTTTATTAAAAACATTTGGATAGAATCTTGTTCTAAAAACTATTTCTTTTTCAAAACAGATCTGACAGAATCTCTATTTTAGGAATGACGTTTAGGATCTAATCTAAGTATCTAATTAGATTTTTAAATTACAAATTTAGGGAAGTAAGATAGTATCACCCTATGATGAGGCAGAATCCGATTCGGCCCATTAGAGCAGGCCCAAACCCCGTTCAGCCCAACAGCAGCAGTATCAGGCCCTCCGGGAGCCTCCGGCCCATCGGCGGCCCAGCAGCCCTCGGCCCAGTAAGCGGCACCGTCGCTCCCAGCCCAACAGGCTTCAGCCCGTCAGCGGCCCACCAGCCTTCGGCCCGGGAACAGCACGGCAGCCCAAGGCCCAGCAGGCTTCGGCCCCTCAGCGGCCCAACCCCCTTCGGCCCGATAGCCGAGTCCGGCCCACTCCGGTGGCGGATCAGGCACTATGGCGGTTTACCAGTAAGCCCAAACATAGTCCTATATCGGCTACCACCGTTAACCGACCTCTATCCTCTGCTATAAATACTCCGCTATTTATTGCCAAAGGTATGCAACTCTTTGCCTCCGAGACCCTTAAGGACTACGGTCCAAATAGCATTAAAGCTACTTCTTGCTTTCTGAATCGAATCATCTTCAGAAGCTAACTTGACCGTCGGAGGGGGTTCCTAAGGGCCAGAGCCCGGGACTCCTGCTGACCGGTTTCTTCTTCTTTCCCTCCTGCAGGAGCTCGGTTCGAATCATCGCCGACCTTCCCGAGTCGGTCTCGGCCGCCGACCTCGGATTCCCCTCCTTGGTCTCGACGCCGTACGACGGCTGCCCCGCAACGGGAGACTCGGCCCCGCGCTGTCCCTTCGTCCGGCAAAAAGGGGCTCTTGGGCTCACTATCCAAGAGCAAGCCGAGTCCGAGACCCTTCCGGCCTCGAACCGTCGGCTTCAGCTTCGTCGCCTGTCGGCTGTGTAGCCAGGAAGAGCTTCATCCGCGCCGCCCCTTCGCCCGCCGAAGGAGCCTCGGCCCCGACTTCCCGGGGACGATTCCGCACCGACCGAGGCGCCCTTCGGCCTTCGGACCCTCGTCTCCGCCTCCGCCTCCTCGGCCTTCCGGATCCCCGTCGGGCCTCAGCAACACCGATCCAAACCGGCTTCGGATCCATTTCTCCGGGTTCCAGCCTCGGAATCCGGTCGTGATAGATCCAGTCTACATCACGTGGCGCCGTCTGTGGGAAACAAACAAAACAAGTCATGTCTCGACAACCTGTCACCCGGCGATCCGGACAAAGCAAAACAGAGGCACGGGAAGTCTCAGCGCGGCTACCACCCTCCGAAGGCACCCCGTCCGTCCCTTCGAGTGCGGTTTGGCTAGTTGCGCCAGGGTCCACAGCTGAAGACAACCGGATGAAGGAACTTCAGCAGCAAATGATCGCACTGACTGCCACGGTCGCCTCTTTGGCGGACATGGTATCCGCCATGGCCCGGTATCTTGGGATACTGAGCCAACTCCCTGGTCAAGCACCTCCCTTTTGCCCTATACAGAACGAGGAGCCTCGGCCAGCGCCTCCGCAAGTCTTTGCCGACGAGGCCGTTTCGGCAAACGAGCCCTCAGCACCACTAGCCCCTCCAGCGGCTCATCCTCAATCTGCAAATCAAGAACCTTCACATGGGCGGTATCGAAAGGAACGGGGCCGAGGCAAGCGACAGGGTTTGCAGCCACGACACCTACCGCTGATTGCTCCCCCTTCCCGAATGCTTACGGAGATAAAATCAATGCTCCGGCCGCCACAGCGTATGAAGACTGGTCTTCGCCGAAGGGATTCCGGCAAGTACTGCGAATATCACTGCGAGATCGGCCATGCGACTGACGAATGCCGGCAACTTCGGGAAGAGATAGATCGCCTCGTCAGAGAAGGCCAACTGCCACAATACCAGTAGGAATGGCCTCGACGGAGGCGCAACTCGATGACCTCAGAGCGGTGAGGCAACATCCAAGGAGATCCTCTTCCCCTAGGCTATGCCTCTGAAACAGCTGAAGCGTTTGTAAACAAAAGCGACCGGGGGGCTCACAGAGTCGGGACCCCTTCGGACACGCATCCTCCGTTATATTTAAAAAGCGAAGTACCGTCGGCACTTATTGTAAATTACACCCCCCGGGCTATTAGGCGGGAGGAATGAATAAAGGTTCCTTTCTCGGAGAATCTATTGATATTCTTTAAAAGTCCGCGGGTCCTTTTTGATCCGACGAATGGCTCCCGGCCATGTAATCCGGATCAGGACGCGGCACGGTTCTTAAAATCCGCGGGTCCTTTTTGATCCGACGAATGGCTCCCGGCCATGTAATCCGGATCAGGACGCGGCACGGTTCTTAAAATCCGCGGGTCCTTTTTGATCCGACGAATGGCTCCCGGCCATGTAATCCGGATCAGGACGCGGCACGGTTAAAATCCGCGGGTCCTTTTTGATCCGACGAATGGCGCCCGGCCATGTAATCCGGATCAAGACGCGGCACGGTTAAAATCCGCGGGTCCTTTTTGATCCGACGAATGGCACCCGGCCATGTAATCCGGATCAGGACGCGGCACGGTTAAAATCCGCGGGTCCTTTTTGATCCGACGAATGGCTCCCGGCCATGTAATCCGGATCAGGACGCGGCATGGTATTCTAAGTCCGTGTAAACCGTATCGGGAGTGGCTTCGGCCATGCAAACCGTATCGGGAGCGGCATGGTATTCTCTCTAAGTCCGTGTAAACCGTACCGGGAGTGGCTTCGGCCATGCAAACTGTATCGGGAGCGGCATGGTATTCTCTCTAAGTCCGTGTAAACCGTACCGGGAGTGGCTTCGGCCATGCAAACCGTATCGGGAGCGGCATGGTATTCTCTCTAAGTCCGTGTAAACCGTACCGGGAGTGGCTTCGGCCATGCAAACCGTATCGGGAGCGGCATGGTATTCTCTCTAAGTCCGTGTAAACCGTACCGGGAGTGGCTGCGGCCATGCAAACCGTATCGGGAGCGGCATGGTATTCTCTCTAAGTCCGTGTAAACCGTACCGGGAGTGGCTTCGGCCATGCAAACCGTATCGGGAGCGGCATGGTATTCTCTCTAAGTCCGTGTAAACCGTACCGGGAGTGGCTTCGGCCATGCAAACCGTATCGGGAGCGGCATGGTATTCTCTCTAAGTCCGTGTAAACCGTACCGGGAGTGGCTGCGGCCATGCAAACTGTATCGGGAGCGGCATGGTATTCTCTCTAAGTCCGTGTAAACCGTACCGGGAGTGGCTTCGGCCATGCAAACCGTATCGGGAGCGGCATGGTATTCTCTCTAAGTCCGTGTAAACCGTACCGGGAGTGGCTTCGGCCATGCAAACCGTATCGGGAGCGGCATGGTATTCTCTCTAAGTCCGTGTAAACCGTACCGGGAGTGGCTTCGGCCATGCAAACCGTATCGGGAGCGGCATGGTATTCTCTCTAAGTCCGTGTAAACCGTACCGGGAGTGGCTTCGGCCATGCAAACCGTATCGGGAGCGGCATGGTATCCTAAGTCCGTGTAAACCGTACCGGGAGTGGCTTCGGCCATGCAAACCGTATCGGGAGCGGCATGGTATTCTCTCTAAGTCCGTGTAAACCGTACCGGGAGTGACTTCGGCCATGCAAACCGTATCGGGAGCGGCATGGTATTCTCTAAGTCCGTGTAAACAGTATCGGGAGTGGCTTCGGCCATGCAAACCGTATCGGGAGCGGCATGGTATTCTCTAAGTCCGTGTAAACCGTACCGGGAGTGGCTTCGGCCATGCAAACCGTATCGGGAGCGGCATGATATTCTCTCTAAGTCTGTGTAAACCGTACCGGGAGTGGCTTCGGCCATGCAAACCGTATCGGGAGCGGCATGGTATTCTCTCTAAGTCCGTGTAAACCGTACCGGGAGTGGCTTCGGCCATGCAAACCGTATCGGGAGCGGCATGGTATTCTCTAAGTCCGTGTAAACCGTATCGGGAGTGGCTTCGGCCATGCAAACCGTATCGGGAGCGGCATGGTATTCTTTCTAAGTCCGTGTAAACCGTACCGGGAGTGGCTTCGGCCATGCAAACCGTATCGGGAGCGGCATGGTATTCTCTCTAAGTCCGTGTAAACCGTACCGGGAGTGGCTTCGGCCATGCAAACCGTATCGGGAGCGGCATGGTATTCTCTAAGTCCGTGTAAACCGTACCGGGAGTGGCTTCGGCCATGCAAACCGTATCGGGAGCGGCATGGTATTCTCTCTAAGTCCGTGTAAACCGTACCGAGAGTGGCTTCGGCCATGCAAACCGTATCGGGAGCGGCATGGTATTCTCTCTAAGTCCGTGTAAACCGTACCGGGAGTGGCTTCGGCCATGCAAACCGTATCGGGAGCGGCATGATATTCTCTCTAAGTCCGGGTAAACCGTACCGGGAGTGGCTTCGGCCATGCAAACCGTATCGGGAGCGGCATGATATTCTTTCTAAAGTCCGTATAAGCCGCACCGGGAATGGCTCCGGCCACGTATGCCGATTCGGAAAGTGGCGGGGCATATCTGGGTTCGCGCAAGCGGAAGCATGAACGACTTCGGCCATCCGACAAACGTAAGAAGCGGCCAGATGTCCCTTCGGGATCATGTGGACCACAATAGTAAAGGCCCCGGCCGAATACTGTGGCGACATTCTGTCCGAACCTACATCGGGTCTCGGCCTTACAAGCTATGGCGAACGACGATAGGACCTCAGGCTCCTGAAGGGCTATATTCGGTCGATCATACGCAAGCACCGAGGTAAAGCCAAACACATTCCTTGTATTTATATAGAAGAAGAAGCAAAAACCGGCCATATCCTAGGCCGAGGGCTTACAACAGAAGAAGAGGCAGGAACCGGGGAAGATCCCCACGTCATTCTTCGGCTTCGGCCTCCTCCGCCTCGGCTGCGGCTTGTCCCGGAGAGGGAGAGGGAGAGGGAGAGTCGACGATCTGCACCGCTTCAGGAGCAGCAGCCTCCTCAGCGGTAACCTCCTCGTCAGCGGCCTCCTCAGGGACAGCTTCCTCGGGGACCCCCTCAGCGGGCGCAGCTTCATCATCTGGAGCAGGAGTCAAGGCCCTCTCGGCCATAAGTCCCTGCCACCAAGACAGGAGCTCATTGGCTTCCGCGTCCCTCGGTAGGTCGACCCCAGTCAGATCGACACTCGGGCAGGCCCTCTGAGCGACAGCCAACCCAAGGTCGAAGACGGAGGAAGAAGCCAGCACTTGAGCTTGGATGATCTCTTCAGTGAAGTCCGGGCCGGCCTTGTATTCGGCTACGGCCAAGTCTGCCACCTCCTCCAGCTCCCGCTTCAGCGCCGATACCTCCTCGGCGTGCCGCTGCTTCTCCGAGGCCCGCCGGGAGTCCTTCTCTTGAATCTGGGCCTTGAGGGCCCGGATCTTGGACTGTGCCACGGCGAGCTCCTCCTCGGCCTTCGCCTTGGCCTCGGCAGAAGCGCGGGCCTCAGCTGTCTTCTCCGCCAGCTGCGCCCGCACCTGGGCACTCGAGGTCACGAGCCCCCCGACTAGAGGCTCGATGTCGGGCACCACCGAAGTACCCTCGCCCGAACCATCCGACTCTCTCTCGGCCTCCAGGAGCTGGAGCCGGAGCTGCTCCTGATGGTGCATCAGGACGCTGCCTGTCACCGCAGCCTGCGAGCCGAAAGCGAACAGTGATCAGAAAAAAGGAAAATCAAGAGAAAGCGAAGGAAAGCTCGACTGAAGCGCCTACAAGCGTATTATCTGGACAGACAGCCTAGCGCTCATCGCCGCCAGGCTGAGAATCGAATGGTGCTTCAGCCCTTCAAAGGCCGAAGGGAGAGTAAGACTGCGGAGCAGACGGAGGCACGTCTGCGAGTCTTCCATGCTCTCGTCCTCATAGATCCCCGGTTCGGGGCGCCACCACTTGCGCTGCACCCGTGGAGCCTGCGACCCGGCGCCTTCGTCGCCGACCCCGGCCGCTACAGCCGAAGGAGAATCGCCCCTCGGCGCCTCAGGAGATGCCAGCCTCGCGGCCCTTCGGGGCTCGGCACTCCTCCTGATCAGCGGAGCCTCCTCCGCATCTACGGCCTCTTCCGACCGGGGGCGCTTCGACGCTCGGCCGCCCCTTCGAGCGGAAAATTTCGACTTTCGCTCCCTCTCGAGAGCGGCAGCAGCGGCGCGGCCCTCAGAAGAAGCCGCAGTCCTTGGGACCCCGCCTCGGGTCCTCGGGGCCCCGGCGCCTCGACCGGGCCTGCCTGCCGCCTGCGGGGTCAGTGTTCGGCCCGGACCACGCCGGTCGGATATCCGGTCGAGGAGGGAGTCTAGATTGGCCATCGCTGCAAGCAAGAAAAACCCGTCAGAAACAAAACAAGAGAACAAGTGCAAACTCAGAACCGACTTACCCTCGGCCGAAACTTCATCAGCATCCTCAGCCGGAAGAGCTTCGGCCAGAGGAGCGGCGGCCCTTCCTCCGCGGCCCCGCGGAGTCTCCCCGGGAGGAAGATAAGGGAAGGCCCGCACCGGATCGGACCTCGGATCCGGCCATACCCCGGCGGTCACCAGACGCTCCGACGCGCTGAGAAGCCCCCAGACACTATACGGGGCCATCATCTGGATGCGACCCACGAGGATGCTCTGGACCGGGGTAAGGGTAGGAGGATCCGAGAGGCCCGCAGCCAGCGGCGCCCATTCAATAGGGAAGGGCCACAAACCCTTCTCCTTCTCCGGCAGGGAGACGAAGACGAACTTCCTCTTCCAGCCGTGGATGGACGAAGGCTTCCCGGAGAATACGCTTCGCCCAACCCGAGGGACGAAGCAATACCACTCGGACTTCCCCTGCGTCTGAATTTTGAAGAGGCAGCGGAAGACATTGATGGAAGGGCGGATCTTCACTTGAGCAAAAACGCTCAAGAAACCGTATACGGTGCGCCAGGAGTTGGGAAAGAGCTGAGACGGAGCCAGCCCGTAGAAACTGAGAAGGTTGATGACGAAGGTGGGGAGTGGAAGACGGAAACCCGCCTCGAAGCTATCAACGTAAATGGAGAAGGAACCCGGGCGGAAAGTGTTAGCCCGGGTGGCGGAGTCAGGCCGAATGACCGTCGTCCAGGAAGGGAGCTGGAAGTAGGAGACCATACGCGTAACCTCTGCGTCCGAAAGGGCGCAGGATGCTTCCGAAGCCATATCCGGACGACGGCGTCCCGAAGTAGAAGCCTGGCCTGGGCTCCGGGCCTCTTCGGCATACTCGGCCCCGGAGGTCTCGGCCCCGGAAACCTCGGCTCCGGAAGCCTCGGACCCCTCAGTCCCGGAGACCTTGGGTTCTTCGGACATTGCTGGGGCGGAGGAGTCTGAGGTGAGGGGATCTGACAAGAGAGATCGCAGGGAGCGGGAAGGAGTATACTCCTCGTCCGAAGGAGTAATCTCACTAGAAGAATCCCTGACCATAAGGCCACGAAGGGAAGGAGGAAAGCTGGGGCTTACTCGCAGAAAGGGGGAAGAAGATCTCTCCTGAGCCGAGTGCGGCTCCTCAAACCTCCCAGCTCCACCAGCGATGCGCTCCAAGGAATGGAGACCTTCCCACAGTGGCCGGCGAGCTCGGACGAAGCCTTCAGGAAGCTAGCTTTCCGCAGGAGAGGGAAGAAGAGCTTGGGAGGTTGTAGAGAAAACGTAGGCACAGCGGCAGGAAGAAGAACAGTGCCCTGCTGAGGGCTTGTATTTATAGAGCTCGCTCGGAGCGCCTCCCGCCGAAGCCAACGGCCGAGATCGTCCCGCTCGTCTCCTCGCCCCTCTCAGATGCACGCCACGTGCGTCGTCCTTCGGCAATGATGACGGACCGGCTCCGGGATTTGCAGCGAAGCAATCGACCGCCGAGGGCGCTCCGACCCTTCGGCTGACCGCCCGATACGCGCCACGTGTCCCGATCCGCGCGCTGAAGGTGAAAGAGGCGGCAATCCGAGTGGAGCCTCGGGCAGAGAGCCAAGGCGATCCGCGACCAGAGATCGGTCAGGATCCATTTGTGTTTTCGACGGGGCGACCGGATGCGCGACGCGTGTCCCGTGCTTCCTCGCGAGGCGACGCGCCATCCCGTCCATTTAATGAAACCTGACACGAGTCAGAGGGCTCGGCCCTTTCGCCTTCTTGGCTCCGAGGCTTCGTCGCCACTCCGAGCGGAAACGAAGCAACCGCATAGCCCTCGGCCGACCGAGGGCCCCCTCTTCCCAATAAAAAAGGAGAGCAGAGCTTCGGGTAAGACACCTGTCACGATGCTCTTTTGACAGCTTCGGGCTATACTCTCGCCATCTCAAAACTGAGGAAGACAAGAGTGGGGGGCTATGTAATGAGGCAGAATCCGATTCGGCCCATTAGAGCAGACCCAAACCCCGTTCAGCCCAACAGCAGCAGTATCAGGCCCTCCGGGAGCCTCCGGCCCATCGGCGGCCCAGCAGCCCTCGGCCCAATAAGCGGCACCGTCGCTCCCAGCCCAACAGGCTTCAGCCCGTCAGCGGCCCACCAGCCTTCGGCCCGGGAACAGCACGGCAGCCCAAGGCCCAGCAGGCTTCGGCCCCTCAGCGGCCCAACCCCCTTCGGCCCGATAGCCGAGTCCGGCCCACTCCGGTGGCGGATCAGGCACTATGGCGGTTTACCAGTAAGCCCAAACATAGTCCTATATCGGCTACCACCGTTAACCGACCTCTATCCTCTGCTATAAATACTCCGCTATTTATTGCCAAAGGTATGCAACTCTTTGCCTCCGAGACCCTTAAGGACTACGGTCCAAATAGCATTAAAGCTACTTCTTGCTTTCTGAATCGAATCATCTTCAGAAGCTAACTTGACCGTCGGAGGGGGTTCCTAAGGGCCAGAGCCTGGGACTCCTGCTGACCGGTTTCTTCTTCTTTCCCTCCTGCAGGAGCTCGGTTCGAATCATCGCCGACCTTCCCGAGTCGGTCTCGGCCGCCGACCTCGGATTCCCCTCCTTGGTCTCGACGCCGTACGACGGCTGCCCCGCAACGGGAGACTCGGCCCCGCGCTGTCCCTTCGTCCGGCAAAAAGGGGCTCTTGGGCTCACTATCCAAGAGCAAGCCGAGTCCGAGACCCTTCCGGCCTCGGACCGTCGGCTTCAGCTTCGTCGCCTGTCGGCTGTGTAGCCAGGAAGAGCTTCATCCGCGCCGCCCCTTCGCCCGCCGAAGGAGCCTCGGCCCCGGCTTCCCGGGGACGATTCCGCACCGACCGAGGCGCCCTTCGGCCTTCGGACCCTCGTCTCCGCCTCCGCCTCCGCCTCCTCGGCCTTCCGGATCCCCGTCGGGCCTCAGCAACACCGATCCGAACCGGCTTCGGATCCATTTCTCCGGGTTCCAGCCTCGGAATCCGGTCGTGATAGATCCAGTCTACATCACCCTACCTTTTAGTAGTGAAAATCCGAGTTAAGTGAAGTTCCATCACCTGCTTATAGAGGAAGAATGCCGCTACAGCCTTAGAGTTAGTGAAGAAACCATTTACTGCAACTCTCTTTCTTTACTTATGTCTTCTTTTTCTTGAGGCTTTCACAATCTTCCACGGTTCAACCTACCCTTTATAATCTTCTCGTCTCCCTCTTCAATGTTTTTCTTCTACCTTACTCTCAAATTCTCTCTCTATCTTACCTTTCTCCTTCTTTTCTTACTATTCTTCTCTCTTTCTCTCTCTAACATACCTCTCTCTCTAGCTCTCACTGCCTCTTCCCCCTCACAGTCTCTCTCTCTTTCCCGCTCACTCCCTCCTACTCTACCTCTCTTTCTTTAATCTTCTACAGCTCTCTCTTTCTATCTTTCTATCTCTCATCTTGTAGATTTTCTCTCTCTCTCTCTCTCTCTATATATATATATATATCCTTCTCTTGATTTCTTTTTCCTCTCCTTAGTGGGATGAAGGAAACCAAGGGGCTGCCCCCCTATTTATAGGTGAAAGGAGAAGATAAGAATAAGAGGAAGGGGTGAGGTAGCCTCCTAATGACTGACTAGGAGAAGGGAAGGGCATGAGGTGTCCCTAGATGACCCTTCGCGGTTGCAAGGGGTAGTAAGGTGTCCCTTTCTAGAAGGGATGAGTTGTCCCCTTAGGTGTTTTAGGTTCTTCTTCTAGGGTGTAAAGGAAGAGAGAAGCGATGGACTATAGGTGGCATATAAAAGGTTCAATTAAACTCTTTTTAAAGGCCCACTAAGCCCATTAGTAGCTGTAGGAAAATTTTCGCTTAAACCACTTAGTTTTAAAACACCTTATTTTCTACTTTTAACTCCTAAAAATTACATTTATACCCCCTAGATTTGTAACTGTCTTTTAGTTTTGATTCTTAAGTAGTTGTTAGGACCCTGCTTATTATCTTTTACAATTAAACCTTACATTTGTTGTAATCATGTAAACATCCTTATAATTTCTATAGGTTCTTACATTCTTCCTCTCTTATAAAAAAATTTGTCCTTGAAATTTTATGATTTTATTACCGCAAGAGTTGCAATTAACTGGATATTTTGAAGTTGTCAATTAATAGTATCATATCATAAATGATGAATCTGTAGCAACAAGACATGGGAGCTATCAGATATGGTTGAGAATAAAATAATCCGATATTCCATGTCACATGTACTCGTGAATGTGTCAACATAAACTTAATTTGCCTTTCGTCCAAATTCCTTATGATTTTTATTTTTATATTATTATTTTCAATTAAATTGAAGTGATCACTTTTGAGAATTAGAAAACTTTCTGTCTATTTGGAGCTGTAAATATTTTTTGGAAGATTATTCTTATTTTTAACACATCTTGTATAGATCCTAGTCCCAATTACCAAACTTATCCTAGTATAAAGGAGGTCAATAAGAATGTCCATCAAAACTTCATAGGTACTATTCTAATGCTAGTATGATAACTATTGTAGGTAAACTTGATGGATACCGACTATTAATCCCATAATCCCTTTTATTTGATACACTAGGCTTCTAAGCACATCTTCCCATGTTTGGTTTGTTTCCCCTCCGTTGTTAATAAATTAAATATAGATGCATGGCTTACCATGTTATTCTTGTTTTGATTTATCAAACTATGGTATTTATGGTGATTTAAAGAAATTAAGTTCTTGAACATTCATTATCATGTTTCATTCTTTGCTCCTTTGTTTTTGGTTACTACCTAGGTGGTGAAAGTCTCGGGTGCTTCTCATTATTTCTCTTTAAACATGCTTACAAGTAACAAATCAAGACACATTGATTTTTTTTATCGCAAATCAATTAATAGGCAAGATTTGAGATGCTGACTTGGTTCGCGATCTCGGCCGGTAACCGCTTGCCAAGAACAACAAATCTAATCTCTGCAATAAGTCAGAAAATGCCAACAATCACCCTCATGAAAATCATAAAGAGCCATATTGCCTAGTGTAGCCAACACTGTGAACAAAACTCGTTATGTGTTCACTCAGGTTCCATGATAAATCTTGCTAAGGAAATACATTGATAAGAAATGTTCAGGTTCTCAGTCTATTTTTATATAACAAGAGATACTATAGCATTTATCTCTTCTAATGATGTGCAATTCTAGATTTAATTATAAAAAATTATTTTGTGATAAGACGATAGTCATAATATCTATTAATTAGTCGTGGTTGCCAAAGTCAGCTTTATAAACATCTTATATTATCCTCCAACATTTCCTTCATTACGGAAGTCTCTCCACACACCACTGATTAACATCTACTAGCTTACAAAGCCACAAAGGTCTTTCTCATAACACTGGTTAATATTAATAAACTCATAAAGTCATAGCTTCTCCTAACAGCACCTAAAGAGCAAAACTGGTGCCCTCTCAAGCACCCGCACCTTCTCCTAACTTTCATTTGGCTCCCTTCCCACACCCTACATATGCTTCTAGATATTAGTATTTTGTGTAGAACCAAGTGACATACCCTAATTTTCCACAGTTAAAGCATGGAAGCTACCACCAATCTTGAGTACCCTAGGGTTTTTCAATTGGAAAGACAGGAGGGAACTGATTAATTAGTACATCATTTTGTGTTTATGATTCGATCTGTTCTATGATTTGTACTGATGATTCCTTCTTTATCTATGAGACTGAAAAGGACTCTATAGATTCTTCTCTGTTTTAAGCTACGTTCATCATAATAAGCAGTGTAGATAACCTCTCTTATCACATCCCAATAGTTTTCCAATACAAACTGCAATTCCTCTTATTTGTTTTACGACATAACAACCGAGTGATGGATGTCATTTATATATATATATATATATATATATACACCTTGATAATTATTCTTCCCTACACCTTCTTGGAGTTGTCCGAGTTCAATCATCTTGTCTTGGATCTCATTGTAGATCCTCTTTATTCATTTGCATAGTTGTCATTCATGTTTTTCCATTCTTGGAGAAGGTTTAGCACTTTGTCCAAATGTTCTTTACTCATCTTTGACTGAAATTGAGAGAAGATGTCTTACAAGATTTTCTAAATCAAAATCACTCATACGAACGTTCTCAGCCTTTTTATCTCGTTCTTCATTTATTTATTTGAGCAACATATCTTACTTTTACTTTCACCGAGGAAATATTCTTTAAAAGAATCCTCCCTTTTTAAACCATAATTTGAGATCGAACTTGAGTCTATTTTGATTTGCTACGCTTAAGTCTAACTCACAAACCATAATAAATTTTTTATATGTACTATTTTAGTAATTTGTACAATTTACGAGTCCCGCTCTGATACCATATGTAACGGTACCACTTTTTATAATTAAAAAATAATTACAATTGTAAGGAAAGTGGTACCACTACTCAGATTAGATGGTCCGTTGTATCTTGAATCGTCTCTAGTAATTGCATAAATTATAAATAATGTACAAGAAACTTAAATGACAAAAAATTAATACAAACCAGAATCAGAAATTGAATCCAACGTAACAGAGTTTGTTGAATTTCTTCTTATAAAAGTTTCCTAAAAATATTAGATTAATTTTAAGATGCAGCTATTATTGGACTTAGTAGGGATCATTTACTCCTTACTGATCCAATATTAAAGATTTTTTTTTTTTTTTTTGTAACAATCTAAGTAGAAGAATGTAAGGATAATCAAATATGCTTATAAACAAGTGCAATGTTTGACTAAATCGTAGATGAATTATTTAAAAAAATCATCATATATCATAAGAACATTTGTAAAAATATTCTATAGTGTCCTCGTCATTTCATTATCGGAGTTTATAATCATTCTAACATTTCCGGACCTAGTGGCTAATAAGATCACAGTAGTCATGCTCGACACTTTTCTTACGGTCTTTTTCTAGATGTTCATCATGTTCTTTTTCATAAAAAAATAGGAAGGGACCTTAAGTTCATTATAGAATAATAACCGCGTCATTGTGACATCTAAGAACATGTCATAATTGGCATCTTGCCGTCAAATGTCATCTTCATCTGGATGATAATCATTGTAAAATGTCTTTTAATTGGCTCCTTAGCCATAGTAAAATATGTCCTTTTTATCGGCTCTCCGACCATCGTAAAATAACCTTTTTGCTCATGAAATATTATTTCTTATATCTCTATAGCTATAATGGTCAATTCGTCTTTAAGAAGCAATAGGGATAACCACCGACAAACGGCCATAAAGTGGATGAGCAGGCCGTCCACTGACAGTCTTCTCAACCTCTACTTGTCCACCTCGGGGAGGTTTCCGAACACTCTTTTGAGTGAGATGGGTTCTTTAGGTTGACCTAGGGATATGGTCTCCACGTTACATATCCCATGCCCCAGTCACGAGTACACTTCAAATAGGGTTTCCACCCTTTGCCTACATCAAAAATGTCTCCAGTCTAAACATTGACTCCATAAACAAAGAGACGCTTCATGCCTCGATAGTACAAATCATAAGGAGCAAGACTAGGTGATGCGGGATAGCTAACAGACTCACAGGCGTTGATAAAATTTCAGCAATAAGCATTTAAAAGTTAGACAACTGTAGTCTAATCGCACAATAGTCCAGTTAGATAACCACGCCTATAAGCAGAAATAGCTGAAAAGCCGTCCTCGCGATGAGGAAGCGTGGGACCGTTTGGTAGTTGAGAAACTACCACAAGTCTAGGAATTAGGACCACCCAAAGTTCTGTCGGAACTCGGGATCGGTATAGCGCACTCACAGCCAACAATGATGTAGAATCACGGGCTAGGACCTATCTCTCGACTCGGCGGCAGATAAAAACACATACGAGACAAGCAAATCGAGAAGAGAAGGTTAGCACGTACCTCCACGCTGGTGCGTGGGAGAAGATCACCCGGTGCTTGTGTACCACCCACCAAATACAATAGAATATTTGCCCACTCCTCGCAGGGAGGCAAAAGGCTACAATAAACACAAATAAATCGATCCAAGGTGGTATCACAGCAGTTGACGGGACAGTGGTGGCGTGAAAGTTGCTGGAAGAATGCCTCGGGAAACGTACAGCTGTATCAGCTCTCCGGAATATCGGCACGCAGATCGAAGCGACTTGTGTGGACCTTGGAAAGCACGATCGGAGTCCTTGGTATGCGCGCAGAAATGGCACGCAAAACAAGGTAAAATCTGGGTCACAACACTCCGAACCCGAATAGGCGTCGTCGAGACGAATTCAACGCCGCAGACGGCACGCAAATCGAAGTCCGGACAAGCTCCGTATGAGAGCGGTGCACTAAGGACCCAGTTGTAACACTGTTGCACCTCCAGGTGCACTGTACTGAACCCAATCTTGACCTGACTCGACCCAAATTGACTCAGGGTTAGGGCCAGGATAGAGCCCAGTGGCTCAGCTAAGGCTCGGACCGAACCTGGACGGAACCAGATCAGGTTCAGATCCCATTGAACATGGCTCGAATCATGTTGTGAATGGCTCGAACCACTTCCAAGTGGTTAAGTGGACCGGGTCAAACGAAATTGACCGGACCACTTGAAAGGGGCATAAACCCTTTTCTTTTTCTTCTCCACCCTTCTTCTTCCTTCCTCACATGCACGAACCAGTCAGGGGATAGGGCTTGGGCGGACGGCTTCGAAGGCAGTGAGCGGGGCGGCGGCAGGCGACGCCAGCGGCTGCGGCGGCGATGGCGGTGGCAAGCGACGTCGGCGGCAGCTGGAGCAGACGACGGTGGCGGGCGAGTCCGCGACTGCGTAGGGCGGCTGCAGCAACTGCGCTGGTGGGGCCAGGAGACGATGGCTCCGGCGATGGCGGGGCAAGGCGATGATGGCAGGGCGTGCGGAGCAAGCGGCGACGGCGGCGGTCGTGGCAGCAGGTGGCGGAGCGAGCGGCGACGGTGTGGAGCGGCGCTGGTAGTGGAGGCAGGTGGTGGAGCCTGCGGTGACTGCGGGGAGTGATGGCGATGGCGATGGCGATGGAGAGGGTGGGGCAAGGCGGTGAAGGCGGGGCTTGTCCGGCGTCACACCAGAGTGGGGATTACTCCTCGGCGTCGCACCGAGGTGGTTCTCCGGCGTCGCACCGGAGCTTGGAGGGGGGGGGGGGGGGGTCTCTCTCACAGAGCCTAATCGCACACAGGTATTTTTTTTTTTTTTCAATTTCATTCATCATCTCATTTCGAAATGAAAACAACATACATATAGGGGGGATTTTGTAACGTCTGCTCCTTCCCCTCCTACCGTTACACATCGTAGATCCCTAAAACAGAGAAGATACGTAACGGACCATAAATGGCCCTAATAACAGCAAATAAAGAGGTCTCAAACCTCACATGGGCTCCAACTCGTCCCCAAGCCACAAGGACGTCGGATGGATCCTCCGACGGCAGTAGACGAGGTCCGGGCGGAACCGGACCGAGGCTCGGGTGTCCTCACCAATCCTCCCCCGCTGGGAGGAACTCGACCCTGTCGAGTAAGGACCGCTGCTGCTCTGGTAGTGCTCCAGGAGGTCGGGGTCGATCCTCTGTAACTCTGCTCGAGTGATCCAAGTGTCATCTGAAGGCGGTCGTCCTCTCCAACGAACCAGGTATCGGTGATGTGCACCCTCTCGAGATGTAACAACCTGCTCATCCAGTATATGCTCAATCTGCTCACGCCGAGTAGGTAGTGGGGCTGCAGGTGGACACTCTGGTGTGGGGTCACTCTCAAAGGGAGGAGAAGGCTCAAATGGATCACTGGGAATCACTGTTGGGTCCCGATATGGTACCATATCAGAGACATTGAATGTGGAACTAATGCCATAGTCTGGTGGTAACTCAACAACATACGCATTGGACCCTACTCGCTTCAAGATCTTGAAAGGACCGGCTCCTCTAGCTTGTAACTTCTTAACGGTCCCAGATGGAAACCGCTCAGGTCTGACCCTGATCATGACGTAGTCACCCTCCTGAAACTCTTGCGGATGTCGGTGTGCATCTGCCAAACTTTTATAATGCTTATTGCTGATTTCTATGTGACGACGGACAGTGTCATGCAAACTCCTAATATGCTCAGCTAATGACTCGGCAGACTCTGACACACGGGCCTGAATAGGCAAAGGAACTAGATCCAAGGGTCTCCTAGGTCTATGGCCAGTGACAATCTCAAAGGGACTCATACCTGTAGACCTATTGACCGAATCATTATATGCGAATTCAGCATGAGATAAGATCAAGTCCCAACTACGCGCATGCTCTCCCACTAGACAGCGCAACAGATCCCCCAGACTCCTATTAACTACCTCAGTTTGCCCATCAGTCTGAGGGTGATAAGCTGTGGAGAACTTGAGCTTAGTGCCCAACAGATGCCATAAGGTCTTCCAAAAATAGCTCGTAAAACGGACATCCCTGTCCGTGACTATGGTCTTTGGTAGCCCATGCAAACGGATAACCCCATCAAAGAATAAACGGGCTACTCTAGACGCATCAGAAGTCTTTGAGCAGGGCATAAAATGAGCCATCTTCGAAAACCTATCGACAACCACCAAGATGGAATCGTGCTTTCGGACCGTTCGTGGCAGGCCTAAAACAAAGTCCATACTAATATCCTGCCACGGACTATCTGGCACGGGGAGCGGAGTGTATAATCCGGTATTCTGCTTCTTCTGCTTAGCCATAGCGCAAGTGCGGCACTGAGCCACAATGCGTGCCACATCGCGCTTCAGACTAGGCCAATAGAACCGGTGCTCCACCAACTCGATGGTCTTATTACGGCCGAAATGACCGGCTAGACCACCTGCATGGATCTCCCAAACTAAGAAATCACGGACTGAAGTCCGCGGGATACACAGCCTATCTCCACGGAATAGAAATCCCTCATGAAGAATATAATCACTAAACTCTCTGGAGGGTCCAGAATGAAGTGTCGTGTGGATCGGACCGAAATCAGGACAAGTTGGGTACTCCTCACATAGTCTCTTGAACCCCGTGACCTCTGCGCTGACAACAGATAAAAGGTACGCTCGACGACTCAGCGCGTCGGCCACACGATTCTCCACGTCCGCACGATGTTTGAGGACAAATGTGTATGCCTGGAGAAACTCTACCCAACGGTTGTGCCTTGAGTTGAGCTTCTTCTGGGCATGGAGAAATCTGAGAGCCTCATGATCATAGTAGAGAACAAACTCCAGAGGCAAGAGATAGTGCCTCCAATAACGCAGAGCCTGGACTACCGCATAAAATTCCTTGTCATAAGTGGAATATCTCAGCTTAGCATCATTCAATTTCTCGCTGAAATAAGCAACAGGGTGACCCTCCTGACTCAATACTCCACCTATGCCAACACCAGAAGCATCACAAGAAACCTCAAACACCTTAGAAAAATCTGGTAATCGAAGAACAGGTGCTTGAGTCATCAGCTTCTTGATGTCATGGAAGGCTAATGCGGCAGTCTTGGTCCAGACAAAGGCTCCCTTCTTGATGCAATCAGTGATTGGAGTCATAATCGTACTGAACCCACGTATAAAACGACGGTAGAATGTAGCCAAGCCATGGAAACTACGAACATCGTGGATATTCTGGGGCTCAGGCCACTCTACTATCGCTCTAACCTTCTCAGGGTCTACGGAAACACCCTCATTGGATACAATGAACCCCAAGAAGACTATCCTGTCAGTCATGAATGCACACTTCTTGAGGTTGCCATACAGCTGCTCCTTCCGAAGGACGGCACAAATCTGGTGCAAATGGTCCACATGATCTTCCCTAGTCCGGCTATAGATGAGAATATCATCAAAATATACGACCACAAATGTCTCAATGAAGGGTCGAAGAACCTGGGTCATTAGCCGCATGAAGGTACTAGGGGCGTTGGATAGCCCAAAGGGCATTACCAACCACTCATAAAGACCATCCTTCGTTTTGAAGGCCGTCTTCCACTCATCACCTGGACGGATCCTGACCTGGTGATAGCCACTTTTGAGATCAACCTTGGAAAATATAGTGGCTCCCGCCATCATATCTAACATGTCATCCAAGCGGGGAATGGGAAAACGGTATTTGACCGTGATTCGATTGATTGCACGACTATCCATGCACATTCTCCAAGTACCATCTTTTTTTGGAGCTAATAGTGCGGGAACAGCACAAGGACTCATACTCTCTCGAATCGAACCTCTCCTCAGGAGCTCCTCAACCTGCCTCCGCAACTCGGCATGCTCAGTGGGGTTGAGCCTATAATGGGGCAGGTTGGGCAAAGTGGACCCTGGAACGAGATCAATAGCGTGCTGGATGTCACGCATAGGAGGTAAACCATCTGGCAAATCTTCTGGGAATACATCCTGGAACTCCTGAAGGACATCAGCAACCTCAGGTG
The DNA here is from genome assembly GCA_030544215.1 of Zantedeschia hybrid cultivar. NCBI lineage: Eukaryota > Viridiplantae > Streptophyta > Magnoliopsida > Alismatales > Araceae > Zantedeschia > Zantedeschia hybrid cultivar. The sequence continues at coordinate 1,928,473 of JARZZO010000015.1, forward strand.
GATGCTCAATCGAGGTCTCCTCCTCCATAGTCTCCCTGACTGTAAGGGCATAGATCGTATCACTCTCGATACACTCTCGTTCAAATTCCCTTGCACTGATCAATTGAAGAGTCTTAGATGGGGGCTCTCCAAGAATAGAATCCCTATGCGTGGGAGTATTACCCGAACGAGTCGAGCTAGGAGTAGCAGAAGCTTTAGATTTGACAGGACTAGATGTAACAGATGAGGCTCCAGAAGTAGCAGAAGCACTAGGAGAAGAAGTGCTAGTCTGAGTAGACTCCTGCTGAGCAGATGTTTGAGGCCGGGAGGGGTTCAAAGTGATGCGGCGAGTGCCAAACTGAAACACACAAGTGTTGGATCGACCGTAAAGAACGGCGTCCATATCATAAATCCAGGGCCTGCCTAAGATAATGCTCCCAACCTCCATAGGCAAGACATCACACCAGATGAGATCATCATAAGGAGGAAAATGAATAGGGACCAAACATCTCATCCGAATAGGAATGGACGTCGAGTCCACCCAGGACACACGATATGGACTCGGATGGTCCACAGGGGTCAAGCCTAGGTGTGCAACTGTATTCGTGGAGATTGCGTTGATGCAACTTCCACTATCAATGATCACTTTACACACCTTGCCATCATGTTTAAAATAGGTATGAAAGATCGCGGTCCTACGCCAGTCATCACTGACTTTGGGCTGGGTCAAGATGCAACGGACCACGCCCAATCTACCTCTCTCTGGAGAGTCCACGAGACCCTCCACAAGGTGGTACTCTCCCTGAATACAGCCAACTATAGGATCATCTGTTTGAAACTCATTGGCCATATCCTGATCTGCCTCATACTGGACCTCCTCAGTGACTAACGGGTGCTCTTCTGACTCAATGCCATCTAAAGTCAAGGTACGGGTAGGACAATGAGATGCATAGTGACCATATCCAAGGCATCGGAAGCACTGAGTATGTGGACCAGCAGTAGAGGACTCTCCAGTCATGGGAGCCTTCCCTCTATCCTCTCGTCGGACTGGTGGGGCTGCTGCCTGGGGGCGAGCGGGAGGGGTAGGAAGTGGTGGCGGCTGCTCTCGGATAGGAATACGGGGTCTGGGAGCAGAAACCTCCTGACGAGACGGATCCTGGGGGCGGATCATAGGTCCTCTCTGTGGGTAAGCAGGTGCACCTCGAGTGTCAAGAGGGCGCTGAAAAGGGGGCCTCGGGCGCTGGAAGGGCTCACTCTCAATCTCTAATTGCTCGGCCTCAAGCGCCACCTGATAGGCATACTCTAAAGTGGACACATCCCTCCTGAATAACTCGCGCTGAAAAGCGGGTCGTAAACCCTTCCGAAAGCGTGAAAGGGTCATCGCACCCTCCTCTCGAACACTACATCTCAGAAGATAGGTATCAAACTCAGAGATGTACTCAGCCACGGTACGGTTCCCTTGGGTGAGATTCTGCCACTTATCAATAAGACGATGACGGTATGTGGCAGGAAGGTACTTCTCCCGAAGTTTCACCTTCATCTCATCCCATGTCTCTACGGGCTCCTGATATCGCTGCCTAAGAAGGGCTTCTACATTAGACCAGAAGGTCTTAGCTTGGCCCATAAGTTTCATTTTGGCAAATCGGACCCGTCGACTATCAGACATCTCGTACCAATCAAAGTAATGATCCATACCAGCCTCCCAATCCATGTAGATCTGGGGATCCAGGGATCCGTCAAAGGTAGGCGCATCCACTCTGACATTTTTGATGGCCTGATAATCTAAATCCCCATGATCATGATAGGGCCTACGCTCGTACTCAAAGTCTTGGGCTCGCCTAAAATCAGGGTGAGGACCTCTCCGTGCAGGCGGAATTCGATGAAATCCGTCATCAACTGCCTCAAATGGATCGTCCTCATAACATGGGTGGCGACCTCTTCTATCATCATATCGAGCGTGGCGAACAGCCGGGGGAGGTGGGAGTGGCTGACGCTCAACCCTCACGGGTCCTTGATTCGGGATTCTCACATGATCCTGTGGTCCACGGGGAACTCCTTCTAATGCAGTGACTCGATCAGCTAAAGCCTGAAGGGAATGATCAGTTTGAGTCACCCTATCATGAATTATTTTGAGTGATCCTTCCATCTAGTCAAAGCGTTGACCTAAAGTATTGTGGAGCTCACGGACCATACCTGATAAGTCAAGAGTAGACTGGACTCTAGATTCAGTTTGAGTTTCCTCAGGAGATTCATTGGGTGACCTAGACATGGTTGCAAATGGATGGTACTCAGTACCACTACGCGTGGGCATGCAAATCACTATGACCCAATCAAGACTCTCAACTGACTCCCTAGACAAGTTGAACTTGGCTCTGATACCAAAAATTGATGCGGGACAGCTAACAGACTCACAGGCGTTGATAAAATTTCAGCAATAAGCATTTAAAAGTTAGACAACTGTAGTCTAATCGCACAATAGTCCAGTTAGATAACCACGCCTATAAGCAGAAATAGCTGAAAAGCCGTCCTCGCGATGAGGAAGCGTGGGACCGTTTGGTAGTTGAGAAACTACCACAAGTCTAGGAATTAGGACCACCCAAAGTTCTGTCGGAACTCGGGATCGGTATAGCGCACTCACAGCCAACAATGATGTAGAATCACGGGCTAGGACCTATCTCTCGACTCGGCGGCAGATAAAAACACATACGAGACAAGTAAATCGAGAAGAGAAGGTTAGCACGTACCTCTACGCTGGTGCGTGGGAGAAGATCACCCGGTGCTTGTGTACCACCCACCAAATACAATAGAATATTTGCCCACTCCTCGCAGGGAGGTAAAAGGCTACAATAAACACAAATAAATCGATCCAAGGTGGTATCACAGCAGTTGACGGGACAGCGGTGGCGTGAAAGTTGCTGGAAGAACGCCTCGGGAAACGTACAGCTGTATCAGCTCTCCGGAATATCGGCACGCAGATCGAAGCGACTTGTGTGGACTTTGGAAAGCACGATCGGAGTCCTTGGTATGCGCGCAGAAATGGCACGCAAAACAAGGTAAAATCTGGGTCACAACACTCCGAACCCGAATAGGCGTCGTCGAGACGAATTCAACGCCGCAGACGGCACGCAAATCGGAGTCCGGACAAGCTCCATATGAGGGCGGTGCACTAAGGACCCAGTTGTAACACTGTTGCACCTCCAGGTGCACTGTACTGAACCCAATCTTGACCTGACTCGACCCAAATTGACTCAGGGTTAGGGCCAGGATAGAGCCCAGTGGCTCAGCTAAGGCTCGGACCGAACCTGGACGGAACCAGATCAGGTTCGGATCCCATTGAACATGGCTCGAATCATGTTGTGAATGGCTCGAACCACTTCCAAGTGGTTAAGTGGACCGGGTCAAACGAAATTGACCGGACCACTTGAAAGGGGCATAAACCCTTTTCTTTTTCTTCTCCACCCTTCTTCTTCCTTCCTCACATGCACGAACCAGTCAGGGGATAGGGCTTGGGCGGAGGGCTTCGAAGGCAGTGAGCGGGGCGGCGGCAGGCGACGCCAGCGGCTGCGGCGGCGATGGCGGTGGCAAGCGACGTCGGCGGCAGCTGGAGCAGACGACGGTGGCGGGCGAGTCCGCGACTGCGTGGGGCGGCTGCAACAACTGCGCTGGTGGGGCCAGGAGACGATGGCTCCGGCGATGGCGGGGCAAGGCGATGATGGCAGGGCGTACGGAGCAAGCGGCGACGGCGGCGGTCGTGGCAGCAGGTGGCGGAGCGAGCGGCGACGGTGTGGAGCGGCGCTGGTAGTGGAGGCAGGTGGTGGAGCCTGCGGTGACTGCGGGGAGTGATGGCGATGGCGATGGAGAGGGTGGGGCAAGGCGGTGAAGGCGGGGCTTGTCCGGCGTCACACCAGAGTGGGGATTACTCCTCGGCGTCGCACCGAGGTGGTTCTCCGGCGTCGCACCGGAGCTTGGAGGGGGGGGGGGGGTCTCTCTCACAGAGCCTAATCGCACACAGGTTTTTTTTTTTTTTTTTCAATTTCATTCATCATCTCATTTCGAAATGAAAACAACATACATATAGGGGGGATTTTGTAACGTCTGCTCCTTCCCCTCCTACCGTTACACATCGTAGATCCCTAAAACAGAGAAGATACGTAACGGACCATAAATGGCCCTAATAACAGCAAATAAAGAGGTCTCAAACCTCACATGGGCTCCAACTCGTCCCCAAGCCACAAGGACGTCGGATGGATCCTCCGACGGCAGTAGACGAGGTCCGGGCGGAACCGGACCGAGGCTCGGGTGTCCTCACCACTAGGTTATCCCCTTATATGTAACACCTAGCATTTTAGTAGACCTATTATAGGCCCATTAGTATCCTAGTAGTCCCATTAGTGGGGTTAGCTTTTAAATTTGTTAATTTTTTCTGTGATTTTTTTAGATTTTTACTGAGTTGTCTGAAACGCGTCGACCTGGATAGACGCGATTCAACTAAGTTGAATGACGTCGGGTCGAGCCGACGTGATTTAGAGTTTTCCGAGTCCGACATGTGGCCGGCTCTCTCTTCTCCGAGTGCAGTAGGAGTCCGCTTGGGACTCATGTTAGACGCCTATTTAAGAACCCATAACGCAACCTAAGCCCTTCTCTTGATCCCCAAGCCATTAGAGAGCCCTAACGGGAGATTCGGAGAGAGAACGGGTGCGGCACGGTGTCTCTTCATCACGTGCAAGGAGTAGGACGTGAGGATGATCCCCGCGGCGTGAGGACGACTGAGTGAGCATGGTGGAAGCTTGTCGCCTTGTCGGAGGCAGTCTTCTTCGAGTTCTCTTCGTGGTTAGAGAGGCAAGTGATGACGAATGATCAAAATATACTATTTTTATGTATAAAAATTCTATTTTCAACTTAGTTTGCTATCTAGTATGTGTATGTGATGTATGGCTACGTGAATATAATTTCTGGAGTGAATATATGATGCAAAGATCCCTTCTTTTTTGTTTTTCTTCATCATTTTTGAATTTTTCGGAGGACCAATTCACGGACTTGAAATGCGTCCATACAGACCGATGTAATTTACGAATCACGTCGGCCATGCACGATGCGATTCGCGTTAAATACTTGTTATTATTGATTAATTCCATATTAATTCATGTTAAAACCTATGTAATATGAACCTATGATTCTGTGAGGATGAACCATGCATGCATGAAGTAGTTATTTCTGTTTGATTTCATACTATGATAATGATCTTTTTGTAAAAGAACCATGCTAAGACATTCATGTTATGATGCTAGTTAGTTTTTAATTATTTTTGTAATAAATTCATGAACATCTATGGACCATGATGCATCTATTACAACATGATTAGAACTATGACTATTCATGCATGTTCCTCGTTTTTCAAAATAACTACATTTTAAACTGAATTTCTGAAATTTTGCGTAGCTGACTGAATCATGTCGGGCATGGTTGACGTGATTTGAATCGCGTCTACTCCACGACGCGATTCAAACAGATAAAAAATATGAGTAATTTTTATGAATTACATGTTTAATTGTATGTCTTTTGCGTACCTGTTGTGCATTATAACGTGTCCTGTATTAAACGGAATAGTTCATACATGCATATGATTAATTTAAGATGTTAAGATACTAAGTTGATGCACCAAGTCGGTGATGTAGACCCTAAGTGCCACGTGGACCAAAGTACTACATTGTGGGGATCATTTCTTGATTCCCATGGTACCAAAGTGCCACACAGTGGGAGCTATCTCTTGATTCCATGGGGGACCCATCTCTAGATTCCCCCATTCACTCGGTTAATAACGAAAGAGATAAGTAAGATATCCGAGACACTGGATTAAATCCAAGAAGTGCATTTACATGCTATCCCGGTGGGATGTGAGAGCGTCCCCCGACTGCGCAACCGAAGATCTAGTGGGTTTGCCATAACCACTAGATAAAGAAGAAGAAATATACCCGATGTCATTGTATGGTTACTTGTCTTATGTTAAAATAAAAGATGTGATATGTGTGATCACCTATGATGTTTAGTGATGAAACATGAGATTAAATTTCAAAAGTTAATGCATATTTCTACATCATAATGTGCTGAAAATTCATGTTTAAATTCATACATAACAAGCCCAAGTGAAACAATAGTCATAATAGTTGTTCCATGTGCATATTCCATGTTAATTTATGATCAAATGTACATGTTTAGTTGTTGTTATTAAGCCATATTTCAGAAGTTAACATGCTGCTATGTCCATGTTTAAGATAGCAAACCATGTGTGGTTCGTGCATATTATTCATGTTAACACGTTGCAATATAAATGAAACATGTTAAGATTGAAGTAGTATTATATGCTAGTCTTGATGTTCATGATTAGACAGATATATGAAATGTTCTTTTTATGTATATTGTATGCAAAATCTGTCTTTGTGGATTATGAGCTTGTTGAGTTCTATGTGACTCACCCTTACTTAAACTGATATTTTTCAGACGATCGTAAGACTGAGATTGAGTCAGAAGAGCGTGAGACTAGATCTTTGGTTATCGAACCTAGTCATAGTAGGTGCTTATTTGTGATTTTCAATTTGATAAGTTAGCAAAAGATGTCAGGCTAGTTTTATTTCAGCCATGAGATGTACTTTTCAGATTTATAGAGATCCTAAATGATGTACTAATTGCTTATTAAGTTTATATTAGTCTAGTGATCTGGTCTATTTGTGGCTATGTTGATTGTATTTATTATCTTGTCTCATGCTTATACTGTTCACTGCCAATGTAAGATGTGTGGGTTGCTCCCACTGTGGCACTCTCGAACCTACGGTTCACAGTAAGTCGGCATGACCGAATCAGGCCGGCGGGGCGGGGGCGTTACCTTATTCCTAAGAAATAGATCGTAAAGTCCGTCCTGCCGATACAGTAGTGTTACTTCTTTACCATATATGTAACTTTTTGAAAATAACATATTTATGTAAGATCTTCACACTTGAAAATAATTAAAATCATGGTGAAATCTTAGACGTATCCTAAGTTAAGTTTTATATTATCATCTTTTGCAATCACCATATGCACAATAATTTTATGAAAATAAAAGTGTAAGACTATTTTATTTTTACTTCTTGATATTCTAGAAGTTCAGAAAAATAAATTTTAATATATGGAAATCTTTTTGTTTTTACTTTGCAAAACAAAATAGACTTAGAAAATAAAATAGAAGTCTATTTTGTTCTAACATCTTTATAAGAAAATATTTTCTTATGAGAAAACCTTGCTTAGAAAATAAAACAGAAGTTTATTTTGTTAAAAGCTCTTCATAAGAAACTATTTTCTTTTGAGAAAACTTTGAATAAAGTCTCTTAATCAGAAAATATTTGGACAGATTCTTGTCCTAAGAACTGTTTCTTTTTTAAAACGGATCTAATAGAATCTTTGCTTTATGAATGATGTTTAGGATATAATCCAAGCGTCTAATTAGATTTTAAAACTACAAATTTAGGAAAGTAGGATAGTATCACCCTATATCTTAGTAGTGGAAATCCAAGCCAAGAGAAATTCCTATGCCTACTTATGGAGGAAGAATGTCGTTGCAGTCCCATAGTTGGTGAAGAAATCCTCCACTGCAGCTCTCTTTCTTCACTTATGTCTTCCTTTTCTTGAGGCTTTCACAACCTTCCACCCACTCTTTATAATCTTCTCACCTCCCTCTTCAATTTCTTCTTCTACAGCACTCCCTCTTTTTACCTTTCTCCCTCTTGTCTCATTGGTCTTCTCGCTTTCTCTCTCTAACAGACCCTCTCTCTCTCTCTCCCTCTTTTTCTTTAATTTTCTACAGTTCTCTCTTTCTATCCCTCTCACTCTCTCTCTACCCTTCTCTTCCTTTCTTTTTCTTCTCCTTAGCAAGGTGTGTGTATATATATATATATATATATATATACTCAAGGAATTCTATATTGGATCTCGGCATCATCTCAAAAGGCCAAAGAGTAGAGATTTTGGAGAGAGAAAATGATGGCCAAGTCATGATTATCTTATACTTTTCAAAAAAAACTTTAAATTGTACACATGTAGCCATTCGATATGATTAAATTAACATAATAATAACAAGAAGAGTGCAAAAAAACATGTTTACACATATAGAGGGATTCCATTCTTTTATCTCAATGCCATCTAAATGTGTTGAAAAAATCCTCATTAGTCATCAAATCCACTCCTTTATCGGCCTTCTCACCTCCTCCCCTCTTCTCCTCCTTTATCCCACTCCTTTCCACTACTCTTCCTTTATATCCCTCTTATTCTTGATCTCAGTCAAGATTCGTCTCAAGACCCTTAGAGAGACAGAGATTCTCGAGAGATCTTGGAGATCTCATAAGAAATGGCAAACCATGCTCCTTAGTGGGGTGAAGGAAACCAAGGGGCTGACCGCTATTTATAGGTGAAAGAAGGAGAAGATAAGAATAAGAGGAGGGGGTGAGGTGGCCTCCTAATGATAGCCTAGGAGAAGGGAAGGACATGAGGTGTTCCTTGGAGGTTGCAAGGGGTAGTGAGGTGTCCCTTTCTAGAAGGGATGAGTTGTCCCCTTAGGTGTCTCTTCTAGGTTCTTCTTCTAGGATGTAAAGGAAGAGAGAAGGGATGGGCTATAAGTGGTGTATAAAAAGCCCAGTAAACTCTTCTTAAATGCCTACTAAGCTCATTAGTAGCTTTAGGGAAATTCTCACTTAATTCCCTTAGTTGTGAAACACTTTATTTTTCACTTTTAACTCCTAAAAATTGTGTTCATATCCCCTAGATTTATAACTATGTTTTTTAGTTTTGATTCTTGAGTAGTTGATTTAGGATCCTGTTTATTCTCTTTTTATGATTAAACCCTACATTTGATGTAATCGTATAAATATCTTTACAATTTCTATAGGTTGTTACACTTCTAGTAATAGAAAGTTCAAGAACAGCTCGCCATGGACTTTTTCCCCTTAATGTAGGACATTTCAGAGGATAAGGACAGCAAGATACCTTTCAAGAGTTTGTAAGTGTCAACTGTTTATACATAATTATATGTATTTCCATTACTTGTGTGTTCACCTTCAGAAATAAAGAGCTCATTAAAATTAGACATTTAGTTTGTCAACTTCAAAGGTGATGGAATTGTAAAGAATGAGCATAAGAAGAAAACCGATTAATTGCTTGCTTACAATGTTGGCATCTCATTTTCTATTAAGAAAAACAACAACAAAATTTGTATCTCACTCTCCATTCAAGAAAAAGCACAAAGCAAATATTGAGGAACAAGATGTTGTCAAATTCGTTAAAGAAATATCAGTATCTCATTGTTTATTAAAGTACAAAAGAGTGACCCTGTTTCGTAAGATTAATGATAAACATAACACAAAATGAGGAGGGTAGCAGGATGCCCCTCAAACAGAAAGAACAAGAAATTGCTCAATAGCAAAGGAATGGCTAAAGTTTGCCCCGCAAGATGATGTGCCCGGGATGGGGAAGGGGAAGAGGGGAATTCATAGATCCACAACAAGGAAAATGTGCTGAGAGAGAAGAAAGAATTAAATGGCACAAGCTGCATCTCTTAGTGCATGCATAATTTAAACAACATGTCACACTATTACGATGGATAAATGTTACTGACTAAATTATTTAACATTGGATTAGGTTGACAGATACCTCACAGTTCATGTCATAAAGCAATAGCAAAGCCTACTGATACAATGAAAATCTGTCAGCCTCCATGCAGTCAAAGCCAAACGCAGCCTACTTAAGCAAAATGATGCCAAAATCAGCATTCAGAAATGATTGTACCAAAGGTGGGCAGCTGCTGCCACATTGAGAACAAAATAGCAAGAAGGTGCACATCAAATCAATTTAAAGATACCTTTTTAGTCTCTTGATGCACGGACTATTAACCCAGTGGGAGATTCAATGATTTTCAGGTGGCCAGATCCAATAAGATCTCGGAGGTGAAAACGCATATCGAGAGGCGACAGACGCAAACGCTTCTTCTCCAAAGGAGCTAGCATCATCTCTTTGTATTTCCTACGGCTTAAAAAGGAGACAAGCTCTTTTCTTCCCTGGGAATGAAATAAAAGTTATTCATGGGCCAATAAACATGTCAATCTGGAGTCGAACAATTTTTCTGCTACCAGTAGTAAAAAGTCATTAAGTAAACCTTTTCCCCCTATCTTCCCACAAGAATACCAACGATAGCCACAACACCTAAAATTATGGTCCCTAATATGCCATCATTTCAATTAAGTAGAAATGGGAAAATTACCTATATAGCTCTAAAATCTTTACAAATAACCCTTTGTTGAACCCTTTTTTAAAAGGAAAAGGGGAAGGGGAAGGACCCCCCACCGGTTGCCCAAACCGGTGGGGGGGATCCAACCGGTGGCACCCCCCGACCGGTTGGGAACCGGTGGGGGTGCCCACCGCCCCCCCCCCCTTTCTCCTCTCTAACCTCTCTCTCCTCTCACCCTTATTAAATAGAAAAAAGAGAAAATGAGAAAAGAGAGAAGCAAACCGGTGGGTACCCTCCCACCTCAAACAATTCCGGTGGGTACCCCCCACCTCAAAGAACTCCGGTGGCACCCCTTACCTCAAAGTCCCCCGGTGGGTACCCCCACCGGTTAAGGCCTTTCAAAGCCTATAAATACCCCCCAAGGGGTAAGAAGCACTCCATGCCCATTTGGCCCAAAATTTTTTAGGGGAAACTCTACCCATTTGAAGACCAAATCCGGTGCTCTTACCTGGGTTTGCTGCGTTTGGAGGAGATATTTTCTCGGAAGGCTCTCTTCCTAAGGTTTATTCCTAAAGGGAAGTTCTGCCGAATTATATTGCAAAATCGCCATTTTATAAGACGGGATTATGTTGAAATGATGAATGAAATGCCAATATTGTTTTTTGAGCATATATGTGTGCATGTGTGTTCATGAATCTATTACTTAAGTAATATTATGTTATTATATTTTCACACACATAATTAAATTATTAATTAGTTTAATGACTAATTAAAATACATAAAATATATAATTAAATATTCTAAAATATAATTGGCCTCATCCCATACATAACTAATCTTAAACTCATAATCAAAACTCAATAATGAAACATTGAGACATAAAATGATATACTTAAGTTATAAAATGACTTAAATACCTCTCATGTTTAATTAATTAATAAAATCTATAAAAATTATTTAAAATCAGTAAAATAAATATCAAAATCAGAAAAAATTCTGTAAAAATCAGTAATACTCAGTAAAAATCAGAAAACAAAATCTGGAAATTACATAAATCCAAAAATATGACTTAAATATCCTTCATATATCTAATTAATTAATAAAAATCAGTAAAATTAATAAAAAATCAATAAAATTAAGTAAAAACCAGTAAAAAAACAGAGAACCAAATATGAAAACATATACAATTCCCGAAATGACCAAAATGCCCCTAGAACTTAATGAAATTACAAAAATTCCCTCATCCATGATAAAAATCTGTAAAAATCACAGAAAATTCTTAAAAATATCAAAATCTCTCATATGCCCAAAATACCCCCCAAACCTTAATAAGATGGGTAAAATTATCAAAATACCCTCAATATGATAAAAATAAATAAAAATCTCAGAAAGATATAAAAATAGACTTTAAGTCTAGAAATCCAATTCGGGTAAAATTACCAAAATACCCTTACAATCCAAACACACTTGAAATAACTCTAAAATACCTCCTCAGGTTTTGAAACCTTCCTAAACCATTAAAACCCATTTCACACACTAAAGTGACCATAATACCCCTATACCCTCCAACTTGGCATAATTACAAAAATACCCTTATTGGTCTAAAATACTTGGAACCAATCTAGATAACTCGGAGTCAATCCAAAACCTTTTAAAAAGTCCCCTAATCAATTATAAACTCATCCTAAACTTGAGTGAGGCCAAGAGCTTAACTTAAAACATATCTTCATATGCATGTGTTGCCTGTAGTAGTAGTGTTGCATGTTATAAGGGCATCAACGGACGGTTAATCAAGGGTTGTCGAGCGGTTGCTTGACGTAATTAACACTGACCGAGATCCACTGGAGAGAGGTCATATACTCAGATCTTCGCCTGATCCTAGGTCCCGGACTCTCTGAGGGCTAATCCCAAGCTCTCATAGTCCGATAAATAAAATAAATGAAACCAACCTATATTTCTCTAGATAAAAACAAAAAGACCCAAAACGACATAGATTTTATTTTTTTTTAAATAATCCGATAGGAGAGACAGTTAGGTTAGGTTCCAAACAGATGGCATGCTCGGTGAGACCTCTCTTTCCGTTCATCTCTCCGTCCGGTGATGCCCTCATCACAACTCTACTACTAACTTTGTCATGTCTTATGCAGGTGACCGAGTTTCTGCTTAAAAGACGACGATGGCGGCAAGGGTCACATATGGCCCACTTGTGGTGGCGACCCACGCACGGTGTGGATATCTAACCACACCAACATGCTTCGGGGACTTCCCCGCGGTGATTGGATCTCCATACTTTCTGGAGGTCGTTCCGGCACCGGAGCTTGTTCTGGAAAAGAAGAAGAAGAGGTGCGCTTCTTGTGTCAGAAGAAGCAACAACGGCGGCCGACGTAGACGAGTGTTCGCCGTCAATACCATCAGCATCTTTCCAGCCTCCTCGTCCAACAGGAGGCAAAAGCGGAAGGTTCTAACCGCAAGCCCGTCCAGGACGGGGAAAACTATATTAGTGGGGAACTTGCATATTCGTCTGGATGGCGGGCAACCCATCATTCCTAAGACCCATCATATCCCGACAGTTCCTGTCCATAATCGGTTCGGGATTCTACCGAAAGTTTGCCAAGATGGGGCAACGTTCAAAAAGAAGAAGAGGACTCCAAAGGCCCCTGCTCGTCGGGAGCCAATAACTATACCAGAGCCTGCCATGTCTCGAGCAGGGGGCAACTCCATACCTCGGAATGGGGGCAAATCTATGCCTCGGGTTGGGGGCAATCTATCGAAAGATAGGAGCCTCCGCATAAAGGAAATGTGGGTAACCAAGGAGGAAGCCCGCAAAATTCGCCAGGCTAGGGTCACCCTAGCAGAACAACATCCTCAACAGCTCGCAGAGCCTGAGGGGCAGATAACTAACCCAGCTACCCAACCTTATTCCCTGCGAGGTCAAAAGGGAAAAGGTGCCTATAAGGCACATAAGCAAGTCCGACAGCGGACATCTATTCTCGAACGATTGGGCGCATTGGTTCGATCGACTCACAAAAAGAAGAGAACTGCCAGAATGACAGAGAATGGCATATGGGTCTACATATGCTACATCTTCAGTATCACCAACCGGCAACTTTCCTTACCGGAAGACCCAAATGATATTATCAATCTGATGCAACAGGACAGGCCCATAACCCGTCAAATGGAGCAGGCTATGCGCTTGCTAAATCGAGGAAGACAAGGGGCAGAGCCACCTCAAATTGGCAGTAACAATGCTGTTGGAGGAGCTGATGAAGACGGGGCAAATGCTTCAAATATTGAAACCGCTCCAGAACAACCTCAAGATCAAATACAGTCTCAAACTATAGAGGAGATGAGGCAGGAAAATCAACAACTCATGGCCTTACTCTATGGCCTAATACAAAAGATGGAGGAACAACAAAGGATAGCTCAAGTCCCCGCAGTAAATGCACCACCTCCAAGGGCAGTACCTATGCCAACGGTGATAAGACCTCAAGCTGCAGAGGTCAACTTCAACCTTAATGAGATACAAGAAGATCAGGTTGTAGAGTCCAATCATAATGCTCAGTAATCCCATGCTTCTGCAGATGATGCTACAACATTGCAAAAGCATCTTATTGAGCAAATTGTTGAAGTCAAAATAGCATAACAAGATGACGGAATAGGCACATTTGATTTATACAAAGTGTCATTCCTAATACGTCATATGTTCAAGAAGCTCCCGCCAGATCACAACAAGTGCCCCAAGTATGACGGGTGATAAAGTGTTAAATTGATCATTTAAGGACAATCATACGCATCATACTCACTTTTTTATCTATAAAATACCATGAAATGATAGATAATTGCGTACCAAGTCCAACGGTACCAATTTCGTCAAATTCTGACTTAAAAACATCGTCATTTCATGTAATTAATGGAGTATAGCGCATTTGCGATTTTTCAACAAAACCGAGATGAAATAAATAAATATAATGATTTTTTAATGATAATATGCTTATTTATATTTATTCTATGTGAACAGGACATGCCGATGATGCAGTGCAGTTGGTGGAGTTTCTGAAAATTTGGGGGAGGTCTAGTGTTCGAATCTCAATAAATTCGACTTCATTTTGTCCAAAAGATTAAAGCAGGGGTAAAAATATCATTTGATGTCCTAGTGTTGCCCTAATTCTATGGCCAAGAAGAACCCAAGAAGGGCCAGCCGCCTTCCTTTCTCCCACTTTCTTTTTTTTAAAAAAACTTTCCTTCCCTTTTCTTTAAAAGAACCCTCACGTACCCGAGACCCTCCTATTCCTTGTCCCTCTCCGTTTCCCAGCACGGCTTGGGCACTTTCCTTCCCAAGTTCCTATTCTCTCTCCTCTCCTCTCCTCTCTCTCTAGTTCTTATCACCGCAATCTTTCCCCTCTCTCCCTGTTTTCTCAGCCTCTCTCAGTCGAACCCTTCCTTCCTCCTCGCTCTATCCCACACCTCTCTCCTTCGCTCTCTCTCCCGGCAGACTCCCCCTCTCTCCTCACATTTTCCTCTCCCTCCGGTTTCTCTTCCTCCCTCTCTCTCCTCACCTTTTCCTCTCTTTCTCTCACGCACTCTCCTCCTCTCTCTCCGTTTCCCAGCATCCCTCTCAGCCGTTCCCACGTCTCTCTCTTCCCTCTCGCTCTGTCTCTCTCTTCTCTCTCCCACGCGGAAGCTGCCCCAACGCCGCCTTCTCTCCAGCACACCCCACGGGTCTCCAGCGCACCTGAAGCCGCTCCACACGGCAGTGCATGCATGCACATCCCTCCCCATTGCACCTCCAGCACACCCGGCGACACCAACGCACGCCTGCTCCCAGCGCCACCAGCCGGGCCTCCCCAACGTCCCGCCTACCACGCCCCTGCCAGCAGTAACCGCACCGCCCAAGCATGGAGCCCGCACCGTCCACGCACCTGCATGCATGCATGCCTCCACGCCCTCCACGCGGCAACACTTGAAGCACCCTGCCGCACCAACTGCTGCGCCTGAAGCTCCCCACGTCCAGCTGCGTCAAGCCTCACCTGCACTCGCCCGTGGACCTTTGCAACAGCCCGCGAGGTCCGGTTCACTACACCAGCCGCTGTTCCACGCGTAGCCAGCTGCCCCTGCCGCTCTAGTACACCGCTCTGTTGCAGAGCTTTCTCATCTTTTTATTCATGTTCTATTTTTAGTGTAATTTTCCTTCTTAACAAGTGAATTTGAGTTGTTAACTTTCACCGTTATTCAATTTGTTTAGTAAATGCTTGTTTCCCACTGTATGAATTTTGAGTTAGTTCAAATTGAGTATAATATTGGTACTTAGTTATTTAATCGTATTTCTATGTCTTGCCGAATTCTACTAATTAATTAGTAATATTTTAGGATTATTCTTAAGTATTTTAAATGAAGTTTCATATTAGTTTCTTGTACTGATTTAGTTAGTTTTTCTTTATTTCTTTATTTTTTAAAAAATCTCAAATCTCAAAGTTATCGTAGTTTTAATTCCAAAGTAGGTCATTGTCAACTAATTCTTGAATTTATTTTCTTAAAAAAAAAAGAGAAAATTCAAGATTTTCAAAGTTAAGAATTTATTTCCTTGTAGATCGACTTGGTTCTCATCATTTACTACTTTCAAATCACCTTGAATGAACCAATTAAAATATGATTGTTAGCTTGGGTTTTTAACGACATAATCATTGGTTATCAACGGGGAAGGCTCAGCCCAGGAGCATATTGCCCACTATATGAGTGACTTGGGAGAGCTGGCTACTGATGAGGCCTATCTTCTGAGGTTCTTTTCTACCTCTCTCACGGGCACTACATTCCAATGGTATGCAAAGTTGAAGCCTAACTCTATTAGCAGTTGGGAAGAAATGCAGAAAAAATTTCTCGACCGCTTCAAAGTGTCGAAACGAAAGGTCACCATCACTGAACTGGTGACACTAAAGCAAGGCAGGAATGAATCCGCCACCGACTATATCAAAAAATGGCGGAACCTCTGCATGAAATGCGACAATCCGCCGACCCACGAGGATGCAGTACAATTGTGCAAAAGGGGCTTACAGCCTGAAATAAGTGAAAAGCTGATTGGCACAAATGTCAGGAACTTTGATCAGCTAAATAACATTATGACGGAGGTCGAAATATTCTTTGCAGACCATCCAACCATTGCCTCCATTAGGGGGAAAGTCCCAAAGAAGCAAAATATGGATACAGAAGAGGTCAATGCCGTAGACTTTGCCTCGGCTGTAGAAAATACAGGGGTAAGAACAATGCAAATGCCTCAACATCCAATAGAAGGGGATCATATGCCACCCTTAACGAGAGAAGGAAAATGCCTTACTCTTTCATCAAAGAGCATACAAGAGAGTTGTTTAACGTTTGCATGCGGGCTAATCTCTTGACGCTACCTGAACCAAAAAGGCCAGCATAAGTTGGTAAAATAAATGAACCCAACTATTGCATGTACCATCGTATGTTGGGACATGTAATAGAGGATTGTTATATCTGCAAAGGGGAAATCGAAATGCTCATCCGAGAAGGGGTTGTGGAGATGGGAAAACACCTGGTAGACCCGTCTCAGCCACATAGAATGCCCAGACAAACATTTGCAGCAAATGTCGTCCACATGGATGAAAACTCCTCAGAAGAAGAGCCTACAAATAAGAATATAGATGCCCTTCCAGAGCGGGAAGTGGTATCATCATATCCCCCAGTAACCCCCACTCCAGAACATGGATTGCGGAATCGGCCGATTCCGATCCGAATCGGCCGATTCGGATCGGAATCGGCGGGTTCCGATCCGATTCGGGGGGGATTTCACTGTTCCCCCCCCACCGATTTAAAAAAAAAAAAAACGGCCGAAATCGGCCCGAACCGGACCAAATCGGGGCCGGACCGGCCAGATCGGCCGGTCCGGACCCGATCTGGTCCGGTTCGGGCCGGTCCCGATCCCCCCCTTAGGGTTTAAGGGTTTAAGGGTTTAGGGTTTAGGGTTTTAGGGTTTTAGGGTTTAGGGTTTAGGGTTTAGGTTTTAGGGTTTTAGGGTTTTAGGGTTAAGGGTTAAGGGTTTAGGGTTTTAGGGTTTTAGGGGTTAGGGTTTAAGGGTTTAAGGGTTTAAGGGTTAAGGGTTAAGGGTTTAGGGTTAGGGGTTTAGGGTTTAGGGTTTAGGGTTTTAGGGTTAGGGTTTTAGGGTTTAGGGTTTAGGGTTTAGGGTTTAGGGTTTTAGGGTTTAGGGTTTAGGGTTTAAGGTTTAGGGTTTTAGGGTTTTAGGATTTAGGGTTTTTTATGAATGTACATGAGTTGCATTCTTTCTTATTGTACATCAATTGAATAATATGTATGTTTTTTTTCTAATTTTTTTTTATTTTTTCCTGATTTTTTCTAATTTTTTTTTAATTTTTTATTATTTTTTAATCTGGTCGAGTCGGACTGGCCAGACTTCATCTGGATCGGCCGACTCGGCCGATCCGATCCGAGTTGGATCGGGATCGGCGGGTCCCGATTCGGGGACCCGATCCGATCTGGAATTCCTTGCTCCAGAAGGGTCTATCGTGGCGGCACTGGAGGAGATTCATATGAGTATGTCACAGCTCTCCCATCAGCAAGTTTCGCCGGAGCAGGAGGCAATACCATCATCACTCCAATGACCCCCACTCAAGAAGGGTCTATCATGGCAACACTAGAGAAGATCATATGAGTCTGATACAACTCTCCTACCAGCAAATGTTACTGGAGCATAAGATACCTCTGTCATATACTCCAACAATTTCCACTCTTGAGGGGTCCATCATAGCAGCATTGGAGGGGATTCAAGTGAGTCTGAGACAAATCTCTCGTCAGCACTATGAACTCACTTAAGTAATGGAAAGTCTTGCAAGACAATGGACAGAAGTCCTGACAATAGACAGAATCAATAGGCCCTTCTCCTTTGAGGAGCCAGGACCAGAATGCAGCCGTCCTCTAAAGAATAAGGGCAAACTTATCATAGACTTAAATGAAGCACCAGAAGCCCAGTACTGAGATGGAATGGTTCTCATATGGAAAGGTTGTGAAAGTCACGATAATACTCCCGATGCCACCTTTGCAGCTAGACAATGTTCTCGGGGAAAACAAGTTGCTGGTGCAGAAACATGGATAAGTTTTAAAGATGCTAAATCTCCGGCAAAAAGGCTCAAGAGACCATACTCCTTTCCAAAGGAAAAGACCAAAGAACTCTTCGAGTTATGTATGAGCAGAAAAGCAATTATTCTGCCCAAGCCAAAAAGGGAAGAAGAAATACATCGGGTAGATGCACCCAACTACTGCCCATACCACCGCTTCATCACCCATCCAATTGAACGTTACTTTATATTCAAAGATGAAGTAGAAAAGCTGATTCAAGAAGGAAAGATAAATATGGGGAAGTACTTGATGAATCCCCCACAACCACATGCAATTACGTAATGAGCGTAATTTGCAGACCTATGAGCAAAAAAAAAAAAAAAAGAGGAGTGGGGCTTAAAAATGAGGTGCCCTGACAGACTTGATTGGTCCCGCTCCTGTGAGGGGCCAATTAAGGGCAAAAAAGTCCAAAATCCAGCTGAGGTAAAAACCCGAAAGGGCGCTTCAGGCAAAAATGGGTAAACCCTGCTATGTGAAAACCCGCAAGGGCGCGCAGGCAAAAAAATAAAAGGGGCTAGCTTCGGTGAAAACTCGTCAGGACGCCGATGTTAGTTTTTCTTTTTTTAAAAAAAAAAAAAAATCATCATCATCCAACAACTCACCGGGGTATGGCTCACAGAAACCGTTCGTACCAAGTGTGTTCATAATATGTATATAGCCATACCTTAGTGGGGGAAGAGCTCTCTCAGCCTGTCTCAGGCTGGGATCGAGTTTTCCCACATTCCTACCTAGGGAGGATATCAGAGTCGTCAATGACGAGAAAATCCTTGGTGTCACTTTACATTGGATAAGTGGCACATAAATTATCCCATCAAGGGCTACGACCGAGGCGACGATGATGACGTCCTCCCGACTCGACAAGGAAGTGGGAAACTCAATTTCTCACTTGGTAGGGCCAAGAAGAGCACTTCACCCTCTTGGCTAAAATCATTCGTCCCACCAGAAAAATATCTGTCAATAATTCATACCGAAACACCAAAGTCATTGCGCCCCCGGGAGGCGTTGTATCCCAAAATTCAACTAAAATTACTTCGGGCCTCCGGGAGGCATTGTATCTCAAAATTCGATCAAAATTATTTTTCTGCCCCAAAGAGGCGTTGTATCATAAAATCTCTATTTCCGCCCCGGGAGGCGTTGTATCCTAAATTTTTCCACCATCGCCCCGAAGAGGCATTGTATCCTAAAATTCTCATTACCGCCCCGAGGAGGCATTGTATCCTAAAATTCCCATTCTCGCCCCGAGGAGGCGTTGAATCCCCAAAATCTTTATAGCTGCCCCGAGGAGGCGTTGTATCCTAAAATTCCCATTACCGCTCCGAGGAGGCGTTGTATCCTGAAATCTTCAATTTCCGCCCCGAGGAGGCGTTATATCCTGAATTTTCCCTTGACATACACCAGTCCCACAGGCATGCCGTGAAAGGTTGAAAATTTCCTTATCGCCCCGAAAGGCATTGTATCTTAAAGCTTTCCTATTCACCCCTGGGAAGCAATACGAAAAACTTACTCGCGTCCCTGGGAACGTTATATCCCAAAATTTCCCCCATAAATCATAGTCTCATCGGCATGCCCATATATTATAGTCCCATCGGCGTGCCGTAAGGGGTCGAATCTGCCCCGAGGAGGCATTGTATCCTAAAATTGCCCCTGGTATACACCAGTCTCACTGGTGTGCCGTGATGGGTTGAAATTCATATTTCGCCTACGAGAGGCGTTAAACTCCAGAATTCTGCCTACGGAAGGCGTTAAACTCCGGAATTTTATCTACCTGGGAGGCAGATATATCCCAAAATTTATATTCGCCTACGGGAGGCTTTAAATCCTGAAATTCATATTTCGCCTACGGGAGGCGTTAAACTCCGAAATTCTCCCTACATTAGGCTTTAAATCCTGGAATTCATATTTCGCCTACGGGAGGCTTTGAATCTCGGAGTTCATATTTCGCCTACGGGAGGCATTAAATCCTAGAATTCATATTTCGCCTACAGGAGACTTTAAATCTTGGAACTCATATTTCGCCTACGGGAGGCGTTAAACTCTGGAATTCGCCCTACAGGAGGCTTTAAATCCTGGAATTCATATTTCGCCTACGGGAGGCTTTGAATCTCGGAGTTCATATTTCGCCTACGGGAGGTATTAAATCCCGGAATTCATATTTCGCCTACAGGAGGCTTTAAATCTTGGAATTCATATTTCGCCTACGGAAAGCGTTAAACTCCGGAATTTGCCTACGGGAGGCTTTAAATCCTAAAATTTATAGTTTGCCCACGGGAGGCTTTAAATCCTGAAGTTCATATTTCGCCTACGGGAGGCATTAAACCCCGGAATTCGCCTACGGGAGGCATTAAACCTCGGAATTCGCCTGCGGGAAGCTTTACATCCTGAAGTTCATATTTCGCCTACGGGAGGCTTTGAACCCGAAATTCATATTCGCCCACGGGAGGTTTTTAATCTCGAAATTCATATTCGCCTACGGAAGGCTTTAAACCCCAAAATTTATATTTGCTCACGGGAGGTTTTAAATCCTGGAATTCATATTCGACCTCTTCCAGGCTTTAATCCTAGAATTCACATTCGCCTACGGAAGGCATTAAACTCTGGAATTCGCCTACGGGAGGCTTTAAATCCTAGAATTCATATTTCGCCTACGGGAGGCATTAAACTCCGGAATTCGCCCTACAGGAGGCTTTAAATCTTGGAATTCATATTTCGCCTACGGGAGGCGTTAAACTCCGGAATTCGCCTATGGGAGGCTTTAAATCCTGCAATTCATATTTCGCCTATGTGAGGCATTAAATCCCAAAATTCGCCTGCGGAAGGCTTTAAATCCTGAAGTTCATATTTCGCCTACGGAAGGCATTAAACCCCGGAATTCACCTACGGGAGGCCCAATATCTCAAAATCCTCGGTCTCCGGGAGTCGTTGTATTCCAAAATTCACGGCTACCTAGAACCCCGTTTTCTCGAAACCTACATATAATTTCCTTATCGGTTCTCAGGGAAGACTTAGTTCCCTACATATAATTCCTTATCAGTTCTCAGGGAAGACTCAGTTCCCTACACATATTTCTTAGCGGCTCACAAGGAGGCCTCAGTTCCTTACATATATTCCTTATCGATTCTCAGGGAAGACTCAATTCCCTACATATAATTCCTTATCGGTTCTCAAGAAAGACTCAGTTCCCTACAGATATTTCTTAGCGGCTCACAGAGAGGCCTCAGTTCCCTACATATATTTCTTATCGGTTCTCAGGGAAGACTCAATTCCCTACATATAATCTCCTTATCGGTTTTCAGGGAAGACTCAGTTCCCTACATATATTCCTTATCGATTCTCAGGGAAGACTCAGTTCCCTATATATAATTCCTTATCGGTTCTCAGGGAAGACTCAGTTCCCTACACATATTTCTTAGCGGCTCACAGGGAGGCCTCAGTTCCCTATATATATTCCTTATCGGTTCTCAGGGAAGACTCAATTCCCTACATATAATTCCTTATCGGTTCTCAGGGAAAACTCAGTTCCCTACAGATATTTCTTAGCGGCTTACAGGGAGGCCTCAGTTCCCTACATATATTCCTTATCGATTCTCAGGGAAGACTCAGTTCCCTACATATATTCCTTATCGATTCTCAGGAAAGACTCAGTTCCCTACATATAATTCCTTATCGGTTCTCAGGGAAGACTCAGTTCCCTACACATATTTCTTAGCGGCTCACAGGGAGGCCTCAGTTCCCTATATATATTCCTTATCGATTCTCAGGGAAGACTCAGTTCCCTACATATAATTTCTTATCGGTTCTCAGAGAAGACTCAGTTCCCTACAGATATTCCTTATCGGTTCTCAGGGAAGACTTAATTCCCTACACATATTTCTTAACGGCTCACAGGGAGGCCCCAGTTCCCTACATATATTCCTTATCGATTCTCAGGGAAGACCCAGTTCCCTACATATAATTCCTTATCGGTTCTTAGGGAAAACTCAGTTCCCTATATATAATTCCTTATCGGTTCTCAGGGAAGACTCAGTTCCCTACAGATATTTCTTAGCGGCTCACAGGGAGGCCTCAGTTTCCTACGTATATTTCTTAGCGGTTCTCAGGGAAGACTCAGTTCTCTACATATATTTCTTATCGGTTCTCAGGGAAGACTTAGTTCCCTACATATATTTTTGAGCTGTTCTCAGGGAAACCGTAATTCCCTACCGAACAAAAAAAAAAAAAAAAAAAAAAATGGGGCTTAAAAACGAGGTGCCCCGACGGACTTAATCGATCTCGTCCTCAAAGGAATCGGTTAAGGGTAAAAATGTCTTATACCTAACTAAGGTGAAAATCCGAAAGGGCACCTTAGGCAAAATCGGGTAACCCCGCTGTGTGAAAATCCGCAAGGGCGCACAGACAAAAATAAGATGGGACTAATGCTGACGAAAACCTTAAAAGGCGCTAGTATTAGTTAAAAAAAAAGAAGAGAGAAAAAATAATACAGGCAACATACAACAAAGAGTTCATATCACCCAAGTTTGGCATAGATCTTCAAAAATAATATACTGAAGCAATTGTGGAACTCGAGATAAGGACGCGGGGTAGTTCGAGTTCTTCGACAAAAGGGGAGGCACAAGAACTACAATAGAGAAATAGCATATCAACTCTGGCCCAGGAAAGAGCTATGTCCCGCCAGAGACTGCAATAGACTATCTACCAGCAAATGGACAACTTCAAACCTTTGAAGAAATTCGGCTTCATCTCCGGAGTGCTAGTCGAAATAATGATCAATGGCTGCCACAGAATAGGAGTTCTTACTCCAAACAAAGCTTCAAGAATGTGTGCCTGCAGGTGCAGAGCAGCAATCTAGGCGTCCGCGATACTAGCAAGGACAATATCCTTCTGATATTAGAGCATAAGAGTCTCCACAACCCGAGTTGCATAGCCTGTCTCGATAGTTTCAATCTCGGCCCACTTTGGCGAAAGATTTCTCAACAATTAGCAGGACTGGAATATCGTCCCCATGCCCCGCTATGGGAGGAACTCGCGTGTGGGCTATGAGGACAAAGACAACAAGCTACAAGAAGATAGAGAGATGAAATCAGCGCCAGAGAGCTGCAATAAAAGTCTCGAAAAACAAAAATCGACCAAGTCCTAATGAAGTCATAGGATAAAGTCAAATTGCTATGAACTAAATATTAGACTAGTCCAGAACGCTTCGTGTGGAGCTCCTAGAAATGCCAATATAAGGTACTGATACTCTAAGATAGAGCAAATGCCGGAAGAATTAAACGACTCGCTTGTGTATTCTTAAGGAGTCTCCATGTCATGAAGGCCAAGAGATCCCCCAGAATCCAAATAAACGTCGAAAGATTCGAGCGGCATCAACTCTCGGGGAACCTCCAAGTCATGAAGGCCAAGAGGATTCCTATAATCAGAGAAGTTGGACACTTCCAAATACATCCGAAAAGTCGAAAAGTTATGAAAACAAGACTTCCTGGACGTATTTTGAGGTGTCTATGTACCAAAATTGAGGATCATCGGGACTCAGATAAACTCAGATGGAGCATATGCATAGCAAGCCGAAGCGATATGTCGTCTGGCATATACGAAACAGTGCTCAACTTCCCCCAATAGCCGCGAATACATAAGGCAAGACACGGGAATTCATCAAGACAATACCGGCATGCTGCATCTGAGAACTCCTTAAGCATGCAAAATGATGATTTATGTAGTCAAATGGGGCACGGGACATGCACCGTCGTCTTCACCTCCGGCACATATCCCGTGGGGAGTATTTGTTGAACCTTTTTTTAAAAGGAAAATGGGAAGGGGAAGGACCCCCCACCGGTTGCCCAAACCGGTGGGGGACCCTCCACCGGTTTGAGAACCGATGGGGGGGATCCAACCGGTGCCCCCCCCCCCCCCCCCCTCTCCTCTCTAATCTCTCTCTCCTCTCACCCTTATTAAATAGAAAAAAGAGAAAAGGAGAAGAGAGAGAAGCAAACCGGTGGGTACCCCCCCACCTCAAACAATTTCGGTGGGTACCCCCCACCTCAAACAACTCCGGTGGGTACCCCCCACCTCAAACAATTCCGGTGGGTACCCCCCACCTCAAAGAACTCCGGTGGATACCCCCCACCTCAAACAATTCCGGTGGATACCCCCCACCTAAAAGAACTCCGGTGGCACCCCCCACCTCAAAGTCTCCCGGTGGGTACCCCCACCGGTTAAGGCTTTTCAGAGCCTATAAATACCCCTCAAGGGGTAAGAAGCACTCCATGCCCATTTGGCCCAAAATTTCCTAGGAGAAACTCTGCCCATTTGAAGACCAAATCCGGTGCTCTTATCCGGGTTTGCTGCATTTGGAGGAGATATTTTCTCGGAGGGCTCTCTTCCTAAGGTTTATTCCTAAGGGGAAGTTCTGCCGAATTTATATTGTAAAATCGCCGTTTTATAAGCCGGGATTATGCCGAAATGATGAATGAAATGCCAATATTGTTCTTTGAGCATATATGTGTGTTCATGAATCTATTACTTAAGTAACATTATGTTATTATATTTTCACATACATAATTAAATTATTGATTAGTTTAATGACTAATTAAAATACATA
This sequence comes from Zantedeschia hybrid cultivar, assembly GCA_030544215.1. Classification (NCBI taxonomy): domain Eukaryota; kingdom Viridiplantae; phylum Streptophyta; class Magnoliopsida; order Alismatales; family Araceae; genus Zantedeschia; species Zantedeschia hybrid cultivar. Next base: position 1,953,441 of record JARZZO010000015.1, read on the forward strand.
AAATATATAATTAAATATTCTAAAATATTATTGGCCTCATCCATAACTAATCTTAAACTCATAATCAAAACTCAATAATGAAACATCGAGACATAAAATGATATACTTAAGTTATAAAATGACTTAAATACCTCTCATGTTTAATTAATTAATAAAATCTATAAAAATTATTTAAAATCAGTAAAATAAATATCAAAATCAGAAAAAATTCTGTAAAAACCAGTAATACTCAGTAAAAATCAGAAAACAAAATCTGAAAATTACATAAATCCAAAAATATGACGTAAATATCCTTCATATATCTAATTAATTAATAAAAATCAGTAAAATTCAATAAAAACCAGTAAAAAAATAGAGAACCAAATCTGAAAACATATAAAATTTCCGAAATGACCAAAATGCCCCTAAAACTTAATGAAATTACAAAAATACCCTCATCCATGATAAAAATCTGTAAAAATCACAGAAAATTCTTAAAAATATCAAAATCTCTCCTATGTCCAAAATACCCTCCAAACCTTAATAAGATGGATAAAATTACCAAAATACCCTCAATATGATAAAAATAAATAAAAAACTCATAAAGATATAAAAACAGACTTTAAGTCTAGAAATCTAATTCGGGTAAAATTACCAAAATATCTTTACAATCCAACCACACTTGAAATAACTCTAAAATACCTCTTAAGGTTTTAAAACCTTCCTAAATCATTAAAACCCATTTCACACACTAAAGTGACCATAATACCCCTATACCCTCCAACTTGGCATAATTACAAAAATACCCTTATGGGTCTAAAATACTTGGAATCAATCCAGATAACTCGGAGTCAATCCAAAACCTTTTAAAAAGTCTCCCAATCAATTATAAACCCATCCTAAACTTGGGTGAGGCTAAGAGCTTAACTTAAAACATATCTTCATATGCATGTGCTGCATGTAGTAGTAGTGTTGCATGTTATAAGGGCATCAACGGACGGTTAATCAAGGGTTGTCGAGCGGTTGCTTGACGTAATTAACACTGACCGAGGTCAGTGGAGAGAGGTCATATACTCAGATCTTCGCCTGATCCGAAGTCCCGGACTCTCTGAGGGCTAATCCCAAGCTCTCATAGTCCGATAAATAAAATAAATAAAACCGACCTATATTTCTCCATATAAAAACAAAAAGACCCAAAACGACATGGATTTTTTTTAAAAAAAAAATAATCCGATAGGAGAGACAGCTAGGTTAGGTTCCAAACACCCTCATACCCCTATCTTTAAGAAAACTTCCCAAATACCCCCAAAATCTTTAAATAATGTATATCATACCTACCGTCAACACTCGCGAACAGACGTTAACTTGGGTTGGGTTAAATGTGTGAATTGACTCACTTGTCCTTGGGTGATGACCAGGCCAACCTTCTCTTCTTCCTCCCCTCTTCCCCAATGCCCCTCGACAAGGCCAATGGTAGTAGCAAGGCAGAAGCAGCAGTGATGATGGGATGCCAATAGCCATCTTTGGTGTGACTTAACATCATTGCCTACCACATCACCCAGTTCAACATTAACAGCATTGACACCACCCAGGTCTCCAACATCGACAATGGCTGCATTAACCATGCCCCCATTGTTGGCGCCATCATCTCCGATTCCTTCTTTGGTTGCTTTGCCATCGTCACCTCCTCCTCCGCCCTCTCCCTCCTGGCACGTACTCACATATTCTCCTGGAATCTGATCCCTCCTCCCCAACCCAAGATCGTCAGTAACAAATGCTAGCTTTCTAAGAATGCAACAAAAGGAAGGCACTTGTGGCCACGGTGCATTCTCTGCAGCCACCTATATGCGAGCCCGGTTCCAAGGCCCCATGCACAGGCCCCTCGGCGGGGTAGAGTGGCCATCATTAGGTCCACGGCTATGGTGTACGTGCTGGACAATGTAGGGTAGGTGTGGAGCTTCAGTGCATGCGCGACACCCTACACCTGCTAGCATGGTGGTGTGAAGCTAGGGTCGGGGTACTACCACGGGGTCGTGCTGGAGGGGAGCCCATACGTGGAACACATGTTGGTGACGGCGACGAGGAAGCGGAGGGTAGGGGAGTTGCCAAAGGCCACGGGGTACTACTGTGGCGGCTCTCGCGAAGAGGAAGGGAAGGGCATAGCTGGCAATGTACAAGGTATGTTGGCTCAAGGACTTGCAGGCGTGGTGCAGCAAGGCTAACATATTGAAGGCGTTCGACGATGGATTGGCTGATGGCATCAACATGATATCGGCGTCGCTGGGTGCCCCACCGCTGCTGACACCCTTATCCTCAAGCTCAGACATAGGTTCCTTCCATGCAACGTAGATGGGGGTCACAGTGGTGTTCTCACGGGGAACAATGGGCCAGAGGCATTACTGGTGCATAATGTGTCGCCATAGAGTGTGTGTGGCGGCCAGCACCATCGACAGGACATCCCCTATGCAGCTGCTGCTGGGGAACAACGTCCATCATGGTCAGCTGCTACCATCATGTCCTTTCATGCAGAGAACATGCACAACCTATACATGGTGGTCCAAAAGGCCTCTTTAGGATTAGTCATAAGAGCTAGCTAGCTATGGTTTTTCACCATGCATCCGTTCCTGGAGTTAGATTGGCTTCATAGGTCAGCCATTTATGATGGGCATATTTGGCCATGTTTGTTAGTTTTGCTTCTCTAACTAGCTAGTCACTCTTAGGTTCCTTCATGGCATGGCTATTGCCTTCTTTCACTGTTGCTTCTTACTTTGTGTCATTTGGATTTGTTTGCAGGGAGAAAGCCTCATAGTCCAACCAATGAAGATGAGATTACCTGATAAGCTTCCAATTCTTTTTTGGCGGGTGAACCCACTCTCTCTCTCTCTCTCTCCCCCACCCCCTTGTGGCATGACCACAATGATGCTAAGAAATGGATGCAGATCAACAGCTGGTGATGGTTGGCGCGTGGGATCCCTCCACCTTGACCTTGTTTCCTGGCATGGCGCCACGGGGCCGCAACAACACTTGCCTCCGTTGATCCATCTTCACTTGTGCAGCATCGCAGAATGGCAGGGTGGTGTACTTTGCTAGGAAGTACGACGAGGAGAAGAATGCCCTCTAGTCCACACTAGCATACAACCTCACAGCAGGAGGGCGGCGGCGTCTTCTGCCGAAGCATGTTCCACGAGTACCTCACGGACATGCAGGGGCAGTTCGTAGGGAGCTTGGAGAGATTCATATAATTTTTTAATCCCATTCACTCCGTTACGGAATATTCCACTTAATATTCTGTGTTTGAACGTTTAGTAACCATAGGTGTAGGAACTAGGAAGGCCAATACTTAAAGATTTTGGGGGTATTTTGGGAGTTTTGTTAAAGGTAGGGCTATAGAGTTATTTGTAAAGATTTTAAGGGTATACAGGTAATTTTTCCAATATAAAATTACTATGACTAACACCACCATTATCTAGGAAAGCTTGTGCACATAAATGAAGCAAAGTTGGGAAAAGAAAGGAATGATGCATATGTTAAGGGCATTGATTTTATAGATAAGAAGGATTAACTCCCGATGTCTACCATTCTTAATCCTTTAGATGAAGGAAACAGGTGCAATCAGAAGACAAATGGAAGTGAAAATTTTAATGGGGGATTGTTCCTATGGTTTTCTTTAGGCTTTATTTTTTCTCTTCTTCTCTTGGAGGACTTCCATAATCCAAATTTTGTAATTTATGGAACACCTAAAATACAAAGACAAATGATGGAGCAAGTGAATAGTGACAAACAATATCACAAATTTAGGACTCTATTAAATTGCTAAGGAAAATGTCATTTAAAGGAAAACGAAAAAAGGCCCAAGAGGTTAGGAAACGTCAGAATATATTGGGATGTTGTTGAACCAAAAAAATTTACATACGCATATAGTACTAAACGTATTGTGTAAGGTTATTGGGCTGTTGTTGAACCAAAAAATTTACATACGCATACAGTAGGTTTTTTTAATTACAAAATCTAGGCCTATGTATGTGCATGTGTATATGCAAAAGAAAAATATATACATGCATGCAACAAAAAAGAGGGAAGGATGTATATACCCTAAAGCTGCAGCACTGCAGCCTCTCCAAAGCTGAAAAAACAGCAGCAATGCAGCCCTTTAAATGCTGCAAGAGCAGTCCTTCAAAGCAGCCAACAGCAGCCAATGCAGCCCTCCAACAACAGCAAAAGGAGTAGCAGCCGACAGCAGCCAGCAGTGCAGCCAACAGCAGCCTCCAAAGCAGCCAACACCAGCCTCCAACAGCAGCCAGCAGCAGCAGGGGTGCCACAGCCAGCCAAAGCCGCAGCACAGGTGGAGAGAAAGTGGGGATCGGCCAGCCCTTGGCCCCCCAACAGTCCCCTATTTTAAGGAAATAGGGAGAGAAGGGATAAAGATGGAAAATGGGAAGAGAAAAAAGGATGGAGATAAATATAAAAAGAAATGAGAGAAAGGGCTAGAAATAAATACAAAAAAAGGGGGATATTTATCCTCTCCTTGTCAACCCCATCTCTCTCTCCATCCTTATCCTACTATAGCACGGATACTGTATCTACAGTGCCGTGCTACAGTAACTGGCCCCCACTCTCCATCTATATCCTCTCACTCTCTCTCTCTCTCTCTCCCTCTCGGCCATATCTCCCCCCCCCCCCCCCCACCGGCGCCTAGGTGGCACCGGTGGGGGGTGCCACCGGTGGCCATTGAAGCCCTTTAAAAGGGCCCCCCAGGCGCAGCAAAGAAGCCCCCCCGGCCTCTTAGCTCCAGTTAGCAAGCTGCAAAAAAAGAAGGAAGGGAAAAGAGCTTGTAATTTTAGGGGCTTGTAATTTTTTGGGCAGAAATTTAGAAGTTTTTTTTTTAATTTATGTATGATTAGCATATCAATTAAATTAAATTGGTTCTTCCATAATATTTGGTTGGCCATTAATTTGTTAATCAATCAAGATAAAAATTAAATTGGTTCTTCCATAATGTTTGGTTAGCCATTAATTTGTTAATCAATCAAGATAAAAAATTAAATTGATTCTTCCATAATATTTGGTTGATCATTAATTTGTTAATTAATCAAAATTAAAAATTAAATTAGTTCTTCCATAATGTTTGGTTGGCTATTAATTTGTTAATCAATCAAAATTAAATTAAATTGGTTCTTTCATAATGTTTGGTTGGCCATAAATAAAAAAAAAAATGGTTCATCCTCATCGATGGGATGACCTAAGGATGGGTTCATTTTTAATAAAATGACCAAAAGATTATAGGGTTCTCTCTTACTGGTAGAGCGGCTATATAATCTATGGATTATTTTATTAAGAATGGACTACATTAAATAAATGTTTTGTGAGATTAATTAACTACTTCATAATAAAAAATTGGTTCATCCTCATCGAAGAGATGACCAAAGTTTTTCAAAATAAAAATAACAAAATAAAATAAAATAAAATCAGGTTCATTCATATTGGTTGAATGGCCTAAGTTTAGTAGTTCTATCCTATTGTTAGACTGACCACTTGATTCATAGTTCACTCTTATCGGTAGAGCGACCAAAGATTACGATTATTGGTCCATCTCTATCGATAGAGTAACCAGTGACTTTTATGGTTCTGTCCTAATTAGTGGACAGACTACGAAGTCGTGGTCAACCTATTTATAAAAAGACTAAATAAGAATGATTCTTTGTTCATTCTTATCGATGGGATATCCATCAATTAAAGTGGTCCTTTCTTATCGACATGATTGGCCATTAAGTTAAGGTTTATTCATATTGGTAACTTATAAAAAATGTGTATAAAAATTAAAAAAATGAGGTTCATTCATACTGGTTGAATGGCTTGAGTTTAGTGGTTCTATCCTATTGTTAGATTGCCCACTTTGTTAATGGTTTACTCTTATTGGTAGAGTGACTAAAGGTTATGATTATTGGTTCATCCCTATCGATAGGAAAACCAGTAACTTTTGTGGTTCTGTCCTAATTGGTGGACAGACTACGAAGTCGTGGTTAACCTATCCATAGAGGGGCTAATAAAGATAATTCTTTGTTCATTCTTATCGATGGGGTAACCATCAATTCAAGTGGTTCTTTCCTGATGGTGGATTGACCCTTAAACTTTAGTTCATTCATATCAGTTGAATGGCCTAAAAAAAATGGTAGTTCCTCCAGATTAATTGAAGGACCATTAAAGAATATCATTGAACATGTGGTGGCCCTCAAGCCCTATTACTTAAGGACATCAAGAGAATTCAAAAGAATCCTTCAAGTATCCTTTAAAGGACATTTCATAAAGAATAAAATGATGAGCATGCTTGTAATCAACTTTGCTTATTCATGTTTTCTTTAAGTCTTATTAGATGGTTAATCAAAGATTACCAATCATTGATTAGTGTAATTAACACTGACCGAGGTCAGTAGGGAGAGGTCAAAAACACGGACCCACAGTCGATCTAGAAATAATTTAAACTTCGAGGATTAATCCTAAAAATCTATCTAAAAGAAAAGATAACATGTTTTCAAAACTTAAAATTCTCTTTTCAAATCAAGATTTTCAAAAAGAATTTCAAATCCAACAAAGATTTTCAAAAATCAAATCGAAAAAGGATTTTTCAAAAAGGAAGTCTCACAGTTGTCCAACTAAAAATCTTAAGGCAGAGTGGAGAGGGCATCATTTTTAAATGATACTTTGATTTTTTGTCATCATGCAATGTGGGACAATTATAACATGCTCCTTCACATGCAAGCTGACCCAAGCTTTGTCACATACACAACTGTAACGACCTGCCACCCTATAATCGGAGATCCGATTACTAAATGGGTACCGAATCATTAATTTGGAGTCAAACCAGGATCTTGATAAGTCTGGAAAATAAATGATAAACTAAACTAAACATTCATATCGCATCGAATTGTAAAGGAAGTGCAAGAATTAAAAATTATTACAATTCGACTCGACTCAACAAATAATTACATACTCCAACTGAAAAGAAATAATTAAGCGTACATGCCAGAAAATAAAATAACAACTACATCGGGGAATACTCCGGAACAGCAACTGTTGGCGCGCAACCCAAGGCAACACTCTCCTCGCTACGCCTGCTTGGAACCCTCACCTGAAAACCGCAGGGGTGAGTCTCATCGAAAAGACTCAGTAAGGATCCTTTGATCCCCACCACCCACTCACGCACCCACAAGTGCAGCAACACAAATATAGATAATTTAAGCAAGTAAAGCAGTAAACACAATTTTTAAATTTCGATATAAAACGCATGCATTCAAAATATAACATGCACAACTCTGAAACCATTCCATCACGGAGCCCACAACCAGCGTCTCGGCAAAACACGCCAACCACACGGCCGAACGCGAAAAACACCGACCCGCTGAAACTAAACAACAACCCCTCAGATAGCGCGCTGGCTATTCCAGTCTGACAGGCTGCAGGTGGTTCTGCTTCCCCCAACATGAGTGACACTCCGAATGTACCACTCCTACACTGGTACTAGCTATACCTCGGAGTACACCAGGTGACCCTCTCTCTAGGCGTCACCCCGCCACTCCCACACTGGCGCCGTGTCACTCCCACACCGACACAGAGTGCCTAAGCACTAACAACTGTCACTCTAGGCCCACGATTGCACAAAACGCAACACGGTGCGATCCGATCACATAGAATCCATCGTCCACAAGTATGATTTCAAGTATGCTATTAACTAAACTATCTAACAATGTAAACACGTATTAATTACAGGAATTAATGAGATTCTGTCTTGAATCGCGTCGCCGAAGGCCGACGTCATTCAAGTCTCCTAAACTGGTTCATGTGAAAACTGGCCTTGGAAGATAGCCCCAAACACGTCGTTCACGGAGGTCGCCATTTAAATGGCGTCGCTGTCCCTGGACGCCATTCAGTCCAGAGACAAAATCTGTTATCTGGAGTAAATCGCATCGTGGGTGGAAGCCGCCTTTTTAAAAGGCGTCGGTGTCTCCCAACGCCATTTAACCATCACAGACAGGTTCTCCTCCGGCCTCCCCCGAGTTCCAAAACGGGATTTCTCCCTCAAATTCGTACAAAACACCATAAAAATAAAGAGGGATGAGGAGAAACTGAGTACCCATTAAAAACCCACAATTTCTCATTACATGCAATTAGTGTTTTCACCCCAAAAATCCCTTAAACATGCTCAAAAACGGAAAAAACATGATTTTAAACAAAATACAACGGGGATCGTCACCCTACTGATTACTCGAACCCCTCCGAGCTCCAAGCCGCCGACCCACCTCGCCACACGCCGCCGCCGGTACCGCCGTCGACGCCGTTACTCCACTTGGACGTCGGCCGCCGTCCGGAGAAAAATGCGCCGCGGAGGAAGTAGTGGTGGTAATGGAAGAAGTTAAGAGGTTGATGGAGTGGAAGGAGAGGAGGAATAAGGAGAGGAAAGGAAGGAGAAGGGTGAAAGGGAGCCGGAGGATCGGAGGGAAGAGAGGAGAGAGAAGAGAAATGAGAGAATGAGGAAAAGGAGGGAGGGTTCGCGGGGTCAAACTGAAACTAGGTAAAACGTGTCGTCCAAGTCCGACGTCATTCAGACGACAAGTCCGGGTCGTACACTGACAAACCAGAGCCGTACTCTAAATGGCGTCGTCCATACAAGACGCCATTCAGACAATAAGATCGAGGCCGTACTCCCGCGGCCCAAGACCAGCCCACGTGGCATAGCCTAAAATGTGTCCACATCGCCGGATGCCGTTTGAACAGCGTCGAGCAAGCTCGACGCGAAAAGGAAACTAAGCTCCAACCCCACCAGGGCCCAAACTAAAGAATCCGACCCCGAAACTGACCCGATAACCAGATCTGAAACCTCAATCCTTATAACAACAACAAACACTACATAGTACATACATAGCCCAAAAATATAACCTTGGACTCTAGTACTACATTCAAGATTTTTTTTTTCCAGAAGGTGACCAAATAGGCTACAAATTCAATGAAAATAAGTGCAAACAGTACAACATAGAGCAATACAAAGCTCTCAACTCATACACAAACCCCTTACAATCATGAAAAGTCCCCCACTCAAAAAATACTCCCCCAAGATATCTTATCAAGGTGATAAGATTTTAATACAAAGTAGGTAACAAGATTACAAAATCAGCCATTCATCCTAAGCCACTACTGCAAAGTAAGCATAAGATGAGAGGATTTCATATCCACTTCTATCCTTACAGCTCTTCACCATTTAGAGACCCATTTAATAACCTTCCTCATGATGTTGTGGATGTTGTTATACTCATCTCTGAACCTTCTGTAATTCCTTTCAGTCCAAACCCCCTACAGAAATGCTGGAAGAATTATAGACCATAGCTCCCTCTCAAATAAAGTAGGACATAACTTGCCCCACCCATCCAACATATGGTACACTGAGGGAGGTTCCTCCCAAGTGATATTTAAGCACTTGCAGCAGGACAACCACCAAACATTGATAATTCCATAGTGGCAAAACAGATGATCAGCTTCTCAAATCTTCCACATAAAATACAGGTAAACTTCTACACAAGAAAAAACAGTCGGAGTCTGTCCACCGTTGGTAGCCTTCCCAAGGCCATCTTCCAAAGAAATAGATTGATCTTGCAAGGTAATAGCTTAGACCATATTGTAGGCCCCCAGGGCACTCTGGTTCCACTGTCATAAATCACTCTTAACATAGCACTAACATAAAAGTTACCTTTAGAATTCCAAACCCATAGCCTTTTGTCATCACAGTTTCTTTGCAGCCCAATTTTCTATATAATGTTCAAAACTGCAACCAACTGTTGAAGTTCCTGAACTGTAAGCTCTCTTCTAGATGTCAAGTTCCATGGATTAGACTGCCTATATGAGTACATTTGAGCCACAGATTTCCTTTCATCTTCAGAAATTTGATACAATTATGTGAACTCTACTGCCAAAGGATGGCAATAAACCGACCTATCTACCTAAAATTTGACTGAACATCCATTACCCACTTGATAAGAGATTGGAGAAGCAATCAAGTCAACCATCTTATTAATATTCCTCCAAACTGGGGACATATTAGATGAAGAAGTAGGATGCAAATCCCATCTAGATGTACCATGATAATATTTCCCCCTAACAATTTTGATGCACAAAGCATCTTCCTCCTCTCCCATTCTCCAAATCCACTTGGACAATAAAGCTTGATTAAGAGTACCTACTTTCATCAGACCAGCACCTCTTTGATCCCTTCTCCTACAAATCCTATCCCATGCTATTAGGTGCAAAGCTCTTGTATCCCTCTTCCCACCTTCCTAGAAAAATAGGCTTCTCTTAGATTCAATTATTCTTTCCACCTATTTTGGAATCTTGAATATTGAAAGGTAATATGTTGCCACTGACGAAAGGACTATTTTAGATAACACCTATCAACCTTCAGCTGATAAGAACCTTGCTTTCCATCCTTCTAACCTTTGTTCAAACCTTTTAATGAGCTCATCCCAATCTCTGACTTTACATTGAACATCAGAAAGAGGAAGTCCCAGATAAATAATTGGAAAAGAGGATACCTTGCATGTAAAAGTTTCAGCAATTTCCTGAACTCTCTCCTGACCCAAATTAATTCTTACCACCTCAGACTTTCGAAAATTGATGGCCAATCCTGTAATGGCTTCAGTTAAGGTCAGTAACATTTTCATATTTCTAAGCATTGCATCATTTCCAAAAGAGAACAACAGCGTATCATCTGCAAACTGTAGATGTGACAGCAAAAATCCATCTCTTCCAACAGAAAATCCATCAACCAACCCTTGTGTTGCAGCTCTATCCCAAAGGGTACTTAAAACATGTCCAACTGGAATAAAAATCAGTGGTGACATAGGATCTCTTTGCCTCAGCCCCCTCGAACTTTTAAAATAACCACAGGGTTCACCATTCAGCAAAATAGAAAATGTAGCAGTGGAGATACAACTCATAATCCAACCAATCCATTTGTTATTGAAACCCATAGCTTCAAGAGTTTTTTTAATACACAACTAGCTTACACGATCTTAAGCTTTCTCAAAGTCCAATTTAACTAACACTCTCTCCTTTCTACTATTTTTCTGAGAGACTATGGCTTCATGGGCTGACAAAAAATTGTCCAAAATATATCTCCCCCTTAGGAATGCTGCCTGAATTGTATTAATAACCTCCTTCAACACATTCTTCAACTGATTAGCCAAAACCTTGGTAATAATCTTATAGCAGCCATTCAAAAGGCTGATAGGCCTAAAATCAGACACAATATCAGCCTGTCCTGCTTTGGAATTAGTATAATAAATGTAGAATTAAATCTTTTAATGCTCAGCGGCCTCTCTTGGAACTCCCTCATCACCTTCATAAGATCCATTTTAATGGTGTCCCAAAAATACTCATAAAATATGAATCTGTCTTAACTATATGATCTATGATATGAATATAATTTGATAAGCTACTACACCATGATATTTACTATTTAATATGAGATGTGCTCAGGAGACGACGATAAGTAACGTCCTAATAATTTGATATGTTCTGTTCGATATGTGATATATTCTAATTATGCTATACTATATGTTAGTTATTCTATTCCTGCTATTAGAAAATATATTTGATTTGATAAGCTTATATCTGACCATATTTTGTTTTATGTTCTTATTTAAGCTATATGTAGAACTATGTGAGATCATATTTAGTATAATTGTATAATGTGATTTGTAAAATTTACTATATGTTAAGTCATGGGATAGTTTGAAGCCTACTAAGTGGTTATACTCATAAACTTTATTAACATTTTCAGAATTTGAGAAAGAAAATCTGAAATTTGAGGAGACTTCTGATCGAGGCGTTTGACATCTTCAGGACGTTATCTAGATTCCGATGATTTTATTAGCTTCCATACTAAAAACTTTTGTTTTGACTTCCTCTTCTGTGAAGGGATCACACAGCTCTTTAACTTGACTTTCTTTAATTTTTGGTAATACCCCATCCTGAAGATGAGGTCTCCACCATTCATCTTCCTTAAATAATCTCTCATAAAAGGAAACAAAGGCTTTCTTGGTCTCTTCCTCAGACCCCACAACATGGTTATCAACTTTCACTTGATCAATCCTCATTGATCTCCTCTTAGTACTTGCAGTTGCATGGAAAAATCTTGTATTCTTGTCCCCCTCTCTCAGCCAAAGTTCTTTCACCCTCTGCTTCCATTAATCTCTTCTTTTAGCAGCCACATATTATACTTCTTTTTATGTTTAGCCAGCTCCTTGTTCTCCTCTTCAGACAAGCCAACCGTATCAGCTCTCACTTCCTACTCATCTATTTTCCGGATAATTTGCTGCCTAGTAGAAGAAGCTTCCCCAAAGGTCATTGTACTCCATCTCTTAATGCCTGACTTCACCCTTTCAACTTATTAGAGAAGGTAACAATTGCCTGATTAGAGGATTCCTCCTCCTTCCACCACTGAGTAACCAGCCCCTTAAACTCCTCGTGTGTATGCCATGCCAACTCATACCTGAATATTCTAAGCTTCCTTTTCTCTTCCCTGGTCCTTAGTAATAGTGGAATATAATCTGAGATTGTCTTGTTCAGGCCTTTAACATGAGAAATAGGAAACTTGTTGATCCAACTGGCTGAAACCAACACCTTATCTAGCCTTGATTGAGTACCCTTTAGTTGTAGATTAGACCAAGTGAATTTCCTATTAGGAATTTCTAGGTCCACCAGTCCACAATTAGATATCCAAGCGTCAAATGTTTCCATATATGTATTCCATTTCTGACAGCCGGTTCTCTCCCATGGATATCTGATACAATTAAAATCTCCAAGTATCACACTCCTTGAAATAACAATGCTAACCTATCTATCTCCTGCCAGAATTCTGCCCTTGCCTGCTGAGTATGAGGACCATAAACTAAGGTGACTACCCAAGACTCTGTACCAGCCACTGTAGAGAAACTTACTGATATACTGAAAGTGCCCATATCACAAATCCTCCCTTTAAACTTGCTGCCATTCCAAAGGATAAGTTGCTCCCCACTAGCTCCTTGTGCAGGAAATGTAGCCCATTCAGTTAACAGAGTACCTCCAACTTGTTTAATAATCTGTCCATCCACAGCTTCCATTTTGGTCTCTTGCAAACATACACATTCCAGCTTAAGATTCTTGACCAAATCACTCACCACCCTTCTCTTTATATCTCCATTAAGTCCTTTAATATTCCAAGAGCATAAAAGCATTATAAAGATTTCATACCCCCTTGCTTCTTAGGTCTTAGAGAGTCAACAATCACATTTTGGTTGATAAAATTGACTTCCCTCTTACCTATCTTCACACCCCCTCCAACCCCTTTTCTCTTTAAGGAACACTGCAGAGCCTCTGATCTTCTAAGTCTCTTAATGAAGCTAATAACATAATCTTCTTTGCCTTGAAAGGAGACACCAATCTTCCTTCCAAACTCCAAAATATCCTCTACCCAGTGTTCGTACCCCACAGAAGAGCTGAAAGGGGATACCAAGGAGGTAGTGGAATAAGGAACAATGGCTTTGGAATCACCCTCTCCGGAGCTCCCCTGAAGACAAACATCTACATTCCCAGGCAATTGGATAGCCAGTGCCTCAGTTTCCAGGGCAAAGTCTAAACCCTCCATACCTCCTTATATTGGCTGATGCGGCCTCTCCAGGGATACAACCTCCTCTGAGGAGGAGTCATTCAATTCCAGATGGTCAGCCAAGGATGCTCTGAGTCTGGAAACCACTAAAAACCTAACAGTTCTTCTTTGTTACTCCTCAAGAAGACACAACGTGCCAGAAACCACGGTTCCACCCTGAGAACCCTTGTCGAGACCCTCCTGCAAAGAAGGAGAAACACCTTGATCGCCGTCGTGAGCCTTCAATAGAGCAAGGCCGGCTGCAAGAGGAAGAAGATGAATAGTGCCTCCATCTCGAGCCGGCCGAACAAGGGGGCTCCGGTTCACGAGACTAAACTGAGCACAAGCATTAAGAATATCAGATCGGGTGGCTGACTTTAAATGAACCGGCTGGTCTAAAAGTAAGTCAGGATCCGACTCACCCCCAGCCAGGAATTGTGCACCTGGGTCCGGATTCAAACCATTAACCCGATATTGTACGTCTTCCCCGCCCGTTAAGCCTGACTGTTGGTCTTGCTCGGTCCCAACTACCAGAACCTCGGGACTCGATGAAAACCATCCCGCCGCCCTCGCCTCGTACAAAGCAACATCCCAACAATGCTCTGACAGACCATCAAACACATGTTGGCTCGCAGAGGCCAAGATTCCATGATTCTGCATGGCCTGAGAAGGAATGTGGACAGACATCTTAGAAGACAAACGAGTCCCTACAGCCACCTTCCGCTGAGTCATCTCTACTACTACTTCCTGCTGAGTGACAAGGGGCGACTCAACCAACTCGGGAGTAGCAACAGGAGAAGCCCCAGTCGGAGCAAGAACAGGGCCTGAGCTCTTCACCAGATACTTTCTATATTCAGTTACTACCTCCGCCCAGGACTAGTCCTGAGCAGCAATGTTATCAGGTTTGGAAGCTGACAGCTTCTCCTTCACCAGCTTCACCAAAAGATCTCCCCCGGCAAGATGAATCAAAACTTTATCAGGAATATCTTCCGAAGAGCTCACCTCCACCTGAACACAAGCATATAACAACAAAGAGCCATCTAGAGAACGAGAATCCACTTCCTTAAGCAAACCAAAGTTGGAAATAATAGCCTGGAAGGTTTCCCCATTCCACACATGAAGCGGAATGCCGAATAATCGGATCTACAGTTAAAAGCTTGGGGGAATAGGGAAGGTTGAAACTAAGGCTGACTAAGGCAAGCAATTAAAGGCCACACTGCTTCGCCGACCACTGAGAAGCCTAATACCAAGGGACATCCAATCCAGCTCCCTAATCCACCAGTTATCCACCTTCAGTCAGAAATGAAGAATAGCCTCCATAAGTGCCTTGTATGCCTCCGTAGAACTAAGCTTAGGAAGCTCAGTCATGACAGAGACAACCAGACAATCCTCCATCCACGAACGAGCTCCTGCAACGGTTGGTGACCAAGGAACCACAATCATACCCTGCAACAGCTTAGGCGCCACTGGAGGAGAGGCCGAGGCTTTATGGTGCCGATGAAGATAGGAGGAACTCTTGTGGCCATGCTCGTGACAGAGGATGCAGCGAACACGCTCCTGCAGTCCCTTGCCCAATGGCCTTTCCCCAGACACCTAATACAAGAGTCTTTGTTCACCGAGAGTGAAGACAGAGTCTTCTTGTCCCAATAGACATGCTTCTTACCTCTCCTCTGCACGAGCTTCCATTCCCCTTCCTCGACAAGACCCTCTTGCTCACCCATCTCACGCCCAATATGAAAGGGTGTTTTAGTGTACTACATTCAAGTTATTGGGTCATCCAATTCAGAAGGCACCATTCTTTCAATCATATTTTATTTCTATCTCCGCACAATGTGAGACTATTGTAACATATTCCTATTTAACCAAATGTCATCTATCCACAATCATCAAAAAAATATTATCCCATTGATGATGGTAAGGCTTTGTAATTCCATTTTAAAGTAAAGCCATAATCTTTGTAGCTAAGGGACTATTTTACATATAAGTACAGCATTATGAAAATATTTCAAGTATAAATGCATTATGTTAACGTTATTTGGTCATCTAACTCAAAACCTTAAGACAAAAAGTGGAGAGGGTACCATTCTCTAATCATATTCTTACTTTTGGTCTTCACATAATGTGGGACTATTCTACTAAGCTCCCTCTCATACAGGCCAATTCAGGCTTTATCACATGAGCAATGACAAGCACCAAATATGCGGCCTATAAATCATAGTTGTCAATCCCATCCTAATCGCTGTCCCATTTGTCTACTAGGAAGGGATGCCCCGGTATCCTGCACAATTCGGTGTCCCATCCATATTTCAAAAAATATAGAGCATGTATATTGTATATTAAACAAAAATATCAAAATAAGCATATCACAAAGAAATAACACAAGACTAATGCAATAAAAGTGTTTAGGATGAGTTTATAGGTTTATAAAGGAGTATAGCCAAAATAAGTTTACAGAGAGATTAAGGAGGTTGGAAAACCTCACTAGCTGAGATACGCCTGGACAAACCAAGATGGTCAAGACAGGCTGAGGCATGTCGAGATATATTGGGATAGTCACCGCAATAGACAAGAAAGTCTCCCGTTCCATGTTCATACTTGGATAGGACATCCCGGCCAGGATGGGAAGGATTGACTACTATGCTAGAAATATAAGCTTAGACTTTGATACCACTTTGATATTATAGGGCTATCCAACTCAAGACCCTAGGAGAGAAAGTTGAGAGGGCATCATTCTTTTAATTATATGTTTACTTTTATATCCACACAACATGAAACTATTATAACACATTCTTGTTTACCAACTGTCATTTATCTACAATCATATAGAAGGTATTATTTCATCAATGATGGGAAGACTTCATGGTTCCAGTTTAATATATAGCCATAACCTTTGTAACCTAATGAGTATTTCACAAATAAATGAAGAATCAAGAGAATATCATGTTTGATCTATAAAAGTAATGTTCACAAGGATGACAAGAGGACACTTTCAAAATCAACAATCTTTATGCTATCAATCATGGTTGTCGAAAATTTGTGTCAGTGCAAAAGAGTAATGTGTATACAATCCTAAAGCAAGAAAAGCATCAGCATGTATCAGCCGTCAACAACAAGAAAAGCAAAATAGAACTTTTATCACTATTATCTTATTTGATCTGTTGACAATACATGTCCATTTACTATGATAGTACAAGGTGAACCAACAAATTGGAACTTCACATGACAAAATGTGAACTGATACACTAAGGTAAATAATGAAAACAACCAATTTAATCCAAGTACCTGAGACAACCCCTTCAGTACAGGGCCAACATTGGGAATTGAAAACCAATACAAGTTTGGATCAATGAGCTGGCGAGTCTACAATAAGGTGGGAATAAATTTAGAGAAAAAGCATAAAATTATACCAGAAATGATGCACTGAGAAGATTCTCTCTTCCATTGACTAGAACTAAGACTTCCATAAGAATCTTGCCAAGAACATTTGATATATGCACATATAGAACCAACTTGCCTAGAAACTATAGACCAACTAGTTGAAGCATAGTATTTTAGCATTAAAAATAGATTTAAAAAAGGTTTTAATATTGACAGCTTACAATAGAGGGGAAGACAAAGCATTTCATGGAAAGCAGCAAAAATAAACAGAATAATTTGTTATTGCTCTACCTTACTAAGCAACTAAATCAAACAAACACAAACCACATACAGGCATGGTTTAAAAAACTGGTTGGTCTGGACCGGAACCAGGTGAATGGGATCAGAACCAGCCAAGACCGGTCAGGTTCACCCAGTTTCCAACCCGGATCAGGTAGTTCAGACATGAATCAGAAAAAATAATAGTAAAAACTGGTCCGAAACTGGCCTGCAACTGGTCAGACCCAGTTGAAACCGGTGCTGATTCACAATTCTATTCAAGTAATCATGGTATGTATCACTGTTAGTGACTTTTTGACATCCTAAAGTGTTTATCAATGCATTGTTCATTGTTAGAGGCAACTATTTCACGTGTTTTTCATCTTTTTGTCAATTTATCAATCGCTTGTCAAATATTTTGAATTTTTTGTGTTAATGGCCATAAAAGGAAGGTATAATGGTAACCCTTCTAATGTTGGAACTTGTCAAAACCGGTTCAACCCAGTCTGAGACAGAATCAGGATCGGAACTGGACTGACCCGGTTCCGGTTATAAAAAAAAAAAAAAAATGGTTTCTTGAACTTTGCATAGAAGAGGTCTGCACCATGTGATACCCCTTGCACCGATGAAACTGAACACAGTACATCACTAAACTGGTATTACATGTAACCAACATATGGAGATTCTGGGTGCATCTATTCATCCATTATGAATTAATGATTGCAGTATCTAGTATCTACACCTTCTAATTTTTCCCCTTTCTGAAAGTGGATGGCATCATGTACTCATTAAAATCAAAGGGGCACAAGTGTGAAAGCAAAAATAGTGATCCCTTCCCCAGAAGATCCCTCCATGTGGGACAAAAAAATATGTTCCCTCCCTAAAAGATCACCCCACCCTTGCAAAAACCTAAGACGGATTACTGGGACCAGAGCTAAAAGAACCACACTAAGTCACGTACTACCTACCAACAAAGACTACACAATAGAATAGAGCTGAGTAGTGGCTCCTCCCAAGGAAGTAGCACATTCCATGATCTGGTCACAAATGGACACCAGATGACACGTCTACAAATTTTGCAGGAAAATTGTTGGGAAATAGAGATGTGTACTTGCATATATATATATATATATATGAACTTGGATCAGAACCAGCCCTGCCCAGTTCCAGTTCCCAAACAGGTTTTCTAAGCCTTGCACCTACCTACATGTCATTGGTATTTGTTATTCAGTCAAGTGATGTGGCAGATTGACCACGTGTTATTTTTCTTGATTAATTAAGGTTGTTCTAGTCTTTGGTAGCATCTAGACATCATTATGTGCAGTCGGAGTTCAAGACTTCCAGTTGTGTAGAAATCACAGCTATCAATTTGGAAACAAACTGCATGTTTTCACTTTTCATTGTAAATAATGTAAGGTACAGAGTCAGTGAGGGATTTTTTTTTTCCTTCGAATGTGGATAGTATGAGGAATGGTGAAGTTTTAAAAACTTATGTTTTCCTTCTTGGAGTATGTTGGCTTCTTTCTTGATCAATGGAAGAGATTTGTGTAATCATGACATGAAGACATGACACATGATGAGGCTTCTCTTACAATCTGTTGTAGGATGATTCTGCCCCCCACGCCCATTATTTTTATTTTTCTTTCTTATCCTCCTTTACATTTTTCTAAACCTTGCATTAAACATCCATCAAGGAAGAAGACTATTGCCTCTCATTATCTGTGATGGAAAAATCAAACACCATAGTTATCATCCCATTTTCTTCTACTTCTGTTTCATTCTTTCTTCTGATTTCCTTTTTCTATTGTCTTTTTTGCTGTTCCCCTTTACCTGCAAAAAAACCACAGCCAGCAACACAAGACACCCCTTTTGGTGACCATTTGGAATAGTATACAGGCCAAATCAAAATCCTCTATGGGGCACATAAACTAAATCTGAAGCGGAGCTGCTTTTGACGGAACCCAATATCTGGTCCAAGCCCACAACACAGGATGGCAATCTTGGTATCGGTACCAGTAAGGTGGGTACCGATACCGATACGTATCGGTATCGGCCTGTACTGGCCAATAAAAATATTTTATTATTTTTTAAATTACAAAGACCAGGCCGATACCGATAAGTATTGGTACCAGCTGATACTGCCATCCATGCCACAACAAGGTAACCCTTTTTCACATATTCTTTCCATAACACATCCTCTGAAGTTGCTGACACTGAATCACAGTCTCAAGCATGCACCCTTTCCGTAACACAGATGTGCCAAAGTTTCCACTGAATCACAGTCTCAAGCATGTATTCTTACCTATTCAAACCCGATTCCCCAACTGGGGCACACCTCAGCTCTGATCTCAGTTAATCAGTAAAGGCCAGTTTTGGCGAACAAGCCCCATGCCTTCTCAGGTCTACGACTTGGTCAGAATCTTGTCGGTGAAAATTACAGTCCATTCTAGTGTTGTACAAATTATCTGGATCCAAGGCCTACTTCAATGAGACCTACATCTGTCAAGGAACCATATTTCACACGAAGTCCATAGCCTGCTGGCTGAACCACAACTGTTCAAGCAAATATTTCTTGCTTACATTGCTATGCCTAACCGGTTTAGGTTCAATTCCAAGTTTCCAACTCAGCCGAGCTGGTCAGACCCATTATATCTATGCCATCTCCTATTACCTTGTTTTATCCCCCATACTGAGGCAGTTGATGGAGTAATATACAGGAATAAGGGAAGTGTGGGAGACGTGAGGGAGATAGGACCCTCACACTATTGTTTTGTTTTGTTTTATTTTATTTTGGATTAGACTTTGAGAGCTTGGAATGAGTCCTCAAGGAGTCTAGCATTTTGGATCAAGTGCGTGGATCCATTAAATTAGCCTCGCCCCACTGACTTTGGTCAGTGTTAATTACGTGAATCAAATGATTGACCACCCTTGATTATCTGTTAGATGATGCCCTTTAAGAGAAATCACGCACTAACACAACACAAATTTAAGTCAACAAGTCAAACCATGACTTATTATGAAAAGGAACTTCGAAACAAGTCAATTATGTTCTTTTAAGTGTCTTTGTATCCTTAAAGGATACACAATGACATAGCATGTCCATTGAGTTCCTTTTAGAATCCTTAAGGGATACTTAAAGGATGCGCATCTACATGATGTGTATATAATTTTCCTTTTGGAATCCTTAAAGGATAAGAGTGTTAAAAGAATTATGGATGTGATTATGACCCATACCAATAAGTTTCCTTTAGGGCATGACTTTCCAATGGGCCCTAACAAACTATACCAATACCCCATTAAGTGTCCTTTTAGTAGGTCCATTTAGGAGTCATTAAGGACCTCCCTAGATCCAATAATCATCCTTTAGGAATATGTCCTTTAATGGTAACAATGAACTAGACCAATAACCTTTAAGTATCCTTTAACCTATAGGTCATTGATGGGTTCAATTAAGATTCATTAAGGACAATGTGACCTTTGATGTATCCTTTAGTGTGACTTTTTAATGGTTTTAAGTGAAATGTGTTAATGACCCATTAAGCATTCTTTAGTCCAATGGGTTTCAGTAAGTTTCACCTTAGACCATTTAGATGATCCAATAACATATCTTACATGATTCACACAATGATTTACTAACAAGAGCCCAATATTATTTAGTGACTTTATCGAAGCCACAAAGTCTTAATTGGACAATGCTCAACTTTGCTCAATTATGATTTACATAATTTCAATAAAGTCCAACACAGAATTTGATTAGTGGCACACGGTCACCACTTAATCAAAACTTCAACATGAATGACTTAAGAAATCATGAGTTATCATATTACAATGCAAAGTCTAAGAAAGCATGGACTTGCATAGTGTAAAACCCAAGAAAACATGGGCATGCACAAACTCTATATTAAAAAAATTCCTCAAGTTCAATAAAACATGAACTTGAACTTCCTACCTTGAATTCTCGAGAGTCTTGAGTGGGGCAGAGTGATCCTCCAAGTCTTCCAAGGTGTCATCGTTGTCTTCTGCAGCAGCCCCCTAGGGGGTATTTATAGGTTGAGGAGGAGGCCAACCGTTTGGGGGGGGCATCGGGGGCCTTTCCCTCCCTTTTTTTTGAATTTTTCATGAGAGAGAGAGAGATGGAAAGAGTGGGGGCAATGGCACCCCCCACCGGTGAAAGGAAACAGTGGGGGGTGGGCACTAGTGGGGTTGTTGACCGTTGGGTCCCCCCCACCGGTCCCCCTTATCTCTTCTTCCTTTCCTTCTCTTCCTTCTTCCTTTTTCTTCTTCTTTCCTTTTTTGAACCACCCCCCTACCAATGGGGGATTTGGAAGGAACCACTGGGGGTCAAGGAATTCCGGATCGGATCGGGTCCCTGAATCGGGACCCGCCGATCCCGATCCGAATCGGGATCGAATCGGCCGGAATCGGCCTGGATCGGCCAGAATCGGCCGAGATCGGCCGGAATCGGCCGAATCGGGACCTGCCGATCCCGATCCGAATCGGCCGATCTGGATCGGGATCGGCCGATTCTACATTCCATGTTGGGGGTGGGGCTTGATTGGTGCCCCACCTTTCTTCTTTTCCATCTTTCTTTCTCTTTATTTTTATTTTTATTTTTTTGCTTTACTAAAATAACCCCCCCCCCCCAACCAACCGGTGGGAGGTTAAGAGGAAACCGGTGGGCGGGGAGGTTAGTCACTAGTGGGACCCCCACCGTTTCCTTCATCTCCTCCTCTATCACATGCCTCTTTCTTTTCTTTTTCCTCTCTACCTTCCACCAGTGGGGGTCTCTTTCTCTCTCCTTTTGCTCTTCTCTCTCTGCCGCCGCATCCTTCTCTCTCTTTCTGCCCTAGCTTTGGAAAAAAGGGGACAGCAGGTCCCTTATGGGTCTGCTGCTGCAGTCCCTGTTAATGTTGGCTGCTGCTGCTGCTGCTTTCTTTGGTTTTGTTGGTGTGCTGTTGTTGCTGTTCATGCCTTCTGTTGCTGAAGTTGTTGCAGCTGCCTCGTAGTGCTTCCACTGCTCTTCTTGTTGACTGCTGCCAGTGGTCTTTTTGACCTTGGAGGAGGGTCCAAACCAAGGTACACTGTGGCCTTATTTTATTTCAAGGCCCTCACGCATGAATGTCATTATATTTTTATGCCTCTTTTTTTGCCTAGGTAAACCCTAGGTTTTATTTTTATTCCTTCTCGTACGTGTCATGTATGCAGAGCATGCTTGTTTCTACAAAAAACATGTTAAACAGAAATATAAGTAAGATTTTCATTAAGTTAGAGAATGTCTATGGCCGAGTACTAACAAAGTTGATTTGCTGGACTTTATAGAATACTGGAGTCTCCAAAGGGTATATTGATGCGGTTAAGGATATCTTTTAGAGGGTTTTTATTGGTACAAGAACTATCATTGAGAGGATTGTGAGTTTCTGTTACTATATAATTACAGAGACTATATGGAATCCCTTGTTGTTTGTCATTTGTGGATGATATTATTTTATTTATGTGAATGTAGAAAAGTTTAAATGATAAATTAGAATGATGGAGAGATGCATTATATATTTTGAAAGTTGATGGTACCACTTGTATTCTAAAAGTGAAAGAAAGGTGCGAATGTACAACTAAGAAGGGAAAACAACAAACTTCCCTCTATACAAAACACCAAGATGGTGAAGGCCCTCACTCAACTCTCCTCCAAAAGACAAAACAGGGAGGAGTTGCACGAATCCATAATGCACAAGACTTTAGCCCACCCTTTGACCTTATCACAAATAAACGAGAAAATCCTGTGCAGGTGTAGCTGCTTCCCGCCTAAAAATCCTACTATTACGCTCTGTCCACATTGCCCGGATAGTAGCGTGGAGAATCAGCCACAACAGCACCCGATCTTGCTTCAAAGGCCATGGCCTACCCCACTAAAGAAGAAGGCTCTCCACTGAATCATGCTGCGGAAAGGGTGTATGAAAATGGCTACACAAGAGCTGCCACACATCCACCGTGAAGGAGCAAGAAATAAATAGATGATCCATGGACTCCTCCAATGCGCAAAGACAGCATATGGTAGAGATGCATTATATATGGAATGTAACTTTTGTGACCACTTGAATTTGACAATATATATAGTCAAATATTCTGGTAAAATTGAGTTATAAATAACTAATGAAATCAAAGAAAAAAAAAATCACATCTACACTACAATTATAACAACTTGAAGGAATGGAGACCGCGAAATCCTTTTCTGGTAAGATAGATGGTGCAGCTACTGAACTTTGGCAGAGCAATTTTGGACCGGTACAGCATCTCAGCTGCAGCTACTGAGCTTTGGCAGAATATTTTTGGACCGCTACAGCCTCTCAGGTGCCAGCAAGAGAGAGAGAGAGAGAGAGAGAGAGAGAGAGAAGAGAAGAGAGGGTTTGCAACCCTTTAATTTCACCATGTTTTCTGTTTTCCCAAGTGATTTTCACATGTTTTGCAAAAATGGGAAAATGTTAGTTTGGAAAACACTTCCCATATTCTTAGAATATTCCTTTTCCAGATTCTGTTTCCCCACCTCCTTTAGGAGGAAATATAAGACAGACTAGTTCCCACCCACTTTGCACTCCCTCCTCTTTCTCTCTATGGATAAATGTGTGTGTGCATTATATATATGTATATATGTATAAAAGATAGTAATTCCCATTTAAAATGTAAAAAGTAAATAAGTATTCAAAAAAATAATTTTGAGCTATTTTTAGACCTGTTCAAGGTTTTTAAATTTGTCAAGGGGCAGTTTAGGCCTGGTTCAGGAGGGTTCAAGCCCTATCCAGCCTAATTTAAGATTATTTAAAGCAATAAACTGTATTTTTTATCATTTACTTATCGAACCAGCCAGTTCAACATTGTAACCGGCAGAACCAGAACGTGACCTGGTCACGCCAGTTACGAACTGGTTCACCTGATTCCAGTTTGAACTAGCCAGGTTTTTAAACTATTGGTGGGTGTCATTAATATGCAAGCGTTACTCCACTAATATTCAACCATAAACAATCAAACTCGTGCAAAAAGTTTTTTTAGGAAGGTGACAGAAGTCACAATTCATCAATGAAAGAGAAAAATACACAGCGGGGAGGCAAAAACCCAGCCCCTTCAATACAGAGAGCCTAGACAAAGAATAATCAAAATATAAAAAAGAAAAAAATACAATATCCTTTTTACCCAGATAATAAAATGGAAGCAGCATCTATCCGCTGCTAAAAAGGCACTCTATAGAATCCTTCAGATTAACAAATCCCTGCAATGACTTGCCTTATGAATGAGAGAACAGGGATCCTTAGTGTCTGTGGTGATTCCCACAGATCTCCCCCATTCGCTCACCCAACTGACAGCTTTTCTAAGGATGTCTGATGCACTGTTAAAATATTCGCTGAATCTACTTTTATTCCTCTCATACCAAATGGCCCATAACATTGCAGGGAAAAACAGTCACAAAACCTCTTCATCGGGGCAATTCGGACTGTTTCCATACCACCATTGCATCGGATTCAACACATTAAGAGGCTCTGGCCACTGAAAATTAAGGAATTTGCACGAGGACCTCCACTGAATTGATTATGTGAGAGTCACAGAAAAGGTGAGAGACAGTTTCTTCATACAATCCACAGAAAATGCACTTAGAATTCCGAATATTAAGAATCTTCTTAAGTCTATCACTGGTCAGAAGCCTCCTCAAAACCAGTTTCCACAGGAAGATCCTTATATTAATTGGTTAGATTTTGAACCAAAGTATACCTTTTCCACCACACTCTTAATTCGTCATCCTCTATCAGTTGTGAGATTGTTTACTGAGAATCTTTCTCTGTTATTTCCAGATCCATCTCCTGCTGTCTTCCTGGATCATATTCAGCTTCACCCATGGATGATTATCGTTAAATTCAACAATTCATCTAATTCTATTTCTGTAGGATCCCTTCTGAATATAAGATTTCATTGGTAACTGCCCTCATAACTCATAATAGTATATCTGCAGTATAGTCTTTTCTTTGTCCACTGCAATGCAGTACAAGCTACTGAACTGCTCTGCAAGAAGCAAGTCTGAACACCATTTGTCCCTCCAAAATTTGATCAATTCCCCATTTCCTACCTCATAATTCGCAGCTGGAGCTATGAGATCCACACACATGGCAATATTCCTCCAGATAGGTGACATATTAGAGATCCTAACTGCAACCAGGGGCTTCAGGAATTAGGATAGTACTTCTCCTTTTGATCTTTACCCATTATGCATCTACACTCTCACCCATCCTCCATTACTCCATTTCCATTCGGGCAGCATAGCATTGCTGAAAGCTTCCAATTTAACCAATCTAACTCCCCCTTGCTTTTTGCTTTTACAAACTTTGTCCCAAACCTCTAAATGAAGACCCTTTCTCTCTTGCCAGTTGCCACCTGCCCAGAAGGAGGAGCTAAAGATTCAATAACTCTTACTACAGTCTTAGGAATTTTGAATATGGAGAGATGATAATTGGCCATAGAAGAAAGAACCATCTTAGATGCAAAAAGTTGTGAACATCGTAAAATGAGACACATAGATCATGCATTAATATGAAAGTATTACTCCATCAGGCATGCATAAAAATAAACCAAGACAGGTGTTACTGCATCAGGCATGCATCAAAATAAACCAAGTAGGTAGGTAACTACTTTCATTATTAATTTGTATATGTTTAGTTTATATAGATTCATGCCATATCTTTTCATTTAGATATTTCTACATCTACATGCAAAAATAATAACAGGGAACTTAATACTATGTCATTGTATATTAGAAATTTCAATTCAAATTCTGATCCCAGACAAGCTTGTTCCATGTTGTCTCCACAAGTCTGAAAAACAAAAACTGCACATACACATTTGATGTAGCCATCGGTGGAAATCTGAAATTATACTTACAAGAAGACCAGCATTGATTAAAATTGATACATGTTCTTCTTTCACCTTGCCACCAAATGATAAAAGTGAACACTGCAAATGCAACAAAAGAAACCAAACTGTGAAAGGACAATATAATCAAATAAACCATTGAACTGCTTGGTGAATGATGAGACACATATTGCCAATATCACAAAATTGATGACCAAAATTTTGGAACGAAAGCTACCAAACCCAAAAGAGACTCCTACATTTAAACTGTTCTATTACAATACAGCATAAAACACAAGAAACAGAGATCATTCATCTGTGAATCACACAACATGAAAATAATATTGTTTCGTATGAGCCCAACTCTGATATTTCTTGTACCCTAGGCATTGAAACTCATGCGGAAAGTGTTTTAAAGATGACCAACAAAAGATGCATGCCGCAGCATGCTTCAAACAACTTATGTCATACGGTACTAACATATTTTTAACCTAGTTCTCTATCCTCCAACTTTAAGGAAATGATTCAGGGAAAAATACGGCAAGGAGTAAATAGAGTCTAAATGTGAAAATCTGTCAATAACCTGAGTGGAAACGCAAATCATAGCAACTGAGTTACCCCGTTGGTATCTGGATGGACATGCAGTCATCGCCAAGATATCTGTCTAAAACTAGTCCATTGCAATTCTTTTGAATACAGTGAAGCAGTTTCTTGAGCCAACAGATCCAATTTCAATCTGAGTGCAGTTGCACGTACACACACATATACAGTTCAATGAATCTCTGGCTCAGCTCTGCACACAGCCAAGCATGAGGGAGGACAAGTGGCTTTAATGAACAGCTTTCAGAAGGATTCAGGGTAAATTGGGGCTTTTTGCAGAAGGTACAATTGGAGTTATGGGCACACAGATCAAATGGATAAGCAGTTGTCAACCAATGATCAAGAAAATAGTCATCATTATAGGTAGAAAGAGGCAAAGGCTAAGGGTATGTTAAACCACCTTTATATTAACGTCACGCCAATTCTCCTCCAACCTCATTGTAGAAAAAATCCCCCTCTCCCATTGCATTTGAATGAACATGGAGTAGTTTTGTTGAAGGTATCCTCGGGAGACAGAATCCAAATAATGAAGGCAAATGGAAATTGCCGATGCTTAAATTTGCCAACAGAGGCCATCTTCAGAGATGAGTGTTAAACTCACATTCAAGGGCAACCACAAAAAGGAAACAAATTTCACCCATATCAAGATAAAAATACTACTACTAGCCAATTCCACTGAAGAGCTACTCACATTTTTCTCTTAATGAAGTCACTATGCAAGTTACCTGGCCCCTTACTGCATGATAACGTAGTCCAAGGCCCAGTTGTCCCTCTATGTTTCTTTTTGTTTATCAGTTTTGAGGTGTCTATGGATGATTTTGATAAATTAGTTTGGGTTTTAGCCCAACTGGATTTGCTTTTCAGAGTTTCTAGGCTTGATAGTGCACATGGATCTTGGCTAGTACTAATAACATTGTCCTGACAGATGAAAACCCTAGGTTAACTGTCATGTGGTGATGCCCTACAGAAATCAAATGATATGAAGTGCATATCTACTCATAAGAAGCAATTTAAATCAAGTTCAGAAGTTTTACCGTGTTCCAGGATGTGTTTTAGGGATTGTTGGAGTGATCTTTGATGTTTTGAGTTAAAAAGGTATTTTGTTAATTTTGTAGGTTCTCAGGCTTTAGGGGCATTTTGATATTTTCAGAGGGATTTAGCATCTAGAGGGTGTTGTGAATAGGTTTCAAGCTCCAGAGCAAGGATGGCAGTACCGGTACCGGTACCGGTATCGGTGGGTACCGGTACCGGTACGTACCGGTCCGGTACCGGCCGATATCGGCCCGGTACCGGTCGGTACCGGCCGATATCGGCCCGGTACCGGCCCGGTACCGGTCGGTACCCACGGTACCGGTGCCGGCCGATACCGGTACGTACCGGCCGGTACGTACCGGTATCGGCCGGTACTGCCATCCATGCTCCAGAGGGTATTTGGGATGCTTTAGGGTTACAGAGATATTTTTGTAAATTCAGTTGGTCTTTTGGTTTACAGGACATTTTGGTAGTTTTGTGCAAGTTTAGGGATGTTGGGGACATTTTATTCATTTTAAAGCTTTTAGGTAGAGGGACTTGTGAATAGGTTTCAAGCTCCAAAGGGTATTTGGGATGCTTTAGGGTTACAGAGATATTTTTGTAAATTCAGTTGGTCTTTGGGTTTACAGGACATTTTGGTAGTTTTGTGCAAGTTTAGGGATGTTGGGGACATTTTATTCATTTTAAAGTTTTTAGTGTTTCCGGCATCTTAGTTATTTGTGTTAAATTCTAGGGAAAGGAGGTTGGTTTGGCCATTTCAAGGATATCCCTTAAGGATACGTTAAAGATCCGTAAACACCAAAGGATTTAACAGTATACGACATTCTGTTCAATGCACCAACACAGAAAGAAGGATTTAACACTATGCGACATTATGTTCAATGCACCAACACAGAAAGAAGAAGAGGGGACTATCATCAGTAAGAAATAAAATAAAGAAACAGATTACTAATAAATCAGCATGCACTCTGCATCCTTCAAATGGCACCAGCATGCATGTAGAAGTCATCGTAATTACATTTAAGTTGCTATTTTAAAACATGGTGAATGCCTATACTTAGTTTCAAATAAAAGAATCCTTGCATAGGCATACTGCTTTGGGTCATTCTATAATTTACCCCTCTTTTAAGTATTCCATTGAGATTCCTAAATCCTAACTACTATTTGGAACTCTGGAGAGGAGGATGTAAGCTTTTCCAGACATGGAAATGCCTCTACACTAGCATGCCACTATCCATGCATGTCATCATCATCGCCTGCCGCACCTGCATGTTATCGCCACTGCCGCCACCCAATGTGCAGCCTTCTTCTTTTCCCTTTTTTATTTTTCCTTTTCCTTCTCCTCCTCCCACTTCCTCCTACATCACCCTTGAATAAACCTTATGTTCAAGGGTCCATTCCCAATCATAGGGGGAGCATGCTCCCCATGCAGATATGCACCCAATGGTTGGACTCACACCCTCCAGAATAGGATTGGTAACGCATGGGACTGAATCCTACCCCTGAGAAGAGCAATTAAAAAAACTGTATAGCTACAATTTACAGATTGTCTTTGCATATCAACCTAGAAAAAACAAGAAAACAGTGGATATACAACTACGAAGATCTGCACCTCTACTACATTAGAGAGAATTTGAACGTACGTTTCAAAGGTACATGTTCAAGGTACTCACCAGTTCATGATGCTCTATACCAACATCCAACTTGGTCCCAATAACATATGTCTTAAACCACTCAAAAACTCGAGTATCATCTTCATTCTTCACACCCACCCTTTTCATGGCAACCCCTATCTACACACATGAAATACACAAGCGTAATCTGTAAACATATCAGATAGAACATGATAACTGAAAACTAGATGATTTTCTTATTGAAACTGAAAAGATGTTGGTGACTATTACTAAAAAAGAAAAGGCAACATGAAACTGAAAACAGAGCACGGATATGACACTGTCCAAAGAAAATGTAAAGGATAAGAAAGAATGATGTCTAACAGACAAGAAACTGACCTGACTGAAATAATCATCCATGAACATTATAGCATGATCATCCTGTCCAGTGTTTAGTTTGAACATCCGCAGAACTTTCTCCTTCTTCAGAGACTGCAGATTACACATGAGTACATGACTCCATGTTCATGAGAAATTGAATAGTAAGAAAGATAGCCCACCCTGAAACAAAGTTCATAGTTCATAGAACTTGCAATACAAGCTTCTATGGTATCAGAATGAAACACAAGACATCGAGATATCATTATGAATTCATGGATGTTCTACCATGCCAGTAGTGATTGACTTCAAGATACAGCCATGTCCCATCAATACAAAATCATCTTAAAGTTTGAGAGTACAAATCCCAATAAATTGTAGCAATTTTTTTCTTCCTTAAAGTGCCACCTATTTTCATAAGGCAGTTGGCATAATATTTTGACATGCCGTAACTGGGCAACCATTCATATGTGCTTTCTTCACAGCTGACATCTCATATGTTCTTGTGCATGAGTACAACCTTAGTACACAACAACCAACATTTGATAATGATCGTCAACAATGAATTTTTTCCATTATTCCATAGCATTTACCTTTAACTAAGAATATCAAAACATAACTAAGAATATCAAAACATCTCTCAATTGGAATTTTTGGAATGTTTAGGGGGAGCTTTGGTGCAACAGTAAGGTTGCTCCATTGTGACGTGGAGGTCGCGGCTTCAAATCTGGAAACAGCCCCGTACACATGCACACACACACACACAAAGGAGGGATAGTTGACCCTCCCTAGACCTATGCAGTGGTGGGGGCCTTGTGGAACTCGGCTGACCTTTCTTTTGCACAACGGGTCAATTTTTTCTTGGCTAGAGAATGGAAAGGAAAAAGCCCACAGGAAACAATCATTACAAAATTTTCTTTCAATAAAAGGTCAACATTAACAGAAATTGAAATCCTTCAAAGAAGGCTAAAACAAATGAATCACATCCACATATATGGGAATCATGGGATGGAAAAGAAATTTGCAGCAAGTAGCAGAGTGAGCACCTCTAATTCTCTGTCCACTTGCGTCCTGTCCCTTATACTACTATACAACTGTGATTGCAAAATGAAAGGCTGCAGTGATACCTGAACAAAGTATGCATAAGTCAGATACAACTTTATACCATGACTATATCCCAAAAACTTGGAGGCAGTTTGATACGCAAAAATTAAATATACAAGAATAGACAGCACATTAGTTTTTTTGTGATAAAAAAGGTTTCATTGCAAGGATAGCTATAAGTCTATAACAATAAGTTGAAAGCTTTAAACAGTTTGACAAAACTGCTGTTTCATCTATCTTTCATAGTACACATTATAGCCATAGAGGCAACCATAACATATACTATGTAATTAGAGGTGTGAGGCGACTCAAATGCCTAGGTGATTGCCTAGGCATTTGAGGCGATATGTTCTCTAATAAATCACTATGAAGGAAGAAAATGACAATACCAGGAAAATAAAGAAACTATCCGAGATAACCATATGTAAGGCCTTGAGAAGCACTGATCATGTCCAACATGTAATATCCTAAGTCCATCTATTACTCATATAAGTAGTGGATGTTCTTAGGAATCATCAAAAATAAGGGAAAACGTGACAGCATGTAAAAGAAAGATGATTTTGGACAATGTTAAAAGAGGCATTAGCCACTTTGGAATAAGTAAGAATAAGACAAACGAGTACCACATACTTAAGAAACAAGCATATGACACAGACATCATAGAAAAATGCCTAGGTGAGTGAGGTGAACATGAGGTGAGGTGAGGCATTTTAGCTTGCTTCAACCTACTTCATCGCGTAGGCAAGTGAGGCAATTGCCTTTGATAACATAGGACAGATATGAGCTAAGGTATGTAAGGGCTGAATGTGTATGATTTGAGATCGTTGAGAGCTGGTTATATATGATTTAAGATGGCTAAGATCCCGAATATACGACTTAACATGGCTAGGAGGCAGATATGTACAACTTAAGAAGCTGAGAGCTGATCATAACAAGATTATTTGTGGTCCAATTCTCTACATATTCTCTACGTATGTAAATGGTAAGCATATGATGAATGTCAATAAAATGATCACAAATAGACAAATGCAAGGTTATGCTGACTATGGTTAGCAAAGATCATGATGGAGAACATGAACAATGAGGTGGCTAGTAGTGATAATAGACACTCTACCTATACAAGTAGATATAATAGCATAATGAACTATATCTAAAAATGCCCATAACTAATAATTAACCTCAATCCCAAGGAAACAAGACCAAAAGATAAAGAATAAGATTTATAGATGATAGTTGACAAAAGAAGAACTCATAAAAAAAATGAAGACAGAAAACTTCGATTGTTTTAATGGTTTCTAATATTTTTGTGATTTGATGTGTTTAGCCATACTCGTGTTCCCATTTGAATATATGTGATATAAAAGACATGGATGATTTAATAAGTTCCCTTTTATAATAAAGAAATTGTTAACAGCAATAACTAATGAGAATGTGTTTGGGGTTCAAGTGGGGTATAGATGACTCACACTGAGCCCACTGACATTGTGGCTTACACCCTTTGTTTTCAATTTTTTTAAGTTCTGACCTTCAGAATCAATAAAGGCAAGCTCTATGGGATATTTGGGGGGAAGGAATAGGAGAATCTTTAAGAAGGAAGCTACCTATCCGGAGAGATATGAGAATTTTGTTCAGGATAGAGTGAGGGATTGGGTGAAGATTTTTTGTATTGAGCACAATGTCACTTCCTCCTTTTGTGTCTACCTAGAGGAAGGGTGACTAGGACACCTTCTTGGTGTTTTATGTACAGGTTCCTTTTTTTGAGAGCTTCATTACAATCTTTTTCTTAATACAATTTAGTGGTAATAAAGTCAAGACAAAGTTGAAAAAGTTGAATTTTAAGTCTTAACTCTCAAATATGGCTAATTGTGTATTTTCTACTTGTATATTCTGTATATATTGTCATATGATGGATGTGCATGCTTTTTTCTTTAGTAATTACCTATTAGCACATTGTCATGTTATTTCATAATTGTGCAACTACTAAAGAATGGAGAAAAAGATGGATTTTGGTACAGGTGGGCAGACCTCCTAATTTCACGGGATCTCGGGATTTTGGATCCTCTATGGAAGTGGGACTGTTACATCCCACCTTATCTTTCCATGGTGGAAACCAGAGGGAAGCAAGCGAGGTTCAATATTTATAAGTGGGCTGGGGACAGGGCTTATGTATGGCCTGTATCTTATCCTGGTCTAAAGATAGATCAACATTTGCGTACATTAATAGAAATCCTACAAATTAGCTAGTTAATGCAGGACAAAACAAAAAAGAATAAATCAGCAATAGCAAACTATGCACCAAAATAGCTAAAAAAAAAAAGAAAGTTATAAAAACTAAATACATAAATCAAAGCTGAATCTTTGCTTCTTTTTCTCTATTTATTGCCCCCTTCCATCATTTTCCATTAATATGTCCCGGTGCTTGAATTTTGACAATATGCAATAATATTGGAGACAAAGACATCCTGCCTTACGTTCCCATCACCGTAATCAGGGCATTTATAAATACTTAAATGGTTGTTTATGTCAATTCTAATAAAGACAAGTTTTGATGGAAAAAGAAAGGAACGGTATCATCTGAAAGGAAAAACACTACCGTTAGGAGTGCCATTTTTGGTATACTGAGTTTTTTTCTATGAACAGAGTCTCTGTTTTTACAAACATTAGTCCTAATTACTAATACAGCAGATACTTTCTGCTTTTATTAACATGCACCCAGTTACTGATACAAATTAACCAATATGCGCTCGTCCAGATCATTAAGCTAGAATAAGTAAAATGTTCTGGAATCTGGTCTACTAAACAAAGCTGTATGCTGCAAGTACACTTCTGGTCTACTATCTTTTCTCATTCCAGACAATTTCCCCAATCCTACTAGCATATAACATACAGGAAATCTTGGCTTCAAACCCTTATAATCACAGACATAGTAGGGGTGGAGGAGAAGTAATGTAAACGCAGCCAAGATACCTTCTCGATCTTTGGGAACTGCGCCCGCATCATCTGGAGAGCCATGAGAGTATCGCTGAACGTGAGACTATCCCCTGCATTAGTCAATGGGCACACGACGCGTGAATTAAAAAATTAAAACTACAGATGCTGCAGAAGGACCGGAATCCAACCCCGCGGATCTATGCAGCTGCACTTTCTGATGGAAATTCTTCACAGCTGATCCGATTGATAGAGTCCGGAGTGCATAGAAGAAGATATTACCCAATGTCGGTGTCGTCTCCTCCGGGGATCCCTCCGGTTCTAGCTTGCCTTCGTCCCTGACGCGCTTCCTCCCGGCGAATCGAGACGACTCCGCCATCTCCCCACCCTCCAGCGCGAGGGGAGGCGCGAGCGAGACAGGGCACGGTGCTCCGTGAACTCTTTGCGCCCTCCCCGCCACGCCTAACCAAAACCCCGGCGAAGAAGGTGAATTCTGTATCTTATATCCTCCTGTGTTAGTGCGGGGACCGCCTTGGGGTGTCGAAGGGGTGACGCTGTGAGTTGTAGGGAGGGATGTTAACGGGTCTAACGAACTATTCGTTTTTGTATCTAAAATCTGTCAAACAAAATTCTATATCGGTTAATTACTCATTAACTATCAGAAAATGAATTATTCAAAATCATCTTTTAGTATCCGCATAGTTAATAGTTCAAATAAGGGACTATGAAGTTAAATTTGAAATATAACTTTTGCCTATGAATTATTCATTTAAAGTGAAATATAGAGTTAAATTTGAAATATAAATTTTGCTTGAAATATAAATTTTGCTTATAAATTATTCATTTAAAGTGAAACGTAGATGTGAAAACTAATTATGCCTTAAGAGAGGCAAAAACTGCAGAAATTAAACTTCTCTCGTCAATAACATAACACAAAGATAATAATTAGCGATTCAACAAGAATATCTTTTTCATATCCGTTAAGAAAGCAAGTTTAAATTTCTAACTTATTTTTATTGTCCACCATATTTAACTAAAGCCTTGAACTTGAGTTAACATATTTTAAAATACTTTTGTAAAGGGGCCCTTTCTTACTCTAATGGTAGTGGATAATTGGTTTTCTAGCTTAAATTGTATTTGATTATAATTCGTAAAAAATAAGATTATCATACTCTATAATATATTTATAAAATATAATTATAAAAAACAATTGACGTATTAATCAACATCTGTAGCACTTGCAAACTACCATATGTTAAAATTGATAGTTCTAAATCAGGCTTCTCCTTTCGTCCGGGCGTATCTTCTCGAACGCGCTGGAGTACCGCAGGGCGCCTCTACCTCCTCCAACCCTAGCTTCGTCCTCTTTCTCGATCGCCCGCTAGGGTTTCATTTTCCCAAAGGAGCTCGCGACTGCGATCGATGTCGTCGGAACGGGCGTCGTCCTCGACCTTCGCTGGGAGCGCACCAGAGTACTACTCCTCCGGCGCAGCGCCCTACTTCCCGGTGCCATTCCACCTGCAGAAAGCCGCCGATTCCGTGGCGGCGTCCCAGCCCCTGGCCCTGGAGCAGCAGTACCTGGCGCCTCCCCAGCCACAGCAGTACCCGAAGCCCTACCTGCCGCCGCCGGCGCAGGTCCCGCCGGCGCCCGTCTACCCTGCGGCTTACTCCGCCGCTGCACCGGCCGCCCCCGGGGTCTATTCCCTACCTCAGTACCAGCAAGTGAGCCACGCGATCTATTCCTCCACCTTTTCATCTTTTCTTAATGGGTCTCTCTTTGCTTTCTTCGTTCTTTTGCTTTGCACAATTTGTTCAGAAGTAAGCGTCAAGGCAATAAACTGAAAGTGATGAAAAGTTACAATTATCGACACATATTATTTAGAAATGTTGGCTGGGTTAGAATTTGAAGTGATGTGCGTTTAATCGGAACAATTTACCCATCTTCCAAAAAGATTGGAACAATCTCTCTGCTATAGGATCATCTCAGATCCAAGTAGTGACTGTTTACCAGAAAAGAAGGTACGAGGAGGAGTAGGACGTGGAGTAGGTCTATGCGTGAAGCAGGATGGATCAAGGGAGGGGCAGGTAGATGTTTTAGATGTTTGGAAGCTGATCACAGAACAGAGGAGTGTCGTAATCCGCTGGTATGTTAGAGATGTAGAGGCCTGGGACATGGAAGCTTTAACTGCAAAAATAGTTTTTTCAGAGAAGAAGATCGTAAGGAGACTTTGATGTATGGGAGGCTTTGTTCTGATTTTGTTGTATTGAAGTCACAGGAAAAGAAGACGCTATGTTTTTAGAATCAACGTGTGGAAGTTCCATGGTTTCCAGCTTTCGCCAAGAACTGGAGATTCTTCAAAAGCTGTATCTTGGGTACATCTGTGAGGCCCATCCAGATGGATGTCATTCTTCATAGTCTTCTAAAGCGTTCTCCGGAGGTGAGTGGGTGTTGGTCAGCTAAAATTAGTGAGTATCAGATTGTTTTATGGTGTAAATCAGAGAATATGTTCAGAATTGTCTTGTGGTATTATACAAAGTATGGGAGAGAAGATTGAGTGGAAGGTTTGGTCTCCAGAAGCTGGTTCTCAGAGGATAGGAAGTATGATGCAGAGATGGTGTCGGCTTGTGAAGATTGTTCATTCATTTGAATGAGTTAGAAGGGTGGACAATACGATGATCAACTGCGAGAATCTGGAATTTGCTCGTCTTCTTGTCGCAGTGGAACAAGGTATGCAGGTGCCATCAAAGGTCTGGCTAAGGTGGGGTGAGGCGATGTTCCAAATAAATATTGAGCTGGAATAATGTGAGGAAGAAAAGGGGAGTGTCCCTAGTGGACTTACAAAAAAGTAGCCAAGGCGTACATGGAGTATAGAAAGGCTAGGGTTCCAGAGGTTGCAAAAGCAGGGAAGAAGCTGGAGTTAATTCGCGATGGGAGTGGGTTAACACGTCATGACGAAGCATTAGCTCAGTTGGCTCAGCCGGGTTTGGGTAAAATGGACGGGTCGAAACTAAGTGATCAGGGTAAGGAGGATCGGAACTGATGCGTTAATTTGGTTTCGGGTCAGAATTTGAAGAAGGCTACTTTCGAGATAGACGGTTTTGCCCATGGTGAAGACACTTCTGGAAAGGGCTTTGGGGTCTTTAACTGTTCGTCTATCTGGGGAGAAACCCTAAGAGCCTTTGCAGCGGAGATCGTGAGAGGCGTCTGGCACAAAGTCAGGAAGGGGAGAGGAAATAGACTGCGTCTTCGTCAGGTCGGAGGTTACCAGAGAAGGGAAGTTGTTCCAGTGCATCTGGAGCCACATCTGGAGAGCAATGAAGAAGGAAGGCAGGAAGATTCTCCGCTCCACATGCAGATTCTTTGGGTACGTTCCTTAATCTCAGCACCCCTCTGTACCCCTCTCGACTCCATCTGTCCCATTCTCACGCCGAAAAGATTGTCATCGACAACAAAAAGTAAGGAGGACTTGAGTTCATGACATTCAAAGAAAGCAAGCGGGTGTATCAAAGAAGGAAGGATAAAACCAATGAAGGGAAGGATTTGTTTTTGAAACAGTGGGATAACAAGGAGCTCAAAGAAAAAGCCTTGGGTATAGGGCTTTGTATACAAGACAAAGCAGGGTAGTTTAGGAAGTTGTGTGCTGATGGTATGAACGTCAGTGAAGCTGCAGCTAAACAGAAGGAAAGAGGGAACTAAATAGTCTTTTGAAGGACAGGAAAAGATCTGAATGTGGAAGAAGTTCAGAGGATCAAAGTGTTAATAAGATAGTCAAATGATTTTGTTAACGTGGAATATCAGGGGCCTTAATGATATGGGCAAGCAGAGATATCTTATGAGAAGAATGTTTGTGGAGATTGTGTGTTTGCAGGAAATGAAGATGGAGGTAGTGGATCCAATATTTATCAAAAACATCACAAGCTTCAGTGAATCAGATTTTGTCTTTAGAAGAGCTGCAGGTCAATCAGGAGGAATCATCATAGCGTAGAATAGTTTGAAGTGGGAAGGGGCCTATTAGATATTGGAGAATATTCTATTACAGTGAAATTCAAAGAAAATAATCATAGGGGTCCGTGGATTCTCACTGGAGTTTATGGTCCGTCGTCTGTTCACAGTGAAATTGTACTATATTGTGCTTGTAGGTGCTTTGCCGAAGTATACCAAATTTGTTGAGGGCTGGAAAGTGAAATCTCCGCTTAAGGTGAAAGCTTTTATGTGATTGTTATTTGAGAAGCGTGTTGTTATGAAGATGTACAGAAGCAAATGGTGCCCGAACAAGGATACTTTGTGTTCCTTCTGTCGGGATCATAATGAAGATGTGGAACATTTGTTTATTACATGTGTAGTCAGCCAAGAAGTCTGGAAAATATTCGGGAAATTATTGAAAATTCAATCCAAATTTCCAGACTATTGTTGAAATGTGGAGATTCTTCAAAACCTTTGAAGAAGTGCTAAACAACAGGAGCAAAGAAGCCTAATTGGAGTGATTCCACATGCAATTTGCTGGAGCTTATGGAAAGAGAGGAATGATGCTATATTCAAGGGGAGTAGAATTTACATTGAGAATATTTCTTTTGGGACTTTATCTTTTTTGTATAGCCGGTCTAGATTTATTATTGGGATGTTTGTTGAGTCTTGGATAAAGGCATTTTAGTTATTTATGCCTGATTAGTTGTGATTTTATGTTTTTTTTAAGATAGGAACCTCTCCTATCTGTGATTGTACTTCCTCTTTTATTGATTAATAAATTGGTGTTACAATCCACATGTTTATCGAAAAAAATGTAGGATCATCTCATATCATTTGATGAAGGAAATGTGCTTCTATAGTTGCTGCATTGTGAATAATGTGCAAATTGGCACTCTGAACGGGTTTGTTTATTTTATTCTTAACGGGACAATTGTCCACTCTAATAGTGACTTACACAACAGCCCATTCAACAAATTTTACAAAACTCCAAAGTCCAATGTGGTTAGTATTTGACTTTGTGGTCCCATTTGGATGCAACCATAAACGCATTTATGTTTGAAGGAGGAAAATCTCGCTTGGTCCAGATAGCCCATGGGCCGGCCTAGTTACCCACTCGGGAGTACCAAAGGGGTTTCCTAGAGCGGCCCATATGGCGGTGAGATGAGCGGAAACCACTAGGTCGGGGGTCTCAACTCGTGAAAGGGCCAATCCTAGTCTCCAGAAGTTTCACCTAGACAAGATAACTACAAGGGTCAGGGGTCCAAATCCGTCCCCTAACAAGATGCTCAGGCCGACCCCTACCTTGGGTTGGACTCAACTGGCGTCGCAAAACCTCTGCCCTTCCTAGAGAGACCCGGCTAAGTTGGAAACTTGCCCTGTTAAGGGTCCTGTCTAGGAAGTGCCCTCTACTCCCAATCAGATTAGCACGAATCTGGGAATCCGCCTTGGATTTGGCTTTTCCCCAACATAGCCCCTTTCGACTCAAGATCGACTCAGGGGATCTCTTTGAATCCCGCCTCTCCCCTGTTGGAACTCTCCCACTCCACTATATAAGGACCCTAGTCCAATCGGTACAGGTACGTTTCCTAGAGCCCAAGCTATCTTGGCTTTCTCTCGGCATCCCCAGTCTTCTGACTTAAGCATCAGATGGGGATCCCCTGGACCGCTGCCGGGGGACCTTTAGTGGTGTTCTCTTTTGCAGGGGACGCCCCTCCAATCGGAGATGGAGGGCCTCTATTCGTGGTGGACGAGATTTTGGCCCATCAATTTTAATGGTAAACATGTTCTCCACCATAATCCTAGTTTGGATGGTTATAAACAGGTTTACCATAAAGTCGCTTGAGTTTACCGCAACCTTAAAACAGCCCCATACATGCATTTTTCATAAACATACTAGGACTTGGTTTACACTGGTGTCTATCTTAGATTCACCATAAACTGACTTAAGTTTATGCAAAACAACCAAACATGAGTTTATAAAAAACAGGTTTGTGATAAACCGGCTTATGATAAATGTGTTTGCGATAAACCTATTCATGTTTCCTTAAGTTGCATTCAAACAGGGACACATATATGAACGCACCTTCCTTTTCTAACAGGCAATTGCCAGATTGCTTTTTTTTTAAAGTGGATGGGCACTTGCCAGATTGTTTTTTTTAGTGGATGGGCACTTGCCAGATTGTTAGTTGGCCTAGAAACAAAAAACACATGTTTCATGTTAACCATTCATGGTTCTGATTTCAACAAGAGTGATGTTAGTTGTATTTGTCCATAGAGAAGATTCCCCATAGAAGATGTGAATGATCCCCAAATTGAGCTTCAAGGACAAGTGTTGCTGGAGTTTCTGCTTGAGATTCGCTGCTCTTCGGTAGTTCAAAAAATATTTTGGAATGCTGCATGTAATTACAACCAAATATGTTGCCAATTAAAGTCGCTGCATGTGAGTTACAACCAAATATGTTGCCAATTAAAGTCAAAGGTAGCACTTGTATTCCTTCTTAATTACCCAATACAAACCTGAGCTGCTGTTTAGTGAGGTTGGTAGGTCAGTGGTGGTGCAGCCATTGAGGCTTGAATAGCAGTACCAGTGGTTGATTAGATGAGGGGAACTGTTGAGATGGACAGATCAGCATGGATTGTAGTTGAACATGCAGCTTGAGAAAAGGCTCATGAAAATAGGTTCAAAGGCTCTTGTTGTTGACCCCAAGGTCAATGCTGAAAAGATGTTTACTCATGAACTCAGTGAAAAAATGGGATATTAGTTGTTCTTATTATCTCAATCCAACCATTAGTTTAAGCATACTATTTATTTAACCATTGGTAGCTACTAGACCATGAAATGTAGTCATAGACTCGTAGTTGAACAGTATATCACAATGTCATTTAGAGAGGGCAAAGCTGGCAGCATGTGTTATTAGATGTCTGTTTTATCCTACTGCAGGGTGTGGATCATTACTTCGTCAGGTTATCTCCAGTTATCCAAATTGTTCCGTCGACAGCAATCAGAGAAATCACCACTATGTTGCTGAAAAGTTTGTGAATGTTTGTCCTCACTGCTGCACTGAAACTGTTGTAACCTACAAATGCATGTTCATGTTGATATTCATTATAAGTCCTGTCTTTCTATTTTATTTAATCATGAAAAATATGAACCATTAGTTCATAA
The DNA here is from genome assembly GCA_030544215.1 of Zantedeschia hybrid cultivar. NCBI lineage: Eukaryota > Viridiplantae > Streptophyta > Magnoliopsida > Alismatales > Araceae > Zantedeschia > Zantedeschia hybrid cultivar. The sequence continues at coordinate 1,994,399 of JARZZO010000015.1, forward strand.
GTTTGATTGTACTGCTTCTAGCTATTTTTGAACATCACAATCAAATGCACGTCATTCTTATATTTTATGCTTAGATGTAGCCATCGTCAACTATAATTTTGTGGTTTCTATTATACTGCATTCTTTGGCTAAAATGGAAGTTGTTTATAATGTTTATTTGATTAAACAGGCTCAACAATTGTTTCAAAGAGATGCACAAACTATTACACCAGAAGCTCTTGAAAGTGTAAAAGCAGCTTTGGCAAGCAGTGAGGTTGACCATAAGGCTGAGACAAAAAAGAAAGCAATACCTCGTAAAGCTGCAGGCCAAACTTGGGAGGATCCAACGTTAGCTGACTGGCCAGAGAGTATGTTTCCTTGGGCATTGGTATCTTGATTTTTTGTCTAGATTAATGATTACTGTGCATTTCTCGGACCTTCATTCCTCAGAAACTAGGAATTCCTTTGGCATGTGAAGCTTTTTTAAGTATTATCAGTTTATCAGTTCATCAGTTCAAGTCATTACAGTAAATTACATGATACATTAAAATTGCATGACTGGTGAAATTTAAGTCCCAAATAAAAACTATCTGCTGTATGTATGTTCCCAGTTGGCACAAAGACTAAACAGATTTAATTTCAAGTACTAGGTAGTTGGAACGGTCACATATAAGCTATTTTTTGGGGCAATTTTGAAAAAAAAAAAGTTTTCACTTCTATTACATTAAGTAACATGAATTTTCTTTAGTAAGTAAATGGGATCCAATTTCACAAGGGCATATATTGCTACTTTCAACAAGAAGGGAAATGTTTCTATATACTTGACGCTTTGACGTGTGCATGCTCTCTTGACCTCCTTATCTGGACTGGTGTTCACCAAGAAAGGATTCATAGAACCATTGTATGGATATTTTTTATAGCATGTTATGCTTTTAATGAGGTGCTTTTGCGTCTTACTGTTGTTTTCTTGGCTCTGCTATGATGTGGGTTGACGCATGCCTCACTGGTCTGGGAAGGAAATGTGGGGATGTTTTCAATGTTTCATGTTATTACGCCATATACATGAATCATTTCTATGTTATTATATTGAATCAACTTTTTTAATTTTGCATCACCCCTCCATTCATGTGGCATACTAACTTAATGGGTATCACATAAGATGTGGTAGAATACATCACTTCTCTAAGGAGATTAAGATTACCCCAACTTTTAGCCAGTGTTGTGACCTTGGCTTGCAATTTTAAGTCGGTTAGTATATACCATTAAATGCATAATCAGCTTATTCCGATTCAATTTGCATATTCAGATTGGAACAGATGTGTCTATTAAAGGAGAGAATTTAAATGCCTTTAAAAAGTGTCTATTAAAGGAGAATATATGGGATTCTGAGGGAAAAATTAATATAATATGGAATAGAATGGTTACTTGTTTAAATAAAGTAGCAAAAGAAATCTTAGGTGAATCTAAAGGCAAAAGAATTCTTAAAAAAGAGAGATGGTGGTAGGATAACGAAATTCAAGAATCTATTAACCATAAAAGAGAATGTTATAAAACGTGGCAAATGAGTAAAATGATCAAACCTTCAAAGATTAAAAATTGCAAAAATAAACACTAAGAAAATAAGTAGTGAAGCTAAGTTAAAGGCTTTTGAAGAATTGTATTATAAGTTGGGAACCCGAAAGGATAAAAAAGATATATACAAACTTGCTAAATTAAGAGACAAAAAGAGTAAGGATCTTAATCATATTTGATGTATTAAGAGCAAGGAGGGTAGGGTTCTAGTAAAGGATTGCGGGATTAAGGAGAGATAGAGTATTTATTTTGAAAAATTGTTAAATGGAAATCAATTCAGAGGTTACCGTCGTTAAGAAACTAATGAGTTTAGTGGATAAATTAATTATCAGTATATTTGACAGATTAAAGCTTCAGAAGTTGAAGATGCTTTAAAAAGGATGAGAGTGGGTAAGACCTTTGGACTAGATGGGATACCTTTTGAAGTTTGAAAAGTATAGGTAGCATAGGTATTCAGTAACTTACTGAATTTTTCAATAAGATTTCAAAAGATAGGAGAATGTCAAATGACTGGACAAGAAGTATTGTGACTCCATTCTTTAAAAATAAAAAAATATATATTCAAAATTATAATAGTTACCGTAGAATTAAACTTATGAGTCATTATGATGGCCCAGTTTTTACAAATCTCCTGTAGGTGCACAAAAGCAAAAACAAAATAACAAGGAACATAAACGTAAAGAAACAACAGACAGATCATGTCCGTCATATAATAGAAATATAGAAGAAATAAACAATATATCCCAAATAATTACATAAACTGGCCATACCTGAATTTTTTCTAAAAATATGAACTGGAGTTATCTTTCCTTTTCTCTGTCATCTATTGTGGGTTTCTAAAAAATATGTTAAATAACTCTTATGAGAACTCGTAAATTGAGTTCTCAGTAGGGATCATTTACATCCCTACTGATATCCCACTTTCACACACACATATCAAATCTCATATTATACCCAATAATATGCTCATAGATGCATAAGACCTTAATGGAATGATGCATTAAACTAATATGGAATGATCGTAAAACAACGTGAATCCGGAATGAAAAACATTTAACAGAAGAATAATTGTCACACATTTTCATGTGTTCCTTCCTTTAAGTGGTACTTTATACTAGCATAGAAAATATGAAGATACTTATTGTCAGTCATTATTATAAGGTCTCAGGATTGGGTCGTTCATTTGTTAATCGTTCACCTGATCGGTCCTATTACTCATAGTCGTAACCCGATCAGTCATAAAGTTCATTAATCGTTCATGAGTCGTAAGTTCGTAGGGTGACTCATCCTTTCGACCAGAAGTGATAGGGATAACTATGAACGAACAATCGTAATAGTGAGCAGGTCTTCCTCCTACGCACCTACCACCCTATAGCCTAACCAGCCCAGTAAGTCTCCAGAAACTTACTGAGGAGGTTGGAAAAGACTAAACCGGGTCTGCAGTATACTTACACTCCTTCCCTGTAGCGTCCACACCCTAGCCTATGAGTGCACTCAAGTAGGAACTCCATCTCCTGCCTAGCCGAGGTCCTGAACCTGGCTCTAGAACCGTAATCAAAGAAGGGATGCTCCGTACCTCGGCACACATCGTTAGGGAGCTTTCCGTACGCTACTTTATCCCCAGGAGGAGTGTCGTCGTCATGCTAGTCATGATGTCACTTCTTTTCTATATAGAAAGAAAGACAAATCATCGTAGAAAACACCGATCATACAATTCATAAGAATTCATTTCCATTATTGAGGCTGCCATGCCTCGATTCCACATTCATCATTATAATCATGTTTCATTTTTATCATCATGGAGGTTTCCATGCCTCATTCCATTTCATAGTCTTTATTTCTCTCATTAGAACTATCATAGCTATGAGATTGTTCTATAAATCATTATATTCTATAACATATACATATATGTCCATGGTATAATATAGCTAAAATAGATGTCAAATCTTATTTTCATAAAAGTTCATCACCATGAAACCATTGTTTATTACTAACATAAAGGTTCATTGTCATGGAAGGCTTTCTAGCCTTTTTCTAATTTTCTTTCATTGTTTTTTTTTTTTGTTAGGAAGTGCATTGTTGTGTGCCTTCCGTTGTTCACATTCTTGCATTTATCCTTATATCGTGGCACTCATATAATTATATTCATATAAGCTTTATCATGATTTGTCGGATTCTTGCATTTCATATACAGATTTTAGCATACTCCCTAGTAAGACTTTATACAGAACAACATGCAAATATTCAAATAAAATAAAGTCATTTCTTATGAACCTTAACCTCTTCATAAATTTCCTACAATCAGAAACTAATCACGTCTTTGTCACATGTCGCAACTTTTAAATCATTCAACTCAAACATGATCTCAATCATATTATGATGCATGCTTTTTAGTATCAAATTTTGATTCATAATTTACTCATTCCCTTTTCATGCAAGTTGTCTATCTTTCGTAAACCTTTATAATAATGTTTGGAAGTAAACAAACCATTGTACATATACCATATCATGTCCATTAATGATTTTAAACTCTCTCTTAAATTTCATGTCTTTGATCATAAATATCACATAATTTAAATCCTAAAAACATACTCTTATTTATGTTACCACATGCTCAATATGAATTCTTATTATTATTATTTAATAAACATTGTCAAATTAAACTAAATATTATAATAAAAATCATTCCTCCTTTTGCTAATTTAAATCAAATCTTTTTAATAGGATTATGTATCTATCTATGTTAATGATATGCTTAAAATAAAATTATCCAACCATGCCCTTAATTTATAAAATTACTCAAACCAAATTTTCATCTTAAATTATTATTATTATTTAAAACTAAAAATCACAAGAATAATTATGTTATTTTCTACTTTTTTAAAACTAAAAATTACAATAATATTTATAGGGAGTATTACCTTATCTTTACCAGGAAGACCACTGTCGATTGTCTCCACGCCGCCGTCGGACCGTTGCCGAGCCACCGCCGGCGGCCTCCCCTTCTCCCTTCTCTCTCTCTCTCTCTCTCTCTCTCTCTCTCACACACACACACACACACACCCCTTGCCAGCCCCCTACCCCCCCCCGGAGGTAGGGCGGTGGAGGGGTGTCCCCCCTTCTTAATGGGGGCGGTGACCCCTAATGGGCCACAGCCTGCCCATTAAACCAGGCCCGTTGAGCCCTATTAACAGGTCCCTTGGTGGGTCTTTATTTTCGGCCATTTAGGCCATTAAACATGGCCCACTAAGGCCTATAATTAGGGTCCATTATGGCCCATTAAGGCCTATAATTAGGGTCCATTAAGGCTTCTTATTTGGGGTCCATTTTAGCCCAATAAATGGGGTTCATTGATAACCCAATAAGCCCTCTAGGTTTAAGCCCAATAACCTATTAAATTTTAAATGAACAATTTTACATTTAAGTTTCTTATCTTTTATTAATTGTACATGTGCCCTCATTTCTTTACTAAGCAATCGATAATAGATCTTTTTCAACTTTTTAGAGATATCTTTTGAATCTTTTATAATTTCATTTAAACCCTATAAAAGTAGTCTTTGACACCATAAATCCTAAACTTTTACTAATTGTGTTTATACTTTTTAGAAATTTATATATATATATATATATATATATATATATCTTTGAATTTTTTTGTGGGGTCTTACATCCTCCCCTCCTTATAAAAATTTTGTCCTCAAAATTTTACGTCGATTACTTCAAAATTTATCATCTTAAAGTCTTTAAGGAATTGCTTCTTTGTTTTGTCTTACAGTCTCACATAATTTCATTGATAATGTTGCCATTCCACGTTCTTACAGGACATGTTTCAGAATTTATTCACAACCCACTATGCTCCCGCTGCGTCACTCTGATAAATATATTATTATCTTAAGATTTATCTTTTCATATATCGGTTCTGAAAAATCTTGGTTTCTTATACTTTAAATTCCATGCAACAAAGATGTTATAAATCAATCCGCATATGCGAATATCAACAAATTCAGTAGAAACCCGTTTCGTAAATTCATCGGTAGGTATGACTCAAAATGCTACCTCAGTTGGTAGTCCTGGCCGGTCAACCACTTACCAAGCATAGCAAGTCTTATCACTGCCAAAAACGTCAGCACATTACCCTCATGATTACTAGAGGATTTGACTACATGGTGTGGCCAGCACCATGCACCAAACCTTCCAATAGTATCATTTGGGTTTCGTACAAAACATGCAATTGAAATACATGGACATGAATGATATGCCTTATTATAATATGGTTCTTATATCCTTCATTATGATTTAATTTATTCTACAGATTGACTTCACTTTATAGTGCATATGCTTTGAGTTCTTCCTTTGTCATTTTCCTTTATCAAGTTCCTTCTAGTTGTGCTCCTTCATGTGGTTGCAATCTCAACTTAAATTGCAATAAGTACATAATCCCCAGTGCTTCAAATGTCATAGTAGCTTGTCTTGTTTTCAATGTAAACACCCAATTTCCAAAAGAGTTCATACTTAAACATTCTTGGATCTTTAAGTTTCATTATAATACATTCTTTATGGTACTTGAGTTCTGACGCAACTTTCTTCTTGTTTTTTCTCCTTTCTCTTACAATTTAATCTGATCCCTAAAACTTTTACCTTTTGTTTACTTCAAAATCTCGTACAAGACTTAACCACTGGTCTAAATCTATATATATGTTATAGCCAATCATTTGTTAAAATTAATGACATTCGTTGTTCATCTTTTTAGTTGGTAAATTATCAAATATGGTTGCCTTCTTGCAACCAAATTTAATCTAATCTTCACCCTATAGTTCATATTGGATAAGTTCTTTCTTCTTCTTCTTTCTTCTTCTTCTTTCTTCTTTTTTTATCTTTTTATTTTTTTAAAGCTAATTACTCATTTGATAACCCACTAATATTCCTCAAATATTGTTATCTATGTCAACCTTCATTTACCTCCTCATTTCCTTTAACTATTCCTAGATAACAACCACCTATACAATTATTATTAAACAGGAGTCCCAACTTAGGTACAAAGATAATTAATCTAAATCCTATTATACCCAATGATTATCATAACTATGGCTTTCTTGTTTCTATGTATGCACTAAAGAGTTCTTTCCTAGTCCATCCTGGATCTTTAAAGTCACACCTTCTTATTTATGTTTTATAATATTTGATGTCTAATTCTGCCTTCGCTTTGACTCCCCCTCACTCCTTACTCTTAGTTTACATATGAACCTCCACAAACCTCCACTTTCCTTCTTACGTGCTCATTTTTAGGTTACTATATTTATAATCAATCATTATTAGTATTAAGAACCATCATTGTACTATTGCTATTGCCTTTGAATAGATTTCACTTTACTTCCTATTAGAGACAAGAATCACTATTTTCGATCTTAACACTTTTATCCCCTATTTAGAACTTCTTCAAGCTCTAGTCTAAAACAACTCTTATCCTATATGTCTAGCTTACTATATATAACCCCCATCTCACTTTGTCTCACTCAGGACATGAGTTAGTCGTCTTATCATTTCGCTTTAGCATTGTGCATGTATTACTAGACTTGCTCTGATACCACCTGTAACGGCGCAACTTTTACAGATCTCCGGTAGGTACACAAGAGTAAAAACAAAATAATAAAGAATATAAATGTAAAGGAACAATAGGCAGATAATGTCCATCATATAACAGAAATATAAAAGAAATAAATAATATATCCCAAATAATTACATAAACTGGCCATACCTAATTTTTTTCAAAAAATATGAACTGGAGTTATCTTTCTTTTTCTCTATCATCCATTGCGAGTCTCTGAAAAATATGTTAAATAACTTTTATGAGAATCGGTAAATTGAGTTTCAGTAGGAATCATTTATATTCTTATTGATATCCCACTTCCACACACACATACATACACCCCAACCCATTTGCTCTCTTCTAACTTATGCATAATATGCAGTTTCTTATCTTGTTAGCAATTATAAGTAACAGTTGGAAATGATGCAATAAATGTAATAAAATTTCAAGGTTAAACTTCATAAGTTAATCTATATCAATTTATAGATTTTATTCTTTTATTGTTAATCTTCGGATTATACCTAATAATATGCTCATAAATGCATGAGACCTTAATAGAATGATACATTAAACTAATATGGAATACATGCATCGTAAAACAACGTGAACTTAGAATAAAAAGCATTTAACAGAAGAATAATTGTCACACATGTTCATACGTTTCTTCCTTTAAGTGGTACTTTATACTAGCACAGAAAATATAAAGATACTTATTGTCAGTCATTATCATTAGGTCTCAAGATTGAGTCGTTCATTCGTTAATCTTTCATCTGACCGGTCGTATTACTCATAGTAATAACCGGATCAGTTATAAAGTTCATTAATCGTTCATAAGTCGTAAGTTCGTAGGGCAACTCATCCTTTCGAGTAGAAGTAACAGTGATAACCATGAACTAACAGTCGTAATGGTGAGCAAGCCGTTCCTCCGACGCGCCTACCACCTTACAACCTATCCAACTCAGTAAGTCTCCAGAAACCTATTGAGGAGGCTGGAAAGGGCTAAGTCGGGTCTTCAGTGTACCTACACTCCCTCAGGATTCACGCCCCAGCCGATGAGTACACTCAAGTAGGAACTCCGTCCCCTGTTCAGCCGAGGTCCCGAATCTAGACTCTAGAACCGTAATAAATAAAGGGATGCTCTGTGCCTCGGCACACATCGTTAGGGAGCTTTCCATACGCTACCTTATCTCCGGGAGGAGTGTCGTCGTCCTGCTAGCCATGATGTCACTTCTTTTTTATATAGAAAGAAAGATAAACCATCGTAAAAAACACCGATCATACAATTCCACATTCATCATTATAATCATGTTTCATTTTTATCATCATGGAGGTTTCCACGCCTCATTCCATTTCATAGTCTTTATTTCTCTCATTAGAACTATCATAGCTATGAGATTGTTCTATATAAATCATTATATTCTATAACATATACATATGTGTCCATGATATAATATAGCTAAAATAGATGTCAAATCTTATTTTCATAAAAGTTCATCACCATGAAACCATTGTTTATTACTAACATAAAGGTTCATTATCATGGAAGGCTTTCTAGTCTTTTTCTAATTTTCTTTCATTGTTATTTTTTTTGTTAGGAAGTGCACTGTTGTGTGCCTTCCGTTGTTCACATTCTTGCATTTATCCTTATATCGTGGCACTCATATAATTATATTCATATAAGCTTTATCATGATTTGTCGGATTCTTGCATTTCATATACAGATTTTAGCATACTCCCTAGTAAGACTTTATACAGAACAACATGCAAATATGCAAATAAAATAAAGTCATTTCTTATGAACCTTAACCTCTTCATAAATTTCCTACAATCAGAAACTAATCACGTCTTTGTCACATGTCGCAACTTTTAAATCATTCAACTCAAACATGATCTCAATCATATTATGATGCATGCTTTTTAGTATCAAATTTTGATTCATAATTTACTCATTCCCTTTTCATGCAAGTTGTCTATCTTTCGTAAACCTTTATAATAATGTTTGGAAGTAAACAAACCATTGTACATATACCATATCATGTCCATTAATGATTTTAAACTCTCTCTTAAATTTCATGTCTTTGATCATAAATATCACATAATTTAAATCCTAAAAACATACTCTTATTTATGCTACCACATGCTCAATATGAATTATTATTATTATTATTATTATTATTATTATTATTTAATAAACATTATGAAATTAAACTAAATATTATAATAAAAATCATTCCCCTTTTTGCTAATTTAAATCAAATCTTTTTAATAGGATTATGTATCTATCTATGTTAATGTAATGCTTAAAATAAAATTACCCAACCATGCCCTTAATTTACAAAATTACTCAAACCAAATTTTCATCTTAAATTATTATATTATTATTCTTATTTAAAATTAAAAATCACTAGAATAATTATGTTATTTTCTACTTCTTTAAAACTAAAAATTCCAATAATATTTATAAGGAGTATCATCCTACCTTTACCAAAAAGACCGCCGCCACGCCGCCGTCGGACCGCCGTCGAGCCATCGTTGGCCGTCACCAAGCCGCCTCCCTTCTCCTTCTTCTTTCTCTCTCTCTCTCTCTCTCTCTCTCTCTCTTACCCTTTGCTGCTGCTACCCCCTTGCTAGTCCCCTACCCCCCTGTTGAACCTTTTTTAAAGAAAAAGGGGGGGAAGGGGGAAGCCCCCCACCGGTTGCCCAAACCGGTGGGGGGGGGGGGGGGTCCAACCGGTGGCACCCCCCACCGATTGGGAACCGGTGGGGGTGCCCACCGGACCCCCCCCCCCCCCTCTCTAATCTCTCTCTCTCACTTGGATATTCGGTGGGTACCCCTCACCTCAAGATTCAATGGTGGTACCCCCTCACCTCAAGATTCAACGGTGGCACCCCCCACCTCAAAGTCCCACGATGGGTACCCCCACCGGTTGAGGCCCTCATAACCTATAAATACCCCCCAAGAGGTAAGAAGAACTTCATGCCCATCTTGGCCCAAAAATTCCTACGGAAAATTCTGTCCATTTGAAGACTAAATCCGGTGCTCTTGCCTGAGTTTGTTGCGTTTGGAGGAGATATTTTCTCGGAGGGTTCTCTTCCTAAGGTTTATTTCTAACGGGAAGTTCTGCCGAATTTTATGTTGTAAAATTGTCGTTCTATAAGACGGGATTATGCCGAAATGATGAATAAAATACTAATATTGTTCTTTGAGCATATGTGTGTGCATGTATGTTCATGAATCTATTACTTAAGTAACATTATGTTATTATATTTTCACATACATAATTAATTAGTTTAATAATTAATTAAAATATATAATTAAATATTCTAAAATATCTTTGGCCTCACTCCGTACATAACTAATCTTAAACTCATAATCACAACTCAATAATGAAACATTGAGACATAAAATAATATGTTTAAGTTAAAAAATGACTTAAATATTCCCCATGCTTAATTAATTAATAAAATCTGTGAAAATTATTTAAAATAAGTAAAATGAATATAAAAATCAGAAATATTCTGTAAAAACCAGTAATACTCAGTAAAAATCAGGAAACCAAATCTGAAAATTACATAAATCCAAAAATATGATTTAAATATCCTTCATATATCTAATTAATTAATAAAAATCAGTAAAATTAATAAAAAAAAATTCTAAAATGACCAAAATGCCCCCTAGAACTTAATGAAATTACAAAAATGCCCTCACCCATGATAAAAATCTGTAAAAATCACAGAAAATTCTTAAAAAATATCAAAATCTCTCCTATGTCCAAAATACCCTCCAAACCTTAATAAGATGGATAAAATTACCAAAATACCCACAATATGATAAAAATAAATAAAAATCTCAGAAAAATATAAAAATAGACTCTTAAGTCTAATAAACCCGATTTAAGATAAAATTACCACAATATCCCTATAACTTAAATATGTCTAAAATGATCTTAAAATACATCTTAAGGGTTTTAAAGTTTCCCTAAAATGCTAAAAAACTTAAAATGACCATAATGACCCTAATGCAACATAATTACAAAAACACCCAAAAAATAGACTTTAAAAATCTAAAAATATATAAAATTTCTGAAATGACCAAAATGCCCCTTAGAACTTAATGAAATTACAAAAATGCCCTCACCCATGATAAAAATCTGTAAAAATCATAGAAAATTCTTAAAAAATATCAAAATCTCTCTTATGCCCAAAATACCCTCCAAACCTTAATAAGATTGGTAAAATTACCAAAATACCCTCAATATGATAAAAATAAATAAAAATCTCAGAAAAATATAAAAATAGACTCTTAAGTCTAATAAACCCGATTTAAGATAAAATTACCAAAATATCCCTATAACTTAAATATGTCTAAAATGATCTTAAAATACATCTTAAGGGTTTTAAAGTTTCCCTAAAATGCTAAAAAACTTAAAATGACCAAAATGAGCCCTAATACAACATAATTACAAAAACACTCAAAAAATAGACTTTAAGTCTAGAAATCCAATTCGGATAAAATTATCAAAATACCCTTACAATCCAAACACACTTAAAATAATTCTAAAATACCTCATAAGGTTTTGAAACTTTCCTAAATTATTAAAACTCATTTCACACACTAAAGTGACCATAATACCCTTATACCCTCCAACTTGGCATAATTACAAAAATACTCTTATGGGTCTAAAATACTTGGAATCAATCTAGATAACTCGGAGTCAATCCAAAACCTTTTAAAAGGTCCCCCAATCAATTATAAATCTATCTTAAACTTGGGTGAGGCCAAGAGCTTAACTTAAAACATATCTTCATATGCATGTGCTGCCTGTAGTAGTAGTGTTGCATGTTATAAGGGCATCAACGGACGGTTAATCAAGGGTTGTCGAGCGGTTGTTTGACGTAATTAACACTGACCGAAGTCAGTGGAGAGAGGTCATATACTCGGATCTTCACCTGATCCGAAGTCTCGGACTCCCTGAGTGCTAATCCCAAGTTCTTATAGTCCAAAAAATAAAATAAATAAAATCGGCCTATATTTCTCCAAATAAAAACAAAAAGACCAAAAACGCCAAGATTTTTAAATAATCCGATAGGAGAGACAGCTAGGTTAGGTTCCAAACACCCCCCTTTTATAGAGGGGGAGGTAGGGAAGTGGCAAGGGGAGGTAGGGCGGTGGAGGGGTGCCCCCCTTCGTAACGGGGGCGGTTGCCTCTAATGGGCCACAACAGGCCCATTAAATCAGGCCCATTGGGCCCTGTTAACAAGCCCCTTGATGGGTCTTTATTTCCGGCCCATTTAGGTCAATAATTAGGGTCCATTAAGGCCTATAATTAGGGTCCATTAAGGCCTCTTATTTGGGGTTCATTTTAGTCCAATAAATGCGGTCCATTGATAACCCAATAAGCCTTTTGGGTTTAGGCCCAATAACTTATTAAATTTTAAATGAATAATTTTATATTTAAGTCCCTTATCTTTTATTAATTGTACATGTGTTCTTATTTCTTTACTAATAATCGATAATGGGCCTTTTTCAACTTTTTAGAGATACTTTTTGAACCTTTTATAATTTCGTTTAAGACCCTATAAAAGTATTCTTGGACACTATAAATCCTAAATTTGTATTAATTGTGTTTATACTTTTTAAGCATTTATAGATATATCTTTGAATTTTTTTTTGTGGGGTCTTACAGTCATACTATGAAATTTTGAGAAAGAGTAGTAGAGAAACGTCTTAGGCGTATTATTAATGTTTCAGAAAATCAATTTGAGTTCATACTTAGTAGGTCTATTACGAAAGTTATTTTCCTACTAAGACAATTGATGGAGAAATATAGAGCAATTTGGAAATATTTATACATGCTTTTTATTGATTTAGGCTACGATCGTGTACCTAAGGAGTTAATTTGGTGGACTTTAGATAAGAATGGAGTATCTAAAAGATATATTCATGTGATTAGAGATATGCATGAGAGGACTTCTACGAGCACGAAGACTATTACTAGAGAGACATCAGAGTTCCCTGTTACTATGGGATTACATCAAGAGTCAGCATTAAGTCCTTATCTTTTTACTATAGTTATAGATGCGGCCACTAAACATTGCATGGTGACATCCCTTAGTGTATGTTATTTGCATATGGTATTGTTCTAGTGGATGAGGATATTAAGAGTTTGAATGATAAACTAGAACAATGACGATCCTCTTTGGAATCTAAAGGCTTTAGTGTTAATCAAATTAAGACGGAATATATGAAATGTAATTTCCATAACCGAGAGGTTGACCAGGCAGATTTAGTTATTATTGAGGATCAAAGTTATTTATAAAAGTAACAACTTTCGTTATGTAGGTTCTATTATTCAAGATAATGAAGAAATCTAGAAAGATGTCACTTACAGAGTCAAGGTGGGTTTGCTGAAGTGAAGAAGTACATCTTGAGTCCTTTGTGATCGTCGGGTTCCCTTAAAACTAAAGGTAAGTTCTATAGAACAGCTATAAAACTTACTATGTTATATGATTCCGAGTGTTGGACTGTGAAAAAGGATCATGTGCAAAAATTGTGTATTGCTGAGATGAGGATGTTGAGATAGATGAGTGGTAGAACTAGAAAAGATAAATTAAGAATGGATATATATGTAAGGATTTAGGGGTAGCTCCCATTGACATTAAGTTTAGGGAGACTAGGTTGTGATAGTTTGGTCACATATATCGTCGATCAAGTTCGGTACCAATTAAGAGGTGTGATAGAATTAGAGTGGAGGGTAGAAGACATCGAGGAAGACCTAAGATGAGGTGGTTGGATGTAGTTAGAAAAGACTTGGTATTGCTACTTATACTTTTAATTTGACATTGAATAGATTAAGATGGCGGGACATGATTCATGTAGTCGATCCCAATTAGTTGGGATAAGGCTTTGATGATGATGATGATGAGATTGGAACGGATGTGATTTGGTGGGGTTCCCAATTCCTCCCTCAATAGTGATAATAAACAATTGAATCATCCAGAATCAATCGGAAGTGTGCCTTAATTGGATGACCCCAAGTGGATTCCAACACTATCTGATTCCTCGGAAGTAAAGAAGGGAAAGGAAAATGGGATTTGCTTGAATTAGGCTGCTAACCATCTTGGGCTTAAAGTATATATGATGGGAAGGTCCAAACTCCCGCAATCTCATCTATACTCCAGTCACATAAGAAATTTCTAGGCAGGCCACATCTTGGATCCGTAGTAGAATCCTTAAGCGACTTACCTTCACTGGAGATTAACACTTCTGGGATTAGCTCAGTTTCTCCATGTTCAAGCTCAGGAATCAAAGCGGATGTCAGTGTTGATACGTTCGACTGCAGCATTGATGTGGGCCATATCTCAATGACTGTTAATACTAGAGACACTTGAGCAATCTCGGAGTAGCAGATGAAGGTTGCAACAATAAATTATGTTTGCCATCTTCACATGTCTTTCCCTCCTCAGCAGGAATATGTGATCCACCTTCTTTAGTGATCGCTTCAACAACCTCATCGTTATAATGTTGGTGATAGCCTCAAAACCTTCCCTTGGAAGCCACAGGACACTAATTCCACCACTTGTATACTTTGGCTAGGGTTCCATATGCACTTCCCTACAGCCCTTTTCGAAGTCCCTGGACGACCTATGATGCCACATCAGTTATAGCATCATGCCATGCTTGATCTGCAGGAGTTATGGGAAATACTTGTTGTCATGCTCCTCTAATCCATTTTAACTGGATGGGCATAATCAACAGAACACTCCTCCCTTGATATTGAACCCTTGATATTGAACCCTCATTTGAGCCGGACACAACCTGCTTAGGCCCAAGCTCATGTGTAAGTCAAGTGAACTAGGCCCACTAACCTGCAGTCTCGAAAAGTTCATCCAACTCACTCATCTTCCTCCTCACGATCTCCCCCTATTCTGCTTCTGAATTCTTGTAAGCTTGAATGAGCTCCTTGTAGGTCCTCATATAAAAATAACTTGATTTGATATCCATATGATATGTTCTGGTGAGATCCATGACTCTTTCATTAAATGAGCACATGATTTGATCCATTAAGTAGATTTTGTAAGTTCATGACTCCATTTATGATATGCAATATGCTTCATGCGACCTAAGGACATGTATGATTCTAGCTATGCAAGGTATGATTATGCGCCCATGTGCCCAGTTCTGATATCGATCCGATCCGAGTCGGATTGGCCAAGTCGGCTGATCCAATGGAAGAAAGGCCGATCCAGGATCTGGCCGATTTTCTTTTTTATATATATTATTTGTACTTTGCCCCCTAGAATCAGATTGGCCGATTCTGCATTGCATGTATGTCCCATGATATGAAGCTCTTCGTATGTTGGAGGTTGATTCTGGGGCATGTGGATTCACATGCTAGACACATGTGACTATGTATGAAGTATGCAATTTCATATGGAATATTCAATTGACCAGCTGATCGATTGACTATCATTTTTGAAAATCTGCATAAGAATCCTTCATATGATTTCACATTATGGCCATACTTTAGCATATTCATTACTCATTAGACATATGCTACATGTTAGAATACCTTGACAATCTTTTGGATATAATTATGTAGAATTTGATTTTCCAAAGTTCTACTGTATGATATTTCACGTGTGGGATTCAGACGTCCACTAGGTCCTATATCTTTGCACGCCTCCAGCACACAGTTGCATTCCTACATCCTCCAACAAGATGGGCCTTCATTTAGGCACCAATAACATTGTCCTTCTGACAGCAGATTAACCCTAAGGAACCTAGAGCTCCACCTTGGCTTCCAACAGAAACTAATCTGCAGACTGGGTCTATAGGCAATCTTCCATCCCTCTTTTTCTATGCTACTTACAGTCCCCTTTAGACTAAGAGTTTCAGAATCAATTAGGATTGGCATGGGTCAGCTCAATTTTCAGTCGACCATGCCAATCCCGTGCGACCTTTCCAAACCCCACTTGGATGGATCGGCCAATGGAATCAGAATCAGCTGATCTGTCCTTGGATTGGGCCAATCTGCTTCCCAACAGGTAGTTTGACTAGCCACTTGGCAGTCCAACTAGCCGATGTTGGCCGTTTGCAAATGGCTAGCAATGGCTAGCTGGGGCCTTGAGGGTCTGTATGAAGCCCCCAATACCCCTCTTAAGGCACCAGAAGCCTCTCTCTCACACATGTTTACTTCGTATCCGTCCTCTGCATGCTCAATTTTTTTTTTTAACACTAGAGCTCCAAGTTTGGGCAGGCCAACCCAAACCCGCATGGATCAACCCAAAGATTGGGTCCAGTTGTACCCAAACTAGTTTGGGTTTTGTTGGGTTTGGTTTGAGCCTACACTTAACTCGATCTCTTTTCAAGTTGGATTGGGTTAGACCCTCAAGTCAACCCAACCCTCAAAAACTCAAGAAAGTTGTTAAAAATAATATTATATATGAAATAAATTAAATTTTATGACATATTCTTCAGATTGCCGTCGGTTGGGTTGGGTTGGGCTGGATGTGTTTTAACTCAGGTTTAGGATTGGGTCAGGCTGGGAAAAGTTAACATTCAGGATCTTCAGGTTGTGTCAGGTTAGTACTTGGTTGTGTTGAAGGACTCATGGTGAGTTGGGTTAAGGTTGACCTTAACCCAGGCCAACCTGGCCCAAGTTGCAGCCCTATTTTTTCAATTTCAAAACCCATCGGTTTTTGGCCTACCATTCTGGGGACCAATCCCATGCTTGGCTTCCTTGCTTTAGATGCTTACCCTCTTGCTTGCCATTACCATCCTGGTCTTCATTCACGTCGCTCCCGCTGCTTATCCCATCACTTTTTTTTTTTGGCATTCCTTGAGCGAATAAATGAGAATTCGTAAGCAATTCAATAATTTCATCCTACATCATCACATCATGTTAGTTTCTACCTGTTGCAATGTCCTTAACTCCCTCCTGTCATAATCATGTGTGATGAAGTCCTCAAGACCAATGGATCATTTGGATGATAGTATATTGTTATCAATGGAGGGCAGAATCAGCCGATCCCGATCTGGATCATCCAATCCGGATTGGGATTGGCGGGTTCCGATGCGGTCGGAATCGGCCGATCCCCGGCGATTCCAATCGATGTTCAGCCAGAATCAGCCGATCCAATCCCGATTCAGATCAGGATCGGCGGGTCCCAATCCGTGCCGGAATTCCCTGGACTTATCATTGCCAATATTGATCATAACTTATATCTGGGTTATTTCTTGGATAAATATATATCTGGGTTATGCAAGGATCCAAGGAGCTTATGGGTTTATGAGTGGCTTGAGGTCTACCCTGTAAAAGCCGACAAGTATCTGGCTGGAACCTCTGGCAGATTAGTGTTATGTTGAAAGCATGGACTTGAGAAATAGGATTATCCAGATTATCCGGGGATTCACTTACTGCCAAAACAGATCAAGATTTGTCAATCTTATGCTGGTTTGTCTAATCCTACAATTTTAGGGATCCCAAAGACCTTCATCAAGGAGAAAAGAAGGAAATCACCCACAATGGACCCTAAATCACAGTCCATAATCCCCTTGAGGCTAGAAAGTTTTTTATGGGAAGTATCCTAACCATTGCTCTGATTAAGCTTATTCATGGAGCAACTCTTACAAGTTCAACCGCCAATGGAGCATTCTTCCTCATCAAGATTGGGATGCCTTTTATCAGATTGTAATTATTCTATTTCCAGAACACTTAATGTGAGGCCTTCTTTCAATACGAGAGAATGTGGAGCAGCACTGGTTGATGTTCAGATTGATTGGGATTGAGTGGCCGGCACCTAGACCAATTTATCAACAACCATAACCCCAAGCCAGGAATGTCCATTTCCCTGGGGATACAAAATCCCACTTTATTCTCTGTCAGGATGATCAATCTATTGTCAAGCATATTATAGGGTTCGACTTTGCAGTGCACGGAGACAGGGAAAAATGAGTTTATCAAACTCCGGCGGTTTCTGGATGCATTAACTGGAGTGCATTTGGCTTAGAGAGTCTTCGATAAGAGAGTAGAAGGCAAGTGTGACTTAGACATCCTTCAATAATTTATTGTGATCCCTCCGAATAGGCACAAGCTTATTCGCAAATGTCTCTTCCATTAAGACCTTGAGTTTTGAAATACAACCATGATAATCATTCATTATTTGCTCAAATGATTATTATTCACTAGTGTTTTTTATTCGTATTTTACTGTATTACAATAAAATTTGAAAACATAGGCATTTTTTCTAAACAATTCGTAAAAATAACAATCAATTAAACAACGGAAAAAAAAAATCCGATTAGTCGGTTAATAGTACTTCTAGTAATAATTCACTAAGTTAATAACGCCAGTCTATTCCCACTTTAGGTAGAAGAAATCTATTAATTCTTTTATTCTTGTTAGTAAGATGGATGTTGTACTAACAAATAACCCTGGAAGCTAAAAGAGGGTAACCTGAGCAATCGCGATAATTAGGTTCCTTGATATTCCTGGTATACTAGATGCTATCATAATCGCACATACAGTCATATTCGATTCGATGCTATGTAGTTAGAGGCGAGAGGCGACCGGGGGTTCGCCTCAGCCTGAGGTAATGTATCCTCTCATAAATCATTATGAAGGAAGAAAATGACAATACAAAGAAAATAAAGACAACATCCATGATAATCATATGTAAGATTCTGAGAAGCACTAATCATGCCCAATATGTAATGTTCTAAGACCATCCACTACTCATATACATAGTGGATGGCCTTAGGAATCATAAAAAATAAGAAAAAGTGTGATAGAATGTAAGAGAAAAGGGTACTAGACATTGTTAAAAGAGGTATTAGTCACTTCAGAATAATTAAAAATAAGGAAAAACAGTACCACATAACTTGAAGAGAAACAAGCATATGGTATAGACATCATAGGCAAGGGCCTAAGTGAGTGAGGCGAACATGAGGCGAGGCAAGGCGTTTTGGCTCGCCTCAACCTACTTCATTGCCTAGGCAAGCGAGGTGATCGCCCTTGATAACATAGATTCGATGGAATTGTTTGATCTTAAATGAGATTTTTTTTATAATTTTGCATGTGAGGGGTTACTTGTTGGTTTCATCCAGCCTTTAGTAAGTTGATTATTTTCAGATAATAGTTGGTAGAAACAATGCTAGTTCTATTGAAACCAAGAAATAAATGTCTGTTTGCTATCCACACCACAATAGATAAGAGTTTTCCCCAAAAAAAAAAAAAAAAAAACTGCTAGTGGAGGAAGACCTTCTAGGGATAAGAGACATGGGGCTGAAGAGAGCGAAAGAAGGGTCTTTCATGTGTAATCCTGCATTATCAAGGGTAATCCTGCATTATCTCCATTTGCTATATTTTGTCCTTGTACCCACTTTTTTTCTCTGATTTTTTATCCGATCTTTTATTACTGTCAAAAGCATAACATTTCAACAATTTTGTTTTCCATCAATTTTCATCCATTTGTAACATGCACAAATTTGGCTGCTCCGTTTCCCTCTTGAATGCAGATGACTTCCGTTTATTTTGTGGAGACCTTGGCAATGAAGTGAATGATGATGTTCTTTCAAAGGCATTTTCAAGATTTCCCTCATTCAACATGGCTAAAGTGAGTTACTTTGTTTTGTGTTTTTCTCACGTATAACGGAGTGAAATTAAAAAGGGTTTCAGGGTGTATTTTCAATGTTCCAAGAGTTCTATGAATCTTTTATGGTGGTCGGCATTTTCTCTTGGGCTTAACAGTCTTCCGTAAAGTGAGTGAGGTTACAATTCCTTTGTCTTTAGTACATTATAACAGCACAATGATTTAGACAATGGTTCACAGTTTTCTTTTCATATATGAATGTTTTGAATTCTCATGTTATTGCTCAAAATTTTAGGCCCAAAAATATCTATGCAGTGGAACAAGAGCAATTCTTTCATTCTTTTGCTTATATTTTATTTTTTATTTTCCATTTGTGGTTCATCAATTTGCAAGTACCAATGTGATCTCGTTATTCTATATGTACAAACCTGGGATCATTTTTCTGAATTATAGCATAATATGTGGCAAAGGTGTTGATTCTTTGTGTTTGGATTATTCTCATCTTTATTCTAATTTCTAGGATAAACTTTGTTTTCAGTTCATGACATACTGAGCACTTTTTGCTTGTGTCTTTATTCTGCAGGTGGTCAGGGACAAGAGGACTGGCAAAACCCGGGGCTATGGATTTGTGAGTTTTGCCAACCCATCTGACCTTGCAGCGGCATTGAAAGAAATGAATGGTGCGTCTTCCTTGATGATGTTCATGGTTCAACGCATGGACATGTGATTGGCTTGCTTTCTCAGTTAATCAACTTGTAATGTTTCCTATTGATCCATGCATTGCAGGCAAGTATGTTGGGAATCGCCCCATCAAACTGCGTAAGAGCACATGGAAGGAGAGGACAGATGCTGAGGCTCTGGAAAGGCAGAAGGTAAGGTCAACACTTCCCATCAGGCAGTTACACCGCACAACTCCCGGTACTTGGACCATATGGTCAACTTGGCCAGTTGAGTGAGCTGACATGACGACTCCCATAATACTTTGATTGTCAAATACAATTTTCGATTGACAATACATATTTCGATTGACAAATACATATTTAGATTGACAAACACAGTTCTCGATTGACAAATACAATTTTCAATTGACAAATATAATTATCAAAATATGTATTTGTCAATCGAAATCTATGTTTGTCAATCCGAAATCTGTATTTGTCAGGCGAAATATTATAGGGCTGGCTATGTCAACTCGTCCAGCTGGCCAAGTTGGCCACGTGGTCCAACCGCACAAAGTTATGCGGCACAACTTGGTTGTGCAGCAAGTATTACTGTACTTTTTTAGGTCATTCATTTCCAGGTAATGTGTAATATTCACTACTTCACTTGGTTGACCCTTTTAGAACCACGCCCAGAAGAAACTGAAGCAACCAAGAAGAGGTATTTTGCACAAATAAAGTTTTTGCTTGCTGACTGGAGGCATGATTTATCCTCCGAGGTAACAATCCTGTAGTAGTAGTTTCACAGCAGTTTACATCCTTACAAGTTCTTTTTTTGTCAACATCATGATATGAGTTAAATACAATGTTAATGAGGCAAACATTTATTCAATGAATCGATGCTAGGTCATTGTTTCTCCTGGCTAATGAGCTCGTGTCCGGCGGGATCTGCAGGCTGCAGCAGTGGTACACAGAACTTGACTTGGTCATGAAGAGTGAAGAGTGAAACGTTAGAGCTTTGCCTTTTTCCGCTATTGCTGCTGTTGTTTGCTTGGCATAGTTCTGTTACACAAACATTATAACAAATCAAGGAACATTTTAAGTTGGTTTTCTCTAGCTTGATAACGTGTTTAATAATTTCCACTTGGTGAGGATTGAATGGTGCATGTGTACATAAAGCGTTGGGCAATCGTTGCGCCCCGCTACTGTACCATGTCAATAGTCTTGTTTATGATATACCTTTGAGCCTGGACTAAACTAGTCTCTACTAAACATGGATTATACCGGCCAGCAGACTAGTGTCAGGAGATCAGAGATGTGTGCGAACCTTTTATATATCAGACCTTTAATACTTTCCGATCTATGATGATTGATGAAAATATGATCAGTTTTTAACTTTTTCAATATGGACGTAAAAGCAAGCTCATTTATTAAACTATATAGAGTCTAAGAAAATGAATTTGCTTTTAGATCCACTTAAAATTCAAATTTCAAATAAATAAAAAAGAAACCTAAAAGGCAATCTGATTACCCATCTCCTAAATGATTTTATTGTCTCCAACATTGCTTTAGCTGTACCTATTACAGTTGTAGGTTCATCCAGATCCTGCCTCGATCACTTGTGCAAATGAGTTGAGTCTTGCCTCAAATTTGGTTCAATTGATTTTATTCGAGTTTGAATTTGAGTTGAATATTTCCGATCTATGATGATTGATGAAAATTTGAGTTGAATGTTATGATGGTTGGTCAAGTTTGGTTCGTTTACGTGTTGAACAAGTTTGAGTCAAGTTTTGAGTAGCTTACGACTTCAATGAGTTCATGGCAGACTTAGTCTACATTTTGTTAATTTAAATTTTAAAACTCAGGTGGATATCAGTTGCTTTGTACCCTAGTTGTTTCGTAGAAAACTCTATAGGATATTTCATAAAAAAACTCTCTAATTTTTTAAAGTGTATCCCATGCTGTACAATAAGTATTACTCAAAACATAATTCAACTGATTCAACTCGGATCGAATTCTATGTTGCCTACATTAATCGAATAGTTTGGCGGTCGTGACGATCGTCCAACATGGTTACCTAATGTACTCTCAAGACATTAGGCCACGTCGCAACGCCCTTAGCTTTCACTTGGCTACGTTCTCATTTTCATGTTGTGAAATGTTGAAATGTCGTGCCATAAACGCCGTTCACATAAATCCCTCATTGTGTATTGTTACAAGTGCACCCCGCGACGACCATTCACGCACTATTACTACTTCATGCTCAGAGATAATGAAAAGATAAAAGCTATTGAGTTCGATGTGCATTAGATCTACTATACCTTCGCCTTTATGTCTGCATGGAAAATTAAGGGTTGGCCTCTTAACTAAAGGTCTGGTTGGTTGTATGTAAAAAATATAATTAGAAAGAAAAAATAATTTCAACGAATAAATTTTACTAAAAATTATATTCCTCGAAAAGCATTTTTCATTTGCTTGTTTTCCATTGATTGGCCCCTATCATTTCACATTCCGTTGTCAATGGGATCGCTTGGTAAGAAATAAATAAATTACTCCGTTTAACCAAGGCATCTTTGATGCAAATTACGTAAACATAAATTTGATTCCGTGTGATTGGAGAAAGATAACTTTTGATTACAATTTCACGGTATCATTTTTACACGATAATAAAAAAGGTTATTAGATCCCCCTATTGGAAGGGAGGAACATTAACGTGCCAGTGGCTCACTTATTAATATTAGCCATTTGACTTCAAGATCAGATAACACATGTTGATCAAATTCTTTTTGAAATGTGAATTAAATTTGAAGTTCTCTCAGTCCTCCACATGCTACCCATTTTTCAATGTGACACACTAACACATTAGCCCTCTCTCAGAAAATCAAGCAACATCCCCTTTTGGAGGTTCATGAATCAGGATGACCCTTTATTCATCATAACAAAACAGTTACTTGGAGCATATTTTTTCATCGTATATATTTACAAAGTCTTTATAGTAGAGCAAATAGAAATTCATAAATTTTTTCACATAACCATCACATTATGTCTTTTCGGATGATTATTTGAAGCTTGAAAGTCTCACTGCACGAAATAATATTCTCTGACCTTATCATCGACAGTAGAATACTGAGACTTGAATCCAAGGTCTCTCAAAAGAAAGAACCTGTAACACTGAGCTACTGACTACTTGGTGTTTATTTTGAAGGATATGTGTGAAAGTCTGTGATTTGGCAAACACTTCTATTTATGTTAGAAAGTCGTGTTAGACACTCGGACATGACATGGCACTTAGACATCCGTATCAAATCCTCTACTTTAAGATTTCAAAGTAAATACTAGAGATTTCTTAGAATACCTAATATATCTTCTCAAAATACTTGTCTACATAATAGAATTCAATATATTTTAGTTATATCATTTATATTTTAAATAAATTATAGTAATTATATTTTATTATATACATATATAACTAGGTATTCATGTGTATATATTCATATATTCTTCGTGTCCTCGTGTCTGATTTTTAAGATATTGTCGTGTCTGACACACGTGTCTATGTTGACAATGACACTCATATCCATGTCCCACAAATCATAGGTAAAAGTAATTTGTAAAGAATGTTCTCTTTATATTCGGGTGGGGAGGCTACGTTTGCCTATGTTTCAAAGTAAGGGTGTTATAAACGTATTCCTTCCAAAGAGTAAATTATGAAATTACATCTTATGTTACTACATTTGCCTATGTTTATCATTACCACGGAAACAAAGTTTTAAAAGCTACCTTTAAAATTGTGTTAACATATTTACGCATATTTTTCTGTAAAAAAAAATCCTTTAATTTAATTTTTTAGTTAAAATACATCTCATGTTATTACATTTGCCTATGTTTATCATTGTCACGGGAACAAAGTTTTAAAAGCTACCTTTAAAATTGTGTTAACATATTTATGCATATTTTTTCTGTAAAAAAAATCCTTTAATTTCATTTTTTAGTTTATGGCTCTCTAATTTACCGAATTTAGTAAAAGAACTCCTATAATCTCTACATTTAGAAAAAATTACACGTAATCTCACTTTGGTTTAGAAACTAATCATCCTAAATAAAATTTAAATTACACAGATTTTTATTAGATAAAGAGGTTGTGAGGAGTTTTTCTAAATTAAATAGATTAGAAGAACTAAAAGTTTTAAAAAAAATCCTTTAATTTACCTAACTATCCTTTCTACCAAAGAGAAAAGAGAACAAGGTAAGAAATTGACAAAGAACTCATTTTTGTCACTTAAAATTATGGTTAGTCCAAAACCACATTTAAGTTAAGAAAACTTCTAATTGGTTTGTACACAACAGGGGTATATTACCAAATACATTAACGATAGGAGTAATCCCACACTTCACTTTTCCACAGGAATACCATTGCAAGAAAAACTCCCTATATAATGATGCCAATGCGACGAGAATTAGGGTTTTAATCGCTCTTCCCATCTCTTAGGCGGCCTCTGCAATCGGCTCCTTGCCCGCGCGCGCGAGGGGGAGCTCGTCGCAGAAAGGAGAAACTCTGCTGCTGTCAGGTCAGGTTCACTTCTCTCTTCCTTCCTCTGTCTTGTTTCCTTTTTTTTCACCATCTTCGTCATCTATATAGCTTCCGATGATTCGTTCCCGTTGGAGTAATGTAATCTGTGGAGAGAGATCCCTTAAATCTTCTTTGTTGGATGTTATTTTACCATGATCGAGCAAGTTTTTGTTCGTTTCTTAATTTTATTGTGGATCTGCACAGATTGGTTCTTGAGTGATCCGACCTGTTCGATATTAGATGGTGGATTGGATTATATCAGATCGGACTATATCTTTTCTTTTCTTTTCTTTTTTTGGCAATTGTTGACAGTTGAGATTTTATGTTGATCTAGTTGTATGCCATATTTCCTTCTCGGAGGGTGATATTTTGTAGCTTCTCTTTGATGCTTGCTGTTTTCCGGGTGGAGATGAGCAGATGGTCCTTTATTATAATTTATAAGGCATACTTATGGTGTCCATCTTCTGTTTGTGTTCTTGGATCCTTCACATTCAAACTGAAAAATCGTGTATTCGATCTGTCGTCCTTCCTTTTCTAGGCGGCTTTGTTATGGGCAGTTTGTGGAAAATGGCAATGGACTGGTGGAACTTGCTCAAATCTTTTTGAGCGTACTCTGTTGATGCCACGGTCTATAAGCATGTCTCGGAAATTTGAAACAATTCTGGGATAAAAAATTTATGGTGTTGGGATAGTTGGCTGGTTTGATAAGTGTGTTGGCAGGTGTAAATTGGCCGAGTTGATCCTCAAATGCACTGACTGCAACTGAGCACACAGAAAGCTCGAGCCTCCAAGGAAATAGCTATCACTAAACACATCTGTATTCTTATCTCCTAGGTCTGGACCCAAAATGATCCGCATAAAAAATGTATTCTGCTGAATTGGCTTTTTCAGATCCTGATCTGTATATGAACCGGATCTGCCATTTTCTAACATCCCTGGACATGGATCGTGTGGTGGATCAAATCCACTCCACATGTAGCCACAACTCTACATTATACCGTTCATTTGAGTAATAGATTTTGGGTTTATTATAGGTTACCACAAAAAACATCAGTTCATAGATATTTCTTTTGCTGAAGGAAGAGTTATGCTCGAGCTGTCTTTCTAGCTATCATGCATAACCGTGACTGTAGTTTGGATTATAAAATAGTTTTCCCCTAGGGCATGTTTGGTATCGTGATAAGTCAGGGATACGGCTTGTGTGTCCCCGTTCCTCGTTTGGCATTACAAAAACTCACGAGGATAAGAGGGGTTAAGGGGGATAGGGATAAGGGAGCTTAACCTCATTTTTGGGGTTAGACATGGGGATAAGTCATTCCACCAAAAAGGTGGAATGACTTCTCCTCATCCCTTAACCTCATTCTACCCTCATTTGCCCCTTCTCCTAGTTCATAAGATAATAATATATTTAACTATAATAATGATTTTATTACTATCTAATGATGTTAAATATATTATTAAATAAAGTTGTTAATCAAATCGATATCACCTATAGAATATATAATATATTTATATTATATATCATTATCTTTAAATAGTGCTAATAAGTATTGTAATATTATTATATATAACATAATATCATATATTATTATCTTAAATTAGTATTAGTACTCAAATTAGTAGTATTAATACTTACATACTAGTATTAGTACTAATAAGCATTAGTATTACATCGGATTCATAAAATAACAATATAATTAACTCTAATAACTACTTTATTACTAGCTAATGACATTATATGTCATTAAATAGAAATCTTAATCAAGCCAATACGCATGGAATATATTATTATACTAAATAATACTAATAAGCATCTTTAATATATTATTATATATAATCTAATAATATATATTATTATCTTAAATAATACTAATAAATTTTTTAATATATTATTATATATAATATAATAGCATGTATTATTATCTTAAATTAATATTAGTACTTACAGTAGTAGTATTAGTACTTATATACTAGTATTAGTACTAATAAGCTTCATCATTAGCTAATTACGTTATATGTTATCGAATAGAAATCTTAATCAAACCGGTACCCATGAAATAGATTATTACATATAATATAATAATATATATTATTATATTAAATAGTACTAATAAGCATCTTTAATATATTATTATATTCTAATTATATGCTAATAATGTGTGATATAAATTGAATGCCTTTAATATATAATTAAATTCAACAACTTAGATTAAGCATGTTTTGGTGTATCATGATATGAGTAATTGAAAGCATATATATTAAATATATAATCATATATAGAATATATAGTTATATAATTAAATTCAATAACTTTAATATTTACATATAATATACTACACATATATTGAATATATAATCATATTACATAAAATAATATAAGTATACCCATGCCTTCTTGGGATTAGAAGGGTAAGAATGTCTTTTTCCACAACTTATCCTCGATGCTATCCTTATTTTCACCAAATGGAGAACATGGTTAACTTTTTTCTTATCTCCTTGCATACCAAATGCACCACAGAATAGGGATAGGAATAAATTATATCAGGTTGACTTATCCTTATTCCTTCCTATTTCTATCCTGATACTAAACATGACCTTAGAGTTTACATTAAACACAATCTTATTTTCACGTAGAAGCCATCTTCCCTGGGTTGTGGATTGTTTTAAGGTGTTTACTCTCAGTTCCTCTTATTGTAGAATTGTAGAAAATATCCTATTCGTAGAACTTGCTTTTAAGTTGAACAGTTTTTGCAAATTTTAGATGTCCATGAATACGTATTAGTTGTGGCTAATGTGTTAGATAGCATTTGGAGGCATGGTCAGATTATGGAATATTTCCATAATCTGATTATCTCACAGGTTTTGAAAAAAGTACAGATCATCCCTGTGGACCCTGAAATAGGTGAGGCTTAGGAGATGATATTAACTTGCCATCAGCCTGTGGACCCTGAAGCAGGTGAGGATTAGGAAACGATATTAACTTGTCATCGACATTTCCCAATCTCTCCATATTTAAATCTCAGTACTGTATCATTAGTGTATTACTTTTATTTTGTGGTAGCTGTGATAATCTGTTCTTTAGGGTCAGAAATGGCCGCTGGCATAGGTTAAGTATGGTGGAGAAACATTGATGTTTCTATTATAGATCTGCTGCTCATTTTATTTGTCAGAACAAGGTCTATTCTCTGTGCAGAACCCCCACAATTCACCGTGTAAACACTAAGTTTGGATTTCAAGTATTTGTGTTCTTGTTGGTTTGACAAAGTGTTGCTTCTTGTCGTGCTACATGAAACTCAAATAGTGTTGGTGTTCCTTCTTGTGGCATTGTCTCAGAATATCTTTGGTGCCTAGCTTCAGTACCTGACAATGAATCTCTTAGTTATTGGAATTAAGTAGATAGATTACTGGTACTGCGAGGTGTATTGCTCTAATGTATGTTGGGGTTTGGATTGGCTAGTAAAAGGTAAACCTTTATACATTTTGTT
The DNA here is from genome assembly GCA_030544215.1 of Zantedeschia hybrid cultivar. NCBI lineage: Eukaryota > Viridiplantae > Streptophyta > Magnoliopsida > Alismatales > Araceae > Zantedeschia > Zantedeschia hybrid cultivar. Next base: position 2,022,845 of record JARZZO010000015.1, read on the forward strand.
TTTACCTGCAATGTACTGATCATTGTTCGACAGCTGCTGTTCCATCCTCATTATTAGTACTTTCTGTGTCATCTTATTATGTGCCTGTTGTTAACTCTCTCATTTTCTGTCTTAGTGGGCTTATTTTGTATATGATACGTTACTTTGAATGAGTAGACAGTTATATGTGGATTCTTTGCCATTATATCAATGTTTGGGCTGTATGTGTGTCACCCGTGTCATGCAGTGTATGCTATTCTACGATATTCATTATTACTTCTGACAGTATCTACTTTATGATGTTACTTGTGGGGGTTTTAGCGAGAGCAACAGTACTTCTATAGCCATGGTAGACTGTTGCGATTTGTATGCATTTGCAATGTATGGAGTTGGTGGACGATGCTCTTTAATAATGCATCCGTTGTAACAAGTCCTGAACACGTGTAGGATGGATTCCCAAGTGAAGCTTGCAGTTGTGGTGAAGGTGATTGGACGCACGGGATCAAGAGGGCAAGTCACACAAGTCAGGGTCAAGTTCTTGGACGACCAGAATCGCCTTATCATGAGAAATGTGAAGGGGCCCGTCAGGGAAGGTGACATCCTCACCCTGCTCGAGTCCGAAAGGGAAGCTAGGAGACTGCGATGATGATGCTCTCTGTGAGGGGGTTTTGTTTGATCCACTCCTATTTATCTAGCATCTGTTTGTACTTTGCAACCAAATTAAAATGCGCTAGGTTTGGGTTGAGGACCCAAGTTGACGACTTAAGTTTCAAGATGCCTTAGCTACTTGTGTTGTTGGATGTCAAATTTTGCCAGTTTTGTTTCCTAAGCAACGCATTTCACTGGGTCCTTTAGTCCTTCGTCTTCTTGAGATGATCTCCATGTCGACCATGGTCCGTTGGCATTTCATAGGCAAAATCTTTGATTGCATTTTAATCTGAGCAACGAGAACACGTACTGGGCGTATTGTGCGTGGCCAACAGTTCCAGTAGTTTATTGATAAACTGTCTAGCAAGCTGCAAAGTTTTGGGCTGGCGTAATATGCCACCAGCGCAAAGGATTCACTCTGACATGATAGAAAAGAGTAACACTGGCTGTAATATCTTTTGCAATGCGGGATATCATTGGTCTACATGGGTAGCAGCATGTGAGTTAGACAACTTTTTCAAAGGTCTAACATTTCAACAAGTCGAGTCATCCTGTGCAGGATATCATAGGTACTTCTAGGAAGCAGTACATGAGTTGGGTAATTTTTTTAAAGGTGGAGTTAAATATATTTGGATATTTTGGATTAGTTTTTGCTTGTTGACTGGAGGGATGATTTATCCACCGACGTAACAATCCTGTAGTAGTAGTTTCACAGCAGTTTACATCCTTCAAGTTATTTTTTTGTCAACATCATGATATATGAGTTAAACACAATGTTAATGAGGCAAACATTTATTCAATGAATGGATGCTAGGTCATTGTTTCTCCTGGCTAATGAGCTCGTGTCCAGCGGGACCTGCAGGCCGCAGCAGTGGTACAGAGAACTTGACTTGGTCATGATGTTTAATGACGAAAAATAGTGAAGAGTGAAACGTTAGAGCTTTGCCTTTTTCCGCTATTGCTGCTGCTGTTTGCTTGGCATAGCTCTGTTACACAAACATTATAACAAATCAAGGAACATTTTAAGTTGGTTTTCTCTAGCTTGATAAGGTGCTTAATAATTTCCACTTGGTGAGGATTGGATGGTGCATGTGTACATAAAGCGTTGGGCAATCGTTGCTCCCCGCTAGTGTACTATGTCAATAGTCTTGTTTATGATATTTCTTTGAGCCTGGACTAAACTAGACTATACTAAACATGGATTATCCCGACCAGCAGACTAGTGTCGGGAGATCGGAGATGTGTACGAACCTTTTATATATCAGACCTTTAATACTTCCCGATCTATGATGACTGATGAAAATATAATCAGGTTTTAACTTTTTCAATATAGACGTAAAGGCAAGCTCATTTATTAAACTATAGAGTCTAAGAAAATGAATTTGCTTTTAGATCCACTTAAAATTTAATTTTCAAATAAATAAAAAAGAAACCTAAAGTCAATCTGATTACCCATCTCCTAAATGCTTTAGCTGTACCTATTGAGTAATATTTGCTGCAATGACCTTCACGACCTTGCGGACAGGGTCATAATAGTAGGTAAAAAAAAAATTTACTTTTTTAAAGTCGGCTCCAAGGTGTCCTAAACGTCTGTACAGTGTAATGTCTGATCAAATAATTTAAAAATAATTGAAAAATAAAAAATTAAGTCCAATAAACAGTAAAGAAATATACTTTTTTACTGTTTCTTGGTTTTGCTTTTTTATTTTTAGATTTTTTTGGGTCACCCGATCAAGTATTGCATTATACGGACGGTTAGGACACTTTGAGACAGATCTAAAAAAAATATTTTTTTCTTTAAATTTACGCACCGCAATGACCCTGCATGCTGCTGGGTCATTGTAGCAAGTAATACTCATACCTATTTTAGTTGTAGATTCATCCAGATCCTGCCCCACTTGTAGAGGTGCAAATGAATTGAGTCTTGCCTGCCTTGTTCAAATTTGTTTCAATTGATTTTAATTGAGTTTGAATTGGAGTTGAATATTATGATGGTTGTTCAAGTTTGATTTGTTTAAATATTGAACAAGTTTGAGTCAAGTATTGAGTAGTTTACGACTTCAATGAGTTCACGATAGATTTAATCTACATTTTGTTAATTTAAATTTTAAAACTCAAATCAAACTATGGCGGATATCAGTTGCTTTGCACCCTAGTTGTTTTGTAGAAAACTCTATAGAATATTTCATAAAAAACTTTAGTTTTTTAAGTTGTATCTCATGCTGTACAATAAGTATTACTCAAAACATAATTCAACTCGGATCAAATTCTATGTTGCCTACATTAATCGAATAGTTTGGCGGTGGTGACGATCACCCAACATGGTTACCTAATGTAATCTCAAGACATTGGGCCACGTCGCAACGCCCTTAGCTTTCACTTGGCTACGTTCTCATTTTCATGTTGTGAAATGTTGAAATGTCGTGCCATAAACGCCGTTCACATAAATCCCTAATTGTGTTTTGTTACAAGTGCCCCCCGCGACGACCATTCACGCACTATTACTATTTCATGCTCAGAGATAATGAAAAGATAAAAACTATTGAGTTAGATGTGCATTAGATCTACTATACCTTCCCCTTTATGTCTGCATGGAAAATTAAGGGTTGGCCTCTTAACTAAAGGTCTGGTTGGTTTTATGTAAAAAATATAATCAGAAGAAAAAATAATTTCAATGATTTTTTTTTACTAAAAACTATATTCCTCGAAAAGCATTTTTCATTTACTTGTTTTCCATTGATTGGCCCCTATCATCTCACATTCCGTTGTTAATGGGATCTCTTGGTAAGAAATAAATAAATTACTCCGTTAACCAAGACATCTTTGATGCAAATTACCTAAACGTAAATTCAATTCTATGTGATTGGAGAAAGATAACTTTTGTTACAATTTCGCGGTATCATTTTTACACGATAATAAAAAAGGTTATTAGATCCCCCTATTGGAAGGGAGGAACATCAACGTGCCAGTGGCTCACTTATTAATATATATTAGCCATCTGACTTCAAGATCAGATAACACATGTTAATCAAGTTCTTTTTTAAATTTGAATTAAATTTGAAGTTCTCTCAGTCCTCCACATGCTACCCATTTTTCAATGTGACACACTAACACATTAGCCCTCTCTCAGAAGATCAAGCAACATCTTCTTTTGGGGGTTCATGAATCAGGATGACCCTTTATTCATCGTAACAAAATAGTTACTCGAAGCATATTTTTTGATCGTATACATTTACAAAGTCTTTATAGTAGAGCAAATAGACATTCATAATTTTTTCCACATAACCATCACAGTTATGTCTTTTCGGACGATTATTTGAAGCTTGAAAGTCTCACTGCACGAAATAATATTCTATGACCTTATCATTGACAGTACGTACATGGACATAAGTCCAATGTAGGATATTGAGACTTGAATCCAAGATCTTTCAAAAGGAAGAACCTATATCACTGAGCTACAGACTACTTGGTGTTTATTTTGAAGGATATGTGTGAAAGTTTGTGATTTGATAAACACTTCTATTTATGTTAAAAAATCGTGTCAGACACTTGGACATGATATGATACTTAGACATCCGTGTCAAATCTTCTACTTTAAGATTTCAAAGTAAATACTAGAGATTTCTTAAAATACCTAATATATCTTCTCAAAATACTTGTCTACATAATAGAATTTAATATATTTTAGTTATATCATTTACATTTTAAATAAATTATAGTAATTATATTTTATTATATACATATATAACTAAGTATTCATGTGTATATATTCATACATTCTTCGTGTCCTCGTGTCTGATTTTTAAGATATTGCCGTGTCTGACACACGTGTCCATATTGACAGTGACACTCGTATCCATATCCCACAAATCATAAGTAAAAGTAATTTGTAAAGAATGATTATTCATTGGTTCAAGTAGGCCGAACCAATGTTCTCTTTATATTCGGGTGGCGTGGATATGTTAGTTTTTCACAGATGTAAGGCGCACGGACCTCATATGTAAGGGTGTAATAAATGTATTCTTTCCCAAGAGTAAATTATGAAACTACGTCTCATGTTACTACATTTGCCTATGTTTATCATTGCCACCGGAACAAAGTTTTAAAAGCTACCTTTGAAGTTGTGTTAACATATTTACGCATATTTTTTCTGTAAAAAAATCCTTTAATTTAATTTTTTTAGTTTATAGTCTCTTTAATTTACCGAATTTAGTAAAAGAACTCCTATAATCTCTACCATTGAGCAAAAAATACAGGTAATCGCACTTTGGTTTAGAAATTAATCATCCTAAATAAAATTTAGATTACACAGATTTTTATTAGATAAAGAGGTTGTAAGGAGTTTTTCTAAATTAAATAGATTAGAAGATCTAAAAGTTTTTAAAAAAATCCTTTAATTTACCTAACTATCCTTTCTACCAAAGAGAAAAGAGAACAAGGTAATAAATTGACAAAGAACTCATTTCTGTCACTTAAAATTATGGTTAATCCAAAACCACAGTAAAGTTAAGAAAACTTCTAATTGGTTTGTACACAACAGGGGTATATTACCAAATAAATTAACGACAGGAGTAATCCCACACTTCACTTTTCCACAGGAATACCATTGCAAGAAAAACTCCCTATATAATGATGCCAATGCAACGAGAATTAGGTCTTTAATCGCTCTTCCCTCTGTTAGGCGGCCTCTGCAATCGGCTCCTTGCCCGCGGGCGCGAGGGGGAGCTCGTCGCAGAAAGGAGAAACTCTGCTGCTGTCAGGTCAGGTTCACTTCTCTCTTCCTTCCTGTCTTGTTTCCTTTTCTTTTCATCATCTTCGTCATCTATATAACTTCCGATGATTCGTTCCCGTTGGAGTAATGTTATCTGTGGAGAGAGATCTCTTAAATCTTCTTTGTTGGATGTTATATTACCATGATCGAGCAAGTTTTTGTTCGTTTCTTAATTTTATTGTGGATCTGCACAGATTGGTTCTCGAGTGATCCAACCTGTTCGATATTAGGTGGTGGATTGGATTATATCAGATCCGACTAGATCTTTTCTTTCTTTTCTTTTTTTGGCAATTGTTGACAGTTGAGATTTTATTTTGGTCTAGTTGTATGCCATATTTCCTTCTCGGAGGGTGATATTTTGTAGCTTCTCTTTGATGCTTGCTGTTTTCCGGGTGGAGATGAGCAGATGGTCCTTTATTATAATTTATAAGGCATACTTATGGTGTCCATCTTCTGTTTGTGTTCTTGGATCCTTCACATTCAAACTGAAAAATCGTGTATTCGATCTGTCGTCCTTCCTTTTCTAGGCGGCTTTGTTATGGGCAGTTTGTGGAAAATGGCAATGGACTGGTGGAACTTGCTCAAATCTTTTTGAGCGTACTCTGTTGATGCCACGGTCTATAAGCATGTCTCGGAAATTTGAAACAATTCTGGGATCAAAAATTTATTGTGTTGGGATAGTTGGCTGGTTTGATAAGTGTGTTGGCAGGTGTAAATTGGCCGAGTTGATCCTCAAATGCACTGACTGCAACTGAGCACACAGAAAGCTCGAGCCTGCAAGGAAATAGCTATCACTAAACACATCTGTATTCTTATCTCCTAGGTCTGGACCCAAAATGATCCGCATAAAAAATGTATTTTGCTGAATTGGCTTTTTCAGATCCTGATCTGTATATGAACCGGATCTGCCATTTTCTAACATCCCTGGACATGGATCGTGTGGTGGATCAAATCCACTCCACATGTAGCCACAACTCTACATTATACCTTTCATTTGAGTAATAGATTTTGGGTTTATTATAGGTTACCACAAAAAAAACCAGTGCATAGATATATGATATATCTTTTGCAGAAGGAAGAGTTATGCCGAGCTGTCTTTCTGGCCATCATGCATAACCGCGACTTTAGTTTGGATTATAAAATATTTTTCCCTTACAGTTTACATTAAAGACAATCTTATTTTCATGTAGAAGCCATCTTCCCTGTGTTGTGGATTGTTTTAAGGTGTTTATCTCAGTTCCTCGTATTGTAGAAAATATCCTATTCATAGAACTTGCTTTTAAGTTGAACAGTTTTTGCACATTTTAGATGTCCATGAATACGTATTAGTTGTGGCTAATGTGTTAGATAGCATTTGGAGGCATGGTCAGATTATGGAATATTTCTGATTATCTCACAGGTTTTGAAAAAAGTACAGATCACCCCTGTGGACCCTGAAATAGGTGAGGCTTAGGCAATGATATTAACTTGCCATCAGCGTGTGGCCCTGATGTAGGTGAGGCTTAGGAAACAATATTAACTTGTCATCGACATTTCCCAATATCTCCATATTTAAATCTCAGGACTGTATCATTAGTGTATTACTTTTATTTTGTGGTAGCTGTGATAATCTATTCTTTAGGGTCAGAAATGGCTGCTGGCATAGGTTAAGTATGGTGGAGAAACATTGATGTTTCTATTATAGATCTGCTGCTCATTTTATTTGACAGAACGAGGATCTATTCTCTGTGCAGAACCCCCACAATTCACTGTGTAAACACTAAGTTTTGATTTCAAGTATTTGTGTTCTTGTTGGTTTTACAAAGTGTTGCTTCTTGTCGTGCTACATGAAACTCAAATAGTGTTGGTGTTCCTTCTTGTGGCATTGTCTCAGAATATCTTTGGTGCCTAGCTTCAGTACCTGACAATGAATCTCTTAGTTATTGGAATTAAGTATAGATTACTGGTACTGCGAGGTGTATTGCTCTAATGTATGTTGGGGTTTGGATTGGCTAGTAAAAGGTAAACCTTTATACATTTTGCTTTTACCTGCAATGTACTGATCATTGTTCGACAGCTGCTGTTCCATCCTCATTATTAGTACTTTCTGTGTCATCTTATTATGTGCCTGTTGTTAACTCTCTCATTTTCTGTCTTAGTGGGCTTATTTTGTATATGATACGTTACATTGAATGAGTAGACAGTTATATGTGGATTCTTTGCGATTATATCAATGTTTGGGTTGTATGTGTGTCACCCGTATCATGCAGTGTATGCTATTCTACGATATTCATTATTACTTTTGACAGTATCTACTTTATGATGTTACTTGTGGGGGTTTTAGCGAGAGCAACAGTACTTCTATAGCCATGGTAGACTGTTGCGATTTGTATGCATTTGCAATGTATGGAGTTGGTGGACGATGCTCTTTAATAATGCATCCGTTGTAACAAGTCCTGAACACGTGTAGGATGGATTCCCAAGTGAAGCTTGCAGTTGTGGTGAAGGTGATTGGACGCACGGGATCAAGAGGGCAAGTCACACAAGTCAGGGTCAAGTTCTTGGACGACCAGAATCGCCTTATCATGAGAAATGTGAAGGGGCCTGTCAGGGAAGGTGACATCCTCACCCTGCTCGAGTCCGAAAGGGAAGCTAGGAGACTGCGATGATGATGCTCTCTGTGAGGGGGTTTTGTTTGATCCACTCTTATTTATCTTGCATCTGTTTGTACTTTGCAACCAAATTAAAATGCGCTAGGTTTGGGTTGAGGACCCAAGTTGACGACTTAAGTTTCAAGATGCCTTAGCTACTTGTGTTGTTGGATGTCAAATTTTGCCAGTTTTGTTTCCTAAGCAACGCATTTCACTGGGTCCTTTAGTCCTTCGTCTTCTTGAGATGACCTCCATGTCGACCATGGTCCGTTGGCATTTCATAGGCAAAATCTTTGATTGCATTTTAATCTGAGCAACGAGAACACGTACTGGGCATATTGTGCGTGGCCGACAGTTCCAGTAGTTTATTGAGGATAAACTGTCTTGCAAGCTGCAAAGTTTTGGGCTGGCATAATATGCCACCAGTCCAAAGGATTCACGCCCCTAACATGATAGAGAAGAGTAATATTGGCTGCAATATCTTTTGCAATGCGGGATATCATTAGTCCACATGGGTAACAGTTGGACAAGTTTTTCAAAGGTCCAACATTTCAACAAGTTGAAGGATATCATAGGTACTCACAGGGAGCAGCACATGAGTTGGTCATTTTTTAAAAGTGGGGCTAAAAAAAAGTATATAATGTGTGTACAGTTTTGTACATGATAGGTATTTTATAATATTTGTCACGTTTATGAAATGTTTGTCATATTTAAAAAATATTTGTCATCATCTAGAAAGTTATATACGCATGCATATGGACAAATATTTTTCGAGCATGATAAATATTTCATCAACATGACTAATAATATTTATCATGTCCATAAAATATTTGTCACACGGTTCACTTCTACATATATTTGTCATGCGCTGAATTTTTCACACGCATAAAATGTTTGTTGGATCCTACCTTTGAAAAGGTTGTTCAGTCTATGTACTGCTGCTTATGTGTACTGATGATGTTAAAGGGATGATTCAACTTGTTGCAGTGCTTTTCATTTCAGCAAGTATTACTTGATAGACGATAAACATAACGTCACAATGTTGGGACCAGGACACGGGATACTAAACAAATGAACAATGCTGCACCACCATGCCAAGGCTGTCAACTGTTCTGTCTTTTTTGTTTTTATGGATCTTTGATATCAAACTCACTTGATAACTCACAACATGGCTCTCACCCCAGCTGCAGCTGTGTGGTCCAAGTTGTGAAATATTGAGGGGCGCTTGAATGTCAAACCCACCTAGAATATCCTTGTACAGTCAATGTGCGGGCTCACTGGATCTCAGTTTAACTGTTCTACGTTGGTTGGATAGAGCTGGTGGCAAATCTTGGTGGTGCACATGGATTGGATCACCAGTGTAGCCTGCTTATTGGAGCCCAACTTAGTGTCGACAATGGCTTCTAGAATACAAATTAGAATATATAGTCTATGTTGATATTGCGCTCTCTTTCTAATTTTGCTTATTCCACTGTCAAACTTAGACTAGGAGTAACAATAACATCATTCTTTTTTTTTCTCTCCCCCAGCCCCCTCCCAAACTGAAAGTTCGAAAAGGATAGATAACCAATGGTGGTTGCCGTGCCGAAAATCTGCCCTAATTTCATGGGTATGTTTCTTCCAACTTTCCATTAAGTTAAAGGTGGGTCTTCATCCCAGCCAACTAAGCTTACGCATCCATTTGAAAGCTCAGGAATTAATCATGAGAAAGGATAAGTAGCTCGTCATTCTTTGGTAAAAGTCCACATATTCGCTACTTTTTGGTTCATGTGGCGGGTTTTTCGAAAAGGGACATGGAAGAGAAAAAAAAAAAGAAGGAATTTTGCATCCAGAAACTATTGTATTTATATCTATACCCCAACTCCTATGTAATATAAAAAATATCTCCGAAAACCTTAGAGATGTTGGGGCCATATCCTTTCCGTTATGTCTATTTGCTAAATCACGGTTAAAGGTGTGAAATATTAAACCTACTGTTGGGTTAAGGAATCGACCAGATCCAATTGCAGGGGCATGCTCAGGGGCGGTTCCAGATCGACTAGATTGGGTTGCAACAATGGCGGCGGCACCTTTGGGTGCTTGCTCCGGAGCAACACAGGGAAGAAGCCCGACACTCCCACATGTCGGTGACGGCCGATGAGTGCAACGGGTGTCTATTTGGGCTCACTTCACCAAGTCCCAGCTCCAGTAGAGGATAGCCATCCCTTGGTGCTTCCGTCGGCTGCCCACCTGTACGTTCCATAGCCCATCGGTGCTCCTCCACACCATTGTTGGGTTACGGAAGATGCTAGTATTGATGTTGGCGTAGAGGGCGATGACGAGGTTGGTAGTCGGGCTTGACCCAGTCGCAGAGGTAGGGGTCAAAGATGTTCTCGGGGAAGGCGACATTTTGGACCTGGCGGTTCTGGGGGTTGATGCCGATGTTGGGGATGGCGGGCTTGTTGCCGGGGAGGATAGTGGAGCAGCCGGACTAGCAGCCATTGATGTCGAAGGGCTAGGTGGGGAAGATGGCGGGGTCGAGGGGGATCTAGTTGATGAGGTTGTTGGAGATGGAGTGAGCGCAAACGATGTTGCCCCAAACTATGCCCTTGGGCTTGTACTTGTAGAACAGGTGTTAGACGCTATTGTAGTACAAGGGCCTTGCTAGTGCTCCTCCGCCATCTGGTTCGTCACTACCACGGAGGCCCCGAATCCCGCTGCCCGCTCCTACTTCCCCACATTGGCGAAAAAGAGGGATGACCTTTGCCGAAGGTTTGCCGTGTTGTTGCCAAAGTCTGATCAGAAGAGGACGACAATGGGGTCTGCCATGATAAGCCTCACGCGGAGGCCCGCCGATAGGCTGTGGAGGAGAAGGTGGGGTCGTTGAGGAGCCCCCCGTTGCAGAAGGCTAGGGCCGTAGCATTTGGATGAATATTAGGTAGGAGTTAACGGTTCTGTGACGGGAGGGATATAACTGCAACATTTTTGAGGTTTCAGAGGGCATTTTCTACATTAGGTGGGAGTTGGAGGTATAAATACAAATATGCTACTTTTCAGGAGTATAAATGTAAAAATTTCCACACAAAAAAGTGGCATGGCAACCTATAATGCTGATAATTCATACTCGGCAGTTCGATGCATAATTAACAAGGATCCCTGGTTGTGTAATTCTTGTACTCTGATTATGAATAACCAAAATCTCCATGTTGTTCACAAATTGCTGACTTCTATTCTGATTATGTTGGACCAACAAGATTTAGTATTGCTGTTAAAAAAGGGTTGCTCTGTAGCGGAAGCAGAATTCTGGAGTGCGAACAACACAATTGTGCTCTTTTTACACAACTTTCAATGGAGTACTGGATCATGTTCATCGGAAAAAGGCTTGGTCACACACAATTTCAGAACAACACTATAATGGCACAGCATCTGTTGCCCTCTAGAACCTATCATGTAGCTTATTATTCTCACAAATGAGAACAACAAGTATGTTTGGCGAAGACATGGAGCCAAAGCCTTTTATTAACTATACTGGCTAGCAACGGAACCAAATGGGATGCCTCTGCAGATTAACCTGCAGCTGCTGCCGCCCCAAAGTCGGCATCTCTAATTGCATGCAGCTCCACAACGACATCTTCCATATGCATTCACTCAGTTGGCGACTCTTTAGTGAGACCAGTTCTCATCGTGCGGATGAAGCAGTTTCTCATAATTTCTCTCAATAGCCCATGCCGCCTCTGAACAATATTATTCTGAGGTCGCTCCACCTCTTCAACCGATGAAACAATTTTGTTCGTCAACTCGAAGAGTTGGATCGAATTGGATTTTTCATGATCCGGTACGAGTCGGATCGCCTCGTGCCGATTCGTACGAGTCATACGGAAAAATTCTTCCAAATCCTACATATTTGATCGAATTGTATCAACTCGGATTCACTCTGAGTCAGTATGAGTCGATCCGATACGACAAACTATAGGAACAAGAGGTGAGTCAATAATATCTATAACTTGTTTCAAAAGTGCTGCATCGACGAATCTGGGCAGCGTCAAGCCATTGCTGAACATGTCATCCACTTGGTCATCTTCCAGTGAACAGTTCCAAGAGCAGTACCCCAAAACTGTAGACATCCCCAGATGTGGAGATAGGGCCCCCCAAACCATACTCTCCAACAGAAAAAATTACTAGAAGACATCATGCATTATAGTGCTTCGACATAGAAGAGTAGTATAATCCTTCTTAGATGCTGAAGTGAAAGTTTAGTACAAGAAATCACTAGGGGCATCGTTAAAAGCTAAAATGCAGATAGAAGAGATGTAACTATAACTAGGGGGTCATTTTGGTTTAAGGTCAAACATTATAAAATATTCATTTTGAAATCACCGATTTTAAACTAAAATCCTTCATTTTAGAATCATTAGTTTTAAAACCTCTGATTTTGATTTTAAAAAGTTTTAGACTGATGACTGAAATCGCATAAGAAAAGTACTACATGAGTCAACTAATTTTAAATTCCACCGATTTGTAGTGTTACAAACATAAAACATCCAGCAATTTATGATGTTCCAAACGTATAGAAAATATTGTAAGATAATTAAACATAAGAATAATATAGTTTTTCGATAATTTTATAGGGATAATTATATATATAATCCTTTCAAAATCAAAATTAAACTTTTATTTTTTATAATCCCTTCGCATGTCAATTGTTGCCCCTGCCATTGCCATCCGTTCGCATCTTGTTAGATATCTCTTATCTAATCGTAATTAACCTTTAACCAAAGTTTAGGATGTCTAAAATCTACTTGTTCTTTCCTCAACTCTCTTTCCATCTCTCTCTCACTTTGGCACAATGTGTCCATCAAAAGAATACCTTTTTGTAGGCCTATTTTTATCCAAACATTTAATATAATGGTTAAAGATAAAATATTCATTATATCCTAAATAGAAATTAACTATATGAGCATTTTTGCAAGTATTACGATACAATGATGCTAATTATGATAACATGAAAATAAGATAGACAAATTTGTAATTTCATTTTTAATAGGCTTATACATGTAATTATCTCTATTTTATAATATTTTATATCTAACCAAATCAACCTTGAATTTGATGTGAAAGCGTAGAATAGAAGGATAAAAAATATATATATAGAAAGCATACATATGAGGCCTCTATGTACCTGGAGCAACATAGTCCCAAAAAAAAAAAAAAAAGGTACCTGGAGTAACATACCAATGGAGCCCTTTACTCAAATGGAACTAGCTGGCGTTCCAGGATCCTCGCTTACAATTGGAATCAAAAACCTTGCTAATCCAAAGTCACCCACGTGTGCAGTCATGTCCTCGTCTAGAAAGACATTCTTTGGCTTCAAGTTTCTATGAACAATCGGTGAATTAGGGCAGTGGTTCTAAGTATAATTCTGCGCGGAGGCGATATCGATGACTATGTAACAACCTCCTTACAAAAGTCCATCGTTCTTATAACCCAGCTCGAAATTTTAAATTTTTATTGTAAAAATTTAAATTTAATAAGGTAAATTATAAATTTAAGTATAAGGTGACTTCATTGGATATTTTAGATGACTCACACGACTCTAGTTTCACTCGGAACTCAGTTTTACTGAAATTTTTACATATTATTATAATTTTTATTTATAATTTAATAAAAAATTCATTGAGTGCATCTGGAAGAAAAAATTTCTCATAACAAAGTGTATCATTTTTATTAAAGCAAATTATTTTTATAATGAATAAAATATATTTTTTTAACATTTTTAATATAACAAAAATTAAATATCGATAGATTTAATAATTATCCAAATGACTTCACTGGACAAAGTTTCTACGTCCGACACTGCTTATACCATCTCCACTTAGATCTGGATGCAACCACATTTCTAGGTTTCCATTAGGCATGAACTCATACACCAAAGCTTTGAAATCACGGCCACCGAAATCGATGCTGGAACAAGAGATTATGATCTTCACAAGATTTCGATGCCTAATGTTCCTCAAAGCTTCACACTCGGCTGCCAAGAAACTCCTCGAAGCACCTCGTTGTTCAAGGTTGAGTACTTCCACATGCCAATAAGATTTCTTGGAGAGAATCCATACATAGCTTTACATAGTTCATGGTATGTTATACCTTAGATCTTGGGTTCAATATGTATACTTTTACCATGAACCTAGAATATCGGGTAAGATATAAGTCTCTGCCATGATCTTAGGTTTAATATGTAGATCTTCAGTCTACATATTAGGGCCTTACCATGATCTTAGGTTTAATAAGATTCGGAAATATGGATACCATTTCAGCAAACACCCTATAGTACTAGTTAGTCTTTAATCAAAGTTAAAAATGACTAAAATATCATCATTCTTTGTTCAATTCTTTATCTCTCTTTTCATCTACTTGTCTATCTCTCTTTCTCTTTCTTTGGCATAATGTGTCACTCAAAAAAATAACTTTTTGTAAGGATATTTTTGTTTAAAGATTAAATTTAATAGTTTGAAAATAAAATTATTAACATAAATTAACCACAGGCATTTTTGCAAGTATTGTGATACAATGAGATTATCTATAATAGTATGAAAATAAGATAGACAAATCTGCAATTTCGCGAAGTTCGTTCAAAGTTTATCATAAACTCAACTATTTCTATACAAAATAATTATAAGATTTTTACATATACCTTATAGATTACATTATTTGTATGTATACATTTGACTCCCATGTATTATAATAAATACTCTTGACAAATATATTTTTCCTATATTACATCCTAACAGGGGCGTAGGATTTTATCAAAGAATGGCAAGCTACCTTCCCCTTTCTCATGATTCATAAGGTTTCAAATATATGTGTGGACTCAATTGGCTGGTGTGAGAACTTACATGTTTACTAAATGGAAAGTAAGAAGCAACATAGCCATGAAAGGGTTGGAGCTCAGACACTGGTTGCCTATCCATCATTTTCAGACTTTCACCCCAATTTGTTTGCATAATAGATTATCCAGAATTATTTATCCGGAATAACTTATATTAGAATAAGGAGTGTTTAGTTTTGATAGTTCTATGGGACCTACTAGCGGAATAGAAAGGATAAGTAATTCTTAGGTCTAGGGTCGAATTCCTTATTCTTCTTATTCTAGTATAAGCAACTCTAACGCGGTATAAGTCATTCCGCCCATCAAACTAGAATTAACCTTATTCGAAGAATAAGAAGCTTTATTCTTCTACTATTCACCAATCAAAGTGGCGCTCAATTTGGGGGAATAAGAAGGGGAAATGCATGTTAGGTAGTGATTACCAAGTCTGGTGGAGAAGTGGTCTGCGGATGTACAAGCGTGTTTGGCAAAAATTTTACTTGAAAATCACTTTTGACTTTCATTTTTCACATATAATGACTCAAGAGAAAGAGATTATAATTAATTTGGTTTCTTACAAAAGTCAATACTTTCATAACAACTTCACTTTTTCTCCAATCTTGAGAGCTTTCAACTTTAGGTTGCAAGGCTAAACATAAGTAAAATGTTACATAAATGACTTTTAAGATCCAAATGCTTCTACAAAAAAATAACTAAATGGACGTTAAAAAAAAAAAGTTTCGAAATGGAAGCTGTGCGAAACACAGCGTGAAGAGGTGTTGTATACATAATAAAGGATTTACATGAATACTCTCACAATACGAAGTATTCTAGTGTCTACCTTTATATTATGGGTTTTTTTATCTCAATTTTTATAAATTTAACAATTTTAATAAATCTTTGTATCTAATATATTTTAATATCAGTTACAGTATGCTTGAAGTTTCTTACTTCTAATCTTCTCTTTTTACTTGCGTCAACCTTTATTACTTTACCATAGTAAAACATTGATTAACAATAGAAATTTCTTTCATATCCCTAGTTAAATACTGATTTGATTAACCATATGTTGGAGTCTCTCTCTATGCCCACCTGTTAATATACCAAATAAACTTCTCTTAGCCTTCTCTTCTCCTCGTTTGGCCGAGGAAATCATGCTCTAAAAATCCCAAATCCCTCAGTTACCCGCATAAAACATTTTTTCCCAAGACAAATCTTACGTGGATTCCTTGTTTTTTTTAGGTACAGCATGCAATGCAGAAAATGGGCGTGGATTACAATATTTAATTAGAGTGCACTACTTGTCTAACTTTTACCATCCTTTTGACTTTAGAAAAGAGGATGTGCTGACTTTCTGCAGCATTTATTATCTTTCACCTATTTTTGAAGATGACATCTTTTTATCTGAAAAATACACTTTGTCTTCAAAATGGTTAAACAGAAAGTAATAAAATTACAAACGAAATGATAAAATTGTAAAAAAAAGTGACAAAAGATTATGTAAGAAATGATACAAATGGCGAAAGGTGATAAAAATGAATATGAAGTGATAAAATTATATAAAAAATAATTAAATTAAATAAAAAGTGATAACAAATTATATAAGAAGTTATAAAAATGATAAAAATGTGAAAAAAAGAATAAGAAGTGATAAAACTGCATAAGAAATGATAAAAACAGTGTAGAAATTAAGAAGTGATAAAATTGAACGTGAAATGATAAAATTATATAAGAAGTGATAATAAATTACGTACGAAGTGATAAAATGAACAAGAAGTAATAGAACTGTGTAGAAAATGGTAATAAATTGTTTATGAATTGATAAAAGATACATAAGAAGTGATAAAATTATAAAAGAAGTAATAATAATTGTGTAAAAATTAGAAAATGATAAAAATAAGTAGAAAGTAATAAAATAATATAAGAAGCGATAAGAACTTGTGTACAAAGTGATAAACATGAATAAGATGTGATAAGGTGATAGGTGGTAGGTGGTAGGACTGAAACTAGAAAGAGTATCTTTGACATAAAAAATGTCATTTTTAACAGGAGGTTAGACGACGAGACAGACGAGAAATAGGGTTAGAAAACTTGCTCGTTCTCTTCTCTACGGTAAGAAAGGTGGATAGATGGAAATCGGATAATCGTGCTTGCTCTCTCTCTCTCTCTCTCAGAGAAATCATCCGCTCCACCCCTCCAACACACACACACACTGAAAGCCCCAAAAGGATCGGCGCAACCCATGGCGGTTGCCTTGTCCGAGCTCCACCTCAGCTACCGCTTCCCCCAGTGTCCCCGCAGAACACCCTCGCGATCACCACCATGCCCCTGCAGCGTCCTCCCCACCATCCACTGCAGCGGACGCCCCAACCTCGACCCCTCCCCCGCCCCCACCCCGACTAGAAGAAACCCACCTGCCCGTGGCCCTTCTCTGCTCCCCAAGCCTCCTCGTTTGCCGCCACCGGCTTCCCGGCAGGACCCCCACCGCCTCCTCAGACGCGCCTGCACGGCCGGCAACTACGGCGAGGCCCTCGACATCCTCGAGTACACCGTCGGCAGGGGCCAGCGGCCCAGCCTTCCCCTCTGCACCAAGCTCATCCGGGGCTTCTGCAACCAGCGCGACGTCTGCCGTGCCGCCCGGGTGATGGCCATCCTCGAGGCCCACGGCGACCCCGACGTGTTCGCCTACAACGCCCTCTTCGATGGCCTCTGCAAGGCCAAGCGCATCGAGCAAGCCATGGAGGCGCTGGAACGCATGCGCCGCCGCGGCGTCTCCCCCGACACCGTCACCTGCAACATCTTGCTGGGGAGCCTGTGCGACCAGGGGAAGCTGGGCCTGGCCGTGGAGGTGTTCGACCGGCTGCTGCGGGACGACTGCCACCCCACGGTGGTCACCTTCACGATCCCGATTGAGGGGGCCATCGCCGAGCGCGGCGGCGTCGAGCACGTCACGAGGCTGCTGGAGGAGATGGCGGCCAAAGGGCTGCAACCCGACCGCTACACCTACAACGCTATTCTCAGAGGGATTTGCAGAGGGGGGTGGGTGGACGAAGCCCGCGACTTGTTGAGGAGCATGCCCTCCGGAGGCTGCAAGCCCGACACCATGTCCTACAACATTGTGTTGAGGGGGCTGCTGGACAAGAGGGGGTGGGGCGACGCACAGCAGCTGCTCGACGAAATGCTCTCGGGCGGCCGTAAGGCAAATGTGGCCACTTACAACATCCTGATCAACACCCTGTGCCGGCACGGCATGGTCGACAGGGCGCTGGTGGCCCTGAACCAGATGATGCAGAGCGGCCTGACGCCAGACACCTTTAGCTATGATCGTGTGATCTCTGCCTACGGCGAGGAGGGGAGGCTGGATTTGGCGATCGAGTTGATGTTGTACATGATCTCGAACGGGTGCATGCCTAATATTGCCGTCTACAACACCATCTTGACTGCTCTCTGTAAGAGTGGGAATGCAGACCTGGCGCTGGTGGTGATGGATAAGCTGAGGGAGATTGGCTGTTCCCCAAATGCGTATTCCTACGCTGCGGTGTTCGGCGCCCTCTGGAGCAAGGGGGACCGGGTGCGGGCGCTCAACGTGGCTTCGGAGATGATAGCAGATGGAATAAAGCCTGATGAAATGACTTATAATCGCTTGATATGGTGCTTTTCCCGCGGTGGAAGGGTGGATGAGGGGGTGGAATTGATGACGGACATGAAGAATGACGGTTTCCGGCCGACGGTTGTCACTTACAATGCAGTGCTTCGAGGCTTCTGCAAGGCACGCAGGATTGGTGTGGCCATTGATGTGTTTGCTGAAATGGTGGAGTTGGGACGCCGTCCTAGTCAATCTACTTATCTGATTCTATTGGAAGGCATACGCCATGCTGGTCACAGAGCTGAAGCTATGGAGCTGGCAAATGTGCTTGCCTCCAGGAATGTTCTCTCCGAGGAATCTCTCAAACGATTCAATAGATTCAATCCGAATGCAGAGTTTCTGTTTGCTGGTTTTTTGTGATTTTAGGATTGTTGTTTCTCTGTGCTCTGACTTGTGCTCTGACTTATTCAGATTAGTTTAGATGTCATAGATTGAGTTTGCAAGAGTTGTAAATTTCAGTTTTATTTTTTATAAACTTTAGAAAGAATTCTCGAAAAGCTATCTTCAAACTTACCCCAATTTGTTTGCAGAATAGGTTATCCAGAATTATTTATCCGAATAAGGAGTGCTTAGCTTTGATAGTTCTGTGGGACCCACTGGCGGAATAAGAAGGATAAACAATTCTTGGGTCTATGGTCGAATTGCTTATTCCTCTTATTCTCCGAATAAGCTATTCTCCAACCAGTATAAGTCATTCTGCTTGTCAAAGTTAAATTAAGCTTATTCTCCTCTTATTCTTCTTTATTCTTCTCCTATTCTCCAATCAAAGTGGCGCAAATTATTGTGCAGAGTTGGGTCTGCGTATTACTGTGCATGCACAGATTCAACTTGCAGTTTTTGTTATTTAGCATCTTTTCTTTAGAAATTCAAGGTAGGTAGGTTTAGATCTCTTTTATTTTTGCGGGTAGGTTTGAAAACTTTAATTTTTTAGAGAAATAATGGTTTGAATTCTGTTTTTTATCAAAATAAGTCAAATTAACTTTATGCGGTTAAAAATTGACTAATTAATGTTTGAAGATCTTTCGTGTCAACAAAATATTGTGCAAAAGTATTTCTTTCCTTTTAAAAGTTTTATGAGTTGATTTGAAGCATCAAAAATTGAGATACCTTGAATTTTCATGACGAGATGAACATTTAAAAGTTGAGTCTGCGACTTATTATAAAGGTGCAGACTCAATGTATTTGAAAAAGTAGTGATGTAGCTGAAGCTATCACGACCGGATTCCGAGACTGGAATCCGAAGTTGGGATCCGGAACTGGGTCAGATCAGAGAAGAGGCCCGACGGGGATCCGGAAGACGATGGAGGCGGAGACACAGCTGAAGATCCGAAGCCGAGGGTTATCCGGTCGGATGTGGGCTAGCCTTTGGAAGGCGCGGCCGAATTTCCTCCGATCGAAGGGCAGCCGATGCGGAGCCGAGGTGCCTTCGGGCGAGGAGGACCAGCCGGCGAATGGCGTCGAGACCGGAGGAAGAAGCCCGAGGTCGGCGGCCGAGACCGACTCGGAGAGGTCGGCGAAGATTAAAACCGAGCCCCTGCGGGAGGGAAAGAAGAAGAAACCGGTCAGTAGGAGTCCCGGGCTTCGGCCCTTAGGAACCCCCTCCGACGGTTAAGTTAGCTTATGAAGATGATTCGATTCAGAAGTCAAAGAGATGGAAGAAGCAACTTTAATACTTTTTGGACTGTTGTCCTTTAGAGTCACGAAGACATATCTTTGGCAATAAATAGCGGTGTATTTATAGCGGAGGATAGAGGATGTTTAACGGTGGTAGCCGATATAGGACTATGTTCCGGATTTATTGGTAAACTGCCATAGTGCCTAGTCCTCCCACTGGAGTGGGCCGGACACAGCTATTGGGCCGAAGCCTACTGGGCCGAGGGCTGCTGAGCCGCTAACGGGCCGAAGGCTATTGGGCCGCTGACGGGCCGAAGGCTCCCAGGGGGCCTTTTACTGCCGCTGTTGGGCTGACCACAGCGTTGGGCCTGTTTTAATGGGCCGAATCGGATTCTGCCTCATCACATAGCCCCCCACTCTTGTCTTCCTCAGTTTTGAGATGGCGAAAATATAGTCCGAAGCCTACTTGGGGAATAACGTAACATGCGCTATCCGAGGCTTTCTGTTTCGTTAAGAAGAAATGATACCCTCGGTCGGCCGAGGGTCAGTAGCCATTAATCGTCTTTGTTCGGGATGTAGTGATGGAATACCTTCGTCCTTAATCGCGAAGGGACGAGTCTTCTGACTATGTCAGGCCTGACAAACGGACGGGATAAACGTCGATTTTTCCGTCAGAACGGTCGCGTCGCGAAGAAACACAAGACACGCGTCGTGCATCTGGCCGCTCCGTTAGAAACACAAAAGGATCCTGGCCGTACGCGGATCGCGGGTCACTTCGGCTCTCTGTCCGAGGCTTTACTCGGATTGCCGCCGCCTCCTTCCTTGACACGCGAATCGGAACACGTGGCGGACATCCGAGTGATCAGCCGAAGGGTCGGACCGCTTTCGGCCATTGATTATCTTGCCTCGATTCCCGGAGTCGGGCCGTCATCATTGCCAAAGGACGGTGCACGTGGCGTGTATCTGAGAGAGGCGATGTTGATGAGGGAGATGATCCTGGCCGTTGGGGATGTTTTAAACTTAGCCTATAAATAGGAACCCTTTGCAGGGCACTGTTCCGCTCCCTCCTTCCTACGCCTGCGTTTCCCTGCAACCATCCGAGCTTTCCTGCTTCTTCGACGAAGGGCTAGCCATTTGAAGGTGCTTCCGAGCGCGCTGTCCGTCGCCGGGAGCTCTCCATCGCTTGGAGTTGTTGCTGGGGAAGTTTCCATTGCTTGAGAGGCGGTGGGCAATCGAGGAGATCTTTCTTTGAGGGTAAGCCTCAATTTCCTTTTTCCGTCCCCGTGATCCATGTCCCGCAGTTCCTCCTCGGCTGATAGTAGTTCTCCGGCCGCAGGCTATTCTTCGTCTCAGTCTTCTGAATCCTCCTTGTCATCTCCCCTCTCTTCAAACTCCCTTGCTTCTCTCATGGCGGACGAGGCCGAATCGTCTGGCGCCGAGGGGGCCGAAGAGGTTCTCGCCACGGGTCAGGCTTCCTCCTCCGGTCGTCGTCGGCCCAAGACCGCTTCGGAAGCGGTCTGCACTCTTACTGATGATGGGTCAGATACCTTGCCTCCTACTATCAATTCCTATCATGGATGACCCCCTATCGGCCCGGTTCGAACACCATGGCCAATTCTCCTCGTCCAGGTAGCTTTTCCATTTATGAGGAAAGCTTCCGGATGGGCTTTCGCCTTCCTCTTTCTACCTTCGTCATCAATCTTCTGTGCTTCTACGCATTAGCCCCGTCTCAATTTTTTCCTAACTCCTGGCGCACAGTCTATGCCTTCCTGGTTGTGTTCGCCTTTATCGAAGTTACCCCTTCGGTTAACATCTTTCGCTATCTCTTCAAGATACAATGGCAGGGGAGATCCGAGTGGTACAGTTTCGTCCCTCGCCTCGGCCGGGGTATCTTTTCCGGGAAGCCCTCGTCCATTCATGATTGGAAGAGGAACTTCATCTTGGTCTCTCTCCCGGAGAATGAGAAGAGTGTGTGGCCCTTTCCCACTGAGTGGGCACCACTGGCCGAAGGCCTCTCCGATCTGCCTACTCTCAACCCCGATCAGCTCCATATTGTGGGCCTTATAGAAGCCTCGGCTCCGTATGATATAGCGGAGCTTTTCAACGAAACGGAGCAGCTCGTGCAGGCTGGGGCGTGGCCGAATCCGACAAGGGATCCTCTGCGGGTCTCCCCTTATCTCCCTCCCGAGGAGGCCCCGGGGGAGACTGAAGGAGCCGCTGAGGTCGCGTCTCCGGCCGAAGCTCCTCCGACCACAGAGGGTGCTGAGGCTCCGGCCGAGGGTAAGTCGGTCTTGAATCACGGAGTTGCGCGCCGTAAGATATTAATCCCTCTCTTTTGCTTGCAGCAATGTCTGGGATTCGAGGTCTCCTCAGCCGGATGGCCCAGCAGTCCGGCCGATCTCAATCATCCCGACCGCAGGCGGCGGGAGGGGCCGGACGAGGCGTGGCTCCGAGCGTCCGGGCCGCGATAACGACAGCGGCTTCCGTTGAGGGTCGCGCTGCTACTGCTGCTCTCTCGAGAGAGAGAAAAGGCAAGTCGGTCGCCCGAAGGGGCGGCCGACCATCGAAGCGATGCCGGGTAGACGAGCCCGGCGAAACAGAGCATGCCCCGGCAGCCAATAGGCCAACTGCTGCCCGAAGGGCCCCGCTCTCGTCGCCTCCCGAAGCGCCGAGGGGCGATTCTCCTTCGGCCGCGACGGTGGGGGCGGGGGATTTTGGAGGTTTCGGGTCGCAGGCATCTCGCGATCATGAGCGCGAGCTATGGGTCCCGGACCTGGAGATTTATAGGGACGAGAATCTGGAGGACCCTCGGACGTGCCTGCGCCTGCTCCGAGGCTTGACCCTCCCGATGGCCGAGGACCATCTGAAGGATTTGTCCGCAAACGAACTGGCGTCGCTGAGCGCCCGACTGTCGGTCCAGGTAAAAAACTTCTTTGTGTGCCTTGGTCTAATATTTCCCTTGGCTCGTTTTGGGGTTGCTAATTTCTGTTTGCTTTTGGCTGCAGGCCGCGGTCACGTGTGGCATCCTGATTCGTCGTCAGGTGGCCATCCATCAAAAACTCCGGGACGCCGAGCAGGCATCGGACCCGTCGGCTTCTGGCGAGGGCTCCCCGGTGCGACGCGATTTTGAGGCCAGCGTCGACTAGCTCCTGGAGGCAAACGCCCAGATGCGGGCTAAGCTGGAGGAGCAGAAGGAGTCTACTCGCACTTCCTCCAAGGCCAAATCGAAGGCCGAGCGGGAGAAGGAGAAGGCCGAGAAGGAGCTGGAGGCGGTCCGGACCGAAAATAAAGCTCTTAAGGCCGAGATCCAGGACAAGGCCGCCCAGCGGGTCTCGGACCGCCGCCGTCATGCCGAGGAGATGTCGGCTCTGAGGCTAAATCTGGAGGCTAAGGCCGAAGAGGCTGCTCGTACAGCCGTTGCCAGCTACAAGGCTGGCCCAGATTATGCCGAGGAGATAATCCAGGCCCAGCTGTTAGCGGCTTCGTCCGTATTCAGCATAGGGCTGGCCACTGCCCAAAAGGCGTGTCCGGCCGTGGACCTGACCGGCATCGTCCTTCCAACGGACGAGGAAGGCGAAGAGCTCCTATCTTGGTGGAAGGAGCTCAAGGCTGAGAGAGCTCCGGCCTCGGTGGAAGGCGATGCGGCCGTTCCTGATGAGGCAGCTCCCGTGGATGCTGCCGCTGCCGAGGCCGTTCAGGTCGATGATTCTCCCTCCCCATCTCCTGGCCAAAGTCCTGTTGATGTGGATGGTGAGAACACCGAAGGCTAATACGGGGGCTTGTCCCGGTTTTTGCTTTGACTTCACTTGAAAGACTGCGGCCAGATGTACGGCCGATTTTGTACTTCGTTTTTCATGTATATAAAAAATACTTTGCTTCTTCTTTGCGTTCTAAATGGATGAGCGAGTCAGGTTCTTCTTGTGTCCGACACCTTATTTCTGTTTAGATGCGGCTCGCGCGGCCAAAGCCTAATCCAGATTCGGATACGGACTTGAAGAATATTGCTCCCGATACGGTTTGCGTGGCCGAGGCCACTCCCGGTACGGTTTACACGAGAGAAAATACCATGCCGCTCCCGATACGGTTTGCATGGCTGAAGCCACTCCCGGTACGGTTTACACGGACTAAAGAGAAAATATCATGCCGCTCCCGATACGGTTTACATGGCCGAAGCCACTCCCGGTACGGTTTACACGGTCTTAAGAGAAAATACCATGCCGCTCCCGATACGGTTTGCATGGCCGAAGCCACTCCCGGTACGGTTTACACGGACTTAGAGAAAATACCATGCCGCTCCCGATACGGTTTGCATGGCCGAAGCCACTCCCGGTACGGTTTACACGGACTTAGAGAAAATACCATGCCGCTCCCGACACGGTTTGTATGGCCGAAGCCACTCCCGGTACTGTTTACACGGACTTAGAGAAAATACCATGCCGCTCCCGATACAGTTTGCATGGCCGAAGCCACTCCCGGTACGGTTTACACGGACTTAGAGAAAATACCATGCCGCTCCCGATACGGTTTGCATGGCCGAAGCCACTCTCGGTACGGTTTACACGGACTTAGAGAAAATACCATGCCGCTCCCGATACAGTTTGCATGGCCGAAGCCACTCCCGGTACAGTTTACACGGACTTAAGAGAAAACACCATGCCTGGCATCTCAACAGGAGAAATTTATTCATGCCTTTCGGCTAAATTCTAGGGGTAGTAACTTACATGAAATAATGACGAAGGCGCTCCACATTCCAAGTGCGAGGGAGAGGTTGGCCCGAAAGGGTTTCCAACCGATAAGCCCCTCGTCGAATTACCTCCCTTATGCGATATGGTCCTTCCCATTTGGGGGAAAGCTTCCATGTGGCTTCGGCTGGTTTAGATGTATGAGCATTCCTCAACACGAGGCTCCCGATTTCAAAGCTTCGGGGCTTCACTCGAGTGTTGTGGTATCTGGCCATACGCTGCTGATAAGCTGCTAGCCGAATGCGAGCTTTATCTCTGGTTTCTTCTATGAGATCGAGATGATCCTTTAAGGCTTCCCCATTGGCTTCCGGATCATGAGTAAGGACTCTCGGAGAGGGAAGGCCGATTTCGACAGGAATAACGGCTTCTATCCCATAACCCATGTGAAACGGGGTTTCGCTGGTCGAGGTTCGCCTTGTAGTCCGATACGCCCAGAGAACACTTGATAGCTCTTCCACCCATCGGCCTTTGGCTTCGCCGAGGCGAGTCTTCAATCCTTGTAGCATACTTCGATTAGTGACCTCGACCTGGCCGTTCGCCCGGGGGTGTGCTACTGAAGTAAACTTGTGGAGGATGCCGAAGCTGGCGCAGTTGTCATTGAACCGACGGCTATCGAATTGTTTGCCGTTGTCCGAGATAATGGCCCGGGGGATGCCTATAGACATGCTAATTTTGACATCATTTTGAGTAAATTTCATATCATACAATAATGCCTCGAAATGGTCTGATAATTAATCATTAATTAATTTTTATTAATCTTTTTAAGTGTCGGGTTTAACAGATGTGTTTAAGTTAATCAATTGAATTGATTTTAGCTCAAATTTGAGTTAAAATGTGAAGAATTCTAAAAGACGTCTACCCAAGTGGACGCCATTTAGACTTTATTCTTATTTTAACGTTTAAATTTGAATTTTAATTAATTAATTAATTAACTAAAAGGCGTCTTGACATGTCGACGCGTTTTAGGTTTTCTAGGCTGTTTCTACTTCTCTTCCGGATGTTTATCCTTATCTTAATTAGTCTAAAAGACGTCTACATAGATGGACGCATTTTACCTAATAAAGATAAAGATAAGTTTTCCCGGATATTTATCCTTATCTTAATTAATCTGAAAGGCGTCAGCCATGGTGGACGCGTTTTAGATAATTACAGATAAAGATGAATTAATCAGTAATTATCTGTCGGTTAAGATGGATAAATTCGGGATTTTGCTATGTTAATCTCAAATGCAAGAAATGCCTATAAATACCCTGCATGTTGAAGAGAAAAAAAAAAAAAGAAGAGAAGAGAATTGAATTGAGTTGAGCCATAGCGTTATAGCGAGTTGAAGATTGAAGCAACGTCGTAACGCCGGAGCGCTGCCATTTCCAGAAGTCGGCGTCCCTTTCAAGATCTTCATCCTTTCAAAGCTTCAACCGACTGGGCATAAGTTTTTCATTACTGCATTTGCATTTTTCATCTTCATTAGTTTCATTCTTCATATTCACTTCATGCAAACACACACCACAGCATAATCTTTCAAAACCTACTTGATCTAAGGGGTTTCAAAGCCATTAAACAAGTGAGTTTGCTGTTTTAAATATGCTTAACATCATGATTAGTTCAGATACTGCTTCTACTTAAATTCTCATCATCATTCTTCGTTTTCTGTTTCTGTCTTTGCTACACTCAACAACAACAAGAGATCAAAAGGGGAAATCAAGCACAACTTCTGGACGATCCTCAACCTCAAATTCAACAGCAAGAACAAAAAGCAAAGAAAGGGCTCTCTTTCTTCAGCCGGCTGAGGAAGGGGAACCAAGGACTCAATCTTCCGCGTTTGAAAGGTAGGCGATCATATCTCTTTTGAAACTTTTAAGTTAAAAGTTTCTGGCGATCACTGCACTTTAGTTGCTATTTTTAATAGGTTAGTTTACACTAAACAACATAGATATTTCATGTTAATCACACGGTCATTCTAAGCACCTACAGCTTTTTTGGCGATCACGATGGGGTATCTTCAAGAAAATTGCTTTGATTCATTGTTAGCAAACGGGAAATTGAGATCGATCCCAATAAGGCGAAGGCTATCAGAGAAATGCCACCTCCCAAAAACTTGAAAGAATTAAGAGGATTAATCGGGAGGTTACAATTTATTCGCCGTTTTGTCTCCCAGCACTCACAAAGGTGTAAGCCGTTTTACGAGCTTACCAAGCCATGAGTCAAATTCGATTGGGACGATAAGTGTCAGGAGGCATTCGATGGATTAAAGGACTATTTGGCAAGTCCTCCTGTTTTGAGACCACCATCTCCAGGCAAACCATTGATACTTTATATTTCTGTCCTGGATGATGCAGTGGGGGCTGTTCTAGTACAAGAAGATGAAGAAGGAAAGGAGAGGGCAGCCTACTATCTCTCTAAACTTCTCAACCCCGCTGAACAGAGATACACGGCGATGGAGAAAATATGTGCAGCATTAGTTTGGGTTGTGCAGAAACTAAAGCATTATTTTCTGGCCCATGAAGTCCACCTCATCGCTAGGATGAATCCGATCAAGTTCCTTCTGGAGAAATCTGTTCTTACTGATAGGTTAGCGCGATGGCAATGTTTTCTATCTCAATTCGATATCATTTACATTCAACAGAAAGCGATCAAGGGCTATGCCATCGCAGAACATCTCGCTCATCATCCCCTTCCTCGATTTGATCCAGTACGATCAGAGTTTCCGGATGAGGAACTGATGTCCGTAAATCAAATCAGAGATGATATGTGGACTCTGCATTTTGACGGAGCTCTGAATTCTCATGGAAAGGGGATCGGTATCGTTCTGTTATCACCTGAAGGTGTCACCATTCCACAAGCCTTTCAGCTTGATTTTCCAGTCACTAACAACATAGCCGAATACGAGGCACTTCTTGCTGGTCTCGAGGCTGCTCATTTCCATGGTGCAACCAAACTCAGGATTGTAGGTGATAGCCAATTAATTCTTCGCTAAGCGCTGACCAAGTATCGAACTCTTGATCCCAAGCTTAAGCCATATCAAGAACTTACTTCTGCTTATTCAAAGCTTTTCACAAAATTGATCTTTGTCCATGTTCCTAGAAATCAAAACATCCTAGCTGACGCTCTAGCTTCACTTGCATCTTCCCTTGATTTTCCTATCAGCAAGCAATCTGAATCAATCATAGTTCATAGGCGTCTTTCACCCGCCGTGAAAGATCCTTCATTTCTTAGAACTAAGGAGAAGTTGCTGAAGAAATTCAAAGATGGAAGTATTGTGGAGAAAAGAGAAATCATGTTGATGGAGCTGTTAGAAGAGATGGATGATGAACAGAAGCCATGGTATTATGAAATTGCAAAATATTGTGAAGATCAATCGTATCCTGAGGAAGCTACAACTGAGGAAAAGAGAGCTATCAGGAGAGTTGCTCAACGATACACCCTAGTTGGGGGAGCACTGTACAAAAGAGGTTTTGATGGAGTTCTTCTGAGATGTTTAGACGAAGATGAGCTTTGGAAGGTTATGGAAGGAGCTCATAGTGGAGTTTGTGGTGGCCATGTCAATGGACAGATGCTAGCAAAGAAGATCCTTAGACAAGGATTTTATTGGCCAACCATGGAAGAAGATTGTGTAGGATATGTCCGTAGGTGTGCCAAGTGTCAACTTCACGCCGACAAAATTCATTCTCCTGCATCTTCACTCCATCCTGTTTCTTCTCCATGGCCTTTCTCCATGTGGGCTTTCGACATTATTGGACCTCTTGGTAACCTAGATTCCGGCATCAAGCAAAAATCTTTCATTCTCACGGCAACGGAATACTTCACCAAGTGGGCAGAAGCTGAAGCATACGTGGAAATCAAAGCATCAACCGTCTGCAAGTTCATCATGAAGAACATCATCACCCGATTCGGAATTCCAAGTACCATCGTCACCGACAACGGACCGCAGTTCGTGTCACAGGAATTGAAGGACCTCTGCAACAGGTATAGAATTGCATTGCATCATTCATCTCCTTATTATCCGCAAGGCAATGGCCAAGCAGAGGCAACAAATAAGACTTTGATAAAAATCATCAAAAAGACGTGTAAATCTAACAAATTCGCAGACTGGCCAGAGAAATTGGTTGAGGCTCTATGGGCCTACCGAACTTCAATCCGCACGCCTACTGGGCAGACTCCTTATTCCTTAACATTTGGAATGGAGGCGGTAGTTCCATACGAGATCCTTATACCGTCATTAAGAGTACAATTGAAC
Source organism: Zantedeschia hybrid cultivar (assembly GCA_030544215.1). Lineage (NCBI taxonomy): Eukaryota > Viridiplantae > Streptophyta > Magnoliopsida > Alismatales > Araceae > Zantedeschia > Zantedeschia hybrid cultivar. The sequence goes on from JARZZO010000015.1 coordinate 2,051,953, forward strand.
AAAGAATTCTCCATTGATGAACATCGTTCAGCACTCCTTGCTCAATTGAAACTTTTAGACGAGAAAAGATGGTCAGCTGCTAATCATGCAAAAGCTTATCAAAACAGATTAGCACGTTTTTATCAAAAGAAAGTCATTGAACGAAAGTTCAAAGTCGGTGAGATGGTCGTTAAAAGAATTTTTGTAAAACCTGGTGGTCCGCGTTCTAAACTCCAACCCAACTGGGAAGGACCTTATGTTGTATCGCACGCTTTTCCTGGTAATGCTTATCGTCTTGTTAATGCAGAAGGAGAAGAGCTAAATCATCCCTGGAATGGTTTACATCTTAAGAAATACTACCCTTAGGTTAAAGAGTCGATCAGTATGGTACAAAGACCAGTGGAATCAGAAAGTTTATAAACTCAAATTTCTTTGTTAGTCTGAATGATTAACTTCAAACCCATTACTGCACACACTGACACGTTTGATTCGTGAATAACAAGAGATGCCAAGTCCTGAAGAATATCAAGAACTTGACTAAGAGTGTAAAGTACAAATCATTCGTTTTAAAGTAAAATTATGTTTTACACTCGGCCCATGATGTCGGAACGAGGCTTAAAATAGACTACCAAGAATACCCGCCATCTTAGTAGGAGGCCGTCATAAAAAAATGGGGGAGATCCGTTCCAAAGCAAAGCAAAGAAAGAAAAGAATAGAAAAAACAAAACAAAAGGAAAAAGAAAGATTCAAAATCAAAAGGCCATTACATTACAAACGTCACATCAAGGCCATGAAATGAAACAAAAGGGAACGCAAGGTCGATAAATACCTCGGAAAGAAATGACCGAACCCCAACGGATACTAGGGTAGGAAAGGAACATCTTTTTAAGTCTCCGGAACCTTCTCATGGGCTTTCTAAACTTACTCTTCTTTTCTAAAGAGGTGTACTTCAAGCTTAAGGAATGGCTTAGATTGACTAAGGGTCAAATCATCAAATGGGATCACGAATGGAAACACAAGTTCAAACATGATGGGTTTTAAGTTAAGTTAAAGAACAATTTGGAAATTAAGTTAATAAATGAATATGATCTTTTGATCTAAGTACCATACTGGTCTTTTAGTCAAAAAAAAAAATTCAAAAAAAATGTATATGTCAAAATTCAAAAAAAAATGTATATGTCAAAATTCAAAAAAAATTGCATAGTCAAAAATTCAAAAAAAAGTATATATGTCAAAAAAAAATTCAAAAAAATGTACATTTTTCAAAATCTAAAAAAAAATGCATATTTCAAAACCCAAACAAAATGAATATTTCAAAACCACAAAAAAATATTTCAATTAGCATTTGCTTGTTGCATTTAGTGTGTTTCACTCCTTTTATTTTCAGTGAGCATCTGTCTGCTTGCATGTTGCATTTTGCTTAAGTCTGATTATTCTCATTACCTTTGTTAATAAAGGCCATGCCCCTTGACTATTTATTCAATTAAAAGATTGATTGACCATTTGTTTGCTCAGGCAAGGGGCTAAGCCTAAATAGATACTTAACCTGTTTGTTAAGTGTTGTACAGGATGCCAGATAAGCACAGGAACACGAAATTGGAGCCCAAAAGTTTCATGTATATATCAAAAGTGTTTTATACATGATATGTGAAAGGAAAAGAAGTACATAAGCCCTCAAGGCTGGCTCTCCCCTCCGCCCTCATCTAACTGGCTCTGGGCCTCGTCAGGTGCGTCTGGTGCTGGTCCTCGGCTGGGAGGTGGAGGTGGCCCCATCGTGCTCGGCCCCGCCTGGCCGGAAGACACGGCAGCGCTGGCAGTGAAAGCGCTCGTCAGACCGCGCTCCTGCGCACGCTGTCGAGCACGCCTGTACCTCTCCTCCACACTCCGGCGCTCGTGCTCTGCAATGCCAAGCTGGACCCGAAGGGCGGATATCTCAACATCCATCCTCTGCCGCTCCTGCCTCTCCCGCTCTCGCTCCTCGTTGATGACCTCCAAGCGGGTCTGGAGGCGCGCAAGATCTACAACCGAAAGTCGGGCCACCTGCTCCTCTAAAGCTCGGATCCGCTCTGCATCAGCCTCGGCACGAGTCGCTGTAGCATAGGCATCCGCTTCAGCCCTCTGAAGGGCTTCTTGGAGCTCAGCCACCTGCAGAAGAAGATTTTGTTAGTTCAAGACAATCAAGTAAATCAAGTCAAATTCAAAAATCAAAGCTTACCCGAGTAGCACGGTCCTCCTCCGCAAGAGAAGCCCGGTGGATGGCAGAAGCGAGCTGACTCTGGAGGTCAGCCAAGGCAGCATCATGCGCGGCGAAGGATGATGAAGAAGAAGCTCCATAGGTAGGGGGAGCCGCCTGGGTGTAGACGGCTCGCTGCACCAAAAGAACACTGTCAGTGGTTAATCGTCAAAACAAACAATTAATTAAAACATTCATTCATACATACCAGATCGAAGAGCTCTTTCTGGACCTGTTCGAGCTGGGCCTCAGCATCATGTAGTCGGGCCCGGAGGTCGATGATGACCGCATCACGAGCATCCTGCAAATCACATATACATACATTCATTCGCCAACATAAATCAAGATAATAATAAAATTAAAGACGCATGAATGCATACTTACATCGAGTGGTCGGAGGAGCCGCAGCTGGTCGGCATAATGAACCCGGTACTGCTGGAGGTAGCCCTCGCTACTCTCCGCACGGGACTCCACTCTGATGCCCCGACGGTGCCAGTCCTCGTACTGCTCCGGGAATTTGGCACGCCAGTCGGTGAGGGATTGCTTGCCCCTCATGCTCCTCCCCACACCCTCCGGGACCTCTTCATCTATCCATTCCTGATGGAGACCCAGCGTCCTCATCATGAGCCGGAGGCGGAGGGGCTCGATCTCGTTGAGGCAGTGCACCCACATCTGCCTCCCAAATCGCCTCCTGCCAGCCGTCACCCATGACTGACCTTCCTCGTTCATGCCCAGATATGGGCGCCAGATCACCTGCATATAGGTTAGATGCATTCATAAATAAATTGCACTTAAGGAATAAAGAATTGCATTTAATAAAAAAAATTGAACAAGTTAAAAACTTACCAATAGCTCTCGATAATCTAGAAATTGACGGCGGAGGGCCGTCAGCTGATGGTGCTGCGGAGCTGTGTCCACAATTGGCTGCCAACGGCAGGCCAATGGGACGGCATCTGGATGAACAATTCGCGCTCTGCCGAGCGGGAAATAGTGGTAGCTCCACACCTGCATGCATAAACATATAAGTTAGAAAAAGCATCATAAAACATTTAATACCTGGAGGAACGGCGAGAAGCCGCTGACAGTAGTCTCGCGGTCCGGAGTGACCGCGGATAGATCTGCAAACAGGTGGGCCAGGAGGGCCGCACCCCAAGCGTATTCCCCTAAGCTATCTAGATCATCTAACAGATACAAAAATCTACAGTGGATATGGTCGCCCTTCGTACCGAAGAGCAACCGACCGAAGAAAAAGACAAGAAAGACCCTAAGCTGTCGGTCTACCTCCTCTACCTGGCTAGGGTCCCTACAGTAGATGGCAGAGGACGACTCTGCTAGCCTGTCCCTAAACTCCTCCCGGGTCTCGTCAGACCGACGCCGGGGCTCGTCTAGACCTAGGGCAGCCTCTACTTCTACCCTGGGGACCATCCTGGATTCTCTGCCCATGCTAGACACCTCTATCCCTAACAAGGCCTCTGTCAATCCTCGATAGTCGGAGTAAGTCACCCCACTCACCGGTCGGCCCTCTACCCGGAGGCCGGTGATCCTGGCCACGTCCTCTAGGGTGGGGACCATATGTCCCCACGGCATTAGGAAAGCCCGGCTTTCCGCATGCCAACGCTCCCTGAGCGCCTGCAACAAGACTAGATCGAGCCAAAATGGCTCGATGTCTAGTATCTCACTGAACCCCATCCGGCGCAGGCGCGCCTTCTGGAAATCCGGGAGCCCTTATAAGCCCCTATAACTAGGTCCCAAGAGATCCTAGCCCTCATCACTCCCTGCAAATAAAAACAACAAAAAAATAGGGTCAGTAATTAATAAAAACAGGAAAATTCACTTTCTGTTTTGAAAGGCGTCAGCATACACAGACGTGTTTTAAAACACGTCCACATGAATTGACGCAATTCAAAAATATTTTCTAATAATTAAAAAATTCAGAATTTATCTTGAAAGACGTCGACCAAGGGCGACGCCTTTTGAAAGGCGTCACCTGGTCTGGACGCCTTTCAAGTCCAGATTCCAGGTTCCTTCATGAACCCCTTTCTCCCCTCTTTTCCTTGCCCATTCATTCCACAGGAGACTCACCGTGTGGAGGTCGCCCTCCTCTTCCTCTTTCACCGCCATGAGCGCCGGTGGAGGGAGCTCCTCCTCCAAGAAGGCCGCCGCCTCGGCTAACGCCGCCGGTACCTCCTCGGGAACTTCTTCTTCTTGCCTCCGCCTCCTCTTGGCCAAGGCTTTCTTCTTCCTTAATCCTTCGCCGTGTTCCATAGCTCTAGAGAGGGAGTTTTTGAGAGAGAGATCACCGGAGAAATCGCCGGAGCTCGGTGGAGAGAGAAGATTTTTGTGAAAGTGAGGAAGAAAGGAGGGCCATCGCGGGTCTGTAACGAAAAGGGTGAAAGGCGTCGACTCAGACAGACGCGTTTCAAGGCGCATAAGTTGAGGCGGTAAAGGACAGCTGTTTGAATTGGTTGAAACACGTCCACATGGGTAGACGCGTTTCAGGTTCTGTTCAGAGCCGTACACAGGAAAATCATGAAAGGCGTCTTGACTACTGGACGCATTTCAGGGAATTAATCATGGAATTAATGGCAGAATCCTGGGAAAAGTAGAAGAGAGAGTTGAAAGGCGTCTAGTGATGTAGACGCGTTTTAAGCTTAAATTGGGTTTTTAAGGATTAAATTGAATTTCTGGAAAATAATTATAGTTTGAAAGGCGTCTTTCTGAGTGGACGCGTTTTACATTTTACAGAACCCGAATTGTTGAATTTTCAGGAAAAATCAGGTTTTTACTTAAGGAAAAATTATGTGCACATCACAGAAAGTTGGGGAAAGATTCTAAGACATAAAAAATCGTTCTTTATTCAATGGAATCAATCTTTATTATTACATCAAAATCAAAAAGAGAAAGAGGACATTCAAGGGAGAATATCATGAAGATCTTTAAGATAAGGAAATTTCAATCATTTATCTATGTCTTTAGAGGATCTTACACGATAACTAAAGCCAAGGTTCCATAGAGTAATGATGATTTGTATGGCTTCATAATCTTCATCGGACTCCAAGTCGCGCTTCTTGATTGGGAGTGTGGGAGAGAATTCAGGGAACTCGCGACGGGCCAAGCTAAGTTGAGTAAGGCACCGGTGTGGATTGTATAACACAAACTCAGTGGCTCCAATTAACTTGAGGTCTGCTCCTGCTGTACGGCGCACCCAAACTGGTTTTCCAACAAGAGCAAGTGGAGACGAGTCGAATATGTCGGATGTCATGAGTTTTAAATACTCTCTCCAGTCGGCTCGGGTCTTGAGTTTTGGAACCTTGTTGACCATGTACTCATTGAACTTTACAATATTAGCAATGCAATGAATTGGACTATTCAAGAAGATCTGAGATGGATTCAGAGGCCTTTTCTTGCTATGCTCGAATTTGAAGTGAAGTTCAACCCACAAGACAAAGAGTAGCATGCATCCATATGGAGGACGACCCACAGAAACTGCAGAAAGTCCATTGTAGAGATATGCTAAGAGAGCAGTGCTAATGGATTTACCTTCGAAAATTGCTCAAATAGCACTAATTTGATCGTCTTCCAAGATGTTATCCTGTGCAGGAAAGAATAAGGCACCGGCAAGGCATGTAACGAGAGCTTTTGTTACATCCTCCGCCTCATCCTCCCTTAGATCTTCAATTTCATAAAGAGTCCACTCGGGTAGTTTTGCAAGATTGATCCCCTTCTTCGTGAGGCATCCTTTAGCTTCTGAAGGATCCTTCATGATCGATGTCAATAGCTGTTGACCGGTGATTCTCTCTTTTGTCAAGGCTATCTTGTCTCGGTTGTCTCTGGTCTTTGGGAGACCTAATAGAAGTTCCGCCTCTTCTAGAAGGATTGTGCACTCGAAATCTTGGAAGAAGAACGTATGAGTTTGGGGATGCCACCACTCGATCAAGGCGCCCATAGCCGCCCAGTCTACGTTCGCACTCTTGTAATTCTTGGCAAGCACTACGAGTCCTTGAAGATCCCACTTGGATATGAACACTTGCATAGAAAGCTTAACACTTTTTGCAAGTTTACGAATCCAAGGGAGAGATGTGAACTTTCTTGGGCCAGGAAACAGGGGGTAGTTCTGAAAGAAAGATAAAAAAGGAAGCTTGATGAGGAGCATGATGAAGAGTATGATGGAAGACATGAAGAACATGAAAGAAAGATGATTGAACCTACTTGAAGATTGGGATTTCTTCCATTGAGATGATTCTCTATGTCTGCAAACTTCTCTAGAGACATCTTCACCTTCTTGTTTGAGGAATCCATCTCTCTTTTTCGGAGTTCCTCCTTCTTGAAGCTTGGGAAGCTTGAAAACCTTGAAGAAACCTTGAAAATTTGGAAGAAAACACTTCTTTGGATCTTTGGATTATGATAGGATTGCTTGGGAATAACCTAAGGATGTTTATATAGGAGGAATTGCGATCCTAAGTAGACCTTTTTCGGATTGGAAAAGGGATGTGCATTGATAGAGTTGGAGTTCGGGTAGAGAACAACCAGAAACATGTTTCTGTGAGTAAAAGGCGTCTAGTATACCTGACGCGTTTCAAAGTTAAATGGCGTCTGCGCGACACGACGCGGTTTAGCTTTTATATGATTTTCCCGAAATTCTGTGGATTTTAATGTTTAAATTGAATATTTGTTTGGAATTATTAATAATTTTGATTGCAGAAAATTCAAGAAAGCCTGAGCAAAGCTGGAAATGTCAAGAAAATCCCATTGTGGAATTCAAGAAGTCCCGACCGTGGCTAAAAAGACGGTTATTTCTATCCTTGTACTCTTCTATGTAAAGCATTTGCATTACTATATGTTAAATATTTATTAGATTGTATCAAGGACCTTGTGGTTTTGATGAAACTGGAATTTAAGTTCCCCTTCAACAAAAACAGTGATAATTCCAGAGGATTCTTAATCGCACGGATAGGCCATTAGATTGTTAATTAGTGGGGACGATGGTTCCACTTTTGTGAAACGGTGCGTGGATAAACGAGCTTCGGCTTAGCACTGAATTACAAGAATTGGTATCTTGACTCATTAATGACAATTTAACAATATTATCCTTGATTAATTTATATTTTATTTGACTTTATATTTTTCTTTTAGCCCAGCATGCATCATGTAGGACTTTGAAATCATTGTGATTAATTTTCAGACCATTAAATCAAATAACTCCAACATGATGTGAAATATTCCATTCCGAATTGAGTATCTTGATTATCTTTGAGGTTCGCTTGAAGATATCCTTGGAATTCTATCCTTGATTGGATTCTTTATCCGATATTCTTGTTTTCTTTTAAAGATCCATCATGGCTGCAGCACGTCCACATTGGCTGGCAAACGCTCCCCATGATGAAACCTACAGTGTCTACGACCTGGGGTACTTCCCGCTCCGAGGAGGTTGATCGACTTTATTTTATTTCCTTGTCTACTTCATCTAGACATGATTAATTCCATTAATTTCCTTGAGCTATCTTCGTTGATGATTTTGAGAAAAATTCCAATCATGTGATGTTAAGAGCGTGTCTCATCACACCTTGGCATCACCTTTTCAGTACATTCCATTTCATTTCACTCCCTTGCAAAGACGATGCCAAGGTGAGGCAGCTGTAGACACGCTAATTTTGACATCATTTTGAGTAAATTTCATATCATACAATAATGCCTCGAAATGGTCTGATAATTAATCATTAATTAATTTTTATTAATCTTTTTAAGTGTCGGATTTAACAGATGTGTTTAAGTTAATCAATTGAATTGATTTTAGCTCAAATTTGAGTTAAAATATGAAGAATTCTAAAAGACGTCTACCCAAGTGGACGCCATTTAGACTTTATTCTTATTTTAACGTTTAAATTTGAATTTTAATTAATTAATTAATTAACTAAAAGGCGTCTTGACATGTCGACGCGTTTTAGGTTTCCTAGGCTGTTTCTACTTCTCTTCCGGATGTTTATCCTTATCTTAATTAGTCTAAAAGACGTCTACATAGATGGACGCGTTTTACCTAATAAAGATAAAGATAAGTTTTTCCGGATATTTATCCTTATCTTAATTAATCTGAAAGGCGTCAGCCATGGTGGACGCGTTTTAGATAATTACAGATAAAGATGAATTAATCAGTAATTATCTGTCGGTTAAGATGGATAAATTCGGGATTTTGCTATGTTAATCTCAAACGCAAGAAATGCCTATAAATACCCTGCATGTTGAAGAGAAAAAAAAAAAAAAAAAGAGAAGAGAATTGAATTGAGTTGAGCCATAGCGTTATAGCGAGTTGAAGATTGAAATAACGTCGTAACGCCGGAGCGCTGCCATTTCCAGAAGTCGGCGTCCCTTTCAAGATCTTCATCCTTTCAAAGCTTCAACCGACTGGGCATAAGTTTTTCATTACTGCATTTGCATTTTTCATCTTCATTAGTTTCATTCTTCATATTCACTTCATGCAAACACACACCACAGCATAATCTTTCAAAACCTACTTGATCTAAAGGGTTTCAAAGCCATTAAACAAGTGAGTTTGCTGTTTTAAATATGCTTAACATCATGATTAGTTCAGATACTGCTTCTACTTAAATTCTCATCATCATTCTTCGTTTTCTGTTTCTGTCTTTGCTACACTCAACAACAACAAGAGATCAAAAGGGGAAATCAAGCACAACTTCTGGACGATCCTCAACCTCAAATTCAACAGCAAGAACAAAAAGCAAAGAAAGGGCTCTCTTTCTTCAGCCGGCTGAGGAAGGGGAACCAAGGACTCAATCTTCCGCGTTTGAAAGGTAGGCGATCATATCTCTTTTGAAACTTTTAAGTTAAAAGTTTCTGGCGATCACTGCACTTTAGTTGCTATTTTTAATAGGTTAGTTTACACTAAACAACATAGATATTTCATGTTAATCACACGGTCATTCTAAGCACCTACAATGCCGTACCGACAGATGGACTTCCAAACGAAGTTCCAAGCATTGCTATCGGTTATGGACGCGAGGGGTTCGGCTTCTACCCACTTAGTGAAGTAATCTACCGCCACGATGAGGAACTTCCTTTGGCTTGTGGCGACGGGAAAGGACCCTAGGAGGTCGATTCCCCATTGGGCGAAAGGCCAGGGGTCGGATAAAGGGGTTAGAGGGGTTGCTGACTGGTGGATGAGGGAGCTAAACCTCTGGCATTGATCGCAGCGACGGACGAGGGCAGTTGCATCCTCTCGGAGCGTCGGCCACCAGTATCTTTGCCTTAGAAGTTTGTGGGCCAACGCCCTTCCTCCCGCATGTGCTCCGCATACCCCTTCATGCACCTCTCGCATGGCGTAGTCAGCTTCGGCCGGGCCGAGGCATCGCAAGAGTGGTCGACCGAAGGACTTCTTATATAACAGCCCGTCCAAGAGAAGGAAGTGAGATGAATGCTGCCGAACATGTTTTGCTTTCTTTGGATCGGGCAGAACTTCTCCTCGGAGGAGGAAAGTGACTAGGGGAGTCATCCAGGTCTCCGCTTCGGCTTCGGTCACTTGCATGACCTCAGGCTCTTCGAGGCTTGGCTCGGCGAGTTCTTCTACAAGAATCATTCGGTCTCCTCCCCCGTCCTGAGTTGATGCCAACCGGGAGAGGGCGTCGGCTCGAGCATTCTCGGCTCTCGGGATCTGCACAATTTCACAGGAATCGAATTGAGCGAGGATCTTGCGAGTTACCTGGAGATAAGAAGCCATTATCGCATCCCGTGCCTCGTATTCCCCGGAAACATGACTGGCAATTAGCTGAAAATCGCTAAAAGCCTTTATGTTTCTGACACCAAGCTTTCTAGCGGCCCGGAGGCCGGAAATGAGAGCTTCATACTCGACGGCGTTATTGGTGGCAGGAAAGGAGAAGCGCAGCGCATACTCCGTGACGACCCCTTCGGGAGACGCCAAGATCCATCTGGCGCCGCTGCCCGTGGAGCACGCGGAGCCGTCTACATAGAACTGCCACTCATCCGCCGGTGTGAAAGCCGAAGTATCCTCGGCCTCGGATGTGTCGACCTTCGGCTGAGGTACTGAGGGAGCTTCAGGAGTGAGCTCGGCAATAAAGTCGGCTAATGCTTGTGCTTTTATCGCCATCCGAGGCGCATAGGAGACGTCGAACTCTCCTAGTTCGATCGCCCATTTCGCCAATCTGCTGGACACCTCCGGCCGGGAGAGGACTTGCTTCAAAGGCTGGTCGGTGAGGACCTTTATCGAGTGGGCGAGGAAGTAAGGCCGGAGCCTCCTCGCAGATGAGACGAGAGCCAAAGCCAGCTTCTCAAGAGCAAGATATCGGAGCTCTGCTCCTTGAAGGGCTCGGCTTATATAATAGACAGGCTTCTGGACGCCGTCTTGCTCCCGGACGAGGACGGCGCTGATAGCTGCCTCAGATACCGCGAGGTAGAGGAATAGCGGCTCTCCGTGGATCGGCTTGGACAGTATGGGAACTTTGGAGAGATAGACCTTTAGTTGTTCGAAGGCCGTCTGGCACTCGTCTGTCCAAGAGAAGCTATTGGCTTTCTTCAATAGTTTAAAGAAGGGAAACCAATAGTCCGCCGCTCTGGACATGAAGCGGCTTAAGGCGGCGATCCTTCCGTTTAGCTTTTGAACCTCTCGGAGGTTAGCCGGAGGGTGCATCTGAATGATGGCCGAAACCTTTGCGGGGTTAGCTTCCACCCCTCGGTGAGTGACCATATAGCCGAGGAACTTCCCATAGGCCACTCCGAAGGCGCATTTGGCTGGGTTCAGTTTCATTTTGTATTGCCGCAAGGCGGAGAACGTCTCGGCTAAGTCGGTCAAATGGTCTGCAGCGACGCGGCTCTTCACCAGCATATCGTCGATGTAGACTTCCATGTTGCGGCCAAGCTGCGGGGCGAATACTTTGTTGACGAGGCGCTGATATGTCGCGCTAGCATTCTTCAGGCCGAAGGGCATCTGGGTATAGCAATACAGACCGAGATCGGTCGTGAAGCTGGTCTTGCTTTCATCGTCCGAATGCATTCGGATCTAATGATAGCCCGAATAGGCGTCGAGAAAGCTCAGGAGCTCGTAGCCAGAGGTTGCATCCACCACCTGATCTATCCGAGGTAGCGGGAAACTATCCATCGGACAGGCTTTGTTAAGGTTGGTGAAGTCCACGCACATTCGCCATTTGCCGTCTTTCTTGGGCACCATTACTACGTTGGTGATCCAGTCCGGGTGGTGTACCTCTCGGAGGTGCCCGGCGTCCAGCCCCTTTTGAACTTCGGCTTGAATGGCGGCTCTCCTTTCCTGATTGAAGGTACGCTGCTTCTGTTTGACCGGGGGCTGGTTAGGATCGGTGTGTAGCTGATGCTCGGCTATTTCCGGGTCAACCCCGGGCATGTCTGTTGGAGACCAGGCGAAGACGTCGAGATTCCTTTTCAGGAATTCGGCGAGTCTCTCTGCTTCGGTTTTCTCCAGGCCGGAGCATATCATAAGGGTTCGTCCCTCGCCTCCCGGAACTGGGATGGCGACGAGCTCTTCTCCCGGGGATGCTTCGGCTGAAGATTTGATCGATAGGGATTCAGCCGCAGCTTTTCCCTTGACCGAAATCATATAACATTGCCGAGCCGCCTCTTGATTCCCCTTAGTCTCGCCTATTCCATGACTGGTATGGAATTTTAGCTTCTGATGAAAAGACGAAGGCACAGCTCCGATCCCGCCGATTAGCCTTCGGCCAAAGATGGCGTTGTAGGCCGAATCGACTTTTACAACGGCAAAATCCGTTTCTACGGTTAATTGCTGGGGAGCGGAGCCTATGGTTACGGGGAGCCGGACAATGCCCTCTACGCGGCAAGGCAAGCCGTTAAAACCGAATAGGGGGCCCCGATGAGGCTTCATATTAGCCTCATTCAATCCCATCTTTACGAAGCAATCATAAAATAATACATTTGGAGCGCTTCCATTATCAACAAAAATACGATGAACATCGTAATTATTTATTACAACGTTCACAATGAGGGCGTCGTCGTGAGGGACCTGAATATCAGTCAGATCCTCTGAGCCGAAGGTAATGTCTTCTTGATGGGGCCGCTTCGGCTCGATGTCAACCGTCGCTATTGTTGCGGAGCTGTGCTGTCGGCGCCTTAACCCTTCTCCCGGCCCACCGGATATCATCATGATAGACCCAGCGCTGGGTCTTTGATGAGATGTTTCCACCGGAGCCGAGGTAATCTTCGGCGGAGGAGCGGCTTCCTTCTCCGGGAGCTGTTGCGGCCTGGTCGTCTCAGGGACGTCCCGGTTCCGCTGCTGCTGGGGCTGCTCTCGCCGGTACTGCGGCAGTCTACCCTCCCTGATGAGGCGGTCGATCTCCTCCCGAAGGTGTCGGCATTCGTCTGTTGAATGGCCGATCTCCCGATGATACTCGCAATATTTGCCGGGGTCCCTCCGGCGAGGGTCAATTTTGATGCGCTCCGGCCGCCGGAGCATGCCCTTCACCTCCATAAGCATTCGGGAAGGGGGAGCGGGTAGCGGCAGGTACCGCAGCTGCGGATCCCGTTGCTTTTCTCGGTCCCACTCCTCTCTGCGATATCGCTTTCGGGATGGTTCTTGATCTTCGGGTCGATGGCAGACCACCAGGGGGGCAGGCGCCGATGCTGATTCGGCTGCACCTTTGCCTTTGGACATCATCAGGGCCTCCCGGTTAATATACTTGTGGGTCCGGGCTACGAGGTCCTGGAAGGTAGGGGGATGGCATTTCCCAATGGAGCCGAGGAGCCCTTCATCCCGGCACCCGCTGATTACGGCCGAAACTGCAATCGAGTTGTCAAGGTTTGGGATTTGGGCGGCTTCGGCCCGGAATTTAGTATTCCTGAAGGGTCTCGGTGGGGCCTTGCCGAATGGCTAGTAGGCTGGCGGAAGTCTTATACTGCCAGGCGACGTCATAAAACTGGTCGATAAATAACTGACCCAACTGGACTAGGGAGTGGATAGAGTTAGGAGCCAATGTCTCGAACCAGGTAAGGGCAGTCTTCTCAAGGGTAAGGGGGAAAAGACGGCAGCGGACTGCTTCGGCAACCCCTTGGACAGAGAGGTAGGTATTGAACCTCTGGAAGTGGCAGACCGGATCTGTCATTCCGTCGTAGAGGGGGCCTTTCGGCAGTTTGAAGTTAGGAGGTACCTCGGTAGCCAGGAGCTCTGGCGTGAACGGGGTTTGCTCCAGGATGGTGCTGGCAAGGGGCGCTCCGTACGGTCGCGACACTATCTGTTGCATCTCCTTCCTCATCGCCGTCAACCGTCGGTCCAGGTCCGGGGCAGTTGAGGTGGCGACCGAGCGTCCTTCGGTTCCGGCTGGACGAAACTCGGACGAAGCATAGCCTTGCTCCGTCATCAGGCGGTCGGCGCGAGGGGCTCGGGCAGGCAATGCCGAGGGCTCGCTGTGCGCCGTGGCGGTTTCGTCGGGGGAGACCGGTGAGGGCGCCGGCCGGAACCTTGTATCTTGGACTGGATAGAGTGGAGGAAGCAGTACTTGCTGGGGAAGCTGGCCTAGTAATCCCATGCACTGGGCGATGGCAGACACCATCTCTTGCAGAGGTGCAAGAGAGGTAACGGCAGCGGCTAGCGTTGCCATCTGCTACTGAAGTACTCCCACCCGATCGTCTTCAGCAGCGAGGGACTCTGGTATGACAGGCAGAGCCGTGCTCGGTGGAGCAGACGGGGCGCTTTCGGAGTGGAGTGGCTGCACTGGAGTAGCCCACGTCTCTGCTTCGTCTTGTCCGGACCGTCGGGTTACAGGACGATGAGACATGACTCTTTGCTTGTTTCCCACAGACGGCGCCACGTGATGTAGCTGAAGCTATCACGACCGGATTCCGAGGCTGGAATCCGAAGTTGGGATCCGGAACTAGGTCAGATCGGAGAAGAGGCTCGACGGGGATCCGGAAGGCGATGGAGGCGGAGACGCAGCCGAAGATCCGAAGCCGAGGGTTACCCGGTCGGATGTGGGCTAGCCTTTGGAAGGCGCGGCCGAATTCCCTCCGGTCGAAGGGCAGCCGATGCGGAGCCGAGGTGCCTTCGGGCGAGGAGGACCAGCCGGCGAATGGCGTCGAGACCGAAGGAAGAAGCCCGAGGTCGGCGGCCAAGACCGACTCAGAGAGGTCGGCGAAGATTAAAACCGAGCCCCTGCGGGAGGGAAAGAAGAAGAAACCGGTCAGTAGGAGTCCCAGGCTTCGGCCCTTAGGAACCCTCTCCGACAGTTAAGTTAGCTTCTGAAGATGATTCGATTCAGAAGTCAAAGAGATGGAAGAAGCAGCTTTAATACTTTTTGGACTGTTGTCCTTTAGGGTCACGAAGACATATCTTTGGCAATAAATAGCGGTGTATTTATAGCAGAGGATAGAGGATGCTTAACGGTAGTAGCCGATATAGGACTATGTTCCGAGTTTATTGGTAAACCGCCATAGTACCTAGTCCTCCCACCGGAGTGGGCCCGACACGGCTATTGGGCCGAAGGGGGTTGCGCCGCTGATGGGTCGAAGCCTACTGGGCCGAGGGCTGCTGAGCCGCTAACGGGCCGAAAGTTATTGGGCCGCTGACGGGCCGAAGGCTCCCAGGAGGCCTTTTACTGCTGCTGTTGGGCTGACCACAGCGTTGGGCCTGTTTTAATAGGCCGAATCGGATTCTGCCTCATCAAGTAGAAAGTTATTGGGCCGCTGACGGGTCGAAGGCTCTCAGGAGGCCTTTTACTGCTGCTGTTGGGCTGACCACAGCGTTTGGCCTGTTTTAATGGGCCGAATCGGATTCTGCCTCATCAAGTAGAAAATTGGTTTTGTTCGTTTCGTTCAAAATATTTATGTTGGACATATTTTAACTTATTTGGTTATGATTTTAAATATGAAAATAAGGTTGCAATAGCTCAAGGCCAACATTTATTGCAATGGGTGGAGTTTGAGTATGTGGTGGGCCACGGAAAAGAGTGCAGACTCTTTTACCCCGTCGATTCCTCTCCCTGTATTCGCCCCCCTCCATCTGGATCCCCTCCTCCTCGGTCGTTTCCCCCTCCTCCCTCTTCCGCGTCATCGTTCTTCTGCTGCCTTAGTCTCCCTACTCTTTGTCCCTGACTTTTTTTTCCTCCTTTCATCTAGTCTCACCTTTCTCTTGTCCCTTACTGCCCCAGATCTAGTTCGTTTCCTCACCGCCACCATCAGCCATTGTTTCCTTCCCTTCCCCCTCACCACCATAGCCAATTGCTGGTATCCGCCACCGCTAACCTTGTGTTCCTCCAGCCCCTGTTCACCGACACCACCAGCCATCCCTTTTTCCGACTGTCCTTATCCCTCTTTCTTCCTTTCTTCTGCACCTCCCTCTCCTCCTACCTTGCATCTCCATTTCATTGCCCTATTGCCACTTTTCCCCTTTTGCTGCTCGACCTCTCCATGTATTTCTTGCAGGTCTTCACAATTTCTCGCAGAAGGTTCTTAGATCCTGAGTGAGTCTTGGAGATGAGCGACTTGGTTCTAGGTCTTGCACATACTCTCTGCATCCCCGTTGTTCAAACTGCCAGAAAGAAGCAATTCTTCCTGCCAATGTTCCGCCGAAGTCTCCACGGAGGGTCTTCTCCATTCAGAGTGAACCTTCCACAAAATGAGAGCTCATAATCAAATTTACTTGCTGACAGTGGTCTTCCTGGCTTTAGCTCAATTAGTATGTGCCTGTTACTCCTTGTTTGCACTATGTGTCCCCATGTATTTGTGTCCTTATGCTGGACTATGTGCTTATGTGCTTCTAGCTCTGTCTCTTTATGTTAATGAAAGGCACCTATGTTTATTCACCAAAAAGAAAAGTTGCCGAATAGGTTCTAGAAGTAACAACCGATGTGTGTCACTATAGTACTGTAGTTTTGAAATTGTCACCAAGCCTTACCCGTGAATGTGATCCAGAAGGAAGTGCCGGGACCTAATGGCAATGTCAAGCATGGTGGTGATAGGTGGTGTTGTTTCTCACACTGTTCTCATTATTTTTCTCTTTTAGACATCTGAGCTCTAGATTTTTTTTTTTTTTTCCTTTTTCTTACATCATCAATAAACAATGAGAATTATGCTTGCCCATGTAACACTTTTCACCACAGTACCGGACATCCTTAATCGAATATATATAATCACAACATAGTTAAGCAATTCGTTAACAACATAGAGGTTCTGTTTATAACAGAGAACAGGCATGATGCAATTTTGGTAGTAAGCAGAGATCCTTGGTATGCCAAGAAGTTCCATTCAGTGGTTATTCACTTGTTTGCTTAATTTAAATTCTATAATTCATTGGTTTTGAAATCCATGGTTTTAAAATCAGTGAAATTTTATGGTTTTGAAATTAAAAAGCATTTGTTTGCTCGCTTGTAAAACAAAACAAGAGAATATTTAAGTGTTCTTGTTTGGGTTTATAATAGGCCTTCTCTAAAAATCAAAATAAGGAAATGGACTTGCCAAATAAGCAGACAAGGCTCAGACAAAGTTTTATTTTACATTATCTTACATCATACCAAACATCTGAAAACATCAAAAAATAAAACAACTTTTTTTTATTATACTATTTTATATCAAAAAAAGGGCCACTTAAGTGATTAAAGAATAAGCGTCACAGACAATCTCAATTTTCTCTACAGTTTGATGTATTAGATCTCCAGCCACACATAACGAGATGATGCTAAACCACAAAAGTTTGACAATGATATGGTCTTAATTTCAGGTTGATATGGTCTCCTCGTTTTAAAACCACCGACATCCAAATCCCTCGATTGGCTTTTCCACCATGCACAAATTGCAAGCATCCTCCCCCTGTCATGGCAATGATATGATCATCCCCTTCTCTCTACCATCCTATTCCATGAATAGACACTCATTTCCTTCCCTTGCAGTTTAACAATGCAAGGATGTTGGGAGCTTCCACTACACCTTGCAAGGGGGCATTTTGTATACATGGATGCTCTATTCAATCAAGGAGAGGAAATATAGTGTTTCAATGTATAGATGGGTATCTTCTTTGTATCGACATGTATAATGATATATTTGTTTAATGATATGGTCAAGTTCTAAGAAAATGCAGATTATCGTGATCCTAAATGTCGATACCTTGCTTGTCAAACACCTCTACTCAATTTTAAAAATTTACGACAATCTTGCCAAATATGGCAATAAGCGATTTATATCACTTTTAAAAATGAAGTCAAAAATTGACTTGAATTAAAATTTTAAACATAAATTGCCTCAAACAAAAAAGTGCTTCTAAAACATCCTATAATCTTAATTAGCCTTTAATCAAAGTTAAAAATGTCTAACATATCCTCATTCTTTGTTCAACTCTTTTCTCTTTTTCCATCTACCTCTCTATCTCTCTCTCTCTCTCTTTGATACAATGTGTCAATAAAAAAAAACTTTTTGTAGGGATATTTTTGTTTAAAGATTAAATTTAACAGTTTGAAAATGAAATCTTTAACAGAAGTTAACCACAGAAGTATTTTTGCAAATATTGTGATGTTGTGTGATTATTTATAATAGCATGAAAATAAGATGGACAAATCTATAATTTCGTGAGGTTCGTTCAAAGTTTATCATAAGCTCAACTATTTCTATACAAAATAACTATCAGATTTTTACATATACCTTATAGATTACTTTATTTGTATGTATACTTTTGATTCTCATGTATTATTATAAATACTCTTGACAAATATATTTTTCCTATATTACATCCTAACAGGGGGGTAGGATTTTTAACCAAAGAATTACAAGCTACCTTCCCCTTTCTTATGATTCATAAGGTCTCAAATATATGTGTGGGCTCAATTGGCCGGTGTGAGAACTTAGATTTTACTAAATGGAAAGTAGTAAGCAATATAGCCATGAAAAGGGTTGGAGCTCAGACACCGGTTGCCTATCCATCATTTTCAGACTTTCAGTTTCGGGGAATAAGAAGGGGAAATGCATGTTAGGTTGTGATTACCACATCTGGTGGAGAAGTGGTCTGTGGATGTATGGGCATGTTTGGAAAAAATTTTACTTGAAAATCACTTTTAATTTTAACTTTTCACATAAAATGACTTGAGAGTGAAATATTATAATTAATATGGTTTCTTACAAAAGTCAACATTTTCATAACAACTTCACTTTTTCTCCAATCTTGAGAATTTTTAGCTTTAGGTTGTGATGTAGACTGGATCTATCACGACCGGATCCCGCAAACGGGGATCCGAAACAAGGAGGATCCGGAGCCGGTCCGGATCGAACGGTGACGAGGGGACCCGACGGGGATCCACAACAGGGCGAAGCCGAGGTTATTTCGGAATGAAGAGGATCCGCCCGCGGGGGGCGCGATCTGCCGCCGGAGCTGCTCTTGGATAGGGAGCCGCTGCTCCTTCGGTCGGACGAAGGCGCGGCGCGAGCAGGAGCTCCTGTCGGCGGAGCTGTAGACGAGCGTCGGAGCAGAAGCCGGAAAGTCCGAGATCGGACGGGGGGACGGCTCGCTCTCCGACGAGGGGGTCCGAAGGCGCCTTCAGCGCGAGGCCGAGCCTCCTGGCGCGGGGCAGCCGACGGGATTGCCCTCGGACGGCGAGTCCGAAGGCTACTTCAGCGTGAGGCCGAGTCTCCTGGCGCGGGGCAGCCGGCGTTCGGCGTCGAGACCGGGGAGAGGAGTCCGAGGTCGGCGGCCGAGACCGACTCGGGGAGGTCGGCGATGATGCGAACCGAGCCCCTGCAGGAGGGAAAGAAGAAGAAGAACCAGTCAGCAGGAGTCCCGGGCGTCAGCCCTGGGGAACCCCCTCCGACGGTCAAGTTAGCTTCTGAAGAAGATTCGATTCAGGAAGCAAGAAGAAATAGCTAGAACACTATTCGGACAGTAGTCCTTTAAGGGGTTTCGGAAGCTTAGGGGGGCATCCGTTTTTCCCACTACCCCCTTGGCCACAAATAGCAGGATACTTATAGCGGAGGGTAGCGGATGGTTAACGGTGGCAGCCGATATAGGACTAAAAGAAGGCTTACTGACAAACCGCCATAGCGTCTGATCCGCCACCGGAGTGGGCCGGATTCGGCTACCGGGCCGAAGGGGGTTGGGCCGCTGACGGGCTGAAGCCTGCTGGGCCGGGAGCGACGGGGCCGCTTATGGGCCGAGGGCTGCTGGGCCGCTAACGGGCCGAAGGCCGCCGGAGGGCCTAATACTGCTACTGTTGGGCTGAATGGGGTTTGGGCCTGCTGCAATGGGCCGAATCGGATTCTGCCGCATCACATAGCCCCCCACTCTTGTCTTCCTCAGTTCTGAGATGGCAAGAGTAAAATCTGAGACCTCCTCGGAAGAGTGATACGGTATATGCTTCGTTTAAAAAACCTTTGCTTTGTATAAAAAAGCCGCTTCTGGTCGGCCGAGGGCTGTTGGCAAACAACTTCGTCTAAGGCCGGGACCTTGTCGGAGATACCTTCGTCTTATGTCGAGACTTGGTGTACATAGAACACCATGTCGCTTCCCGATCGGTACGGGTTATTTGCGGACTTAGAAATATACCGTGCCGCTTCCCAAACCGGTACACATGGCCGAAGCCACTCTCGGTTCAGGTTACCTGCGGGCTTAGAAGAACCGTGCCGCTTCCCGATCGGTACGGGTTATTTGCGGATTTTAGAAATATACCGTGCCGCTTCCCGAACCGGTACACATGGCCGAAGCCACTCTCGGTTCAGGTTACCTGCGGGCTTAGAAGAACCGTGCCGCTTCCCGATCGGTACGGGTTATTTGCGGACTTAGAAGAACCGTGCCGCTTCCCGATCGGTACGGGTTATTTGCGGACTTAGAAGAACCGTGCCGCTTCCCGATCGGTACGGGTTATTTGCGAACTTAGAAATATACCGTGCCGCTTCCCGAACCGGTACACATGGCCGAAGCCACTCTCGGTTCAGGTTACCTGCGGGCTTAGAAGAACCGTGCCGCTTCCCGATCGGTACGGGTTATTTGCGAACTTAGAAATATACCGTGCCGCTTCCCGAACCGGTACACATGGCCGAAGCCACTCTCGGTTCAGGTTACCTGCGGGCTTAGAAGAACCGTGCCGCTTCCCGATCGGTACGGGTTATTTGCGGACTTAGAAATATACCGTGCCGCTTCCCGAACCGGTACACATGGCCGAAGCCACTCTCGGTTCAGGTTACCTGCGGGCTTAGAAGAACTGTGCCGCTTCCCGATCGGTACGGGTTATTTGCGGACTTAGAAATATACCGTGCCGCTTCCCGAACCGGTACACATGGCCGAAGCCACTCTCGGTTCAGGTTACCTGCCGCTTAGAAGAACCGTGCCGCTTCCCGATCGGTACGGGTTATTTGCGGACTTAGAAATATACCGTGCCGCTTCCCGAACCGGTACACATGGCCGAAGGCACTCTCGGTTCAGGTTACCTGCGGGCTTAGAAGAACCGTGCCGCTTCCCGATCGGTACGGGTTATTTGCGGACTTAGAAATATACCGTGCCGCTTCCCGAACCGGTACACATGGCCGAAGCCACTCTCGGTTCAGGTTACCTGCGGGCTTAGAAGAACCGTGCCGCTTCCCGATCGGTACGGGTTATTTGCGGACTTAGAAATATACCGTGCCGCTTCCCGAACCGGTACACATGGCCGAAGCCACTCTCGGTTCAGGTTACCTGCCGCTTAGAAGAACCGTGCCGCTTCCCGATCGGTACGGGTTATTTGCGGACTTAGAAATATACCGTGCCGCTTCCCGAACCGGTACACATGGCCGAAGCCACTCTCGGTTCAGGTTACCTGCGGGCTTAGAAGAACCGTGCCGCTTCCCGATCGGTACGGGTTATTTGCGGACTTAGAAATATACCGTGCCGCTTCCCGAACCGGTACACATGGCCGAAGCCACTCTCGGTTCAGGTTACCTGCGGGCTTAGAAGAACCGTGCCGCTTCCCGATCGGTACGGGTTATTTGCGGACTTAGAAATATACCGTGCCGCTTCCCGAACCGGTACACATGGCCGAAGCCACTCTCGGTTCAGGTTACCTGCCGCTTAGAAGAACCGTGCCGCTTCCCGATCGGTACGGGTTATTTGCGGACTTAGAAATATACCGTGCCGCTTCCCGAACCGGTACACATGGCCGAAGCCACTCTCGGTTCAGGTTACCTGCGGGCTTAGAAGAACCGTGCCGCTTCCCGATCGGTACGGGTTATTTGCGGACTTAGAAATATACCGTGCCGCTTCCCGAACCGGTACACATGGCCGAAGCCACTCTCGGTTCAGGTTACCTGCGGGCTTAGAAGAACTGTGCCGCTTCCCGATCGGTACGGGTTATTTGCGGACTTAGAAATATACCGTGCCGCTTCCCGAACCGGTACACATGGCCGAAGCCACTCTCGGTTCAGGTTACCTGCGGGCTTAGAAGAACCGTGCCGCTTCCCGATCGGTACGGGTTATTTGCAGACTTAGAAATATACCGTGCCGCTTCCCGAACCGGTACACATGGCCGAAGCCACTCTCGGTTCAGGTTACCTGCGGGCTTAGAAGAACCGTGCCGCTTCCCGATCGGTACGGGTTATTTGCAGACTTAGAAATATACCGTGCCGCTTCCCGAACCGGTACACATGGCCGAAGCCACTCTCGGTTCAGGTTACCTGCGGGCTTAGAAGAACTGTGCCGCTTCCCGATCGGTACGGGTTATTTGCGGACTTAGAAATATACCGTGCCGCTTCCCGAACCGGTACACATGGCCGAAGCCACTCTCGGTTCAGGTTACCTGCGGGCTTAGAAGAACCGTGCCGCTTCCCGATCGGTACGGGTTATTTGTGGACTTAGAAGAACCGTGCCGCTTCCGATACGGTTTGCATGGCCGAAGCCACTCCCGGTACGGTTTACACGGACTTAGAAAGAATACCATGCCGCTCCCGATACGGTTTGCATGGCCGAAGCCACTCCTGGTACGGTTTACACGGACTTAGAGAAAGCCATGCCGCTCCCGATACGGTTTGCATGGCCGAAGCCACTCCCGGTACGGTTTACACGGACTTAGAAGGAATACCATGCCGCTCCCGATACGGTTTGCATGGCCGAAGCCACTCCCGGTACGGTTTACACGGACTTAGAGAAAACCATGCCGCTCCCGATACGGTTTGCATGGCCGAAGCCACTCCCGGTACGGTTTACACGGACTTAGAAAGAATACCATGCCGCTCCCGATACGGTTTGCATGGCCGAAGCCACTTCCGGTACGGTTTACACGGACTTAGAGAAAACCATGCCGCTCCCGATACGGTTTGCATGGCCGAAGCCACTCCCGGTACGGTTTACACGGACTTAGAAAGAATACCATGCCGCTCCCGATACGGTTTGCATGGCCGAAGCCACTCCCGGTACGGTTTACACGGACTTAGAAGGAATACCATGCCGCTCCCGATACGGTTTGCATGGCCGAAGCCACTCCCGGTACGGTTTACACGGACTTAGAGAAAACCATGCCGCTCCCGATACGGTTTGCATGGCCGAAGCCACTCCCGGTACGGTTTACACGGACTTAGAAAGAATACCATGCCGCTCCCGATACGGTTTGCATGGCCGAAGCCACTTCCGGTACGGTTTACACGGACTTAGAGAAAACCATGCCGCTCCCGATACGGTTTGCATGGCCGAAGCCACTCCCGGTACGGTTTACACGGACTTAGAAAGAATACCATGCCGCTCCCGATACGGTTTGCATGGCCGAAGCCACTCCCGGTACGGTTTACACGGACTTAGAAGGAATACCATGCCGCTCCCGATACGGTTTGCATGGCCGAAGCCACTCCCGGTACGGTTTACACGGACTTAGAGAAAACCATGCTGCTCCCGATACGGTTTGCATGGCCGAAGCCACTCCCGGTACGGTTTACACGGACTTAGAAAGAATACCATGCCGCTCCCGATACGGTTTGCATGGCCGAAGCCACTTCCGGTACGGTTTACACGGACTTAGAGAAAACCATGCCGCTCCCGATACGGTTTGCATGGCCGAAGCCACTCCCGGTATGGTTTACACGGACTTAGAAAGAATACCATGCCGCTCCCGATACGGTTTGCATGGCCGAAGCCACTCCCGGTACGGTTTACACGGACTTAGAAGGAATACCATGCCGCTCCCGATACGGTTTGCATGGCCGAAGCCACTCCCGGTACGGTTTACACGGACTTAGAGAAAACCATGCCGCTCCCGATACGGTTTGCATGGCCGAAGCCACTCCCGGTACGGTTTACACGGACTTAGAAAGAATACCATGCCGCTCCCGATACGGTTTGCATGGCCGAAGCCACTCCCGGTACGGTTTACACGGACTTAGAGAAAACCATGCCGCTCCCGATACGGTTTGCATGGCCGAAGCCACTCCCGGTACGGTTTACACGGACTTAGAAAGAATACCATGCCGCTCCCGATACGGTTTGCATGGCCGAAGCCACTCCCGGTACGGTTTACACGGACTTAGAGAGAATACCATGCCGCTCCCGATACGGTTTGCATGGCCGAAGCCACTCCCGGTACGGTTTACACGGACTTAGAGAGAATACCATGCCGCTCCCGATACGGTTTGCATGGCCGAAGCCACTCCCGGTACGGTTTACACGGACTTAGAGAAAGCCATGCCGCTCCCGATACGGTTTGCATGGCCGAAGCCACTCCCGGTACGGTTTACACGGACTTAGAAGGAATACCATGCCGCTCCCGATACGGTTTGCATGGCCGAAGCCACTCCCGGTACGGTTTACACGGACTTAGAGAGAATACCATCTGTTGATCCGATACTAAATAGCCGGAGCCGCCCTCGGATCGGGTTGACGCGGTCTTTGAATAATGCCGCTCCGATCCGATACTAATGGCCAGAGCCGCCCTCGGATCGGGTTGACGCGGTCTTTGAATAATGCCGCTCCGATCCGATACTAATGGCCAGAGCCGCCCTCGGATCGGGTTGACGCGGTCTTTGAATAATGCCGCTCCGATCCGATACTAATGGCCAGAGCCGCCCTCGGATCGGGTTGACGCGGTCTTTGAATAATGCCGCTCCGATCCGATACTAATGGCCAGAGCCGCCCTCGGATCGGGTTGACGCGGTCTTTGAATAATGCCGCTCCGATCCGATACTAATGGCCAGAGCCGCCCTCGGATCGGGTTGACGCGGTCTTTGAATAATGCCGCTCCGATCCGATACTAATGGCCAGAGCCGCCCTCGGATCGGGTTGACGCGGTCTTTTCAAAAGAGACTTCATTCATACCTCCCGGCTAAAAACCCGGGTCTAATTACATGAGGTGCCGAAGGTACTCCGTATTGTAAATACACCGGAGGATGCGTGTCCGAAGGGGTCCCGACTCTGTGAGCCCCCCGGTCGCTTTTGTTTACAAACACTTCAGCGGTTTCGGAGGCATAGCCTAGGGGAAGAGGATCTCCTTGGATGTTGCCTCATCGCTCTGAGGTCATCGAGTTGCGCCTCCGTCGAGGCCATTCCTACTGGAATTGTGGCAGTTGGCCTTCTCTGATGAGGCGATCTATCTCTTCCCGAAGTTGCCGGCATTCGTCAGTCGCATGGCCGATCTCGCAGTGATATTCGCAATACTTGCTGGAATCCCTTCGGCGAAGACCAGTCTTCATACGCTGTGGCTGCCGGAGCATATGTTTCACCTCGGTAATCATTTGGGAAGGGGGAGCAGGTAACGGTAAGTGCCGCGGCTGCAAACCCCGTCGCTTGCCTCGGACCCGCTTCTTTTGACATTGCCTACATAGAGGCTCTTGACTCGTAGGTTGAGGGTGAGCCGCTAGAGGGGCAGGCGGTGCCGAGGGCTCACTCTCAACCGAAACGGCCTCGTCGGATAAGCCTTGTGAAGATGCTGGCGAGAGGTGCCCCGTAAGGCCGAGACATTATCTGCTGCATCTCTTTGCACATCGCCGTCAGCCGCTGGTCCAGATCCGGGACTGTCGAAGTGGCGACTGATGGTCCTCCGGTTCTGACTGGGCAGAACTCAGACGAAACACAGCCTTTCTTTGTCAGGCGATCGATGCGAGGGGCTCGGGCAGGTAGTGCCGAGGGCTTGTTGTGCGCTAAAGCGGTTTCGTCAGGGGAAACCGGCGCGGGTGCTGGACGGAGCCTCGCATCTCGAACCGGGTAAAGTGGAGGGAGCGGTGCTTGTTGAGGAAGCTGTCCTATCAGTCCCATGCGCTGGGCGATGGCAGACACCATCTCTCGAAGAGGCGCTAGGGATTTGACAGCAATTTCCAGCGTTGCTATCTGCTGCTAGAGTACTCCCACCCGGTTGTCTTCCACGACAAGGGACTCTGGTAAGACTGGCAGAGTCGCGCTTGTCGGAGTACAAGGGGCGCCTTCGGACGTCAGCAGCTGTGCCGAGGCTTCCCGTGCCTCCATCTCGCTTTGTCCGGATCGCCGGGTGACAGGTTGTCGAGACATGACTTGTTTGTTTGTTTCCCACAGACGGCGCCACGTGATGTAGACTGGATCTATCACGACCGGATCCCGCAAACGGGGATCCGAAACAAGGAGGATCCGGAGCCGGTCCGGATCGAACGGTGACGAGGGGACCCGACGGGGATCCACAACAGGGCGAAGCCGAGGTTATTTCGGAATGAAGAGGATCCGCCCGCGGGGGGCGCGATCTGCCGCCGGAGCTGCTCTTGGATAGGGAGCCGCTGCTCCTTCGGTCGGACGAAGGCGCGGCGCGAGCAGGAGCTCCTGTCGGCGGAGCTGTAGACGAGCGTCGGAGCAGAAGCCGGAAAGTCCGAGATCGGACGGGGGGACGGCTCGCTCTCCGACGAGGGGGTCCGAAGGCGCCTTCAGCGCGAGGCCGAGCCTCCTGGCGCGGGGCAGCCGACGGGATTGCCCTCGGACGGCGAGTCCGAAGGCTACTTCAGCGTGAGGCCGAGTCTCCTGGCGCGGGGCAGCCGGCGTTCGGCGTCGAGACCGGGGAGAGGAGTCCGAGGTCGGCGGCCGAGACCGACTCGGGGAGGTCGGCGATGATTCGAACCGAGCCCCTGCAGGAGGGAAAGAAGAAGAAGAACCAGTCAGCAGGAGTCCCGGGCGTCAGCCCTGGGGAACCCCCTCCGACGGTCAAGTTAGCTTCTGAAGAAGATTCGATTCAGGAAGCAAGAAGAAATAGCTAGAACACTATTCAGACAGTAGTCCTTTAAGGGGTTTCGGAAGCTTAGGGGGGCATCCGTTTTTCCCACTACCCCCTTGGCCACAAATAGCAGGATACTTATAGCGGAGGGTAGCGGATGGTTAACGGTGGCAGCCGATATAGGACTAAAAGGAGGCTTACTGACAAACCGCCATAGCGTCTGATCCGCCACCGGAGTGGGCCGGATTCGGCTACCGGGCCGAAGGGAGTTGGGCCGCTGACGGGCTGAAGCCTGCTGGGCCGGGAGCGACGGGGCCGCTTATGGGCCGAGGGCTGCTGGGCCGCTAACGGGCCGAAGGCCGCCGGAGGGCCTAATACTGCTACTGTTGGGCTGAATGGGGTTTGGGCCTGCTGCAATGGGCCGAATCGGATTCTGCCGCATCAGGTTGTAACGCAAAACACAAGTAACATACTACATAAATGATTTTTAAGATCTATGTACTTCTACAAAAAGTAACTAAATGGAAGTAAAGAAAATGCTTCCAAATGGAAGCTGCGCCAAACACGGCCGTAAAAAGACATTGGGTACATAATAAAGGGATTTACATGAATACTCCCACAATACAAAGTATTCTGATGTCTTCCTTTATATTGTGGGTTTTTTATCTCGATTTTTCTAAATTTAAACATTTTAAAAAGCCCTTGTATCTAATATATTTAATATCGGTTCCAATATGCTTGAAGTTTCTTCTAATCTTCTCTTTTTACTTGCGTCAACCTTTATTAATTTACCATAGTTAAACATTGATTAACTATAGAATTATCTTTCATATCCCCAGCTAAATACTGTGATTAACCGTATGCTGAAGTCTCTCTCTATGCCCACCCGTTAATATACCAAACAAACATCTCTTTAGCCTTCTCTTCTCCTTGCTTGGCCGAGGAAATCATGCTCTGAAAATCCCAAATCCCTCAGTTTACCCGCATAGAACATTTTTCCCAAGAAAAATCTTACGTAGATTCCTTGTTTTTTTATGTACAGCATATGGTGCGGAAAATGGATCGTGGATTGCAATATTTAATTAGAGTGCACTACTTGTCTAACTTTTACCATCTTCTTGACTTTAGAAAAGATTATCTATCATGTTCAAAAAACGTCTTTTTGAAGATGACATCTTTTTATCTCAAAAATACACTTTGCCTTCCAAAATGGCTGAGCAGAGTATAATAAAATTGTGAAAAAAGTGATAAAAGATTATGTAAGAAATGATACAAATGGAGAAAGGTGATACCAATAAACATAAAGTGATAAAATTGTAAAGAAAGTAGTTAAATTGAATAAAAAGTGATAACAAACTATATAGAAAGTGACAGAAATGACAAAAAAGTTGAAAAAAATGAATAAGAAGTGAAAAAACTGTGTAAGAAGTGGTAAAAACGGTGAAAAAAATAGGAAGTAATAAAACTGAACAGAAAATAGTAAGGCTGAAACGAGAAAGAGTATTTTTGACATAAAAATTGTCATTTTTAAAAGGAGTTAGAAGACGAGATAGCCAAGAAATATGGTTAGAAAGCTTGCTTGTTCTCTTTTCTATAGTGAAAAAGGTGGATAGAGAGAACAAATTGATTAAATGATACAATCCACATCAGTTTTATTCCAAAAATATTGTAAAGCCCCCTAATTGATATTTAAACTAATATTTCCTTCTTAATACGAGACTTTTCTCCATTGTCACAGTAATTTTGCGATTATTTGAAGTCCAGAAGTTTTTTTTTTTTTTTTACTGTAGGGAATAATATTTCCTGTGTACACCATGCCATTTACAGGGAGCACTCAAGCATATGTATGTTCTTAAAACTTAAAAAAGTTTTGACGTTAAATTAAACCCTAAACCCTAAATTACCTTTAACGTAACATCCAAAAAAGAATTAAAGTTAGAGATCAATCCACCCTACGATCTGTCTTCCATGACATGCCCGTCCAGTCCTCTTCATGTTCTGTTCTTCCAGAGACAATCACAGCTTGACCGAAGTGCGCCCTTTTTTCCATGTCCTTATTTTCAAATAGAAAGAGCAAATGCGGAAAACAGAAAAAAGAAACTCTGGTCACATATCCACTACTCACTTCTCTCGAAGATGTTTGCGCTCTCCCCCTCTCTCTCTCTCTCTCTCTCTCTCTCTCTCTCTCTCTGACATCATCCTCTCCAACCGCTCCAACACGCACACACACACACACTGAAAGCCCGAAAAGGATCGGCGCGACCATGGCGGTTGCCTTGTCCCAATTCCACCTCAGCTACCGCTTCCCCCAGTGCCCCCGCAGAACACCCTCGCCATCACCACCATGCCCCTGCAGTGTCCTCCCCACCATCCACTGCAGCGGACGCCCCAACCTCGACCCCTCCCCCGCCCCCACCCAGACTAGAAGAAACCCACCTGCCCGCGGCCCTTCTCTGCACACCAAGCCTCCTCCTTTGCCGCCCCCGGCTCCCCATCAGGCCCCCTGCTTCACGCAACTCCTCGAACGCGCCTGCAAGACCGGCAAGTACGGCGGGGCCATCGCCGAGGGCAGCGGCATCGAGCACGCCATGAGTCTGCTGGAGGAGATGGCGACCAAAGGGCTGCAACCCAACCGCCACACCTACAACGCTATTCTCAGAGCGATGTGCAGAGAAGGGTGGGTGGACGAAGCCCGCGTCTTGGTGAGGGGCATGTCCTCCCGAGGCTTGGAGCCCGACGCCATCTCCTACAACATTGTGTTGACGGGGCTACTGCGTAAGAATAGGTGGGGCGACGCACAGCAGCTGCTCGACGAAATGTTCTCGGGCCGCCGTAAGCCAAATGTGACCACTTACAGCATCCTGATCGGCTCCCTGTGCCGGAAGGGCATGGTCGACGGGGCGCTGGAGACCCTGAAGGACATGATGCAGAGGGGCCTGAAGCCAGACACCTCTTGCTATGATCCTGTGATCTCTGCCTACGGCGAGGAGGGGAGGCTGGATTCGGTGATCTCGCTCATGGAGTGCATGATCTCGAAAGGGTGCACGCCGGATATTGTCGCCTACAATACCATCTTGACTGCTCTCTGTAAGAGTGGGAATGCAGACCTGGCGCTGGTGGTGATGGATAAGCTGAGGGAGATTGGCTGTTCCCCAGATGTGTGTTCCTACACTGCGGTGATCGGCAGCCTCTGGAGCAACGGGGACCGGGTGCGGGCGCTCAGCATGGTTTCGGAGATGATAGCAAATGGAATAGAGCCTGATGAAGTTACTTATCATGTCTTGATATCATGCTTGTGCAGGGATGGAATGGTAGATGAGGCGGTGGAATTGATGGCGGACATGAAGAGTGACGGTTTCCGGCCGACGGTTCTCACTTACAATGCAGTGCTTCTTGGCTTCCGCAAGGCACACAGGATTGGTGTTGCCATTGATGTGTTTGCTGAAATGGTGGACTCGGGATGCCGTCCTAGTAAATCTACTTATATGATTCTAGTGGAAAGCATAGCTTATGCTGGTCACAGAGCTGAGGCTACGGAGCTGGCAAATGTGCTTGCCTCTAGGAATGTTGTATCCAAGGAATCTCTCAAACGATTCAACGAAACCATCGCCGTGTTCAAACCGTATGCAGAGTTTCCTAGTACAGATAATGAGAAATAGCATTGATCCTCTGTGTTCCATTTCATGCACCTCGAGGCCAGATTGGTAGCCATTTCAAGTGGCTATTGTGATTCCTTACATGCATAACTTGACAGCTCTAAAGCATCTCCAAAGTTGAATCTTAAGACAGATGGAGAAAGATGTTGGAGTTTCTAGCGAAGTATCAAAAGAGGGACCAGGAGGCATCAAAACTTCAGTATATCAGTATGCAGACATTGTTCAGATGTTCAGGAAGAAGAAGCAATACTAGTTGGAAGCCTGAATTTTCACCCGAACCAGAGACAATTAAGAGTCATAGTGTTTAATTTTGAACAGAATTAATTTCAAAGGTGTTGAATAATTTGTGTTTTCATATTCTCCATGTTTTGATAATAGCACTTTATAAAAATGTCAGAACTTTGTTTATATGAGAGTGAGAGTAATCTTTTTGTTTCATTGACTTAGTTGCTGACAGTTTATGTCATTAGTTATTATTGTAATAGTGTAACTTAGAGGGGTTTACCTCTAATTTCTCTCTTAATAAAATAGTTTAGAGAGGGGGCCTAGGTTTCTCTCTCTAACCTTTTTCCCTCGTCCTCTTCTTCTCAACTTGGTATCAGAGCCGCCAAAGAGATGCCTCTGCTAGGAGACACTCTTCCTTCTCGTCGCCTGCTGCCGGAGACGTTCGCCAGAACCCCAGCGCGCGCCCAGGCACGCGTGCCCGCACCCAGGCAGGCGGGCATTAGGCTGCGCGCAACCCAGGCGGGCCCGGTGGGCCTGCGCACCCTAATGGGTCTTGCGCGCCCAGCGCCCAGGCGTGCTCGGCGACCCGTGCACTCTGCGCCCTGCGCCCCCGTGCGCTCCCCTCCCCCCACTGCGCCCAGGCGCTCCCTGTGCACTCCCTTGCGTTCCCTGCGCAGGCCCTTGCGCGCCCAACGCCCCCCTGGCCAACACTCAGTGCCCCAGCACCCCTGCGGGCCCTGCGCGCCCGCGCTGCGTGTGCGTGCACCCAGGTAGGCTCCTTCCGCCTTTCACTTCAGTCCCGCCCCTCTGCAGCGTCGGTATGGCTTTTCTTCGATGATGTGACTGTGTGTGGATGTTTGGATGTGGTTGATTTGTGATGTGTATTTGTTGACACTAGTGGCATAGCAGTGTCGTGTGATCTCTGTTTGTGAGAAATTTTTTTTAGGGGGTTTGAGCAAAGATGGCCGACCTAGTTACGATGCAAGATCTTGAAGGCCTGATTAGGCGTCTGATTTCGGCACAGATCTCTGCGGTGTAGTCTGCCACTAATGTGGACACTTCAGTTAGGGAGACAACATTTATTAATGCCATGCAGGTGGTAGTCAAGCTTGATGGCGTGGCGACATATATGACATGGGCCAGGAGCACCCATCTGCTTGTGCAGGGACGGGGTTTAGAGGAGTATCTGACTGGTATGGTTAAGAAACCTACTTGTGGTGAGTCCGGTGTGACTAAATGGGAGCTAAAAAAATTATGTTTTGGCATTTCTTTTGAATACTATGGCTCCCATTGTTGCTAGGAGCGTACAATTATTGGAGACCACACATAAGGTATGAGAGGCAGTAGTCCAGATGTTCTCTCATAAGTTTAATTCTGTATAGGCTTTTGAGATCAGGTCTCGGTTGAAAGAATCCATTAGGCAGAGTTATCTGTGACAGAATAAGCTATAGAGCTTAAACACCTTTGGTCTGAGACCGATCATTATAGGATTTTTTTTCCCACTTGCTCAGTTGATGTTGATGGATTCTAGAAGCACCTGGAACATGAATGGGTTCATGATTTTCTTTGTGGCCTGAATTCGGAGTTTGAGTTTGTTCGTGTTCAGCTGTTGGCTCGAGATGTTCTTCCTACTTTGGGACAAACACTCTCTACTGTCCTAAGTAAGGAAACTGGGCGGCGCGTCTCCTCAACAGTTAGTGTTCCTGCGAAGTCTGTTCTTTATGTGTAACCTCAGACACAGTCATCATAAGAGAAGGTGTGCCGCCATTGCAATAAACCTGGGCACATCAAGGCATATTGTTGGGAGTTGCATAGCCGTCCTACTCAGTCTGTTCGTGGTGGTCGTGAACGTGGAGATGGTGGTAGCTTTGTGGTGGTGGCCGAGTTGGTGGACGTGGTCGTAGATTTGGACAGGCCTATATTTCAGAGGAAACTGAAGGAATAGCATCTAGCTTGTCTACATAAGAGTATCAGATTCTTCGTCAGTTGATGGAAAAGTATGAAGCGTTTTTTGGCACTGGCTCCTCCACAGCGGAGACTCCTAGTCCACGCGAGAGGCATATTGACTCTTCTCATCTTGCCCAATCAAATATTACATCCAGTATTGACCATGCCTTCAACTGTGTAGATAGGAAACCTAACTCTTGGGTAATAGATTCAGGAGCTTCCAGCAACATGACAAATACATCTATCTCTATTTGGACATATTTTTCATGTTCAGGTAAGGACAAAGTTCGTATTGTTGATGGATCCTTTACCTATGTTTCTGATAAAAGATATGTAGATTATACTCCTACTTTGAGACTATGAAAACTCTATCTTGCATGTTCTTGCCTTTCCTACAAATATGTTGTCTATTAACTCTATTACTAAGGATTTAAACTGTTTTGTCACTTTTTGGCCTTCTTATTGTCTTTTTTAGAAGTTGAAAACAGGAAAGACACTTGAATGTGGTAAATTACACAATAGACTTTATTATTTGGACGATGGAGGACATAGCTTGAAGTCTACTAAAGAGAGATCTGCTTTTGTTGCTGATGATGCTACCTTGGATATTATGCTACAACATCAGAGGCTTAGACATGTTTCTTTTTCCATTCTTGGTACATTGTTTCCTTTTTTGATGAATAAGTATCATAAAAATCTACTGGTTTGTGATCATTGTGAGTTGACAAAGCACACTAGAGGTGATTATCTTGTTTCTAGAAATAGAAGGTTATTTTATCCATATCTTTTTTTATGTCTATATTTTTAAACTTTTTTACATTTTTAATATATTTGTAATTTACTTTTTTTCATAGATATGATGTTAATATATTGTTACTTGTTCATTTAGGTGATATAATTGGAGAGTAGAAATAATTATATGCACATTGATATGATAATTATTAGTTCACACATATGATATAAAATTATTATTCAACTTATTTATATAATCTTTTAAGATGTCTTTACCTTATAACGACAATGAGAGAGGCACAAATGGAATTGTATAAAATTGCAATGTTATTTAATACTTTAAGGAATTGTATAGAATTGCAATGTTATTTGATACTTTAACTTTTATATATCTATTTTTGATAATTTTAAGGGTAAGAATGAAGGTGTAAGTACGTAAGGATAAAGTTAATGATATATTTTTTCTATTTTATAGATAAGGGTAAGGATAGAACTATTCTCCTCATTGTTAAAAAAAAAAATCCCTATAAGAGACCAACTACATTAACAAGAAATCTATTTATTTTTGAAAGAGCTACCTTTTTTTTTTTTTGAAAGAGCTACTTACTTTTGAATAGTTGACTGAGAGATAAGTGGTACATGTAATTTCAGCTGTCAATGGAAACCCGATTATCCGATTTTTCGATCTGTTACCGAAAAAAAAATATCCGTTTTCGATAAAAAATATCCGCCTGATAGTTATCAGAATCGGATATTTCCGATAAGCTATCGGAATCAAAAAAGGAAATATCTGTTTTCGTATCCGTTTTCCGATTTTTTATTCTGATTATTATTAAAGATTTTTAAATATAACTTTATGGATACATAGTTACATTCATTGTGTTTTAATCTTATTAAGCATTATCTAATATACTAAGACGTATTGATTATATTTAGGTCTCATTCTATATATTTTAAACAAATAAATAAATAAATTAGCAATTTTTGATAATTATCGGAAATAATATCCGATTCCGATGTCGGAATCGGAAACAAATTGGACACGGAAAATAGACTTTCTGATTTCATCGGAAACATAAAGGAAAAATGCATTTTCCGATCTTATCGGAATCCGAAACAGATACAAGTTATCGTTATCGAAATCGAAAAATAAAAACACATATTTCCATATCCGTATCCTACCCATTTACAGCCCTTTCTCCGTACAAAGAAATTTTTGAAGAACAAAGAAACTTTGAAAGTGAGACTAGCTTGTCACCTTTTTTTGTCTACCGTTAGTGTTTGATTGCCATTGGGAGTGGCTTTGATTAATCTGCTAAGCTAGTACTGGCGACTTCATTCCGAACTTTCTTTATTAGGATTCTCATGAAATCTAAAAGAGGGAGGAGTATTGCAACTGAGAAGTGAGAACGCACTTGTCTCATTTTTAAATGTTAAGCTTTTGAAAGAATTCAAATCTTGACGCAACTTGTTTCCATTTGATTACATCACTCTTACTTTTAACTTCTCTCACAATCAAGGACCTTGAAATTTCAACTGATAGTGTAAATAGATGCAATCCTTGTATCTTTTATCAAATCTTTGAAAGTCCCTTAGTCTTTTTTTTGTATTTTGGAACCCCCCTTAGGCCAAGTTCACAGTTGGAGCCATTGCAGATCTAATTGAAATGTGAGCAAATTTGATGCTCGTCAGATCCTTGGAAAGTATCAATTTTGACTAGGGCTAGAAACGAGTATGATACAAAACAGAAGCACCGATTTGCATTTCCGATTTTGATAGCAAAATTACATTTTCGATTCTATTTGTTATATAATTGAAATGGTGTTTCGTTTCTGACATCTAAAATGAAAATACTTTTAAAAAAATATTGAAAATAATTTAAAGTTTTTTCAATCCTCATCCTCTTTATTATATATCTCCAAAATGAAGTTATGAATCGAATGCATCCGACGCTTAGTAAAACTCATATATATATATATATATATATATATATATATATATATTTTTTAACATGAGGTGGATGGATTTTCGAGAGGGGGGTCACATCTAAGTTAGATGCCTTCTGTGGTACATTGGATCCTTTCATATATATATATATATATATATATATATATATATAATTTTAAACATCCAAATAGGCTCCGTATGGTTGATAACATCTCTAGAACTTTATTTTTCACAGTCCGATCTTAACAATCAACTGAAGACATCCGATCGAGCATGGATCAAAATTTAATATTTAAAAATAGTTAAAAATATAAAAATTGTTAGACTAATCATTATACTTGATCCTATATCTTGGGGTTTTAGTCTTGATCCCCAAAGAATGATGTATTTGATTGAACGATTACGATTAAGTTTTTCGATCTAACGGTGAAAATCAAATCCAAAGTAGTGAAAATCAACCTAGAAGGAGGTATTTGAATATTTAAAAAAAAATAATAACTTTTATTTATTTATTTGAAATTGAGAGGGTGGGTTTTTCGGGGGAAAGGGGCATGTTATATTTGTCATCTATATTATATATATAAAACAGAGTTCCTTAGTGCTACGTGTCAATACCAGAAGTTTATGTTTTCCGCCTAAATTATCTATTTATTTCCCTTCCCTATTAATATTTATGTCTCTTATTAATTCTCCCTCATTAATTCTCTCTCCCCTTCTTTCTCATTAATACTCTCTCCCACCATCTCTCTCTCCTCCTCTCTCCTTAATTCTCTCCCTCCCCTCTCTCTGTCATTAATTCTCTCTCCCCTCTCTCTACTTAAGTATTACTATTATTATTATTATTCTCTTTCTTCTATTTCACAATTTTCTCTCTCCCTATTAATATTTTTATCTCCTATTTTTTTATCCCCTATTATTATTATTGATGTTGTTGTTTTTACAATCTCTTGGGAAAATAATAACTAAATTTAAGATTGTTATTATTATTATGGCAATTTCATGGGATAATAATAACTTATTTTGATATCATTATTAAAATCAACGTCAAAATGGTAATCTAATGTGAAATGATAACTATTATTATTATCATCTCTCTTTCTCCTCTTTCACATTTTCTCCCTCCCTATTAATATTTTTTATCTTTTATTTTTTTCTCCTATTATTATTATTATTATTATTGTTGTTGTTGTTGTTATTGTTGCAATATCTTGGGATAATAATAACTAATTTGACAATGTCATCGTCGTTGTCATCGTCATCATCATCATCATTATTAGGATAGCCTTATGAGATAATAATAATTAATTTTGATATTATTATTATTTTTAAAATTATTATTATTATTGTTATTAATGAGACGAATCTC
Organism: Zantedeschia hybrid cultivar; assembly: GCA_030544215.1. NCBI lineage: Eukaryota > Viridiplantae > Streptophyta > Magnoliopsida > Alismatales > Araceae > Zantedeschia > Zantedeschia hybrid cultivar. The sequence continues at coordinate 2,088,139 of JARZZO010000015.1, forward strand.
TCTCACATTTTCTCACTCATACTATTATTATTATTAGTATTATTATTATCATCATTATAATTATTGTTATTGTTGTTATTATTAATATTGGGACAACCTTTTAGGATAATAATAATAAATTTTGATATTTATTATTATTATTGGGATAGTCTCATGGGATAATAATAATTATTTTTATTATTAACGAGATCAGCCTCTCTCTCATTTTTCTCTCAATCTATATTTCAACACAACATTTATTGAGATAATCTCATAGAATAATAATAATAACTTTCAGTTCACTTTTTAGTTTTCTCTCTCAATTCATATTTCAATTAGATACAATGGTTCTAAACTTTTAATGTTTACCAAACAACTAACTTAATATACATAGAAAAAAAATTGCTATTTCTGAATATATATTCTTCTATAATTATTTTATTTATTTCTTTATAAAATGTAAAAGATTAACTTTACTTATATTAATTATATTTTTTTATTAAAACATGTTAACTCATCGTGCATCGCACGAGATTGCAACTAGTTATATATATAAAATAGAATATTTTTGGTGCCACATGTTAACATCAGAGTTTTTTTTCGCTTAAATTATCTTTCTTCTTCTTTTTCCTATTAATATTTATATCTCCTATTAATTATCTCTTTCTCTCCTCTTCTTTCTCGTTAATTATCTCTCTCTCACCATCTTTCTTTCTCCCCCTCTCTCTCATTACTTCTCTCTCTATCTCCCCTGTCTTTCTCATTAATTATCTCTTTCTCCTCTCTCTGCATAAGTATTATTATTATTATTATTATTATTATCATTTCTCTTTCTCTTTTTGTACATTTTTCTTTCTCCCTATTAATATTTCTATCTCCTATTTTTTCTATCCCCTATTATTATTGTTGTTGTAATATCTTGGGATAATAATAACTATTTTTAACATTCTTATTATTATTATGATAGTTTCATGAGATAATAATAATTAATTTTGATATTATTATTATTAAAAAAATAATATCAAAACAGTAGTCTCATGGGATAATGATAACTATTATTATTATCATCATCTCTCTTTTTCCTTTTTTCACAATTTTCTCTTTCCCTATTATATTTTTATCTTCTATTTTTCTATCCCTTTGTTATTATTATTATTATTATTGTTGTTGTCGTTGCTACAATCTCTTGGGATAATAATAACTTATTTTGACATCATCATCATCGTCATTATTATTATTATTATTATTATTATTAATTGTGATGGTCTCATGAGATAATAATAATTAATTTTTATATTATTATTATTATTATTATTATTAATGAGACTAGTCTCTCTCTCACTTTGCTCAGTCATATTATTATTATTGTTGTTGTTGCTATTATTATTAATACTGGGATAGTCTTTTTAGATAATAATAATAAATTTTGATATTTGTTATCATTATTAGGATAGTCTAATGTGATAATAATAACTAATTTCGTTATTAATGAGATCAGTCTTTCTCTCATTTTTCTCCCAATCTATATTTCAACACAATATTTATTGGGATTATCTTATGGGATAATAATAATCTTTAGTTCACTTTTTAGTTTTCTCTCTTAATTCATATTTCAATTGGATACAATGGTTCTGAACTTTTAATGTTTACCAAACAACTAACTTAATATTCATAGAAAAAAATGTTAGTATTTCTGAATATATATTATTCTATAATTATTTATTCTTTCATTCAAAAAGTATAAAAGACAGCTTCACTTATATTAATTATATTTTTTCATTTAAATATGTTAACTCGCCGTGCATCGCACGGGATTGCAACTAGTATATATATATATATATCATGGATAATTTCATATTAACCACTCTTGTATGTTAAATTTTAAAATTGTCAATGTTTATTTGCAAAACTTTTCATATCAAAATTGCATGGTGATAACATGTTTGATGTGTATAAATATTTCATATATGGCACTGAAATGGCATATTTAGTTGCTATGTTATTTGTAAATGTATCTAGTATAATATGAGCATAAACATGAGATTTTTGAAATTTAACATACAAAGTGATTAATATGAAATTATCTCTTACAATTATTATTTATATAAAAAATAATAGTTAATGGATTCGAAAATCAAAATTAAGATAGGTAGGAATGAGTTTCATTTTTTTATTCTAATAATTTAGCAAAAGTTAGAGCTCACCTAAAACCTTTTAATTCTTTTTAAAATATTAAAATAGGGTAATACTATTTAGGCGAAAAATGTTTCTCAATTTATTTATCTACCTGACGTGGGTGTACTTGATTGGTTTAGACATAGAAGGTGAGTGTAACTATAACAGGTAAATTTATACATGAGTCCGCAACTTGAACTTTTCCCTTTAACAGCGTGACAAACTGGGAAAGTTTCCCCGTCACCGTAATGATAGCAGTGTTCAAAATACACCGGTCCGTATGGAGCCGTGTTGGACCAAGTGGAAGTGGCGAGTCATGGGCTCCCCTCCTCCACTCCCGGGCTTAATCGTCACTTCCGGGGCGGTTACTGCACCGCCCAGCTTCTCTTCCCTCTCGCTGTGAAAAGCTTACGTCGCCGGCCGGCTGTAACCTAGCTCCCCTCCTCTCCACTGCTTGGCCGCCGCAGTCCTCACTCTTCCTCCTCCTTCTCTTCTTCGTCTTCTCCGGCGACGGTGAGAGAGAGAGAGGTATGGACCCGTCGGTGCTGCTGATGCTTTCCAACCTGCTCCACCTCCACAACCACCTCGATCCCCTCCTTTCCGACTCCGCCGCCCCCTCCTCCGCCACTCTCCCCGCGCCCTCCCCCGCTGCCGCCGTCTCCGCCTCCTCCCCCGCCCCTCTCCTCTTCCTCGCCATCGCCTCCGTCCTCTCCTATGCCTCTTCCACCCTCCGCGACCCCCCCGCCTCCTCCAGCAGCAGCAGCCGCCGCCGCCGCCGCCGCCAGCGTTCCTCCACTTCCCCACCCCCCGCATCCTCCTCATCGTCTTCCTCTTCTTCCCCTTCACCGTCGCCCCCGCCGCCGCCCCTGTCGGTGCCCTCCGATGCCCCCCCGGGGCTCTCCGCATTCCAGGCCCTCTCCTCCGATCGGATCTGGTCCATGGACCCCGCCGCGCGCGACGCCCGGTGGCGCTCCCACTACGGCCTTTCCTACCCGGTTTTTGCCACGCTGGTCGACCACCTCCGCCCCCACCTCCGCGCCGCCACCCTCTCCATCCCCGCCGACTACGCCGTCTCCGTCGCGCTTGCCCGCCTCTCCCGCGGCCTCTCCCCGCGCGCCCTCGCCCGCCGCCACCAGCTCCCCCCGGCCCTTGTCTCCAAGGCCACTAACGCCGTCACCCGCCTCCTCTCCACCAAGCTCTACCCCGACTACGTCCGCCTCCCCGCTGGCCAGCGCCTCCTCCAGACCATCCAGTCTTTCCGCGACCTCACCTCCCTCCCCAACATGTGCGGCGCCATCGACGGCTCCCCCATCAAGCTCCGCCGCGCCCCCCCGCCGCCCGCCGACCAGGACGCCTACCGGTGCCGCCACGGCTACCCGGCCGTCCTCCTCCAGGTCGTCGCCGACGCCCGCAAGATCTTCTGGGACGTCTGCGTCAAGGCCCCCGGCTCCTCCGACGACGCCGCCCATTTCCGCGACAGCCTCCTCTACAGCCGCCTCACCGCCGGCGAGATCCTCCGCGACGCTGTCGTCTCCGTGCGTGGCCACCACGTGCGCCCCTACATCGTCGGCGACTGGGCGTACCCTCTGATGTCGTTCCTCCTCACCCCCTTCACCTCCGACGGCAACGGCACCCCCGCGCAGAACGCCTTCGACGCGGCCGTCATGAAGGGGCGCTCGGCCTCCGTGGAGGCCGCCCTCGGCCTTCTCAAGGGCCGGTGGCGCATACTGCGGGATCTCAACGTGGGGATCAACCACGCCGCGCAGACCGTGGTCGCCTGCTGCGTCCTGCACAACATGTGCCAAATCGCCGGCGAGCCGGAGGACGAGGACGTCTACGTGTGGCGCGACCCGAAGGAGAGCGCGCCCTCTGCGAGGGCGTTGGACAGCGAGAGGTCCTTCTTCTACTTCGGCGAGAGCTTGCGGCAGGCCATGGCGGATGACGTCTACGACAGGCAGCAGCGGCTTTCGGCATCGGCCGGCGCAAGGTGACGACCATTTATATGTAGATTCTAGATTGTAATGTACCATTATAAGAATACTCTGTGAACCTGGAGGGTTTGAGCTCCTCCATTGACTTGGTCTTTTTGGATAGATCTTTGCTAAGCTGTCACTAACGCTATTTACAACTTTGCTGTTCTAGGAATCCTGTATCTAACCTATGCATAAAACCATGTTTTCCTAACCGTTGTTTAAACTTTAGCGTCTGAGCGTGAGCTTTTGCTGCCACCAAGTGGCAATTTCCAATCTAATATGATGCAGTCTTGTATTGTGTAAAACATCATGGTCAGAAAACCTTCACCATATTTATGTGGGGAAGATCAAAGTGTCCTCGTGGGCCTCACCAATCTTGCCATATATATTTACAGGAGAGATCCATTGCGAAAAGTGCATTGTCACCTCCCTCAAAACGACATGATTTTATTTTTTGTTCTTTACTTTAGTCTGTTAAATTTTTTGTATATCCATTTGGGTGTGTATTGCACTTTTATTTTAAGTGTTTATGCCAGAATAAGAGGTATTTACTTTGAAACACTTTGAACCTTATGCTGGAATAAGGTAGAATAAACAATTCTGTCATTTTAGTATTACACTTATTCTGCTTATTCGTGGAACAACTCATTTGAACCCAGAAATAGATATCTGGCCTATCAAAGTTAGATAGAGCTTATTCTTGGAAGTGCCCATCCAATTCCAATCTAATCCCATTATCAAAGTGGCCTTTATATACTTTGTTTGTGGAATAAGCCCTGAATAGGATGTTTTATTCTCCTAAAACCTTTTAACCCACTTTGGTGGAGGGGAGTGCTTAACCCAGGGTGCTATGGGTTATACCAGGGGTTAAGTAGAATAACATGGGTATTTTAAACTCTTTATTCCACTCTTTATTCTCTTCTTTATTCTGCTTATTCCTACCAAATCACTTGGAATAGCGCAGTACAATTCTACTTATTCTGGGTGGAATACCAACTACTTACCAAACTAAAATACCTCTTATTCTGGTTTAAGAAATCCCTTCCTCCTTATTATGGTTTAAGCTATTCTGCAAACAAACTGAGCCTAGTGATTTATTATGATTCTTTGAGCTTGTGCTTTTCAAAATAGTTCGTGGTAATAAATATTGAAGCATTGGCCTGATTAGCAATGTTGTCCGGAGCTGTGGATCATTGGTGTAAGATTGCTTTCAAGTAGGGAAAAAAATGGTGTACATAATGGATTGGTGGTAACTTTGAATGTAGTATAGGTTGCGTCATCCCTAAGGTTGGAAGAACCGAAGAAGTGCAGTAGAAAAGTGTATTAACTGTTTGACTTGAGGGTAAGTTTTTACTATGTACAAGTAGCTCGAGTTTATCTTGTTGGATCTAGAAACATACTTCAAAAACCTGTCTATCTCTTTTGTACTTTTGATGCTAATCATTTTAGTGGGGTTGGGTTCTATTTTTCTTCCAGCTTAAGAAGGATGAGAATGGTGAGTTTACAATTTTGTTGATTGTGTTCATCTGTTATGTTAGTGATTGAGGTTTAGGCTATGCCAATTGCTTTGGTGATGCTATTTTTCCACTTTATTGCAATGATTTTCATGCCGCTAGCAATTCCTAAAACGGGCCCAAGTTTCACTGGGACTTGTACGATCCAGAAGGCTACTGGTTAGTTTTATCACATGAGTGTAGACGGTATACTTTTGGGCCATGTTTGGTGAAAATTCTATTTGGGACACATTTATGGTGAGATATTTTGAGAGGTAGAGAGTTGTTGAACATATTTTTAAGGGAAAAAAAAGAAGAGAGAGGGTGAGGAGGAGCCACCGTTGGCTCCCCTCCCCCCCCCCCCCCCCCCCCCCCCCAAAAAAAAAAGAAAAAAAGAAAGAAGAAACCACCGGGGGGGGGGGGGAACCCACCAATGGGTACCCCAACCGGTGGGGGTGCCACCGCACCCCCCTCTGCATCTCTCTTTCTCACATCTCTCTCTCTCTCTTTTCACCCTATAAATACCCCTCCATGAGGGCTACTGCAGGGGGGGGAAAAAAAAGGCTTTTGGGAGGAGACTCTGAAAGATTTTTTTAGGGCCCTTCTTAAAGAAGAAAGAGAAGACACGCTGCAAAAGCACACAAACTCCGTCCGTGGACATATTTAAAGCTCCGACACTGTATGTGGAAGATGGACACACACCCTTTGTATAATAAAAAAATAAAATGATGGTCCATTCTTATCGTTAGAATGCCCATAAGTTTAATAAAATTCTTAGTCTATTCTTATCTTCGGATTGGCCATAAGTTTTCTTAGTTTACTCTTATTGTTAGGGTGACGAAAATTCAATTCTTGGTCCATTCTTACTGTTAGAATGGCCTCAAGTTTGGTTTATTCCTACCGTTAGAATGGCCATAAAGTTCTTGGTTCATCCCTATTGTGGGGGTGACCAAAGTTTATTTGTTGGTCCATTCTCATCATTGGAATGGCTGAAAGGTTGTAAAATCATGATTCAATGTGATTATGCATGGGAGTATCTATGTGTGCCTATTTGACTTGCATCACTAACTAATAAGTTTGGTCCATTCATATTGTTTGGATGGCCATAAAATGTGTTTGGTTCCTTCATATCGGTTGGAAGACTATTAATTTTATGAAATGGTCTTAGTTAAGTGATGACCATCATGTCCCATTCATTAAGTCCTTTTCCTTTTAAATCTTCAAGAAAAAAAGAAAGAAAAGATTTTCTTGTTCAAGCTTAAATGATCCTTGTGAATTCATAGAATTTTATAAAGGATATTTAAAGGATACCACCAAATTCAAGTGTATCCTTTAAAGGTTTTAAGAAGGATCTTGCCCAAAGCATATCCTCTCAGTGTCTTTTAAGGATTGCAAGTTCATATGTCCTCCACGTTAAGTAAATCCTTTCAGTATCTCTTAGGATTCTCAAAAAGGGAATTCAAAATGAACATCAAGTACGAAATCTTATAAATGCAAAAGTCGATCAAGTGATGTATTTCATGCAATATTTCAATTTCTTTAGTGCGTTATTATTTCAAGGGCATCAATGGACGGTTAATCAAGGGTTGTCAATTTATGATTGGCATAATTAATATTGATCGAGGTCAGTGGAGAGGTTGAATTATTAGATTCACTTGTTTGATTGAAAACCCTGGACTCCCCTTAAAATTTCAAAAGTCTACACTTAAAACAAAAAGAGATTCTTTTGAAAACTAAAATCTTTTCAATTATGTCAAAATAAAAGAGAGAGATTTAAAAAAATCAAGTCTCACAAATTGACACATCCGGTAGGACCTCTCCTTTCCTTCTTCTTTCCGTCCGGTGATATCCTCACTTCGCACTACTAATTTTAGCTTGTTTGGTGCAGGCACTACACACATCAAAACCAACTACTTAATAGTGGCCAAAGTTACTTACGGTCCTTTGGTGGTGGCCACCCATACCACGTACGGCTACTTGATGACGCCGACATGCTTTGGTAATTTCTCTGCCATGGTCGGATCCCCGTACTTTCTGGGGGTCATCTAAGCACCTGAGTCAACTTTGGAATTGAAGAAGAAGTGGCACGTCTCGCACCAAGAAGGACAATGCCAGTGGAAGACTTGGGCAGACTTTCACTGTCAACACCATCAACATTTTGCCTGCCTCCTTGTCTAACAGGAGACAAAAGAAGAAAGCTCCAGTAGGAAGTCCGTCCAAAACGGGAAAGACCATATTGGTGGGCAATCTCCGCATCCGTTTGGATGAGGGAGCACTCATCATCTCAAAAGAAAGAATTGTCCTGACAGTCCCTGCACATAATCAGTTCGGAATACTCCCTAAAGTTTTCCAAGACAAAGTGGTATTCAAGAAGAAGAGTCCAAAAAGCCTTTGTTCAACAGAGGCAAAGACATCAAAAGAAGTCAGTTATGCCTTAGAATGGGGGTAATCCTGTAGAAGATATGAACCTCCACTTGAAGAACATGTGGGTAACAAAAGAGGAAGCCCACAAAATACATCAGGCTAGGGCCACCCTAGTGAAGCAGCCGCCCTAAAGGTCCTCAGAGCCAGAGGGGCAAATCAATAACTTAACAATTTGACCTCGTTCTCTAAGAGGTCAGAAAAGAAAAGGCGCCTATACAGTGAAAAGACAAGTCCAACGGAGGACGTCAGTCTTCGAGCGGCTGGGGGCACTCCCCCACCAGACTCTAAAGAAAAGAAGAATCACTAGGATGACGGAGGTTGGCATTTGTGTCTACACCTGCTATGCCTCAAGCACTAATCAACAGTCTTCACTGCTAGATGATCCTTAGGTGATCACTAATCTAACGCAATGGTAGGGGCCCACGACCCGTCAAATGGAGTAGGCCATCGGTTGGTTGAATCAAAGAAATTCAGGAGCTGAGCAACCCTAAAATGGCAGTGGCAACATTACCGAGAGAGTTGGAGAAGACGGAATGAATGTCCAACATGCCGGACTTGATCCTGAATAGCCTCAAGATTAAGCCTAACCTCAGACCATGGAAGAGATGAGGTAGGAAAATCAGCAGCTCAAAGCCTTGCTCTTCGGTCTTTTACAAAAATGGAAAGAACAACAACATGCCAGCGATAATAAGGGCACAGGCTGTCGAAGTCAATTTTGTCCCCGATAAAGTGCATGAGGTCTCGGGTAAGGAACCAAATCTTAATGCTTAGCAATCCAACACTTCGACAGAAAGTGTTGCAATATCACAGAAGCGCCTAATTGAACAAATTGTGGAGACGTAGATAGTCGAACATGGTGAGGGGATAAGTGCCTTCGATTTATATAAGATGTCGTTTGCAGTCCGCCATTTGTTAAAGAAGTTCTCGCCAAATCACACTAAACGTCCCAAATTTACAAAATATGATGAAGAAGGATCTGCCCAAGAGCACATCACTCATTATATGAGTGATTTGGGTGATCTAGCCGCAGATGAAGCATACTTATTGAGGTATTTCTCTACTTCATTGACGGGTACGACATTCCAATGGCACTCGAAGCTAAAACCCAATTCCATAAGTAATTGAGAAGAAATGCAGAAGAAATTCATGGACCGCTTCAAGGTGTTGGAGCGGAAGGTCACCATCACTGAATTGGTGATTCTGAAGCAGGGTAAGAATGAGTTCGTCATCGATTACATTAAGAAATGGCGGAATCTCAGCATAAAGTGCGACAACTCATCGGTCTACGAGGGCGTGGTGAAATTATGCAAAAGGGGCTTGAAGTCGGAAATCAATGAGAAGCTGATAGGAGCAAATGTGAGAAATTTTGACCAGCTCAACAATATAGTGTCAGAGATTGAGATGTTCTTTGCTGACAATCCGACCATCGGCTTCAACAAAGGAAAAGCTCCAAGCGAGCGAATATTTAACGTAAAGGAGGTGAATGCAGTAGATTTTGCCTTTGCTGTAAAGAAGATAGGGGACAAAGGGAATGTCAATATCTCTACATTCATTAAGATGGGAGATGGAAGAGGGTCGTTCTCCTCCCTTAGTGAAAAGATGAAAAGACCATACTCTTTTGCTAGGGATCATACCAAGAAGTTATTTGATGCAGGTAAGCAAATCTCTTAGCGCTGTCAGAATCAAAGAAACCCAATGAAGTGAGTAGATCCGATGAACCCAACTATTGTAGCTATCATCGCATGTTAGGCCATATTATTGAAGACTGCTATCTCTGCAAGGACGACATCGAAAAGCCCATCCAGAAGGGGCTATGGAAATGTGCCGATACCTAGTGAGTCCATCCCAGCCACATCAAAAGCCTTGGGGGAAGAGCTTGAAAAGGAAGGCATAAAAGCCTCTGATAAGCAATAGGCGACACCATCGCATACTCCAGCAACCCCTATTTCGGGGGTCCATTATGGCAACACTGGAAGAAATCTGGGTGGGTTTGGGACATCTCACCCATGTGGTAGAAGGCTTATCAAGACAGTTGGCTGAAGCCCTAATGGAGAAGGAAGTCAACATGTCACTGTCCTTTGAAGGAAAGGGACCTGAATGTAACCATCCTAAAGGCAAGAAGGGCAAACATGTCATATACTTGAATGAAATGCCTGAAGCACAAAACAAGGGAGATGCACATTCTCCAAAAGAAAGGGTTATGATGATTGAAGCAATAACCTGAAAAGTGTCATTTTAGCTGGGGAAGGCTCTCGGGAGAGACGGGCCGTCAGTGCAGAAACATGCATAAGCCTGAAGGGCTGCGAATCTCTGAGAGAGAAACTTAGAAAGTCATATTCTTTTTCAAGAGAGAAAACTTGGGAATTCTTTAAACTGTGTATGAGCAGGGAGGTAATTGTTTTGCCTTGACATATGTGCCCAATTATTGCCCCTCACCACTCCATCAGCCATCTAATTGAACATTGTTTTACATTCAAGGATGAAGTTGAAAGTTTAATTCAAGATCGGAAGATCAACATGGGCAAGTACTTAGTAAAGCCTCTGCGAGCACATGATCGGGACGCGATCACCTAAATCGTGAATGTGTTGTATAAGTACTATATTGATAAAAGCTTTCTGGAAGTCTTAATCCATGAGATGTTTAGGCCCCGACCTGAAGATGAACCCCATCATCAATATGCAGGGGTAGCCTTGGATAGGTCCCCTACCCTGAAGACCAAGGCAAAAATTGACATTATTGCAATAGTCATTAGGGACATGGAAAGGCGAGAGCTAAGGTGTCAGCAAGAAGCCTTAGAGGAAGAAAGAGCAAAAATTAGTTCCTTCAAGTAAGATGAAAAGCAAGGTACATGGGGAATATCAAATGTTACCGAAAGCAGTGGTCAAACAAGCTATTTAGGCCACTTTCGACTGTAATCAGTTGGAACAACAATGGACCAAAGTTCAGAAGAAGAAGCCGGTTCCTACGGAAGTTTCAAAAGCTAAGGTTGAAAAGAAAAAAGGTGGCAGTCCAGGGTGGTACTCCCTTGAAGACGCAGCCGAAGTCTCATCTCGTCAGAGATGCTGTCAAGAAAAAGCAGCAGGAGAAGAGTAGAAAGAAAAATGAGAAGATAAAGCAAAAGAGAAAAGAAGCCCATGCTAGCTCAGCGGCTGCGCCAAAAGAAGAAAAGACACCTCTCCAGAAGCTCCAGAAGATCATTGATGAACTGGAGGAATACCAACAAGGGCATCCGATGAGAAATGTGCCACTGGACAAGTACATGCGCTGGGAAGAAATTGAGAGAAAATCTCGATTAAGGAACTAGTTGTTGCAATTCCGGTAGTACATGCTTAGTACAGGTGAATAAGTTTTCTCCACTGCAGATGATGACGCCACCATATTTTTGGGAGAAGATCTGACTGCGGAAAAGCTTGAGCGACAGTTCCAATCATTTTCCTGTAACATGGCCTTTTTGTAATTTCAAGCTGGAAGCGGCTTTCTAAATAACAAGATCAAATGTGTCTCACCTAAATCCAGGAGACCGCTCTCAACATATCAAAGAAGAGGTAACCCGCATAATTATGGAAGAGGCCGAGGCCGTGATTGTGGTCAAGGCAAAGGCAAAAGCACCACAAGTTAAGACAAAGTAACACACTTCTAGGAGGAAGTTCCGAAATCAGTTTTTGAACCGGAAGTGAGGGAAAATGTTTACTTCTACCTCTCGTCTGATGAAGAAGATCTCGCACAACCATCAGAAGAAGTGGGCCCAATGGCGAATCTCGATGAAGCAAGACCTTTGGTGCAGCTCAACTCCGCATAAGATGTAGAGGCCTTAGCCGGTCTATTTGGTGAAGGCTTGAAAGTTGACTCGAGAGAGAAGGAAATTCCAACAGAAGAAACTCCAAAAGAGTATGAGCAAAAGAAGGCACTGAAAGAGATTCTTGAAGGTACAGTCGAGATAATGCAACTATCGAGAAAGCTCGTGCCAGGATAGACAGAAAAAGTGCTGCAAACCATGACTAGAATGCCGGCGACTCAGCATTTTAGAGGCAATCACTTTAAGCAAAGAATTGAGAGAGGTATTGATCGTTGTCCTCTAAGATCCAGAGGCATATGAAGTCCACAAGACCAAAATTAGAGCTCAGGTGTACGCGGTGTATGAAGCCACGGTGACTTTCTCTGAAGAAGATATGTTATTGCCATTACTGTGTCATAACATGCCGTTATATATGAGGGGCAAATTAACGGTCGGGAAGTAGATCGTATCCTGATAGATTCAGGCTCGGCAGTCAACATTATGTCGTTCAAGACTTTCCAAGTCCTATATCTCACTCTTTATATGAAAAAGGTGTAAGGGGTAACGATCTCAGGTTTTAATCAAAATGCAGAAGAAGCTCTGGGACGAGTATATGTGGAGCTAACCCTGGATGATTGGGTGACCTACGTGTCGTTCTTGATTGTTGATTTAGACATATTTTTCAAGACGCTCCTCGGGAGGCCTTGGCTGCATAAGAATTGGGTTGCCCCCTCCTTCCCTACATCAATGCATCAAGTATATCAAGGATGGGAACATCGATTTTTTTTGCTAATTTAGAGCCATTCAAAGCTTATGACTATCATCTGGCCGATGCACAAGTATATTTTGACAAAGCAACATACCTAGCAGTTGGAAAAAGTCGCTGCAAGGGGAAACAAGTTGTTGTAGAGTCTTTTGATGGGGAGGATGGCATCACCATCAATGGAGCAAAGGCTACACGATCCGACAGAGAATGAAGAATATTTTTGCTAGCTGCAAACCTTTTAAATATGAGAGGCCCACTATCAATCTGGTGACGCCTACAAGCTAGTAGATAAAAAAGAAAATTCATCCTTCCCTCCACTAAATGACTGGCATATGAGGCTATGCCATGCTCCCGTGCTGGGACTTCCCAAAAGTCGGCAGTAAAAGAGGTTGTAACACTGTAAAGTGCTAAAAAAAAGAGGGGCTTAAAAATGAGGTGCCCCGATAGACTTGATTAGTTTTCTCACCAAAAAAGGAAGAAGAAGAGCGATCGATTAAGGGCAAAAAGGTCTTAAACCTGATTGTGGCGAAAATCAGGAAGTGCGCCTCAGGCAAAAATGGGTAACTTTGTTGTGTGAAAATCCGCAAGGGCGCACAGGCAAAAATAAGAACGGGCTAACTTTGGCGAAATTTCACAAGGACGCTGAGGTTAGTTTTTTTTTTAAAAAAGGAATCTCACAACTCACTGGGGTATGAACGATGTCTTTATTGCCATATCAAAAAAAGACTAGTCATGCCGGTGGGTGGGGGGGTTGAGCTCTCTCAACTCAATTTGGATGGAGATCGAGTTTTCTCACATCCTTATCCAGAGAGGATGTCAGAGTCGTCAATGACGAGGAAATCCTTGGTTCACCTCACATTAGTGGGGTAACATTCAATAAATGGTTACGACCGAGCGACGATGACGGCGTCTTCTCGACTCGGTAAGGAAGTGAAAAATTTGATTTCTTACCTAAAAAGGGCGTCAAGAGAAGCAAAGACATTCTTTGAACATAATCTCTCGTCCCACCGAAAATTTTTATTGAGTAACTTTCAACAAAGCCTGCAAGAACACTTGGCCCGGGGACCCATTGTATCCCAAAGTCCACCAATTCCCCTTGGCCTCAGGAGCCGTTGTATCCTGAAGTTCACCAAAACCCTTGGCCCTTGCAATCGTTATATCCCAAAGTTCCCAAAGTCTTTGGCCTCCAAGAGCCGTTGTATTCATGAAAAATCAAAATCTATGACTACTTGGAGTCTTTATTCCCTTGAAGAATTCAAAATCCCTTGGCCCCCCGGAGCCTTTGTATCCTTGAAACCTAAAAATCCAAAATCCCTTAGCCCCTCGGAGCCTTTGTATCCCTGAAATCTAAAAATCCAAAATCCCTTGGCCCCTCGGAGCCTTTGTATCTCTGAAGCCTAAAAATTTAAAATCCCTTGGCCCTTCGGAGCCTTTGTATTCTTGAAGCCTAAAAATCCAAAATCCTTGGGCCCCTCAGATCTTTTGTCTCCATGAATCCTAAAAATCCAAAATCCCTTAGCCGCCAGGAGCTGTTGTATCGCTGAAAATTCAAAGAAAAGAAATTCCTAATCCCACGGGATCATGGTGCCCTCAAAAATAAAAAAAACTCTACGAGTACTTAGGGCCTTTGTATCTTGGGAACATCTAAAGTGATTGCTGTGAGACTTTGTTTTAATTATTTTTGAAAGAATTGGATTTAAAAAAGAGAATTCTCTGGAGTTTTGAAAACATGGTCTTCTCTTTTTTTAACATAGACTTTGAGAACTTGGAGTCAGTCCTCAAGTTTAAGACTTTTGATCAAGTGTGGATCCATGTATTTGACCTCGCCCCACCGACTTCAGTCAGTGTTAATTATGCAAATCATTGATTGACAACCTTTGATTAACCGTCCGTTAAAGCCCATTAAGGCAACAAGAATGAAACGAATACTTTAAGGACCTTTCTTTGTTTGGGGATCATACAATGAACTTTAAAGGATACTTAAAGGATTCTTAAGTTCATATGAGAACATGAGAACCTATAATCTTCAAGTGGTGCTAAGAAGATATGTCTTTTGGATAGAATCTTCATTAGAACTTTTTAAAGGATATTGAAGGACTCAAAGATATTCTTTAAGTACCCTTTAAAGGATATGAATTTTTTTTGGACAGCGTAGCCCTTATTCTTAGATTCATTTAGGAGGATAAACATAAAGGATATTCTCAATTAATGGGGCATGAAGGCCATCACATACTTGAAGATATTCTTTAATGGTCCTCCAACTGATAAGAAGGAACCAAAATCCACTTATTTTGTAAACATATCCGACTAGGTTAACACGTTTACCACTTAAAATAAAATTGAGCATACATCTAATGAAAGTAGACATGCATTAAACAAGCAAAATTGAACATTCATGAACCATATATAAACTTTATTTAAATCCACTTTGTTACATATCAAATTACATCACTTTTGACCATTCCATCGATAAGAATGAATCATTTAAAAATTTGGTCACTCTACTAATAAGAGTGAACCACAACTTCATGGCCAATCCAACAATAGGAAAACCAAAAGATTAATGACTATTTCACCAATAGGTATGACCCAAGGACAATGATTATTGATTACTCTACGAATAAGAGTGAACCACAACTTCATGGCCAATTCACCAATAGGAAAGAACCACAAATACATTGACCATTCCACCAATAGGAATGAACCACAAAATTAACTAATTAAAACTTTGGCCATTCAATCAATATGAATGAACCATATGATTAATTAATTAAAATTTTGGCCATTCAACCAATATGAATGAACCATATGATTAATTAATTAAAACTTTAGTCATTCAACCAATGTGAATGAACCACATATACATTAACATGATTACAAATTAATCCAAAGGTCAAGCCCAATAGGTGCCACGTACGACAAATCCTGGGGCTTTAGAATCTTGGACGGAGCTTTCCCACGAACTTTTTTTCCACCGACAAGACTTCCACGCCTTTAGAAAAGCCTCTCTTCTCTCTCTTTTTGTAGCAGCCCCCTATGGGCTATTTATAGAGTAAGGAGAGGAAGAGATAGAGATGAAGAGGAGAGAGAGGGGGTGCGGGGTGCGGTGGGCACCCCCCATCAGTGGGGGGGGGGGGGGAGGGGGAGGGAGGAGCCACCGGTGTGGCTCTTCCTCCCCCTTCTTTTTATTTTTTTGTTTTTATCCCTCTTCTTCCCCTTTTTTCCTTTTATTTTCTAAAAAAAGGTTTCAACAACTACTTAGAGCTCCCCTTATCCTTGAAGAGTACCCAAAACTTCCAAAATCCTGCCCAACTTTGGCCCACAGGGAAGCCATAATTCCCCATTGAACCAAAAAAGGGGGAACTTAAAATTGAGCTGCTCCGACGAACTTAACTATTTCTTCCTAACAAAGGGACAATTAAGGGTAAAAAAATATCAAAATCTGGCTAAGGTGAAAATTCGAAAGGGCGCCTTAGGCAAAAATGGATCACCCGATTGTATGAAAACTTGAAAGGGCGTGCGGGCAAAAATAAAAGGAGCTAATTCTAGTGAAAATCCGAAATTGCGCTAGAATTTAAAAAGGGAAAAAAGAGAGGATAAATAATCACATAACAAGGGAATGCTTTGAAATCAACGTTGTCCGAGACTGGCTCTCGGGGTAACCAAGTCACAAAAAATGCATTGTCTGAGACAAGCCCTCGGGACAACTGAATCACAGAGACACGGGAGACAACATCCTCAGAAGTCAAAATCAAAATCAACTTTGGCAAGACGGCGATACAATTACAACAAGAATCTGCCAAAGTTCAAATCTCATGAAGACACCTGACATCTTGCTTGTAAGCCCAGTTGTCCTGCGTGCTCTTAGATGCATATGAGGAGCCAAAGGTGATATTTGATACCCAAAGAATCCAAGATAACAGATAATGAAGCGAGTTAAAGTTATATCAAACTTATCAAAAAGTTTTGATGCTGTCCAGAAGCAACAAAGATAGGCCTCCTACCTCAGCCATGACGTAAAGGGAGGAAAAAAAACGGACTACGTGTAAAAGGGAAGAAAGAATCGAGAGCCATTTACTACCAAGAGTTTGATGGGGAAAGAGGCAAAATGAAGGCCTATGGATCATGGCAAAGTTACAAAGATCGGCTTATTGTAGTCAGAGCTTCGGCCAATTAGGGTTACCTTTACGATGTGCTCTAAAATGCCAGAAGAGGGTTATCCATACCCAAAGATCGGCTTATTATAGTCAGATTTTTGGCCAATTATGGTCACTTTCGCAATATGTCCTAAAATGCCAGAAGGTGATTATTTATGCTTAAAGTTTCACTTTTTGTAGTCAAAGCTTCGACCAGGTAGGGTCACTTTCACTATGTACCCTAAAATGCCGGAAGAAGGTTATTTATACCCAAAGTTCGGCTTATTGTAGTTAAAATTTTGGCCAATTAAGGTCACTTTCACTATGTACCCTAAAATGTTAGAGGAGGGTTATCCATAACTAAAGATCGGCTTACTGTAATCAAAGCTTCGGCCAGTTAGGGTCATTTTCGCAATATGTCCTAAAATGTTAGAAAAAGGGTTATCCATACCCAAATATCGACTTACTGTAGTCAAATCTTCGGCCAGTTGGGGTTACTTTCACAATGTGCCATAAATGTCAGAAGAGGGTTGTTCGTACCTAAAGTTTGGTTTATTGTAGTCAAATCTTCAGCCAGTTATGGTAACTTTTCACCATGTATCCTAAAATGCCAGAAGAGGGTTATTCATACCCAAAGGTCGACTTATTACGGTCAAAGCTTCAGCCAATTAAGGTCACTTCTGCAATGTGCCCTAAAATGCTAGAAGGGTGTTATTCATATCCAAAGGTCGGCTTATTATAATCAAACCTCCGGCCAGTTAAAGGCCACTTTCAGAATGTGCCTTAAAACGCCAAAGGGGGTGGTGGTTATTCATACCTAAAAATTCAATTCGACGAAGTCAGAGTTCTGGCTAGTTAGGGTCACTTTCATAATGAGTCCTAAGACGCCAAAAGAGGGGTTGTTCATACCTAAAGATTTTGAAGATGGGGGTAAATGTCGGAAGATGATAAAAGACCGATATCTTACAACAATTACAAGCCATATTTGCTCAGAAGTCATGAGAGCAAAACTGTTCCAGATTCTCATTTAAATGTACGGAACGCCGAAGAAGAGTATTTGTACTCCAAAGGTTGCAAATGTCGTTTGACGGCGAGAAGCAAAGTGAGTCAATACAGCCTGAGACTCGTTGAAGCTATTAAAAGGTTTCTAATCGGACTGGTTCAATAGGGGTCAAAACGTTGGCCACTTCAGGGTGCTCTTTCTAGCGTGCCTGAGAAAATCGAAATAGGGTTGTTCACACCCTAAGATCCTAAGCCGAAATGGGGTTGCGCACATCCTGAAATCTTGAAGCCGGGCAGGTGTTGAAAGGTAAAATACATTGCCCAAACGTTTTCAAAGAGAATCCCAAGTCACAAAGACCAGAAGGCTGGCAAATGCATTTAGAAAGCTGAAAAGAAGTAGTTGGTGCCCCAAAATTTCAAGTGTCGCTAAAGGGAGAGAAACAAAGTTGGGTCAATGCAGTTCGCAACTCGTAAAGCTTATTCAAAACACTGGCCAGTTTATGGCATTCCGTGTAGCGTGCCTGAAAAAGTCGGAGGAAGGTGCTTCGCATCTTAAAATATGAGAATTGGGTAGGTAATAAAAGACGAGGGATGTCGCCTGAGCATTCATAAAAAAGGACTCCAAGCCATGAAGACTCTAAGACTCCACAAAGTCCTGATGCCGTTTGGTGCATCCAAGAAGCTAAAGGAAGACTCCAAAAGTCCAAGAGACATTGGGTGGGACCTACCAGGATTATTCGGCTAAGTCCGACTCCAAGGTCACAAATGTAGGGGTGGTTGGACGCTTTTGGTCCTCTAGAACGCTCGAAGCAGGGCTATACACAACCCAAAGACAAAACTCCAATGGGCTGACATCATTTCAAGGCCCATGAAGATTGGTTTCCCCCAAAAATTTCTGAGAAAGTTTATAC
Organism: Zantedeschia hybrid cultivar; assembly: GCA_030544215.1. Taxonomy (NCBI): domain Eukaryota; kingdom Viridiplantae; phylum Streptophyta; class Magnoliopsida; order Alismatales; family Araceae; genus Zantedeschia; species Zantedeschia hybrid cultivar. The sequence continues at coordinate 2,106,774 of JARZZO010000015.1, forward strand.
ATACTACAACATCTCTGGCGTTGAAGCTAGGACTTACGAGCCCTAAGTCGGATGCTAGCTGATCGCACGTGTTGAAGTTGACAAAAGAATATGAAGCCAATGCAGGGGACACATGCCTCTGTCCTTGCCTCTGACATGTTCCGTAGGGGACATTTATTAAATATATTTTTAAGGAAAAAAAAGAAGAGAGGGTGAGGAGGAGCCATCGCTTGCTCTCCCCCCCCCCCCCCTCGGTGAGGGGTGCCATCAATGGGTACCCCCACTAGTGGGGGTGCCACCCGCACCCCTCTCTCCATCTCTCTTTCTCACATCTCTCTCTCTCTCTCTCTCTCTCTCTCTTTTCACCCTATAAATACCCCTCCATGGGGGCTGCATCAGGGGGGGAGAAAAAAAGACTTTTGGGAGGAGACTCTAGAGGATTTTTGAGGGCCTTTCTTGAAGAAGAAAGAGAAGACACGCTGCCAAAGTACACATATTCCATTTGTAGACAGATTTAAAGCTCCGACACCGTGCGTGGAAGATGGACACAATTTTTATATAATAAAGAAATAAATTGATGGTCTATTCTTATTGTTAGAATGACTACAAGTTTAATAAAATGATGGTCCATTCTTATTGTTAGAATGACCATAAGTTTAATAAAATTCTTGGTCCATTCCTATTTTCGGATTGGCCATAAGTTTTTTTGGTACACTCTTATTATTAGGGTGACCAAAATTTAATTATTGATCTATTCTTACCGTTAAAATGGCCTCAAGTTTGGTTTATTCCTACCATTGGAATGACTATAAAGTTCTTGGTTCATCCTTATGGTTGGGATGACCAAAGTTTATGTCAAGGTCCATTCATACCATTTGAATGACCATAAAGTTCTTGGTTAATCCGTATTGTGAGGGTGACCAAAGTTTCTTTGTTGGTCCATTCTCATCATTAGAATGGCCGAAAGGTTGTAAAATCATGATTCAATGTGATTATGCATGAGAGTATGCATGTGTGCCTATTTGACTATCTTCATTATTCTTACGTGCTTGCTTAACTTGAATTTAATTAAAACTAATAAGTTAGGTCCATTCATATCGTTTGGAGGGCCATAAAATGTGTTTGGTTCCTTCATATCAGTTGGAGGACCATTAATTTCATAAAAGGGTCTTGGTGGCCATTATGCCCCATTTATTAAGTCATTTTCCTTGCAAATCTTCAGAAAAAAAAAGAAAGAAAAGATTTTCTTGTTCAAGTTTAAATGATCCTGGTGAACTTATAGAATTCTCTAAAGGATATTTAAAGGATACCACTAAATTCAAGTGTATCCTTTAAAGGTTTTAAGAAGGATCTTGTCTAAAGCATATCCTCTTAGTGTCATTTAAAGATTGCAAGCTCATATGCCCTCAACGTAAAGTAAATCATTTAAGTATCTTTTAGGATCTCAAAAAGGGAATTAAAAATGAACATCAAGTTGGAAATCTCACAAATGTAAAAGTCGATTACGTGATGTGTTTCATGCAACATTTCAATTCCTTTAGTGCGTTATTATTTCAAGGCAGTTAATCAAGGGTTGCCAATCTATGATTGACGGTATATACACTGATTGAAGTCAACGGGGAGAGGTCGAATTATCGGATTTACTTGTTGGAGCTAGAACCCTGGACGGCTAACCCTAAGTTTTCAAAGTCTACACTTAAAACAAAAAGAAATTCTTTTGAAAACTATTTTTTTTTCAATTCTTTCAAAAGAAAGGAGAGAGATTTCAAAAAATGAAGTCTCACAACAGTATGCCTAGAAAGTCATTCATGAAGTTTTTGGATTCCATCCATTAGTTACAAAGTAGTGCTTCTTGGATTAGGGCGAAAATAGGTTGTCAGGGAATGCTTGACTTGTGTAACTAAGCAAACATTCTCACTCAACATTTTTCATGTTTAAAATGGAATCCACTTAAAATTTTTGCCGAACACAAACTAACCTGCCTTTATCGAAACAATACTAATCTAAAGCTAATTTAAGGATGCTTTCAAGCTGTCCTTTTCATTTTGAACATGGAAAGTGGAAGATGAGAGCAGTGTAAGAGGATACACGCAACAGCGAAAGAAATTGAGTTACTTTAGTTTCTGATTTATTTGTCCTACTTATATGAGTCCCATATTATGATCTGAAAGCAATCGATAAAAAGAAAGTGTGGTTCAAGTTTACTTAAATTTCTCTAGGCTTGACTGCAGTTTTAAAGGAACCAACCTGTAGTAGCCTGTAGAAGTCTTTCTTAGCACTGGCTTAGTAGAATGAGAGATAATATGTAGGCCTAGCACCTAATGTTCCTAGTTTCCCACTTTCTAACTCTGTGACTTGTGGAATTTGTGTAACATGGTGATTCTTTTTTTTTTTCTTTAGAGCTCATTTTGTTAGTATCATCTGGCTCTTGGGGCAAATGTCCCTGACTTCTCACTTTCTACTTCGTGACCTTGTTTATGAATATATTAATTCACTTTGCTTTATCAACTCTTTTAGTTGGCATGAGATTACGGGCAAACAACTTTTTTTTAAGGTGGATTATGGGCTAAAGACATTAATTCCCTTGGACACTTCAAAATTTTTAAAAAATTTCGAACAGTTGTTTAGATTATTAAAAGGTATATGCAGGGGACTTAGGATTGGGCATTACAAATTGGTTGTCCAATCTATAGTGATAGCTAGATAGAACACTTATTCAACTATGGATTCAGGTCAGGGGCAACCAGTTGGTAAGATGCTTATTTGGACATAGAAAGGGCTTTCTGTACTCATTGCAATCTGAAAAGGCATGTAACTACAAAAGTTAGTGATTGCCCTATCTTTAGATTTTTTCCCCTTAAAGGAAGAACATCCCACTACCTACCTCTGCAACTTGCAGAATTTGGCTGTTATACCCACCTAAAATTGAATTGTCTACCAAGCTTTTGTGATATTCATTTTCCTTAGGGACTTCTGTTAGTATTAAACTTTAATAAAACAAGAGATAGCATCTTGCTCTAGGGCCAAATGTCCATAACCTGACTTTCTAATTCTTAAACTTGTTTATAAAGACAGATTGATTCACTTTACCTTACCAACTTTTTAGTTGGCACGTGATTCTGGGTTTAAGACCTTAATTTCCTTGGAGACGCCAATTTTTTTTTAAATTCTAACCAAGTAGTTAGAGTCATGGCAGCAGTACATTCCGAAGAAGATCAGCTTTCACTGCCTTCGAGCAATAGTCGGGAGACTTCCAGTTGATGCGGAAAAAGGGATTTTTTTGTGGACAGAGGATAAGGCATTAAGGCTGGGTGTCTGATCCACAGGGACAGCCATCTAGAACACTTGTCCAACTATCTAGTGGTTCAGGTCAGGGGCCAACCAGTTGATGGGATAGGAGAACGCCTGATTAGACTTAGAAAGTCTGGTTTATTGCGATCGGAAAGGGCACGCAATTATAAAATAAATGACCATCCTAATTCTTTTTTTTTTGGTTAAGGAAAGGCCGAGATGTCCCACCAATTTTTGTTGGACGATCAATACAGGTGGCAGAGTTTGGTTACACAACAGTTGTACCACCTCCCACTGGCTTAAGAACAAGGTATGGTCCAAGGAGGCCCATCATACTGCCCTACTGCTAATAAACGCCTTCCTCTTAAGAACAACAATCTAAACTCAGCATGAAATTACTAACTCACACCAAAAATATGAAATATGGAAAATGAGCACATAAAACAGCATTGCAATCAATTACCTCACTCTAAATCTGCAATTGTTTAGCTCCTGCTACATGTGAATATGCACGTGTTGAACATTTTTTATGAAGGAAACAGAAGAAGAAAGAAGGGAGGGCATGTAAATAAAAAAAGAAAAAGGAAGGGGGCAAGAGAAAAATAAGAAGAGAGAGGGAAGGAGGAGCCACGGCTCCACCCCCCCCCCCCCCCCCCCCCAAAAAAAAAAAATAAAAATAAATAAATAAATAAAAAATAAAAAAAATGGTGGGGAGTGCTAGCGGTGGCAACCCTTACCGGTGGGGGAGCCACCGCACCCCTTCTCCTCTCTTTTTCTCACACTTCTTCCTCTCTCATCCTGTATATACCCCTGGGGGTGCTGCTGGTGCAAGAGGTCGAAAGAGAAGCTTTTGAGGAGACTCTGGAGCATTTTTAAGTCTTTTTTTGAAGAAGAGAGAAAGAAAACACCCAAGTTCTGCCCGTGGACAGATTCGATGCTCTGACACCGTGCATGGAAGATTAGCACACATACTTTGTAGAATTTTAAAAAAAAGATAAATGATGGTCCATTGTTATTGTTAAAATGGTGGTTCATTCTTACTAGTGGAATGGCCATTAAGTTTATTGTTCACTCTTATCATTTTTGTGGTTCATTCCTATTAGTAGAATGACCATTTAGTTTGTTGTTCACTCCTATTGATAGTGACCAAAATCATTTTAATGGTTCATTCCTATTGGTAGAATGACTAAAATTCATGTGGTTCATTCTTAATTGGTAGAGTGATCAAATTTTAATGGTTTATTCTTATTGGTGGAATGATCAAAATTGGTGTAACTTGATGTGTACACAAAGTGGACTCAAATAAAATTTTGCATATTGTTGATACATGTTTAATTTTATTTGTTCAAATGGTGGATATGTTGACCAAGTTAAATATGTTTAACTTAAAAATAAAAAAAAGTTGGTTTTGGTCCATTCGTATTGGTTGAATGGCCAATAAGATTATTGATTTCTTCATATTGGTTGGAGGACCATTAAATTTTAAAATGATTTTCTTAGTTATGTAGTGGTCATTATACCCTATTAGCTAAGTCTTTTCCTTGCAAATTCCTAAAAAAGAGCAAAAGGAGAGAAAAAAGGGTACCCAAATTCATCTAATCTTAATGATTTTCTTAATGGTTTCTTAAGGATTTCTAAAAAGATACCTAGAGGACATTGTCAAATTCTTTAATATCTTCTAAGGGTTTTAATGAGGATTTTGCTCAAAAGCGTATTCTTTTAAAACCTTTTAAAGTTCACAGACTCACATGCCTTCATGTAAGTCTAAAGTCTTCGAAGTATCCTTTAGAGTATCATTTAAGATTTCTAAAGGGATTCCAAGAAATAGACACTGAGCTCACAAATTCCATGCAAATGTTTAAAGTAAAACTTGTTCCTTTGTTGTGTATGATGCAATGTCTAACTTTCTTGTCGTACATTTGATTTCAAGGGCATCAACGGATGGTTAATCAATGGTTGCTAATCAATGATTCGATGTCAGTGGGAGATGTCAAATTCACGGATCCACTTGTTTGATCCAAAATCCTAGACTCCCTGAGGGCTAATTCTAAGTTCTCAAAGTCTACACTTAAAATAAAAAAAAAGATTCTTTTGAAAACTAAAATCTTTCAAGTTCTTTTCAAAAGAAAATGCTGATTTCAAAAATCAAGTCTCACAGTTTGGCACGTCCGGTAGGACCTCTCCTTCCCTGCATCTCTCTGTCCAATGATGCCTCACTTCGCACTACTAATTCTGACTAGTTTGGTGCAGGCACCGCGCTCATCAAAATCAAAACACTCAATGGCAGCCAAAGTTACCTACGACCCTCTGGTGGTCGCCACCCACGCCATGTACAGTTACCTGACGACGTTGACATGCTTCGACGATTTTCCTGCGGTGGTCGGATCTTCGTACTTTCTTGGGTCATCCCAGTACTGGAGGCAATTATGGAATTGAAGAAGAAGCGGCGCGCGTCTCGCGCCAAGAAGGACCATGTCAGTGGAAGACCCAGGCGGGCTTTCATTGTCAACACCATCAACATTTCGCCTGCCTCCTTATCCAACAGAAGGCAAAAGAAGAAAGCTCCAGCAACAAGCCCGTCTAAGATGGGAAAGACCATATTGGTAGGCAATCTCCGTATCTGCTTGGATGAGGGAGCATCCATCATCCCAAAAGAAAGAATTGTCCAGACAGTCCCTACACATAATCGGTTCTGGATATTTCCTAAAGTTTGCCAAGACAAAGTGACATTCAAGAAGAAGACTCCAAAAGCCTCTGTCCAATAGAGGCAAAGACACCAAAAGAAGCTAGTTATGTCGCATAATGGGGGCAACCCTATAGAAGATAGGAACCTCCACCTGAAGAAGATGTGGGTGACCAAAGAGGAAGTCCGCAAAATACGCTACGCTAGGGCCATCTTGTAATGGCTCGCCATCCTATAATCGGGGATCTGATTACTAAATGGGTATTAGACCATTATCTACGGGTTCACACCTGGATCTCAAACAACACGTCTGGAGAAGTAAGTGTTAAATACGGTTAAATATAACAATCGCATGGACCACAAGAAATGCACAAATGTGCAGGAAGCACAATATCAATGTCCGTATACAGTCTAACAACAATTGCATGGTTTACAAAAATTAAATATGTATAGGCAAAAGAAAAGGTACAACAATACCGGGGTATATCCCGGAACTGAGATAGCTGCTGACGCGCACACTAAGAAGAAAACCCACACGCCGACGCTTGCTGAGAGGTCCACACCTGAAAAACTAGGGAGTGAGCCACACCAGAATTGGGCTCAGTAGGGATCACCCGATCCCCACCTCCCGGAAACACTACCAGACAACCGCAGAAGTAAAGGAAAGCTGTAAACGAAAGCAGTAAAGCTACAACCACAACGGCGAGAGTCGAAGAGAAGAATCCACAGGTCCAAAGATTCTCAAATTCCATTGCACGATATGAAATACATGCATTTGTAAATGCAACATGAACAACTCTAAAGCAACTCAAACAATCAAACTCAACACCACGGGTCACAACCAACCATCTGGCTAAACACACAAATCACACAATCGAACACGTACAAACAACGTCTCACAACACAACCAATACTCACCCCTGTCCGCCCTACGAGTTTCAGACACCGTAAGGTGAGGTAGTGAGTCAAATTAGGACTAACTGGGACTAGTGTATCACCACCACCCAGTTACGTGTGCACACAAGTAGTCGAAACTACTGTCTTATCGACCAGACTTCCCTCCACGCCTGGCCTAGGCGCTACACGAGGGCCCTGTGGACCGGCAAAATCCCCCTCAAGTCGAAGCTCTAGAGACAACCCGTAACCCTAACCTCTCGGGTTATATCAAGCCAAAGGGCGAATGGGTATACACCCGTAACCATTATGTCTCAGGTTACATCAAGTCTAGTGGCGAATAGGTACACTACTAGCAATATCACACCCGACTCTACAGTTTGAAACACACCAGAAACTGCCACGACAATCAGGAAAATACCGACTCGCTAGGATGGAACAACAACTCTTTGGATAGCGCGTTGGCTACTCCGACATGTTTAGCTTTAGGTAGTTCTGCCTCCTCCCAGCCACAAGTGACATCCCGACATGTACCACTCTTACACCGGTACAACGTCACTGCCACACCGACATCACATCACTCCCACACCGACACAATGTGTCAAACACAAACCACAGTTGTTCTAGATTTACGACCGCATAAACACAACACAATGTGATTCCGATCACATGGAAATCTCCGCCCCCAATGTATGATTTTAAGCATGCATTTAACAAGATTGTCTAACAATATACACGCATGTTAATTGTAGGAATTAATGGGGCTCTGGCTTGAATTGTGTTGTTCATGGCCGATACTTTTCACAAATCGCGTCGCTCAAGGACGACGTCATTCAACGCTCTAAACTGGTTCCTCAGAAATCGGCCTCGGGACATGAGGGATTTGGGCCTAAATCGCGTCGTCTATAGTCGACACCATTTAAATGGAGTCACCTGATCTCGACGTCTTTTAGCGCCTGAAAACAAAACTCTCCCAAGCCTCACTGAGCCACAACGTGAGATTTCCTCCCTCAAATCACACAAAAACACCAAAATAGAAAAGGTGGGAGAGAATCCAAAAAACTGACTTAAAAACACACCGATCCCCATTTCATAAAAACGCGCATTTCCATCAAAAGTCCTCTAAACATGCTCATTCTACTCAAATCTTCACACCTCCATAACATGATTCAAAGTGGGAAATCATGATTTAAATCAAACGAATCACGTGCAAAGATCGTCACCTTACCGGTTACTTGAACTCCTAGCTTCTTGTTGCTGAACCGCCACACCGCAAGCCACCTCCGGTACTGCCGTAGACTCCGTCACTTTGCTGGGACATCGACTGCCGTTCGAAGAGTGAAGTGTTGCGGTAGAGATAGTGATGGAAGTGGTGAGAGGTAGAGGGGTGTTGTTGTGGTGGAAGAGGAAGAAGAGGAAGGGGAAGGGGGAAACAGAGGGAGTTGGAGAGAGGGAGGAGAGGGAAAGTGAAGGGAGAATGAGGGAAGGGAGGGATGGCTCGAGGTGTCAAACCGAATCGTGCTAAATCGCGTCATTCCTAGATGACGCCAATCAAACCACAAGACGGGGTCGTACACTGGCGGATCTCTGAATCGCGTCGATCACGTGCAACACCATTCAGACGACAAGACCGGAGCCGTACGCACGCTCCCCGGCGTCCGACCATGCGTCCCACTAGCATGGCTCTTAAATCGCGTCCCCCAAGCCCCACATGCCCATGAGAGCCCAAACCAAGGGGTCCGACTCCGAAATCAATCTGATAACCGAATCCGAAATCTCAGTTCTTACACATCCTAGCAGAGCAACAATCTCAAAAGCTCGTGGAGCCAGTGAGGCAAATTATCAGTTCAGATGGCTGACCTCGTTCCCCGCATGGTCAGAGGAGAAAAGGCGCCTACAAAACCAAGAAGCAAACTCAGTTGGTCCGGCAAAGAACCACAGTCCTACAAAACCAAGAAGCAAACTCAGTTGGTCCGGCAAAGAACCACAGTCTTTGAGAGGTTGGGAGCACTTCCCCTGCAAACTCAAAAAAAGAGGAGGGTCACGAAGATGACTGAAGATGGCATTAGGGTTTACACATGTTATGCCTCTAACACCAATAATTGGCAATCCTTGTTGCCGAATGATCCCAAGAAATAGCCAATGGCACAACGGGAAGGGTCCATGACTCGCTAGATGGAGCAAGCCATCCATTGGTTGAATCAGAGAGATTTGGGAGCTGAGCAAAATCAGAGTGGCAGTGGCAATGTTGTCAAAGGAGTAGAGAAGACGGGGTGAACCCCCAAAATGCTGGGTCAGACTCGGAACAACTGCAGAATCAAGCACCACCCCGATTGTGGAAGAATTTAGGCAGGAAAATCAGCAGTTGAAAACTTTGTTGATGAGCTTTATGCAAAAGTGGGAGGAGCAACAGAAGGTCTCCCAGATACTATTGGTAAATGCGCCTCCCTCGATGGCGATTCCTATGCCCGTGATCATAAGGGCACAAGCTATTGAGGTCAACTTCACTTGTTCAACAGTCTAACACTCCTGTGGAGGATGCCACAATCTCTCAGAAGCATATGATTGAACTGATTGTTGAAGCCAAGATGGCCAAGCAGAGCGATGGGATAAGCACCTTTGACTTGTACAAGGTACCTTTTCCGGTGCGTCACCTGTTCAAGAAGCTTCCGCCTAATCATAGCTAGCATCCTAAATTTACCAGATATGATGGGGAGGGCTTAGCTCAAGAGCATATCGCCCATTACATGGTCGATCTGGGGGAGTTGGCCACTGATGAAGCATATCTACTGAGGTTCTTCTCCACCTCGCTGACATGCATGACATTCTAATGGTATGCGAAGTGCTAACAGGTATGACATTCCAATGGTATACGAAGCTGAAGCCCAACTTTATAAGCATTTGGGAGGAGATGCAGAAAAAATTCCTAGACCGCTTCAAAGTGTCAGAGCGGAAGGTGACAATCACTAAATTGGTCACCTAAAATAAGGGAAGAATGAGTATGCCGTGGAGTACATCAAGAAATGGTGGAATCTCAGGATTAAGTGTGATAATCCGCTAGTCCTTGAAGATGTGATGAAGCTATGTAAAAAGGGGGTGAAGTCCGAAATCAATGAGAAGCTAATTGGGGCAAACGTCAGAAATTTTGATAAGTTGAACAACATTATCACAGAGATCAAAATGTTCTCTGCCGAGAACCCCACTGTTTCTTTTAACAAGGGGAAGGCTTCAAGGGAGCGGCCTGCCATAAAAGAAGTTAATGTTGTCGATTTTGCATCGACGGTGGAGGAGGTAGACGGCAAAGTCAGCATGAATGCATCCACTTCAAATGCAAGGGGGATTGAGAAAGGGTCATCCTCATCCCTTAATGAAAAGATGAAGAGGCCGTACTCCTTCACAAGAGAACACACAAGAAACTTGTTTGACACGTGTTTGAGCAACCCTCATAACTTTCTCAAAGCCGAAGAGGCCAATAGAAGTGGGCAAGACTAATGAACCTAACTACTGCTTTGATCACCGCATGTTGGGGCATGTGGTGGAAGATTGTTATTTATACAACGATGAGTTTGAGAAGTTCATCTAAGAAGGTGTTATTAAGATGGGTGAGTACTTGGTAAACCCACCTCAACCACACCAGAAGCCAAAATAGACATTTGTTGCGAATGTCATTCACATGAGTGAAGGGTCGTCGCAGGCTGACCTAGAAGAATACATGAATTCCTCCTCAGAGTGGGAAGAAACACCTAGATATACTCTAGCAACTCCCCCTCCAGAAGGGTCTATTCTGGCGGCGTTGGAGGAAGTTCAGGTTAGTTTGAGGCAACTTTCCCAACAACAGGCAAAACTTACCCAGATCGTACAAGGTCTCTCAAGGTAGCTAATAGAAGTCCTCGCTGAGAAGAGGGGCACCAGGTCCTCGTCTTTGGAAAGGCAAATATCTAATATTGTTGTCCCTAGATAAAGGACAACAAGCGACTTGTGGACCTAAATGAGATGCCCGAAGTGAAGCGCAAGGAGAGGATGACTCCCAGAATAAGAAGTTATGGTGATGATGAAGACAACCCCACAAATATTAATGCAGTAGGCGGAATCCTTGAGAGAAGGCGAGTCGCCAGCAAAGAAGAAACATGGATAAGCTTTAAGGGCTTTGACTCCCTTGAAGAGAAACTCATCAAACTCTACTCCTTTTCGAAGGAAAAGACCTGGGAACTCTTTGGGCTATGTATGAGCAAGAGGCCGACTGTCGTGCCAAGGCCAAACAGGAGGAAAGAGATGCATCAGACTAACGTGCCATATGCCTGTCCGTATCATCGTTTCATTAGCCATCCGATCGAACAATGGTTTGCGTTCAAGGACGAGGTTGAGAAATTGATCCAAGAAGGGAAATTCAACATGGGCAAGTACCTGGTGAATCCCCCACGAGCCTATGAGCGGGACAGAATCACCTATACGGTAAATGTATTGTACAAGGACTGTATGGACAAAAGTTTTGTGGAAGTATCCACCTATGCAATGTTGAAGTCTCAGCCTGAAGAAGTGCGTCCTTACCAATATAGAGGGGTAGTCTTAAATAGACTGCCTACTCCACGAGCCAAAGCAACCATTGACACCTTTGGACGATCATCAGGGACATGGGAAGACGAAAGCTACAACGACAACAAATAACTTCAGAAGAGGAAAGGGCAAAAACAAGCTCGTCGAAGAAAGACAAGGAGTAGATGTTTGGGAAATATCTAATGTTGCCTGATACGGTGGTAGAGCAAGCCATCAAGGCTACCTTTGACCGCGACCAATTGGAGCAACGATGAACTCTAGTCTAAAAGAAAAGAGTAGAACGTGGTCATGTTCTAGAGGTGAAGGTCGAAGATAGGAGGGCCTTTGTCAGCACAGTCCTACCCCCAAAAGTATCAGTTCAGTCTCGCCTTATCAAAGAGGCAGCCAAGAAAAGGAAACAGGAGAAAAATAGAAAGAAAAATAAAAAGAGAAGGCACAAGAGAAAGGAAGCCCTTGCCAATTCCTCAACTGCGTCAAAAGAATAAAAGACGTCCCTGCAGAAGCTGTAAAAGATTATTGATGAACTAGAAGAATATGAGCAAGGGCGTCCGATGAGAGATATGCTATTGGACAAGTACATGCCCTGGGAAGAAATTGAGAAGAAATCAAGGCTAAGGAGCTAGTTGCTGCGACTCCGGTAGTACATACTGAACGTGGGTGAAGAAGCTTTCTCCACCGCAGATGATGACGCCACCACATTCTGGGAAGGAGATATGTCTGGAAAGAAGCTTGAGTGACAATTTCAGTCATTCTCCTGCAGCATGGCCTCTGTACAGTTTCAAGTTGGAGGCAGTTCTTTGGAGGATGATATTAGATCTGTCTCACCTAAATTTAGAAGACCCCTTGCAACCTATAAAAGGAGAGCCAAACCGTATAATCGGGGAAGAGGTCGAGGTCGCGAGGGTATGGGAGGTAGAATCGGCCGATCCTGATCCGGATCAGCCGATTCGGATCGGGATCGGCCGGTCCCGATCCAGCCGGAATTGGCCGATCCTGGCCAATTGTGGCCACTTTCAGTCGATCCGAGGCTGATCTGGATCGAGATCGGTGGGTCCCGATCTGACTGGCCGATCCGTGTCGGAATTCCTTGCGTGAGGGTGGCCGGAGCAGAGGCAAAAGTATCGCAGACCAAGATAGGGTGATACATGTCAAGGGGAAGTATCGAGGCCGGTCCCTGAATCGGAAGTGAGGGACAATGTTTATTTCTACCACTCGTATGATGAAGAAGATCCTTTACAACCTCTGAAAGAAGTAGGACTGGTTGCAATTTCCGGGGAGGCAAGTCCTCGATGTAGCCTAATTCTGCGGAAGATGTGGATGCTATGGCAAGTTTGTTTGACGAAGGTTTGAAAGTCGATTCCCAAGAGGAGGCGGCTTCGACAAAAAAAGTTCCGGAAGAGTCAAAACAACAGAAAACATTAAATAAAACTTTGAAAAGTATAGTTGAAATAATGCCTTTCATCGAGAAGGCTTGTGCATGAGCAGGTCGGAAGGTTCTCCACGCCATGAAGAGGATGCCAACAACCCTTAGCATTTGGGAAGCCATCACCTTAAGCAAGGAATTGAGGGAAGCATTGATCGCTGTCCTCCAAGATCTGGAAGCATATGAGGTTCACATGGCCGAAATTGGAGCTCAAGTGTATGCAGTGTACGGAGCTACAGTGACCTTTGTGGACTCAAACAGTTCTTTTCAAGGTGCTTTTGGCTGCACAAAAATTGGGTTCTGCCCTCTACCCTACATCAACGCATTAAATACACCAAGGATGGCGAACATCACCGAATCTTTGTAGATTTGGAGCCATTCAAAGCTTATGATTGCCACCATGCCGATGCGCACTTGTATTTTGATAAAGCAGTAGACCTAGTTACCGGCGAGAGCCGCCGCAAAGGAATGCAAAATATTAGAAGAGACTTTCGATGAGGAGGGAGACAACTAAGAATCAAGTGAAGGCTGCAAAGTTTAAGCAAAGGTGAAACCTACTAAATTCGGGAGACCTGTCATCAACCTGGAAGCAAGCACCATCAGTAGGGAAGTCGATGCTAGTGTGCATCTTCCCCCCCCCTAATCTTATAAAGTTGGTCTCCCGAAGAGACAAGCCCCTGGAACGGTCGAATCACAATGGAAAGGGAGACAACATTGTGAGAAGTCAAAATCAAAACCAACTTTGGAAAGACGGCAATACAATTACAACAAGAACTTCCAAACTTTAAATCTCGTGAAGACACATGACATCATGCTTGTGAGTCAGGTTGTCCTGGGTGCTCTTAGATGCATCTAAGGAGCCAAATGTGGTATTTGATACCTGAAGAATCTAAGAAAGCAATAATGGAGCGAGTTAAGTTATACCAAAGTCACCAAAAAAAATTTGGGTGCCGTCCAGAAGCAACAAAGATAGGCCTCTTGCCTCAGCCACGGCGAAAAGGAGGAAAGAAGCAAGTTGCATGCAAAAGGAAAGAAAGAATCGAGAGCAACTTATTGCTAAGAGTTTGAAGGGCAAAGAGGCAAAATGAAGGCTTGTAGATCGTGGCAAAGTTACAGAGATCGGCTTATTGTAGTCAAAGCTTCGGCCAATTAGGGTCACTTCATCATATGCCCTAAAATGCCAGAAGAGAATTTTTCATACCCAAAGTTCAGCTTATTACAGTCCAAGCTTCGGCCAGTTACCGTCACTTTCACCATGTACCCTAAAATGCTAGAAAATGGTCGTTCATGTCCAAAGTTCGGCTCATTACAATCAAAGCTTCGGCCAGTTAGGGTCACTTTCACCATGTGCCCTAAAATGCTAGAAAAAGGATTATTCATACCCAAATATTTTGAAGAAGTGGGTAAATGCCGGAAGATGACAAAAGATTTATCTCACGACAACTACAAGCTACGTTTGCTCAGAAGCCATGAAAACAAGACTCTTCCGGACACTCTCAAGTGTGTAGAACACCAAAAAAGAGTATCTGGTATTCCAACGGTTGCAAATGTCGTCTAACGACAAGAAGTAAAGTGAGTCAATATAGCTTGAGACTCATAGAAGCTATTCGAAGGTTTTCAATCGACTGGTTCAATAGTGGTCAAGACCTTGGTCACTTCAGGACGCTCTTTCTAGCGTGCTTGAAAAAGCCAGAATGTGGTTGCTTACACTCTAAGATTCTAAAGTCAGGTTAGAATTCGTCAATGCAATTCAGCAGAGTCGACATCACAAAGAATAGCTTACTCGCAAAGTCTCAAGGAGATTTGGGCAGATTGCGACGTCTTCAAGGCATTCCGATACTCAAGTTAGGGCCTATGAGCCCTAAGTCAAATGCAAACTGGTCGCATGCGGCAAAGCCAACAAGAGACTGTGAAGCTAATGCACGGGACACATGTCTTCGCTATGCCTATGATACATGTCCCATGGGGGGCATTTGTTGAACATTTTTTTATAAAGGAAAAAGAAGAAGAAAGAAGGGGGCATGTAAATAAAAACAAGGAAAAAGGAAGGGGGCAATAAACAAAGAAGAAGAGAGAGGGAAGGAGGAGCCACCGGTGGATGCCCCACCTGCGGCACCCACCGATAGGGGGCACCGGTGGGTGCCACCAGTAGCATACCCACCGGTAGGGGGTGCCACTGGTGGGGGTGCCATCGCACCCCCCTCTTCTCTTTTTTCTCACGCTTCTCCCTCCTCTCTCACCCTATATATACCCCTTAAGAGGTGCTGCTGCTAGAGGTCGAAACAGAAGCTTTTGGGGAGACTCTGGAGGATTTTTAAGAGACTTTTTCTGAAGAAGAGAGAGAAAACACTCAAGTTCTGCCCATAGACAGATTCGAAGCTCCAACACCGTGCGTGGAAGATTAACGCATACTTTGTACAATAAGAAAAAGATAAATAATAGTTCATTTTTATTGTTAGAATGACCATGAGTTTAATAAAATGGTAGTTCATTCTTATTGGTGGAATGACCATTAAGTTTGTGGTTCACTCTTATTAGTAGAGTAACCAAAAATCATTTTAGTAGTTCATTCTTATTGGTGGAACAACTATTGAGTTTGTGATTCACTCTTATTGATAAAGTGACCAAAATCACTTTAATGTAGAATGACCAAAATGCATGTGGTTCATTCTCAATTGGTAAAATGACCGAATTTTAATGGTTCATTCTTATTGGTGGAATGATCAAAATCGATGTAACTTGAGGTGTACACAAAGTGGAGTCAGATAAAATTTTACATATGGTTGATGCATGTTCAGTTTCATTTGTTTAAATGGTGGATATGTTGACCAAGTTAAATATGTTTAACTTAAAAATCAAAATAAGTTGGTTTCGGTCCATTCGTATTGGTTGAATGGCCGATAAGGTTATTGATTCCTTCATATTGGTTGGAAGACCATTAAGTTTGAAAAAGATATTCTTAGTTATGTGGTGGTCATTATATCCCATTAGTTAAGTCTTTTCTTTGCAAATTCTTAAAAAATAGCAAAAGGAGAGAGAAGAGGCTACCCAAGTCCATCTAATTTTAATGATTTTCTTAATGGTTTCTCAAGGATTTATAAAAGAATACTTAGAGGATATTGTCAAATTCTTTAATGTCCTCTAAGGGTTTTAATGAGGATTTTGCTTAAAAGCGTATTCTCTTAAAACTTTTTAAAGTTCATAGGCTCACATGCCTTCATGTGAGTCTAAAGTCTTCTAAGTATCCTTTAGAGTATCCTTTAAGATTCTTTAAAGGGATTCCAAGAAATAGACACTGAGCTCACAAATTCCATGCAAATGTTTAAAGTAAAACTTGTTTCCTTTGTTGTGTATGATGCAATGTCTAGCTTTCTTGTTGTGCATTTTGTTTCAAGGGTTGCCAATCAGTGATTGGCGTAATTAATACTAATCGAGGTCAGTGGGAGAGGTCAAATTCGCAGATCCACTTGTCTAATCCAAAACCGTAGACTCCATGAGGGCTAGTCCTAAGTTCTCGATGTGTATACTTAAAACAAAAAAAAAGATTCTTTTGAAAACTAAAATATTTTAAGTTCTTTTCAAAAAAAAAAAGTTGATTTCAAAAATCAAGTCTTGCAGCACGCACAACACACACGCATGCACAACACATGTGCACTTACCACAATGTGGATCTGCTACCTTGGGGCACCCTTGGATCACCCCGTCTAGGTGCGCGGGTTCGCGCATGGAAACGGGGCCTTGCCCTTCTGATTTTCATCCCACAGCTATCCTTCAGTCCATCCCAAAATCTTCAAAGGGGGAAGCAGATTGTATCGTTTTCAATTTAGGATTTGCAAAAGAAAAAGGTAATGGAGTGTTTTTCCTTACGTTGATTTTGTATAGAGGAATTTTTTGTCTTTGTATCTCTTTATTTTGTAGATCTTATTTTTACTTTATAATACACGCATAGTTGTCAAGGCAGTATGGTGACCAAGGCGTGCTTGGGGTTCTGGACCGCCTAGGCGCTTAGGCGCCCGCCTAGGCGTCAACTTCATAATAAAATGTTTTAATTTAGGATATATATATATATATATACATTTAGATTTACACACATATATATGCATAAATACATATATATCTATGTATAAATGTATGTATGTAATATGTGTATATGTCTAACTATATAATATATACATACATATATATACACAAATATATCTAAATGTATGTATGTAATATGTATATGTATATAGATGTGTATATATATATATATATATATTTGTATATATATATATATATATATATGCATACACATTTTACATACATGATACATATATTTAGATGTATACATATACATATATATGCATGCTTGTATATATAAATCTAAATATATGTATGTAATATGTCTATATATATGTATTAGTATGTATTTATATAATTATATGTGTATATATATACATATATGTATATTATGTATATATATATACAAAAAAAGAGGGGCAAGAACCTTGGATTTTAGAAATCTGGGCGCCTAGGCAGGCGCCTTGGCGCCTTGGGTGCCTTAGCGGGCGCCTTGGGCGCCTTTTCACCTATTGGAAAGGCGCCCCAGCGCCTTGGTGCTGTAAAAGCGCTTGGGCGCCTAGGCGACGCCTAGGCGGCGCCTAGGTGACGCCTAGGCGGGCGCCTTGACAACAGCGAATACACGTGGTACCATCCACTTTCAAAAAAAGAGAGAGGAAAAAAGGTAAATGTTTTCATTTCAGTGGCCTACGTTATAAAGGGTAACCAGGTTATGGTATTGTCTAATAGTTTTTTTCCCTTTTTTCAGTGAATGTGAGCTTTTCTATAAATAATGTTTGCCTAGCTTTGCCTGGTTGATGTGTAACTGTCTGCATGGTCGGTGTGTCATAGAAGACCTGAGTGTGAGGTTTGTGGTTTTAGTTTTTTATTCAAAAGGAATCCCCGACTTGGACAGCAAGGAGCCTAAGCATAAATTTTGATGCTGAAAGACCTTTCCTATTAAGGGTCCAACTTGGTGCAACACCCCCCAATCTTGCAATCCAACATGGATTGCAGTGCACAGATCAGATGGCCAGGAATGGGCAGCAAAGAAAGTCTTAAAAAGTTGCCAAGCTCAGGGACTGCTTACGCATGGCACCCGTGCCATTCCTTGTTTGATCAGATGGCTGTTAAAAAAGGGCATTGTGCCCGCATGCAATGTGGTGGCTCCGATCACGTGGTGCATCCACAGCTGCCTGCACATAGTGCAGCAAGATTGCTGCGCCTCAGGTGGTGCAGCAAGTCTTTCCCTCCCATTGTGAACGGGAGAGCATTCACAGAAGTGCAGGTGTGAGAGCGGTGGTAGGTCTTCCACTCTTCAGTGAAGCCTACATGTAATTTTGTGGCGGATGGTAGGATCCAGAACCTTAGGGTTAAGGTGTATTTGGTGCTTGCATCTTCCATGGAGGTGATTTTTCTGATTTAGATAACAGGGCATCATACCTGTGGTCTCTTGTTCCTTTGGTTAAGGGGATGTGGAGTGCCTTCTACTCGTAGGATGATGGTATAGAGACGATGAGGGATATCTGGGAATGCCTCTTACACAAAGAAGAAGGATAAATGCACCTTACACAGGCTTTGGAGGAATGTGATGCTGCAAGGTTCAGATTCTGACTACCAGAGCAGGAAAAGATTATTGCTTGGATGGTGTAAGTGGTCATTAACTGAACTTTTGATGGATGACCTGTATCTTGAGTTTTGAGGTTCATAATTGTGTAAGTTCAAGAACCGGCCAAGCTTTCCTGTGCAGTTGTTGAGCACCAAGGCATGGTTACATGTTTTAGAAACCTGATTGAATTTCAGACCATGAAGACCTCCAGTTTCCAGTTTTTTGTGGTTGTTTTAGAAAATGGATAGAAAAGCCGCTGAACCTTTCAAACACAGGAATCACTGAATCAGAGGTATGATTGGTTGCAATGTTTCACTCCAATCATCTGTTTGTGTCTGGTTTTTAGAACACTTCCACCATTCAAACATTAATGCAGGCAAAGTTCCATACTTATGCTTGTTGACCTCATATTGTAACTCAAAAGGCTCTGTTTTATCTAAAGGATGGTTTTTTAGCAGCTCTATGGTAGCCAGGAAATGAGCTTTGGTTCTTTAATTCCATGAACGCATTGTCCTTGACAATCACTGAGAAGTATTTGATGACAATTATATGGATGACATTAAGGTGCAGAAGACTTCCATGAGTTGGAAGATTGGAAGGATTCGTATCAGTGTGTTGGTCAGCCAGTGGGCCCTTTGGTCAGGCTATAAACTCAAGCCTTGTCCAAGTCAGGCAAAGGGTGGACCAGGACCGGCCAGAACTGAGTTCTAGAACCCGTGTGCTCGTGCCTGGTGTGACCACTGATGTGCCCAAATGGAAGGCACTCAGGCCAATGTTCTGGTAGCTGGATACTGGAGATTTTCACGGAACTTCCGTACTTATTAGGGCTGGAAGTAGTATTGCAGACTAGCTTCATAAAAATGTCTGGCACCTTGTATCTACCTTCTTGTTAGTGGCTAGAAAACCAGCAGCATTATGATCAGTACTAGTTTTTGCATCACTGTCTGTGGGTAAATGTTTATTTTGGGTCGTCTATGTGAGCAGCAGGTGTTGATCTGATCCAGGTTCTGTATCTTGTAGCCGCCCCTTGAGATAGGCTCAAGTTGGCCTTAAGATTGTTAGAACTGATAATGTTTATAGATGACTACACAAGCCTTTCCATGCATTCTGCACTTCACATTGCCTATTGGTATATCCGGGTTTCATGCACAGAGCAAGAATGCTTGAGAAGTGCTTACTGCACAGTGCAGTACAAGTTGATTGAATTCGCATCATCCACCTTCACTGGGCCACATGGATCCAGCGTCAGGAGCTGATGCGGAAGGGCGAAACAGGATCGTCATGTGGAAAATGAGTGACATAATTCATGTGTATTTACTGTTGTTCACTTCAATTTGAAAGTGATTTTTTTTCATTCTCAGAATACCCTTTTCCTCATTTCACGGGGTCCACACTCATGTATAATTTTTATTTGAACAACAAAGAATTTCATTGATCATGAAGGAATTATGCTGAAGCAAAAAGAATTATACTCTACAGGAGAAAATACTAAATGGGAAAGAATTATGCTAAACAAGAATAAATTTTCTTTACAGTATAGCTTCTTTACAAATTAGAACATAATTACTTTCTGTTCAGCATAGTTATTAGTTTCTATTTCTATGGGATATTGTTTTCTTTCCGTTCAGCATAATTCCTTCTTGTTTGGTATGGCTCCTTCCTATATGATATAGTTATTCTTGTAGGGTTTGTTCAATAGTTTCTTCAGGTTTAGTTCTTTCCTGTTCAGCATAATTTCTTTACATTTTAGTATAATTTCTTGCTGGAAGAGGAACATGATGAAAATAAATGAGAAAGGATGACTGCAAGTCTGCAACTGTTGTTCCGATCTGCAGATCACATGGTGTATGCCTTTAAGGTGCACTGCCCCTCCCCCCCACGGGGTGGTGCAGCGACCACGGGGGATTGGACGGCAGTTGCAATTGTTGTTCCAATTGGCAGATCCCAAGTGTGCCTTTTTAGGTCTGCTCCACCTCCTGCGGGGCCGATCCGCTAATGGCGGCTGCCCAGGTGCAATAACCAAGTGTGTGAGCTGGGTTGGCCTGCACGAGTTGAGTAATTCTTGCTGCAATGCCAGCAAACTTGAGTCAAATTGTAATGGGTAGACTAACATGTCTTTTTAATGAAAAAAAAAAGGAGGTTGCAGACCCCTGTGTGGGCACTTATACAAAAAAAAGAAGAGAGGATGAGGTACGGGTGTCAAAGGGCCGGGCTTGGGTCGGGCTTAGCACCCCCACCGACCATTCCAACCGGTGTGGGGGTGCCAACGGTTGACCCCCTCTTTCCCCATCTCTCTCTCTCTCTCATATGTCCCCACTCTCTCTCTTTCTTTCAAAATTCAAAAAAAAAAAAAAAAGGAGAAAGGCCATCGATGGGAGGTGCCACCGGTGCCTTATCCCCCCACCGGTTGGCAACTTCCTCCACCCTATAGAAACTCTTTAGGGGGCTATTGCAGAAAATTGCAGAAACGGAGAATAGGCTTGGAAAGAAGTTTCGCCAAGCTACCACCCAATTCAAATTTGTTGAGTTGTGAAGGTAAGAAGCTCAAGAACAAAACTTCATATTGTTTTTCTGTAGATTAGGAGGATGTCTTCATAATGTTTGAGGGATCTATATATGCAGTCATAATGTTTGAGTGATTCTTCTTTATACAAGTTTAAGTTCTTTAGATTTTATATTTGTTATATGATGACTTAAGTCATTCATGATAAAATTTTGATTAAATGACGACCTTGTGCCATTAATTAAACCCTATGTAAGGTCATGATGACTATGTAAATTTTATTTAATTAAGTTGTCAAGGAGACATTGCATACTTTTCTCAAGAGCGAAGTTCATTGATTCTCATTAAATTGAGATTGCTTAGTGAGTCATTTTTTTTGTCTAAAAGTTCACAGTAAAGGATATTGAAAAGGTTAAAGGATACTTAGAGGTCATAGTTCATACTCCTAAAAGATACTCATGTGATAAATAATTAATAGTACATGTTTAATTCTTTTAATGACCTATCTTTCAAGGGTTCAAAGAGGGATGTTATGGATATACCATACGAATGAGTATCCTTAAAGATATCTTCTAAGGACTGAAAAAGGAAGGTCACAACAAATGTTTGTCTTTTAAGTATCCTTTAAGAGACTCAAAAGAAGAATACGGAGTATGCAAAGCTCCTAAGTATCTTTTAAAGTTTACAAAAAGGATTCTCATAAACATATTCGCTGAGTATTCTTTAAGAACTTTAATGGGAATATCGTGAATATGTCATGTCTATCCTTTTGATTATCCTTTAAGGGTTTAAAAAAAAACTAAATGAACATGTTATGAATGATAAGTGACATGCTTTGAAATTTAGAAACGTACAACATTCTATTGCCTGATTTTTATTGAAGGGTATCATTCAGATCGCTAATCAAGTGTAGTCGATTAACGTAATTAGTACTGACCAAGGTCAATAGAAAGAGGTCAAATCCATGGATCCACCTGCTTGATCCAATTTTTAGACTACTTAACAGTTCATTCTAAATTCTCAAAGTCTAACTAAAGTAAAATAAAAGTGAAAAAGAAACAAATTCACATATACATTAGTAGGTATCACATGGGTTGACAGTTTTTCCTATAGGTAGGCCTAACCAGCATTGAATGCGGGTGTATAGTTATGGATGTTACAATAGATGTGGACGTGACAAATATTGTTTGTCATGGTGACAAAGTATTTGTCACACTTGAAAAACATTTGAAAAATATTTGTCATGCTTATAAATCTATATACACTTGTGCACGGATGATAAATATTTTTTAGGTGTGATATATTCTGTAGAAGTAACAAATATTATGTCATGTCTATGTATATAAAATATTTGTCACGTTCAAAAATTTATACACAAATATGTAGAGATGACAAATATCTTTTAGTTATGACAAATATTTCACAGAAGTGACAAATAGTATTTGTCATGTCCGTAAAATATGTGTCATGTTTACGTACATTTGTCATGCTTAGTATCATGCATTTGCATTTAATACTTGTTAGGCCTACGTGTGAAAACAATTGTCAATTCATGTGACACTTACCTACGTAGACCAATACGATTATCTATTACAATTTGACAGAACTTGCAGCAATTCCTTACTTGCTCAAGTTAAATTAGTGGTTGCGTCGAAAGCGAGTATGTCTTGTTGGGCTAAATTTGTTGGCCTCACCTGTTCGGGCTAAAAGTATGCCACTTTATAAAGTTGGCCTCCACAAATGAATCACTCCTATGGGTTAGGGTTCCGTTTGGCAATGATTTTGAGATTCTAAATTTTGAAGGAATCTAGATTTTAAAGAATCACATCATCATCTTTTGAATTTAAATTTTAAGATAAGTTGTTTACTTTTTAAAATTTCATTTGAAGAGATCATGATAATTCATATTTGAAGACACATTAAAGGACCTTTTATCTTTATATTATTCTATTTTAGAAATTCTAGGAGGATAAAAAGGAAAAAAAAAGGTGTTACTTTTTAGAATCTACATATTCTTCTCTTATCTCATTTTCAATAGATTCGTCAGGAATAAAAAAAAAGTTCCTTTTCAACATAAAACAAAAATTGGATTTTTGGAGAATCTATCTACTTTTTTTTTTGTTTGATTAAAATTTTACAATTTTCAGATTCCCATTGAATTTGAGGATTTCGAATTTGAGATGGAATCATTACCAAATGGAATCTAAGTAGAAATGGCTTTCAATAACGGTAGCTAAGAGAAGGAAGAGAATAACTTACTGCATCGTCGAGCGTTATTATGTTGCCAGGTGGTGCAACAATGAATATTTTTTTGGAAGGCCCCATGGTGCCCTATCGGACCATACAATCCGACTTCAGATGGATGACCCGAAAAGAAAAATAAAAAATAAAAAATTATTTTTTGATTTTTCATCTTCTTTTTTTTGTTCGTTGGATCTAAGATCAGATTGTACGATCAAATAAGATAGGTTGAATCTTGCAAAAACAAATCATTTTTTTCCTTGGTGGGTCGCCAGGTGGCGTAAGGAATGCCTTTTCTTATTTTATTCTATTCTTTCTTTCTTTGGGGCCTTTTATACTCGGAGATTAAAGGATACTCTCGTCTACATCCGATCATTCCTACATTCTCGCCTACTTCCGATTATATTTACATTCTCATCTACATCCAATTATTATTTTTGGCCTATTTAACCTATGGTTTCTCTTTTTTTCCCTTTAATTTTGTAGGCCCTGTTTGATTGCAGTTTTATACACCCATATTAATATTACTTCTGATATTAATAGTAATAGAGTCTTTTTTAGGTGTTTGGTTGAATTGTATTAATTTTGAAATTCTTTCACAGTTAACCCTCCTAACTCTATCAAATTTAATGCAATATTTTGCTTGTATTGAATATGATATGAGACCCGCCCCGATCCCACCCGCCCCAGCCGAGCACCTCATACCTCTTCCTCTCTCTCGAGTTCCTCCATCTCCTTCGCCTGCTTGTGAGCATCGTTGTCGGGGAGAGATTGTTTTTGGCGTTGCATTGGAGAGACGGTGATTTGCTGCAGAGCCAACCCGTCTTGTTGTCATCTCATCTGCTCGCAATCATCATTGCCGACGGGGACTACTGCCAGTGTTGCACAAGAGAAGAACGCAACAAGGAGCTCTGTTGCCGGCATTGCACAAGAGAAGAACGGCAACAAAGAGCCATATTCCTAGTGGCTCCACATCCTTTGCATGGCAAGGTTGCTTCAGGAGGCGTTCACCCTCTACTCCCTCATCATTCCTCTTCCACATGCCTGAACACCTGCACACCAGCAACGCCTTACATGCCCACCTCCTCAAGGACGACACTCCCAACGACATCTAGGTCCACAACACTTTCGGATTTGTATGAGCACTCATGTGGACATATTGATGCCCAAAAGCTATTTGACAAAATGTGCAAAAGAAACATCATCTGTACTCGTTTTGAGTCCAATGCATCTACATTGCCGGGAAGTGTTTGAAGAAATGCAGATGAGAGCTACTGCCTCATGTGCCACAATGATCTTTCGATATGCCATGGCTTTGTCCTAGAGAGGATGCCAAGAAGAAGTCCATGACTTGGAATTTGATGACTTACGGGTCCAGACTGGGGATATGGGAGCAGCCAAGAGGATGTTTGATGAAATGTCACAAAGAAGCAATGCCTTTTGAATTGTGCTTATATGTGGGCACATGGGTGTGGATGCTTAGGATGGACAGAAGGACCTACCAAATGGATTCGAATAATTAATGTGCTTTCATGGAACCTTTAGGGCCAACCAAACAGGTTCTTACACCACTTTTAATATTGATATGAGTTTTCCCAAACACAAAAAATCGAATCATATTTATTTTGATATTCTTATTCAAATTATAAAAATATTAATATTAAAATTAATAGTATATCAAATTTGATACTCTAACCAAACAAGGCATTAACTACTTGATTAAAGATTAGATAGAATGAATGTCATACTGAGGTGAATTCCAACTTGATAATTTTATTTTAAAAGATTGTAGTGGCACAGCCATTAGTGCATCGTAACCGGGACAATGTTTGCAGTGGTTTGCAGCGAGCATGAGCATTTCTCAAGGAAGAAAGCGTAACTAAAAGATTTTCTTCACAAAACTCATGGACAACAGTTGCAATCATTAAATTCATCTGTGTCACATGAATAAGAAAACTGGAAAAGGTTTTCCTTGGGGAAATATGCTCGTTGCAATGCTAAGGATGGCATTTATCTGATCTTTTTTTTTTGGTGGCAATTTTATCTGATGTTTAAGATCCGAAGATCAGATAGTAATGATCGGACGATCAATGCTAAGACAAACTTTCTTTTAGTTAGACTAGCTGTAAGATTTTTTTTTTTTTTTTTCCCCTCATGCAATCCGATAGTTTAAATTGTGTGAAATATGATCTGAGCAGTGCCGGCGCACAATACAACGAGCATTTCTCTTTTTCTTTATGTCATCCTTGCGGAGTAACATTCAAGCAGCATTCACACTCAAAAGAAGGAACTCAGAAGTTGAAGAGGAAGAGGACCAATGAGTATAACAACTTAATTGGAACATAATGGATAAGAAGAGTCACGAATAAGAACATTGGTCGATCCGTCCACGCATATATGAAAACATCACAAGCATACAAGTGCAGTTAATTAAGCATGTAAACTCAAAATAAGTTATGAAGGCTTTACGCGTAGGTTTTAGTTGGAAATATTTTTAGATTTTTATCCAGTTATTTTGAGAGAAAAAAGGTCAGTGTTAAAAGCAACTTATATGGTATTAGTAGTTTAGTTATATTTTGGTTTTTAACTAAAAGTTTCAAATTGGAACATCCAAAATTAAAAAGGAACTTGTTTTAACTTTTATAACGACCTAAAATAGTTATAACAACTTTCTTTCATTATTTTTTTATGTTGTATAGGAAAGCCAAAAATAACTTCCAAATATTATGCCAAAAGAGTCTACAATGCCTCTACGAAAACCTTCTGAAGATTATTCTTCTAAATAAGGGACCTCAAACTTCATAGCCTATAGGTTTTAGAGTTTTGAATTAATCTTGATTTATTTTTATTTTTTATTTTTTAAAAGATTATAACTTAATGATATTATAATTTATTGGGATTGGTTGCATAAAATAAAATTTTTAACTTTGTCTGCTATCGGTAAATTAGCCATATATAAACAAAACTTATTCAAGTCTAATTTGAAAAACTTATGCATCATCATTAATAATAAAAGAAGATTCAATGAGAAGTCTTATATACTCAAAATAGAATTATAAATTTGAAATCCAATTATGCGATCATCAGAACAGGTGACATTACACAAGTCCCTTCTCTTTTTTTATCTTGTTATTTTTATATTACTTATTTACTTTTTCCAGTTTCTCCTTTTGCGATGTAAACAACTTCCCTTTATTTCAAGTCCTACTTCTGTATGCGATATCTTTCACCTTTGGCCATTAGGACTTGCTTGAGTTGTCAAAGGTAATATAATGGTTACCCTATATTTTCATTTTTTCACATCTTATCTAAGTCAAATTAGCATACATATTATTTATACATATATATATATATTTACATATAGTATGCAATGTATTATATGAATATTATGAGAAATATTAAAGTGTGACCATGCAGTAAGGTCGTACGATCTTATTCTACAACATCTTCATGTTAAAAAAATAAAAAATATTATAAAATTTTAAATATTTAATTATCTCTCTTAAGATTATTTCTACTGATTGAATGAAAAACTTAATTATAACCATCCAATTTATACATAAAAAACAAAAAATTTAAAAATCATTAAAAAATTATTCTGATCCCTTAAAATTTAAATTTTCATCATGATTTAAACCCCTGCAAATACCGTGCGGTCGGACCACACGGCTATGTTGCTTGTTATCCTATAGGATGCTTGTTATGTTCGGACGACGCGACGAGGTATAATTAATTAATTTATACCTCTTTTACATCTCCAGTCTCCACCCGCTCTGGTCCGGCAAACCCAGCCCTAATTTTCTCGAGGGGCCGGGATCCGGGGGGGACGCCGCCTGCTGCTCGCCGCTGCCTCTCCGCCGACCGGCGCCCCGCCGTCGCTCGCCGCCACTCTACCGTATCCACTCACTTTTCCGGCGTCGGGCCTGTGCGAACACACCCGGTGGGCCTTCTTCTGTCTTCTCGCCTCCCTCCTCTCCTTCATCACCCCTTCCTCTTGCCGAGCTTCAGAAGTATACCGCTTGCTTTCTCTCCAGCATAGTGGAGGATTGCGATCCCATCCCGAATCCACTACTCCCAAAGAAGGGATTCGCCGTTCCGGTCCCGGATCGGAACTTGAAACCAGCGGAAACCATGCTTCCAAGTGTCGGCCTCTTCCTTTTCCGATAATTTCACACGTTAAGTAGGCTCTCTCTCGTATTTTCTCATCTCATTCTAGTGATTCCTTCGAGTTCTTCGGAGCAATGGGAAGAAGATTTGTGGAGGATTATCCACGTTAAGTGAGAGAACGAGACTAGCAATAAATGGAGGGATTGTAGGCTATTATATAGTTGTAATATTTGCTAATAGAACCTGGGAAGACAAACGAGATTTCCTTGTACACTTATTAAAAGGAAGAGCTGTGGGGCCCCATTGTCCAAAAGAGTGAAACCTCTATACTCTTTGTCCGAGTAAGTTCCGAATAGTAGAACTAGACTGTGTACTTTCTGATTTTGTAGGACTAGAACAAACAAAAATAACATGGAATAAGGGCTGTAATTAAGGGGAGGGGTTTATAAATTGTGGTATGTGGGTAAAAGGAAGAACGGGATGTATAAGACGAAGCCGTGGAAGTCAAAACGAGGGGTTGGACTTGTACTAGTCTATTGAAACTGATGCTAGCTGAGAAGATTTTCATTATGATTAGTGCTTATATACGACAAATAGGTCAGAAGAAAGTATTAAAAAACAGTCTTGGGAAAATTTTGATAAGGGAATTTAAAATAGTCCCTAATGGGGAGTGGGATTTTGTTGGAAGTGAGAGGTGAGTGTGGTGACCAAGGGTTAACCTCGGCCTCAAATGCCTAGACCAGCACCTTGGCGTTTGAGGCAATGCCGCAACTCCCTCTTTCTCCTACCCAAAAAGGGGAAAAAAAGGAACACCATAAAGGAAGAAAGATATCAGGAGCAAAAGAAACATGGGCCCTGTTTGGATGCAACTTAAGAAAACGTGAATAGGTTTATGGTAAACGTGTTTACCATAAACCCATTTATCATAAATGTATTTTTTTTTTAACTCGCGTTTGGTTGTTTTGCATAAACTTAAGTGAGTTAATGGTAAATCTGAGAGAGGCTCCAGCATAAACCAACTCTTATTAGGTTTATGGAGAACACGTTTATGGGGCTGTTTTGAGTTTATGGTAAACTCAAGTGAGTTTATGATAAGCCTATTTTTCTACCATCCAAACTGAGGTTAGGATAGAAAACATGTTCATCATAAACATAAACGTGTTTATGCTTGCATTCAAACAGGGCCATAATGTCCTGAGCAATGATATTCGAGGTTTAGGAATCATTAATTGCCTCCAACACATGAAGCCACAACACACAAAAAAACAAGAATAACATCAAGTCATAGGAGCATGCATGGCATTTATTATAAAGTGGAACAAGCACTAGTATATGATTGATAATTGCTTGTACCCAAAGCATATTTATATAATTAATAAATGTGGTAGCAATAATTTAACTATAGACATCCGTTATATTTTTGTGTAATCTGGGAAAGGTGGCTTTCTGTTCTGGCTGTTGTTGTTTTCACGTTTATGTGAGTGTATGGGAGGGAGGGTTGGAAGCTCATCTCACCTCACCTTATTGTCTAGGTTTGTGAGGCAAACACCGTTGAGAACATAGATTGTCGTGATTGCACTCTTATTTTGTGCATCTGACAAGCTTTGTCTGCTTATGTGAGCAGGAGAGGAGGGAGTTTCCGGATCATTTTGCACTAAGGAAATTTGTTTTAGCATAGATCTTGTAGCTTTGATTTGTGAGGAATATTTACAGTGGGCTAGACATCTGCTTTTCTTGTAGGAATTTGTAATTAGCGTTCATTTGATTTTGCTTTTTTTGAAAGGTATATGCTGGACAACAGTGTGTTTATAAAATACTAAACGTGGCATGTGAACCGTGAAAAGCTTGATGGATGAAACACTTGAAGACAAAAGAGTTCTGTTTCTTTTGGCATAGGAACATGGGCACAATTAGTGGAAAGTAACTGCATGATGGATGGATTATCCCTTTGGTTTAACTTTTTTTCCCAGAGAAACTCTTTCAAATAAAAGATGGTTTATTTAAGGATTGGATCCTTGATACTTTTAGGTTTTTTGGGAAACATTTTCTTTTTTTTATGTCTTGATTGAATTTCTTTCTTTCTCTTTTGATGATTTAGATCTTGTCTGATCGACACCCTGTATTGGTTTCAGGCTATTGGTCTACTCTGTACATTTTATGAATCTCTAGGATACGCATAGAGTTTAATGTTTATAATGATTTGCCTTTTACCTTTTCAGATGAAGATGTTAAGCACATACCTTGGTCTCTGACTAATGGATCCAGAAGTGAGGAAGTTTGGCAGAGGTACCCAACTTTAATTAGGAAGCTGGTTAAGCTGTTTGTATTGGCTGATAAGCCTGAGATAAATGAAATGGAAAATGTTACCATCCTTGTGCATTTTTTTTATAATGCAAGCATAATCCAAAAATGATTTGCAAATTGCCACTGTGGAGTTAAATAAGGGCATATGATGGAAAGAGTTTGTGTATTAAGATAGGGATAATTACATGGATAACCCTGTTCAAAATGAAATTACAGATTTGCCCATCTTATTTTAATGCTATTATAAATAACATTGCAATACTTACAAAAATGCCCCTGCCATTGGCATGTAAGCATTCTATTAAATATCTCTTATTTAACCCCGGTTAGTCTTTAATCAAAGTTAAAATGTCTAAGATACCCTTATTCTTTGCTCAATTCTCTTTCTCTCTTTCCATCTATCTCTCTTTCTCTCTCTTCGGCACAATGTGCCAATAAAAATACCTTTTTGTAGGGGCATTTTTGTCCAAACATTAAATTTAATAGTTGAAAACGAAGCTATAATGGAAGTTAAGCATAGGGGCATTTTTGTAAGTATTGTGACACAGTTAGGTTATTTATAATAGCATGAAAAATAAGATGGGCAAATCTGTAATTTTATTTTTAACAGGTTATATATGTAATTAACCCTTTAACGTATTAAGTGAAATATGATACATTTGTATGAAATGTTCACAAAATAGAATGAGTACTGGTTAATGACAAACAATTCTTGTCAGTATATCATGATCAACATGATTTTATGATTGGATCATGATATATGAACTTTTAAGATTACTACTTATTTCGCATAAATAAAAATAAATTCTCCGGATGGGGTAGAATGTAACTAGAATCTCTTGTGTCAAGTAAGGATGGAGATAAAGAGTGATTATTTATTTCGTTAAGAAGGCTGAAGGATATACATGTGAACTATAATTGTTTCAAAAAGCAAAAAAGAAAACATTGTACTGGGTGCCTTAACAACTGTAGAAGGTATGCATAACAATTAATTCTTTACTTTCAGAAAACAATTAATTCTTTAAGAGCATGTGAGACTTCGTTTTTAAAATCTTCATCATTTATTTTTATTCTTGAAAAAGAATTTGAATTTGGAAAGAGAACTTTGGTTTAAAAGAGAATTCTTGGAATTAAAAAAAAAAAAAACATGGTCGTCTCTTTTCCTTTTTTTAATGTAGAACTTAGGATTAATCCTCAAGTCTAAGATTTTTGGATCAAGTGTGGATCCATGTTTTTGACCACTCCTCACTGACCTCGGTCACTGTAAAATTACGCCAATCATTGACTGGCAACCCTTGATTAACCATCCATTAAGGCCTATTGATAGAACATAAGTAAAATAAATTGCCTTGGTGCGAGGCATGCAAATGAGATTATCTTTCTTTTATTTGAGAAAATTTACAAGGATCCTTTGAAGGATACTTAAGGGATTCTTGAGTTCTCATAAGGACATGAGGACTTAGGGTCTTTTAACTAAGAAAATCAGTCTTTTGGATGCAACCTTCATTAGGACTCTTTAAAGAAGATGAAATGGTCAAAGGTACCCTTTAAGTATCCTTTAAAGGGATAAAAGATTCTTTGGGCAGCATATTCCCCCTTCTTAAGTTCATTTGAGAGGATGAAGGACATACAAGATATCCTTAATTAATGGGGTATGAAGGCTACCACATGCTTAAGGATATTCCCTAATGGTCCTTCAACCAATAGAAAGAACCAAAACAAGTTAGCCGTTCAACCAATATGAACGAACCACAAATATCAGAACATGAAGCAACAATAAGGTATTTTCATCGATTTAAGCACTTTACACAAAGTTGGTCACCTTAATAAAATGATCTGTGAGTTATATGGCCGCTCTACCATTAAGAGAGAACCGATAACCACATGATCATTCTATTAAGAATGAACAAAAAATAATGGTTACTCTACCAATAAGAGTAAACCAAAAGGTTTTTAGAGAAACCAATAAATAATAGTCACTTCAATAAAATGATTCATGTGATGTACGACCGCTCTATCAATAAGAGAGAACCGATAACCACATGGTCATTCTATTAAGAATGAACCACTAAAGATTAGTTACTCTACCAATAAGAGTAAACCAAATAAAAGGCTATTTCACCAATAGAAATAAACTCATTTTTATTCATTTCTTGTTAATCATATTACAATAATAACAAAAAAGTAAATTGTCTTTGTCCTTTTATTTCCATGCACAAATTTCCTCCACAAGAGTCCTCTTTTCTTTTTCTTTTTTCTGCAGAAATCCTTAGACAGAGCCTTCTCTTCTCTTTTCTTTCTTTCTCTGTGCGTGTGTGTTACTTTGAGGGCTTGGGGGCCTTTTATAGGCCGTGGCCACTGGTGGCAACCCTCCCACCGGTGCCACATCAACAGCCGGTAGGGGGTGCGGTTGGCAGATTTAGATAGAGATAGGGTAGGGAGGATGCGAGAGAGAACTGGTGCCCTGCCACCCCCCCCCCCCCCCCCCCCCCCCCCCCCGCTCCTTTTTTTTTTTTTTTTTTGGTCTTCCTTTTTTGACCCCCCACTACTGGTGGGCATGGATGGTAGTACCGGTATCGGAGGGTACCGATACCGCTACGTATCGGCTGATACCGTTTACAGGTACAGTATTGGACCAGGCTGATACTACCAACCATGCCAGTAGGGGTCCAATACATGGACCGGTGGTTGGGTTTGGGGGGGGGGGGGGGGGAGAGGCCAGCATGGCCTTCCTCTCTTTCTTTTGTTCTTTTTTCTTTCTAACAAAATTATGTTTCAACAGAGCATTTCTCAAATTATATGCGGGTGAGGAACCAAGAAATTTGATGCCAAGATGGTTTTCTGAGTTCTGTACAGATGCTAGGCAGCTTGTCACATGTAATGCATACGCTCAAATTTTCTTCAGAAAGCGGAAACCCTAGACCTAGAGACTGGAGTGTAGAAATGCATGTTTACAGCAAGATAGTAATTTGGGAACTGCTCAATGCCACATGTTGCCTTCTCCTATTCTCAATGGGTAACCCTTTTTCTTGCACAGAATTCCATATTCTCTAACCATTAGAGCTTCCATGTTTATCCTTACAATCCACAAAAGATCTATGTGAAAGTGGTTTGTATAAGCCACTTGGTACCCTTGTTATGTCTTCACATGATGTGATGTTGCACTTTCCAAAAACATGATTTGATGGTGCCTCTCAGTCACTGACATTTTCACGAACTAGCACTTGATGCAAGGCCCTGTTCACATGTTATGTTAAAATCTAATATAACTTCTCTTCAGCAAATGGAAAGGAGACCATAGTGCATTATTTTCAAGATTCATGTGGATAACTTTAAGAATCCTGTTTAGTTTTACCTGTTTGGATTTATTTAGTGGAAGGCCCTTACAAATCAAAGTTCCATGGTATGTAATGACTGTACCTAGCAATTCCCCATGCAGATCTATTAGGATAGAAACATGCCGATTGCTAGGAGAAATTTATAATAATTAGCTTTAAAAGATGATTGACTACCAGTATTTACTTTCAGTCGTGAGGATTTTATAAAAATATATTGAATTCTCCATTTCCCGGATCCAATGAAATATGATGAACTGAGATGGTATTGTGTAGATATGTTATTATGTTGAATATATTAGCTATTTCTTTATTTTCTGATCACTTAGAAGGAGTTTTTTTATTTGAGTTTTTTGAGTTTTATTCATTTTAAATGTCTAAATTGCAAAGTAAACAAACCATATAAATTGCAACATAAGTAAACTATGTATAAACTTGACAGAACTGCTGCCTTGGTTATTGTTTTGTTATTTTCTAAATCTTCCCAAAAAGGACTTGTGTACAACTTGACAACTTTATGAAGGGAAATAGCACGATTCAAGAAGGTTTGACTTTTTTAAAAAGAGAATTACAAAAGCAAATAAGAAATATGAAAAGTAAATGAGTTAAATGATAAATGATTTTATTATCAAGAAGTTATCTTTATTTTTTGTTAATTTATATAATAATTGATGTCATGTGCAATGTGCATGAACATTTCTGGTTTCCACAAACTAATGTCTTGGGAAGGTAGGCATGTCCATATTTGATTATGGGGTTCCTACAGATGGTACCATTATGTTAAGCTAAGGTTCACTGCTAAGGTGTTATATTCTTTGGCCATGGGCCTTGAAAAGGGTGGATTGTATGATTTTCCGATGTAAAGGGCCCTTGTGGAGGTGGGGAACCTCATTATATGCATAAGACTGCTTTCTCACATAGCCGAGGTGGTTTGCATATTATGTTATCAAAGGCGACTGTGGTGGTCGCCTAGGCGAGGCGACGATAAGTCACCTCACTTCGGCCTTTGTCGCCTGCGATCGTTGTAATTGCCTCAAACCATTAGGTGATCGCGTAGGCGTCCCTCGCCCGCCTCATGTCTATGTTGGTCCGGTTGAACCAGCTCGCTTATAACCCAAATGCAATACTGGCCCATCATTTCGACCCAATAAGTGGGTATTTATAACCCCCTGGCCCTGTCGTATCACCTTGCCCTAATCTGCGATGGTCTTGTGCTTACGCCCCTTCTGCTCCCCTCTCCAACAAAGGGGACAAGGCCGGCGAGCCACGAGGCATCTTCTCCCTCTCTGGCTCTGGCGCAACCTAACCCTTCCTCCTCTGCTCCTGTGCTCGAAGACGTCCTTGATGGACCCGACGACCTCGACGAGCACTACGAAGCCTGAAGACGAGGATGACTGCGAACCCTGGCAACTTCGACGACCTTCGCCAACCATAAAGCCTGGCAGCTTTGACGACTTTTGCGAGTACTGCGATGCCCAACGGTGAAAATGACTCCTTGCGTATATATTCATTCCTAATTTTATCTTTTCTAGTCTTACTATACATCCACCTTAACATCCTCATCTCAACAACACGACTTTTTCTTATGATCCTTTCTCGCAGTCCAACACTCGGAACTATATAACATAGCAGGTCTCACAGCTATCCTATAAAACTTGCCTTTGAGTTTTAAGGGGACCCGTCGATTATAAAGGACTCTAGATGCACTTCTCCATTTTAACCAACCTACCTTAAATCTATTAGTGACATCTTCTTGAATCTCTCTATTATCTTGAATAATAGATCCTAAATATTGAAAGTTGCTACTTTTAGGAATAACTTGACCTTCGATAGTGACTAAATCTATTTGATCAACATTTCTATTACTGAAATTTTATTTCATGTATTCTGTCTTAGCTCGACTAATCTTAAAACCTTTGGATTCTAAAGTAGACCTCCATTGTTCTAATTTATCATTCAAATTCTTAATATCCTTATCAATCATAATAATATCATTTGCAAATAATATACACCAAGGGATGTCATCATGTAAGTATTTAGTAACTTCATCTATAACTAAAGTAAAGAGATGAGGACTTAAAATTGACTTTTGATATAGTCCAGTAGTAACAGGGAATTTAGACGTATCTCTGGCAATAGACCTTATGCTAGTATAAACCCTCTCATACATATCTCTAATCACATGGATATAACCTTTTGATACTCCCTTCTTCTCTAAAGTCCACCAAATTAGCTCATTAGGTACACAATCATAAGTTTTTTCTAAATCAATAAAAACTATCTTTCCTCATCTCTCTATATTTTTCTATCAATTGTCTCAACAAGAAAATAACTTCTATAGTAGATCTACTGGGCATGAACTTAAATTGATTTTCTGTAACACTAGTAACACTCCTGATACGCTTTTTTACTACTCTCTCCCAAAGTTTCATAGTGTGGCTCATAAGTTTAATTCCACGATAATTATTATAATTTTGAATATTCTTTTTATTTTTAAAGAAAGGAACCACGATACTTTTTCTCTAACCATCCGTCATTCTCCTTTCTTTTGATTTTTTTTCAAAAGTCCAGTTAGCCATTTAATACCTATATTATATATATATATTTTCAAACTTCGATAGGTATCTCATCTGGTCCAAGGGCCTTACCCACTCTCATCTTTTTGAAAACATCTTCAACTTCTGAAGATTTAATCTGCCGAATGTAATGATAATTAATTTGTCTGTTGTAGTCATTAGTTTCTTCACAAGGGTAACCTCTGAATTGATCATCATTTAACAGCTTCTTAAAATAAGCACTCTATCTCTCCTTAATCTCACAATCCTTTACTAGAATCTTAGCATCCTCGTTCTTAATAAATCTAATATGATTAAGATCTTTACTCCTTTTGTCTTTTAGTTTTGCAGGTCTAAAGATATATTTTTCACCTTCTTGAGTTCCTAACTTATGATATAGTTCTTCAACAGCCTTAAACATAGTTTCACTAACTATTTTCTTAGTGCTTGTTCTTGAAATTTTGTGATCTTTTAATGTTTGATCATTTTTACTTCTTTGCCATGCTTTAAAGTATTATCGCTTATTGTTAATAGACTTTTGAATCTCAGTATTCCACCACCATGTCTCTTTTTTAAGGACCCTTTTACTTTTAGATTCATCTAAGATTTTTTTTAGCTACTCTCTTTATACAATTAGCTATTTTATTCCATATTATATTAATTTCTCCCTCATAATCTCATATATTTTCTTTTTAATAGGCACATTTTAGAGACATCTAGATTCTCTCTTTTTAGGTTCTATCATTTAATTTTAAGATAATTATTCACTGCATCATTTCTCTTCTACCTTTGAATATAAACGTCTAATTCTAAGATCTTATGTTGAGGGGCTAGACTCTCCTCAGGTATAACTTTACGATCTTTACATAATGATCGATCAATCTTTTTAATAAGAAAATAGTCTATTTGACTTTTATGTCTTTCACTTTTATAAGTTATTAAATATTCATCTCTCTTTTTGAAATAAGTATTTGCAACTATTAGATTATGCAATGGCGAAGTCAAGAATGACATCACCCATGCCATTTCTATGACTAAAATCAAAGCTTCCATGGATCCTTTCGTAGCTACTATTATTCTTTCCTACCTGGCCATTTAAGTCTCCCCGAATAAAAATCCTTTCACCGTTAGGGATACCTTATATTATCTTATCAAAATTCTCTCAGAATTCTTTCTTAACACTCTGTTCTAATCCTACTTGAGGTGCATAGGCACTATTTATATTTAAAATTTCTTCACCTACTATAAGTTTAACTAGTATGAGTCTATCTCCCTCCCTTCTAACTTCTACAATTTTGTCTTTTAACTCTGTATCTATGATAATGGCTACACTATTTCTATTATTACTTTTGCCAACATACTAAAATTTGAAATCTTCAATTTCTTTAGCTTTAGAACCTTTCCACCTAATTTCTTGTAAACAAGTTATGTTGACCCTCCTATCTCTCACAACTTTAACTAAGTATAAACTTTTACCGGTTAGGGTTCGTATATTCCATATAGCTAAACAAATTTTATTCTTATTCTTATTTTTATGGACTAACTTATTTGCTCGTATTTGTCCAATACACATTATACACAAGAACCCTTACCTATTTGGCCATTGCGGCACTTCGCTTCTGGTCAACGCCCTAGCAACCCCTTGCTTACTTCTATATTACACCGAGTGGCGGACGCAGAAATTTTGTCCAGTGGGGTCACTCGGACATTAAGTCATAAGCATGGTTGGGTCAGTAGGGTCTTGGAGAAGGCCATATGGAGTCTTGTGTTGGGTCAGTAGGGTCCCGAGCTAGACTGTTTTGAATTAGGCTAATGAGTTTGACAAAATCCAGTGGGGTTCTAGGGCCCCACTGAATTAGTGCTGGATCTGCCACTGATTACACTCGAGGGCCAATGTAAGTCGTTTCCGAAAAATGTCCTAGCAACCCCTTGCTCACTTCTCATTACATCCGGGGGTCGATGTAACGCGTCGTTTCCGGGGAACGCCTAGCACTAGCACAAAACATTGATTCATGATTCATGATTGGACTGTGACAAACTTAATTAAGTGCTGGCTGTCAACCTAACACACACCCTCCTCCGTTCTCATCCGGGCTTGGGACCGGCCATGGTGGAGTTGGGAAGTGACTTACTGCACAAGAGAAATGGAATGCATGCATTTAAACTAGAGATTGAGGTTATATCACGTGTTTCTCATTGAAAGAACAAATAAGTTGAGAATGTTGAATATTTTATAGTGCCTATTTTCAGGTTCTTAGTTGTGGTGACTGAAGTGATCAATTCAAAAGATTTTTTTGCCTTGCTTCGCCTTGCCTTATTACCTAGGCAAGCAGACTGTTGCCTTGGATAACATGTGGTACTGGTCATCATGTGTTCTCAGTGATTTTTCACTTTTTTGCCTATCCAAGCTGGGTGGGTGGGCCTGTTGGCTCGTGCTTGGGTTTATTCCTTAGGGTTTCACACTTAAGTCCATTTAGCAACACCATGTGCATTGCTCAAGGGTTCACATGGCTTGAATTTACCCCAGATGTCCATGAATTTCATCTTGTCCTCCTCCAGCAGACTGCCAAAGTTTTAGTAGCTTGTGTTTGTGTGGCATCCCTATGGCGTGGCAGACTGGGTCCCTTAGCAAGGTGTAACAGTACAGCAACACACCCACCCCTCAAAGGGAAAAAGGAATTTCTAAACTCTTTTTTTTTTCTGTTTTGTTGGCCATGTTACATAATAGTTGAGAGCTGCACATCTTCGTCGGACAGGTTAGATAAAGTTATCCCCATCAGTTTAAGCATCACACAAGGGCAAAGCAGTAGAAGCAGGTTGAGAAGGGAAAATTTTGCTCTTGCTTTATTACAGGCATGCAAAGTTCCAAAACACTTGAAGCAAGTTGACGAGGAATATAATGGTTTTGCTTTATAAGTACTATCACATTATAGGCTCTGAAAGGTCCAAAACCACCACTGATTTCAGTATTCCTTTGGCTTCTGGGCCGTTGTTTCATTTGTAAATGTGTGAAATTTGTTGTTAGAATATGTTAAGGAATAAGTTCAATTTTTTTTTCTGTTTTACAATTTAAATTCTGGTAATATTGTAGAGTCTATTTTATGATTCATAATATGGTTACACTGTAGATAGCTAGGTTTCTTTAGTTTGAAGTCTATCAATCATGTAAACCATATGCCGTCAAGAAAATAGAGCCTGAATTCCATGGATTTATCGTCATACCCCTATGGAGGTTAAGATTGAGAATAACATGCGTTGTTGTTGTGTGGAGTATTTAGTTGGGGGCCTTTGCTCTGGATTTTCAGGACCTAGAGAACTTACTGGTGCTGTGGATCTTATAAGTCACTACAAGTTGTTGGCACATCATGATTTCTTTTGCAAACGAACACTTCCTATCTCAATTTCAGAGACACACTATCTTCACAATGTTGTTGGGGACACGGAAATTAGAAAAGGCGAAGGGATGGAGTTGGATCAGCTCTTTGAAAATCATTCATACTTGAGAGAGACAACAGCTAATATACGGCCTTTTGACTTGGATACTCTGGGGCAGGCATTCCAATTGCGAGAAACTGCTCATGTTGAACTACCTTCTGTAAGAATCTGCAGCTACAAAAAGGTCTCTTTGGATGTTGATACTAATCTGGAACACTGATCTACATCATGCAATTTAACAGGCAGAAAAAGGGGTAGCCACAATCAGTGGGAAAGTAAAGTACGAGCCCAAGGACAAAGAAAGAAAACACAAGAAGCACAAAGACAAAGATCGTGAAAAAGATAAGGAGCATAAGAAGCACAAGCATCGCCACAAAGATCGGAGTAAAGATAAAGACAAAGATAAAGAGAAAGAGAAAGATAGAGAGAAGAAGGATAAAAGTGGACATCATGATTCTGGTGGCAGCCACTCCAAGAAACATCATGACAAAGTATTGCAGTCCTCTTCTTGCTTACTGTTTGTATGCTCAAGCAGCAATAATCTCCTTTTTTATTTCTGTTCCAGAAGAGGAAGCATGATGGTAGTGAAGATCTCTCGGACATCCACAAACACAAGAAAAATAAGGTAATAAAACATATTTATGGTTTACCACTCTATTTCTGCGAGTCCAGTATTGGACTCATATTGT
The DNA here is from genome assembly GCA_030544215.1 of Zantedeschia hybrid cultivar. Lineage (NCBI taxonomy): Eukaryota > Viridiplantae > Streptophyta > Magnoliopsida > Alismatales > Araceae > Zantedeschia > Zantedeschia hybrid cultivar. The sequence goes on from JARZZO010000015.1 coordinate 2,146,414, forward strand.
TATATCATGTCAATCATTTTGGTCCTTGGGGAAAGCTGTGATATTTTCCTTTATGCATTTTTTCAGCATAAGAGTTGAAAGGTGGATGAAATGGGAGCAATAGAAGTTGCAGACTGATTCTTACTTTCTATGGTCAGTTCAAGTGATTAAAGTGACAGATTTCCACATCCTGGAACCAATGTTCTTTGAGTACCTTAGTTTTCTTTGAAAAAAAGGGTAAAAAGAAGTACCTGGGGAATGTTCCCTTTTACTTTTGCGAATTCTTAAATTAGTTCTATTTGTAGGTTGAGGGTTAATATTTCACTTTTGGTTTTACATACAAAAGAGGGAACTCTTGAGAATTTTTTCCTCTATTAAGTAGCCATTAGTTGATATGCATACCCTTTTGTCTCAAGAGTTCATCACTCAACACGAGCAGAGTTTTATGGAACTGTCGGTCACTATTTCCATCATTTGTGGTCATGATTGGGATTGTCTTCACAGAAGAAAAAGTCCACATGCCATTTTTCTAGAAAATATATGCCCTTTCTCTATCCTTTCACTTGTTCCAATCAGAAACATGTCTCCTTTCAGATAGTATTTAACACATTTCTTGGAATACTCTTCATACGTTGTATCATGCACACTATTTAGGAATTTTGTAGGCCTGGGTTGTCAACGGATCTGAATTTTGTAGGGCTGGGCTATCAATGGATCCTACTTATCTGGTGTCCCAGCCTGACTCCGACATTCTTTGGGCGCAAACCCCAACTCTGGTGAGTTGGCAGAGGGATATGTTGCCATCTCTGATTTTGGTAGCTTACTAACCCTCTAAATATATCAACATATTATTTTTTTGTATTTACATAACATAACTTTGTTTTCATCTTTTACTCTTCATTTATGGCATTTTTTGCATTTTTTCCCTGCTGCAGGCTGATTGAAAAGTACTTGTGACCTTTCTTGACATTGTATTTTATAGCATGTTACTTACTATTGCTCTAAATATATTAAAATATTAATTTATAATGTCTACAATATATAGAATATTTTATTCTTTTCATATTCATTTTTATGATTTTTTTTTTGTATTTTTCCTGCTGCTGGTTATCCGAAAGCACATCTGACCTTCCATTTTATTTTATAGCATATTACTGTTCCTCTCTTGCGATCCAAAAAAATTGAACTCTTTAACTCTGGCACTGACAAGAGAACCAGAGTCATGGTCAGACTCAACTTTCTTATTGGCGTTGAAGTCAACCTTGCTGTTTAGTTCCTACCTAACTTTCTCTGTGACATAGACATAGGTAGTACCAGAAGGATCATTACGACAGGTTTCAATAAAAATCATTCGGTGATTTCTTTGGCCTCCTTGAAAGTTTTTTATGGGCCTATGCGCTCATGGCTCCTCAGAATCCAAGTTATCTATTTCTTTCCACAAAAGGGGTATCGTCACAAAATAAATAAGCTTTTCTACCTCTTTACATCTGTTTTCTACCTCTTAACCTTGTCTTATAATGGTCTATGTTTCTGGTCATTTAACAAGGAACTCTTATAGCCCTCTGCATGAATTGTTCATTCTTCGGCAGCTGATAGGGCACAACTCTCAAGATAGACAACCATTGCAGAACACTTGATAAATGTTCCTAGAATGTTGCTTCCAGTTTGGTAAAAAATATGTTTGAGTAGTGTATAACTTGATTCTAGAAGCATGTCCTCTGTTTCCCTGCAATCTAATAAGCACTATTCTCAGTATGACTTTTGGTTTGCATCAGTTTTTTTTTTTAAAAGTTTTCAAAGAAAGAGCCACAATTCATTGGTTTGCATCAGTTTGTTTAAGAGCTTTTGCTGATTCTTGCATTTGGAATGATGCAGGCCTTTCCGGAGAAATCAATCAGACAGAACCCTCCGTAGGGGTCATTTGCTAACCATGTTAGTGCCAACGATTTCAGACTGCCCCAAACAAGTTAGTTTTGTATTTTTAAGATTGTGATGTAATTGGCAGTACTGTGTATATCCCATGTTCCTCATTCTTTTGATAGGGTATTGCAGCATCTCAAAGCCCTTGTAAAATATCTAAATTTTCCTTGGTTTAATGGTGCAAAAGGCTGCCCTTGAGTTGTTGGTCGATGTCCCAGTGGGAAGATGTAGGGTTTTGCAGGAGTTTTGGGTGTTGGGGGGATGAAGGGTAGCCCAACCAGGGAAATATCAGGTAGCCTCTTTGGTGCACTGGGTTTTCCACTGTGTACCTGGGTCCTGTATTATAACATGAACAAGGGAGGAGTAACAGGTAGATTGAACCCTTGGCTGCTATGCTGATATCATTCAATTTACCCCCATCCTCGTGTCCTCGTATGTTGCTCACGTAATGGAAGAATATGCAATCGGGGTACGGTAGTATTGAACTAGTTTTCTGTGGGAATGGCATGCATTAAGCTTCCCCTTGTTTGAAGAGCTGTGCGGTTATACGACTGTTACCAGAATTGTGTTTGCCACCGCAAGTAACCGATGGCTCCGCATTTTTTTGGGGGGTGGGTAGGTGGCTGGGTATTGTATGTCACGTTATCGTTGACTTCTGTTTGGAGTGTTGGAATGTTGTGTTCTACCATCCCGCAACCTCGTAGACAGGTGAAAACCTTTTAAAGTCGTCGTTGACTCCTTTTGTGCATGACTGGCTTTTGTTAGGATGTTTTGTTGGTGCCCATCCTTGTGGATAAGCGTATCGTGTTTAAGACGGCAGGCTATCAGAGAGATGTAATTGCTCATGGTGGAATTTGTGTTGTATTTCTCTGCATTGGTGGTGGCGTTTTTTCAAGAAAAAAACAAGGATTACAGATAATCCATGGATTTTTAGAGTATCTTTGTTGAATGTGTGATAAAGAGCAGCAACCTCCGGCAATACAAAGTGCTAGCTGAGAATGGTTGTTTCTTGGTGTGTTCAAAGTTCTAACAAGGACGTTCTAATTAGACTTCCATTTGTGGTACAACGTTGGGTACTGAAAGATCTCCCTGCGACGATAGCCGAGTGGTCGGGACGCCCCCTCCGCCCAGGCGGGGAGGGGTTCCTGTTCGATCCTGCGCGTGTTTACGTGGGGCGTTGTTGTGTGCCTGGGGTGCTGGTGTGGGTCCCCCGTGTGGGGCTGGGTTTGGGGTCTGTGTGGCCTTCGCTTGGGATCTGTTGGCCCTTGTAAATATGAGTGTTGCCTCCAGGTTTGAACCCTGGTGGGCCTGGGATTGTGTTGTCCCTAGCCACTGAGCTAGGAGAACTGAAAAACAAAAATTCTCCATGTGAGGGTAACGGGAAACACTAGCGAATAGATCAGTCGAGCTCATCCATCGCTATTGAAGATTACATGATTTTGTGACTGATCTAAAGACGTAACTCGCTAAATTAATTGTTTCAATGAGACTTTTATTGAGGGGCTTATATTTTTTTAGGTTAATCTAAAATTTTAATTGTAGTCAAAATCGGTGATACAAAAGCATGTAATACTATCTAAGAAACATGACATCTCCAAAATGCCAAATATGTGCTTTCCTCGGCAAGTTCATGCCAATGTTATACAAAACCTCGTCGCCGTGGTCACGGACTCGTAAAAAGCAGACGTTACTGTGGAGGGAACAGGGAAGTCTGAACAATACAGGTTAAGTGCAAAGCCCACCATCACCATGCCTATAACCAGACATCATATCACAGGCCACACCCAAAAAAGTACGATCCTAATTATTCACCAACAAATAGTATGACTGCGTATGTCACGGAGAAGAGATATGGGTTGTTGAATTCTTGGGTGTTACAAGTCCAAAGCTAAATACTGTTTGTTACAGTTCAAATCTAAATATTGGTTTGTTACAGTCCAAACTTTAAGGGCATGTATTAAATAGTCGTAGAGTATGGAGAGGAAAGTGGATCCAATGCAAGCAATTTCTAATTTAAGAAGCTTTTAGGTCGTCCAGGCCAACGCTCGCCTGCAGGTAGAAAAGACCAATTCCAAAAGTCAATAATTATCCATTCAGACGAAAATAATTTCTCGACGGTGAGCTCTTACCAAAAACTTGTGGTTTTCTTCAAGAATATGAGAAAAGGTTGTGCAAAATTTCTCTATATCTTCATCAAGGTTCCCTGATCCACCAATCACATCCATGAATTTCTTCCTATCTGGTGCAAGCTTCATTGCTATCTGTAGTGGTTTTGAAAGATGGTAAGTAATCTGATAGTAAGCAACAAAGGAGATAGTGTTTTATGAAAGAATAATATTCCTTTCAACTAGGAAGATAAAGAGGAAGCCTTCTTCAAACTAATTTCCATTCAATCACAATGGGCCAACTTGATTTCCAAGAAACCATCATGCTTCAAATCTTGAGACGCGCACATACGCTGGTAACACGACAGCATGCAAAACCATGATTTTTAAATACCATGTTAATATATCAAAATTTCATCACGTTCACTTCGTTTAGGAGGAAAAGCAATGGAAGTTTTTAGTTACATGTTGGCTTGAGACTGATCAATGCAACACTTTAAGGGATGTATCAAACATGCGGATAACCCAAGTCAAGAATGCTTATAACAAAGAAAAGTTAAACTGATGCGGAAAGCATGGAAAAAAATACACATCGACAAAAAAAGTCCAAGTATGATAATGTTTCAGGGCACAAGTAAAAGCCATAAGTTTTGACACAAAAACATTTAGTCAAATGAGAACTATTGAGCTCAAACAGAGGAAATGTGAAGTGAATGATAAGCCAAACAATTGAGCATGCCAAGCTTGGTTTTATTTGGTAAATTGCAAAAACGAAGTTCCAAGTTTGAAACATTACACTAAAGCTAGAGCTGGCAAGCCAACCGTGCCATTTCTTTAGAGTCTTGCCATAAGAATCTGTGCAAGCCTGCGACATGGCCCAATCTGCATGCACAAGCAGGTTGCGGAATAGCTCGACCAAGAAGTCCATGGCCCTGAATGCATAGGAAGTCAAGACAATGCACATTGTGAGATAAAAGCTCCACTTAATCGAGAACCCATGCGAAAAAAATATCAGGTCATGAACACAGGTGGTTATCAAGAAAAAAGAAAAGACGTGAACATAACAAAGATGCAGGAAACGAAAATCTACAGTGTTCTTTTACATATTATACAGTACCTTGTCAACCAGAGAAGCCCATTAGTGCAACTTGATGAACCCTTTGCTGTTTTAGCTTGAACTTCTTCTTGGACCATGCTGTAAAGCAGGTTGTATTTTGTAGGATTTGAAGAATACTTTGTCTCCAATCTCTACAAAGGAGACCCATAAAAGAAATTCTATCATGAAGTAAAATTTACAATCATGTAGGCAAAAGGTAATTACTAGGCAGAAGCCCCCTGTAATATGACCTTTTTTCACTAAAGGGTCATATAATTAACCTTCCAGATGCATGACATAACAGTAGTTAAGTGTCACGTTATGCCTGGTGGCATAATTATAACTCTTCTGCAATCAGGTGACAATTGTATTGGCGTGTTTATGCTCATTTTTCTTCTTCTTTAGATAACAACAGATCATCCACCCCATAAAGTTTTTCGGGGAAAAAAAAAAAACCAAGTGTGGAGACCTCATACCGTTATGTTACCTCCAACGTCAGACTTTACAAGAGCCATGGCAGCACCAAATTTATCTGTAAGCAAAGACAAAATAAATTGTCAGAATATTGAAGTGGAGCTCTAGTGATATCTCATGTTACAAGATGCGCCCACAACAAAAGTAATCAGTTCCAACAAGGAAACAGGTTTTTGTTTTCTCTCTTTAAACAAAAGGGATCAGATTCAACAACAAAATGCAGATCTTGTTTTTCTTTCTCTTTCTTTCTGAGGTAACAATGTATGATCCAAGGAAAATCCTTGAACAGAAACGTCAGATTCTTTGGTGTTCCATGTGGAAAGAGGAGAAAAAGAACCTGATGGCATGAACAGCCATCAAACATTCTCATAGACACCATATCTAGTCAAAGCCATCAAGCATTGCCATACGTCCTTTCTTTGCCACCCATTTGTCTCCTATCATCACCAGGAAGCCATGGAAAAAAAAATCAACTCAGAAATCAGGTATACTGGCTCAATTTGGATGGTTTGCATTTCGTTAGACAAATCCCATTGTGAAAAGAGAATCCATAAATTTTAAGCACCTTTATCAGAAAACTAAGCATGTGATCTTCTTGCACCAACACCACCACCACCATTATTTTGCAAACAACTGCTTCAGCCTAATGTTAAATAGGAGCATGCATGTCACAAGCATGACAATTTATCCACTATTCCGCATGGGTTCAGAGTTTTGGACAATACTCCAAGAATATTTAAGGAGATCACAAGCCTTAAGTCGAGTAAGCGCACTGTTTCTGTTGTAATTGGTTCCAAAGAAGTCGTTGAATCATTCCTGAAACAGCTTCGATTTTATCAAGCAGAGGTGCTGACTAAAACAGTTGTCCTCCACCAGAGAATGCACACTCTAGGCCTTGATGTAGGGATAGGCAGCCTACTTTCGAGACATTGACTAGATTACTTCTAACCCATCCATCACATACTGGCAAACTGCTTGGGAAACATGAACAACTTGAGATCATCCAGTAATGCAACCTTAGGAGTCATGTAACCAAGCAAAATAGTGAGAACTGTGAACAGGGCAAGTCCCTAAGAATCTTCACCACAATTAGCTTATAGAAATGCATCAAATTCGCGGATGAACTAACATACTTGTCAGCAATGTAGTGGACCAAGTAAAATAAGCAACTGATGAGCATAAACTAAACGGAGACCCAACAGAACATTACCCAGAACAGGAAGGATGAGCTTGCACACGTCCAAGAACGGCTTGGTCAGCATTTCCCCATTCTCCGTCTTGACAAGCTTCATCCCCTCCAAAGAGGGCGTGAACACGGTGCCTTCCATTCCTACACCTAGATCCTCCTACCTGCCATCACACACTGTCAGATCCTCCCCTCCCCTCCTCCGCAAAACCACAACAGCAACACCAACAACAATTCCGAAACATCAACCGCACACAAAGAACAAAAATCTTTCAAACCTAGATGCAGCAGATTTCTACACAAATCAGATCAACCGACAACATCAAAAAAGGAGAAAAAGAACGGAGATCACGATTTTTTTTAAAGGATCCATCCGACGCTTCAGCCTTGATTCGCCGACCTCCAGATCTCCTGATCTATTCACATGCAAGCAAAAAAAAGAGGACACACACAACGACAACACAATAAGAACAATAACTTAGTATCGTCCTAATCTAATTCCGCCAGAGCTCGTCCCAGATCAGATCCAACCGGAGAGGAGAACCCACCGGCGCCACTTCTATGAGCAATGAGGAGACCAACAGAGAGAGAGAGAGAGAGATAGCTCTACATGGGAAGCTTTGTGGAACACGAATCCTACCTCCTCCTGGGCTCCTCCTCTGCTCCGATCTGATCTGATCGGAGAGGAGACAGATGTAGATGGTGAAGCAAACCAGGACGGGAACGGGAACGGGGGGAGGACAAGCAAACGCAGCAGGCAAGAAACGCCAGGAAAAGACCTTCCCCGGGCGATCGCCGCGGTTACTCCCTCTAATTTATAGCGGCAGTAACAGTGGACTTGAACAACAGGATTGGGGCGGCATTAGAGCGCCATACATTTGTGCACAGAAATTTCGTAGCACCACTCTTCTTCTTATTTTATTTATTATTCTTTTCATATGTCAATTAATTGAGTAATATTTGTTGCAATGTCTATGCATTGCAATTCAGGATGGATTGTAATGCATGAGTAAGCAGCAGTTGGATTAGACTGCTGCTGTGCAGCCCATCTAAGTTTGGGGGGTTGAATTTTCTTTTTTTTTTTAATCTTTTGTTTAGATTTTTAAAATTTTTTCAGAACATCCGATCATAAATCAGACGGTACAATTGAGTTGCTCGGGTTTGGCCCCACTCGAGTGTATATTTTTTAAAAAAATTGACACAAATTTCAATTTACGTGTAAAAAATAAAAAAAAATTATACAGTCAGGTTGGAGCCGACTCGAGCAACCCAACTATATTGTCTGATTTTCTATAGACGCTCCAATAAAAATTTAAAAATTCAAACAAAAAATAAAAAAATAAAAAATCAGCCTCTCTCCAAATCCAAACGGGTCGTACAACAGCCGTCCGATCATGCAATGCATGAGCATTACAGTGAGTATTACTCCAATTAATTATATGATAAGTTTTTTTAAGTGATCCAGTGGCTGATGGGAGTTCTGATAAAAAAGATAGAGATTCAACTGCTGAATACCTCTTGAAAAAGTGAGAAACATTATACTGCAAGTTTACAATTGGGGGAAGGGTTTTTTGTGTTCGGCAGGAAAGGCAATAATTCTAAAAAAAATCCCATTCCAATGAGATTCGATCTGTGAATGACCCATTGTAGGCCGACAACAGTGTTCAACTTGATGAACAGCCAAGATAAAAATTAGAATGATGAAAAATATCGAACCTTAATCTCATACTTTTCATATTTCAATTGTTTACTCTCCAGAGTCAGATGATAGAGATGGAGGTGGTGAATAAGATTACAGAAAGGTAACGCCATAACCTTTTTCATTTCGTATAAATCTTTAGTATGAAGAAACTTGTAAATTACATCCTATGATGGACAAATTTTATTTTGCTTTGTTCATATCTATTAAATATTATAAAAAATATTGTAAAATGAAATGTATTTAAAGATCTTTATAAATTTAGAAACGTGAGATGGAGAGTGTTAAATATGAGTTTTTTTAGAGAAAGTGTGAACCAATGTATAAAACCGTTGGTTTTTAACTTGAAGTTGGTGACTTGGTAAGCTCACTCTTTGGCTGAAAAATAAAAAATGCATTTGAGTGTAAAGATTTGCTTTCTAGGGCTCTATAACGAAATGACACTACAATTGTTTCCAAAAAATTTGGCATAGAAGTACACATTGTCATGATTGTATTATGGTCCCTCTTTATATCATTGCCACACATGTCACTTTATTACACGTCATAATATATGTATTTATGTATGTATGTTATATATAGATTTTTTAACTTGCTTAACTCCTTATGGGTTAACGTGGGATACATAATACAATTCATCACTTCCATCCAACGACCAACCGAACCCCTAACTCTTTTCCCTCACATATCATGTAACTTCTTCCCACGATCGCTCACAATCTCTTCACAAGTTCTTTTGGAGGAACCTTATTGCCAAATGGCAAGTGAAGTGTCTTTCTTTCTGTCAGTGACGGATGCAAAAATTTTATCCAATGAAATCATTCGGACATAAAGTCATAAGCATGATTGGGTCAATGGGGTATTGGGATAAGTCATATGAGTTCTTAGGTTAGGTTAGTGGGGTCTTAGACTGGATCAATGAGATCCTAGGCCAGATTGCTTTAGGTAGACAAATAGGTTTGAAAAAATTCAGTGGGGTCCTAAGGCTTCACTGGATTAATATTGGATCTACCACTGCTTCTTATAACGCTCCTATATTGGCACTTGCTAATCTCATAAATAATTTTCTCCACATTAATATATATATTGATATTAAAAGAAATTACTATTCACATTCAGTAAATAATTAACACCATTCTTGAGACCCCAAACTTTTTTTCCTTGTATAAATGCATCCCCCATGGTAACTCAAAATCTCTTCACAACTCTCCTTAAGAAATAAATACTAACTCCAAAATGGTGCAAACTTTCTGCATCTTCTTCCATGGGAGACATTTTAATCGTGCGGCCCATGCTGGTCAGTTATCCAAATGTGATCAAACAGGATGTCAATCGGATGGGCTCGTCCAAAGGACCGCATGGCTTGGCCTCAGCTTGAATTGTAGTAGGGCCATGAAAGGTGGCCCAAAAATAAATTGGTATGGATACTGATGAGGCAGAATTCGATTCGGCCCATTAAAATAAGCTCAAACCCAATTCAGCCCAGCGGCAGCACTAAAAGGCCCTCAGAAAGCCTCCGGCCTGCTAACGGCCCAACAGCCCTCGGCCCGCTAGCGGCACAGTAGTCCTCGGCCCAGCAGGCTTCGGCCCATCAGCGGCCCAACCCTCTTCGGCCCAACAGCCGTGTTCGGCCCACTCCGGTGGAGGACTAGGCACTATGGCGGTTTACCAGTAAGTCCGGAACATAGTCCTATATCGGCTATCACCGTTAACCATCCTCTATCCTCCGCTATAAATACCACGCTATTTATTGCCAAAGGTATGTCTCCGAGACCCTCAAGGACTATAGTCCAAAAAGCATTAAAACTATTATCTGCCTTCTGAATCGAATCATCTTCAGAAGCTAACTTAACCGTCGGAGGGGGTTCCTAAGGGCCGAAGCCCGGGACTCCTGCTGACCGGTTTCTTCTTCTTCTTTCCCTCCTGCAGGAGCTCGATTCGAATCATCGCCGATCTCCCCGAGTCGGTCTCGGCCGCCGACCTCGGATTTCTCTCCCCGGTCTCGACGTCGTGCGCCGGCTGCCTCTCCGACTGAAGGAGTCTCGGCCCCGCCTTCCGAAGGCAAGCTGACGTCCGACCGAGCGACCCTCGGCCTCGGATCTTCAACCCCGTCACTGCGACCGCCGCTTTCCGGATCCCCGTCGGGCCTCTTACTCCGATCCGACCCAGCTCCGGATCCAAAACTTCGGATTCCAGCTTCGGAATCCGGTCGTGATAACCTCGGCTACATCATATACATTTTTTATATTTGAATAAATTTATTACATGTATATGTTTCATATATTGTAAATGCTTAACGAACTTGAACTTAGTGAGATACCGGCCAAAAAGTCTATTTTTATTTATGATTACGTATAATTTGATTTGCATGTGTAATATTTCAACAGATATAACGTATATTATCTTTAGAAAAATGCCAGACTAGGTTGTGTCAAGTCTGGGCTTATAATTCATCGTTATCTTCAATATTAAATACAAATATTCGCGTAAATACTTAAAATTCTAGGTGTATGATATTTGTCGACATGACATTTCAAATATCCTTTTATATATCAAAACAATGAAATAGGCAATGTCATTGTTGGCTTCTATTGTTACTTTTCAAATAAAAGAACCAAATGTAATATATATGGAAGAAATTCGTCTGACTTCACAGTGATGAATTTATTGCATCATATAAATGACTTCAAGCATAAAATACATGACCTCTCCTGCATTACGTCTTAGAGACTATGACCAGAGTCTGGTCCCCAGACAAGCATAAAACGGATTTCAGTCATGGTTTTCTCATTTATTTTTTTCTTTCAACATATATGGAGTCCGAAATCTCCTTCACTAATGTAGAACGTTCTGGAAGCCTTGTTGACGAAAGCGTACGCATTATGAGCAACTAGAAGTCAAAGCTGATGTTGTGACCATAGTTAAGTTAAATATAATGTTATGTATATATAATTTGCGTACTTTTAAATTTCCAAATTAAATGTCCGTACGCCGCATCCGACCAAGACTAGGAAAAAATACTCAACTTTTACAAAAACGTTTAACACTTTCTGCTTAATACATTATATTATTGAATTAAAATAAGATTTACCACTTAAATATCAGAGAACATAGATATACGATAGGAAACTTACTTTTTTATTGACAAAAACTCATAATTTAGCTAATAACTATTTACCACATGATTATAATTTTTATGTTAACCGTTTTATAATCTTGATATAAAATTTATATATGTTTTAGCCAAATCTTTTTTCAATCTTTTAAATATTTGACTTAATTTTTGACCGTCTCATTCAAATTTTAAACCAAATTATATTCAAACATTTTGGGCCGTATAATACCTTACTGTCTTTAGCTAACTATGGTTGTGACCAAAGTTTGGCAGGAATTTGACCTGTGGTCCAAAATTGGCCGGTTCCTTTAATTTTCGGTCCACTCCCAAATGTTCAACTCACAAGATCCTCTAAAGACAAATTTCTTAACTTCCGATCCAAAACCAAATGTTTCTTCAAACCCAGTTGACGTTAAGAACATAAAGTGATGAGAATGCTATTTGAATACTGATGTAGTCGAGGCAATCACTGTCGGATTTCGGAGGAAAATTCGAATACCAGTCGGTGACCGAGCGCCGAGAGGATCCAAAGCCGAAGGAGAGTCGGAGACGAAAGGTCTTCCTACTGTAGACAAGAAACCGTCAGAAGGGTCCTAGATCTTGGCCCGGGAGGAATCCTCCGATGGTTAAGTTAGTCACTAAGTTAATAAAAGGCTTTTCGTATTTTAGAGAGAGAGAGAGAGAGATGAAGACTTAATAGCTTATGTATCTTTTCCGCAATGAATAGCGCTTCTTTTATAACAGGAGATGAGGATTCCTTTCTTGTGGCACGGAAACACCCTATGTTCGTGGGCAATCGGCATTTGTCCGAGTGGTTAAGTAGGCCGGACCTACTTCGGCTCAGCTAACGTCAGGGCCACCGTAGAATAACCCACACTCACTTCGTCAAGCGGGCCGAACCCACTTCGGCCCAATGGGCGCCAGGGCTGAATGAGTTCAGATTGGAGGTTGGGCCAGCTCAGTCTCGGCCCAAGACGAACATGGGCTGATGAGAATGGGCGATAGTTGTTCGGCCCATTCAGAAATCGGGATTGGGCCCAGTTGCTGGGCCTAGCTGGATTTTTCCCCCATCAAATACTAAAGGTTAATTTTCTGGTCTATCTTAAATTTAACTTCCAGTCCATTACATTCCCTGTGCATTAAATCTAACTTCTGGCTTCCAAGACACCTTGCCTGAGCCAAATTGCCACACTTTACATACATGTGTACCACTGCAGTCTTGACAAAGCAATTCAGCTTCATACCCTATTCATGAAGGGATCCAACCAAGGACTCTGTCAGTGCAAGATTACCCTTTGACGAACACGTTGAAACAACGGTGACCCATGTGGTCTCATCCGACCGCACCCCAGCATACATCATCTCGGCGAACAGCTCCACGCCTCCTCTGCAAAGCCATTCTACACATCCAGAAAGCATCGCATTCCATGAGACAACACTCCTCTCCGGCATCGCGTCGAGCATCCTCCTAGCTTCTCCACCTTTCCGGCCTTCGAGTATCTGCTGACCATCGCCGTCCAAGAGATGACATTCCGCTCCGGCATTCCGTCAAACATCTGGCGGGCCTCACCTTCTTTCCCCCACTTCCAATACCCGAAACCATCGTGCTCCCGTCAGCGACCATTCTCTCGGTCATTTCGTCGAACATCTTCCTGGCGATCTCAATGGGGCCCCACCTAGCATAGGCATCCGTGATGACTTTCCGGATGTACGGGTCACAGTTATGCCCAAGCTTCAGGGCGCGAGTGTGAACTGAAAAAAACCCAAGCAACCCCGTCGACGAGTCCTTGAGTAGGAAGGGGAGTAGGAAGGCGCCGAGGCGCACGCCCAGGCAGCGCATCCAGGCGAGGAGCACGAGGGTCTCGTCAGGTGGGGCGCCCAGGTGGGAGTAGTAGTTGAGCATGAAGGTGAAGGCGTGGGGCGGAGAGGAAGAGGGGGCGGGCATAGGAGGGCGGGGTGCCGAGGCCGGCGCATAGGGGTAGGAGGGTGGCGGCATTGCTGCGGCCGCACGATCTGCAAATGCAAGGGGTGGAATGGAGCTTCTACTCGTTGCCGCCACCGTACGATCAGCAAGGGTTTAGGAGGGGATGGGTGACGAGAGGGGCGAGGAGGGGCTTCCCTATGGGTTGGTCAGGGGTAGGCGCTAGGCGCACGAGTCAAAGCGCACACAGAGGGCTTCAACAAGGGATATTTTGGAATTTTCGGTCTCTCAGAAGGTGGGAGGTAATAGATTGGATTTTACATTTTAAACTATCTTACTTTTGGACTTGAAGTTATATGTTTCGGTCAATGGATTGAAAATTCAATTTGACTTACTTTTTAGACTGCAGATTAAAAAACCCAACTTTCGGTCAAGGATATTGTTGACATGTCTTGTTCCCTTCGGAATACCGAGAGGCTTTGATGCTAGTTCGTTATGAAAACAAATCTCTGGGAAGAGATGCGTGGAGATTCTATTATGTCAAGAAAAAATAACATTTGTTGCAATATTCCTAAACATTCTAGTTCAATTGCCCTCCGGTCGATGGATCATCTACCTTGTCGGAAGGCGTGCAGTGTGTCTTAAATAAGGCATGCCGTTTGATCCATTCTCGGATGGCAGTTATACTACAATGACTAAAAAGATATTGTAACAAGTATATATTACTCATAAAAAAAAGTTATAAAAGACACATCTCAAAGAACCTAACTCCCTGTTATGTCCAATATCCCCCAAGGAAAGAGCAACTGAAAGGAAAATGCAGAGAAATGCTAATTACCACATCTGTATACTTTAACTTGAGTTGATTTGCCGCAACTGAAAATCTAGTGAGTCTTTACTGTGTGGGCACCGCCCTTGTACATGTGCACGGGGTATGGTTTGCAAGCATTTCCATAACGTTCTCTTTTCAGATCTTTTTGGGGTATTTGGCCACTATATTAGATAACTCTATCAATACCAGCTTCGATATTACTACTCGTAGTGGTGGGTATTTGGTTATGTTATTATCAATTTTTATATTCATGTATTGATGAAGTATATTATCATATTAAATTCAATACAGCTTTGAACTTATATTAAAATTGATATAGTTTACTTTTTTTAGAGTCTAAAGACCCCCTCTACTCTCTCTCTTTGCGCCTCTAACTTTCCCCTTTAGCTATCCTCTTCCATATTCTTCTACTATCAATTTTAATATTCATATTACATCTCTCAAAAATGCTTGTTCAGTATGGCAAACCCAAGTACTCTCCCTTCTAATTGGCAGACAATGTACATGGAATTAAACCTCACTACATCCTTACAGGACTTTTGTCTACGTCAAATTTGGTATCAAGAAGAGTATTATTATACAAATTCTTTTTTTTTTTAATCGTAACCTGTAATGAGGAGTCTATATGGATGCTTTCTAAAGTGGTGGAGGTTTTCATAGAAATCTCTTTAAAAGAAGTTTGAAATGGTGACCCGAGAAGGGGCACATTAAGGAAAGTAAAAGTGCAGACTTTCCGTAGTATTAATAATCACTAATCAGTGACATCATCTTATAGTTGTAGCAGATAGTACAGGAAAGAATGCATTCTTCACACTCTAATCTTTTTATGTTTTCCCTCTCCTTTGGATGGAAGTACTATTTAGGGAAGAAAGGATCTTAGGAAAAACCACGGGATAGAACAGTAGTTCTTGTTCCATATTGCGACAAAGAATCTTGAGAAGTCGGCATAAAAGGACTATGCTCACAGGGGTCACTTTGTTCTGTTGCATGAACAAAGGAACATCATCACGTATCACTGGGTAGCAAAGGCTGACCAGTTAAATTGAGAAATTAGTTTAGTTCTATATGGAAACTAGCCTCCATGTTTAATAGATATCAAAGCAAGAGAAACCATGGGTTTTCATGGACAGGATTCCATGACTTTGTACTCAGATTGCTCTTGTCTTTTCTCCATGTTTTATAGTTGAATGCCCTCACAAAACTCAGGCGAAAAGTTCAAGGTCAACAATCAAAATGTTACTAACAATTTTAATTTAAGGCTCTTTAGTTAGACATAAAATATATATCATGTTCATATCTCACAGATGTATGATATTTTTCAGTATTTTGCATCAAATCAAACAACATATTATAGTAGAACTTGGGAACGGAAAATTGTGTGTACAAACACACATATGTGTATAATTAATTTCAAAAGTTGTAGAATTTGTTTACTAATTTGAAACCAAAAGAGATTTTAATTTGCAGTTGACTTTTTGGTAACATCTTGATACTCGCAAATCATGACACATGTACAGGATGTGACACTGTAGAGGTGCCCTTCTCCCATCTCACAGTTTCCACAACTGAACTTTCTAAAGTAGTAGAAAATCTTGATACTCGCAAATCATGACACATGTACAGGATGTGACACTGTAGAGGTGCCCTTCTCCCATCTCACAGTTTCCACAACTGAACTTTCTAAAGTAGTAGAAAATCTTCAGATTCTCTATTTTCAAACTTCTAATTTTCAAACGAATCCTTTGGTGCTGAGAAAGGAAACAGCATAGCACAACATCACAAAGAGAACATATTCCCTGCTACTGGATTGAATAAGTTGCCCAAGACTTCATGTTTTATTATTGCTTTCTAAGGACATCTAGGAGAGACATAAAAATAAGACATTTGTATGCAATCCCAAGGCAAATACAACCTACAAGAGCTAGGGCGCAGGGTATTTGATGCCATTCTTAACAATTTTCTTAGTGGCAGCTTCCCCGAGATCAATGCCACACACATCTGCCAGCCTTATGAGATATAGCAAGACATCAGATAGCTCCTCCCCTAAATGCTCTTTATCAGATTCCTCCCAGTTCGGCAGGCCCCTGGCCACCTCTCCCCTCCACTGGAATATCTCTGAGAGTTCCCCCACCTCACCAACCTACATATCAGATGAAAGATTAAGCAACTTATATGTTGTGAATCAAGCATCAATGGATTAAAAATCCATCAGAGAGAGAAGGACCAGATTATGTCAAGTAGTACTCTACTACATTGGAATGATTAATCATAGTTTATTATGGCTAAGGAAGAGAAGAGCCTGTTATTTGCAGAGATAACTTCTCCAAATACATATGCCGACTACCAAGCAATTAACACTAAACTAGCTTATTCCAAGAAAGACTGTGTCAGTGCTCTTTTCTCCATCTTGGGATCAGAGTGGAACCCAGATTAATGGGATAAGCTCGAGATGATAATGACATGATCCTTGTCATTGTATCTGCTCTGTGGTTGTCACAGTACAAGTAGTAGGAGACAGGAAAACACACCATCTCTGTCGAAACCAAGAAAGACATACATATGCATGCCTACACAAAACATGACCTTTTTTACGAGAGATCCCCAAAATAATAAGGGTTCTTCATTGTCTTCTTTGTTGTTTCAATCATTCTGCCATCACTGTCCTCAGCATCAACATCTCGATCAGTGTGGCCATTGTCATGTCGGATCACATTCAGTGAAGAACAAAAGGAAGAGAAAAGAATATGCCTCTGATGAGAAAAAGGAAGAACCTTTCTGCAAAAACATATTCTACTCAGTCTCTAACGTTTATCCACTTACAAGGTTAAAGTAACCAGTAACTAATTGGCATAGGCTCGCTACCCATCACATGGCTGGGCACTCATCCTCTGGTAAACCATTTTTTTTTCTTTGGAGCAGACAACTTTAATTAGTACCTGTTCATGATGGAATTTTAAATGTTCTCAACAGAATAGCAGCCTTTCCTACAGTTCAATGTTCTAAGGTTATCATCGATGAGTGCAGGTGGGTGCACTGGGACCCCAAAAGCGAATCTGTGAATAGATGCCAGTGTGGTTTCTTTTAAAAAGATATATTATGAATGCTGTTAACACAGTGACCCAAGTTTCTGAAGAATATATACCACAGATGCCAATGTAGCACGCTATGCGATCTTGATGCCTAATGTGCTCAGTCAGGATAATGCATTGCCAGCGATTCCATGGACTTGCGCGGTTGAAGCAATGTGGGCAGACTTCTCAAGACACTGTGGACTGAGTTGGCCTGTTGATTGTGCCGGCAGGATTCTAGTCTGGTGGTCCCTTTTGGCTCCGTGGGTTCTACCCATCTAGCCATATGAAACCATGTTCCCATCCTCAGGTAAAGCAATAGTACAGTAAGAGTGAGTAGTAACTTGGCTTGTTTACTTCATCACATATATGTATATTCTCTTCTGCTTAACTTCCAATATTGCATCTGACAGACTCTATTGATTCTACCTTTTGAAGTCAAGGTGAGGAAGCTCAGCGCAGTAGAGACTAGAGAATCTTTAGATTACCAAGCAGTCAAGTGCATCTGACAAATTAACCTTCAAATCATGGATACGAAGACGAGAGATTACGGTCTTGAGGTCTCCTTACGTAAATTATAGCTTGGATCAGAGATATCAAGGATGCTTCAATGTGAGCTAAGTCTAAGTTAACGTTAAGTGTCTGGGGTTAATGAGCGGATTTTGTGGTTATCATAAACTCGACTGTGTTTATAGTAACCACACTTTTTAACTTGTAAAGTACGGTTACCGAGAAAAGGATAAGGTTACGATAGGCACAATTTCACTTATGCTTTACACCAAAGGCCTTCTGGCATTCGTTTGGCAAAACTTTTATTTGATAGATGCACTTAGATTCTACTTTGAACGTGAAATTTGTTAGTTAAGAGTGGATCCAAGATTTTACTTTGAACGTGAAATTTATTAGTTTTAAGAGTGGATCCAACTTTTAGATCTACTTTGCACAAATCTTGTTATGATCTAATCCTTGTGAGGTATCTTTCACCATCCATTGACAAAGTCTACCATTTAATCCATCATCCTAAATTTCTAAAATGTCTTCTCTTCCCATCATTATCTTTCTAGGTGCAAAAAAGCCATAATATTATTATTCTTAATAAACTCTGGGTTTTCTCTAAGATAGGGGGCTCAAATTTAGAGCCTGCAGTAGGAGGCCAAAAAATCACATAAACGACTTCCAAAGTTTAACACCTTCTGCTTGAGGTAATTGACAGAGAGGTATAAAAGTATTCCGATTAAAACTTATGCCAAAGACACCCTTAGCCTACTTGTTAGGTGTAGGGAGAAGAGGGATCAGAACGACCTCCACATCCTTTGAAGATAGACATCTAACGACAGAGTCATTCGTCTTAGGTTTAAGTTTCTCTTGAGATGAAACACACACGTTACAGATGATTACAAATGCACCCCTATGCATGGTAGAAGAGAAGAGAAACAAAAGGGGTTGGAAGATGACAGATGGTGGGAGATGGAGAAGACACAAAGCTTACCATGGCAAGAAGCAGATTCCTGGGGCTGTGGTACGGCTCCCAGTCTCTTGCCTTTGCGAACTCATCGAGCTTCCTTGATAGATCCTTCAGGCTCACATCCACCTCCTTCTCTAGCGCCGTCACCTGCACAACTTCTTCGGTGCTCCCCTCTCCTTCCATGTTCTTTTCCCTTGAGAACACAGGCAATGGTGAAAAGCTCATTAGTAGAAACCTTTATATATAGAGGAGCCAGACGGAGGCATCTCCACATATATTTCTGAACACTCACCTAAACGAGTCAGAAGAAGAATATGTGCAAGTAAAAGAAATAGGGGATGGCACAGGATGTGAGTGGGCGAGGCATAGACGCAATGTGTTTTTAATACGGGAGATTCCACAGCCCACCATGCAGAGAATGGGGCGGCTCCACAGCCTAAAACAAGGAAGGAATATCGAGTGAGGCCATGTGGGCGTTCCCTTTTTCGGGCGTCTTCACGAGGTAAGCCAATAAAATCGAGATCTTCTCAATCCTGCAGTCTAACTCATATTCAACCCACATCAGCAACCTGTCAAGGATAATCTAAACTTGGCTGCGCTGCTTCCAAGTGTAGCGGCTAACCCTAACCCTAGATTTAGGGCGTAGGGAATCTAGGGATCGTCGCGGGAGGGAATCAAATGGGAATTTATTTCTCTTTCCTGGTTGCACACTGTGGTCCCTGGAAACACCATAACTACAACCCTCTCCCGCTCCAAACCAGTCGACGGGGTGACCCGTTTGTGCAGGCAAATGGTTTGAGGGAGACGGGGTGGGGGGGGTGTTGCCCTGCAGGTGGTGGCGAGCAGGCGCCGGGGCAGGAGTGGTGGCGTTTTTTCCTGCCTGGACTTCCATCGGGCACGGGCTGGTGGGGCACGTAGCAGGTGGTCGGATTGGAAGGTGCATGGATTTTTTTCTGTAGTGTGAGGGCGAGCTATGTGACGGCTTTTTACCGGGCCCGCGTGGCCGAGTTCCACTGCAGAGACCGTAGTTTGCCGACAAGTTCCCACAGCAAGCGATGACGCAGCTCCCCGGCCAATGGGAACCAAAAGAAGACAAGTATTAGAGAAGAAAATGATTTGTTGCACAGGCCTTATTACGTTGTTCGCAGTGCAGTTAAAATAAAAAATAATAATTTTTTTGGACGGCCTCCTAAAATGTCTTATATGCTTATATAATCTAGGATTCACTGGAGTTCGATTGTTGAATTTTTATCTTTTTTTAGAATGTTCTATCAAAAATCGATTATATATGAGTATGTAAAAGATCTTGCGTTAAAAAAACTTTAGTTTTCCTTCTTATTTTGACTGTACCCTCAGGGGGGGTGTAATATTCTTGGCGGTGCAGCAAGTTATTTTCATTATAAATAAAGGCTTTTGGAGGAACGCTATGAAGACGTCTTAATGACCATCTTTCTTTTTCAGTTGGTTAAATACTTTATGCAAACAGAAAAGTCAAATTTGAACATCCTCAAATAATTTTTCTTTTCAAACAAGAGATTTTTTCTATGGTAACAACAATTCCATATTATATTATATAGAAGGTGATATTCTTCCCACAGATCTCATCACTTGTGAGAAGTTTATCAGCATTAGCCTGCTATCGTGGATGGCGTTGGATCCCAGAAGTTGTCATGAGAGGGAAGCCCATCACTATTGAGTTATGGACCCGTAAGCTTGTTCATTGAGAAGGTAGTGAGGACTCAAGTTTTACCATTCTGATGAAATTACTGCACAATAATGCATATAGGAGGGTTATCTTCTTAGCTCAAAAGTTTTAAAAATTGAGTCAAATTTAGAATAAGTAGCTTTTTTTTTTTTTCCCCCTAAGGCTCCATTTAAGAACATAAAGTAAAAAAAATAAATACAAAAATATTAATTATAGTATTATATATATATATCATAGAAAATTTAGAATGATAGTAAATAAATGAGTTACTTCACACATGCCACATTGTCTATGTAGAGATCAAGATACTATAAAAGGTCAAATAAATAATGATTAAAATCAGAAGTTCATTTAGATGCAAAAATTGTTTTAATTTGAATCTGGCACATCTTATTTCAACCAAACTTTTTCGATCAAAATACTATCATAATCTGAAGTCCACATGAGCCGCATAATTCTGACCCACAATCAAGTCGTCAGATAGATCGAACCTGAGTCAAATAATTAATTAACTTCTCACTGTGCTTTTCTCTTCATCAAGCTCCATCTAACTTCCTTTTGAACAACATAATGAAATTACCAACTCGTCCTGCCACGTAGGACCCATGATCTCGTCCTCCTTGTTGGAAAAATATCTCATCATGGTAGAATCGAACCCAAAAGGCCCACCACCAGGTTAACCTTTACTCTCCCAATCACGCGTGAGACGGTGATATCGGCGTCGGTGGGCCTGCCGGCAGCGACGGGGGGAAGTGGCGGCGGCTGTCTCGCCCAGCACCGGCAAAGAGTCACAGACCAAAGGCAGGGGGTTTACTTTTGTGGGTGGTGCTATCGTGCTTGACCATACAGGTGCCTGGCAAGTGGCAACGTGCATAGCCACCGTTGCAGCAGACAACAGTTACAGATTTAGATGAGATCTTCTACACTTTATCTTATATATTAGAGTATACTTTTACCTACAAACATCAATGATGAATTTAATACTTATTTTTCATGGTCAAATGCGACTCATCTATTCTTGACCTTAGTAAATGGAGACACCATGATCTACAAGATATCTCATCTCTCATGCACCTTCCGACGTCAAATGGGAAGGGCTTTGAAGTAGGAAGAGCATTGTCTTAATTACACACTGCACTTCAAGATCGACCATGTGCATATTCTAACCAATTCATCACTACAGCCTCTTACAGCCTTGCTTAATTAGATATGTGAGTTTTGTGAGGAGCAGTGCCATCTGAATGGTAGGATTGGAGATACAAATGGCAAGTCTCAGAACATATTACATTTGAAGACATAACATATAAAGAAATCACTCTGTTTATGTGGATGAAATATGATATAAATATGTCCAGAGTTGGAAAGGGAAAAAGATGTCCTAGTAAAGTTTCAAATATTCTGAACGAGTAACATGTATAATGATATATCTGAATTTTTACGTGAGCACTCCTAATAAAATTTCTGTTATGTAAAATATTTCTTAAAATTGAAATATTATGCATATCTCCCTCCACGCCTTAATATCTAGATCCTTGATTTTGGAGAAGCTACAAAAAAAAACTTAAAATAAATGAAAAGGTCGCATTAACATTTTAAATTTGCGCACAAGTAAACTTCTTCAAAATGTCCATGTTCGTGTCTATCTCCTTTCAGTAGCCATCTTTCTTTCGACTTTTGACAGAATTCAGAAAAAAATAGGCAGCAGAAAATTTGAGATCGCGTTGCTAGTTACATTAGCCAGAGCGAGACAAGCCATTGTGTAAATAAACACCACCTTAGGAGAACATTCATGACATTATGATTTTAAGAGATATTTCTATATAAGCTAAAATTTATTTGGAGTTACTCTTTCAAAAATGTCTAGAAAAGTTTGAAGCCTGAAAAGGAGATAAACTCTAAAGAAAGCATCAATTGTACAATTGTCAATATACCTCGAGCATAAGATATGATCTAATGCTTCAAGCACCATCATTGTTATGGAGGACAGAGCTAGTTGGTGTATGCAAAGCATTAGAGGGACTTGCAAACTTTGGAAGCCTGGGCGCAGGATACTTGATGGCATTTTTGACAAGCTTCTTGGTGGCAGCCTTTCCGAGATCAACGCCACACACATCTGCCAGCCTTACAAGATACAGTAGGACATCAGACAGCTCTTCCCCTAGATGCTCTTTATCAGATTCCTCCCAGTTTGGCAGGCCCCTGGCCACCTCTCCCCTCCACTGGAATATCTCTGATAGTTCCCCCACCTCGCCAACCTACATATCAGATGAAAAATTAAACAAGCTACTATGCTATGAATCAAGTAGCACAAGATGACTGCACCACCATGCTTTCTCTTGTTGTATTATCCATTTAGGATGAGTTAATTGTAACCTCTGAGAAATGATGTCTTCAGTAGCTTCATAACAGATGAGCACTATGTTCAAACGATTAAGAAACTTCATTGTTACTGAAAGGAAAGAAGTGCCTGATGAAATAGTTGACATGTGGCAGTATCCTTCTAACGAGAAATATAGAATTAAAGTGATATTTTATCTCCTATTGGACACTTGGACCTAACAGACCTCAGATAAATACGGTAATGTTTGCCATAGAGTATCGATGATTCCAGTTATTGTCTTCTGTTTGTGGTTGTAAGACTGTTAGGAAACAGAAAAGCTCTCCCTAGACAAAATATAGGACGTGTTTGATAAAACTTCTACTTGAAAGTTATTTTTGGCTTTCACTTCTTACATAAAATAAGTTGAAATAGAGAGGTTATAATTAATTTTAGTTTGTTACAAAAGTCAACGCTTTCACAACAACCTTACTTTTTTTCAATCTTGGAAGCTCCTCTCTTGCAACTTTTGGTTGGAAGCCAAAATATAAATAAAATATCACATAAATGATTTTCAAGATCCAATGATTTTCATAAAACATAATTAAATAAAAATACAAAAGTATTTCTAAATGGAAGCTGTGCCAAACACGGCCATAATCTCTTTCACCGGAAGTTCTTCACACTGCAGATAAATAATGGAAAGGCGAGTAGCTCCATTGAACTATTTGTTCCAATTATTTTTGTCATCATTGTCATCTTTATCAACATCGCAATCAGTGTTGTCATTGTCAGTCTTATGATATGCAGAAAGGAATAGGGGAAGCGAAGAAAAGAGAAACTTTCTAGGCTAATTTTAGCAGATATACCCTGTTCAGCCTGTAGAAGTTTTCACTTATCCAGGCAAATTTCAAGGTTATATTCTGTTCATGATGGAGTTTTTAAGTGTTCCCAAAACATGTTAAGGTGCTCTCTTGGTGCAAAGAAAAGCTATTTACATCAGGTTGGTAGGGTGCACTGGTACACCAAGTCACCCAACCCAAAGAGGGAATCTAAGTACCAACTGGTTGCCAATATGCTTTATTAGCTTAATTCAAGTAACTATTACATCTTAGCTTAAGTCGAAATCTATTACTTCTCCTGCTGTTATATTGACCCATGCTTCAGAAGAACAGCAGAGGTGGCAAATGGCAATGCAGCAAATCAATTTTTAATGCCTCTGATATGCTCTACTGCTCATGTGGATGCATGGTCAGCTATTCCCCCCCTCCCCCCCCCCCCCCCCCCCAACCCCAACTTGCTGAAGGATCACTGTAAGCACCTTTTCCATACACTGTGGTCTGAGACGTACTACTGATTGCTTCATCTCTGGATTCTTTTCCAGTGGCCCCCTTCCACAACGACTTTGTTGCACCCTCCCTTTTCCACATGAAGTCATTCCTGCATCGTCAAAAGAACAATCCAATTCTTCTCTTTCTAGGGGCCTGTTTAGATGGACACAATAAACGTGTTTAGCTTTGATGTAAACTTGTTTTTTTCACGACACTTTAGGCCTTGTTTGGATGGTGCTTTAGCCGTGTTTGGATGTAACTTGAGAAAAATGTGGGATGGAGTTATCATGAACGTATTTTCTATGAACTTATGTTTGATTGCTCTATGTAAACTTAAGTGAGTTTATGACAAACCTGAGAGAATCATGGAGAACGCACCTATGAGGAGGCTTTGAGTTTGCATAAACTTAGATTGAGCTTATGGTAAACTTGTTTATTGCCATCCAAACTAAGGTACGGTGGAAAATGAGTTTATGGTAAACCTAAACACATTTTTGACTTGCATCTAAATAGGCCCTCAAAATTTACCATAAACTCAAAATCTCTCCATAAACTCATCTTCAATAAACATAGTTAGAGTTGAGTTATGCTAGACACTCGGAGTTATCATAAACCAATTATGTTTACACAGAACAATCAAACAAGAGTTTACAAAAAATACGTAAATTTATGATACATGTGTTTATGATAATTCCATCCACGTTTTCTTAATTTGCATCCAAACAGGGCTTGTTTAACATAACTTTCTTACTGAAGGACAAAACTCAAAGATTACCACTTCATCTGACAGACAACACCCATTGACACTACCTTGTGAAGTGAAAACGCATGAAAGCATCCACCTATATCAGCCAACAGCAAACTTTTTCTTCTGTTACCAATACACAAAAGTAGAGGACCATCAAGAGCACCTAATAAACTCTCCATCAGTGAAAGCGGAAAGGCAATCACTTGAACTATGTTAAGGAGGGAGAAGAGGAATCATAAAGGACCTTCAGCCAGTGCATCTAGCAGAACTCAGCATACCTCACTATCTCAGAAGAACAGAGAACAAGGGAAAGCAAGCAAAACTTGAAGGCAGCCATGTTGGGTGATGGAGAAGATCTAAAGCTCACCATGGCAAGAAGCAGATTCCTTGGGCTGTGGTACTGCTCCCAGTCTCTTGCCTTGGCGAACTCCTCGAGCTTCCTCGACAGATCTTTCAGGCCCACATCCATCTCCTTCTCTTGTCCATTGACCTGCATCTCTTCCGTGCCTCCCTCCCCTCCTTCCATCTCCAATTCCCCTGTGAACACAGGCAATGAATGGTGAAGAGCTGGGAACCAAAAGCTTCTAAACAGCCATAGAGGAGCCAAACAAAGACATCTCTATATTTGAATACTCACCTTAACCAGATCAAAAGGATAAAGCGGAAATTAAAGAAATAGTAGAGAGGCAGGAGAAGCTCAAGTGGGCGGGGCACAGACGCAATGTGTTAATACAAACGATTCCTCTGCCCACCATGAAGAGAATGGGTCAGCTTCACGACCTAAAATAAGGATGTGGAATTTAAGTAAGGCCATGTGGGTTTTGCCTTTTCAACTGTCTTGCATTGATCACCAATGAGATTGAAATCTTTTCCCCATCCTGCTGTTTTCATTTATTTTATTTCATTTTTGCTCACTCACACACATAAGCAACCTGTCCAAGTATGATAGAATAGGATCCATTCTTCACCTGTAAGTCCTAGCAGCAAGACCTAAACCTAACCCTAAGATAGGGCTGATGACCATAGACATGAATGCAAGGTGTTAGAGTCAAAATGGGCCTAGCTGGAAGCCTGGTGCATGGGCACCAATATATCCACTTAAAAGGGATTTTAATCCTTAGGCCTTTAATTTATGTCATAAAGATCTAGAAGAACCCTACCATAGCATATTTTCTTCTACACTTTATAGCAGTAATCTAAAGTTATCTGATCATTAAATTAGAGGACTCATATCAAACTTATTTTTGGTATGATTTTTTTAACCAATGCTGTTTAATAAGAACAATGGACAAAAGAAGCCTGGAAGAGGTGCGTAGCCACAATCCTTCCATGTGCTCAGATTCCATGAGTGACAACAACAAAGTTGAAACAAATGGAATAATAAATTCATAGACTCTTTATCCTTACACTATTTAGGAAGTGCATGGGTGTTTGGGCCAGGACAAACATGGGTCAAAGCCGGGACCTGCTTCTGCCCGTTCTTGATATGTTAAATGAGGAGAAACAAGAGTGACACTTGCTGCAATGCCTCTTAGAATCTATCCAATCGTGCGGATCGGACGGTATTATAGTAATATTTGCTACAATCTATTCGATTAGATGACAGTTGTACTACCTAAGAAGCATAGTAACAAGTATACACTCAAAAAAGAGAAGGATTTGAAGTAGAAAACGTGTGGAGTGTGGGCCCTGCACATTCATGGTGAAGCCCATTTCAATTCAGAGTACTAAAAAGAAAGTTGCAGTTTAGGTATCCGTCTCTTTTGTGATAAGACTTGTACACAAAAATAGACAAAAAAAAAAAAATCTTATAGAATGGGAACAAATTGAAAATATCCTGTACTCTTCTTTCTTCTTTCTCCAAGAATAGGATGACTTGACTTGGGGAAGTTTGAAATCCCAATATTTTACTCTCTTGTTTTTCATTTTATCTATTTTTCTTTGCATGATTACCTAAATCTTTTGTGACCCTTGAGGACCAAATTTAGGCCTAATAGAAAGGCCCAAGTAGCAAGTAGACGTGCAGTTGGCAATCAATCTCGTCAAGTAGACAAGCTTATCTTAACTCATATCTTATAAAAACCATCCAATCAAATTCCTTGTTATGGCAAAGCCATCATCTCTATCTCGGTAAACGACATGGAAGAAACATAGCTATTGTTTCGGATGTCTTGCGGCATAAACTCCTTGTTGCTACTTTGCCTTTTATTTTTTTGAAAGGGGT
The DNA here is from genome assembly GCA_030544215.1 of Zantedeschia hybrid cultivar. Classification (NCBI taxonomy): domain Eukaryota; kingdom Viridiplantae; phylum Streptophyta; class Magnoliopsida; order Alismatales; family Araceae; genus Zantedeschia; species Zantedeschia hybrid cultivar. The sequence continues at coordinate 2,173,599 of JARZZO010000015.1, forward strand.
GGCACAGTGGCTGGATATGCACATGTATACACATGGGATTCGGGTTCGGTTCCAGATAAAGCCCGATATTTCCTCTTGAAGGGAGAGAGATCTGCACGGAAAAGTAATCCTATGGAGAAGGAAAAAAAAATCTATGGCATGCTAAGATCGAATGATAGGAAGAATTCTTAGGCTCTTGACTGACTCAAACTTAAGACCTGCGAAAAGGAAGACACCGGACAAAGCCAACTGACTTACCGGTTCGTTCATCAACTCCTTATTGCCACCTCTGAATGGTGTCAACCTGCATAATTGTAGAGGGACATACCTGATGTAGACTGGATCTATCACGACCGGATCCCGCAAACGGGGATCCGAAACAAGGAGGATCCGGAGCCGGTCCGGATCGAGCGGTGACGAGGGGACCCGACGGGGATCCACAACAGGGCGAAGCCGAAGCTATTTCGGAGTGAAGAGGATCCGCCCGCGGGGGGCGCGATCTGCCACCGGTGCTGCTCTTGGATAGTGAGCCGCTGCTCCTTCGGTCGGACGAAGGCGCGGCGCGAGCAGGAGCTCCTGTCGGCGGAGCTGTAGACGAGCGTCGGAGCAGAAGCCGGAAAGTCCGAGATCGGACGGGGGGACGGCTCGCTCTCCGACGAGGGGGTCCGAAGGCACCTTCAGCGCGAGGCCGAGTCTCCTGGCGCGGGGCGACCGACGGGATCGCCCTCGGACGGCGAGTCCGAAGGCTACTTCAGCGTGAGACCGAGTCTCCTGGCGCGGTGCAGCCGGCGTTCGGCGTCGAGACCGGGGAGAGGAGTCCGAGGTCGGCGGCCGAGACCGACTCGGGGAGGTCGGCGATGATTCGAACCGAGCCCCTGCAGGAGGGAAAGAAGAAGAAGAACCAGTCAGCAGGAGTCCCGGGCGTCAGCCCTGGGGAACCCCCTCCGACGGTCAAGTTAGCTTCTGAAGAAGATTCGATTCAGGAAGCAAGAAGAAACAGCTAGAACCCTATTCGGACAGTAGTCCTTTAAGGGGTTTCGGAAGCTTAGGGGGGCATCCGTTTTTTCCACCTACCTCCTTGGCCACAAGTAGCAGGATACTTATAGCGGAGGGTAGCGGATGGTTAACGGTGGCAGCCGATATAGGACTAAAAGGAGGCTTACTGATAAACCGCCATAGCGTCTGATCCGCCACCGGAGTGGGCCGGATTCGGCTACCGGGCCGGAGGGGGTTGGGCCGCTGACGGGCCGAAGCCTGCTGGGCCCTGGGCCGCCGTGCTGTTCCCGGGCCGTAGGCTGGTGGGCCGCTGACGGGCTGAAGCCTGCTGGGCCGGGAGCGACGGGGCCGCTTATGGGCCGAGGGCTGCTGGGCCGCTAACGGGCCGAAGGCCGCCGGAGGGCCTAGTACTGCTGCTGTTGGGCTGAATGGGGTTTGGGCCTGCTGCAATGGGCCGAATCGGATTCTGCCGCATCACATAGCCCCCCACTCTTGTCTTCCTCAGTTCTGAGATGGCAAGAGTATAGCCTGAAACTGCTAGAAAAGAAAGAAAATCACAGCAGGCGTCTTCCTGGGAGTCGTATTCCCCCTTCTTTTGGAAGAGGAGGCCCTCGGTCGGCCGAGGGCCGTGCGGTCGCTTTGTCCTTGCTCAGAGGGTCGGCGAAGGCTGAAGGCTGAGAAGCCGAAGGGTCGGTACCTCTGTCCCGCGTCAGGCCTCATTAAATGGACGGGACGGCGCGTCGCCTCGCGAGGAAGCACGGGACACGCGTCGCGCATCCAGCCGCTCTGGAGAAAACACAAATGGATCCCGACCGCCCGTGGGTTGCGGATCGCCCCGGCTCTCTGCCCGAGGCTCCGCTAGGATTGCCGCCGCTCCCTTTGTCGCCTGCGGATCGGGACGCGTGGCGGGCATCCGAGTGGTTAGCCGAAGGGTCGGAGCGCTGTCAGCCGCTGATCGCTCTTGCCTCAAGTCCCGGAGCCGGTCCGCCATCATTGCCGAAGGACGGCACACGTGGCGGGCATCCGGAAGGAGCGACGGGACGAGCGGGATGATCTCGGCCGCAGGCTTCGGCGGGAGGCGTATTGACCGGGCTCTATAAATATAGGCCCTCTGCGGGGCACTGTTCCTCTTCTTGCTGCCGCGCTTACGTTCCCCCCCGCAACTGCCTGAGCTCTTCTTCCTTCTCCTGCGAGAGGCCAGTTTCCTGAAGGCTTCATCCGAGCTTCGTCGGCTACCGGGGGAGGCTCTTCGTCCCTCAGAGTGCATTGCCTGTGGAGTCTGGAGGCTTGAGGCGACGCCTGGTTCAGGAGAGATCCTCTCCTTCTTTCTGCGAGTAAGCCTCAGTCTTCTTCCCTCCCTCCGCGGCTTTATGGTCCGGAGCTCTTCTAGTGAGATTACCCCTTCGGACGAGGAGTACACTCCCCCCTCCCTGTCGGACCCTCTTGCCTCGGGATCTCTTACTTCCGCGATGTCCGGGGAGTCTGAAAGCTCCGGGTCTGAAACTTCCGGGACTGAGGTTTCTGGAGCCGAGGCTTCTGGGACCGAGGCTTCTGGGACCGAGGCTTCTGAGGCCGAGGCTCCCGAGGCCGAGGCTTCCGGGGCCGAGGCTTTTCAGGAAGTTCGGGACTCGGGCCAGGCTTCCACCTCGGAACGCCGCCTCCCGGATGTTGCTTCGGGGGCTAGCTGTGCCCTTTCGGATGTAGAGGTGAGGAACTTAGTTTCTTACTTTCAGCTTCCCTCTTGGACGACCCCCCTTCGACCCGATTCCGCCACTAGGGCAAATACCGTTCGCTCGGGGTCTTTTTCTATTTACGTCGATAGCTTTGAGGCGGGATTCCGTCTCCCTCTCCCCACCTTCGTCGTCAATCTTCTTAGCTTCTACGGGCTGGCCCCTTCTCAGCTCTTCCCCAACTCTTGGCGCACTGTGTATGGATTCCTGAGTGTCTTCGCTCACGTGAAAATCCGCCCCTCCCTCAATGTCTTTCGCTATCTCTTCAAGATCCAGACGCAGGGGAAGTCGGAATGGTACTGCTTTGTCCCCCGGGTTGGCCGGAGGATTTTCTCTGGGAAGCCTTCGTCTATCCATGGCTGGAAGAGGAAGTTTATCTTCGTCTCTCTGCCGGAGAAGGAGAAGGGTGTGTGGCCCTTCCCCACCGAATGGGTGCCGCTGGCCGAAGGACTCTCGGGACCTCCTGTTCTGTCTCCCGTTCAGAGTACTATCGTGGGTCACATTCAGGCGAAGGCCCCTTACGACGTCTCGGTGCTTCTTTCCGACGCGGAGCGGTTGATAGGTGCCGAGGTTTGGCCGGACCCTAAGCGTGATCCGGAGCGGGTCTTTCCGTACCTACCTCCCGGGGAGACTCCGCGGGACCGCGGGGGAAGGACTGCCGCTCCTCCGGCCGAAGCTCTTCCGGCTTTGGAGGCTGACGAAGTTTCGGCCGAGGGTAAGTCGGCTCTGAGTCTATTACTCGGTCGTTGTTTTTGGCTTCTGATATCCCTTTCTTGCTTTGCAGCAATGGCCCAGCTCGATGCCCTCCTCGACCAGCTATCGGATCAGCGCGCTTCGCGCCGGGCGCCGGCCCCGCAGGCGGTGAGCAGGCCTGTCCGAGGCACCGGGGGTCCGAGGACAAGAGGCGGGGGCCTCGGGACTGCGGCCTCCGCCGAGGGTCGTGCAGTCGCTGCTGCTCTTGAGAGGGAGCAGAAGACTAAGTTTGCCTCTCGGGGAGGCGGCCGAGCGTTGAAGCGCCCCCGGGTAGAGGAGGCCGAGGGAGAGGTGGAAGTTCAGCTAATCAGGAGGAGCGCCGGGGCCCGAAGGGCTGCAAGGTTGGCGTCTCCTGAGATGCCGAGGGGTGACTCCCCTCCGGCCGTATCGGCAGGAGCCGATGGAGGAGATGCCGAACCGCGGGCGCAGCTCGAGCGGCGGCACCCAGCATCGGGGGAGAGCATGGAGGATCCGCAGACGTGCCTTCGTCTGCTCAACAGCCTCACTCTCCCTTCAATCTTCGAGGAGCTGAAGGCCCACTCCATCACCGATCTGACGGAGATGAGTGCCCGTTTGTCGGTTCAGGTGAGCTCCCCGAAAGTGTTTCAGCTCATCTTCAGCTACTTCTTCTGATTCTACTGGCCCTCATCTGCCCTCGATCCGCAGGCTTCGATGACGACCCGTGTCCTGATGCATCGTCAGGAGCTGCTCTAGTGTAAGCTTCTGGAAGCCGAGGCGCATCCGGTTGGTTCGGGGGAAGGCACTTCGGCGGCTCCTCGCATCGAGCCCCTAGTTGAGGAGCTCGTGACTGCGAGTGCCCGAGCGCGGAAGCAGCTGGAGAAGAGGGCAGCAGAGGCCCGTGCCGCCGCCGAGGCCAAGGAGAAGGCCGAGAGCGATCTTGCGGCGGTCGAGTCCGAATTCCGGACTTTCAAAGCTCAGACCCAGGACAGGGAGGCTCGGCGAGCTTCGGAGAAGCGCCGCCTCGTCGAGGAGGTGTCGACCTTGAAGCGGGAACTGGGAAAGGCAGCGGAGTCGGCCGTGGCCAACTACAAGGCCGGGAACGACTATGCCCAGGAGATCCTCCAAGCCCAGCTGCAGGCTTCTTGTGTGGTTTTTGACCTCGGACTAGCAGTCGCCCAGAGGGCCTGCCCGAGCGTCGATCTGACCGGGGAAGCCATGCCAAAGGGCGAGGAAGCCCGGGAGCTTTTATCCTGGTGGGAGGAGCTCGTGGCGGAGAGGGCCCCGCCTCCAGCTGATGCCGAGGAGGCCGGTGCCGAGGGGGCCGAGACCGAAGAGGCCGATGCTGAAGAGGCAAATGCCGAAGAGGCTGCTGCTGAAGGTGCCCTTGCTGAAGGCGCCGCTTCTGAAGCGGTGCAGGTCGTCGACTCTCCCTCTCCTTCTCCTGATCGAAACGTCGTCGAGGTGGAGGAGGAGGGGGTTGTCGAGGACTGATACGAGGGTTCCCCTCGGTTTTTCTTTTTGCTTTACTTTTGTAAGCTCTTGGCCAGGCGTACGGCTGAGCTTTGTATCTCCCTTCGCTTTAGAAAATGGAAGGAAGGTTTTTGGCTTTACCTGGCTGCTTGCGCACGATCGACCGAATGTAGCCCTTCAGGAGCCTGAGATCCCGTCGTCGTTCGCTATAGCTTGTAAGGCCGAAACCCGATGCCGGTTCGGATAGAACGTCGTCACAGTATTCGGCCGGGGCCTTTACTATGGTGGTTCATATGATCCCTTAGGGGCACCTTGCCGCTTCTTGCGCTTGTCGGATGGCCGAAGCCCTTTACGCTTCCGCTCGCGCGAACTTAGATATGCCTTGGCGCCTCCGGAATCGGTATACGTGGCCGGAGCCATTCCCGGAACGATTTACCCGGACTTAGAGAAAACCATGCCGCTCCCGATACGGTTTGCATGGCCGAAGCCACTCCCGGTACGGTTTACACGGACTTATAGAAATCCTTGCCGCTCCCGATACGGTTTGCATGGCCGAAGCCACTCCCGATACGGTTTATACGGACTTAGAGAGAATACCATGCCGCTCCCGATACGGTTTGCATGGCCGAAGCCACTCCCGGTACGGTTTACACGGACTTAGAGAAAATCATGCCGCTCCCGATACGGTTTGCATGGCCGAAGCCACTCCCGGTACGGTTTACACGGACTTAGAGAGAATACCATGCCGCTCCCGATACGGTTTGCATGGCCGAAGCCACTCCCGGTACGGTTTACACGGACTTAGAGAAAACCATGCCGCTCCCGATACGGTTTGCATGGCCGAAGCCACTCCCGGTACGGTTTACACGGACTTATAGAAATCCTTGCCGCTTCCGATACGGTTTGCATGGCCGAAGCCACTCCCGGTACGGTTTACACGGACTTAGAGAAAACCATGCCGCTCCCGATACGGTTTGCATGGCCGAAGCCACTCCCGGTACGGTTTACACGGACTTAGAGAAAACCATGCCGCTCCCGATACGGTTTGCATGGCCGAAGCCGCTCCCGATACGGTTTACACGGACTTAGAGAAAACCATGCCGCTCCCGATACGGTTTGCATGGCCGAAGCCACTCCCGGTACGGTTTACACGGGCTTATAGAAATCCTTGCCGCTCCCGATACGGTTTGCATGGCCGAAGCCACTCCCGGTACGGTTTACACGGACTTTAGAGAAAACCATGCCGCTCCCGATACGGTTTGCATGGCCGAAGCCACTCCCGGTACGGTTTACACGGACTTTAGAGAAAACCATGCCGCTCCCGATACGGTTTGCATGGCCGAAGCCACTCCCGGTACGGTTTACACGGATTTAGAGAAAACCATGCCGTTCCCGATACGGTTTGCATGGCCGAAGCCACTCCCGGTACGGTTTACACGGATTTAGAGAAATCCTTGCCGCTCCCGATACGGTTTGCATGGCCGAAGCCACTCCCGGTACGGTTTACACGGACTTAGAGAAAACCATGCCGCTCCCGATACGGTTTGCATGGCCGAAGCCACTCCCGGTACGGTTTACACGGACTTAGAGAAAACCATGCCGCTCCCGATACGGTTTGCATGGCCGAAGCCACTCCCGATACGGTTTACACGGACTTAGAGAAAACCATGCCACTCCCGATACGGTTTGCATGGCCGAAGCCACTCCCGGTACGGTTTACACGGACTTTAGAGAAAACCATGCCGCTCCCGATACGGTTTGCATGGCCGAAGCCACTCCCGGTACGGTTTACACGGACTTAGAGAAAACCATGCCGCTCCCGATACGGTTTGCATGGCCGAAGCCACTCCCGGTACGGTTTACACGGACTTAGAGAAAACCATGCCGCTCCCGATACGGTTTGCATGGCCGAAGCCACTCCCGGTACGGTTTACACGGACTTAGAGAAAACCATGCCGCTCCCGATACGGTTTGCATGGCCGAAGCCACTCCCGGTACGGTTTACACGGACTTAGAGAAATCCTTGCCGCTCCCGATACGGTTTGCATGGCCGAAGTCCCGGTACGGTTTACACGGATTTAGAGAAAACCATGCCGCGTCCTGATCCGGATTACATGGCCGAAGCCATTCGTCGGATCAAAAAAGGACCCGCGGATTTTAGGAAGCCAGGCCGCTTCCCGATCGGCACGGGTTATTTGCGGGCTTAGAAAATATCCTGCCGACCCGGTACTAAATGGCCGGAGCCGCCCTCGGATTGGGTTGACGTGGTCTTTGAATAATGCCGCTCCGATCCGATACTAATGGCCAGAGCCGCCCTCGGATCGGGTTGACGCGGTCTTTTAGAGAAATCTGTTGTCGGACATGGTCCTTTCAAAAGAGACTTCATTCGTACCTCCCGGCCAAAACCCGGGTCTAATTACATGAGGTGCCGAAGGTACTCCGTATTGTCAATACACCGGAGGATGCGTGTCCGAAGGGGTCCCGACTCTGTGAGCCCCCCGGTCGCTTTTGTTAACAAACACTTCAGCTGTTTCAGAGACATAGCCCAGGGGAAGAGGACCTCCTTGGATGTTGCCTTACTGCTGTGAGGTCATCGAGTTGCGCCTCTGTCGAAGCCATTCCTACTGGTATTGTGGCAGTTGGCCTTCTCTGACGAGGCGATCTATCTCCTCCCGAAGGTACCTGCACTCGTCAGTCGTATGGCCGATCGCGCAGTGATATTCGCAATACTTGCTAGGGTCCCTTCGGCGAGGATCAGTTTTCATACGCGGTGGCGGCCGGAGCATTGACTTTATCTCCGTAAGCATTCGGGAAGGGGGAGCAATCAGCGGTAGGTGTCGTGGCTGCAGACCCTGTCGCTTGCCTCGGCCCCATTCCTTCCGATACCGCCCATGTGAAGGTTCTTGATTGGTAGGTTGAGGATGAGCCGCGGGAGGGGCTAGTGGTGCTGAGGGCTCGTTTGCCGAAACGGCTTCGTCGGCAAAGGCTTGCGGAGACGCTGGCCGAGGCTCCTCGATCCGGTTGTCTTCAGCTGTGGACCCTGGCGCAGCTAGCCGAACCGTACTCGAAGGGACGGACGGGGTGCCTTCGGAGGGTGGTAGCCGCGCTGAGACTTCCCGTGCCTCTGTTTGGCTCTGTCCGGATCGCCGGGTGACAGGTTGTCGAGACATGACTTGTTTGTTTGTTTTCCACAGACGACGCCACGTGATGTAGACTGGATCTATCACGACCGGATCCCGCAAACGGGGATCCGAAACAAGGAGGATCCGGAGCCGGTCCGGATCGAGCGGTGACGAGGGGACCCGACGGGGATCCACAACAGGGCGAAGCCGAAGCTATTTCGGAGTGAAGAGGATCCGCCCGCGGGGGGCGCGATCTGCCGCCGGTGCTGCTCTTGGATAGTGAGCCGCTGCTCCTTCGGTCGGACGAAGGCGCGGCGCGAGCAGGAGCTCCTGTCGGCGGAGCTGTAGACGAGCGTCGGAGCAGAAGCCGGAAAGTCCGAGATCGGACGGGGGGACGGCTCGCTCTCCGACGAGGGGGTCCGAAGGCACCTTCAGCGCGAGGCCGAGTCTCCTGGCGCGGGGCGACCGACGGGATCGCCCTCGGACGGCGAGTCCGAAGGCTACTTCAGCGTGAGACCGAGTCTCCTGGCGCGGTGCAGCCGGCGTTCGGCGTCGAGACCGGGGAGAGGAGTCCGAGGTCGGCGGCCGAGACCGACTCGGGGAGGTCGGCGATGATTCGAACCGAGCCCCTGCAGGAGGGAAAGAAGAAGAAGAACCAGTCAGCAGGAGTCCCGGGCGTCAGCCCTGGGGAACCCCCTCCGACGGTCAAGTTAGCTTCTGAAGAAGATTCGATTCAGGAAGCAAGAAGAAACAGCTAGAACCCTATTCGGACAGTAGTCCTTTAAGGGGTTTCGGAAGCTTAGGGGGGCATCCGTTTTTTCCACCTACCTCCTTGGCCACAAGTAGCAGGATACTTATAGCGGAGGGTAGCGGATGGTTAACGGTGGCAGCCGATATAGGACTAAAAGGAGGCTTACTGATAAACCGCCATAGCGTCTGATCCGCCACCGGAGTGGGCCGGATTCGGCTACCGGGCCGGAGGGGGTTGGGCCGCTGACGGGCCGAAGCCTGCTGGGCCCTGGGCCGCCGTGCTGTTCCCGGGCCGTAGGCTGGTGGGCCGCTGACGGGCTGAAGCCTGCTGGGCCGGGAGCGACGGGGCCGCTTATGGGCCGAGGGCTGCTGGGCCGCTAACGGGCCGAAGGCCGCCGGAGGGCCTAGTACTGCTGCTGTTGGGCTGAATGGGGTTTGGGCCTGCTGCAATGGGCCGAATCGGATTCTGCCGCATCAATACTCTAGGCTCACAACGTTCTAATCCATGGCCCACTGTGCCATCAGAACATTGAACAACTCATGTATCGCGATTCTTCAAGGATGCCTCTAGTTGCACTATGAACCCTGTCATGTCTTCTTATTGCCCCTTATCATAATGGCTGGCTCCATTGAAGCAACAATTGTAATAGCTATTCTCTCTTCTCCAACTACCCAGCAAGGTTGTTCAACTAATACATATGGGACTACCAAAGAAGGAAGGGCCAACATAACATTAGAGAAATGCTATAGCTTAAAGCCAAAGAGGATGACACGAACATCATCACAACAAAAAAAGACATTCTCAGACTTCAAATCGCCATAGACACATCCCTTAGCATAAAGGTACCTAAGAGTGAGTATGGACCTTCATCACAATGGACATGCCTACCATAGGGGGAGGTGGACCCCACGCCTCTGCCATGAGAAGCACAAAGATCACCCTTGACGTAATAGTTGAGAAGCGGGCGTATGTAGCACCAAAGGACTTCTAACTAGGCATGTAACGTGCAGATGAAGGGGTGGTCGACGATGGTGAGGGCCCTCGACTTAGGGTTGATTTGGTTGAATGTAAAAAAGGAAAACTACTTCAAGGAAAAGAATTTATCTAAAAAAGGAAAACATAATTTATTATTTGGTAGCTAAGAAAATTATTTCATAAAAATCCTGCAATACTACGATCTGTTTGTTATCGAGTTAGGAATGGGTTAAACTTATTTTATTCCTATTCAACGTTTGGTATGCCAATTTCATATAGGGATAAGAGGGGTTTAAGGTTTTTGAGGATATTCCCAATGTTAGATAAGTCATTCCAACTTTTTGTTGGAATGATTTAATCCCCTTTTATTTTTATTAATACATACTTAGACTAGTACTAAGTACAAAGTTGAATAATAAGATAATATATTGCATTCCTACAAATAAGCATGCTTAATACATCATTCAATTATTAAACAAAACCTAATTATATCTAAAATCTGATTAAATGCGAGAATTAATCAAGGAGATTCCACCAAATGGTGAAAAAATTGCTAACTCTGGTTATTTCCAGTACTTAATCAAGGGTGAAAAGATCTTTTCCCAGTACTTATCCAAATCACTATCAACATTTTAACTGAATGAAGAATGGGATTGACTTTTCTCTTATCTCCTTCCGTACCATACATACTAAAGAATAGGGACAAGGAAATTACATTGAGTTGAGTTATGTTATTCCTCTCCTTTCTTATCCCGATATCAAACAGGACCCAAGTGTACACATGGAAATTGCCCTTTGCCCTCATGTAGCGGATGTCAAAATCAGGATTTCGGGGAAGCCGATGGATCTTATTTTTCATGTAACCAAATGACAGGTCACGAGAAGACTATCTGGAAAAGCAATTCCTATGACACATGTTACGTCCATTCTTAAGGGACTGTTTGTTTCAACGTAAAACAGCGTAATTTAAAACAATTGTTACATTTTATGATATTTTTGAATGTTTAGAATGATATAAAGTAGTGTAAAAGAAAATCTTATATGTGCCTTGTCTATCCATTTGTCATCCTATTTTTCTTGTTTTATTTTTTAGAAAATACCTACTGTAAATCAAAACAAGAAGATTGAAATATTCTCTTATTTTATTTTACAAGCAACCAAATGAATGTTCTCTGATTTTAGAACCAAAAAATTTCACTTGTTTTAAAACCAGTGCTTTTAAATCCAATGTGTTATAAAATTTTACATTGAAACAAACAACTCCTTAGCGTAAATGTGAGATGCATACTTAGACTCGAGCAAGAGCATCACCAATTGGCAATCTTAAGGGCAAACAACTGTGCAAAGTTTGGCAAAGTAGGCGGTAGAGGCCACGATAGTGGAAGACATAGGTGCGGTGGGCAGAGTTGATTGAAGGTTAGGCCAAAAGACCAGTCCAATTCTTAAGTAACTAGCCACCCATTAGCTCTATCTATATCTACATAACACCAAACTCAAAGGCCTCTTTGCAATTATACCATCACCAAACAGGTGACATGTCCTTTTTGTTTTTTTTTTTAGCAGATAATTTCTTAAGGAATCTCAAATATGCAAAAATCCCCCTGTAAAATGTGTTTATGCGAAAAATATCTTATATATCATTATAAAATGCGTACATACAAAAAATCCCCTATGTAATAGTTGTATGCATAAAGAATTCCTTATTGTTGAATCTACCATCACTTGCATCGTTTATAAACTATGAGTTATTTTAAAATAAAAAGAAAGTTTATGGAGTTTTCTGCATACATGTATAATTTTGGAGATTTTTTTATATATAAAAATCTTTAGGGAGTTATTTGCTAAAAATATTTTTTGTTGTTTCAATATCCAAAGGTGCTACAAAATAATATTTTTTCTCATATTTAGATTGTCATGAATTATTTTACTATATTTTTTATGTTTAGAATCCTATAATTATTAGGTTCTGATGCGGCAGAATCCGATTCGGCCCATTGCAGCAGGTCCAAACCCCATTCAGCCCAACAGTAGCAGTACTAGGCCCTCCGGCGGCCTTCGGCCCGTTAGCGGCCCAGCAGCCCTCGGCCCATAAGCGGCCCCGTCGCTCCCGGCCCAGCAGGCTTCAGCCCGTCAGCGGCCCACCAGCCTACGGCCCGGGAACAGCACGGCGGCCCAGGGCCCAGCAGGCTTCGGCCCGTCAGCGGCCCAACCCCCTCCGGCCCGGTAGCCGAATCCGGCCCACTCCGGTGGCGGATCAGACGCTATGGCGGTTTATCAGTAAGCCTCCTTTTAGTCCTATATCGGCTGCCACCGTTAACCATCCGCTACCCTCCGCTATAAGTATCCTGCTACTTGTGGCCAAGGAGGTAGGTGGGAAAAACGGATGCCCCCCCTAAGCTTCCGAAACCTCTTAAAGGACTACTGTCCGAATAGTGTTCTAGCTATTTCTTCTTGCTTCCTGAATCGAATCTTCTTCAGAAGCTAACTTGACCGTCGGAGGGGGTTCCCCAGGGCTGACGCCCGGGACTCCTGCTGACTGGTTCTTCTTCTTCTTTCCCTCCTGCAGGGGCTCGGTTCGAATCATCGCCGACCTCCCCGAGTCGGTCTCGGCCGCCGACCTCGGACTCCTCTCCTTGGTCTCGACGCCGTCCGACGGCTGCCCCGCAACGGGAGGCTCGCTGCCCCGCAACGGGAGGCTCGGCCCCGCGCCGTCCCTTCGTCCGGCTTCATCGCCTGTCGGCCGTATTGCCAAGAAAGAGCTTCATCCGCGCCGCCCCTTCGCCCGCCGAAGGAGCTTCGGCCCCGACTTCCCGGAGGACGAGTCCGCACCGACCGAGGCGCCCCTCGGCCTTCGGACCCTCGTCTCCGCCTCCGCCTCCTCGGCCTTCCGGATCCCCGTCGGGCCTCAGCAACACCGATCCGAACCGCCTTCGGATCCTCTTTTCCGGATTCCGGCCTCGGAGTCCGGTCGTGATAGATCCAGTCTACATCAGGTTCCAAAATCGGTTGATCCATCTAGATCTCTATTATCATTTTTGGACTTCGTTCAAGGATTTTGCTTTCACCAATTTTAAGACTAGCAAGATTTTATGTCAAAACAAATAAGCCCATAGTTAAATCAAATCAGCTATGCTGAATACTTGCGCGAAAATGGGTTGGGTGCGTTTGAACAGCTGAACTTAAAACTCGGGCATCGTTAGATTTGGCAATTGAACAGCTGTGCAGTTGCATTGTAGTTAGGCATTGTAGCCAGTATTAAATTTCTTGAAAAAGACTAGTTGGATTGAGGAGGTATTATAAATCCACATGAATTGCAATGCTCTCTTACGTTCCGTTCAATCATACTTTGCTCAAACATCAGCTAGGAAATGTGTATTTTTTTCAAAAAAATGGTGAGACGTGCTCACCCTAACTCACTGTCAAAAAACTAAAAAAGTTACAAAAAAATAAAAAAGAGACACCCAAATCGCTGCCATTTGCAAAAATATAAAAATAAAAAAGAGGTGCCCAAATCGAGTTGCCATTTGAGTGGGGATAGTGCAGCAAGTATTTCTCTTCTCTTTAGCATGAGTTAGACTTGCTGCAGTGTCCCTTGCAGCTACACGGTGGAGGCATTGCAGCAAGTATTTTTTTCATTTTTTAGGTCATGACCCACATTCTCTACATATTTGTATAGGCGATATCCGATTGAACGACCTAATAAACTTTAAATAAATAAAAAATCGAGTCCCAATGAACAATAACAAAAGATGAGTCCAATAACAGTTTTTGATTTTTTAGAAAAATTTTATACTTGCTGCATGGGCCAGTATATGCTTGGCCCATTATTGCTATGGACTGAGAACTGTTAAGAAGCAGTTGCAGGCCCATCTTGATCCCGCCACCTAACGGGCTACGGCCCACAGTGCGCACGCCTTAAAATGGAAATAAAACGAACGCGTGAAGGGTATTTATGGAAATGAAAAATATTTCGAGCAGCCCTATACCCATCTGAACGGCAGGAAGCATAAAACCTAGCGCAGCTGCCGCCTTCGTCCCCCTGCTCCATCTGCGCTTCCGTCTGCTTCTCCCTTCTCCGCCGCTCTCCCCCCGCGAGCTCGCCATGGTAGGTTTCGATGTCATCGTCTTCTTTTCTTGCCTCTGATCGGTTCACAGATCGGTGTTCTTGTGTTCATGGCCTGATCGTTCTCTTCTCTGGGGTCTGTTGTCGGAATCGGGAAGGTTTTCAAGCGGTACGTGGAGATCGGGAGGGTCGCCCTCGTCAACTACGGCAAGGAGTACGGCAGGCTCGTCGTCATCGTCGATGTCGTCGACCAGAATAGAGTAAGGCCGCCGCCGCCGCAGCTCTTCCATCTCTCGCTTCCAGATTTGGATTCTTTTCTTAAACCCTGGTGTGCACTAGAGATTTCATGTGCCGATTGTTGGGAGTTGGATTGCTTTAGTGAAACGTAGGGGAAGCTTTGAAATGGTGTTGTTGTTCTGGTTTGTTCTTGATCGGCGGCAGCACTTGATCTCGTGTTTAGGGTTTTGGTGTGTTTTGTGGAGTCTTTCTTGGTGGTTAGCAATGCCGGGAAAGGGTGGAACTCATTTTATCGAGAAACTTGCATATAATGTGTGGGTTAGCTACGGGATTAGAGCTCATGGTATTGATCTGCTAAAATAGGCAGTGGGAACTGCGAATGTACTAGGGGGAGAGGTTACTACTGGATTTCTCATCTTTATATTGGTGACTTCGCCTTCCACTGATGTTTATGTTGGTACAAACGGTGGATATTTTTTTTGTATATTCAGTAGCAAGCAGGTTGAGTTGAGACTCTTGTCTATTTGTCAGCCTCAGTTAATCTTCCTTGTTGAACTTGGTAGGCGTTCTCTGTGCAGCTCATTTTTTGTGTGTCAGCGGTATTTTATCTGGTTTTCAACACTGATTCCTCTAGGCCTTGGGTCCAACCTCAGCTGTTTTATATGCATTTTATCTATCCGCATTTTCTTTGGTTTTCAATGTTGTTTCATTTAGGTGTTGGGGCAAAACAAGATTTCCTTAGGTATTTTAAATGCATTTCATCTCTCTATTTTCTTAGGTATATTAAGTTATGTAAGATCTTATTGGGACCAATTGGACATCTTGATTAGATTAGTGATTTTGGAGGCATATGGATAATTGTTTCCAAGCTGCTGATTGATCATGTTGTAAATTAATGAGAGCATTGTGATTTAAATTGAGTTCATTCTTAGGCTCAAAAATGATAACCATGGAAGACAACTGCAGACCTGCATTTGATCTTGTTCAATGTTCACCCAATAGAAAGATTGCCCATTCCCAGCGCAATACTCAGAATAATGATTCTCCAAAGAGCCTCTGTATATGGCTTTCTTTGAAGGCACCTTCTGGTTTTTATTTTTTTTCTTTCATATTCCCTGCCTATTGAATAAGCTGTGTGATGGGATATGGCTTATTATCGTGATGATGATTTCCCAGTCATCAGATGTCCACAAGGGTTTATTGAGTTGTCTTTTGTTTGAGAAGATAGGTAGCCTCTTCTTGGTAATTGGGAAGGCTTTTATGACTGTGTTCTGAGGTTGGAATATGACTGAACATTAAATAAAATATTCTTATTAGTTGTTACTTATTGAGCCTCCAGGTTCTTCGTTAGTGGATAAAGTTTAGTTTGGGTGGTTTCTTCTTTTTTTGTGGGGTGTGGTAGAATTGATGGAAAATGGGATGAATGTTTATGTCAAAGAAAGATGTTGTGTGTTAATCTGTGCAAGGGCCTGACATTTTTTATTACAGAATTTCTAGGTAAGATGATGGTTTGAGCACATTTAAGACATGAAGGCATGGCATTGAAGCCTCAAAAAATGTATTTTTTTTCAGTGTGGACTTTGTTATCAGATGGAGTATCATTTTACAGGATGCATATTTTCTCTCTTTGACACTACTGAAATAAGTAAGATGGAAGATTAGATCAACAATGCATGACACATAAAGTTGTCCTAGTTAGGTATGCTGGGAATTTCAAGTTAGCAGTTAGATTTCATGACTTATAGGATATCTTGACAGCATGACTGAGTTTGTGGGAGTCGCAGGAACTGTCGATTTAAATTCCCTAGAATGACAAAATATTTGAATATGTTTTTAAATCACTGTGATCCCCAAAAAAAGTTTGTTACTGTTAAACATTGCAAATGATTTTCTCTGAGGCCTTTGGTCTGCTTTAGGGATTTTTTTAATGTATATTATTACTGAAAACTTGTAAGGTGTTTTCCTTTTAAACTAAAGGGGTCCAAACCTAGTACTAGAGACTGAAATTATAATTTCAGTCAATTTACATGTTCATGCAAATGGTGGTGGTTGTTGCCTTTGCCTGAGGGAGAGCGTGTGGTTACCTTGTCCTGACTTGCTAATCCTGGGAGTAGTTCAAAGGAATCTTTGGCAATTTGCACGCAGAATTTTATCTTGTGGAGTTTGCAGGCAGAATTTTAAGTGGGCTCATCAAGTGATGTTAAATGCCCATGATCAACTGCAGAGTTCTCTCCAATTGTTGTAAAAAGATTTGCCTGTTCTCCCTGCAGATATTATCAGATCTATGAATTTGCCAAGACAATGTAATTTTACGTCTGCAGTTATTTATTGTCATTTGCCCCTTATCAGCCTTGCTTGTTTATTTTGCTTGGAAAGTTATCTGGACATCGTTATGCTGAGGTTTCAAGTCCTGGGATTTGCAACACAAGAAGTTTAACATAAACTTTTACAGGTTCTTGTTGACTATCCTGACATCGTGCGAGGACAAATGAACCTCAAAAGGCTTCAGCTAACTGATTTTAAGATTGAGATTCCTCGAGTGCCAAAGAAGAAGACTCTGATCGCCGCTCTGGAGGAGGCTGGTGAGATTGTTGCTTCTGTAAGTTAGGGAAGCCTATCTTTTGGTTTAATTTGTTGATTATCTGCGTCACTTGGCTGTGGCAGACATAAAGAACAAGTGGGAGAATAGTTCATGGGGTAGGAAGTTGATTGTGCAGAAAAGGAGAGCTTCTCTCTCCGACTTTGACAGGTTCAAGGTTATGCTGGCAAAGATCAAGGTGTGAGTTGTCTCATTTACTTCCTCGTCTAATATACAGGTTTAATTATTTTGGCTAAGTTGCTTTGTCTCTCTTCCTTTCAGAGGGGTGCTGCTGTCAGGCAAGAGCTTGCAAAGCTGAAGAAACAAACTGCTGCTTAAGATCACCTTAGAAATTCATCAATTTTGTTATGGATTGTTCCGTCTGTATTTGTTTGGCATAGATGAACACCTTTATTCCAGTATTAGGCTAAATGCTCTCTTTGAGATGTCATTTCCAGGTGTTTATGCTGGCTAGATACATTACTTTTGTAACATGTTTAGCTGCCGTTTGTGTGGGACATAAAGCTCTAGATCTATTTGATTATTGTGAGCGTGTTTGCAACTGATACAAATTACTTTGTCGTTGCACCTGTTTGGGTTCGGGTTTTGCAATGGATATGCATTCTATCTTGTTCCCATTCTTCACTGGAGTAGTGAGTGTACGATCTCCTTTTTGTTAAAAAAAATTAATCATTCAATTAAAGACTTAACAGTACAGAAGTCGCTGAGGTGTGTCTTCAATTTGGAAAATTTTAAAAAAAATGTACAGTTGTGCTGTGTTCTGATTTATATGCAATCCATGCTTTACTCTCTTAACCTACCTGGATGATGGGGGTAGCTAAAATCTTCAGATTTGAACAATTAGTTTATGATTGTACTGTTATTTTAATTTTCTTAGCATTGTGACGTCAAGTATGTTTTACTTGTGGTTGTATTGGCCTATTGAGTGCCGCTCTTGACATCCTTGTCCGACGAGCTTCAATCATCACCAATTTCATTAAGCTTCTACGGTATTGGCTACTGAACAGCTGATCAGTTCCCATGGGAAAGAGTAGCCGCTAATAGGTCGGCAGTAAAGGCAGGGCCAACAGGGGTTTGCGTGCTCCCGCAGATTTTGCTGTGCTTGATCTCTCACACCATCCGATCGTGGGGAGTGATCTTTTTTTTAGTATTTTCAAGTGTCTAATTAAAGATTACACTGTTTGTACATTGAGGTGGAATGGTCTCTAAATTTGATATTTTTTAAAAATTTTCTTGCACCCTTCTTCATTGTCGTTAGATCAAAGTACATAATTGACCGGACGTAGCCCTCATTGCAGCAAGTCTTTATCAATCCCCAACATAGCAGACAAAAACCGATATCGATATCCGCAGACAAAAACCCCGTCTTCGGTATCGACGAAGATTGACAGCACGCAAAAGTATCACTCTAACTAGTTTTATGAATAGGCTAAAGAATTAAGTGGACAGGCAATCAGAGGCTAAGTAACTGAACATGATTTGTTTGGTACGTTTTAACTGACCTTACGAAATGAGAAAATTGTGTTGGAGGATCGTTCGACACAGAATGTGTCCTTGTACGAATCGTGTGCCAATTCACATAGTTTATGTGGAGACTTTTTTACAAAAAGAATATCGACAATGGTTTAAATATGATCTATGTAAAAAAAACACTTAATAGAGATGAGATTTGGTCATTATAAGTCATGTGACAAGAAGAAAAATAGCTAGAATATTTAATAATCATGATGGGAATAAAATATCGGATAATATAACCGGACCCGATCCATTTGCTGGTCTCTCTGATTTTGACACTTGATAGGACACTATCGATGATAAATTGATCCCCTCATTTCATGTGAAGTTTGATACACTTGGACCTTTCTCTTAAGAAAAATTCTTAATCGCAATTTCCGTGAAGGTTGGACGGAACCACCTGTGGTTGAGCATGAGATATCGATTTCAAATGTGCATGCCGTGTGGAAGGGGGTGGGGGTGTCACACCATAAAAGGAGGGGTTCGGGAGCCTTCTAATCTTTTAATAGTTAAAATTGTATCATTTTTTCTTCCAAGGGAATGCTTGCCAGTGAGAATTATTTGGGGGCTCTCCGAAGATTCCCGTCCATATGGACCGTACTCCATACAAGATGGCTCTCAAGGCTACTGTTCAGAAGCTGAAGGTAATGTATCTTTCTTGTTAGATTCTCCCCCCCCCCCCCCCCCTCTCTCTCTCTCTCTCTCTCTGTGTCCAAGTTTTGGGTGATTTAAATTCGAATATGTTCAATACCATGAGAATACATAGTTTCTTGCCTCCCCTGGTTTTTTTCTTCTCCTGAAGGTAATGTATCTTTCCTGTTAGATTCTCTCCCTCTCTCTCTCTCTCTCTCTGTGCCCAAGTTTTGGTTGATTTATTCAAATATGTTCACTACCGTGAGAATACATAGTTTCTTGCCTCCCTAGTTTTTTTCTTCTCAACATAGGACTTTCTTTTTCGTGGAGTTGCCTTTTTCGTATCAAAAGAATGCAAGTAATTTATTGATATCAGTTCCGGATTATCAAAAAAGAAAAAAAGAAGAAGAAAAAGAATTCGCTATGCATGCCAGTTTTGCTCACACATATTATAGTACTCTAGCTGTTTGTCTCTGTGATTGTGTTGTGGAATAACATATTCATGTATCCTTGCAATCGTTCTTCTGCTTGCTAATTTCTTTCATTTCTTGGAACTTCCCTGTTATTTTGATTTTCGGATAGTGAGATTCTTGTTCCTTATAGCGATTTTTAGAGGAACAATGAGATGCATACTCTAGAATTTCCACAGGGTATATAAGTTTTTTCCGGAATTTGAATTTGTTGTTTGAGTTTGTCATATAGCGTTTGGAAATACTAAGAACAAAGAATTATTCTAGTCGGTTTTGTCGTCTTGCAGTTTCTTACTTTACGTTACATCAGATTACTTGCCAAAAACACATTTGATGAGTGCACAGCGAACATGTAGTGGTGGGTCTATGAACATAGATAAAGTTTTCTACCTGTGTAATGATTAATGAGTGCGTTTGTTGGAATAAAGCCAATCAAGGGAGGTAATTATGAATATAATATGCATCTCAACTCTTAAGAGCGCCAATTAATTAGCTGATTTCTGCGTTGGATGCATCTCCAGGCTATCGACATAAGAAAATTCGCAAGAAAGGTTGTTGAAGGGAAGAAGGCACCATGGAAGAAGGGGGCTATGTGGAAGAAGGGTATCTCACATGGGCATCATGTGGTGGAGAAGGGTGGATCTGTGGCAGTCCAAAGAGGGCAAGTAGGGCATTCTGAGGTTTGGTTGTTTGGAGCCTTTGATCAGCAGATGGGAGATGGAGTCATAGAGTTCCTAGAGTCGCATCTTTTAGAGAAGCAGCAGCAGTCACAGCTTTCCGAGGAGCAGCTCAGTGAGGTAGAAACATCTCCTCCATTGTTTCTTGAATGAATCCTGGGAGAGGTAGCTTACAAATTTTTGAAGAAAATACGTAATCATACCAATAAGATGGAGTGCATCTACACAAAATTAACTGATCAACGTGCATTAGTACGTACAACATCTCTAGACTACCAAATCCTGCCTTATAGACAATTAATTCATTGGATAACAATACTTGATAGTACTGTCTGGTACGTACGGTAGAAGGGCGGATAAATAACTAATATATCCTGATTGTTGATACTGCTCTAGCATTGACCAGATGTTTTTCTTTGTTTTTTTTTAAAGAAACAAATTGGGATACAGGCCAAGGAGATGGTGAAGGCCTATATTAATGCTGCAACCTCAAGGATGCAACCAAATGAGATGGGAGGTTCTGCGTTTGCATTGGTACTGAACAATGAGAAAATTGTGGCCGCAGATTTTGGTGGATATAAAGCTGTCCTATGTGAGAGAGGGACTGCCGTCCAAATTGGCAACAGGCGCTGGAAAACAGATGTAAGGCAGTGGTCCCTGAATGGCATATCAGGTAGATGAGAACAGAACCTTCAACTGGTACCCTTTCTTTTCTTCTCCAGATCATTGAGTGAAGTGGTACCCATGAATGGAGATCATGTGATGAGCCTAGAAATCTATGTTTGGGTAGTCACAAGAGTCTCACTAGCTGAAAATGACCGAACACACTTGGCTGGTTGAGTTGTACACTTGTCATCACAAGTCAAGAGTTGAACTATACAGTTAAGTGATGTATACTTCCGCGTTCTTAGTAACAGGATTCACTTATTTTGCCATCATTCTGCTCCCAAAAGCACTCTGATCCCGGTCCCTGCTTCTGTTTTTAAGAAAATTTGAACGGTAAATCACAAGATCATCTGCCCTTAATCATCTTGTCTCCACTACTGCTCTCATTACTGTTCATGCTTCTAAGCTCGGGTTCATAGCATGTAATATGCAATCACCCTAGGTTGGATTACTAAGCCATTGCATGGAAATGATTGGGTATAACATGCAATGATCATTTGGCGCATGTCTCACTCTTTTGGCTACTCATATATATATGTATATACAGGGAGGCTGTGTGGGCATCGTACTGTTGATGAAGATGAGAACAAGAAAGGATCTTTTGTCGTTGACGAAGAGAGGGTGGGGTCTAAAACCGAGTTCATGATACTAGCCAGTTGTGGCATTTGGGAGGTAATTAAATGGGATTGAGAGGTTCCAATTCATGTTGCATGAGAAGTTCCTATATATTGTTTATTTGGTAATAATCAACTCTTCAACAGTACTATTGATGGTAACTAATTGTTCCAGGTGCTGAGGGATCTGGAAGCTGTAGATCTTATAAGGCACATAGAAGATGCCCAAGAAGCAGCCAAATGCTTGGCTGATGAAGCCCAGGCCAGAATGACAAAATCTCCTATCGTATGCATTGTTATTCGCTTCAAGCGACCAGTACTAGTGGAACCATAGTACACCTATTCTAATGAAGAATTTTCGAGTAGGATCTTCTGTCCTTGTACATCCATTTGTTATCCACTTGCCATCTGACCCTGAAGGTGATGTTTAGTTTTCTTTGTTTGTAGTGCATGGGGATCTTTTTTAGCCATAACTAAGATTTTGCAAAAGCTCCTCTATCGGTAAATACCAATTCTACAGCGATAGTGAGATAGGTGAGGAGCTCCGGTCCTCGCATCATTTCATGTTACACATTCAAAACCAAATACTGTGGAACTTGGAATGAGTTGAAAATGTGAAAATCTTCACCCTATGCCCATTTAAGTACTGTTTGACATGTTACGAAATGAATGACATTGCGTCCAAAACACACAAAATTAGAGCTATGGAATTATATATGCTTTGGTTTGGCTTCACCCTTTGAACTCCCAGTCCCGAATTCATGTTAGTTGGGAATTTAAAAACCCTCCCCGCCCTTCGGTTTTACTGTGCCACGTGATTTTTTTTCTTGATGTGTGGGATATGACTTTCTATTTGGATCAGAATTTGTTACCTAATTAGGTAGGAGTTGTCAATTGGCAGAATTATCTCCCTGCTAGGAATAAATATTAGACTTCGCTCAAAATCAAATCCTGATTTTTTTTCTATATTTATGCACATATCCGGCTAAGTGAGCCATCATATTAAAAAAAAAATCGGGTTAAAACTAGAGGCTGTTTATATAAATAAGAGCACAGATCTTTTACAAGTCTAACAGGTGGTAACTGCTAAGTTGGAAGTCGTGTCAACCCATAATTCACAACGTGTGGGGCAAAAATTTTCGAGATCCGATTTAATATCGGTAGAATCCAAATTGGTACAATGGACGTGCTACAGCGCGCAGATCCATGTTTTACAAACCAAACCCTAGAATAGATTAACAACAATAAGTAGAGAAGTACTTCTCCTCTTGCAACCCGTTCTAATTCCCATCAGAATCCCGACAACTGCCGGTCCACCTTCTTCTTCGCCCCCTTGCCCACGTCGGAGAAACTCCGGAAGGAGAACCCCCCGGCCCTGCCGCCGGTGGACACCTCGTCCCCCTCGCCTCCGGCTGCCGGAGCGAGGAACGACCCGCTCTCCTCAGTGTGTATGTCCCAAACATGAGGGCTCTCCACGTCCTTGTCCACCACATGCAGCGTGGTGAGCTCCTGCTGTCCCCTTGGGGATTCTTCTCGGGGGGACAGCAGCTCGTTGGGCAACGCAGAGGAACTGCTACGAGAGCAGGAACCAAAAGAGGAGCTCCTCGACGTCTTCGCAGAAGAGGATGGAGAAGACACCGAGTTCTGATTCCCGAAGCCCTGGATCTCCCTGGAGATCCTGAGGGCCTTCCAACGGGCTTCTCTGAGGAAGCCATCATTGGTCAGAAGTTTCACCACTGTCTTGGACTTCTTCTGAATGGTCGACCCCCAGTCGAACCTACAAGAACGAGCAAAGAATACATACACATGAGAGAGAGAGAGAGGGAGAGAGAGAGAGAGACTCCGTGGATAGATATATATAACAAAGATCAAATTATGTTCATAGAGTTATGCACGTACCCTCGATCGTCGACATGCACAAAGGTGCCGAGCTCTCGGATGACGTCGAGATCACGGTGGAAGTGTTCACCGATGTCCTCGGGACCGTGGGTAAGAAGGAACTCTAGCAAAACGAGTGCTTTGTATGATTGCCTCCATTCCTTACAGTCCACTCTGTATAGCCTGTAAGCACTTAATTTCTTAGCAAGTTAACGGGGGAAGAGTAGTGAGACTGATGAATCTATATAAGAAATTAGTGCATGGTTGGCTATATGGAGGCCTGCATTGACAAAATAAGAACTGTACGTATCATCTCGCTACCCCATCAAATCCTCTTTATATACAGTTGTTAACTTAATTATGACTAAAAAATCAAAAAATTAAAAATTACGTATAATATAGTACCATAAATCTTTCATTTTTTTCTTCATTCAATGTATGAGAAATGATCATCATTTTTTATTTTACATCATAAATAATTTTAATTAATTACCTATGACCTATTCTTATTCTACCACAAGCCGTAACGTAACTCTCTTCATATATCAAATCGATCACACCTTTATGGAGTAGACTCAAGTCATAGAACATCCTTTGGTCATGTAAGTCGTCCAATGTATTATGGATTGGGCGGTAATTAAAGAAGACAATTTAAACCCGGCCCTCTTGCATAACTGGGTTAAACTTTAAATGTTGTAAATGAATACAAGTTTATATATATTATATGCATATATTTAGAACATTTTCAAAATAATGCAACGGTCTACTAAAGAAAGAGAGATGATACACAAACTCAAAATGTGGACCCTATCCGAATGTGACACTCACATTCGGGTGGGGTAGCAACAAAACATTATAAAGTGTTTGATTATTGTAGTAGATAGCTCTATCAATATTTATTTTGTTATTACTACTAACTGGATGTTTGGTCGTGCTCTATCAATGTTCATAAGGTATATTGTCATAACAAATCTAGCTAATACAGGTCTGGTCTGAACCCATACTGAAATCGTCATAGTCTTTAAAAGTCTAATTAAAGACCGATCTCTCTCTCCTCTTCAGCCATTCTCCTCTGTATTCTTCTAAGATTAATGATTTTAGCATTCATGTTATAGATGTCAAAATTTTAGTAACAAAATTAATTAATATTATGTCAAACTAATACTTCAACCAGACAGGATACGTGTAACTGTGAAGTCTAGCCATACCAGTGCATCTGGTGTTAAAAATGTAATGAAACTGTAAGCATATATATCCAAATGCATGTGTCAAACTTTGTTCATTACCTACGGTGAAGAACGTCCACGACCCTCCAATAGTCGTCCATGTCAAACGCAGCCGCGGATATCCTCATCATCGTTCTAGCATCGGGACCAAACGGATCGCTGTTGGTAGCTTCTTCTGCCAAGCTTCACGCCAAACAAGGGGACAGAAAGCAGGAGAATGGAAACAAAGACCAATCAATGGCACTGGAAGAAGAAGTCTCTATGTTTTAAGTTTGAAAGCATCAAGAAGTTCTACATGTTCATTAGGAAGCTGCGTTTGGAAATAGATGGGAAGAGCAAGTATCTACTTACGATTCGGCTACAGTAACATCAGTCAGGAACAGCTTGGCGGTTTGGTACTTATCTCGAACATAAGTAGATGCCTGCCTTGTTAGCTGGCCCAGACCCATCGTCAGAAAGACCCAGCCCAACAGGCCGAAGAACCTTTCTTCAGGGTTTGCCTTCTTCTAATGGCTTGTAGAGACATAAAGGAAGAAAGAAAGAAAAGAATCAGACTTCGGCAAGACCCATGTTGTTGCCATACATGTTATTCTCTTCTTACTCGGAGTATGTAAACATAAGCTGGAACAGTCTCAAACCCGGAGGCCTCGAGAGAGATTTGAACACACAAAAGATGTCTTCTTCTTCCTCGGCTTATTTCTATTCTTCTTCTGGGAAGGTGGGAACAAATCAGAGGTGCTAACTAATAGGCATATAAATCTCTCCCTCCTCCCGTTAACTTGGTTCAAATAATGTTCCATCCGCGAGAGAGAGAGAGATCTGGGGGTTGTGAACAATCCATGTGTTCGGTCTCGCGAAATGGAAGCCGTTCCTCATGTCGAACTTAGCAGGAGCACCCGTAGTTTTCCACAGTTTGTTAGGAGACAGATTTAGGGTCTATTGTATATTGGGCTCTAATTTTGGATCGAAGGTAGTGGCCTAGTGGGGCATAAGACTTGGTGCACGGCCCAGTGCACCGCAGGGCGCTGACATAAAAATGAAAAGAATGTTGGTTCAGGAACTACTGGAGTTTGGCTCCCATCATATGATGGATCATTCGATGGAACGGTCATAAGAAAAGGAATCACACCTTACAATCAGACAACCAATGTCAAACACAATCTAACGGCTACTTATGCGACTTGTACAACATACAATGTAGCAAGTCCTACTCAAGGTAGTCTTAACTGAAGAAACACGTTATTTGGCAATCATGGCGGATAGGGATGCAAAAGGTTACGTGTCCAAATAGTAATTCTAGTCTTATTCTTAAGATAGAAAAAGATAGATACATAAAGATTAAAAACATAATGAGTTAAAACTACAATTATATGCAATTTTTTCCTATTTTTATATCTCTAGTATGGATTTTACAACTTCACTCAAATTGATAAAGAGAGGGAGCATGAAGCAATTCACTCTTACCGGTTGCCATCATCGAGACAAGGGAGAGGAATAATCGAGGAAACCTCGGAAGAAGAAGACAAAGAAAAAGGTGAAATGCTAAAGAAGCACAAGGAGAAAGAGATCTCAACCAAGATCAACACGGCCATAGAAATTGTTGCCGCAAGAAGGCAAAACTAACGGACAGGGTAAGGAAGCACCTTTGAGGATGGAGTAACCTGAAGCAATGTAGAACCACGACAGTGCCAGTCAACGAAGATCCCCTTCAATGAGTCTAAGCTCATCAATATCCATATTTCCAACTCACGAAAGGTCCCTCAGCAGAAAGATTCTAGGATTTTAACAAAGAAAGCATAAGAGATTTTCTACTCCTTGTATACTCCAAACTTGGAATTCAAGAGGGAGACTCAAGCGGTGGCAGACGTAAAAAATTTATTCAATGGAGTCACTCAAACAGTTGGCCAATGGGATCTTTCAATTAAATCAAAATCAATGCAATCAGCGGATTCACTCTAATGAGCCGGTATCAATGAGTCATTGTGATAAATGAATGGGCTTTTTAAAATTTTACAAAATATAGTGAAGTCACAGAACCCCACAGAATATGTGAGTTGGATTTGCCACTGGACTCAAGTCTTTGAATCGTTCAATATTCAAGTCTTCTTAAACAATAAGTTTTGATCAACGGTTCCAATAAAAAGGATTATTATACTACAAATATGTAGATGGTTAGTTATATTATATCAAAATAACTATTTTCTTATCTTTATCCTAATTAAAAATGATAAGCGTACTATATTTATGCTAATATTTACAATATATGTATATATGTCTTGCAAGCTTCAAATAAATACCAATTTTTCACATTAACCTTTTCCATTTGCCTCCCTAGTAACTTCACTTTTACCTTACTCTTGAAAGCGCTAAACCACAGTTTGTTATGTAATCACAGGGGCACATAGCTTACATCTACCTTTATGGGTTCTAAAACCACCGATCACTGCACTGTGCACAGAGAATCCTCCTCACCCTCGAATTCTTGGAGCTGGCCGTAGGAACACATGAACTAGATAACAAAGATAACAGAGAAATTCATGGACAAACCTTTTGAGCTCTGAGGCAGCCGGTTAGCTCCCAGACGTGGCATTGCAGACGTTAACTTGATTGGTGCTCTCTCTTAAAAACTCAATTGGAGTCCGTTCCATTTGAGAACATTCGTATTAACGTGTAAGTTCCATTAAATTAAACCCAGGTCATTACTGGCAAAATTGTTAAAGACTAATTCAGGTCTTATGACTCTCGTCTGCTCCTGCACCACTTCCAGAAAAAGCAATACTTGCTGCAGTACATACAATGTAACGTCAGATTACGCATTTCATTGTGCCCTTTCCCAGAATCCATTGGCAATAGATGGACATCGCAGAAATCCGTTGGGCCCTTTACCAACCACGAGGACAGATCCATTGTGCCCTTTCCCAGAACCCATTGGCAATAGATGTACCAGTCATGCTGTTCTAGCTGACTCCCTTGTTTACCCTCCTAATGAATGACATATATATCCCATTTGCCAAAAAATATCGTCTCTCCATCGTGAAGTAAGTCAGAGCCAAAATTTTAAAGGGGACTTGTGCTTGAGCGTCACAGCGGCAGTTAATACTTATTAATCCCAAGGTAAGGGCACCTCGTTCCTACGTTTGCATTGATTCACGTAGATAGATGCGCAAAAACAAATGAAATAAACACTGCAAGCCTAGCAAACACCTGCCATCTTCCTTCCTTGTAAGATCTTGGGATTGATTCACGTAGTAAAGATAGCACGACCAATTTCAGCTGTTAAATACAGGCCGGCCTGGTATGAATGAAGAACACCAAGCTCACAGATTCAACAGCTCCGCATTCAAGTAAGATTTCAACATCATGATAGTTGGGTTTGGCCACAGATTCTAGACATGTTTCTTGAGAAAGAGGCATAAAGGTATCAAATACATTCAAAACTGTTTTACTTTCCTTTCGAAGGTGCGATTCATGGGAGAACATTGTACTCTAGTTAACAAATAAGAAGCTGCTACCATCCAAAAGCACAAAATTTAAAACAAAGTACGAGAGTGCAAAGATGTGAACACCCGTCTGTACATCCTACTGACTGACAGGGACATAAGACTAGCAAACAAATCTTCAACCAATTTTCTTTCAGAAACATGACTGACATGCATGGAAACTACACTACCTGGCTCTGCATGACAAATAAGAGAAACGGTCAGTAGCCACCCTCCTTCCTTGCTTGCCATCTCACACTTCTAAACAAAGCTGTAGAGCATAGAAACTCCTGACTTCAACCTGAATTGGTGATAGTAACCTCCGACACTGTGAAAAGGGAATGAAGAAATAGATTATGCAACCCAAATCATGCCAAATCCTTGATTTTCATTGACAAGGCAGGATCTTATCCCATCTATGTTCAAAGAGTGTTGATGCCGCAATTGCAGCTGCTTCCACCAGTTTTCCCAAAAGAATCCAGAGGACCAACGCTTTCTGTCAAAGAACACTGGATTATACCGATCAATGTGATGAGGAGAAATATTGTTATTTTTTGACAGATAAGCATGCATGTACATCATATGCATATTCATGTAATTCATTGACACAGCTAATGTAATTCATCACTGGGCCAAAGGAAATTTCATGCTTTAAGATACAGTGGAGCTAGAATATGATTGACAAAGAGCACATGGTAAATATTGGCCATCAAACATTGTAAGAATGAGTCAGGGCAGACCACGAGCTATGAATTCATAAGCCTACATATTTGCACTAGGTATAGGGTGCCCAAAAGTAGAATGTAATGGCAAGATAACCCAGCGTGAAGAAATTTAACAGGTTTCTTCAAACAACCCAGGCAAAATATAATTATTAATTTATGCTTATAATGTTCAAATCAAGAATGTTCAGACTCTGAAGCAAAGCCAACAGTTGTTTATCCTCACGAGTGTTCCTATACAAAACAGTTTGCACATATCCACACTTAATGCCACAGTTCACACCTTTGTTTCAGAATTCTAACAGGGTACAAGCATAGTATTAAAAATCTTGAGCAGTCATGAGGCACTCTGCAACAGCCCTACAACGCATAAGTCTTGAGGCACAACGAGGCATAGCCTCGCAAATATAGGCAAAGAATCTTATAACCATCAAAGAGACTAAAAAAATACTGATATTCCATGCATTAACGCTATCTCAACTCAATGACAGAACCCACAGGAGAGAGCTATGGAGTGGAAACCATGAATTATTAGTTGGCGTCGACACAGTTAGCGCCACAGGTACTGCCATCTCGTATAGCACTAGAATAAGAAGAGTTGGGTTTAATGGAGTTTATCTAATTCAATTATCATTGAACCATGGTTTAAGGATGTTAAAACAGACAGCTAGAACTTGCTGCACCGCCAGCGGCTATTACGCCGCCTGGTGGTGCTTTTATTTAAAAAGATTTTTCTTTTTTAAGGGCCCCAGGTGCCCTACATGGTTGTACAGGATCTGACGACCCAAAAAAAGATGAAAAACCAAAAACCAAAATAAATAAATAAATAAAAACTGTTTTTTCCTGTTCATTTGGGGTCGGTTTTCAATTTTCCATCTTTTAGTGGGTCGTCCGATCCAAGATTGGACTGTACGACCATGTAGGGTGAGTTGGGACCGACCCCAAAAAAAATTCAAAAAAGAGTTTTTTTTTTTTCAATAAAAGAACCGTCATGCAGCGTAATAGCCCCTAGTGGTGCAGCAAGTTGTTCTCAAAACAGACATAGCCAAAAGCCTTAGGGTGCATGCCTCAAGGCATTTTTCTAGAACCTTGCCTTGAGCTATATGCCTTAGAGCCTTAAGGTGTTTAAAAAATGGGCACAACATAAGCCTAAAGTAGCCTCATTTGTGGCTCAGCAATTTTCATCATTTCCACAATCTATCCAAACCAGAAGGGAAGTTAATTATACTCCAACCTTATAATGAATATGAGACCTAATTCACATTATATGGAAACAAAATCTATATATATATATATATATATATATATATATATATATATATATATATATATATATATATATATGTGTGTGTGTGTGTGTGTGTGTGTGTGTGTGTGTGTGTGTGTGTGTGTGTGTGTGTACACAGTAGAGGCAAACGTGATACAAGTGCCTAACATGAGCATGAGATGCGAGATTAGGCAGATGTTAGAAAGTTGGTCATCCGGAATCAGCTAACATTTTAGTCAACTGTCCCTTTCCCCACTTCATTATATTAACAGCAGGTGAACAGAAGCCTATTTATCTTGCCTAAACCATTGTTGCAAATATTACATGATAATAATGAATATCATACTGTAATTTACATTCAAAATGTTGATAGAATGGGTGTTTTAAACTATAAACATCCTGCTGTTAATATGACAAAAATACTTTACAGCCAGTTGCCAGGTTCAACTTGATTTTTGGAACTTGAGTAGAAGATAAAAGTATCCAACAATGCCCCACGGCATTCCAATTCGTAGGTGTCAATCATGGGATTTGCCTCCAAAGAAGAATCCAATTATATTATCAAAGGCAATCGCCTCACTGGCCTAGGTGATGAAGTAGGATGAGGCAAAGCCAAAAACGCCTCGCCTCGCCTCGCTCACATAGGTACTCACCTATCGTCTATGTCAAATGCTTGTATCTTCATGTGGTATTGCTTGGTGGTGCTTTTTCGTATTCTTAATTATCCTTAAGTAGCTAGTTCCACTTTTAGCAATGCCCGGTACCCTTTTTCTCGTTACATGCTGCCACATTTTATTATTTTTGATGATTTCTTAAGACAATTCACCTTTATACAAATTGGTCTTTACATATTGGACATGATTAGTGTTTCTCAAAGCTTTATATATTATCCTGGATGTTTTCTTTGTTTTTCTCCTATCGTCATTTCCTTTGTTAATGATGATTTATGGGAGAAAACGTGTCATCTCAAATGCCTAAGCATTCACCTAGTCACTTGAGGCTAAGGGGACCCCTGGTCACCTTGCTCGCCTCTCGCCTTTGACTACATATAGAACATTAGCAATAACTGAGCTCAGAAATTACATAACTAGCTAATTACGAAATAAATAGATAAATGAACTCTGTCATAGACAAATTCGGTGACTGTAACTTACAGTTTCAAAATGGAGCCTCAAGTGATTCATCCCAAACATCCCCACTTCCATTAGAGGCATCTTCACCATCTTCTTCCATTGAGAGCCTAATATATTCTCTATGTGCAAAGCGGTCCCACTCAGTCAAAGTTGGATTTTCACGCTCCTGTAAAACAAGCACACACATAAGATGAAAACTGTTGTAATTGACGACTGAATCTCAATCTCTTAATAAACATCAAAAGGCAATTAGGAGCATGGATGCAAAATGTTTGAGAGAATAACAACCTGACGAATAAGAAATGGATCCCGAGTTTCAAAAGCCATGAACTTGTTGAGGTTGAAAAGGATATTAAAGACATTTCCAGAAAGTTTGCTGCTTTTCAAGTCCCGTAAGGTAAAATGACTCTCACACTGCAGTAACATGACACAGATCAGGGAAATCAGAAGATATTTTATCTAGCCAACAAAAATAACTGATGATGTGACCAGCAGAAACATCAATCAATAACCTCGGGCCCAATCATATCAACCATCTGGCACAAGATGTCCTCAAAAAGAACAGGTTCCTGAGCCATGCACTCCATCCGATGCAGCTGTTCCTCATAAAAGAATTGCATTTCATTGGGTGTAAGCACTCCATTTCCATCCAAATCTATACATTTGAACCTATAAAATGAAAAGATGCATTACACAAAACATAAGCCATATTCTGCATACACAAGCTAGAAGGCAGCCATGATTTTTTTTTCCTCCTTTTTTTTTTGGAGGCAGGGGTAGGAGGAAGAGAATTTGGAAAGGAAATCAAGACAGAACATCATTCCTGCACAAATTACGTCAACAAATTCCAGACATGGGAAATACCCAAGTTCTACATATGTACTTTAGGAATGGACCTGCTTCTATTTCCTCTCTGCATCAAACACACTACAGGATCAGTGCCAAAAGTTCGCGGAGGACTTAGGTTGACTGTATATATAGCCCACTCTATTTATATTCTTGTTCATTAGAACCATTAGCACCCAGACAATTTCTTTCGTTCTCTGCAGGTATGGTGGGCAGTAGCACGGACTTCATAAAATATAAGTGATACAACTGGAATGATAAGCTAAATACAAAACAGAAAATCTACCAGCATTTACGCGTCAAGAATGCACATTGCTCTAATGCAAAAGCCGTTACAACTTACCTTGGATTCATCATTTGCAAAGGAATCTGCATGCTGGATCCTTTGTGTACCGGATAAGATATGTCTGAACTTTCATTTAGTTAAAATTTCACAAACACTTTAGCTATCCTTAACATGTTTAAGTAATTTGAACTAAAAAAAGCATGAATAACTTAAGATAAAATACACGAGATCCATAGTTACCTGGAAGTTGCATTGAAATGATATTTGAATGTTGCTTCCTATTTCTCACATCCATTTCTTGTTTCATTTTAATAATTTAGAATGCCATCAAGCAAAGCATTTCTCAGATCCCCAGAGTTTGTATTGGAACCCAACCACAAACTTACACTGCCATTGGCATTCTAATCCTAGTTGCAGACATAGCTTTCAATCCCAGATTAACTTCTTAAACCACAAAACAAAAGACATTTCGATTTTGATAGTGATCTCCCTCCAAGAAAGAGAATCCACTAAGCTCCGATTTTCTTTCACCATGCGCACCCCAAGCACCATGGGCTACTCTCCGTTGCAGTGTCTCCATGCTAGAAAGCATTTGCCCAAGAATCAACAGCCCCTTGTCAACAACCCACAAGGGCACCAAACCGGAAGCATCATGGATGTAGTCACCATGTCATCAATTGTCCCCAACGATTTGGTGAACATTTCTACTCACATAAAGGGAGCTGTGTCAGACACTTGGAAATGAAATGGCACCAACCCATGTATCCATACTCATCTTGGTATTTCAGAACGAGCACTTCAAAAATTCTTCAAATTACTTATTTGAATATTAAGTTTCAATAAGTTGATTAATATTTTACTTTTCTTTTTAGATTTTTACTTTTCAGTCCCTACAATATTTTAATATTCCACTAGTCCTGCAATCTTCACATTTATTTAAACCCCTCGCTCTCTAAACCCTCCTTAAAAGACCCCTCTCTGGTTAGCAATGATCCAAAATAAAAGGAATATTCTTAGTATATTCCTCTTTTACACGGTTCCTAACAGAGGGGCTTTTTAAGGAGGGTTAAAATATTGTGAGGGGTTTAAAATAGATATGAAGATTGCAGGGACTAGTACAGAATCTTGAAAGATTGTAGGGACCGAGATGGCAAGGACTAGTACGGAATATGAATATTCACAGGGCTTTTTATATATGGCTTTCATTGATTTAGAGAGAGCCAATGATCGTGTACCTAGGGAGCTAATTGGTGCACTTTAGAAAAGAATCGAATATCTAAAGGATATATCAATGTGATTAGAGATATGAGAGGGCTTATACTAGTGTGAGGACTATTGTTGGAGAGACGTTTGAGAACACTTGCATGGTGACATCCCTTGGTGTACGTTATTTGCATATCATTTTGTTCTAGTTGAGGAAAATGTTGAGAGTTTGAATGATAAACCAGAACAATGGAAGTCTGATTTTGAATCTAAAGACTTTTGGATTAGTCAAACTAAGTCAGAATATATGAAATGTAATTTCAGTAACAAAATGGTTGATCAGGCAGATTTAGTTACAATCGATGGTCAAATTGTTCCTACAAGTAGTAACTTTCGATATATAGGATCTTTGATTCAAGATAATGTAGCGATCCAAGATGTTGCTTACATAGTCAAGGCAAGTCGGCTGAAGAAGTGCATTTGAAGTCCTTTGTAATCAACGTGCCCCCTTAAAACTCAAAGGTAAATTTTATAGGACAGTTATGAGCCCTTCTATGTTGTATGGTTCCAAGTGTTGGACTGCGAAAAAGGATCATGTGCAACAATTGTGTTGCTGAGCTGAGGATGTTTAGATGGATGTATGGTAAGACTAGAAAAGAAAAAATTAGGAATAAATAAATAAATATATATATATATATAAGGATTTAGGTGCTGCTCCTACTGACATTAAGCTTAAGAAGAATAGGCTGCGATGGTTTAGTCATATACATCATCACCCAAATTCAACACCAGTTAAGAGCTATGATAAAATAAGAGTGAATGAGGGTAGAAGAAATTGAGGAAGACCTAACATGAGGTGGTTATATTTTATTAGATAGGCCTTGACATCGCTACGTGTTACCTCAAGTTTGGATAGATTAAGATGGAGGACAAGATTCATGTAGCCGACCCCAAATAGACGGGATAAGACTTTTTAGGGACTGAAAAGTTTTTATATATATATATATATATATATATATCTTTTTAGCATTTGAATCAAATTTCAATGGATCATGCTTTACTACATGCCTACACAAGTGTACATGAATATGTCTACATGTATATGACTCCAAGGCCCCCGTGTTTTGTTTCTAAGACCTTGCCATGTCTGGTGCATGTGGCCCTGTCCCATAAATCATGCATTGTCCTTAAATAACTTGATTGTTAAAGGTCACAGATCCCACCAGATGTTGCCAATAAACAATGTAGACATTTAACATGGCCCAGCAATCTGTCACTAATTCACATTGCAAGCGTGAATAAAGCCATTGTCACTGACATCTCTAAGGCCATACCCAGAGTCTTCAACATAACTGCACTGGCTCACCTTCCTCCCAGATGCTAGGGATGTGACCACTAATAGCTACCCAACAGGTGACCAAAGTAAAACATTTGGCCACCCAATTTCCCCAACTGCAACAGTGGAGCCATTGAGGTTCTATCCACCATCTAGTTTCACTCATCTTGCAACATCCTTTCACCCCTACTCCCACCATTCAATATTCAAGTTACTTTTCAATGACTTTCTGCTTGAATCCTGGTAGGAGAAATTATAATTATCGGATAGAAAAATTAACTGCTTAACAATGCTTCTATGCAGATTATGGTTAATGTTAACTACTCAGTTACCTGAAGCAGCAATAGACAAACCACACATCATACTGCCCAAATTTGCAATCCTTCATGATGACCGACGACAAGCATGCTGTACAGATCCTGTGGCATTATAGGGTAGCAGGATGCCAGGATAATTCATTCCCGAGTATGCATACTAGATAAGGTACTAACCACTGATTCCTTTTAATTCAAGTGTCTCAAAAACTTGAAGGGTTGCCATACTCGATCCCTTACTAGAAGTGATATAGTACATGTACTCAGCATATCTCCCAGATTCAATTACTCTTATTATCTAACTACAAGGTGAATGGGAAACAGAAAAGAGCAGCTGCCTACAAAAGAGACTGTGCATGACATAGCCAACCCATGTCTAAGCATTCACTTCTAAGTGGGCACTACCTTCCGGTGTGTGGATGATGGCTTTGTGTGGGATTTTACGGGGGTGTATGGGCCTCAAGGAAGGGAAGATAAGAAGGCTTTGAGGGAGGAGTTAAGCTCCTGGCATGCTACTTCTGGTCTCCTGTGGCTGGTGACTGGAGACTTTAATGCCATTGTCTCTGTCAGAAAGATCTGAAGGGTCCTCTTCCTCGGGCCCAATGGAGGACTTTAGTCTATTGATCCACCAAGCCGCCTTGATAGATGTGGCTACTGATAATGCTTTTTTCACATGGTCTAACCTTCAGGTAAAATCCGAGTTGTTCTAGACTGGACAGGTTCTTGGTGACTGCTGAGTGGGAAGATCACTTTCCTAACCTGAAGGCCTCTTGTTTGCAACGCTCGGTGTCTGATCATCATTATGCTGAACTCTAACCATCATTTCCGATGCAGACCAGTTTTCAGGATAGAGAAGTCTTGGCTGCAGGAGGAGGGGTTTATGGACATAGTGTTACAAGCTTGGAGGAGCAGATCAGGTCACGCTACTGCTATGGCTACCCTTGTTGGGAATTGAAGGGAGTGGCTCAGGCACTCAGTGTTTGGGGTGCAGGGACGAAAGCTACTGCTGAAGCTAAGAAGAAGGATATCCTGGAGCAATTGAGTGGTCTTGATACTCTAGAAGAGACTAGACTCCTGGATGAGGAGGACTGTCAGAGAAGAGAGGCACTGAAGAAGCAGTTTCAGTGCCTCCATTATAAGGAGGAGGTGTATTGGAAACAGAGGTCAAGGGACAGGTGGATCAAGGAGGGTGATAGTAATACAGCTTCCTTCCACAAGATTGCTTCAAGGAGGAGGAGGAGGAACCACATCTCTATTCTCAGATCAGAGGACCGGATCTTCACTGGCAAGGAGGAGCAAGGAATTTCGGATCGAATCGGGACCCGCCGATCCCGATCCGAACCGGGATCGGATCGGCCGAATCGGGACCTGCTGATCCCGATCCGAATCGGCCGATCCGGATCGAGATCGGCCGATTCTGCATTCTATGAGGAGGAGCTGGCAGTTCATATCCAGTCTTTCTATCGCAGCTGTTTAAAGAGGAAGACCAGATCAGACCTCTGTTCAGAGGGGGTTTTAGGTCTACTATTGAAGACTCAGAAAGAGAAGTATTGACTAGGCCTTTCTCTGAGGAAGAGTTGAAAACTGTTGTCTTCTCTTTAATTGGAGATAAGGCGCCTGGTCCAGACGGTTTTCCTCTACTATTTTTCCAGCATTGTTGGAAACTCACTCATCCATTTTTGCTTTAGGCGGCTTTGGAATTCCAAGAGGGGAAGGCTCATCTGACGGGTGTTAATAAGACCTACATTATTCTCATTCCCAAGAGGGAGGGTGCTGAGGAGTTGAAAGATTATAAGCCCATTAATATGTTGAACGGGGTTTACAAAATCATCTCCAAGATGCTAGTAGGTAGACTGGATAAGGTGATTGGCAGGCTGGTTAGTGAGAATCAAAGTGCATTTATTAAGGACAGACAAATCCATGAAGGCTTCTTGGTCACACAGGAATGCTTGCATTATATGAAAACTCAGCACAAGGGGTATTGTTCTCAAGCTTTCAAGAAGGCCTATGCTAGAGTGAGCTGGTCATGTTTATTCGATGTCCTCCTCATGATGGGTTTTGATGAGAAATGGGTTTCCTAGATCAGAGCATGTGTCTCCTTTACGTCATTTGTTGTTCTTGTTAATGGAGAACCGACCCCCACTTTCCTAACTGGCAGAGGACTCGAGCAGGGTGACCCTTTGTCCCCTTTGCTCTGTCATTATTTCTCAAGTGCGGAGTTGCATGTGGGAGAGCGCAAAATCAACTGGTTTGATTACATGCTTTCATTTTGGGGCTCAGAGTAGGTTGATTTGTTATCTCCAGTATGCTGATGTGGGGGAAGAGCGAGTCTTCTTGATTAGGCTGATTTTAGAGTTGCTAGATGAAGTTACAAGCCTTAGCGTGAACTTTCAAAAATGTGTTGTGTTCAAAGAAGGCAGAATTGGCACGGATTGCATCGGATAGGCAAATCCGCTCGATTTTCGGTCGGACCGATCCGATCCCGAGCCCCGACCCACCGTTCCTTTCCTAGGATCGGTCGAATCGGTAGGGACCGACCTAGATCGGCCGATCCTCCGACCGGGCTAGATCGGCCGATCCGAGACCCGACGGCTAGCTGCGAACTAGCCATTGTAGTTCGCAGCTAGCCATTGGCCAGCTGTTGGGAATGTTCCCAATGGCTAGCAAGGGCCTTGGAGGGTTACAAAAACCACCAAGGCCTTCCCCCATTCCCACCAACTCAATTCCTTACTTCTCTCTCTCTCTCTCTAAGTTCTTTCTCTCTCTCTAAGTTCTCTCTCTAAATTCTCTCTCTCTCTCTCTCTCTCTCTCTCTCTCTCTCTAAGCTCTCATTAGGTTCTTATTGCTCTCTAAAGCTCTCATTGGTGTAATCGAGCTTGGGGAAGTTGTATGTTAGTGACATTAGGCGACATTTTTTTATTTTTTTCTTTCTAATTCTTTCTTTCTTAATCTTTTATTTTATACTTTTAACATGTCTACCTCGGGACAAAATGAGGTAAAATCCGGCTCTTCTCGGAGCAACCATGGACGGAACCATTGCACTGTGGTGGACATAAATGCTCATAAGGTAAAATGTAACTATTGCGGTAGAGTTATTTTAGGTGAAATTTTTCGTCTCAAACAACATTTGGCAAGCATCGAAGATGAAGTCAAAGCTTGTTCGAATGTCCCACCGACGATAAGGAATCAATTAAAGAACTACTTACCATAGAAAGATGCCAAGAGAGAAATGACACCTACAGCGAGGGATCGAGTTAGAGAGGAGATGACATGTCCTTCCATCACCGGCGTGCACATATACCCTTTGGGGGAAGAACCACAAGATATATAAAGAAGGAGATCTACTTCATTTGCAGATTTTGAATAAGGTAATGTTTATACTACTCAACATCTCATTAGTCTTATTTTTCTCAAATTTTCAATCTAAATTATTTATTCATTTTCTTTTATTCATTCTTAAGATGAAATGTGGCGTGCAACGGAAGCAAGCCGAAAATCCTTTGCCGAAGAAGATTATTACAAACAAATTGGTCGACATGTTGGACAAGTGGGTCCAGACAAGGATTCAACGAAGAGAAAATTTATGACCTAACTAGGGACAATGATCCTAAGGTAGGTTCATAGATCTGTATCTGATACGGAGGAGGAGTAGGCAACCTCTATTACGGCTGCCATAAAGAATTTGAAGATATGCAAGGAAAAGATTGGCCAAGCTTGTTCAAGATGGTTCATTTACAATAGTGTGCTGGCGAACGCAGCCAAGGGTCCTTAATGGGAGGACATGATCAAGACAATCGAAGAAGTAGGTAAAGGTGTTCTGGGACCGACACCCAAGAAAATCTACAACACTTACCTCTACCTCAAGAGGTAACCAATCTCAAGGAATACATCAAGTCTTTTGAAAGAATATGGGATGAGAGAGGTTATAATTATGAGGGATAGCTGGACAAGTAAGCATATCCAATTAGAGATGTCATGTTTACTTCATTAATGACTACTTTGTTCTAGACTAATTGTTATCTTTTTTTTAATAAGCATAATAAGGAAGAGCATGAACAACTTCCTTATATATTGTCAAGTTGAGACTGTCTTCTAGAAGTCAGTTGATGTCAGTGGTAAGGTTAAGAACGTTGATTACCTTTTCAAGCTAATCGATGAAATTGTGGAGCAGGTCGCAGAGGATCGGGTCGTGCAGGTTGTCACGGACAAGACTGCTACCTATAAAGCCGCTGGTCAAATGTTGATGGAGAAGTGACTACACCTATATTGGATACCATGCTCCGCCCACTCTCCAGATTTGATGCTAGAGGACATCGACAAGGATGAAATGGTGGAGGAGACGATAAAGTGGACTCAATTCATCACTTGTTACATCTACAACCACAACTATGTGCTCACATTGATGCGCGAGCAAACTAACCAGAGGGAGTTACTGCGTCCTAGGGTAACTCGCTTCGCTTCTACTTAAAGAGTCTGCAATCTCAGAAGCGCGGTTTGATGGCAATGATTTCAAGTAAGGGATGAGAAGAGTGGATGATGAGGCACACAAAGCAATCAGATAGGGATAAGGGGAAGCAAGTGGAGGAGCTCATCGTAGACAGACAGTTCTGGAAGAACGTTAAGACGATACTCAGTGTAGTAGAACTACTTGTACATGTCCTCAAGATGGTGTATAGTGACAAGAAAGCTACAATGGATTATTTGTACGAGGCAAGAGATCGTGCAAAGGAGGACACTGCAAAGGCAAACAAGAGCAACTTTACAAAGTGGTGGGAAGTCATAGATAGAAAATGGGATAAGACACTTCACTATGATTTACATGCAATAAGTAACTACTTTTAACTTTCTAACATATTCCCACTATTTTTGTTTGACAATTACTTCCTAATAATCGACTTGCAAGTCATTTCTTTAACCTAAGATATCAATACACTACCACCACCCAAAATTTGCCAGATGACGCTGATTGGTGGATGGATCACGGAACAAATTCAGGTTATGAAGCCTACGTTGCCATCCTTGAGTCAGACGACTTCAACCTCTGGATGTAAGCGATACTAGTCAACCTTTAGCTTGATCCATACCAACCAAAGGAACTAGTTAAGCTCACAAAGATTAGAGTACTTGGTGTTCTGTCACTACAACATGCGGCTGAGGTTGAAGAATCTCCAACAAATCCAAGAGAACCAGAGGGAAGAAACACGTTGGAGAGAGGAGACTGTCGGGCGACCTGTGCAATGAGAACCTCCGTTTGAAGAACCGATCGACATCGACGAAATCTTCAAGGAGGAGAACCCCCTTCATGTATGGGTGGATGCAATGAATGTCTTGGGTCAAGCCCCAGATTTTGACCCAAATGAATGCTCGTGGGCGAAAAGAGAATTGGACGGAATCCCATTGTCCGTAGAGTTTCAACTTTCCCAACCTCCTCCTAAAAGACAAAAGAAATATGTGTCCCGTGTACCAAGACCAAGTAAAGGTAAGGGGCCACTAACAAGTCCATTCGATATTGTAGATCTAGATACGATAGAAGAAGAGGAAAAGGAGGAAACCTCAAAGCCGAACGACAAAGTACAGTATCAGACTTCGAACGATTGCACTTCGAAGACAACCACTGATGATGATCCACACAGGAGTTTAAGTGGATCCTTGCAACATCGATCATCTCAAAGACGAGACTCGGGTCAAGGAAGTGAAGCCCCTCCCATTGTCTTCACTGAAGAGAAAGATTTTACATATTGCACTCAAGACAAAGACCATTCTAGCAAGTTGGCAGCTACAAACAAGGGCAAAGGAAAGCAACAACAACGACAAGCTGGCGTTGGACATACGACGAGGGCAACACAAAGGTTAGCAGATTTTCCTCGAGAATAATTCTCATATACTTCATCTCAAGCTCCATCACAAGTATGAAGTTTATACTCCCTATGCAAACATACCCCCAGCAGGATATCATGCAGCTCAACCCTCCGATGCATCGAGTTACTTGGGAGGATATGCATTAGGAGATATCCTCAATACTTGGATGTATCAGGAGGATCCTATTATAGAGGTTATGCACAACAATGGGTGCCAGTGACAATCATCTATGGCCACATAGATGAGTATCACTGATTTTTTGAGGAATATAGACAATGGTATGAGTCTTACATGTCTTGGGAAAACTATGTCCAATATTTGTACAACACCTACAATGTTTTATTTATTTTTATCATTTATTCATGTACATGACTAACTTAGGGGTAAGGTATTATCTTACCCGAGGTCCTAGATAATTTCGGGCATTTTAAGGCTGTTTTTTATTTGTTATATAATTTTTTAACCTTTCTTTACAATAAAATGGGGGAAACAGACCGGATCAGTCGGGATTGACTGGGATCGGCCTATCCGATCCGTCCAGACCCAAACCAATCTGTGTCCGATCCCCGAGTTTTCCTTCCTTGGCTGTGTTTGGTATCAATGTGACGGAAGATTTCTTGAGCAAGGCAGCTATTATCTTGGGGTGTCAGAGCGGCTCTTTCCCTCTGTCTTATCTGGGGTTGCCTTTGTCACCGAGTCAGATTAAATGTAGTGACTGGCAGTCGGTGATACAGAAATTTTAGTATCAGTTGGCTGATTAGAAGGGGCGTCTCTTGTCCTATGGAGGAAGGCTGATGCTATGTCAAGTGGTTCTTGATAGTTTGCCGATCTACTACCTATCTTTGTTCAAGATTTCGAGGACTATGGCCAAACAGCTTGAAAGTATTTGGGGGAGATTTTTCTGGGGAGGAGACTCGGACAACACTAGAAAGGGATTTCATGATATTAGTTGGGGCAGGGTGCGTAGGAGTAAGCAGAATGGTAGGTTGGGTATTAAGAGTATTAGAGACTTCAACTTGGATCTCCTGTGTAAATGGCTGTGGAAAATAAGGATGGGTCACTCTAGTCCGTGGATTAAAGTTATCAAAGGAAAGTACTGTTCAGGGAGCAAAATATGGGATTTCCGGAGACAGGTGGATGGACATGTCTCTCATGTGTGGAAAGGTATTTTGGAGACGGTAGATATCATCGTGGCTGCTACTCAAGCACATGTGGGTGATGGCAAGTCATGCTCCTTTTGGCTTGACAAATGGGCTGATTTTGTGCCTCTCTATCTGATGTTTCCTAGATTGTTTGCCATTGCTTCTGATCCTGAGGTTTTTGTGGTACAAATGATGGATATGGGGGTATGGACCCCTCGATTTAGAAGAAATCTGAGAGAAGAAGAGTTTGTGAACCTGGTAGCCCTTATAGATAAAAGGGCTGCTCCAGGGGTACACATTGGATACTTCTCAGTCGGACACATTGCATTGGTTATGGAACCATCGAGGTGTTTTCTTGGTCAGATCAATTTACACTATGATTGCAGATGGGGGATGTACGATTCCTCTTTTCTTACATATTTGGAAGCCCAAGTCCCCTCTGAAAGTAAAGATTTTGACCTGGAGGATCTCCAACAGGAAACTTCCTACAGCTGACAGATTGATCAGGTTTGGGTGTGATGTCCCTCCCACTTGCTGCCTTTGTGGGGAGGAGAATGAAGGGATTGATCACCTCTTTCTGCAGTGCTCATTCTCGTCTGAGATTTGGTCCTTGTTTCAAAGTTTCATGTGGTTAAGGACATTCAGTGCTCTGTGGTTGACTTGGTGAGCCAGTGGGCCTGCCACTTGCCCCGTAAAAGGGAAAGGCTCACGTGGTGCCTGGTTCTTCATGCTACTCTATGGGCTTTATGGACAGAGAGAAACAAAAGGATTTTTAGAAGGGAGGCTGCTTCTCGGGGCAATATTTTGTCTTTTGTCTACAGCAGGGTGAAGGAATGGATGTTAGTTAGGTGTAGAGATCATGTGGTCAATTCTTCCTTTTTTGCCCTTTTGGAAGATCATACGTGATTCACCACCTTGGTATTTTGTAGAGTGAGGTTGAAAGTTTTTTGTTCTACACTTGTAAATTCTATTTTGTTATATAATACAGTGGTACCATCCACTTTCCAAAAAAAAACTTCTAAGTGGGCACTCAAATTTGAAGCCAACCAGACACAAATAAAACCAAATAGTCGAGTACATAACATGGCATCAAATTACTAATCTTAACATATTTAATGTTTCTTATTTTCTATCATGAACATTATGCCACTATTCGTAATTACATTATAACTTTTTCCTGGTTCATTCTTAGGGCACCTATTAATCC
The DNA here is from genome assembly GCA_030544215.1 of Zantedeschia hybrid cultivar. Classification (NCBI taxonomy): domain Eukaryota; kingdom Viridiplantae; phylum Streptophyta; class Magnoliopsida; order Alismatales; family Araceae; genus Zantedeschia; species Zantedeschia hybrid cultivar. The sequence goes on from JARZZO010000015.1 coordinate 2,216,708, forward strand.
ACCTTTGGTTCTAAGCAGATTAACTTCATCAATTCATCCTGCATATCTTCCATCAGTCCATGGTCAGTTGGGATCGGGAGTAGGGCTCAAAAGTATAACCAGGGCAGTTATTAAATTCTAATCTAATTTTACCACCCAGCACCATGCAAGTCTCCTGCACTGAACAGGAATTATAAAGAAGCAAACATCCACAGAAAAAATGTGCCCAATACAAGATCAAACTGGTTTGTGTGCAGATGAAATTTACCCAAATATAGCAGTTAGCAAGCAACCAGCTGAGGTGAAAGCATATTAAAGCCACTGACTCTCCATAGAAGGCATGAATGCAGTTGCATAGTACCTCTATTTTTGTCACCACATCATATGTTGGTTTCTTATATGCCAACCTATTCCCTTCAATCTTCTCACCAGGATCATGTTTTTGCATCATTTACAACCATAAAACATAGTCAACTAATACTTTTGTTTCATTTTTATGTAAAGATAGACTGTAAGTACAATCCAATGGGTAAGAGTTCCATGCTACGTTAGAAACTGTGCTGGATCTATGTTAGAATTCCACGCTATTCAATAGCAACAATCACACAATCATAAGGTTCAATATCATTGATCCGTTTTTCTTTCAATTAATTTTTATGCGGCATGTTCATTGGCTTCTTAAGCATGCATGTTCAACGAGCAAAATTATCTAGTACCTTTCTCAATGCAACTTAAAATTACAAAATCTGTGAGGAGAATCTCAAAAGCTTGCTGTATATAAAATCCTTTTTTTCATTTGCCATCTATTTACAGATAAAATAGAATTAACAAGAAGGGGTTGGATCTTGGACAGGAACATAATAAATATTAGCTTGAGGCTGCACTCCTCAACATTTAGTTCTCAGCAGAGCTTATTGCAAGGTTATCTCCCTAGAGGTCAGGAGAGATCCCATTGGTGAGGCAGTTTTGCTTGCAATTCACTCATAAACATTCATAATTCCATGGCGTTGAAATAACTTTTGGGAGCAACACCCAGTTGAAGACCAACTGCCCCATGGAGATAGTCCATTCCGAGTTTGTCAGTTGAACATATTAAGTTCCTTTTCCTTTCAAAATTCAAGTAGAATGGTCGATCACAAGTTATGCAAGTGAACTAGATTGGAACCCATGCATCTCATTCAATAAACAATGAACTGTAAAATACGATGATACATTCATAGTAGTCAATCCCATCCCGTCCCGGCCTGTCCCGACCAGGACGTCCCATCCTAGTGAGAAAGAGGGACGGGATAGTTTCTTATATGTCCTAGTAATTGTCTCGGTCTGCCCCGGCCCATCTCAGCCTGTCCCAGCCAGTCCCGACCTATCCAAACCAGAATTTTGTATTTTAACCTGCAATTTTCCTAACCACTTTTAAGCTCCTTATAATCTTATTTTGGGGGTTCATTTGATGAATATAAACCCATAAATTCATCTATGCTTTTATTGCATTAATTTTGTGTTGTTTTCATGTTTATATGTTTATTTTCATATTATTTATTGTATACGTATGTTTAATATTTGCTAGAATTTGAATGGAAAAAATTCCGGGATGGGACACCGGAATTGTCTGGGACATTGGGATTGTCCCATCCCAGTAGAAAAGCGGGACAGGGACCAGGATGGGATTGACAACCATGGATACAATAAGAGGTGGGTTGTCACCCAAAAACTTCTCTGGTATCACCACAACATTTGCTGTACACAAGTCTCTCTATCTGAAAAGTGACACCTCTCAGTCTGCACAAAGAGTTATCTTCAATTTGTATTACATGAGTCTATAATATTTAACCCCTGGTCTTTCATTTGAAAAAAAGTAACACAATTCCATAACACTGTTTACTGAAATAATTCTCATTTAGATGTAAGTAAATTGTGTACATAAAAGAAATGTACTTTTATGCAATTATAACAATTAATAACAGAAATGTAATACAACAATTAATCCATACAAAAAGAATTTTATCAAAAACAGGTCGGTTTAAAATCAGCAAAAGAATGACACCAAAAAGGATAATTATAGAGATAAATCGGCATAGGACTGCGCTGGAAAAAGGGGTCAAGCTTTACACTCCATCCACGCACAAAAGGGGGGAATAAATAATGAAATTATCATTCGGTAAGGTATTGACAAATAAAATGGCTACTGACAAATGTTATACTAGTGTCACCATTTTAATAGTATAGAAATTGTAATATAAGAAAGTTGTCATTTACCAATATTCAAGACTAGGTTCGGAAGATTTATCCTCTTCAGACAGAATAAAGTAGACAAAATCTTCATAGCCCATTTTCCCTTCAACCTTACTGGTAAATCTCCTTGGAACCTAGAACATAATTAGAAATAATTAGAACATAAATCATCAGCAGATTTAATATCATACAAATGTCATTTAAATGTAAAGAGGAAAACTAGACCACCGGGGATAACAACAAACCTGTGAAAAAATCCTATCCACAATCCTGTAAGTAAGGGCATGGTTGCCATATCTGATCAGGTTCTCTTTATCAATCAGGAAATCATGATCCGTATCCAGCTCCCAAAACTTGCAGTATATCACATAGAAATGCTCATATGAAAAGTATCTGTAGGTATTCAGAATTTAGTGTTGGTTTGACTGTTAACATGTTCATCATATTATGCTTAAAGCAACATAAAATGAAGATGCTAAGTATCATTAAGACATCAATATCCTGCCACCCAGATTTGACATATTATATAAACCATTCTAGTCCATAAGAATCCTCAAAGTCAAGTAACTTCATAAAGTACAATTGAACCTGTCAAATATAATTACTTTGCCAATAAACAACTATGCAAGACAAAGAAGAGATATCTGCTGCCACATGGTATTGGTGAAAAGAATTAAAGGAGACAATAACTAAAACAGAAGAAGAAGAAGAAAGAATCATTTTTTAAGGTGGACAGTACTTCCTCTCTTTTTGCCTAATTGGGAGGGGAGTGTTGAGGGGGTCTTACACCATCTTGGTGTCTTTTGTTCAGGGAGCTTGTGAGTACATTGCAGGTATACTTGTACACCCCCCCCCCCCTGCCCCTTCTTTTTTATTTTTTTTGGCTATTTATACAATCATGGTACCATCCACTTTCAAAAAGGTGGATAGTACCACAATTGTAGTAAAGGTGAAAAGGGATGTACATGATTGCAAAAAGTAAAGATCACAAAAACCCTCTCTACCGAAGGACCAAGATGGTGACTCAACCAATCCCCCTCTAAAAGAGCAAAAACAGAGGAAGCATTATTATGCACGTTACATCTTATTACTCTTTCTTGAAGGTGACCTCCCAAAATACCTGAAACATGATGATGTTTGGAAGATAAAGTCCCGGTTAAAGTGAGAGCACTTATGTGGCTGATATTTGAAAAAAGAGTTATTGTAAAAGTGAAAGGTTTACCGGAACAAATGGTCCCATGATAATGACACTGTGTTCCCTCTATCATGGTCGGCCGGGGTCGGACCGGGTCGGATCGGATCGCCCGGTCCGCTCGGAATCGGAGCGGTCCGACCCGACCCCGAGCCCCGACCCAACGATCCCAGCCGGGATCGCTGGGATCGGGTGGGGGTCGGCCGGGTCGGCCGACCCCAACCCGGGTCGGTCTGGGTCGGACCGGTCCGGCCGACCCGGCCACCCAACGGCTAGTTCTGAACTAGCCGTTGGGTAGCCGTTGGGAACCCATTCAAATGGGTTCCCAACGGTTAGGAGGGGCTTCTAAGCCCCTCCAAGTCCCCCCCAAGTCCCTATAAAACCCCCTCCTACCCTTCTCTCCCTCATTCACACAAATTCTCATTTCTCTCTCTCTCTAAATTCTAAAACTTCTCTCTCTCTCTCTCTCTAAGCTCTCATACTCTCTCAAAGACTCAAAGCTCTCTTAACTTCTTTCTCTCCAAACTTCCAAAGCTCTCTAGAGTTCTAAACTCTAAAGGACGGACCGACGGACTACATCAAATTTTTTTCATCATATTATTTTTATTGCATTTTAATTTTTCTCTCTAACCTCTTTTTGTCTTTGTAGCTTTATTTCTCATTGTCTCTCACTCTCCCTCGAGGTATGATATGAAATCTCACTCTCTTTCTCTATGTTTTTTCTTATTTCTCACCATTTCTCTTTATGTAATTAGTTAATTACTAATTATCTCTTTCCCTATTAATATATTTTTTATTTTTAAAGATGTCGACTTCTGAGCATAATGAGGCCACATCTGTCACCTCTCGTGGTGACCCGGGATGGAACCACTGCACCGTCGTAGACATGGCTTCACGCAAAGTCAAATGCAACTACTGCAGTCGGATTATTTCGGGTGGAGTTTTTCGTCTAAAACAACATATTGGGGGTGTCAAAGGAGAAGTGAAGGCTTGTACTGCTGCACCACTAGAGGTAAAAAATCAATTCAAAAATTACCTACGACAAAGAGAGTTGGAAAAAGGAGCAGCATCAACGATGAGAGGCCAAATTAGGGAAGAAATGACACGGCCCTCAGGTCAAGGTATTCATATTCACCCTCCGGGAGATAGATCTCGGGAGGGAGACATAGACCCTACCAGAAGGAGATCTACTGCATTTGAAGACTTCTCTCGAGGTATTATTTGATTTAAAATTTTCAATTAATTATTTACTTCTTTATACTTCATCTCGATTAAATTAGTCTAATCATCTATTTTAATTTAAAGATGATATACGTCGAGCCATGGACGAAAGTAGACGATCTTTTGCTGATGAGGATGTGTATAGACGCACCGGTCGACACGTTGGGCAAGGGAGTGGATCCGGACATGGATCCAACGAGGAGGAAATTCATGACTTGACTAGGGACAATGATCCTAGAGTGGGTCCTATAGATGCTTTCCTAACAAGACGGAGAGGTAGACAACCATCAATCACAGCTGCTATGAAGAACCTGAAGGTATGCAAGGAGAAGATTGGCCGTGCTGTTTCGAGATGGTTTGTTTATAACAGTGTACCTGCCAATGCTGCAAAGGGTCCTTATTGGGAGGACATGATTGAGACTATTGGAGATGTGGGTAAGGGTATTCCTGGACCAACCCCCAAGGAGATATACAACACTTATCTTCCTCAAGAGGTAAGTGATCTCCAGGAGTATATCAAGTCGTTTGAGCGAATTTGGGATGAAAGAGGATGCACAATAATGACAGATGGCTGGACAGGAGAGTACATTGAATTAGTTTAACATATTTAGAAATTAGAATCTTAGATTAACAGATTATATTTTTAGTTAATTTAGACATTCGCTAACATCTATAACATTATTTGAATAGGAATTACGAGAAGAAGTATGATTAACTTCCTTATATACTGTCAAGCTGGGACTGTATTTTGGAAGTCCGTAGATGCTAGTGGAAAGGTAAAGAATGCTGAATATCTTTTCAAGTTAATTGATGACATTGTGGAACAGGTGGGAGAAGATCGGGTTGTCCAAGTTGTAACAGATAATGCAGCTTCATATAAAGCTGCTGGCCATATGTTAATGGAGAAGAGGCCACATCTATATTGACTTCCTTGCTCTGCTCATTCCCTAGATTTGATGCTAGAAGATATTGGGAAAGATGTCAAAATTACTGAAACAGTGAAGTCAGCCCAATTCATCACATCCTATATCTACAACCATAACTATGTGCTCACGTTGATGCGTGAACACACTGGACAGAGGGAGTTACTACGTCCTGGGGTAACTCGTTTCGCCTCCACATACATTTCCTTGGAGAGTATACAATCACAAAAACGCCCCTTGAAGCAGATGATTTCAAGTAAAGGATGGGAGGATTGGATGACAAGGCACGCGAAGCATGATGCTAGAGACAAGGGGAAGCAGGTTGAGGACTTGATTGAGAGCCGAGAGTATTGGAAGGATATAAAGATGATCTTGAGCGTAGTTGAACCTCTTGTGCGGGTTCTGAGGATGGTGGATGGAGATAAGAAGGCCACAATGGGATATTTATATGAAGCTATGGACCGTGCAAAGGAAGACATTGCTAGGGCCAACAAAAATACATACAGAAAGTGGTGGGATATTATAGATGCAAGATGGGATAGGACACTCCACCATGACTTGCATGCGGCAGGTAACAAAATAAGTCAATCCATATTGGTCGCCATTTTATTTCCTATAAGTTTTATTTCATTTTTAATTTATTTGTCAATTCTTTAGGTCATTTCTTCAACCCAAGATACCAATATAGCTATGCTACTCAACATGCGCCCAATGATGAAGAAGTACTCCGTGGGACTCAAAATGTAATTCGGCGTTTGTTACATGATGATGATCGAGCTATCATAGCATGCAACAAAATGCATCACTATAGGCTCCGGACATTACATTTTGGTACTCATCGTGCTCAACGGGCAGTCATGTTGCTTTCACCAGGTATTTAGAATTTTACACATAACTATTACTTTCAAAAAATTGTTATCAACTTATCATGCATAGGCTTTACAAATTACAATACTAATTGTTAGTTGGATCATTATGGAATTACAGCTGATTGGTGGATGGATCATGGGAAGGCTCCAGGTTATGAAGATCTTGCTTATGTTGCTATCCGTGTATTGAGCCAAACCACCTCCTCTTCTGGCTGTGAGAGGAACTGGTCTACATTTAGCTTGATACACACCAAGCAAAGGAACCGATTAAGCTCAGCGAGATTAGAGCAATTGGTCTTTTGCCACTACAACATGCGCTTGAAATTAAAGAATCTTCAAAAAATTCAAGAGAACCAAAGAGAAGAAGAACGATGGAGAGATGAAGTTGCTGGAAGACCGGTGCAAGCAGAACAACAAGTTGAGGAACCAATCGATCTGGACGAGATATTTGAGGAGCAGAACCCATTGAATGCATGGGTGGATGCAAGGAATGTTTCGAGTCCATCAGAATTCGATCCAAACGATCGGTCATGGGCAGAAGGACAATTAGATGGTGTCCCCTTGTCCGTTGAGTTTCAACTTCCACCTCCTTCAAAACGGCAAAAGAAATCCACCCCACAAAGTTCAGGTAAGGGTAAAGGCAAACTAATGGATGTTGATATTGCAGATTTAGAAACTGTACAAGAAGATGAGTCAGACGAGACACCAGAGCCGAGCGACAAGGTCGTTTACCAAACTTCAGACGACTCTACTTCGGCAACGACTACCCCTGACGATGACGATGATGATCCACATGGAAGTCAAGGTGGATCCTTGCAACAACGGTCATCTCGAGGACGTGGAGGATCAAGTCAACATGGTGAAGCTCCTCCAATGATTTTCACAGGAGAGCAAGAATTTACGCATGCTACGCAGGATGCCGACCACTCCAGTAGGTTGGCTAAGGGCACATCAGCAACAAATAAAGGCAAAGGGAAACAACAACAAGAGCTCCTAAAGAGAACATCCTCTCAAGAGCATTCGTCTGATGCATCCTCTCAAGTTCCATTAGATGGTTATAGTCCTTATGGATATCCAGGTACATATTATCAACATCCACCACCCTATAATGCATCGAGTTACTTAGGAGGATATCCCACTTATCCTCCAACTTCAGATATTTCCTCTTATCAATCCTCAACCTCAGAAGATCTTATCATGAGCCAAAGACACAAGGATGGATACCGGTGACAATAATCTACCCATTCACAGATGAGTATAACCGATTTGTACAGGAATATGAACAATGTTACCAAGCTTATATGTCTTGGGCTGATTATGTGCAACATTTGTATAGCACCTACAATGTAAGGCTAGAATAAATGTATGTCTACTTGTTCTGTCACTTTGTGTGAGTTTTTTTTTTTATTATCATGTAATACTTAGGGGTAAGGTTTTATGTCCCCCCCATGTATTGTATTCAAGTTTTTTTCAAAGTTAATAAAAATTCAAGGGCTTACCCAAGGTCCTAGATAAGTTTTGGGTAAATATAATTTTTCCTGATTTTTTGAATTTTTTTCTTATTTTTTGGACTTGTTTTTCTATTTTTTCCCTATTTTCTTCTATTTTTTCCCCTTTTTATAAATTGGATCGGCCAAACCGGTCCCGGCTCGGTCCGACCGGTTTGGGATCGGATCGGATCGTCCGATCCACTTGGTCAGGACCGGACCGATCCGAGTCCGACCCCCGAGTTGGCCTACCTTGCCTCTATGTGGTATTGATGCTGAAGATGTGGATAATCTAACAGTGAGTTGTACAGTAAGGACGTTTGGAATACATTTGGGAAGCTTCTCCACTTTCATACCAATTTCCAAAATGTTATGGAAATGTGGTTCTTCAAGAATCTGCGGACTTACAACGAAACATCAGCAAATGAAGGATGTTCCATCTTCTACCTCATGTAGTTTGCTGGTAGTATTTGGTGTGAAAGGAATGAAGTGATTTTCCGGGAAATCAAATTTATATTAACAGTTTCCTTAGAGCACTGTCTTTTTTGTATCATTGGTGTCGTCACATTCTGGGAATTCCAGCAGATTGATGGGACAAGGTTTTCAAGTCTCTCCAATTTTTTTTAACTTTATTTTCTTGGGTAGGGATCTCTCCTACCCTGCTGATCGTACTTCCCATGGTTGTCAAGGCACGAAGGCGACCTAAGGCATTCTCGGGGCACCTAACCGCTTAGGCGTTAAGACGCCTTCTTAGACTTTGACTTAGCCGCCTTCCTTATGTGACAGAGGGGGAGAGAGAGAGTGTGACAAAGGGTGAGAGAGAGTGCAAGAGGTCAGAGAGAGACAAACAATGGGGACAAAGAGGGCTTTGGCCCTATGAGTTGTGTGTGTGACACCGGGGGGGGGGGGGGGGGGGGGGGGGGGGGGGGAGAGAGAGAGAGAGTCAGACACAAAGAGGGCGTCGGCCTGTCCCTATATGAGAGAGTGGGTAGGTGGGTGTGGGTGGTGTGTGTGTGTGTGTGTGTGAGAGAGAGAGAGAGAAGTCGGTCATGTGTGAGTGGCTGTGTGTGATTGTGCAACTGTGGGAGAGAGAGAGAGAGAGCTGGGGGGCATCAGCACTGTGTGAGTGCTTGTCTGCGACAGTGTATGTGAGCGGGGGGTGAAGAGAGAGAGAGAGAGAGAGACATCGGCCCTGCGACTGTAAGACGAGGTGTGTGCGTGTGCGTGTGAGAGAGAGAGAGAGAGAAGGGTTAGGCTTATCTATGATAGAGAGAGAGAGCACTCACCGGAGGCTGGCGCTGGAGACCGGACGCCAAAAGCGGGCGCTTGGCCAACCTTTTTGTTGGAATGAGAAAGGTGTTGCTGCACCTTGTGGATCCAAAGGCACCTTGGCGCCTTGACAATTATGGTACTTCACCTATTTATGCTTAATTAGATTGGTGGTACAATCCATATTTACTTTCAAAAAAAAATATTATGCACATTACAAAAGAACCTCACCCACTCTCTCACTCTATTGCATATAAGTGCCACCACTCTATCCAGAACACAAGCTTTCCTCTTGAAGATCCTTTTGTTCCTCTCGCCCCAAATGGCCAAAAGTGTGGCATGGAGGATTAACCACCAGACAATGTGGTCTTTGTTTGGAGCCACTAAGGATGGCTAGAGATGAAGGAGCATGTCTACCTTGTCCGTCTCTCTCCTCCCTTGACAAACATTGGATGTCATGGGGAGCCAAGCAAAGCTACTCCCATGAACAAATGATCAAGATTGTCATCCTCCTCTCAACACAAGGAGCATAAGAAGCATGCCGCACGTGGGAAGTCTACCCATAGAGATCCTCCACACCAAGACCTTAACCTTTATAAGGGATTTGGGATACCAAGACTGAAGGAAGGGAATCTTAGTGCCACCATTTGCAATTATGTGGCACACATCTATTGATAGGTTCCCAAGGCACTCCACCCCCCACACCGAGTAGTCTTGAGAGGAAGCGTCTAACACAGTCTGACAACATGGACAATAGAGCAGCCTAGTTGCCTAGTTTTGAATCTTTTCTTCCTCCACAGCCTGCCTGAAGGAAGGAACACATCCCCCTCTAATAAGGGCATGATATTCTCTCACCTGCCTTATCACCGCCCCACGTGTTGTAGTAAATCCTAACGAGCCTGTAATAAGCAATGTACAGTGGTACTGAACCACACCACTTATCCAACTAGAACAAACATTGTTGGCTGTCAACAAGGTAGACATGGGTAGCAACAAGAATGATATCTGTGAGCACGAAGAATGCGTCTCCGAACATGAGAAACATTATACATTACCTACAAATAGACATCCCAAACCCTCGTCTTGGAGTCATATTTCTCTCTTGCCACCTCTAGCCAAAGTCCCAAGCATGCCATGCCAAGCTTTCATAGCCATTTAGAAGGGAGAGCTAGACTGAAATCATGAATGTCCTTGATTCCCAAGCCTCCATTTTCCTTGCTTTTGCCTATGCTTCCCAAACAAACCTCATGGCTACCTCCCCTAGAAGCCTCTCAATTGCCCTTCCACAAAAATCTGCTTCGTATAGCTTCAAGCTTCCCAACTACTGACTTTGGAATCCTGAACATTGACAGTAAGTAGATAGAGAAAACATCCAAAACATGCTTGCAAAGCCACCAGCTCCCCAACTCCCCCCTCCCCAAGGTATAGGAGCCTATCTCTCCACCCCACCAAGCAAGAATGGAACTTGTGGACCACCGTAGTTGCCAAGGCAGCACGGCGATCCAAGGCGTACTTGGGGTCCTTGAGCGCTTAGGCACCTGCTTAATTGGCCCCAAGGCGGTGCCTTCACAATCAAGTGGTGGGGGTAAGGGGGGAGGGAGTGATATTCACAAATATGGAGACAAACACGTGAAGAGAAGGAAGAAGAAAGAACTGACATCCAGAAAACTCAAGAAGGGGAAGAGGGTGCTTATTCCCTAATCATGGCAAGTGAAGCATGTTGCCTCATCATGGCCATCATAGTGAGAGGAGAAAAATATAGGAGTTTCTCATCGTTAACGTCAAGATTGGTTCGCGAGGAGGAATGATCTGAAAGACCACAAGGAAGATGAAATAATGAGGAAAACGTGATGAAAGGGGGCCAATCATCCACACAATCCTATTTATAATAGGATTGAGTCTCAATGAAAATTTGATTAGCCCTTGAACTAGCCTAGGAATTGCTTAGGCGTGTTACGCGCTCCTAAACACACTTAGGCGGTGCCTAGTCATGCTTTTTTTCAAGGCCCAATAAAGCATTTAACTGCCTAGGCCTTGAAAATAGGCCTTGTCGCCTAGACATAAGCCTTGACCTTGTCGCCTAGACATAAGCCTCGACAATTATGTGGACCATGTCTGCCAATCACTACATCTGATAGATCCCAGCGAAAGTGGAAGCAAATAGGTGATCGAGAAGGACACCTATCTGGCACCCCAGAATGAAGGCCACCCTACACAAGGCCCTGTCAGCCATATTAATACCAAAGACTGGGCTCTTCTAGAAATTCACTCTGAAACCGCCAACCTCGTCTAACATCACCAACATAAGCCTGGCAAGCAGAAGCTGGTTCTCCTCCCAGAATAAGAAGAGAACAGTGTCACCTGCATACTGAATATGTGTGACTTGCCTCCTCAATGAGCATGCCAAGAAGCCAAATATAAGATTGGCACTTAGCAGCCTCATCCCTCGTCCACATCTTAGAGGTAGGTACTCCACTTATGAGGATGGCAAAGGAGGCTTAAGAGTTGCAAGCCCTAACCCAAGAAGAAAGAACCATATACATAAATGATTATCAAAAGTTTATATGCAATTAAAAATAATCGGCATACCTACCTTGACAGTAGCATGTTTTGCAAGATGGACCAATTCCAATCTGATTCGACCAATTTGGATCAAGATAAGCCATTGCCGATCCGATTTCAAGGGAGAAATCCAATCCTTAATTTAAAAAAGAAGGGAAAAAAATAAGGGACAACTTGAATTGGCTATCAGCTGATCCAATTCTGCAATCCAAGGACAACGGGTGACATACACCACATGAGGTACATAGGTATCAGAGGACGCCAGGAAGGAAATTTTGTTAACAGTAAATGCACATCACATCACATTCGAAGTTGTCTGATCCCATCCCTCTCCAACTCCATAAGCGCCAAAACCATAGTTTTTTTTTTTCTGGAAGGATACATAAGACAAACTTATACAAAAAACAATATTGGAAAATTTTACAGATTGAAGTACTACAACATTCATCTTGTAGGAAAAACCGGAAGGGGGGACCTCATATATACACAGGTATTTGACAGAGATTTTCCAAAGAGGTACAACGTTCAAGGAACCTGTGTGTACTTTGAGAACTTTTTGTTTGGGGTTTATGCAACTAATAACTAAAAGATTTTGTATTTGTGGACAACCCCAGGAAAGGACCTGAGAGGGGGCGAGAGCGGGGATAGTGGAGAGGGAGGATCATGGGGATGGGCGGTAGTGCAGGGCAGAAGATTTCAGAGAGCCTCCTCCTCATCTCCGTCTCACCAGAGAGGGGCTCCCGCCAGGATCCGGTGGAGGCCAACGGTATGCCTGAGATGTATGGGCAAGGGTCATAGAGCGAGTTCTTGCAGGGAAGCAATATGTTGCCTTCGTTGCAAACGCGTGGAGCATAGGAGACGGGCTTGCCCGTTTCTCCCAGAGAAGAAGAAAGCCGGGGGTAGCTGTGCAGGGGACATGAGGAAGAATCCTCTGAGGTCTGGAGCTTCTCTCTCTGTCCCGCCCACTGTAGTGCCTTGGTCGCCGGAGGTGGGAGCAACGAGAGGGTGGCTGGAGGATTCAGTAGTGGAGTCTGCTATTAACCCATCAGTGAGAATCTCCAGGTTAGTTTTGCTGTCCAGTCTTCGTAAACGGTGGCCAAAGGTTCCGAGATGGAGTGTTAAAGAAATTGGAGCTGCCGGTTTCCTTGTTAGAGCCGAAGAAGTCTCTTGGAAGCTTGAAGTTTGCTCTGCTCGTTCTCTGATGTTTGAGAATTGTCACCTCCAATTCTCTCCTTGGAAGCCTTCTATTGGGACCTTCCCGGCTTCAGAAGGCCTCAAGGTTTGGTGCTGTCTGAAGGGGATCCCATTCCATCTCTGGAATGTGGATACCTTTCAGGTGATCATCTCCCACTTTGGCATTCTCAGAAGTGTTGACGGAGGTGCGTTCAGAGGTGAAAGTCTTGAGTTTGCCAGTGTTCTGGTGGAAGTTGGTCAGGTTGCCGCTATTCCTGACAGAGTCAAGATCATCGTAGGAGGTTCTGTCTTCTGGGTGTTCATCTCTGCGATGGTAGGACAGCAGGATGTGAATCCTCAGGCCAAGGAGCTTGCCCAGTATACTTGGGCTGAAGTTGTGGCAGAATACAGAAGCTACCGGAAGAACATCTGGAAGGGTTACAGGGGCTCCGGGGAAGTTAGTGGTAGCCACTCGGGAAGGACCGAGTCCCGAGTCTGGCCCAGTACTACAGATTCAACTGAGTCAGGAGGACAGGAAGCGGAGCTTAGAGGGAAGGGCAAGGTATGATGGGACCGGGGGCTCGAGGCAGTTCTAGGAGCAGGGGATCTTAGGCGCAGGACCTATTTTTGTGGTTGAAGACTGTCTATTGGCTGCAGAGGTGGTGGATGTGGCGTTATTTGAGGCGACGGTGTCAGGCATGATCACGTCTGTTTCCAAGGGAAGTTGTTGCATGGCAATGAGGAGGTCTGATCAGGATGGAATGGGCAGGGAAGATCAACAGTCCCGATTGGTACCGGGTTTTTTGAGCTGCATCGGGGACCCGATTAACGATCTCGATCCGAAGTCTTCGGATCCCAACTTAATCAAAGACTGATCCAGCACACTGCTTTGCCTGCGGTGGGTTCGAACCGGTGCCCATCGAACCATTGTCTTCTTCCTTCAATCCTTAACACTGTTCACCTGAGCCGAGGACAGAGTATCGGATCGGCACGTCTTGATCATCTTCCGCCCGTCCCTCCTCACCACCTTGAGGCTCTTTGTGATAAGCTTGGCTTTCCCTGTCAGGAGTCAATCCCGATTCCCATAAGGGAGGAGGGAGCATTGCTCCAGAAGGCGCAGAAGGTGATAGACACTGGAGATGGTATATCTCACATATATCCTGCTTTGGAGGATCTGCCACCGGATATTGGCAAGTCTGATGCTCTTGTGAGGTGGGATAACTATAGTGATCATGCTGAGACTCTGCTTGAGGACCAAGGAGAGTTCATTCCTATTGAGTCAGATCCGGACCCGCTAGAAGTGGTGCTTGCAGTTTCAGAGGATACTTGGATTGATGAGATTCTACAGTTTGGGAGACGAATAGGGGTATCATTCCAGGGTCGTGAAGATAGCATTGTGAGTTTTCTGAAGAAACTTAAAAGGAGCGATGCTCTTCAAAATTCTGCAGAGAGGAAAGGGCAAGGAGGAGGCATAAAGATTGGAAAATGTGAAGTTGACTTTGTTAGAAGTAATGAAATTGTTGACTCTCAGAGGAAAAAAAGGGAAAATGGTGGTGAATCAGGACAGTCAGCTATGAAGCTGCTATCATGGAGCATTTGAGGCCATAACACCGACTGTAAAAAGAGGGTTGTTAAGGATTATATTAGGAATCTTCAAGTTGATTGTGTTTGTATTCAAGAAACCAAGCTGAGGATTATGGATGATCCTTTATTGAAAATGCTGGGGGTGCTGTTATGACGAGTTATGCCATCTGTCCAACAGAAGGGGCTAAAGGGGGCCAATTGATTCTGTGGAATGACAGAAGAATTAAAGGTGTTGTGAAAGATGTGGGTGATTTTTCAGTATCAGTGAGCTTTGTCAGCAACTGTGGCAGCAAGAACTGGGTAGCTACTTCAGTGTATGGACCTCATAATGACCAGCAGAGACCATTTTTTTCAGGAACTTAGTAGGCTGCGAGGATTGTTCCAAGGTGCTTGGTGCATTATAGGTGATTTCAACTGTATTAGATTCCCTTGGGAGAGGACTGGGAACAAGAATTGGAATAGAGAAATGGATAGCTTCAATCTATGGATTAGGGAGAATGAAATGATAGATTTAGAGCTCCCTACTAGAAGATTTACATGGTCCAACTTTCAGATCAACAGAATTCAATCTAGAATTGATAGAGCTCTCATTTCTACAGAGTGGTTGAATTGGCTTCCAAGCACATATTCGAAGGGGCTGAATAGAATGGTCTCAGACCATATCCCCTTACTTCTAATGACAGGAGAAGAAGGTAAAAGACCAAGGATCTTCAGCTATGAACTTGCCTGGCATAAACAGGAAGGTTTCAAAGAGTTAATGATAAAGTGGTGGACAGAACCGCCAGCAACTAATCATGCTGCATCTTCTTTCCTGATGAAGCTGAGATGGGTTAGGAGATGCATCAAACAATGGGCAAATCAGACTTATGGGAAAGCCAATGAGAGAAGGCAAGAACGTTTGCAGTTGATTGAGGGACTAGAAGCCAAAAGTGAACAAGAGTTTTTGTCCAGTGAAGAAGAACAAGTATCTAGAGGTTTCAAATTGCAATACTACGACTGGCTGAACCAGGAAGAGATTAGGTGGAAACAAAGGGCAAAAGAATTCTGGTTGAAGGAGGGGGACAAAAATACTTCATTCTTTCATGTGGTGGCCAGTGCAAACAAGAGATCCTCAAGGATTGATCATATAAAAGTGGAAGATGTTGTAGTTGACAAGAATAAGGAAATCATGGAGCATTTTGTCAGATTTTCTGAACAACTTTTCTGTGAAGACAACCTTTCCAGGCCTTACTTGGAGGAAGGAGTTCTTCCCAAGCTGGAGGTGAATATAGCGGATGAATTGTGCAGTCCAATCCAAGTGGAGGAGGTCAAAGAAGCCATTTTCAGCATGGATCCTAATAAATCATCAAGTCCCGATGGTTTTTCTCTTGGTTTTTATGAATTTTTTTGGGATCTAATCAACGATGATTTGATGAAAGTATTGGAATTCCAGGATTACCCATCTAACATCAAATGCTTCAATTCCACTCATATTGCCCTCATTCCGAAAGTAGAAGGTGTTGTTAGGTTGACTGATTTCAGACCTATTAGCCTGTTAAATGGATGCTACAAAATCATCAATAAGATTTTGGCAACTATAATTAAAAAGGTCACGGAAATATTGGTTGATAAGAACCAATCTGCATTTATGGAGGGACAGTATATCCTGGATAGAGGGACGGTATATCCTGGATAACTACATGACTGCATTTGAAGTCATCCATTATCAAAGGAGCAGAAATAATAAAGGAGCCCTATTGAAGCTTGACTTCGAGAAGGCATTTGACAGAATTAGTTGGCAGTGCATCAGCAAGACTTTGGAGCTTATGGGATTTAAGCAGAAACGGATTGATTGGGTTTTGTACTGTATTTCATCAGCCAGATTCTCAATTTTGATTAATGGGGAACCTTGTGGTTATTTTAGTAGAACTAGAGGGCTGAGACAAGGGGACCCCTTATCCCCATCTTTATTCATTCTTGTTGGTCAGATTTTCAGTTCTCTGTGGAACAAAGCAGCTCAGTTGGGATTAGTTGATGGATTCAGGTTTGGAAGGAATACTCCTCATTTGTCTCATTTGCAGTTTGCGGACAACACTCTTTATTTTCACCTCCGGGAGTCAGATCTTTATGCAGAAGATCAGTAATTTGCTTCTTCTAATTGAGCTTATTACAGGGCTCAAAATCAATTATGGCAAATCTGAAGTGGTTGGTGTTAATATGTCTGATGAAAATCTGAAGGGTATTGCTGATCTTTTGGGTTGTTCATGTTCTAAATTCCCTATCAGATATTTAGGATTGCCTTTAACTGATGGAGCCATCAAAGTTAGGGACTGGGATCCCCGGGTGAAGAGGTCTGAAAACTCACTGGAAGGCTGGAAAGGGAGATATCTCTCAGCAGGTGGCAGATTGATTCTCTCTAAAACAGTCTTATCCTCTCTGGGAACATATTATATGTCTATTTTCAAAGTCCCGAAAACTATTGAAAGAATCATTGGAAAGGCTAGAAGCCACTTCTTTTGGTCTGGAGGAAAAAGAGAAAAAGAGGGTATGCACCTGGTAAGGTGGGGCAATGTGTGTAAAAGTAAAGATCAAGGGGGGATTGGCCTTAATTAGTATCAATACCTTCAACAATGCACTGTTAGCAAAGTGGCTATGGAGGCTTGGGGAATCACCTAATCCACTGTGGACAGTAGTGGTCAGGAAGAAGTATTTTCAAAATGCTAGTATATGGGTTTTGCATGCTTCATCAAGCCATAACTTGTCCTTCATATGGAAGCATATTCTCAAGTCCTCGGATATTCTTTCTGTTTCCTTTGATTTCAAGATAAGAAATGGGAAGGATATTAGATTTTGGAAGGACAAGTGGTATTCTGACTTGCAGCTACAGAGACGATTCCCAGACTTGTTCAACATTGTTCAGAATTCTGAAACTTCAGTCTCTCAAGTGATCTCCTGTATCAGATCAGATCGGTGGAATGACCTACTGAGAAGAAATCCAACGGATGATGAATTTGAAGAGCTTATTTCTCTACTCAACCTTGCATATGAGATCTCATTATCTTCTGACCACAATGATATAAGGTTGTGGAGATGGAGAATAGATGGACATTTTTCAGTCAACTCCCTGGTGAACCTCCTTGATGATGGAGGCTGTTCAGTGTGGTGGAAGGAATTGGTATGGCATAGGTATTTTCCTAACAAAATAAAGGTGTTTCTCTGGAAGATTGCTTGGAATAGACTTCCTACTGGTCAAAGAATGAGGAAGTTGAATCAAGCTATTGATTCAAAATGTTCCTTCTGTGCTATGTTTGGGGAAGATCAAGTTCATCTGTTTTCCACCTGTGGTATTACCAATGTGCAGTGGAACATCCTTTGTAGAGTGTTGGGTGCTACGTGGGTGGAACAGTCTTCTGTCTTGGACTTGCTGAAATGGTGGAGGGGATTATGCCCTAAGCTTGAGTACAAGGAACTGTGGGACCTGTTTTGTCCTGCCTTCATGTGCGCTGTGTGTCTTGCTAGAAACAAGAGGAAATTCAGTGATGATTTTACTAGTGCTGCTGATATTCTGAACAGAACTTTGCACCTGGTGGAAGACTGGGGGAGGTCAGCCTCACTAATTGTGGATCACAATCATGAATTGTTGTTGAAGGCAAGAGAATGGAAGAACCTAATCTTATGACTCTACTTACGGTTATGGCTTTATTTTCTCAATAAAGCAGCCTTTAAGTTCCTTGTACATTGTTGCTTTGTTGTTTATTGGGTTTGGACCCGGAGTAGTGTTTTCTTTTGGGTCCAGGTTGGTTTCTTTTTGTTGTATGGGTAACCTTTTGTTGTAATGGTGGCAGATTTAGTCCTCTGCCTAGGTTTACCCTTCTTCTTGTATCTCTTTCACAATCTTAATGAATTGTGACAATTTTGTCACCTTCAAAAAAAAAAACCTGTATTGTACATATTTACATATAACCCCCTTAACTATGATGTTTATTTTGAATTTAACCTAAGTTAAAACATTGTTACTCCGCATAAAATATGTGGGGGCTATTAAATAAGGATACCAGTGATACCCTCAATTAAAGTACAATCACCTTCCAAACAGCACATTGTGCTCTATAGCTGAAAAAACCTCTAAACATATGGATGTGATAATAATCAAAATCACTATGCCATTTCCCAAAGAAATGTTGCATTCAACCTACTCACAAGTTACTTGATGAGGAGCACTTTTGGTATTTTACCATATCTAGATGTTTACAGATTTTTCCAACTAGAGCACAATGTACTGTCCAAAAGGTGTTTGTACCTTAAGCGAAGGTATTATTGGTATTTTCATTTATTAGCCATCAGTGCCTCACCAATGATATAATTTTCTATACCAGATAACAGTACTTTTAACTCATAAAATTCAAAATAAACAGCATAGTTAATGGGTTATATGAAAATACATATCATACAAGAGATTATCTACAAATACAGAATATTTTAGGGAGTTATTTGCTAAAACTCCAAAAGTTAAGGAGGCTATATGCAACTACGTATCATAGAAGGGGTTATCCCAAAAAAACAGAGTTTAGCTTGCTGCACTGCCAGACTGTTCTACACAGCCTGGTGGTGCTTTTAATTTAAAAAAAATGAAAAAAAAATTGAAGGCCCCCAAACCCGATCTGTGTGGCCGTACAATCCGATCTTGGATCAGACACCCCAAAAGAAAGATGAAAAACCAAAAACGTGCCCCAATGAACGGTAAAAAATAGTATTTAAAAAAAACACCATTTTTACTGTTCATTGGGACTCAGTTTTTTTATTTTTACTGTTCGATCCAAGATCGGACTGTATGGTCATGTAGGGCACCTGTTCGATCCAAGATCGGACTGTATGGTCATGTAGGGCACCATAGGGCCCTCCAAAGAAAAAAAAAATAAAAAAATAAAAAAAAATAAAAAAAATAAAAGCACCATCAGGCAGTGTAGAACCACCTGGCTGCAGCAAGTTAAACTCAAAAACAAAAGCAAAGCAAAGCATAAAAGTCCCTCACGCAATTGGCCTCTAAGCCCCTCCAAGGTACCAGGCTTTTTCCCCTCAGATGCTGGATGACTTTTTAGAATTAGCTTCCGAGTTGCAGAGTCCTGTTTATGAAGTGGACCTATTAATGATTTGATTCACTGTTTTCTGAATATCAGGGACTCGTAATTGTGCAAGCATGTCTTGAAATCCTAACCCTCAGTTCCCAAATCCATAGATCAACATATTGCCAAGTGCAGCCAGCCAGTTTACCTTTTGGGGTATGCAAAGTTGCCTTTTTCCGCGTTTTTTAGGTGGCTCAAAGCAAAATTATCATAAGAATACCAAAGAGTGGGAATGCTCCACAACAATATCCATGGAACCTGATTGATGATAAGCTTGTCTGGAAATCCTAACCCTGATAAGATTCCCAATCCCTAACCCCAACATATTACCAACCCCAGAGAGTGCTGGACATGTTGGTGTCCTTTAGTTCCCAAACCTGTCTTAACCTGTCTTTTATCTAATCAAAGAAGGAATCTACATGCAACCCAGATACCTAAAAGGGCAAACGAAAAAAGGCCATCCAATACACAATAAAACAAGGGGAAGAAATATGGTCAATTATCAAAAACCATCCTCCAGAATCACCACCTGAACCAGATTCCAGGTCAAATTTTAATCTTAGATCAATATATATTTATCCAAAGTTAATACGAACAGAAACCCAAAGGCCTGAAAGTTCTTTTACGGATGTCCAAAATTCAGAATGGGTACTGAATATTTCCTAATCAAAGTTTCCAACAACATTCTCATGGTAAATATTATATACATAGTATAGCATACAAACTATAATGGGCTATATGCATATACTATACCATATAGACGTTATCCCTCTTTTTTCTAAAATTCTTGTAGTCCCTCTTAGAAGTTCAGTTTCTGATGAATTAAGGAAATATGTCATTCATATCCAAAACAGAAAGCAGCGGAACCAGACTCTTACTGTACCCTGTTCATGTCCTACCCTGCTAATGATTAAAAAAAATCCAACTTCCAAAGAAAAAACAGTGAACACAACCCTACATTTTATGCTATCTTTTGTGTTGCATGCATCTATCTCACTGGATAGCTTCCACATGTTCAAGAAACAACTGTTAAATTGTGCCACATGATGTTTTAGTAAGCAATACAAACCTCAATACTTTGTTGATGTCATCTTCCTCATCTGCATGTTGCATTGCAGCAATTAGATTTCCCCGTTTCAGCTCCCTGAGGGTAAGATGACCATTCCCAGCTCTATTCATGTAGTAAAATATTCGATATATAACTGTTTCCGCTGGATCCATAGCAAAAATCTTTAATCAAAACCAGCAATATCGTACAGTGATGTCATAGTGATACAAAACATGATAAAGAATTGCATGCTCCAAATAGGCAAAACATTAAGTTGCAACAGGTTAAAGATGTGAAAACATTAACCATGTATATTTTCAGGAATCTGTATACAGCAGGGGGAGTGTGATCTAATCAGGACAAAAGCCAGGTTTTGGTTAAGCTTGGTTGTCATCATCAGATAATCTGGGTTTTAGCAAATCTTTTGTATAGCCCAGGTTTCTGTAAGGGTGTTCCTTTTATGTTTTGGTAAGAGTCCGGAATGAAAGTAAGGGTGATCATTTGACTTTTGAATTTATGGGGCATACTAGTGAAGAATGAAATTAACAACTTTGCTCCAACAGGGTTCCTTGAAAAAGGACTATTTCCACTTTGATTTTCAGGATACGGAGAAGGGGTCATCTTATAACTAAATAATTTGATGCTGTCATCCAGTCCAATCTTTGCCATGGTTTGTCATCTCTTCTGAGATCTCTCAAGAATCTCCGTCTCTCCATGGGTTCCGAGATGTATCTCAACCGAGATCAAGAATAAGAGTGATATAGGAGAAGAGTAATGAAAATGAATAGGATAGAGGAGGAGGAGGAGGAGGAGCAGAAGAGGGGAAGGAGGAGAGGAGAAGGCCGATAGAGGAGGGCACGAGGACAACGACGCTGGAGGAGTTTTCAACCACATTTAGATGGCATTAGATTCAAGAAAGCAATCATTGTTCACCTTCCAAAAAAAGAAAGCAATCATTGTATGTGTAAACATGTTTTTTTTTTGCATGTTTATTGCGATTATGGTGTTAATTTAATCATATTGAATGTCCACATACATGTCCCGAGATTTTGCCCCAATCTCCCGAGATTTTACCGAGATCTCTCTAAGATCTCTTCTCTCCAACCCTCCCCCCCTTCCGAGACGAAACTGTGAACCAAGATGGCAAACCTTGATCTTTGCCAAGGCCCTTCAGCTCAGCTAATGTTCAAATCACAAATGCCCAAGCAGAATCTACACCTTAAGCTGAATCAAACAGAACAAAGTGCTGAAAGCTTCAAATAGGGGTAGTGCTAAGACAACAAAAGATATTCAAAGGGATAACCTGCCACACAGCAACAAACTAATAGTAAATTAGCTCTATCTCAACAAAAACCATCCCCATGAAAATACACAATAGTTCAATATGCAAGCCTAAAGGAAAATCTCACACCCTGTTACCTGGAAAGAAATGAATCTACTCCAAAAGATGCAATAGACGTCAATAACAATGAATAAATTTTGCATGTAAAAAGGTCATTTTCCAGGACAATCGGCTACATACAAATTCCTAAAAGATCACGTAACAGAATGCCGCAGCATATATACAACAAAAGGCATCATAGAACAAATATATCTAAAGAAATCACCCATGGAGCATAATGTCCATTAAGGCTAATTCCATCAACTAATAATAATTTATGTTAAGGTAATCAATAAATAAATAATATAGTAGGATACACCAGAAGGCCAGAACCAGAAGTGAAGAAGGACTGGCCATTAAACTGAAACATCAGAAATGGGCGAATCCACCTCCAGATCCTGAACCTCATTTCAAGATTCCATGCATTTGACCCGGTGATTGGTCACAGTTTATGGTGGCTGGAAATAGCAAAATAAACTAGACTAATAATGTCTGACAACATTCCACTCAAAGTTCGCAGACTCGGTGATCCGGATCAGATCGGTTCCGGTCCCGATCCGACTCGGGCCGACTCAATCAGACTAGCACGAGTCACACAAGTCAGGCCAGTTCAGTCTTATTTCTGATTTTTTTTCCCAAATTGATTAATTTTATGAATAATTACGACATAAATAAACTTTTTAACTCCAATAGTTTATTAATGACGACGACTTTGAGTCAAATTTAAGAGAAATCTACCCTATTAATCAATATAAAAGTGTAAAATTACCTGTTAAATTGGAGAAGTCCAATTATCTACCAATTGAAGAAAAAAGAGTCCAATTACTTATAGAATTAGGGGGAAAAAGCCTACTTAATAAGATACAAGTCAAATTGAGTAGGCTCGAGCCGGATCCCAGCGACCCATGTCAGATTGCAATGCATCGCACGAGTCGGCACAATTATGTCCCAGTCGCATCGAGTTTGCTTGAGTCGTATGCGACTCGAGTCAAACCGTCTTAGCGACTTGGACTCGTCCAGATATGAGTTGGCTTGATCCAGTACAATACGGCAAACCATGATTCCACTATAAATCTCATGTCCCATCCATATTTGGAAATAACAAAAACAAGAAAAGGAAAATGGTGTCAGCTAAAGAATCACATCAAAGAGGGGAACAACTCCCCTAGTGAAGGAAACTACTCAAGTGGCATATCCCTGGATGAGCGTTCACAACCAACAGCTTATACAGGCTTTAATAGCATTTGCCAAAGGCTTCAAAGCTCCACACAATTATCCAGAGATTCCATGGAAGCTACTCTGGCTTTGTTTGTTGACTCATTAAATGAGATGGATGAAAACATCTTACTATGTGCTTGAATCAAGAAACTACTGTTACAATTTGGTTACATAAAATAAAGAACTAAACAAACAAAGTCTAAATAGTGAAACTCATTAAAAGAACCATGAGATTTGTCCCCCTAATCATGCTTCTTTCAGCATACTAATTTTATAGCTTCACTTTTGCGTCAAGTCATAGCACATTGTGTTCAATCATCAAGAACCAACATATTCCAATCATCAAGAACTAAAATATAGAAATAAACTAGAGGGGGAGGGAGGGAGGGGGGGAGAGAGAGAGAGAAAGAGAGATACAAAAACTTGAAAAGCAGAGGATTTTTCCTCCTCATTAGACAACTAAACACATCTCGAAAGTAATGGGATAAAATAACTGGTTCCACAAAGCCTCAACTCCGTATTAAAGGCTAAGCCAAACAAGTTTCCAGATAGCAAAATAATACACCATCAAGCCGAATACACCTAAAGGTCAAAAATTACTAGCATGATTTGGGCATTGTGAATTTTGTAGCCATCCTAAAAGTCTAAAAGCAAATCATAAGCATACCATATCTTTCCTGAAATTCTGGTGTGCTCTGCAAAAACTCCAACCCCGGATGTGTTGCCAAAAGTTCTCGAAGAATAGGTTTGAAGTCATCCTGTATCGACATTTAGCGAACTCAGAAGCAAAAAAAAGAAAAAGAGAAAGATTGAAAGTAAATAGAAAGTAATCTAATTATTTCAACAAAAAATATCAAAAAATGATTGTATCACTGAATCAAGGCAAGAGCAATGAAGTCTGTCTTGTTGAGAGAACCAGAAAGCCACAAAGCAACCTGAGTAAGGTACTTGCGATCGGGTTGCTTCAGAATATAAAATATTCGCGTAGCTATATCCATTGTAAGCATGCTGCTATTTAACCAATAGTCAACAAACACATCCCTGGAGACACCAAGAAATATACCATAATCAGAATGATGAGCAACTAAAAGGGTAACATCATGGTCAAGTATGAGCATAGTTCTATTATTTTCAGTGTTCACTGTCAACAACCTGTTACCACTGGGTATTATCTTCACTATTAAGCGTCACACACTCAAAGCCAGAAATAAATAAAACAATGGGAGCAGTCAAATGTTTTTGTAGGATAAAAAATAATAAATGCTTTTCATATTACCATACAAGATATTCACAATAATCATACAAGAAACAGTATCACGTATTTTAAGTAAAACAATGTGTACAAGAAAGAAAGCACCCCCAACACACACACATAACCTCTTTTGGACTTTCCCCAAAAGAGGACCACCATATACAAAAGACACTCAAAAAATGTAGCCATTAAACAAAACCACCCACACCAAGCTAGTATCACCAAGTTATGTGTGATCCAAAAGAGACGAAAGACTACAGTCCACTCCAGCAAATGCCCAATCCCTAAGCCAGTCACAGGATAAGGATACTAGTTGTGAGGTGATTCAGGTGCACAGTATGGAAATTCCTCTAACCCAAATAGTCTAGCTAGCAGCATGCAGCACCATCCATCAAACACCCTCATCTGCCCTAAGACTAAATGATCTGAGCCAACCAAGCACCAGTTCCAACCCATTAGGAGGGGAAGTCCACTCTCATCATCAAAAAAGGGCCTTCCATGCTGACTAAAAGAACTTGCACCACACCAGCTAATTATATAGGCTCTCATCCTCATCCTCATCCTCACACAAGTAGCAAGTAGTCCTAACAGGCTAACACTGTCCAAGAAGTTGGACAGACGCATTCCAGACCTGAGCATGAGCAAAGGTCCCCCCTCCCCCCTTAAATGAGAGGACCACTACTGCTGAACCCTTTCCACAAGGCCTTGGTCACCCAGCTCTGTAAAAGATGGCTTCCGAAGAGTTAGGCAGAAGATCTATGAATAACACAACCCCACCCCCCAACCCCCGATGGAAAGAACTGAGGAATCATCCGCTTATCATCCTCTCCTAAGGGGGACTTAGTTACCACGGGTGCCAGAGTGATCCTCACCTCCTGAGAGTCATCATCCTCCACTTGTCATGAGAAATGCGCTTAGAAATGGTAATAGTTTGCATCTAAATTTTAAACCAATGTAAAAGCAACTCTGCAATAAGGGAAGAGAAGAAGGGTTCTCACAAACGCTTATGAGTTAAAAAACAACAAGAAAATAGCAAAACTTTTACATAGCCTTAACCATTAACCATGCAGTTACAAACAGATAGCATACCATCCACTTTCGGAAGAAGTAACAAACAGATAGCTTACAAATGCATTTCACTTCATGAGTTGAAATAAATTTGCACATGCATCTCAAATCATGCTTTTTAAGGAAATAACAGTAAAAATAAAAGTGGCCATGACTGGAGAATCCTTTAAAAGAAGGAAGAAAGTTCTGTATCAACTTTAGATAACAGAATACCCAGAGTGTAATTGTGACCATATTTTTTGAGAAGTGGATGGTACCACCAAATGTATTGAGTATAAGTAACCGTGACCACATGGACCTGAACTTCAGCAGAATCCCCATCCTAAAGAAAAAAAATTGAATTATCTCAAAAGTAAAGTGTTCAAGAGCACGGATGAGTAAATCAGCAAGCCAGAGTTTAATTTTACCATGTTAAGATTAGACCCCTTTTTTGGAAGGTGACCGTCAGGCCACAATTTTATTAAAAAACAGGAAAACAGTACAACACAGAGAAAAAAGGCTCTCTACTCACAAAGCCCTTACAAGTACTCAACTCCCCCTTCAGCATAACTCCAAGAACTTATCCTATCGAGAAGATAAAATAAGTACCAACACCAAGATACATTGGGTTATCAGCTTCATAAAGACAGCTAATACCAGTTGTGTAACATAGACATAATCTGAGAAGACTCCTGTTATGAAGGACTGCATGCCACTTTCCCCCAATCTGAAACCCATTTGACAACTCTTCTCATTATAACATGGATACTGCTGAAATCTTGATTGGATCTTCTGGAATTCCTTTCAATCCACACAGCCCACAAAGTCCCTGGTAGGATAATGGACCACTACTTCCTCTCAAGAGGACACAGGTCCTTGGTATCCCACCACTCCAGCTATGGATGGCAGTACCAGTACCGGTACCGGTATCGGTCAGTACCGGTACCGGTGTGTACCAACCGGTACCGGCCCAGTATCGGCCGATACCCTTTACAGGGGTGGTACCGGGAGTACTGCCAACCATGACTCCAATAGATCATGGATGGCAGTACCGGTATCGGTATCCGGTATCGGCCGATACCCTCTACAGGAGTGGTACCGGTCCTGGATAATACCGGTACGTACCGGTATCGGCCGATACTGCCAACCATGCAGCAGATGGACCACATTTATAGGCTCCTCCTAGGAAATACACAAGGTCTTGCATAAAGAGGCCCACAATACATTAACAATCCCACAGTGACAAAAAAGATGATTTGCATTCTCATCAAACCTTCCACAGAATATACAAGTAGGCTTCTGGGTATTAGCTAACATTTTTCTCCCCAGGGCCAGCTTCCACATGAATAGGTTAATCTTCTTTGGCAAAACATTAGACCACACTATTTGACCCCAGGAAACTATGGTACCACCATTGTTGATCACTTTTGAGCAAGGTTCAAAAACTCGGCTCGGATCGGCACGGATCGGCCGAGTCGGACCGGTTTTGGGCCGTCTGTGCCGATCCCCAGTAACCTGGCCGAGTCCAGGACTCGGATCGGGCCGGGTCGGCTCGGATCGGCCCGACCTGGCCCCCAACGGCTAGTTTGACTAGCCGTTGGAGGTCAAACTAGCTGTTGTTGGCCGTTCCCAAACGGCCAAACAGCCAGCAACGGCTAGTTTGGGCCTTGGGGGTCTATTTAAACCCCTCCTAAGGCTCCACAAATTTCCTTTGAGCCTCCTAACATTCTTGCTCTCTCTCTCACTCTGTCGATCATAGAATTCTCTCTCCATCTCTCCAACGAGGTCACTTCTAGTCTACTACAAGCTCCGCGATCTCTCATCTTCTTGTGCTGTGAAGGAATGGCATCTCAAGGTGCTGTTGAGCGGTCATCTGGGAATCCTCCTAGCGTTGATCCTGCTTGGGGTCATTGCACAACGGTGGACATGGGCCAAAGAAAGGTACAATGCAAATATTGCAACCGGGTCGTCTCTAGCAGGGTCTACCGATTCAAACAACATCTTGCTGGAATAAAAGGTGAAGTTGCAGCATGTGTTCGAGTTCTTTCAGAGGTTAGGATCCAATTTCGAACTTATATGAAGGAGAAGAAATCAAGCAAAACAAGTACTGCCAGAAGAAGACAGGAAATTCGAGAGGAATTGTCTGAACCAGCGCGAAGGTCTGATGCTGGAGTCCGACTTGGTGAAAATAATCAACCTATAAATGTTGATGATTGGGATACAAGTAAGTTTCTTATTTAACTTATTTTCATGTTCTTCATTTAACGTTTTCAGACAAATAGTTATAGTAGATTAAATTTTTTTCTTTTACATTTAAAGTTGAATTGCGACGTGCAATGGAAGTAAGCCGGCGGTCCTTTGCAGATGAGGACTTATTTCGGCAAACTGGAAGATATGGAGGACAAAGAAGTGGCTCCACACCTTCTGCACAAGAGAGCACTAGCGCCGGCATGAGCACTAATGTATGCGAGAAGTTGCCTCAGGAGTTCACTAGAGCTGGAGATCCTAGAGTAGGTCCAATAGATCCCTTGCTCACCAAAAAGAGGGATAAACAACCTTCTATTAGTGTTGCATTCAAGAACTTAAAATTTTGTAAGGAGAAGATAAGGAGAGCTATATCTAGGTGATTTTTCTATAACAATATCCCTGCTAATCCTGCCAAGGGGCCATATTATGAGTCCATGATCGAGACCATACAAGAAGTTGGCAAAGGGGTTGATGGACCTTCTCTATATGAGATATACAACAAGTACTTGGATATGGAAGTTGATGACATCCGAACATACATTAAATCATTTGAAAGGATCTGGGATGAGTATAGATACACTTTAATGTGCGATGGATGGACATGTACATAAATCTTATTTTCAGTTTCTTATCTTATCTTCATTTTTTTTCTTAATCAGAATGGGTCTCTTTCTGATTTCTTATCACGTTTAGAACTTTACAGGGATAACAAGAAGAAGTATGATCAACTTCTTAATTTACTGCAAAGTCGAAACCGTATTTTGGAAGTCTATTGATGCATCTGGAAAAATAAAGAATGCACAGTACCTATATGAATTAATGGATCAAATGGTGGAAGAAGTGGGCGAAAAAAGGATTGTCCAAGTGGTTACGGATAATGCAGCGACGTTCAAGTTAGCTGGACCAAGGTTCAAAAACTCGGCTCGGATCGGCACGGATCGGCCGAGTCGGACAGGTTTTGGGCCGACCGTGCCGATCCCGAGTAACCTGGCCGAGTCCAGGACTCGGATCGGCCGGTCCGAGCCGGATCGGGCGATCCGGGACCGGATCGGGCCGGGTCGGCTCGGATCGGCCCGACCCGGCCCCCAACGGCTAGTTTGACTAGCCGTTGGGGGTCAAACTAGCCGTTGCTGGCCGTTCCCAAACGGCCAGCAACGGCTAGTTTGGGCCTTGGGGGTCTATTTAAACCCCCCCAAGGCCCTCCTAAGGCTCCACAATTGCCCTTTGAGCCTCCTAACATTCTTGCTCTCTCTCTCTCATAGAATTCTCTCTCCATCTCTCCCACGAGGTCACTTCCAGTCTACTACAAGCTCCGCAGTCTCTCATCTTCTTGTGCTGTGAAGGAATGGCATCTCAAGGTGCTGCTGAGCGGTCATCTGGGAATCCTCCTAGTGCTGATCCTGCTTGGGGTCATTGCACACCGGTGGACATGGGCCAAAGAAAGGTACAATGCAAATATTGCAACCGGGTTGTCTCTGGCGGGGTCTACCGATTCAAACAACATCTTGCTGGAATAAAAGGTGAAGTTGCAGCATGTGCTCGAGTTCCTTCAGAGGTTAGGATCCAATTTCGAACTTACATGAAGGAGAAGGAATCAAGCAAAGCAAGTACTGCCAGAAGAAAACAGGAAATTCGAGAGGAATTGACTGAACCAGCGCGAAGGTCTGATGCTGGAGTCCGGCTTGGTGGAAGTAATCAACCTATAAATGTTGATGATTGGGATATAAGTAAGTTTCTTATTTAACTTATTTTCATGTTCTTCATTTAACGTTTTCAGACAAATAGTTATAGTAGATTAATTTTTTTTCTTTTACATTTAAAGCAGAATTGCGACGTGCAATGGAAGCAAGCCGGCGGTCCTTTGCAGATGAGGACTTATTTCGGCACACTGGAAGATATGGAGGACAAGGAAGTGGCTCCACACCTTCTGCACAAGGGAGCACTAGCGCCGGCATGAGCACTAATGTATGCGAGGAGCTGCCTCAGGAGTTCACTAGAGCTGGAGATCTTAGAGTAGGTCCAATAGATCCCTTGCTCACCAAGAAGAGGGATAAACAACCTTCTATTAGTGCTGCATTCAAGAACTTAAAACTTTGTAAGGAGAAGATAGGGAGAGCTACATCTAGGTGGTTTTTCTATAACAGTATCCCTGCTAATGCGGCCAAGGGGCCATATTATGAGTCCATGATCGAGACCATACAAGAAGTTGGCAAAGGGGTTGAGGGACCTTCTCCATATGAGATATACAACAAGTACTTGGATATGGAAGTTGATGACATCCGAACATACATTAAATCATTTGAAAGGATCTGGGATGAGTATGGATGCACTTTAATGTGCGATGGATGGACAGGTACATAAATCTTATATTCAGTTTCTTATCTTATCTTCATTTTTTCTTAATCAGAATGGGTCTCTTTCTGATTTCTTATCACGTTTGGAATTTTACAGGGATAACAAGAAGAAGTATGATCAACTTCTTAATTTACTGTAAAGCTGGAACCGTATTTTGGAAGTCCATTGATGCATCTGGAAAAATAAAGAATGCCCAGTACCTGTGTGAATTAATGGATCAAATAGTGGAAGAAGTGGGCGAAAAAAAGATTGTCCAAGTCGTTACGGACAATGCAGCGGCGTTCAAATTAGCTGGACAAATGTTGATGCAGAAGAGAGAACATTTATACTGGGTTCCCTGTTCTGCTCATTGTATTGACTTGATGTTGGAAGACATTTGCTCTGATCCGATGGTAGATGGAGTGGTCAAGAATGGTCGATTTATCACCACATTCATCTACAATCACAACAACATTCTGGATATCATGCGCACACATACTCATGGAAGAGAGTTGCTTCGTCCGGGAGCCACCAGGTTTGCATCTCAATATATCTCTCTAGATAGTTTAAGTCAACAAAAGAACAACTTGATTAGGATGGTGGCATCGGAAGATTGGGAGAATCACATATTGCGGCATGTACCAACTAAGGTCAGAGAGAAAGGTAAGAAAGTGGATGATCTAATTCAGTCTAGACCCTTCTGGAGGGGGGTGCAAGCGGTGTTAAATGTTGTAGAACCGCTTGTCCGTGTCTTGCGATCTTGTGATGGAGAAAGAAGATCGGATATGGGTTTTTTATATGAAGCTATGGACAGAGCTAAGGAGCTCATTCAACTGAACAACCCAACAACCTTTGTGAAGTGGTGGGACATAATAGACAGACGTTGGGAACACACTTTACATCACGATCTTCATGCAGCTGGTAACCTACTAACTTTCTATATGTATTATTTGTATACACATTTTTCTTAAGTAATAACTAACTTCGACTTATTTATTTAGGTTATTTTTTCAACCCTCAGTACATGTTTAGAACTGATGGGAAGAAGGATAACTATGATACTTGCTCAGAAGTGTTGATGGGGGCTAAGTCTGTTATTAAGCGCATGCTTGCAAATCAGGACAGAGCAATAATGGCATGCAAGCAAATGCATGATTACAAAATGATGTTATACCACTTTGGGACAAATACTGCTCAAAGAGCTGCCAAAATTTTGAGTTCAGATTTGAAAATTATTAACCAGATGTTCTACTTAATTTTTAATTATAACTTGCACATTGTTGACATGGCCAATTTTCTATTTACAGCTGACTGGTGGCTAGATCATGGAAAAACATATGGGTATGAAGATCTAGCCTATGTTGCAATTCGGGTCTTAAGTCAAACAACCTCTTCATCAGGCTGTGAGAGAAACTGGAGCACCTTTGGCTTGATTCACACCAAGCAAAGGAACAGATTGAAGTCGAGCCGTCTAGAGAAGCTAGTATTCTGTCATTATAACATGAGGTTGAAGCTAAAGAATCTGGAGCTCATAAGGAACCTTCAAAGGCAGGAGAAAGAGAGAATTTCCGGACAAGCCACAGAGACGACACATGCAGAAGAACCCATAGACTTGGATGAGTTGTTCGAGGAGCAACATCCACTAAATGCATGGGTTGATGCAAGCACCTCAAATGAGCCTGAATTCAACCCAAATGATCGGGAATGGGCGGAAGGTGAGTTAGATAATGTTCCATTACTTACTGATTTTCAACCTCCTTCTCCAAAACGTCAGAAGAAGAGCAAAAAACAAGTACCAAGCAAAAGGAAGAGTGGTACTGGAATTCAAATTGCTGATCTGGAGACTATCGAGGAAGATGATGAAACGCCAGAACCAAGTGATGAGGTCCAATATCAAACCTCAAATGACTCGACATCAAAGACGAGCTCCGACAGTTCTGAGGATGGCGGAGATGCTACCAGTGCCCCACCTCCACCAATTCAATTCACTGGAGAACAAGAATACACACATGCTACCCAAGATGAACATCATGGTAACATAGCAGGGCGTGAAGAATCTTCCATTCAAACATTCAGCAGATCAAGGAGGAAGGACAAAGGTAAAGCTACTCAGTGTGCAGAGGCCAAAGAAGAATTAGGAGGGAGAGAGAATATCATGAGCAACTATCAGATGCATAATCATATTCTCCACACGAAGGGTATAGTCAGCCTACTGGATATGTAGTTTACCCTCCTCAACATTCTGATACATCCGACTATTCAGGGGGTTGTCTAGAATATCCACAATTGTCAGTCATTTATATCAATACGGATGACTATAGCCGGTATGTGATGCAATATGAACAATACTACCAGAGCTATATGTCATAGACTGAGTATGTAAGCCATATGTTCATTCAGTATAATGTACGTTTGGAATAAATGTAAGTTCATAATCATATATGTAAGTTTATTCAAGGTTTTTTTGTCCAACAACATCTTATGTACTTCAAATCAATGTATTTCAACACAATTATGCATTAGACTTGTGTTTTATATTTTTTTCACATTTTTTCATATTTTTTTCTGCTATCCGAACCAACCGAGCCTGACTCAGCCAGGATCGGCCAGGATCGAGCTGACTCGGATCGGAATCGGCCGATCCGATCGGTTTTGGACCGGCCGATCCGATCGGTTTTGGACCGGCCGATCCGATCGGTTTTGGACCGGCCGATCCGAGACCCGATCCCGAGTTTCTTAACCTTGCTTTTGAGAGACCCCATATTGTAAAAATACCTTTAGAGCTCCAGACCCATAGTCTTCTATCCACGCAATTACTCTGCAGATTGGTGCCTTGTGTCATGTCCAAGACTGCCAGTTATTCTTGAAATTCCTGAGCTGTAAGATCTCTTCTGAACCTAAGATTCCAAGAGTAAGAGTGAGTAAATGAGTACACATTAGCCACTGTCTTGCCCTTGTCTTCTGACAGGTGGTACAGGTGCTGAAATTCCACTGCCAGTGGGCTATGAGAGAGCCACTTATCCTCCCAAAATCTGAGCCAATGCCCATTACCCACTTGAAAATATATCGCAGGTCTGATCAATTCTCACACTTTATAAATATTCCTCCAGAGAGGTGACATGATTGATAAAGAAGAGGATTGAATGCCACATCTAGAAATTGAGATAATATCTTCCCCGAACAATGTTGACCCACAAAGCATCCTCCTCCTCTCCCATTCTCCAAATCCACTTTGCAATAGTGCCTGGTTGAATACACCTACTGAAACCAGTCCAACACCTCCTTGATCCTTACCTTTTACAAACCCTTCCCATGCCACTAAGTGAAGAGATCTTCTATCCCTTTCCCCCCTTCCCAGAAGAACATCTTTCTCTTGGCTTCAATAATCCTTTCTACTGTCCTTGGAACCTTGAATATCGAAAGGTAATAAGTAGCCAAAGATGAAAGAACTGTTTTAGAGAGCACCCATCTGCCACCTGCTGATAAGAATCTCGCTTTCCACCCCTCCAACCTCTGATCAAAACTTCTAATGAGATTATCCCAATCTCTAACCTTACAACGTATATCAAAAAGGGGTAGTCCTACATAAGTAATAGGAAAGGATGATAGCTTGCAAGTGAAATACCCAGAGATTTCCCGCATCCTGTCTTGATTCACATTAATTCCAACCACCTCCGACATCCCAAAGTTGATGGACAGACCTGTTATAGCTTCAATAGGGATCAGTAGCTATTTCATATTACATATCATAGTCATTTCCTGAAGAAAACAGCAACGTATCATCAGCAAACTGTAGATGTGATAAGAAGAACTCATCTCTTCCGACTGAGAAACCATCCACCAGCCCTTGTGAAGTTGCCCTGTCCCAGAGTGTACTCATAACCTGACCAACAAGAATGAAGATGAATGGAGAAATAGGATCACCTTGCCTCAGTCCCCTCGAACTCCTAAAATAAGCACACGGTTAACCATTGAGTAATATAGAAAATTTTGAAGTAGAAATGCAGCTCATAACCCAGCCAATCCATTTATGATTGAACCCCATCATTCCAAGTGTCTCTTTTGGATACACTGCCACCTTTATTGTACGCTTTCTTTGAAGTACAATTTCACTAGCACCCTTTCTTTCTACTGCATTTTTTGGCAGATATAGCCTCATGTGCTGATAGAAAATTGTCCAATATATATCTCCCTTTTAAGAATGTGGACTGATTTCCACTTATTACATCCTTCAGCACTTTCTTCGACCTTTTAGCCATCACCTTAGTAATAATTTTATAATACCCATTCAGCAGGCTAATTGGCCTACAATCTGAGAAGGTTTCAGCCCCTTCCCACGTGGGATCAGCACAATAAAAGTAGAGTTGAACTCTCTAATGCTCAGCGGCCTCTCTTGAAATTCATTCACCACCCTCATCAGGTCCTCCTGAATTGTGTCCCAGAAAAATTGGTAAAAGCCCCTGGTGATTTATTAGCTTCCGTGCCAAAGACTGCACCTTTGACTTCCTCCTCCGTGAATGGCGCACACAACTCATTAGCTTGCCTTTCCTCAATAGTAGGCAGCACCCCCTCCTGAACATGAGGTATCCACAATTCATCCTCCTTAAAGAGATTCTCGAAATATGAGACAAATTCTCTCTTAATGTCTTCCTCCTCGTCCACTATCTGATCATCAAGTTTCACATGTTCACGATCTTCTCTTTGCACTAGCTGTGGCATGAAAAAATCTAGTGTTCTTATCACCCTCTCTCAGCCAAATTTCCTTTGCCCTTTGTCTCCATTTAATCTCTTCTCCCTGTAGCCAACTACTTTATTCCTTCTTCTGATTGGTCAGCTCTCTATTTTCTGCCTCAGATATACAATTCTGCTCTAGCTTCCCGTTCCTCAATTTTCTGAAGAAGATGTTGCCTAATCGATGAGGCTGCCCCAAAAAGTTGTGCATTCCATCTTTTGATGCCCGCCCTTACCCTCTTGAGCTTCTTGGAGAAGGACACAGCTGCCTGATCTGAAAATTCCACCCCTTTCCACAAATGAATCACAAGATCCTTGAACTCCTCCTGTGTTGCCAAGCCAACTCATATCTGAATATCCTGTGCTTCTGCTTTTCTTCGCTAGTCCTCAAAAGTAATGGGATGTGATCAGAAACTCTCCTGTTCAAAGCCTTTATTGCTGAAAGAGGAAACATATTGATCCACTGGGGAGAGACCAAGACTCTACCAAGCCGAGATTGAATTCCATTCTGCTGCATATTCGACCATGTAAATCTCCTATTAGGGGATTTCAAGGTTCATCAATCCACAGTCCGCTATCCACATACCAAAGCTTTCCATATCTTTATTCCATTTCTGGCGGCCAGTTCTTTAGCTAACACAGTTAAAGTCCCCAAGCACACACCATCCTTCCTAGAACAAATATGATATCTGTACAGCTCTTGCCATAATTCTTCCCTAGCCTGTTGAGTGCGTGGACCATAGACTCAGGTGATCAGCCAATAACTTGTACCCACTGCATATGAAGAGCTGACAGAGATACTGAATATCCCCTTATCGCACACAGTCCCATTGAATTTATTGCCATTCGACAATATCAATTGTTCACCACTAGAACCCTCTGACGGCTTACATTCCCACTCTGTCAGAAGCGAAGTACCAACTTTTTTTAAGGAGCTGCCCATTAACACCATCCATCTTAGTCTCTTGCAAACAAACACAGTCCAGCTTCTTTACAAAATCAAGCACTGCCCTTTGCTTCATGTCCCCCCTAAGGCCTCTAATGTTCCAAGAACACACATTCATTTTTGCTGCTTTAAACCCCCTGCAACTTAGGCCTATGAGAGTCAACAATCTCATTTTGAGTAACAAAGTTCAACTCTCTCTTGCCAATCTTCACACCTGCACCTGCACCCTTTCTTTTCAAGGATTTTTGCAGAGTCTCCGCCCTCTTCACTCTCTTAATGAAGCTGATTAGAGAGTCCTCCTTCCCCTGAAAAGAGACCCTGCCAAACTCAATAATGTCCCCTGTCCAGTCTTCCTGATGCACTGATGGAGTCAAAGGAGATAACATATCATCAGAAGAGAATGGAATAATAGCTAAGGATGGGTTCTCACTGCCTGCAAGGCGTCTACCATCATCCCTGTCACCGCATCCCTGCACCACATGCTGTGTATTCTCCGAGACTTCCTCCACACTATACTGACAATCTGCTGGGAGAGAAAAGGTATTCTGACCGACCACATCCTCCCCTGTGGAAGACTCCCGAAGCTCCGATACCGCCCCAAGCTCCAATACCACCATCA
Organism: Zantedeschia hybrid cultivar; assembly: GCA_030544215.1. Taxonomy (NCBI): domain Eukaryota; kingdom Viridiplantae; phylum Streptophyta; class Magnoliopsida; order Alismatales; family Araceae; genus Zantedeschia; species Zantedeschia hybrid cultivar. The sequence goes on from JARZZO010000015.1 coordinate 2,253,124, forward strand.
CCGGAGCTCTGATACAAGAATCCCCCTGGGCGGGCCGATGATACCTAAAAACCTCCTCACCTAGCTTCTCTTGGATAGAGAGACAGGCCGTACTCTCCCTCTAAGGCACCGCCTGGTCGTCCTCCTCCAAGAAAACATGACCCTGATCTCCTTCAGAGCAACCCTGTAGCTCTTGCACAGAGATGCAAGGAAGAAGATGAACAGTGCCAACCCGATCGCTAATGGATGCACGTGACCCATCCACATGACCCAAATAACCGACGGACGGCACTTGATGCCTCAACTGAACCGGACGATCCGAACTTAAGGTAGGATCCGAACTAACATGGACCCCATGGTTACAATCCAGATATCAGTTCCCGGCCCAACACTGTGCTTCTTCACCCGAACGTAACAGCTTCCGACGATCCGCCTCCACCTGCTGCTCGGAACTCAAAGAAATACACCATGCCACCTTTGACTCGTAGAGAGCCACATCTGAGATGTTGTCAGGATTCCGCCTTGCTTCTTCACTGGACAAGAAACTGCACTTTTCCCTCGTTTCTGCTGGAGCTGCATAGGAAAGTGAACAGATTTCTTGGAAGAATTACTTTGCTCTGTCATTGCCTTCCTCTGAGTCACTAGAGCAGATGACTCATTCAACTCGGAAGGACGGTGAGTTGAACCTGGCGGAACAGAGATAGAGCATGAGTGGTTCTCCTTGTACCTTCTATACTCAGAGACGACATCTGCCCAGGTCCAATCCTGAGTAGCAAGCTTCTCAGCGGATGCTGAAGGCTCCTCCTTCACCAATTTAACCCAGTGGTCTCTCCCAACAAGATGTATGGTCACTCTATACGGAATGTCCTCCCTCGAGTTCACTTCTACCAGAACCCGAGCATACATCAGTGACGAACCATCAAGAGTGAGAGCATCAACTCCCCGGAGTAGACCAAGATGAGATACAATGGCCTGGAAGGTTTCGTTGTTCCACACATGCAGTGGAATGCCATACATCCAAAGCCACACCTTTTCCCCTGGTTTTGCCGGAATAGTTGAAACAGAGACTGACCAAGGCTTACTCTTCATAACCAGGTCACCATAGCTCCCACTCAGAAGTTGGATCCCTTGAGATTTCCACTACGGAAAGGGACTCTTGACCAAGAAAGAGGCTTGATGAAGTTCCCAGATCCACCAGTCCTTCACTGCTGGCCAATGACGCTGAAGAGAACAGCGGAGGGACTGGAGAGCGTCCGGAGGTCTAAGCTTGTCTGGATGCACAGCCCGGACAAATACTACCTAACAGTCCTCCAACCAAGACCGAGCCCCTAAGACCACTAGTGACCCAGGAATCATCACCCTTCCCTGAGAAGGTTTGGGTGTGGCCAAACCATAGTTAGAAGATATACCAGCACACAAAGAACTCCGGCGGCCAAACTCGCTACATAGCACACAGCGGACACGCTCCCTACAGTCCCTAGCCCAGTAACCCTTGCCCAGGCATCTAAGGCAAGAGTTCCTGCCCACGGGAATGGATGGAGCTGTCTTCCAACCTCCAGCGAAGCGTCTGGAGCTGGCTGACTTCCTCCCCTTCCTCTGAACCAGATTCCCTTTTTCGTCCCCTACTGGGTGCTCCCTCTCCCCCCTCACACTTCCCATGCTGCTTATACTATTGTGTTACGATTAGACCTTTTAAAACAAAATGAATATTGGAAGTTCATATTGGCAAACTCTTTTTTTTTTCCTTTTTACTTTAACCATTACTGCAGCACATGTTTTTTGAATGAAGAATATGTGTGCACTGCTTATGGTAGAAACAGACTTTAGGCAGCAGGTAATATTGCAGAGAGGTTATGGAATAGTATGATCCAGTTTATCAGCGACCAATTTTTTTTGTAGAGATAGTACTCACGGGATACCTCGGCTGAGGTTTGAGGCAGCACCCAGGCCAGACACCCAAACCATACCGGGTAAACAAGGAGAAAATAGACATGAGAAGAGCAAGGAGAAACACAAAGTCGAAAGGCCTTAAAAAAATCGAAAAACACAGATGACATAGTCGCTTTCAGAAAAATGGAAAATATGTCACCATGCTAAGATTTAAATGATGTTGCATATACATATAAACTCAGTCGAAGCCAAAAACAATCATGAGATAACACCAGTGGTTCTAGAAAATTATGAGTCATATTGCATCAGGAAGGATTTGACAGCATAATAAATAATCTCCCACCAAAAATAAATAAAAAATATAGAATGTAAAGAGGTCCATGTAATATCTCCTTCAAATCTGTACAGCATTTACAAGCCATAACTCTCAGAGAGATTGCCGGGACAAAATTCTTGGAGTTTCATCCTTCTCTTGCAAGCAAATCCAACAACCAAGGTTCAAAAACTCGGCTCGGATCGGCCGAGTCGGGCCGGTTTTGGGCCGTCCATGCCGATCCCGAGTAACCTGGCCGAGTCCAGGACTATGATCGTCCGATCCGAGCCGGATCGGGCGATCCGGTCTCGGATCAGGTCGGGTCGGCTAGGATCGGCCCGACCCGGCCCCCAACCGCTAGTTTGACTAGCCGTTGGAGGTCAAACTAGCCGTTGTTGACCGTTCCCAAACGGCCAGCAACGGCTAGTTTGGACCTTGGAGGTCTATTTAAACTCCCCCCAAGGCTCTCCTAAGGCTCCACAAATTTCCTTTGAGCCTCCTAACATTCTTGCTCTCTCTCCCACTCTCTCGATCATAGAATTATCTCTCTATCTCTCCCACGAGGTCACTTCTAGTCTACTACAAGCTCCGCAATCTCTCATCTTCTTGTGCTGTGAAGGAATGGGATCTCAAGGTGCTGCTGAGCGGTCATCTGGGAATCCTCCTAGCGCTGATCCTGCTTGGGGTCATTGCACACCGGTGGACATGGGCCAAAGAAAGGTACAATGCAAATATTGCAACCGGGTCGTCTCTGGCGGGGTCTATCGATTCAAATAATATCTTGCTGGAATAAAAAATGAAGCTGCAGCATGTGCTCGAGTTCCTTCAGAGGTTAGGATCCAATTTCGAACTTATATGAAGGAGAAGAAATCAAGCAAAACAAGTACTGCCAGACGAAGACAGGAAATTCGAGAGGAATTGTCTGAACCAGCGCGAAGGTCTGATACTGGAGTCCGGCTCGGTAGAAGTAATCAACCTATAAATGTTGATGATTGGGATACAAGTAAGTTTCTTATTTAACTTATTTTCATGTTCTTCATTTAACGTTTTCAGACAAATAGTTATAGTAGATTGATTTTTTTTCTTTTATATTTAAAGATGAATTGCGACGTGCAATGGAAGCAAGCCGACGGTCCTTTGCAGATGAGGACTTATTTCGACAAACTGGAAGATATGGAGGACAAGGAAGTAGCTCCACACCTTCTGCACAAGAGAGCACTAGCGCCGGCATGAGCACTAATGTATGCGAGGAGCTGCCTCAGGAGTTCACTAGAGCTGGAGATCCTAGAGTAGGTTCAATAGATCCCTTACTCACCAAAAAGAGGGATAAACAACCTTCTATTAGTGCTACATTCAAGAACTTAAAATTTTGTAAGGAGAAGATAGGGAGAGTTACATCTAGGTGATTTTTCTATAACAATATCCATGTTAATCCTGCCAAGGAGCTATATTATGAGTCCATGATCGAGACCATACAAGAAGTTGGCAAAGGGGTTGATGGACCTTCTCTATATGAGATATACAACAAGTACTTAGATATGGAAGTTGATGACATCCGAACATACATTAAATCATTTGAAAGGATCTGGGATGAGTATGGATGCACTTTAATGTGCGATGGATGGACAGGTACATAAATCTTATTTTCAGTTTCTTATCTTATCTTCATTTTTTTTATTAATCCGAATGGGTCTCTTTCTGATTTCTTATCACGTTTGGAACTTTACAGGGATAACAAGAAGAAGTATGATCAACTTCTTAATTTACTGCAAAGTCGAAACCGTATTTTGGAAGTCTATTGATGCATCTGGAAAAATAAAGAATGCACAGTACCTATATGAATTAATGGATCAAATGGTGGAAGAAGTGGGCGAAAAAATGATTGTCCAAGTGGTTACGGACAATGCAGCGACGTTCAAGTTAGCTGGACAAATGTTGATGCAGAAGAGAGAACATCTATACAGGGTTCCCTATTCTGCTCATTGTATTGACTTGATGTTGGAAGACATTTGCTCTGATCCGATAGTAGATGGAGTGGTCAAGAATGGTCGATTTATCACCACATTTATTTACAACCACAACAACATTTTGGATATCATGCGTACACATACTCATGGAAGAGAGTTGCTTCGTCCGGGAGCCACCAGGTTTGCATCTCAATATATCTCTCTAGATAGTTTAAGTCAACAAAAGAACAACTTGATTAGGATGGTGGCATCGGAAGATTGGGAGAATCACATATTGCGGCATGTACCAACTAAGGTCAGAGAGAAAGGTAAGAAAGTGGATGATCTAATTCAGTCTAGACCCTTCTGGAGGGGGGTGCAAGCGGTGTTAAATGTTGTAGAACCGCTTGTCCGTGTCTTGCGATCTTGTGATGGAGAAAGAAGATCGGATATGGGTTTTTTATATGAAGCTATGGACAGAGCTAAGGAGCTCATTCAACTGAACAACCCAACAACCTTTGTGAAGTGGTGGGACATAATAGACAGACGTTGGGAACACACTTTACATCACGATCTTCATGCAGCTGGTAACCTACTAACTTTCTATATGTATTATTTGTATACACATTTTTCTTAAGTAATAACTAGCATATACTTATTTATTTAGGTTACTTTTTCAACCCTCAATACATGTTTAGAACTGATGGGAAGAAAGATAACTATGATACTTGCTCAGAAGTGTTGATGGGGGCTAAGTCTGTTATTAAGCACATGCTTGCATATGAGGACAAAGCAATAATGGCATGCAAGCAAATGCATGATTACAGAATGATGTTATACCACTTTGGGACAAATACTGCTCAAAGAGCTGTCAAAATTTTGAGTTCCGATTTGAAAATTATTAACTAGATGTTCTACTTAATTTTTAATTATAACTTGCACATTGTTGACATGACAAATTTTCTATTTACAGTTCACTGGTGGCTAGATCATGGAAAAGCATATGGGTATGAAGATCTAGCCTATATCGCAATTCGGGTCTTAAGTCAAACAACCTCTTCATCAGGTTGTGAGAGAAACTGGAGTACCTTTGACTTGATTCACACCAAGTAAAGGAATAGATTGAAGTCGAGCCGTCTAGAGAAGCTAGTATTCTGTCATTATAACATGAGGTTGAAGCTAAAAAATCTGGAGCTCATAAGGAACCATTAAAGAAAGAGAAAGAGAGAATTTCCGGACAAGCCACGGAGACGACACATGCAGAAGAACCCATAGACTTGGATGAGCTGTTCGCGGAGCAACATCCACTAAATGCATGGGTTGATGCAAGCACCTCAAATGAGCCTGAATTCAACCCAGATGATCGGGAATGGGCGGAAAGTGAGTTAGATAATGTTCCATTACTTACTGATTTTCAACCTCCTCCTCCAAAACGTCAGAAGAAGAGCAAAAAACAAGCACCAAGCAAAAGGAAGAGTGGTACTGGAATTCAAATTGCTGATCTGGAGACTATCGAGGAAGATGATGAAACGCCAGAACCAAGTGATGAGGTCCAATATCAAACCTCAAATGACTCGACATCAAAGACGAGCTCCGACAGTTCTGAGGATGGCGGAGATGCTACCAGTGCCCCACCTCCACCAATTCAATTCACTGGAGAACAAGAATACACACATGCTACCCAAGATGAACATCATGGTAACATAGCAGGGCGTGAAGAATCTTCCATTCAAACATTCAGCAGATCAAGGAGGAAGGACAAAGGTAAAGCTACTCAGTGTGCAGAGGCCAAAGAAGAATTAGGAGGGAGAGAGAATATCATGAGCAACTATCAGATGCATAATCATATTCTCCACACGAAGGGTATAGTCAGCCTACTGGATATGTAGTTTACCCTCCTCAACATTCTGATACATCCGACTATTCAGGGGGTTGTCTAGAATATCCACAATTGTCAGTCATTTATATCAATACGGATGACTATAGCCGATATGTGATGCAATATGAACAATACTACCAGAGCTATATGTCATAGACTGAGTATGTAAGCCATATGTTCATTCAGTATAATGTACGTTTGGAATAAATGTAAGTTCATAATCATATATGTAAGTTTATTCAAGGTTTTTTTGTCCAACAACATCTTATGTACTTCAAATCAATGTATTTCAACACAATTATGCATTAGACTTGTGTTTTATATTTTTTTCACATTTTTTCATATTTTTTTCTGCTATCCGAACCAGCCGAGCCTGACTCAGCCAGGATCGGCCAGGATCGAGCTGACTCGGATCGGAATCGGCCGATCCGATCGGTTTTGGACCGGCCGATCCGGGACCCGATCCCGGGTTTCTTAACCTTGCCAACAACTACCCCAGAGGATAGGATGTAGAGACTGGGTTTCCTAACTGATTCTGCATCATGTTGCTATTCCCAAATTATTATTATTATCTTTCCAAAATAACAGCCTCCCCTAGAGATGTCATTCCTTTTGCATCTCCTTTTCATGAATGGATGCTAATACCAATGTATCAAAGAGCTTGGTTTTGCTGCAAAATGGGATTTGCTTCTCTCAGGTCAAGAAGTCAAATGTGGCAACATGAAGCCTTTACAAGTTCCGATTTTGAGTAACCATGATACCAAGGAAGGGTGAACTTTACACCCCCTTGGTGTTTGTACTTGGGGCTTTTGTAAGCTGTGACTCCTATACTTGTACATCCCCTTTCTTTTTCTATTAATACAATTGTGGTACTGATGGGGATCCAAAAACTGCAGAAATGAAGTCGAAGAGCCCTTGTATGTATTATTTGGCCCATTAGAGGCCCACTTAGTGTCTTTTTAATTTTTCTGTAATTTTTGGCATGTTTTTGCTATTTTAGGAGTCCTAGGGGTAACTTGGTACTTTTCCTATCAGGGCTTCCTTTTGGAGCCTATATATACCCCACGTACTCCCCCCCTTTTGGGCAATAAATGAATGATGGATAATGAAGATCGGAAAGAAAGAGCAGCTGTGGGAATGGACCCGTGAAGGGTCGTTTGTGATGGGGTGAAAAGCCCCTGGGTGAGAAGCCCCTGGTTTGTGAATGGACCCGTCGACGAACACTGTGGCGACAGGAGAGAGAGACGGCAGCGGTGACTTCGGGGGAGATCTGCGGCTAGGGTGGCAGCGAAGCGGGCGGCGACGACAACGGCGCCGGCGGCAGCGGCTGGCAGCGGCAGCAGGTGCGATACCACCCACTTTGAAAAAAGAAAGATGGCTAGGAATACCATACTGGTTTCATGTTAAGATAAGCACCTGGAAGGAACTTACAAGCAGAATTGCAAACAGTAAGCATCAGAAAAAGCCCAGGTAGGCTTCAGGAAATGATATCATTGAGAGCTAAGTCTGAAAATCAAAAGACCTTCAATTGTGGTAACGGAAGGCTTATCACTCAAATTCAATATCCAATAAAACAACCAGTAGCCGAACCAAAAGACAATGTGCAACCAGAACTCTTCTAACAATCACCAGAATATTACAACTTTAACAATTAAAAAGGCAGAAACAGAAACAGAAAATTTTCTATAAAGAAACATGTATTCTATAGCAACATAACATACAACTCCTGCCCTCAGGAAACATAACATATTGTTCCATATAGTTTATTATTTGTTCTCATGAATAATTTGATTTAAGAAAATAAAAAGACAGGCCAGTAGCTAACAAGAGTATCTGTAATCATTAAGGCCTATTGATTTAAGAAAACCAAAAGGATAGTTCAGTAGCTAACAGTATCTGTAATCGTAAGGCCTACTTTTGTGCATCAAAGTCCATAGCAAGAAAATACCGTGTCACCATTCCCATGCAATCAACATCGATTCGTCTGAAGAGAGCACCAGAAAAAAATGAAGGCAGTTTACAAACATCCTTTGTTACATCCTTGAACTCTGATATCACAAAATAGAAAGCTCAGTGACATCACAAAGAATACGCATCAAAAACAAGTGATAACAATATGATATCATCTAATCACCATGTACTCGTAAACCATCCATGTGGCCAGAGAAAAGTTGATCAATTCTGGATAAACATTGCTCTTTCAGTTCGCATGGTGGTGGACGTCCATTCTGAAAATAGAACTGCATTGATTTTCCAAAAAAATCAATCAGAACCATTTGTGAAAGATGACTACATATTGCGCACGAAAACTATTAGAAAAATACCTCCAAGGTAATCCAAAGACCATAAACATAGAAGCTAACATCAAAAACAGACAATACCTGAGGTATGTGTTCCCTCACTGGAGCATTTCCCACTACTTTTAAAGGCGATCCCATAGAAGAAAGAGCAGAAGCACCACGTTTCATAGTTCGTGGGGAACCAGAGGAGCTTCTTGGCGAAAGTGGAGGTGCACTACCCGCAGGAAACATAGAAGGCAGGGAATTGGTTGAAGCTGCATTTGGACTGGAGGAGTTTCCAGGAACATTCAGCGGCAGACCTGCCTTTGCATCATCAATCAATGATTTTACCTGCATGCAAGCAACAACTGTGAGAAACAATTGCAAGACAGCCCATGTAGCCCAGGCTTCTAGCCAATGAATAGCAGAGAGACAAAAAAAAAAAAAAAACAGCAACAATATAAAACAATGAAGCATATGTTAAAACTGGTTAATGAAGAATAAAGGTCGCACTACAAAAGCAGTGGACATAGTCATATACACTTAAAGATTCTTAAAAAAAATTCCTCAATTAGAATCACACCCCAATATTATTCTAAACCTTTATTCCTTTGATGAAATCCTGTATCCATTTGATTTATGAATACAATTTAAGATGTGCAAAACTTATTGCTCTAGAGGCTCGATGACACTTAACATCCAGCATCAACATTCTGACACATTAGAGTGTGCCTTGCTGAAGCTAATGGAAGAGTGACAGTAGAAGAAATGAAATTTGTGATGCCCAACAGTGGCAGCATTTATTCGCTGAGCAAGCCTTGCATGGACAGGTTGGTAGTGATGGCCAACTATGATATGCAAGCCACACAAGTGATGATAAAAACAGGAAGGGGAAAATGCAACCATCATAAGCAATTTTAAGCAGCATCCAAAGAATCCTCCTTTAGGAAAGTCTAAAATATTTCTTTTAAGAATGCAGGGTAGTAAAAGTACCTATGAAGCCCCCCCCCCAAAAAAAAAAAAAAAAAATCACAAATCATTTCCTTCGGTGTGTCAAGAAAAGCAGTTATCATATACAACAGACACATTCGGCATCGTTAATCTTACTCCGTGTCACCTTCTTTTTCATCCTCATCGTCAGCTCACTTCGGCAAAACCCAAATTTCCTAAGCACGTTTCAGCAAAGCCCAAATTTGCACTTATCATATTATCCATGTATTCTCTGCTACTCTGATTCATCATCTCTTTCTAGAAGTATTCTAGTGAACTACAATTCCACATTCCACCATGCTAGTTGAATAAATAAGAAGAAAACTATGATGACATGTATGAAACCCCTTTGATGCATATGGTAGAATCAGGATTGGACAACCAAAGACATCCGATCTTTTATTTATCCAAATATTATCCATAGAAACATAGAAGCATATTATTTATCACTACATGCTACCAAAGTGTTGTAACTATATTGATCCAGTTTTGGTCTCGCAATTTGCCCTGCAAAGGAGATCGTATTCAATGGTGGCTGATCCTACATGCCACTCTATGGGCCATTTGGTCAGAGAGGAACAAGAGGATATTCAAAAGGGCTAGTCCGGAGGGTGTGGTGTCCTTTGTTTGCTCGAGTAAAAGACTGGACGGCAATTTTTTGTAGTGACTCTGTTATTTCTTCTAATTTTTCTCAATTGTTCATTGACACATAGTGAGTTAACACTTACATAGAGTGGGATCTTGTGAGGGAGGAGGGAGGAGTTCACATCTTGGTCTATTTTGTATAGGGGGTGATGGAGGGTGACTCTTATACTTGTACATCCACATCTTTTGTGATTCTCCTTTTCATTTAATACAATTGTGGTTCTACCACTTTCAAAAAAAAGTGTTGTAACTATAACTTCCGATGGGTCTAAAAAGGAAAAAATAGCCTACATCAGTTTAAGCAACGCTTTAAGGAAAAAGTGAATAGGAATCAAGAACAAATCTTAAGTAGGCTATGACAAGAACTAATCTTAAGTAGGCTATGTTAACATTCAGTCACAAAATATTGCTGTGTTGGTGTCTCCAGGACATCTTTCAACAATATTCAGAAGTCCAAGTTGCAAAGTGATGACCAAGATTCAAAAACCTGGCTCGGATTGGCACGGATCGGCCGAGTCGGACCGGTTTTGGGCCGTCCGTGCCGATCTCGAATTTTCTAGCACAGTCCAGGACTCGGATTGGCCGATCCGAGCCCGGATCGGTCCGGGTCGGCTCGGATCGGCCCGACCCAGCCCCCAACGGCTAGTTTGACTAGCCGTTGGGGGTCAAACTAGCCGTTGTTGGCCGGTCTTGGGGGTCTATTTAAACCCCCCCAAGGCCCTCCTAAGGCTCCACAAATGCCCTTTGAGCCTCCTAACATTCTTGCTCTCTCTCCCACTCTCTTAATCATAGAATTCTCTCTCGATCTCTCCCACGAGGTCACTACTACAAGCTCCGCAATCTCTCCTCTTCTTGTGCTGTGAAGGAATGGCATCTCAAGGTGCTGCTGAGCGGTCCTCTGGGAATCCTCCTAGCGTTGATCCTACTTGGGCTCAATGCATACCAGCGGACATGGGCCAAAGAAAGGTACAATGCAAATATTGCAACCGGGTCATCTCTGGCGGGGTCTACCGATTCAAACAACATCTTGCTAGAATAAAAGGTGAAGTTGCAGCATGTGCTCGAGTTTCTTCAGAGGTTATGATCCAATTTCGAACTTATATGAAGGAGAAGGAATCAAGCAAAGCAAGTACTGCCAGAAGAAGACAGAAAATTCGAGAGGAATTGTCTGAACCAACACGAAGGTCTAATGCTGGAGTTCGGCTTGGTGGAAGTAATCAACCTATAAATGTTGATGATTGGGATACAAGTAAATTTCTTATTTAACTTATTTTCATATTCTTCATTTAACGTTTTCAGACAAAAAGTTATAGTAGATTAAATTTTTTTTTCTTTTACATTTAAAGCTGAATTGCGATGTACAATGGAAGCAAACCGACGGTCCTTTGCAGATGAGGACTTATTTCGGCACACTGGAAGATATGGAGGACAAGGAAGTGGCTCCACACCTTCTAGATAAGGGAGCACTAGCGCCGACATGAGCACTAATGCATACGAGGAGTTGCCTCAGGAGTTTACTAGAGCTAGAGATCCTAGAGTAGGTCCAATAGATCCCTTGCTCACCAAAAAGAGGGATAAACAACCTTCTATTAGTGCTGCATTCAAGAACTTAAAATTTTGTAAGGAGAAGATAGGGAGAGCTATATCTAGGTGATTTTTCTATAACAATATCCCTGCTAATGCTGCCAAGGGACCATATTATGAGTCTATGATCAAGACCATACAAGCAATTGGCAAAGGGGTTGAGGGGCCTTCCCCATATGAGATATACAACAAGTACTTGGATATGGAAGTTGACGAGATCCGAACATATATTACATCATTTGGAAGGATATGGGATGAGTATGGATGCACTTTAATGTGCGATGGATGGACAACAGGTACATAACTATCTTTATTTTTTTTTCTTATCTTCATTTTTTTTTCTTAAATACGAATGGGTCTCTTTCTGATTTCTTATTACGTATGAAACTTTACAGAGATAACAAGAAGAAGTATGATCAACTTATAATTTACTGCAAAGCCGGAACCGTATTTTGGAAGTCTATTGATACATCTGAAACGATAAAGAATATCCAGTACCTATATGAATTAATGGATCAAATGGTGGAAGAAGTAGACGAAAAAATGATTGTCCAAGTGATTACGGACAATGCAACGGTGTTCAAGTTAGTTGGACCAATGTTGATGCAGAAGAGACAACATCTATACTGGGTTCCCTATTCTGCTCATTGTATTGACTTGATGTTGGAAGACATTTGCTCTGATCCGATGATGGATGGAGTGGTCAAGAATGGTCGATTTATCACCACATTCATCTATAATCACAACAACATTCTAGATATAATGCGCACACATACTCATGGAAGATAGTTGCTTCGTCCGGGAGCCACCAGATTTGTATCTCAATATATCTATCTAGATAGTTTAAGTCAACAAAAGAACAACTTGATTAGGATGGTGGCATTAGAAGATTGGGAGAATCACATATTGCGGCATGTACCAACTAAGGTCAGAGAGAAAGGTAAGAAAGTAGATGATCTAATTCAGTCTTGGCCCTTCTAAAGGGGTGGTGCAAAGCGGTGTTAAATATTGTAGAACCGTTTGTCCGTGTCTTGCAATCTTGTGATGGAGAAAGAAAATCGGATATGGGATATTTATATAAGGTTATGGACAGAACTAAGGAGCTCATTTAACTTAACAATCCAACAACCTTTGTGAAGTGATGGGACATAATAGACAGACGTTGGGAACACACTTTACATCACGATCTTCATGCAGTTGGTAACCTACTAACTTTTTATATGTATTATTTTATATACACATTTCTCATAAGTAATAACTAGCTTCTACTTATTTATTTAGGTTATTTTTTCAACCTTCAATACATGTTTAGAACTGATGGGAAGAAGGATAACTATGATACTTGCTCAGAAGTGTTGATGAGGGCTAAGTCTGTTATTAAGTGCATGCTTGCAGATAAGGACAGAGCAATAATTGCATGCAAACAAATGCATTATTACAGAATGATGTTATACCACTTTGGGACAAGTACTGCTCAAAGAACTGCAAAAATTTTGAGTCCAGGTTTGAAAATTATTAACCAGATGTTCTACTTAATTTTTAATTATAACTTGCACATTGTTGACATGACCAATTTTCTATTTACAGCTCACTGGTGGCTAAATCATGGAAAAGTATATGGGTATAAAGATCTAGCCTATGTAGCAATTCAGGTCTTAAGTCAAACAACATCTTCATCAGGTTGTGAGAGAAATTGGAACACCTTTGACTTGATTCACACCAAGCAAAGAAATAGATTGAAGTCAAGCCGTCTAAAGAAGCTAGTATTCTGTCATTATAACATGAGGTTGAAGCTAAAAAATCTCGAGCTCATAAGGAACCTTCAAAGACAGGAGAAGGAGAGAATTTCCGGACAAGCCACGGAGACGACACATGCAGAAGAACCTATAAACTTGGATGAGCTGTTCGAGGAACAACATCCACTAAATGCATAGGTTGATGCAAGCACCTCAAATGAGCCTAAATTCAACCCAACTGATCGAGAATGGACGGAAGGTGAGTTAGATAACATTCCACTACTTACTGATTTTCAACATCCTCCTTCAAAATGTCAGAAGAAGAGCAAAAAACAAGCACCAAGCAAAAGGAAGAGTGGTACTGTAATTGAGATTGATGATCTGAAGACTATCAAGGAAGAGGATGAAACACCATAACCAAGTGGTGAGGTCCAATATCAAACCTCAAATGACTCGACATCAAAGACGAGCTTTGACAGTTCTGAGGATGGTGGAGATGCTACCAATGCCCCAGCCCCACCTCCACCAATTCAATTCACTGGAGAACAAGAATACACACATGCTACTCAAGATGAACATCATGGTAGCAGAGCAGGACGGGAAGAATCTCCCATTCAAACATTCAGCAGATCAAGGAGGAAGGGTAAAGGTAAAGCTTCTCAGTGTGTAGAAGCCAAAGAAGAACTTAGGAGGGAGAGAGAATATCAGGAACAACTATCAGATGCATCATCATATTCTCCATACGAAGGGTATAATCATCCTACTGGATATGTAGTTTACCCTCCTCAACATTCTGATACATCCGACTATTTAGAGGATTGTCTAGAATATCCACAATTGTCAGTCATTTATACCAATACGGATGACTATAGCCGGTATGTGATGCAATATAAACAATACTACCAGAGCTATATGTCATGGTCTGAGTATGTAAGCCATATGTTCATTCAGTATAATGTACGTTTGAAATAAATGTAAGTTCATAATCATGTATATAAGTTTATTCAAGATTTTTTTATCCAACAACACTTTATGTACTTCAAATCAATGTATTTCAACACAATTATGTATTAGACTTGTGTTTTATATTTTTTTCATATTTTTTCATATTTGTTTTAATTTTTTCTGCTACCCGATCCAGCCGAACCTGACTCAGCCAGGATCGGGTTGACTCGGATCGGACTCGGCTGATCCAATCGATTTTGGACCGGCCGATCCGGGACCCAATCCCGGGTTTCTTAACCTTGGTGATGATTTCCATGAGCATAATTATGATGTATGCCTCCACTAGCCAATCCGATTGTAAGGGGGTAAAATAACCCCCCCCCCCCCCCCCACACACACACAAAGGCCGGATCGGCATAGATTGGATCAAAATCAGCTGAATCACCTGATCCGGATCAGCCCAGCCATGGAAAGAACATTTGTCATGCCACACAAAAGATATATGCTCCATTCATGGGAGGAAGCATGTTTTTATGTCAGCAATATATGAGGCAATTATAGTGATAGTAAGGAACAGCTGATCATATGGTCTTCCTTTCTTTCACAAGTGTATGGCTCAATCAACTATTACATTGCAACAACTAAAGCTTGTTACCGGTCAAAAAAGGGGGTGATCATATCGACTTCCTGAACAGTGTCTGAGATAGCTATGTAGATGCATATCTAGACAATGAAGGCAAAGTATGTTTTTTTTAAATAGTTGACCTACATGCAACTGAACCAAACTACAATGTCATAACATAGCAGCCAGATCACCTTTCCATTTTTTTCCGTTCAGATTGTTGTGCTACCAGGTTGTCATGCCACTTCTGTCTTATTATGGACATGGAAGGCAGGATCGGCACGGATCGCATTGGCCAATCCGATCAGTTTTGACCCAAACCAGTCCGATCCCGATCCACCGGTCTAGGCGGGATCAGTTCAGGACGGATCAATATCTTTAATAAAAAATTAAAAAATAAATGGGGGACCGGTCCGAATCAGCCTAGGATCGGTCAGGATCAGCCGATCCGATCAGTTTGGACCGGTCCGATCTGCGTCCAATCCCCAATTCTTCCTACCTTGATTATGGATGGAGGACAAAGTTGGCGGGATTGTAGTGCTAAGTACGGTGACATGAAACAAATATCTGGATTAATGAACTTTGCAACTTTGAATGCCTCATCTTTCTACATCGAATGCAATCTCACAAGGTTCTCATGAAAATCCCAGTTTCAGCAGGCTTTCGAGGAATGAAGCCCTCGAATATGTATACATGATATATATAGGGGCCAACTATAACGAGCCCCGGGGCTCATCTAACTTGGACGATTTACCCACCTTTAAAAAATGAATAAAAATCATCAAAAATTCTAAAATATTTAAATACTCCCATCTATGTTGGTTTCGGCACCTTGAGATTTTATTTTCACCGTTTGATCAAAAAATTTAACTATAGCCATCCAATCAAAAGCGTCATTATTTGGAGATCAAAACTAACAGCCCGGGGATGGAATCAACCTTAAAGGCTAATCTAACGAATTTTCTATTTTTTAAGTATTTTTTAGTATCTTTATATGTTGATTTTTTTATGCATATCCGATCGGACGGCTAGGATTAATCGTCAAGATCATATAATGAAAATTAAAACCTCAGGGATGAGAACAACCCTAAGGGGCCTATTTGAATATTTAAAAATTATAAATAAATTATTATTTTTTAACATGTAAAAAAGAGGATTTTGAGAATCCCCACGAAAACACCCATCGTCATTTCAAAAAAATAAAAATAAAAATCACCAAAAATTTTAAAATATTCAAATACCCCCTCTAGGTTGTTTCCTACCCTTTGAGATTTAATTTTCACCGTTAGAGTGAAAATTTTAACCATAATCGTCCAATCAATCCGTCGTTGTTTGGGGATCAAAACTAAAATCCCAGGAGATGGGATCAACCCTAAGAGCTAATCAGACGAATTTCCTTTTTTTTTTTACTATGTTTTCAACATTTTTAGACGTTGATTTTTTTATACCTACCTGATCAGGCAGCTCCGGCTGATTGTCAAGATTAGACAGTGAAAACTAAAACTCCAAAAATTGGGATCAACCATAAGGGGACTATTTTAGAATTTAAAAATTTTATGACAAATTTTATATTTTTTTAACAATGGGGAGGGTGGATTTTCTAGGGGCAAGGGGAGTGTGCATCTAACTTAGATGCGCCCCGGGGTGCGTTAAATCCTCTCTCCCCCCCACCCTCCACACACACGTGTGTGTCTAAACATCCCCATATTTTAAAAAATAAAAAAAAATTAAATTTTTAAATATTTAATAACCCCCATTAGACTTGTTTGCATCCTTTGGGACTTTATTTTGACCGTCCGATTGTGGTCCAATTTTGAAACTCGATCCTAGCCATCCATCGAGCACATGCAAATTTTGATTTTTAAAAATCATGAAAAAACAGTCAAAAACAAAAAATTCATTAGATTAACCCCTAGGGTTGTTCCCATCTATTGGGATTTTAGTATTCATCACCAATTTACAAATGTAAAATCGGACATTGAATGCCTCGTGATCCAACGGTGAAAGTGAAACTTAAGCCAAAACAGATGAAATTTATTTTGAGGGGAGAGTTGAATATTTCAAAATTTATTATGTTTTTTATTTTTTTAACCATGGGAAGGGGTCAACACAACAGCACGCACTATAACAAACACATCATAGCACTCTCTCTCTCTCTCTACAGGTTCACCATATCGCTGATCCGTATCGGATCGCATCTTCCTAGATACGGTACGATACCGGGCCGACTTGGTCCGACTCACACGAGTCCAACCAATGAGTTTGTTAAAATTAATGAGTTGTTTGTTAAAATTAATGAGTTTAAGTCACATTTTAGAGAAATATATCTTATTAATTGATAAAAAATATATATATAATTTTAGTTATCACATAGGAAAAACTCAACTTAAAACATTCCATTAAGCATGTATGAGTCGGCACGATCCGGTCCGACTCAGTGTGTATCAACGGATCGAGTCAGCCCATATACGAGTCAACTCGTACGAGTCGATCCAATACAATACGGCAAACTATATATACATATATATATATATGACTCTCACGCTTCATTTTTGAATTTATGGGCATTCCATATATTTTAATGTAATGAGCCTACCCTCTCTTTTCTGTTCGTATTCAAGGATATCAAAAATTATCTTATACAAGACCAGAGTTTATTCGGAGGACTCTTCTGACCAGACAAAAAATCTATAATTGTCAGCAAAGTTGTTTCTTTATTCTTTTAATTATATATATATATATATATATATATATATATATATATATATATATATATATCGTATGTGTGCAAATATTGTTGTTATCATGCATATATACCCAAGATTTTGTTTCAAGCACCCAATATTTTACCGAGATCTCTACTCTCCACACACACACACACACACCCCGACGAAGCCGAGATCCAAGACAGCAAGCCTTGTCTTTCTGCATGCTACATGTCTTTCATCTGCACATTTGCTTCTTACATGGGCTTAAATGCAACTCAGATTTTACTTTAGATCTCTTAATATCCAGAGTGTTCAGTAATCATTTAACTTTTGCATCACAGCCCATTCGAAAGGAGATATTCAATTTATATAAGTGTTCTGTGAACAACAATGATATGTAAGGGAATGAGAAGTACCAGTATTTCCCTTATAGGCTTGTAGATGGGGACATAAATTTGCTACCTATGTCAAGTGATAAGAAACTGTTCTTCCAATTCATTTCTAGTATCTATAATATTTGGAACTACCTATGGAGAAGAATGTTCTGAATGATGATCGCTTCTAAGGCAAGTATTTTAATGTTTAAATTCGTGCCTTATCTCCATCAAAGAGGGCACAAGTGACTGTCGGGAAAGCTCTTGATAACGATTTGCTCCTTCTAGAAAAAAGTCAAATTCATGCGAAATTCTCTCAGAAACACATCAGTATTTACGAGCTCTGTACTTTCATGTGAAGCCTGGATTTCGTACCGTCAATGCCCAGAAACCGACCGAAAACACAAACAATCAAACACCAATAATATCTCAAGGTCCTACAAGGTCATTTTTTGGCTTCTCTATCAGAATATTAATCTAATATCACGAACAATGAGCGTATAAACGAAGCAAAGGAAGCGAGTACCAATCGGACAGTATCCGGAAGAGAAAGCCACTGCGAGTACAGCTCCTCCGCGATGTGGGGGCTCTCCTTCAGGGCCAGCGGCGACACCTCCGGCAACTGCAACAATTCCGGATCCAGGGAAGCGATATCCCTCGGCATTTCCACATCCATTGCAACCAACCTCTCCCTTATCTCTCATACAACAGGCACCCTAGAACTAGGAAGGGGAACAACCAAAGCCCTGGATCTCCCAGCCTCACTCGCAGAACGAACAACGCACCGATGCTCCCAACCTCGCAATAAATTACAGCCTCAACAACACCCCATGCTCTGGCACACATCCATCGAATTCAAACCGCCAATTCGCCCAGCCATTGCATCACCTACCAATCAGGGACACACCGAACAAAGAAACCCTAGAATCCCAGCCGGCGAGCTCGAAGACGGCCGAGATCTTCGCGTGCCGCCGAGAGAGAGGTCACCACTCCACGGCGTCCTCGCGGCGGAGCCACCGGAAAATCGAACCGGACCAGAGATCGCCAGGTCGCGAGGCAACGAAGCGATCGAGCAGGGGGGAAGGGATTGGAGATGTCCCGGCGTGGCAGATCGAAGACGGCTGGGATCGCGTAGTTCTTGGCCGCGGTCCTCCGAAACCCTCCCTCGCGCAGAGAGAGAGAAGAGAGAAGAGAAGAGAGAGAAAGGACGACAGCCAAATGGGCAAGGTCCCCCTTCACCATATAACAGGCGCAGATGGCCCCGATCCATCAGAAAACGGACGGTCCAGGATCGAAGTACACTGACGGGAAGAGGAACATGCTATGGACGGTTGTGATGTAGAGAAGTACTGATCGGATGGTTGATAGGTAAGGAGGGAGGGGATTTCAAAAGGGTGTTCTTGGTGGAGGGCACGTGGCAGTCGTCACATGTCAAGGTGATGGGCGAATGGGAAGCAGCTTGGTCGCTGGAGTGGTGTTTAATTCAACATCTGGCCGCCCATTTTTTGACGATGAGGAGTGGGGGTGGCTCACTAGTGTGTAATGCGGAAGAAGCCAGAAGTCCTACTCAGTAGTCTTTCTTTTTTTAAGGGAAAAGGGCTTAGGCCCATTCATTCAAAGCATCATTTAAGGAACTTTGAACATACATGGAGAGATTGAGAAATATTGAGGATTGGTATGGTCTAGCTCTTTTTGTTACTTTTTATGTTTGAATTAAAAATTAAATTGTAGAAAGATGTTAAATAGGGGTGTCAAATTTAATTTGGCCCGGCCACATTCTGGGTTGTCTGCTTTTAAGATCAAATAATTGATATAAGGATGAGGAAGAAAGTGGCAAAAAAAGTGACATTGTAATATTCTCAAATTATAATAAAGTCATTTCTTTTTGTTTTTGTTTTTATAGAATGGAGAAGATGGTGACTCTTTCATTTCAACTTGAAGATAGTACAAGTAGTAAATAGAACATTAGAACCTTCCGTACATTGAGTACAACCAACCATACCCTAGAGAAGGACAAATACAACAAGGGCAACATAAATTGGGTAAAAAAGCAAACCAAGGGTCAAATCAAGCGGACAATAGTAGATTGCCACAAGTGAAGCTTGGAGGCCACCGATGGTAGCTTAGCTTGAACGTAGGAAGAAAGTTCTCAACATAGCAATTGAGCATTTAGACATGAAAACCTCCATAGATAAAACAAGGTTGCACAATTGGAGTAGCTGGTCATAGTGTGCAGTGATCTCAGAGAGCCCACACATGCATATGGAGTGGGTAGGATATGCCCAACAACACGAGATATGCACCATATTCCCTCTTTGGGGCATTACTTCAAGCACTTGAACTGCACCAAGCACCAAACCAGATCAGAACAAAGGCTGCTGGAAATCTAATGTGTATGGAGCACTATAACTAGAAGGACCTCAAAATCCAATCATAATCGCCAACAGGTCCTTGCAAGGGAAGGTTTGGAGAGAAAATGTGTAACGATTGAGATTTCAGATTCGGTTATCGGGTCAATTTTTGGTGTCGAACTCCTTGGTTTGGGTCTTTATGGGCCTAGGACATGAGCTCTTTATCGCGTCGAATTTGCGAGACGCGATTTTGAATAGCGTTGGCTTAGGGGGACGCCATTTAGGAGCCATACGGGGGTGCCACGTGGGCGAGCGTTGGGGCGCGAGTGTACGGCCCCGGTCTGATCGTCTAAAAGGCGTCTTGCATGACCGACGGCATTCAGAGGTTTGCTAATGTACTACCATGTCCCGTCATCTGAACAGCGTCGTCTGGGAACGACGCGATTTAACGAAGTTTCGGTTGACGCTCCAAGCCATCCCTCCTTCCTCTCATTCCCTCCTTCACTCTCTCTCTCTTCGCTCCTCTCCAACTCCCTCCAAATCCCATTCCTTTCCCCTCCCCCCTTTTTCCTCTTCCACCACTCCGATGCCCCTCTATCTCCCACCACTACCACCACCATCTCCTCCGCGGCACTGCATTCTCCGAACAGCGGCCGACGTCCCGACAGAGTGATGACGTCCACGGCGGTACCGGCGGTGGCTTGTGGTGCGACGGTTCAGCAGCAAGGAGTAAAGAGGAGTTCAAGCTAAATCGGTAGGAGGATGATCCTTGCATGTTATTTGATTGTTTTATCCATGTTTCTCCGCTTTGGAGCATGTTGTATGCGTGAAGATTTCAGGTAGAACAAGCATATTTAGGGGGGAGGACTTTTCGATGAAAATAGTCATTTTTATGAAATGGGGTTCGGTGTGATCTTTAATCGATTATTTGGATTCTCTCCTACTTCCTCCATTTTTCGCGTTTTTTAGTGTTTTGGGGAGGAGTGGGACCCCCGATTTTGACTCGATGGAGACCGGGGAAGCTCGGTTTCGGGCGTTGAATGGCGTTGAGACCAGGTGACGCCATTTTGAATGGCGTCAAGACCAAGTGACGTGATTCAACGACCTAATCTTTCGATTCTCGAGGCCAGAGTGAGATAAAGAACTGAATGACATCGGCCACGGGCGACGCCATTTAGGCCACTATCCCTGGATCCCAGCACCTGTGAGTAACTGAATCGGTTTAGGGATCTTGAATGACGTCGGTCACGGGCGATGCGATTCAAGATTGTGTCCCATTAATTCCTGAAATTATCATATGTGTATATTGTTAGATAATGTGGTTAATTGCATGTTTGGAATCATACATTGGGGCGGAGATATATACGTGACCGAATCGCACTGTGTTGTGTTTTGTACGACTATGGACCCAGAGTGACAGTTGTTAGCGCTTAGGCACCCTACGTTGGTGTGAAAAGGGAGAGGGGGGCGCAGTATTGGTGTGGGTGTGGCAGGGTGACGCCTAGCTAGAGAGGGTCACCTGGTATACCCCGGGTATAGCTAGTACCGGTGTTGGAGTGGTACATTTGAAGTATCACTCGCGGCTGGGAGGAGACAGAACTACCTAAAGCTAGACAGGCCGGAGTAGCTAGCGCGTTATCTAAGGGGTTGCTACTCCATCCCAGTGGGTCGGTGTTTTCCCGCGTTCAGCTGCATGGTTTGTATTTTTAGCCGAGACGTTGGTTGTGGACTCCAATGTTGAGTTTGGTTGTTTGAGTTATTTTGGAGTTGTGCATGTTGTATTTGCGAATGCATGTGTTTACTACTGCTGGGACTCGTCCCGTTTACTCTCGCCGTTGGTGGCGGTAGTTTTACTACCTTTGTTTATAGTTTTCCTTTATATCTGCGGTTACTTGGTAGTGTTTTTGGGAGGTGAGGATCGGGTGATCTCTATTGAGTCCATTTCTGTGTGGCTCACTCCCTAGCGTTTCAGGTGTGAACCTCTCGGCGAACATTAGCGTGTGACTTTCTTCCTGGTATGCGGGCTAGTAGCTATCTCAATTCCGGAGTATGCCCCGACGTTGTTGTACCTTTTTCCTTTACCTGTGCATACTTAATTTTTGTGGACCTTGTAATTATTGTTGGACTGTATACGGACATTGATATTGAGCACCTTGCGCATTTGTACTTTTCTTTTGGTCCATGAGATTATTTTATTTAGCCGTGTTTAGCATTTACTTCTCCAGACGTGTTGTTGAGATCCGGATGTGAACTCGAAAGTGATGGTTCGGTACCCATTTAGTAATCGGGTCCCTAATTATAGGGTGTCTGGTCGTTACAAAACGAAAGCCCGATATGCAACCTTCATAAAATAAGTCGAAAGAAGGAGGCAGGGGAGAGATAAAAAAGCTAAGGTTTCACCACTATGTCGAATGAGGAGATAGATACCGTGAGCCGAGATTCTGAATGTTGGAGGAGGAATCCACCGGATTTTCATAAAAGAACACATTCCTCAAAAGATGAAGAAACAAAACCTCAGGTAGACAAAATCTTACCTAAAATAAAACTGTCAGAGGGAGTCCCACTGAAGGAAGAGAGACGCGGGAGGAAGGGGGCTCTCCGAGAAGAAACCCCCTCTCCCTGACGAAAGGGGGTTGCACTCTTCCGCCCGAGAGAACCCTTAGTAGGATGACAAAATTTGGTTCCACGTCACTTGCAGGCATGCAACATACAATTGGAATGAAGGCATGGAGAAGGATGTGAGATCATCCATTTACTCATCGCTACACCCTACTTTACTCTATTAATCATGTAATCCCACTATGGCACTACCTCCTTTATTTAAAGGAAAATGGTACAATAACACTACTTCTTTACATTAATTTTTAACATGCTTAAGTGGCAAAGATATATTGGAAGGTAGAACTATCAAAAGTGTGGGGCAATAATGTTTTTCTCCATTGAATAATTGCCATATAGTATGCCAAAAACGGTGTTAGGAAATAGTGTTACTATACTATTTTCTTGTTTTAAGTGATTGCCAGCAAAATGAGGGTTTTGGTTTCAACTGGTGAGCGAATAGTAGGTTGAGATAAGCACATATATCTAATTTTAATATGATCTCATAAATAATCCCCTCTCCCCCTTCTCCCCTACCTTCATAGAAAGATCATTTTGATGTTTCTCTAGATCAGACTCTAATAGTTCTTTTTTTAATTTTACAAATAAAACTCATTGAACTTAACTATACGAATGTTCCGTTCCAAGACTTTACCCAAAGACAAAATGATCGACCAATTGGAGACTACACTAACGGAATATGCTCTTGAAAGGGTATTAAGAAGATCTTTAATGAGATATTTAGTCACTACATTAGATGTAACATCCTGAATCCCGTGTCTAGTCATATCCGACTTTTGATAGAATACGGGGATGGTACAGATATGGAATATAATATATACATAACGAAAATGAGAGAATAAAAGTCCACAAGGTAAAATAAATAGCCATCAATCACAAATTTCAAATAATAATAGTCAACATAATCTACAAAAATCTCGAAATAACAACTATCTCTGAATAACATAAACAACTTTTTACAATTCCATAAGATCTCACAATTACATAATAGACTCAATTATTCCTGCTACATCAATCTACTATAATGAAAAGATTCATAAATTCACAACTAGCTTTGAATCCAATAGGCTCCAAGTACACCAACTCTGCATGATTATAATCAAAGTCCAACTCTCTGACCACTTCTCCTAAAATATTATTCAACAAATTTACTGAGTACAAAATTCAGTAGGCATTATCTCCTTCACAGGTTAAACATATAATAATTGAAATTCACATAGTAATTAAATCATATCATGAACAATTCACAATGCTACATATAGATCAAATAAGAGAATGATACAAAATAAGATCTCACATATATCTAATATCAATCAAATGCATTTTCTAATAATCTGAAACAAACATGCTAATTCATAATACTTATCACATATATCTAACTTTCTTGCTTTACTTGAAAACAAACTACTACCTATAAATGTATCGCATAATTCTTCCAACACATAATGATGCACATATCACATAGTATATGGCTCAAAATATAACTAGTAGCATATAGTAAAGTTAAATATTTCAAATTTCAGGCATCTAAAAATTTTACATCATAAAACATATTTATAATGTCTTAAAAAAAATTCAAATGATTCACATATGTGTCAAATTATCACAATTTAATATCTTATTCGGATAAACATCCTAACCACAACATAATGGCCTACACACATACATGTACCGGGTACTAAGATAATAGTACCAAGTCTTGGCTACCGCTAACCGATACGTATCCCACCACTACACCATATTGAAGTAGGCTTCATGGATTTTACCTATTGCCCTTGGGTCAAATACCCTATCTAACAAGGACGCTTACATTAGAATCAGACCATGCAATCTCCTTAAGATGTCATTGTCTATATCACACATATTAAATTAGATGGCACATGTCTTACAGAGATTAGAATTCATCATAATCTGAATTTTAACATTAATCATATAACCAATGATGTACATACATAAAAATAATACATGTTTCATTAAAACAAGATATTTTTAAGACAACACAATGTTACTATGCAATTTAATGTAAAACTGATTCCAATAAGTTACATATACATGAAAAACAGTTTTGATAATTTTTCAAAATTTTCAAAATACAAAATATATTTTTTTCACATGTCAAAATCTATTTTTTATGACTAGAAATTCATTAAATAGGGTGAATATTAGTAAATAGATTCCAAAATTCACCAAATTGATAAAATATGATATTTAGTTTGTAAGTAAAGTACCTGCAAATTTTCATTAAATTCGGAGATCAAACGAATGGTTTCAAAATTCAAATAACGAGTTTAAAATTTGAGTCAAATTTAATGACAATAAAAATAAGAAATAAAATTTCAAAAATTATAAAGTTTTGCATTCCAATAGATTTCATGTAGACAGATATGTAGTTAAAATTTCAAATCATTTGAATTACATAAAATTAAAATATAATTATTTAAAATTTGTACATATTGATAAACTGACAGATTAAGGAAATCAAATTGGATGGCATATGTTCCTGTCGTTCAATAACACCAACGACAAGCTTGGATATGGTTCAATATTCCAGATCGCAAACTTCGTTGCCACTCAAAATTCTAGACGGCATGTCTTACTGTAGTCCAGTTCTACTTGGACGGCAATCCAGGTTGTCGTTTAGAAAGGTAGACGGCAGAAGGTATTGCCATCCACATCGATTCCCAAGTAGAACATATAAAATTCAAACTTTTGACACATAATTTGAATACTTAATTTGCGTTTGGGATCATACACATAAAGAACATGATGCCAGACTTTCTTTTTGATCACTTTTGAAATCAAAATATTATTTTTCGCATTAATACAAATTAATGTACTTTGGAGAATCATCACCTACCTCTTGTGCTATAATCTCTAAAAAATTAAAATCTGCTAAGAAATCTCAACTCCCAACAAAAAAATACTACTTCTTAGTATTCCTCATCGACTTCCAATGCTCCTATAAAGCAAGAGAATAAAAAAAACAACCTTCATCTTCTTATCTTTCTTTAAGAATAAGAAGAAAACACCTTTCTTTTACAATGAAGAACGACCGCTAAGGTTAACCACGTTTTCAACCACATATATATAGAATTAACAACCAACTTCTGATCCCATACAATATCTATAAACTACCTTTGGATCAGATTAAGCTGTCCTTCTACGAATTAGAGAGAATCCTACTCTGAATCGAACTCCTCTCATGCAACTCTACTTTCCTTAACTGAATATTCAATTTTTTGGTCTAGTAAACAAACGCATCAACAAAAATGATCTTCTACAAAGTTGTAGATCTCTTAGAGTTATTTCCAACGATACCAACCAAGTCAAAATCTGAGTTATATATTAAAAGTTATCACTAAAATACTGACTTATTGTTCTGGGTACCCGAATCCAGAAATTTCCTTCTACATAATCGACTAAACTATCTATGAAACTAAGTTAATGGACTTATTCAATTAACATATTACACTCTATTTGTCCCTTTAATTATTATTATGTTTATTATTTATTCAATTATTATTATTTCTGTTTGAAAAAATACCGGATATTACATTAGATACTTCTATCAATATTAGTTTTAATATTGCTACTGATAGTGGATACTTAGTTTAAATTAATATTGCTATGGATTGTGGATATTTAGTTAAGCTGTATGGATCTTGATGCTCATGTGGTAGTAAAATATATTGCCATAAAAATTTAAAACAAGTTCAGACATTAGTCAAATACATTGTCATAACAAATTTAATACAAGTCTAAACATGTATTAAAAATGTTACACTTCAACATTTGAAGGTCTCAAAAGTCTCACCCCTTCTCAACTCCTTACTCTGTCTTTTTCTTTCAGTCACCCTCCTGCATACTTCTCTAATATTAATTGTAACATTGAATATTGTAACACCACAAGAATATTAGTACCAAAATTAGTACCATATCAAAACTAATATTATATATCCAAGGAGGCATAAAACCTTGCTCTCTACCCTCACTCCTGCAAATGCTCTACAACATCTTCCTTCACCCCCCAACCCCCACCCAACTGATTTTCCACTTGTACACCCCCTCTCCCTAACCTCCTAGGACCACCTACTCTGGACCTCAGGCTGGCAACTCCCTCTCAAGTACATCTAAATTTCTCTTCCTAGTCTCTTCTCCACATGTCTGAAGGGAGAGTGGTTATATATGAAAAATTGCCTTGACTTATCATAGAGAACAGATCTTCTCAGAGTCCAGTAGTACAAAGTGGGGGGAAGCCCATGTATTTAAAAAACTTTTAGATCATGTGAGAGACTTTTTTGCAATATTTAGCCCTCTCCTCCACTTGCTGGACTCCTGTCCAACGGTGTACTGAGGAGTTCTCTTCTCCTTATCATATAGCAATGGATTACACCCGTAAGATCACACGGTTAGAGTACAATCATTACCACTAATAAGTCATACGTCCAAACTTCTACACCCCACCGACCCCCCAACAGCATCATAGTTAGTACCTGAGACCTTAGCTTTACATTGTTTTCATTAGCTCCACTTTGCACTTTGCTCTTGTATTTTTTATTAGAGATGTTCCCGTTGTGGATGCTAAAGCAGCTAGCAATGTGCTCTTCTTTTTGCATTTCGATGCGCAGCGGAAGTACCATGGAAGGGATGGTAATCTTTCGTCTCTAGGATCGTCCGGGTCTAGTTTGAGATAAAAACATCATAAAACATTGGCTTTAAAAATCAATAAAAATAGAATCATTGAAATTTCTTAACTTCAAGGTCCGTTTCAAAATCTTCGAATTTCTGTTTTCTTTGGTTTTGGATGAAAATTGAAACTGGGTTAAAATTGTATGGATCAAGAAGATTTTAAAATTTAATAATTTATTACGCTTCAAACGCAGTATATATACATATATATAAATACAATACTTTACAGTTTACACATAAAAATGATGTAAGTTGTCCATCTTGCAATGCTTTGGGACTGGGCCGAACATAGTGCCTCTCATATTGTTGTGGAAATAAAGTAATCCTTGATCCAATATTTTTGTCCTCTTGCCATTATTTCAGGATTTTTAATCTTAATTAGATTCATGATTCAGGTCAGGTGAATGAGTTTGAGAATGTTGGGACCCCTAAACTGCAACTTCCGAGTTTAACCGGAATTTTGGCAAGCAAGTTTATTCTATTGTGTACTTGGGCACGACGAACATGAATGTAAATAATTAAACAAGTGGTGTTTTACTAGGTTTGTTTAATAAGTTGATTTGATTATATGTTTTGTTTTTTAGGGCTTGATGGGGGTAAGCCGAATGGGCCTGAGTAAATGGGCCGAAGGACGGGGCCAAGTTAGTCGAAAAAGCCAAGAGCCGAATGGGCCGAGGGGTGAGAACCTTCCAGATTCGGCCCAGTCCGAGGTTAGAAAGGACATGGGCCTTCGGCTCAACAACGAACAAAGCCATCAATGTTTTGAGAATACGTGTCCTCGTATTTATGAATAGTCCCACATCGTCTGCCATAAAGAAAGTTTTCCCACTTACTTCTTATAAATAGAATATTATTTGCATCAGAAAAGATAAGTGAGTACCTCAGTTGCATCAGGGCTCATTAGAAAATATGAAGTTGACATTGTTGGAACCTGCTTATTCTTTCAGTGTCTAAAAAATAGAGCATGAAAGAATTTATAATAAGATTGAGAAACAACTTGTATACGCATCGTATCAGCTATGTTGGTTGTCACATGCTAAATAAAATTAAAAGAGAGAATGGTTATAATCAAATATTATGTGAATATAAAACTATTGTTCAACGTTTATCTCTATCTATTTATTCTTAAGACTTTTTATTCTTTAAAATTTATACTCAAATGCAACCTTAAAAAGATTAAGAATGCCAAGTACACATAAAAGGAAAGTTATGGGAAGGCGAAGCTTTCTTGGACGCTCCTAAAATATAACAATCCTACTTGTTCATTGTTTTAAAGCCTCTAATCTCCTTGTTACAAATCAACACTATATAAAGAAGGAAAATCAGATGTACTTTTATATAAGTTTGGAAAAATTAACTTTATTTCTTGCATACTTTTTTTTTTTTTTTTGAACATAAGAAGGAAAGTTTTCATTCATAAAACCGGTTATAGTACAGTAAGGGACCATAATAACAAACACTTTCATTGCTATAGAGCAAGACTATTACTTCCATAGTAGTTAGGATCATACCCTGTTAGAACACAAAACAAAGATAAAACTAAGCAAATAATAACTAAAGAGATAATTAGCAGCCACTGGGTGTCGAAGGAGCCATCCAAAATTGCCGGAGGGAGTCGTAAGAAATTCTATCATAGAAGCCTTCAACGAGTGAAGGAGAGGCTACAAAGATAAAAGTAGCTTGTCTTTGAAGCATGAGAGCTCGGAGGGCCTACTCTCGGCATCGAAGTAGGGGGATATGCACACAATCTCGAGCGTCCAACTTGGGTTCGGTATTTCGTCGAATAGGTGGTAGGCAGGTACAAACAGGCCTGCACAGAAACATTAACAGTAAGACTCAAACTAGTGGAAGTAGAATCAACAACCGGTGACAACTGAGTGATCCAGCACAAAAGGAATGCAAGTATTTGCTGAGGAGATTGGGGAGATAAAGGAAGGTTAACCTAAAAAGAGTACAATATAAGCCGGTAAGGATGAAAGCAAAAGGACAAGAGGGTGGAGAGAAAGATCGCCGCAGCCAATGAAGGAGAAACCTCCCAAAGGAGCCCGTTCTAAAAGAGCGAAGTTTTTCTGAACAAAACCTTCCACAAAGGAAGGAAGAAAATCTCTCAACAAAGGAGAAGAAAAAAAAACTTCCAAAAAGAGAGATTTTGCCCTCGCAAAAAGGGGGGAGTGGGAGGAAGGGTCCGATCTTCCTACCGGAAGAGAAAAGAGTCCCCTCTCCACCCCGGGAGAACACCGAACCTGGAGCTACTTGGGGGCTACTACCTTTCCTACTCAAGCCTGAGGGAAAAAAGCATGCTCTTATTTGCTATCTCCCGTCACTTTTCCATTGACGATCAGCCCTAATGTTATAAGAAACTTTCCTCTCCGAGGCTATTAACGAACCCTAGAATGGCTTGTCTCTTTGAAACTGTTAATACGTTAATATGTTAGAGCATTCAACAGTCTAAACACGTTGTGATGAACTATTAAAGTATTAAATGTTAGAGCATTAAGTATTAAGAAGTTGAAATATTAAAGTGTTATAATTATGGAGCGAACAGAAAAGCAGAGGAGTTAACGTCAAGGAAATGTCCCTCACAAGATGAGTAAATGACAGAAAAAACTGGTAAGAAGTGGAAAGTAATGTCGTTTCTGACAGGTTCACAGGGGGTGTAATTGTTTGTCCTTCTATGTTTTGATGTATTTTAATTAATTAAAACATAATAATTAATGTGAAGGAAATGTCCCTCACAAGGAAATGATAATTGATGTCAAGGAAATGTCCCTCACGAGGAAATGTCCCACGAGGGCTTTTTGATCTTCAACCCTCAAACTTTTGATATTACACATAACTTTTCTTAATTTGACTATTCATAAATAAGTTCTTATTATCTCAACTTTCTTACAAAAAAGTAATTTTGATGGTTTCTTTGTAACACTCTCAGATTTTTTGTAATATTTTAAGGTCTCGTAACAATTTAGAGGAGATTGTTAGGACTTACAAATAAATAATTAGATTAGAAGAATTTTTTTATAAATACACTATATTTTCAGGGTTAAAACATAATTATATCTTAGAGGAAGAATCAACTGAAGAACCTGCCTGCAATATAAATCTTGTATTACTGGTAGCTCAGTGGTAAAATGTGTTTTAGTTCTCCAGAAATCTAGTCGGATAAAGGTCAAGGTAGGTACATAGATAACAAAGTAAAGGTAGGTACAAAGAACAGGTTGTGGTTTCTTATGGAGATAAATTGATAATTAGTTTTCTCATCCCTGTTGATAAGGTTGAAAGGAAGATTAGAAATGGAACTATCATCTACCAATTAACTCACTTAAACCCAAAACACAGAAGGCAGAAGTTAATTTCGGTGAAATAAACTGTGCCCCTTTTCTTCTCACGTGTGCACACATTTATAATTATGACTGGCAATAACTAAGATTCTTTTTTTATTAGAATCTCCCCTTCCATCCAGATTTTGTCATTCGAGATCAAGCATACACAATGTGATCACCTCGTTTATGTTTGTGAACATGCTCGGTTGAAGTTTTATTTTGTTTCCTAAATAGTCTGTTCAACTTTGTTTAACAACATAAAATTTGTTTATATCCTATTTACTTACTTGATTAAGATATGAAGCGCAAGCGCATTCTTTTTCCCGTTTAACGTAACGATTAGGCTGGTGGATATAAATAAGTTTATCTCATTTGGTGTTCAGCAAACGCAAGATTTGGTTTAGGTTCAAACACTAAACGAGTCAAACTTAAGGAAAACATAACTCGTTTTATCTAATATTCAAACATCTCAATTAGATAAAAGTCCAGTTTCGTAGTAATTGGACAGAACAAACCCGGTTTGAGCTAGCTCCTTTCCACTCCTAAAAAGGACGAGCAAAGACAGGTCATCATGTGAATAACTAGCCATCCATGTCAAGATTTGGAGATTTAGCTAACGAGTCAATGACTTAGCAGGATCAAGGATCTTATTTTCTTGAGGAGATCGTATGTTCAATTCTCACCTCCCATGGTGTGCACGTGTATAAAAATTAACTCACCATTCCGAAGACTCTATGTAGTGGGTCCCTCGAGATTAGAATAATTGAGTCCATATAAGAAATTATTTTCATGTAATAAAAAAATGTGTCATTGTTAAATTTTGAATCCACTCACTTGAGAGAATTGCACGTACATAGTCAACTACACCACTGACCTCCCAAAAAAAAAAAGAGAAAAAAAAACCTTTAGGATCTATATCAGATCTCCATACCGTCACGATAGAATATCTGAATCGATTAACTTAATGCTAGGAGTAAAGGGAGAAAGAAGACCCCTTTAAAATTATCTTGTTCTTAAAAATAAGCACTCGGGGAACCCCTTCCCATTTGCTAGGATGTGCTCGTCTCCAAGCCGCAGTTAATCTTTTCCTCGTACAACAGCCTAAATCTTGGAGAGTTGGACTAAATTTCATCAACACTGAGAAGAATACTTTTCAAACAATTCTTTCATGTCCATTTTTTTTATTTTTCTTATACATATATCTATATATATATTGCAAATATGAAGACCCCTCTTAATATTGCCAGAATTTAGTTCAACTTGGTAATAAGAAGAACCAAACTCAAAATCTTGATGCCCACCACGAGACCTGGTTCTTGCTCCTCGGTCCTGGCCCGTGAGGCCTCACTAGGAGCCAACTCCCATTTGCCACGAGGTCCACGCACACCAGCTTCCGCCTAAGCCGCCACACTTCACCCCAGATGTGCTCATTTCCTGTGGGGATTTCAGGTCGATCATGTTGCACCTCAACTGTTCGACAGGGAATCCCCATTGCCCACCGCCCATCGCGAGATCATACACCATGCATTTGCCAAAGAGCCTATGCTTCTCTGGTATTTGACTTTTCTTGCATAAAAAATGTCTTGAATTTAAATTCCACATTCAATAGTTTCACAGGAGGAAAGATTTGTTTCACAAATTCGTATAAGTCCATACTTGTATGCTCTCTGCAGATGATGAGACTCGTGGAGAAATTATTACTCCTTATAGTAGTACATACGAACTTCGAATAATCTCTTGCCCTTGTTAAACGCCGATACGTATACTCTCCACTGAGGAAGCTCTATCTGAACAAAAATATATGTATATACCTCACCAAGGCCACCACGCCCTGCTCACGTCTAGACTGCCACTTTGTTGGCAGAGGCTTGGAGGAAACCACAGGTAAACGAATGTGGTGATACTACGTGCGGCTGCTGAGTTGAACCATATGCGCAGAAGAGTCTGATCCAGGTGACTCTCAGATGTGAGGCTTCCACATTAGGCACCAAATGTTTGCTACCATAGAATGCAAAAAGAAGTTTAACTCATGATGGAATTGTACGGTTGCAGGTTATTCGAAGGTCGTAGTTGGTTCCCACTTCCCACACTTGACGTTGAAGAGAAGGTCATCGTAAGAGGAGGGAATGGAAAAAGGATAGACGGGTATCAATCTTTGCTACTCGTTTGAAAGAAAAATGAAACAGCTACTTGCTACTTAATTGTTGTTTTACTAGTTAGGCAACTAGTTTAGAGGAAGACGTCCTGGGTTGTGTGGAGGATGCTTCCATTGAAATCGGTTCGATCAGGCTGGTCAATTTGCAGGGCATTTGCTTAAATCTCTCATCTGCTGTTTTCATCAACACTTATCGAGCTTGCAGAGGCAAAGAACATAAGGCTCTTGGGGAACGGCGTGCAATCCCTTGAATGAGAAGGCAATTGACACAGACATTAGAGGAAAGACCCTTCTAATAGGAAAAGCAAAGTAAAAAGAAGACAAAATGCCTGAAAAGAGGTGTGATAATGAACAATAGTATTTATTATAAAAGAGTTATATTTAACAATTCCTGGATAAACATTTTCCTTCCTCAATCAACTCCATGGTAAAACAATAATGACCAAGGAAAGACTCAATAAATAGGCATGTGCTCTCATCTCCCCAAAATATGAGCACAGACTCAAAAAATGTGCAGCGATGCTCTAGGAAGCTGACAAGCTATTGATGAATACTATGAACTTCGACCCAGAAGAATAAATGGCAGTAAAAGGGGGTTTTGCTTATAAACATATCATCACAATCATGAGAAACCATATTGACGTAGAAACCTTAAGGTCGACCTGAATGCTCACGAGGACCGGGGGAATGCCTAAGAACACTTTTTCCCCCAACCACTCATGAAGAGTAGGATCCTTTTGCCATCCAATTCTCATCACAGCTTCCTTCAACAAATGTTTTTGCTCGACATTCTTATCACTTCCGCTTCCCAGCACCAATTGAGAGAAGCTCAAAACTTCGAAGAGTTGGATCATCTCTAGTGCTCCTTACTCCAGCATAGCGAGAGAGGGAGGAGGACCTTGACTCAAGCCCAGACTGATGAATCCTTTGAGCAGTTGATGGACGACCATTGCCACTTGAGAGCAGCCTGCTGGCACGACTGAGTTGATGATCACTAGGCTCCCCAGACGAACTCGGCCTGCTGCTTGAAATAACAGCCCTCTTTGAGGTGCTACCATTCCGAGATGATGAGCCCCGGGCTTTCTCAGAATCAGCAACCTGAATATGACATGCAGAAGCGATCAAAATTTTAGAATCATAGAAGTGGCGAAGGATCACTTTATCAATAACAAGGAAAGAAAAAAATTAAAAAAGTGCTTACAGACCTAGTTAGATAATCACTAGTTTTCATATTACTTGTTTGCACAGAGTAGGCAAAGTAGATCAAGAACAATCGTTCAACAAAAAAGCCAAATGTTTAACAAGTAGAGTTTTACAAAATTCCGTCAAAGGAATTTTGTAGATAGTATCCATTCCATTTATGTGTGTGTGTGTGTATATATATATATATATATATATAAGAAACATTATGTGCAAGAAACTACGGACATACAAGAAACATTCATGATAATTAATGGCCATATATATGGTCCTTGTCTTGGGCCAAAGTAACTGTAAGACTAAAAAACTTTGAACATGCATATAGCAGATACTTTTTTATTTTGGATTCCTTCAGTTTTCAGTGTATTTTTGCTCATTGAAGCAAATCCGCTGAATTCTGATGAAACAGATACAACTCAGTTTCAGCCTGACTTGATCAGCTTTTCCTATCATTCTTGAGAAAATTGTGTGGATGTCCATTTAGAAGATCTACAACCAAACACCACACAGAACTTCATTTGTGGGTCAAATGGAGAGGATAGCAAAGACTAACCAGAACCGAGAAGGATAGGGATGCCGAGCTGCCTACAAAATATCAGACCTTTTGGCCTATGATGTCTACCATGGCCACTGATGCATGGAGCACCTCATACATTATTGCAAAGATGTATAGAATATCACCCATGCAAGAGGAGCATTGATATTAAAGATTGATTGCAAGAGATAACAAGCAACCATGTGGCAGTGAAGTGTTCGCCATGGGGCAATCCGGTGGAGTGGCAGTCCACATAGCTGGGGGATTCTGTCTATCCCAAATCGAGCTCAAAGCAGTTTCTGTGTGTGTGGTCGGGAGTGGAGGGTTTTGATTGGGAGGTAATCATGTCTAGCAATTACAACTGCCTGTTAAGGGGACAAAACGATGGCATTTACGACTGAGATTGATGGTGCAAGAGAAGAGCACACACAGAAGCATAGGTATGGAGACCAACAGAGACAATGCCAGGGGAAGTTCTAACCTTCTAGATGTTTTTGAAGCTTTACTTGTCTTTGTCCGTAATTTCAATGCTGTAGTGCTTTTATCAGTAATGACTAATGACTCCAGACATGGTTGCCGCATATAGTTATCAGAAGTTCAATTTCCATTTCTATCAACATCCTGCTAATTAAAAAACTTTAGCTCAGAGACGGTCCCCAAATGTTGCCTTGGTGTGACAAATTGTTCTCTTACGACAATGTATTCTACCCACGGTTCATTAGCATTTTGTTGTACCCTTAGAAACTTTATAATGCTTGTCACCTAATTCTATCCCTTACCTATTCAAACTGGAGATGCAAACAGGTCAGATTCAGTGCTGATGCAAGGTGGATCCGTGTCCCTATCCGCTATACTATCAGTCTAGAAAGGCTGCCCATTAACTGACCTATAAGCTAATAATCAATCGGATAGTCGAATTCCTAGTGTAACATTGCACTCTGTCTAGAAGAGATGTGGATCCATTACCTTATCCACTATGCATATTGGTTTAGATAGACTATCCATTATCCGGCCTATAAGCTAATAATTGGTCAAATAATCAGGTTATCAGTTACCATTTGCATCCCTATTCCAAAAAGCATGGCTTAGCAAAGGTACCAGCACTGTTTCAAAAATATCTAAGCGGGCTGAGGCGGTAGAACCCACCTGCTGCCTAGGAGAATACCTCATTATTCGGTTATTTTGTTAGTTTTTACATTTTACACTATTTATGCAACATTTGCCTGGCAAAACATCTTTTCATTTCTAATGACATTTGAGATTTTTTTTTTTTTTTTGTACAATAGTCATACCTATTTTCACTTTTCAAACAAAGTGTAAGAGATGTAAGATAATGTAACTAAAGA
Source organism: Zantedeschia hybrid cultivar (assembly GCA_030544215.1). NCBI lineage: Eukaryota > Viridiplantae > Streptophyta > Magnoliopsida > Alismatales > Araceae > Zantedeschia > Zantedeschia hybrid cultivar. The sequence goes on from JARZZO010000015.1 coordinate 2,289,229, forward strand.
TGAAGATCAAGAGGCTATTAACAAAGATTGTTGCATCTCAATAATTCTGCGTGTAATTTTATGTAAAAAGTCCTACAACTGCATGCCAAGATCGAGAATTATAATTATTTTATATTAGATATCTGTAGATTAGGCATATATATATATATATATATATGAAACAAACATGACCTAAAAGTGAAAACTTAGTGGAGAGTCCAACAAATGTATACAATGCTAGAAAATGGGATGAGGATACCATTCAACTTGATGCCTTCCCTATTTATTAGTGTAAGAGTTAATGTGACCCCTTTTTCTAATCATAAATGTAACCATGATATCCACAGAAAGATCTTTAAAGTAGTTGTTATAAGTTTTCTAGTCATACCCAACATTTAGAGAAACAACACATCCTATGTAATGTATCAAGGACATTTAGGTAATTGCATATTTACATGAGACGGAAAAAACCGGTGAGACAAGACAGTCAAGAAAAGTCTGAGGAAACCTTCGAGGCAGCCAACCCATCCAGGGCTCCCAGGGCAGGCTGCCTAATTGTCTAGGCGGCTGCCTTCTAAAACACTAGGTACCAGGAAAACACAACTCATCTTCCTTTCTGGTAAAAGATACATTTAGATAAAGGTCAAAGAAAAGGTAAAGGAGTTGGGTCCGTGTAACAAGAAAAAAGACAACTATTGATAGCAGGTACACCAGACCTCCAGCTCCAATTTCCTCGTGGTAGCCCCGACTCCAATCATTGTTGAGGATCATGTGGAAACGGAGGCTTTGTTCACAGGTGGCTTGTCTATCAGTCTTCAGAGATGGCTGACATGCAGGGGAACATACCCTACTCTGAGAAGGGTAAGATGGATGGCGACTCTCCTTGATGCCTCAATTCTTCTCTGTGATGCTACACAGTTGAGGAACCTTGTAGAAGGCTACACAGTAATGGAAGGGAACTTCCAGATGATGTGCTCCAGCGGTCAGCTATTTTCAAAGGTCGTGATCTTGGTCAGCAGTAGGGAGAGCATTCAAGCTTGTGGTGGCTGATATGTGTGGAGGTATACCTGATGAGGGTCTACTGCAGCCACAGCAGCCACCAGAGAAGGCGTTAATGGTTCTGAGGAGGCCGGAGCTGGACACAAAAGAAAGGGGTGGAAGATGTGGGCATGTGGCATATCCAGTGGGGATGATTTTATTCAAAATTGTATGGACTGAATCCAGGCCAGTGGGCCCCAGGTAGGGCTATAAGCCATCCCCAATTGCCCAAGACCCATTTTAGACCTGTATATAAAAAAAGGGGTGTGAATGGGTATGGGTCTACTGATCTACTCTGTCATGTAATTTTGGAAGAATCACAGGTCTCTCTAAATTCTAATAACAAGTCTGCGGTGAGACCCAATAGAAGGGGGATTAGGTTAGACGCTTCCTCTCCACTCCGGCCTCTCTCCCTCACGCGCACACAGCACCTCTCTCCCCCCCCCCCAAAGCGCCAAGCTCCAGCACCAGTAGCTACTTCCGGCGGCAATGGCAGATGCTCCTAGTCTATGGCAGTTGATTCCGGCGAAGAAAGGGTAGCAGAGCCGTGTCTCCGATCTGTCAAAATCAGGTACTAGCATTTGATGATTTCCGTGATTGATCGGTGGAAGGTTCAGGTCCAGAACGATCAGAGCTCCTGTGGCCGTGGGTGGAGGTTCACCACCACCGACAACAAGTCAGAGTCTCTCTGCACCCCGCTGCCGCTGGTGGCACCAACATGGCAACATTCCCCCTCCAGGCAACACGACTGCAGAGACGACCATCAGCCAAGGCTCGCCACCAGCATCGCTGGGGTTACCTTCTCCTCCGATCTTGTAAAGGCACTGAAGAAACCAGAGTTCTGGAATGCGAATCAGCTGCGATCGTCGCCGCTGCATCTAGATAGGAAGGAAAAGCAGAGTTTGATGGCCTGGCTTTTTGGGGTGTTCTCGCCTTGGGAAGGATAGGAAAGCTCGACATCGAGGAGGGGAGGTGGGCAGGGATGAGGTCAGAAATTTTTATTAGTGGGGGCAAAATTAATGTACCATTGGATGCTAATAGCATGTAAGACTTGAGCTCGTGTTTGGAGAACAGCTTCATCCTCATCAAGTAATGGTAGAACATTGGACGCCGTACAAAAAGGGACCATTAACAACTGCAGGAGAGGTTCAAACGCTGCTTAGTGGGGACATTTTATAAAAAAGTTGCTTTTAACTATTAATCTTTATAAAGTAAAACCTATAAAGATTTTAATTTTCAGTGGGGGCAGTGGCCCCCACTCCCTATAATGTGGTTTCGTCCCTGGAGGTGGGTAAGCAAGGGTGATGGCCTCCTGGCCTTTCGGAGCTTTAGGTAATATATTTTGTATTCGATCTCATAGTCAAATATAACATATAGATGTAGGATTTTACTGATGCTTTAAAGTAAAAAGGGTCACTATTTTGAAGACCTTCATTTTGTCCCCAAAATCTGGAAACAAGCGATAGGAAGTGCTTGACCAGTCCATGTATGTTTTAATGTCAAAAATAGACTGGGTCTGCTGTCAGGTGTATTGACCCAACCCAAGAAAATGAGGCTTAAAGCATGGAATTATGGATTGGGTCGGGGGTCCGGATCAGACCCCCACAATCCTAATCAGATCCAGATCGGATCGGCCGGGAATCGGTCGGAATCGGCCGGGGATCGGCCACCCAAAAAAAAGGGAAATCCCCGGAATCGGACGGGATTGGCCGGGGATCCCGGCCAGTTCCCCCCAGAATCGGATCAGCTATGGCCAATCCCAATCCGAATAGGCCGATCCAGATCGGGATCGGCCGATTTTACATTCCATAGCTTAAAGTGGGTACGGTATGCAGCAGACCCACGGCTAAATGGGCCGGGTCTGGTTCGGGCATGAATTATTGGGTCTGTTATCAGTGGGCTCAGACCCAACCCATACCCGCCCAATTGACAGCGCTAGCCCCAGGGGTCTTTGGCCAATGTCCAGAAGTTCAGCAGGGGCGAAGTGGGACGACTCAGCCTATTGCAGGTGGCAGCTCAGGTGTTCTTGAACTTATATAAGGGCAATTCTGTTGACCTTTTTTGGAAAGGGATGGTGACTTCAAATTGATTATATTATCCTACCCATATTCTAGGGGCCCTGTCAGTTACGGCAGTGGGTAGGTTGCCTCAGAGAAAGGTGGTATGGCGTTGGAGGGAGTCTACAGCTCTCGATGACTTAGACTGAAGAAGCTCCAATTTTCAACCACAGCACACAGGATTCGGCTATGTATCTTCAGCAATTGGGTGTCCCCACGGGAGTCAACATTTGGGTGGGAGGGTGGGTGGGCGGGAGTGGGGTATCCTCAGCTTCCTTCATTGGGCTCTCATGGTGGAGCATAGAGGTAGGACAGTTTCCTCCTCGTTGTGGAAGACCTTCATCGCTGCTGAGGCTGGAGACCCTGGCATCAGCAGCTCCTGTCTAGCTCGTCAGCATCTCCTCATATACATCTTTGAGAAAGTGAACAGGGATGCCTCCTCACAGGCTAATGTAAACAAGGATTGAGCACTATTCAAGCTATTCAATAAGGGGGAGGATCTTGTCCCTTGCTCCTTGCCACTACTTTCTGATGCCTTTGCTACACCTACTGTGGGGGCTGAGGAGGGAAGGAGGATGCAGCCTCGTGTGGATGAGGACTTGGGGGAGTGGATAGAGAAGATGATGAGGAGACGTAGAACCTACTAGGGAAGAGGAAGGACAAAAGGAAGGTGAGGGAGTCGGGGAAGTAGAGCTGTTGGGTGATTGGGTTGTTGGCAAGGGGAAAGGCTTGATTAAGGAGGAAATGAAGGAGTTGTTTCAGCCAGCAGAACAGGTTGTAGAGGACTATCAGAGGGTTCTAGCCCACATCATTGAAATAGTTATTAGGCCTAATTATGAGGGTTCTAAGTTCTAACCCTCTCATAGTCTCCATTGGAAATGAATGATTCCTCTTGTTGAATCAACTCTTTATCCTTGCCAACACGACAACATAGATCTCCTCCCATTTGGAATTATCATAGATTTACCCTACTGAAATTCTCCCCAAAATCTTTTTTAGTACTCTCTTCTAGTCCTACCTATAGTGCATAAGCACTAACTATATTTAGAATTCCTTCACCTAGCACAAGTAGTATATGCCTCTCCACCTCCCTCCTAAGTCCTAACTCTTATGACTTTGTCTTTTAAGTATTTATTTATAATAATAGCTACACCATTTCTATTGTTGCTTTTCCCTACATACCATAGTCTATAGTCATTAATTTCTTTTGGTTTAGATCCCTTAAATGATTTCTTGTAAGTAAGCTAGGTTGATCCTCCTATCTCATTAGTTTTGCTAACTCTATAGCCTTGCAAGTAAGGGTTCCTACATTCCATATTGCCATCAATTTCTTTTGCTTTAGACCTCGTCCACTTAATTTCCTGTAAATAAGTCACATTTACCCTCATATCTCTCGTTAGTTAAACTAACTATACACCTTTTAATAAGGGTTCCTATAGCCCATGTAGCTAAGCAATTTTTTTTCTTTTAACTACACAAGAACCCTTGCCTAATTGCCACTGCAAATCAGGCACCATTGCCATACGTCACTTCCGGAGGGGTCCCAGCAAACCCTTGCTCCCTTGTCAGGTGCTGATGCACTTTGCTGCCTTGGGAGAACGCCCTAGCATTAGTGAGAAATTTGGTTCAGGATCCTTGATTGGGTTGTGACAAATTTTATTGAGTGTTGGCTATGGACTTAACACAACCAACCCCCCTTTCTTTCTCATCCTGGCTTGGGACTAGCAATGATGGGTTCATCTTACAGATCAGCTAGTATTTTCATTTCTTGGATGCCCAAGCCCCCCCGGATCTTCAAGGTTAGTTCAACTTACTAAAAAATGATCACCATACATGCATGCTTCACATGATTCTTTAGATCACTCTTCTCTTTTCAAAGCAGCCTAAACTTGATATGTGCAAATGTACACGAAACCAATAGTACAGCTGAAGCTATCTGAGTTGTGCACCAACCCTTGCAAACACCTATTGTGTTTCCTTTTTTGTTCACACAGCCATTTGACTAGATCCATGCATGGGAAGAAGGGTTATTTCAATGATGTGGAGTTCTTATTGTATTGAATGATATAAAATACCATTTTATAAAAGAAACACATGGTAAATCATTTTCAGAGTATGCAGTAGCACCAGCAAGGCAGCAATACAACATCGATTCAGAAACTTGTGTTTGTCTAATGTTGGCAAAAGCCATTTAGTCCATATTTGGTGTTCACGAGCCAACTCTGTGGTTATATAGTTCCAGGTTTCTCCAGCCACTAATTCGAGTTTTGAGTAGGCAGTTCAGTTCACGATGTTAAATTAGAGCCCATCTGCTCATAGAGTTTCCCCTGCTTGGCATTGCTGTTCCAGGGAATGCCATTTGCCACATGACTCCACTTAGGTTCATTCGGGAAGGGGGTGGGAAAAGCCATATAATTCCATGCTGGATTTTTGACAAGCTAACTCCATGCTTACATTAGTTTTGTGCCTCTCCACCCACTAACCTGAGTTTGGGTTGGCAGTCCACTTCAGTAACATCTGGAGTAGGGAATTGGTTGACTAATTTTTCCATAGTCCAATTATGTACCACTTAATGCAAGTGCATGTCAAGTGTTTAAAATGATAATGCTCATGGAGAACATGACGAGGATAAAAACATTCCACTCCCAAGAGTAAGATGTCCCCAAATTTTGAGGACAAGAGAACAATAGCATCAGTTTCTCAAAAGCAAATGGGCCAAATTGTATCTAGTGCTGGCAAAATCATCTGATTTCACACAAGCTGCAGGCAGGTCACTGGTGACTGGTCTAGTAATGGGGGAATCCATGCCCATAGTTAATAATTTAAATATGGCATCACAAACCACAATACATGTTATTCTTCCCTTTTGAAGGGATCAGTGTTCCATTAACGACTAACACATGAAATTCCTCATCAAATAAAGAATACGCCTTATTTTGCAGCTGCCCTCAGAAACTGTGCCTAGAATGTCCTGGAATAAGTTCGGCAATCTTGAAAAAAACTTCCCATCCGTCCATATGAGAGAGAGAGAGAGGAAAGGAGGGAGATTACTGTTTTACATGCAGTGACAAAATAGGGATAAAAAGGAAGAGAAATGGTAAATAGACATGATACTGACAACTTCTTTGGATGATGTTGGTACAGCCTCTGATATTTTGTGTTTGGAATGATCACCATAATGACCAGATCCTGAGACCTTCCTTCTAGCAAATGCTTCAACTGCCCCAGAGAATCTATCACGAATATCTTGTCCCACTGATAAGCAACAAGTACATTAAAGTTTCCATAGGGCTTGATGGCCTAACATCTGAGTAAATGAACAATAGCAGCAAAACAGCAGACAGATTTCCCCAAAACAAACCTGAAGTTCTCTCCACTCTCTCTACAGATGGTCCAATAGCTCCACTTGTTCTTCCACTGGGCTGCTGAAGGATGAAATAAAAAGAAGAATGTAACACATAGATGAGATGAAAGATGATACAAAAAATAACCAAGGAAAAAAAACAAGAGAGAAAAAGAGAAAACATACTCGCGTTCTAGAATTCGCACCAATCTGTGGATATTTCAAAATGGTCCAGTCAAAGACATAATCAAACTGATAGCCTGTAAGAGGTTGATAGCAAATTAAATAACATTGGATCAACGAAAGGATCTGAGAATAGACATGTACTGATCTCAAGTGCCACCAGTAACCACCTAAAGAATCTGTAACTGCATTTCACTAAAGTGTGAACTGTGAAGAATACTCACCTTCTCGGATAAACAGATCACGGAAAAGTCTCTTTAAGTATGAGTAATCTGGTTTATCATCAAAACGCAAGGATCTGCAATAGTGAAAGTATGATATGAATTCCGAGGGATAATTTTTGCACAGTACCTGTTTCACAAGAGAGAAAAATCAGTATATACTTCAAAAACATAAAAGCCCTCAAATATTGGCAAGCATGAACCTTCACAATCTAAAAACAAATGGAATATGCGATGCAGAGAAGCAAAGAAAACCTCTATTGGAGTAAGCATCTTCTTTTCGCTGATTTTGTCATACTTCTGCTTCTTAGTACCAGCTTTCAGGCCTTGCCATGGAAGACTGACACAATGTGGTAGAACAAGTTAAAAGGGAGATGCAGGGAGAAATAGCCATGTGAATGAATCACAGTATGCAATACAATATTTCACGAACTCAAACCTTCCTCTTAAGAAATACATGAGCACATAGCCAAGAGACTCCAGGTCATCCCTCCTACTTTGTTCTGCACTCAGAAAATTTGCCCAGAATTAGAGAGCAAGGCTTTGATAACAACAGAAAAAATAGCATCTACCAATGGCAAAGAGTCACCGACTTACCAACACCAAGATGTGTATTGACACTTGCATATCGGGCTGTTCCTGTTAGGTTCTTATTTTCTCTGTAAGAAAACAGAAGTTTTGCCAATGAGAGAAATTATGCATAAAGAAACAAATTAAACAGAAGTTCAGAAAATGAGCAGAAAGCAGAAGCCATTTCTCCAAATGTGAAGGAAAATCCATTACAGAAGGTGAAGGACCAGATAAAACTCAGTCAGTTTTAGTTATTTTACTTTGCCTCAGATGAAACAATATGTTCCGCACATCCCCAGGAGACAGTTCATCATGTTGTGAGATTTAGTTATCATTTTATTTTATTTTTTTATTTTTTTATTTTTTTGGGGGGGGGGGCTCCAAGAAATGTCACAGTCAATAAATTTGTAAAAGAGAAAAAATCAGAAACATGGAAACATGAAAGAAGAGAACTTGCCATCTAAACTCGTGGGTTTACTACCAACAAATCATGAAAAACAAAATTCAAGTTCACTTTACTCCTTACTTTTTATAGAGCATAACAGCATAATGATCCCAATCAAGTCCACCCTTCTTATGACATGATTCTTAATCCTACTAGGATTGGATTAGGATACTAGTTCTATTAAGATTACCATGTATGTTTCCTATCCCCATTAGTATTAGAAAGATGTCCTATTTCCACTTGTATTGGAAGTCATGTACACTTTATAAATGTGGATCCATTGGTCTCATGTTCAACAGAGAAGTTTCATTCTTTTCCCTGCTAAGCCTCTTAACAGAAACAGTACTAGAACTAGTCTTCGTGCAGGGAATGTGGTAATTCAAACCGGCAACAACAATGATGCCAATAGAAAAGCTCAATCCAAGCTTCTGTATAGCTGGAAGACAGGAAATTACCTGTAAGGAATATGTTTATGAGTTTGGAGGTCCCTATACCTCTTTGCAAGACCATAATCAATGACATAGACCTGCACAACAGAATATTCAGCAAAAACAGAGATATCCTATTATCTTCATTATTACAGAACCTTGATCATCTAGCAAGCAATTGACTCATTTACAAAATCGGATCAGCTGCCAAAAAATGAAAAAACAGATGGTTTTTTACTTAACAAGAAAAACATATATAACTGTCCAATAAATCTACATAAACAACAATACAAAAGAATGCTAGATTGCAATGACAAGAGGTTCAGGTGCATTCAAATTGATAGACAACTAGATTGTTTAGTATCAGTCAGTTACATACATGTATAACAGACACCAAGCTTTCTTTTGGAAAGATAAGAAGCCAGAAGTGAAAGGAGGTCATCATATGAGATGGGATTTTGTTTGCAGGAACACTGAGGAAGGGGGAGCAGGTTTAGTTTCAATCCGGAGTATTAATCAAGCTTTTCTGATAAAATAGTTGTGCAGAGTTGAGAGGGATGATCATTCCATTTGGGCTAGAATCATTCAAAGTAAATATCTTTTTCACAATTTAGGACGGATTAATGGTTTTCAGATGAGAGGTTCAGTGTCAAATGTGTGGAAGCATATTATACATAATTTGGACTTCTACAATTGCTCCACTTCCATTGTTGTGGGTAATGGTCAAACCGTAAAATTTTGGGAACATGCTTGGAAGGAGGGGAGAGCTTTCAAGGATAGATTTCCAAATCTATACATTCTTGCAGCCAATAAAAGTGCACTTATCAGTGAGTTGCAGATCTCTTCAACTCAAGGGAAGTTCTGGGATTTTAGATTCTATAGAAATTTCCTTGTAGAAGAAGAAAGGGAATTCTTTCAGCTTAATCAGTTACTCTAAGGTTTTCTTGGATTAAATGAGAGGAACGACATCAAGTGTTGGAGATGGGACTCAAAAGGCTTATTTTTGGTCAGATCTGCAGTGAAGATTTTATCCTCATGAGGAGTCAAGGTCAGTTGAGCTTCTCAAGTTTGGCATAAATCCCTCCCAATTAAGATCAGAATTCTTTTGTGGAAAGTGGCTTGGGGCAGACTACCTACGGGTGATAAACTTAGGTTCTTGACTCTAGATAAAAGACTGTTCATTCTGTGGAATTTTCGTTGAGACATTGGATCATTTATTCATTAACTGTGGTATTGTGGATGTTATCTGGAAGGCCTTTTTCAAAATTTTAGGCAGGAATCAAGGCTGCTTTCAGTCGGTTGACACTTTGTTTTCTACCTGGAAACAGATTTGTCCAGTTCAGCAGGAACATAAAGTCTGGGATTCTTTGCTACCTGCTATGTTGTGGGCCATATGGAGAGAGAGAAACTCCAGGATGTTTAACAGCCAGCTTTCATGTCCAGCAGGGATTATTGGGAACTGCATCTTCTATTTTCAAGAATGGAATTTTAGAAGACATGGGGTTAAAAACTCAGACTCTATAATTATTTCCAAACTTGTACGATAGAAATCTGTCTTTACCTGATAGGGTGTTTGTGAAGACAAATTCTTCCTTTTGGGGTTTTATTTTGTGCTGAGAGGGTCCTGTGTTGCATGTTATGTCTACTATATTAGAAGACATATATTGAGTTCTTTTTTCTTCTTTTCCTGTCTATGTAAACTTCTTTTACTATCAATGAATGAAAGCGGCATTTGCTGCCTTCAAAAAAAAAAAAAAAACAGACACCAAGCAAGACATCTAATTTTTCAGAAAGGTGAAGCATCCTATTAGCATAATGAGAAAGATGGGAATTCCTGTCCGATCACCCCTTTCTGCAGCAGAACTAATCTTAATGTGCTAACAAGACAGATAGGAACCACATTAGTAGATACTTTAGAATGATCAAGAGTCTCCAGTTATTTAAGCAAGTTTACTGGGTCTGCTGAACAAAACTCTACACAGAGAAGGCGAGAGGTGAACAAGATGACCAAGGCCTTGCCTCAGCCTTCGGTGCCTTGGCAGAGCTTGGGATCTGAGGCACTGTTTGCTCCCAAAACATATCAAATCGTTTTTTCAAGTGATCATTAGAACAGATTAAGTGCACAAACACTTAGGTGGTTTAGTATTAAAGCCAATAGAAAAATACTTCTAGAGGGTTGATTCTAATAAAACATAGAATAAAAATCAAACGACATAAAAGAAACAATGTGATAGATCAGAAACTAGATACTGGCACAGCAAATTGCCAATTGGAGAAAGCAACTAATAGACTAAACAAACACGTTGCCTCACTGCCTACGTGAACGATGACCTAGGTGAATGATGCAATCTCCGTTGATAACATGGATCATGGTTTAAAAAACAGGATCGGAAACCAAAACTAGAGAAGGCCAGTTCTGGTTTGTTCTGCTGTCTCCAGTTCTGGTTCTGGCTAGTTTGAAGAGTGACAGCAAGGGGTGGGGATGGATAGCAGAATACTCACGAGAAGCAGGGAAATAGTAGAACCGAGGAAAAATAGAAAAGGAAGAATAAGAACATTATGTACAAACATGTCTTGAGTACTTAGTAGAAAAGCATGCGGCAAAATATACATTCAGGGGTATGTCCTTCATCCAGAGGAATGGGAATTTTCAAACACTTCTCTGAGTACCCTAAGCTATTGCCTCCTACTACCGACCTGTGTATGCCACTTTAAATTGATGGTGCATCCTCTCCTGGTAGACCTCCCTCAGTTAGCCAAGGTCGGTCAAAAGAAATGCACTTTGCTCAGTTTCCATATTAATCACTTCCCCCCTTTTCCTAATTTATGTTTCCTCACAGGATGGATACTGTTTCCTCTGTCCAATCAACCTGGATTCTCTCCTGCCAAAAGCATGTGATAATTCTCTGTTTTCATCTATATAAAGAACCCAAGATTATATGGTTCATGCCAATCATTGATATGCCTGCTGTGAGTAGTTCATTTTATAACTGCTAGGGTTCATGTATTACCAATGATTCATGACTTTTACGATCTTCACGATTCTAGTTTTTAGGTGTTTGCTTTGCCTTCCTCTTCCTACCATCATTACTTCCTCCTATGACAAATATTAGAAAAATGTTCCATTAAATGTCTAAGCATGTAAGGCTAAGGCGAGCAGCTAGTTGTCTCGCTCATCTCTCCCCTTTAACCACGTAGCCTTCTAAAGGGACATTTCTACCTGTGCCACTGTCCTTACATGTGATGAAAGCTGTGACTTCGTTGACTTCTGTAGCACACCCGAATGAGAGATCAAGACAACAATTTCTGACTGGAGATCATCTGAGCAAAGAAATGACACATTTCTATTCTCTCACACCCCAGAGAAAAAAGAAGCATTGTGGTTGTGGATGCGTGAAAATTTGGGTGCCTTCCCCGAGGTATTGTCTCCAGAGCGGAGGTGAGATTTTGTCCTTTTCCTTGGAAAAAGGTCCTCGTTGGAAAGAGAGGTTGCACTCTGCTTATAAGCACACACCTATTTTTACAACATCCGATGTGGGACTAAAGCGGTTTGCCGTTTTTATGCCTCTACACAGCCCCCCCAGTGAAAGTAGACATGTGCGGACCCCTTGAGCTGTTGGATGGATCAGACCAACTAGGGGTGCTCGGACAAATTGGTGGCTCTATGTTCAGTTCCCACAGACGGCGCCATTGTGGATGCGTGAAAATTTGCATGCCTTCCCCGAAGTATTGTCCCCAAAGCGGAGGTGGGATTTTGTCCTTTTCCTTGGAAAAAACCCTCGTTGGAAAGAGAGGTTGCACTTTGCTTATAAGCACACGGCTATTTTTACAACATCCGATGTGGGACTAAAGCGGTTTGCCGTTTTTATGCCTCTACAGTAGTCATAGGCAAATTACAGCATCAAATAAGGTATTTGCAAATATTTGGAAACAAGATCTATCTATTACTAGTTTTGAGGGATAGGATATCAATAGGAGCATGAATATCATATGGACAAAGGGTCCCACAAAAAGACAAATGTGGAAAGTGGAAATCAAAGAAGATGATCAATTTCACCACAATAAAAGGACATGAATATGGCATAACCATGAAGGTAGAAACCAATAAATCTGTGGGTTTAACAAAATATATCCGATAACAACTAAAAAAGCACAGTTTCTTCACTTGGTTCCATTTTTGGTGAAGAACTGTCTTCGACAACATAAAACCATGCTGCTGCAACTGGATTTCTTTATCCAACTTTCCTCATCAAGGGGAAGAGGCATGAGCGATCAGAACAAAATAAAATTGATGCAGTATAAAATAGTGAATTTAAAAGTATATCGGAACTGCAAAGTCAGAGACATGTTGTTATCAGACTAATGGACTGAGGATATGGCAACCATGGATATATGTAGTCAATATACTTGGGTTAAACCTCTAGCTCCTACTGATAGTAAAACAAGAGGTCATATTCCAACCCTAATTTTGTTTTTTACCATCTCTTCCCCTTGCAAACCTCAAACAGAAACCACTGAGGAAAGAAAATTCCAGATAGCAGAGAATGTTTACCTGATTTGCTCTACGTCCTAAACCCATAAGGAAGTTGTCTGGTTTTATATCTCGGTGAAGAAATCCCCTTGAATGCATATACTCAACTCGGTTGATCTGCAGAACAAAGCAAAAATTATTTTCACTGAAGCAGGCAGGATTCTCATTTTATATGTGACTCAACAAGACCAGTAAATGGATCTATTTTCATCACTGACGAGAAAATGATGCACTTTACCAACTGATCAGCAAGCATGAGCACTGTTTTTAATGTGAACTTTCTGTTGCAGTAGTTAAACAAGTCTTCTAAGCTTGGTCCGAGAAGATCAATAACCATGATGCTGTATTCTCCTTCCACACCAAACCACTTCAGATGAGGAATTCCAGCTTCATTTAAGAAACACATACAATTGGCACCCAAATTCACTAAGTTGTTATCCCCGATGGAACAGAACAATAATTAAAAAAATAAAGCAAATTAATCAAATCTTCTATTAAAAAAGAAAAAGAAAAAGCATACTTCCTCCTTGAAGAAACATATACAATTTAGATTCATAATGGAGCTGAGGGTGCTTTGTCTTCAGAGACTCCTGCAGAGTATAGCACAAATATTAATTAACCCCAAAGAAAACTGTAAACAGTGTCTAGGCCATTACGATAGTGGATAGATATTTTAGTCAACAACTCCCAAAATCTATCATGTCTAGGGATTAAACCTCACAATCCCAGCATCTACTTTTAGCGCACCCCCACCCCCCCCCCACCCCCACCCCAACCCCCAAAAAAAAAGAAGCATGTTTATTGGATAAACCCCGCTTTTGTTCATAACTTGAAGTGGTTATTCCTACTTTTCAGTGGGGTTCAGCATATGATCTAAGATCATAAGCAGTTATAAATGAATGTAGAGTTGGAGACTTACCCTCTGAACATGATAGATCGTAGGGTGATATCTAAAAAGTCTTTAATGGATAATAAGCAATAGATAATAAAAAAGCAAGAAAATGTCCAACAACCATTTTTGGTACATAAGTAACAATAAAGGTGATGAAACAACATGCAAAATACATATATGGAAGGGCAAACTTGTGCAACACCCCCGCCCAAAAAAATGGAAAAAAAGAGAGGCATACAAGGTCTCCCAATTTACAGGACATTTTGCCATAAATATTAAACAGGGTGTAGAAAAGTAAGAAGAAGGGAGGAGGAAGAGAGGAGAAGCAATGGACAAACAACAAGGGGGCTGCGGCAACAACATAGGCTGCGCCTCTCAACTCTTTTATACATGATGTGATATTAGGGTTACAAACATTAAACATGAACAAGGACATAAATACCCGTGTTCCCAGTGAAACATAGCTAACCCCTTACAACTCACACACCAAGAGTAAAAGAGAGACAAATAAATATAAAGCATACAAATGACAAGGTTACCCCTAACTAACCCCCCCCCCCCCTCTCTCAAGCTAAGCATAGATATCAAACATGCATAACTTGGATAAAAGAGATGTAAAAAGATCCTTGGACAGCCCTTTGGTGAAGACATCGGAGACCTAATCAGTAGAACGAACATAAGAGAGATAGAGTTTCCCAGAATCTAACTTCTCTCCAATGAAATGACGATCAATTTCAATATGTTTCATTCTATAGTACTGAATCGGGTTGTTAGCAATATTGATGGCAGTCTTACTGTCGTAATACAAGCACACTGCAGTGTGAACTTGAACCTCAAGATCTTGAAGGAAAAGCTTTAGCCATAACATTTCTGTAACACCATGTGCCATGGCTCGATACTCAGCTTCAGCACTGAACGGGTAGATACAGTCTATTTCTTACTTCGCCAAGTGACAAGGTTTCTACCAAGAAACAAGTAGTAGCCAGTGGTTGACCGTCTATCGTCCCCAGAATCAGCCTAATCAGCATCAGTAAAACCATTAATGTTTAAATGAGCTACCTTAGTATACAAGAGCCCTATGCCAGGACAGGATTTGATACAACACAATATCCTCTCCACAGCTCGAATATGAGGGGATCCGAGGAACATGCATAAATTGACTGACAATGCTCATAGCATAAGCAATGTCCGGTCGAGTGAGAAATAAATATAAAAACTTGCCCACAAGCTGTTGACATGTACCTTTATTGGATTCAGACAAAAAATCCCCCACTGACTCGGAAAGCCCATGATTAGTCTCTATAGGAGCGAGTGCTTATTTGCACCCCTAATTTTCCAATTTCTAGAAACAAACCAAGGGCGTATTTCCGTTGACAAATGTAGGGGCCATGCT
Source organism: Zantedeschia hybrid cultivar (assembly GCA_030544215.1). NCBI lineage: Eukaryota > Viridiplantae > Streptophyta > Magnoliopsida > Alismatales > Araceae > Zantedeschia > Zantedeschia hybrid cultivar. The sequence goes on from JARZZO010000015.1 coordinate 2,304,309, forward strand.
TAAACTTGGCCACCTCAATGCCAAGAAAGTATTTCAGCTCCACAAGGTCTTTGATATCAAACTTATGTGCCAGGCTGTCCTTAAACTGTCGTATCTCTATTCAATTATCTCTAGTGATAATCATATCATCCACATACACAAGAAGAACCACCACTCAGCCATCCTTCTACTTTGTGAAAAGAGTATATCAGAGTTGCCATGTTGGTAGCCAAGCTAAACCATACCAGTTCTAAATATGTCAAACCATACTCTTAGGGATTGCTTCAACCTATACAATGTATTCTTTAGTCTGCACACTCTCCCCCTAACATAAAGTCCAGATAGAGGCTGCATATACACTTCCTCCTACAAGTCACTATTGAGGAAAGCATTTTTGACATCAAACTGGTGAAAATCCCAAGAGAACTGGACAGCAAGAGAGAACACAACCCTCACATACTTCAACTTGGCCATAGTAGCAAAAGTCTTCATATAATCCACACAATATGTTTGGGTAAAACCCTTGACAACCAATCTGGCCTTGTACCTCTAAATAGTGCCATCAGGATGGTATGTAATGGTGTACACTGTACACCCTTCTGGACCCGACCAGACTCTTCCATGGAGGTATGGTCACCAATTTCCAGGTATTACTTTTATCAAGGGCTTGCATCTCCTCATCCATTGCTTGCACCCACCTTGGATCCTTAACAGCTTCATCAAAGGAGTTAAGAACATGATAGGCGGTTCCTTCTCCACCTAGAAATAGGTGGTTCGACCCTCCATTTTCTTTCTCCATAGCCTTTCCTACTCTGATACCATGTAGAAAAGTAAGGAGAAGGGAGGAGGAAGAGAGGAGAAGCAATGGACAAACAACAAGGGGGCTGCGGTAACAATAACACAGGCCGCCCCACTCAACTCTTTTATATATGATGTGATATTCTCACACACAGAGTAAAAGAGAGACAAATAAATATAAAGCATACAAATGACAAAGTTACCCCTGACCACATAGGGAAAAGACATGTAGATGAATTTCAATGGCTGCAAGAATAAACCTTGGACTGAGTATACACTCAAGCAAAAGGGACAAAGGTCAGCCTTCAGCTCTGATGGGGCTGCATTAGATTGAGAACCGGGAGGAGCTGAACTCTCTTGCACCTACATTTGATGTAGAGGTAATGAATACCGAAGGCTTGCTAGGGGGAGATGTGTTGCACTTTTCCCCATGGAATCATGTTCCTTGTTCTTTAGGGGAGAAGGCAGGAGAAGTAGGGGTTCTGGAGACAGTTACGAAGGCCCCGGCTCAAAAGGTAGGTGATGTTGAGGCGTTCAAGCCTAATCGTAAAGACCCACAAATAAATTATGATTACACAATCATAAAAAAATATAGGGTCTTAAATGTAAGGGAAAAAAAGAGAGAAAAGATAAGATTTTAATCAAATTCTCCCTACAAATAATGGACTTAATGGACCTTTAAAATGAACTAAATAGCCTATCTTTATTGGGCTTTCTAAAATATTGAAGGTTGCTTAGCTAAGAAGTAATAGGTTACTTACCTCTTAAGTAACCTTTGCACTGCCCCGTCTCTCCCTTATTTAAGTGGCAGCCTGAAGGAGAAAGGGAGAGTAGTTACAGAGAATAAGATAGAGAGTTAGAGAGAAACGGTGAGAACCAGAAAAAGAGAGAGAGAGGGTCTATTAGACAGAGAAAGAGAGAAGAACAATGAGAGAGATGAAAAGAGAAAGATAAAGAGGGAATTTGAGGGTGAGATATAGAAAAAGAATTTGAAGAGGGAAAGTAAGGAGCTGCAGCAAAGGATTCGCATCATCCTGGGCGCATCAATGGTGCCTACTTCTACATGTGAGCAGGGGAAAAATCTTTCAACATGGTTTTCTTCTTAGAGGTACGGTGATACTCAAACCTACTCTCTTTCCTCGTTCATTTTTGGGTTTCTTTGGGGGCCAAAAAGATAATATTAATATCATGGCATAAATAAAGGGAGGCTATATCAAAATCTTTTCAAATAATTAAGTAGTGTTTTAACATGATGATGGTTTCATGTTTTTACTTTGTGCAAGATTTACTTAGCATAATAAAGGCGTGATATTGGAGTAAATCTTTCAAAATAGAGATGGATAGTATTCACAGTTCCAAGCTTTAGATTTTTATTATTATCACCTCTATGATAGAATACACGGTTGAACATATGCTTTACACATAAGCTTGTGACTTGTTTTAAGATTGGTTTTCATGGAAACAAACATGTAGTAATATGTATACTCACCATGAAATAAGATTTTAAGATGACAAAAGACCTTATAAAAAGAAGGGATAAGATCGGGAAATAATTAAAGACCCTTCCTCACAAAAAGGTACAAAGACCAGACACATAACTAAAGTTATTAATTCATGAGAAATTATGATTGTGAACAAGATCCTTCATAAAGGAAATAAGATTGTGTCCGGAATTATGTAAAGATTTTGATTCCTATGGATATGTTACTACGACAAAGATTATGTTATTAGTGAATTTTTTAAAATATTTTCATACTATTAACTTCCTTCTCACAAGAAAAAACAAATCGCGCTCTATACAAGGATTGAAAAGTTATCTCCGGAGAGGCCTTAACAAGTCAACACAGGTTAGTAGTCTTAGATATTAAGATCAAGAAATGGTTTGGTACATTTAGAAGGAAGATTGTTGCTAGAACAAGGTGGTGGGAATTAAAAAGGATGAATCAAGTGATGTTTAAGAATGAACTTCTCAATATGGGTGATTGGAAGTCGGATTTAGACGCCGATACTATGTGGATAGATATGACCTCAAAGATTAGAAAAGTAGCTGGAAAAGTGCTCGGAGAGTCTAAAGGACATAGCTACTTGCGAAGGAGAGGTGGTGGTGAAATGAGGAGGTACAAAAGACGGTAAAGAGTAAAAGAGAATTGTATAAAATATTACCAAAATGTGATAATAATGAGGCTTATGAACAATACAAGATAGCAAAAAAAGAAGCAAAAAAAGTTGCTAGTCGGGTAAGAGCTCAAGCCTTTGAAAAGATGTATGAGAAACTTAGAATCAAGGAAGGGGAAAAAGATATTTATAGATTGACAAGGATAAGAGAGAAAATGTGCCGAAATATTAATTAAGTTAGGTGCATCAAAGATAGTGAAGGAAATACTTTGGTGAAAGATGAGGACATCAGAGAAAGATGGAGAAACTACTTTGACAATTTTTTTAATGATAATCATAGTGAAAACATAATGGGCATAGAATGTACAACAGAGCATAATGTGAACTACACTATGAGGATTAGATTTTCAGAAGTCAAGGAAGCATTAAAGAGGATGAAAGTAGGTAAAGCTTGTGGCCCTAATGAAATTCCTATTGAAGTGTGAAAATGTTTAGAAGATGTAAGAGTGGAATGGTTGACCCTACTGTTTAACAAGACCTTAGTCTCTAAGAAAATACCAGATGAATGAAAGAAGAGCACTCTTGTACCTATTTTTAAAAATAAAGAAGACATCTAGGACTACTCAAATTATAGATGAATTAAGCTCATAAGTCATACTATGAAACTGTGGGAGAAAGTTGTGAAACATCGTTTACGTTCTGACACAACTATTTCGGCCAATCAATTCACCTTTATGTCGGGTTGATCAACTATAGAAGCTATCTTTCTCATTAGGAGTTTGATAGACAAATATAGAGATTTGAAGAAATATCTACATATGGTATTCATCGATTTGGAGAAGACCTATGATAGAGTTCCAAGAGATGTCTTGTGGTGAGTGTTGGAACGCAAGAAGATATCTACTAGGTACATACAAATATTAAAAGACATGTATGAAGGAGCAACTACTAGTGTCCGTACGGTCGGAGGGGAAATAATAGACTTTCATATTTTTGTTGGAGTGCATCAAAGATCAGCAGTAAGTCCTTACCTTTTCACATTAGTTATAGATGACTTAACAAAAGATATACAAGAAATCATCTCGTGGTGTATGATGTTTGCGGATGATATTGTGTTGATAGATGAGACGCAAGAGATAGTTAATAGAAAACTAGATATTTGGAGGAGCACCTTAGAGTCTAAGGATTTCAGGTTAAGTAGAACTAAGACATAATACATGCATTGTAAGTTTAGTGAATGTTGGATATGTGAAAAGGAGGGAGTTAACTTGGATGGGATGACAATACCCTAAAGCACCCATTTCAAATATCTTGATTCAATCTTCCAAGAAGACGGAGGGTGCGATGAGGATGTTAGCCATAGGATTAAAGCAAGATAGTTGAAGTGGAGACTTGCCACGGGAGTCTTGTATGACTGCAAGATCCCAACGAAGTTGAAAGAAAAATTCTACCGTACGACGATAAGACCTACAATATTATCTGGTAGCGAGTGTTGGGCGATGAAGGGGCAACATGTCTCCAAGATGAGTGTTGCCGAGATGAGACTGTTAAGGTGAAGGTGTGGCCATACTAGGCTAGATAAAATTTGTAATGAGTATATTAGAGAAAAAGTAGGAGTGGTACTAATTGAGGACAAATTGAGAGAAGGGAGACTGAGATAGTTTGAGCATGTTAGACGTAGGCCTAAAGAGGCTCCAGTTAGAAAAATGGAGCATATTAGGATAGATGAGGGAAAGAAAAAAAGGGGTAGACCTAGATTAACTTGGAAGAAGGTAGTTCAATATGATTTGAAAGTTTGAAACCTTTCAGAAGAGGTAGCCAAAATCGTTTAGAGTAGAAACATAGAATCTATATAGCCGACCCCAATTATTTGGGATTAAGGTTTCGTTGAGTTGAGTATTTTCATGCTATTAACAAGGTAACAGCACTTACCGGTGGTAAGGCCCTCAGATTTGTCCTTGGGGATATGGGACATAGACCATTGTTGCAAGTAAAAGAAAGACAGAGTGTCTCCTATTGAATTGAAAAGAAAAAGACCGATCAGGCTATGACTCATAATAAGACTGATCGAGTTAATTAAAGGGATCTAGTAGTCCACACTCGCGACGTCCTGTGGCAGTGCTTAGATAAACCACTTAAGTGCACTTGAGACTAGAGCCAGGACAATATAATTTTAGACTGTGAGTTCCAGTCCGCTAAGAACATTAGGCAATCTGCTCAATTAGATAATGACTACTAGTGAGTGGTTATCCATGTCCCTTATATAAATGAGCCACTTATTCAAAAGCATTAATAATTGCAAGAAAAAGGCCGATCAAATGAAAGATAAAAAAAAGAAAGATTATGACTCAGTATAAGACTGGTTTGGTTATAGGGTTAGAACTAAATTTCTGAACGTAACTTATTTATTAAGATCCATAATGATTCTATGATGCAAGCATGGTGAACCTATCTCTATAAGAACCATGAAAGTAAGAAAGATGCAAATTGCCGAAAGAGACATAAACTCAGTTTATTACTTTAAGAGAAAAAGGATTCATGATAATTTTATGTATATATTATTGTGATTTCCGACGATTCTCATGATTCGATCGTGATATTTATTCTTTGACATTTTCATATAAAAAAGATACGGTAGTTTAAAAGTAAATAGTCTCGGCATGAACTAGTTCAATATTTCAAATACCCAATGGACTGTTAATTTTTCACAATCTTTTGATAAATTAATATTGGATTAGTAGGGAGTAAACGATCCCTGATGAGTCCAATAACAATTGGACTCGCGATTTTTAATTTAATATTTTTCAAGGAATTCTTTATAAGAGGAATTCGACAGATTCCGTTCGCCATATCTAAATCTTGATCTTGGTTAGTATTAAATTTTTGTGGTTAAATTTCTTGTACTTTATTCATAATATGTGCAATTACTAGAAACGATCCAAGATATTACGGACCATCTAGTTCGGGCAGCGGTGCCACTTTCTTTGAAATTGTGATTATTCCCTCGTAAGAAAAGAAGGATTGTCACACTGATGGCTTGGATAAGGATGAGGTTAGGGAGATCTTGGTTACAGTTAAGAAATTGATGGGGGAGCTGGCCAGGGAGGTGGAAGACCAGATAGGCATCTTTTTAAGGGGGTGGAGAAGGACATCCACCTAGTGTTTCATAGGATCTGAAACCGGTGGCAGCTTGGGATGGCCAGGGGAGTGGGGGGGAGGCTGAGGGTGGATAGAGGGGTACGGGTTTGGCCTAATGGTTGTTATGCCCATGAAGATTCTTTCATGGAATGTTAAGGGGTTTAGGGAGTAGGGAGAAAAGGGTGGTGGTGAGAGACTTGACTAGGAGGTAAAAGATCGATCTTATTTGTATTCAAGAAACGAAATTAGAGGAGGAGGTATGGAGGCTTGGAAGGACACTGGCAGCTCTAAATTGTCTAATGGGGTGTTTTCGCCGCTGAGTGATCAGGTGGGATTATGGTGTTGTGGACTGAGTTCATGCTTGAGGAGGTTAGCAAGCAAGTAGGTGGGTATGCCATCACTATCTCCTTCAGATGTTGGGAGGATGATTTCCATTGGGATTTCACTAGAGTTTATGGGCCTCAAGGGAGAGAGGAGAAGAAGGTTCTATGGAATGAGCTGTTGCAGGGGCATGTACAGGCTGGTAGACCTCGGTGCTTGGCTGGAGTCTTTAATGCCACTCTTTCAGCACAAAAAAGATTCGAGGGTCCTTCTTCTGTGGGTGTTATGGAAGACTTCCAAGATTTCATCCATCAGGCTTCACTGATTGATGTTCATACTCCATACAGATAATGGGTACTTCACATGGTCTAATCTCAGTGATCAGCCTCCTTGCTGAAGACTGGACAGGTTTTTTATTTCTGCCAAGTGGGAAGAGCATTTTCCACATGTACAAGCATCTTGACTCCAGAGGACGGTGTTTGACCACAAGCCTCTCATTGTGAACGTCCAGAATATTTAAGCCAACTTGATCAACAAAACCTTATCAAGTGCATCATGGCTAATCAGATCTTCTGTGCTTTAAACATTTTCAGTTTTCAAAAAAAGGCCATCTTCCAGAATCAGAGACAACTTTCTGAAGGAAAGGTAAGGTAAGGTAAGGTCACAAAAGATACCAGCTTGATTGCAACTTCTTCTCCACTCTGTATGTTAACACCTGGATCAAATCAAACCACAAGAAATCATCAGACCCTTTCGCAAATGTACATGATGTTATGAACTAAAACAGCCTAAGGCGGTTCTAACTTCTAAATTATAAAGATGGCAAAAACAAGGAACATAAAAACGTGAAACAGCAACAAACCGAGGTAAATCTCCCCAAAAGATCCACTGCCGATTTTTCTTCCAAGCTTAAATTTGCTACCGATGACATGCTCCATGACTCAAATGCTTTCAAAAACCCAGAAAAAGTAACGTTATTCCTTATACACAACGAGCGTCCAACCTGATTTCCCCTTGAGAAACGAAGTAGGCCACGAGCCTTACAGCTCGTCCAAAAGAAACCAGCTTCCCCTAATGATTCCTTCCAAGCACAAGTACGCTGAATGATTCATCACTCCAGCACCCAAGAACACGCAAGTCCATCGCCCAAACTGAACCCCACGCCTTGAATCCCCAGATTCCCGACAACCAACCAACCAAAGACCTACATTAATCCGAGCAGGAGAAAACCAAAAACCCACTGGACATCATCCGAACCCGGCGGATGCTAAGCGGCTTCCCGAAAGCAGCCAAATCAACATTCACTGACGGAATCCCGGCTCCAACCCGCCGCCTCAATCCACCGGGGAATCTCCACCCTCGGCGACGACTCCAAAACCTAAATTAACCCCAATCTCGTTCCAGAACCCGGGAGCACGCCCTCCGAATCCAAGGCAACCCCGTCGAGCAAGTACACCGCGACAACAGCTTCCGGACGAAATCCACAAACCACTCCACCAAAACCCTACCCGTTACGCCCTGGATCGGCAGCAGCGGGTGCACTCGACAGATCGGGAAGAAAGCACAAGAACTATAATTAAATCTACAAATAAAGAATGAATCGAATGCCGCAAATTTCACCACAAAAATGGAGGAGAAATTGCAGATCTCCAAGATAAAAATCGAAGGAAAAAATCTCCCAAATTGCAGGAGAAATGTCTGAAGACGAGAGGAGAAAAGATGGGAAGAACAGGAGAGCCGGCGAGAGATCGGGAGGAGGAAGGGGAGACAGTAGGAGAACGCGGCTGCGAAACCGGGTGTAATAACGGAGAAAAAGCCGGTGGAAAGATATTTGTCCGGACCTGTTGCGTATTGTTTATATCTTTTTGTAGAAGGAAAATTTTGTATACATATCACTACAAATTAGTACGTTTGTACGTATACTTTTCAGTCTCACTTATTTTTATGAACATTTTTTATAATTTAAAAAAAAATATAATCATACTCTTTCATCACTAAAGATGTCAATTGGATGGACCGGGTTGTTCCGAAGGACCGGCCCGATTTTAATCGGCCTTGGGCCAATGAAATTGCCCAAGAAGAAAAATTGGCTTGGCCTGACCGGACCCGAAAATTAAAAGGGCCGGATGTGGGCCTTGGTCAGCCGGGCCCGGCCAGGCCTGGACATGGCCAAACCTTATTTTTATTGATTTTAATCTTATATGTAAACAACATTGTAGTAATTTAAGATGTGATAATACTCAATGAGATGTGACTTTGGTTGTATAAACTAAGTATTTTACATGTTTATTTTATGATGTAAATATGTTATATGCTCTAATTTTAGTAGACTGATAAAAATCCTTACTGAATATTTGCACCATGAAGGAAAAATTAAAAAAGTCTTTAAAATTGGACAGGGATGGCCCTTAACTGGGTCACATCAAAATCGTCCGGACTGAGCCACGCCCACGAAAATCAGACTTTTTAGTGGGCCCGGGCCTCATCTTTGAAGACCGGGTTGGGCCTCGGCTTGTTGTGGCCCAGATCCAGTTCATTGACACCCCTATTCATCACATAGTAATGCTCACTACAGTTAGGGCTGGCAATAAGTTGAGCCGCTCGGATTCGGCTCGATTTTGGCTCAGTTTGATTCGGCTCGAAATCTCAAACGAGTCAAGCTCAAGTTTAGATTAAAGCTTGAATAACTTAATGAGCCGAACTCAAATTTACTGTCGCTCGGCTTGTGAGCTCATGAGTTGGTTCGATATATTTAGTATATTTTTTTAATTTCTCCAAATTACGTCAAGTGGGTATATTTACTAAAAGATCATCATTCTAACTGTGCATCAAATGACTAAAATTAAATAAAATATGTCCAAATTTGTGTGATTCGAGCTCGAGCCTGACAAAAACGAAGCAAGCCAAGCTCGAGCCCAAATTTAGAACTCGAACTGAGCTCGAACTCGAACTCAAGCCAAGTTTCTTTGACCCAAGCCGAGCCCGAACCATCTAAAACTCGGCTTGGCTCAACTCATTGCCAGTCCTAACTGCAGTGATGATCAATATAGTAAGTTGAGCCATCTTGCAATACAAGATATCATTAGTCCACCTAAGCAAGTCTTATATGGGCTGAGCAACATTTTCCACAAGTAGTCTAACAAGTTTTAGAATATTTTATAACACATCAAATAGCTCCTAAATTCAACAAAGTAATGACCCTTAAACCAACCAAAACGTAACATTCTTGACTAAGGATGCAAATGGTAACCGGTAGTGTGATTACTATAATCTTTTTAAACTGATATGCATAGCAGATTCTAAGATTCGATTATTCAATCGATTATTAACTTATAGGACTATTAATAGATAGTTTTTTTTAACTTAAGTGTATGATCTAAAATCTACTTTAGATCCACACCAAATATGACTCATTTGCATTCATATTGTTAACAGACAAAAAGTAGAAGACCAGATTCTATATGTTATATTGGTAATATGGAGTAAGAAGAATCTGCATCTTATTTGAATGAAGAATAAAAGACCAATGCGTATTCTAGAGAATTGCAAGAGTGAGGGCTCAAGTTCTCATCCAATTAGATTAAGAACGTATTCGTACCACTATATTATCCACTTCTCGTCCAAAGTAAATCCTTCTTTAATAATTGGATTACTTATCTCGTCATGAGTAATCCATGAAAGATCTTTAATCATCCTTATTTATCGTAGAATAAGATTGATTATGTGACCCGTCCTTCTAAAAATGTCATCTCAAATCAAATTACAATTGTTGTAATAATTCCTTTCAAGAATGTCACTTCAAATTAAATTATTGTGAGCTTGAAAATTCGCAAAGTATAGATGCCAAACCATCTACAATTTCAATACATAACTATGCTAAAAGCCATTGACGTGGACATAGAATAATTTACATTGTCATAAACTATACAGTTCTTGTTTCAAAAGTGTATATAACAAGTGGAATATTTACAAGAACTAAATTTACTTTTCTATGTAATAAAATTCCAAAATTCTCTAGATTAATTCTCTAAACTCCTTTTTCCAAAGTCACTATTCACCTAAATCTCCTGAAAAAATTAATTACTAAGTGCATGAGTCTAAGACTCATCAGGTATCAAAATCATTAACATGCTTTGAATATAATCATTTGACAATTCACATGATAATTTTAAATTTTGAATAAACTACTGCTTGTTCTCAATACAATACATAAGTCAAAGAATTTAGCAAAAGAAGCCATACAAACATATCGCTGAGATTATGATCAGAATTACTTAACGTATGCAAAATTTGCAGTTGATTTGCTTAGAACCAATCATATACAAATGAGCTAACAGGTCAATGTGCATTCTTATACACACACAAATTCATTACATAGGTCAGTCACATATGATCCTTTAATTTACAACTTATACATGTTTTAGTTTCATATTACAGACAAGTATCCAAACAACAACATAAGAGGTCAGAATTGTGAGGATCTAGACGATTGGTGTCAAGGGCCATGATATGCAAGATCAACTTTATCTTACCATCCATTAAATTAAAGTTTAATTTTGAGATTTATTCAGAATTTATCATCCTCAGATATACAAATTGATTACCTACATCAGATACCTACAGCATAGTCATCCATAAATCTCTTTAAGATGATATTGTCCACGCATTTTTATATGATTTAATGTTCAAAATAAGTAAATAATTATCAAATTTTCAGATTAAATAAGAGGTTGTGCTGAATTCAAAACAAAGTCTCATAACATATTTTTATCTACATAATTTAAAATTAATAAATAAATAAATAATAATGAGTCAAATCTTGAACAAAATCTTAATTATGATTGTTCAATGTTAAACATAACTAGAACATCCTCTAACCAATTACTTATTTCTCACACGTAGAAATTGAATTTTTAGTATCAAAATAAAATTAAATAAAGTAAATAATACTTACCATGTATTGGTATATCATACACTTGAATTGATATGAAAATCTTAGCAAACTTTAAGAATCTCTGATTTTTGCTGAAATTATTTTTTCACCGTACACACCCTTTTTCTCTTTATTTCTCTCTTTCTCTTACTCCCTAAGTTGTTGTACAATAAATGAGTTATTTGGCCCACCTAACCCAATTTAAACCCACTATGTAACCGTCTAGACTCTTTGCACCATCATAACACATCCACTAGAAGTCTAGGTATCCCCCATCTGTCACCCTTAAAGTGACATGAACAAATATTCAAATTCTGACTTTTCTATCGATTAATTGATATCAATTATGGAATCAATTAACTGGATCGATTACAGAGAATTAGTTAACTGGATCAGTTAACTGAATGAATTGCAGAATAAATTATGGGATCAGTTAACTGAATCAATTACAATATCAATTACAGAATCAATTAACTGAATCAATTGAGTGACTTATATCAATTAACTGAACAAATAATGACATAAAGTGCTCTTTTCTATCTATATAGATATTAGTTTTTTTTTTTTTTTTTTTGAACACTAAAAGGAATCCATATATATTAAAAGACCACCCTTACAAACCGTACCTTGATAACAAGTAGACCGCCCTTTATAACGTGCAGAGTGTACAAGAGTCCAGAACTTCCAATACAAGCAAGCAGGATACGCATAGATCCTGTACTAGGATGGACCCAATGGTCCTTGGCTAAAAGTTGGTTTACTGCAGAAACCAAAGGATCAAGCTGAACAGCGCGAAACACCATTGCACGACGGCTAGAACGCCAGCTCTGACGAGCTCCCCAACTGGTCTTCTTCTTGAACAAAAACTAGACATGCAAGGAAGGAGGGGACGGACAATGGCGAATGGGGTTCTCCCAGCTAGGATCGTTGACGCAAATCTAGGCGATGAAGAAGTCACGAGGGACTCCAGAGCAGTCGTTGTTTCCTTGATGACAGAAAGAGAAACGAACCTGGTGGAGCAGAAGATTCATGAGCAAGCCAGAATGTTCCTTGAACATGTGCGAAAAGAGAGCACCATCCACCTCCAAAGGATGCGGCAAAGATGCCGTACTAAGCTTTTGATCTCCCACAACAACTTCAACGAAGGCCACATAGTGTTGAGGGAAAGCCTGAACATAAGGGAAGATCATGAGAGGAAGGAAGGGACAAAGGTAGGAGATGGTTGGATGGGTGGAAATGGCGGAAGGGGGGAGGTGGAAGGAGGATATGAGAGTTGAGAAAACTAGTAGTCGGATCAGAAGGGAGTGAGTACCTCCGACGAGTCGGAGACAAAACCTCGCCATGGCGAGAGGATTCCTTGTAAAAACAAGATAAAACCTTACTAACTAGTAGATAAAATCCCTCAAAAGAGAGAAGGCACCTTACACCAAGAGAGACAGGGGGGGGAGCTCCTTTGGGAAGGGAACTCCTCCCGCCGAAGGGGTTCCTGAGGAAGAGGAAGGAGCTCCGGGGGGAAAACTTGCCTCAGAAAAAAGTTGAGAGGTGCCCTCTTTTCCGTCGATGTGTGATCCCTATCTATATAGATATTAGTGAGCAATAGAGTAAATAGGTGTTCATCTTTCTATTTTAGGGGCATGCATATGGTCATAAAGTGACATGGGATTGCCCTTCATGAGCATGCTGGACTAGCTTACCAAGACATTGGCAAATATGGCTTTCATTGGTGGTCCAAAAAAAAAAGATAATTATAATTAATTCCCTATGATTATCTAATCAGATCTTTTTGAACAATCTTATTTTCATCTCAATCTAGGAAGTTCTAATTTATAATATTAGCTTTTAAAAAATAACAAAAAAGCATAGAAACTACTATCGTAACTAAGAACCGTCCCTTCAAAATAAGTGGACTAGAATTTGTAGGATCCTAAAATATTTTTAGTTAGAGTTTGCACAAAACATAATTCAAAGGTTTCAATGCAGGTTATATTTTTTGTGCCCTATCCTGCAAGAGAAAACAAAAAGGGGAAGCAACTAAGATGAAAGGTAGATAGACTTCTTGCCGTACTTGTTTTTCTTTTTTCTTTGAAGGGTGGCGCAGCGGGTCATGTATATACAAATATTTACATGCGATCAGAGCTCTAACCAAGTGGAACCCGATAGATCCTTCAAATATTTTAGAGTTAATTTCGAAACGGTCGAAAGTTCTGCCTAATTAGACGAGAATTCTAAGTCGAACTGATTTTTCGGAAAAATAATCCCACAGATCATGGGATAAACATCCTAACAACACTTAAGGTTGAATGACTGGGGGGTGTTAAACTCTAACCAGATTCGAACCTGCCACCTCCCGTATGAGAGGCAAGTGGTGAACCAACTCCCTAGGGAGCCGGTTCACTTCTTACCGTAGTTGAACAACTGATAATGAGAATAACTTGATGCGCTCCGGGTGTTATTACGTCGCTTGGCGGTGCATTCAAAATTTTTTTGAGAAAGGTTCTATAGTGCCTTACCTGATCGTACAATCCGATCTTAGATTGGACGATCAGAAAAAATTATTTTTTACTATTTATTTGATATCAATTTTTTTTATTTTTTCATTTTTTTTTGGGTCGACTCAAGATTGGATTATACGATTAGATAAAGTGGTTGGAGCCTTCCATATTTTTTTTAAATTTCTTTTTGTTAATTGTACCGTCAGATGGCATAATAACCCCGGTGGTGCAGCAAAGTATTCTGCTTGATAATTTACCGGATATGCCCATCATCTTAGCAGGTTTGGTGGCAGATGCTTCTTCTTACAACTTATAAAACAACTCTTCAAAAATGCTTAGTTCAGTGAAATCCAGTGAAATCCAGAACTGTGTCATTCTTCCTATTTCTCTCTCTCTCTCCCCCTTGATTGTTTTCCTTAACCTTTGTTTCACTCTTTCATTCTCTAATCTTTGTAAACTTCTTTGTTACAACTCCCCTTGATATACGTAAGCCAATCCATGCATGGATGATGATTGAACCAAGCCTAGTTTATAAAACATTCCGTTATAATGGTTTCCGCAATATTTTTGCAAGCTGTTAAATTTTCATTTCAGCAGGGTCATATACTTAGATTTTTTTTTTTCTTGAGGTTACCTTACTGGTCCACTTCAATAAAATGAAAGAAGTTAGAATAGCTTATGACATTTAGCAAACATAGCACACGTTTTAATCAGGGAAAAAGGGTTTCATAAATATAATCTGAATAGATTTTACATAAGAATTCTTCTTAAAATCATAATGTTAAAAATACTCCTTTAAAAGAAAAAGGTCAAAATTATCCTTTTTTCTACAACTTGAAGAGATAGATGTAAATTATACTATTAATTGACGAATATTTATGATCTTAAATAACCATGATGAGCTCTTCCCTACACACATTTGTATATATACTCTTATAAGTTACTGTATTTTTATCTATATCACTTACTCCCATGTATTGATATAAATACTCATGACATTGTGTAGAGAAATTGTGGTTTTATTCTTTCTCTCAAAATGTCATGCAGTCCAGCTATGTCAAAAAGATTCAAATATCTTTGCATATATACCTTTAACTTTGTCAACTTTTTACATATATACTGTTAGCTTCACCAAAATTTATGGAATGTTTTTGGCATATCTAATTGAAGTTCATAGCATTTTGTGAGAAGAATCTAAGATATATATATATATATATATATATATATATATATATATATATATATATATATAATATAATATAATAAGTAAAAAATATTTATAAAAGATCCTTTATGATAACGGCCGTCAAAAGTGTCGTGTGCAATGAAATGAAGGCATTTTTGAATTTTTGAAAAATATCATATTTGCATCTATACCCCGGCTCTCACATATTTTTTTAACATACACTAAAATTCCAAAAATCTTGCGGCTATGCCCTTCCGTCAAAATAACATGCACTCTAACCAATATGCCAAAAGATTTCATAAATCTTGATAGCATTGGGGCAAATATGTATGAATTTAGGAGATATATATGCAAAATATTAATAAATTAAGGAGATAATATACAAAATCTTTAGATTTGATTTAACGACATTTTGATGGAAGGACATAACTACAATATTTCTGAAATTTCAGAGATATTGAAAGCAATATGTAAGAGTCACGGTATGGATGTAAATAGCATATTTTTCAGGGATATATGTGTAAAAATCCCTCAAATGAAACCACCACCCCTGAGTTATAAGACGCGGGGAACGGCCCTCCTGTTTGGCTATTTGGGCTTTATAACAGCTGGAAGCCGCAATGAGCAAGGATGACCGTCCGTCTTGCACCACCACATACTCCTAACCGTTGATAACATGGTCCCCTCCCGAGCGCATCATCGTGTTCCATTCTCCGGATACATCATTAATAATTTAATAACACCGTCCGTCCTTGTAAATAGCACACAACTATATACATGCACCTACCGGGATCTAAGCGGACACCGCCCCGGTTCTTTGTGGGATGTTGGTGACGAAATCATAGCGTTCCACCGCCAGATCCACGGTTTCATCCAATCAAAGGGCGTGATGGTGACACGTATTTCAATCCGGCCAGAGCCCAGCTTTTGATCAACGTTTTTTTTTTGTATATGTACCTTTAAGAATATAGTATTTGCATCTATACTTTAATTCTAATATACTGTCATCAATATTCTTAAAATCTTCAAAATATTACATTTATATCCGTCCATCAAATCAACATGAATTTCAACAAACTATACCAAAAAGATTTCATAAATCATAACAACATTGGGAGCTGAGAGTATATGTGTATATTAGTGAATTTATAGGTATCTACGCAAAATTCTTAGATGGAGGAATATAAGTATAACTTTTTTCAAAATTTTAGAAAATTAATGAAATATGTGAGATGTGAGGGTATAGATGTAAATATAATATTTTTTGAGAGTGTTTATCCAAAAACCCTTTGATTAAAGACGGCGGCAGGTCACCGCACCATTAGCTGCCATCGGCCGTACGGCGTGGACGGTGGGATGTTTGTGTAATTATCACTTCAACCGCGAAGCAGAGCGGGTGAACATAAGTACGGAGCTCCCCAACAACTCCTCACTAGTCCTCCGTATGCAGATGGTAACCGTAACCCGATTATTTGATCGATTAATTTATGAGAATTGGTACAATAGTACTGTTTGACATGAAAATTGACACAACATGTAAGAAAATAAAAAAAGATATTACATTTTGAAATTTAAGTAGGCTGATTTGTCGCATTATTCTTAATGTGTAAAATAATTTATAAGTTGACCTGCATTATAAATAAATTAATTATCTGATTAGTCAATAATTTATAAATCTATTAATTAGATTTTTTTCTTCTGAAACTCAGTAACACAGCGGATAAGTCAGGGATATACCTTAGATCCACATCGATCGTGATCCATTTGCATTTCAACTCCGCTCTAGCACATGAAAGAAAAAACCTTTATTTGTGTGAGTTATCAATTCCAATCTCATAGAAAAGCTCTACGCTACAAAATAAGCAAATACGAAGTGGAAGTATCAATGGAGGAAGATCTCTTGACGAGTGGGGAGGAATTTACCTTCACGGGTCGGCGTAGAGAGATAGACAGAAATAACCTCGAGAGAATAGGGAAGAGACCATAAGGAAGGCGCCTTCCTAGTATTCCACACTTCACGACTTAAGCTTAATGGTGATAACTTTTTGAAAAGCAACGAGAGAACTTGGGAGAGAAGAGGAAGAGAGGGTTTGTGTGAGGAGGGAATGCAGCAAACCTTTTTCATATATTCTCTTCTCTTTTATTCAAACAAATGGAGAGGGAACTAGTAGAGAGAGGAAGTTGTGGAGAAGAGGGTGGAGTAATAGTGTGCGGTTCCAAACCGCATGGCACCCACATTCTTTGTCTATTTCTCTCTCTCAACTGTCTTACGTGGAAGAGGGAATGTGAGAGAGGAGTTGCCATGCGTGGACAACTGCATGGGCACGAGCCCATGCGATAACACAGTCTCTACTCTCTAGATGCCATATTATGTGCCATTTGAGAATGCTAAATACCTTTTTAACATTAATTTCTTTCCACACAAAGGGTGCCGAAATGAACCAGAAGGTCATGACGATTTTGAAATGTTGACGAACTCCTATTGGGTCTGTGGGAATTATGAGTTACATAGCTGTCATCACAAAAGAAAAAAGAGGAATACTTGCCTCTGATCTAGTTCGATCAGACAGCAACATCCTAACTTTGTGTCTATATCAATTCAACAATCCAAAAAAAAAGAGGATCATCCTCCCTGCATTACAGATAGTTAGAATTGTGTTGTACATGATTTCGAGGCATACATGCATACGTTTTGCGTGTACAAGATGCATATACATGTGTGCCCTAACTACTGCCCAATCTAATAGATCAGATAATATGACATTATAATCTATGTAAATTGCAATGTTCTCCCAAATATAATAAGTATTTCTTAAAGGAAAATGCATGCAGACTGAAAGATCAAGTGTTGTTGGTCCAATACATGCTCACTCCCCATGTAACAACATATGCACGCAGGAATCGATGTATCAAAATACAAGTTACTTATGAAACAAATAAAGCTTAAAACTTGTGAATGAAACTTGGGCTCCGAGTAGTGGCAGACGCAGAAATTCTTTTCAATTGGGTCACTCAAATATTAGGTCATAAGTATGATTGAGTCAGTAAGATCTTGGACTAAGTTATATAAGGTCTTAAGCTGAGCCAGTGAGATCTTAAATTAAGTAAATAGATTTTCAGATTAACTATTTTGAATTGGATCAATAAATTTTGACAAAATTCAATGGAATCCCAGAACCCTACTGGATACACACTGGATCTGCCACTGGCTCCGAACATTCCTCCTCGTCTCTCTTGCAATAGCAGGAGGAACCATTGCGCTGTAGCCCAGTACCGGATAGATGGGTAAGGTGGTTCACCCAGACTTAGCTTGAAGCAATGGGATGTTCTCTAATTTAATTGAATTGTCTCTGCCGTCGCTGCAGACACTTAAAAAAAAAAAGGATGAAAAATGCTAACTGCGGTTAAAGTAATCTGAGTGATCGATGATGTGAGACTTCCTTTTCTTAGCAGTCGTCTATCCTTGAACTTGATAACTCTCTATTGGAAAATGATATGCATCTATGTTAGACAAGATGAGATCTTCTGGATCTGTTCCTCTAGATCTTTTTATATTCTTAGTCATATGAAGATGAGGTAGATATGATTTGTTCCTATCTTTTTATGGTAAATGATCTATTTATTCTCTTTCTTATATGAGTGAAGATAAATAATAATCTAAAAAAAGAGATCTAAACTATCCCATCTCTCTAAACTAACTCTCTTAACATATTTCTTATCTTTCAACCACCCAATTATACTTATTGTTGTGAGCCTTTTGCTATGATGATCTCAGAGCATTCTGTGGACAGAGGAGTACGTTAAGTGAAATAGCATTACTTTTTATTTGTTTTTATAATAATCGTTTGATCACGGCGCCATACCAACTTGTTACACATGTGGCCGTGTAACAAGTGGAAAGGAAACATAGAAGCATGCATTGAGCTTATTATTAATTCCATGGCCTTCCAAGTTTTGGATGTTCACATATATATATATGTGCATCACTGCTGCTGGACATTAGTAATTCTGGAGAGCAATATATCTCATTGTATCAAACTTTCTTCTTTGTTTCTAGTACGGACATTTTACAAAGTTTATATAACAAAATCTCTGGGTACATCTAGTTATGCGACATAAATTGTATAATTGAGCAAATTTTCTTAAAGGAATTGCGCTTATGTGCTTTTACATAGAAGCACTCATGTTCCTCTCTTTCTAAAGTAAATATAAATATTTTATACTATTTTGGATAACTTCTTAAGTTCGTCTAACACATAAAAACTCTTACATATTTATCACCACAATTAAGCATTATTCCTGTGCATCACCTCCAAGGGATGATCCGACAAACCCTCATTCATTTGATGTAACATATCGAGGAACACCTTAATATTAGCGAGGATAAATTTTGTTCAACATTCATGATTTGAATGTTGCACACTGACCATCAACTTAATGCACACTCTCCTCTTTCTCATTTTTCGGACTTAAAAACACCTATGAGAAGCTTTGTTGTAATAGTAAAGTTGCTCCATTAACAGTGCAACCTTGAGCTCACAAGTTGAAATCCAAAAATAACATCCTTATAAAAACTACAAAAATAAGTCTGTATGTAATCTTTGCTCTCCAAATGCCACAGTGGCAGATGCAATATGGAATTGATATTCCACTTATATAGGAATATAGAATACCAACATATCTCTCTGACATATTATATCTTATTGAGTGTTTCACCGCGCTGACAAGCATAGAACACAAAAACCTTTGAAAGATTGTTTTTTTTTCCTCACGGACTTTAGATATTCCTCACATGCTCTCTGGCCATTTGAACACGGATTGAAATAGTTTACTTCATTTTTTGTATGCTACTTATATTCCACTCATTTTGATTGGTTTAGAATATTTAAAAAGTAAATATTTTTCCTTTTCTTAGGCTCCAATTTTGTCCCACTATAATAACTGAACCAATAAGATGAAATGGA
Organism: Zantedeschia hybrid cultivar; assembly: GCA_030544215.1. Classification (NCBI taxonomy): domain Eukaryota; kingdom Viridiplantae; phylum Streptophyta; class Magnoliopsida; order Alismatales; family Araceae; genus Zantedeschia; species Zantedeschia hybrid cultivar. The sequence continues at coordinate 2,324,235 of JARZZO010000015.1, forward strand.
GCACCGATAGTATAGAAAAGTGGAGTAGACGATCTCAATCCCATTTGGACATTTTCCTATTGGATGGATTAACGTAACTAGGCAAATGTCCCTTGTAAGTTGTTAAAACTGTTCATTCAAATCACTCCTCAATCTCACATCTCACTCACCCCCCTCATGCATTACTTGCAGTAAGCTTCATATGCTATGACAGTCCTGGAGAACTCTACAGAATGGTGAATATTATAGGTACACATTCGACAAGAAAGAAGAAGAAAAAACCATTATTAAGATAAGCGATTGTTTATACATATCAGAGGAGTGCAAGAGTATGGCTAATCACATAATACGAGTCCATATTATATCCTTCGAGCAATTTCTTACTACACACATTACTTGGGAGGAGACGCACGTACGACCACTTACAGTACATTGTTCACAAGCGTTGCTGTGATGAGCTAGAGCCATAGAGAAGTCACCGGGTTCCCAGCGAGGTCCAGGCTGAAGCAGTGTACAAGCAGGTGCCCTTCCACCCCAGCCGCAGCGTGCCGTCCCCGTGGTGCAGCGTGTAACCATGCGAAGGTGGGAACATGCTGAGCACGAGCTGGGCCTGCGCCACGGCGCTGGAGCTCATGGGCACCTGCGCGAACCTGCCGTGCCGGGCGAACGCCGCCCGCCAGCTCGCGAACTTCTCCTCGCCGGTCCTCGCGGGGCCTCCGACGGCGAGCATGTTGGTCACCTCCCGCGCCAGCAGGCAGCTTTCCACCCGGTGCCGGCTCGGGTCCTCGCGGAGCACGGCCGCCCCCAGCGCGTCGAACATGGCGGCGTAGTAGTGCAGCGACCCGGCGAAGCGGTCCAGGAAGGTCCCCGCCTGCACCACCTCCTGCTCCACCAGCGTGATCACCCTCGGCGCGACCACCTCCAGCAGCCTCATCGTCCCCCGGTCGGGCCCCGTCGCGTCGTACAGCGATTGGCGCATCCAGTGCACCGCCACGGCTTCTCCTCTCTGCGTCCGGACCACGCCCGGGTCTACGTCGCCGGGCCTCTTCGCCACGGCGCGGAACTCGAACGGCACGCCAAGCCGCCTGGCGAGGTCGCAGAGCCGCCGGCCCGTCTCCGCCGTCGCGCCCAGCGCCGTCATCCTGACGCGCGGGGGCCCGCCGGTGCGGGTGGCGAGGGCGTGGAGGAGGGCGGGCCACTGCAGGCCCTGCATGGCGTCGACGTCGAGGTCGACGATGTGCACCGGATCCCGCTGGTGGAGCGCCTCCATGATGGCCTGGTTGGCCGTGAAGTGGGCGAACTTGACGAAAGGGGCGATGCTGCTGAAGACCTGGAATTCGCCAAATAAGCTTGCGTTGTGCGCTACCTGAGCCTGCAGGGGCGTGCACACGCCCAGCCACGAGCTCATCACCCTGCTGGCCATGGCCTGGGCGAAGTAGGCGACCAGCCTCTCGGCGCAGGACGGCGAATAGGGGGAGGCCACATGGGTGAGCTCCAGCAGCACCCTGTTGGCCTCCGCCAGGTCGTCGACGGAGATCGCCACCGCGCACTCGAGAAGCAGCGCTAAGAGCCGCATGGCTCGCTCATCTGACCCCTGGGCCTCCCCTCCTTGGTCTCCAGCGGAATCGTCTCCCAGGTGCTTTCCTTTAGACTTCTTGCGGGGCCTGCATAGCTCGGGAGGCGGCGGCGCCGTCGCCACGTAGTTCTCTACGGAGAAGAAGTCGGCGGCGTCGTCGATGGCCTCAGGGGAGACGTCCGAGAGCTGCCGTACGACCTGTTCGACGATGTCCGACAGCTCGAACCCGTCCGGCGCGGCCACACATTGGCCGTGCGGAGGGGGCTCGCTTAGAGAGAAGCTGCACCCGGGGTGGTGATCATGGCTCGTGGGGAAACCCACGGGGTTGCAGTCCCAGCGGCACAGCTCGCTGGGTTGGGTTGAAGGTAGGGCAACATGGGCTTCGAAGTACTCTTCTGTAGTCATCATGGTAGCTCTGAGGAGACTAGGTTTTGCATGGAGCAGAGGGGGTGGGTTGAGGAAAGGGGGAGCAAGAGGGTGCTCCTGCGCGTAGAGCACTCTTTATAAAAAGGAGTTGGTCTGCAGGCGTCCCCTTTAATTAATTAGAATGAGTCAAATTTTTGAGAAGAGCAGTAGATAGACGTGGTCACTGTCCACAGATCCAATTACATAATTTATAAACCTTGGCCGGCATGAAAAAGACGCAGGAATAAGGATAAGAGACGCCGGGACAAGCCACGGCGCGTATATTTGGCACTGATGTACGTCGTATGGTTAAGCAGTGATCCAATTCCTATTTTTAACAGTGCAGGTGTTCTACGTGATCCATTACGTCCAGTTAATGGAGGGACATAACAATAGTATATACGATACTTTGCTTGTGATACCCCCTCTCGGGTCAATCTAAAATGGTCTCCTTATTTTTACTCACGCATGCAATTGTCCTATCCCGTTTGATTTTGATATAAATTTTAATGTGACATTAATTTTTGTATTAATATTTTTGAAGTATAAAATAATAATATTAAAATTAATATAGAAGTATCAAAGATGACATCCAAAGGGATTAGTTTAGCCGGTCATGAGGCACCTTGCAAAAGTCTTAAGCAGTAAGCCTGACGCATAATGAGATGTAAGTCTCACTGGTATAGGCCTTAGGTCCATGTTAAACCACATAATTAACTCATCGCCTCAAAGTCAGTCCACCTTGAAACACATTACTACATCACTGACTCACTCCCTCAAGACATATAAATGATTCGAGACCAAAATTTGCCGTATCGTATCGGATCGGGCCGACTCGTATTTGGACCGACCCAATCTTTTAATACGCATCGAATCGGATCGAATGGTGCTGACTTATACATGCTTAATAAAATGTTTTAATTTGAGTTTCTTCTATTTAATAAGTAGAATTATATTCTTATATCAATTAAAAAAATATATTTTTTTAAAATATGACTTAAACTCATTAATTTTATTCATTTTAACAAATTCATTGATTGGACTCGTACGAGTTGAACCGAATCGGATCCGTATCGTACCGTATAAGAGAAAAATATGATCTGATACGTATCAGTAATACGGCGAATCTTGCTCGAAACACACGCCTCAATTAACAAAAGATGTAAACTTCAAGTAACTATCTCAAATAGGTGCTCAACGTTTTTCAAGCGCCTTGCCTTCAGGCGTAAGTCTTAGGCTTCCAGGCACTGCCCTTTTAAAGGGTATACCCAAGATTGGAGTTGCTACAATATAACTAATATTTTGGCAGTCTTAGGCTTCTAGGCACTGCCCTTTTAAAGGGTATACCCAAGATTGGAGTTGCTACAATATAACTAATATTTTGGCAGGAATACCAGGCATTTAATTTAAGTAGACGAGAGCAAACACGTTGCTGGTGATTTCAGAGAGTCATCTGACCGCGACTGCCAACCCTATCCTGATTAAATAAACCAAATTAGTCCCCTTCCATTCTATACATGATGGTGGAGTGACGTACGACGTGATTTGATTGGGATAATATGAAACGCGAATCGGTCAGCTTGGAGAGGTATCTTCCTTTGAACCGTCGTTCACATAGGTTCTGTTCGGAAAAGCATGTTGAATCTCAAGTTCTAATAATTTTTTTATACATTTGATTAAAAAATGTCCCTTAGTAATTTCTAAACATTCTTCCTATCCCAGGACAAGAGGACTCACGAGTTTGATAAACGTTGCTGAGAGCTCTACTAGGAAGTTTTATAAGGCTGATTACAAAAGAACTCTAAAAAAGAGTAACGCTTGCTGCCATGTTTCTTTTAACTGCAATGGAGGCATTGCAGTGGATAAACATAATTCTTTTTTTGAATTTTTTTAGGTTGGATCTGACTGCCTTATCTGTTTGTACAATATAATGCATGATTGGACGATCCAAAAAAAATCTTAAAAATCAAAAATTAATTTTTTTAGATCGTCCGATCGAACATTACACTATACACAGACAAATAGGGTACGTCAGGCCTGACCTAAAAAAATAAGAATTTTTTTTCTATTTACCCACTGTAATGCTCTTATTACCATTAGAAGGAGCATTGCAGCAAGTATTACTCCTAAAAAAATGAATTGGGTCGCCACATCCATACCATTTTGTAAGTTGAATGGTATACAGTGTATGAACTATTGAAAGTAAATTAATGCACTCTTCATATCTCCCCCATAAAAACAAATAATGGCAAGGCCGGCACAAATTCTATAGAATATGAATGTGTCCTACCAACGACAGAATTTATAGGCCTTTTGCTACCTCTAAAAGGACTTGCTCAAAGCATCAAAGAGACACAGGCATTCATTAGATGCCAGGTGAGTATATTCAGAACCGTAAACAAATGAAACATACCGGGTTTGAAGGAGTCGTGTCATGTGAATTCTGAACAGCTGAATCGCTGAAAGAAACCTACAGAGTCCCTTACCATTCGAATCCTTATGAAGCTTTATTGTTGATATGCAAGTAAACGAGATAAGAACGTTGGAAACCGTTACAAGCTTTGGACATATGTAAAGCAATGAAAAAAGGGCACACTCCACAGAAACCGTCAGGTTGCTTGAAATACATGTCTCCAGGAAGCAAAGTACCATGTGTAGAAGCGGAATGCAAATAATTCTCATGATCTCTATTGCAACCCAAACAATGTAACTGCAATAAAAGACAAATAATTCACTGACCTTGAACACAGTATATTTGAAGTCTATTGACCATTTGATGCCAATAAAAACAAATGGTTTTAGACAGGTTTCAATAGTAAATTTGTCCTCTTTCATACGAGTTTTGGAAGCGTAGACTCTGAAAGGTATTCCAAAGGTTTTTACCTTAGATGTTCAAGGAGATTCCCAACTTGCAACCGTCCTTGTGGCCCAACTTCATGATGCAATGGTCTGGCAGAGGTCGAGGGGGATTTTAGAAGCTCAACCTTGCACAGCTTACACCCATTGGCACGCTTCTCAAGAAAGGAGTGTCTCCTGGCAAGGTGAGTGGAGTTCTCCACTCTCATTTAAGTGCCTAAAAAGAATTTGTGGCCTTGTAATCCCTTTTTTGGATGCCCCAATCTCAGTTATAGTTGGCAAAATACCACAAAAATATGCTTTTATTATTGCATACACAAAGACCTGCAATGTAAAAGAACCAAAAAAAAAGAGAATCATCCTCTGAGGCAGTTGCACAGGAAAACCACAAAAAAGAAACCAAATTGTAATTGTTTTGTTCTGAACTCACAGTTGAGGATTAGAGGTTGGCGTTCATCCATTATAACAAAAGGCCGGCCTTCGTTTAAGTTTCTCATTTGTCCTCTGGACATTATTTATGAGATTTATTTGATGAAACTTGAATAATGTTTCCTCTGCTAAAATAATGGATGTTTAAGGCAGTCCAGACCACCTTGGCCTTTCGATCACCTGGACACTGAAACGTACAAGCTTCTTAACGTACCTAACAACAATTTTGTGTCCACTTGTTGACATCTTTCTTTCAAACCATTTCATTTGCTTTCAACTCCAACAAAGCTTTGTTGAGAGATCCTGTAAGGTACCTTTTCTCAATCCAAACAAGGTACTTACGAGTCCACATTCATCAGGGCACTTCTCATGCAAAAATGGAACCACAATTCAGATGATTTGCAAGTCAATGGCTGTTAACTGGACAAAGACAGATGTTCAAATCTCCCATATCTTCTGGTACCTGCCACATCTCATAGATGTGCAATTTGCTTCAATCCTCACCAGTAATCACCACAGGAACATCTTCCATCCTTGAAGTGGTGGAAACGATTGACATCCCTCACAACTATCTCTCTCCCAACGACCTTTGAGATGAACTTTGTAGCAGTATGGCAATCCACACACACCCGGAGATTCTTTGTCACACGAATGGTAGTTCCTGAAGGAGTGCTTATGATCCCAAATACAATTGCAAGCCTCTCACTGTGACTGCTCAAAATGTCTCTTTTCTGCTCTTCCTCCACATCATGGAGCACATCCTCCGTATTTGGTAGGTATCCTACACGTTCCATCTGCTCTAATAAAACTTCCCATGCCTTATGTATTTGTTCATAACGTGGATGAGACTTATCATCTGCTACAAATGCATGTAGTTTGTTCTTAACTTCTATCCAACTGCAAGCTGGCTTTTTCTTGATTCCTTTATTCCTCATGGAAATCCTTAAGCTTGCTGCTTCTTTCCATTTACCTGCAGCTGAATAGATATTTGACATTAGAACATGAGATCCAATGTCCTCTGGTTCAATAGTAAATATTTTTTCTGCCACCTTCTCAGCTAACATGAGATTCTTGTGGACTCTACAAGCACCTAACAGTGTGGACCAGACACTTGCAGTCGGGCACACATGCATGGTGGAGATGAACTCGTAGGCTTCCTCCAACTTTCCTGCACGCCCAAGAAGGTCTGCAACTGCAGCATAGTGCTCTAAACAGGGGACAATTCCATAATCTCTAGACATGCTGTTAAAATATTTCCAAGCCTCATCCACCAATCCAGAGTGGCTGCATGCGGTTAATACAGCGACAAAGGCCACATAATTGGGCGTCACATTTTCCATCTCCATCTTCTCAAACAAATACAAAGCTTCCTTTGCAGGCCCATGCAATGCATACCCCATTATCATCGCCGTCCATGACACCATATCAGGTGAGTTCATCCCATCAAAGATCCGCCGAGCAATTCTAATGTTCCCACATTTGGCATACATGTCCAGTAGGGAGCTAGCTATGAATACATTATCTTCGAATCCCCATCGGATCACATATGCATGTATCTCCTTACCTAGATGTAATGTTGTTAAATAAGCACAAGCGGGCATAAGACTGGAGAAGGTGACAGGCTTGGGCCTCATGTCTGCACCCAGCATCTGCCGGAACAGTCTGATCCCCTCGTCACACAAGCCATTCTGCACAGACCCCGCAATAATGGAATTCCATGAAATCGCATCATGGGTCGGCAAAACATCAAACACGTGGCGCGAATAGTCCACCCTCGTGCACTTCGCATACATGTCGATGAGGCTGCTTCCGATGAAAACATCGGAATCAAACCCATGCCTGATCGCGTACCCATGAATCTCCTTCCCCTTCATAACATCCACGTACTCTGCAAATATGGGGAGGATGCTGGACAAGGTGAACGTGTCTGGCTTCAAGCCTGCCCCAGCCATCTCTCTAACCATCGCTAAAGCCTCTCTATACAATCCATTCTGAGAATTACCTGCAATCACAGTATTCCAAGACACAAGATCCCGTTCAGGCATTCCGTCGAACACTTTCCTTACACTGTCCACACAAAATAACACGGAGTCACCACCACTCGTTACCAACCTATCCACTATTTCATCACTTCTGCACGAACCTCGTTGAGACATATCGTCGAGCAGCTTTCGCTCATCCAAATCATGAAGCTTACAGTACATGTTCATCAGGGCATTGCCCGTGTAGAGTTCCGACTCTAGACCCAGGCGAACCGCGCAGCCGTGGACGGACTCCCCAAGCCTCAGGTCCCTCAACATCGTGCAGACCTTGAGGACGGAGGGGAGGGCGTGCTGGTGCCCGGCGGCGCCGCTCGCGGCCCTCCGCATCCGGACAAAGAGGGAGAGAGACCGCTCGAAGAGGCCGTGGGCGGCGGAGCACCGGATGATGGTCTTCCAGCAGAGCGGCGACGGGGAGGGAAGGGAGGCGAAGGCGAGGGCGGCGTCGCGGGCGAGGCCTAGGTTGGAGTAGACGGAGAGGAGGGCGGCATGGTGGTCGACGGGGAAGGAGAAGGGTCTGTGCGACTTGAGGACCTGGGCATGGAGCTGCTGCGCTTGCGACTTGGATCTGATGGCGGAGGGATTCTGGAGGAGGGAACGCAGCAGGGAGGAAGAGGTGGTGGCGGCGGCTGTAGTGGCGCTGGCTGCTGCAGGCGCGGGAACCATTGGCGTCTTCTCGCGCTTCGCGGAAGAGAAGGCTCGCCTGCTGGAACGCCATGGTTGCTGGCGTCTGGCCTCCTCACTTTTATTAGAAGTTTTTAAATTAGTTTTCATTTTTTGCTGGATTTATTTTCCTTTTCTGAAGGTGGGGCTACAAGCGAACCAGCTGCTTAATACAGTTAGTTCACCCCCTTGCCTCTCGGTCGGGAGGTCTCTAGTTCCATTTTTTATTGAAGTCTAAATTTTTTTTAAAAATATTTATCTTCGATCGATAAGATTACTTTATCAGATGATCAAGTAAACTTTCTCACAGACTCGTGGAATGGTTAGCCCCCATTTACCTTCGTAAAAGAGATCATACTTACATTTTGACATGTTTCTCTTTGAGTTGACATATATGGAAGGCTAGATGCGAAGTTGTTATTGAGTTCACTCCAATGAATCCTTCATATATTATTTATAGTGCTATGGCTGACTTGGAATTTTGGATTTCATGTGATTCACATCAGCGGGAGACTTCTTCAAATATGATGAAGAATCAAGTCCAATGGCAACCTCCTCCTAGTGATTCTATCAAAGTTAATTTTGATGGTGTTACAAACTCTGAAGGTGGAGCCATTGGAGTAGTGGGAAGAGATCATAGTGGTCATCTGGTCTTTGCTGTTCTAAGTACATTAATTTAGGCAACCCTTATGAGGTGGAAGCTCTTGGACTTCTGGAGGCCTTGCATATGGCTTCCCAGTTTCCTTCGGTGCAGGTAGAAGGAGATGCGTTAGTCCTCATCCAAGCAGTGGATAAGTTTAAAACTCCCCCCTGGCAGGTCAGAACGATAGTTGATAGCTGCAGAAGAATTATATCGCTCTCTCCTATGCTCCCAGGCAGGCGAATTCGGTGGCTCAGATTCAATTTGGAATCCCAATCTGTAAACTGATGGAATGCTCTTGCGCTTCCTCCGGCTATTTCATCTGTTGTAGAATCTGACAAGCACTTTTTAAGTTCTACCTAATGAGTCCTTTTTTTAGGTCAAAAAAAAGAAAGAACATCCACAACTTTTTTTCGGCATCAGGGATGTCAATGATAACTGATTATCCGATTATCCGTACCATTCGTTAGTTCCAAGCACATTCTGCTTTAGAAAACTTATTCACAATTTTGACATAATTCCCTTGCATAATGCTTTTTGGTATCTTAATAGATGAATTTGAAAAGTGATCAACAACAAAATTTGAAGTTCTTTCTAACAAATACAAGATCAACTGAATTTAATGTTCTTACCTAAAGTTATGATTTTCTTTTAAAAGTTAATTGATACGTGCAGACTGAACAAGGCACCTCAGACTCGAGGTGTCGACATTACTTAATAAGGTATCCGCACCCTCATGATTTCGCGTAGATTTTATGACCGTTGAACTTGCTATTAGTTGTGCATTTACCTTCCTTACATCTCCAACAGCCCTTTGGGGATCTTGAGATGGCTACGGAAAAACATTGAAGAGGTGGAGAAAATATTAGTAATTAAAATCAATAAGAGAGATTATCTTATAACTTCCGTGAGCAGTCTAGAAGTATTCCAAGGGGTGCAATTCTTGAAGAAGAGATCAACATCAATTCTCTGCACCTTAAATCTGCTTGCTCTCTTGTTTCTCCCTCTATTTATTTTATTTGTGTTCAATAAGTTAGTAATATATCAACTACCTTGTGTGTGTTGTAAGTGAACTAATATCGTATCAACTAGCGTGCGCGTTTGGTGAATTAGTATTGTATCAACTAATGTGTGATTTTATTAGGTACTTTCTACTAGTGGATATCCGAAGTGTATTTCGGAAATGAAGGTAAGTCACCACATGATTGAATCATTATAAAATTCATTATTTCTTTTGTGTGTGATTGCATCCTCCTTGTCTCTTATCTCCTTTCTTAATCTTTTTAATTTATGGAATTGCATTGATTTTAGAAAATCTTTAATAAACATACTAATTGACGAAGAGGAATTGAGCCCCAGGCCCATTAGGTCCAATTGGAAACGGCTCATCACGGGGCCCAGAGCCCACTTAGCAATAGGTGACGCATATCAAGTAAGCCAAAGGCAATGAGACCGAGAGGACCAGATCCCCGAGAGAGGTTAACCTATCAAGAGGGTAACCCTCGAGAAGGGTCTCTCCCGAGAGAAGGAGCCAATCCCTGCAGTGTCCCCGACTTTCCAAGAGGCTCAAGCTCTCAGGAAAAGGTGATGCTCCCTGTTGAACAAGGCTATGGCCCCCCCGAGGCCCAATACTAAGATCCCGATTTTCCGAGAGGGATAGAGGTCTTAGATGATTCAAATACCCTCTTTCCCGCCTAAAAGTGGGAATCGTGAACAAAGCATAGCAATTGACTAACTGAGGAAAGGCCCCACGATCTCCGCCGGAGATAGAGAGAGAGAATCGTGTATCCCAACCTGAGGCCCATGATCCCCTCAATTAAGAAGGTTAAATCGTAGGCTATCCAGTGGCTGTTAACAGAGTACCTTATAGTGCCTCATTCCAAGGGAAGTGTAAGTATACTAGCCTTCCTCTAGAACAAAGTATGCTCTCACGCAATTATGTGCCCAAGAAATCCTACCCATTCAGCTTTCCTTTCGTGCAAAGATTTGACTTAGGCATCGAAAAGTCTTCCCCCCCCCCCCCCCCCTTAAACGAGGGTCCTCCTAACTGCCTTCTTTCTCTTGCAGGTCTTTGCTTGGTGCAATCTTTCTTTCTACTATAAATTTTATCGTAACGAATAACTAGAGATTGAATCGGACGATTCTCAATATCAGACCAATTTCTGACTGCTACAGTAATGAATGTTCCTTTAAACGTAGCATCCTCAAAACTGATTGTAGTTAATGCATCACGTCGTGTGGTTACGAACGTCGTGATTTCATCGTGATATCTATTTATGAAATCATGTTTTGGGTGCATTCGATCCAACGCATGTGCAGCCATATAAATTGTTTGGTGATTCGAAAACTTCAGGGCGAGCAAAATATACATCAATCCATTGTTTTCGTAACTGAATTTTGACACTCATATTAAGCATATAATAGATTTTTTGCTGCACCATATGGGCCCTTAAATCGAGTTAGTGCCAGACAAATTCTTTTTTTTTTTTACTTCTTTTCTAAAGAGTTAAGGGAGAAAGGATAATCCTGTGAAAAGTCATTTGTACCCACCAATCTTTGATCTATGGTCTAAAAAAACTTTCAGGATGACTTCCTCTGGATTTTTTTTTCTTTTTAAAAAATGCAGTCGTCCCATTGAACCTGATCAAATGCCAAACAACAATGCATTTCTCCGCGTACGTCATGCAGATATATGCTATGAGTCCAAAAATATATATCATGAACCAACTTAGGTGGAAAACACCATATCTTATAGAGGGGGAAATATCTGACAATCTTCAATTTAATTCAGAAGCTGTTTTTTTTTTTTTTTTTTGAGATCGGCAATTAAACCAGAAATCACAGAGAAGGTGAACGAAAATTAATTAATGTTATCACATATATGTGGGAACAAGCAAAATTCTCCGGTATATATACCCCCAGTATAATCATATGCCTGTACTCGTGCCTGCAGCAGCCAGAGAAAGAGGTAGCTCTCCTCTTTGGTCAGTCTGGAAGGAGAAATTGAAAACAATGATGAATAGTTTAACGAGTCATTTAGTTTGACGTAAAATATTATAAAATATTATAACAGCATTTCATTTCTTCATAATTGGAAGAAGAAAAAAAAAGACGGGAAAAAAAAAAAAGACTACTCCCTACCCGCACGGCAGAGGGAACAAAAGAAGCAATGGAACCACCTGTTCTGTGGTGGCTTTGAAATCCCCCGAGGGGTCACCATTTCCACCACTTCTGGGTGCTTCTGCCAAGACTGCTGCTCCGGTACAACCCTTAGGGACACACTGGCTCCTGCCAATCTACAGGAGGAGAGACCACAGTGACACAAACACAGATAAGCTTAACTGTGACCGGCAAATTCATGATGGAGATGGACAAAGAATGCAAGGTGAAGGGGCAGTGGAAACATGCAACTGAAGACAGTAATCAAAGGTGCTCAAATTAAATGGAGGAACTGAGAGAGCTTACATTGGAAATGCAAAGGAATGCATGCTACTGGCATCAGAGTGGCGATGGATGCTGGCAGAGCGGGCAATGTCCCCAGCTGGAGGCAAGGACATGCCATTATGTTCTCCTGTGGCAGCTCTCAGAACATCCTCCATGGCCTTGGCATTCATTGCCTCGGTTGCAGCGGCTAGCTCCAGTTCATCTCCAGCATCCATGTCCACATCCTCGGGGCCTAACGACAATGGAAGGGGTGAGTCTGCGGCATCTGTCTCAGGCGGGCTGTAGGAGAAGCTCCCAAGCTCTCCGGACCGAGCTATCAGAAGGCCATGGTCCCTGGAGAAACTATAGCTCTCCATACGGATGCTGAACAGCGATTCGTTGGATGCAACACTCCAATCCATTGGGCTCAACGATTTCGGTCCGAAGACAGAAGCCGGAATCCTGTTTGGATCATACCCTTCTACTTTATCTGCTTCCTGGCCCTGACAAGTCTGATTCACACCAAGCGGGCTGGAACTAGCTGATTGGAGTAAGAGCAAAGAGCAAAGAGGATATATAGTGAGCTGGAGCATCACCATGTCAAAGCAACGAGGAAGTCTTCCAGCTCACCTGGAACACCAGCGCCAGCTTCAGGTGATGGGTTGCCATCTCCAGCTGCTACATTAGTGCTGGGGTCAACTTGTGAAGCTATCTGGGACCCAACCCCAATGGGAGGTGTGGGTTTTGTTGCGTTCAGCACTTTCAACAATCCAGCAGACAAGCTGTTTCGCTCACTGCTGGCTGGTTTGCCGAGTGTGGCTGCATCTAATTGGAAAAAGTCATCCTCAGATGAAAAATCTGAAGCAATGGAGGACAAGCTGGATTTGGATTTCATATGTTCAGATTTTGTGACCGAATCAAGCAGAGCTTGCCTCTCTTCATCCTTCTCGAAGACGCCTTCCGGATCCGCAATCTCATGCTTGTCACTTCTCCTGGCATCTATATTATCCATGACCTCCCTCAGTAGAATCTCAGGCCTGCTATCAACTATATGCCATCAATGTCTAAACACAGAAAGGGGGACTGATTAAGCATAGTTAATAATGTGCAATGGAGAGACCACTAAGCACCATCAACAATCCCAGTGAAGGAAAGTACTTTGTTGCAACCTTAAGTAGAAACTGTGGTGCTCAATCCATCACCAATGGTGCATTATGCTCAGTATAAATTAAAATGTGTTGTTATCCTCATAAGAAACAGGAAAGCCAACAGCACAAACAAGGTGAAGACATTGAAAGAAAAAGAAGCATTTGACTTGGAAGATTCCTAATGATGTTCACCTGCTAATTAGCAGAAAGGTTCTAGACAAAAGGATCAAAGAAGCCTTCAATGCAAATTCAAATTTAGCTTCATTAAAGACTAATCATCAGGAAAAGGCACACATTTTCTTCCTAAAAGTAATTTGCTGCATGAAAGCTATGGATATTACATACCCATTCGGAGATTGAATCATCAGATCAGTGCACTACAGAATTCAATCCAAAAATTACAAATTCCAGCTTGAACTGTCGTTCACAGACATTAAAAAAAAATGGCATTTGAGGGTGTCGTGTGGGGTGCTGTAAGATGTTGTAATCTTCCAGCTCTTTGTACTAAAAATTGAAACAAGGGAAACTGAGTGTCATAATGATTGACCGCATTTTAAAATCCAAATGTTTACAACACAACGAACATCAAAGGAAATACCCGAAAATTTAGATTTTATGGTCTTTTCACATCATTTCAGAGCACACCAAACAACACGCTGATCAAACAATCTAATTTTCACACACAATACGAAAGGAGCAAATCAGATTGTTCATTGCAAGAGCTGCTCACACGGACAAACAATCAAAAAGTGAATCATCATCCAGAAGAGACAAGGTAGACGTTAGAAAACAGGATAGGTTTAAATGCTGAAATAGGAAATCCAAAATTTAAACATACCGAATACAATCCTGTGACAGGGCCGTTCTTACCAACCCCCATCCGAAAAAAAACTGCCACTTATGAAAAAAGGAAAAAAAAAACATTTAATTCCATAGCTACAGAGGTTCTCCAGATGCCCACCTAGCAAGGAAAGCAGCCGTTCACTAATGTAAAAAAAAAGGTCTCCAATGGTGATAATGGAACGCAAGAGAACAACGAAGAAGAAGCATCATAGAAAGAAGAGGAACCGAACCCACGTCGCCAGGCCAAATGCAGGCCCCCCACAACACAAAAATCCCATCTTTCCCCCGAAAACCATGCACGGCGCATCACCACCGCCATCAACCAAGAAAAACAAGTGAAACCAAAACAGGAAGAAATCGACAGAAATATCGCAATGCAGCCCGGATTGGAAAATCCCGATCGACCCACAACCGCTTGAAGCAGCCAAGGCATTCAAGAAATTAAAGGAAATTGCAACATGATGAAATCAAAACCTGCTCATCCATGGAGACAAGGATAAAGATCTCACCTTTATTCTCTCCCCTCTTGTTTCCCTCCATTCTTCTCTCACTTTCTTCCTTTTTCTTTTCTTATTTTCCTCCTCCTTCTTGTTCTCTCTTAGTGGGGTGGGTTTCCTGTTCTTGAGGAGGCCTTGTTATAATTAGAAAAGAGAAGAGAGGAAGGCGAACCCGTAGAACTCCTATTTAAAGGCAACGACGTAGTCGATATGAAGGCGAAGAACGAAACAACCCGAAACGAACCAGCTCCGCAGCAGACGCAGCTGGTCCATTTTTACTCTTCAGACCTCTAATCTTTTAATATTTTTATAAGCCAGTGTAATCATTATATTTTCCTAAAACCCTCCGTGATCTTTGGATCATTCTTAAAAAGTTCTACCAGAGAGACTGTTTAGAGAGGGTTGAAGGGCTTTTTTATGGACATTTTAAATAATTATAGAGGACTAATAAGGAATATAAAAATTATAAGAACTTATAAAAAATATTAAAAAATTATAGAAACTGAAATAAAAATCTCAAGCTTCAAATGGTCAGACTGCCAGCTCATTTCCTGTCCGGTTAAGTAATGTTATGCTAACTAACAAGGGCTGTAGGTAGGGTGGAACTTGATGGAGTCATACATCCAAAAACAATGTGCTCGGATCCGAAATAGTTTAAATGCATATGACACATTTCGGGTTTACTTTGTCATTAATCCGAGGATGAACTTGAAATAGACATGAGCATTAATTCTCTTTCTCTGAGACTCCAAGTGTTGTCAGAAGGCTCGGATGTTCAGTCCAAATTTAAAAATTTTGACGTATCTAAGGGTGCATTTGAAAACGCTCTTTTTAGTCGTGGCCTGCGTGCCGAAAAACGATGATTCTCCTTCCATCTATGGAAAGATCAAAAGCAGTTGTGTGTGCCACATATGGTCTCAATACTTAAGATTGAAAATCAACAATTATTTTTGGAATTTCATTGGACCGTAGAATCTCTACCTCGAATTTTGTATATTATCTAAGATTTGTCGTAGAGATAAAGCAAAAGCAGAATGCTAAAAGGTTTTTCAACTGTGGCCCAACATGAAATATGATAACAAGTTTACTCAAAGAATAAACATTGATTTAAATGCTGAATTATGTATTCTCTGCACTAAGAAGCATCTATATAAATACTTCGGACCCCAAAAAAGATGGATACTACAATCTTTTTCCACAAGCTCGAAGAGCGTTTATATTAAACATTTCATCTCTTTAAAAAATTCTCAACCCAGCTTAATTTCGTATAAAGGAGGGGCAAGAATAAAAGGGGTAAAATGAAGGTAAAATAAGTAGTATTTGCCCTTTAGATCTTCAATGACAGCAACAGTGGAACACCGAAAAAGCATTCAACCTTTCAATCTTACCTTAGCATCCTTACAGAGATTGAGCATACGTCTTAAATGGCTATCCTGTACATAGTTCACAAACCACTGCAGAACACAAATATTTTGAGAAACTTCGAGCACTCTCACATTCGAAACGAGAGCATATGAGCAGCAAAAAAAAAACAACTCCTCTTGCTAACACACACTTGAGAACTTGTCCGGGTGGGCACACCTAATGGCACCTTGCCCCTACAAAATGGCAGTGACATCAGAGAGCAACTTGCCCCTACAAAATGGCACCTGCTTTTCCAGTGGGATCTTTTTCTTTTTGGTCCTTCACTGTGACATAGATGGACTCTTTACATAGAACTAGCTACTTGTTAGGAAAACCAGGAACAAGCGCCAGGTGGAGGGTAGACGGCTCCTGCACATTGTTCTGTGCTAGACTTGCTCAATTGTGAGACTTTTACCAGCATGTGTAAGTCTGTCATAGATGTCTGTGTCTTCTGACAGATCCTCTGCATTACTTCACCTATAGTATCAGATGCCTCCATGACAAGAGTCACTCTGTTTGCCTGGACCAGGAACAAGAACCAAGTGGAGGGTAGACTGGTCTTGCACATTGTTCTCCGCTAGACTCCGGTCAACTATGAGGCCTTTTCCAGCATATGTAAGTTTATGATGTCGGGTTGGTATCTGAGTCTTGTGATAGATCTTCTCCATTACTTCACCTATCGTATCAGATGCCTCCACCATAAGGGTCAATGTATTTCCATGAGCCATCCTGACAAATATCTGAATTTGCGAGAGAATTGCATGAAGAGTGAACCCATCCTCAATTTGGTAATAAGACAGAGCTCGGAAGTCATCAAGCAAGATTCCAGCATGGAGAAGTCTATGCTTGTCTGCTGCTACCTGGGTGATGCTCTCAATGATGGACTTGACATCCCATATGGTGTACCAAGTCTTTACAGGAAGGGCTATAGTCTCTTCGTTTGGGGTATGCACAAAGATCCACATTTCGATGCTCTTAGATAGGACCACATTGAGGGTTGAGTTCGGTTGGATGTTGCAAGATGCCAATGTCTGACTATCATCAAGTAGTCTACCTTTGTATAGGATCTGTTGATGATCCACGAGTATCCCTTCAAGAGCATTAATCTTGGCCTTTATGTCTTTAATGGTGTCCCAGCTCAATAACTGGAGCACTATTGTCTTCCCAGCTGGAGGCAGCTTTACATTTATATTTACACAAGGTTCAGTACTGAGGAACAGATGCAATGTGGAGGCATTGGAGATGTCATATTCGGTCAACGTTTTCCAATCCTTCAGATGGTTCCCAGAATAAAAGATCTTTTGACATCTTGATGGAATGCCTTCCTTTTCATAAAACCTTTCCTTGATATCACTAACTATTTCTGATTTCTTCACTTTGATTGCAACTGTCTTCATGACCTTTAAGAATATCTTCATCTGATGTGAAAGAGAGAATGCATCTCTTGATCATTAAACAGATATTGATGGAACAGATAGGCCCACAAGATTAGGTTAGCTGACTTTCAAACAAATGCTAGCCCGTTCATTTATTGAAGACCAGGTCTCAAAATGTGCTGAGTGAAGAAATATACAAACTATTTTTCATCCCCCCATCTTTTATCCCTATGTACGAGTCAAACAGTAACCAAGGGACAAAAAATATGCTCATTATGAGGAGGACAATCCATTGACATAAAAATTATCCTATGACAATGCCATGTCTGAAGAACCTACCATATAAACTTCAGAGACACAAGGACATAGAGAAATAATTTCCAGGAGACTTAGAAGCCCTGTGTGTGTGTGTGTGTGTGAGAGAGAGAGAGAGAGAGAGAGAGAGATTGGGGGGGTTGCGCTATCTACACATATCCGAATAATCATATGTATGATCATATAGAACAAATTGACAGCTCCAGAAATTTCACAGCAGAATTAGATAAACAAGCCTTTCCTCAGTATTTTTGTGTGCGTGTATTGTGCTGTTCTTGATGTATGTTATAACTGCTCTATTTTGGGCCTAAGCAATAGATTTTATATTATTTTCCTCTACTGGAGCAGCCAAGAAAAAGGTTGAGTTGAGATGTACATTCCCATTATCTTCCATGGCAATACCCAAAGTAGTACTAAGGATGAAGCAAAGTTCAAACTTTAAATAGTAGTAGAGGTTTATTGTGAAAAGGCTTTCTGTACAGCAAAGGGCAACTGAAACTAAAACCAGGTGACACCAATGAACTTGTGATATTTGCAGCCATAATTACCAACAAGAATGGTTCAAAATTGTAACAGTGACCTCCATTGCAACCTATCTACAAAGAAGCAGCCTATGATCATAGTCGATGTCTTACAAATTGATGACAAAGATGAAACCCCTTCAAGGTCAGAATGAGGATGAACTAGATGCTCTTCTTGACATGTAGATCATTAAAGCACGTAAACAGGTTTAAGACACTTTTTATCTGACGCAGGAGATAGATGGTTATAGTTGTGCACTACCTCTATAGAGATGCTGCTCTTGAACAGATGAATACTTTGCCTTGAATACCACAACTCGTCCCTCCTGTGAATTACAAAATGGAGATAAAGAAGCAAAGGAAGACAGCTGATAAAGCGAAAAGTATGTTCACCCTAAGAGGCATAGGTGCAAAGACAAGGGGTCTGAGAATGTCTATTAAATAAGGTCTTGGAGATCGTTTACAACCATTGCACTATACTTCCCACGTTTCTCTGGGAGGGCTATTTACAATCCACTGCCATGTATTACAGGCTAAGATAGGATGTCCCCTCCCTCTGATGTTATCTCTCATTTTATTTAATAAACAAAAAGGACCACCCAAGGTCCTAAAACTTTGAGTTAAAAAAGCGTTTTTGTAGATAAATCACTTTAAACAAAAATTGCAGATTTATTATTTCTGTGTTTGTGTTTCCACATATACCACTAAGACAAAAGACCATGTTCTGTGTGAAGAAAAGCCACTTGAGCATGCTAAAAAAGACCATTCTGTGATCTTTATTCGCATCATTGGTATTCTTAATAATGTATGTGCAAATTCAGATCCAGGAGTAATAAATCAGCAATTTTCATTTTAACAATGGTTATATGCCAAAATCCTTAAAAAAATACAACAATGAATTAGGGAACATTTCAGAAAATAATAATTATGTTCGAAGTATTCGACCAACCCACTATCTTGAACTAGAAGTACTACCAAAGATACACTCTAACATTCCACCAATATATTTTTCTTGGGGTTCTTGCAATAGTGACAAGGCACTATTCAAAATAAGTCAACAACATCCACCCACCTAGGTTCAAACCCAGGCATCCCCCACCATCTCGAAAGAACCCTAGTACCAACTGAGCCTATGTTCGGTGCCATTGACAGCTCAGTTTCTGCTGAAAATACCATTTTTGATTCTAGGTTCATATTTAGTACTCTTAGATGAGTCCAGTTTCCCTGTGTTAGTTAAGATTAAATATCACTAGTGCAACAGAAGTCTGCGATCTTTTGAGAAAATGACAATTTAGTCATATTTTTTCATCTCAATATATTTCTCACAAATAAATTAAGATTTGATGAAAGAATCTTTAAAATTTTCATAAATTAAAGAAAGACATTATTTAAACACAATCTAACCATGTTCATATTTAGTACTCTTAGATGAGTCCAGTTTCCCTGTGTTAGTTAAGATTAAATATCACTAGTGCAACAGAAGTCTGCGATCTTTTGAGAAAATGACAATTTAGTCATATTTTTTCATCTCAATATATTTCTCACAAATAAATTAAGATTTGATGAAAGAATCTTTAAAATTTTCATAAATTAAAGAAAGACATTATTTAAACACAATCTAACCATGTACTTTTCACACAAATCATGTTTTTTTTAAAAAAAATAAAGCTATTCTTATAATATATATACCAAAAATTTGGATTATATCTTTAAACACATTTTCACATATTAAAAAATAATATTTATCTCATATGCTTTTCACAAAGCTTTCAACTTTTTGCCAATTTGGGATCTTTTATTGGGGCCTATTTTTTTCTGCATCTTGACTTGGTAACAATGCATATCAGCCAGTAGGGGTTGCACGCTATAGATGTGTTCCTTTTTATTTCAGCTACTAAGTAACATTCTACTCATCCTCAGCGCATTGGAGGCTGTCATACTCGGGTTTGATGAATCACCAGTTTCATGCCAAGAAAGGATAAACAAGTATCACTCTGGGTCTTCACTTGAAAGCTGAAATAGAGAAGAGAAACTGTGAAGCTGTAGCTCAGTTGGTACCTCTTGGTCTCGCGGGTTTGAGGACAGTTGGGTGCATAAAAATGTCCCCTTGCACTAATACCCTCCAAATAGCTGCGGAAGAGCCACTGCTATGCGACAATGTCCCCGTTAAAGGGAAATGACAAATATTATCCATTTGGGAGGACCTACATATACTTTGCCAACTGTGTCACTTGACCCACAAGAAGGAATCAAAGAAAAACAAGGCTAAAGTTCTAAAGGGGAGCAAAGATTGAAGCTTTTGCACCAGCAAAATCAAGTGCCAATCGACCCAACCAAGAAAACAGGTGTTTTGTTGTTTTCAACCGCCAAATCTCAATAGAGAGTGATATAACTAGCTAGTCCTAGTTGTACATAGAAAGCTGGAAGCCTGGAAGCCTATGCACAGCGACATTGCGGAAGGGCTACCCATGCAGTTTTCAGGTAAGTAAAAGGAAAGCTATTTATGATGCCTGTTCCTCCCATTTGAAATTTTCTCACAGTCACTGTCCACTACTAGACGTTACTCGACTGCCTCTAGGATTTTGCTTAAGAACAAAAGACCAAGGCTTTATTTAATACGACCCACATATCAGAGACGGATTTCGTAGACATTAAAAGCGAAGAAGAAGAAGAAAGCTGAAGCCTTTTTGATACACCACTCCACTATACTAGACGTTACGAGGCTGCCTCTTCAAAGATTTTTCAGAAGAACAACGTTGGAAAGAGTGGAAGATTTTGCACAAGAACCGCGTTAGAGCGAATCCATTGCACAAGCAAGCACGACTTTAGAAGGAAAGAAAAGATCGAACCTTTTTTTCCTTTTTGAGACGACCCACATCACAGAGACGGATTTCGTAAAAGGAAGAGATTAAAAAGAGGAGGAGGAGGAAGAAGTAGAAAGCCGGATTCTTTTCGATGCAAAGAGAAAGGGGAGGAGTTCGTGCCTCGTCTTGTTCGCCGGATTCCTCGTGGGGAGAGGGCCTGGCCTCGACCCCACCGCCGTAAGACTCCATGGTTGGAGTAGTTAGCCTGGGAAGCGGGAGCAGCAACGTCGCAGATGGCAGGAGCAGCCAAGAACAGGGATGCTTGCTGTTCTTGGGGACTTTGGCCGCTGAAGCGCTTTGGGAAAGAACCGCCGGACGCTACTTTCCGGAGGATCGGTTGATCATGCAAGATTCCACCACATGGACCAATCTGGGCTTTGGTCTCTCCAAAAGTATCTTTGCAGAAAGTTCTCCACCAAGGAAGCACTGTCAATTAACTTGATCTTCTTCCCCTAATCTGCATTAAAAAGTTATGTGTTTTTTGCATATATCCTCTAAAAAACAATGTAATTGCATGTATACCCCCAATACTCACATATTATCATCAATAACCTTGCAATCTTCAAAATATTTCATTTATGCCCCTCCTATCAAACTTAGGTTAATTTCAACGAAATATGTCAAAAACATTACATAAATCATGACGTCGTTAGAGGTATCGGGGGAACAAAATGCAAGATTATAATATATTGAGGGATATATTTGCAAAATATTAGTGAATTTAAGGACATTTATGTCAAACTATTAGATTGAAGGATATAAATGCAACATTTTGAAACTTGCAAGGGTATTGATGATAATATGTGAGAATTCAGGATATACGTGCATATACGTTATTTTTGAGGGGCATATATGTAAAAAACCCAAAAGTTATTTGTGTCACTGTAGAACAATAAAATTAAAAAAAAAAATCCTTTTATAATATTTAAATATTTAGCTCAATATAGAGAGAATTGGTATAATAACACTCCTGCTTGACGCGAAATTACAAGAAGACAAAAAAGATATTAATTTAAGTACTTGACATGTTGTATTAGAATAACAGTATTTTTGTCTTCTAATATCTTGTGTTAAGGTAGATGTCAAGAAGAAGTGTTATTATACTAGGTTCTTAAAAGAAACTCTGTTAGGCCTTTTTCAGCTCATTTGGAAGTCCATGTTCCAAGTAAGGACCACCTAATACCCAAACTAAAGCGTTTGCCTATTATGTTGTTTTGTTTTCATGCATTTTACAAGCATCCAAATAAAGTTTCTCTTAATTTTAAAATGATAAACATTCGTTGATTTTAAAATCAATCAATCTTTAAATTGATGGATAACAAAATTTTACAATGAACCATGAAACTTTATATGGGAATATTTGATTGTTATATTATATATTGCTTTGTGGATAAAATTTTTAAAATTATTAATAATAGCAGGCGCTTGGTTGCGCTCTGTCAATAAAAATTTTAAAATTATTATTAATAATAGGTGCTTGGTTGCGCTCTGTCAATAAAAATTTTAAAAATTATTATTAATAACAGGTGCTTGCTTACACTCTATTAACTTCTACATTCTTCTCTTCCTTTCCTACTTTTACACGTCTATTTTCCTTCTATTCCCCTTTATATCTTTTTAATACTAATTTCACTATCAATATTATAGATCTTAAAATTGCTAAATTTATATTATGTTATATCAAATACTCTAATCTGGTATAGCATTAAGTTGCAAAGGAAATACTAGAATGCGACCTGCTACAGTGCATGCCGTACCATATGTACTGTTTTCATCTCATCCTTATGTTTTTAAAAAATAAATAATATCATAATTTTTAAATATTTAATTATCCCCTTTGAATTTCTATCTTTTGGCCTTAATTTTCACTGTCCAATTGTGAAATTCAATCGTAGTCGTCAACACGTGTGCGCAAATCCTATTTTTAAAATATTATAAAAATTAAAAATATAAAAAATCAATCAGATTAATTCTTAAGATTGTTTTTATCCTTTGGATTTTTAGTATTCATCATCAATTTGAACACACCAAACTAGATGCCTACAATCAAATCAAATACGATCAAATGGTCAAAATTAAGTCCTAAAAGATGGAAACAAACGATAATTGAATATTTAAAAATTTATGATAATTTTTATTTTTTACAAACATAGAGATGAAGACTGCCCCGGGCAATTTTGTTCAGATAAGGTTCTAACCTGATTTTCTTTTCCCATTTAGGAGGATTTCCGTTTCCCTTTCCAGGGCATTTTGGATGATGTACTGGACGCCCTCTAAGGTTCTATTGCTTTTCGGCTTCAACTTTAATTAGTAAGGGTTGTTTGTTTTAGTGTAAAGCAATGTAATTTAAAATAATTATTTTATTTTACGGTGTTGTCAGTTGTTTGAAATGATGTAAAATAATATAAAGTAAAATCATGTTTGGACCTTGTTGCCCATTTGACAGCTCAATTATCTTATAGCAAAGATCCACTGTAAACTAAAATAAGAAGATTGAAACATCTCTATTATTTTGTTTTACAAATAACCAAACAAACATTCTCCGATTCTAAAACAAGAAAATTTCAGTTATTTAAAATCTGTGATTTACAAAGTTTACACTAAAACAAACAACCCCTACGGCCCTATTTGGATGCAGCCGTAAACGCGTTTATGAGCGTAACCTTAGTTTGGATGTTGGAAAAAGATACGGTCACTGTACTCTCATTCGGATTTACCATAAACTCAAAACTTGCCCATAAACACATTTTCCGTAGAACGCCTCTCTTAAAACCCAATCGGATTTATCCCTGCGTATAATCACCTTCCCCCTTCAACTTCTCACCGTCCACAGCCCGCCGTTCCTCTTCCCTCCCGTTCCTCTCCTCCCGTTAACAAAGCAGCTGCCAACGCATGCTCACCAAGAAGAGAAGAGGTAAGCACCAAAACTCATGAGATTTTTATTTGCATATTTTATTTCCCGACATATATCAGTTTTTTGCTGAAATGATACCATTTTCTCTTCTAGCTTCGTATTCCGTCTCCTAAGATGAGACCTTTCACTGGTTAAACTGTGTTGCATGTTTAGCTAACACCATCTCCGGCCGTAGGTGGAACTAGGTGGGGGAGTAGTTATCTAGAAATCTATTACGCCACAAGGATTTTGCCCATCCTTTCCAGCTTCTCCAATTGTAGGGCCGCTTTCCAGTTTCCTCCTTCCAATGTTATATCAGAATATTCACTCAAGTGGGAGCCAAATAGGTAATGCAGGCAAAATTCCCCAAGAGTTGGGAATTTTACACTAAAGTCGTACAAAATCTGACGATGGATCCAACTCAGGGAAATGCAAGAATAAATTTTCTTCACTATACTGACTTTGAGATTTCGAAAAATCCTTTCTTGTCAAGCTTCATGATCAGCTTCATAATGGATATGGAAACCTCACAAACGCGATGCTTAGGAAAAAAAAAAGAACTCTATAATGCATATGGAAACCTCACAAATTCAATGCTTTCCTTCTTTTTTATCGTTAGAAGAAACATGATCTTGAAAATTTCCCCCTCAATTCTTTTGACTCCCTCTTCAAATACAAGAACATCACGCTCATCTCTTTTTAAGAAAAAATAATATACTTTTTTATGAAAAGTAACCTTTATTTCTTCAATGTGAAATGATCATCCCTTTCCACTCTAACATAAGCTACTCTTTACAAAACAATTTGGTAAGTCCATTACCATCGTTGTCCATCCGACTAGGGTGCGTTTGTTTCAGTAACCTTTATTTCTTCAATGTGAAATGATCATCCCTTCTTTTCCATAGTAATCTTAGTTTGGATGGTAAAAAATAGGATTACCATAAACTCGCTTGAGTTTATCATAGACTCAAAACATCTCCATAAGTATGTTGTCCATAAACCTACTTGGAGTTGGTTTCTGTTGGAGAATCTCTAGGTTTATCATAAACTTACTTACATTTACACAAAGCAAGCAAACATGAGCTTACAAAAATGTGTTTACAATAAACGAATTTGTGATAAATATGCTAATGATAACCCCATGTGCATTTTTCCTAAGTTGCATCCAAATAGGGCCATAATATTCTGGTTGTACACTTGAAATGGACATGAACTAAAACCAAGCTCCGGTCCTCAATGAAGGCGAAGGTTGCAACTTCTGCACCAGCAAAGTCAAGTGCTAATGTAGGTGTTGTTTGGTGTGTTAATGTCATAATCTTCAGATATCAAAATTGTCATTTTAAGATGCTTGGATTTTGATTTTTCGCTGATCTTAGTCTGACAGTTAAAATCAGAGAAACATAAACGTCATAATAATTGACCGAGTACAACAATGTCAGGAAAGCAACAGTAAATCAGTATTTTACGGCGTTTTGCATCATTTTACAGCACACCAAACGACACAAACCAGAAAAGAGGTATTGTGCGTTGTTTTCAACCATCAACAGCTCAAAGCTCTACATAAGAGAATGATGTATAACAGCTCAAAGCTCGAAGAAGGGTCCCCGTTCCTCTAGTTTAATATTGCTCCCAATTAGACGCTCCTCCACTATTCGCAGGATTTAGCAGAAGAACAGACTTGTATTATTATGACCGAAAGGAAAGGAAAGGAAAGGCCTTGTTTGGCCTTTCTTTGAAAGGACCCCAAGATCGAATACTGGAAGCCTAGAAAGAGCCAGCAGCGCAAATCCATCCACCCACGAACTTCGTAAAACAAAGAGATTAACAAAAGAAAACAATAAAGATGTAGCCTTTTCTTCATGGGAGACACAGATCAAAGGCCGGAAGCATATACAGAGGCAGCAGTGCCGAAAAAGTGAGAGCAAAGAAAAGGGAGGAGTTCATATCATATCATACCCCGTCTTCCTCGGATGACTCCTGCGGAGAAGGCCTGGGGCGCCCGCCATCGCCATTGGACTCCATGATGACTGTAGTTACTGGGAAGGGAGAGCACTGCATGCAGCTGGACAGGGGAACCGAGAGGTGGCCGGCTGTGGGGGCTGCCACTCTAACATGGAAAAGAGTCCGACTTTGCTGCACCCCTTTGCAGCGCTACGCAGGCTGCACTGCAGCACAGATGGGAAGGCTGCAGTAAGTTTTAGTTTTTCTATTTTTAAAACTTTTTTTGTGACAGGTCCCGTCATATGTCTGGTATGTTCAAAAAATTTGCTCTTTCATTGAGACAATTTAAAAAAATAAAAATTTAAAAATCAAGTTTAATGAACAGTTAAAAATAATAATAATAAATTAAGTATTACTCAGGAGAAAACGGTATAACATAACTGCTTCTTGATGCCAAACTTAACATAGGTTACAAGGGGACAAAAATGCCCTTATTTTAGGAGTTTAATTCCTGTTAATTTAATGTTGGAAGGGATTCCGATAATGCAGAAAGAGAGACTCAACATTTGCAAGAAAAAAAATTCTTCATCTGAAACCTAAAAATTTCAAGTGAAGAGATCTTTTATAAAAGTTATCTCTGCACTGTTAGAATTCTCGCCAGCAAACAAGATCTCATCTCTCATTTTTCTACGGTGGAATGATTATTTAAATTTTAAAATTTTATATATTTTTTATCTTCTTGTATCTTATGTCAAATTTAATGTCAAAAAAGAGTGTTATTATACTGGTGTTGAGTGCGGCATCTGAGTAGATAACGCAACAATGTCTTCTCACAGGATTAAGGGTATTTTCATCGATTACTTTCAAGATGAAAAGATTCATTCTTGTGTCATAAAATATCGTAAGATTTTGATTTTAAAATCATCATTTTTAAAATCAATAACAATAGTTTAATTTTGAAACTGTTAGGTTTAAAATCATTGATTTTTATTTACTGTAATTCTGAATTAAAAATCAAAATCAACTGAAATAAGAATTATAGAGGTCAATCGATTTTAATATTATAAGTTATGACTTCTAATATATTAAAAATAATGTAAGACAATTTGTAAAAAAAACTCCATTTTATGGCCACCCCTTAGCAAAATTCTCTGACCAATGAATAATGAATTTCTGACATATTTATATGTTTACTATTTTTTTGTCTTAGATTTTTGGGATAATTTCATATTAACCACTCTTATATGGTAAATTTCAAAAATGCCATGATTATTTACATATTATCATATATACCATCCTAATAAATAAAACATTTTAACATTGCCACTTTGATGGCATATTTGATATATATAAATATTTTGTATATGCCACTGACATGACATATTTGATAGATATATTATCTATATGTAAGATAATATGAAAATAAACATGACATTTTTGAAATTTAACATACAAGAGTTGTTAATATGAAATTATCCCTAGATTTTTTCATTTTTTTCCTTTTTTTTTGGGAAAACTATTTTTCGTTCTTGAAGGTGAATTGCACTTTTTGCTGTTAAACTATTCTATGTTTGCTGAACAACTCGTAGGACTAGTCGATAATAATTTGATTCGGCTCATTTATTAAGCTAAATGGACAAGCTTGAACAAAATTTTAAGTTCAATTCATTAAACGAGTCAAGCTTGAACACAGGTACACTTAGCTCGATTATGCTTGTAAATAAGTTCTTTTAAATATTTGTCTCAATATTAGTTTAGAGCTCATTTAAATATTCATTAAAATCTCATTTACATATTCACTAAGATCTCATTGAATTAACACTTATTTTAAGTATGTATTTAATTATTAAACTTAGTTAATAAGATATTTAATATCTTATAAAATTTTTGTCAAGTAATTAGAGTGCAGACAAATTGGTACTCATCATGGTTTGACTTGAGTTTGTAAATTTAAATTTATAAAATTTTAGACTAAATTTATCATGGACTCTTTTTTTTATAGTTAATTTATCATAGACTCAATGGGCTTGTGAGCTACTCGATACATGATTCAAACTCGTTCAATATTTAAATGAGTCGAGCGTGAATAACTATCATAAATATTGGGTTCGAACTTGAATTCAATTAAAATTAGTCGAATCAAATTTGAATAAGATAAAATTCAGCTCAACTTGATTCATTTGCACCCCTATTCAAAATTTATATGTTAGAAATACATATTTTATCGTATGCAAACGCACAAGGGTGAGTGTCTGTAAGGTTATCTGCCTCCCCAAAACCACCCCTCATTTTTAAGAAATTAGAACGCCAAACACAAAAACTACAAATCTATGCTTATTTATTAGTGGCTATCCTCGAATTAGGACATGAGTATAGATTCTATAGAGACAGAATGGAGACTTTAGTTCAACATCAGCTGTTGAGAAAATAACCTAGTGCCTATAAAAAAAAGTGTCCTCACCTTTCTTTCAACAAGAGCTATTTTCTCAACAAAGATAAAATCATGAGATTACTCTCATGGACTAAAGTGTGTAATACTTTATTGAAGAGAATACACTGTTCCTCCTCTCAACATTGATATCGTTGTTGAAATGTCAGTCAAACCAAAGTAGATAATAGCTCATTGAAGAAAGCCCACAATTCCTTCTCTTAACATGTCCATAAATTGATCGAGAGACAAAAGGTTAAGTCACGCAGGTGGTCACTAAGTTAATCGATTAACTAGGTCTTAAGTCGGGAGATTGACTTGCTAATTTTTCATGCAGTCTTTTTTTTGATTTGACGAAAAAAAATGTCATATTTTTCGTGAGATATAAAAATACAATATTTTATGGTGTTTTATGATATTTGCATCAAACTAAACGACAGAGGTGGAGGGATGGGAGGGAAAAGGGGGGCCATCTCCAAAACATTTGCAAAATGTTATAATATATTCTCTTAGAGGATCCTTAGCCCTCCTAAAAATCAATAAGCAAATGGATCTAATTAGGCAATTAACTAATAAAAAGGCAGATTATCCGTTAGTTCTATCAATTACAATTTACAAATGATCCACGTCACTAAGGACCCATTGAATCAGTGCATAAAAATATCATATGCTTTTATATTCTTAATCCTCACTTGTTAAACCTTCATTTTCATTAGAAGAAGTCATAGCCATGTGTCTGTATACATGGCTATCTACGTTCCATGACTTTTGTTTGCTCCTTTTTCCATCTTCTCGGACTTCTATCTTCTAAGTTTTGTCTTTTAAAATATACAAAAATAATCTCTCAATAATTTCTAGTCAAGTCTCTTTTACTATTTTATCTTTATTGAATATTATTATTCTTTGATTATTTATTGGCCAATGATCATCTTAGTTATCTTTTATTTACTCTTTTTTAGTTAACTTCTATCTAACAATGTTGTATAATGTTCGTCTTCTTCTAATTTTCGGACTCTAAAAGCATACAAAAGATAAATCTCTTGATCACCTTGCAATTTTTTAATAATTATTATTTATTCTTTGTTAGTCAACAATCATCAAAATTTTCTTCTTATTTTCTGTAGTTAACTTCTATAATTAATATAGGTCACACAAGTCGTTCTCAAATTTTCGACTCTTACAATACAAAAATGCCTCTTTGATGATTTTGACCTTGTTTAATTATTTTAGTTTTATTTAAACACTATTGTTTTATTTTTTAGTAGACTAAGTCGTCAGATCCTGTCCCAATGGCTTGAATCATAACAGGGTTAGAACTTGGATTTTTCTGATTTTGATATTTTCTTATTCAAGCTCAAAGGTTGATGACTATAAAAATTGGATTTTGCTCCGCTACAATCCAAATCTTTGGAATAAGATCAGATGTTTACATTTGAATGGCTACAGCATTGCTTTGATACATTTTATTTGGCTTCCAAAAAAACCATTTCTGACTCCGCCCCTGCTAAATGACCTTTAGTAAGGCCGAGCTATGATACCATGTTCCAATATTCTATTTATCAATTCTTCCACTTGCTGTTTGATGAAAGGAATTACCAAACGTCTAGCAACAAAATGTAACACTATCTTCGCCCACTTCATTTTTTTGATTAGATATATTTACAAAATCTCGAGATAGTATAAATAGGCGCTCATCAATTCCGCTAGGTAGGGAATTCTTCCATGCGGCCGCAACAGTTTCTCCTCCTTTAGGCGATCAATCTGAGCTCGGAGTCCCACCGTGTGGAGCAATATTCCCAATTCCCGCCTCCTGTGGACATAAGCTCCACAAATTTGTGAGACAAATCCCCTTCCTACACAATCATGGGAAGAAAGCGCTTGAACTTGGGACCTTCCCTGTGAAAGGAGAGAGCATGTACTGCTGAGCCATAGGCTCTTTGGTTCGCCCTCTCCATTTGATTTTGTTTACTGACTCTACAAAAATATTTAAATTCGAAACTTTCGCAAATATAGGATGAAGTTATATGTCGATGGTAATCGATCTGATCCTCATGTAACTGCCTTTAATTTGTGCAATGTGCATCAGCATGCATGTACTATGCATCTGATTTATTTGTGCATGTGCTATCAACATGCAAGTCAGAGATAAAATCCGCAAATTGTGTAGATGTAAAATCAACTAAGCTGCGTTGGAGAAAGATAAAGATAGGCTTGGTGCTATTTGATTTGATGTACGTGAAACGTTGGAAAACACTATTATTTCTGGGAGACATAAAATGTAGTCTTTGACAGTATTTCATGAGATTTTACTTCAAAGCAAGTGACCTTTCAGTGGAATCAGGAATTCGACTTTCAAGATAGGCAGTTCCGAGAAAGTTTAAAATGCAAGTCTAGAAAACCCTGTAAAATTGTGTGTTTACAAAATTTAGGGAAATTTGACATAGGGAATTTAGTATATCATATAGAAAGAAGCATGATTCCAACTTGAGTATCCAAATTACCGGAGTTTAAATTTCCGCATCACTTGTTATTCCTATATATATGCTGAAATTCACATTTTGATTGCTTGCTACTAAAAGAATCATTTATATCATACCTCAATTATTTTACTTTGAATATCTTAGAGTTAATTATTTCTTTGTTCATTTGTTATGAGCAACGTTTTATATTCCAGCACAATGGATATAAAAAAATTTGCGTCGATGTCAAGCTGTCAGTTTACAGCATAAAACCATGAAAAGTTCTTGTGCTAAATGACAGCCACAGAAGATATGAAAGCTTCATGGATCCTAAGAAGGGACTGGAGTGCCAGAGTGACTTGGTAAGCACACATCCCTGTTTTCTCTGTTTAGCATGTGAAAATTCAAAATGGTGACAACATATGCTTTCACTTTTTTACTGTTTGGAGGACTAAATCATGTTTGCAGTGCATTTAATCAACCAGTGTCTAACATTTTTCATTTTGTCTTGGCTGCAGATTTGGATTTTAGAGCCAAAAGATATGCAAAGTGGAAGATTTAAACATATGAAGTCCTAGAAAGTGAAGTTAAAAAGAAGATTTAGTTCCTTCCTAGGCACAGGCACTTCTTTTTTCAAAGGAGCTGCCTGATCAAGGTCAGGCAGCTATGATAATGTGTATCTGTTTCTTTGTTTCTTTAACCAGTAAATTAGTCCATCCGCAAACATATCCCATTTCTTGTATAATCTGATAAAAGGAAAAGGGAAAGAGACCCTTGTGAAGGTCTTGCACAACATCAATCCTAAGCTCACTCCTAAAAGCTTTGGAAATGCACCCTATGCAGAAAAGGGTGGGCTCCATGGCTAGTATTCACTTGGATGGTTCTTTACAAAAATTGTCAATTACTGTGGCACAACCTCTGTAAGTAATCTGTGGCGTGCATTCTCCCATTGATAAAGAAGTCCGAAGTCTAGTATTTTCCCAGATGTGCATAACATTTTCACACAGCAGAGTGGATGTTGTTGAAACTTCTTGAAGATGACAGTTTTTGCCATTGAGACAACAGTCAGTTGAACCTCTAGTGTACACTTGCAAATGAAACAACAATTGATGCCTATCTTATCATTTTTTTTTCACCAAGGTTTTCAAATAAAGAAAAAATTTGTATATTAATGAGTTGAAATGGGCCTCTCAGGACCTTTGGAACCTATTACTAAATGACTTAAGACAGTTAACATGGATATCTACACTGGGAGTGCAGATGGGCAGGCTAAGCTTAGTCCTTATCTACCTTAGCTACCCGGGTTACCAGGGCCACTTGACGAACCTAACAATTGTGTTAGCCAAGTTTCACTGCCCATGCTTTCTAAGCTATCTTTATTTTTACTCCATCCAGCCGGAGGAATAGTTTTTCTTGAATAATACATCAATAGTCTATCTGCTTTTGTTTCCATGGCATCAAAATTATGGCTCTCATTTGCACATTTGCATCCCTTGCACCTTGCTTACCTGCTGGAATTTAACTAAACCTCATCTAAATTATGGCTGCCATTTGCACATTTGTATCCCTTGCACCTTGTTCGCCAGCTAGAATTTAATTAAACCCCATCTAAATTTGTGAGAAATAAAAGTTGCCTATCAGCCCAATTCTGCCTTTCCAAATTGCTAACAACAAAGATAGAAACATTGTCTCAGCCCAGCAGGCCAGGCAAGTGCTATTGGTGCTCACCCAAGGTGATCTATGTCTGTTGGGCTACCAGGACAAAAGTAGCCTCTGATGCTGCTAGAACCTTGATAGACTTTGTTAAATGATTAGAAGGTAGATTATGTGATGCAGAAAATCATGTTACATCATTTGACCATTCAAGTATGAAATTAGAGTACCTGTGAGGCTGTGACCTCTCCAACTGTCCAACATCTACATCAATTGGTGAACTTTGATGTTTTGGAATCAAAGAGGAGCATGATGGTCAAGGTACGAACTGTGGGCATAATACTGATCAGAAGCTGGAAGAACAACTCAAAAAACTGACTAACAGTGGAGGTTATTCAAGTTGAACCCTGAATGAAGATTAATTCTTTCTCTCTAGTCTAGGATGTGCATGATGTACTATAGATCCAGAGTATTCTAAGACAAATCTATGAAGGCCCAGTTCCTTAAAGGATGTAAAAATTTCTAAATTTTAGGTTTTGAGTGACATGAACATGATGAAAAGCTCCTACGTGAATTGAACAGCATAAAAAAGGTTTAAGATGATCATTTTTGTTTTGTATTCTCTTTGTTTTTGGGTTGGGGCATGGCTTGGAGTTGGCACCACTTTTCCCTAGGAAGAATGCTATAAGCTTTCACATATTCTGCCTTGGATTGCAATTGTCTAGAGAAAGCATTTTTCTTTTTCTTGGCTAAATAAATTTGTGCCTGTTCTGAGGCCTTTTATCTATAGATTGCATACATGAATACCATTTTGCATTGTTATAACATTTGGAAGACGGTTCCACTTCTCCATTGGATAGGATGTTGTGGCTTTTGGGGTTATATTTTGCAAATACACCCCATAATCTGTGACATTTGTACTCACGTACCTTTAATCAACCTATTAGAGTTAATATCCCTATATTTTACAAGAAGACTACACGCGTGGTTGGTCATCAATTTTAGGATAGAAATAACTAATGTGTCCTTGGAGTTTCAACAGTTTTCTAGTATATATATACCCCGGTAATCTTTGAGATTCATACCTATGCAGGCACAAATGCTAAGGGTATGTTTGTTATTGTTGTCCTTAGATTAAACGGTGTTGACAGTGAGGACATATGTGTAGCTCCTCTGTAGAATGTAGGAGTATTGAAAATAATGAGTTGATTTTAGGGATATAATGAAAATCTGTCAGACTACAGGGTTATATATGCAAAAAAAAAACTCCAGTCCCAAATCATCTAGACAAACATCTTGGCTGGCCAGATTGGATTTATGTTGAGGCCTTTTTTCTATAGATTATACATGTCCATTCTCTTTCTTATTGATACAACATTATGAGACTACCACCTTTAAAAAATGCCTAAGATGTTTACTTGTCATCTTTGTCGAATACGTCATCAAAATTGAGACCACGTTTTCATATTTGTTTTAGGCTGTGGAAGTTATTATGTGCTGAATATGATCTCCAATTGATATTTAGATCTACACCATCAAAGTTCAAGCATATGGCTGATGATAGTTGCAGTTCTACAGATTGGCACCAACCTGATCTAGGATTTTTTTTTCCCCTCCAATGGGAGGATTTTGATGCATATGGTACACATTGGGTGGCCAGGGCAGGCCATCGGATCCAAACCCATTGCTAGTAAATAAGAGATGAATCCTATTTTCCACTGTTAGGAAGCATGGAATGAGGCTAGTTTCCTAGAAAGAATCTCTATCAAATCATTCAGGTGACACACATTTTATGCTGTCCCATAGGTTCCCCTTGTCTGGCACTTGTTAGCAATCAAGTGCTTTGCAGTATATAAGATGAATGGGTGCTATATAGGTTATTGTCGTGCCTAGAACCTTGCATATTCACACTTGATGGTGAGGCGACAAGTATATGCTGATTCAAAATCCTCCACAACATTGTGTCCAATCACTGTGTGTGATCCACATGCAGGGATGCTTGCCTTTATGCAAGAACACTTGAATAATGAAGATTTCCTTAAACTTATATTCTTGTACAGGAATGTCTATAGCTCCTCATGAAATCAAGCTTTAGAAAAAATACGCTAAGATGATTCGGTCATGTACACCGACGTCCAAATTCAGCACCAGTCAAGAGGTGTGACAGATGAAATTTTAAAACCGCGGTGTTGAGATTCAGAGGCACAGGCTTATATGCATTGGAACTATAATTTAGAAACCGATATAGGACTAATTGTCCAAAGCCACCATGGGCCAATAGCCAACACTCCCCCTCACGGCCACCATGGGCCGTGGAAATGAAAGGGGAGGCGAAAGAGATCAGGACCAGAATCGACGCTCTGATACCATCTTACAAACCACAAAACCCGGGTTTTGTGGTTTGTAAGAGTGACTAAATTAAAGTAAAGAATGATAGAAGAACTTGAAGAAGACTTAAATGAGATGATTAAGGTAGTCTTTGGCATCCATTTTCGAAAACTCATTCTCACTTAACATGAGGAGTGAATTCACTTAAGTATCTTTGGTAACCTTCTAGGAAAACCTTCTAAGAAAGAAGGAATGACTTTGAACCCTCCTTCTCGTACTCAGAAGGCCTTCCCTAAAAAAAACATCACTTCTTTAGGACTTGTATAAATGAGATAAAGCTCTGATGATGATGACGGTACAGTCTGATTTCTTTCTGAACAATATCCTGCCCTCTGCTTCCTCTCTTCCTGCTAGAGTGCTAGGGGGCTGTCATACCTGGTGCAGTTTATCTGGACAGGTTTGCAGCAGGTCAGTTACAAGAGCTGTCAATACATTTGATTCCAAACCCAATAATGCGCTTGAGAGAGACATGGTGATGAGCAGAATCGATGCCATGGGGAGAATCCCTTCGAAAAGTTCAGCTGGACAGCGACTCTAAAGTTAACTCTTGGATGCTTTTTAACCACATGTTTCTGGTTATCCTCTAGAAGTGGAAAAGACGGGGAAAAATTATTCTCTATTGTGGGCGTTTTTTTCCATGACGACATTTCGTGCTTGGCAAAGGAGTAGCCTTTGCATGGCAGAGACATTAAGCAGCTCAGAGCTGATGTTGGAGCTGGACAGGTTCCATCAGTTACATTACAATGCGAAATAAGCTATAGCTAAAAGGATCATATCCATTGAGGCCGACTGCAAAGTAGTCATGCAACTTCATAAGTTTTTTCACTTGAAATTTCTATCATCATTGTAATTATTGGTTACCAGTGTCCTTGTTGTTGCTGCTGCTGCTGCTTGGGTGTCAGGTGTCTTCTCTATGCTCATTAATCATTTGTCTCATTCCATCATGCCTCGCTTGGATCACAAGTACTCCACTAAGAATTATTCAGAAACTATTTTCATATTCTCTAGTTCTTTTCTTCGTTACTTCTTAGTTCTTTGAACACGGTAACCTTCTTAGTTACATGTTGCACCAGAGAAGATCACATCTCTCTATACAATACTCGCATTTTCCACAATTTCTCTACTTCCAATCTCTAGTTAAGCCTGCAAGCACACAAAGAATTTTATTTTCTATCATTGGATTGCTTGCAAAGAGCTTTTGTTGGTTCTTTGTTCTCTACATACCACCAACTGATGTTATGTTGTACTTCACCTTTAATGAAGAAAATATGAAAATGCGAGTATTGCAGAATAAGTTATTCGGTCTGGAATAGTGTATACTAGAATAAGGAGTGTTTCGGTTTGATAATTTTGTGGGGCCCATTGATGGAATAAGAAGAATAAGCGATTCTTGAGTTTAAGGTGGAATGACTTATTCTCCTTATTCTGATATAAGTAATTCTGACGCGGTATAAACCATTCTGTTCGTCAAACTAAAATTAACTTTATTCTAAGAATAAGAGGTCTTATTCTTCTCCTATTCTCCAATCAAAGTGGCGCAGTATTTTTGAAAGTTATCTTAACCAGGTTCTTGATATCACCTTGTAGAGGATTGAGGTCATGCAACCTCATCTCCCCTGTATTTCCTCCTTGAACCCAGCCGCCCTCGCCGTGGGCGGCCGGGTTGGACAGAATAAGGCTTCACTGTCAAGGGACCCTGAGCATCCAAGAATTTTGCTTTCCTCTTATCTATCTTTCACCTGGCAACCTAATCCAAGGAAAGCATTGGAGGTGGTTCTTGCCCATCAATTTGATCAACACCAGGGAAATGAGATTTTTTGAACCACCCATCCAATCACGGCTCCGGAATCAAGATTCGGCCTGTCAAGATGGGACAATGACCAATTGTATGATTCGGTTTTGCCAATCACTAGAAATCATGCGCTGCTTCAGTCGCCATTGTTGCTTCTCCCTTTTGGCAAAGTTGTTACAGCGGGGGGGGGGACCAAAGTTGTGCCGTAGGGGAAAGCCCATGTCGGAGCCCAAGCCCAAGAATATTATGGGCCTGAATGCTGCCACGTCAGCCCAGTCCAACCCGGGAAGTTGGCCTGTTGCTCTGTTGGACTGGATCCACAGGATTGCTGGATATCCGATTAAAAGGGAGGATGTCCAAAAGTTTTGTTGGAATCTTGATGCATATAAGCAAATGAGTAATGCTTGTTGCACTAAGGGCAGTGCAGCAAAGTTTAGTCATCTTGCATCACTTGGATAGGGTCACATGGTCATGACATTTTTTTTTATGGGTAGGTCACACAAGTGTTAAATGTGGGCGAAAAATTTTAGACATGACAAATATATATATATGTGAAAAATGTTTCGTAAGCATGATAAATACTATTGTCATGTCTACGGAACATTTGTCATCTCCGAAAAATATTTATCACGTTTATAAATTTATACACACATACGTATAGATGACAAATATATTTTAGGTATAACAAATATTTTGTGGAAGTGACAAATATAATTATACTTACAAAATATTTGTCATTAAAAATTTGTACGTAGATATTTAAAGATGACAAATATTTTTTAAAATATTTCTTAAGCATGTCAAATGCTTATTAAGCACGACAAATATTTATTGTGCATGTGCAAACATATTTTTAACGGGTACACATATTTGTCAACTCCAAAATCTTTTTCATATACATGGGTAACTGGGTAGTATGGGTTGCTGCAAATTTGAATCTTTTTTTATCTTTTTGAGTTGAAGCGACATGGGTATCGTTTCCGCCTCCTTTTGCTGCCGCCGGCCGAAACCGCCGCTGCAGCACTAGGAAATTGTGCGTCTCTCTCGTCCCATTATGCACTAAGCCGTCTCCAGGGAATAAAAGGTGCGATCTTTAGCTCCCTTTCACCTCTTTTTTCTCTTCATCTGCTGGTAGGAGACAAGGGCGTGAGGGGGGGGAGGGGTCCAGTCCCTGTGATACTGTTGCACTTTTCCTCTGCTGGAATCGTTGTCTTTTGCGGCCGCTGGGGATTTAATTGCACGAGTACGTTCTGCCCATAGCTTTTAAGTTTTTAAGGATAACTGTGTTGTCAGCTGCTTTTAGCTGATGGGGAGTCAGCAAGGTAACATTTGGAGATGGTGATGATAAATTCATGGCTGAATGCAGTATTAAATGCAAACCTAGAAAGATATTGATGAGGCTAGTCGATGTGAAATTATCTAACTCTACTCTTTTCATGGATTAGGTTATCCAGAAGAAGAGATAAAGGCCTTGAGGCACATTCAGGTGTAAGCCTCACTAGCTTAAGAAAAGATTCTTGAAACTATCAAAAAGAGCTACACAAAACTAATTTTCTGTTAATAGTATCTTAATAATAGAGCACAGGGAAGTGAATTATGGTACGGAAGCCATGGACAAGCAGAGAAAAAAAGAGAAGGGCCACAAAAAAGAGGATAAGGAGGAGAGGAGACTAGGGGATAATTGAACTCGGTGAGAAGAAATAGTGAGGGAGAGGGCATCTTCAGGCCATTAAAAAAAGGAGAAAAAAAAAGGTAGCGGACAAAGGAGAAGGGTGGGAGAGAAAATTAGAACTTTAGCTTGTAGAATGTAGAGGATGTCACTAACGTCGAGCCAGTTGCAGCATGTCATTCATAGGTGCCATGGTTGCCGCCTTCTCCACTATCATCACAAGTAGAAAAGTTGAGTTCATTTCAAATCTTCTTATTTTGTTTATCTAATAGAATGATTATCATTGAATCATGCTCGAAGGACAATAAAAGAGGAGTAATACTTGTCATGTGGCATGCGGTGGGATGCGGCACACAATGAAATTTTTTTAAAAAAATTAAGGTCGGTCCACCATGTTTACATATTCATATAATCTAATTTCTGATCGGACAACTTAAAAAATTGTAAAACTAAAAAATTGAGCCAATAAATTAAATTTTTTTAATTCTTTTAAAAAATTTTGAGTTATTTGATCAGAGATCACGTTGTATCCTTCTAGTCCCTCAAGACAATGCATCCTTCTAGTCCCTCACGTTAAGGTGCTGCCATTTTAAACAATGATTATGAGCATGTGAGCAAATGTATCAAGTTTAAAAATGGGGGAGGAAATGTTCAGTGAGAAGGCAGTTAGGATCCTGACATGGATTCATTTTGAGAAACTCAACAGTCTGAAAATTTGATGGTTTAGGGCATGTAATCATGTTGCCTTACGTGAAGCATTGAACTCACAACGTAGCTTCTTAGGCTCGTAACATCACTATGGGCTTGTTTGGTAAAATTTCTATTTGAAAGTTATTTTTGACTTTTACTTTTTACATATAATGAGTTGAGAGAGAGGTTATAATTAATTTTGGTTTATTACAAAAGTCAACTTTTTCATAACAACTTCATTTTTTCTCTAATCTTGGAAGTTCTCCTTTTGTAATTTTTGGTTGGAAGTCAAAACACAAGGAAAATATCACATAAATAGCTTCTAAGATCCAATAACTTCAAAAAAAATAACAAAATGAAAATGCAAAAATACCTCCAAATGGAAGCTGTGCCAAACACGGCCTATGTGTCATTGGATGGTTGAGGAAGCTCAACAGGTGAGGCATGAAACAGCTGGTGAGAATGCTAGCAAGAAGTTATGTTTGCTATCTTAAATGTCGATATTGTATTATGTGATTGAAAAGTTGAGGAAACTCAAAAGGTGAAGCATCAAACGTGTGGTGGAGATGCTGATATGCAGTTATGTTTTAGAAACTCAATGGTTTGAAACATGGATAGAAACTTGAGGACATGGAATCATGTCGCCTCAGGTGGAGCATCAAACTCACTGCTTGTTTTCTTAAGCTTATAGCATCGGCATCTGGCGGTGCTTATCTTGTTGTGATACATAAATTCTTAAATTTACCATTTAACTTTCAATTTATCTGTTCTCCAGAAAGGGTGCCCAGTGCCCACCCATGTAATGTAGTCTTCAAAACCAGTTTCTCATCTGCTGATGATCTCTTCATTTGGCATCTCAGCAATTTGAAGTGGAAGACTGTGGTGCCTGATGCTTAGCTAAAACAATGCCTGATGATGACTGTATCATTGCCGACTATTTCCAAGTCTCAAGAATTTTGGTTATGGTCTCCCTGAAGCAAAAGTTAAAATGAACTTGCATATCTCACCCAAAGCAGCAGTTTGGCTTTAGACATCATTCTAGTTTACCACATGTAACATGTTGGCCTGCTTGGCCTTATATATATATCAACCCAACATAGAAGAGAGTGATGATTCACATTATTATTATTTTTTTATTTTTTTTTATGATTCACATTGATTAGATTGAGCTTTATCGGTTAACACCGATCTTTGGTTGCAGCACGGGCAGCTGAGATGGTTGAAATTGTATTGTTGAGATTTTCTATTATGATATTAGTTCATGACACTAGCAAAGGCAATAGTCACGAATACTTTTAGCGACAGTTTTTTGAGTGTTCGCGACAATACTCTGATTTCTACTAGTGACAGTCCGTTCCACCCCTCCTCTTTGCCCATGGCTGGCATGGTTGGGGGGCCATGCTAAAAAATAAACGGTGACACTATCTTAGCATGGAACTGATCACATCAATATATAGCACCTACAAACACTGTTAAATGGTTTTTGACCTAATTCTTATCCAGCTAGCTCATTGTCAAATCGCAGATAGAGTAAATTGAAGTGGATTTCTCAAAAATTAAGTTCTGTCTGATTACTCGTCTAGTCATTTTGCAATGACAACACCCATGTATTTTCTCCGACATAAAGGAGTCAAGAAACTCCATGTATTCCTATCATGAGTACAAAAATGGAAATACATTTGATATCCAAAAGTGGGAAAAAGCTGCGGAGCTAAAATATGATCACCTTCCCAGTTTTCCAGTGGGCCCCTGCAGGTTCTTTCTGCTAGTATATATAGACTACTTGGGCTAGCTGTATCCTTCATCATTACTATCTCATCTCTGAAGTTGCTCCGTTCACAGATCCCTCCCTCTCTCTCTCTCTCTCTCTCACACACACACACACACGCCAATGTATCGTCAGGTTGCTGGCATGAAGAAGAGTCTTTTTGATCAGGTCAGGTTTCTTACTGCCTATCCAAGTGCCAGGAAAAGAAACCCAGTTCTTTGTGATCTGTGGAATGCTTTCTTGCTATTTCACTTGTTCTTGTAGTAAGTTCATCTTCTTGTTCCCCTGCTCTTGAGCAAAGGAGGATGAAGTCCTTTTAAACAAAAACTACCCAGTATATCTGCAAATCCACATACATTCCATTTATCCGTCGTATATATAGATGTTTATACTGGCTATTTGCTTAAGCAATGACAAGTTCCAACTTAAAAGGAATATTACTGCTGCACTATGTATAGAGCTCATGTTGTTTTATTTTTTTCTGTGACACGGTCCTCAATTGGTTTCATTGCTATATGTTACTGCAGATACCACAGGTAGACGACATGAAAAATTCTTTTTTTCTCTTCTGCAATGTTTTTTAGACTAATTTGATTTGAAGCACTCTACTCTGTTCCTCCGCCCCCCTCCCCTCCCCCTCCCCGGGTAGGTGGGTGGGTGCACGTGTGTGCCCACACATGTGGCATTCTGTGTGCTTGCATGTGCGTGCACGTGCTCATGTGCATGTGCTTCTGGGTGGGGTCGGCCAGTGTTGCAAGGGGAAGACATGCCCTTCTACTTGGAAGGAAGAACACTTTGAGTGTGTTTGGCAAAACTTTTACTTGAAAATTATTTTTGACTTTTACTTCTTACATATAATGAGTTGAGGGAGTGAGGTTATAACTAATTTTGATTTGTTACAAAGTTAACTTTTTCATAACAATCTCACTTTTTCTCCGATCTTTAGAAGCTCTCCCTT
Organism: Zantedeschia hybrid cultivar; assembly: GCA_030544215.1. Classification (NCBI taxonomy): domain Eukaryota; kingdom Viridiplantae; phylum Streptophyta; class Magnoliopsida; order Alismatales; family Araceae; genus Zantedeschia; species Zantedeschia hybrid cultivar. Next base: position 2,365,852 of record JARZZO010000015.1, read on the forward strand.
ATAACTTTTGGTTGGAAGTCAAAACATATGAAAATATCACATAAATAGTTTCCAAGATCTAATGATTTTTATAAAAAAAAAAAAAAAAAAACAAAAATACTTCCAAATAAAAACTGTGCCAGATACGGCCTTTATCTCTTTCCTCCATATACTACTATTTCTTTTTTCCTTTTCTTTTTCTTTTTCCTTTTTTTTTTTGTTATCACAGCGTCGATATCATATTCTATCTATTCATGTGGAGATGCGATATGTCGACACATCTATACCCATTTTGTATTCTGTCCATTGCATGCGTGCGCAGTGCTCAATATTAAGAGTATGATTCATTGCATGGTTAACAAAGTTAATATATTGTTATCGTTGATTATTATTATTATTATTATTTTTTTTATTTTTATTATTGTTGAATGAGTATCTTCAAAACTTGCTCAAATGGAGATATGAAATTGGGAGCAGGGGTACCTAGACGAACAATTTCTTCAGCTGGAAGAGTTGCAAGATGATCTCAGCCCTAATTTCGTGGAGGAAGTTGTCACCTTGTTCTTTAGGGACTCGGCTAGACTTATCACTAATATTGAGCAGGCTCTGTAAGTGTTGTCTACATCATGCAAAGCACTCTTGTTTGTCCTAAAATTCTTTTTCTAAGATTCAATCATAATCACTGTGGGACAATCTGTTAACTGCAAACAGGGAAAAGAACCCTCGTGATTTAGTCAGGTTGGATGGATTCGTGCACCAGCTCAAGGGCAGCAGTTCCAGGTAGGGATGTAAAATGATACATATTGGATCAAATAGTGGTTTTATTCTTATTCTTATTCTTCAAGCAACATGTGTATTCTTATCCTTTTCTTATCCTCTTGTATCCTTTGAAAGTATCGGTAATTATCGGAAACGGATACATTAAAGTTAAATTATCGGACAATACTATATGTGAACATAAATTTAATTTCTTGTCATTTCTATAGGGAACGAAAGAATTCTAATTTTTAAATATACATATATATAAAATACTTTTTAATTAGTTCTTATAAATTTAATTATAAATCACGTGACATCTGTCAGAATAAACCTTGCAAACTAGTGAATGAGTGAGAGAAGGTGTTAAAAGAATAGTGTGGACGATAAGATATGTAATTATATAAGCACATGATTGAAAATTTCATTTAAAGATGAGAGTTTTAAATAAGATATTATCAATAGATAAGATGAGCAAAAGAAAACGGACGGATACTTAGATAATTAGACTCGGAAAAATGTGTATCCTTATCCTAAATCATTCGGATACGGATAGTATCTTCATCCTTATCTTTTACCTTGTATCTTTTTATGACCTTAAAACTTCGGAAGCGGACAGATAAACCGATTTTCGGGTACTATTTACATCCCTAGTTCCAGGTAAGAGAAATGACAATCATAACACTTCCTTCCATGCTTCTATGGTTGCACTGTAAATTTCCAGTTCAGTTTTCTTCGCAGCTTTTGCACGCTAGGAGGAACTCCACTGAGAGTGCAGCTTAATATTGTTTGTGAAAATGTGTTTTCATGAGGTAGCTAGAACCTAGATGCATTTGTTTTGGACAAGATTAGAAAACATTAAAAAGGAATTTTCTGTCTTGATAACAGCATAGGAGCAGTGCGAGTCAAGAATGAATGTTCCACCCTCAGGGACTACTGCAACCAGGGAAACATGGAAGGGTATTGTGACTTTTTCCTCGTCTTCAGTAACTTTCCCTGTGTACTATTTTCCTCTCACATGTTGGGTCAAACAGTGAAGCTTCTCTGGATGCAGGTGCCTGAAGTCATGCCAGAAGGTGAAGAGGGAACATGCCGTTCTGAGGCAGAAACTGGAGAACTATTTCCAAGTGCTTACCTCTTCAACCAGCTGCCGTTTTCTACAAAACCAAAATCACCACTATGCACTCTCCATTTTCTAGCTACATTTTGTTTGCTTGACTGCTCAGTGTGGGTGTCTGACACACTTCTTGTGCTCTTCGAAATGTTTGTTCTTTCATCAGATTCTAAGGCAAGTGACACCTGTCGAGACAGCTGTTCGCCCCAACTGATGTGATCTTGTTGGGGGGAAATAATGCAGCATTAGGAGGTGGATTAGGGGCGCGTCAGGCATATCAACTTTGTGTTCTTCTCAAGGAATTGTCTGTCTTTTTCAAGTTTTATGGCAGATGTTAGTAAATAAGCTTGTTATCTCTGTTGCTGTTCTCTTTTCCAAGGTCATGTCATCCTTTTAGCTAGACGTGCTAGAGATGTTGAAAGATGGAATATTGTGATAAATGGAATTTGCCATGCTGTGGAAATGAAATATCTGCCGTTTGATGAGTTGTTAACTTCTGTATTCCTCATTGAGTATGATGAGTTGTTAACCTTGCCGAGGCTTCTCAAATTACTTTTGCTCGTAGGGTTGGCAATGAGTCGAGCCGAGCCGAATTTTGGATGGCTCGGGCTCAAATTGGGTCAAAAAAGCTTGGCTCGAGTTCGAGTTCAAGTTCGGTTCGAGCTCCAAATTTGGGCTCGAGCTCGGCTCGTCTCGTCTTTGTCAGGCTCGAGTTCGACTCGGTTCAAGTTCGAACGACATAAATTTGAACAGATTTTATTTAATTTTAGTCATTCGATACACAGTTGGAATGATGATCTTTTAGTATTCTTATTTGAACTTGTATAATTATACTCTATCAAGACATATAAAATAAAAAAAATAGTCAATCCAATTAAAACCCCAACAAAGACAATTAAATGAACAATAATTTACAAAAATTAAAAAATATATATTAAAATATATCGAGCCGACTCACAAGCCCACGAACTGAGCTACAGTAAACTTGAGCTTAGTCATTAAACTATTCAAGCTTTAATTTAAGCTTGAGCTTGGTTCGTTTGAGATTTTGAGTTGAGCCGAAACCGAACCGAGTCCGAGCGACTTGTGAGCCGCTCGACTCATTGTCAGCCCTACTTGTTGAGTTGCTCAGTTGCTTCCATTGCCCGTTGATTACGTTCATAACATATCATTATGGTAGGATCGTTGAAGATTAGCTCCTGCTGTGACTATCCCTTTGCTTTTCTTTGACTGTTCAGTGGTAACTGTGCCTTTTGCCTGTGTTCTGTTACTCCATTCATTTGAGACGGGAGTAAATTGGGCAATTCTCTATCTTATCTTAATAAATGGTTTACTGAAAGCCTCATATGAGAGCAAGTATAAGAGTTGCAGGTAAAAAGACTTTGGGAGAAGGGCATTCGCCTTCTAAAAATTAGCATTGTGGTTCAAGTGATCAGGGAACTGCATACTTATTTAAAAAAAAAAAGAAATTGCACGTTACATTAGTAGCAAATGGGGTTGCTTCTAGGAGTCGTGATCCTTATGGCAGTAAGTAGGGGACATGTCTTCTGCAATTGGGGTTTGTCTGGAGCTGCTCCCCAGTTCCCAGTAAGCATGGACCAGTTGACTTCAGGGGGTGCATCTTCTTTGTCTTGTTTCTGAGACTTACATCATCGGCGGAATCCTCACCCCCTTCGGGGTGGACACCACCAAGCCAATACAAGTGTGACATAGCTTCATGCAGGTGCTTGTCAAGTATCTTATCACTAAGTTGTGGCATTGGACGCACCAGCAAACATGTTGCTTTTTTGATCAGATGGAACCCATTCTTTCCCCTGTATCTTTTCACTTACATCGTTCAGCCTATCACTGTTATCTAAGTCACGAGAGAGAGAGAGAGAGAGAGAGAGAGAGAGAGAGAGAGAGAGAGAGAGAGAGAGAGAGAGAGAGAGGTCATGTGTGGCCACTCACCAACAGAGGTTGGGGGATGCCTTTGATGTTAGTTCGCAAAAAACTAAAATGATGATAGAGCTAGGAAAAGATTATTGATCTGAAGGCATCTCTGCAAACTTTCCTTTTGTTTTATGTTAGATATGTGCATTTTTTTATGGACGTGTTTGCAGTAACTTTTAGTTAGAAATTACTTTTAACTTTCTCTTACAATATATAAAAATGATAGATAAAAATGATTATAATTTACTTTAAGTAGTTGTACAAGTCAAGCTTTCTCTGACAACATCACTTTTTTGTCCAATTTAAGAAGTTTCATTTTGGAGTTTTTAGTTAGAAGTTAAAAAGTAACTAAAATACTATAGAAGAAGCTTCCAACACCTTTTTTTTTTTTGCTCAAAAGGCGTGCTTAGTGCAACTTCAAATCGAAAGCACTTTTAAATTTTTATCTAATTATTTTGTGAGAAAAAAAGATAGGTGCTGAAGTCATCCCGTGGCATTTTGGTTGTTTTTTAAGTTTCAACCAAAAACTCCAAATTTGAACTTCTAAAACTAGAAAAAGCAAATTGTTAGGAGAGTTTTGACTTTTACTTATAACAACTTAAAACTGGTTATAATTACTTTTATTCATTATTTTTTTACGTTACAAGAGAAAACGAAAAATGACTTTCATCTAAAAACTATGTCAAACACCCCCAAATAATTAGAAAAATATTTAAAAGTGTTTTCAATTAAAAGCTGCGCCAAAACACGGGCCAAAGTTTAAACCCTCAAGTTTAAAAATGGCTTGCGAAGTGTCATTTCTGGACACTCAGACTGACACAAGGCATGAGATAACGTTCATTTGTTATTGTAACCGGTGTCCAAATTTTAAATGTAGTATCCATTTATCTTTCTGTACTCGTGTCAAATGTCATATCTATCTTTTATTATCCACAAATCCGTTTTCATGTTGTAATGAGCAGCAAAGGGCATGTTCTTTTGTCCAGTCTTCCTGTTCAACAACTATACGGTAAGTCCTTTTGGACAAAATTAAGCACTCTAAAGTGGATCTTAACTTGAGAATTTTTGTCAAAAAGTTTAACTTGCCGTACCGCCAGACAGTTCTATACCGCCAACTATTTGGCGGTACTTTTAGTTTAAAAAAATATTTTTTTTTAAGGCCCCATGATGTCTTACATGATCTATAATCCGATTTTAAATCAGATGAAAAATAAAAAATCGAGTTCCAATAAACAATACCATCAGGTGGTGCAACAAGTTAAACTATTTATGTCAATATTTGTGTTCATGTAGTGAAACTCTACGTAATATCGTCCTCCCTCTTTAGCCTCGTGTGTTCATGTAGAGAAAGCCAGTTCAGAGTGCAAACAAACTGAGAAGTTGATTTGGGATGGAAGCAAACTCAACTAACATTACATCATTCGTATATCAAGTAACTTCATTTCTTTAATTCAATCACGCTCCCGAACTCAAAATCGTCGACTATACCATGTTTTACTTGCTTTCCCCTTTGCCCATTTCCCATCTCCTACTTCTACCCTGCCCTGATGAAGTGTCTTCTGATGTTTTGCAAATTAGCGCACTTCATCATCACTCGAGTTTTTGATTCAACACCTCACTCAATACACACAAGAGTTGTATCGACATAACATATTATCTATAAGGGTGGGAAATGACCACCAAAAGGTAAGCTTAGTGTTAAGGAAGGTGAGTTCTGCATGCTCTATTAAACAAACAAACAAAAAAATTAAAAAAAATGGTTCAGCATGCATGGCTCTCTGCAGGGCTTAAAATTTGCCCCAACCCAACTTGGTGGTGTTTTTCCTCCAGGAGATTCGATTAGATTTTCCCACAAAGAGGATGATCTTCCTTTTTCTGAACATCTAATCTATGTTTTTAACTCTGTTTCAAAATAATCTGTGGAAGTCAAAACTTCTTAACTACTGATTTGCCTCAGGTTGATGATAACGTCCATTTAAAATAAAAGCATTCTCTTGGATGGATCTCAATCCATCTGTCTGAGCTTAATTGGTTTGTATTCTCCTCGGGAAGATGGAATATGAACAGCAACAAAAAGAGATTTGTGCTATAATAAATAGCAGTGGAAGACAACAAACTGTTTAGATTTGAACTGAGGAACAGAATTATGTTCATGAAAACCCCACAACAAAATCCAAAGATTTTACACATCCACTACCACCTGCATAACATGCCCATCAGACAGAATTATGGATATATCAATCTGCATAACCTGTCATGTGGGTTAAAATCCGGAAACCTTTGATGGTGTATGCACCACCATTACCATTATGTGGAACCCAACACTGATAATCCTTCACAATATATAACAACCACATTGGTCACAATTACAGATACACATTATACTGTATGCATCACTGTCCTGTGATGGTTTATTTTACCTAAACCCGAAATCCTGTAAGGTAGCTCATGTTCTGGCACATGTTTGGTGAGATAGCTTCAACTTGAAGTGAGATCTTCGATGGGGAATTTACAGCTACTAGAAGCTTGTTCTCCAGCGGGCTGAAGGGAAGCTGCATGCTAGTAGGCTGCTGATTTGTCGTCTTAGAGGGACGTAAGCAGGCAAGATGCCCACCTAGCTGGTTGTGGCATATGGGCAACCTACTCACCTGAACTGTTGCCTCCTTTTCCTTGGCAACTGGAGCCCCAGTAGGATCCTGCAAAAGGGTGGCATCATTAGGAATAAGTATCATACAGAACACACTGCTAAGCACTTTGATCATAAAAGAAGCAGAAGCGGCATACCCCCAGCAGGAGAAAGGTGAATTCTTGGTCGCTATTCTGTTCACTTTGAAAAGTTTCAATCAACTTCCTAAGATCAGCAAGGGTGGAATTCTTTAGCACCCTTAGTTTCTTGAGATTTCCTGAGATGTCTTTTGATGCCTCCCATTTCACATAAATGTCCTCCAGACCTTCTGTTTCCTTATTCTGTGGTCTACTGTTCTCTTTCTCGGAGAATGCATGCCTCTTAAGTGACTGTTTCTCCACTGATTTCTGCTCATCTGCCAGATTAAGTGTTGAAAGAGGAGTTAACGATCCAGAAACTTGGCTTTTTGTTACTATAGTATCAGAAAGAAGTGGGTGTACTTCTTCTGGCTGAGAGAAGGCTTTCAGTTCTTTCAATTGCAATGGTGTCATGCCTGACTCCTCTCCATGTGGCAGAGGAGAAGCAAAGGGGTTTTCAGCTTCAGGTTTTCTCTTGGAAGGAGGAGTGGGGATGTTAACCTGTTGGGCAAGCTCCCTGTGATTACCACAGAGCCTGAATATGTTCTGAATTCTTGTCCTTCTGGAAGATGCTGCATCTGCTGCATTTTCTAAGTTGCTCACTGGTCCATGTCTCTCCTCCATGTCTCTGGCATAAAAGCTCAAATTCCGTGCACTGCTGTATCTGTCATTGTTTTCTTCTATTACTTCCTTCTCTACCTCCTCTTCATGCTCTCCACTCTCTAATTCTTCTCCCTCTTCCTCTTCATACACAGTGCTCAAGGTCACCTTTTCTGGGAACCTTGACATGATTGTATCATCATCCTCCCCCATAACAAGACCACAGGGAGAGTTTAGAATGTTGGGAAGGTGGCAGGTGTTGTCCCTTATCTCTTTCACCTCATGAATGACAGGGTCACCCATATCCAATTCCATTGATTTCTCCATTCCTATGTCATTATCTGCACATAACTCAGACAATTGGTTCATAAACCTGGCGCTTATATCCTGCAATGCATCCTCACCCATTCTCCCATTACCACCCAATTTACCACTCTCAAATTCCATCTCCATCAACCGCTCTCTTAGAATTTCAATCTCCTCTTGTTGCTGCATCATCCTCTTTTCCATCTTCTCTAACTCAAGCCTCAAAAGGTGTGTTCTCTCATCAACTTTTGAATTAAGCTTAGCCCTCAATTCATTCACTTCCTCCTCTTTCCTCATCAACTCCTTGTGGGCTTCATCACGCTCTTTCTCCTTGAGCTTGTTCTCCATTTGTAGCTTATAGATGAATTGGTTCATGGCAACTATTCTTGATGCAAGGATGACAGATGATTCTTCCGAGTTTGTTTTGCAAGGTGTTGGCATGTGAGCAGCACGGACAATGCACTTTGCTTTGGCACCATACTCAAGAGTTGATACGGTCTTGTGCAACTCTATAGGATCAGGACTTGCACACAATATCATTAAAATCTTTGACTTGTCATCTTCAAATGAATCCTGCAAAACCAAAAACATTAGCAAGGGAGAAAAGAAATCTGTTGATTATCAAAAAAAATGTGAACAGTAAAGATCATATCTACCCATTTATTAGACACAGAAGAATACCTGCCATTTATTAGACACAGAAGAATACCTGTAATAGCATCGTTAGCTTGCTATCTCTGAAGGGGACATGGGAGTCTCCATTTGCAATTGATTCAACAACTCTTTTCAGAGCTGTATTTCCTTGGTTGATTTTAGCAGTCTGCAATTTGAGAAAATGTTTCAGGCACCAAAACCTAGTAAATTCGAGTTTTTATCTGAATGGTCTAACCCAAATCAAGTATCAGGTGAACCTTGAGGCAGTCTAACTTATATCAACAGCAGTTGTAGAGCTGAAGGCAGTCTAACTTAAATCAAGCTTCAGCTAAGTAGGAATCAGACAACCTCTTTGGAATTCCCATAGAGAAAAACTATCAACTGTCTAAATAGATGTGCCTCAGCTTAGTGGAAATCAGACAACCTCTTTGGAATTCCCATAAACCAAACTATCAACTGTTAAAATAGATGTTCTTCAGTAAAGCTCCAACATGCATGAACTATGGCAAACTTTATTGCGGGTAGGAGGATCCACCATGATGAACAGAACAGAAGGATACGAGTCTGCAATGTAATGAACTCACAGAAGGCTACAAGAATATGCACTCAAACATTGGTTCAAAATTTTCTTAAAACAAATGGACTCATAATTTTTCACACAATTTTGCAATAGGGAACTAATTGATTACGCTGGATAAACTAACTATAAATATGCATTCATAGTGGGTTTCCAACTTAGTTTTTCTTCAGTTCTGTTATCTAGATCAATTTTAAGCCGTCCAAATGCTACCAGCAGAAGCTACAAATGAGAAATGACCTGCATTTTTGCCTCGAACCCAGTCTGCCCAGCCTGTTCAATGTTTTCGGAACCCGCCATATCGACAAGCATCAACCTCCCACCCACTGATGGAACATCTAAGATTATCTGAGCAGGTTTGGAGGAAATAAATTTTGATGAGAAAATTACCCAGCAAACCACAAGACACAGTGAGAAGAAAGAAGTATGTTAAATACCAGGCAATGACTCCGCGAGCTTCTCTCATTGCAAAGAGTGCTCTTCACGATCCTTCGCTTCTCCACTTTGGCAACTTCTTTGGATATCTTTCCGGCTTCATTTCCAGAAAGATATGTTGCATTCTTTGCCTTCTTTCCCATAATTTCCAGTTTCACCTGTTCACCGAGGAAGAGATTGTCATCATAAAAACTCTTTAAGTTTGCTCTGTCTTTCAAAAAAAAAAATTTGATTAAGCCAAAAAAACTGAAAAATCGTCAACTTGGATATCTGTCAATGAGCAGTGAACGCCGACAGATTCATCTTTGTATTCTAGTAAACTGACAAAAAAATGGAAACTTCTTTCATGAAATGAAGGAATCCGACAAGAATAGCTCTTTCCTCAATAAGAGAACAGAAGCCTAGAGGAAAATTGTCACCATAAAATCTGTAAACTTTGCCTCACTCCCAGAAGAACTAATCGAGCTATAAAACTGAAGAATCTTTGATCTTGGGAATCTGTTTTTTATGGTACTACACTGTAAAAGAAAATTAGAGATTTCTTTCATCACGTGAAGAGATCCGACAAGAACATTTTTTTCAACTCCCAACTAAGAAATCCAACCAAACAAGCCCCAAATAAAACACATCATTTCCAAGAACTCGGAGGACATCAAAACGAGAGAGAGAGAGAGAGAGAGAGAGAGAGAGGTCAAACTATACCTTTGGAGTGCTCCCCTTAGGTAACCCACTGTTGGCTCCCCCTCCATTATAGCCCGAGAGGAGATCATAAATCTCTTCATTATATATCTCCAGCACCGCAACCTGAACGAACAGTCCGACCCCAAACCCCCCATTATCCACATCACCACTGTTCTCCTCGGCCCCTTCCCCCAAGATATCCCTCAGAGCCCTGTACACAATGCCCGGCTGCTTGGGGCACCCGAACATGGTGTGGCTCTTCCCCGCCCCTGTCGGCCCGTACATCATAATGGTGCACTTCGCTCCGACCTTCACTCCCCTGACCCTCGTCTCCACGAACTTGTTGTAGAAGCCCTCGAGGTCCTCGTCGGCGGAAACGGAGACCCCGTCGAGGGAGAAGTCGCGGTAGCCGATGTCGGTGCGGACCCTCACCGTCCGGCCGTCCTGGGAGATCTCCAGTGCCGAAGGGGGCTTCTCCTTCCTGTCCGGGTAGTCCCGGATCCGGCCGATGACCTCGACGGGGTGCTCGGTGGGGACGCTGTTCTCCCTGAGGGGCGGCAGTGGGCTGGGGGCCGCCGCGTTGGGGTTCTTCCCGCCGGGGAAGTGGAGGCGTTGCTTGGAGTGCGGCGTCTTGGACGGCGTCGCATGTTCTTTGGCTGGTCTTGGTGACGGAGTCGGTGCCATTGGAGAGGCCAGAACGGAGAACGGGCGTTTCTTGGATCTCTTCTCTGCTCTACAATCGCTGAGAAGAAAAGAGGGAGAGGGAGAGAGAGAGAGAGAGAGAGAGAGAGAGAGAAAGATGGAAGGAATTAGGAATGTGGGAGCCAGAGAGGTGAATGTGACCGTTTTCGAAATTCGAATGCTAGCCGTTTGCCCATTGTAACGGCTCTATTCCAGGAAAGAGACGGAGTAGTAGAACCTTCACTGCTCTCACCCTTCTATTTAAAATTGTTGAATAGAAAACATAAAGCTGTGAATAAATTCCTTACCCTCTTCTTCAACAAATTAAAATATGCTTCCAAATGGGGACTGAGCCTGCATATTTTTTGAAACACGTTGATTTAATCAAACGTTTTATCTTAGTTGTATTCTTTTTTAAGAATAAGACACATCAAAAACCATTGTAATCTTTGTAAATTAGTTAAAAATAACATTTTCCACAAATTTTCTTGGACTTCTCCAACTTTTTCCAACTTGAGTTTCCAATTCCTAACTTCACTGTATCACTTCTAAAATATTCATAACAGGGATTTTTGTATATATACCCTTAGAAACTATCCTATTTGTATCTATACCTTCGACTCTCATGTATTGGAAAAAAAATACCCCCAAAATCCTCAGAGATGTTGCAGTTATATCCCTCTGGTCACACAACCGTCAAGTCCTAATGAATATTCGCCGAAATATGCTACAACTGCCAAGGTAGTGTCGTTTGCATCTCCCAATCCAATACCATTAAAGAAAATAAAGTTAGAGCTCATGGGAATCCAGTACCAATGACTAGATCTAGAGGTATGAATGTTGTAGCTTGCGTATGAACCTCTCTGAGGGAACCAGAGCTCAAGCTCGAGGGCGTTGCAATGTATTCCAGATTCTAGAGGGATGAATGGTGCATATTTTAGGGGGGCGGGAGGAGCAGAGGAGATTATGGACCCCCAAAAGGCGGCTCGCGTTTAGCTCGACACTGATGGATATAGGTGTCCTCTAAGCCAATCATAAGACACCTATTTCAATCTGGTTCACTAATAAATGACATTAAATTCATTATGTAGATTGACATATTTATATTTGCGCATAATGAAGTCCATAAATATGTGCAATAGTCATCAGATTATGATGAGATCATAATAATGAGACTGATGACTTATAAACACATATTCTTAATTGTTCCTAGTCGTAGGATGTTTGAGAAGGACATCAAACATCCGGTTAGACTAGTACAGGTTATTCCAGCTCATATGATGAGGGTGACTAATCTCATTAGTTATTAGTGTGGAGACACAATGGTAAACATGTAGGTGCTCATTGGGGAATGAGTTCACTGAACTGATCCGACATGAATCGCCGAATGGTAATTTACCTGACTGTCAATCGGCTTGATTCATCGTCACAGTAGCGTGGTTGATCCTTGGACTTGAGACACCAAAGACACCTTGTCGGTGGACTTCTGGACTTTGACCTTGACCTACGAATCCCTATCCACGGGATCTCAAATAGTCAAGGATCGGGTCCAGCGGAAGACCTTCGAAGGTGATTGTGTGTTCAATAAAGGATCGTTCGCTCTCAGGTAACTGGAGAGAGAATGCTCTAGAGTAGATCCGCAAGAGTCTCTGGCCAGAGCAGAAACAATATCAGAAAAGTGGTTTTCGAATATTGTACAGCGGAGTCTGATTCAAGTGAGTTGACCATATAGGGTTTGACAGTTGACCATACCCTAGGTTAACTCGAGAGCATTGTGCGAACGAAGGATTATAGCCATGTGGTAACTGTGGACGGACAGGTTCCATGAGTGGGTTGTTGAACCCCATTACCTTCCGGGATCATGCGGTGTTGCTTGGCACCCAACTTGATCAGAAGTCCGACCGAATTTACATACGATGTCAATTCGGTTAAGTAATTAGTTAATATATAGATATTAATTAATTACAATAAGTCAATAACTAGTTATTGGACTTAACGGGCTGAAAACCGGACTGGTAAATGGGCCTAGAGGGTCACACGCAATAAGATTCTCAGTCGGTGGTACATAAGTGGGATTTATATTAACTCGGGGACTTTTGTGAAAAGTCGCGCCGACTTAATATATATACACGCTGTTGAGAAACCCTGGGCCAAGCTCCAAGATTTCCCTTGCTAGCCGTCATCCCCCCCTTTCTCTCTCCCCCTCTGGGCGTCCCGTTCGGCGCGCCAAAACAGCTTTCGTCTCCGCCGCGTGTGATTCCCGAAAGTCGGGAATTCCCGTCGGTGGAATTTCCGCAACCGTTGCGGCGACAGATCTTCAGCGAGCGAGCTGTAACGGACGAGGGATCGAGGACGAACCACCGCGGAGGATCGCGTGGATACCGCTGGAGGCCGGACGCTTGTGCGGCTCGCGGCATTGCCTCGATGGAACCGAAACGGAAGCGGATTCGAATCCGCGCACGGTAATTAGATTCCAACCCGATTTTTCGGTTTGAGTTTTTCGTTCCGAATCGGATCAGCGGGCATCGGGCGGGATTAATTTTTGTTCTTCGTTTCCGCTGCGTTCTTCGCGTCCCGCCCGGATCCCAACAGTGGTATCAGAGCTAGGTTCCGCTCTGATCCGCTCCGGAACGATAAAATTATTATTCTAAATTATTTCATGCATAAATTCATTTTTCCTCCTATATATTGTTCATGGGATAAACTTAGAATTTCGAATTTAATTTTTCTGTGCGAAAAACGAGAATTTTTTAGGGTTTTATCGCGTTCTTCATGGTGATGAAGAACCGGATTTGTGGGCTTCAAAAGGGGATTAATGATGGTTGGACCATCTCTGTGGGTTTGCTGGTATGACCAGCTACCCCTCGCCATCCCCGGAAAATTTCTATGGCGGCCGGTGGAGCTTTTCTTCCCATAATTTTCAAGAGTTGAAAAGGATTGTGGAAAAAGCTGAAATCTGCGAAACTGCACAAATATCCAACTTTGGAGGGTCACCGGCGGCGAAAGAGTCGCCGGCCGGACACCACCGGCAGGGGAAATGGAAGTGGTGACATCCCTCTGCAATTTCTGGCCACCCTCGCGGCCGGCGGCGGCGGCGGCGCCGCCCAAAACAGGCTGCAAACAGAGCCAAAAACCCTAAAATCAAGACTGGTCGAACCTGTTGGAGAGGGCCTGAACCGGCCGGTCCCGAGCCGGTTCGGCCGACCGGCCTGGGCCTGGCCCAGGCGCACCAGGCGCCGGACCTGGCTCGACCAGGTCGCACCCGGGCTGGGTCCTGGCTAAGCCCAGGGCCATCTGGCCCGAGCCAGGTGCCCCCTGGCTCGAGCCAGACGAGCCAGGTTCGGCCCTGGTTGCACTGGCTCGAGCCAAGGGGGACCATTAAGCCCTGATTAGGCCCATTTAAGCCAATTTTGGCCCAATAAACCCCAAAAACCCCTTATTTAATTAAAAACCCCATCCTATTTAACTTGAAATTGAAATTAATAATGTTTAAAATTGTTTTAAACATTAAATTAATTATTTTGAGTTAAAAAGGGAGGAGATAATTAAGATATGATCTTAATTATGGATTATTAATTTAATCAAACCTTTTGTGGGGTTTAATTAAGATGTGATCTTAATAGTTAATTGTTTTTAACTAAATAAGATAGGATCTTATTATTATTTGATTTTAATTAATTAATTAAATGAGTTATAATTAAGATATGATCTTAATTATAAATAACTTTTAATTAGTTAATTAAAGGGGTTTATATTTAAGATATGATCTTAAATACATATAACAAATGTTGTTATTTATTTAAAATGGAATCTTAATTATTAATTGACAATTGTTGTCATTAATAATTAAAATAATGTTTTTAATCTTAATTAACAATTGCTGTTAATTTATGTTTAAGATTTGATCTTAAAATTGTATCAACAAGAGTTGTTGTTTGATTATTAAGTAGTGACTTAAACTTTAATTATCAAATGTTGTTAATTAATCTTGGTCTAGTGATTAGATTGTTTTAAATTCTTAGCAATTGTTGTTTTGAAATTATGTATTTGATTAAGGGACACTTAATAAAAGTTATTAGGTGTTTTATTAACTTTTAATAATAGTTATTAAAGGGTTAATTGTTTCTTGAGAATCAACCTTAATAAAAGTTATTGAGGATTAATTATTGCTTACTAATAGTTATTAAGCTAATTAATATTCTCAAGGGTCACTTAATTAAATATTGAAGATCTAATCTACTTAATAATTAATCTTTTAATAAATGTTATTAAGAGATTATTTAAGTCTAATTGTTAGACTATTTTTTATTAGAAATGTTCTAATTATTATTTCTTAATAATTTTTATTGAGAAATATGATTTTATTAAGGGGTTTTAACAAGGAGTTGTTAAGGGGTTGAAAATTTAAGTTGAAAATTCTTTTATAAATGTTATTTAGGAATTTTTAATTCTATCTAAATGTTAGATTATTTCGCATTAATAATTGTTATTAATGTAATTTAATATTAATCTAAACGTTAGATTAATTAATTTAGAATTGTTCTAAATACTGCATGGAATATTTTAGAATTTTAATTTTAGCTTTGTGTGCACATGTTGATGTGTTTAATGCTTTAAATTAGATTTATTGCATGTTAGAAAATAAGATTTTCAAAAATTCAAATTATCCAATTTTGATTGGTACCCAGGTTTTAAGAAAGTCAAAATTATTATATTTTCAAATTTTTAGCCTTCATGTGATGTGTTTTATCATGTGTAGATGGTTAAAATTTGTGGTGGTCATAGACATGCACTTAGTTAAATTTCATATCATGTGATGGTGTGTGATTTTGTGGATTGTTATGGAATGTGAATGTTCATTAATTAAGTGTTAATTAATGAGGCTTGTGTGTCTCCCTCTCTCCATTCCATTATAATTCTATCTCCCTCTGATATTGTACTCGGCCATAAGGCTTTCTCTGACAATTTATTTGTATTTGAAATTGTTTCAAAATAAATAATATTTGTAATTGATCGCGCCGACCGAGGAGAGGCGAGGATGATCCACAAATGTAACCAGGAAGGTGACAGGAGATGAGATCCCCAGTGGCTATGTGTTTGCATGTTTAGATTATATAAATGTTATATAGTTTTGGTGATTAATTGTTTGGCTCCAGTTAATCACCGTGCTGTCCATAACCACATAATGAACATGTATGGATGATGCATGCTTTTAGTTATTGATTATGAATCGATTGCTAATATCTAGGTATAGTTAAATATATTCGATATATTTATAAACTATCACCTAGGATGAGACCAACCTTAATATAAACAAAACCTTCAACATAAAGTCTAAGCCGGAGCACGAGTCATTGAGAATGTACCGCGTGGCTCTCCATCAATATAGTTCTTAGAACTTGATTCAGTGATGACAGATACTACGTGTTTATCCGAGATTTGCCACCATCTGATGAAAAGACTATTAACTATGGCATTATGATGCCTTGAGATTAGAATAGAGGAACGGTATAGCTATCATCGCGTTTACCCGGGAGCTGCATTCTTACTCTACTCTGTCACGTATTGATGGTAAAGCTTAGACCAGGTATAATGGTCTACTGTGTTTACCCGAGACCATTAAAGACCTGGGAGCTGAAATAAGATCGAATATTGCAAGGAGTTGCAATTACCATGAGATGGTTGCTCTAAGATAATGGTATGATACTATGTGTTTACCCGAGGTCATACTGTGATTCTTGGAGATTCTGATCCTCACTAGAAGACCGTCAGAGTCTTCCGTTCTATATACCTGAAGGTTATACAGTCCATCGAAAAATAGTGGGAAATAATTCAAGACAAAAGACCATAATTGAATTATCAGAACTATCTGCTTAAATCACGTTATTTCCTTCGATCACTAATATGTCGTCTATTTGAGATTTTGGCATGTTGGATGCCAATACTTCTCATACTCAGACTGACTAGAAAAACTCTGAAGAATGTCTTCAGGGCCAAGTGAAAGTCACTATCCTAATCAGATATCATGAATCCTCTTACTTGGATAGACCAAGGTGAAGAGGTGCTCATGGTATGCCTTATTGAAAGGCAATGATTATCATGAAATCTCTTATTTGGATAGACCAAGATGAAGAGATATTTATGATGTACCTTTGAGAAAGGCAAGTGGTAAGACTTTAAACGGTCAAACCTACACCTGAAAGGATAAAGAAAAGTCAGCTGAGATAGAGAAGTAGCAGTTCTCCCACTGCAACCAATATAACGATATTGGTAAAGGCAAAAAGAATATGGAACTTGAAAGAAGTTTCATATATTCTTATTATCGTCTTTTACATGTCTATTAGAGAATTAGCGTTTCCAACATGAGATATTGGAAATGATTCTCAGAGCTGTAATAGTGTGCAGACATAGACAAATAAAATGAAATCGAGAAAATATAAGTGTTGAGTTAGACTCAACTATTGTTCATGATATTCATAGGTTGCTGTCTGACAGTAAATCTTTGTATATCTATAGGAGTCTAAATATGAAACTGAATAACTGTTATTTAGTTGCATATGAAGAATAACATTGATTGAGAAAGAATAATAGTTGTTTGAATCAGTCAATGTACTACATATTCTTGAAGTGACATTTCATGAATGTTCACAAGTCTCCTATAGAAATGAACTGTGTGAATCTTGATTATCTATGGTATTGTACATAGGGTTGTACAATAAGAAATTTTTGATGCTGATACATATTGATGTAAATAGCTCAAAGGCCAAAAGATAATCACTACTGTTGACTTACCTTATAGTTTACTCTTAGAATGATTCGACTGTATGTACTTACTGAAGTATAAGACGAATATATCTGAGAGATTGAGGTAAAAGATCAATATGAAGTATTAAAATTTTTGATTTGATCAAAGAAACTAATACTTAGGTATATGATTCACATAAATCATTAAGAGGATAATTGTATCCTCGCTCGATTGATCCTCATTGTGCATCATAGTAATATGATAGAATGAGGAATTGCACCTTATTAAGATATAGTGTAATACATAATAAGATTTGCCTAATTCTTGTCCTTTTGAGCATGAGTATGAACATTAGATGTCCATACTTTAAAGATGATTCTAAGTAAGTCAGTATGTGTCCATATAAGATATGAAAACCAAATAATTCATATGAGGTGTGAGTTATGAACAAACTTGATTTAAAAGTCAGGTATTACCGTGATGTGAATTTGTGAATGTCTAAAGAGTTTGGACATTACATTTATTGGCTAGGCGATAATGAAATAATTGTCGTCCTGAAAAACTGTCTTCTGTGAAGAGGAATATGTCCTCAAAAAAGACAGTGGGAGCTGATAAAACTAGAAGATGTTCTAGATTCACAAGTTAACATAAGATTATTAGATAATCTTTAGTTGTTTGGAACCACTCATGTCACACTTCAGAGAGCTTCATAGATTTTTGAGATTCTCTCAGTGACTAGAAGGATATGTTTGACATATCTGATTTAGCAAGGTGAGAAGAGCTCAAAATAGATTATGATCTAAAATCTATGATAATGATGTTCTCCGTCATTACAACTTTGAGATTGATAAGTTTATTAGAATTATACTTGTCAATACTGCCAATCATAAGATGATGACAGTTGGATATTAAAAGCGTCCTCTCAATGTGATTGAGGTAAAGATGTATATGATACACCTTTAAAGCTTTTAGAATATCCAGGAAGCAAGTTATGATTTCAAAATTATTTTGAATCAAACTGAAACTTCCTAAGTTGTAGTAAAAACTTTGACTTAATGGTCAAATATTATGTGATCATTAAGAATGATCACGGATTGTGTGTGTTCAAAAAGGACAGTAGGAGTACGGTCGTTTTAATAATGCTTTATGATGATAACATCAAAGTCATTAAGAATGACTTCAGGATGTTACTATTAGTGAAAGCATTGTTAACCATGTTTTTCTCCATAATGGATTTAGTTATAATATCCCACGTATTGGAAATACGAATCTATTAAGATAGATCGGTGGGGATATTATATTGACCTGTATGTCAAGATGTATGGCATAAATTTCATGACAAGTCTCAATTGTTGAGATATGAAATTTATTCCTTTAAAGAAAAGGTTCCTTAAAGGATACAAGAGTGAAATGCATCATTAAGCGCTTGAGAAGTGCTAAGGGTGCATTCACGTAAATGGAGAGGATGATTTGAAACTATGAGGTCACACTGACTCAAATTTCAAGTCAAATAATGAATTCAACCTTCTAGTAGAAAGGAATGGATCGGAAGAGTTCCAATCCAGAACTCGATGTTAAGGTGACGATATAAACAAGTGATACTGTTATTGGAACAGTACGGATGAAAAGGTTCATCCCTGAACTAAATGTAGTTCTAAAAGGTCTCTGATACCATCCTATCGTTGTAGGACAACAGTGGGAGCAATGAATTGTGTGATCGAGTCATGGTCTCTTCAGAAGTTACAGAACATTCTGAGGCTCTTTCACAGGTTCAGAGACAAAGAATTAAGAGGAAATAACGTAATGAAAATATTCCATCTGTAGATAATTTAGCATATCCCTGACCAAGTCTTAGTCACAGACTTTATGTGAGGATCACCTAGATTTGATGGAGATCATATGCGAAAGTGATTGACTTGAGTCCAAGTAGGAGATTGATGGATATAGGTGTCCTCTAAGCCAATCATAAGGCACCTATATCAATCTGGTTCACTAATAAATGACATTAAATTCATTATGTAGATTGGCATATTTATATTTGCGCATAATGAAGTCCATAAATATGTGCAATAGTCATCAGATTATGATGAGATCATAATAATGAGACTGATGACTTATAAACACATATTCTTAATTGTTCCTAGTCGTAGGATGTTTGAGAATGACATCAAACATCCGGTTAGACTAGTACAGGTTATTCCAGCTCATATGATGAGGGTGACTGATCTCATTAGTTACTAGTGTGGAGACACAATGGTAAACCTGTAGGTGCTCATTGGGGAATGAGTTTACTGAACTGATCCGACATGAATCGCCGAATGGTAATTTACCTGACTGTCAATCGGCTTGATTCATCGTCACAGTAGCGTGGTTGATCCTTGGACTTGAGACACCAAAGACACCTTGTCGGTGGACTTCTGGACTTTGACCTTGACCTACGAATCCCTATCCACGGGATCTCAAATAGTCAAGGATCGGGTCCAGCAGAAGACCTTCGAAGGTGATTGTGTGTTCAATAAAGGATCGTTCGCTCTCAGGTAACTGGAGAGAGAATGCTCTAGAGTAGATCCGCAGGAGTCTCTGGCCAGAGCAGAAACAATATCAGAAAAGTGGTTTTCGGATATTGTACAGCGGAGTCTGATTCAAGTGAGTTGACCATCTAGGGTTTGACAGTTGACCATACCCTAGGTTAACTCGAGAGCATTGTGCGAACGAAGGATTATAGCCACGTGGTAACTGTGGACGGACAGGTTCCATGAGTGGGTTGCTGAACCCCATTACTGTAGACACGCTAATTTTGACGTCATTTCGAGTAAATTTCATATCATACAATAATGCCTCAAAATGGTCTGATAATTAATCATTGATTGATTTTTATTAATCTTTTTAAGTGTCGAGTTTAACAGATGTGTTTAAGTTAATCAATTGAATTGGTTTTAATTCAATTTTGAGTTAAAATATGAAGAATTCTAAAAGACGTCGACCAAAGTGGACGCCATTTAGACTTTATTCTTATTTTAACGTTTAAATTTGAATTTTAATTAATTTATTAATTAACTAAAAGGCGTCTGTGAGGGTAGACGCGTTTTAAGTTTCCTAGGCTATTTTAACTTCTCTTCCGGATGTTTATCCTTATCTTAATTAGTGTAAAAGACGTCTACACAAGTGGACGCGTTTTACCTAATAAAGATAAAGATAAGTTTTCCCGGATATTTATCCTTATCTTAATTAATCTGAAAGGCGTCAGCCAAGGTGGACGCGTTTTAGATAATTACAGATAAAGATGAATTAATCAGTATTTATCTGTCGGTTAAGATGGATAAATTCGGAGTTTTTCAAATGTTAATCTCGAACGCAAGAAATGCCTATAAATACCCTGCATGTTGAAGAGTAAAAAAAGAAGAGAAGAGAATTGAGTTGAGTTGAGCCATAGCGTTATAGCGAGTTGAAGATTGAAGCAACGTCGGAACGCCGGAGCGCTGCCATTTCCAGAAGTCGGCGTCCCTTTCAAGATCTTCATCCTTTCAAAGCTTCAACCGATTGAGCATAAGTTTTTCATTACTGCATTTGCATTTTTCATCTTCATTAGTTTCATTCTTCATATTCACTTCATGCAAACACACACCACAGCATAATCTTTCAAAAACCTACTTGATCTAAGGGGTTTTAAAGCCATTAAAAAAGTAAGTTTGCTGTTTTAAATATGCTTAACATCATGATTAGTTCAGATATTGCTTCTACTTAAATTCTCATCATTGTTTCTTCGTTTTCTGTTTCTGTCTCTGTTTCTGCACTCAACAACAACGAGAGATTCAAAAGGGGGAAATCAAGCTCAAAGCCAGAAAGACTTCTGGACGATCCTCAACCTCAAATTCCACAGCAAGAACAAAGAAGTAAAGAAAGGGCTCTCTTTCTTCAGCCGGCTGAGGAAGGGGAACCAAAGACTCAATCTCCCGCGTTTGAAAGGTAGGCGATCATATCTCTTTTGAAACTTTTTAAGTTAAAAGTTTCTGGCGATCACTGCACTTTAGTTGCTGTTTTTAATAGGTTAGTTTACACTAAACAACATAGATATTTCATGTTAATCACACGGTCATTCTAAGCACCTACAGCTTTTTTGGCGATCACGGTGGGACTTGGTCTCGCCATCTTTTAGTTTCTTTTTGTTCTTGCTATCATCATATCGGGCACCCACGGTGCACCATTTGTGTCTCTGGACACGTCCTCACCAATTGGTGAGTGTTTAGTTTAATTAATTTCCCTCGTGCACCACGTGCACACCCCAGTGGCAAGATCTTGCCCCCCCTTGATTAACTCAAAAAGCTGTTTTTGTGATAAAAATGACGTGTGATTGATTGTTTTTCTAGTTGTTAGTTAGTAAATCATCCTGTTTAAAATCTGGAACTAAAAATTTTGCATGAGTCGATTGTTTACTGCTTTTTTTATCTCGTTTGAGGAGGATTCAACCCAGAAAATCCTCCTGAAAAATTGTTTCTGCGAACTGAAAAGCGTCCAGGATTGCTGACGCGTTTCAAACCGCGTCAACACCCCTAGACGCCTTTCAGGCTTCACAGTTTCTCTGCTGTCTGCATCTGCTTCTGCGAAAAATTAAGTCCTGTTTTGAATAGCGTCGACTACCATCGACGCGATTCAGACAGTTTCTTAATTTTTTTCAGTTTCCAGATTTTTGTGTTTTGAGTGCTAGCTACCCATTACTTACTAAGCATTAGAGGCCATCCAGGCCGCAGGACATACGCATTGAGGCTAATACCCTCCTCTTCTTAGGAACACATTACTCGACGTCAGCAACTCTCTCTGATTGGGTTGGTCCCTTGATCAGACTAGAGAAGTTGACGTTGAGACCTCCATAAGTCCCCAAAATCAAGGTATTCCTCCTTGATCATCGGGCTGGTTGTACCAATCGAAGTCCTGGTTAGATTCTGAAAGCGTTGTGAGAGAAAGCCCTAGAGAATAACGGTGGAAATTGAACTGAAACTAGGATCCTTTCCCCGAGCGAAATTGTGGTTTAATCCAATTCAAATAACTCAACAAGGAATCCTAAAATCACGTTAAGCATCTACTTGTTTGATTAATCTCTGTACAACTTGTTTGATCAAATCTTTGAAAAGGGAATCTAACATCATGTTGCTACGATCAGGTAGGGACTTGAGTGTGGCTCCAGACGCCATGGTTAATTACGAGGGAGATGCTAATGCCCCTCGGGATTCTGAATACAACTATGAGAGTGGGAGAGATGCTGATGCCTCCCGTAGTTCTATCCCCATTCCATATCGTCTAGATGGGAATGTTCGGACACCTCTTTTGCCTCCACGTGATCAATATCCTGATCCTCTTCCGCATGAATATGCGATCCCTAATCCTGATCTTGAGGGGGACATGAATCAGAATGATCCATCATCCTCTGATCCTACGGATCTCATCAATGCTCTGGGAGTTCTTGCCTCCCGACTGGACCCTCAGCAGTTCGAGGCGATCCAATCTATTTTGAAGGGGAAGGCACCCATGCAGCCTGCCGAGCCGAACCCTGTGGCTCCCCCTGCTGTTCCTCAGCAACCTTCTTTTCCTCCTCCTTATATCCATCAGGCCGTGGAGGGCCTTCATATTACTTCTCGGCCAGCTGGGCCGCAGCTTTCATCATCTAGGCAACCGGCTAGACCGCAAACGCCTGCTTATCAAAATGCCCTCGGGTATGGCGGAAGCTCTGCCGGACCTCCCCTCTATTGTCCACCCTGCCCAACGTACTCTAGGCAGCAGGCCTACCAAGTACCTCCTCCTCCTCCTCCTCCCCAAGCAGATCTGACCACACAAACGCTGCTGGCCAAAATGGAGCGTATAGATGAGCAATTTAATAACCTCCAGAAAATGATGGGGGTCAAAGCTGTGCCAGAGATCAGTCTACCGAGTCTGCCAGTATTCCATCTGCCACCCTCTGAGATGCCAATGTACCGAAAGTACAACGGTACTGGTAACCCCTTCACACATCTGAAGGAGTTCATGTATGAATCTTCTTTCTGGCAGAATGATAAGAGGTCGTTGGCCTTCTTGTTCAGGAGATCTCTAGAGGGACCAGCCCTCGAGTGGTTCTTTTCCCTGGAACCCTCAGAAGTAGAGGATTACGGTATCGTTTCACGCAAATTTATTCAACGATACCAGGACAGAGTTGCACCCTCCTTGTCTATTACGGACCTCATTGCAGAAAAGATGAAACCTGATGAGGAGTTTGTCAGTTTTGCTGACAGGTGGCGGGGTCTGGCTGAAAAGGTGAAGGATCACTTGTCCGAGTCCGAACAAGTGAAAATGTTAATTTCTAATGCCACCCCCCAGTTCAAGCTCGTCCTCTCCTTGAACAATTTGACTAACATGGCAGAGCTCTATGAAAGAGCACGGTACTGCCAGAATGCTTTCAAGGACGCTACATTCTCTAGCGTCTTTGATCCTCATAGACCTAGCAGGCCTCCGCCTCAGAAGCCTGCAGTGCCGAACTCTTCCAGCACAGGTCCGACTACCGAGGGCACGCTCTCTCATGAGCAAGTGAGTACCATGAACAATAACTCGCCCCAGTTCGTGAGGAGTCAGCAGCAATACCAGAGGCCACAGCAGCAAGGGTACAGACAGCAGCAGAACCCCCAGTACCAACAACAGTATCAGCGGCCCCAGCAGCCGAATCAGAATCAGAACCAGCAACAGCTACAGCAACAGCCGCAACGGCAACAGCAGTACCAGCAACCCCAGCAGCAGTAGTATCAGCAGCAGCAACAGCCACAGTACCAGCCACGCGCACCGCCGGCGTACCACAATGTCCCCCCTCCTGGTGACTACAACCAGCAGAGGAGACCTCCAGGCCCAAAGAGGGCAGAATATCCAGCACTCCCAGAATCCTTGGCCGATATCTTCAGTGCTTTAATGGCAGCCAATGCCTTAGTTTTGCCAAGGGAAAAGGCCGTCTGGCCTCAAAATGCCGACACGTCCAGGTATTGCTACTTCCACAGGCAACCTGGGCATACCATCGACACCTGCTTCCAATTCAGAGATTATATTCATGATCTCAACGAGTAGGGCAGCATAGACTGGGAGGAAATGAAGAAATACATAACAGCCCTGAAGGCGAGGAGACCGCAACAGCAGCAGCAGCAGCAGCAAGCAAGACCACCGGCACAAGCAGCAGCACCACCCAACATGGGCATAGTGCAGAATCCACTCCCGGAGCACCAGAACCAGAACCAGGTTGCTCCCATTCTAACGAACAGCCAGTCTGAGGCTAGTCGTGGGCAACAATGGAGGATAGAGGACTCTTCCTCTCTTTATTCAACGGGTCACGTTCAAACTACCGCAGAGCGACTACCACGCCGCACCATCCACATACCCAGACCACAACCCGTCACCATCACCCCTCTACCCACACCCACATATCACTCGCCCTCACCCAATAACCCACTACCACTACCCACCTTCCTTAGACCCATTGCGCCCCGCACTCCTACGCCTCCATCATATACCCCTCCGCAAACCAATAACGCGCCCCTTTTACCATCTAGGCCACTATTACGCGTACCATTTCCTACTTCACCCATTACCACTACCACCTACCCAGATATGCCCCAACCATCCAGACCGCTATTACGCGTACCATTCCCCACTTCGCCAACCACTTACCCATCTACCATTCAACCCTCTAAGCCTTTAATCCGCACCGCGCCATCACCACCTAACCCAACGCCACCGCCTACGCATCAACCCTTCGCACCACTTACGCCACCCGACTCTGCGGTACTCAAGGTGTCACCCGGATCCTCCACGGTCGAGGAACATGCGCTCCGGAGTGGAAGGATTTTCAACAAGGTCTTTCCTCAGTCCACAGTCAGAGACGGCCCATGACAGCCAACTGAGGAAGCCCATAATGAAGAGAGTGCACCAGGCACTCAATATGACTTGTTGAAACATCTGGACAGAACACCGGCACGGATCACTGTACTGGAATTGATTAAAAGGTCCAAGATTCACCAAGAAGCTTTAATGGAATACCTACAGAAGGTGATGGTCAACGAAGACGTGCCGGTAGAGAAAATTGCAGCACTACTAGTTCCTCAGGGGGATCAGCCCTCAATTACATTCCACACATCGGAACTAGCACCGCCAGCCGCTAGAAGCATGGCTCTGAGCATCACGGTCAATATCTGCAAAAAGGCCGTGGATGCATGCCTGGTTGATACAGGGGCTTCAATTAACATTTTACCTCCGAAGACCCTGGAGCTATGCGGTGTGCCCAAGGAGAAATGGCTGCCTAGCCCCATCTCAGTTACGGCATATGACAATTCTACCCGTTCCCCTCTGGGAATGGTTTATTTAAAGGTGGAGCTAGGTCCAGTAAGTCATGCAGAGGTCGAATTTCATATTCTAGAAATCGACCCTTCCATAAATGCCATTCTGGGACGTCCTTATATCAAAACTCTTGAGGCGATTCCTTCTACGAATCACCAATGCCTCAAATTCCCTTACAAAGGACGAATTATTAAAGTGACGAGCATGCCGATCCTTGCTGCTGCTCATACATTGAATATTAAATCTGCTGTTTTACCTGGCCGACAACCTTTTCTGTCGGTATTACAGGTCTACCGTCCAGTGGCTGATCCTTTGAAAGCCGCTACCATTTCTCCATACCCATTAAATGCTATCAAAAGGGGGAAGTGCATGAGTACCCCAGGATGGAGGATTATGATGAAAAATGGCTATCAGCCTGGGAAAGGTCTGGGCACACAGTTGCAAGGCAGGACCACTCCTGTTAAAGATCATCGGGCAGTACCTGGAAGCGGTCTGGGCTATAGGTCGAGGAAACTGAAGCAAGACAGGGTTCAGCAAGAAGATGGTCAAGAAATCTTGGAAACAATGTCTACACCACTGAAAGAAGGCCGAGATCCCTTAACATGGACTCTATATACACACTTTGTGAAAGGGCCCATACTTAGTCACGACAACATGGTGGTCATTACTTCCTGTTTTGACTTCCATGACATATATGGGAGGGATTTGGCCAGACATTGTTCCGAATTACTTACGTACCAATCCTTGGAGGCTCTGCGGCCTATGAAAAGGAGGAAATTCCATGACCCCGAATGCGAATGGTACAGATGGTTCGACCTGGGGGACCTATACATAGCACTGAACAGACTATTTCTGGATCCTGTAGAACCCAAGTGGCCACCGCAGATTGACGAGCTAATTGAGAGCCCTGGCGCAATCTTTGATAAGCGGATACTGCTGTCCGAACAAACTGATGAAGGGGAGCCAGATGACCCCTATGAAGCTAGTTATACAACAGATCTGCTCTAGAGGGGGACATATCCTTCACATGTCTTCATGCTCCATACTCTTTTTCGTACACTACTCTTGACCCCGACTTGGTCGCGGGTCATAATTGAAGATATTCCACGGGCTCCGCCCATTATGATTACTCTGTCCCCTCGGGACTTTATTCCACAACCTCCTCTCGACCTAGAGAGGATGTATGATCTGATCTGGGACATATTGCTATATGATCCCCCTAATCCTCTAGCCTTGGTGCCGCTTCCTCCGTCTGATTCCCCTTCCATTTGTATTCACTCCTGCTTCATGTATAATTCCTCCGATATCCAAAAAAAAACGCCAACTTTACAACAAATTCTTCCCAAATCATTATCGAGGAAACATCTTACTTGTCCGATTACACCCCATCGCGCGGGTCCGTCGGTCAAGATTCTCTCCTAGATCTACTATGTCCCTCCCTACGGGAGGATTCCCCTGTATTTCCACTTGTATCCCAGGATTTTCATCATGCTTCATCTTCATTAGGTTATGATAGGCAGTTTAGTGAAGTTAGGGAGTCCAGTTTTAGGCAGGTTAGTCAGTTTAGGAAGTCTAGGAAGCCTAAGGGTAGGCAAATTCCAGAAAGATACCTCCAAGATTTGGCTGATAAATGTTCCTTTTGCTCTTTAATCCCTCAGCTTTTAGAAGATCCAATTCAGACGCCAGAAGATTGTACAGATGATGAGTCAGTCAATGATGGGTACGGGGTATATGAGTTAGTACATGAAAAGGACCCCATTGTTGAAGATGAGGAAGATGATGAGGACGCAGCTGAGGCGTATGCCAGTGGAGTGAAGAGATTTGATGAACCCTCAGCTGCCGTAGAAGAGCCCACCAAAGAAATAAACTTAGGGACTGAAGACGAACCTAAGGTTGTCCTCGTCAGTAAAAATCTTTCTGCAGAGGATGAGAAGGCAATGGTACAAGTGCTTAAGGATTATAAGGACACTTTCGCCTGGAGTTATGAGGATATGCCGGGGTTAGACTCATCTTTAGTTGAACACAGGTTAACATTAAAGGATGGAGCTAATCCGGTCAAGCAGAAATTAAGGCGATTCCACCCACAAATAGCTTTAAAGATGAAGGAAGAGGTCGACAAATTACACAAAGCCAAATTCATTAGAGTTGTCCTTTATCCACAATGGATGGCCAATATAGTCCCGGTTATGAAAAAGGACGGGAAGGTCAGAATTTGCATTGACTTCCGCGATCTGAACCGTGCATGTCCTAAAGATGATTTTCCATTGCCTCATATTGATGTACTCATCGATAACACTGCTGGCTATGAGACGTTATCGTTTATGGATGGATTTTCAGGATACAACCAGATTAAGCTGGCAGAAGAGGATCAAGAGAAGACTTCATTCACTACACCTTGGGGAACATATTGTTATGTCGTCATGCCATTTGGATTAAAGAACGCTGGAGCCACTTATCAAAGGGCTATGATGGCAATATTTCATGACATGATGCATATAGATCTGGAAGTGTATGTGGATGACTTATTAGTTAAGTCTAAAACGAAGGCTGAGCATGCCAAAGTTTTGGCAAGGGTATTAGAGAGATCGAGAGAGTATCAGTTAAAGATGAACCCCAAGAAATGTGTATTCGGGGTATCTTCAGGGAAATTGCTTGGATTCATTGTCAGCAAACGGGGAATTGAGATCGATCCCAATAAGGCGAAGGCTATCAGAGAAATGCCACCTCCCAAAAACTTGAAAGAGTTAAGAAGATTAATCGGGAGGTTACAATTTATTCGCCGTTTTGTCTCCCAGCACTCACAAAGGTGTAAGCCGTTTTACGAGCTTACCAAGCCATGAGTCAAATTCAATTGGGACGATAAGTGTCAGGAGGCATTTGATAGATTAAAGGACTATTTGGCAAGTCCTCCTGTTTTGAGACCACCATCTCCAGGCAAACCATTGAAACTTTATATTTCTGTCCTGGATGATGCAGTGGGGGCTGTCCTAGCACAAGAGGATGAAGAAGGAAAAGAGAGGGCAGCCTACTATCTCTCTAAACTTCTCAACCCCGCTGAACAGAGATATACGGCGATGGAGAAAACATGTGCAGCATTAGTTTGGGTTGTTCAGAAATTGAAGCATTATTTTCTGGCCCATGAAGTCCATCTCATCGCTAGGATGAATCCGATCAAATTCCTTCTGGAGAAATATGTTCTTACTGATAGGTTAGCGCGATGGCAAAGCTTTCTATCTCAATTCGATATCATTTACATTCAACAGAAAGCGATCAAGGGCTATGCCATAGCAGAACATCTCGCTCATCATCCCCTTCCTCGATTTGATCCAGTGCGATCAGAGTTTCCGGATGAGGAACTGATGTCCGTAAATCAAATCAGAGATGATATGTGGACTCTGCATTTTGACGGAGCTCTGAATTCTCATGGAAAGGGGATCGGAATCGTTCTGTTATCACCTGAAGGTGTCACCATTCCACAAGCCTTTCAGCTTGACTTTCCAGTCACCAACAACATAGCTAAATACGAGGCACTTCTTGCTGGCCTCGAGGCTGCTCATTTCCATGGTGCAACCAAACTCAGGATTGTAGGTGATAGCCAATTAATTCTTCGCCAAGTGCTGACCAAGTATCGAACTCTTGATCCCAAGCTCAAGCCATATCAAGAACTTACTTCTGCTTATTCAAAGCTTTTCACAAAGTTGATCTTTGTCCATGTCCCTAGAAATCAAAACATCTTAGCTGACGCTCTAACTTCACTTGCATCTTCTCTCGATTTTCCTATCAGCAAGCAATCTGAATCAATCATAGTTCATAGGCGTCTTTCACCCGCCGTGAAAGATCCTTCATTTCTTAGAACTAAGGAGAAGTTGCTGAAGAAATTCAAAGATGGAAGTATTGTGGAGAAAAGAGAAATCATGTTGATGGAGCTGTTAGAAGAGATGGATGATGAACAGAAGCCATGGTATTATGAAATTGCAAAATATTGTGAAGATCAATCGTATCCTGAAGAAGCTACAACTGAGGAAAAAAGAGCTATCAGGAGAGTTGCTCGACGATACACCCTAGTTGGGGGAGCACTATACAAGAGAGGTTTTGATGGAGTTCTTCTGAGATGTTTAGACGAAGATGAGTTTTGGAAAGTTATGGAAGGAGCTCATAGTGGAGTTTGTGGTGGCCATGTCAATGGACAGATGCTAGCAAAGAAGATCCTTAGACAAGGATTTTATTGGCCAACCATGGAAGAAGACTGTGTAGGATATGTCCGTAGGTGTGCTAAGTGTCAACTTCACGCCGACAAAATTCATTCTCATGCATCTTCACTCCATCCTGTTTCCTCCCCATGGCCTTTCTCCATGTGGGCTTTCGACATTATTGGACCTCTTGGTAATCCAGATTCCGGCATCAAGCAAAAATCTTTCATTCTCACGGCAACGGAATACTTCACCAAGTGGGCAGAAGCTTAAGCATACGTGGAGATCAAAGCATCAACCGTCTGCAAATTCATCATGAAGAACATCATCACAAGATTCGGAATTCCAAGTACCATCGTCACCGACAACGGACCGCAGTTCGTGTCACAGGAATTGAAGGACCTCTGCAACAGGTACAAAATTGCATTGCATCATTCATCTCCTTATTATCCGCAAGGCAATGGCCAAGCAGAGGCAACTAATAAGACTTTGATAAAAATTATCAAAAAGACGTGTAAATCTAACAAATTCGCAGACTGGCCAGAAAAATTGGTTGAGGCTCTATGGGCCTACCGAACTTCAATCCGCACGCCTACTGGGCAAACTCCTTATTCCTTAACATTTGGAATGGAGGCGGTAGTTCCATATGAGATCCTTATACCGTCATTAAGAGTACAATTGAACAAGGAATTCTCCATTGATGAACATCGTTCAGCACTTCTTGCTCAATTGGAACTTTTAGACGAGAAAAGATGGTCAGCTGCTAATCATGCAAAAGCTTATCAAAACAGATTAACACGTTTTTATCAAAAGAAAGTCATTGAACGAAAGTTCAAAGTCGGTGAAATGGTCGTTAAAAGAATTTTTGTAAAACCTGGTGGTCCGCGTTCTAAGCTCCAACCCAATTGGGAAGGACCTTATGTTGTATCACACGCTTCTCCTGGTAATGCTTATCGTCTTGTTAATGCAGAAGGAGAAGAGCTAAATCATCCCTGGAATGGTTTACATCTTAAGAAATACTACCCTTAGGTTAAAGAGTCGATCAGTATGGTACAAAGACCAGTGGAATCAGAAAATTTATAAACTCAAATTTCTTTGTTAGTCTGAATAATTTAACTTCAAACCCATTACTGCACACACTGACACGTTTGATTCGTGAGTAACAAGAGATGCCAAGTCCTAAAGAATATCAAAAGCTTGACTAAGAGTGTAAAGTACAAATCATTCCTTTTAAATAAAATTCTGTTTTACACTCGGCCCATGATGTCGGAACGAGGCTTAGAATAGACTACCAAGAATACCCGCCATCTTAGTAGGAGGCCGTCATAAAAAAATGGGGGAGATCCGTTCCAAAGCAAAGCAAAGAAAGAAAAGAATAGAAAAAAAAAAAGGGAAAGGCAAAATTCAAAATCAAAAGGCCAATACACTACAAACGTCACATCAAGGCCATAAAATGAAACAAAAGGGAACGCAAGGTCGATAAATACCCCGGAAAGGAAATGACCGAACCCCAACATATATTAGGGTTGGAAAGGAACATCTTTTTAAGTCTCCGGAACTTTCTCATGGGCTTTCTAAATCTATTCTTCTTTTCTTTCTAAAGAGGTGTACTTCAAGCTTAAGGAATGGCTTAGATTGACTAAGGATCAAATCATCAAATGGGATCACGAATGGAAACACAAGTTCAAACACGATGGGTTTTAAGTTAAGTTGTTAAAGAACAATTTGGAAATTAAGTTAATAAATGAATATGATCTTTTGATCTAAGTACCATACTGGTCTTTTAGTTAAAAATTCAAAAAAAATGTATATGTCAAAAATATCAAAAAAAAATGTATATGTCAAAAATTCAAAAAAATGTATATATGTCAAAAATTCAAAAAAAATGTATATGTCAAAATTCAAAAAAATTTGCATAGTCAAAATTCAAAAAAATTGCATATGTCAAAATCCAAAATTCAAAAAAATGTACATTTTTCAAAATTTAAAATTCAAAAAAAGAATACATATTTCAAAACCCAAATAAAAATGAATATTTTAAAACCACAAAAACATTTCAATTAGCATTTGCTTGTGGCATTTAATATGTTTCATTCCTTTTATTTTCAGTAAGCATATGTTTGCTTGCATGTTGCATTTTGCTTAAGTCTGATTATTCTTATTACCTTTGTTAATAAAGGCTATGCCCCTTGACTATTTATTCGAGGAAAAGATTGATTGACCATTTGTTTGGTCAGGCAAGGGGCTAAGCCTAAATAGATACTTAACCTATTTGCTAAGTGTTGTACAGATAAGCACAGGAACACGAGATTGGAGCCCAAAAGTTTCATCTATATCATCAAAAGTGTTTTGTACATGATACATGGAAAGAAAAGAAGTACATAAGCCCTCAAGGCTGGCTCTCCCCTCCGCCCTCATCTAACTGGCTCTGGGCCTCGTCAGGTGCGTCTGGAGCTGGTCCTCGGCTGGGAGGTGGAGGTGGCCCCATCGTGCTCGGCCCCGCCTGGCCAGAAGACACGGCAGCGCTAGCGGTAAAAGCGCTCGTCAAACCGCGCTCCTGCGCACGCTGTCGAGCACGCCTATACCTCTCCTCCACACTCCGGCGCTCGTGCTCTGCGATGCCCAGCTGGACCCGAAGAGCGGATATCTCAGTATCCATCCTCTGCCGCTCCTGCCGCTCCCGCTCCCGCTCCTCGTTGATGACCTCCAGGCGAGTCTGGAGGCGCGCAAGATCTCCAACCGAAAGTCGGGCCACCTGCTCCTCTAAAGCTCGGATCCGCTCTGCATCAGCCTCGGCACGAGTCGCTGTAGCATAGGCATCCGCTTCAGCCCTCTGAAGGGCTTCTTGGAGCTCAGCAACCTGCAGAAGAAGATCTTGTTAGTTCAAGACAATCAAGTAAGTCAAGTCAAATTCAAAAATCAAAACTTACCCGAGCAGCACGGTCCTCCTCCGCAAGAGAAGCCCGGTGGATGGCAGAAGCGAGCTGACTCTGGAGGTCAGCCAAGGCAGCATCATGTGCGGCGAAGGATGATGAAGAAGAAGCTCCATAAATAGGGGGAGCCGCCTGGGTGTAGACGGCTCGCTGCACCAAAAGAACACTGTCAGTGGTTAATCGCCAAAACAAATAATTAATTAAAACATGCATTCATATTCATTCATACATACCAGATCGAAGAGCTCTTTCTGGACCTGTTCGAGCTGGGCCTCAGCATCATGTAGTCGGGCCCGGAGGTCGATGATGACCGCATCACGAGCATCCTGCAAATCACATATACATACATTCATTCACCAACATAAATCAAGATAATAATAAAATTAAAGACGCATGAATGCATACTTACATCGAGTGGTCGGAGGAGCCGCAGCTAGTCGGCGTAATGGACCCGGTACTGCTGGAGGTAGCCCTCGCTACTCTCCGCACGGGACTCCACTCTGATGCCCCGACGGTGCCAGTCCTCGTACTGCTCCGGGAACTTGGCACGCCAGTCGGTGAGGGATTGCTTGCCCCTCATGCTCCTCCCAACACCCTCCGGGACTTCTTCATCTATCCATTCCTGATGAAGACCCAGCGTCCTCATCACGAGCCGGAGACGGAGGGGCTCGATCTCGTTGAGGCAATGCACCCACATCTGCCTCCCAAATCGCCTCCTGCCAGCCGTCACCCATGGCTGACCTTCCTCGTTCATGCCCAGATATGGGCGCCAGATCACCTGCATATAGGTTAGATGCATTCATAAATAAATTGCACTTAAGGAATAAAGAATTGCATTTAATAAAAATTTTTGAACAAGTTAAAAACTTACCAATAGCTCTGGATAATCTAGAAACTGACGGCGGAGGGCCGTCAGCTGATGGTGCTGCGGAGCTGTGTCCACAATTGGCTGCCAACGGCAGGCCAAGGGGACGGCATCTGGACGAACAATCCTCGCTCTGCCGAGCGAGAAATAATGGTAGCTCCACACCTGCATGCATAAACATATAAGTTAGAAAAAGCATCATATCATATTGCATATCATGAATAAATAATAAAACATTTAATACCTGGAGGAACGGCGAGAAGCCGCTGGCAGTAGTCTCGCGGTCCGGAGTGACCGCGGATAGATCTGCAAACAGGTGGGCCAGGAGGGCCGCACCCCAAGCGTATTCCCCTAAGCTATCTAGATCATCTAACAGATACAAAAATCTATAGTGGATATGGTCGCCCTTCGTACCGAAGAGCAACCGACCGAAGAAAAAGACAAGAAAGACCCTAAGCTGTCGGTCTACCTCCTCTACCTGGCTAAGGTCCCTACAGTAGATGGCAGAGGACGACTCTGCTAGCCTGTCCCTAAACTCCTCCCGGGTCTCGTCAGACCGACGCCGGGGCTCGTCTAGACCTAGGGCAGCCTCTACTTCTACCCTGGGGACCATCCTGGATTCTCTGCCCATGCTAGACACCTCTATCCCTAACAAGGCCTCTGCCAATCCTCGATAGTCGGGGTAAGTCACCCCACTCACCGGTCGGCCCTCTACCCGGAGGCCGGTGATCCTGGCCACATCCTCTAGGGTGGGGACCATATGTCCCCACGGCATTAGGAAAGCCCGGCTTTCCGCATGCCAACGCTCCCTGAGCGCCTGCAACAAGACTAGATCGAGCCAAAATGGCTCGATGTCTAGTATCTCACCGAACCCCATCCGGCGCAGGCGCACCTTTTGGAAATCCGGGAGCCCTCTATAAGCCCCTATAACTAGGTCCCAAGAGATCCTAGCCCTCATCACTCCCTGCAAATAAAAAAAAAACAACAAAAAAAAAAAATAGGGTCAGTAATTAATAAAAACAGGAAAATTCACTTTCTGTTTTGAAAGGCGTCAGCATACACAGACGTGTTTTAAAACACATCCACATACCCTGACGCAATTCAAACCTATTTTCTACCTATTTTAAAAAATTCGAAATTTGGATTGAAAGACGTCAACCAAGGGCGACGCCTTTTGAAAGGCGTCACCTGGTCTGGACGCCTTTCAAGTCCAGATTTCGGGTTCTTAAAAGAACCCCTTTCTTCCCCTCTTTTCTCACCCCATTCAAACCATAGAAGACTCACCGTGTGGAGGTCGCCCTCCTCTTCCTCTTCCACCGCCATGGGCGCCGGTGGAGGGAACTCCTCCTCCAAGAAGGCCGCCGCCTCGGCTAACGCCGCCGGCACCTCCTCGGGAGCTTCTTCTTCTTGCCTCCGCCTCCTCTTGGCCAAGGCCTTCTTCTTCCTTGATCCTTCACCGTGTTCCATAGCTCTAGAGAGGGAGTTTTTGAGGGAGAGATCACCGGAGAGATCGCCGGAGCTCGGTGGAAGGAGAGGAAATTTTTGAGAAAGTGAGGAAGAAAGGAAGGCCTTCGCGGGTCTGTAACGAAAAGGGTGAAAGGCGTCGACTCAGGAAGACGCGTTTTAAGGCGCATAAGTTGAGGCGGCAAAGGACAGCTGTTTGAATTGGTTGAAACACGTCCACTTATATGGACGCGTTTCAGGTTCTGTTCAGAGCCGTACACAGGAAAATCATGAAAGGCGTCTTGACTACTGGACGCATTTTAGGGAATTAATCATGGAATTAATGGCAGAATCCTGGGAAAAGTAGGAGAGAGAGTTGAAAGGCGTCTACACAAGTAGACGCGTTTTAAGCTTAAATCGGATTTTTGAGGATTAAATTGAATTTCTGGAAAATAATTTTAGTTTGAAAGGCGTCTTTCTGAGTGGACGCATTTTACATTTTACAGAACCCGAATTGTTGAATTTTCAGGAAAAATCAGGTTTTTACTTAAGGAAAAATCGTGTGCACATCACAGAAAGTTGGGGAAAGATTCTAAGACATGAAGAATCGTTCTTTATTCAATGGAATCAATTTTTATTACATCAAAATCAAAAAGAGAAAAAGGACATTCAAGGGAGAATATCATGAAGATTTTTAAGATAAGAAAATTTCAATCCTTTATCTCTGTCTTTAGAGGATCTTACACAATAACTAAAGCCAAGGTTCCATAGAGTAATGATGATTTGTATGGCTTCATAATCTTCATCGGACTCCAGGTCACGCTTCTTGATTGGAAGTGTGGGAGAGAATTCAGGGAACTCGCGACGAGCCAAGCTAAGTTGAGTAAGGCACCGGTGTGGATTGTACAACACAAACTCAGTGACTCCAATTAACTTGAGATCTGCTCCTGCTGTGCGGCGCACCCAAACTGGTTTTCCAACAAGAGCAAGCGGAGACGAGTCGAATATGTCGGATGTCATGAGTTTCAAATACTCTCTCCAATCGGCTCGGGTCTTGAGTTTTGGAACCTTGTTAACCATGTACTCATTGAACTTTACAATATTAGCAATGCAATGAATTGGACTATTCAAGAAGATCTGAGATGGATTCAGAGGCCTTTTCTTGCTATGTTCGAATTTGAAGTGAAGTTCAACCCACAAGGCAAAGAGTAGCATGCATCCATATGGAGGACGACCTACAGAAGCTGCAGAAAGTCCACTGTAGAGATATGCTAAGAGAGCAGTGCTAATGGATTTACCTTCGAAAATTGCGCAAATAGCACTAATTTGATCGTCTTCCAAGATGTTATCCTGTGCAGGAAAGAATAAGGCACCGGCAAGGCATGTAACGAGAGCTTTCGTTACATCCTCTGCCTCTGCCTCCCTTAAATCTTCAATTTCATAAAGAGTCCACTCGGCTAGTTTTGCGAGATTGATCCCCTTCTTCGTGAGGCATCCTTTAGCTTCTGAAGGACCCTTCATGATCGATGTCAATAACTGTTGACCGGTGATTCTCTCTTTTGTCAAGGCTATCTTGTCTCTGTTATCTCTGGTCTTCGGAAGACCTAATAGAAGTTCCGCCTCTTCTAGAAGGATTGTGCACTCGAAGTCTTGGAAGAAGAACGTATGAGTTTGGGGATGCCACCACTCGATCAAGGCGCCCATAGCCGCCCAGTCTACGTTCGCACTTTTGTAATTCTTAGCGAGCACTACAAGTCCTTGAAGATCCCACTTGGATATGAACACTTGCATAGAAAGTTTAACACTTTTTGCAAGTTTACGAATCCAAGGGAGAGACGTGAACTTTCTTGGGCCAGGAAACATGGGGTAATTCTGAAAGAAAGATAAAAAAGGAAGCATGATGAAGAGCATGATGGAAGAGCATGAAGAACATGAAAGAAAGATGATTGAACCTACTTGAAGATTGGGATTTCTTCCATTGAGATGATTCTCTATGTCTGCAAACTTCTCTAGAGACATCTTCATCTTCTTGTTTGAGGAATCCATCTCTCTTTTTCGAAATTCCTCCTTCTTGAAGCTTGGGAAGCTTGAAAATCTTGAAGAAACCTTGAAAATTTGGAAGAAAACTCTCCTTTGGATCTTTGGATTATGATAGGATTGCTTGGAAATAACCTAAGGGTGTTTATATAGGAGGAATTGCGATCCTAAGTAGACCTTTTCCGGATTGGAAAAGGGATGTGCATTGATAGAGTTGGAGTTCGGGTAGAGAACAACCAGAAACCTGTTTCTGTGAGTAAAAGGCGTCTAGGATACCTGACGCGTTTCAAAGTTAAATGGCGTCTGCGCGACACGACACGTTTTAGCAAATCTGCTATTTTCCCGAAATCCTGTGATTTTAATTGAATATTTGTTTGGAACTAATAATTTTGATTGCAGAAAATTCAAGAAAGCCTGAGCAAAGCTGGAAATATCAAGAAAATTCCATTGTGGAATTCAAGTCCCGACCGTGGCTAAAAAGACGGTTACCCTTGTACTATTCCATGTAATTACTTTGCATTTGTATTACTATATGTTAAATATTTATTAGAGTATATCAAGGACCTTGTGGTTTTGATGAAACTGGAATTTGAGTTCCCCTTCAACAAAAACAGTGATAATTCTTGAGGATTCTTAATCGCACGGATAAGCCGTTGGGTTGTTGATTAGTGGGGACGATGGTTCCGTTTTTGTAAAACGGTGCGTGGATAAACGAACTTCGGCTTAGCACTGAATTACAAGAATTGGTATCTTGACTCATTAATGACAATTTAACAATATTATCCTTGATTAATTTGTATTTTATTTGACTTTATATTTTTCTTTTAGCCCAGCATGCATCATGTAGGACTTTGAAATCATTGTGATAAGGATTAATTATTGATTAAGTTTCAGACCATTAATCAAATAACTCCAACATAATATGAAATATTCCATTCCGAATTGAGTATCTTGATTATCTTTGAGGTTCGCTTGAA
The DNA here is from genome assembly GCA_030544215.1 of Zantedeschia hybrid cultivar. Taxonomy (NCBI): domain Eukaryota; kingdom Viridiplantae; phylum Streptophyta; class Magnoliopsida; order Alismatales; family Araceae; genus Zantedeschia; species Zantedeschia hybrid cultivar. Next base: position 2,403,860 of record JARZZO010000015.1, read on the forward strand.
GATATCATTGGAATTCTATCCTTGATTGGATTCTTTATCCGATATTCTTGTTTTCTTTTAAAGATCCATCATGGCTGTAGCACGTCCACATTGGCTGGCAAACGCTCCCCATGATGAAACCTACAGTGTCTACGACCTGGGGTACTTCCCACTCCGAGGAGGTTGATCGACTTTATTTTATTTCCTTGTCTACCTCATCCAGACAGGATTAATTCCATTGATTTCCTTGAGCTATCTTCATTGATAATTTTGAGAAAAATTCCAATCATGTGATGTTAAGAGCGTGTCTCATCACACCTTGGCATCACCTTTTCAGTACATTCCATTCCATTTCACTCCCTTGCAAAGACAATGCCAAGGTGAGGCAGCTGTAGACACGCTAATTTTGACGTCATTTCGAGTAAATTTCATATCATACAATAATGCCTCAAAATGGTCTGATAATTAATCATTGATTGATTTTTATTAATCTTTTTAAGTGTCGGGTTTAACAGATGTGTTTAAGTTAATCAATTGAATTGGTTTTAATTCAATTTTGAGTTAAAATATGAAGAATTCTAAAAGACGTCGACCAAAGTGGACGCCATTTAGACTTTATTCTTATTTTAACGTTTAAATTTGAATTTTAATTAATTTATTAATTAACTAAAAGGCGTCTGTGAGGGTAGACGCGTTTTAAGTTTCCTAGGCTATTTTAACTTCTCTTCCGGATGTTTATCCTTATCTTAATTAGTGTAAAAGACGTCTACACAAGTGGACGCGTTTTACCTAATAAAGATAAAGATAAGTTTTTCCGGATATTTATCCTTATCTTAATTAATCTGAAAGGCGTCAGCCAAGGTGGACGCGTTTTAGATAATTACAGATAAAGATGAATTAATCAGTATTTATCTGTCGATTAAGATGGATAAATTCGGAGTTTTTCAAATGTTAATCTCGAACGTAAGAAATGCCTATAAATACCCTACATGTTGAAGAGTAAAAAAAGAAGAGAAGATAATTGAGTTGAGTTGAGCCATAGCGTTATAGCGAGTTGAAGATTGAAGCAACGTCGGAACGCCGGAGCGCTGCCATTTTCAGAAGTCGGCGTCCCTTTCAAGATCTTCATCCTTTCAAAGCTTCAACCGATTGAGCATAAGTTTTTCATTACTGCATTTGCATTTTTCATCTTCATTAGTTTCATTCTTCATATTCACTTCATGCAAACACACACCACAGCATAATCTTTCAAAAACCTACTTGATCTAATGGGTTTCAAAGGCATTAAAAAAGTAAGTTTGCTGTTTTAAATATGCTTAACATCATGATTAGTTCAGATATTGCTTCTACTTAAATTCTCATCATTGTTTCTTCGTTTTCTGTTTCTGTCTCTGTTTCTGCACTCAACAACAACGAGAGATTCAAAAGGGGGAAATCAAGCTCAAAGCCAGAAAGACTTCTGGACGATCCTCAACCTCAAATTCCACAGCAAGAACAAAGAAGTAAAGAAAGGGCTCTCTTTCTTCAGCCGGCTGAGGAAGGGGAACCAAGGACTCAATCTCCCGCGTTTGAAAGGTAGGCGATCATATCTCTTTTGAAACTTTTTAAGTTAAAAGTTTCTGGCGATCACTGCACTTTAGTTGCTGTTTTTAATAAGTTAGTTTACACTAAACAACATAGATATTTCATGTTAATCACACGGTCATTCTAAGCACCTACAATTACCTTCCGGGATCATGCGGTGTTGCTTGGCACCCAACTTGATCAGAAGTTCGACCGAATTTACATACGCTGTCAATTCGGTTAAGTAATTAGTTAATATATAGATATTAATTAATTACAATAAGTCAATAACTAGTTATTGGACTTAACAGGCTGAAAACCGGACTGGTAAATGGGCCTAGAGGGTCACACGCAATAAGATTCTCAGTCGGTGGTACATAAGTAGGATTTATATTAACTCGGGGACTTTTGTGAAAAGTCGCGCCGACTTAATATATATACACGCTGTTGAGAAACCCTGGGCCAAGCTCCAGGATTTCCCTTTGTTGGGATCGCTGTGTCGGGATCCGATCCTAAAACGCAGCGGAATAAAGAAGTTCGGGATCGGATCTGTCCCGTTTCGGACGTTAAAACTAAAACCGATGTAGATCGATTTACCTTGCGCGGATTCGAATCTGCGTCCGTTTTCCGGTTCCGTCAGAGCGATGCCGCAAGTCGCGCAGATGCCCGACCTCTAGCGGTATCCACGCGGTTCTCCTCGCGATGGATCGTCCTCGCTTCCTCGCTCGCTGCGGCGCTCGAAGATCCCGTCTGACTGCGCGTAATCCGCCGCGACATGCGGATTCATAATCCCCGTCGAACGGGAGGTGGAGCAGTTGGGAACGGCATGCCCAGAGGAGAGAGAAAGTGGGGAAGAACGAATGACGGCTAGGTCAGGGTTGCTGGCCCCGGACGTAGAATCCGTTCTTTTATAAGAAGTCAGTTTGCGGTTTTTCATAAAAACATAGACTTATCCGAAATCCTGTCGGAGTATCCATCGACTTGAAAACCATTTGCGTGTGACCCTCTAGGCCCAAATACCCGTCCAGTTAATAGCCCATTAAGTCCAGTAACCCTTTACTGACCCACTGAATTATTTAATATCCTTATATTCAATTAATCAGCCGAATTTAATGTCCAACAATAAATTCGGACGGACTGCCGATCACGTTGGATGCCAAGCAACATCGCGTGATCCTGGATGGCACTGGGGTTATCGCAACCCTCTATTGGAACCTTTCTGTCATCGGTTAGCGCGCGGATATAATCCTTCATCCGTACAATATTCCCGAATCGACCTAGGGCATGGTTTACTGTTAAACCCTATTTGGTCGATTCACTTGAATCAGATGCCGCTAATCTGAATCCGATAACTCCTTATCGATTACAGAGTCCGCCCTGGCCAGGGACTTTAAGCGCATCATTCCCGGAACATTCTCTCTCAAACAACCGAGAGCGGATGATCCCGTATTGAACACACAATTACCTTCGAGGGCATTTCCCTGAACCCGATCGCTTGACTTATTGATATCCCATGGTTAGGGATTCGTTCGTCAAGGTCAAAGCTCAGAAACCTACCAACAAGGTATCCTTGGAGTCTCAGGTCCAAGGATCATCCACGCAACCGTGACAATTGAATCGAGCTGGTTAACAGTGAGGTGATTACCATCCAGCGATTCATAGTCGGATCAGTTCAGTGAACTCATTCACCAATGAGCACCTATAGGTTCAGCATAGTGTCTCCACACAAGTGACTTATGGGATCAGTCACCCTCATCATATGAGCTGAAGTAACCTATACTAGTCTATCCGGATGTTCGATGTCCTATCTCAAACATCCTATGACTAGGAACAATTAAGAACATGTGTTTATAAGTCTTCGGTCCCGTAATTATGATCTCATCATAATCCAAAGACTATTGCACATGTTCATGGACTTCATCGTAATACGATAAACACAGATCGAATTAATTACACACAATGAATTATTGCCATTTATTAATAATCTGAATATGTACACAGTATCGGATTGGCTTTGAGACCATCTAATACTAACAATCTCCCACTTGGACTAAAGCCAATCACTTTTATACAGAATACCCATATTCTCTAAGTGACGCTCAAAAACATTTTGAGACAAAGGCTTTGTAAGTGGATCTGCTATGTTGTCGGCTGAGGGAACTCTTTCCACCACGACATCTCCTCGAGTTATAATCTCTCTGATCAGATGAAAGCGCCGCAGAATGTGCTTCGACTTCTGATGAGACCTCGGCTCTTTCGCTTGAGCAATCGCCCCATTGTTGTCACACAGCAGTGGGACGGGACCAGATATGCTTTCCACCACACCAAGATCGTCGATGAATTTCTTCATCCACACAGCTTCCTTGGCGGCTTTAGCAGCAGCAATATACTCGGCTTCCGTTGTCGAATCAGCAGTGGTTTCCTGCTTGGAACTTTTCCAACTCACTGCTCCCCCGTTAAGTGTGAAAATAAAACCTGATGTTGACTTGCTGTCGTCAGGATCAGACTGAAAACTCGAGTCAGTATATCCTTGCAGCTTTAAGTCTCCTCCTCCATAGACTAGAAATAGATCCTTAGTCCTTCTCAAGTACTTAAGAATGCATTTCACAGCCTTCCAATGTTCATCACCTGGATCTGCCTGATGTCTGCTCGTAACACTTAGAGCATATGCTACATCAGGTCTGGTACATAGCATGGCATACATGATGGACCCTATGGCAGAAGCATAGGGGACTTTATCCATCACTGCCCTCTCTTCAGGTGTCTTGGGAGACTGACCTTTAGAGAGTGAAATTCCATGTCTCATCGGTATGAGACCTCTCTTGGAATTTTCCATGCCAAACCTTTTGACAATGGTTTCTATGTACATGGATTGGGTTAAAGCCAGCATCTTCTTTGATCTATCTCTATAGATCCGTATTCCTAATACGTAAGATGCTTCTCCCAAATCCTTCATGGAGAAGTTCTTTGACAGCCATATCTTTACTGATGACATCATTCCTACATCATTCCCAATGAGTAAGATGTCGTCAACGTAAAGAACCAGAAATGTGATTGCGCTCCCACTGTTTTTCTTGTATACACAGGGCTCATCTTCATTCTTAATGAAGCCATAAGATTTGATTGCCTCATCAAATCTTATGTTCCAACTTCGGGATGCTTGCTTCAGTCCATAAATGGACCTCTGCAACTTGCATACCATGTCTGGAGATTCTTTGGATGTGAATCCTTCTGGTTGTATCATATACACCTCCTCCTCAAGGTTTCCATTGAGGAAGGCAGTCTTCACATCCATCTGCCATATTTCATAATCATGGTATGCAGCAATGGCAAAAAGAATTCTGATGGACTTAATCATAGCAACGAGTGAAAAAGTTTCGTCATAGTCAACACCTTGTCTTTGACGATAGCATTTTGCCACTAATCTTGCCTTATAAGTCTCAATACGTCCATCTGCACCGATCTTTCTTTTAAAGATCCATTTGCAGCCGATAGGTACTATACTATCGGGTAAATCTACCAAGTTCCAAACTTGGTTGATGTACATGGACTGTATTTCAGAATTCATGGCTTCCCGCCATTTTCCGGCCTCTGGACTTTCAATGGCCTCCTGGTAAGTCTTAGGATCATCATCCTCATTATAGAATATCCTTGAACCATCCAAATTAATATGTCCCACATATCTTTCTGGTGGTTTAGGTACTCTTTCAGACCTACGAGGTTCCTGTGTATCATTTTGAACAGGTTCAGAAACTGACGGTTCATCTGATGAACCGTTGCCAGTTTGTGGGTCTGGAACTTCTTCCAGAATTACTTTACTCCTACTGTCCTTCTGGAGAATATAATCTTCTTCCAGAAATACAGCTCTCCTGACCACAAACACCTTTTGTTCGCCAGGATGATAGAAGTAATATCCATAAGTTTCCTTTGGATATCCCACAAATCTGCATTTGTCAGTTCTGGATTCCAGCTTATCTGCGTCATGTCTTTTAACATGAACAGGACATCCCCAGACTTTAACATGTTTAAGGTCTGGTTTCCTTCCATTCCATATCTCATATGGAGTGGTCTCAACAGATTTACTGGGTACCTTGTTCAGGATATACATAGCCGAGCTAAGTGCATATTCCCATAAGGACACTGGTAATTTGGACATGCTCATCATAGATCGCACCATTTCCATTAATGTGCGATTTCTCCTTTCTGATACACCATTCATCTGAGGTGTATAAGGAGGTGTAAGCTGAGAAAGGATACCATTATCCTTTAAGTATTTAATGAACTCAGTACTCAAGTATTCACCACCCCGATCAGATCGGATGGTTTTTATACTTTTTCATGTTTGTTTTTCTACTTCATTCTTAAATTCTCTGAATTTCTCAAAGGCTTCAGATTTATACTTCAATAAGTATACATATCAAAACCTTGAGTAATCATCAGTGAATGTAATGAAGTATGAGAAACCACCAATGGCTTGGGTTGACATAGGACCACATACATCTGAATGTATGAGTTCTAATATGCCTGTGGCTCGTTCTCCAGTTCCACTAAATGGAGACTTAGCCATTTTACCCATTAAACATGACTCACAGGTTGCATATGATTCATAATCAAATGGATCCAAATATCCATCTTTATGCAACCTTTGGAGTCTGTTTTCGCCAATGTGTCCTAGCCTACAATGCCACAAGTAGGCTTTGTTCATTTCATACTTACTTCTCTTAATCGAAGAACCGATATGTAAATTATCATGAGACACATTCAATAGATACAATCTATTGGACAAAATAGCATAAGCTATTAATTTATTTCTAAAATAAATTGAACAACTATTGTTCTCAAAATTTAAATTGTATCCAATTCTATCCAAACATGAAATAGAAATGATGTTCCTTATTATGCTAGGTACATAATAACATTCATCTAATATAAATGTGTCTCCGGATGATAGCTTGAGCTTCACTGTCCCCACAGCGATCGCCGCAACTCTTGCGCCGTTACCTAGTCTCAGCTCCACCTCGCCGGTCCTCAGCTTACGCCTTCTTGTCAGTGCCTGCACAGAATTGCAGATATGAGATACACATCCAGTATATAATACCCATGATGTATAATCTCTTATTGACAAGTTTATATCTATCATATAGATACCTGAAGCGTCCTGTGGCTTCTAGAGGTGTGTAGCCACCTTGGCGGTGTATGTAAGGATCGAGACTTTCGGATCCGGTATTCGGGGTCGGACCCTGTAGCTCTGGCCCTAGTGGGGGCTGAGAATCTGTGACGATTCGCGTCAGGACCTCGAGACGCGTTTTTGAACGGCGTCCACCTTCGCAGACACGTTTTAGGTTCTGCCACGTGGGCTGGCTTTGGGCCGCGAGAGTACGGCCCTGTCGTGTCGTCTGAACGGCGTCCGCATGGGACGACGCCTTTCAGACTGCGACTCTGGGATTGTCAGAGTACGGCCCTGACATGTCTCCTGAACGGCGTCTGTGTAGGACGACGCGTTTCAGACGCTTGTCAGAGCGGCCGTCACATCACCTGATAGGCGTCCGTCTATGTCGACGCGTTTTAGCCGGTCTTTGGTTAACCCCGCTGTGAGTGCTTAGAATGACCGTGTGATTATCATGAAAAATCTAGGTTATTTAGTGTAAAATAAACCTATTAAAAACAGCAACTAAGTGCAGTGATCGCCAGAAACTTTTAACTAAAAAGTTCCAAAAGAAGTATGATCGCCTACATGTTTAAACGCGGAAGATATGGAGTCCTTGGTTCCCCTTCCTCAGCCGGCTGAAGAAAGAGAGCCCTTCTTTGCTTTTTGTTCTTGCTGTTGAATTTAAAGTTTGAGGTTGAGGTTGAGGTTGAGGATCGTCCAGAAATCCCTTTTGACTTGTGCTTGATTTGCTCCTTTTGATTCTCTCGTTGTTGTTGAGTGCAGTAGGAATAGAAAGAAAAGAGATAAAGAAACAATGATGAGAATTTTAAGCAAGAGCAGTATCTATTCTAATCATGATGCTAAGCATGCAATTAAACAGCAAACTTACTTGTTTAGTGGCTTTTGAAACCCCTTAATCAAGTAGATTTTAAAGAGAATGAATGTGTTGTGTGTGTTTGCATGAAGTGAATGATGAAGAATGTAGAACTAAATGAAATTAATGCAGAAATGAAAAACTTATGCCCAATTGTTGAATTATTGAGTGGATGAAGACTCTTGAAAGGACGCCGACTTCTGGAAACAGCGCTTCAGCGTTCCGACGTTGTTGCTTTGATCTTCAATTCGCTATCGCTCCAGTAATTCAACTCAAGATTATGCTCTCTCTCTTTTAACTCTTCAACATGTAAGGTATTTATAGACTTCTTCTGCGTCCGTGATTAACATAGAAAAACTTCGGATTTATCCATCTTAACCAACAGATAAATACAGATTAATTCATCTTTATCTGTAATTATCTAAAACGCGTCCACATTGACTGACGCCTTTCAGATTAATTAAGATAAGGATAAACATCCGGTAAAACTTATCTTTATCTTTATCAGCTAAAACGCGTCTACATGTGTAGACGTCTTTTACACTAATTAAGATAAGGATAAGCATCCGGAAGAGAAGTAGAAATAGCCTAGAAAACCTAAAACGCGTCAACTCTCACAGACGCCTTTTAGCTAATTAATCAATTGATTAAAATTCAAATTTAAACGTTAAAATAAGAATAAACTCTAAATGGCGTGCACATGGGTTGATGTCTTTTAGACTTCTACATATTTTAACTGAAATTTGAGTTAAAATCAATTTAATTGATTAACTTAAACATGTCTGTTAAATTCGACACTTAAAAAGATCAATAAAAATTAATCGATGATTAAATATCAGACCATTCTGAGGCATTATTATATGATATGAAATTTAATCGAAATGACGTCAAAATTAGCGTGTCTACAGCTGCCTCACCTTGGCATCATCTTTGCAAGGGAGTGAAATGGAATTGAATGTACTGAAAAGGTGATGCCAAGGTGTGATGAGACACGCTCTTAACATCACATGATTTGAATTTTTCTCAAAATCATCAATGAAGATAGCTCAAGGAGATCAATGGAATCAATCATGTCTAGATGAGGTAGACAAGGAAATAAGATAAAGTCGATCAACCTCCTCGGAGTGGGAAGTACCCCAGGTCATAGACACTGCAGGTTTCATCATGGGGAGCGTTTGCCAGCCAATGTGGACGTGCTGTAGCCATGATGGATCTTAAAAACAAGAAATATTGGATAAAGAATCCAAGAAAGGATAGAATTCTAAGAATATCTTCAAGCGAACCTCAAAGATAATCAAGATACTCAATTCAGAACGGAATATTTCATATCATGTTTAAGTTATTTTGATTTAATGGTCTGAAACTTAATCAATAATTAATCCTTATCACAATGATTTCAAAGTCCTACATGATGCATGCTGGGCTAAAAGAAAAATATAAAGTCAAATAAAATATAAATTAATCAAGGATAATATTGTTAAATTGTCATTAATGAGTCAAGATACCAATTCTTGTAATTCAGTGCTAAGCCGAAGCTTGTTTATCCACGCACCGTTTCACAAAAGTGGAACCATCGTTCTCACTAATTAATAATTCAGCGGCCTATCCGTGCGATTAAGAATTCTCTGGAATTATCACTGTTTTTGTTGAAGGGGAACTCAAATTCCAGTTTCATCAAAACCACAAGGTCCTTGATATACTCTAATAAATACTTATCATATAGTAATGCAAATGCAAAATAATTACATGAAAGAATACAAGGGTAGAAATAACCGTCTTTTTAGTCACGGTCAGGACTTCATAAATTCCACAGTGGGATCTTCTTGATATTTCCAGTTTTACTCAGGTTTTCTTGAATTTCCTGCAATCAAAATCATTAGTAATTCCAAATATTCAATTTAAGTATCAAAAACCACATAATTTTGGATAAATCACAGAATTATTGAAACGCGTCGTGTCGCGAAGACGCCATTCAGTGTTGAAACGCGGCAGTGCTCCTCGACGCCTTTCACCCACAAAAACAGGTTCTGGTTGTTTTCAAACCGAATTCCAACTCTCTTCAGGCCTTGTGTCCTGTATATGACTTGAACAAACAGGTTAAGCATCTATTCAGGCTTAGCCCCTTACCTGGTTAAGTAACCGACTACTTGATCCTATCCTTGGTAGAAGGGTCAAGGGGCATAGCCTTTATTAACAAAGGTAATGAGAATAATCAAACTTAAGCAAAATGCAACATACAAGCAAACAGATACTCACTGAAAATAAAAGGAATGAAACACACTAAATGCCACAAGCAAATGCTAATTGAAATATTTTTTTGATGTTTTGAAATATTCATTTTTGTTTGGGTTTTGAAATATATATATATTTTTTATTTTGACATATGTATATTTTTTTTGAATTTTGGACTATGTATTTTTTTGGATTTTGGACATATGTATTTATATATATATATATATATATATATATTTTTGAATTTTGACATATGTATTTTTTTTGAATTTTGACATATGTATTTTTTTTTTAATTTTGACATATGTATTTTTTTTTTGAATTTTGACTAAAAGACCAGCATGGTACTTAGATCAAAAGATCATATTCATTTATTAACTTAATTTCCAAATTGTTCTTTGACAATTTAACTTAAACCCATCGTGTTTGAACTTGTGTTTCCATTCGTGATCCCATTTGATGATTTGACCCTTAGTCAATCTAAGCCATTCCTTAAGTTTGGAGTACGCCCCTTTAGGAAGAAAGGAAGAATAAGTTTAGAAAGCTCATGAGAAGGTTCCGGAGACTTAAAAAGATGTTCCTTTCCTACCCTGATATCCGTTGGAGTTCAGTCATTTCTTTCCGGGGTATTTATCGACCTTGCGTTCTCTTTCGTTTCATTTCATGGCCTTGATGTAACGTTTGTAATGTAATGGCCTTTTTTATTTGACATTTAGATTTTGCCTTTTGCTTTTGCTTTTCTATGTTTTTTTTCTTTTTTTTTCGGAACGGATCTCCCCCGTTTTTTTTATGACGGCCTCCTACTAAGATGGTGGGTATTCTTGGGAGTCTATTCTAAGCCTCGTTCCAACATCATGGGCCGAGTGTAAAACAGAATTTTGCTTTTAAAATGAATGATTTGTACTTTACACTTTTAGTCAAGCTTTTGATATTCTTCAGGACTTGGCATCTCTTGTTACTCACGAACCAAACGTGTCAGTGTGTGTAGTAATGGGTTTGAAATTAAGTTATCCAGACTAATTGAAAATTTTGAGTTTATAAACTTTCTGATTCCACTGGTCTTTGTACCATATTGATCGACTCTTTAACCTAAGGGTAGTATTTCTTAAGATGTAAAGTATTACCAGGAAAAGCGTGCGATACAACATAAGGTCCTTCCCAGTTGGGTTGGAGCTTAGAACGCGGACCACCAGGTTTTACAAAAATTCTTTTAACGACCATTTCACTGACTTTGAACTTACGTTCAATGACTTTCTTTTGATAAAAACGTGCTAGTCTATTTTGATAAACTTTTGCATGATTAGCAGCTGACCACCTTTTCTCATCTAAAAGTTCCAATTGAGCAAGAAGTGCTGAACGATGTTCATCAATGGAAAATTCCTTGTTCAATTGTACTCTTAGCGACGGTATAAGGATCTCGTATGGAACTACCGCCTCCATTCCAAACGTTAGGGAATAAGGAGTTTGCCCAGTGGGCGTGCGGATTGAAGTTCGGTAGGCCCATAGAGCCTCAACCAATTTTTCTGGCCAATCTGCGAATTTGTTAGATTTGCACGTCTTTTTGATGATTTTTATCAAAGTCTTATTTGTTGCCTCTGCTTGGCCATTGCCTTGCGGATAATAAGGAGATAAATGATGCAATGCAATTCTATACCTGTTGCAGAGGTCCTTCAATTCTTGTGACACGAACTGCGGTCCGTTGTCGGTGACGATGGTACTTGGAATTCCGAATCTTGTGATGATGTTCTTCATGATGAACTTGCAGACGGTTGATGCTTTGACTTCCGTGTACGCTTCAGCTTCTGCCTACTTGGTGAAGTATTCCGTTGCCGTGAGAATGAAAGATTTTTGCTTGATGCCTGAATCTGGGTTACCAAGAGGTCCAATAATATCGAAAGCCCACATGGAGAAAGGCCATGGGGAAGAAACAGGATGGAGTGAAGATGTAGGAGAATGAATTTTGTCGGCGTGAAGTTGACACTTGGCACACCTACGGACATATCCTACACAATCTTCTTCCATGGTTGGCCAATAAAATCCTTGTCTAAGGATTTTCTTTGCTAGCATCTGTCCATTAACATGGCCACCACAAACTCCACTATGAGCTCCTTCCATAACCTTCCAAAGCTCATCCTTGTCTAGACATCTCAGAAGAACTCCATCAAAACCTCTCTTATATAATGCTCCTCCAACTAAGATGTATCGTTGAGCAACTCTCATGATAGCCCTTTTCTCCTCAGTTGTAGCTTCCTCAGGATACGATTGATCTTCACAATATTTTGCAATTTCATAATACCATGGCTTCTGTTCCTCATCCATCTCTTCTAACAGCTCCATCAACATGATTTCTCTTTTCTCCACAATACTCCCATCTCTGAATTTCTTCAGCAATTTCTCCTTAGTTCTAAGAAATGAAGGGTCTTTCACGGCAGGTGAAAGACGCCTATGAACTATGATTGATTCAGATTGCTTGCTGATCGGAAAATTAAGGGAAGATGCAAGTGAAGCTAGAGCGTCAGCTATGATGTTTTGATTTCTAGGGACATGGACAAAGATCAATTTTGTGAAAAGCTTTGAGTATGCAGAAGTAAGTTCTTGATAAGGCTTGAGCTTATGATCAAGAGTTCGATACTTGGTCAGCACTTGGCGAAGAATTAGTTGGCTATCACCCACAATCCTAAGTTTAGTGGCACCATGAAAATGAGCAGCCTCGAGGCCAGCAAGAAGTGCTTCGTATTCAGCTATGTTGTTGGTGACTGGAAAATCAAGCTGAAAGGCTTGGGGAATAGTGACACCTTCATGTGATAACAGAACGATTCCAATACCCTTTCCATGAGAATTCAGAGCTCCGTCAAAATGCAGAGTCCACATATCATCTCTGATTTGATTTACGGACATCAGTTCCTCATCCGGAAACTCTGATCGCACTGGATCAAATCGAGGAAGGGGATGATGAGCGAGATGTTCTACTATGGCATAGCCTTTGATCGCTTTCTGCTGAATGTAAATGATATCGAATTGAGATAGAAAGCTTTGTCATCGCGCTAACCTATCAGTAAGAACAGATTTCTCCAGAAGGAATTTGATCGGATTCATCCTAGCGATGAGGTGGACTTCATGGGCTAGAAAATAATGCTTCAATTTCTGAACAACCCAAACTAATGCTGCACATGTTTTCTCCATCGCCGTGTATCTCTGTTCAGCGGGGTTGAGAAGTTTAGAGAGATAGTAAGCTGCCCTCTCCTTTCCTTCTTCATCCTCTTGTGCTAGGACAGCCCCCACTGCGTCATCTAGGACTGAAATATAAAGTATCAATGGTTTGCCTGGAGATGGTGGTCTCAAAACAGGAGGACTTGCCAAATAGTCCTTTAATCCATCAAATGCCTCCTGACACTTATCGTCCCAATTGAATTTGACTCCTGGCTTGGTAAGCTCATAGAACGGCTTACACCTTTGTGAGTGCTGGGAGACAAAACGGTGAATAAATTGCAACCTCCCAATTAATCCTCTTAATTCTTTCAAGTTTTTGGGAGGTGGCATTTCTCTGATAGCCTTCGCCTTATTGGGATCGATCTCAATTCCCCGTTTGCTGACAATGAATCCAAGCAATTTTCCTGAAGATACCCCGAATACACATTTCTTGGGGTTCATCTTTAACTGATACTCTCTCGATCTCTCTAATACCCTTGCCAAAACTTTGGCGTGCTCAGCCTTTGTTTTAGACTTAACCAATAAATCATCCACATACACTTCCAGATCTATATGCATCATGTCATGAAATATTGCCATCATAGCCCTCTGATAAGTGGCTCCAACATTCTTCAATCCAAATGGCATGACAACATAGCAATATGTTCCCCAAGGTGTAGTGAATGAGGTCTTTTCTTGATCCTCTTCTGCCAGCTTAATCTGGTTGTATCCTGAAAATCCATCCATAAACGATAACGTTTCATAGCCAGCAGTGTTATCGATGAGTACATCAATATGAGGCAATGGAAAATCGTCTTTAGGACATGTCCGGCTCAAATCGCGGAAGTCAATGCAGATCCTGACCTTTCCGTCCTTTTTCATAACCGGGACTATATTGGCCACCCATTGTGGATAAAGGACAACTCTAATAAATTTGACTTTGTGCAATTTATCGACCTCTTCCTTCATCTTTAGAGCCATTTGTGGGTGGAATCGCCTTAATTTCTGCTTGACCGGACTAGCTCCATCTTTTAATGTTAACCTGTGTTCAACTAAAGATGAGTCTAGTCCTGGCATATCTTCATAACTCCAGGCGAAAGTGTCCTTATAATCCTTAAGTACTTGTACCATTGCCTTCTCATCCTCTGTAGAAAGATTTTTGCTGACGAGGACAACCTCAGGTTCGTCTTCAGTCCCTAAGTTTATTTCTTTAGTGGGCTCTTCTACGGCAGCTAAGGGTTCATCAAATCTCTTCACTCCACTGGCATACGCCTCAGCCGCGTCCTCATCATCTTCCTCATCTTCAATAATGGGGTCTTTTCCATGCACTAACTCATATACCCCATACCCATCATTAATTGACTCATCGTCCGTACAATCTTCTGGCATCTGAATTGGATCTTCTAAAAACTGAGGGATTAAAGAGCAAGAAGAACATTTATCAGCTAAGTCCCGGAGGTATCTATCTGGAATTTGCCTACCCTTAGGCTTCCTAACCTGACTAACCTGCCTAAAATTGGACTGCCTAACTTCACTAAACTGCCTATCATAACCTAATGAAGATGAAGCAGGATGAAAATCCTGAGATACAAGTGGAAATACAGGGGAATTCTCCAGTGGGGAGGGACAGAGTAGATCTAAGAGAGAATCTTGACCGACGGACCCGCGCGATAGGGGGCAATCGGACAAGTAAGATGTTTCCTCGATGAGGATTTGGGAAGAATTTGTTGCCAAATTGGCGTTTTTTTTTGGACCATCGAGGAGTTAAACATAAAGCAAGAATGGATACAAATGGAAGGAGGATCAGACGGAGGAAGCGGCACCAAGGACAAAGGATTAGGGGGATCATATAGCAATATGTCCCAGATCAGATCATACATCCTCTCTAGGTCGAGAGGAGGGGATGGAATGAGGTCCCGAGGGGACAGAGTGATCATAACGGGCGGAGCCCGTAGAATATCTTCAGTAATGACCCGCGACCAAGTCGGGGTCAAGAGCAGTGTGCGGAATAGAGTATGGAGCATAAAGATATGGGAAGGATATGTCCCCTTCCAGAGCAGATCTGTTGTATAACCAGCTTCATAGGGGTCATCTGGCTCCCCTTCATCGGTTTCTTCCGATAGCAGTATCCGCTTATCAAAGATGGCACCAGGACCTTCAATCAGCTCGTCGATCTGCGGCGGCCACTTGGGTTCTGCAGGATCTAGGAATAATCTGTTCAGTGCTATGTAGAGGTCCCTCAGATCGAACCATCTGTACCATTCACATTCGGGGTCATGGAATTTCCTCCTTTTCATAGGCCGCAGAGCCTCCAAGGATTGGTACGTAAGTAGTTCAGAACAATGTCTGGTCAAGTCTCTCCCATATATGTCATGGAGGTCAAAACATGAAGTAATGACCACCGTGTTGTCGTGACTAAGTATGGGCCCTTTTACAAAGTGTGTATATAGGGTCCATGTTAAGGGATCTCGGCCTTCTTTAAGTGGTGTAGACATTGTCTCCAAGATTTCCTGACCCTCTTCTTGCTGAACCCTGTCTTGTTTTAATCTCCTCGGCCTGTAGCCCAGACCGCTTCCAGGTGCTGCTCGATGATCTTTAACAGGAGTGGTCCTGCCTTGCAACTGTGTGCCCAGACCTTTCCCAGGCTGATAGCCGTTCTTCATCATGATTCTCCATCCTGGGGTACTCATGCACTTCCCCCTTTTGATAGCATTTAATGGGTATGGAGAAATGGTAGCGGCTTTCAAAGGATCAGCCATTGGACGGTAGACCTGTAATACCGACAGAAAAGGTTGTCGGCCAGGTAAAACAGCAGATTTAACATTCAATGTATGAGCAGCAGCAAGGGTCGGCATGCTCGTCACTTTAATAATTCGTCCTTTGAAAGGGAATTTGAGGTATTGGTGATTCGTAGAAGGAATCGCCTCAAGAGTTTTAATGTAAGGACGTCCTAGAATGGCATTTATAGAAGGGTCAATTTCGAGAATGTGAAATTCAACCTCTGCATGACTTACGGGACCTAGCTCCACTTTTAAATAAACCATTCCCAGAGGGGAACGGGTAGAGTTGTCATATGCTGTAACTGAAATGGGGCTAGGCAGCCACTTCTCCTTGGGCACACCGCACAGCTCTAGGGTCTTCGGGGGTAGAACATTGATTGAAGCCCCCGTGTCAACCAGGCACGCATCCACGGCCTTCTTGCAGATATTGACCGTGATGGTCAGAGCCATGCTTCTGGCGGCTGGCGGTGCTAGTTCCGATGTGTGGAATGTAATAGAGGGCTGATCCCCCTGAGGAACTAGTAGTGCTGCAATTTTCTCTACCGGCACGTCCTCGTTGACCATCACCTTCTGTAGGTATTCCATTAAGGCTTTTTGGTGAATCTTGGACCTTTTGATCAATTCAAGTACGGTGATCCGTGCCGGTATTCTGTCCAGATGTTTCAACAAGTCATATTGAGTGCCTGGTGCACTCTCTTCATTATGAGCTTCCTCAGTCGACTGTGATGGGCCGTCTCTGACTGTGGACTGAGGGAAGACTTTGTTGAAAATCCTTCCACTTCGGAGCGCATGTTCCTCAACCGTGGAGGATCCAGATGACACCTTGAGTATCGCAGAGTCGGGTGGCGTAAGCGGTGCGGAGGGTTGATATGTAGGTGATGGGGTAGGGTTAGGTGGTGGTGGCATGGTGCGGATTAAAGGCCTAGATGATTGGATGGTGGATGGGTAAGTGGTTGGTGAAGTGGGGAATGGGACGCGTAATAGCGGTCTGGATGGTAAGGGCGTATCTGGGTAGGTGGTGGTGGTAATGGGCGAAGTAGGGAATGGTACGCGGAGTAATGGCCTAGATGGTAAAAGGGGTGCGTAGTTGGTTTGTGGTGGATTATATGGTGGAGGCGTAGTGGTATGGGGCATGATGGGCTTAAGGAAAGCGGGTGGCGGTAATGGGTTATTGGGTGCGGGCGAGTGATATGTGGGTGTCGGTAGAGGGGTGATGGTAATGGGTTGTGGCCTAGGTATGCGGATGGTGCGGCGTGGTGGTTGTTCTGCGGTACTCTGAACGTGACCCGTTGAATAAAGAGAAGAAGAGTCTTATATCCTCCACTGTTGCCCACGACTAACCTCAGACTGGCTGTTCGTCATAATAGGGGCAACTTGGTTTTGGTTCTGGTGCTCCGGGAGCGGGTTATGCACTATGCCCATATTTGGTGGCGGTGCTGCCTGTGCTGGTGGTCTTACTTGCTGCTGCTGTTGCGGTCTTCTCGCCTTCAGGGCTGATATATACCTTTTCATCTCCTCCCAGTCTATGCCGCCCTGCTCGTTGAGATCATGAATATAATTTCTGAATTGGAAGCAGGTGTCAATGGTATGCCCAGGTTGCCTATGGAAATAGCAATACCTGGACGTGTCGGCATTTTGAGGCCAGACGGCCTTTTCCCTTGGCAAGACTAAGGCATTAGCTGCCATTAGAGCACTGAAGATATCGGCCAAGGATTCTGGGAGGGCAGGGTATTCTGCCCTCTTCGGGCCTGGAGGTCTTCTCGGCTGGTTATAATCACCAGGAGGAGGGACATTGTGGTATGCCGGCGGTGCGCGCGGCTGATATTGCTGCTGTTGGGGATATTGCTGTTGTTGGGGCTGCTGGTACTGCAATTGCCTTTGTGGCGGCTGCTGTGGCTGATGCTGGTTCTGGTTCTGATTCGGCTGCTGGGGCCGTTGATACTGTTGCTGATAATGGGGGCTCTGCTGCTGCCTGTACCCTTGCTGGTTCGGCTGCTGACTCCTCACGAACTGGGGCGAGTTATTGTTCATGCTACTGACTTGCTCATGAGAGAGCGTGCCCTCAGTAGTCGGACCTGTGCTGGGAGAGTTCGGCACTGCAGGCTTCCGAGGTGGAGGCCTGCTAGGTCTGTGAGGATCAAAGACGCTAGAGAATGTAGCGTCTTTAAAAGCATTCTGGCAGTACCGTGCTCTTTCATAGAGCTCTGCCATGTTGGTCAGATTGTTCAGGGAGAGGACGAGCTTGAACTGGGGCGTGGCGTTGGAAATCAACATTTTCACTTGTTCGGACTCGGACAAGTGATCCTTCACCTTTTCAGCTAGGCCGCGCCACCTGTCAGCAAAACTGACAAACTCCTCATCAGGCTTCATCTTTTCTGCAATGAGGTCAGTGATGGACAAGGAGGGTGCAACTCTGTCCTGGTACCGTTGAATAAATTTGCGTGAAACGATACCGTAGTCCTCTACTTCTGAGGGTTCCAGGGAAAAGAACCACTCGAGGGCTGGTCCCTCTAGAGATCTCCTGAACAAAAAGGCCAACGACCTCTTGTCGTTCTGCCAGAAAGAGGATTCATACATAAACTCCTTCAGATGTGTGAAGGGGTTACCAGTACCGTTGTACTTCCGGTACACTGGCATCTCAGATGGTGGCAGATGGAAAACTGGCAGGCTGGGTAAGTTGATTACTGGTACAGCTTTGACCCCCATCATCTCCTGGAGGTTGTTAAATTGCTCATCCATACGGTCCATTTTGGCCAGCAATGCTTGTGTGGTCAGATCTGCCTGAGGAGGAGGAGGAGGGGGAGGTACTTGGTAGGCCTGCTGCCTATAGTACGTTGGACAGGGGGGACAATAAAGAGGAGGTCCGGCAGAGCTTCCGCCATGTCCGAGGGCATTTTGATAAGCAGGCGTTTGCAGTCTAGCCGGTTGCCTAGAGAATGAAAGCTGCGGCCCAGCATGCCGAGAAGTAATATGAAGGCCCTCCACAGCCTAATGGATATAAGGAGGAGGAAAGGAAGGTTGCTGAGGAACAGCAGGGGGAGCCACAGGGTTCGGCTCGGCAGGCTACATGGGTGCCTTCCCCTTCAGAATAGACTAGATCGCCTCGAATTGCTGAGGGTCCAGACGGGAGGCAAGAACTCCCAAAGCATTGATAAGATCCGTAGGATCAGAAGATGAGGGATCATTCTGATTCATATCCCCCTCAAGATCGGGATTAGGAATCGCATATTCATGCGGGGGAGGATCAGGATATTGATCACGTGGATTTAAAAGAGGTGTCCGAACATTCCCATCCAGACGATATGGAATGGAGATAGAACTACGGGAGGCATCAGCATCTCTCCCGTTCTCATAGTTGTAGTCCGAATCGCGAGGGGCATTAGCATCTCCCTCGTAGTTGATAATGGCGTCTTGAGCCATACTCAAGTCCCTGCCTGATCGTAGCAGCATGATGTTAGAATCTTTTTTTTTTTTTTTTTTTTTAAAGATTTGACAAATAAGTTGCACAGAGATTAATCAAACAAATGGATGCTTAACGTAATTTTAAGATTCCTTTTTTGAGTTATTTGGATTCAATTAAACCTCAAATTCTCTCAAGGAAAAGATCCTAGTTTCAGTTCAATTTCCACCGTTATTCTCTAGGGCTTTCTCTCACAACTCACAACACTTTCAGAATCTAACCGGGACTTCAATTGGTACAACCAGCCCGATGATCAAGGAGGAATACCTTGATTTTGGGGACTTATGGAGGTCTCAACGTCAACTTCTCTAGTCTGATCAAGGGACCAACCCAATCAGAGAGAGTTGCTGACGTCAAGTAATGTGTTCCTAAGAAAAGGAGGGTATTTGCCTCAATGCGTATGTCCTACGGCCTGGATGGCCCCTAATGCTTAATAATAATGGGTAGCTAGCACTCAAGCCACAGAAATCTGAGAACTGAAAAATAACTAAGAAACTGTCTGAATCGCGTCGATGGTAGCCGACGCTATTCAAAATAGAACTTACTTTTTTCGCAGAAACAGATGCAGACAGCAGAGAAGATATGAAGACTGAAAGGCGTCTGGGTGTGTTAACGCGGTTTGAAACGCGTCAGTGCTCCTGGACGCTTTTCAGTTCGCAGAAACAGTTTTGCAGGAGGATTTTCTGGGTTGAATCCTCCTCAAACAGGGTAAAAGCAGTAAATAATCAACTCATGCAGATTTTTTTAGTTCCAGATTTTAAACAGGATGATTTACTAACTAAATAACTAGAAAATCAATCAATCACACATCATTTTCAAAACAAAAACAGCTTTTTAAACTAATCAAGGGGAGGGCAAGATCTTGCCACTGGGGTGTGCACGTGGTGCACGAGGAAAATTAATTAAACTAAAACACTCACCAATTGGTGAGGACGTGTCGAAAGACACAAGTGGTGCACCGTGGGTGCCCGGTTGATGATAGCAAGAACAAAAAAACTTAAAAGATGGCGAGACCAAGTCCCATCATGATCGCCAAAAAAGCTGTGAGTGCTTAGAATGACCGTGTGATTATCATGAAAAATCTAGGTTATTTAGTGTAAAATAAACTTATTAAAAACAGCAACTAAGTGCAGTGATCGCCAAAAACTTTTAACTAAAAAGTTCCAAAAGAAGTATGATCGCCTACATGTTCAAACGCGGAAGATATGGAGTCATTGGTTCCCCTTCCTCAGCCGACTGAAGAAAGAGAGCCCTTCTTTGCTTTTTGTTCTTGCTGTTGAATTTGAAGTTTGAGGTTGAGGTTGAGGTTGAGGATCGTCCAGAAATCCCTTTTGACTTGTGCTTGATTTGCTCCTTTTGATTCTCTCGTTGTTGTTAAGTGCAGCAGGAATAGAAAGAAAAGAGATAAAGAAATAATGATGAGAATTTTAAGCAAGAGTAGTATCTATTCTAATCATGATGCTAAGCATGCAATTAAACAGCAAACTTACTTGTTGAGTGGCTTTTGAAACCCCTTAATCAAGTAGATTTTGAAGAGAATGAATGTGTTGTGTGTGTTTGCATGAAGTGAATGATGAAGAATGTAGAACTAAATGAAATTAATGCAGAAATGAAAAACTTATGCCCAATTGTTGAATTATTGAGTGGATGAAGACTCTTGAAAGGACGCCGACTTCTGGAAACAGCGCTTCAGCGTTCCGACGTTGTTGCTTTGATCTTCAATTCGCTATCGCTCCAGTAATTCAACTCAAGATTATGCTCTCTCTCTTTTAACTCTTCAACATGTAAGGTATTTATAGACTTCTTCTGCGTCCGTGATTAACATAGAAAAACTTCGGATTTATCCATCTTAACCAACAGATAAATACATATTAATTCATCTTTATCTATAATTATCTAAAATGCGTCCACATTGACTGACGCCTTTCAGATTAATTAAGATAAGGATAAACATCCGGGAAAACTTATCTTTATCTTTATCAGCTAAAACGCGTCTACATGTGTAGACGTCTTTTACACTAATTAAGATAAGGATAAGCATCCGGAAGAGAAGTAGAAATAGCCTAGGAAACCTAAAACGCGTCAACTCTCACAGACGCCTTTTAGCTAATTAATCAATTGATTAAAATTCAAATTTAAACGTTAAAATAAGAATAAACTCTAAATGGCGTCCACATGGGTTGACGTCTTTTAGACTTCTACATATTTTAACTGAAATTTGAGTTAAAATCAATTTAATTGATTAACTTAAACATGTCTGTTAAACCCGACACTTAAAAAGATCAATAAAAATTAATCGATGATTAAATATCAGACCATTCTGAGGCATTATTATATGATATGAAATTTACTCGAAATGACGTCAAAATTAGCGTGTCTACACCCGCGAGCCCTCCTTCTTTCCCTCACTTTCTTCCTTCTCTCTTTCCCTCCTTCCCCTCCGGCGATCTCAGCGGCGATCCCTTCTCCTCTCTCTTTTCCTCCCACCATTTCATCTCTCCCTCCACTCCATCCCCTACCTAGCTCCCACCACTACCACCTCCACTTCCACTGCGGCGTTTTACTCTCCGGACGGCGGCCGACGTCACGGTGGAGTAAAGACGACCACGACGGTACCGGCGGCGGCGTGGGGCGAGACGGGTGGACGGCTTGAAGCTTGAAGGAGTTCAAGTGACCGGTAGGGTGACGGTTCCCATAGTATTGTGTTTTAAACCATGTTTCCCCCATCTGAGCATGTTATGGATCTTTGGTTTTGGGGGGGGTAGAACAAGCATGTTTAGGAGCTCTTCTTGATGATATGGGGGATTTCTATGAATGTGGTTTCCTGAAGGTTGAATTCGCCCCTCTTTCTCCTCTGTTTTTGGGTGATTTTGGGGTTTTTGGGGTTGAAAAGGGGAGCCTCGGGCTCATGACAGACCCGGTTCCTGGCGTTGAAAGACGTCGTGCATGGGCGACGCCTTTTTGACGGGCGTCGGGCCATCACGACGCCTTTTAGGCAGGAATCGCCTCACTGAGGGTCTGCCAGTTCGGGGATTTTGGGACTAAAAGACGTCATGGGTGGGCGACGCGATTTGAATGGCGTCGGGTAACCATGACGCCTTTTAAGGCAGAAATCCCCTTATTAATGTCTTCTGCATTCCTGGATTTCTGTGCTGAATGGCGTCTGAGGATGTTGACGCCTTTCAAAAGGCGACCACGGGTGTCGACGCCTTTTAGGCCTGATTCTGAAGACAGTGTTTTACATGAACCAGTACTTGGAGCTTGAATGGCGTCGGCCTTGGGCGACGCGATTCAAGACAGAACTACACTAATTCATGCCAGTAAAATGTGTTCATACTGCTAGATAGTTAGTTAGTGCATGCTTTAGTGTAATCGGTAGAGATGGATTCTTCACGACCGGAAGGCACTGCGTTGTGTGTCGTGCGATTGCGGGCTTTTCACGTGACCGGATCGTACTGTGCCGAGTTTTGGTGTTTTGTGTTACTGTGGACCTGGAGTGACAGTTGTAGCGCTATATCACCCTGTGCTGGTGTGGGTGGAGCACAGCGCCGGTGGGGGCGTGGGCGGGGTGACGCCTAGTGAGAGAGGGTCACCTGGTGAACCCCGGGGTCAGCTAGTACCGGTGTGGGCGTGGTACATTCGGAGTGTCACTCATGCTGAGGGAAGGAGTAACCACCTGAGCCAGTTGGGCCGGAGTAGCTAGAGTGCTATCCGAGGGGTTACTGCTTGGTCTCAGCGGGTCGAGGTTTTCCCCACCGTTGTTTGTGTGGTTGGCGTGTTCTATCGAGACGGCGGTTGCAGGTTCCCTAGTTGTCTGGTTTAGAAATATGCATGTTTAATACATTTCGACTGCATGTGATTTCACGTTGAGAATTAGGGATTGTATTTACCACTGTGCTAGTTACTTTACTGTCGGCTGTATTTTACACTTGTGGGTGTGTACGTGGGCGGTGGGGATCGAAGGATCCCTACTGAGTCTTGTCTTTGAGACTCACCCCTGTGGTTTTCAGGTGAGGACTCCCAGCAGACCTAGCGAAGAGAGTGCAGCCGTGTGTTGAGCGCCGTCAGTAGTTATCCCGGGGTTTGCCCCGATGTAGTTGTTATTTTATTTCTGGCCTGTACGTTTAATTATTTCCTTTCTGTTGGAGAATGTAATTATTTGCTGTATCGAGTCGCATTGTAATAACTTTTAATTCCTGCACTTTCATTTCTATTCAATACGATGTGAATGTTTAGCTTAGTTTATTATTTATTTCCCAGACTTACTTAGATCCTGGTTTGGTTCCAAATTAATGATTCGGTACCCATTTAGTAATCGGATCCCCGATTATAGGGTGGCGGGTCGTTACAGTGTACAAGCGTTTCTCACCGACGAAATGCCAAAATCTGGCAACTACCCACCTTCTTCTTCATCGGACCGCCTTCTCTACAACCGGATATGGTTGATCTGGAATTGCCGTCAAGCATGTCGTCGTCGAGCACATCACTGCAACCATATCCGATCAGTTCGTAACCATTTAATCTTTCACCCAAGGGTAGATTAGGTATTTCACGACTTTAACCATGCTTCAACAAACATACGTGATGGCGAGGGCATAGCTGCAACGTCTCTGAAGTTTAAGGGGTATTTTTTTTACAATACATGAGAGTTGGCAGTATAAATACAAATATGATAATTTTTAGGGATATATATACAAAATGCCAACATAATATGCATACATTTTCTATCCAATCAGTACGCAAAATGTTCTTACTTTTTAGACCTACAATATGCATGAACTAACTTTTAGCAAGCCATGTGAAGTTCACACATCTTATAAAAAAAAAAAAAAAAAAAACTTAAGTTATATCCATGGTGGGTTTTCCTACATTGAGGGTGAATTAGAAGATGTAGCATCAATAGCCCGACATTGAACTAATTTAAATAGGAACAATTACATGTAGTTTTCATTTATATATTTTTATATTATCCTAATTACTTATAATTGATTATATTTTGTCCATTTAATTTTGGATGGACACTCACATATTATGTCATGTCCTGCACTTTTACAATATATTAATAATTTTAATAAATCTATATCATTCTATAGAAAACTCAAATTGAGGCATGGTTGATATCAGCGAAAAGAGAATGAAATGATCTATAACTTTGTAAAAAATTAATTTTATTAATTAAAATATTTTAAGGGTCAAAAATATCAATAATCAGTTTTGAAAGGAACTACCAATGGGAAACAAGCTCTAATAGGATAAAGATTTAAATTAAGAAATAATAAAAAAATATAATTAAAGTTAACTACGACCTGAAAAGCTTTAGAAGAAGTCTAAGTTAGATTAGAAGTAGAACACAATAAATTTGAATATATTTAGGATTTCAATTCATGGTAGAAAAATCATAATTAGAATCCTACTCGAACTAAGACTTTACACACAAATTTATTAGACACAGTCCTAATATTTTAAGCATAAATTTGTGTAAAAAATTCTAACTTAGATGAAACAACTCCCATTAGAAAGTTAACTCAAAATTCTAAAATTTTTATGAAGCCTATATTTTCAAAGCAAGTCATTTATTAGTCAGAATTTGAACGTCTTTAGATAGAAACAAAATCTTCCAGATTTCTAAGTTCAGAGTACTCAAAATAGTAGGTTACCAAAATGAGGATACATTTTCATATAGAATTCTAAAAAATAGTGAGATTAATGGTATTAGAAAGATAATAAAAGGTTCTAAAATTTTGTACAAGAGAGTTTTTTCTAATTTTAACATTTAAGAATTTAAACTTTCTGGGTTCATAGTACTTAAGATAACAGGTTAGTAAAATAAGGATATCATTTTATACAAAAATTTAAAAATAGTGAGATTGATGGCATTAGAAAGATAATAAAAAGTTTTAAAATTTTATAAATGAAAGTTTTTTATAATTTTAACATTTAAGAAGTCAAATTTAGAGATTTTCATAAAAAAATTACAGTTTGCAAAAACATAGTCTAATTCATATTAGGATTGCACCTTAACTTGAAGAATAAGTCTTATATAGTAGGAATTCGACTCCAAGAAGGAAAGAAAATTTAGTATTAGATATTGAAAGGAGAATTAACTATAAATAAGTCACTGGATTCATACTGGAGCCATTAGGGGGCGGCAACTCTTCTTAAAAGGTAAGTTTATGTATTGTTCTGGAGAGAAAAGAGAGAAGAAATGATTAAACTCCATGAGAGTTAGTTCTAATGGTTGATAGTAGTTCTAAGAGACTTAGAGAATGTGAGAAAGAATTTAGAAAAAGAAGAAATTATTGATAGATAGTAAAGAAGTCATTGATAGATAGCAAAGAAGTCATAAGAAAATCAAGAAGCGATCATTTTTCAAGAGGTAAGCGAATAACTCTAAGTATGATTTATTTTGTACTAAAAATTATATTATTTTTAAAAAAATTCAAAAGCTAATTAATGTAATAAACTTGATCTATATGTTTACTCCATGATCACTAAATTTTATATTTTTATTATCTTATTTACTATTTATTCATTATTATTTTTTCATCATATGCAATATGTCCATTCAATCTATTTTGTTTCCAACTATGATCACCTGAGTTACATATACTTTTACTCCTTTTGTTCAATTATTTATTGGCCTGAAATTTTGACACATGTCCACTTCGGATGTTATATTCATGCCCAATAAATTTAATAATTTAATATTTTTTATATTTATTTCGTAATTTTATTATTAAACTATACAATATGTCCTAACAATTTTAAAATCTTAATTTATAGATCTTTTATCCCATTTGATTCATGTGCAAATCATGTCAAATTTTATGAAGACCTTTGTTATATTGTCCTTGACCCCATTTGTTATTTATTTTACCCTCTATTTTAAGTTTTCTAAAGTTCTATCAAAACAAAAATTTTCGAAATCGAAGTGAAATTCCGTAATCATATCAAATCTATCCAAAAATTGATGAAACTTTGTAGACACTTCACATATAACATATTTATCATGTTCATCAAGTTTAATTACTTTTCAAATCTATTTACTGTTTTTATCTTAATTATAAAAATTTTAGCTCTAAAAAATATATTTTAATATCTAAAAAATATACTTTGTTTTCCTAAAATTTTGAGAAAATTCATGTAACGACCTGCCACCCTATAATCGGGGATCCGATTACTAAATGGGTACCGAATCATTAATTTGGAAACAAACTAGGATCTTGATAAGTCTGAGAAATAAATAATAAACTAAGCTAAACATTCACATCGCATTGAATTAAAAAGGAAGTGCAAGAATTAGAAATTATTACAATGCGACTCGACTCAGCAAATAATTACATACTCCAATTGAAAGGAAATAATTAAGCGTACAGGCCAGAAAATAAAATAACAACTACATCGAGGCATATCTCAGAACAACAGCTGCTGGCCCACGACCCAAAGCAACACTCTCCTCGCTACGCCTACCTGGAACCCTCACCTGAAAACCTCAGGGGTGAGTCTCATCGAAAAGACTCAGTAGGGATCATTCGATCCCCACTGCCCACTCACGCACCCACAAGTATAGCAACACAATTATAGATAATTTAAGCAAGTAAAGCAGTAAACACAATTCCTAGATTCGATATAAAACACGTGCATTCGAAATATAACATGCACGATTCTGAAACCATTCTACCACGGAGCCCATAACCAGCGTCTCGGCAAAACACGCCAACCACACGGCCGAACGCGGGAAACACCGACCCGCTGAGATCAAACAGCAACCCCTCGGATAGCACGCTGGCTACTCCGGCCTGACAGGCTCGAGGTGGTTCTGCTTCCCCCAGCACGAGTGACACTCCGAATGTACCACTCCCACACCAGTACTAGCTATATCCCGGGGTACACCAGGTGACCTCTCTAGGCGTCACCCCGCCACGCCCACACCGGTGCCGTGTCACTCCCACACCGACACAGGATGCCTAAGCGCTAACAACTGTCACTCTAGGCCCATGATCGCACAAAACACAACACGGTGTGATCCGATCACATAGAACCCATCGTCATCGAGTACACATCTAAGCATGCAATTAACTAAACTATCTAACAATGTAAACACGTGTTAATTGTAGAGATTAATGGAATTCTTGCTTGAATCGCGTCGCCCAATGCCGACGTCATTCAAGCTTCCTAAATTGGTTTATATAAAAACTGGCCCTGAAAAATGGCCTAAAATGCGTCGTCATATGTAGCCGCTTTTTGAAAGATGTCGCTGTCCCTAGTCGCCTGATAACGACAGAAACAGAGACAGACCTCGGATGATTTCACTTTAAAATGCGTCGGGCATGGAAGTCGCCGTTCAAAAGGCATCGCTGTCCCTGGACGCTCATCGGTCTAAGAGACAGAGTCTGTTATTTAGGCTAAATCGCGTCGCAGGCAGTAGTCGCCTTTCTAAAAGGCGTCGCTGTCCCCCGACGCCATTTAACCCTCACAGACAGATTCTTACTCCGCCATCTCCCAATCCGCGGGATGGGATTTCCTCCCCCAAATCGTATAAAAATACAAAAAAAGTGGAGAAGGAGGAAAAGGAGGAGAAGAACCTAAATACCCATTAAAACACCCAAATTCTTATTACATATAATTAGTATTTTCGCCCCAAGAAAATCCTTAAACATACTCCAAAGCGGGAAAAACATAGTTTTGAAACGAAATACAACGGGGATCGTCACCCTACCGGTTACTCGAACTCCTCCTAGCTCCAAGCCGCCAGCCCGCCTCGCCACACGCCGCCGCCGGTACCGCCGTGGGGCGCGAGAGTACTCCACCGGGACGTCGGCCGCCGTCCGGAGAGAAATGCGCCGCAGAGGAAGTGGTGGTGGTAGTGGAGGAAGTTAGGAGGTTACTGGAGTGGAGGGAGAGGAGGAATGAGGAGAGGAAAGCAAGGAGAGGGGAAAGGGCCCGCCAAAGATCGGAGGGAAGAGAGGAGAGAGAAGAGAAAGGAGAGAATGAGGAAAAGGAGGGAGGGTTCGTGGGGTCAAACAGAAGCTGGGAAAAACGCGTCGTCCAAGTCCGATGTCATTCAGATGACAAAATCGGCCCGTACTCTGAGAAAGCAGGGTCGTACTCTAAATGGCGTCGTCCATACAAGACGCCATTCAGACGATAAGACCGGGGCCTTACTCTCGCGCCCCAAGGCCAGTCCACGTGGCGTCCACGTGACACAACCTAAAACACGTCCACATTGATGGACGTCATTTAAACCGCGTCGAGCTTGCTCGACGCGAAAAGAAAACTAAGTCTCAGCCCTACCAGGGCCCAAACTAAGGGATCCGACCCACAAACTGATTCGATAATCATATCCGAAACCTCAATCCTTACAATTCATGTGACTAAATTTCTGTCCAATAACCTATTGGAATCATCTTTGATCTGATTATCTATCTATATGACCTATTTGACTCTTTAAATGATTATTTTCTATGTAAAGTAATCTATTTTGACTTGTATATGTATTTAGTACTTTGATAATTTAAATTTTAAATCTATGATTATTTTGTAGCTATTGTAAGACACTTTTGCCATATATGATTTGATTCGTTTAGATATATTATCATCTGAAGGACATGTAGGACTTGATTTCGGTATAAGTATTTATATTGAATATGGCATTTTGTGTGTGAAAGTTCCACGTGGAACAAAGTGCTACGCTAAGTGAGAGCCACCTGTTGAATCCGTGGGGCCACCTCTTGAAACATATTTGCCATTTATATAGTTATGATGGGACTTAGACTCTCCGATTATGCGCAAGACTAAGACCTTTGCATCATTTACCTAGAAGCTTTGGTATTATTTTGTCTAACTCATTATGTTGTGGTTTGAGTGCACGTCTGTCATGATATGATTTAATATGTTTGAATGGTATATAAATCTGAAATCTTTGTTCTATATGTTTATTTGAATTTAGCTTACTCATTTGAATCATTTGATCATCCTACTTAGCTATTCCTTTGGAATTATATGAATATGTCTTAATCATATAATCCATGATATGAATATGATTTTGTAAGTTATTATACCATATTATTTGTTATGTGATGTGTGATAAGTTAAGTTTGATATGAGATATATTCAGTTCGATATGTGACAAGTTATGCTCATGGCTAGTAAAATTTGATATGTCATATACGAATTTGATCATGCTAAGTAAGCTATATGATATTCGATCTGTTTATACTATTAGAAAACATATCTAATTTTGTAAACTTATATTTGATCATATTTTGTATTATGTTCTTATTTAAACTATATGTAAAACTGTGTAAAATCATGCTTAATATAATTATATAATATGATTTAGAAAATTATTATATGTTAAGGCATGTAGATGGTTTTAAAACCTACTGAATGGTGGACTCATAAATCTAATCAACTATTTTTTCAAGAGAAATTGATTCAAGATTTACCTAGGTGGGGAATCAATGATGTTAAATTTTTAGGAAACATGTTAGTTATCAAATTAGTAGTTTAATGTAGTAGGGAATTATGAAAGATTGATGTACTTCTTTTTATTTGAAGAGATTAAGAATTTATATATGAATTGATGAATATTGTAATTTCTGGACTTTGGTATTTACTATGTTTTATATATTTATTATTAATTGACAGTTATGACATTTATTTAAACAGATTGGTGGTTGTTTAACTCTCATATACGTTTGTTATGATAGGAGTTATCCCGACATTATATAGTCGGACTCTGAGTTGAAAATTTTTTTAAAAAAAATGATCTAAGACATAACATATTGTCACTCTTTCAAAAAGGTTGCAATTAAATTTTTCTAGTCAAAATGTCGTGAACTCTAACAAAATATGTCACAGTAACTCAATAGAACTTTTTTTTTTTTTTTAAGAGAGTCAATAGAACATGTTCACTTATATAATATGCCTTTGCAATAAGTGGGGATTTTGGGAAGAGAGGTTTTTTGGGAGATTAAGGTTTTGTACATATTAGTGATATCATAATAATAAAGAGTTTAGATTTATTTATATAGCATTTAATTTAGTTTACATCCTATTTAAGTCATATGATATGTAAATATTATATTCAATGTGCTATAAAAATAATGAAGTTAATACTTTAGTTAGTTTAGGGGATATGAAGTTGTCTCTATGTGACCCTTTGGTATAAAGTACTATTTAATTGTACACTCATTTAACAAAAGATATCATAAGATGTTATAAAATATTATATTTTATGTTATACATCGATATGACATTATATTACATTTATGTCAAACTAAACAATTTCTTAATTGGCATTCAAGATTTATCCTCTCACAAGTGAGAAATGGTGAGAAATTTACATCAACTTGATTAGTGTCACCTCCCATCTCTTTTTCTTTCTTTTTTTCTAATTTCTAGCACAGTGCTAGAGGCCCAAATCTACTCAAGCCCACCAGAGATCGAACCTTAGTGGCACCTGCCTCACCTGGTGTCCAATGCCAAGGTCCACTGAGTTATAACTAACAAACTCCCATCTCTTTTTTTGCCAATAGCAAAAGACGTGGACAAATCTTTGATCTTTAATATCAACTAATTTAGCCCATTTCATTGGAAGATATCTAACAGTAATGATTGGCTCAGTTTGTAATGGTAGTAATAACAGTATGAGATGCATCCCCTCATGCTTATTATTTAAAAAGGTGACACCTTAAGACACTCAGACAAACGTCACAAGACAAGACGCTAAAAAAATATCTTGAGACATACGCCTTAGACTATTTACCTAAGACTTATGTCTTTTGTTGATTGAGGCATGTGCCTCACGCCATTTACTTAAGGCTTATGCCTTAAGGCAATGAGACAATAAGAAGTTTTAACATAAATCTAAAGTATGTCACATTCGTTATCTTTAAAATATGA
Organism: Zantedeschia hybrid cultivar; assembly: GCA_030544215.1. NCBI lineage: Eukaryota > Viridiplantae > Streptophyta > Magnoliopsida > Alismatales > Araceae > Zantedeschia > Zantedeschia hybrid cultivar. The sequence goes on from JARZZO010000015.1 coordinate 2,434,993, forward strand.
TTCAAAGATGACAATTATTAGTAAACAAAACAAAAAGATTTAAACTAATCTCGGTCCTTCTACTTCAAACGCCAAAAGAAAGAGCAATAATTGTGAGCGGTACGATAAGTTGCTACATCGCATAGAGTGCAGCCGAATTTTTTTATTTTTTTATTCTAACTTTTTATGATGGGCCCCATTATCCCAACATACTCATACAATCTGATTTTCGATCGGGTGATCCAAAACATTCTAAAAAAAAAAAATTGAGCCAATGAACAATGACATTTTTTATCTTTTAGATTTTTTTGAGCTGATTTGATCTCCCAACGGATTATACAGGCATGCCGAGCATGATAGGGCCCACCATAAAAAACTTTAAAAAGTAAAAAATAAAAAAATTAGACTTGTGGTTATAGCAGTCTGATCTAACTGATCTAGTTGTCCATTATCGGTGCAACAAGTATAACTTTTTTCACAGTTCATGTTTAAATTCCAACTAGTAGTCCATGACTTTCATCTTACAATTCATTTGTATGAGCCCTATCATTAACTTTAGATATTTACCGATGTCAAATCAACGTTGTTTAATTTTCTTTGATAGTTTAAACATGTTTTTCTTAACATAGTGAGGCTTATGCCTCATTGCCTCTCAAGGCTTGTAAGGTTTTTGAAAATCACCTCACTGTAGACACGCTAATTTTGACGTCATTTCGAGTAAATTTCATATCGTATAATAATGCCTCAGAATAGTCTGATATTTAATTATTGATTAATTTTTATTGATCTTTTTTAGTGTCGGGTTTAACAGACATGTTTAAGTTAATCAATTGAATTGATTTTAACTCAAATTTCAGTTAAAATATGAAGAGGTCTAAAAGACGTCTACTAGAGTGGACGCCATTTAGACTTTATTCTTATTTTAACGTTTAAATTTGAATTTTAATCAATTGATTAATTAGCTAAAAGGCGTCTGTGAGTGCTGACGCATTTTAGGTTTCCTAGGCTATTTCTACTTCTCTTCCGGATGTTTATCCTTATCTTAATTAGTGTAAAAGACGTCTATAGATATAAACGCGTTTTAGCTAATACAGATAAAGATAAGTTTCCCGGGTGTTTATCCTTATCTTTAATTAATCTGAAAGGCGTCAGCCAAGGTGGACACGTTTTAAATAATTACAGATAAAGATGAATTAATCAGTATTTATCTGTCGGTTAAGATAGATAAATCCGAAGTTTTTCTATGTTAATCGCGGACGCAGAAAAGTCTATAAATACCTTACATGTTGAAGAGTTAAAAAGTTAAGCGTGATCTTGAGAGAAGCGTAATCTTGAGTTAATTGAGCGATAGCGAGTTGAAGATCGGAGCAACAACGTCAGAACGCCGAAGCGCTGCTGTTTCCAGAAGTCGGCGTCCATTCTTCATCCAATTCAAAGCTTCATCCAGTCGGCATAAGTGTTTCATTTCTGCATTTTCATTTTTACATCTTCATTAATCTCATTCTTCATCATTCACTTCATGCAACACACACCACAACATCATTTCTTTTCAAAAACCTATTTGATCAAAGGGGTTTCAAAAGCCATTAAACAAGTAAGTTCTATGTTTAATTGCATGTTTAAAACTATGATTAGAATGAATACTGTTTTTGCTTAAGTTCTCATCATTTCTTTATTTTTCTTTCTATACCTTCTACTGCACTCAACATACGGAGAACCAAGGAAAGAAATCAAGCAAATCACCAAGAACTCTGGACGATCCTCAACTCCAAATTCAACAGCAAGAACAAAGAACAAAGAAATGGCTCTCTTTCTTCAGCCGGCTGAAGGAGGGGAATCAAGAGCTTAACATCTTCCGCGTTCAAACATGTAGGCGATCAAAACCTCTTTTGAAACTTTTAAGTCAAAAGTTTCTGGCGATCACTTCACGTAGTTGCTGTTTTTAATAAGTTTATTTTGCACTAAACAACATAGATTTTTCATGTTAATCACACTGTCATTCTAAGCACCTACACTCACTGCCACCTCAAACCCTTTCAAACTATGCTCGTGCTTTAGCACAAATGATCAAGACACTCTCCCCGCTCAGGGGGGTCATAGGATTGACCTTGCTAGTGTGTATAAGTAGGTTTTACTGACACAATTTGAGCGTCTTTTTGGGTAATTTTCTCATCCACTTAGATGAGTTTGCGCATATTTCTCTCTCAAAAAACATAAGACGCATCCCTACATCTATAAAGCGAACTTTTACCCTAGTCTCTTGAGCCAGGGTTACCATATTCATCCACTTGACTTTCTGACCAAAAGAATAAAAAAAATGGAGACACTATAGGATGCCAACTCTTATTGAGAATCAATTCTAATCACAGAGACATACCCAATTAAGATGAGGCATCGATAGAGATCTAAGACTCTATCCAGATATAATGATTTAGAAGAGACATAAAAATTCCTCAACAATTGAATTATGTTACCACCAACTATAATCACAATGACATCCATAAAAGTCAAGATTGACTCCATTATGACAACATTGTTTGTCAAGACATCTTAAGTTCCAATTGACAATCTTTTCCTTTTCTTTTATGTTCAAAAATTAACTTGCACGATAAAACCTAGGGGCCAGTATGTTTCAAGAATAAGCGTCGAATATAACGACATCATTATTTTATGAGGAGGAGGGTAAATATGTAATATTATAATTTCAAATTTTAATTTAACTTTTGGATATTCAAATAAAATTAAACCGAAATAATCATCAAAATCTCCCATATGTGAGACACACAAAATTAAATTATGCAAAATCAACCACCTTCTTAAATATAGAAAGTTAAAAGTACTTCCTATGGATCTTTCTAATTTTTTTGAATAGGTATGCTTATTCCGCCTTTATGTTGAGGTTAGTTTAGATGACCTCAATATACACTTTTAAAATGATGTTATTTTTTTAGATTAGTGGCACAATCGACCAAATATGTACAACTTCTCCCAAGTTGGGAGAATTTTATTCCAATAGCGTTAATATTTTCCCGTAAAGGAATTTTTTCCACATAAATGACTCTTTCGCACCTTTACATGCAACTATTACATTTTTAGATATTGCACTATAAGAAGAAATATTCTTTACATAGGTCATGCTCCTGCCCTTTGCGGGTGCACTTGGCAAAGGTCTCCAATAAGGCTTTAAACAAACCAATACACTTCATGAACAACTCGTAAGACTGCTCAATAATAGCCCAACTTGGCTCGTTTGTTAAGTTAAATAAACAAGTTTGAAAAAAAAATAGAGATTAGTTTATTAAACGAGCAAAGTTTGAACATAAGCGAGCTCGGGCCATTATGTTTATGAACAAGCTCATTTAAGTACTGGTTGAGAAATCATTTTAATCCCCATTAAATACTCATTAAGACCACATTTAACTATTCACAAGATTATTTATTCATGAATAAACTTAATTAATAAGATATTTAATGTTTTATAGTGTTTTCTATCAAATAACTAAGGATGCAAATGACTCGGTACTTGCCATGGTTTGGCTTGAGTTTATAAATTTTAATTTAAAAAATTTTGGACTAAGTGTGTGATGCATTCATTGGACTCGTGAGCTACTCGGTGTTGGTTTCTCTAGTTTCTTCGGATCTCCCGCATAGTAGAAATAAAAATAAAAATGAAGATCCATTCCTGTTTCGAAAAATCTAAAATCTCGATAATCGGATTATCGAATCTTACCGTGTGCGGATTCGAATCCGCAACCGTTCGGTTCCGTCGGTGCGACACCGTAAGCCGCGCAAGCGCTCAGACTCTAGCGGAGTCCACGCAATCTTCCTCGCGATGGATATCCTCACGTTCCTCGTTCTTTGCAGCCACGAAACCTCCGACGGTTGCCGCAACGATTGCCGCAACGCGCGGACGATTTACTGTTGAACGGGAGTCGGAGAAGCGGCGGAGCAGATCCGAGGATCCTAATCTTGCCTGGGGCACTAGAGAGAGAGAGGAAGAAAGGAGTGGCGGCTAGGGTTAGCAGCAGCTTGGCCTGCTCAGTCTGTTCGCTACATTTTATACTAACCGCGCGATTTTTCATAAAAATCTCCGATTTATATAAAACCCACTTATTTATCCATCGCCTTGAGAATCATTTGCGTGTGACCCTCTAGGCCCATAACCAGTTCGGTTAATAGCCCAATAAGTCCAGTGACTCCTCACTGGCTTTATTAATCAATTAATAACTCTTTATTAATTAATTAATCAATCGAATTGATGTCGCACATCGAATTCGATCGGGCCTCCGATCCCGTTGGGTGCCAAGCAAGCGTGAATCCGGAAGGTATCGGGATTAAGTAACCCACTCTTGGAATCTTTCCGCCGACAGTTACCACGTGGATATAATCCTTCATTCGTACAATGCTCTCGAGTCAACTCAGGGTATGACGTGCTGTTAAACCCTAACTGGTCGACTTACTTGGATTGGATACCTCTGATAAATATCGGAAAACTCATTTCCCGATATTATCGTCCGCCCTGGCCAGGGACTTTCACGCATCCTTCTTAGAGCATTCTCTCTCATCGTACTGAGAGCGAATGATTCCTTATTGACACTCAATTTCCTTCGATGGTATTTCGCTGAACCCGATCATTGGCTGTTTAGAATCCCGTAGTTAGAGATTCATAAACCAAAGTCAAAGCACAGAAGTCCATCGACAAGGTGTCCTTGGTGTCTCAGGTCTGAGGATCATCCACGCAACTGCGACAATAGAATCAAGTTGGTTAACAGTGATATACAGTACCATCCAGCGATTCAGTCGGATAAGTTCAGTGAACTCATTCTCCAATGAGTACTTACATATTCGCCTTAGTGTCTCCACACAAGTGACTATGAGATCAGTCACCCTCATCGCATGAGTAGGAGTAATATGTACTAGTCTAACCAAATATCCGATGTCCTTCTCGGATATCCTTCGACTATGAACAATTAAGAATATGTGTGTTTAAGTGATCAGTCTCACTAGTATGATCTCATCATAATCTGATCACTATCGCACATATTCACGGACTTCATTATGAGACGATAATTAATACGATTTACACACAATGAATATTATGTCATTATATTAATAAATATGAACGAGATTACAAAGTCATATTAGCTTGTAGGCCACCTAAAACTAACACTCGATACTTGGCTCGAGCTCATTTAATATCTAATGAGCCAAGCTTGATCAACCATCATAAATACTCGGCTCAAACTAGAACTCAATTAAAATTAATTGAACCAAATTTGAACAAAGAAAAACTCAGCTCGACTTGGCTCGTTTACATCCCTAGTCTCTACGAAACCATGAATTAATTCCTATACTCTCGCACACTATAGAACCCATGATCTCTCCAAGTAGGGGAAGCCCAACGTACCATCAAGCCACATGCTCGTTGGAAATGGTTGGATGGTTCCAAGTTCTAACATTAGTCTGATAATATCAATATTATGTGCTCTGACTGATAAAACTTCAGAGTTAATCTTAAGGGATAGCATCAATGTGAGTTAATTTTAGAAGCTTAACTAGTGACTATCTTTGTTGTCCTTCTATATGTTTTGTTCCAAGAATAAAATGGTGTGGAAAATACTATCAAAGAAAAGAGTAATAGTTGCCACACTGTAGGATAGTGTGTTACTTTTGCATCGCTCCATGACACCATCCAATCAGTCTGATTAGTTTGATTGGGTGCAAATTCTTTTTTAAGAAAACCAAGGGTAGAGACCTATATGTACATTCCAATATTTAATTGTATAGTTAGAAAAGTAGGAAAAAAAAAAAGATCACACCTCTCCACGATCCTACAGCTAGAATTGCGTGGGACACGATTAGATAGGATGCAACAATGTAACAGGTAATACAAATCCTTTTATGGTCAAATGATTCAAAACTACATAAAAAATAAAGGAGTAACTCTTGTTGCACTGACCCTTAGTACTGCATTGAGTTAGTGCAGTGGGATAAAAAAATCTTTTAAAAATCTTTTTAGGTGGGCCCCGAGGCGTCCTATATATCCGTGCAAGCCAATCTCTAATCGCACAATACAAAAAATATGAAAAAAAAAAATTTATTGGGCTCAGCCCATCAAAGTTAATTTTTATTGTACATTGGGGCTCTCTTTTTATTTCTTCAAATTTTTTTGGATCCCGAATGGAGATCGGCCTATATAGATGTGTAGAGCTTCTTAGAGCCGACCTAAAAAAACTCTAAAAATATTTTTTTGAACCCACTGTACTACACTGAGGGTCAGTGCATCAAGTGTTACTCTAAAGAGTAATACTTGCTGCAATGACCCTCCCCCCAATCGCTATGGCGGCATTGCAATGGGTAAAAGAATTTTTTTAAACATCAGCCTTGAGGTGTCCTACCCGGCCGTACAATGTAATGTATGATCGGACGACCCAAAAAAATCTGAAAAATCAAAAATCATTATTGTGCTCGGCCCATTAAGGAGCATTTTTTACTGTTCATCGAGTTTATTTTTTATTTTTTTTAGATTATCCGATCAGGCATTGCACTGTACAGTGGGGTAAGAGACCTCGGGACCGACTTTTTAAAAAAAAATTCAAAAAACTTTTCTTTTTCTTTTACCCACTTCGATGCCGAATTGCGGTTGGAGGGTATTACAGCAAGTCTATACTATACTAATAAAGTAGAGTTTCTAACACTCCTGATGTGGTAGTTTGAGATATTTTCTTTCCAAAAAAATTATTAAACAATTCTTAGGAAAAGTCATTAATACTCATAATAATTATGATTATTCCTTATCTTTCTCATCCACACGCATTTCAAAAAAACTTATTAATGATCATAATTCTCACCCCACCTATTTTAAAATCACTTATTAATGGTCATAATTCTCTTTCTCTCTCTCTCAGGGATGGACGTAGAGGAGTGGGGGCCATGGCCCACTCAAAATTAAGTATTTTTTTAGTAATAAAAATATTATTTTTAATTATTTATATTTTATTTTATTTATATTATAAAAATATTATAAAAATTAAAAATTAGAATTATGTTATATTAAATACAAAATATTATTATTCCTAAATATTATTCTTACTCTATTTTATTAAGCTTATCTTATAAAATTTATTTAACTCATATGTTATGTACTTTTTTGTCGTATATTATTTTTATTTGTCATTTATCATGTTAATTTTTATATGTTAATAATTGTCATATTATATAATATTTAATATTTATAGAAACATATAATATTTTTTAGTTATAACATTTTTAGTTTTAAGATATAACGTATTAGTATTTTTAAGTATCTATACTATACTAATAAAATAGAATTTTTAACTCAGTTGATATGGCACTCTCATATTCTTTTCCACCAAAAAAATATTAAATAATTATTAAGAAAAGTCATTAATGCCCATAACCATTATGCTTATTTCTTCTCTCTCATCCCCACTCACTTAAAAAAAACTCATTAATAACCATAACTCTCACTCCCATCCATTTCAAAACAATTCATTAACAGTTATAACTCTCTCTCCCTGCCCATTTCAAAACAACTCATTAATGGTCATAACTCTATCTCACATAGACAAATTAAGAGGAGCAGGGGGCCATAGCCCCTTAAAATTGAGGAAGCTTGTTTGTAATCAAAAAATATTATTTTAAATTACTTATATTATAATTTATTTATATTATAATAAAAATTACAAATAAATTAAAAAGTTAAATTATATCATCCCTAAATATTTTCTTACTCTATTTTATTTAACTTATCTTATAAATTTATTTAACTCATATGCTATATACTTTTTTATCTTATATTTTGTATTTATTATTTATTATGTTAATTTTTATATGTTAATAATTGTCATATTATATAATATTTAATTTTTATAGTCACATATAATATTTTTAGTTATAACATATAACATATTAATATTCTTTAATATATTAATATGGATGGTAAGCCACTTAATAAAGAAAACAACTCGAAATCTTTAAAGTTAGAAACATATCTTTTGTATCTTTACTTAAAATTAACCTTCGTCGACACTACCTTTCAGGAATGACCTGTTTTTTAATAAAGGTATTGTTAAATTCTTTATTGTGTGAAAATACCATGGACATCTATTATGTTCGAATAACATTTTACCTAATTTGCACGTTGTTATAGCTTTGTCATAGTCTTCAAACAAAATTATGTTTATACTTAGTTACTTACTATATGTTACTGTTTTTTTTTTTTCTTTTTCAATACTACTTTAGATCTCCTGAGATCTTTCTATTAAACTCACATAGGTAATACTAATACAATTCATCATACGAGCGAAATGCCTTTAGATTAGAGCTCTTATTAAACAAAATTAAAAATTTAATATTTCTCATCTAAAATTATCTTTATACTTGATTATTTAGTTAAAATTAAAGTTTTATTAAGACGAAATTGATTTAAATAAGTATAATATTTTTATTTTAAAATTAAATTTATTATATTTTAAATTATGTCACATAAATACCGTGCATTGCACAAGTTTAAAACTAGTATTACTCTACTCAAAATAAAGAAGCGTTAGATCCTTCAAAGACTGGCCCATCTCGGCCGCAGTGGCCCAAAGCCATCGGACCAGGCGAGCCGTCCCGGGCCGGTGCACGAATCCGCGCCCCGGCCCCGCCGAACTCCCCCCAAAAATTTCAAATTCGAATTCCCAAAAACTACTCTTTCCCGCCATTTTATCTGCCAAACATATCGGAAGGAACAAAACAAAAGAAAAAAGGGAAGTTCTCGTCCTGGTTATCCGTCTTCCCCTTCCTCTTCCGCATCATCTCCACCATTCCCCAAACCCTAACCCTTACCCTAGAGGGAAGCAGAAGTAACCATGTCGTCCAGGCTGAAGGACCGGGGCGGAGGCGGAGGCAAGGTCATGGCTCTGAAGCCCCACAAAGTCCCCTCGGAGGGAACCCCCATGGGCAAAGCCGCTGCGAGGAGGACGCCGTCCGCCGCCGGCAAGGAGAACCCCAGGGTGGCCCTCCCCAATGGCAAGCCGGCGCCCCCGGGCATGCGCCAAAGGCTGCTGCCGGCGGACGTGCAGCGGGTCGACAAGGCAGCGGCAGTGGCTGCTGCTGTTGCTCCGCCGCCCAGCGTCCGGTGGTCTACATCCTCGATGCCGAAAGGTAAGGCTTCGAACCCGTCCGACTTCGCGCGGCTGCTGGCCGACCTCCGCGCCGGCGATGGCGGCAGGAGTCGCGTCTCGAGGGCTTCTGTTTCTGCCACAGACGGCGCGGAGAGGGTTAAAAGCAGGGAGGCCGCCGAGTCTGGCAGGAGGGGAAGTCTGGGCACGGATAGGGTAGCAGAGAAGTGTCAGCAGCTGAAGAAAGTAGCGGCTTTGAGATCCATTGGGAACGGGAAGGACCCCAGAACCGGTAGCGGACTGGGCGTTTTGGAGAATGGCAAACTCAATCTCGTTTCGGGCCTGCATGTGGTGAGGAGTGGCTCCAAAGCGCCCTGTGCTAGCTCAGAGAGAAATGGAGAGAAAGCTATGAATAAGACTGTTGGTGTCAGATATCCTGGTGTGATGCATAATGTGGATTCAGATCAGAATGTTAGCAGTGAAAAGGGAAAGGAAAGCGTCAAGCTTTTGGAAGGCGGCTCTAGTAACATAGCCTTCGCAGGCATAGAAGTGGGTAAAAGAGTTATGGGTGAGGCTGTGCCTCTGGATATCTGCAAGGAAAATTGTAACTTTGTCTCTGATTCTAAAAATACACATCGTCAAGCTTCAGGGAATGCTGCTGTCTTGGAGAATATGAAGGAGAGGGACTTTGTGGAGGTCGACTCAAATTTTTTGGGTGAAGTTTCATCGAATACCGATGATACTCTGGCCAAGCCGAAGGTAGGCTCATTGGTTCTCAGTCGGAAAGAGTGTGGTTCCACAGTTAGGGAACCAACAGTTTCAGAGACTTCTATTGATGAGCACAGTGAAGATCCGCATTCAAAGGCAGAAGGGACTGAGAAATCCTTGGATGGTATTACTGTCTATGAAAACCCAGGTTTGCAGAAATCGGTTGCAGAGAAAGGTCTTGCACTGGTTGTAAATCGATACTCCAGCAAGCTGCATGAGAAGCTTGCTTTCTTGGAAGGAAAGGTTCAAAGGATTGCGTCTGACATCAAGCGAACCAAGGAGATGCTTGAACAGAACAACCCAGATGCATCAAAGTTGATTCTTTCCGATATCCAGAACAAGATTTGTGGTATTGAGAAAGCAGTGAGTAATGTTATAGGTGGTACCGAGGTCGATTTGGGCTCCTCTAATTCTGTTAAAGATGGGAATTTGCACTCCAAACCTACTGAGAAGAATTTTCAGGAGGAAGTTGGTGGATTAAAGAATTTAGTTAAAGAACTGAACCATGAAGAATTGGAAGCAAGATTTTTCCCTCATCACAAATTACTTAGGAGCCGGACATCATTGACCCATTCAGGAGAACAAGATAAAAGCTGCAAGGCAACATTACCGGAACAAAACTGTGGTCCTGTGGTTGAACGTGGATCATTAAGTCCCATAGATGAGAACTCCATTGCTTTGGAGTTTTTGGCCTCCTTAAGTGCAGACAAACCTAAGGTCGATATACACAATAAATGTGTTTTGTTTGATTCAGCAGCAATACAGCAAGTGGAATCAGAGAAGGCAACATCATCAGGGGATCATTGTGTTTCAAGGAACTTGATAGGTGGTGCACAAGATATGGCTTTCATGTTGACAAGTGATGAGAAAATAGAGGAGTTTGAAGATCAAGAGAGTAAGCCGGCAATGGTACTGAGGGAGGGTATTGAAGACTCTAACATGGATCAGCTATTGGAAATAGGACATAAATCTTCGACTGGTGGCTGGTTTGTTTCGGAGGGAGAAGCTGTTCTTCTAGCCCATAGCGATGGATCATGTTCTTACTTTGATATTGCAAACAATGAGGTATTTACCTATTCCTATGATATTTTTTTGATGCGACTATTCCACAGTATGAATTTCTCTGGGTTTCAGCAATTACAGAAATATAAATGTATCTGCTAAGACCCATCGATGTTAATGCACATTTCTGATTTATTTATGGAAGTAAATATTTCTTGAACTTATCTCATGCACCTGGTGTGTCCAGTGATTAGATGCTAACACATGTACCTTTTATTCCCAAATAATATGAGACATTTAGTATCAAATTTTCAGATTATGACTAGTTTTGTGTTATGCATTTACATGAACTGCTTACACATTTTTGCGCCCACTCTCTGATTTAACCCTTGGACTGTATCTCTACTTTAGGAGAAGGCTGAATACAGCGCCCCTGTTGGTATATCCAACAACTTGTGGGGTGATTGTTGGCTAATTCGTGCGCCTGGAGTTGACGGTTGCTCTGGAAGATATGTGGTGGCTGCTTCTGCTGGGAATACCCTGGACTCGGGTTTTTGTTCTTGGGATTTCTATACAAAAGATGTCTGTGCTTTCCGAGTTGAAGATGGAAGATCCACTTCTCTGTCTTCGGCATCATCATTGTCTAGGACAGTGCTTGGTCCCCTACCCAATACTGCTTTATATAGAAGAAGCTCTTTATGCACAACACCTGCACTGCGAAGCCAACAATGGTGGTATAGACCTTGTGGACCCTTGCTTGTCTCCACTTGCAGCAGGCAGACTGTTGTTAATGCTTATGATATCCGTGATGGTGAACTAGTCATGACATGGGAAGTCCAAAATCCTGTGACAGCAATGGAGTATTCAAGTCCTTTGCAATGGAGAAGTAGAGGGAAGGTGGTTATAGCGGAACCTGACGGTATAAGCCTTTGGGACGTCAACTCAGTTAGTCCTCGGCCATTGACGTCTGTCGCTTCCGGTAAAACGGTCACGGCTCTTCATGTGAACAACACTGATGCTGAATTGGGTGGTGGGGTTCGACAGAGGTAAACCTTTATTATTAGATTTCATAGTTGCTCTAGTTTTGTTATGCTTATCCTCGTGTCTTCCATTTCCCTTTCTTGTTTGTAAAGACAAAATGCTAATTGTGATGATTTGCAAGTTTGGCTGCAACATTTTAATCTCCATGCATATTAATTATGAATAAAAACACAGACTAGTTATTTCATCCAATATTTTCATGTTGATTGCATGTTAAAACAAAGGAAGAATTATTTTGACCTTAGAATAATTATTTTGACCTTACGCCGCTTCTATTTCCAGTGGGTTTTATCCATAGTTTATGTTTGTAACCATAAAAGCAGATGATTTTTTAATTTAAGTTTGATGCCTTAGTCAGCGTTTCATTACTTTCCAGTTTTCCTGTTTTCTTCCAAAGTTTTGCTATGTTCTACTTCTCAATTTGATCCCATATCTCAACTTTTTTGATACTACTTGCCTATCTATTTCTAGCATTTAGCTGAAGTAGTGACACAAGATATTGAACATTTGATCAAATGGAAAATAGAAAAAAATTGTTTTTGTCTTTCCTTTTTCAAGATTACTTGTGTTCCTCACTGCAAAGCGTTCTGTGGAGGCTATACTTTCGGATAGTTACTGTTGGAGGTGATGCATCTTGGTTCCCTGTCTTTCCTGCTCTATGTCTCAAGTTAAGGAATGGGTGTCCCATGCTATTGATAAGGAAATGAAACTAGCCGTTTAGTGATCGGAAGAATGGGTTTGCATTAGTGAGAGAACCTTCACCAAGCTTCCTATTCCCTGGTCCTTCAATAGAAACTCTCATGAATTGAGAGTCATAGGTGATGTTTTTAGCTTTGTTTTCATCAGTCTTTTTTCCCCCCCTTGATTTAATGAATTCCGTGTGTTTAATTTGCAGGATTGGTTCATCTGAGATAGAGGGAAACGATGGTGTGTTCTGCACACAGGAGAACATAAATGTGATAGACTTGCGGCTTCCCTCTGGTGTGGGGCTTAAAGTATCTAAAGCTGGATGTAATAGCCATTCTGTCTTTTCTCGAGGAGATTCCATATACCTGGGCTGCACCGAAGCAAAATTGGGAGCGAAGGGAACCCCAAGCCCGATGCTACAACAGTTCTCATTGCGTAAGGGAAGGCTTGCTGCTTCCTACCCATTGCCTGACAGCCACGCTCACATTACCCATTCTTCATTAAACCAAGTATGGGGAAACTACAATCTTGTGATGGGCATCTGTGGAATGGGGTTATTCGTCTTTGATGCCCTCAGAAATGATGGAATGCCGTCTGTCACAGTTGATCAAGGGAATACTACGGATGTTCGAGAAATCATTGGCCCTAGTGACCTGTACTACCCTTCTTTTGATTACCTGGGTTCGCGGGTTCTTGTTATATCCAGAGACCGTCCAGCCATGTGGAGATACATGTTGTAGTTATCCTCGTTGCCCGTAAGAAGACTTGGATTCCCTATACTCCTGTAATATTTATGTTTGAATGCAGTTTTTGCTGTGTAATTATGTCTATCTTTTGCTGAGTGTATAAAACTGGAGTATTTCAAGGTTAATTATATAGTTTCTTTTATCTTGTCTAATTTGTTATCGCTTTTTGTGCTCATGTTATTTGCATAGTTTCATATTCCAAAAAAAGAGATGTCATAGTTTGAATGCTGTGTCATAACAATTCCCTGCAACTGATGATCATTGAAAACTAGGTGCAGATTATCGGTGCCATGAAATTTCGGCTGTGTCGTATATTCAGGGTCCGTTGTTATAGTTTTTGATGCCGAGCTGGTTTTTAAAAGCTGCGTTGAGAAGGGTGTACACGTTTTTTTAGATTCGGTAAGCTGCATTGGGTTTTTAACCTTGACGTCTGTTAAAGTTTCTAGAATGATCAGATATAACCGTGACAGTGACGCAAATACCCAATTGGTTTTTCCAAAGTAGTGGTTAATCATCTCACAAAAGTGCTGGACATCTAAGACAATTTATTTACGGGTGTCAGTGGGGGACAGATTTCCTTAGTATCCAAGGGCATGTGAGTAACGGCTATAATCCACGATTTTTCGAATCTCAGTTGGCATTTACCATTTGTTTATGATACATGTTCCATTTTTTATTCCCTAATGATTTGGGTCCTAGAAATCTGAGATGTAGCGTAAACAAACGTTGCCTCAGAAATGCCAATCGAATTGCAGATGATTTGAGACTTGTAAAAATGTTATCCCATCTTTGATGCACAGATAGCCCCCTCAGCGTCTCATGATGGAGCAAGGGAATCTTTAAAAGACATGCGTCTACTAGCCGTATCTCAGTGGAGCTCGGTGTTGGACACCTGGTGGGACGGATGCCCACCATGAATCGATCCCTTGGGTTCGGTAGATCTAGACCCTCTAGCTACTAGCAACGGAAAAAAGAAGATAGGTGCAAGTTTGGGCATCCCAACCAGACTTAGGCCTCGGGTTGGACCCAACCTATCCAAAGAACTTATTAAGATATATGAAAGAGTACGGATTTCCTATTATTAGATGATGAGGAACTTACCTATTTCTACCCTTAGTCATCCGAGCGCCAAAGATTACAGAACTAATGGTTGCTATCCTATGACCATATATAAAGTGCCCATAAGTTGCATGTTTTCGGCACCCTAAATTTACAAAGGATTAAGGGTGTGATAGAGATTAGATTTTAAAATTTTTATGAAGAAAAACAAGAGTAAAACCAAATGCTTTTGTTGTTTTAGACTCACGTCCACCCCTCGCACACAGGATCAGGATAAAAGAAACACTTCCAATGATTATATGATAAATGATATATCTATAGCTTGTTCCATGTCAGTGAGAGCACACGAGTCCAAATAAAAAGATCCGAAGTCCAGTGAAACAGCCGGCGCCACACAGTATGAACCTTTTCCACGCCCAGTGCAGAAAAGCTTCGCACAACGGCCTGTAAGGAGCCCACTCTTGGCGCATTTTTTGTTGCAATTGTAGCTAGTTCTATTCGAAGGTAACGGCATTTGATGTTTGCACTGTTAGATCTAGATCCCACGGTTCAGAAGAGCAAAAACATTTTTTCTGTTTACAAAAGTATGGGTTTTTTACATATAAAAGCCTATAATCTTGTGATATTACAGATAAACTCCCCTATTTGACTATTTACAAAAATATTATCCCGTAATCTACTGCAAATTAGTGAAAGACTCCTGAAATTTACAAAGAAGACCCTGAAAATCTTACAAATAAGCCACTAAAAGGGCTTAAGAAAGTTGCAATTGTGAAGATTTATTTGTAAACAGTCAGATTAGATAGACTTATTTGCAATATCACAAGATTATAAGCACTTGTATGTAAAAAACCCTAAATAAATAAAAAATAAAAAACTAACACGGTTAACATTATTCCCATTCTGGTCAGCATGTTTCAACTCGAATTAAACGGCGAGATTTGTATGTAGATCGGACAAGTTCACCTTAGAGTGAGTCGAGTGCATACGATACAACTTAGCTACCATGAGGGCTGGTTTAGGGCTCATCCCAACCCTGACCAACCCAGTCTCATCTGCGTGCACTAGTTTCAACCAACGTCTTACGAACTGGACCACTCATTAAACTGGAGAGTCCTTTGATGCGCCCAAATTTTGAAACGACGCTTTTATTTAACTAAATAATATTTAAAATATATATTACTGTAACAATATACCGTGCAGATTTCATGCTTATGGAAATGCACGAGTTCAAATCTGAATAGTTTCAAAGGGCTTCTTATAAAAATATGTATTTGAACTGGCCAGACTTCATGTAAATAGGACAAAACAAACCGGTTTTTGACTCTGCTTTCCTCAGTTTTCTCAAGGATGGCAGTTTTCCAGTATTCTCTCGTCTGATCGACGGGTCCGGTCCATTCTGGTTTTCAAAACAATTGCTTCAATAGTACACCGAGCATGCATCAACCAACCAGGAAGTTCAAAATTTCAAGTAGTAACATCCATCTAGTGGTGCATTGTCAAAACATAGGGCAGCAAAATTACAAAGATTTTCAATATACATGAAGTATGAATGAACTAGATGGTCTCTCCAGTGGCTAAAGTAAAGATCCCACAACTTTTCCAGTCCCAGAAAAATTAATACAACAGCCTGATATTTGCACCGGGTAAAGGTTTTATTTCTTGGAATATGGATCAGAATATAGATTTGGTCATCAGGCTGAAGAGGCATGCGGCGTCAGGTGGATGGAACTGAAATATACAGGGGTGAAACTTAAAATTGTAAAATCGAAAGGATGGCGCAGGAAAATTACCAAACGGATTCTAAATCCAGCACAGGTTGCATGTCCGAGGCTTCCCTGGTTCCGAGATAAATTAATCAATTTTGACATTGGAGTAAAGAAGCGTATCCCTTGTGAATGGCATGTAGAGCAGAAAATAGATCTGCAGGACCAAAACCGGGAAATGAAGACCTTGGACATATCAAGTCATCAGAATATGCATCCAATCAAGAATCCCAATAACCCAATGCAAAGAATCCCAACCATTGAATCAAAGGATTTTTCTCAGAGTTATTCAAGAGTCTTTTTATAAATCTTCAGATTATTATAATTTAAATTTTCTACCAGATCTTAAAATACAGCTGGCATCAAAATCCAAAAGAAAGGAAATGAGGAGCAAGACCTCTATGGCTCTTAGCCTGCTACATTCATTATGGCATCCCTTTTAAGATGATAACATAGCATTAATCCTTAGACAATTGTATCAGAAAAAATTATGTCTTAGATGATGTAAAGCAACAGTGCAGGACAGCGATACAGTATGCCTTCTAAGTTTTTAAAAGAGACATAAAGTTCACCTTCTGAGCTTTTAAAAAAAGGCAATGTGTTCTCTGGTTGTTTGGTAGGAAATGGAACCCAGATTATCATAAAGGGACCAGCAATGGCAGTCTGTTATAAACTGGCTGACCTTAGGTCAGTTGGTACCGGGGTGGGATTTTAGGGGTGCCCAGGGCTCGAGCCTGGGTGGGGGAGTTCTACTTAATTTCTATGAAAGCCCTGCCACTATGCCAGGGACCACCAAAAAATTGGCAATCTGTTGTAACGCAAGTCCATCTTGCACAAGCAATTTCCATGTTGGAAACCATGTCTTTCAATGAAATTTTCCCATCATTCCTTTTTTAAAATGATTGTGTTTCACTGTATTTCAATTTTGTATAGCTATCAGCATCCTGTCTCTCTCTCTCTGGTATATTTTTCGTCAACTTTTATAGGAAATTTTCTTGAAAGTAGGGAAGTGGGATGAATCTAAGAGCAACAGTAAAAAACTTACCCCAATGAGAGCAGATATGAGAAGAATGATGCCAGTTATCCAAGCAAGACTCTTTCTAACAAACAACACCTCTGGCTCGGTGGCATTTACTGCTCCCAACTCCTGTAACCACCTTGAAGTTCGAGGCTTCAGTTTCACATCCAACATTGATTCTGAGTTAGCTGAAGGCTCCTTGTTTAGTATCAACACTCCGACCATTTCCCCTGCCACATGAAGCCTTAGTTTTCATGAAATAGAAAAGGATAAGTACAGGTACGAAAGAAACAAGATCAATCAAAACCAAATCAAAAAAGGAAATGACTTTTCTTTTAAATTAGATATGTAGTGATTACAAACTGAAAATTTAAGACAAAGGACTATCAAGAAATTGAAAGATAAGTTACGAGTTCAAGTCCAGTATGAAAATCAAGACAAATAATTTTCTTTATTTGAGCCCTAAGCCACCATCACACGAGCAAATACACACAAAACAGAAAACAAATGTTAGCCCCATGGGTCTTCCTTCATAGGACATCCACATGTAATGGAGACCCATCCATGATGGAGAACCTCAAATTGCTTAACAAATATGTCGTTGTTTCTCTTGTCCAACTTACAACAGCATTGTCCTTAGTTGTTGGGTTTTCATTCTTCAGCCACCATACAAAACTTGGCAAGATTCAACTTCACTACTAAATACAACTCTTATGTCATGTCAAATACGCAGAGAACAAAAAATATGCCAGTGTGATGGCAATATCTGACCTTGGTATGATTTCTGCAGCAAACCAAATAATTTGACCAATGTCATATGGAAAACCTCCAATCCCTGCTGGGCAATGTCACTTGAACCATACTCATTCAGAGCCTGCAAAGTATACAACATCTATTAAATTGCAATATGATAAGGGATAAGCAGGAAGCCTGGACGAGGGTGATGTTTGGTTACTGGGTTACCTCATTTAACTTTCTATAAAAACTAATCAATTACAATCCATTACTTGGTATCGCACTAGCAATATACTAGCTGGGTGTTGACATGATCTGTGTTCCCCATCCAGAAAGGATGAGAGAGGAGGAGATAATCATGGCATAATGAGCACATGGAATCTCATGACCTCACTCTGGATTTTGGAAACAGAATGTGAACACACATGGTGAACACTCGAAAACTTGTTCTGGCTAAGCTAACTCCGGTGCATTTACTTATAGTTTCCTGAACTTCAACAAGGAAAAATATTTGACCATAGACAGCTTTCATGACCTGAGCTAGTAATCTCAAAGAGTATGTTAAAGCGCTTCTTTTCATAGGGAATAATATATTTACATACGTAATGACCCAATCATGAGCCAGGCAGGAAGAGAGGACTACCTATAGGAAAGGACTACCTGCAAGTGAAGCAGTATGAAACCGCCATGGTGTGGAGCTACCACTACATTTGGGGGCTGGGGGGGGGATAAACCGGATTAGTCTTGTATCAAAAAATGGAAAAAAGTTAATGGGCAATATATGAAGTGGCAATATCTATAACTTTTGAGGTGCCTTTTAAGGACAAAACCGTGCGGGCTTGGCCCAAAGTGGACAATACCTCACAAGGGTTGGATCGCGTCATTACAAAATCATATCAGAGCAAGGCGCATGTCGTACGATATGGACTAGTTCGAAGACGAACCACGTGAAAGCTGGTGAACCTGTCATGGCCTAGTCACATGTGAAACAGTGGGAGAGGGCTACCCATGGGAAAGGACTACCCGTAAGTGAAGTAGTGTGGAACCGCCATAGTGTGGAGCTATCACTGCATCTGGAGACTGGGGCGAGAATGAACTGGATTAATCCTATATCAAAAAATAGGAAAAGTTATTGGGCTATATATGAACAGGCCATATCCATAACTTGTGAAGTGTCTTCTGAGAACAAAATTGTGTAGACTTGACCCAAAGCGAACAATACTTTGCAAGAGTTGGATCGGGGTATTACAACATATCTATCAGCTATGAAGGGAATTATGTTATATGCTCGTCATCATAGGATACATGAACCAGGTTGTCCGAAAGTGTAATCTGTTAGATGCTAGAAAGAGTACCAAAAAACCCGTAATCCTTATATGTTTACATGTAGGGAAAAGAAGGCATGACTATCCAGAAGACAATGATTTAGCATAAAAGAAATTAAGAGCAAGCAGAAGCAGTTAGCAGGTTCTTCTTTTCCCTGGTTTAAGATTTCTAGGATCCAGTACTCTAGTTTGACCTGAGATCCTGAGGGCCTGCGCGCTCCCCGTGGAAGTATCTCCAAGGTGGGTTTGACCTTTAAGTGCCCCTCCGTACTCCACAACTTGGACCGCACACATGCGGCTGGGGCGGGGGCCGCGTTGTGGGTTGCCGAGGTGAGTTTGACCTCGAACCCCACCCCCCGAAAAAGAAGAAAAAAAAGATTGCTAGTATCCAGTACTCTGGTTGCTCTCATGCTTCATGTATATTAACCCAACCCACCCCCACCCCCACCCGGAAAAAAGGGACCTGACCCAGCAGACCCAGAGACACCACCTAAAGATACTCAGCTCAATTGTGCACAAACTCTGGGTGCCATAGTATAGGAAAATCTTTGGAGAGACTGGATGCCTAGTAATGTAAAGTGAAGAAATCACATATATGCCTCTACTGTGATCACAATTATCAAAGATCACGAAGAACTCATTGTGAAAGTTAGTTAGTTTTTCTTTGTCAGCTATATCATCACACTTTTGGTAAGTCATTAGAGCACAGACCATATGCTTGTGATGAATACTGGGGCAAATTGGATGACCTACTCTCCTCATTGTCCTGTGGACCACAGGACATATGAAAGAACATTCAGTTCTCACTATGACGAAGTGCCCTATAAGTTCCCGGAGGTAATACTCCACTGAATATTGACAAAACCACATGGATATGTCATATATAGCACTCCCTAATAACACTAGACAGAAGGAAAAAGGGGGTGAAATTGATGTGTGTTATCAAGAAGAGCAAAGAAGTAACAAAAATCAATCCCTTTGCTTTCTTCTTAATTTACCTTTAACCTATCCACTGTGGTGTCACATTTTTTCACTCAAATTAAATTTAACCACCTTCTCCTAATATCATGTAAAATACACCAGCATGCCTGCACAAAGCAAAACCGCACACATTTCTCCCAATGGCCAATATTATTTAAATACACTTGCCTGATAGACTTTGGGACCACTAACATCAAATTAAAGAAGTGTTTTGCACCTTTTTTATAATGGTTAGTACCACAGATTCGTTAACAAGAAAAGAGATCACAAAAGATCCGATACAAAAGTTAAGCATCCCATATACAAAAGCACCTCAAAAAACAAAAGGCGCTGGACAAAAGCCTTGAGACAATGAGCCTTCTCTCTCTGCTTCCCACTTACAGCAACACCATCTCTGCTTACCAATAAGCATGGTGCTAAAAACCGGCTGAGCCAGACTGGAACCGGCAGGAGCCGGCCCAGTTCCAATATGGGAGAAAATGGCCAGAACTGCCCATAATCGGCCTTAGAACTGCAACCAGAATCAGTGACAAGAGAGTAAAAGCAGGAGAGAAAGAGGACAGAGAATGGGTCTGTAAACCCCTGTTCCCGCACGGGATTCTTGGGCCCTTTATATAGACAATAAGGAGTACAAAAATAGATATCACAGTTGCAGACATGGGTCATAACAATGTATAACAAAGACACAAATCAGGTACAAAAAAGGAAAGATAAATTATACACAGAATCATTAGTGCATCCTTGACAGATCTGTTGATTGCATATCACAGAATCACTGGTGGATCCTTGACAGATCTGCTGGTTGCAGACTTGTCAGCCCCCAAATCAAGGGATCCAGATCTGCTAATTATAGATCCATCGACCCCAAAACCAAGGATCCCTTTGTCAATTAGAACCAGCCAGGGCCGATCCAGTTCCACAATCCAGTTTTTAATACCTTGCCAATAAGAACCCCACTTTCCACACTCTCCCCTCCCCCACACACCCTGTCAAAGATCACACCGAGAAAAGGGGTAGAGAAGGGAGGGAGACTGCTATTTCGCTTCAGTCAGTTTAAGAAAGTCTCAGGCTGCATTCAGAAGTAGATCGATCAAAATAGTTTCTTCACCTCATCCACTTCTAACTTTAGACTATAAATAAAAACCAGAGCACTAAAAATGGGGAAAATTTATCAGCTTAAAAGTTCAACTCTGACAGTGGCATTTAGTGGATAAATAATATCACCTTTATGCCCGTAAAACAGCCAGTCAATAACTCAACAGGTCTCTGAATGCTTGCAGCAAAATCTTCATGCATCTCCATTCCCATTTTGACACCATTAAGAAGAGAAATAAGACTTAAAGCAAAAGTTCGATCTGCTTTCTGCAACAGACAAAAAGGTTAAAGTAAAGATGGTGAGAGGGGAAAATATTAGGCTCATGTAAAGGTAATCTTTGTATGAATCAAGACAGCAACTCCTTAAAGTGAATGAGGTGAAAGGATTATCACAAAAAATGACAGGAAGTTGCAACTGGGCTATCTGATTCCTAGCTTCCCTAAATAGTTGCAACACGCCATAAAGCAGGTGCATGGATTTTCTCAAGAAAGAATAAGGAAGATGGAGGGATGAAAGTTTTGATTCATTTCATAGTTCATTGAATGGGCAGCCACAACACATAGATCAAATGATCCTACTAAATTGTACAATAGTTAGAATAGCTTTTCCAAGATGGTGCTGGTAATCTCATCTCCCTATAGTATGATAAGCAAGTTGTATGAATGTGGAACAGTTGTACTCTAAATACAGGGAAGTTGAACAAAATGCAAAGATAAGGTGTAAAAAAGTTCAAGATGAATGAACCTTAGAAACATGAAGTTTGAAAAATGTGCCACTGGCCAAAGGAATTTCCAATTCCCCATCCTGCGATTCAAAGCTGCCAACATATGATCCATCCAACCAGTGTGCCTGTGTTGATTAATGTGCATACCATGCAGGCAAGATATTAATAAAAGCTTAAAATGGCTAAACTGCCAATGTCAGAAAGAATTTTGAAGTAATGCACTTACAAGATTACCAAGTTCTTTATCAATACAAGCTGCATCACATTCTATAGGTTCATCTATGGAAATAAGATTAACCCCATCCTCTTCTGTTGCAAATGACAGGTTAGATCCGATAGGATGTATGAAAATGGTAGAGAAGCATACCAGAAATTTTGAGAAAGAAACGGTGACCAGATAAATTTAGCTTACCAGAGAGTTCAATTTGGGCTTTGCCAGAATCAACAATCTTGCTACTGACTGTATTATCAACTAGTGAAATTGAATGTCCAGCAGACTGTGGTGTACCTGCAGGTTGCAAAACTCTCATGAAATTCTTGGCAAAGAAAATAAAATGAGCAATAAAGACAGATACTGCTCCCCAATTATGATTACTGACCTCCAATTCCTTTGACATCCAGCATGACTATAGCACGAGGCCTGTTAAAGGGATCTGGTAAAAGCACCTTATCTAACTGCGAGGGAAAAGCATAAGTAAGCAAGGCTAATAGAAGTGAGATTTAATATTCACAAAGAGGTGTAACACAAGGTATGCCACCTTAAGTGAAGATTCAACTGGAAGTGATGCAGGAGGTGCAATGCCAAGTAACACTGATATGGTGGCAGCAACTTCAGACAGTGACATAGAATTTAGCTGCGACAATTGTACGAACTAATGTTATACGATGCAATATGAACAATGATGAATAAAGGGAAACTTATACATAACATATTCTGAATAAAACAAATTCCAATGTGCAAAGCATTAAATTAGTCATTGTAGCAGCAACAGTAGATAATTAGGGAAACCATAAAAGAGCACAATTCCAAATGACCAAATGCGGGAGATAACTCAAAAAGGCAACATGTTTCCAGGTATCTTTCTTGACAAGGAAATTAAAAGGGATAATTTATATTAACCACCCTTGTATGTTAAATACAAGAAAATATTATGCTTACAGCATATTATCCTAAATACTTCTATAGAATAACATATCTATCAAATATGCCATTTCAATGGTATATATGAAATGTTCACACTACACACTGCAATTCCAGGGGAAAAAAACTCTAAAGATATAAAATCATTACACCTTACTTTTCTTACCTTCCTTTTTACTATATTTTCTTTTGTTATGGTTCTTAGTAACCTTGATAAAAAATATATTCCTTCTTCATGAACAAGACTGTGACCAAAGAACTCCTCTCAGTCTGAGAAAATAAAGCCATGTTCTAGTATTCTTTGTTTAATTCCTTCTTCATCAACAAGGCTCTGACCAAAGAACTCTTCTCAGGCCATGTTCTATGATTTTCTTAGTTTTAAATGTGAATATTGTACTTATCAAATCAGCTCCATTCAAGTCATCCACCTGAAAAATAATCAGTCATCTTTGCATTTTCACTTTTTTCATATATGCATTTTCCAAAATAAGTGTTGACTTCAAGTCTATCACACCACAAGTCCAGTTATTGACAAAAAGCATGATTCGTTGCCACCATGGTTCCAAGAATTTGCAGGAATCAGACAATTCTTATGGGGAAACTGTTGGAAGTGGTCCAACGTTGATTTTTGCAAGGATGCTGGTGATACATAGACTTGTTAGAAAAAGAAGAGATCATACTGATTCCATAAGAATCAGCAAGACATGGCTGTACAATTTTGGAATTAGATTCAAGCCTAAATCTTTGCTTGGGATCTTTCTAGCTTACCTGGTATTAGAAAAATGGACTTCAGGCCAAACCAAATGGACTCCCCCAACCCCCATCCCAAAAAGCAAAAAGAAAAGAAAAACAGGCACTGCCACCATGCAGGTCAGTCATCAAGACTTTACTCACAAGATCAGCAACACCTAGCTCCCAGGAATAATAAGGGAAGAGAACAAAATGCAAGAGGAGGAGAGTTGTTTAAGCACGGGGGAGATGAGAGATGCCCGCCACTGCAAAGCACCACCGGGCAAACCAAGGATTAGATTTCTACATCTTCTTTTTTTATTTTTGCCCTCCATCTCCCCTATTAGTCTTATTTCCTTTCACTGTCTCTCATTTACTTCTCTTTTCTCTTATTCTTACAGATGGCTGGAGTCTGTTAGAATTGGTTGATGTGTTATCTGGATCTCCACTTAAATTGGGTTGACTTGCAAGTGCTCCAGTCTGAACTCTGTCCTCTATTATATGAAAGGCACAAAGTATGGGACAGATTTTCTTAATTACTAATATTTTTCTCCTACCAAATAAGCTCCTTGTTTGAAGTTGCAAGTGAATTCCAGCAAATACACCATCAAAACTACCAAGAAAGCAACAATTAGACGGTGCAGTTGTCATTGTCGGCATGCAGAGCTTGCCTCAGTAAGTGAGGTGTCATGTTTGACTTCACCCTGCTCCAATTTGGCATGTGCCCAAGAGGTGTTTTGAGCTGCTCCCTTGCAGCCAAGGATTCTTCAGGACAGGGCATAGCCCATTATCTTGGTGTGGGCATGGGGGTTATGGGACATGGAAAGTAACAACAAGCAAGGAAAGTAACAGCAAGTCCCCTAAATTCTTGATGTTATAAAAAGTTTTCCAATCCTTCGATGGAGGTCCATCTGCATTTCAAAACCATAACCAACAAGACATCAATAGCAGATTCTTGATTTCAAAACTCCAACGTCTTTGATGAAAACCAGCTCATGTACTTTAAACTAACCTGCTCAAGTCCACAACCTTCATTGTTAAAAAGATTATTACAATGACAATAGCGGATTCTTGATTTCAAAACTCCAATGTCTTTAATGAGAACCAGCTAATGTACTTTAAAATAACCTGCTCAAGTCCAGAACCTTCATTGTTAAAAAGATTATTATAGTGACATTTGCATTTTCTTAATGTAACTAGAAAGGTTGCTGGTTCCTGGTTTGCTCTAGGTAATATAGCACAGCTTATTCGGAAATCAGGCCACTGCCATGGGCCAACAATCGACTTCTGGAATTTATTAGCCAGCCTAATGGTTTCTCATTTCACGAAGAATAAGTAGCAAAAACTAAAGAGAAAATAAAAGAAGCATGGAAAGAAACAAACACCAAAAACTAACTTCATGCACTTTTCTTTGGAACCAGTGAACATTTCCTTTCTCCACAAATCTTCTTATTCACTTAACAAAGTGACATCTCAAGCATAAGACTCCTTCCCTAGAGCTTCGTAGCCCAATGTTTAATGATCATATTAAGGGATCAAACCCCAAAATCTAAAAGTAATCACTTCACTCGCGGTTTCAAAAAGCCAATCTTTCTCCAACTATCTTGCGTCCAAGTTAGTAAAGCCAAGAAAGACAAAGACCAGATGAAACTGGAATTACCTCTCCATCGGTTTCCGAATGAGATCGAAAGTATCTGTGCCCACTACCATCGATAAAGACGACCGAATCGCCGCTCCCAACCTAACGAGAAACAAAATCACACAGTCCCGAGATCAATTTCCTTGGTTTCACAGGGAAAGAAAATAGAAAAACGCGTTCTTTTTCTTTCTACAAGATCACAAAGGAGATTAAGCAGAAATGTGATGAATCCAAATACAGCCCAAGGGAAGACAAATTGCGCAACCAACCCTAGCTCGTAGAAGACACAGGCAAGACAACAGGACCAGCAGGTGTAGCTTCCGGAGATCCATGGCGAACCCGATAGGATCTAGGGTTTTCTACGGGAAAAACTCCTCCTTTGCGGCTTCTACACGGGGATCTGAACTGGGGGGAGGAGATGGGGTGGAGGAGGAGAAAGGAGAGGGGGCGTCCTTCTGGGAGTTGTCGGGGGCTTTTCTGGAAACGAGTTGGTTTCATCTGGAACTTCCGATGCTGATCGTGCGGTGGACGTCACGGTGGAAGAGGCGATTACTGTGCGACGAGTCCGATTTTGCACGGCGTACAACGTGCATCACGAGAACTTGTGACCGTCGATGGAGTCGCTAAGCGACAAGAGATGGATCCACCCGATAAAAATTGATCATGTGAGTGGGTGACGCGGGTGTCGGGTCTCACCAAGTTGACAAATGGGGATCCGCCAACGATGAGTAAAACTTGGTGCATCCCATTGACGACCCGGGGTGGCAATCAAGGCAGAGAACGATACACAATGTCAGAGCGTGGAATTGAGCAGAAAATGAATCAAATTAGTCTAATATTAAAAAATAACAAAAGTTATTGGACTGATTTTATAATTTGTGAAGTATCTTCCGAAGATAAAATCGTAAGTCTTTAACTCACAATAAATAATACCTCATAAAAATTAGATCCAGTCGTTAGAGAATGGTTGACCTCAACATTTTTAATAAAAAATATTTTTTTATAGTTAATCCAATTATGTCCTACATATCTATACAATGCGATCTTTGATCAATGACTCAAAAAAATTGAAATTCAAAATTTTAGCTCGATTTTTAATTTTTTAAAATTGTCTAATTACAGTTCAAATTATACAAATATGTAAGTCGAATTGAGGCCTGCCATTAAAAAAAATTAAAATTTTAATAAAAAACACGGCAGGTGCAATAAGTGTCCTTCGCTAACAATTGTCATGTTTACGTCATAAAATACTGTCAAATGTTTGTTTTGAGATCATCGATTTCAAAACTAATGAAAATAAAATTCATAATTTTACAAATAACCATTTTAGTTGCAGTGTTTTTTGACTGAAAACTAAAAATCAATTAAAAATAAAAATTTAAGAGTCGACATATTTTAAAATACGTCAATTTACGACACTCCAAACATATGAAAAAGTAATGTAAAATAAATTACAGTAATCCAAACAGAAAGAAAACACTATTTTATAATTGTTTACAATATTTTACAATATTTTATGACACACCAAAGAACCCTTAGATTATTGTCGTAAGATTTAATATTATTTTTTCCCCTCTTTCATATATCTTTTCTCTGTATCCCCCTCATTTTCTTCTCCTTTTTTACTTTTCTTTTATTATTAAGTATTGCTAGTTCATTTTTGTTTAATTGCCATGCAAAACTTGGCATTGACTCGGTTTTGGCTTAGGCGACAATTTTTAACTTTTTATAGTATCTTCCTCTTCTTATGAAATCATATGGCGAAGGTAAAGATTATTTTATACCTTCATTTTAAATTCTTCTTGTAAAAATAATATTTTTTCAATATTAATTTTATATATCGTGGTTTCAAATGAGACTTTAATAGAGGTAAGAGCTAACTTTACGTACCACAATTGGATATGAAGTTTTCTATTCTAACAAGGACACAAGTTGTTAACTAATTAGCTTTCTAAAAATTATGTACTCAAGTAAAACACAATAATACAGAAAGCCATGCAACTACCAAAGGTGATTTGAGCGTAATATCTAGTTTACAGACAGTTCAATTAAAATTTCCATTCTATTACCTTCATGGTCAACAAGCAAACAAGACCTAAAGCTGCATGACTAGACACCAACGTGGGTGGTGTTGGGCAAGAAGAATGTCAAATCTAAAAGGCATTTGGTTGTTATATTTAAAGGTAACAATTTTGGCATCGGTACCAATAGTATATATTTGGTTTTGTTCCATCATTTTTACCATTCACATATTAGTAATTTTAATTGTCCAGACCCACCTGCCTGTGACCGTTAAGAGGCCTAGTAACTACAGTTATCAAGAATATCTTAACCAGTCCCACCTGCTTGTGACAGTTAAGTGGACTGTGGGCACTAGGCAGGTCACAAGAAAGGAACTATATAGCAAAATCCCACAGAAAAATTTGCCACCGCTCTGCTGTTTCTTTTTTTTTTGTCTTTACGAGTCAAATAAGAAATCAAATTTATAATTCAGAAGAGCTCCGATTGATCACACAGGCTTGAGCTGAAGCACAAAATGTGGCCAATCTAATCTAGATGCCTTTTCTGCTTATCGCAGCAATACTCAAAATAGGAAAGAGGAAGAATGCTTTCTCAATGTGCTGTACAATGCAGAGAATGCCAAACATGTCTGCAAGCCTTATAGGCTTGATTTCTGTAATCCCATTGGGCATTTACAGCATTACATAATCTCAAGTAGAGGCGTGAAGTTACAGTTCGTCTATAACTGCAAGGTAGTAATAATACAAGCAAAGCATGCTCCCAGATGGAGAAGCTCATCCAACGAAGATGAAGCGACCAGCTGGCCATAACATTTGTTGTCATACACGAGAAGCAGAACCATGTGTACCGCAAAAAGGTGTTTAGAACAGCTGATGGCACTGGAATGGTTTGAAACTTCAGTTGTGTTCTATGCATATAGATGGTCCAGAGTCCAGAGTGCTCTGCAGAAAGATCACAGCCAGCAGTATGATACAGTCAGTGCCATTCCAGACCACCAACTGTGGTGGAACCCATTCCCTCCCACACCTCATTGCAACCCACTTCTTCACTGTCGACTCCTTCCCTGTCGCAATCCCACCATCCAGCTCCATTTGCATCTGAAAGCACACAGATTAACACAATAAGAAATTCAGAAAATTCTTAGAACACTAAGTATTCAATATTATTCATCAAGAGCAACCTCATTATGGGCAGAGAAGGTTTTGGAAAATCATGGAACATTGCAAGGCACACAAACTTGATGATCACACAAAATGAATTCAAAATACACGTAGGCTATCTCATTGATCTGTAATTTGGCTCCATACAATGATTAAAAAGCACTTGTTGTTTGCCATCCCTGGATTTTTGCTCTCCTCCCTTCTTACTAGGTTTTGGATCATCGCCAAGTACCAATAATAACTTCGAAGCGGTAGGCCCCTCATCTTCACCTGTATAACCAATAAAACATGTGGTATTAGATGCTAAGGTAATAATATATATTTCCATCACAATGTTACAAGAATGAATATAAGCCAAGAAAACATGCAGTATGTCACATGCTAAGCAGACACAACTAACTAAAACAATGTTTAGAGGAAATGAGAAAGATGTGTGCAAAAGAAGAGAGAAGATTTAGTGATGCTGTCTAGGCACACAGGATGCTGAGCCGGGTGACCGAGAGGCCGGTCAAAGGGAAGCCGGACCGGAGACATGCCAACTGGACGGGAGTTGTCGCAAGGGAGTCAGCCCAAGAGTTCTGTACCGAGTCCCGCCTCCTGCACGCACTGAGACCCGTTGTTAGGTGGGGTCCGGGTAGTCGTCCCAAATAAGCCTCTCCAGTGCCCAAGTCAAGTAACAGAGAATAGGACAAAAGAAGGAGTGTGAGAAAGAGAAAAGAGTATTAAATGCGGCCATTATGACATACCTTTCCAAGGCATTAAAATCCCTATATTTATAATAGGGGGCAGCCGAAAGAGTAAATGTTGTAGCCGATGTAAGACTAAATAGCAGTTGTTTCTGTTGCAATGACCTCCCCTCCCTCCTTTCCTCTTGGCATTTAATGGCCGCCGGTTTGCAGGGAAACGGCCCTGCCTGAGTATAGACTGCCGGTCGTACACCTAGACTCAAGCCGAGGGGAGGCTAATCTCAACTGGGATGACTGCTTTGACCCCGTAGGTCATGTTGAATGACGTTTCGCCAGTGGCCGTCCAACTAGTGGTGCGGTAAGCCCAGAGGACACTCGGCAACTAATCGGCCCTTAGCTTCGCTGAGTTGGGTCAGGAGTCCCTAAAGGATGGTGTGATTGGTCACTTCGACTTGCCCATTCGTTTGTGGGTGGGTAACAAAAGTGAATTTGTAAAGGATGTCGAATGCTTCACAATTTTTCCAGACACACCGACTATCAAATTGATTGCCGTTGTTGGTGATGATGATCCTGGGGATGCCAAACCTGCCGATCACCGACTTTCACACAAAGCTGCAAGCGTTCAAATCAATGATCGTCACCAAGAGCTCAGCCTCCACTCACTTAGTAAAATAGTCAACGACGACAATGAGAATCTTTCTTTGACCTGTAGCCAGCGAAAATGGTCCGAGGATGTCTATTCCCCATTAGGTGAAGGACCAAGGGTCAGCCAAAGGGGTCAACTCGACAGCCCATTGGTGCACATGAGAGCTGAATCGCTGACATCTATCACACCTTTGGACAAAAGCAGTGGCGTCTCGAAGCAGGGTTGGCCACCAATATCCTTGCTGAAGGATTTTGTATGCCAGGGCTTGGCCGCTGACATGCCCTTCGCAGACTCCCTCGTAAACTTCCCAAAGAGCGTAGTTGACTTCCTCTTCCGTTGGGCACCTGAGCAGTGGTCGGCTGAAGGAACGCTTGTACAGGACACCATCGACAAGGGCAAGGCGTGCAGACTAGAGCCGAATTTTGCGAGGCTCCTTTGCATCCTCGGGGAGTTCTCCCCGCAAGAGATAAGATTGGAACGACACCATCCAGGATGATATGCCGAGCTCCTGGACCTACGTGACTGGCTCCAGTTCCTCGGTGCTGGGTCGAGACAACTCTTCAACCAGCACCATTCCTCGCGAGCCGTCTCCCAAGGTTGAGGCGAGGCGTTATAGGGCATCCACCCTCGCATTCTCCGCTTGAGGCACTAGGATAATACTGAAGGAATCCAAGCCAATCGCGGATGCCTTGACCAACCATAGATAGGCCACCATCATCGCGTCTCAAGCTTCAAACCCATCGAGGACTTGATTGATGACGAACTACGAGTCACTGAAGACACATAGCCTCCAAGCTCCCATGTGACGCACAACGCATATACCCGACATGAGTGCCTCGTATTCGGCCATATTGTTAGTGGTCAGGGAGCCGACAAGTTGACCCTCGGGAGAAACTAGGATCTCTAGGATCCACCTTGCCCCGCTCCCACTTGAGTCATCTATGTACAGCTCTCAAGACAATTTGGAGAAAGGAAGGGCAAGGGGGTGGAGCTGCCTCGTCCATCATTGGCTCTGGAATTGGAGCCGACAAGTTGATGGCAGTGCGTTCGGCGATGAAGTCGGCGACCGCCTGCCCTTTGATGACAGCCCTTGGCCCGAGGTGACGTTGAACTCGCCCAACTCAATGGCCCATTCGGCGAGTCAGTCGGATACCTCCAGGCATAGTTGTCAAGGCGGTAAGGCGACCAAGGCGTGCTCGGGGTTCTGGACCGCCTAAGCGCCCGCCTAGGCGTCGCCTAGGCGTCAACTTCATAATATAATATTTTAATTTAGGATATATATATACATATATATATATATATATATATATATATATATATATATATATGTACACACATATTATATACATACATATATATACACAAATATATCTAAATGTATGTATGTATATATAGATGTATATATATATATACATATTTGTATATATATATATATATATATATATATATATATATAAAATATATACATACATATATATCTACGTATAAATGTATGTATGTAATATGTGTATATGTCTAACTATATAATATATACATACATATATATACACAAATATATCTAAATGTATGTATGTAATATGTGTAAATGTCTAACTATATAATATATTGTTTGCGAGAAGATTTTTCTAACCTTCGTCGTTCGGGACCCCTGACCTAGACGCATCTCTCCTATGTCGGATTATTCGGAAATCCATTTTTTTCGTTTATTTATCTAGAGGATTATAAGTCAGTTTTATATTTTTATCGGATTATGAGAGCTTGGGATTAGCCCTCAGGAAATCCGGGACGTCGAATCAGGCGAAGATTCGAGTATATGACCTCTCTCCACTGACCTCGGTCAGTGTTAATTACGCTGAGCGACTGCTCGGTAACCCTTGATTAACCGTCCGTATGATGCCCTTAATCATGCAAAACTACTACTATAGGAAGCGCATGCATATGCATATGAAGGCATATTTTAGGTTGAATCCCTAGCCTCACCCCGGCTCGGGGACAACTTTTTATATGGTTCGGGATTGACTTCCGGTTATTAGGATTGGTTCCAAGTTGGGTGGATTAATTCCAAGTTATGCGGATTGATTCCCAATTTTTCATCCCACAGGGGTTTTTCTGCAATTATCCACTTTTAGGGGTTTTTATGTAATTATGGGTGTCTTGTAAGAGCATGACGTTTTGTAAGTAGATATGGGGTGGATTTTAAGGGGTTTTCACACTTTATGAGGGTTGTAAGATCAATTTTAAAGGTATGAGGGCTTTTTTTGTAATTTTCCCTTAGACTGGTTTATCGAGTTTTTAAGATTTGATCTTGAGACTATTGGTGAGAAATTTTACTCATGATATGATTTTTAGGGCTTTCGGGATTATATATGCAAATATTATACCCGGGGGTATTTTGGTAATTTTGTATTTATATATTATGTTTACTATTAATAGTTCATATTCTTTCAGATTTTTTTAATTCTCTGATTTTTATTGATTTTTATTTACTCATTCATTCATCCATTTGTTCATCATTTTTTTATGGTTGGTTTGATCAATTAATTCAATTAATCAATTAATTATTCATATGAAATTATTTAGGTTCATTATAATTTTCCACAGATTTTACTGTTTTCTTACAGATTTTCCTGATTTTTACTAATTTTTTTTATGATTTTTTAATTGATTTTTCGGATTTTTATTAATTAATTAATTATTATTATTATAAATTATCTTTTGAGTTTAGTTATCATTTTTATGTATTTTTCTGAACTCATATTTTATTTGTTTAGGGGGGTGAGGCTAAGAGTTAGGTTGAGGGTACCCTCAATTTCATTTAGTTCTAGGAAAATATGTACATATATTATTATTTATTTTTGAAAATATGATAATTATAAAATTTAAATGGCACACACAAGCACAGAAATTCTGATTTTATTTTGGCAGCATTTCGCCTTATAACAGGGTGTTTTCTACAAAAATTTCGGCAGAGCCTCCCCTAGGATTGAACCTTAGGAGCGAGGACTCCCCGGGACGAAAGAAAGGACCTCCGAAATCGCAGCAAATCCGGGTTTAAAACCCGAATTTGGTCTTCAGCCGGACAGCACTCTCCCTCACAATCTCACACTTGTATATGGCAGTGTGTATAGGCTTGTATATATGGCCTTTGTATCTCCTCAAATGGGGACCCTTGGGGTCCTATTTATAGGCCCCAAATTGGGCCCGGTGGGGGGTGCCACCGGATGAGCCCACGGTGGGGGGGTGCCACCGGTTCCAATCTCTCTCCCTCTCTTTTCAATTTTCTTATTCCCAATGGCCAATAGATGGCAAGAGAGGGTGAGAGAGAGAGGACTAACAAAAGAGAGAGAGGGGGGGGAAGGTGGGCACCCCCACCGGTTCCAACCGGTGGAGGGGGTGCCACCGGTTGGGCCCCCCACCGGTTGGGAACCGGTGGGGGGTCTCCCCCACCGGTTTTGGGAAACCGGTGGGGGGGTTCTCCCCTCCTCACTTCCTTCCTTTTTCTGTTTTTTGAGCCCATTTAATGGGGGTTTGATTTCAGATTTTGGGGGGGTTTGGGTTTAGGCCAATGTGAAAGGGGTTTAACCCCCTAAATTTGGGTTTGGCTCCATGTGTGAATGGGGTTTCAGGATGGGTATTAAATGGGGTTTCACATGGGATTCTCAACCCATGTGTGAATGGGGTCAAGGCTCCCCATTAATCCCCTCCATCCTAATTAATCCCCCTCCCCCATTTAAAATTTCAAACATGAAGAGAAGTGGAGGGAGACCTCCTCCCCCCCCCACCGGTTTCCCTCTTGGAACCGGTGGGGGGTTCCCAACCGGTGGGGGCTCCCCCCACCGGTTCCCCCTCTCTCTCCTCCCCCCTCTTGGCCTATAAAAATAAGGGGGATGGGAGAGAGGGGTCCACTTTCCCCTTTAGGAAATTTCTCCCTTGGATTTTCAAATTTTTTCTCCTTCTGGCCTGCAGATTTGGTGCCCCTTGAGGACTGATTTTTGGCCCATTTGAACTCCTTATTGGGCCTTCTTATTGGGCCACCTATTGGGCCATTTATTGGGCCTATCTCCCTTGCCATTGGGCCCTCATTTGAGGCTATTTTAGGCAGGTTTGGAGGCCATTTTGGCCTCATTTCGGGACTGATTTGGGCCTGTTAGGGGTACCTATTGGGCCTCTTTTGAGCTCCCTTGTTGGGCCATTTATTGGGCCTATCTCTCCCGACATTGGGCCTCCGTTTCGGGGCTGATTTAGGTAAGACCCGTGACTGGTTTTACCTTATTTCGGGACAGATTTCAGCCCACTTTGGGACTGAACTTGGGCCCATTTGGGGGCTTATTGGGCCTCATATTGACCTCACCCATAGGGCTACTTATTGGGCCTATTTCTCCCATTATTGGGCCTCCATTTCGGAGCCGTTTTGGGGGAGTTTTAGGCCTGACTTTACCCCATTTCGGGACAGATTTTAGTCCACCTTGGGACTGATTTTGACCCTTGTTTTGCAGCGTTCGGGGTCTCATTTATCGCTGCATTTGGGGTCTCCCATCGGGTCCCATTATCGAGCATTGCGGAGGCGGTTCGGGAGTTGATTTCAGGAGCCGAAGCAAGCATCTTGGGGCTGCCTTAGGCTCCTAGAAAAAAATCTGATTAAGGCCTTCGTGGCCTAGGTATGTTTTTTCCACTCCGCTGCCCTCGTAATGTGAGCCCATGGTTTCTCATGGATTTTTAGTATTCGGCTATATCATAGGCATTTTTATTTTGCATGACATGGTCCTTCATGAACATATTGTCATGCTTATGTATGTGTATTCTCCCATGGGGAATTTCACATTGGCGCGAGCATGCGTCACATATTCAAACTCACACAACGCAAATCTGCATGTAAGTATATGAGATTATTTTTTGGGTTCAACATATATACATACATATATATACACAAATATATCTAAATGTATGTATGTAATATGAATATGTATATATATATATATAGATATATATATATATACACATTTTACATACATGATACATATATTTAGATGTATACATATACATATATATGCATGTTTGTATATATAAATCTAAATATATGTATGTAATATATCTATATATATGTATTAATATGTATTTATATAATTATATGTGTATATATATACATATATGTATATATAAAAAAAGAAAGGGGCAAGAACCCCAGATTTTAAAAATATGGGCGCCTTGGGCGCTTTGGCAGGCGCCTTGGGCGCCTTTTCACATGTTGGAAAGGCGCCCCAGCGCCTTGGTGCTTGTGAAAGCGCCTTGGCGCCTAGGCGGGCGCCTTGACAACAGAGCTTCCAGGTAAGTCAGGACTTGCCTTAAAGACTTGTCAATCAACACCTTGACCAAACGGGCACGAAAATAAGGACGGAGTCATTACGCCAAGCAAATCAACGCCAAGGTGATTCTCTAACGCCGAGTAATGCAATTCAGTTGCTTGCAATGCTCGACTTGTCTAATAAACCAACTTCTGAACTACATCTTCCTCCTGAGTCAGCACAGAGCTAACTGCGGAATTTGAAGCTGCAAGGTACAAGAACAGGGCCCCTCTTAACAAAGGCTTGGAGAGGACTGAGACATGAGCTAGATGCCCCTTCAACTCGTCGAAGGTGCGTTGGCAATCATCCGTCCATTGGAGGGCATCGACTTTCTTCAGAAGCTTAAAGGGAAAACAATAGTCAACCGCCATGGACCTGAAATGACTGAGGGCGACTATTTGGCGACTCAGCCTTTAAACTTCCCGGACTGTAGTCAATGGTACTACGGATAGCTTCGACCTTCTCCGGGTTAGCTTCCACACCTTGCCGAATCACTAGATTTCTAAGGAATCTATCGGAAGCCATTCCGAACACGCACTTGGACGGGTTCAACTTCATTCGAAACCCACGAAGATACCAAATGTCCCCGCCAAATCAGCCAAGTGGTTAGTCACTCGGGGACCTTTTACAAGCATGTCATCGATGTAGACCTCCATGTTACGTCTAAGTTGGGACTCGAAGACTTTGTTGACGAGTCTTTGATAAGCCGCCCTGGCATTCTTCAATCCAAAAGACATTCAGGTTTAACAATACAGCCCGAGGTCGGTTGTGAAACTGGTCTAGTCCTCATCATCTAGGTGCATTCGGATATGATGGTACCCAGAGTAAGCGTTGAAGAAGCTGAGCAACTCGTAACTGGAAGTGGCATCCACCATCTGGTCGATCTGAAGAAGCGGAAAACTGTCCATAGGAGCATGCTTTATTCAAGTCGATAAAATCCACGCACAACCTTTACTTGCCTTCCTTCTTTGGGACGAGGACGACATTAGCCAGCCACTCGAGATGATGGGCCTCTCGGAGATGGCCAGTGTCGAGCCCATTATGCACCTCAACTTGTATAATCATCCAACGTTCAAGGTTGACGGTTCCCCTCCTTTGCTTTATAGGAGGCCGAGTGGGGTCTACATGTAATTAGTGGACGGCTATGCTAGAATCAATCCCAGGCATGTCGACCAGCGCCCATGTGAACACATCCAAATTGGCTTTCAAAAAGTCGGCCAATTCCTCAACTTCATAAGCCAAGAGCCGAGAGCCGATCATCAAAAATCGACCTTCACCCCTAATACGACCAATCCTCCCCTATGGAGGAGTCAACAGGCGATTCTATTGCTAGGGACTCGAAAGCCGCCTTGCCCTTGGTAGATATCATATTACAAGAACGCGCCAACTCCTGATCGCCCCGAGCCTCCCCAACCCCACACTCGATCAAGAACTTCAGCTTTAGGTAATAGGCAAAATGGACAATGTCGATGCGACCCACCAGTCGCTGACCCATTATGGCAATATAAGTCAACTTAACTTTAACAATGGCAAAGTCGGTCTCCAAGGTTAACTGTTTGGGGTCGTCCCTAAGGGTGGCAACAAGTCGAGCCGAGTCGAGCCCAAACCCAGGCATGCTCGAGCTCGACTCGGCAAAAAAATTCCGAGCTTGAGCTTCAAATCGAGCCCAAAGTCTAGCTCGAGCTCAGGCTCGAGGGAAAAAAGTCCAATTCGAGCCGAGCCCCAGCCAGCTCGGTCCATATGGCTAGGTTATGCCCAGCCCAAGGCCCATAGGCCCAAACTGATGAAGCAAACAAGTCCACAAGGGTTGATCTTAATTTATAAATGTTGGGAGCAGAGGGCAAAAATAAATAGCCGATACAGGACTAAAAAATCCAGACGAAGGCCTCCAGCACGGGCAAACAACACCCAGCAACCTGCGGATAGGAGCCACTTTAGTTTGGGATCAGAAGTTTCAAAGATTATCAGGTCCTCTTATTTGCTTACGTCCCCACTTAAGCGTACAAAGTTGAGCGGGCGAGTCGTACGACGTGAGTTTGCTGCTATTAAACTCGTAGGTAACACAAATAATTAGATCAATTATTTTGGTGCAAGCCAGCTCACGAGCTATCGAGCCGAGTGGCATCGGGCTCAAACTCGACTCGTTTAATGGGTCAAGCCACATGTTAGGCTCGAGCTCGACTCATTGACTCGTTCGAGTTGAGCCAAGTCGAGCTTGAACCAAATCGAGCTCGAGCCACTCACGAGCGGTTCGGTTCATCGCCAGCCCTAGTCGTCCTAAAGGTGACAGGTAATCGAACGATGCCTTCCACCTTAGTAGTGGCCCCGTTGAATCTGAACAGAGGGCCTCGATGAGGCCTCATGTCTAAGTCAATCAACCCAAGCTTTACAAAATGGTCATAAAACAGAACATTTGGAGCACTTCCCTAACCAACTTAGATTTAGCGTACGTCATAATTGCGAATTACGACTCTTACAACTAGGGCGTCATTATGAGGAGTCTAAACCCCCTCCAAGTCTTCATTGGGGAAGGTGATAGCTTCGGTCAAACGAGGACGCTTTGCGGCAGCTACCTCCAATTGGACAAACGCCACTCGATAGCTTCGACCTTCTTCGGGTCCCCCATAAATCATCATAATCGATCCAACAATCAACTGCTGGTGGGAGGCACTCCAAACAGGTGCTTGTGCCGATTGCGTAGGCTTTGGGGTTTACTGGGGAGGAGCCAGTACAGCCTGGTGCTTCAACGTGTATTGTAGGAGGCAACATTCGCAGATTAAGCGCTTGATCTCCTGTCGAAGATGTCGACACTCGTCCGTCGCATGGCCACACTCCTTATGGAATTCACAGTATTTGCTTAGATCTTGACACCATGGATCACTCTTCATCTTTGGCGAC
This sequence comes from Zantedeschia hybrid cultivar, assembly GCA_030544215.1. NCBI lineage: Eukaryota > Viridiplantae > Streptophyta > Magnoliopsida > Alismatales > Araceae > Zantedeschia > Zantedeschia hybrid cultivar. The sequence continues at coordinate 2,473,311 of JARZZO010000015.1, forward strand.
TGGCAGAGCAGCAAGTTTCTTCCTTTGACCTCCATCAGGATTTGGGAAGGTGAAGCCAAGAGAGGGAGGAACATCAGTGGCTGAGGTAGCGTCTGAGTCTGCCTCCATTAATGCCTTGGGTCATCATTGCGTCCTGGCCTCTTGCCCGTTTGTCTGAAGTCGTCTTGCTTCCACTTCTCGAGAGGTAGGGGCAAGTCAACCGACTTGGGGAGGGCCTTCGCGAGTAAGAGGGAATCTCGATTGATGTATTTGTGGACGCAAGGGACGAGGTCTTGAAAAGTCCACAGATGCTTTTTCCTGAGCAAACTTAGTAACTTAGTGTCTGTCGAGCCATTAATGCGGCCGAGACAATGAGGGAGTGATCCAAGTTGACAATTTGTGCCACCTCAGCCTTAAATCAGGCGAAATAGTCGTTCAACATTTCGCCTGGCGCCTACTTGATGGCGAGCAGGCTAGCTGAGGTCTTAAGCTACTTGGTTGCATCATAGTATTAATCGATGAAGAGTTGTCTGAACTGCTATAGAGAATAAACAGATCCGACTGCTAGGGATTGGAATCAAGTTGTTGTCGCCTTCTCCAAAGTAAAAGGGAATAGCCGGCAATAAACCTGCCCAGACACCCCTCATGACGAGAGGTAAGAGTTGCACCTCTCAAAGTGATTGACGGGGCCGATTGTCCCGTCATACAACGACCTTTTGGTAATTTAACATTGTCCGGTACTTGGCTAGCAACAATGTCGGAGGAGAATAGTCTTCTCCAAAATGGCACTGGCGAGCGATACACCGTAAGGGCGGCTGGCCAACCGCTGCATCTCCTCACGAAGGTCGGCTAGTCCCCGATCCAAGTCAAGGGTCGAACTGGCAGAGACGGTCGATCGGCCTCAATCCCTGATTGGCGAAGTCCCAAATGACACCTGGTCCGCTTCTGTGGTGTTCGTCCATTGCTACTGGGACGGTCGTACGAGTAGCTCAAGATCGAAGGGCCCGATGAATGATGCTCGGTCGCAGAATGGTACTGGTAGGCGGGTTGAAACGCCTGATAAGGCAGTTGTGGATGTAGAGGCAATCAAGTTTAGGACCCAAGCAACCCTATATGTTGCGCTATAACTGTAACCATGTTGCCTAACAGCATCAACGTGCAAACAGTGGCCAAAAGATGGGCGACCTACTGGGCCAATTCCTTCATGCAGCCCATTTGCACCGAGGGAGCTTCTGGTGCAGCCAGAGGCAAAGAAGGTAGGCCAAAGAAGTGACAATGCCCGAGTCGTTCCCCAGTTGGACTGTAGAAACAGTCAGGACTAGCAGGCCGAATCCAACTGTCCGGCTCAACTCCTAGTCATAAGACCCTGATATACCATGGCTTGCATCATTTGCCACAGACAACGCCAAGTGACATTGCCTAGGTGCACGAGGTGCTAAGCCAGGCAGCCAAGAGGTCGGTCAAATAGAAGCCGAACTAGAGACGTGCCAGTCAGACGGGAGTTGTCATGAGGGAGTTGGCCCAAGAGTTGTGTACTGAGTCCTACCTCCTGCAAGCATTGAGACCCATCATCAAATGGGATCCAGATAGTCATCCTGGGTAAGCCCCTCTAACTCCCAAGTCAGATGACGACAAGGAGAATAGGACAAAAGGAGTGAGAGAGAGAGAGAGAGTACCTTTCAAGGCATTAAAAACCCTATGTTTATAACATAGGGCAGCTGGAAGAGTAAATGATGCAGCCGATGTGGCACTAAATGGGGGTTGTTTCTGTTGCAATGACCTCATCTCCCTCCTTTCCTATTGGCATTTAATGGCCGCCAGTTTGCAAGGAAACGACCCCGACCGAGCATAGACCAACTTGGTCTCCCTACAGGGGAAGACCCTCATCATTTAGCAAAAGAAAGCAATATACTAAACACAATGTAGAATATTTATTCCAATGAAAAAAAACAACTTTCGTAAAATAATAAGACTAGTTGATAATTTGGGAAATTAAATTATCTCAAAGGCAAATATTATGACTCAAAACATTAAGCATTAATCACTGGAAACCATTTCACAACATCTGCTAGATATATTCCCTGGATGAACTAAAACAAATAAATAGTTGAATAAAACCTATGCAGCTAGAGCCCCCCTTAATAGGCCCGTTGCTGCCATCTTTCGGCAATAAAGCAAGAATAAGTTTTATTCGCATTCAAGTTATTCCGAAAAAGGGGTAATTGTGAAAGAAATACTCGTGGTGATTCCCTCCAAGGTTTGGAAACATTGGCCATAAAGGTTTAATTGTAATTCATAAATAAAGTAAACTTTGATAGAACACTAAAAACGACAACAGAAGAAGCAAAATGCATGATGTAGAGAAACCAACATGGTCATCCGTACAATAACTGTGCAAGAAATGACCAGAACTGGAAGCAGCTCCAGGTCAAATTTCATATACTAGCTGTTTTGCGTGCCCTAAATGTTACATGACATTGTAAAATGCCACAATACAACATTATCTTTTATATTTTGAGTGTCATAAATTGTTTTACAGTGTTTTCCTTACATTTGGAGTGTCATAAAGTTCTTGGATTTCAAAATCCACCGACTCGTGCAGCATCCTTTTGATCCAATTTTGGTTTTCAGCACAAAGTAACTGAAGACCAAAACCGAAAATTTTAAAACTGGTGCTAAAAGTAGATATTTTTCTTTCACCGATTTTAGCAGCAAGCTAAAAACTGATATTTTGTAGTATTTTACATCAAAAGAAACGACCCCCCATAGATCTTATCACAATGACAGATAGTAGAAAGCCAGAACAAAAATGGGGAAAAACGCTAAAGCAGCTACAATCACTGGTAACAACTCGGCGATAAAACCACGAGGATGGCTGGTTTTGTCAAATGCTAACGAGCAATATCAGTCAATACCTGCAGAATCTATAAATGGGTTTTTCCTCTTCCTGGAATCTTGCCCATCCTTCCCAGAATCCAACTGCGATTCCCGTCCAAGTTCACCGCCGCTGCTCGGTCCCACGCAGCTCTCTGCTCTCCCTGTCGGATTGAACTGACGAAAAATAGCCCCATCAAGAGCACAGTTTTTACCAACTTCAGTGCTTTTCGCCCCCAAAGGATTGTTGATAGAGCGAGCGGACGTGAAGCAACACCCTTTCTCCTACCAAAAATAAAAAAGATCGGATCTTTAGTTCAGCATCAGTTTCCTCTAATGTGTAAAAGTGCAGATACCAGTTGTCTGCGAACCTGAACTGATCTGCTAGCTGTCGCCGGCTTGTTCTTCCCCAGCTTCCGGTCCAGGAAGTCGGAGAGAGAGACCACCTTCTTCGAAGCTTTGATGGGCACACCTTCCTCCGTGAGACTGGCAACAAAAGGCAACAGAAGGGAAGCTTGAAGTCTCTCCATGGAAGTCTCCTTGTGATGCTATGCGCTGCGATAGAGTAAAGATCGAACCTTTTTGTTCCGAAGAGGAAGGAAGGTGGAAGAGGGCGCTGGCCGCACTGCCTCGCCGTGGCACCATCCCGTTTCATCTCGTCTTTCTCTCGACGTGAGGATTTCTGATAAAAATCTGATCTTTTTCCCAACGGCTGCTTCGGAGTTGGAAGATGCCCAAGTGGCTCTCATCTCGTGGCGCCGGAAGACGTGGCCGCCTCGAAATCTCTCCCGCCAAAGAAAAATTGGAATCTCTGTCGTTGCCGCCCAAACGAATGGCATACTGGGGCATGGTTAATGTGGTTCTGTTCTTTTTTTAATTAGGGGTCCTCTTTTTTAGAAGTTAGATTAGTTGATTTGATATCTTTTCGGTACGACTGGGCGGGGTCTGTACGAATACCCAACTCATACGGATCATGAGAAATCCTGGCTGCAATTCAGGTCATGTAAAAAGTATGAGACTTTTGCGCTGCACTCCCTAGAGGGTCCACTTATTTTTTTTCCTCTATGTCAGAAATTTTGGTACCAATAGTTCCCTATGTTTTTCTCCTCTACGTCATCAAATTTCTTAGAATGTTTAGTTTATATTTCTTCTCTTATTCATTATGTCGCAATAAAGATGATAATGTTTTTCGAAAGAATTAAATTTTTGCCACTCCATCTTTTAACTTGTAAATATGTATTAAAGTGATAAGTTATTGAGTATTAAATCGTGAAGGCATTAAGATCTTAATGTACTATTTAATATTTAATTTTTTAAATATTTAAAACTTAAATGAATTAAATTATTTATAAATTATTACATACCAACGTAACATAAATCTACATTTTGTAAAAAATTATGATTTGATCATACTTTTTCATGTTAACATATTTTTTCATTAATAAATCTAAATTTATTGAATGAATTTTTAAGATCTTCGCAAAGTTTAAAAGTAACGATTTAATTACACTTTATCACATATTTTTCAAGAAAAATATATTTTTTAAAATAAATTCTATCTTTCTATGTTATGTATATTAAAATTATGTTTATATATTAAAAATAATTATATCTTTATATTAAAATTTAACAAATCTTTGACGATTTTTTCACGAAGCTTTTACATTTTTGTCAATTTAAGATTTTTTCCTCTTACCAATGTTTTCTCGAATCTTGTAACGACCCTGTAGACACGCTAATTTTGACGTCATTTCGAGTAAATTTCATATCATATAATAATGCCTCGAAATAGTCTGATAATTAATCATTAATTAATTTTTCTTAATCTTTTTAAGTGTCGGGTTTAACAGATGTGTTTAAGTTAATCAATTGAATTGATTTTAACTCAAATTTGAGTTAATATATGAAAAATTATAAAAGACGTCGACCCACGTGGACGCCATTTAGAGTTTATTCCTGTTTTAACGTTTAAATTTGAATTTTAATTAATTAATTAATTAACTAAAAGGCGTCTGGTAGTGTAGACGCGTTTTAAGTTTCCTAAGTGGTTTTAACTTCCCCTCCGGATGTTTATCCTTATCTTAATTAGTGTAAAAGACGTCTACACAAGTGGACGCGTTTTACCTAATAAAGATAAAGATAAGTTTTCCCGGATATTTATCATTATCTTAATTAATCTGAAAGACGTCAGCCAAGGTGGACGCGTTTTAGATAATTACAGATAAAGATGAATTAATCAGTATTTATCTGTCGGTTAAGATGGATAAATTCGGGATTTTTCTATGTTAATCGCGAACGCAAGAAATGCCTATAAATACCCTGCATGTTGAAAAAAAAAAAGAAGAGAAGAGAATTGAGTTGAGTTGAGCCATAGCGTTATAGCGAGTTGAAGATCGAAGCAACAACGTCGTAACGCCGGAGCGCTGCCATTTCCAGAAGTCGACGTCCCTTTCAAGATCTTCATCCTTTCAGAGTTTCAACCGATTGGGCATAAGTTTTTCATTACTGCATTTGCATTCATTTCATTAATTTCATTCTTCAAATTCACTTCATGCAAACACACACCACAGCATAATCTTTCAAAACCTACTTGATCTAAGGGGTTTCAAAGCCATTAAACAAGTAAGTTTACTGTTTTAAATATGCTTAACATCATGATTAGTTCAGATATTGCTTCTACTTAAATTCTCATCATCATTCTTCTTTATTCGTTTTCTGTCTCTGCTGCACTCAACAACAACGAGAGATTCAAAAAGGGAAATCAAGCACAACTTCTGGACGATCCTCAACCTCAAATTCTACAGCAAGAACAAAAAGCAAAGAAAGGGTTCTCTTTCTTCAGCCGGCTGAGGAAGGGGAACCAAGGACTCAATCTTCCACGTTTGAAAGGTAAGCGATCATATCTCTTTTGAAACTTTTTAGTTAAAAGTTTCTGGCGATCACTGCACTTTAGTTGCTGTTTTTAATAGGTTAGTTTACACTAAACAACATAGATTTTTCATGTTAATCACACGGTCATTCTAAGCACCTACAGCTTTTTTGGCGACCACGGTGGGACTTGGTCTCGCCATCTTTTAGTTTCTTTTTGTTCTTGCTATCATCATATCGGGCACCCACGGTGCACCATTTGTGTCTCTGGACACGTCCTCACCAATTGGTGAGTGTTTAGTTTAATTAATTTCCCTCGTGCACCACGTGCACACCCCAGTGGCAAGATCTTGCCCTCCCCTTGATTAATTCAAAAAGCTGTTTTTGTGATAAAAATGATGTGTGATTGATTGTTTTTCTAGTTCTTTAGTTAGTAAATCATCCTGTTTAAAATCTGGAACTAAAAATTTTGCATGAGTCGATTGTTTACTGCTTTTTTTATCTCGTTTGAGGAGGATTCAACCCAGAAAATCCTCCTGGAAAATTGTTTCTGCGAACTGAAAAGCGTCCAGGATCGCTGACGCGTTTCAAAACCGCGTCAACACCCCTAGACGCCTTTCAGGCTTCACAGTTTCTCTGCTGTCTGCATCTGTTTCTGCGAAAAATTAAGTTCTGTTTTGAATAGCGTCGACTACCATCGACGCGATTCAGACAGTTTCTTAATTTTTTTCAGTTTACAGATTTCTGTGTTTTGAGTGCTAGCTACCCATTACTTACTAAGCATTAGAGGCCATCCAGGCCACAGGACATACGCATTGAGGCTAATACCCTCCTCTTCTTAGGAACACATTACTCGACGTCAGCAACTCTCTCTGATTGGGTTGGTCCCTTGATCAGACTAGAGAAGTTGACGTTGAGACCTCTATAAGTCCCCAAAATCAAGGTATTCCTCCTTGATCATCGGGCTGGTTGTACCAATTGAAGTCCTTGTTAGATTCTGAAAGCGTTGTGAGAGAAAGCCCTAGAGAATAACGGTGGAAATTGAACTGAAACTAGGATCCTTTCCCTGAGCGAAATTGTGGTTTAATCCAATTCAAATATCTCAACAAGGAATCCTAAAATCACGTTAAGCATCCACTTGTTTGATTAATCTCTGTACAACTTGTTTGATTAAATCTTTAAAAAGGGAATCTAACATCATGTTGCTACGATCAGGTAGGGACTTGAGTGTGGCTCCAGACGCCATGGTTAATTACGAGGGAGATGCAAATGCCCCTCGGGATTCTGAATACAACTATGAGAGTGGGAGAGATGCTGATGCCTCCCGTAGTTCTATCCCCATTCCATATCGTCTAGATGGGAATGTTCGGACACCTCTTTTGCCTCCACGTGATCAATATCCTGATCCTCTTCCGCATGAATATGCGATCCCTAATCCTGATCTTGAGGGGGACATGAATCAGAATGATCCCTCCTCCTCTGATCCTACGGATCTCATTAATGCTCTGGGAGTTCTTGCCTCCCGACTGGACCATCAGCAGTTCGAGGCGATCCAATCTATTTTGAAGGGGAAGGCACCTATGCAGCCTGCCGAGCCGAACCCTGTGGCTCCCCCTGCTGTTCCTCAGCAACCTTCTTTTCCTCCTCCTTATATCCATCAGGCCGTAGAGGGCCTTCATATTACTTCTCGGCCAGCTGGGCCACAGCTTTCATCATCTAGGCAACCGGCTAGACCGCAAACGCCTGCTTATCAAAATGCCCTCGGACATGGCGGAAGCTCTGCCGGACCTCCCCTCTATTGTCCACCCTGCCCAACGTACTCTAGGCAGCAGGCCTACCAAGTACCTCCTCCTCCTCCTCCTCCCCAAGCAGATCTGACCACACAAACGCTGCTGGCCAAAATGGAGCGTATGGATGAGCAATTTAATAACCTCCAGAAAATGATGGGGGTCAAAGCTGTGCCAGAGATCAGTCTACCGAGTCTGCCAGTATTCCATCTGCCACCCTCTGAGATGCCAGTGTACCGAAAGTACAACGGTACTGGTAACCCCTTCACACATCTGAAGGAGTTCATGTATGAATCCTCTTTCTGGCAGAACGACAAGAGGTCGTTGGCCTTCTTGTTCAGGAGATCTCTAGAGGGACCAGCCCTCGAGTGGTTCTTTTCCCTGGAACCCTCAGAAGTAGAGGATTACGGTATCGTTTCACGTAAATTTATTCAACGATACCAGGACAGAGTTGCACCCTCCTTGTCTATCACGGACCTCATTGCAGAAAAGATGAAACATGATGAGGAGTTTGTCAGTTTTGCTGACAGGTGGCGAGGTCTGGCTGAAAAGGTGAAGGATCACTTGTCCGAGTCCGAACAAGTGAAAATGTTAATTTCCAATGCCACGCCCCAGTTCAAGCTCGTCCTCTCCTTGAACAATTTGACTAAAATGGCAGAGCTCTATGAAAAGCACGGTACTGCCATAATGCTTTCAAGGACGCTACATTCTCTAGTGTCTTTGATCCTCATAGACCTAGCAGGCCTCTGCCTCGGAAGCCTGCAGTGCCGAACTCTTCCAGCACAGGTCCGACTACCGAGGGCACGCTCTCTCATGAGCAAGTGAGTACCATGAACAATAACTCGCCCCAGTTCGTGAGGAGTCAGCAGCAGTACCAGAGGCCACAGCAGCAAGGGTACAGACAGCAGCAGAACCCCCAGTACCAACAACAGTATCAGCGGCCCCAGCAGCCGAATCAGAATCAGAACCAGCAACAGCTACAGCAACAGCCGCAACGGCAACAGCAGTACCAGCAACCCCAGCAGCAGCAGTATCAGCAGCAGCAACAGCCACAGTACCAGCCGCGCGCACCGCCGGCGTACCACAATGTCCCTCCTCCTGGTGACTACAACCAGCAGAGGAGACCTCCAGGCCCGAAGAGGGCAGAATACCCGGCTCTCCCAGAATCCTTGGCCGATATCTTCAGTGCTTTAATGGCAGCCAATGCCTTAGTTTTGCCAAGGGAAAAGGCAGTCTGGCCTCAAAATGCCGATACGTCCAGGTATTGCTACTTCCATAGGCAACCTGGGCATACCATTGACACCTGCTTCCAATTCAGAGATTATATTCATGATCTCAACGAGCAGGGCGGCATAGACTGGGAGGAAATGAAAAAATACATAACAGTCCTGAAGGCGAGGAGACCGCAACAGCAGCAGCAGCAGCAGCAAGTGAGACCACCGGCACAAGCAGCAGCACCACCCAACATGGGCATAGTGCAGAATCCACTCCCGGAGCACCAGAATCAGAACCAAGTTGCTCCCATTCTGACGAACAGCCAGTCTGAGGCTGGTCGTGGGCAACAATGGAGGATAGAGGACTCTTCCTCTCTTTATTCAACGGGTCACGTTCAAAGTACCGCAGAACGACTACCACGCCGCACCATCCACATACCCAGACCACAACCCGTCAACATCACCCCTCTACCCACACCCACATATCACTCGCCCTCACCCAATAACCCACTACCACTACCCACCTTCCTTAGACCCATTACGCCCCGCACTCCTGCGCCTCCATCATATACCCCTCCGCAAAGCAATAACGCGCCCCTTTTACCATCTAGGCCATTACTACGCGTACCATTTCCTACTTCACCCATTACCACTACCACCTACCCAGATATGCCCCAACCATCCAGACCGCTATTACGCGTACCATTCCCCACTTCGCCAACCACTTACCCATCTACCATTCAACCCTCTAAGCCTTTAATCCGCACCGCGCCATCACCACCTAACCCAACGCCACCACCTACGCATCAACCCTCCGCACCGCTTACGCCACCCGACTCTGCGGTACTCAAGGTGTCACCCGGATCCTCCACGGTCGAGGAACATGCGCTCCGGAGTGGAAGGATTTTCAACAAGGTCTTTCCTCAGTCCACAGTCAGAGACGGCCCATCACAGCCGACTGAGGAAGCCCATAATGAAGAGAGTGCACCGGGCACTCAATACGACTTGTTGAAACATCTGGACAGAACACCGGCACGGATCACTGTACTTGAATTGATTAAAAGGTCCAAGATTCACCAAGAAGCCTTAATGGAATACCTACAGAAGGTGATGGTCAACGAAGACGTGCCGGTAGAGAAAATTGCAGCACTACTAGTTCCTCAGGGGGATCAGCTCTCAATTACATTCCACACATCGGAACTAGCACCGCCAGCCGCTAGAAGCATGGCTCTGAGCATCACGGTCAATATCTGCAAAAAGGCCGTGGATGCATGCCTGGTTGATACAGGGGCTTCAATTAACGTTTTACCTCCGAAGACCCTGGAGCTATGCGGTGTGCCCAAGGAGAAATGGCTGCCTAGCCCCATCTCAGTTACGGCATATGACAATTCTACCCGTTCCCCTCTGGGAATGGTTTATTTAAAGGTGGAGCTAGGTCCAGTAAGTCATGCAGAGGTCGAATTTCATATTCTAGAAATCGACCCTTCCATAAAAGCCATTCTGGGACGTCCTTATATTAAAACTCTTGAGGCGATTCCTTCTACGAATCACCAATGCCTCAAATTCCCTTATAAAGGACGAATTATTAAAGTGACGAGCATGCCGATCCTTGCTGCTGCTCATACCTTAAATATTAAATCTGCTGTTTTACCTGGCCGACAACCTTTTCTGTCGGTATTACAGGTCTACCGTCCAGTGGCTGATCCTTTGAAAGCCGCTACCATTTCTGCATACCCATTAAATGCTATCAAAAGGGGGAAGTGCATGAGTACCCCGGGATGGAGGATTATGATGAAGAACGGCTACGAGCCTGGGAAAGGTCTGGGCACACAGTTGCAAGGCAGGACCACTCCTGTTAAAGATCATCGGGCAGTACCTGGAAGCGGTCTGGGCTATAGGCCGAGCAAACTGAAGCAAGACAGGGTTCAGCAAGAAGATGGTCAAGAAATCTTGGAAACAATGTCCACACCACTGAAAGAAGGCCGAGATCCCTTAACATGGACTCTATATACACATTTTGTGAAAGGCCCATACTTAGTCACGACAACACGGTGGTCATTACTTCATGTTTTGACTTCTATGACATATATGGGAGGGATTTGGCCAGACATTGTTCCGAATTACTTACGTACCAATCCTTGGAGGCTCTGCGGCCTATGAAAAGGAGGAAATTCCATGACCCCGAATGCGAATGGTACAGGTGGTTCGACCTGAGGGACCTATACATAGCACTGAACAGACTATTTCTGGATCCTGCAGAACCCAAGTGGCCACCGCAGATCGACGAGCTAATTGAGAGCCCTGGCGCAATCTTTGACAAGCGGATACTGCTGTCCGAACAAACTGATGAAGGGGAGCCAGATGACCCCTATGAAGCTGGTTATACAACAGATCTGCTCTGGAGAGGGACATATCCTTCACATGTCTTCATGCTCCATACTCTTTTTCGTACACTACTCTTGACCCCGACTTGGTCGCGGGTCATAATTGAAGATATTCCACGGGCTCCGCCCGTTATGATAACTCTGTCCCCTCGGGACTTTATTCCACAACCTCCTCTCGACCTAGAGAGGATGTATGATCTGATCTGGGACATATTGCTATATGATCCCCCTAATCCCCTGGCCTTGGTGCCGCCTCCTCCGTCCGATTCCCCTTCCATTTGTATCCATTCTTGCTTTATGTTTAACTCCGATATCCAAAAAAAAACGCCAATTTTACAACAAATTCTTCCCAAATCATTATCGAGGAAACATCTTACTTGTCCGATTACACCCCATCGCGCGGGTCCGTCGGTCAAGATTCTCTCCTAGATCTACTCTGTCCCTCCCCACGGGAGGATTCCCCTGTATTTCCACCTGTATCCCAGGATTTTCATCCTGCTTCATCTTCATTAGGTCATGATAGGCAGTTTAGTAAAGTTAGGAAGTCTAGTTTTAGGCAGTTTAGGAAGTCTAGGAAGCCTAAGGGTAGGCAGATTCCAGAAAGATACCTCCAGGATTTGGCTGATAAATGTTCCTTTTGCTCTTTAATCCCTCAGCTTTTAGAAGATCCAATTCAGATGCCAGAAGATTGTACAGATGATGAGTCAGTCAATGATGGGTACGGGGTATATGAGTTGGTACATGAAAAGGACCCCATTGTTGAAGATGAGGAAGATGATGAGGACGCAGCTGAGGCGTATGCCAGTGGAGTGAAGAGATTTGATGAACCTTCAGCTGCCGTCGAAGAGCCCACAAAAGAAATAAACTTAGAGACTGAAGACGAACCTAAGGTTGTCCTCGTCAGTAAAAATCTCTCTACAGAGGATGAGAAGGCAATGGTACAAGTGCTTAAGGATTATAAGGACACTTTCGCCTGGAGTTACGAGGATATGCCGGGGTTAGACTCATCTTTAGTTGAACACAGGTTAACATTAAAAGATGGAGCTAGTCCGGTCAAGCAGAAATTAAGACGATTCCACCCGCAAATGGCTCTAAAGATGAAGGAAGAGGTCGATGAATTACACAAAGCCAAATTCATTAGAGTTGTCCTTTATCCACAATGGGTGGCCAACATAGTCCCGGTTATGAAAAAGGACGGGAAGGTCAGAATTTGCATTGACTTCCGCGATCTGAACCGGGCATGTCCTAAAGATGATTTTCCATTACCTCATATTGATGTACTCATCGATAATACTGCTGGCTATGAGACATTATCATTTATGGATGGATTTTCAGGATACAACCAGATTAAGCTGGCAGAAGAGGATCAAGAGAAGACTTCATTCACTACACCTTGGGGAACATATTGTTATGTCGTCATGCCATTTGGATTAAAGAACGCTGGAGCCACTTATCAAAGGGCTATGATGGCAATATTTCATGACATGATGCATATAGATTTGGAAGTGTATGTGGATGACTTATTGGTTAAGTCTAAAACGAAGGCTGAGCACGCCAAAGTTTTGGCAAGGGTATTAGAGAGATCGAGAGAGTATCAGTTGAAGATGAACCCCAAGAAATGTGTATTCGGGGTATCTTCAGGGAAATTGCTTGGATTCATTGTCAGCAAACGGGGAATTGAGATCGATCCCAATAAGGCGAAAGCTATCAGAGAAATGCCACCTCCCAAAAACTTGAAAGAGTTGAGAGGATTAATCGGGAGGTTACAATTTATTCGTCGTTTTGTCTCCCAGCACTCACAAAGGTGTAAGCCGTTTTACGAGCTTACCAAGCCAGGAGTCAAATTCAATTGGGACGATAAGTGTCAGGAGGCATTTGATGGATTAAAGGACTATTTGGCAAGTCCTCCTGTTTTGAGACCACCATCTCCAGGCAAACCATTGATACTTTATATTTCTGTCCTGGATGATGCAGTGGGGGCTATCCTAGCACAAGAGGATGAAGAAGGAAAAGAGAGGGCAGCCTACTATCTCTCTAAACTTCTCAACCCCGCTGAACAGAGATATACGGCGATGGAGAAAACATGTGCAGCATTGGTTTGGGTTGTTCAGAAATTGAAGCATTATTTTCTGGCCCATGAAGTCCATCTCATCGCTAGGATGAATCCGATCAAATTCCTTCTGGAGAAATCTGTTTTTACTGATAGGTTAGCGCGATGGCAAAGCTTTCTATCTCAATTCGATATCATTTACATTCAACAGAAAGCGATCAAGGGCTATGCCATAGCAGAACATCTCGCTCATCATCCCCTTCCTCGATTTGATCCAGTGCGATCAGAGTTTCCGGATGAGGAACTGATGTCCGTAAATCAAATCAGAGATGATATGTGGACTCTGCATTTTGACGGAGCTCTGAATTCTCATGGAAAGGGGATCGGAATCGTTCTGTTATCACCTGAAGGTGTCACCATTCCACAAGCCTTTCAGCTTGATTTTCCAGTCACTAACAACATAGCTGAATACGAGGCACTTCTTGCTGGCCTCGAGGCTGCTCATTTCCATGGTGCAACCAAACTCAGGATTGTGGGTGATAGCCAACTAATTCTTCGCCAAGTGCTGACCAAGTATCGAACTCTTGATCCCAAGCTTAAGCCATATCAAGAACTTACTTCTGCTTATTCAAAGCTTTTCACAAAATTGATCTTTGTCCATGTCCCTAGAAATCAAAACATCTTAGCTGACGCTCTAGCTTCACTTGCATCTTCCCTTGATTTTCCTATCAGCAAGCAATCTGAATCAATCATAGTTCATAGGCGTCTTTCACCCGCCGTGAAAGATCCTTCATTTCTTAGAACTAAGGAGAAGTTGCTGAAGAAATTCAAAGATGGAAGTATTGTGGAGAAAAGAGAAATTATGTTAATGGAGCTGTTAGAAGAGATGGATGATGAACATAAGCCATGGTATTATGAAATTGCAAAATATTGTGAAGATCAATCGTATCCTGAAGAAGCTACAACTGAGGAAAAAAGAGCTATCAGGAGAGTCGCTCGACGATACACCCTAGTTGGGGGAGCATTATACAAAAGAGGTTTTGATGGAGTTCTTCTGAGATGTCTAGACGAAGATGAGCTTTGGAAGGTTATGGAAGGAGCTCATAGTGGAGTTTGTGGTGGTCATGTCAATAGACAGATGCTAGCAAAGAAGATCCTTAGACAAGGATTTTATTGGCCAACCATGGAAGAAGATTGCGTAGGATATGTCCGTAGGTGTGCCAAGTGTCAACTTCACGCCGACAAAATTCATTCTCCTGCATCTTCACTCCATCCTGTTTCCTCCCCATGGCTTTTCTCCATGTGGGCTTTCGACATTATTGGACCTCTTGGTAACCCAGATTCCGGCATCAAGCAAAAATCTTTCATTCTCACGGCAACGGAATACTTCACCAAGTGGGCAGAAGCTGAAGCATACGTGGAGATCAAAGCATCAACCGTCTGCAAATTCATCATAAAGAACATCATCACAAGATTCGGAATTCCAAGTACCATCGTCACCGACAACGGACCGCAGTTCGTGTCACAGGAATTGAAGGACCTCTGCAACAGGTATAAAATTGCATTGCATCATTCATCTCCTTATTATCCGCAAGGCAATGGCCAAGCAGAGGCAACTAATAAGACTTTGATAAAAATTATCAAAAAGACGTGTAAATCTAACAAATTCGCAGATTGGCCAGAAAAATTGGTTGAGGCTCTATGGGCCTACCGAACTTCAATCCGCACACCCACTGGGCAAACTCCTTATTCCTTAACATTTGGAATGGAGGCGGTAGTTCCATATGAGATCCTTATACCGTCATTAAGAGTACAATTAAACAAGGAATTTTCCATTGATGAACATCGTTCAGCACTTCTTGCTCAATTGGAACTTTTAGACGAGAAAAGATGGTCAGCTGCTAATCATGCAAAAGTTTATCAAAACAGATTAGCACGTTTTTATCAAAAGAAAGTCATTGAACGAAAGTTCAAAGTCGGTGAAATGGTTGTTAAAAGAATTTTTATAAAACCTGGTGGTCCGCGTTCTAAGCTCCAACCCAACTGGGAATGACCTTATGTTGTATCGCACGCTTATCCTGGTAATGCTTATCGTTTGGTTAATGCAGAAGGAGAAGAGCTAAATCATCCCTGGAATGGTTTACATCTTAAGAAATACTACCCTTAGGTTAAAGAGTCGATCAGTATGGTACAAAGACCAGTGGAATCAGAAAATTTATAAACTCAAATTTCTTTGTTAGTCTGAATAATTTAACTTCAAACCCATTACTGCACACACTGACACGTTTGATTCGTGAGTAACAAGAGATGCCAAGTCCTTAAAAATATCAAAAGCTTGACTAAGAGTATAAAGTACAAATCATTCCTTTTAAAATAAAATTCTGTTTTACACTCGGCCCATGATGTCGGAACGAGGCTTAGAATAGACTACCAAGAATACCCGCCATCTTAGTAGGAGGCCGTCATAAAAAAAAATGGGGGAGATCCGTTCCAAAGCAAAGCAAAGAAAGAAAAGAATGAAAAAAAAAAGCAAGGCAAAAAGCCAAATGTCAAATCAAAAGGCCAATACACTACAAACGTCACAAAGGCCATGAAATGAAACAAAAGGGAACGCAAGGTCGATAAATACCCCGGAAATAAAATGACCGAACCCCAACAGATATTAGGGTTGGAAAGGGACATCTTTTTAGGTCTCCGGAACCTTCTCATAGGCTTTCTAAATCTATTCTTCTTTTCTTTCTAAAGAGGTGTACTTCAAGCTTAAGGAATGGCTTAGATTGACTAAGGGTCAAATCATCAAATGGGATCACGAATGGAAACACAAGTTCAAACACGATGGGTTTAAGTTAAGTTGTTAAGGAACAATTTAGAAATTAAGTTAATAAATGAATATGATCTTTTGATCTAAGTACCATACTGGTCTTTTAGTCAAAAATTCAAAAAAAGAATGTATATGTCAAAATTCAAAAAAAAATACATGTCAAAATTCAAAAAAATTGCATAGTCAAAAATTCAAAAAAATGTGCATTTGTCAAAATCTAAAAAAAAAAGAAGAAGAATACATACTTCAAAACCCCAAACAAAATGAATATTTCAATTAGCATTTACTTGTTGCATTTAATGTGTTTCACTTCTTTTATTTTTCAGTGAGCATCTGTTGCTTGCATGTTGCATTTTGCTTAAGTCTGATTATTCTTATTACCTTTGTTAATAAAGGCTATGCCCCTTGACTATTTATTCAAGGAAAAGATTGATTGACCATTTGTTTGATCAGGCAAGGGGCTAAGCCTAAATAGATACTTAACCTGTTTGTTAAGTGTTGTACAGGATGCAAAATAAGTACAAGAACACGAGATTGGAGCCCAAAAGTTTCATGTATATATCAAAAGTGTTTTATACATGATACATGAAAAGAAAAGAAGTACAAAAGCCCTCAAGGCTGGCTCTCCCCTCCGCCCTCATCCAACTGGCTCTGGGCCTCATCCTGGGCATCTGGCGGTGGAGCTCTAGGAGGTGGAGGCGGTCCCATCACACTTGGCCCTGCCTGGCCAGATGATATGGCTATGCTGGCGGTAAAGGCACTCGCCTGACCTCGGTCGATAGACCGCTGGCGGGCTCGCTGGTATCTCTCCTCCACCATCTTGCGCTCATGCTCTGCGACTGACAGACGTCCCTGGAGGCTCTCTATCCGAAGACGGTCGCGGTCCCTCTCCTCCGTCAGGATCTCCAAGCGAACCTGGAGTCGTGCCAGATCTCCAGTGGAGAGGCGCGCCACCTGAGCCTCCAACTCGGCAATGCGAGCAGCCGAAGTCCGCGCTTCTGCCAGCTCTGCATCCCTCTGTCGAAGGGCCTCCTGAAGCTCAGCAACCTGCAGAAGAAGATTTTATTAGTCCAAGGCAATTAAGTAATGAGAATCAAATTTGGAAAAGAAAGCCAAAGGGAAGGAACTTACTCGAGTGGCCCGATCCTCCTCCACAAGGGAAGCTCGGTGGATGGCAGAAGCGAGTTGACTCTGGAGGTCAGCCAAGGTAGCGTCATGCGCAGCGGATGATGAAGATGAAGCTCCATAAGTAGGGGGAGCCGCCTGGGTGTAGACGGCTCGCTGCACCAAAAGAACACTGTCAGTGGTTAATCGCCAAAACAAATAATTAATTAAAACATGCATTCATATTCATGCATACATACCAGATCGAACAATTCTTTTTGGACTTGTTCTAGCTGGGCCTCCGCATCATGTAGGCGGGCCCGGAGGTCGATGATGACCGCATCACGTGCATCCTGCAAATCACATATACATACATTCATTCACCAAACATAAATCAAGATAATAATAAAATTAAAGGCGCATGAATGCATACTTACATCGAGTGGTCGGAGGAGCCGAAGTTGATCGGCGTAATGGGCCCGGTACTGCTGGAGGTAGCCCTCGCTACTCTCCGCACGGGACTCCACCCGTACGCCGCGGCGGTGCCAATCCTCGTACTGCTCGGGGAATTTCGCACGCCAATCTGTGAGGGCTTGCTTGCCCCTCATGCTCCTCCCGACGTCCTCCGGGACCTCCTCGTCGATCCATTCCTGGTGGAGGCCCAGGGTCCTCATCACAAGCCGGAGGCGGAGGGGCTCAATTTCGTTGAGGCAATGTAGCCACATTTGCCTCCCGAACCTCCTCCTGCCAGCCGTCACCCACGGCTGACCCTCCTCGCCCATACCAAGGTACGGGCGCCAGATCACCTGCATATAGATTAGATGCATTCATATAAATAATTTGCATTTAAACAATAAAAGATTGCATTGAATAAAATTGAATAAATTAAAAACTTACCAGAAGCTCTGGATAGTCCAAGAACTGACGGCGGAGAGCCGTCAGCTGATGGTGCTGCGGAGCTGTGTCCACAATTGGCTGCCAACGGCAGGCCAAGGGGACGGCATCTGGACGAGTAATTCGCGCTCTGCCGAGCGGGAAATAATGGTAGCTCCACACCTGCATGCATAAACATATAAGTGAGAAAAAGCATCATATCATATTGCATATCATGAATAAATAATAAAACATTTAATACCTGGAGGAACGGCGAGAAGCCGCTGACAGTAGTCTCGCGGTCCGGAGTGACCGCGGATAGATCTGCAAACAGGTGGGCCAGGAGGGCCGCACCCCAAGCGTATTCCCCTAAGCTATCTAGATCATCTAATAGATACAAAAATCTACAGTGGATATGGTCGCCCTTCGTACCGAAGAGCAACCGACCGAAGAAAAAGACAAGAAAGACCCTAAGCTGTCGGTCTACCTCCTCTACCTGGCTAGGGTCCCTACAGTAGATGGCAGAGGACGACTCTGCTAGCCTATCCCTAAACTCCTCCCGGGTCTCGTCAGACCGACGCCGGGGCTCGTCTAGACCTAGGGCAGCTTCTACTTCTACCCTGGGGACCATCCTGGACTCCCTGCCCATGCTAGATACCTCTATCCCTAATAAGGCCTCTGCCAATCCTCGATAGTCGGGGTAAGTCACCCTACTCACCGGTCGGCCCTCTACCCGGAGGCCAGTGATCCTGGCCACGTCCTCTAGGGTGGGGACCATATGTCCCCACGGCATTAGGAAAGCCCGGCTTTCCGCATGCCAACGCTCCCTAAGCGCCTGCAACAAGACTAGATCGAGCCAAAATGGCTCGATGTCTAGTATCTCACCGAACCCCATCCAGCGCAGGCGCACCTTCTGGAAATCCGGGAGCCCTCTATAAGCCCCTATAACTAGGTCCCAAGAGATCCTAGCCCTCATCACTCCCTGCAAATAAAAAAAAAAAAAAAAAATAGGGTCAGTAATTAATAAAAACAGGAAAATTCACTTTCTGTTTTGAAAGACGTCAGCATACACAGACGTGTTTCAAAACATGTACACATACCTTGACGCAATTCAAACCTATTTTCTACCTATTTTAAAAATCCGAAATTTGTCTTGAAAGACGTCGACCAAGGGCGACGTCTTTTGAAAGGCGTCACCTGGTCTGGACGCCTTTCAAGTCCAGATTTCGGGTTCTTAAAAGAACCCCTTTCTTCCTCTCTTTTCCTTGCCCATCCAAACCATAAGGGACTTACCGTGTGGAGGTCGCCCTCCTCTTCCTCTTCCACCGCCATGGGCGCCGGTGGAGGGAGCTCTTCCTCCAAGAAGGCCGCCGCCTCGGCTAACGCCGCCGGCACCTCCTCGGGAACCTCTTCTTCTTGCCTTCGCCTCCTCTTGGCCAAGGTCTTCTTCTTCCTGGATCCCTCGCCGTGTTCCATGGCTGTAGAGAAGGAGTTTTTGAGAGAGAGGAATCGCCAGAGCTCGGGTTGAGAGAGGAAATTTTTGAGAAAGTGAGGAAGAAAGGAGGGCCTTCGCGGGTCTGTAACGAAAATGGTGAAAGGCGTCGACTCAGGAAGACGCGTTTTAAGGCGCATAAGTTGAGGCGGTAAAGGACAGCTGTTTGAATTAGTTGAAACACGTCCACATGGGTAGACGCGTTTCAGGTTCTGTTCAGAGCCGTACACAAGAAAATCATGAAAGGCGTCTTGTTCACTGGACGCATTTTATGGAATTAATCATGGAATTAATAGCAGAATCCTGGGAAAAGTAGGAGAGAGAGTTGAAAGGCGTCTAGTGATGTAGACGCGTTTTAAGTTTAAATCGGATTTTTAAGGATTAAATTGAATTTCTGGAAAATAATTTTAGTTTGAAAGGCGTCTTTCTGAGTGGACGTATTTTGCATTTTACAGAACCCGAATTGTTGAATTTTCAGGAAAAATCAGGTTTTTACTTAAGGAGAAATCATGTGCACATTACAGAAAGTTGGGGAAAGATTCTAAGACATGAAAAGTCGTTCTTTATTCAATGGAATCAATCTTTATTACATCAAAATCAAAAAGAGAAAGAGGACATTCAAGGGAGAATATTATGAAGATCTTTAAGATAAGGGAATTTCAATCATTTATCTCTGTCTTTAGAGGATCTTACACGATAGCTAAAGCCAAGATTCCATAGAGTAATGATGATTTGTATGGCTTCATAATCTTCATCGGACTCCAGGTCACGCTTCTTGATTGGAAGTGTAGGAGAGAATTCAGGGAACTCGCGACGAGCCAAGCTAAGTTGAGTAAGGCACCGGTGTGGGTTGTACAACACAAACTCGGTGGCTCCAATTAACTTGAGATCTGCTCCTGCTGTGCGGCGCACCCAAACTGGTTTTCCAACGAGAGCAAGCGGAGACGAGTCGAATATGTCGGATGTCATGAGTTTCAAATACTCTCTCCAATCGGCTCGGGTCTTGAGTTTTGGAACCTTGTTGACCATGTACTCATTGAACTTTACAATATTAGCAATGCAATGAATTGGACTATTCAAGAAGATCTGAGATGGATTCAGAGGCCTTTTCTTGCTATGCTCGAATTTGAAGTGAAGTTCAACCCACAAGGCAAAGAGTAGCATGCATCCATATGGAGGACGACCCACAGAAGCTGCAGAAAGTCCACTGAAGAGATATGCTAAGAGAGCAGTGCTAATGGATTTACCTTCGAAAATTGCGCAAATAGCACTAATTTGATCGTCTTCCAAGATGTTATCATGTGCAGGAAAGAATAAGGCACCGGCAAGGCATGTAACGAGAGCTTTTGTTACATCCTCTGCCTCATCCTCCCTTAAATCTTCAATTTCATAAAGAGTCCACTCGGCTAGTTTTGCGAGATTGACCCCCTTCTTCGTGAGGCATCCTTTAGCTTCTGAAGGATCCTTCATGATCGATGTCAATAGCTGTTGACCGGTGATTCTCTCTTTTGTCAAGGCTATCTTGTCTCTGTTATCTCTGGTCTTCGGGAGACCTAATAGAAGTTCCGCCTCTTCTAGAAGGATTGTGCACTCGAAATCTTGGAAGAAGAACGTATGAGTTTGGGGATGCCACCACTCGATCAAGGCGCCCATAGCCGCCCAGTCTACGTTCGCACTCTTGTAATTCTTAGCGAGCACTACAAGTCCTTGAAGATCCCACTTGGATATGAATACTTGCATAGAAAGCTTGACACTTTTTGCAAGTTTACGAATCCAAGGGAGAGACGTGAACTTTCTTGGGCCAGGAAACATGGGGTAATTCTGAAAGAAAGATAAAAAGGGAAGCATGATGAAGAGCATGATGAAGCATGATGGAAAAGACATGAAGAATATGAAAGAAAGTTGATTGAACTTACTTGAAGATTGGGATTTCTTTCATTGAGATGATTCTCTATGTCTGCAAACTTCTCTAGAGACATCTTCATCCTCTTGTTTGAGGAATCCATCTCTCTTTTTCGGAGTTCCTCCTTTTTGAAGCTTGGGAAGCTTGAAAACCTTGAAGAAACCTTGAAAATTTGGAAGAAAACTCTCATTTGGATCTTTGGATTATGATAGGATTACTTGGGAGTAACATTAGGGTGTTTATATAGGAGGAATTGCGATCCTAAGTAGACCTTTTCCGGATTGGAAAAGGGATGTGCATTGATAGAGTTGGAGTTCGGGTAGAGAACAACCAGAAATCTGTTTCTGTGAGTAAAAGGCGTCTATGATACCTGACGCATTTCAAAGTTAAATGGCGTCTGCGCGACACGACGCGTTTTAGCAAATCTGCTATTTTCCCGAAATCCTGTGATTTTAAATTGAATATTTGTTTGGAACTAATAATTTTGATTGCAGGAAATTCAAGAAAGCCTGAGTAAAGCTGGAAATGTCAAGAAAATCCCATTGTGGAATTCAAGTCCCAACCGTGACTAAAAAGACGGTTATTTCTATCCTTGTACTATTTCATGTAAATCATTTGCATTACTATATATTAAGTATTTATTAGACTATATCAAGGACCTTGTGGTTTTGATGAAACTGGAATTTGAGTTCCCCTTCAACAAAAACAGTGATAATTCCAGAGAATTCTTAATCGCACGGATAGGCCGTTGGATTGTTAATTAGTGAGGACGATAGTTCCGTTTTTGTGAAACGGTGCGTGGATAAACGAGCTTCAGCTTAGCACTGAATTACAAGAATTGGTATCTTGACTCATTAATGACAATTTAACAATATTATCCTTGATTAATTTGTATTTTATTTGACTTTATATTTTTCTTTTAGCCGAGCATGCATCATGTAGGACTTTGCAATCATTGTGATAAGGATTAATTATTGATTAAGTTTCAGACCATTAAATCAAAATAATCTCAACATGATATGAAATATTCCATTCTGAATTGAGTATCTTGATTATCTTTGAGGTTCGCTTGAAGATATCCTTGGAATTCTATCCTTGATTGGATTCTTTATCCGATATTCTTGTTTTCTTTTAAGATCCATCATGGCTGTAGCACGTCCACATTGGCTGGCAAACGCTCCCCATGATGAAACCTACAGTGTCTACGACCTGGGGTACTTCCCACTCCGAGGAGGTTGATCGACTTTATTTTATTTCCTTGTCTACTTCATCTAGACAGGATTAATTCCATTGATCTCCTTGAGCTATCTTCCTTGATAATTTTGAGAAAAAATTCCAGTCATGTGATGTTAAGAGCGTGTCTCATCACACCTTGGCATCACCTTTTCAGTACATTCAATTCCATTTCACTCCCTTGCAAAGACAATGCCAAGGTGAGGCAGCTGTAGACACCCTAATTTTGACGTCATTTCGAGTAAATTTCATATCATATAATAATGCCTCGAAATGGTCTGATAATTAATCATTAATTAATTTTTATTAATCTTTTTAAGTGTCGGGTTTAACAGATGTGTTTAAGTTAATCAATTGAATTGATTTTAGCTCAAATTTGAGTTAAAATATGAAGAATTCTAAAAGACGTCGACCCACGTGGACGCCATTTAGAGTTTATTCATGTTTTAACGTTTAAATTTGAATTTTAATTAATTAATTAATTAACTAAAAGGCGTCTGGTAGTGTAGACGCGTTTTAAGTTTCCTAAGTGGTTTTAACTTCCCCTCCGGATGTTTATCCTTATCTTAATTAGTGTAAAAGACGTCTACACAAGTGGACGCGTTTTACCTAATAAAGATAAAGATAAGTTTTCCCGGATATTTATCATTATCTTAATTAATCTGAAAGGCGTCAGCCAAGGTGGACGCGTTTTAGATAATTACAGATAAAGATGAATTAATTAGTATTTATCTGTCGGTTAAGATGGATAAATTCGGGATTTTTCTATGTTAATCGCGAACGCAAGAAATGCCTATAAATACCCTGCATGTTGAAAAAAAAAAGAAGAGAAGAGAATTGAGTTGAGTTGAGCCATAGCGTTATAGCGAGTTGAAGATCGAAGCAACAACGTCGTAACGCCGGAGCGCTGCCATTTCCAGAAGTCGACGTCCCTTTCAAGATCTTCATCCTTTCAGAGCTTCAACCGATTGGGCATAAGTTTTTCATTACTGCATTTGCATTCATTTCATTAATTTCATTCTTCACATTCACTTCATGCAAACACACACCACAGCATAATCTTTCAAAACCTACTTGATCTAAGGGGTTTCAAAGCCATTAAACAAGTAAGTTTACTGTTTTAAATATGCTTAACATCATGATTAGTTCAGATATTGCTTCTACTTAAATTCTCATCATCATTCTTCTTTATTCGTTTTCTGTCTCTGCTGCACTCAACAACAACGAGAGATTCAAAAAGGGAAATCAAGCACAACTTCTGGACGATCCTCAACCTCAAATTCCACAACAAGAACAAAAAGCAAAGAAAGGGTTCTCTTTCTTCAGCCGGCTGAGGAAGGGGAACCAAGGACTCAATCTTCCGCGTTTGAAAGGTAAGCGATCATATCTCTTTTGAAACTTTTTAGTTAAAAGTTTCTGGCGATCACTGCACTTTAGTTGCTGTTTTTAATAGGTTAGTTTACACTAAACAACATAGATTTTTCATGTTAATCACACGGTCATTCTAAGCACCTACAGCCCGCCACCCTATAATCGGAGATCCGATTACTAAATGGATGCCAAATCATTAAATTTGGAGTCAAACCAGAATCTCGATAAATCCCACAAATAAATGACATACTAAATCAAACATACACATCACATCGAATTGTAAAAGAAGTGTAGAAATTAAATGTTATTACAATTCGACTCGACTCAGCAAATAATTACATACTCCAACTGAAAAAGAAATAATTAAACGTACAGGCCATAAAGGGAAATAACAACTACATCGAGGCATATTCCGGAACAGCGGTTGCTGGCGCACAACCCAAGGCAGCACTCTCTTCGCTACGCATGTGTGGAACCCTCACCTAAAAACTGCAGGAGGTGAGTCTCATCGAAAAAGACTCAGTAAAGATCCTTCGATCCCTACCACCCACTCACACACCCACAAGTGCAATACACAAATATAGGCAATTTAACTAAATAAAGCAGTAACACAATTTCGATATAAAACACACGCATTTATAACTGTAACATGTACAATTCTAAAACTACTACAAGGTCCACAATTAGCGTCTCAGCTAAATACACAAGTCACACGGTTGAACGCGGAAAACACCGATCCGCTGAGATCAAACATCAACCTCTCGGATAGCACACTGGCTACTCCGGCCTGACACGGCTCAAGGTGGTCATGCTTCCTCCAGCACGAATGACACTCCGAATGTACCACTCTCACACCGGCGTCGTGTCACTCCCACGCCGACACAGGGTGCCTAAGCGCTAACAACTGTCACTCTAGGTCCACAATCGCACAAAACGCAATATGGTGCGATCCGATCACGTAGAAATCATCCTCTTTAAGCATGATTTCAAGCATGTAATTAACCAGACTATCTATCAATGCAAACACATGTTAATTGCATGAATTAATGAGATTATGTCTTGAATTATGTCGTCCAAGGCCGACGTCATTCAAACCTCCTAAACTGGTTCATATGAAAATGGGCCTCAGAATATGACCTAAATCGCGTCGTTCAAACGGGTCGCCGTTTAAAAGGCATCGCTGTCCCTGGACGCTCATCAGTTTAGAGATAGAGTCTGTTATTTGGGGTAAATCGCGTCGCGGGTGGAAGCCGCCTTTCTAAAAGACGTCGCTGTCCCCCGACGTCATTTAACCCTCATAGACAAGTTCTTCGTCCGCCATCTCCCAAACTACGGGGTGGGATTTCCTCCCCAAAATCGTAAAAAAGACCACAAATTAGAGGAGGAGGAGAAGAACCTAAATACCAATTAAAAATCCTTAATTTCTCATTTCATGCAATTAGTATTTTCACCCCAAAAACCCCTTAAACATACCCCAAAACAGGAAAAAATATAGTTTTAAACAAAATACAACGGGAATCGTCATCCTACCGGTTACTCGAACTCCTCCTAGCTCAAAGCCGCCAACCCACCTCGCCACACGCCGCCGCCGGTACCGCCGTGAACGCTGTTACTCCATCGAAACGTCGGCCGCCGTCCGGAGAGAAATACGCCACGAAGGAAGTGGTGGTGGTAGTGGAGGAAGTTGGGAAGTTAATGGAATGGATGGAGAGGAGGAATGGGGAGAGGAGAGGAAGGAGAGGGGAAAAAGGTGTCGGAGGTCGGAGGGAAGAGAGGAGAGAGAAGAGAAAGGAGAGAATGAGGGAAATGAGGGAGGGTTTGCGGGGTCAAACAGAAACTGGGGAAAAATACGTCGTCAAAGTCCGACGTTATTCAGATGACAAGATCGGGTCGTACTTTGACATACCAGGGTCGTACTATAAATGGCGTCATCCATACAAGACGCCATTCAGACGATAAAATCGGAGCCGTACTCTCGCGGCCCAAAGCCAGCCCACGTGGCGCCTATGTGATACAGCCTAAAACACGTCCACATTGTTGGACATCATTTGAACCGTGTCGAGTGAGCTCGACGCGAAAAAAAACACAAGTCCTAGTCCCGCAAAGATCCAAACTGAGAGATCCGACCCCGAAACTGACCCGATAACTGGATCCGAAACCTCAATCCTTACAAATCTTAACTTTGTAACATTAATAAGTAGTAATGGAAGCCTGCAATTTCTCATATTCTTACAACTTGATCGTCTCCAAACTAAGTTATATCTAGTAGCAAATATGTCTTTCTACTTATGCATGTCCACTTGAGCTCCAGCCATCCCTTCGCCTAGCATCTCAATTGCCAACTCCAAGCGTGTCATAACCTTAGAAAAAGTAGTTTAATACTTGCACCACAATGTTTTAAAACCTAAACTCTTTAAGACCTTAATATTTCAATATTTACCGTATTAAGGTCATAAATGTTAAAGACTTAGAATTAAGTAGTTAACACAATGTATGAGTATTATGTTGTCTAGATGTTTAATATTTTAATCTTTGCTACTTAATTCTTTCATTTTTTACGTTTTACATATCTTTAATCTTAAAAATCAAAGACTTAATATCACAACTTGTGTTATATTTGTAATTATCTTCAAGATGAGATAACGAACAACAACATATACACATAATACTTTAAAAGTTAAAGTTCTTTAAACCTTTTTCACTTCAAAATTTAAAGTATTAAGATCTTAAATGTTGAAGACTTATAATTAAAAAGTCAAGACAATATTTCCTTGTTATGGTATTTAGGTGTTTATGACTTTATCCTTATTATTTAACTCTTTAATTCTTTAAGTCTTAAACATCTTTAATCTTAAAAATTCAAAGACTTAAGATCCTAACTTATTGTATATTTAGAGTTGTCTACAAAATAAAATAATATATTCTTATATATACAGAGGGAGTTCCTTTTAGGAAGATATAAAATTGTTAAAGAACACATGATTAAATCTTAAAAATTCTTTCAATAAATTTAGATTTATTAATGCAAAATATGTTAATATAAAAATTTATGATTAAATCACTTTTTTTTTTTTCAAATCACAAATTTATGTTATGCTACTATGGACTAACCTCCTCAAAAGATACATTAAATTTTGTAATATAACATTATGATAAATTTTTAATATATAAAATATAGTTTTAATGCATAATAAAAATTTGTATATACAATATAAAGAGAGTGAGTTCCTTTTAGGAAAATATATTTTTCTTTAAAATATGTGATTAAAGTGTAATTAAATTGATACTTTTTAAATTCATAAAGATCTTAAACATTTTTTTCAATGAAATTAGATTTATTCATGAAAAAATATGTTAAGATGAAAAAAGTGTGATTACATCATAATTTTTTACCAAACGCAGACTTATGTTACACTACTAAGTACTAATTTCTAAATAACTTAAATCATTTAAATTTTAAAGATTTAAAATTTTATATATTATAGAACACATTGAGATCTCAATTCCCCAACGATTCAATACTTAACAACTTATCACTTTAATACTTATATTCTTAAGTTAAAAGGTGGAGTGGCAAAATTGTATTTATTTAGAAAAAAAACTATGTTCTTTATTATGACGGGATGAATAGGACAAGGGGGATAAATTAAGTATTCTAAATTTGGTGATGTGTAGGAGGAGAAAATAAGTGATCCTCCCTATCAGGGAGTGCATGGCAAAAATTCTCAAAAGCTTCTCAACATTTAATATAATCTAACCTAAATTTCAACCCAACCTCTTAAGCTTTAATCCAACCCATCTAACAATGATCCAATCTAACATAATCCATGTAACTTAATTTTTTATTGGGTTGGGTTGGGTTAAGTTGAGTTATATCCTTAATAGTCAATATTTTTTACCTTTGTTTTCTTATTAATTTCATGTACAATATGAAGAATGAATTTATATATCTACCTTAACAAAGTATAAGAAAAGAATTCACAAGTATAATTACATGACTACTATTGGAGAACATATTTGTTTGTACTATAATTTAAATTTTTGTTCAAGATATAAACTTACATTTATTTATAAATATTAATGTTGGATTAAGATTAAGTCAAGTTGGTCGACCCTTAATCTAACTCAACTCATCTAACGTTGGGTTGAAATGCTCCCAACTCTAATCCAACATAATCTTAATTTGGTCGGATTCAACCCGACCCTACCATCGCCCGCCCAAATTCGAGTTGACCTACCCAAAGTTGCAGTCCTACAAATAAATATGTTTTAGGGCCTATTTGGATGCAAGTTATAACTCATTTACATTTATAGTAAACTTGTTTTGCACTATAATCTTAGTCTTGATAAAGAAGATGTAGGTTTATCATAAACTCAAAATTTTGCCATAAACATGTTTTCTATACATCTATTTGGAGTTGTTTTATGCTGGATATCTCTTCAAAAAAGTCACTTAACTTTACGTCGAACGAACATAAATGAATTTACAGGAATCACGTTTATAATAAAAGGATTTGTGATAGATGTGCTTATGGATAACTCCATACGTGTTTTCGTACGTTGCATCTAAATGGGGCAGCCTTAATATAAATATGGAATAATAGCTAGAATGTGTAAAAGGTAAAAATAGTCCTAGGTTAGAAGATAAAAGCTAGAGTTACCTTAAAACTCACACTAACTCTTATGTGTTTCGGATTGGTTTTTCTGTTCAATCAAACTATTTTTTTATATTAACTTTATAATCAATGAGTTAATCTGAGCTATACTCTGATCAAATAAAGGCTTTGTGTATGGGCCACAGCGCACGCTTATGAAACCTATAGGTAAAAAGTCCACGACCCATTTGATTAATAGGAAAACAGGGCGCACGCTGCACAGGAGAACAACCCTTAAGTTGGACGAATTATCCATAGCAAAGTGGTCTTGTTAGCCTAAGTTTAAAAGGGTAATTATGGTATATCCTATGTAACTTATTCTCATCCTTTATTTCATTTCTTAAACCTTTTTTTTTGTTTCCATCCGTGTCAAATAATATTGGGATAAGAATATGACTCACTGTTGTTCCTATTAAAATTATCTCGATAATGTCCAAAGTCAGCCGATCATGCTTATTCACTCCTGAGAGCTCCATCATGGAATTGTAAATGGTAATTGATAATTCAAATTCTTCGATTCCCTCACTATTAGTTTAGAGGAGAGTTAACAGATGATTAATTTCTAAAATACACATATAATCTTTTTAAACCAAATGTATATGCATGTGCCTCGGCAACGAAAAAAACAATGGTTTCGCCCAATATAAGACTTGATGAAACATCTCGCGTACATTAACTATCTGATTGGTTATTATTTATAAGCTAATAAATGAATAATCTTTTCAAACTAATAACATATTAGATAAAATTACAGATCTACTTTAGATGGGCACCGAAATCTGGCCTATGTGTATCCTTACTAAAGTGTCAGCGAGAGCCGAAGCTATGTATAGAATACAACCTAATTTTCACTCATTTTTTTTTAAATTTATTAAACAAAATTTCTACGTCCTTCACCGTCATCAAGACTAATTGCAGTCTTGGCAACCGTGGATCTTTCATTGGCCACGAGCGAGCAGCCCAGAAGTCGCCTCCACCGATAAATGGGCCCTATAAGCTTGACGTCCAAACGAGCCCATTTCGAACCTGACATCGGTGTGGGCGGGACCGAGCCTGTCTTGACCCGAACCACGGAACCATTGCTTTGAGGTGAAGGTAACATGTCGGCGATTAAGGTAACCGCGACACGTGGCACGAGCGTAACGTTCGAGAAGACGACGTTTTAAGCGTGGGGCGGGGTGCGGCCGCCCAAATCGTAACGCCTACCACCCTGCGTAGTGGGCACCGAGGCGGGCGTGCAAACCGTGAGGAAGAGAAGCTTCGACCTCTGTGGCAGAGGGCGCGGAAGGCTCGCAAGAGGTGGTGGCAGAGGAGGGCGATGGAGGGAGAAGCGGCAGAGGGAGGAGAAGGAGGAGGGGGAATCCAGAGGCTGCCGGAGGGTTGCGTGTCGCAGGTCCTCTCCCTCACCTCGCCGCGGGACGCCTGCAGATCCGCCGCCGTGTCGTGGACCTTCCGGTCGGCGGCGGAGTCGGACGTCGTGTGGGAGCGGTTCCTCCCGCCGGACTACGGCGAGATCCTTGCCCGGGCGGCGGCGCCGGTGGAGTACTCATCCAAGAGGGAGCTCTTCTTCCGGCTCTGCGGTTCCATCCTCATCGACGGCGGCAGAAAGGTACTGACTAAGATAGCATAGCATGATCGTACGATGTGAAAAAGATTCTATGTAAACGTGCAATCTACAATCCTAACTATGCGATTTCCGGATTCGCCGGTAGCTTTTCTGCTAGATCATGGCCTGGAGTCTTCTGATTTAGGTTAGCACGTAGTTTGCCGTGGAATGAGGTGATTTGAGCGTTAGTGATGTTCTAACTGTTGCTAGATCAAGGAATCGGACGCTATAGATGGCCCCTTCTCCTGTTAATCTCGGGTCAGAGGTGGGCGTTCTAACGAGTTTGTGTTTTCGTGGATTTTTCTTATTTTTGTTCTCTTTCCCTGAATGTAGAGTTTTTCATTGGAGCGCTCAAGCGGGAAGAGATGTTTTATGCTGTCTGCGAGGGAGCTGGCGATCGTGTGGGGGGACACCCCTTCTTACTGGCGGTGGGTCGTTCACCCGGAATCGAGGTTGGTCTTTTCTTTTCTACCCCTACTTTCGAGTTTCCCTTCTCAACAGAGTTCCTTGAACGGAAGAAGTTGGTGTGTTTGTATGTATGTATGCATCAGAAGAACCGCTTGTCCATTCAAGTGGAGTGCGATCCTCTGGAAATGATTCATTTACCCTTCTCCCGATGCGTCCGAGGGTACACAATGGTGCAGGGGAAGAGGTCCAAAGGATCCCATTTCCGTTCAAGTTGGGATGTGCCTCGGAGTCGGATCAAAGATTTCTGGCCAGCTGACAATCTGATGCTCGGAGGCGTCTCATCCCGTGATCCTCAGCGTTTCTTCCAGTCCTGTCACACGGGTTTTCCGACCTCAGAATTGTTTTCTCCAAAAAAATCCACAAATTACTCAAAATTCGTCATAAAATTATTCAAAAAGTAAAAAAAAGATATTGCATGCTTATATATAGAGATCTTTCCGACTCTAACTTGACTAGCTAACATAATTGAAGACTAAAATACTCTTAACTAGATAATTATTGCGAAAATTTACGTTAAAACTTAAAATAAAAAATCATACCTAAATTTCAGAAAAAACAGAGAACATGTTAAATGGACTCCAAATTAGTTAAATAAAGTATCTATAGACTCCTCTAAAAATCTACTACACAACAAAAGGGTTTTGGCGAGTTTCCAGGGCACAACGAAGTTGGAATGGTCTTCTGACGGTGATAAACGTGCTCCATCATGGTGCGTTGGTCCTGTATCCGCATGACAATCCTCCCATTTGTTATCTTGTTGGGAGTAATGGAAGTAATTCCTCTGAGAGTCTTTCTGCAAATTCCCTTTCGTTGTTAGTTCGCCTATAAGGCTATAATAATAATAATAATTTAAGTAAAAAAGATAACAAGATGCCACAGTGCCTGTTCCTTTTACCCTCCACCCCCCGACCACCCCAACAATTTGCCACTCACATCGGACAGCTGAGATGAGTTCATGATGAACTTGGGGATACCAAAAGAGGGTGGAATATGAGGTGGTAAAATGGGTGGCACGATAGCATTAGTCGATGTAAAATCAAGTGAAACAACGTTACACTGCTAAGAAAATAAAGCATTTCTTTGGTATCATCCCCCCACTTTCCATCATATCTGGTGACCTCTAATTCTGATATCTATTTATAATCCCTCACAATCTCATGCTGTGATGGTCCTCCAGAAAATTAGGAAGAAACCCTCAAGTTTTTGGAAAAAATCCTTCAAAAGAGAGATTTATCAAAGTGCAACTATGGATTGTAAAAATAAATATTGTGATTAAAAAGGTTGATCCCAAAATATGGTAGATCGTAGGGAGGTGATATCCAAAATTTCCTAATATAAATCTAGGCTAGAAATAAAGATGTCTAACAAAATAAAAAGTAAATTTTATTTCAATTCTCAGAGTTTCCTGCACACCTCAGCTACTGGCACCGGTTTATTATATTTTGTGAAATGGAAATCTGTTTGTAACATCTAACTAAATTTGATGATGAAGAGAACTAGAGCTTACTGACCTCTTGATTGTGATAAATGCAAATGGCATGTTTTCTTATTACCTTTCTAATGCACAAGATAGTATGATGATCGATCAGAAGCATAAGTAGGTCATGCATAACTATGTGACAATTTTGTATCCTCAGCACGTGATTGCAGTCAATTTGATGATGTAATGCACATGCCTGCTGCATCATTTTTTCAGTCTTCCTTTATTTTTCACATCTGTCCCATAGTAGGTTTATTGCTGCTTTGTTCAGACATACATAAGCAATAAATATAGGCACACATTACCATCTCGGCACCTCCATGTCCTCCTCCCCCCCCCCCCCCCACCAAAAAAAAAAAAATCGCCGAGAGAAAAATGGAAAAAGAGCTATTGCCCTACATTATCGAAAGCCACTCTCACATATTCCTTTTATCGCTTATCCTCACCATTAGATTTTTCACACCTCTTTTATTGCTTAGATATTAATCCGTTATGGATAGATCACATTGGGTTCCTCCTTTTCCTTTTTCATCCCTGATTTATGTTGATCAAGTTGGGCAAATAGACCCCCAATTTGACAGCTCAATCGGTCTCCAAATGCAGATAATTGAGGGATCTGAAACATCAAAAGGATATCTAAAAACCTGTGTGCTGATCTGCCTTGTCTTTAGACCTGTAGGCCTCAATGCACCTGAACTATTAGATCCACTTGCCAGGATCTGGCATAAATTTGATTTCATCATCTGACCATTTCCAAAAGTGACATCGACTATTGTTGAACCAGCTTGTCCTCTTTTCATGTGCTGGACCTTCTGCTCACGTTTCTGGCATTTACTCCTCTCTCCTTTGTTAGCAGCAGCTGCAGCACATCCCATGGACCCCAAGGGGAGAATGTGGCTACTGAGCTAGGCTACTTCTGCAGAAGGAGATCCTCTGGACCTCCTCCCTCTGTGCCCCTGTTCACCCCAAACACATGGGGGGAGGAGGTGATGGCGTACGGCCCATCATTTCAGGTCAAATGACTCATTCGCCTCTCCCTCATGTATCTAGGGGCACATAGGGGTGCCTTTTTTTGGGGGTGGGGGGGTGGGATGGGGGTGCAGAGGATCTCGTTCCTACTTCTGCTTCTATCTTCAACCCACATTGTTTTTATCCCTGAGATCCTTTATGCATCCCCTCCCATGCTACTCCCACAAACCGTGGCGATAGTAGGGCATCTGCCTCCCTCGTAAAGCCTGCCACTTGCTACCCATGATAGACTAATGAATGGATATATGCGGGGGCAGGGATGAATGGGTCATTTTACCTTGAATGATGGGATGTATCCCATCACCTCCTCCTGTCATGTGTCTTAGGGCTCACATAGGTACAGGAGAGGAGGTCCAGAGGATCCCATTCTGGTTCCTGTACAATTGAAGGTATCACTACCACCTGGCCTGTGGAAAGGCTGTCTGTCCCACCTGATTTAGGCTTCAGATCTCTGTGCTGATCTCCAATGAAAACAAAAGCAACGCAGGCTCCAGGCACATCCTCTTAGCAGGCTCCCGCATCAGCAACTAAAACATTGGAACCCATTTGGTCAGACGCCTAAGCCAGTGGACTTGATTCTCTGGTTGCTGGAATCCTGCTATGTTACTGAGATGCCTGGCATCACTCCAAAGCCTTCTATCCTGCTTTCATAGCAGCTACAACCAATTGTAAGTGCCAAGCAAGTTGAATCGGAGTGGATGCCATCAGGCATGTCACCTGCTCTACATGTGTCTGCTGCACCAACCTGCTCTATTTCACATTGTAGCCGGCAAAGCTCTTCAACCGCATCATATTTGGCTTCATAGAGAAGAGATTTGCTAATCTTGAAATTATTACATGTATTTCAGTTCATATCAAAGCTTCAAAGAACCGTGTACCGTGGACGTGTGTTTTAGTTCACTTCAGAACTCTGAAGAATAGTGAATTGCATATTAATCATTTTACTTTTCAGGTTGTACTCCAAAATTTTAGGTGCTATTGTCAGTCGCTTGCTTGCGGTCCATGGACTTATCTGTACATTTTTTTTTGAATTCTGTAAAGCTGTGTCGTTCAACTGATAGCAGGTGTGGGATGTTCGTGGTGCCACTTAAACAGAACGATTTACTCTGATTAATAAGTTCCAAGGGGTGTGCATTTAATTGCCGTTAGGTTAATGCGTGAGCTATTGGACAAGTTTGAAACACTTCCCGAAGTCATTGCTTTCTTACTTCAGTGATGGCATCAACACTACCAACGATACCATCTCTTATTGAGTGTACTGCGCAACTGATTTGTTGTTTACAAGATATACTGGAATTCATCATGAAATACTACTGATTGATGGAAAGCTCTTACTTTTATTTCCAGGTTCTCGGAGGTGGCTGAGCTGGTGGATGTCTGTTGGCTGGAGATCCGTGGAAAGCTCAACTGCAGGATGCTCTCCCAGAGCACACGTTATGTTGCCTACCTCATCTTTAAGATAGCCGAAGATTCTCGTGGCCTTGGCTACCGTCATGAGGCATCACTGAAAGTTGGAGCTCACACGTGCGAGAGGGTCGTCTACTTGCAACCCGGAGAGCAGCGTGAGCCCCGGATGGCCATGCGTTGTCGCCGCGTACGACTAGGCCCCCGTCGCGGGGTGGGTTTCCCACATCTCCCTCCCGGCCCCCCGCCAGAACCCCCCGCAATGTGGCCTACGCCTCTTCCTGTAGACGTGCATCCGCCTCCACCCCCAGCTGTGGCCGAGGAGCCGGCGCCGGAGCCACCGCGGGCAAGAGACGATGGGTGGATGGAGATTCAAATTGGTGAGTTTTACAATGACAAGGGTGACGACGGCGAGGTCGATATGTCTTTGGTGGAGGTGAAGGGAGGGCACTGGAAGAATGGGCTGATTGTGGAGGGGTTTGAACTGAGGCCTAGGAGGTAGCTTGCCGGTAGAGCAAAGTTTTGTGGTTGATCCATGCTTAAATTCCTGTCTATGGTGAAGTATATATGATCATGATCCTATGGTGATGCTTAATATTGTATGGTATGGTCATTTTTCTGGGTTTTGTCATCAAAACTTGTGTTTAGTTCTTTGAGCAAAAGAATGAAATTATGCCATTGATAATCTGATCATTTGATTGATTATTAATTTATAACTCAATTAACTGATGCGGGACAGTAACGGGAAGAATAGGAGGAATGGCTTGCAGGCCCAAGGGAGAGTGAAGACAAGGTAGAAGACACAGACGAGGTAGAGGAGGAAGGAGATGGGAGGAAGAAGAAGAAGCAGAGGAGTTTTCCATCTCTTTCTCACACAGGCCCTTCACAGGTTCCACACACATGCATCACTGTGGCCGCCAGGAGGAATTTTTTATGTCTTTTCCTCATTAGTTAATCATTAGGTTGTCCTTTTGGACATACATAAGATATATATAGGTCTTAAAAAAGAAGTCATAACACATGCAAATACCATGATATGCTTAAGACTCTTAAAATGAAAAAAAAAAAGCATGTAAAAAAATTTTAAGAAAAGAAAAGACACTAAATGGATTTTATTCATGTCGAAAGGTTCAAAATAAACATATAAATTATTCTAATAGCTAAAAGATATCTCTCTAAGTCATTATGTGGCCTGCCTCTCGTTGCTCATTAGTTTGTTCCCGCATCAATCTTTTTTGGTTCGAAAAAATTTGTCATCGAATTTTGAAATGCGTCAATATGTAGATGGGGACGACTAAATTTACTGAGAGAAGCACCAAGGAGAAGATCATATCTAGAATCACGGATGGTTCAACTACACGTGAATTACAGAAGGTCTGTCATATTATTTCAATAAAATATAATCTTGTCTCTGCAACTGCATAGGGTTTGGACTCTCAAGAGGACTCTCTGGAGAACTCACGACATGATCACCAATATGTAACAAGTCAGCACCGAACATAAGGGAATTAAGCATGTGCAATCCAGAACCAACAAATAAATTGTGATGCCCTGAATCCACATCAAATAGCTCACTAACAACTGTCAACAACGAGCTATCCTCAAATACATCATCTGATATCAAATAAAGTCTAGACTCAATAAACAAGTCAGCATTTGAGGCATTTTGAACTACAAAGTTAGCACATGCATAGGTTGTTGGCTCCACCTTGGCCACTTTATGCTTCAGAGGTGTCGATGCAGATTTAGCAAAAACATAAGTTTTAAAGAGAAAATTACCTTTCAAGTGTGACGACTGCATAATACACTGAGATTGCTCATAATTTGGTGGCATGCTGCTCTTATAGCCACTTAGATCCCACAATGATGGAGAAGCCTCATGATAAATAAATCTCAGCCCAAGTTTCGTCAAAATACATGAAATATGTGGAGTGAATGTGTTCCATACATTTCGTATGGAACTCCACAAAAGCATGATAGTGCTCAACAACTATTTCACATGTCCTAGTTAATAAGTCAATTCCTTTGAGAAATACAATTGCCACATCAGAGCGGACGACCTTCTCATTTGGTAACTGAACTAGAGTATGAAAAAAAAAGGAAAGCATAATATCATATCTCAACTTGTGCTATTCGATGAGTGGAAAGAATACTAAACAGGATCGGCCACGTTATAAGGAATCTGTTGATGCGATCGGCTCGCGAAACGGAGTCCAAACGCGTGACCTCGACATGCGTGTAATGGTGGCACGTAAAATAAGATGTTGTCTGAGCTGTCGTACACTGAAATTGGGTTCATCTTGTTGAGACGAGACAAACGGCGTTGACGGCACTCAAATCGGAGTCCGAGACAACCTATAATGATGGACACAATGTCCTCATAAAGTGTGCAAGTGCGGCATGTAAAATGAGGCCCGACTTTCAGACGAGATGTGCAGCGAGGTTGGCCTCGTTGAGACGATCTCAACAGTGCAATCGGTTCATGAATCGGAGCACGAATGTGGTCTCGATGCTAGCAATGTGATAAGGACTCCTAGTGCATCTCTTGTGCACTGTAGCAAACCAAGTTGGAAGTTGGAACCTGGTTCAGACCTTGGTGCAAGTGGCTCGAATCGACCTAGACCTAGACCTAGCTGAACCCAAACTCGAGCCTAATTACTTGGAATTAGAAGATCAGGGTGGTTCGGACCACCTGGTACAACCTGTCTTAGGCCTAGTGACCTCGGCAACA
This sequence comes from Zantedeschia hybrid cultivar, assembly GCA_030544215.1. Classification (NCBI taxonomy): domain Eukaryota; kingdom Viridiplantae; phylum Streptophyta; class Magnoliopsida; order Alismatales; family Araceae; genus Zantedeschia; species Zantedeschia hybrid cultivar. The sequence goes on from JARZZO010000015.1 coordinate 2,510,637, forward strand.
AGGGGGCTCGGACAAGGGTTGATTGGGGTTTGACTTGGTTCGAACAGTAGCAAGCCAAACCTAGTTCAACCAAGTTGCCCTTTAAAAGGGTTCGGGTCCGTCCCTTTCCAACTCCTGCCCCCCCTTCCCTCTTAAACCCTAACGTAGAGAGATGAAGAGAACGAGAGAGCGAGGAAGGGTGCTGACGGCGGCGGTGGGAGGCGAAGACGACTCAGGTGGGGCCTGGCGTCAACGTCGACGTCGACAGCGTTAGGGTTGTCGGTGAAGTTCGACGGCGACAACGACAATGACGGCCCAAGCGACTGTTGCTGGGGTTGCCTGCGTCAACTACTATGGCGCCGGTCCAAGCGGAGGTCGACGACGACGGGAACAACGATCGGCGACGATGGCGTTGGGATCCCGAACCCTCCCTCCCTTCTCTTCTTTGATTTTCGTCTTCTTCTTTCTCTGCTGCGGGAGAGAGAGGTGAGGGTGAGGGCAGTGGTGGTAGGGGCGCACGCACGGCTCCAGCGACAGCGACGGCAAGGGCTGCCAGCGTCACTGGCAGCCATAGAAGCAGTCGATGGTGGCGACGATGCAAGTGGATGGTGTAGACACGCTAATTTTGACATTATTTCGAGTAAATTTCATATCATATAATAATGCCTCAGAATGGTCTGATATTTAATCATTTGTTAGTTTTTATTGATCTTTTTAAATTAATTATCTAAAAGTGTCGGGTCAGACAGATATGATTTAAGTTAATTAATTAAATTAATTTTAACTCAAATTTTAATTAAAATATGAAGAAATCTAAAAGACGTCGACCTGTGTGGACGCCATTTAGAGTTTATTCTTATTTTAACGTTTAAATTTGAATTTTAATCAGTAGATTAATTAGCTAAAAGACGTATGCATGTCACGACGCCATTTAGATTTCCTAAGTTGTTTCTGCCTCTCTTCCGGATGTTTATCTTTATCTTAATTAGTTTAAAAAGCGTCTACAAGTGGCGACGCGTTTTATCTAATTACAGATAAAGATAAATTTTTTCCGATACTTATCTTTATCCTAATCAATCTGAAAGGCATCTTCAATAGGCGACGCGTTTTAGATAATTACAGATAAAGATGAATTAATCTGTATTTATTTGTTGGTTAAGATGGATAAAAATCTCAAAATTTCTTCATATAAATCCGCCTCCTCTAAAAGAATAGTGCACTCGAATTGAGGGAAGAGAAACATATGGGTTTGAGAATGCCACTGCTCGATCAAGGCACCCATGGCCGCCCAATCTACGTTCGAGCTTTTGTAATGCTTGGCATGCACCACTAGTCCTTGAAGGTTCCACTTCGAGATGAAGGCTTGCATGGAAAGTTTAAAACTTTTGGAGAGTTTGCGAATCCAAAGGAGAGAACTGAATCTCCTTGGACCGGGAAACATGGGATATGTCTGAAAAATAGAGAAAAATAGGATCAATTGAAGAACATGGAAAACTTGAAGAACATGGAGGAGTTTAAAGAAGAAGAATTGAAGAAAAGTTGATTCAACTTATTTGGAGGTTGGGATCCTTTCCAATAAGGTGATTCTCCACGTCGGAGATCTTCTCTAACGACCTCTTCATCCTCTTGTTTAAAGAACTCATCCTCTTTCCCGGATTTCTTCCTTCTTGAAACTTAAAAATCTTGAAAACCCTGAAAAAACCTTGAAAAACTCAACCTTGGATCTCTAGATTGTGGTAGGATTGCTTGGAAACAAGTTAGTGATGTTTATATAGAAGGAATTGCGATCTTAAGAAGACTTTTCCGGATTTGAAAAGGGATGGGCATTGGAAGAGTTGGAATCTGAGTAGAGAACAACCAGAAATCTGTTTCTGCGACTGAAAAGGCGTCGTGGAAAAGCGACGCATTTTAGAAGGTTAAAAGGCGTCGGCGCGACACGACGCGATTCAAGCTTTCTGTTATTTGCATGAAATTTCATATTTTAATGCTTAATTAAGCACTTGTTTGAAGTTACTGATGAATTTTGAGTGCAGGAAATTAAGGAAAACCCAAATAAAACTGGAAATATCAAGAAGATCCCACTGTGGGAATTTATGAAGTCTCAACCGTGACTAAAAAGACGGTTATTTTTACCCTTGTATTATTCCATGTAATTCATTTGCATAATCTCATTACTATATGTTAAGTATTTATTAGAGCATGTCAAGGACCTTGTGGTTTTGATGAAACTGGAATTTGAGTTCCCCTACAAGAAAAATAGTGATAATTCTAGAGAATTCTTAATCGCACGGATAGGCCGTTGGATTGTTAATTAGTGGGGATGATGGTTCCACTTTTGTGAAACAGTGCGTGGATAAACAAGCTTCGGCTTAGCACTGGATTACAGGTAGGGCTATCAATGGATACCCGAGTTTCGATTATCCGCTCCGTTTCCGTTTTTATTAGTGGATACGGAACTCCATTAAAGACCACCTGTTAAGTTATAGGAAACGGAAATGGATCTCCGATAGTTATAGGAGTCGGAAACGGAAACACTCATTTCCGCATCCGCTAACCCGTTTCCGTTTATCATGTACTTTATACATCCATCCACACACACACACACACACATATATATATATATATATATATATATAATATCTAATAGTGATAATATCTCTTAACAATTTGATAAAAAAAAAGGTCATACTAAAAAGTTAGAAACTTTTTAACACTTTAATATAACTTTATGGCACATGGTTGAGTATATTTATATGTAAATTTAGATTGATAGATAAAATAGATTTTAAAATTCAAAATTTATAGATTATTAATTTTTACCTATATTAAAATTTTGTAGGTTCTTAAAATTTTTAATTACTAGAAGAAAGTTTATCAAAAAGTGAATAGCAATAATGATTTTAAATATCTTCTTAATATAGCGATGATAATAGCGGAACTTCCGTTTACTTCCGTTTCCGTTTCCGATTTTCGATTTAAAAGCGGAAATGGATGCGGAAGCGGAAACACTCACTTCCGACTCCGTTTTCGTCTCTGATAAATCTTATAGGAAACGGAAGCGGAAGGTGTCATTTCCGTTTCCGTCTCCGACCCGTTGACAGCCCTAATTACAGGAATTGGTATCTTGACTCATTAATGACAATTTAACAATATTATCCTTGATTAATTTATATTTTATTTGACTTTATATTTTTCTTTTAGCCCAACATGCATCATATAGGACTTTGAAATCACTGTGATAAGAATTAATTATTGATTAAGTTTCAGAACATTAAATCAAATAATTCCAACATGATATGAAATATTCCATTCTGAATTGAGTATCTTGATTATCTTTGAGGTTCGCTTGAAGATATCATCGGAATTCTATCCTTTCTTGGATTCTTTATCAAATATTTCTTATTTTCTTTTAAGATCCATCATGGCTGCAGCACGTCCACATTGACTGGCAAACGCTCCCCGTGATGAAACCTACAGTGTCTACGACTTGAGGTACTTCCCACTCCGTGGAGGTTGATTGATCTTATTTTATTTCATTGTCTATTTCATCTAGACATGATTGATTCCATTGATTTCCTTGAGCTATCTTCATTGATGATTTTGAGAAAAATTCAAATCATAAGATGTTAAGAGCTATCATCACACCTTGGCATCACCTTTTCAGTACATTCAATTTCATTTCACTCCCTTGCAAAGACGATGCCAAGGTGAGGCAGCTGTAGACACGCTAATTTTGACATCATTTCGAGTAAATTTCATATCATATAATAATGCCTCAGAATGGTTTGATATTTAATCATTGGTTAGTTTTTATTGATCTTTTTAAATTAATTATCTAAAAGTGTCGGGTCAGACATATATGATTTAAGTTAATTAATTAAATTGATTTTAACTCAAATTTTAATTAAAATATGAAGAAGTTTAAAAGACGTCGATCTGTGTGGACGCCATTTAGAGTTTATTCTTATTTTAACGTTTAAATTTGAATTTTAATCAGTAGATTAATTAGCTAAAAGACGTCTGCATGTCACGACGCCATTTAGGTTTCCTAAGTTGTTTCTGCCTCTCTTCCGGATGTTTATCCTTATCTTAATTAGTTTAAAAAGCGTCTACAAGTGGTGACGCGTTTTATCTAATTACAGATAAAGATAAGTTTTTTCCGGATGCTTGTCTTTATCTTAATCAGTCTGAAAGACGTCTTCAATAGGCGACGCGTTTTAGATAATTATAGATAAAGATGAATTAATATGTATTTATTTGTTGGTTAAGATGGATAAATCTCAAAATTTCTCCATGTAAATCCGCGGACGCAAAGAAGTCTATAAATACTCTGCCTCTTGAATGGGTGACAGAGTTAGTGATTAAAGTGATTGAAGTGATATCAGAGTGATAATTGAGTGAAAATCGAAGCAACGACGTCCAAACGCTGAAGTGCTGCTGCTTCCAGAAGTCGGCGTCTATTCTTCATCTATCAAAGACCAAGGCTTCCAGGGGCCATCCATCATTAACCTTCAATTCAATTTATGCACTCTTTTTCATATTTTTCATCTTATTAGTCTTACCATTTCATCACATCATTCCATGCAACACATACAACATTAGCATCATTTTCAAAACCTATTTGATAAAAGGGTTTAAAAGACCATCCCAACAAGTGAATTTTCCTGTTTAGTTGCATGTTTAAAATCTCTTCTGGAATGGATACTATTTCTTCCTAAGTTCTCATCATCGTTCTTTATTTCTTGCAAGGTACAAAGGAAAATCAAAGGGGAGGAAATCAATAGTAAACAACAAGGACTTTGGACGATCCTCAAAACTCAACAGCAGTCGAAGCAAGAACAAAGACAAGAAAAGACTCTCTTTCTTCAGTCGGCTGAAGGAGGGGAACCAAAAATTTAATATCTCCTACATCCAAACAGGTAGACGATCAAATCTTCTTTTGGAACTTTTTAGTCAAAAGTTTCTGACGATCACATCGCTTAGTTTCTTTTTAATAGGTTTATTTTGCACTTAAACAACATAATTTTTCATGGTAATCACACACTCATTTTAAGCACTCACAGATGGCTGCGGCGAGAGCAACATTAGCGTCGACTTTAAGGGCTGCCGATGGCAATGACACTGGTTGGGGTTGCTGGAGGTGACAACATCAATGGCGGCTGCAATGACAGTAGCCAATGGTGGCAACAACAACAGTCGTCGAGGGTTGTAGCAGCTCCGACTGGAGATGGCGACGACGCGGCGGCACAACGGGAGATCGATGTATGTTCTGATATCAAAATGATGCGAGACAATGAATGGGGGGAATAGGAGGAATGGCTCAGAGGCCCAAGAGAGAGGGATGACAGGGTAGAAGGCACAAACGAGGCAAAGGAAGAAGAAGCAGAGGGGCTTTCCACCCCTTTCTCACACATGCCCTTCATGGGCTCCACACACATATGCACCAGTGTGGCCGCCAAGACGAACCTTTCGTTTTTCCTCATTAGTTAATCATTAGGTTGCCATTTTGGACATACATAAGATATATATAGATCCTAAAAAAAGAGTTCTAATATATGCAAAGACCATGATACTCTTAAGACTCTTAAAATGAAAAAAAATTATAAAAAATAAAAAATAAAAAAAATACTAAATGGGTCTTATTTATGTCCAAAAATTCAAATAAACATATAAAGTACTTCAATAACCGAAGTCCTCGTGTAGTCCGCAATTGCGCCTTCCGTGATCTAACTCCTGCATCATTAATGAGCCATCTTTCTAAACTAGTAATATAGTAGGCAAACGGATCTACTTTAGGTATGCATTGAATTCAGCATCAGCTCAAACCGAAGCTCGGACCGGAATACTTAAATGGCAAACGATAAAAAAAGAGTGCAATTAGTTTTGATGATAAACGTTTGAGTGCACAAAAGAGTGCAATTAGTCTTGATGATGAACATTAATTAAATTGTACTTGTCGAGAGGTAAGGTAAACATTTGGGATTCGGTGACAAAAGAGTGCAATTAGTTTTGGGCCTCATTTGGGAAGATTTTGGAGATTATAAATTTCTGAGAAACTTAGATTTTAAAAAGAACCATGTGGTCTCTTGGATTTAAATTTTAAGAGAAGATATTTATTTTTAAATTTCATTGGAAAAAATTATGAGAATTCAAACTTGAAGACATAACAAAAGAAGATTTTACCTTCATATTACTTATTTTTAAGAACTTTAAGGAAGTTAAAAAGCAATGAAAGAGAGTATTACTTTTTAAAATCTCTAAATTTTATTTCTATTTTTCTTAAAAGATATGCAAAGAATTAAAAGGAGGTAAATTTTTTAATATGAAATAAAATCTGAATTTTAGTAATATTTATTTATTTTTACGTTTAGAAAATGCTACTTTTTAGATTTTTAGTAAACATAAAGTATAATTATTCCCAAACGAATCCTGGTGAAGAACGTTTGAGCGCAAATCAACCGTTTAGAACGCGTTCTGTCCTGATCGGAACCACGGACCATCGCTTCGAGGTGAAGGTATCGCCCTTTAAAATAACGCGGCACGTGGCATGACCATGAGGTTCGCGAAGACGACGTTTTAAGCGTCGTGGCGCGGTGGGGCCGCCAAGCGCCCCGCTTCAGCTAGTTGCCGCAAAATCGCGAAGCTTCATCACCCTGCGTAGTACGCACCGAGGTGGGCGTGCAACCCGCGACGGAGAGAAGCTTTGACCTCCGTTGCAGAGGGCGCGGAGGGTTCGCGAGACGTGGTGGCGGAGGAGGGGGATGGAGGGAGAGTCCGAGGAGGGAGGAGGAGGAGGGGGGATCCAGAGGCTGCCGGAGGGGTGCGTGTCGCACGTCCTCTCCCTCACCTCACCGCGGGACGCGTGCCGGTCCGCCGCGGTGTCGT